>CM049428.1:92085849-94585849 GCA_026929855.1 Poa annua | reverse complement strand
CCGTGGAAAGTATTTGTAGACTGTGCTAGGTTTTCGACTGGCCTGTTCATCCTACGGAGTGTGTCGGCTAATATTATATTGACGCCGCTGCCTCCATCCATGAATATTTTTGTCATGGCGTAACCGCCATTTTGAGCTTCGAGGACTAAAGCCACGTGTCCTGGCTGATAGATGGATGGCGGATGATCTTCTTGTTTGAAGGAGATTGTTGTTTCCGATCCCTGTAGGAATTCAGGTACATCGGTGGTGCTAGAACTGCCATATTAACGTCGCGGGTGTGACGTTTTTGCTGCCTATTCGAAGGACGCCCCTTTTGGATCATGTACATCTTCCCCTTGGGTTGCGGGTACTGGTTGTCTACGTTCTGTGTGGTATGTGATGTATGGCGCCTGCAATTTGGTTACTTGTGTCATGTGGTGGTGGTGGTAGGGCCGCGACTGGCTGTGATGGTGCTGCGTATGCTGATGGAGCGTTTGTTGGCTGGTCCCTCATGAGCCGCTTCATGTAATCTTATGCCATTTGTTCGAATTCCCGGCAGTTCCCCATTGTGTGATGTGATGTCAGTCGACCAGTTGCTGGGTCTTTGAACATATGGAGTCTGCACTCGTCCTTCATTTTTTCTTGAAATGATTTCTCAATCCTAGGGTCTGAGCGTCTTTGCTAGTCTTGCCTTCTATAGCTTCCATGCTAGTCATGATTTCTGTTGTCATGTCGGTCGACTGGTCTGTCGTGTCGGTAGTTGTTACTTCGTGTGTCTCGACGATAATCTTGTCGATTATTGCGCCTGTCATCTTGTTTTCTGTCATCTTGATTGCGATCATCATGTGAGAATCCGGCTTCTACGAATTTGACCTTGTCTTTGCTTCCGCGATCATAGTCGTGCTGTCGGCCCAGTGGGAACTGGGGTATCAAGAGCCCATTCCCCCAGGCCTCGCTCGCGGGCCAGACTGACGAAACGGCTAAGGACCAGGCGTCACCGCTTGGCGGGACCCTCAAGAGACAATTCCCCTCGAGGGCCTGAAGAGGAAACGAGGGCCTCAAGGGACCCCTCGCCTCAGGTGATCCTCCCCCCGAGGAACCAACCCGCCTGAGGGGAGTCCAACAGGAATCTCTCCTCAGGCCCGGAGGGAAATGTCGTGGCCAAGGAAGCACGGCAGAGCGCACGTGACCTCTGCCACGCTCATGCAGTGGCGCGCACACCCCCGTCGCTGTCCCTGGCGATAAAGTGGTCAACAAAGCTGCTCCGCCTGCTGCGCAGCTGTAAGGACCTTCTACTCTGACGATAAAGCAGGTGGACGGCGTAACCCTCCAACAGAGATCGTCCTCGCGGGCTCCACCTCAGAGACTGCCCGCTCTGCTGATAGTACCGCGCGGTCGGCCGCCTGTCGGCCACGGCGTCACCTTTATCAACAATGGACCGAGTCCATGGACGAATGGAGCACGGTGGACTCGTGCTCCGCCCTGACGCTGGCAAGTGGGAGCCACCTTGAAGGCCAAGCCGAAGGTGAAGGCCCGAGGCGCCTATAAAAGAGAGAAGACATCCATCGTAGCAAGGGTCGGCCCTTTGCGTGAAAAAACACCCTTGTAAACCCTAGCAACGCTGGTTAGGTTAGCCTCTGGCTGGAGGAGGAAGAAGATCATCGCTTCCCTCCCCAGGCAAGAACTGCCTCAAGGGGGCTTCCGGCAAGCTCAATTGTACTGTAATCCTCCACATATAATACAGACATGCAGGAGTAGCGGTCTTACCTCCTCACGAGGGCCGTGAACCTGGGTAAAGGACGGTGTCTTCCTTGGTCGGGTGTGCGTCTTCTTCGGGTCCGGCGAGCAACGTCGTGGAGCCACTTGAGGGTTTAGACCTCCGCGTTCAATCCCCTTTCGAACTACACTTCAGGAAGTGACTACCCCCGATTCCTGGGAGTCATAACCCAACATTTGGCGCGCCAGGTAGGGGATTGAGGCGCGTCAACAACCTTCGAGTTCATCTCCGCGCCATGGTGAACACGCGCGCCACCCGCGTCGCCTGAAGCACCCGACGTGCGCCCGCAGGAGCGCGCGCGCCCCCAGGTGCCCGACCATCCGCGCACGGCGGGGCCGACCCCGCCACGAGGAGCATGTCCCTTCTGGCCCTCACGCGGAGGCACCGGAGCACGACGCCGAGCACCAGGAGGACGCGCAGTCGTCGCACACGACGCAGCGCCCGAGCGGCTCGGGCCCGGGGAGGACGGACCCTGCGCCCCATACCGCGCTGCTCATGGCGCAAGAGCTGCTCCGCTACCAGCCCACCGCGGAGGCCCACGAGCAGTGGCTCCAGCGCCTCAACCACCTCGTCGGCATCGCCACGACGCGCCCCGCACCGTCACAGTCCAACATGCACCCCTCTCTCACGGGCACGGTCGCAACAAATGCGCCTCCGCCACCCCCGGGGCCTGCACCGGCTGCGGCGCAAAGGGCTGCTTCGCACGCGACCTCGCCAAACGATTGCTTAATCGTGCAGCGCACCGCGCGCAACGCTCGTGTGGGGATGGAGCTCCAGCGAGACCGCCAGAACAGGCTCGTGGAGGAGCTCGGCTAGGCGGGTCAGCAGAACCGCGGCGCGCTTCAGCACGGGGTCGTTACGTACACCTATGGCTGCATGGCGTTCACTCGCTCTCTGCGTCGCGTGGTCTGGCCGCAGAAGTTCAGGCCGACTCTTCCCAAGGGCTACGATGGCTCCAGCAACCCCGTCGAGTTCCTGCAGCTCTACACCACCTCCATCCAAGCTGCGGGGGGAGACGACAAGGTCATGGCCAACTGGTTCTCCCACGCGCTACGCGACTCTGCGCTGTCGTGGCTCCTGAACCTCCCGGAGGACTCTGTGAACTCCTGGGAGGAGCTCTGCAAGCAGTTCGTCTCCAACTTCAAGGGGACGTACGAGCGCGCCCTCACCCACAACGATATGCGCGCTGTGGTGCAGAGGAAGGATGAAACGCTCCGCAAGTATATCCAGCGCTTCAGCCAAGTGCGCAACAAGATCCCGAACATCCCCGACACTCAAGTCATCGTCGCTTTCCGCGAGGGCGTCACAAACAGCAGGATGCTCGAGAAGCTGGGCATCCACGACAAGCTCACCTCTGTGGTCAAGCTGTTCGACATGGCGGACAAGTGCGCCAAGGCTGAAGAGGGACTCCTCTTCGTGAAAATGTCCTCGAGAGGGGACGATCATGCTGAGGGGTCCAAGAGCCAGAAGAATAAGGAGGAGCGCAAGCGCAAGGCCACCGCAGTTCTCGCGGCAGAGCTTGACACAAAAGGCACCCGCAGGGACTCCCCCGAGGCTGGAGAGAGGAAAGATGATCACCGCCCTTTCTGCATCTACCACAACAGGCGCGGCCACTCTACGGAGTCCTGCTACGACCTCAAAAGGTTGACCAAGGAGCGCGAGCAAGCAGAAGGCAGTGGCAGCCGCGGTCGAGGCCGTGGCTACCGCGGGAGTGGACGCAAGGGCGGCTTCCAGAGATCATCTGGAAATCAGGCCAACGCCACAAAAAAGAACGACAACCTCCCTGACGAGGAAGATGGCGTCTACCAAGCCCCGAGGGGCGCCATTGCCTGCATCCTTGGTGGGGGCGCAGGCGCCGAAGTCGAAGAACCAGCAGTTCGCCCGCGAGCTCAACGCCGCCCTCCCAAGCAAGGAAACCTCCAGGCCCCTCAAGTGGTCGCAGTACACCATCGCCTTCGACGCTCAGGACCACCCCAAGTCCACCAAGACTGTTGGAACCCTCCCGCTGGTCTGCACCCTCACCATCGACAATGTGGCTGTCTCCAAGACGCTCATCGATGGCGGAGCAGGCCTGAACTTTATCTCCATAGATACGTTCGAAGCGCTTCAAGTGCCCTACGAGCGACTTATGCCCTCGAGGCCCTTCACGGGGGTCACCAACGGCTCGATCGAGCCTCTAGGCCAGGTCAGGCTTGCCGTCACCTTCGGGAGCGAGGAAAATTACCGCACCGAGCACATCGACTTCGATGTTGCGCACATCGGCCTGCCGTACAACGCCATCCTCGGCTACCCCGCGCTCGCGAAGTTCATGGCCGTCACGCACCATGCGTACAACATGGTCAAGATCCCCGGCAGCACCGGCACGATCACCATACGTGGGAATGTTCTGGACGCCACGCGCGCTGTTGAGACGGCCTACAAGACTGCCGCCATGGCCTTCCCCACAGACGAGGACCAAGAGCCTCTCGAGAGGCCCAAGAAGAAGAAGAAGCAGTTGTTCTCCCAGAAGGTAGCTGCTACCAAGAAGATCTCTCTGAGCTCAGGTAGCTCGGGGGCTGAAGGCTCGGGGGCTAGCGTCACCATTGGCGCCGCGCTGCCTCCCAAATAGGAAAGCGCGCTCGTCGCCTTCCTCCAGGCAAACTCTGACATGTTCGCATGGACACCGTCAGATATGTCTGGTGTACCGAGGGAGGTGATCGAGCACCACTTGGCCGTGTGCCCAAACGCGCGCCCCGTCAAGCAAAAAGCAAGAAAGCAAGCCCCCGAGAAGCAAGCATTCATCATCAAGGAGGTCGAGAAGCTCAAAGCGGCAAAAGTCGTTCGCGAAGTCGCGCACCCCACTTGGCTCTCCAACGGCGTGGTAGTCCCAAAACCCGCCGGCGGAGGCCGCCTCTGCATCGACTACACTGATGTAAACAAGTCTTGCCCCAAAGACCCTTATCCCATGCCTAGAATCGACCAGATCGTGGAATCCACGGCAGGCTACAAACTCCTCTGTTTTCTCGATGCCTTCTCTGGTTATCACCAAATTAAGATGGCTAAGGAGGACGAGGAGAAGATGGCTTTCCTCACCCCATGCGGTCTGTATTGCTACGTATGCATGCCCTTCGGCCTAAAAAATGCCGGAGCCACTTTCCAGAGGTTAATGAGGATAGCCCTTGGCGGGCAAATGGGGCGAAACGCTGAAGCATATGTCGACGACATCGTCGTGAAGTCGCGAGAAGGAAATACTCTTCTCGGAGACCTTGAAGAAACCTTCGCCAGCCTGCGCAAGGTGAACATCAAGCTCAACCCCGCCAAGTGCGTCTTTGGAGTACCTTCAGGCAAATTGCTGGGGTTCCTCGTGTCTCATCGGGGCATAGAGGCGAACCCAGACAAAATCAAGGCCATAGAAGGCATGCAACCTCCACGCAGGCTCAAGGACATGCAACGCCTGGCAGGCTGCATGGCCAGCTTGGGTCGATTCATCTCCAAGTTCGGCGAAAGAGCCCTGGCGTTTTTCAAGATCATGAAAAGAATGGGCACTTTCAAGTGGACCCCTGAACTGAAAAAGCATTTGAGGACTTGAAGAAGTACTTGGCCAGCCCACCTGTAATGGTCGCCCCAAGGCTTGGCAAGCACCTGAAGCTGTACATGCCAGCTACTCCACAAACAGCCAGTGCTGTACTTGTGGTGGAAAGAGAGGAGCATGTACTTCACAAGAAGAGTGCAACCACTCCAAAGAGAAAGCCTCCTGATAAAGAGCTCGACGAAAGGGCAGTCCTCACAAAGCCACCGCCAGGCCCAAAGCCTCAAGAGGGGACCGCCCTGAATCAACCGCTGCAAGAGGTTCATTCCGAAGGGACTGAAGAGCCTCAAGAGGCTAACTCACTTGAGGCCCAGGAGGAGCGCTGCGAGACCAAGTCCCTCGAGGCCACGTCCCCCGAGGCCACGTCCCTCGAGGCAAAGCCCCTCGAGGCCGAGTCCTTCGAGACCAAGTCCCGCAAGGCCAACACCCTCGAGGCCCAGGACAAACCCCTTGAAGCCAACCCCATCGAGGGCCAAGCTGGGCCACCTTAGGCGAAAGACGCCAAGGAAACAGGAACTACTCTCGTCGAGCATCCAGTTTACTCCGTCAGCACAGTACTACGTGATGCTCAAGAGCGGTACCCGATGCAGCAGAAGCTTCTCCTCGCACTCCTCATTGCCTCAAGAAAGCTGCGACACTACTTCCAGGGGCACCCCATCACGGTGGTAACCTCTTTCCCCCTGGAGCAAATTCTGCGCAACCCAAATGCAACAGATCGTGTCGCAGGATGGAACATCGAGCTACAACCATTCAATTTGCGCATTCATACCACAAGGGTAATCAAAGGAAGAGCGCTGGCAGACTTCGTCGCCGAATGGACTGATCCAACCCCTGAAGAGCCCTGAGAAAAAGAGCACGAGTCCTCTGGAGCCGCAATGCCCAGCTACTGGACCATGAAGTTCGACGGAGCTTTCGCTTGTCGCCACGGTGGGGCAGGCGTAGTCCTGACCTCACCCAAAGGCGACAAGTTGTATTACGCAGTCCAGCTGTGCTTCGGAATCGACAAGATATCCAACAACATCGCCGAGTATGAAGGGCTGCTTGTTGGCCTACGAGCCGCAATCGCCCTAGGCGTCAAGCATATACTCATCAAGGGCGACTCCCAGCTGCTCGTCAAGTTCTCCAACAAAAGCTACAAGCCCAAGGACGACCACATGGCCGCATACGTTGAAGAGGTCCGTAGGCTGGAGAAGAACTTCAGGGGAATGGAGCTCATGCATATCCCAAGAAAGGAAAATCAAGAGGCTGATGACATCGCCAAGCGTGCATCAAAGCGGCAGGCTCAGCCGCCAGGTGTCTTTGCAGAAAGGCTCGTCAAAGCATCCATAAAGCAGCCCCTAGAGGGCCTGCCCGCAAGCACAGACGAAGCGCTCCCGCCACCACCTGCAAGTGGAGCTCCAGGCTGCGGGCCCCCCACGGGGGAGCGTCTGTTGCTCACAGCGGTGCACCAAGAGGCAGGATGGATCGACGAGATCAAGGACTACCTCCACAAAGGGATCCTTCCCGAGGAAGATGCTGAAGCGGAGCGAATTGCCCGCCAAGCAAAATCGTACCAAATCCTCGAAGGAATTCTCTACCGCAAGCGCCCAAACGGCATTGCGCTCAAGTGCGTCCCTCATGAAGAAGGAAAACTGCTGATTAAAGACATCCACAGCGGGGAATGCGGCCACCATTCGTGCGCCCGCACCCTCGCAGGAAAAGTCTTCAGGAGCGGCTTCTACTGGCCTCAAGCGCTTCAAGATGCAACGGACATCATCCAAGCTTGTGAAGCTTGCCAATTCCACGGCAAGCAAATCCACCAACCAGCGCTGGGGCTACAAACAATTCCGCTCTCGTGGCCGTTTGCGGTCTGGGGGCTGGACATCCTGGGACATTTCCCAACGGCGCAAGGTGGATATCGCTACCTCTTCGTGGCCATTGACAAGTTCACAAAATGGCCTGAAGTGGAGGCGACGCGCACAATCACAGCAGGCGCGGCGGTGAAATTCATCAAAGGCCTGGTCTGCCGCTTCGGAGTGCCTAACCGCATCATCACCGACAATGGCTCGCAATTCACAAGTGGCATCTTCAGAGCCTACTGTTAGAAAATGGGCATCAAGCTCTGCTTCGCCTCAGTCGCCCATCCGCAAAGCAACGGACAGGCTGAGCGCGCAAACGCAGAGGTCCTCACAGGCTTAAAGACCAGGACCTTCGATATCCTAAAGGGCCACGACAAGGGCTGGATCAATGAGCTACCCTCGGTGCTCTGGTCCATCCGTACCACGCCACCCAAGCCCACCGCGGAAACGCCGTTCGCACTCGTCTATGGAGCCGAAGCAGTCCTCCCCGTAGAGATAAAGCATGGATCCCCACGGGTCCTTGACTTTAATGAGGACCAGCAAGAGGACCTCCACAACGACGACCTGCTGCTCCTTGAAGGGCTAAGACGCCGCGCCGCCCTCCGGACGGCCAAGTACCAGCAGTCCCTGAGGCGCTACCACAGCCGCAAGGTGCGCTCGTGCACCCTGGAGGCAGGCGATCTCGTTCTCAGGCGAATCCTCTCCAGGGAAGGCCTCCACAAGCTGTCCCCGATGTGGGAAGGTCCCTACAGGGTCACCCACATCGCCAAGCCTGGCGCGGCTCGCCTCGAGACGCAAGACGGCGTCCCCGTCAAGAATCCATGGAACATCATGCATATGCGCAAGTTCTACTCGTGATCATTATCACGTCAGGGCATTTAGCGAAAGAGGCAGCCCACGGCTCAACCTCCAAGCACCTTTTTGTCCCTCAAGGTTAAAAGCTCAAGGCTTAAACCTCGCAAACTTTTGTATCCGCAAGGAACAAGTTAAAAAAGTGATTATTGTCACGCCCGTGATCATTGTCACGTCGAGACGTCAAGCGGACGAGGCAGCCTACGGCTCAACCTCCAAGCATTTTTCGTCTCTAGAGGTTAAAACGCCAAAAGGCTTAAACCTCCACAAACATAGCTTTGTCTTCTAAAGGAACAAATGCCAAAGTGGTCATTGCCACACCCGTGATCATTGTCACGTCGAGAAGACAAGCGGAAGAGGCAGCCTACGGCTCAACCTCCAAGCAATGTCGTCTCAAGAGGTTAAAACGCCAAAAGGCTTAAACCTCAAACACATGCTTTGTCTCCTAAGGGAACAAACACAACTGTGGTCATTGCCACGCACGTGATCATTGTCACGTCGAGAAGACAAGCGGAAGAGGCAGCCTACGGCTCAACCTCCAAGCAATGTCGTCTCTAGAGGTGAAAACGCCAAAAGGCTTAAACCTCCACAAACATAGCTTTGTCTCCTAAAGGAACAAATGCCAAAGTGGTCATTGCCACACCCGTGATCATTGTCACGTCGAGAAGACAAGCAGAAGAGGCAGCCTACTGCTCAACCTCCAAGCAATGTCGTCTCTAGAGGTTAAAACGCCAAAAGGCTTAAACCTCAAACACATGCTTTGTCTCCTAAGGGAACAAACGCAACCGTGGTCATTGCCACGCACGTGATCATTGTCACGTTGAGACTCCTAGCGGATGAGGCAGACTACGGCTCAACCTCCAAGCATTCTTGTCTCTGGAGGTTAAAAATCTAACGGCTTAAACCTCCAAAGCCCCTAAGGCTTCACTCGAGGGAAAACCCTCCGAGCTCTCAATTAAAACGAGCCACCTTAGGTCGTTGAGAGTCTCTGCCACCAACAGGTGGTCCCCATGCCTCGACATGGTCAGAGCATTAACTTGGCAATCCCAAGCATAATGACTCAATCTCGTTCCTAAGTGAACTTAGCGCTTCAGCGCCGCTTAAAAAAATGTTTTTGGGGGGTTTTTATTTACGCATTACTATTGTTGAAGTGTGCGCTTATATCTCTCCACATGCGTACCTCGCGAGCGGGGGCTGAGTACGGTGCCAGTGCCTCAAATGACACACCAGCAGCACTGCAAAATCCAAGAGTCCGAGCTCTGGCTGGAGGGCAAGATCCCACAAACACGCCATCTCTACAGAGGACCTTGGTACTTACTCTCCTCGCAAGGAACGCCTGAGGGGACCTATAAGCGCGCACGAGTCCCTTGAACCGTGTTTCAACGTTTGGGTTCGCCCCTCTAATACCTGTAGGGAAGAATTCCCCCGGAGCGACCCCACAAGTGGGCAACCTCGCCAGGCGAAAAGCCTCCCCCGGAGCGACCGCTCAATTGGGAAACCTCGCCAGGCGAATAGCCTCCCCCGGAGCGACCCCTCAAGTGGGCAACCTCGCCAAGCGAAAAGCCTCCCCCGGAGTGACCCCTCAAGTGGGCAATCTCGCTAGGCGAAAAGCCTCCCCGGGAGCGACCCCTCAAGTGGGCAACCTCGCCAGGCGAAAAGCCTTCGCAGAGCGAAAACCTTGAGAAGCTAAGTCTCGCACCCATGCTTTAAGAGCGTTTTTCTCTCCCTAGCGCGCGTCTTTTCCCCTCGAGCGACTTCGCTTTCCCTTACGCTTCATGGACTACTCGCACGTCTAAGGGTGGCACTTGAGCATCGCGACTCAAGGCTCTTACCTCTCCTAGGCCTAAACTCCCCCCGGCCTTGCGGAGTCATTGCTCCCGCATATCGAGGTGGCGGAGTCATGGCACAAAGAGATGGGACCTAATGACGCATAGAACAAATAGACATGAAGATGAGTTCAAAGAGACCTCACGAGGGGCAGACAAGCTCGAATTAAAACAGCAGTTAACAGTATATTACAAGCCAAAAGTCTCAAGGTGTCTAAAGCACACAGCTGGTGCAGATACAAGCGCTCGCAGGCGCAGTCAAGAAAGGCTCAGGGGGATGCAGCATCGCTTTGAGCCTCCTCCGCAGCACCATCTTCGACCTCGGCGGAGCGGGCCTCCTCCTCCCTGAAGTCCGGCGCAGCCTCCGCACGCCTGAAGCGGTTGCAGAAGGCATCCACCTGCTCGTGGAGGGAAGACGAGACGCGCCGCGCGCCCTCGCCGGGAGAAACTTCGGTCACCAAGTGAAGGTCGAAGTCCGGCACAAGGAGCTGGATGTTGGTGAAGATGCGATCAACAGCCACCCCCAAGAGCTGCCTGCTCTCGTCTTCGATCACCTCGCGAAGCTCGGCGGCGGGGCCCTCCAGCACCGCGAAGAGCTGGTCAAAATAGGCCAGGAACGCGGCGGCGTCGTCGCGGCTTCGGGTCCCAGGACACGACGTGTCTGCGCCGAGCCGCGCCGCAAGCTCACCACCGCGCGCGACCAGTTTTTCAAACAGGCGGTCACACTGCATCGCGGGCGCACTGGACGAAGGGCCAGCGCCGTGAGTCGCCACGTCGCGAGACTCCTCCGTTCGGCGCCAACCGGATTTGGCGCACTTGAAGCGGTGCGCCAGCTTGGAGTTGGCCTTCTCGAGCTCAGCGAGCCGCTGAGCGTCCGCAGCATACTCAGCCTTGAGGCGGTCCTCCCGTTTCCGCAGTCGAGCGCGGTACTTCTGAAGAAGGGACCGACGGAGATGTCCCTCCTGCTCCGCGAGGGCCCTCTGGGCCGCTCTCGTCCTCTTGGCGAAGCGCCGCTCCGAGCGCTTGTCAGAGCGCTTCTGAGCAGCGACGTGCTCGTCGAACTTCGAGATCGCCTGGGCCAGGCCCCCCTCGCGCGCTTCGAGGGCCTCACGTTGGGCAGCCAAGTCCTTCTCCGTCTGGAGACACTGCTCCTCGCGCCGCTGCAGCTCACTCCCACTGAGGGCCAGCTGCCGATCGCGCTTGGCCGATCGCGCGGCCTGGTGGGCAGAAAGTAGCTGGGACTCCAACCGGTCCAGCTCACAGCACTTCTGCGCCAGCGAGCCCTCCACCGCATCACGCTCGGTTGTGGACCCTCGCAGGAGCTCCTCAGCGGCGTGGCGCTCTGCCTGGAGGGTCTCAATTAGCTCTGCGGCATCGCGAATGGCTCCGTCGTGGATTTCCTTGGCAAAGTTGGTGGCCTCTTCGCGGGCTGCCTGCAGCGCCAAGTCCTCCAGCCGGCGCGCCTCGACGGTCGCATGGAAGGACGCCCATGATCTCGCGAGTTCCTCCTCCTGTTGGGCGAGCCGTATGTCGCCAAGGGCGAGGTGGGCCTCCAGGCCCTCCAAGGAGTCTCGCACAAGGCCGAATGCCACCTCGCGGCGCCCCGCGCTCCAATCCCAGCCTCGGAGTACCAGGTCCTGGCTAGATGAGGGCCCCGCTGCAGCGGCCGGTCCCGTGGGCCCAGCCCCAGGTCGAGCTCGGGGGCTGCGTGTGGCTCCACCTCCATCCACGCCGGCCCCCGCTGCGGCGCTCGAGCCATTAAGACGCTCATCTTCTCCGGCAGGGCGAGGTGGCTAGGAAGCACCCCCTCCAGCGGTCGCATTTGCGCCTGCTGGCGCCTCGGTCGCCCCCTCCGGAGGTGGCGCGGGCGCCGCGGGCGAGCATGGTGGAGGTGACGCATGCGTTGGCGTCACTGCGCGCGGTGACGGCAGCATGCAGAGCAAAATTTCCTCGCGTGGTGGCGTAGCCGCGCGAGGAGGAGTCGGAGCGCGAGGAGACGCGGGAGCCGTCTTCTCCGCGCTGTCCACTAGCAGAGGCTCGGGAGGCGCTGTTTGAGGCTCAGCCGCCCCCACTAGGGGCACGGCCGCTCCCTCCTGAGGCGCCCCCTCCAAGGGGCCTTGAATGGACGTCTCCACAGGCCTCGGGTGCTCGCCAGTCTCCACCGCAGCTGCGGCTCTCTTCACACCTGCTGCCTCGCGAAGCTTGCGACGCTTCGCAGGCACCAGAACGCTGGCAAAAGCCCAAAGAAGATTGTTCAGGAGAAGACGGAGCAGGGGGGACAACAAAAGCCAAAAATAACCAAGTGGTGGAAATACTCACCATGAAGGAGAAGCACCGGCGTGGACCCACGACAGGCCTGGAGAGCGCCAGGAAGGTGTGGGCTTGGCACCTGGTCCCTCGAGAGGCGTCGCCGCTTTTCTTTTGGAGGGGATGTCTGAGGGCCTCGCCCCCGAGCGATCCACCATCGCCTTGGTGCGAGGCTCGCGCCTCCCTGGCGAAGCACCTGTCTCAGAGGCCGTCCCCGCCTTCGACACCTCTTCCTCGAGGCGCAAAGGCGCCACAACGAAGGCGTCGTCATCGCCCGACGAGATGTCGCAAATCTCGTCGGTGAAGGGCTCGTACCTCGCAGGGGACGCCCCTCCCGTCGCGGCCTCTTCCTCGCCGCTCCAGGCACGGGAGGCGGATGAAGAGTCAACACCCACGACTGCACGCGCCGGCGGAGCGACCTCCTGATCCATCAAGCCAGCCAGATCGTGAGGAGTAAAATCCGGCATTCCGTCCAAGATATCCACGCGGTCGCTCAGGGGAAGCTGATGCAGAGGACGCACGGAGCCGGAGATCTTCCCAGGCACATCCGGACTGGCAAAGAGGATGTTTATGATGGCGTCGACCACGTCCGAGCCAAGGTCCTCCGGATGAAGCCGCATTGGGTCAGAGGGGCCAGCATACATCCACATCGGCTCCGAGTGCGCCTGAAGGGGGGCGATGCGGCGTGCCACGAAGTCCGCCGCGACCATCTGACCCGTGAGACCCTCCTCGCGGAGAAATCTCAAACGCCCCTCCAAATAAGCGTTATCCGCACCACGAAGAGCAGACTTGCACCAGTGGGAGTTCTTCACGGGCGGCGCCTCCGGGACGTCCAGGAACGCGTAGGGCGACGAAACACCGATGAGCAGCCATTTCTGGCGAAAGTCACCCACCTTCTTGAGCAGGGCCGTGACAGGCTTATCCCCACTCCAGGACATGGGGATGTATACGTGCCCCATGCCGTTCGCAATACAGAAGGAGACGCACCCTGTCCTTTCGCCAGCAGCCGTGCACCGCAGCGAGTAGAAGGTCCTGAAGAGCGCTACCAAAGGGTGCACGCCCAGATAAGCCTCGCAAAGGTAGGCAAAGATGGACACGATGAGTATGGAGTTTGGGTGAAGATGGAGGAGTTGACTTTGGTAGAATTCCAATACTGCCTCTAAGAAAGGCGAGTATGGAGGCACCAGCCTGGTGGTGATGGCGTGGAGAAAAATGGGGTAGAAACCTTGAGGAAATCTCCCAAACCGGGCGGCTTGAAGTTCGCTGGCACCGTGCTCGTTGGTCGGCCCCGCAACCAGGTGGCGGATCTTCCCCAACGCCTGAAGATCAGTGCGTGCCCCCTCGAGTGCCGTGCCCCGCACTATCTCCATGGCCGCCGCCGTGGAAGAAGACCCCGTTGCGGCCTTACTTTTGCTCTTCACCGGGCCCATCGGAGAGGACTTGAGTTTTAGCGAAGACAAAGTTGGGAGATTCGCGGGAGAGCGCGGAGAGCTCTGTGGAGCGGAGTTCTCTGCGAAGAGTTGGAAACGGTAACGGCTCCCTGCCGCAGTGCTCGGGCTTTATGTCCCCTCCAGGAGCAGTTACAGGGGCGTGGTGGGACCCCCCACGACTCACACCCCAGATCGTGCGAGGCCGTTGATCGTCCGAGTGCCGCGTGGCTCGGGCCGGCTGGGCACTAAGGGCCCACGACGCTTCGACTAAGCCCATGGGCTCAGTCGTGCCCATCATGGGCCCGGAGGCTACTATCGGCCCAGTGGGAACTGGGGTATCAAGAGCCCATTCCCCCCAGGCCTCGCTCGCGGGCCAGACTGACAAAACGGCTAAGGACCAGGCGTCACCACCTGGCGGGACCCTCGAGAGACAATTCCCCTCGAGGGCCTGAAGAGGAAACGAGGGCCTCAAGGGACCCCTCGCCTCAGGTGATCCTCCCCCCGAGGAACCAACCCGCCTGAGGGGAGTCCAACAGGAATCTCCCCTCAGGCCTGGAGGGAAACGTCGCGGCCAAGGAAGCACGGCAGAGCGCACGTGACCTCTGCCACGCTCATGCAGTGGCGCGCACACCCCCGTCGCTGTCCCTGGCGATAAAGTGGTCAACAAAGCTGCTCCGCCTGCTGCGCAGCTGTAAGGACCTTTTACTCTGACGATAAAGCAGCTGGACGGCGTAACCCTCCAACAGAGATCGTCATCACGGGCTCCACCTCAGAGACTACCCGCTCTGCTGATAGTACCGCGCGGTCGGCCGCCTGTCGGCCACGGCGCCACCTTTATCAACAATGGACCGAGTCCATGGACGAATGGAGCACGGTGGACTTGTGCTCCGCCCTAACGCTGGCTAGTGGGAGCCACCTTGAAGGCCAAGCCGAAGGAGAAGGCCCGAGGCGCCTATAAAAGAGAGAAGACATCCATCGTAGCAAGGGTCGGCCCTTTGCGTGAAAAAACACCCTTGTAAACCCTAGGAACACTGGTAAGGTTAGCCTCTGGCTGGAGGAGGAAGAAGATCATCGCTTCCCTCCCGAGGCAAGAACTGCCTCAAGGGGGCTTCCGGCAAGCTCAATTGTACTGTAATCCTCCACATATAATACAGATAGGCAGGAGTAGCGGTCTTACCTCCTCACGAGGGCCGTGAACCTGGGTAAAGGACGGTGTCTTCCTTGGTCGGGTGTGCGTCTTCTTCGGGTCCGGCGAGCAACGTCGCGGAGCCACTTGAGGGTTTAGACCTCCGCGTTCAATCCCCTTTTGAACTACACTTCAGGAAGTGACTACCCCCGATTCCTGGGAGTCATAACCCGACACTTGCCTTCTTCGTTTGTCGTCTCTGTCTCGGCGATCTCGACTGTCTTGGTGGTTGTGACTATCTCGCCGGTTGTCGTTGCGGTGATTGCGGAGTTTTGTTTTGGACTGCATCTTCACTATCTGCCCACTCGGTTGCCAGTTTTGTAGTGTACCTGCACTTAAAATATGGCGGGTACCTGTGTATAGTGCAAATCACTGGATCGATTCGTTTGCACACACAGTTTAC
Source organism: Poa annua (assembly GCA_026929855.1). Classification (NCBI taxonomy): domain Eukaryota; kingdom Viridiplantae; phylum Streptophyta; class Magnoliopsida; order Poales; family Poaceae; genus Poa; species Poa annua. The sequence continues at coordinate 94,570,683 of CM049428.1, read as the reverse complement.
GATGTAATATCACAACAAAGTATAAATTTATTACAACGCTGATCCAGACTTAGAAAATATTCATTACAACTTGCATAGCAAAAAGCTAGCAGTGAACAGAGTAAACAACGGAAAATTATTCTTCATGGAGTCCCCATCATCAGCATGTGCCACAGGTGAACATGTTGGTTGAAGACTCGAAACCTTAGCGAAAATCTCACTCGTCATCAGAACAGTCTGCAATAAGAAAAAATATTGCAACAATGTGGGTCAGAACCATTTAAAAATATAATTGGCAAGTGACACTATGGTGTACACTGAGAGGAATAACTCTATAACCTATATGCTAAATTGGCTGGTGGAGCTCAAGGCTATTTTGTGGAAAGCAAGTTTTTCCCAAACACTTTGAAACAACTTTACCTAGTTGAGAAAAATATGGTATGAAAGCCATAGTCTCAAACTACCTGTGTTCACCCCTACAGTTTTAATTTAGAAGTTGGAATGGTGGAATACTCCGTTGACGTCCTCGTTCAGCTGCCCAAATTGTCCGTACCGGGGACACGACTAAGTACTTAGATTTTAACTCTGCAGAGGTTGTGCACGTTCACCATTGTACCCATTCAACCCAAACTATCCTATACACTCTGGAAGTGTTAAGGAAAAGGAGAAGAATGAGACGAGATCTTTCAGAACCATTTTCCCTGCCCATGCTGGCCTGACGCGCTCCACCTACAAACCACTACCACCACTTGTCAGGCCGGGGGGAGTCCATGCAACTTAGTTGATCAAGCCAGAGCCCGTATTGGCAATGGCTGCACGAGAAGAAATCTTCACTCGGAGTTCTTCATATTCCTCTGTTCCTGGGTGGCCATCCACAAGTGAATATCCCACTGGTAAAACCCCTGGGGACAACACTCAACTCATACAGCCAAGCAACCAATTCCACCCAGGTGTTTCATTCTTAACTTAGTAAAATTTAACTTCTCATCAAAAATAGTTTTCCATAGCATAAAAAATTCTACTAAGTAATGTATAGGAATCTAGACACAAGAATAAGGGAGTCTAAACATGTCTTGCATAGCAATACTATCCTACACATGCTTATAGAAAAATAATCTACTCATGCATAGAAAATACTAGCAAGTTTATGCGTGTGCCACTTGCCTTGGCAACCGGGAGTGCATCAGTTACAGCTGCAAAGACCCTCGTTTCCCTCCGAATAGTCTAACAAAATAAAATGCCACACATAAATACACAAGCAACAACATAACCATACAAAAATATGCTATGCATGAGATGCAATAATTTAATTTCAGAAACTAATATATTTATCTCTTAGAATTTTTATGAAGTATGCAGGATGACATTTTTAATTTGTTTTCAAATATTTAGACTTGAATAAAAAGGGTAACTCAAGAATTTATTTACTGTAATAAAATTTCTATAACCAATTTTTTTAAAAAGGGCTATTGGAGAGAGGGCATCTAAACAAAATTTTAGCAGTTTGATTTACTCAAAAATAATTTATCTAACTAAAGTTATATCAAAAACACTTAAACTACTCACATGAATATTTGAAATTTTGGAATGTGTCGAAACAGAAAACTAATAAAGTCAAAATATTCTACTGGTTCTAAGGATTCCAAATATATAAAAATATTTGAATTTGGCTAAACAAATAAAAAGTTATGAAAAAACAATATGCAGGGTGTTTTATACAAAACTGCCAAATAAAATGATTTAAGAAAAATCCGCAGAAATTAATATGTGACGTGGCGCTGATGCGGCGCTGACTGTGCGCTGACAGAGCAAGCCACGTCAGCGTACCGATTCAAAATAAAGGATTCTAATCTCGGCCGTACGCATTAGATCTAATGGCTCAAATCAAAAGGTTCAAAATCGGGCGGCGCTTCCGCCAGAAACCTAACCCGAGGCGTGCCCGCGGCGGCGCCATCGCTGGCGACACTCGTTCCCTACGTTCTACTTCCTACGGGGACGAACGAGACATACCCTAGTGGGCTGCTGGCGGGGATGACTGGCGGGGTCCACCTGCCAGAGGGAGAGAGAGGGGGGCGCAGGCGGAAGTGGGCTGCTGGCGGGCTTTAGGCGTTGCGCACGCGATTGATAACTAGTGGGCTTCGGCCCACTTGGCTGAGAAGGTTAGCCCTCCTCAATTTTTTTTATATAAATCATTTTATGTTTTAAATCCTTTGAATACAAAACAATTTCAAAACTATATCAAAAATTCTCTGAAAAATTCATAAAATTATAACTTGAAAATCTTATTAAAAATAGAACCTGTTGGTAGCATTCTTGTCTAAAGTAAAAATAAATAAAAGGAAGATTATTATATATTTAAATAACAATTTTGTGGACTTTAAATCAATTTAAATTCATAAAAGTAATTTAAATTAAATCATGTGTAAATGATGATGATGCATGAATGCAAGGTCTTAAATTTTTCTGAAAATTGGGATGTTACAAACCTAACCTTTTTAAGATGAATCTCGCCCTCGAGATTTGGCTAGCAAATAGGTGAGGGTGGTCTTCTTTCAGGTCATCTCCCCTTTCTCAAGTTGCTTCTTCCTGTGAATGGTGATTCCACTGTACTTTGCAGAATTTGATGGTCTTGGTTCGGGTGATCCGTTATGCTGTCTCCAAAATCTTTATAGGTTTCTCTTCATAAGTGAGATCACTTTTTAGTTGTACTTCCTGTAGTGGCACTGTATCTCTTAGCGGTGTCTCTGCCATTTCTGGGTGACATTTCTTCAGCTGGCTGACATGGAATACATTGTAAACTGCGGAAAGAGCTTCCGGAAGTTCCAATTCATAAGCTACCTCTCCTTTGCAAGATAATACCTTGAACGGTCCAATAAATCTGGGTGCCAATTTTCCTTTGATCCCAAATCTTTTACTCCACGCATAGGTGAAACTCTGAGATAGGCTCTATCGCCTACTTCATAAGTGACTTCCCTTCTTTTGGAGTCTGCATAACTCTTCTGTCTAGATTGTACTATCTTTAAACGGTCCTTAATCAGTCTGACTTTTTCTTCAGCGTCCTTGATTATGTCTGGTCCGAACAAACTACGTTCTCCCACGCCACTCCAAAGTAGTGGTGTAGTGCACTTCCTTCCACACATGGCTTCAAATGGCGGCATCTCTATGCTCGATTGATAGTTGTTGTTGTAAGAGAACTCAACATATGGGAGATTATCATCCTAGATAGACTAATAGTCTAGAGCGCATGCTCTTAGCATATCCTCTAGGATTTGGTTTATTCTTTCAATCTGTCCATCCGTCTGCGGGTGGAATGTTGTGCTAAACTCTAATCTGGTTCCCATTGATTCATGTAACTGATTCCAGAAATGAGAAGTAAACTGAGTACCCCTATCAGACACAATTTTCTTGGGAACACTATATAGACACACAATTCTCTTCATATAGATGTCAGCTAGTTTGGCACTAGTGTAAGTAGTCTTCACAGATACAAAGTGAGCTATCTTCGTCAAACGATCCACTATAACCCAAATAGAATCATACCCTGATTTAGTCCTGGGCAGACCAGTGATTGAAATCCATACCAATCTGTTCCCACTTCCAATCTGGTACTGGTAAGGGTTGCAGCAATCCCGCTGGTTTTTGGTGTTCTGCTTTCACCCGACTGCAGACGTCACACTTTGCAATGTATTCAGCAATATCTCTCTTCAAATTGATCCACCAATATCTCTCCTTTACATCCATATACATCTTGGTGTTACCTGGATGTATGGAATAAGGTGAGTCATGAGCTTCTTGAAGTATTAACTTCCTAAGATCAGTATTATCAGGAACACATATGCGTTCTTTATACCATACAGTTCCTTCTTCATCTTCTCTAAAGTCTCTGGCCTTGCCTTCACTTAGGTTCTTCTTGATTTCTTTTATTGCCTTATCCTCTATCTGAGCTTCCTTGATTTTGTTAATCAAAATAGGTTGAACTTCTAAGGATGCTATGAATCCTTCAGGTACCACTTCCAATCGAAGGTCCTTAAATCCCTTACCTAGATCTTCAGGCAATTCTCCTGCCGTGAGTCCGTTTACATTAGGCTTACGGCTCAAGGCATCAGCCACTACATTAGCTTTCCCTGGGTGGTACTGTAGACTTAAATCATAGTCCTTGATCAATTCTAACCATCTCCTTTGTCGCATGTTTAATTCCTTCCGAGTAAAGAAGTACTTGAGACTTTTATGATTTGTGAATACTTCACATCGTTTTCCCCATAAATAAGGTCTCCATATTTTCAGGGCATGTACTACAGAAGCTAACTCTAGATCATGAGTGGGGTAGTTTACTTCATGATTTTTGAGTTGTCTTCAGGCATAAGACACTACTTTGCCTTCTTGCATCAACACACTTCCAAGAACACGATATGATGCGTCGCCATAAACTTGGAAATCTTTCTCTAGATCTGGTAGGCATAAGACTGGTGCAGACACTAAGCGCTTCTTTAGTTCTTGAAAACTGGTCTCACAAGTTTTTGTCCACTCAAACTTCTTTCCCTTCTTCACTCAGTCAAGGCCTTGGCAATCTTGGAGAGATTTTCAATAAATCTCCGGTAGTATCCTGCCAGTCCTAGAAAGCTGCTGATTTCTCCCACATTCTTGGGTGATTTGCAATTTGTCACAGCAGCAACTTTTTCAGGATCCACTGCTATTCCATCCTTAGACACTAGGTGTCCTTGGAATCCTACTTGTTCCAACCAAAATTCAAACTTGTTGAACTTAGCATATAACTTATGCTCTCGGAGTCTTTGCAACACAAGGCGTAAATGTTCTTCATGTTCTTTGTGACTTTTGGAGTAGACTAAGATGTCATCGATGAAGACAACGACAAACTTGTCCAGAAAATCCATAAATACTTTATTCATCATATTCATGAAATAGGCTGGATCATTGGTTAACCCAAAGGGCATTACTGTGTACTCATACGAGCCATACCTTGTAACAAAGGCAGTCTTGGGTATATCCATCTCTCTAACTTTCATCTGAAAGTACCCTGATCTGAGATCGATCTTGGAGAACACAACGGCCCCTTCTAATTGATCGAAGAGCTCATTGATTTTGGCTAGCGGGTACTTGTTCTTGATTGTATGCTCATTTATGTCACGGTAATCAGTGACTAATCTCTGTGTACTATCCTTCCTCTTGACGAAAAGGATTGGGGCTCCCCATGGTGATGAACTTGGACGGATAAAGCCTTTCTGCATAAACTCTTCCAGTTGCTTCTTGAGTTCTTTCAGTTCGTCAGTTGCCATCGGGTAGGGTCTTTTAGCAATTGGTCCTGTACCCGGCTTCAGTTCAGTGAGAAACTCTACATCTCTATCGGGTGGCATTCCCGGTAAAACTTCCGGAAAAACATCAGGGTATTCCTTGACTATAAGAACATCACCGAGGCTAACCCCCTTGAGAGAATTTAGCCTAACTTTCTTTAGCTCAAACTTTGATCTGAACTTGAATTTCAATCCTTCTGGAGTGGTGAGAGTGATGGTTCTATTTGCGCAGTCTATGATTCCTCCAAAACGGGACATCCAATCCATTCCTATGATAACATCCAAGCCTTGTGTTTCTAGGATGATCAAGTCCATAGGAAACTGATGCTTTCCAATCTTCAGACTCAACTGTCTACAACCTGAGGTTAGTAACATTGCTCCGCCAGGAGAGCTTATTCTAATAGGGCTTCCTATGTTCTCAACAACTAACCCATGTTTGTTTACAAAAGCTCTTGAAATTATGCGATGCTCTGGTATCAAATAAGACCAATGTTGGACATGAATTTAGCAAGAACGTCCCAATGACAACATCAGGTTCATCATTCTTCCACATTGATGTGGTTCACATGTCCCTTCTAGAAAGGATTGGGCTTGGCAGCTTTTGTAGTCTTCTTCTCGGGGCAGTTAGTGGCATAGTGGCCCTTGTTATTGCACTTGAAGCATAATATTTGGCTGATATCTTTCTTATATTCAGGATTTGGGCGGTGCTGTTCATGGTTATAGTTATGGCCAACATGTCCATTTCCTTTATGACTTCCATTGTTTCCCTTGAACCCACCACTATGGTTGTGAGCATAATGTTTGTGGTTGCTTCCTCCACTAGGATAGTTCCCCTGTTTCTGACCATGGTTTGTATCATGAGGAAAGTGCCTTTTGAATGAAGGTTCAGAATGGTGTTTATTGATATTCAGCTTCCTCTTCCTGCTTTCATCCTTCTTGATGTTATCTTCCATTATGATAGCCTGATCTTGAAGGGTCTGATAATTTGGGGGCATATGCGACTGTCAGAGGAATCTTCAGTTCGTCACTCAGTCCATTGAGAAATTTTGCTTTCCTCTTAACATCGGAGTTAATGTCCTCAGGAGCATATCGGGACAGGGCATGGAAGTCATCCATATACTCCTTAAGACTCTTGTTTCCTTGCCTCAGGTTTCTGAATTCTTCTTGTTTCAAGTTCATAATGTCCGCAGAGATATGAGCATTGCGAAAACCTTCCTTGAAGTTCTCCCAAGTGTAACATCCCAATACTTTGGAATGTTCAAAAATCACAAAAATTTAAAACTTTTATTTTAATTAAAATAAAATGTTAAAATGCATAAGAGAACCAATTATAAATGACTTCAAGCATCTAGAAGAGTTTTAATATTTAATTATCTTGGAAAGATCATTACTTCCAAAAGTTGATCCAAGTTAAACAATTTATTATCCATTGTAGTTATTAAACCTCATTATGTAATTTGACAAATGTTTTTACCATTTCACTTAAAATAAAAGGGTTTCCTTATAAATATTTGTTTCCACCACTTAGCCTTAGCAATTCATAATTTAAAATGGTATTTACAAGTGTAATTTTAAATAATTTAAAACAGGATCCATTTGTCAAATGGTTTTTCTTTAGTTCCACTGAGTACAAAAACATAGTGTTGAAACTTCAACCTATAGTTTATAACTTTAATAACTTCATTATGTTTTATATAAATGGATTATCAAATTACATTCCATTAGCTTAAAATGATCTTCTTTTATTTCCAAAACATAAAATGATTTTCAGGAGTATAATTTTGTTTTTAAATCTAAAATCTTTTCCAAAGTGGTTATGAAGCTTTCAATGGAGTTATCTTGTGATAAATAAAATGGTGCCCAAAATACTTCAAACTAAAATGATTACATTACATTTTCTCTACTTAATTCAAATAGGTATAAAATGTGATTTAATAATCTATTAAAGCTAGATATTATGTAATAATAGAATATGAGTTTAGATAACTTAATTCCAAATCATATTTGAATATGGGTATTTTACAAATTTTATTTAGCCAAAAGAAAACTTTTTTTTTAGGCGCAAAACAGTAGGGAAAAATCCCTACTGTTTAATTTTCTATTTTCAAAAAAGTAGCCAAAAGAAAACTTAATTTAATATATAACTACAAAATTGATATTTAGTATCAAATTGGTATTAAATGAATTTTTCAAAAATATTAAATTTCAAAAAATGTTTAAAACATGCCCACAAATGGTTTAACTCAAAGATAATAATTTTACGAATTTTTAGAAATTTGTTTGACTGCTTTTGGACACTTAAATTAAAAGTTATGAAATAATGAAATAAAAATCAAAAAAAAGAAAAAGGAAGGGTGACGTCAGCGTGACGTCATCGTCGTCTTCCTCAGGCCGAGATTCACGCCCCGATTCTTTCCAAAAATTTGTCGAGGTTCTTGCGGGATTGGTTCCCACCCCTGCCCCATTTAAAACCCCGCACCCTCCTCTCTCATCGCCCCTCAAAACCCTAAGAAATCCTGCCCCAGACTGCCGGAAAAAGCTCACCGGAGCAACGCGAGTCCGCCGCCGTTTTTCTCTGCTTTAGCGACGAGGTGAGCACGAACGAGACCGAGACCCCCTCCTTCCTTTTCCCTTGTCCTTGCGCTCCTCCGTGACCCCTTGGTCGAATTTCTTCCGCAGTCGTTGGAGTGGAATGAGATCACCGACACTCGCCGGCGTTTGAGGAAACCCCGACCGTGTCTCGCCACCGCCCGAGGACGCACGAGTTGACGTCGTCGCCACCATCGAGCCCGCCGCGCCGCATCGCATCTCGTCGTCACCACCGGAGGCTCGAGGAAGCACCGGAGCCACCGCGCCGTCCTCGACCGAACCGGCGCCGTCGTCTGCCTCGTCTCCGGTGACCGAAAGCGCCGCCCGGTGAGCTTCTTCTCCTCTGTCCGTCCGATCTATCTCCAAGGGTTAGGATTAGAACATTTAAAACGAATCGGTATGATTCTTTTCTGGCCGTTAGATCTGGATCTGACGATCCAGATCGTTTCACTTATCCACGTCAGCGACCCAGTCAGCAGCCACGTCAGGTCCAGTCAGCGCCCAGTCAGCACACACGTGGATATTAATTTATTTTAATTAGATTAAATGGCAGTTTTGCAGAAAAGCCCCTGCCACTTAGAATTGTCATAACTTTTTAACCCTTGACCCAAATAGGACAAATTTTATATCAAATTGAAGCCCTCGACAAGTAGAACCTACTGGAACATTTAAATTTCAAATTTGACCTAGTTCAAAATATTAAAATTTCAAATGGTGAATTTGAGTATTTTTGTAATAACTTTAAATCAGTAAACCCTAAAAATTTCAAATAAAATTGTTTGAGACACTTTATAAAATGTGTTATATGTTGCATCTATTATAAAATAAATTTGAGAATTATTTTGATGATTAAATTGTTGTGTGTTTATTTTGAATAGTTTGACTATTTTGGAACATGACTACTAATAGAAATATTTTTTGATTTAATCAAATTACTATGAACTTAATTAAATGCCCTCTGCCTATCAACCCCATTTATAAAATTTCGTTATAAATAATGTTTGAACAATTTAAAATGAATTTAAAGGTCAGAGATTAAATTTGATTTATTTTAGCACATTATAAGGTTTATTAATTAAATACTTATTACTATGTACCAAAGGCATAACTAATTGTCCTTGTCCGGAGAAAGCTCAAATATATTTCATGACATTAATAAGTAAGTTTTGTTAAAACCTTTTAAATAGTTTCTAGTTCCTTTACAAGGGTTTTTAAATGCATTTGGTTAATTAGGTGTTACTAAAAATGTGATTTAAAACATTATAACAATTTAAATAACTAAGTTATTATTAATACTACAAACTTTGAAGTTGGAAATTAAAAATGTATAGATATGAGAAAAGTAAGAAATTCTTGAATTTGAATTTGGTTAAGTTTAATTCTAAACATAATCTTGGGTAAATGAAATTAAAATGTTTATAGTTGTACTAAAGTGTTAAACCTTGCTTTTAAATTGTGATTAAGTCTTCTTGATATCACTTTGTGCAAACTTTTGAAGACCATTACATTAGAAAACTTGGAAACACCCATACAACCTTCTCGGGTTGAAAGTGTTCTTTGACTCCAGACCATCCCTTGGCAAATCCCTAAACCCAAACACATTAATTCTTTTGTATACTGAATTAGGTGACACCTTTGACCAAACCCTTCCAAGAAGACTCGTTACGCTTGTTTTGTTCAATATGTTTTGTGTTTGTTGAATTGCTTGTTTATTAGGTGTCCTTTTTACTATATAGTTTGAAACGGGGAGCACCCATTGACTTCGACAAGAGTGTGAGAGAAACGACAACTTTCATAAGGCAAGTGACTTCATAAAACACCTACTATTTTATTCCATTGCATATCTAGTGTTTTCAAGCAGTATTTGCAAAAGTAGTATGCATGATAGGTTTTTGGGAGATTGTAGTATGCTATGCAACCTTTTAGGTTTCCCCTTAGAAATTCCAGATTAGACCCCTATTTTAATTTAGTGGAAGCACCTGCTGCAAAAATGATTGTTTTATGGTTGATGTGATAAATGAAAATTTCCACTAAATTAATTTAACGCCTGGGTGGATTGGGTCGATCGAGGAGGTTTCAAGTTGAGTGGCTTCTCAGGGCCAAGTTTCATGGTTGTCTTCGCCCAGGATAGTTTGTACTTACCTGGGGCCATGATATGCGGTGTTAACCTGAGTTGCTCACTTGTGGTAGGCCACCCAGGGCTATGGGATTTAAGTTTACACTGAGTCTAGTTGCTTATCGTGCAACCATTGGTCATTATGGGCTCTGTCTTGATGGAGTAAGTTGATGTGGACCTGGGTCAAGAGATTGATGGTGGTAGAGTTGATAGGATGGTGGTAATCTCTTAGTATGATCATGGGAAAGCAACTTCTGAAAAGTCTCGTCTTGATCTTCTCCTTTTCCTTCTCACTAAAGGAGTGTAGAGGATAGTTTGGGTTGATTAAGTCTAATGGTGAAAGTGCACACCCTCTCGAGAGTTAAAACCTAAGATCTTAGCCGTGTCCCCGGCATCGGACAATTTGAGTAACTACACAAGGCTGTGTTCTGAAAATCTCCTCATCTCAAATTTCTTAATAAAACTTGTTGGATGAACATGGGTAGGAGACATGGACTTGTCTCGAGATTTGTCTCTGAAGGAGAAGATATTGGTTTAAGAAAATTGTTTATCAAAAGTAGGAGAAAATTTGCTTTGCGCAATAGCCTTGAGCTCCACCAGCCAAAATAAGCATATAGTTATAGTATAATAGAACATTAGGAATTTAAGTCACTTGCCACCACAATTCAATTGTGCTGACCCTTTATAGCTGGCCTGCAACTAAACCTTGCAGAATGTCCGAATGAGGAGTAAGGGGGTCGTCTTCAAGCTACAACCAACATGATTTGCCAGTGGCTTCATGGAGAAGATGTAGCTCCATGCTACCTTTAGTATTGCGTTTGAACTCTGAAATAAAGTGTGAACTATTTATTCAGCTAGCATTTCCGCTATGCTAAGTTGTAAGGATATTTGTTTTTGGATCATTCGTCTCGTTCTGTAATAAATTATGACATTGTACTGTGATATTACATCTTATTGGAGAATGTGAGACTTATGTGATCCAAGTCTTTGCATTATTCATATGTGCCATTGCTTCCGTAAGCATGGGCACTACAGATGGTATCAGAGCACGAATGTTGCCTGTAGGCTCGAAAACCCCTAGGATTGGACAGAAACCAAAAGTCAAATATTTTTAAGTTATTTTTCTTTTTATACATTATATTTTTCTTGTTTTGTTTCTTTTCTCTTTCACTTGAATTCTAATACTCTTACCTTTTTCAAAATTTTAGATGGGAGAGTACACTAAGACCGCGCATGCTGGTATTTTGTCGGATTTCATCTTTGGGAGGCAGCTGTCCAGGTTGACAAGTCAATTGAAGCTACCACCAACCTATTTCCGAGGAAGGAAGGAGGAGACCGACATACCTAATGTGACGCGCTGGGAAATCCGCACAATCATGACCCCAGACCCCACGATGCCAGACTTCGAGCCCGTGGACTATGTCACCTACTACCCAGAGTGGATTGAAGGAGTGAACATCGCTATGGTGGACTTAATAGCTCGTCTGTGCTACAAGTATCGCAACAACCTACCACCGGGTTCGCCCTTCCGTGCCTTTGGGAAGAGAGATGCACATGGCTACTCGATTGCTCACACTGGGAATCGCTTGGATCTACCCCTGATCTATAAAATGTTTGAAGACCTAGATTTTCTCGTCAACTGCTTGACCCGTGAGGTTCAACAAGCTCATGACATCGCGGATCACGCTCGGGCCATCATACACGCAAAGACCCAAGAACTCCAGACTTCTGAAACCCTTATCGGCCACATGGAGGAACACATCCATGATCTACAGTTGTAGAACCTTGATAAGGATGAGCAGATTGCCGCACTTCAGGCACAACTCAACCCACCTTCACCTCCACCACTGGCAACTGAAGAAGAAGGTGACCAAGGCACTGGAGAAGTGGCTGCACCCGCAAATGTAAAGGAGGAAGAACAGGAGGAAGAAGACCCTGAAGAGGTGATTTTTGAGGAGTCAAGTGAGGAAGAAGACACACCTGAGGTGAACAACCGCGCAACAAAGCGCAAGCGGGAGATCAAAGAGGAATAAGGGGAGCAAGTCGAGCAAACGTTAGAGAGACCACCATTTATCCTATCTTAGCTTATCGTATCAGTTGTAACATCCCAACATTTTATAATATTCAAAAATCACAAAAATTTAAAACTTTTCTTTTTATTAAAATAAAATATTAAATGCATAAGGAAACAAACTATAAAAGACTTCAAACTTATTGAAAGAGTTTAATAATTCAAATGTCACAGTTTAAACATTTTTATTATCCACTGTATTTCAAAAACCTAAAAGTGTAGTTGACAAATATTTTACAGACTACAATCCATTTTATCTTAAGTAAATAGTTACATATAAGAAATTGATTCCAATCACATAGCCATAGCTATTCATAAATTAAAATAATATTTATAAGTGATCTTTTTAAACTATTTAAAACATGGATTATCCAAATAAACATTTCATTAACTTAAAATGAATTCCATTTATTTTCAACACCTAAAATGATTTTCATGAATATGTATTCTATATAAGAAAAGGATTAAATCAAAAAATTTATGTTGTTTATAAAGTTCAAATGATTACCTTAATATAAAACATAATGTTACTTTTGAAAGAGGATTCAAGCATTGCATTCATGCAATCATGCATAAACACCATTTCATCTTGTGGCTTAAATAAAATAAGGGTTTGAAATTTAATATTTAATGATATGTTTGTTTTGGGAGATTATTCCATAAAACATGTTAAATTATATCTTTCAAAATATTCCAAATTATTAATTTTATTTTGGGCAAGAATACTACCAAAAAGTTCTAAATTAAATTAGCTTTCCAAAACATATTTTTATGAATTTTTCTGAAAAGGTTTGGTTAAGTTTAAAAATCAATTTTGAATTAAAAGATTGAAAATAGAAAATGATTTGTCAAAAACAAAAAAGAAGAGCAGCCGAGCCAGTGGGCCGAAGCCCATTTCTTCTCTCCCGCGCGCGCAGCTCGCCTTGGCCCAGCAGCAGCCCACTCCGGCCTCGCTCCCTCTCCTCTCTCACTGACGCACGGACCCCACCTGTCATCATCTCCACGCGTATCTCGCTGGGACTCCGGTGAACTTCGATTCGGTTACGATTCAAACCACCCGATTCTTGCGGGATAAGCCGCCTCCGTGCACCCCATAAATAGCCCGAGGCACCGCCTACTTTTCCCCCTCGAAACCCTATCAAATCGCGCCCCCTAGCTTCCAGAGAAGCTCGCCGGAGTTGCTTCAGCCGCCGCCGCCTTTTCTTCGAATCCGGTGAGCCCCATCGACCCTCAAGCCTGTGGCCTTTCCCCCTCTCTTCTCCGTGCCCGGGAGACTCGTTCTAACCCCATCCCCGGCCTTCTTGCACAGCAAATCGAGCTGGACAAGCTCGCCGGAACCGCCGGAGGTATTCACCGCTCCGCCCGCGCCTCCTCGTCGCTGCACGGCAGCCGAGCCGACGCCACCGCCTCCATCCCGCTCGCCATCTCCTTCCGCACGCTTTCGTGTCCTTACGGGAGCTAGGAGACCACCGCAACGACGAGTTCGTCGTCAACCGAAGCCGCGCCGCCGTCTTCATCGTCGCCGGCAGCCACCGCCGCTGCCACCCTCAGGCCAAGCAAGGTGAGCCCTCCGATCGGCGATTAACGACTGAGATTAGATCTAGATAACTCTGAACCGGTACGATCCGATCTCGACCGTCAGATCTAGATCTGACGGTCCAGATCTGTTAACTTATCCAGTCAGCGCCGCGTGGCAGCCACGTCAGCACCACGTCACTGCCCAGTCAGCTGCCACGTGGAAAACAATTTTATTAATTAAATTTAATTGGCAGTTTTACAGAAACACCCCTGTCACTTAGATCTCTCACAACTTTTTAACCACAACTCCAAATTTAATAATTTCTATATATTTGGAAAGCTCTCGACATGTAGAATATTTTGGATCTAACAAAATGCAAATTTGACTTAGTATAAAATATTCAAAATTCAAATGGGGAATTTGAGTATATTTGTAATAACTTTAAATCTATAAATCCAAAAATTGCAAATAAAATTGTTTTAGAAACCTTAGAATATTTTTAAATTAATGCCACTGCTATTAAATATTTTTGAGTAATTTTTGAATGATTTCATAGTTGTGTGTTCAATTTGAATAAGTTTGACTATTTTAAATAACTTTTAATAGAAACATTATTTTTGATTAAATCCAATTGCAATAGATTTAATTAAATGCTCTCTGTCTATTAACACTAATTATAAAATTTTGTTATAAAAATTTAATCATAGGAAACTTTAATATTATAATTATTCCTTTATTATATTTTCCAAAACTAGAAATTTATTAAATTGCATTTATAAATTCATGCATATTTATAAAGAAATCATAAAAGTTATTTTGATGTTTCTTGTGATTTAAAATTTCATTTCATTCATAGCATATTTTATGTTGTAGATATATTCTCATAGGAAAACCACTCTTCATTAGTTTTCTCTAAGTTAGAAATAATTTCAAACTTAGTATTTTGGGAAAACTGCTATGCACTAGACACTTAGGATTTTCAACATGGAGCTGGAAGACCAATGAAGGACTTAGCCAAAAACAAGACTCCAGAAGTATCTTCAAGAAGAAGAAACACTTAGAAGGAAATCAAGAAGAAGTTCATGAAGGACTTAGAAGAAAACAGGCTCTGGAAGCATCCTCAAGATGTCAAGCACTTAGAAGAAAAGTGAGAAGAAGTTCAAGAAGGCCAACCCCCTTTTATTATCTAAGTCTCTCTCTCTGTCTTTTCTTCTCTTCTGAGACTTCATGAAGACTAAGTAAATCCAAGACCAGCCTCGAGGATACAAGAATCATCAAGTCTGAAGATTCATCAAGACTACCAAGAACTCAATCAAGACATCATCCAGAAGAAAGTTACAAGTCTGGAGATGAAGCCTGGAGGACAACTACAACTTTCTTTCTATCTTTTCCCTCTTTCCTAATCTTGTCTTTTAGACTTAAACAAAATTTGATCATGATGTTATCATCTTGAAGTTGTTGGATCCTAGCAGCATAGTGGGATGAAGCGGCCTGGAAGCAAACCTTACATGTCCACGCACATGAGACCTGTTCCACAATTTAAGTGGCTGGCCGGGTGTCTGTCTCTCTCACTATAGTGAATGTCCAATTTACAAAGAGTTGATAATAATTGTTGATCAACTTGAACAAATGACTTAGTATTTTTCTCTAAGTATTGGGCACATCATGGCTAAGCCAGTAGAGTGCTTGTTTAAAGATGATATAAAACAAAGTATTTTTTATCCAACTTGAGACCTTAGCCCTTAGTCCTTTTTGGACCAACCTATTGCCTTGCATTAACTTAAAAGATTTTCCATGGCATGGTTTGCATCTCTGGTCCTTAGAAATAACTGGCATATCATGCATGTCATGTTTTCCTTAGAAGGTTAAGAAACTTGTTTGTAAGTGTTGTGTTGTTTTATGATTGTTGTATTGTTGTTTGTTTGTATTGTTTAGATTAAACGGAGAGCAAACGTTCGTTGTTGAAAAGAGTTTGTGAACAACGACAACATTCAAAGGCAAGTGGCACACCTCATAAACTTCCTATTTTTATATGCATTACTTAGTGTATTTTTATATGCATGTGTTGATATGCTAAACCTGTGTAGAACTCCTTACTCCTGTGTCTAGGTTCCTATATCATACTTAGCAAAGATATTGATGCTATGCAATGAATGAGAAGTTTTACAAAATGATAAGTGACTACTCAGGGCTGTGCTCATGGTTGTCGTCGCCTAGGATGAATTTCTATTCTACTTAGGGTCGTTATCATGGTGACTTTTACCTGAGAGTGCACATCCACAAAGTTAATGAAACACCTGGGTGGTAAGTGGTTGCATGGGTTATGTTGAGTGGCTACTCAGGTCCATGTCTATGGTTCCTGGAGTATGTACACTTGTGAATGGCCACCCAGGAACAGAGGAATCTGAAGAACTCCGAGTGACAATTGCTTCCAGTGCAGCCATTGCCATATGGGCTCTGGCTTGATCGACTATGTTGCGTGGACTCTCTCCGGCTTGACAAGCAGATGTAGGGGGATGTTAGGTGGAACGGGTCAAGCCAGGTGGGAGGGAAAATGCTTCTGAAAGATCTTGTCTCATTCTCTCCTTTCCTTATCACAAATGGTGTGTAAAGGATACCTTGGGTTGAATTGGTACAATGCTGAAAGTGCACAACCTCTGCAGAGTGTAAAACTAAGTACTTAGCCGTGTCCCCGGTTACGGACAATTTTGAGCAGCTGATCAAGGATGTCAACGGAGGATTCCATCATTCCAACTTCAGAAATAAAACTTGATGGGTGAACAAGGGAAGATGAGATTTATGGTTTTCATGCCATACTCGTCGATTTCAAGAAAAAGTGTTTTCAAAAGAGTAGGAAAAAATGGCTTTATGCAAATTAGCCTTGAACTCCACCAGCCAAATATGCATATAGGCTTTAGAGTTATTTCCTTAAGTGTCCACCATAGTGTCACTTGCCAGACTCCATTTTTAATGGAATCTAACCCACGTTGTTGCAATATTTTTCTTATTGCAGATTTGATCAGATGACGAGTGAGGTTTCGTAAAGGTTTCGAGTCTGCAACCAACATGTTTTCGCCTGTGGCAACATGAAAGTTATAGAGACTCACTGCTATTGTATTTCCGCTGTGTACTTTTTTTCAATGCTAGCTCTATGCTATGCAACTTGTATCAAATATTTTGTAATTCTGGATCATCGATGTAATAAAATTGACGCTTTGTTGTGATATTACATCGTAAACTGTGTGTGCAAATGAATCGATCCAGGGATTTGCACTATACACAGGTATCTGCCTTATTTAAAGTGCAGGTACGCTACATCAGTTTAGTGTATTGACCTATCAAAATGTGATATGGCAGTACCAGCGTGTTTATTTTGGAACCTAAATCGTTTTTGGAGTGAGAATTTAAAAACCTTGAGTTTTCAGGATTATTAATAGCTAGCGATTTTGAACCTTGAGTTGTGCTTTTGATTTGATTGCTTGATGTGTTTGTTTGTATGTCCTGAAATTATTTAAGGGTGGTAGCCACCCAAAATAAAATTTATCCCTGCCGCATAAACCCGGAGATTCCAAACTACCCTTCTTTCTAGCCTTCCCAATCAAATTCGCCCCCTTCAAGCTCTTAAGTTTCCATATCCCAAAAACCTCTCGAGTATCAGTTGCATTCCAAGCTTTTGTTTTTCTAGTCCCTCCGAATCTCGGGGACGAGATTCCTTTTAAAGGTGGTAGTCTGTAACATCCCAATACTTTGGAATGTTCAAAAATCACAAAAATTAAAACTTTTATTTTATTTAAATAAAATGTTAAAATGCATAAGAGAACCAATTATAAATGACTTCAAGCATCTAGAAGAGTTTTAATATTTTAATTATCTTGGAAAGATCATTACTTCCAAAAGTTGATCCAAGTTAAACAATTTATTATCCATTGTAGTTATTAAACCTCAATATGTAATTTGACAAATGTTTTTACCATTTCACTAAAATAAAAGGGTTTCCTTATAAATATTTGTTTCCACCACTTAGCCTTAGCAATTCATAATTTAAAATGGTATTTACAAGTGTAATTTTAAATAATTTAAAACAGGATCCGTTTGCCAAATGGTTTTTCTTTAGTTCCACTGAGTACAAAAACATAGTGTTGAAACTTCAACCTATAGTTTATAACTTTAATAACTTCATTATGTTTTATATAAATGGATTATCCAATTACATTCCATTAGCTTAAAATGATCTTCTTTTATTTCCAAAACATAAAATGATTTTTAGGAGTATACTTTTGTTTTTAAATCTAAAATCTTTTCCAAAGTGGTTATGAAGCTTTCAATGGAGTTATCTTGTGATAAATAAAATGGTGCCCAAAATACTTCAAACTAAAATGATTAAATTACATTTTCTCTACTTAATTCAAATAGGTATAAAATGTGATTTAATAATCTATTAAAGCTAGATATTATGTAATAATAGAATATGAGTTTAGATAACTTAATTCCAAATCATATTTGAATATGGGTATTTTACAAATTTTTATTTAGCCAAAAGAAAACTTAATTTAATATATAACTACAAAATTGATATTTAGTATCAAATTGGTATTAAATGAATTTTTCAAAAATATTAAATTTCAAAAATGTTTAAAACATGCCCACAAATGGTTTAACTCAAAGATAATAATTTTACGAATTTTTAGAAATTTGTTTGACTACTTTGGACACTTAAATTAAAAGTTATGGAATAATGAAATAAAAATCAAAAAAAAAGAAAAAGGAAGGGTGACGTCAGCGTGACGTCATCGTCGTCTTCCTCAGGCTGAGATTCACGCCCCGATTCTTTCCAAAAATCCGTCGAGGTTCTTGCGGGATTGGTTCCCTCCCCTGCCCCATTTAAAACACCGCACCCTCCTCTCTCATCGCCCCTCAAAACCCTAAGAAATCCTGCCCCAGACTGCCGGAAAAAGCTCGCCGGAGCAACGCGAGTCCGCCGTTGTTTTTTTCTTCTTTAGCGACGAGGTGAGCACGAACGGGACCGAGACCCCCTCCTTCCTTTTTCCCTTGTCCTTGCGCTCCTCCGTGACACCTTGGTCGAATTTATTCCGCAGTCGTTGGAGTGGAATGAGATCACCGACGCTCGCCGGCGTTTGAGGAAATCCCGACCGCGTCTCGCCACCGCCCGAGGACGCACGAGTTGACGTCGTCGCCACCATCGAGCCCGGCGCGCCGCACCGCATCTCGTCGTCACCACCGGAGGCTCGAGGAAGCACCGGAGCCACCGCGCCGTCCTCGACCGAGCCGCCGCCGTCGTCTGCCTCGTCTCCGGTGACCGAAAGCGCCGCCCGGTGAGCTTCTTCTCCTCTGTCCGTCCGATCTATCTCCAACGGTTAGGATTAGAACATTTAAAACGAATCGGTACGATTCTTTTCTGGCCGTTAGATCTGGATCAGACGATCCAGATCGTTTCACTTATCCATGTCAGCGACCCAGTCAGCAGCCACGTCAGGTCCAGTCAGCGCCCAGTCAGCACACATGTGGATATTAATTTCTTTTAATTAGATTAAATGGCAGTTTTGCAGAAAAGCCCCTGCCACTTAGAATTATCATAACTTTTTAACCCTTGACCCAAATAGGACAAATTTTATATCAAATTGAAGCCCTCGACAAGTAGAACCTACTGGAACATTTAAATTTCAAATTGACCTAGTTCAAAATATTCAAATTTCAAATGGTGAATTTGAGTATTTTTGTAATAACTTTAAATCAGTAAACCCTAAAAATTTCAAATAAAATTGTTTGAGACACTTTATAAAATGTGAAATATGTTGCATCTATTATAAAATAAATTTGAGAATTATTTTGATGATTAAATTGTTGTGTGTTTATGTTGAATAGTTTGACTATTTTGGAACATGACTACTAATAGAAATATTAATTTTGATTTAATCAAATTACTATGAACTTAATTAAATGCCCTCTGCCTATCAACCCCATTTATAAAATTTCGGTATAAATAATGTTTGAACAATTTAAAATGAATTTAAAGGTCAGAGACTAAATTTGATTTATTTTAGCACATTATGAGGTTTATTAATTAAATACTTATTACTCTGTACCAAAGGCATAACTAATTGTCCTTGTCCGGAGAAAGCTCAAATATATTTCATGACATTAATAAGTAAGTTTTGTTAAAACCTTTTAAATAGTTTCTAGTTCCTTTACAAGGGTTTTTAAATGCATTTGGTTAATTAGGTGTTACTAAAAATGTGATTTAAAACATTATAACAATTTAAAAAACTAAGTTATTATTAATACTACAAACTTTGAAGTTGGAAATTAAAAATGTATAGATATGAGAAAAGTAAGAAATTCTTGAATTTGAATTTGGTTAAGTTTAATTCTAAACATAATCTTGGGTAAATGAAATTAAAATGTTTATAGTTGTACTAAAGTGTTAAACCTTGCTTTTAAATTGTGATTAAGTCTTCTTGCTTTCCCTTTGTGCAAACTTTTGAAGACCATTACATTAGAAAACTTGGAAACACCCATACAACCTTCTCGGGTTGAAAGTGTTCTTTGACTCCAGACCATCCCTTGGCAAATCCCTAAACCCAAACACATTAATTCTTTTGTATATTGAATTAGGTGACACCTTTGACCAAACCCTTCCAAGAAGACTCGTTACGCTTGTTTTGTTCAATATGTTTTGTGTTTGTTGAATTGCTTGTTAATTGGGTGTCCTTTTTACTATATAGTTTGAAACGGGGAGCACCCATTGACTTCGACAAGAGTGTGAGAGAAATGACAACTTTCATAAGGCAAGTGACTTCATAAAACACCTACTATTTTATTCCATTGCATATCTAGTGTTTTCAAGCAGTATTTGCAAAAGTAGTATGTATGGTAGGTTTTTGGGAGATTGTAGTATGATATGCAACCTTTTAGGTTTCCCCTTAAAAATTCCAGATTAGACCCCTATTTTAATTTAGTGGAAGCACCTGCTGCAAAAATGATTGTTTTATGGTTGATGTGATAAATGAAAATTTCCACTAAATTAATTTAACGCCTGGGTGGATTGGGTCGATCGAGGAGGTTTCAAGTTGAGTGGCTTCTCAGGGCCAAGTTTCATGGTTGTCTTCGCCCAGGATAGTTTCTACTTACCTGGGGCCATGATGTGCGGTGTTAACCTGAGTTGCTCACTTGTGGTAGGCCACCCAGGGCTATGGGATTTAAGTTTACACCGAGTCTAGTTGCTTATCGTGCAACCATTGGTCATTATGGGCTCTGTCTTGATGGAGTAAGTTGATGTGGACCTGGGTCAAGAGATTGATGGTGGTAGAGTTGATAGGATGGTGGTAATCTCTTAGTATGATCATGGGAAAGCAACTTCTGAAAAGTCTTGTCTTGATCTTCTCCTTTTCCTACTCACTAAAGGAGTGTAGAGGATTGTTTGGGTTGATTAAGTCTAATGGTGAATGTGCACACCCTCTCGAGAGTTAAAACCTAAGATCTTAGCCGTGTCCCCGACATCGGACAATTTGAGTAACTACACAAGGCTGTGTTCTGAAAATCTCCTCATCTCAAATTTCTTAATAAAACTTGTTGGATGAACATGGGTAGGAGACATGGACTTGTCTCGAGATTTGTCTCTGAAGGAGAAGATATTGATTTAAGAAAATTGTTTATCAAAAGTAGGAGAAAATTTGCTTTGCGCAATAGCCTTGAGCTCCACCAGCCAAAATAAGCATATAGTTATAGTATAATAGATCATTAGGAATTAAAGTCACTTGCCACCACAATTCAATTGTGCTGACCCTTTATAGCTGGGCTACAACTAAACCTTGCAGAATGTCCGAATGAGGAGTAAGGGGGTCGTCTTCGAGCTACAACCAACATGATTTGCCAGTGGCTTCATGGAGAAGATGTAGCTCCATGCTACCTTTAGTATTGCGTTTGAACTCTGAAATAAAGTGTGAACTATTTATTCAGCTAGCATTTCCGCTATGCTAAGTTGTAAGGATATTTGTTTTTGGATCATTCGTCTCGTTCTGTAATAAATTATGACATTGTACTGTGATATTACATCTTATTGGAGAATGTGAGACTTATGTGATCCAAGTCTTTGCATTATTCATATGTGCCATTGCTTCCGTAAGCATGGGCACTACACCAAGTCAGGGTTTCCAATGGGTGAGTGATCTGATAAGTTTCCCACCACTGAATTGCTGGTCCCTCCAACAGATGAGTAGTGCATCTCACCTTTTCAGGTCGGTACATTCATAGGTCACTAAATCTCTGTCCACTGCGCACAGCCAGTCATCTGCCATAGTTGGCTCAGTTGCATTGGAAAACTTGTTAGGCCGGAGTCTCAGAAATCTGGTAAGTCTATCCACTTGGGGAGGTGGTGGCGGTGGCGGGTTGTGGTAATTGTTGTTGTTGTTGCTGTTGTTGTTGTTATTGTTGTTGGTTGCCGCAATGAACCTGGTCATCATAGTCATTAGTTGAGCTTGAGCGGCCATCAACTGTTGTATAGCATCATTGTTGTTGTTGTTGTTGTTGTTGTTGTTGTTGTTGTTGTTGTTGTTGTTGTTGTTGTTGTCGGGCGCACGGCGGGGAGGCATCTGTGGTTTTTAGCATAGATGAGTTTAGATGGAAAGAACTAAAGAAAATTTCTACCCCAACAAACAAACAACTTATAAATACAACCAACACACAAAACAAAATCTTTTGGATTAAAAACGATCAAAAAGTTTGGAAGATAAACTCGCGAGGTTTTGAGAATACAAGGGAAAGTACTGCCTTACCACAAGTTGATAGGTCAATACAAAACTAAAGATAACGATGAGGTGAAAGGTAAATGGTAGTCTCACTAACTAACTACTCGACCATGTCATCATCTTCTTCTTCAATTTCTTGAATCTCGATTCCTTCATTGTTGAGTACCTCCTTGAGTTCCTTCACTTCTTTCTCCAGGGCAGAGGTCTTTTCTTGCAGCTCCCTCTTCTCAATACAAAGCCGCTTGATCAAGTCACTATCAGCCTCAAACTCGACTTCATTGCTCTCGAGTTCTGTCTTCTGCTCTCTGATAGTATTGTTCTTCTCTTGAACTCTTTCCTCCTGTCTCTTGTACCTCTCCTCTTGTGCAGCAAACCTCTCTTCTTGGGCCTTAGTCACTTCCTCTTGAGCCTTCACCTTCTCCGCGTTCTCCTTGAGTAAGGCATATAGCTCATCGTTCTTCAGGAGTTCAGTGTGCCTATCCTCATAAAGCTCTGTGACGAGGATTTCCAACTCCTGGAAATAAAGACTAAGGGGCTTTGCTTTTCCTCTATCTCCGACCTCAAAAAGGTAAGGTTCTCCATCCTCGTTTATTCTTCCAAAGAAAATGGAGTAGTGGCCCCTCAACTCTATGCTGTAGCGTCCGCAGAGGCGCCCAATCAGGTCTTGCATGACTAGATTGAGTCCTTTATCTTTGGAGTCACTAACAATTTTAATCTCTAACGGGGGCTCTTCACCACTTCCTGGTTGAGTTGCTTTTATTCCCCAACAACCCTCCTTGTTAAATTTCTTCAGGATGAAGCCCTTGATCTGAGGTAGCGGTAACCCTAACTTCCCGACGATGTCGAGGAGGTAGCAGTCAAAACGGGTGTTCTCGTAGTCCTCCGCGATGGTGGAGTGGAAGCTCGTCATCCTTTAGGTAGAAAAGGAAAAGGATTAAAACAGGAAATGCATAAGGTAAAGAAGTACTAGTCATGATATGCATTATTATTTTGGAAAATACCAAGTCAAAATTTCAAGGTGATCAACAAATATTAAGAACTTTTTGTAAATTGGATATTCACTATAGTGAAAGAGACAGACACCCGGCCATCCACTTATGATTGTGGAACATGTCTCATGTACGTGGACATGTAAGGTTAGTCTCCAGTCCGCTTCATCTCACTATGCCACTAGGATCCAAAATACTCAAGGAGATAATACCATGATCAAAAGGGGTTTATCATCCTAAGGGCTCGAACCTACAGGCAACACAGTGCTCTGATACCATCTGTAGTGTACCTGCACTTAAAATATGGCAGGTACCTGTGCATAGTGAAAATCACTGGATCGATTCGTCTGCACACACAGTTTACATGTAATATCACAACAAAGTATCAATTTATTACAACGCTGATCCAGACTTAGAAAATATTCATTACAACTTGCATAGAGAAAAACTAGCAGTGAACAGAGTAAACATAGGAAAATTATTCTTCATGGAGTCCCCATCATCAGCATGTGCCACAGGCGAACATGTTGGTTGAAGACTCGAAACCCATAGCGAAAATCTCACTCGTCATTAGAACAGTCTGCAATAAGAAAAAAATATTGCAACAACGTGGGTTATAACCATTTAAAAATGGAACTGGCAAGTGACACTATGGTGGACACTTAGAGGAATAACTCTATAACCTATATGCTTATTTGGCTGGTGGAGCTCAAGGCTATTTGGCGGAAAGCAAGTTTTTCCCTAACACTTTGAAACAACTTTACCTAGTTGAGACAAATATGGTATGAAAGCCATAGTCTCAAACTACCCGTGTTCACCCCTCAAGTTTTAATTTAGAAGTTGGAATGGTGGAATCCACCGTTGACGTCTTCGTTCAGCTGCTCAAATTTTCCGTACCGGGGACACGGCTAAGTACTTAGATTTTAACTCTGCAGAGGTTGTGCACGTTCACCATTGTACCCATTCAACCCAAACTATCCTATACACTCTGGAAGAGTTAAGTAAAAGGAGAAGAATGAGACGAGATCTTTCAGAAGCATTTTCCCTCCCCATGCTGGCCTGACGCGCTCGACCTACAAACCACTACCACCACCTGTCAGGTGTAACATCCCAACATATTATAATGTTGAAAATCACTAGAATTTAAAACTTTTGTTTTGATTAAAAGAAAATATTAAAATACATAAGAAAATCAACTACAAAAGACTTTAAACATGATAAAAAGGTTTAATATTTCAAATATCTCAGTTTAACCTTATTTTCAAAAGTTGTTTCAAGTAAACAAATTATTATCCATTGTAACTATTAAAACCTCAATATCTAATTTGAAAAATGTTTTACAAAACTTCAAACCATATTCATAAATTAAAATAATATTTATAAGTGTTCTTTTTAAACTATCTAAAACATGATCTATTTGTCAAATAGTCTTTCATTCTTACAACTAAGTTCTAGCTTAGTGTTGAAGTATCAACCCTATAGTTTATAATTTTAATAACTTCATATATTTTATAATAAATGGATTATCCAAATAAACATTTCATTAGCTTAAAATGAATTCCAATTATTTTCAAAACATAAAATGACTGTCATGAATATATACTCTATATAAGAAAAGAATTAAATTTAAAATCTTTTCCAAAGTTGTTTATAAAATTTTCAAATGATATATCTTAATATAAAATATAATGGTGCACAAATAATTTGAATTAAAAATGATTACATTACATTTTCTCTTTCCATTTCAAATAGTTGTAATGTGATATTTAATAATCTATTAAAGCTAAAATTTATTTAATATTGGAATATGAGTTTAAATAACTTAAATTCAAACATTTTTTAATATGGATGTTTCATAGAATTTATTTTAGCCAAAAATA
Source organism: Poa annua (assembly GCA_026929855.1). NCBI lineage: Eukaryota > Viridiplantae > Streptophyta > Magnoliopsida > Poales > Poaceae > Poa > Poa annua. The sequence goes on along the minus strand of CM049428.1, from coordinate 94,545,466 downwards.
AAATTTATTAAACCCTAGTTTTAAATTTAACATAAAGTGTCAAATTTGAATTTAAGCAATATTTCAAAATATTATTTTTCAAAAATGTTCTAAACATTCCTACAACTGGTTTAACACAAAGATAATAATTTTACAAATTTTTAGAAATTTGTTTGACCTCATTTGGACAATTAAATCAAAAGATATGAATTAAATAAATAAAACAGAAAAGGAAATTACCTGCTGACGTCAGCGATGACGTCATCGTCTTCCTCCTCCGGCGCAAATTCAGCCCGAGATCGACGGAGTTCAAAATCCGCGCCGTGATCAACGCGAGCGTTTCTCTCCTCTGCCACTATTTAATCCCCACGACTTCCTCTCCCTTTTCCCTCAAAAACCCTAGCCGAGCACGCCCCTAGGCTGCCGGAAAAGCTCGCCGGAGCTCCTCGGTACCCGCCGTCGTTTTTCTTTGTTCCCCGGCGAGGTGAGCCCCCTCCGAGTCCGAGACCTCCTCCATACTTCTCCTTGCGTCCGTGCGCATCCTCTGACACCCTCCCTCGATTCTTTTCGCAGCCGAACGGAGCACCTCGTGCTCGACCGAAGCTCGTCGGCGCCGATGCACTTCGGCCAAGCCCCACGCCCCTCCGAGACGCCCGCGAAGCCGCCACAGAGCCCATCGAGATCGCCGCGACGCGCCGCACACGAGGGCATCATCCGCGCGTCCGAGGAACTGCCGGAGCACCATCCCCGTCCGCGCCCGAGCCCAGCGCCGCCGTCTCCTTCGTCTCCGGCGACCATCCGCGCCGCCCGGTGAGCCTCTTCTCCTGGCCGTCCGATCTATATTGTACGCGTAGGATTAGATCGTTTAATCGAATCGGTACGATCCGTTCAGATCCGTCGGATCTAGATCCAACGGACCAGATCTACTCACTTGCCACGTCGGATCCACGTCAGCGCCCAGTCAGCGCACAGTCAGCGCTGACGTGGATTTTGCTTTCTTTTAATTGTTTAAATGGTAGTTTTGCAGAAAGGCCCCTGTCACTTAGATATGTCATAACTTTTTAACCACTTATCCAAATTCAAATATTTTTACATATTTGGAAAGCCCTTGACATGTAGAATATTTTGGATCTGCCAAAATTCAAATTTGACTTAGTTTAAAATATTCAAATTTCAAATGGTGAATTTGAGTATTTTTTGCATCACTTTAAATCAATAATTCCAAAAATTGCAAATAAAATTGTTTTAGAAACTTTAGAATATTTGTAAATTGATGCCACTGCTATAAAATAATTTTGAGTAATATTTGAATGAAATCATAGTTATATATTTAATTTTAATAGTTTGAGTATTTTTCAACATAACAATTAATAGAAATATTATTTTTGATTAAATCAAATTGCTATAAATTTAATTAAATGCCCCCTGTCTATTAACACTAATTACAAAATTTTGCTATAAAAATTTAATTATAGAAAACTTTAATATTATAATTATTCCTTTTATTATATTTTCCAAAAATAGAAATTAATTAGATTGCATTTATAGCCAAATGCATACTTTATAAATATCACAAATTTTGTATGATATTTCTTAGGATTTAAAAAGTGCTTTGCATGCATAACTCATTTTCACATTTAGATATATTTCCCATAGGAAATCTCTTCATCAGTTTTCTCTAAGTTAGGAAGATTTCCAAACTTAGTATTTTGGCAAAAGTGCTATGCACTAGACACTTAGGATTTTCGACATGAAGCTAGAAGGCCAATGAAGGACTTAGCCAAAACAAGACTTCAGAAGTATCTTCAAGGAGCAGAAGCACTTAGAAGAAAAATCAAGAAGAAGTTCATGAAGACCTACCAGAAATATTTTCTAAGTCCTGCTTTCTCAATCTTTCATTTCTTCTTTCTTCTCTTAGACCTTTTGAAGACTCGGTTAAATCCAAGACCAGCCTAAGTGATGCAAAAATCACCAAGTCTGAAGATTATTCAAGAAATCATCAAGGAGAATATTACAAGTCTGGAGATGAAGTCTGAAGGATCAACAACACTTATCTCTTTATCCTTTCCCTCTTTCCAAATCTTGTTTTCACTATAGACTTAGCAGTTTTCTCTAAATAATTATACACATCAAGACTAAGCCATTTGAGAACTTATTCAAGATGAATTACAGCAAAATTATTTTATCCAACATATGACCATAACCCTTAGTCATTTTTTTACCAACCTAATTGCCTTGCAAAGATTTTCATGGCATGACATGCACCTCTAGTCCTTAGAAATAACTTGCATATCATGCATGACATGTTTTCCTTAGAAGTTTTACAAAACTTGTTTGTTCACTAGATATGAGCGTGTATGTTTGATGATTGTTGTTTGTTGATTGTTTGGTTGTTGTACTTTATTGTTTAGATTGAACGGAGAGCAAAACGTTTGTGTTGAAAAGAGTTTGTGAACAACGACAGCATTCAAAGGCAAGTGGCACACCTCATAAACTTCCTATTATTTTCTATATGCATTACTTAGTATTTTTATATGCATGAGTAGGATAGTATTGCTATGCTAAACGTGTGTAGAATTCCCTTACTCATGTGTCTAGGTTCCTATATCATACTTAGTAGATGTATTGATGCTATGCAATTGATGAAAAGTTTTACAAAATGTTAAGTGACTACTCAGGGCTGTGCTCATGGTTGTCGTCGCCTAGGATGAATGTCTATTCTACTTAGGGCCGTGAGCATGGTGATTTTTACCTGAGAGTGCACATCCACTAAGTTAATGAAACTTCTGGGTGGATTGGTTGTATCGCGGCGAAGTTGAGTGGCTGCTCAGGTCCATGTCTATGGTTCCTGGAGTACGTGCACTTGTGGATAGCCACCCAGGGAACAGAGGAATCTGAAGAACTCCGAGTGACGATTGCTTCCAGTGCAGCCATTGCCATATGTGCTCTGGCTTGATCAATTATGTTGCGTGGACTCTCTCCGGCTTGACAAGCAGATGTAGGGGGATGTTAGGTGGAACGGGTCAAGCCAGAGTGGGAGGGAAAATGCTTCTGAAAGATCTCGTCTCATTCTTCTCCTTTCCTTATCACAAATGGTGTGTAAAGGATAAATTGGGTTGAATGGGTACAATGGTGAACGTGCACAACCTCTGCAGAGTGTAAAACTAAGTACTTAGCCGTGTCCCCGGTACGGACAATTTGAGCAGCTGATCACGGACGTCAACGGAGGATTCCACCATTCCAACTTCAGAAATAAAACTTGATGGGTGAACAAGGGAAGATGAGATTTATGGTTTTCATGCCATACTTGTCTTGATTTGAAGAAAGTGTTTTCCAAAAAAGATAAGAAAAATTGGCTTTATGCAAAATAGCTTTGAACTCCACCAGCCAAATATGCATATAGGCTATAGAGTTATTCCATTAAGTGTCCACCATAGTGTCACTTGCCAGACTCCATTTTTAATGGAATCTGACCCACGTTGTTGCAATATTTTTCTTATTGCAGATTGTTCAGATGATGAGTGAGGTTTCGTTTATAGGTTTCGAGTCTACAACCAACATGTTTTCGCCTGTGGCAGCATGAAAGTGATAGAGACTCACTGCTATTGTATTTCCGCTGTGTACTTTTTCAATGCTAGCTTTATGCTATGCAACTTGTATCGAATATTTTGTAATTCTGGATCATCGATGTAATAAAATTGACGCTTCGTTGTGATATTACATCGTAAACTGTGTGTGCAAATGAATCGATCCAGCGATTTGCACTATACACAGGTATCTGCCTTATTTAAAATGCATGTACGCTACATCAGGCCGGGGGGAGTCCACGCAGCTTAGTTGATCAAGCCAGAGCCCATATTGGCAATGGCTGCACGGGAAGCAATCTTCACTCGGAGTTCTTCAGATTCCTCTGTTCATGGGTGGCCATCCACAAGTGAATATCCCAGAGGTAAAACCCCTGGGGACAACACTCAACTCATACAGCCAAGCAACCAGTTACACCCAGATGTTTCATTCTTAACTTAGTAAAATTTAACTTTTCATCAAAAATAGTTTTGCATAGCATCAAAAATTCTACTAAGTAATGTATATGAATCTAGATACGGAGTCTAAACATGGCTTGCATAGCAATACTATCCTACACATGCTTATAGAAAAATAATCTACTCATGCATAGAAAAATAATAGGAAGTTTATGCGTGTGTCACTTGCCTTGGCAACCAGGAGTGCAGCAGTTACAGCTGCAAAGACCCTCGTTTGCCTCCAAATAGTCTAACAAAATAAAATGTCACACATAAATACACAAGCAACATAACCATACAAAAATATAATATGCATGAGATACAATAATTTAATTTTAAGAAACTAATATATTTATCTCTTAGAATTTTTCTGAAGTATGCAGGATGACATTTTTAATTTGTTTTCAAATATTTAGACTTGAATAAAAAGGGTAACTCAAGAATTTAGTTTACTGTAATAAAGTTTCTATAACCAATTTTTTTAAAAAGGGTTATTGGACAGAGGGCATCTAAACAAAATTTTAGCAGTTTGATTTACTCAAAAATAATTTATCTAACAAAAGTTATGTCAAAACACTAAAACTACTCACATGAATATTTGAAATTTTTGAATGTGTCGAATTAGAAAACTAATGAAACCAAAATATTCTATTGGTTCTAAGGATTCCAAATATATAAAAATATTTGAATTTGGCTAAACAGATAAAAAGTAATGATAAAAACAGTATGCAGGCTGTTTTCTACAAAACTGTCAAATAAAATGATTTAAGAAAATTCTACAGAAATTAATATCTGACATGGAGCTGATGCGGCGCTGACTGTGCGCTGACGGAGCAAGCCACGTCAGCGTACCGATTCAAAATAAAGGATTCTAATCTCGGTCGTACGCAACAGATCTAATGGCTCAGATCAAAAGGGTCAAAATCGGGCGGCGCTTCCGCCAGAAACCTAACTCGAGGCGTGCCCGCGGAGGCGCCATCGCCCGCGACACTCATTCCCTACGTTCTACTGCCTACGGGGACGAACGAGACATACCCTAGCATGGATAAGGCCGAGGCGGAGACGATGGCGAGGTTGCGGCCGTCGGAGTGTCCTCTGCCTCCCAGAATGGTTCGCCGGAGTTGATGGAGGCGGCGGCGGGCTTCGGGTGCGGACGAGCGCGTCAATCTAGCGCACAAAAAAACGAGACCAATTCAAAAATTTGCGCAGTAAGAAATGAAAGAGAAAGGGAGAGATGCGAGGGCTCGGGGTTCACGGATTGTTGTCGGAGTTGCGATTTTCACCGGCGGCAACGGTGAGGCTCCGGGGATGCTTGCGGGCGGCCTGTTGGATCTCGTTCTCTGGGATTTGGGGCAAATGAGAGGGAGAGTCGAGGGGTCTTATAGGAGGGAACGGCGTGGTAAATGGAGCAGTGAATCACCGGCATTGAATCAAATTGATTCGGCCGTTTTCGGCTCGGTCGTGGGCGCGATTTGGGGAAGAACACGTAGTTGCGACGGGGATGACAAGTGGGGTCCACCTGCCAGAGAGAGAGAGCGAGAGGGGGGCGCGGGTGGAAGTGGGCTGCTGGCGGGCATTAGGCGTTGCGCGCGCGGCTGATAACTAGTGGGCTTCGGCCCACTTGGCTGAGAAGGTTAGCCCGCCTCAGTTTTTTTATATAAAACATTTTCTATTTTAAATCTTTTGAATACAAAACAATTTCAAAACTATATCAAAACTTCTCAGAAAAATTCATAAAAATATAATTTTAAAAGCTTATTAAAAATAGAACCTGTTGGTAGCATTCTTGTCTAAAGTAAAAATAAAATAAAAGGAAGATTATTATATATTTAAATAAAAATTTTGTGGACTTAAAATCAATTTAAACTCATAAAAGTAATATTAATTAAATCATGTGTGATTCAAATAAAAAATTTAAATGATGATGATGCATGAATGCAAGGTTTTAAATTTTTCTGAAAATTGGGATGTTACAAGTTTCATGAGCTCCGCCATGTTTTTTGGCTTTTGTCGCCCGAGTGCTTCTCTGAAATCTTTTCTTTAGACTCCCATTGTGAAAACGGCCATAGCTCTGTCTTCTAATATTGCACTGACAGAGTTTCGAATGGCGGTCCGTCTTCTGATATATGCCCTGAGTGCTTCGTCTGACCTTTGTCTGCACGTCCGTAGTTCCTCGAATGTCTATGGTCTATCGCAGAGAGGTTCAAAATATTTTATGAAGTCCTCCTTGAAGTGGTCCCATGAGTCATAGGCTCCTTCGGTTAGTGATTTGAGCTAGTCGCGGGTTGTGCCTTCAAGAATTAGCTGCAGATATTGCATTGCTGTTGTGGTGTTCCTCGCTGGCATATGACTGCCAGCTTGTAGTCTTCGAGCCAGCCTGAGGGCTCTTGCTTTGAATTGAAATTTGGCATGGCGGGCAGGCGAAACTTCTTTCGCAGCTTTGCTTCTTGGATCCGCAGAGTGAAACATTGTGCTCCGCATGGACCTATGTCGCGACTGTCAGGTGAGTCGCGACTATCCGATCTCCTAAACCTGCTCCTTGAGCGGCTTCTTGATCCACGGCGTCCAGAAATCCTTCTAGCGCTGCTTCGCGGAGGACTACGACTGTGGCGTCCTCGCGAGTGACTTCTGCTTTGTCCTCGCCTTCCGCCATCTACCAGTTCCTTCACCACAATTTCCAGAGCTTTCATCTGCTGGAGGTACAAGTCTTCAGCTGGATCACCTGCCGGTGGTTTTCCTACTTGGATGTACGCTCCCAAGTATATGAGGGCACCTTCAGCTGTCTTGGGTAAGAGTATGCCTCTGATGCAGACGTTGGGTGTGTTGTTGGGAGACCCCAAGAGTAAGGTGTGAAATAGTGCAGCAGCAAGTTTCCCTCAGTATGAAACCAAGGTTATCGAACCAGTAGGAGATGAAGGATTCCCTTGAGGTGTCAAGGCGCCAGAAAAATGCTGGTGCTTAGTTGACGTGGAGCCTGCACACAAACAATCAACATACTTTGCCCCAACTTAATAGTGAGGTTGTCAATCTCACCGGCTTGATGTAACAAAGGATTAAACGTATGTGGGGAAGAAAGAGTGATGTTTGCAAAAAGTAACAGGTTTGTAGTTGTGATTTTATCAGATTAATGAGAAGGACGGGGATCCACAGTTCACTAGTGGTGTCTCTCCATAAATAATAATAACATTAATCCATGCGTGGTAAACAAATTACAGCTAGGCAATTGACAGAATAATGATGAGCAACCCAATGCATATACTAATGATATGGTGTCTAGTGTCAGATTCATTCGAGCATTACAACAATATACATAGACCGTTCGAACCGTATCTATGACTAATAATCCACCTTCCGGTTAGCGTCCGCACGTCTTTCAGTATTAAGTTGCATGCAACAGATTATCGCCTTAAGCACTGTGTGTAAAGTAAGTCAGTAACACCATCCTTAGACAAAGTACTACTGTTTTATCCCTAGTAGCAACAGTACATCTTTAACCTTAGAGCTTTCTGTCACTGCCTCATATTAAATAGAGACATGAACCTACTATCGAGCATAAATACCCCCTCTTGGAGTTACACACATCTACTTGGCCAGAGCATACCCAAGTAACGGAGAGCATGCAAGATCATTAAATAGCACACACATGATATATTATGAAGCAATAACTTTAGTACTCAGTATTCATCGGATCCCAGCAAACACAACATGGAGAATTACATAAAGATGATCTTGATAATGATAGGCAGCTCACAAGATCTAAACATGATAGCACAAGAGGAGAAGACAACCATCTAGCTACTGCTATGGACCCGTAGTCCAAGGTAGACTACTCACGCATCAGTCAGAGGCGGTCATGGCGACGTAGAAGCCTCTGGGGACGATTCCCCCTCCCAGCAGTGTGCCGGGGAGCAGTTCTGATCTCTACCGAACTGGTGGCGGCGACGGCGGCGGCTCGGGACCCGTGGATGAAAAAGTGATTAACCCTCTGGAATTTTTAGGTCACGGGGGTTTATATGGGCGAAAGACCTAGGTTGGTGGCCTCCCGAGGGCACCACACCCCCTCCCAGCGCAGCAGACTTATGGCCCGCAAAACGAGGCAATGTGGGGCCCTCGGGGTCTGTCTTCGTGTCGTGTTCGGTTCTTCTGGTCGCAAATATTCCAAAAATAAATACTGGTTGGCTCGTTTCCATTTTGGCGGATATTTCCTTAAGAGCTTTTCTGAAACCAAAAACAACAGAAAATAGGGAACTAGCACTGTGGCATCTTGTTAATAGGTTAGTCCCAGAAAATGTATAAAACTATATAAAATGCATATAAAACATGTAATAACATGATATAACATAACATGGAAGATAAGAAATTATGGATACGTTGGAGACGTATCAACATCCTCAAGCTTAGTTCTACTCGTCCCGAGTAGGCAAGCACGATAAAAGAAGAATAATTTCTGAAGTGAAATGCTTAAACACAATCTTGATCATGTTATTCATTGTAAGGCATGTAAACTGAAATCAAATGAATAAGGGTTGTAGTTTATATTTATATCAAATGAGTAATGAACAAACAAGTAGATTAAGCAAGTAAAGCTTTCAATGATATAGTACTAGATAGCAATCAACTGTGCAAAGTAGATATTAGAGATGATTTAAGCTTCAAGCACAAAAATATAATCATCTTATGCTTCCAACAAACATGACAACTTTATGAAAGGATCAAGTCAAGTAATAGCAATATGCACGTAGAATATCAATATATTATTTGTTCAAAAGAAACAAGAAAGCGTTCAACGTTGGTTCCTGGCACCAGAATGTTATGGCTAAGAGAATGTTAACGAAGGTTTGGAAGGCCAACGGAAGAAAGGCTCACAAAGCTATAGATGATCATTAGACAAGAGAAAATCATACAATCGAAACTATGCAAGGAGTAGTGATTGCCATACAACGGATGCACAATGAGCTATAAGTATATGAAAGCTCTCCAATGGAACTAGTGGGGGCGCATCCAACTTGCTTGCTCACGAAGACCTAGAGCACATTTGAGGAGGCTCATCATTGGAATATACAAGCCAAGTTCTATAGTATAAAGTTCCCCACATAGTTATGCAACTAAGACATGAAAACTCTCTCATATGGAGTAAAGTGCTAAACATGAGCACAAATGATGATCACAAATGATATGGTGCTATAACATGAGCACAAGTGATGACTATAAATGATATGGTGCTGTAACATAAGCACAAGTGTGTGATAAAGAATAGTAATGTTGCTCTCTTTTTTGTTTTCTTTGTTTTTCTATCTTTTTTTCTCTTTTCGATGGCCTCCATAGTTCTTTTCATTTTTAGGGGCAAGCATCCTAATATGATATATGACAACACACTAATGATGATAAAACATACTGATGATATAAGGAACTAATATAAATGTGCCATAAGAATACATATGACAACGGTGCCTCTGCCTGTGTAGCAGGTTATGCACTGCTCTAGCGTAACATGGGTAAAACTACACATCAGCTTTATAGAAACACGCAAAGCAATGAATAAGTAATTAATGACAACAAGTCATATAATGTAAGATGGATGTTGCATGACAATATATCTCAGAACAGCTATGGAAATGCTGTAGTAGGTAGGTATGGTGGATGTTTTGAGGAAGATGTTTGGCTTATGTGTAGGAGAACAACATGAAGATCTCCCACGAGTTTAGATGTACCCGCGAAAAATACACCAACTATCAATGTGAGAAAGGGCAAAGCAAAGTACCAAGAAGGCTAGCAATATGGTGGTGGAAGTGACATGAAAACCGAAGTTTTAGAACTCACAAGTAAAAAGATTCCAAATAAAAATATGATCATACAAGGCATAATGAAAATTACTCCTAGGGTGCTGTGGAAAATGAACAAGTCACTGTTGGGGACCCGACCGTAGCGCATAACATAAAGCCATTACAGTTGCCTTAGTAAAAAAGAAGTCATATACCATTATGCAATCAACTGGAAATTTAAGTGTGGCACAATTTTCAAGTTTCTCTAAACCAACCATTTAATCATTCCACTTTACTAGACCATCATGTTTACCATTAAGCAAATTAATATCTCAAAACAACATCAATGATTCAAGTGATGAAATTTAATGATCTACAAGATTAATGTATCATTTAGTTATACCATCTATCACATTTAGCATTTTCTGTTCTCAACCAAACATCAATCAACTTATTTAAAAGATAAAGTCTCCAAGTAATTAAACAATGAGATATTAGAGTATAATATAACAAAGCTAACAGTGTCCAAGACAATAAAATCAACGGGGACCAGGTTATTGTTAACCGTAATAAGGATATCATCGATCCTTCCGAAAGGTTTCTTCAAAGCATTATCATCAAGAAAAACATCCAAATAACAATGTTCCAGTGGTGGCAAGTCAAACATATCATATAGCTTTTTAGGCATAACGAAAATACTTGCACCAAGATCACATAGAGCATTGCAATAAAATTTATCTACTTTCATCTTAATGATGGGATCCCAACCATCTTCTAACTTCCTAGGGATAGAAGCTTCAAGTTTTAATTTATCTTCCCTAGCTTTTATGAGAGCATTTGTAATATGAGCAGTAAAAGCCAAATTAAGAGAGCTAGCATTAGGACTTGTGGACAATTTTTGCAAGAACTTAATAATTTCAGAGATATTACAATTATCAAATGAAAATTATTATCATCAAAGCGAACCGAACCACTTTCTCTCACGTTCTTAAAAATTTCAGCACTTTTACCAACACTAGTTTCAGCAGTTTTAGGCAATTTTAAATTTTTGGGTGAAGTAGAGGAGACATTTCCAACACCAACCATGTTACTATGGCTAGTAGGAGGCTTTCTAGCATGTGAAACACCATTATTTTCAGAGGTAGTAATAGTAAAAACTTTAAAAATATTAACCTCTTTCTCTAGTTCTCTCTCTCTTTCCCATCTAGCACGTAATTGAGCCATCAATCTAACATTTTCATCAATCTGAACTTGGATGGCATTTATTTTAGCAAAGGGATTATTCTCTTTAGTTTCAGTAGGCATAATTTCAGATTTTAAAAGATCAACATCAAGGACAAGACTATCAACTTTAGACGTCAGAATATCTATTTTCCCAAGCTTTTCCTCAATAGTTTTATTAAACAAAGTTTGTGTAGTGATAAAATCTTTTAGCATGGTTTCAAGTTCAGAGGTGGTAGTCCTATTGTTTTTGTAAGAATTACCATAAGAATTACCATCAAAGTTGTCATTATTAGGAGGATAGGGCTTATGGTTGTTATTACCATAGTTGTTCCTATAAGCATTGTTGTTAAAATTGTTGTTTTTAATAAAGTTTACATCAACATGCTCTTCTTGTGCAACTAAAGAAGTTAAAGGAACATTATTGGGATCAATATGGGATTTACCAGTAGCAAGCATAGACATAATCATATCAATCTTTTCACTCAAAGAGGAGGTTTCTTCAACATAATTTACCTTCTTACCTTGAGGTCTCCTATCCGTATGCCATTAAGAATAATTCACCATCATATCATCCAAGAGTTTTGTTGCAGCCCCCAAAGTGATGGACATAAAGGTACCTCCCGCAGGTGAATCCATAAGTTTCTTGAAGAAAAATTCAGTCCTACATAAAAGCTTTGGATGATCATCCAAGCAGCCAGTCCATGGGTTGGGAAATTCTTTATCATAGATTTCATTCTTTCCCAAGCTTGAGCAACATGTTCATTATAAAGTTGTTTAAAATTCATGATGCTACTTCTTAGATAAATAATCTTAGCAGGAGGATAGTATTTTCCAATGAAAGCATCTTTGCATTTCATCCAAGAATCAATACTATTCCTAGGTAGTGAAAGCAACCATTCTTTAGCTCTTCTTCTCAAGGAGAAAATAAATAATTTCAGTTTAATAATATCACCATCTATATTTTTATATTTTTGCATTTCACATAATTCAACAAAGTTATTTAGATGGGCAGCAGCATCATCAGAACTAACACCAGAGAATTGCTCTCTCATAACAAGGTTCAATAAAGCAGGTTTAATTTCAAAGAACTCAGCTTTAGATGCAGGTGGAGCAATAGGTGTGCAGATAAAATAATTATTGTTGGTGCTTGTGAAGTCACACAACTTAGTATTTTTAGCGGAAGTCATTTTAGCAAATTACTTAACAAACCGAAATAACAATATTAAAGAAAAATAACACAAACCGAAATAACAAAGGTAATGCAAGTAACTATTTTTTTTGTATTTTTTGATATTTAAGCAAACAAAACAGTAATAAAAATAAACTAAGCAAGACAATAAAAAAATAAAAAAAATTGGAAGTGCTAAAACTCCCCTCGTGAAGGAATGCTCAACTCGCCGGCAACAGCGCCAGAAAAATGCTTTCTGCGACGTAGGGGAGATAAAGGAGTCCACGTGAAGAACTCTTGATTTCCCCGGCAACGGCGCCAGAAAAATGCTTGATGGACACGGTGGGTGTGTTGTTGGGAGACCCCAAGAGGAAGGTGTGAAGTAGTGCAGCAGCAAGTTTCCCTCAGTAAGAAACCAAGGTTATCGAACCAGTAGGAGATGAAGGATTCCCTTGAGGTGTGTAGGCGCCAGAAAAATGCTGGTGCTTAGTTGACATGGAGCCTGCACGCAAAGAATCAACATACTTTTCCCCAACTTAATAGTGAGGTTGTCAATCTCACCGGCTTGCTGTAACAAAGGATTAAACGTATGTGTGGAAGAAAGAGTGATGTTTGCAGAAAGTAACAGGTTTGTAGTTGTGATTTTATCAGATTACTGAGAAGGACCGGGATCCACCGTTCACTAGTGGTGTCTCTCCATAAATAATAATAACATTCATCCATGCTTGGTAAACAAATTACAGCTAGGCAATTGACAGAATAATGATGAGCAACCTAATGCATATACTAATGATATGGTGTCTAGTGTGAGATTCATTCGGGCATTACAACAATATACATAGACCGTTCCAACCGCATCTATAACTAATAATCCACCTTCCGGTTAGCGTATGCACCCCTTTCAGTATTAAGTTGCATGCAACAGATTATCGCCTTAAGCACTGTGTAAAGTAAGTAAGTAACATCATCCTTAGATAAAGTACTATTGTTTTATCCCTAGTAGAAACAGTACATCTACAACCTTAGAGCTTTCTGTCACTGCCCCAGATTAAAAAGAGACATGATCCTACTATCGAGATTAAATACCCCCTCTTGGAGTTACACACATCTACTTGGCCAGAGCATACCCAAGTAACGGAGAGCATGCAAGATCATTAAATAGCACACACATGATATATTATGAAGCAATAACTTTAGTACTCAATAGTCATCGGATCCCAGCAAACACAACATGGAGAATAACATAAAGATGTCTTGATTATGATAGGCAGCTCACAAGATCTAAACATGATAGCAGAAGAGGAGAAGACAACCATCTATCTACTGCTATGGACCCGTAGTCCAAGGTAGACTACTCATGCATCAGTCCTGAGGCGGTCATGGCGACGTAGAAGCCTCCGGGGACGATTCCCCCTCCCGGCAGGGTGCCGGGAGCAGTTCTGGTGTCTCCCGAAGTGGTGGCGGCGACGGCGGCGGCTTGGGACCCGTCGAGGAAAACGTGATTAACCCTCTGGAGTTTTTAGGTCACGGGGGTTTTTATGGGCGAAAGACCTAGGTCGGTGGGCGCCCGAGGGCGCCACACCCCCACCCGGCGCGGTAGACTAATGGCCCACGCCATGAGGCGATGTGGGCCCCTCGGGGTCAGTCTTATCTTCGGTTATTCTGGTCGCAAATATTTCAAAAATAAATACTGGTTGGCTCGATTCCAATTTGACGGATATTTCCTTAAGAGCTTTTCTGAAACCAAAGACAGCAGAAAAAAGGGAACTGGAACTGTGGCATCTTGTTAATAGGTTAGTCCCAGAAAATGCATAAAACTATATAAAATGCATATAAGACATGTAATAACATGATATAACATAGCATGGAACATAAGAAATTATGGATACGTTGGAGACGTATCAGCCTCCCGAGTCGAGTGTCATGAACGAGTGGTCTAGATTTCGAGTGACTCTTGCCCTTTGTTCCTTGGGGATTCTTTGGAGTTAGGATCTGCCTCGTCCTTCTATTGCCCCTATAGAGCTGATAGACAACTGTCGTCTGCGAGCACTTGATATGCTTGCATGCTTCCTCCTTTCTTCGAGTGTTGCCCTGTACTGCTTTAGGCGATGTGCTTCTTGCCAGTTGAAGTAGTTGTATGTTGTAAGCTCATCTGGAGTTGCATCTGCTGGCATCATTATGCCGTCATCGATGACCTTTGTTACCTTTGCGACCATCTCTGCCGTGATAACCAGAGTCGTTGTGCCATCTGCAAGGTGACTGTGCAGGGATACTCGACTGACCTCCGACTGGCTAGTGTTGCTGACGTTTCTGCGATAATTGCTATGCAAACCTGCCGGGGTAAGCGAGTAGGATACATGTAAGTTGTGCGGACATCGGGCATTGCTTCAGTGTTGTCATCCCGATCTGTGTCTGCGTTTTTATTTTTGCTATTTTCCATCCCCTATTTGCTATGATAAATGTTTATTTCTCATGCTAGAATTGTATTAATCGGAAACATTAATACATGTGTGACTAATGAACAAATTAGAGTTCCTTGTAACACGTCTCGTTTAACTAGCTCGTTGATTAACTGATGATCAAGGTTTTCTAATCATGAACATTGGATGTTGTTAATAACGGGATCACGTCATTAGGAGAATGATATGATGAACACACCCAAATTAAGTATAGCAATACAATCAAGTCATTAAGTTTATATTGTTGTACTGAGCATACGAAGTAACCCTAATCTTTAGACCATGAGATCATGTCAATCACTGACAAGATGATACCAATGATCGGATCTCGGACAAGTAAACTATCGCCAGACGAAATGAATTTGTTATGACGTTTTTAGTTCACACGATCACAAGATTCATCGTCGAATATGTAGGAGTCATTACGGATCTCCAGATCCCGCTGCTGACTATTGATCGGAGAGGTGTCTCGATCATGTCTGCATTATTCACGAACCGTAGGGTGACACACTTAAGGTTTGTCGACGCTTTTAGCTAGACACGGAATTTCGGAGAAAAGTTTGGAGAGCACCGAAATTGTTTCGGGTAATATTGAAATAGTTCAAGGGGTTAATTGTCAATAGTTGACAATGGTTGTTAATAGAATTAACAGATGAACCAAGGGGGTAAGTGTTAATGTTTGTTAGTATAATTAACAAATATTAAAAAGAAATGAAATTGTTTTATTTAATACGAAAAACCCTTGGGATTTTTTAGTGGAGATTAAAAGAGAATGAGTGGGCATGAGTGGATGCTCACTCACATCAAGAGAGAAGAGGTGGAGTCACCCCTAGGGGCAACGACCCAACCTCACCCCCTCTCCTATATATGGAGGGGTGGGAGCTCCCTTTTGAGCACACACTTGATTCTCTCTCCCTCCTCGCGCTGCTCCACCTCTGGCCATCCGTTTGGCGAAGCCATGGCCGTTAAGTTCTCCACCACACCACGACGGCGTGCTGTTGGAGTTCATTGGTGGTTCTTCTACTTCCGCTGCCCCCTGGATCGAGGGAACGGAGGTCGTCATCAAGCCGTACGTGTGACCGAGTACGGAGGCGCTGCCCGTTGAAGCGCACATCTTCACGATCTTGAGATCGGCGAGTGAACGACTACATCATCCACGAGAATTATTCTCAAAACGCTTGGGGTCTTCGAGGGTGAGTTTCTCTTGAAATATGTTCCACTCGTTACGAGCATCTCCTAGATTAGATCTTGGCTTGTTGGTTTGTTCTCACCGTAGGAAGTTTTTTTTTTTCTATGCTACGAACCCATCAATTGGATTTCTGGATTGGCGTAGTTGGTCAGACGTATGCTGTCCTCTGTAGGTTCGTCATACTCGGAGGGGTGTAAGCTCTCTTCTGGATCGTCGATCTTAATATGATCCTAGACTTGGTTGATCTGGAGATTCGACTATACCTCTTCATCTAACTGGTTCTGCGTCATGAACTCGTTGAATTCTCGTGTGGACATGGATCCTGCTATGGATCCAGATAATGAAATCGGATCGATCTGTGTCGGAGAGTGACTCCCACGGAACAGGGATAGTCACACCCTGAACAGTAGTTCGAGAAATGGATTGAACACGGAGGTCAAGCGACCATCGAGTGGCACCACGACGGTGCTCGCCGGGCCTGGAGAGGAACACCCACGACAGAGATGGACGCCGGCCCTTACCCAGGTTCACGACCCTCAGGAGGAGGTACCACCGCTTCTCCTGCTTGTCTGTATTGCACTGCAGAGGTTACAATACAACTGAGCTTGCCGAGGGCTCTCTTGAGGCAGTTCGTGCTTGGAGAGGGACGCAATGGTCGTCTTCCTCCTCCAGCCGAAGGCTATCCTACTAGCTAGGCTAGGGTTTACAAGTGTTTAGCAAGCAATTGGCCGACCCCTTGCTACGGTGGAGCTCTCCCTCCTTTTATAGGCAGCACGGGCGTCTTCCTTGCGCAGGGCGCCCGAGGTGGGCTCCCAGACGTCAGTGGCAAGGGGAAGTTGGAGTCCACCGTTGCTCAATCCTCCATGTACGCGGTCCGTCGGCGATAAAGTTGGGTGCGCTGGCCGACAGGCTGCAGACCGCGCAGAATGACTCGCAGGGGCTGCAGTAATCGTGGTGGAGCCCACGATGATGATATTCTTGGAGCGTTGCGCCGTCCAGCTGCTTTATCACTAGAGAGGAAAGTCCTAGCTGTCCTGGCATAGGCGGCGCAACTTTATTAACTCCTTTATCACCACAATGGCAATTGAACTACTCACGTCACTTCTGCGGCCGCTGCAGAGGCCATGTGCGCTCTGCAGCACTTCCTTGGCCGCGAAGCTTCTCCACAGGGCTGAAGTGGCCTGCGGAGGAATTCCTGTTGACTTCTCTCCAGGCGAGTGGATCCTCGGGACAGTCTCTTGAAGCTGGCTTATGGTGTATTCTTCGCTGCCAGAAAGCTTAGGCATTATTTCCAGGAGCACATAGTGACAGTAGTCAGCAAGGCACCGTTGGGAGACATAATCAACAATGCAGAGGCAACAGGTCGAGTCACCAAGTGGGGCATCGAACTTGTCGCCTTTGATATAGTCTACAAACCACGGACCGCCGTTAAGTCTCAAGCGCTTGCAGACTTTGTTGCCGACTGGACGGAAGCCATGGAGGAAACAGTACTCCCCGAGTCAGAATATTGGGTCATGCACTTTGACAGATCAAAGATGCTCAAAGGCTCGGGGGCTGGAGTTGTTCTACGCACACCCAAAGGCGACAAGCTCACCTACGTGTTGAAGATTCATTTCATAGCAACCAATAACGTCGCAGAGTATGAAGCTTTGCTTCACGGGTTGCACGTGGCAAACGACCTCGGCGTCAAGAGAATCCTCTGTTATGGTGACTCAGATTTGGTCGCACAGCAAGTGAGCGGAACATGGGATGTGAAAAGCGCAACAATGGCGGCATACAGGGCCAAAGTTGATGAATTAGCCAAAAAATTCGTGGGCTACGAAGTCCGGCATGTTCTAAGAGCTGAGAACGAGGCGGCCGACACACTTGCCAGACTATGGTCAGAATGCAAAAAGGTACCAAAGGATATTTTCCTGGAAAATTTGCATAAGCCGTCCATTAAGGGCGCCGACTTGTTGGACCCCGATGCAGAAGAACCGGTAGAAGCGGCAAGTCTCGCTGTCTACTCGATACTGCCGGATTGGACTGTCCCATACCTCGATTTTCTAATAGACAACAAGTTGCCGGAGGACGATGAGGTGTTAAAAAGGCAGATCATAAGGCGAGCCAAGGCATTCACAATAATCAAAGGCAAGCTATATAAGCGAAGCATGTGCGGTATCTATCAACGGTGCATACCACCAGAAGAAGGCTAGGAAATTCTGAAGGACATACATGTTGGCACCTGTGGGCATCACGCTTCCGCCGGGACCATCGTGTCCAAAGTTTTCCGCCAAGGCTTCTACTGGCTTACCGCCAAAGAAGACGCCGAGCACATCGTAAAAACATGTAAAGGCTGCCAATTGTACGCCCGCCAACCTCACATGCCGTCACAAGAGCTCAAGACAATTCCCATCACCTGGCCGTTCGCGGTCTGGGGCTTAGACATGGTTGGTCCCTTCAAGAAGGCACGTGGTGGATACACCCACCAATTGGTCGCTGTCGACAAGTTCACCAAATGGGTCGAGGCCAAGCCGATCAGCAAACTTGACGCACGAACAGCCACCAATTTGCTCTGGGGAATTATCTCTCGGTTTGGAGTTCCACACAGCATTATCACTGATAATGGCATCAACCTATCTCAAGGCGACATGGAAGAATACTGCAGTGATCTAAGTATCCGGCTTGATTTGGCATCCGTGTCACACCCTCAATCTAATGGACAAGTAGAGCGTACAAACGGCTTAGTCCTCTCGGGACTCAAGCCCCGTCTCGAAGCTCTGTTACATAGGGCAGCCAGCGCTTGGGCAGAAGAGTTACAGTCCGAACTCAGGAGTTTGCGCACAACGGCAAACAGATCTACCGGCTACACTCCTTTCTTCTTAGTATATGGCGCGGAGGCGGTGCTACCTGCCGACATGAAACACGATTCCCCAAGAGTTCAAGCCTTCATCGAGCAAGATGTAGAAGGTGCAAGATAGTATAGCTTAGACCTGCTAGACGAAGAAAGAGATGTTGCTCTACATCGCTCCGCCTTATACCAGCAACAACTCCGCCGCTATCAAAGCCGGAGAGTGCGGAAGCGAAGCTTCAGAACAGGTGACCTGGTTCTCCGCCTAATTCAAGACATAAAAGACTTGCACAAGCTATCCCCGCCATGGGAAGGACCGTTTATAGTCACAAAGGCATTGCTCAATGGTTCCTACTACCTAGCCGACATCCGCGACGAAGAGGAAAAGAAAAGGCGCAAGAAGGCAGCAGGAAGGAGGGGAACCAAGTGCAAAAGAGGCATTGACGACCCGTTCGAACAAACATGACGGCCTTGGAATATTGAGAAGCTACGTCCTTTCTACACTTAGCAATTTATAAATGTAATAAGTTATATATGATTATGAAATAAAATTCTATGGTTCCTCATCTGTGTTGAGAAGCATGCCATCTTTTGTCCTTTCTTACATAGTCGGTCAGCCAATCCTCCGGCTTCGAGCTGCCGTCATAGGTCTTGGCACCCCGGTTGAGCTGAAAATTTCGCACAGCTGGCTCCCGCATGATCCGAGGTCCAAAGCAGGCAGGTCCCGGAGGACCTCGCTCCTCTACCAACTCGGATTGGTGAATCCGATCGAGCCTGAACCTGGCATCAGCTGTATCTAGCTGCCGAGTTCCTATCCGAGATCCCAAAGGATTTTCGTTAGGCTGATACCCGAGCTGCTGCAACCTCGAGTTGCCATCGTCATGCCTGTTAACTACAGGAACTGCAGCTTGCTGTGGCACAAAGGTGGCCTCCCTCTACCGGTTTCCCCAATTTTGTGGCAGATTCCGAGGTGGATTACCACGGCTAGCCGGGCCGTTATTTCCTACACCCCGGTTACCACTGCCATGGCTGCTCTGAGCCCGACCGGTATTGTTCTGCCCGGCTTACTGGATTCCGGCAAAGGCCGGGTCGTGCGTCTGCAGTTGCTTGTTTTTTCCGGAGCCGCGGCTTCGACTCCGGCTCTTGCTCTTACTCGGATGAGGAGAGGAGGCCTCTCCTCCCGACCTGTTGCTCTCGGCCCTAGCTGAGTACACCTGGGATCCTGCTCCCGGGTTCTTCTTCTTCAAGGCCTTGTTCTGCCGGTTAGACTCAACGACTAACTTGTGGACCCGCTCATGCTGCTTGCGCAGGGCTTCCCCGGATAGCCAGCCAACTCGGCCATAGCTCCCTCTGCAGCCTTAAGTGTTTTGGCGGGTGAGCTGTATACCGGCTTGTCCGCCGAGGCAAGACTAGCTGTTCTTCTATGGCTAGGTGCAGCACCACCAGCCAACTCATCGTTCACCATCCTGCCTTTCTTGCTCAGGTCTGCAATGCGCTTGTCCCTGGAATCTATCCTAGGGAACCCGTGAGCTGCATTGTACTCACGGAGGCTAGCACTAATCTCACGCCGGATCTCGGCGATCTCTTATGCCTCAGCATGCAACAATCTGTGATGCTCTTCCAAGTCAGCAGTGGTGACTTGGGCGTCAGCGTCAGCTGCCAAGGGAATAGCCAACTTGGCAACCTGACCCGAGAGGGGATCCGTCCTGCGGCGCTGCTGGGAAGGTTGGGGATCACCATCCTTGGCACCACCCCGCTCCTGAGGAGGTTTTGCCGCGCGAGGTCGGCCAGCGCTGGCGTCGCCATCGGCGACATCCTCGAACACCTCCTCGGCTACCCCGACCATCATGACCGCGACGCAGTTCGCGGGACGATCGGTATGATGATCCCGGGTGGCGCGGAGCATGGGGGATCCTCGGCCTCCTGCACGATGTCCGGGTAGTGGCAGACGATCTCGGTGGCGACGTAGGTGGTGAAGACGCCGAAGTCGATGAGGCAACCGTTCAACGGGAAGGGCCTGTTCCGGAAGCAGCCAGCGTTGTCGCTGACGAAGTCCATCTCGCCGAGTCTGACGACCAGGCCGGAGAGTACGCGGATGCCGGAGTGGACGTTCGAACCCGTCCGGATGTGTACACCAGCCAGCGCCTCTGTCTGCCCCATGGTGGGCGCCAACTGTCGTGGTGGTATCACGGCAGATGCCATAGGATGGCTAATGTGTGGGGCCGATGGACGCTGGTGGATCCGGGGAGGGCTAGCGAGCAGAGAAGCTCACACGGTAAGATAGTCTGACTTACTCAAGAACAACGAAGAACACACCCGAACATCTCCAAAACACAAGCAAATGTATGAAGGCAAGACAAGACACCCGATGTACCCAGGTTCGGGGCCCTCGTGAGGAGGTAAGACCCCTACTTCTGCCTTTCCTCTCTCTATATGGATGTCACAAGATCTACAACTTGCTCCTTGAGCTGTTTCGGTGATGAACTAGATGAACTAGAGAGGGAGAAGAAGTAAATGCTCTAGGAGTAAATGAGACTATAGTTTTGGATAATAAGCTGGTCGTCCCTCCACAAGAGGAGTTTGTAACATCCCAATATTTTGGAATGTCTGAAAATCACGAAAATTTAAAACTTTTGTTTTATTAAAATGAAATATTCAAATTATAATAAAAACCAATATATTTTGCTAGGTATTTTAAAATTTTCCAAGACACCTTCACCATACAATGTTTTATTACAAATAGTTGAATTTGAATATTTCATTTTTGCCTATTTATTAAACCTTAAAAACACTTTTGCAAAGTACCTAAAAGTTAACTAAAGTATGACACCTATATAAATGGTTTTTCATTTTCTTACATGAGTTCAAAACATAGTTTTGGAAATTACAAGTCTATAGTTTATAACTTTAAAACTTCATAGATTTTAATTAATTATCCAAATAGACATTTCATTAGCTTAATTTATTTTCATTAATTTTCCAAACATCAAAGAGTTTTCATGAATATAGTCAATATAAGAAATGAAATAAATCAAAAATCTTTTTCAAAAGGTATGCTATGGAGTTTTGAAATGAATTAGCATAATATAAAACATAATGGTGCACAAAAAAATTTGAATTAAAAGTGAATCCATTATATTTCCCATTTATTTAAAGATATTTATATGTTGTTATTCTACTAGTATACCAAAATAATGATGAATGGTTACAGAAAATGAGTTTAAATAACTTATGTTCAAACATATTTGAATGTGGGTATTTCATAAAATTTATTTAGCCAAAATGAAGTTTAATTAAGCTATAATTTAAAATTTCAAATAGCCCTCCAGCTTTTCCTTCGTCAACCCGCGCTCCACCGCGAGTCTGCGACGCGTCACTCACCCCCACCGCTCTCGCCCTCCCTCACCCGCACTCGCCTTGCTCTCTTCTCCACCGCGGAGCCGCCCATCGTCTTCTTTCAGTTCCGCCGCCGAGCTTCTCCTTGCTTGGTCGCGCTCCTCTCGCCTCCTGAACTCCTCTCGTCTCACCGCGCTCCCCTACTTATCCCCTTGGCTCGTCGCGCTTTCATACGGTAAAAAATTGACCTTTGATCGAAGCCGCTCGCCGCACTTCCTTGGTTGACGCCGTCGACGAATCGCTGGATCTGGCGTCGGCGAGGCCGGATCCGGTGGCTTCGAGTATGGATGTGCCTGATCCTGTGGCTGCAGCTGTGGCTGCGAGGCAGATTCACTCCTGCCGAGCAACCGCGAAGGAGAGGCGGCAGGTGCGGGTGGCGGCGGTGTCGGGCGCTGCATCTGCATGCATGTCCTTGGCAGTGCTCTCGCCCAAGGACGATGCGGCCGCGGACGAGGAGGAGAGGGACGTCCCCGTGGAGTGGAGCGTGACCTGCTGCGGAAGCTGCTGGAGCCCAAGGTGATCTCGCCGCGGGCCATGTGCCCCGGGCTCCACCATCCACATCGAGTTTGTCGTCATCCACGGCGGTGCAGGTACCGACTGCATCGCCGCCAAGAATGTGGAGGAGGTGGAGGCGGAGCTGGAGACCGACGCGCTGCCGGCAGTCGTGTCGGACTCGAGCAACCGCGTCTGGCTCGTCAACGACGCGTACAAGAAGATGGTGGGCGCGCCGGAACATAGTAGCCGGGAACGGGGAACGGTGCCACGTTCCATGAACCGGATTCATCGTCCCGAATCGAGGTTCGGGGACGTTGGGCGGGACGATGTGATTCGGTTGCCGGAACGCGTCCCGGACAGAGTCGGTACCGCATCCTGGTTGATCGATCTTGTGCGCTAGGTCAGCCAGCAGCCAGCACCGTCGCCGGCCGCCAAGATGCCCGCAGCCCCAAGGCCCCAGTGATCATATACTTTGTTTCTGCTAAATGAAGAAAACCAGGAGCCCAAGAGATCAGGACTCGTTCTCTGATGTGTACATTTTATTTTGTGAAGAAAGAAAATTAGGAATCCTGGAATCTATGGAAGAAATCGAGATAGTTTCCCTAAATATTTCATTGTTTCCCTCGGAGAGGTCACGTTCCTCGTGTCGTACCGGGTTCATCATCCCGAAACCGAGAGAGTGACGTCCCCTCAACCGAATAATCATTTGAGAGATCTATACTCCTTCCGTTCCCTATATTTTTCATGCTCCGACTCTCGTACCACGTTCCCGTCCCTCGACCCCACAGTTCCGGGAACATGGCAACTATGCGCCGGAATGCCTGTGGCTCGGCGCGGTGGCCGCTTTCTTCAGGAGGATCAGCGGCGAGGTGGCGCTGGTGCTGGCCGTCCAGCACGAGCAGGCAACGATGCATCGTCCGTCAGCAGCCATCGTCCTGGGTACGGACGCGATGGTCAGCATCTCTCCATCTCCTCTCTCCCAATTCTACTTAATCTGTTTGTTTAGAATCCAGCACGCACTTCCTTGCCGTGAGCGAGGAGTATTGCTTCAGTGCATAGATTTGATTCAAGAAGTTTTGAGCTTGCTATATTTGCTGAATGTCCTTCTGTATGGGAGTAGCACGAGTACTTTTTTTTGACATGAGTAGATGCTTGCTGAATGAATGGAGTAGTGAGTTTCTTCGGCATGAATTTATGAACTGAACAAGCAAGCAAGCTTCAGCACACAGATGCGTGCTTACTGTCCCACTTGCAAGTGCCAAACAAAAAATGTTTTGCTATTAGTGTAGGAGTATACTTTGCTTCACCACACATAAATGTTTAGCTATCAGTATAGGAGTCTACTTTGCTTCACCAATACATACAAATGACACACACGGATATATACTCCTTATTTACCACACATCAACTGAAACTAAACTTGCTAATTTACTAGTGTTTGTACTTGCCAATACATACAAATGAAAGTATAACACACAGGGACATATACTTGCTAATTTTCTGTTGCTTCTTGTACTCCTCTCTTTCTCTTTCTTTTGTTCTTTTGTGGTTCTCCATTTGACAAGGATAAAGACTCTGAATGAGCAGCTATAACTTCCAGTGTCTTTCGATAGAGTTCACCATCCAGTCTTAAACCACTAGGCAGTGTTCCTTCCCTCAACATTTTGTCCTTGTTCATGTGGGGAATCTTATATGCATTGCCCCCTTCATCAATCATAACTTTCACTAGGATTGACTGTAAAGTTATAAACACTTTGTCAAGATTATCGACATCATAGGTGTCAAATGCTTGTTCGACGGATTCTATCAGATCATTTAGATTCTTTGGTGCAATTTCAAGTGCTATGGATTGGATAGAACTAAAGTAGCCAAGGTCCAACACATTCATGTCCGGTGAGTTTGCGGGTTGTTGCATAAGCTGGATATCCATTCCTGTTTCTTCTACAGCTGCTCGGAAGGCTGGATCACTAGGCAAAACATGGGTTCGGGCGTTGTCTTGCTGAATATAAATGGTCCCTTCGTCATCTTCAGGCCATAAGGCTTCAATTGCTGGAATGACTTTCTTACATAGATATTCCCTCATTACATCTCTCGTAACTATCAAATATTTAACTTCCAAAGTACCTTTCTATTTGTTCTTGGATTTTTTACTGCTGGAGTTAACTTGACAAATGGCCAGACCCCTATTTTTCCATCAAAAGTTAGCTCTCCATCAGCATCACGCCTCGGCCTCGCCACTGCACAAAAAAACATCACCTTGCCTATTTTGTTTTTGTTTTGAAGCCTGCGCTCAGGATCAGGTTCTTCCGGCGATAGGTAGTAGACCCTCTTTTTCTTAGTCAATTCAAACCACTTGTCATCTATGTGCACAATTCTTCGCATGTCTTTGAAGGTAGGCATAGCATCCAATAGAGTTGTTTCATCCACCATTGAGACGGAGAATTTGAGCCTAGCTATTATGTTGGCTAGCTTGAGATAGGGCTTTATAGTGCTTGTATGTTTCCTAATCTCGCCCTATTTTAACCTGCGCTGTAATGATGTATATGAAACTTTCAGAGACAGTACTAGAGCCCTCATGGTAGACCGTTTGTTGTAAGGAATTGCAGGTACTCTCTCAAGACCAAGGTCTTTCCTCTTGCGGCCAGATCTCCCTTTCTTTTTGTTGGACACATCTACTTCTTCACCTCTCAGAATTTGCTCACTTGCATCTTTCCGAATTCTCTCGACGGTTCTTACACTTGTTTGCAGTACCTCAGCCACAAGTTCTTTGTCAGCTGCATGGTCATGTGGGAGAACCTCTCTTGCTTTTCTGAGTGCTTCTAGTGCAATATAAGCTCCAAACCTCTGATCATCTCGCATGTTCTTTTTTCTTTGCTTGCTACAAACTGCGAGATGATAAACTGTGTTAGATAATCAGTTTAAAATGAAAATTATTGCTTGCTACTAAGTGGTCAGGTAGTATGATTGTACTGTCAAATTCTGGAGTATGCATGCATGGTTTACCCTATTGCTTGATAAAATTTGTCTGTATTACACACACTGTGGCACTGTATGAAATTCAGTTCAGTTACTGTAACATTGAAATTTGCCTCCAGTTTACACTTTATAAAATTCAGTTAACTCTGCCAGTTTACATTGTATTTCTCCGATTTACACTTTACAAAATTCAGTTAACTCTGCATCCAGTTTACATTGTATTTCTCCAGTTTACACTACATTTTGGCTATGAAATTCAGTTACTGTAACATTGACATTTGCCTCATGTTTACACATTATAAAATTCAGTTTAGTCGGCATCGAGTTTACATTGTATTTCTCCAGTTTACACTACATTTTGGCTATGTTGTGCAGGAGTACCTGTTGCTGAACCGGAGGAGGAAGAATAAGTCACATCACTTGATCCGGAGGAGGAGGAAGTAGATGGTGCATCCATCACTTGCGTAGAGGAGACGGAATCGGAGTTGTGGAAACCTGAATTGGCGCAACAGTTGATCTGGACGAGGAGGAGTTGCGGATGACCTGAACCTGGAGATAGCGACCTGGAGCTGCGGGCGATCTGCAGGTGAGGACGACTTGGAGCTGTCCGGAGGAGGAGCTAGTGGGAACCTGGAGCTGCGTGCGATCTGCAGGTGAGGACGGCTTGGAGCTGGCCAGAGGAGGAGCTGGTGGGAGGCTGCTCGGAGAAGCTCCTCCTCCGGCAGGCGAGATGGTGTGGGCGACCTAAAGCTGGGCGATCAGGAGCTGCGAGCGATCGAGATCCTAGAGCTTCCTGAAGAGGGGAGGTCATCTGGAAGCCAGCATCTGCGGAGGTACGAGAGGAGCGGGTGATCTGGAGCGAGCGAGGCGAGCGGGCGATCTGGAGACGAGCGAGACGAGCGAGCGATCGCTGGAGGGTGTTACTTTCCGTTTTTGAATTAAGAAGGTGTTTTCTGTAAAGTGACAGTTGACTTAACCCACCGACACTCTTTTCTCAAGAAATTCAGCCATATAAGGATTATCATTATAATACTCAAGAAAGTAACCAAGTATAGCATAATTCTCAGTTTTACAAGGAGCATCATCATTTTGAATATAACCAACAATTTAATAGGCACCCTTAAAAACAACAAATTCTTCAATTTGTTCAAGATTACCAAAATCATAATTTCCTTAAGCATAGACAGCCAAGTTTTCATTATCATTATAATCACATTCGAAAGGGAGGTGTTTATGCCTTCTAAAACAAAAGGATTCATTAAAGTAGTAGGCTTCATCATATGTAGAACACAAGTTCTTAGCAAAATAATTCAATCTACTTATTTGTTCCCATAAATATTTCCCTTTCTTAGACAAGCGGTATTCCTCTTTTGTATTAAATATAGAATCCATTGATAGCAAGTAAAGAACTAGACGTAATATGCAAACCGAAATAAAAATAACAAAACCGAAATATTAATAGTAATACAAGTAACTAATTCTTTTTTATATTTTTGATATTAAGCAAACAAGATAGTAATAAAAATATACTAAGCAAGATAATAACAAAATAAAAAGATTGGAAGTGCGCAAACTCCCCTCACAGTGGAACCCTTATTTCCCTGGTAACGGCGCAAGAAAAATGCTTGATGCACACGGTGGGTGTGTTGTTGGGAAACCCCAAGACGAAGGTATGAAGTAGTGCATCAACAAATTTCCCTCAGTTAAAATTATATGAAACCAAGGTTATCGAACCAGTAGGAAATGAGAATTCCCCCGAGGTGTGAATGGCGCCAGAAAATTTCTTGGCGTGTAGTTGACGTGGGGCCTGCACATAAACAATCAAGATACTTTGCCCCAACTTAACGCTGAGGGTGTCAATCTCACCGGCTTGCTGTAACAAAGGATTAAACCTATGTGTGGAAGAATGATGTTTATTTGTAGAAAGTAACAGGTTTGTAGTTGGTGGTTTATCAGATTAAAGAGAAGGACCGGGGTCCACAGTTCACTAGTGGTGTCTCTCCACAAATAATAATAACATTCATGCAGGTAAACAAACTACAGCTGGGCAATTGATAGAATAATGATGAGCAAACCAATGCATATACTAACGTTATGATGTCTAGTGTGAGATTAATTTAGGCATTACAACAATATACATAGACCATTTCAACCGTATCTATGACTAATAGTCCACCTTCCGGTTAGCGTCCACACCCCTTTCAGTATTAAGTTGTATGCAACAGATTATCGCCTTAAGCATTGTGTGTAAAGTAAGTAAGTAACATCATCCATAGACAAAGTACTAGTGTTTTATCACTAGTAGCAACAGTACATCTACAACCTTAGAGCTAGCTGTCACCACCCCAGATTAAATAGAGATATGAACCTACTATCGAGCATAAATACCCCCTCTTGGAGTCACAAGCATCTATTTGACCAGAGCATCTAATAGTAACGGAGAGCATGCAAGATCATTAAATAGCACACAGATGATATATTATAAAGCAATAATTTAGTACTCAATATTCATCGGATCCCAGCAAACACAACATGAAGTATTACATAACGGTGATCTTGATCATGATAGGCATGTCACAAGATCTAAACATGATAACACAAGAGGAGCAGACAACCATCTAGCTACTGCTATGAACCCGTAGTCCAAGGGTGAACTACTCACGCATCAGTCCGGAGGCGCGCATGGTGCCGTAGAGCCCTCCGGTGAGGATTCCCCCTCCCAGCAGGGTGTCGGGAGTAAGTTCTGATCTCTCCCAAATTGGTGTTGACGACGACGGCGGCTCAGGACCCGTGGAGAAAATAATGAACACCGTGCTAGGGTTTTTGGTCTACGGGGTATATGTAGGCGAAACGGCGAGGTCAGTTGCGCCCCGAGGGGCCCACACCACGTGCTCGCGCGGCTCAGGAACCTGCCGCGCGAGCACCTGATGAGGCCGCCTCGGTCGCGCACTTCGTCTCATATTCGGTCTTTTGGAACGTTACCGATTAAAAACGGATTTCAAAAAAGAAATCGTCCAATTCCGAGAATATTTCCATAAGTACTTTTCAGAAATCAAAAACTATATAAAATGCATAAAACTATATAAAATGGGTTAGTCCCAGAAAATGCATAAAACTATATAAAATGCATATAAAACATGTAATAACTTGGTATAATATATCATGAAACATAAGAAATTATAGATACGTTGGAGACGTATCAGCGACCCAGTCGAGGCCGGAGGCGGAGGCGGGGTCGGGGGCGAGAGCGGCCGAGCGTGGCGGCGAGGTCGAGGCCGGGTGCGAGCGGCCAGGCATGGGCAGCGGCTGGATCCGGCCAAGGCGGGGTCGCGCGAGGTCGTGCAGCGGCGAATCGCGGCGACGGCGTGCGGAATCGTGCGGCCGCGGGGCGGCACGCAAGGAGTGCGTGCGGTCGCGGGGCGGCACTGGAGGGGTGCAGCGGGGGAGGCGGAGGCGGCGCGAGTGCGGGCGGCGCGACGCGGGGGGCTACCGGAGGCGGCAGGGGCGGGGCGGCGGCCGGCCTGAGGCGGACGTGCCGCGGCGGCGGGCGACAACGCGAGCTGAAATTTCTCTCCTGCGCGTGATGCGAATATGAGTAGGGGTTGGATATGTTTTCACCCCCCAACCCTCACTTGTACAGGTTCGGAGGTGAAAGTTAGGGTCGACTCTTTTTTTTTATGTTTTAAAGATTTAAGGGTTCTGCTAGTTTACATTTTACCTCCTGAACCCGTAAAACGCAGTTATTTTTAACCTTTGGCCCAGGCTCTAATACGGATGTTTTTACATGACCAATTGCCCCACTCTTCATAGTGTATACCACCTCCAATGAGTTTGATTGCATACCAAAGATTGAGCCAGTTCCAGACCTTTATTTAGTGACATTACTTTCGTTGTTAACGTGTCAACTTCTTGTTGCACGCAGCTACTAAGAGATCAGTGCTGCCCTCATGATTGCTCACTTGGTTCCTCGCAGCCATACCCCCTCCTCCAGTTTCGCTCTAGGGGAATTAGTTGCCTGGAAATTTGCACCAGGTGACAAGATCGTTAGAGCCGATTAATTCCTCGGCTGCACTTTGTTGCAATTGACTGTCTTTGGAGAATTGCTCGTGTGCTTTTTTTAGAAGTGTTCATACACAAATTTTAAAGCGCACCGACAGCTATAATTAGGGATGAGACATGGGTTGGAGGAGTTCACATATAGCATTAAGAAGTGATGTAAGGAGTAATAATCATAGCCATATGTGCGCTTTAAATTCGTGCAAATAAAACTTATTGGAAAGCATGAAGACTTCTAACTCTGTCCCAACAAGGGTACCAAAGTGTGATTGTGAAACTTTCAGCTGAAATACTTGGCCATGAACATGTGTGCCACAATGAACAACAGATAGCAGATTTTCCGATGCCGCTACCCAGCTCCAGTCAGACAAACAAACCTTCTAACTCAACAAAATGAAAGTAAAGAAAACAACGTTCTCCTAGTTTCATAGAAGAAAATATTAGAAAGAACATTCTCTAGCCTTGATGCCATACAAATGGAAATTAGAATACTTTATAAATAAGTTATCTCTCATTGTTCTTCAACAATTAATGATTGTATGCTCCTAGAATGTTATAATTATTAAAATTATACAAAAATAGTGGCACAACCTATATAAAAGCTTCACGGGATGTTCTAAAGGAGAAAATCGAGATAAACTTGCGAACAAGGACCACTAGTGGAAAAATGCTTATAGCTGGGATGCCCCTTTGTGGCGCACGAGTATCCCATGCGCCACGGAAAAGATTTAGTGGCGCACACAAAACTAATGCGCCACAGAAAGTTGGCCTTTTATGACGCACCATGAGACATGCGCCACAGAAATAGGGTGGGACCCACCATGTATTTTGAATTTTGAATTCTGGACTCTCTCTGTGACGCACCAGGCCCATGCGACACAAAAAGATGCACATTCTGTGGCGCACCAAGTCCCATGCGCCACAAAAAGCAGACAATTGGTGGCGCATTGTTGGGGTGCGCCACAGAATACCAACATTCTGTGGCGCATGGTCCTAGTGCGCTATAGAATATACATGTTTGTGTGGCGCACCTGCCCATATGTAACAGCCCGTTTGTAACTTAATGGAGCTATAGAATATACATGTTTCCAAATTTGTGTGCAATATAATGGAGCTTCATATCATCATTCCATTTGTGGTTGCATTTTAATTAATTATGTTGTTTCCAAATTCTTTTTCCACATTTAAATCCTTATTTAAATTCAAATGCGGTTTCAAGTCATTTCAAAATTGAAGTTTCAAATTTGTACAAATAATATTTTCAATAGTTTAATCTGTTTGTTTTGAAACTATAAAAATTGTCAAAAAGGTTTTATATCTTTTCCTTTTCCTATTTTGTTTTAAATTTACAAAACAGAAAAAGAATAAACAAAAAGGAAAAAGAAAACAGGTAAAAAAAAATAAGACTTCCTGGCCGAAGTGGGCCAAATGCCCAACTCCGGCCCACTTACCTTGTCTCCCTCCTCCGTACGGAGGAGGTCGACCTCCTTTCCAGCGAGGCAGAGCGGCATGGCTCGCTGCCCTCTGCCCCCACCTCCTCCCACCTGCTCCCTTTCTCCCTCTCCTTAAGGCGACCAGCGCCCAAACCCTAGGTCCCTTCTTTTTTCCCTCTCCCGTGCGCCGTCGGCCCCTCTCTACTATCCCCTGTTTTCTCTTCCACCGAAATAAACCGCCGGAGCCCTTTGATGATCGACGACGACCACCCGCTCGCCTCCGGTCTCCCCCGAGTCCCCTTCTCCTCTGATGAACCCGCGGTGAGCTCCTCATTCCGTTTCTCTGCCCCTCTTTTCGTTTTGACGCCGTAATGCACAAATCGGTCCTCATCCGGACCTCGCCGGCCGCCATTGCCGACCCGGTGGTATCGTGCACGAACTGCTCGCCCCTCTGTTGTTCTCACACCCACACAGCAACCCGAGCACGTGTCCTGCACCGCGCAAGCACACGCACCGTACACGCCCTCTCCCGCCCCAGTTTGGTCGCCGCCGGCCGTTCTGCCCCGCCGTGCGCTCGGGCCGTCGCAAGCAGTTTCGTCATGCGAGCTGTTCGTCGCGGTTCAGTTCAAAAAGGATGCGGCGCGGTATCTAACACCAACATCCCCGAGCCGCAGTGGCTAGCAGCACCGTTTCCTTCGTCCCGCACCTCGCCGCGAGTTCAAATTCCTCTGGCCTCGTTGAACAGCAAAAAGGCCACCCTTTTTTTTCTTTTCTTTTAACTCGCTGGCGAGTGGGTCCCACCAGTCATAGACTAAGATGCTGGAAAAATACCCCGAGCCCCCTGTGCTCTCTGTCTTTCCAGTTAGGTCCTCACCAGCACGTTTACCATCACGGTTAAGTCCCTGACTTTTGTAGGAACACCCCTAACACTAAATGGGCAATAACTTTTTTTCCACAACTCCAAATAAAATAAACTTTATATGTTTTTATATCAGAAAAATGCAATGAACATGATTATCACATTCTTAGGTCATTTTGCATCATTTATTTTAAATGCTTAGTTTAATTTAACAAATGTATTTAAATAATTAAATATGGAATATGTGGGGTAATAAATATATAATGCCCTAAATCCATTTAATATTCTCATATCTTTTATACCATGTCTTGCCATGCTAATAAATATTTAATTTGAGTTGAAGATAAATAAATTGCAATTAATTCCTAAATATGTAATGTGTTGGGCAATTAAGTAGTTAATGCATATGCCATTTAAATTAATTAGATCACCACATCTGCTATATGTTAAGTAACATTTAAATTGCTGGCTACACAAATAACTTGCACCCTAATCTCTTGCCGGGATTTCATCCCCGCTTTAATTATGACCTAATCATCTCATACCATATTGCACCATCATTTGTTTGTGCATTCCTTTGTATTGATTATTGTTTCCTATTGTCTGTGTTTGGCTCTCTTTGGGTAGACGGCGACGTGTCTGCTGTCGAAACTTTCATCCTTGAGATTTCAGCTTTTGTGTCGGGCCACAAGCTGCCAGGCAAGCTTCTGCTAACCAGTTACACGATTGTCGGGTTTTCATTCTTGCCTTTTTGATCTATGCTATCCTAGTTATCGATTCTTGAACTGCGATCCCATCACATGTTTATCCTGCAGCCTATACAGCTATATCCCCACAACCTATAACCCCTTGCATGTTTATCTGTTGGCCTTTGTGAGTCGTAGTGCATGCTTAGAATTGGTTGAGCGAGTCGTTCCTTTGTCTTTTATCTGATATGCTTAGTATGATAGATGGTTCTACTATAATAATTTGATGTCTTATTGTGGGGTTCTATAATTAAAAGATAAGGCACCAGGCGGAAGGCCTTGCGAGGTGCTTTGTTCTGCTCAGTGTCGACCTAGGAACTGAGATTTTGTCCTCGGATCCAATTTTGAGCGCACTAACCACTTGTGGGTGGCCCAATGGAGCCTCCCTCGACTTTGACTGGAACTTCAACTTGTCCGGGAGCTGCACCTAGTTCGGGTTTTCCATTTGTCTCATATGCATTGATACTAGTGTAGTATTTTTACTTTTGGCGGTGTGCCTTGTTACATGCATATAGGGCGCGGCCTGTTGGTGCGGAGGGGTGTGTCCTGCGGGAGTCCGCACCCTTTTGGCCGGGACCAGCATAGCTCCCGTGGCTCCTGGACTTGTTGCGGTGAAGGAAAAGAGTTGGGTTGAAAGGCCCTAATGTTTTTGACTGGGTTGATCATGCGAGTATGGGTCCAGTAGTGCACCCCTGCAGGGTATAATCTTATCGATGAGCCGTGTCCACGGTTATGGACGACTTTGGTGATGATGCTGGCTAACAAGATTTACTTACACCCTAAATGGTAATTAAAATTGCTAATGTGTGAGTATTCCCGGATTGCTTCCTCATACTTGGTTGAGGAGGTTAATTCGAGAATGGGTTATGTCTGGTGTTAGTTGTAGATGGCTACTCAAACGCTCTATGATCCCTCTCTAATTAGACGGAAGTTTTAGCGCGTCTCTTTAGGTTGCTAGTGCTGCTGCCGCTAAGTACACTTACCCCATATTTTGGGAATCTTACAGTTTTGTAACCTGTTAGCTTAAGCTTGTTCGATACGCTTCGGTGTATTGACCCGTTCGCGGGCTGTGGTTTTTCTGCAGTTGAGGATCCTACGTGGATACTACGTGGAGTTCAACGACGAGATCTACGACGAGTAGTTAGAGTCCCCCTGGGCTACTTCCTGGTGGACTGCGTGGATGGGCCTTCTTTTTCGTTTCGGCTTTGAGCCCTTTGCTTCTTGTCTGTACTCAGACCGGTTTGTTTCCGCTGCATGATGTAATGTTGGGACATGTGTCCTCTGATTGGTGCCATTCGCTATTTTGCTCAGTGAGAGCTTTTGGATATTATTTTCTTTCTTTGTGTCTTAGGTTTATTCTGTGGTTTCAACTTGTTAAAAATCCGACTCGTATACCATGTGTGTATGGTTGAAGTATACGAGTTGGAAGACTTTTTGGGTTCTTGCGTGCACTATCTGGAAACGTATGTGACGTTGGGGTCGCCAAGAGCTGTCGGCCGATGATCCATTCCGAGCATGGCCTGATTGTTTCCTGGGATTGGTAACCCAGTATGTTCTTGGTTGTATGGTCCAACCGATACGTTTCGTTTGTGTAGCTTGAATTCAGGGTCTGACAGTTGGTATCAGAGCTTAAACGCCCTCAGGTTCCCTTCTACTGGTCGTTGTTTGAGTCTAGAAAAATATTTTTGTAGTTATCAGGAAATCTTAAACGTGAGAGTAGGAATTCTGTTCTTTTACTTCTTTCCCCACCCACCCTCCCTGTTCTTCTGGTAAGGAGTGTTACGATAATTTCCTTCTCACCTAAATTTTAAAAAATTAGGACATCACGTGTTCTGGGTTTTCTGTAGTACCATAGTTGCAGGTGTCTTCAAGGTGGTGCTCTTCGTTTCAGCAGTTTCAACCTCTTCGGCTACGTTCAGTTTCATTCTTGAATGAATCAGTTGTTTCTCCTCTTTTGGGATTGTTACGTCAAGCTCAATTGGTGTTTCCTAGTTCTAGTGCTAGTCTTCGTTCTTACCTCTCTTTAAACCTTTCTGGAAGTGAACAAGGTGGCGTACCATGATGGATGGCCATGTCTCGTTCCTTGTTGTCTTATCTAAGCAATCTGAAGTTTTCCTTTAAGCACTTACGTTGGATTTTGTTTATCCGATTGTCGTGCTAACGTTGTATCCTCCTCAGGATGGAGAGTGGCGAAGAAGATACTCCAATGCCTTCCCAAATGGGGCAAGTTTTGTCTCAGATGACGCAAGTTTTGAGTCAAATTCAGCAAAACCAGAATCAGAGCAACAACTGTGTGTCTATCGTGCAGTTTCTCCAGCTCAATCCCCGCACGTTTGATGTTCCCTCTGAGCCACTCGATGCTGATGACTGGCTGCGTGAGATGAACAATGCTCTGGCTGTTTCTCATGTATCCGATGAGGACCGTGTTCCTTATGTCACCTACCTGCTCCACGGTGAATCCATGTCTTGGTGGGAGAACTTCCTAGAGTTACGAGCACCAGGTGTTGTGACTACTTGGGATGAGTTCAAGGAGGCTTTCAAATGTCACCATATTCCAGAAGGGGTCATGGAAAGAAAGCGGGAAGAATTCTATGACTTGACTCAGGAAAGCATGTCAGTGTTGGACTATCAAGCTGAGTTCAATCGTTTGGCCCGCTATGCTCAGGATGAGGTATCAACTGATGCCAAAAAGCAAGCCAAATTCCGTAGAGGTCTAAACCCAGATCTTAAGTACGCACTCACTCTTATCAAGTGCGATACCTTTGAAGACCTCGTCAACACAGCTCTCCGAGAGGAATTTGGACGTGAGAAGTTCGAAGAATCTCGTAAACACTCTCTTGAAACAACTTCTTCTCCATCAGATTCTACACCTCCACAGAAACGTAGGGTTTGGATACCCTATGCAACTCAAACTCAACTCATCCACAGTCCAATCTCTCCGAGGTTTTCTTCCGGTCTAACCAACCCAGCTTCAGCTACAAGGAGTTTCGTCGAGCAGACAACGCCTATAGTTCCAAACTCTTCGGTCACCTGTTTCAAGTGCGGTGAGCCAGGCCACTTCTCTTACAAGTGTCCGCAAAACACACTTCCTTCTCCACCTTGTCTCCCTAAGAGTTGTGCTGTTACTCCTCAGGCCCCCAACATCGACAAAAGGTCTGTTAGTAGACGCGCAAGGGTGAATCATGTTACAACAAAAGAAGCAGAGGAAGCTACTGATGTGGTTCTTGGAAATCTATTCGTGAACTCTATCCTCGCTAAAGTGTTGTTTGATTCTGGTGCGTCCCATTCGTTCATTTTGCAAAGTTTTGCTTCCAGCAATGGTGTTACTTTCGAAAAGATGGACAGCCCTGTCTTAGTGCAGCAACCAGGATCCAAATGGCTTACAAGAGAAGTTAGCCTGAACAACGAGATCTTAATCGGAAATCTTCCATTCCAAGCGTCTCTTATTGCTCTTCGTTCTTCAGACATTGATGTCATCCTAGGGATGGATTGGCTTGTGGCAAATAAAGCGGTAATTGATTGTACTTCTAAATCTGTTAAGCTTACCCATTCTTCTGGCCAGATAGTCTACTTCTATTCAAAATCTCCATATGTTCAACTATATGCCCTCAATGTTCATCCTCTACCTGCTATGGAAGATATACCGGTGGTCCAAGACTTTCCTGACGTCTTTCCTGAAGAATTGCCAGGCATGCCGCCTGACAGAGCCGTGGAGTTCGTTATTGAACTAGAACCAGGCACTGCTCCTATCTCCAAACGTCCTTACAAGATGGGGCCCAAAGAACTGGATGAACTTAAGAGACAGCTAGAGGAGTTGGAAAGTAAAGGTCATATCCAACCTAGTACTTCTCCTTGGGGTTGTCCTACTCTGTTTGTCAAAAAGAGGGACACGACTGAGCGACTGGTTGTTGACTACCGTCCTCTGAACAAGAAAACCATCAAGAACAAGTATCCTCTCCCTCGCATCAACGATCTGTTCGATCAACTCGCTGGTGCTAAGGTTTTCTCCAAGTTGGACTTGAGGTCAGGTTATCACCAGATCAAGATCCGCAAAGAAGATATTCCAAAGACAGCCTTCACCACTCGTTATGGTCTCTACGAATACACTGTCATGTCTTTCGGTCTCACAAATGCTCCGGCGGCTTTCTCACGTCTCATGAACTTCGTTTTCATAGAATACCTCGATAAGTTCGTGGTAGTCTATCTCGATGACATTCTTATCTATTCCAAAACCGAGGAAGAACACGGAGAACATCTACGTCTTATCCTGTTGAAACTCCGAGAACACCGTCTCTACGCCAAGTTCTCCAAGTGTGAATTCTGGCTTCCTAAAGTATCCTACCTTGGTCATGTCATCTCTTCTGAAGGCATTTCTGTGGATCCAGAAAAAGTGAAGGCCATTGTTGAATGGTTGCCTCCTACATCGGTGAAACAAGTCAGGAGTTTCCTTGGCATGGCTAGCTATTGCCGTCGATTTGTTGAGAACTTCTCCAAAATCGCTAAGCCTCTCACCGATCTTACAAGGAAGGATAGAAAGTTTCTTTGGACTCCAAAGTGTGATGAGAGTTTCAATCTCTTGAAAGCTAAACTCACTTCTACTCCTGTTCTAGTTGGCCCAGACACTTCCAAACCTTTCCAAATATTCTGCGATGCATCTCTTCAAGGACTAGGCGCGGTCCTCATGCAAGAACGCAAAGTTGTGGCTTATGCATCTCGCCAGTTGCAGCCTCATGAGCTCAACTATCCTACACATGATCTTGAACTTGCAGCAATCATGTATGCCCTCAAGGCTTGGAGACCTTATTTGTTGGGGCACAGCTGTGAGATCTTCACCGATCACAAGAGTCTCAAATATCTCTTCACTCAACCAGACTTGAACCTCAGGCAAACAAGGTGGCTTGAGAAACTCTCAGATTATGATCTTATCATCTCTTACACTCCAGGCAAGGCTAATGTAATGGCTGATGCTCTCAGTCGCAAGTCCTATTGCAACAACCTCATGGTTGAGGACATCCAACCTCCTCTTCACGAAGAATTCAAGAAGCTCAATCTTCAAGTGGTTCCTTCTGGTTATCTCACAAGTTTGATTGCCACTCCTACACTTGAGGATAAGATCTGTGCCGCACAGTTGCGTGATTCTGGTGTCAGGAATATCAAAGCAAACATCGGCAATGATAAGTACAAGAGTTTCTCTCTCGATGACAAGGGTACCTTGCTGTTTGAAGAACGCATTGTAGTGCCCAAGCTTGACAGCTTAAGAGAGCTCATTCTTAAGGAGGCTCATGATACTCCGCTTTCTATCCACCCTGTCAGCACAAAGATGTACCAGGATCTCAAGACTATCTATTGGTGGACCAGGATGAAGCGTGAAATTGCCCGCTATGTGTCTCATTGTGATGTTTGCTGTCGTGTCAAAGCAGTTCATCAGACACCACCTGGACTTCTTCAACCACTGCAATTCCTGAGTGGAAATGGGACAAGATCGAGATGGACTTCGTTACTGGGTTTCCAAAGTCCAAGAAAGGCAACGATGCAATCTTTGTTGACATTGATCGTCTCTCCAAAGTGGCTCACTTCTTCCCAGTCAAAGAGACAGTATCAGCTAGTCAGTTGGCAGAACTCTATATGACAAGACTGGTTCCGTTGCATGGTGTTCCTTTGGCAATAAGCTCAGATCGTGGAAGTATCTTCACTTCTCGATTTTGGGATAGCTTTCAGAAAGCCTTGGGTACAAAACTTCTGTTCAGCACAGCGTACCATCCGCAAACAAGTGGACAGGTTGAAAGAGTGAACCAAATTCTGGAGGATATGCTCAGAGCTTGTGTTATCTCCTTTGGCATGAAATGGGAGGATTGCCTTCCGTATGCTGAGTTCTCCTACAACAACAGCTTCCAAGCAAGTCTAGGCATGGCTCCCTTTGAAGCTCTCTATGGCCGCAAATGCAGAACTCCTCTGAATTGGTCTCAAGCTGGTCAACGTCAATTCTTTGGTCCGGATATTATCCAGGAGGCTGAAGAAAAGGTTCGCATCATTCGTGACAATCTGAAGATTGCCCAGTCTCGGCAGAAAAGCTATTATGATAGCAAGCAAAGAGACGTGGTCTATGCACCTGGTGATCAAGCTTACCTTCGTGTCACTCCTCTGAGAGGCACGCAACACTTTGGCATCAAAGGCAAGCTCGCTCCGCATTATGTTGGCCCTTTCAACGTTCTTTCAAGGCGTGGTGAATTGGCTTACCGTCTGGAACTTCCTCCAAACCTCTCCAAAGTGCACGATGTCTTCCACGTGTCACAACTCAAGAAGTGCTTCCAAGATCCAGGACGTGCAGTTGATCATGGATCAACTGAACTTCGAGAAGATCTCTCTTATGTGGAACAACCGATTCGCATTCTCGACGAAGCTGAACGTCGCACCCGTAACAACACTGTCAAGTTCTACAAGGTTCAATGGTCTCATCATTCTGACAAGGAAGCTACATGGGAACGTGAAGACCACCTCTGTGCCGAGTACCCCGACCTCTTCGTGGCTCCATGAAGAATCTCGGGGCGTGATTCCTTTGAGGGGGGGGAGTGTTGTAACAGCCCGTTTGTAACTTTCCAAATTTGTGTGCAATATAATGGAGCTTCATGTCATCATTCCATTTGTGGTTGCATTTTAATTAATTATGTTGTTTCCAAATTCTTTTTCCACATTTAAATCCTTATTTAAATTCAAATGCTTTTTCAAGTCATTTCAAAATTGAAGTTTCAAATTTGTACAAATAATCTTTTCAATAGTTTAATCTGTTTGTTTTGAAACTATAAAAATTGTCAAAAAGGTTTTATATCTTTTCCTTTTCCTATTTTGTTTTAAATTTACAAAACAGAAAAAGAATAAACAAAAAGGAAAAAGAAAACAGGAAAAAAAAAGACTTCCTGGCCGAAGTGGGCCAAATGCCTAACTCCGGCCCACTTACCTTGTCTCCCTCCTCCGTACGGAGGAGGTCGACCTCCTTTCCAGCGAGGCAGAGCGGCATGGCTCGCTGCCCTCTGCCCCCACCTCCTCCCACCTGCTCCCTTTCTCCCTCTCCTTAAGGCGACCAGCGCCCAAACCCTAGGTCCCTTCTTTTTTCCCTCTCCCGTGCGCCGCCGGCCCCTCTCTACTATCCCCTGTTTTCTCTTCCACCGAAATAAACCGCCGGAGCCCTCTGAAGATCGACGGCGACCACCCGCTCGCCTCCGGTCTCCCCCGAGTCCCCTTCTCCTCTGATGAACCCGCGGTGAGCTCCTCGTTCCGTTTCTCTGCCCCCCTTTTCGTTTTGACGCCGTAATGCACAAATCGGTCCTCATCCGGACCTCGCCGGCCGCCATTGCCGACCCGGTGGTGTCGTGCACGAACTGCTCGCCCCTCTGTTGTTCTCACACCCACACAGCAACCCGAACACGTGTCCTGCACCGCCCTAGCACACGCACCGTACACGCCCTCTCCCGCCCCAGTTTGGTCGCCGCCGGCCGTTCTGCCCCGTCGTGCGCTCGGGCCGTCGCAAGCAGTTTCGTCATGCGAGCTGTTCGTCGCGATTCAGTTCAAAAAGGATGCGGCGCGGTATCTAACACCAACATCCCCGAGCCGTAGTGGCTAGCAGCACCGTTTCCTTCGTCCCGCACCTCGTCGCGAGTTCAAATTCCTCTGGCCTCGTTGAACCGCAAAAAGGCCACCTTTTTTTTCTTTTCTTTTAACTCGCTGGCGAGTGGGTCCCACCAGTCATAGACTAAGATGCTGGAAAAATACCCCGAGCCCCCTGTGCTCTCTGTCTTTCCAGTTAGGTCCTCACCAGCACGTTTACCATCACGGTTAAGTCCCTGACTTTTGTAGGAACACCCCTAACACTAAATGGGCAATAACTTTTTTTCCACAACTCCAAATAAAATAAACTTTATATGTTTTTATATCAGAAAAATGCAATGAACATGATTATCACATTCTTATGTCATTTTGCATCATTTATTTTAAATGCTTAGTTTAATTTAACAAATGTACTTAAATAATTAAATATGGAATATGTGGGGTAATAAATATATAATGCCCTAAATCCATTTAATATGCTCATATCTTTTATACCATGTCTTGCCATGCTAATAAATATTTAATTTGAGTTGAAGATAAATAAATTGCAATTAATTCCTAAATATGTAATGTGTTGGGCAATTAAGTAATTAATGCATATGCCATTTAAATTAATTAGATCACCACATCTGCTATATGTTAAGTAACATTTAAATTGTTGGCTACACAAATAACTTGCACCCTAATCTCTTGCCGGGATTTCATCCCCGCTTTAAATATGACCTAATCATCTCATACCATATTGCACCATCATTTGTTTGTGCATTCCTTTGTATTGATTATTGTTTCCTATTGTCTATGTTTGGCTCTCTTTGGGTAGACGGCGACGTGTCTGCTGTCGAAACTATCATCCTTGAGATTTCAGCTTTTGTGTCGGGCCACAAGCTGCCAGGCAAGCTTCTGCTAACCAGTTACACGATTGTCGGGTTTTCATTCTTGCCTTTTTTATCTATGCTATCCTAGTTATCGATTCTTGAACTGCGATCCCATCACATGTTTATCCTGCAGCCTATACAGCTATATCCCCACAACCTATAACCCCTTGCATGTTTATCTGTTGGCCTTTGCGAGTCGTAGTGCATGCTTAGAATTGGTTGAGCGAGTCGTTCCTTTGTCTTTTATTTGATATGCTTAGTATGATAGATGGTTCTACTATAATAATTTGATGTCTTATTGTGGGGTTCTATAATTAAAAGATAAGGCACCAGGCGGAAGGCCTTGCGAGGTGCTTTGTTCTGCTCAGTGTCGACCTAGGAACTGAGATTTTGTCCTCGGATCCAATTTTGAGCGCACTAACCACTTGTGAGTGGCCCAATGGAGCCCCCCTCGACTTTGACTGGAACTTCAACTTGTCCGGGAGCTGCACCTAGTTCGGGTTTTCCATTTGTCTCATATGCATCGATACTAGTGTAGTATTTTTACTTTTGGCGGTGTGCCTTGTTACATGCATATAGGGCGCGGCCTGTTGGTGCGGAGGGATGTGTCCTGCGGGAGTCCGCACCCTTTTGGCCGGGACCAGCATAGCTCCCGTGGCTCCTGGACTTGTTGCGGTGAAGGAAAAGAGTTGGGTTGAAAGGCCCTAATGTTTTTGACTGGGTTGATCATGCGAGTATGGGTCCAGTAGTGCACCCCTGCAGGGTATAATCTTATCGATGAGCCGTGTCCACGGTTATGGACGACTTTGGTGATGATGCTGGCTAACAAGATCTAGACAACTTACACCTAATCATTGTTAATTAAAGTTGACTAGTAATATAGATTTACTTACACCCTAAATGGTAATTAAAATTGCTAACGTGTGAGTATTCCCGGATTGCTTCCTCATACTTGGTTGAGGGGGTTAATTCGAGAATGGGTTATGTCTGGTGTTAGTTGTGGATGGCTACTCAAACGCTCTCTGATCCCTCTCTAATTAGACGGAAGTTTTAGCGCGTCTCTTTAGGTTGCTAGTGCTGCTGCCGCTAAGTACACTTACCCCATATTTTGGGAATCTTACAGTTTTGTAACCTGTTAGCTTAAGCTTGTTCGATACGCTTCGATGTATTGACCCGTTCGCGGGCTGTGGTTTTTCTGCAGTTGAGGATCCTTCGCTCGACCAGGTTGGTGGATACTACGTGGAGTTCGACGACGAGATCTACTTCCTGGTGGACTGCGTGGATGGGCCTTCTTTTTCGTTTCGGCTTTGAGCCCTTTGCTTCTTGTCTGTACTCAGACCGGTTTGTTTCCGCTGCATGATGTAATGTTGGGACATGTGTCCTCTGATTGGTGCCATTCGCTATTTTGCTCAGTGAGAGCTTTTGGATATTATTTTCTTTCTTTGTGTCTTAGGTTTATTCTGTGGTTTCAACTTGTTAAAAATCCGACTCGTATACCATGTGTGTATGGTTGAAGTATACGAGTTGGAAGACTTTTTGGGTTCTTGCGTGCACAATCTGGAAACGTATGTGACGTTGGGGACGCCAAGAGCTGTCGGCCGATGATCCATTCCGAGCATGGCCTGATTGTTTCCTGGGATTGGTAACCCAGTATGTTCTTGGTTGTATGGCCCAACCGATACGTTTCGTTTGTGTAGCTTGAATTCAGGGTCTGACAGTTGGTATCAGAGCTTAAACGCCCTCAGGTTCCCTTTTACTGGTCTTTGTTTGAGTCTAGAAAAATATTTTTGTAGTTATCAGGAAATCTTAAACGTGAGAGTAGGAATTCTGTTCTTCTACTTCTTTCCCCACCCACCCTCCCTGTTCTTCTGGTAAGGAAGTGTTACGATAATTTCCTTCTCACCTAAA
The DNA here is from genome assembly GCA_026929855.1 of Poa annua. Classification (NCBI taxonomy): domain Eukaryota; kingdom Viridiplantae; phylum Streptophyta; class Magnoliopsida; order Poales; family Poaceae; genus Poa; species Poa annua. Next base: position 94,502,487 of record CM049428.1, on the reverse strand, counting down.
TTTTAAAAAATTAGGACATCACGTGTTCTGGGTTTTCTGTAGTACCATAGTTGCAGGTGTCTTCAAGGTGGTGCTCTTCGTTTCAGCAGTTTCAACCTCTTTGGCTACGTTCAGTTTCATTCTTGAATGAATCAGTTGTTTCTCCTCTTTTGGGGAAGTTACGTCAAGCTCAATTGGTGTTTCCTAGTTCTAGTGCTAGTCTTCGTTCTTACCTCTCTTTAAACCTTTCTGGAAGTGAACAAGGTGGCGTACCATGATGGATGGCCATGTCTCGTTCCTTGTTGTCTTATCTAAGCAATCTGAAGTTTTCCTTTAAGCACTTACGTTGGATTTTGTTTATCCGATTGTCGTGCTAACGTTGTATCCTCCTCAGGATGGAGAGTGGCGAAGAAGATACTCCAATGCCTTCCCAAATGGGGCAAGTTTTGTCTCAGATGACGCAAGTTTTGAGTCAAATTCAGCAAAACCAGAATCAGAGCAACAACTGTGTGTCTATCGTGCAGTTTCTCCAGCTCAATCCCCGCACGTTTGATGTTCCCTCTGAGCCACTCGATGCTGATGACTGGCTGCGTGAGATGAACAATGCTCTGGTTTTTTCTCATGTATCCGATGAGGACCGTGTTCCTTATGTCACCTACCTGCTCCACGGTTCAAGATATAAGCACCCTTAAAAACCTACATCATTTTGAATATAACCAACAATTTAATAGGCACCCTTAAAAACAACAAATTCTTCAATTTGTTCAAGATTACCAAAATCATAATTTCCTTTAGCATAGACAGCCAAGTTTTCATTATCATTATAATCACATTCGAAAGGGAGGTGTTTATGCCTTCTAAAACAAAAGGATTCATTAAAGTAGTAGGCTTCATCATATATAGAACACAAGTTCTTAGCAAAATAATTCAATCTACTTATTTGTTCCCATAAATATTTCCCTTTCTTAGACAAGCGGTATTCCTCTTTTGTATTAAATATAGAATCCATTGATAGCAAGTAAAGAACTAGACATAATATGCAAACCGAAATAAAAATAACAAAACCAAAATATTAATAGTAATACAAGTAACTAATTCTTTTTTATATTTTTTTTAATAAGCAAACAAGATAGTAATAAAAATATACTACGTAAGATAATAACAAAATAAAAAGATTGGAAGTGCGCAAACTCCCCTCACAGTGGAACCCTTATTTCCCTGGCAACGGCGCCAGAAAAATGCTTGATGCACACGGTGGGTGTGTTGTTGGGAAACCCCAAGACGAAGGTATGAAGTAGTGCATCAACAAATTTCCCTCAGTTAAAATTATATGAAACCAAGGTTATCGAACCAGTAGGAAATGAGAATTCCCCCGAGGTGTGAATGGCGCCAGAAAAGTTCTTGGCGTGTAGTTGACGTGAGGCCTGCACATAAACAATCAAGATACTTTGCCCCAACTTAACGCTGAGGGTGTCAATCTCACCGGCTTGCTGTAACAAAGGATTAAACCTATGTGTGGAAGAATGATGTTTATTTGTAGAAAGTAACAGGTTTGTAGTTGGTAGTTTATCGGATTAAAGAGAAGGACCGGGGTCCACAGTTCACTAGTGGTGTCTCTCCACAAATAATAATAACATTCATGCAGGTAAACAAACTACAGCTGGGCAATTGATAGAATAATGATGAGCAAACCAATGCATATACTAACGTTATGATGTCTAGTGTGAGATTAATTTAGGCATTACAACAATATACATAGACCATTTCAACCGTATCTATGACTAATAGTCCACCTTCCGGTTAGCGTCCACACCCATTTCAGTATTAAGTTGCATGCAACAGATTATCGCCTTAAGCATTGTGTGTAAAGTAAGTAAGTAACATCATCCATAGACAAAGTACTAGTGTTTTATCACTAGTAGCAACAGTACATCTACAACCTTAGATCTAGCTGTCACCACCCCAGATTAAATAGAGATATGAACCTACTATCGAGCATAAATACCCCCTCTTGGAGTCACAAGCATCTATTTGACCAGAGCATCTACTAGTAACGGAGAGCATGCAAGATCATTAAATAGCACACAGATGATATATTATAAAGCAATAATTTAGTACTCAATATTCATCGGATCCCAGCAAACACAACATGAAGTATTACATAACGGTGATCTTGATCATGATAGGCATGTCACAAGATCTAAACATGATAACACAAGAGGAGCAGACAACCATCTAGCTACTGCTATGAACCCGTAGTCCAAGGGTGAACTACTCACGCATCAGTCCGGAGGCGCGCATGGTGACGTAGAGCCCTTTGGTGACGATTCCCCCTCCCAGCAGGGTGCCGGGAGTAAGTTCTGATCTCTCCCGAATTGGTGTTGACGACGACGGCGGCTCAGGACCTGTGGAGAAAATAATGAACACCGTGCTAGGGTTTTTTGTCTACGGGGTATATGTAGGCGAAAGGGCGAGGTCAGTTGCGCCCCGAGGGGCCCACACCACGTGCTCGCGTGGCTCAGGAACCTGCCGCGCGAGCACCTGATGAGGCTGCCTCGGTCGCGCACTTCGTCTCGTATTCGGTCTTTTGGAACGTTACCGATTAAAAACGGATTTCAAAAAAGAAATCGTCCAATTCCGAGAATATTTCCATAAGTACTTTTCAGAAACCAAAAACAGGAGAAAACAGGGAACTGGCACTGTGGCATCTTGTTAATAGCTTAGTCCCAGAAAATGCATAAAACTATATAAAATGCATATAAAACATGTAATAACTTGGTATAATATATCATGGAACATAATAAATTATAGATACGTTGGAGACGTATCAGCGACCCAGTCGAGGCCGGAGGCAGAGGCGGGGTCGGGGGCGAGAGCGGCCGAGCGTGGCGGCGAGGTCGAGGCCGGTGCGAGCGGCCAGGCATGGGCAGCGGCTGGATCCGGCCTAGGCGGGGTCGCGCGAGGTCGTGCGGCGGCGAATCGCGGCGACGGCGGGCGGAATCGTGCGGCCGCGGGGCGGCACGCAAGGAGTGCGTGCGGTCGCGGGGCGGCACGGGAGGGGTGCAGCGGGGGAGGCGGAGGCGGCGCAAGTGCCGGCGGCGCGACGCGGGGGGCTACCGGAGGCGGCAGGGGCGGGGCGGCGGCCGGCCTGAGGCGGACGTGCCGCGGCGGCGGGCGACAACGCGAGCTGAAATTTCTCTCCTGCGCGTGATGCGAAGATCAGTAGGGGTTGGATATGTTTTCACCCCCCAACCCTCACTTGTACAGGTTCGGAGGTGAAAGTTAGGGTCGACTCTCTTTTTTTTATGTTTTAAAGATTTAAGGGTTCTGCTAGTTTACATTTTACCTCCTGAACCCGTAAAACGCAGTTATTTTTAACCTTTGGCCCAGGCTCTAATACGGATGTTTTTACATGACCAATTGCCCCACTCTTCATGGTGTATACCACCTCCAATGAGTTTGATTGCATACCAAAGATTGAGCCAGTTCCTGACCTTTATTTAGTGACATTACTTTCGTTGTTAACGTGTCAACTTCTTGTTGCACGCAGCTACTAAGAGATCAGTGCTGCCCTCATGATTGCTCACTTGGTTCCTCGCAGCCATACCCCCTCCTCCAGTTTCGCTCTAGGGGAATTAGTTGCCTGGAAATTTGCACCAGGTGACAAGATCGTTAGAGCCGATTAATTCCTCGGCTGCACTTTGTTGCAATTGACTGTCTTTGGAGAATAGAATTGCTCGTGTGCTTTCTTTAGAAGTGTTCATACACAAATTTTAAAGCGCACCGACAGCTATAATTAGGGATGAGACATGGGGTTGGAGGAGTTCACATATAGCATTAAGAAGTGATGTAAGGAGTAATAATCATAGCCATATGTGCGCTTTAAATTCGTGCAAATAAAACTTATTGGAAAGCATGAACACTTCTAACTCTGTCCCAACAAGGGTACCAAAGTGTGATTGTGAAACTTTCAGCTGAAATACTTGGCCATGAACATGTGTGCCACAATGAACAACAGATAGCAGATTTTCCGATGCCGCTACCCAGCTCGAGTCAGACAAACGAACCTTCTAACTCAACAAAATGAAAGTAAAGAAAACAACGTTCTCCTAGTTTCATAGAAGAAAATATTAGAAAGAACATTCTCTAGCCTTGATGCCATACAAATGGAAATTAGAATACTTTATAAATAAGTTATCTCTCATTGTTCTTCAACAATTAATGATTGTATGCTCCTAGAATGTTCTAATTATTAAAATTATACAAAAATAGTGGCACAACCTATATAAAATCTTCACGGGATGTTCTAAAGGAGAAAATCGAGATAAACTTGCGAACAAGGACCACTAGTGGAAAAATGCTTATAGCTGGGATGCCCCTTTGTGGCGCACGAGTATCTCATGCGCCACGGAAAAGATTTAGTGGCGCACACAAAACTAATGCGCCACAGAAAGTTGGCCTTTTATGACGCACCATGAGACATGCGCCACAGAAATAGGGTGGGACCCACCATGTATTTTGAATTTTGAATTCTGGACTCTCTCTGTGGCGCACGAGGCCCATGCGACACAAAAAGATGCACATTCTGTGGCGCACCAAGTCCCATGCGCCACAAAAAGCAGACAATTGGTGGCGCATTGTTGGGGTGCGCCACAGAATACCAACATTCTGTGGCGCATGGTCCTAGTGCGCCATAGAATATACATGTTTGTGTGGCGCACCTGCCCATGCGCCACAAAAAAAATGCTTGATGCGCCACAAACTGTGAACATGGGACCACTTAAGCATTCAATGCACAAAAAACTCAGATTCATTTAGCAACCTTTCCTCTTCCCTCACCAACACGATTTTCTCCTCTTTCTCACCCAATTCACCCCATTCTTTCTCCATGATTCCTCCATTTCCAGAAGGTTAAAACCTCTTTTGTTCCATAGATATTTCTTAGTACGAGAGGGGCCATCATATATCAACTCTCCTCCTCTTTTTGTCCACTAATTTCTCTCCAAACAAACATCACACGATCACCGTCTCGGAGGAGCTCCAATCTTAGTTGAGACATCGATCTTCTCTTGTTTTTGTTGTGGCCGGTGTGCATGATTGTGATGTGTGGTATGGCATCGGTTTTTGGCCCTTTGCATGTGGCGGTGTATGTGTGGACACATGCATATATATGCATGTTTTTTATTTTTTTGTCTCTTGCGCTGGTGTAGTGCATGTATATGTTTGCCGAAATGTTGATTCATTTCCATTTCGGCACATTTTTGCACCACCCATACGTCCGACTATTAGGAGAAGTCATGGCAAAATTTTCCGTTGAAAATGCATGTGTGTGTATGCATGTGCGTGCATGTGTGCATGTGCGTTACAATTGTAAATAACGTATACTCTCGTTTCTCGGTTTTGTGTTTTATGTAACCCGTGTAGGCAACCATGGTCGTCATGATGAGATCCGGTCAAATTACTAATACAAGGAAGAAGCAAAGGCGGAAATGATTAAGTCCAACAAGCGCTAGATAAGATGTTCTTGTCGGAAATGCAAACTCGAGAGGTGGATCGACCCTGATTCCGGACAATTGGAGGATCACTTGTTGAGGCATGGTTTCATGGTAGGATTTAACGAGGCACCGACACCGCCGGCAGCAAATGCGCCTGGACATGAAGAAGGAGATGTGGGCGGAGTACATCATGACGTCGGTGGACAAGATGATGATCATGATGACCATGGGGAGATGGCTGTGGAGAAGACGCGAACACGGAGAACACCCTAATGTCGGCCTTACGGGACCCTTATGTTCAAGAACTGCTCCTCCAGGAGACGAGCAACGCTAGAGAGAAAACTAAACTGGCGCAAATGGAGATCGATGGGAAGACTCAGTTGTATCCTGGGTGCCGGACACAGGATACGTGCTTGCAAGTAACGCTTGACGCTCTGGAGATGAAGGCGCAAAGCAAATGGACCGACGTGAGCTTCACGAGAAACCTAAAATTCATGCACGTTCGACTTCCCGAGGGGAACACATTGCCAACAAGCATCGATGTGACGCCCTAAAATCGGTGATATGTAGATTTAAGCGTTCCCGCCGAAATCCGCATAATAACGATTTTAGGTCGCCCACCAGACATAATGTGCACGACGAAACATGCGCATTATTTGGGTGGAATTGTGATAACCTTACAACAGTTCCGATACATCCAAAAATACAACAGAAGATATATAATACAACAACGACTCGAACGAGTCAAGATACAAATATTACAATACAAAGATACAAATGACAGCGGAAGCAAAATAGTATCTGACTATGGATAAGATGCAAATTGGACTAAGAGTCCTGAAGATAAGCAATGACGCTATATCCCTGCCCAGCCAAGCCGGAGGGATTCCCAAGCTAACGTCGTCAGACTTCAAACCTGTTAACTGCACATAAAGCACAACCCAAAGAGGGTCAGGGCACTCCCTGGCAAGAGAAACCGACTTCCCTACTTTCTACACCATCTCCCAAAATATGGGGTAGGTGGACTTAGCGGCAGCAGCACTAGCAACCTAAAGAGACACGCTACAACTTCCCTCTAATTAGAGAGGGATAAGAGAGCGCATAAGTAACCAACTACTACTAACACCAATCATAACCCATTCTCAGATTAACCCCCTCAACCAAATATGAGGAAGCAATTCGGGAAACTCACACATTGAACAGTTTTAGTTATAATTTATTGTGAAACTAATTCTATTTACTAGTCAATTTAATTAACATTAATTAGGTGCAAGTTGTCTAGATCTTGTTAGCCAGCATCATCACCAAAGTCGTCCATAACCGTGGACACGGCTCATCGATAAGATTATACCCTGCAGGGGTGCACTACTGTACCCATACTCGCATGATCAACCCAGCCAAAAACATTAGGGCCTCTCAACACGATTCATTCCTTCACTACAGCAAGTCCAAGTGCCACCCATATGAGTTGTTACCCGCGTCAAGAGTCCGTCCGAATCTCAATTGCGGACTCATTAGTTTGCGACTACGCCACCATGCGGCTCAAACCACAGTAGGAACTGTCTGCTTCGTGTCGTACCGCACCTATATGACCCCCCATAACATTTAACCTCTCATCAACATCATCATCATGCACATGCATATGAGCGAATGGAAAACCCGAACTACTTGCGGCACATGGACAAGTTGTAGAACCGTTCAAAGTCGAGGGGGGCTCCATAGGGCCTCCCACAAGTGGCTATTGCGCTCAAAATTGGATCCGAGGACAAAATCTCAGTTCCTAGGTCGACACTTAGCAGAACAAAGCACCTCGCAAGGCCTTCCGTCTGGTGCCTTATCTTTTAATTATAATACCCAATATAAGACAATATTTTATTAAGGTAGAATAATCTATCATACTAAGCAGATGAAACATAAGACCAACAGACGACTCGCACAATAACCTCTAAGCATGCGCTACGACTCGCAAGGCCAACAGATAAACAAACAACAGGTGATGGGATCTGGGGATAAAGCTGTATGGGCTGCAGGACAAACATGTGATGGGATCGCGATAAGAATCGAATACTAGGGTATCCGCGAAGAAGCAACAAACTCTGGAAAACGTAAAAGATGCATCTTACAACTACGGCCAAATATTCAGCATGCTCATGAGAATGATGCATGACATGGCAAGATGCAGTACAATGCAATTAATCCAAATTTAAGCGGGAAAGCAACCCGACAATTAATATTTAAGTGCAAGTTATTTATCTACTCAACAATATTAAATGTTGGTTAACATGGTAACACATGACATTGGTGATCTAATTAAATTAAATGGAATAGCACATTATATATTTATTACCCCACATATTCCATATTTAATTTTTTAGGTGCAACAAATAAATTACACTAAGCAAAATAAAAGATGAAAAATGGCATACAAATGGAATATTAACATTTCTTGCATTTTTCTGATAATAAAACATATAAAGATTATTTCATTTGGAGTTATAGAATTAAAGTTATTAGCAAAACAAGTTTTAGGGGTGTTTCTGTAAATTGCAGGGACCTGACTGTGATGGAAAAGTGCTGGCGAGGTTCTCTGTGCAGAAAACAGGAAGAGCAGGGGGCTGAGTGCAAAGATCCAGATCCAGATCTGATCCAGATCTGGATCTGGGCTTTTTGCACCGGAGGTGGGCTAGCCACAGCGGCTGACTCGCGGGCCCTAGGCGCCACACAGGCGTGTGTGTAGTGCGGGCTCCCGCGGTCAATGACCAGCGGGACCCACCTGTCAGTGTGCGTGAGAAAATGGGAAAAAGGGGGGTTTTATTCGACCAAGCTGGGGATCGAACCCACGTCTCGCGCGCGTAGGATGGTTATGTGGTGCTAGCCACTAGGCCGAGCAGCTCTTGTGCAAGGAAAGGCGCTCGTTTGTTTATGTTGTGAACCGGTTGACAAGTTTCCTGACGAAACTGAGTAAGGAGTTAACTGACGACTTGAACGGATGCCGCGGCGGACTGAAATTGGCCGGCGACCGAAGCCGGGGCGCGGCGGCTGCGCACGATGGCGAGGACCGGGGCACGAGGGAGAGGGAGGGAAAGAGCGGAGCTCACTTGGATGTGCTCGGCATCAGGGTTTTTGCCGGAAGAGAAGAAACCCAAGGGGTTCATGGCGACGGGACGAAACGGGGGAGGAAGTCGAGCTCGGTAGCGGCGCGACCGGCGGCTCCAGCACCAACTCTTCACCTGGGACAGAGAGGAAGGCGCCACGGTTCCATTCCCGCGCCCAGCTCACCTTGGCGAAGCCCGACGCGACGACACGGTGAGCTCCCTTTTTTTGGTAATGGAGGTGGAGAAGAAGGGGTAGGAACAGAGAGGAGAGAGGGGAAAGAGAGGGGGCGCCGGCGGCGGCTCTGGGGGGAGGAAGGAGTGCGGCTAGGATTCGGGGCAGGGGGGAGGAGGCGGCTTAAAAGGGAGAGGGGGAGCAGGGAGCAGGGGCACGTGGTGGGGGAGGCCATGGCTTTTTCTCCTCGTTGACTGTCCGTACGAAGAAGGGAAGGAGGGGATGGGCTGGGCCAGAGGGGAGATGGGCTAGAAGACAGAGAAAACGGCCCAGGTGATTTTCTTCTCTGAAATTTTTATTTCTTTTATTTAATTCATTTATGTTTTATGTTTTAAAATAAAATAGAAGAAGAAAAGATATATAACTTTTGGCAAATAATTATTGTTTCAAAATACACTATTTAATATATTAGTTTGAATATTTGAAAAGAATTTAAATATCACATTTAAATTGATTTGGTTTGCATTTGAAATTAAAAGTGGAAAAGAATTTAAATGGAGTTGAATTTAAATGCGATGAATTAAATTAAGATTGACAAATGCAAATGATGCATGATGATGTCATGTTGATGCAAAAAGTAAAAATAAACAATTTTCTAATTGGGGAAAATCCTGGGGCGTTACAATCGACACCACTAACAAGGGATCGCGTCCCGCGATCCACACCGAGACCACAAGAAGAGAGGGGTAACTACCGAGTCTTCCGGCTTCGTGATGAACTTCTCGACACCACTAACAAGGGATTGTTGCTCCACCTTGAAAGTCTCGACACCACTAACAAGAAGAGTTTATCACGTCGATGAAGATTCGTGAAGATCGAACTTAATAGGATAAAAGGCAAGAAATCGTCCACCCACGTAGAATACTAAACTTTGAAAGTTGGATAAGAGGAGAGAATCCAAAACAAATAAGATAAGAGGGGAAATAGAATAGAGGTAAGGAGTAAAAAGAAACCTAATGAGATATTTCCAAAATAATTTTTAGTCAAATAGTTTAGACATTCTAGGAACAACGACCGTTAGCGAGGTTATCCTACAGGCTTTTGCGGACCCGCTGCTTCGATAACCAATCGTATCGAAACAACAAGGAGATCGAAACCAAGGCTCTGATACCCCTTTGTGACGCCCTAAAATTGGTACTATGTAGATTTAAGCGTTCCCGCCGAAATCCGCATAATAAAGATTTTAGGTCGCCCACCAGACATAATGTGCACGCCAAAACATGCGCATTATGGGGGTGGAATTGTGATAACCTTACAACAGTTCCGATACATCCACAAATACAACATAAGATATATAATACAACAACGACTCGAACGAGTCAAGATACAAATATTACAATACAAAGATACAAATGACAGCGGAAGCAAAATAGTATCCGACTACGGATAAAATGCAAATTGGACTAAGAGTCCCGAAGATAAGCAATGGCGCCATATCCCTGCCCAGCCAAGCCGGAGGGATTCCCAAGCTAACGTCGTGAGACTTCAAACCTGTTAACTGCACATAAAGCACAACCCAAAAGAGGGTCAGGGCACTCCCTGGTAAGCAAAACCGACTTGCCTACTTTCTACACCATCTCCCAAAATATGGGGTAGGTGGACTTAGCGGCTGTAGCACTAGCAACCTAAAGAGACACGCTACAACTTCCGTCTAATAAGAGAGGGATAAGAGAGCGCATAAGTAACCAACTACTACTAACACCAATCATAACCTATTCTCGGATTAACCCCCTCAACCAAATATGAGGAAGCAATTTGGGAAACTCACACATTGAACAGTTTTAGTTATAATTTATTGTGAAAGTAATTCTATTTACTAGTCAATTTAATTAACATTAATTAGGTGCAAGTTGTCTAGATCTTGTTAGCCAGCATCATCATCAAAGTTGTCCATAACCGTGGACACGGCTCATCGATAAGATTATACCCTGCAGGGGTCCACTACTGTACCCATACTCGCATGATCAACCCAGTCAAAAACATTAGGGCCTCACAACACGATTTTATTCCTTCACTACAGCAAGTCCAAGTGCCACCCATATGAGTTGTTACCCGCGTCAGGAGTCCGGCCAAATCTCAATTGCGGACTCATAAGTTTGCGACTACGCCACCATGCGGCTCAAACCACAGTAGGAACTGTCCGCTTCGTGTCGTACCGCACCTATATGACCCCCCATAACATGTAACCTCTCATCAACATCATCATCATGCACATGCATATGAGCAAATGGAAAACCCGAACTACTTGCGGCACATGGACAAGCTGTAGATCCGTTCAAAGTCGAGGGGGCTCCATAGGGCCTCCCACAAGTGGTTAGTGCGCTCAAAATTGCATCCGAGGACAAAATCTCAGTTCCTAGGTCGACACTTAGCAGAACAAAGCACCTCGCAAGGCCTTCCGCCTGGTGCCTTATCTTTTAATTTACCCCAATATAAGACAACATTTTATTAAGGTAGAATAATCTATCATACTAAGCAGATGAAACATAAGACCAACAGACGACTCGCACAATCAACTCTAAGCATGCGCTACGACTCGCAAGGCCAACAGATAAACAAACAACAGGTGATGGGATTTGGGGATAAAGCTGTATGGGTTGCAGGATAAACATGTGATGGGATCGCGATAAGAATCGAATACTAGGGTAGCAGATATCAACGGCAGTTATGAAAGACAATGTATAGGTAAACAAGCAAACTTTGCTTGCCTGGAATCCCGCATGGAAGCAAATCTTGTCGTGGCTCACACATCTCAACGTCTTATCCGCGAAGAAGCAACAAACTCTGGAAAACGTAAAAGATGCATCTTACAACTACGGCCAAAGATTCAGCATGCTCATGAGAATGATGCATGACATGGCAAGATGCAATACAATGCAATTAATCCAAATTTAAGCGGGAAAGCAACCCCGACAATTAATATTTAAGTGCAAGTTATTAATCTACTCAACAATATTAAATGTTGGTTAACATGGTAACACATGTCATTGGTGATCTAATTAAATTAAATGGAATAGGACATTATATATTTATTACCCCACATATTCCATATTTAATTATTCAGGTGCAACAAATAAATTACACTAAGCAAAATAAAAGATGCAAAATGGCATACAAATGGAATATTAACATTCCTTGAATTTTTTCGATAATAAAACATATCTGATCCAGATCTGAGTGCAAAGATCCAGATCCAGATCTGATCCACATCTGGATCTGGGCTTTTTGCACCGGAGGTGGGCTAGCCACAGCGGCTGAAACGCGGGCCCTAGGCACCACACAGGCGCGTGTGTAGTGCGGGCTCCCGTGGTCAATGACCAGCTGGACCCACCTGTCAGTGTGCGTGAGAAAATGGGAAAAGGGGGGTTTTATTCGACCAAGCTGGGGATTGAACCCGCGTCTCGCGCGCGTGGGATGGTTCTGTGGTGCTAGCCACTAGGCCGAGCAGTTCTTGTGCAAGGAAAGGCGCTCGTTTGTTTATGTTGTGAACCGGTTGACAAGTTTCCTGACGAAACTGAATAAGCAGTTAACTCACAACTTGAACGGATGCCGTGGCGGAATGAAATTGGCCGGCAACCGAAGCCGGGGCGCGGCGGCTGCGCACGATGGCGAGGCCCAGGGCACGAGGGAGAGGGAGGGAAAGAGCGGAGCTCCCTTGGATGTGCTCACGTCGGGGTTTTTGCCGGAAGAGAAGAAACCCAAGGCGTTCATGGCGACGGGACGAAACGGGGGAGAAAGTCGAGCTCGGTAGCGGTGCGACCGGCGGCTCCAGCACCAACTCTTCACCTGGGACAGAGAAGAAGGCGCCACGGCTCCATTCGCGCGCCCAGCTCACCTTGGCGAAGCCCGACGTGATGACACAGTGAGCTCCCTTTTTTCGGTAATGGTGGTGGAGAAGAAGGGGTAGGAACAGAGAGGAGAGAGGGGAAAGAGAAGGGGCGACGGCGGCGGCTCTGGGGGAGGGAGGAAGGAGTGCGGCTAGGGTTTGGGGCAGGAGGAGGAGGAGGCGGCTTAAAAGGGAGAGGGGGAGCAGGGGCACGTGGTGGGGGAGGCCATGGCTTTTTCTCCTCGTTGACTGTCCGTACGAAGAAGGGAAGGAGGGGATGGGCTGGGCCAGAGGGGAGAGGGGAGATGGGCCAGAAGAGAGAGAAAACGGCCCAGGTGAGTATTTTTCTTCTATGAAATTTTTATTTCTTTTATTTAATTCATTTCTATTTTATGTTTTAAAATAAAATAGAAGAAGAAAAGATATATAACTTTTGACAAATAATTATTGTTTCAAAATACACAATTTAATATATTAGTTTGAATATTTGAAAAGAATTTAAATATCACATTTAAATTGATTTGGTTTGCATTTGAAATTAAAAGTGGAAAATAATTTAAATGGAGTTGAATTTAAATGCAATAATTTAAATTAAGATTGACAAATGCAAATGATGCATGATGATGTCATGTTGATGCAAAAAGGAAAAACAAACAATTTTCTAATTGGGAAAAAATCTCGGGGCGTTACAATCCATGAGGCCAAGAAAGTCGTGTGCCCAGTTGACGTACCGCACGTTAAATACCATGCATGCATCAATGATTGCGTAATTTATCGTGGCGAGTACAAGGACATAAACAAATGTCCGGTGTGCGACATAGGACAGTACAAGGGTGCGAACAAGAAAATTCCTCGAAAAGTGGTATGGTACTTTCCTATCACTCCCCGTCTGCAGTGGTACTTTGTGGACCCTAAGGAAGCAAAGCTCATGCTCATAGGGAGAAGCCCGAAGAAGATCCGGAGAAGGGAAGAACCCTTTCACACCCTTCAGACGCTAGCCAGTGAGAAGCATTGGACGCCTTTCAAAATTTCGGAGGCGACGCAAGGAATGTTAGACTGCGTATGAGCACCGATGGACTCAATCCGTTCAGAAACCAGAGTAGCACGCACAACACCTGGCCCGTGTTTGTATGGCCTTACAACCTTCCACCTTGGTTGTGCACAAAGCAAAGGTACATACACATGAGCATTCTCATCCAGGGGCCGAAACAACCGGGTGTCGACATACATCGTTATCTCACGCTGTTAAAGGAGGAGTTAGCCACGTTGTGGGAGACGCCAGCCCGTACATGGGATGCCTACACTAGAGAATATTTCGACATGAGATCCACCTTGTTCACGACGGTGCAGGACTATCCTGGTTGCTCGTACGTATTGGCCCAGGTAGGCCACGGATTATGTGCATGTGTGATCAGGTGCATGGATGGGACCCCACATCTACAGCTACCAAGGGATGGGTCTTCGAAAACAGTGTACCTAGGTGCTCGACGGTGGCTTCGCATGGATCACACGTGGAGGAAACGCGGTGACCTTTTCAATGGTGAACACGAGCTTGAAAGCCCCCGGCGCCAGAGGACCGACACTGAAATCGACGAGCTTTTGAGAAATTGGGAGGAGTGCCCTGCACCTGGAAAGAAGCGACCGAGGGTTGATCCCCTCCTGGGTGTATGGAAAGCGAGGTCTGTTTTTCACGACTTGCCATACTGGAAGGTCCTTAAAGCGCCTCATAGCCTAGATATGATGCACATTACGAAGAATGTCACCGAGAGTCTACTTGGCACTCTTTCCAACATGCCGGAAAAGTCCAAGGATGGGACAAGAGCAAGATACGATCTAAAATGGCTTGGCATCAAGAAAGATCTGCAGGCACCCGATAGTGATGACGATGACGATGACAAGGATGATGATCAAATGGAAGGAACTCAAGGTCGCTGCAAAAGGGCAAAGAAGAAATCGGTGGTGCTTCCCGCTACCTGCTTCACAATGAGTCCGGAAGAGCTCGGCCAGTTCTATAAGTGCCTCGTAGGAGTCAAATTTTTCGGCGGTTACGCGCGGAAGATCAGCAGGTATCTAGACCCAACGAAGAAGAGGTTCAGTGGTATGAAGTCTCACGATTGTCACGTGCTGATGACGAAGATAATTCCCGATGCGATCTGAGGGATAATGGATGAGCACGTCCGAGATACGCTGCTTGCCCTGTGCAACTTTTTCGATGTCATCAACAGGAAGTCGATCGGCGTGAAGCAGCTCGACAGACTACAGGAAGAGATCGTGCTGATACTATGTGAGCTCGAGATTTACTTCCCGCCCTCATTCTTTGATATCTGTGTGCATCTCCTTCTCCATGTCGTTGAGGACATCAAGCAGCTCGGACCGACGTTCCTGCACTACATGATGTCGTTCGAAAGGCAGAACGGTGTCATGAAAGGATACGTTCGCAACAGGGCCCGTCCGGACGCAAGTATGGCGAAGGGCTTTCTAACCTACGAGTGCATCTCTTTCTGCCAGAATTATCTAAGCACCGAGAATGAGGATGTTGGTCTGCCCACCTGGAAGCACCTCGGTAGGCTAGGTGGAGTTGGTCACCGCGAGGGCTCGCGCTCACTCTTTGTGGGCGTTCATGGTCGAAGAGAAGACCTCGACAGGGCTCGCCGTGTCGCTCTACAACACTTACAATTGATCGAACCTTGGGTGGAGGAGCACAAGAGCTTAATCGAGCAGAATTACATGGAACTGGGGCTGCAGAGGAAGAATGGAGACGTATCCAAACATCACAACTCTAGCTTCACACGTTGGTTCAAGGACATGAAAATATTTCAAGCAGCGAGCCAAACGCCATCTACGGAAGATGAAAAACTTATATTCTCAATCACAGGGCCCCGGACAGAACGTAAGGACCTATCAGGCGTACGACATCAACGGTTACACATTCTACACCGAGGAAAAGGACAAGAATAGTGAATATCAAAACTCAGGAGTAACTATGCTATCCTATGGTGATGACGAGGCTACTGTCAAGGAAAGATTCTTCGGAAGGATCGAGGAGATATGGGAGCTCAACTACTGTGGAGAGTTGGTGCCAATGTTCCGTGAAAGATGGGCCAAGGACGCCGTGAAAGAAGGCCGGTATTTCTCCACCATGGTAATACCCGATGCCAAATCGAAGAAAGCCTCTGCGAAAAACGAGCCATGGGTACTCGCTAGCCAAGTTGAGCAATGCTTCTTCATTACCGACCCGTCAAAGCCTAGCTGTGTGGTGGTAAGGCGGGGCAAGAGGAGCATCATCGGAATGGACGGAGACGCCAACGATGAAGACTTGGACGGCGATCTGAAGATCGAGGAGGATTTCGACATGTTCTTCGACATGCCGACTACCAGCAAAAACCCAACGAAAACCTCCGTACCTACTAAAGGTTGTCCGTTCACGCGAAGAAATCTCAAGGTGCCCGGCCTAAAGTATTCAACCGCGAAGAAGGGAAAGAAGAGAAGCTAGCTCTCTCGGAATCAGCCGGTACGAAGAAGACTTTTTTTGGTGGGTGTGAGACAATGCAAGCATATATATGCATATACGAGCCTTTTTTTGTGTGTGTGAGATAATGCAAGAGCATATATATGCATATACGAGACTTTTTTTGGTGTTTGTGAGACAATGCAAGAGCATATATATGCATGTACAAGACTTTTTTTGATGTGTACGAGACAATGCAAGAATATATATATATATATATATATATATATATATATATATATATATATGTGTATGTCATGACTAAATTTTTGTCTCTTATTCTTTAAATATAAATAAAATTAAGTACTTTGAAACAATTCACCAGCAAAGTAGTAGCACACAAATAATAGAAACAATTCACCAGCAAAGTAGTAGCACACAAATAATAGAAAAGTAGTAGCATATATATTCTGTGGCGCATGCTTCAACACATGCGCCACAGAATCACATAATTTTGTGGCGCACCGACTAACGCATGCGCCACAGAATCACTTAATTTTGTGGCGCACCGTCTTAGCCATGCGCCACATAATTCTGATGCCCCCACTTACATGTGGCCCCGCGTGGCCCTGACTATTTCTTCCACTTCGCATGCGCCCAAAATTTGCCTAAGTCCCCCGCGCCCGCACAACTGCAGCCGCGCCGCGCCTCGACACCCCTAGCCACCCGAACTCGCCACCCGAACTCGCCATCGCCGGCCGCCCCCGCTAAACCCTGCGCGCGCCCAAACCTGTCGCTGGCGACCTCCCCTGTGCCCCCTTCCCGGCCAATCCCGACGCCCCGCCGCCGCCGACGACGACGAAGAACTCGCCACCGATGCCACCTCTCCGCATCGACAACAAGCTCTACACCGCGCCCTCGACTTTTCATCCCTCCCCTCCCTGAGGTGGTTCCCCTCTTCCCCTCCTCCCTCCCATACCGAACCACCGCACGTAAGGTGTTTGATGAAATTCTGCACCGATTTTGTGCTCTATTTTGTGTTCAATTTTGATGCTTCTGTTATTTTTTATTACAAATAAAAGTTGAACATGCTATGCACAATTTTACAAATAAGAGCATATGAATTTTGCGAACTGTTTATGAGTTGTGTTTAGATTTTGCTTCAAATGGATGTTTATGTATTATTTCTGCTACCACGACCATCTTGTCGTGCTTGTTTATGCTCCGACCATCATGTCGTGGTTGTGGTTGTTGCGGACATCGATGTGTGCATTGGTTGCAGGTACCCCGTGAGGCCCTTGAGATTGCCGGAACGTTGATTAAGTTCCGTGCCGGCAAATTCGGGTACTCCATATGTTCTTTTTTAGCAAAGGTTATGCCGAACTTTTTCGTGAATTTGAGCATGACTTTGCTAAAAAGGTATATATGGGGGTAATGCATGTCAACCCGGGGTACCTTAGTAATTAATTAAGTCTATTTTTTACTTATATTTGTTGTACTAATTCTTGTAGTGCAAAAATGGAGCCCGGCACTTCTAAGCACATGAGCGTGGATGAAGCTCCTCTAGAGGCCAACAAGACCTTTTGGGAGATGTCACACGAGTTGGAGGACGCCGCGGAAGAAAGTGTTGGTGCTGAAGGCCAGGAGCATACCACCACCACTACCGATGGAGATGCTAGTGGCGGCTGTCAGACCCTGAATTCAAGCTACACAAACGAAACGTATCGGTTGGGCCACACAACCAAGAACATACTGGGGTTACCACTCCCAGGAAAACCATCAGGCCATGCTCGGAATGGATCATCGGCCGACAGTTCTTGGCGATCCCAACGTCACATACGTTTCCAGATTGTGCACGCAAGAACCCAAAAAGTCTTCCAACTCGTATACTTCAACCATACACACATGGTATACGAGTCGGATTTTTAACAAGTTGAAACCACAGAATAAACCTAAGACACAAATAAAGGAAATAATATCCAAAAGCTCTCACTGAGCAAAATATATCAAATGGCACCAATCAGAGGACACATGTCCCAACATTACATCATGCAGCGGAAACAAACCGGTCTGAGTACAGACAAGAAGCAAAGGGCTCAAGGCCGAAACGAAAAAGAAGGCCCATCCACGCAGTCCACCAGGAAGTAGCCCAGGGGAACTCTAACTACTCGTCGTAGCTCTCGTCGTCGAACTCCACGTAGTATCCACCCAACTGGTCGAGCGAAGGATCCTCAACTGCAGAAAAACCACAGCCCGCGAACGGGTCAATACACCGAAGCGTATCGAAAAAGCTTAAGCTAACAGGTTACAAAACTGTAAGATTCCCAAAATATGGGGGTAAGTGTACTTAGCGGCAGCAGCACTAGCAAACTAAAGAGACACGCTAAAACTTCCGTCTAATTAGAGAGGGATAAGAGAGCGTTTAAATATCCACCTACAACTGACACCAGTCATAACCCATTCTCGAATTAACCCCCTCAACCAAGTATGAGGAAGCAATCCGGGAATACTCACACGTTAACAATTTTAGTTACCATTTAGGGTGTAAGTAATGCTATATTACTAGTCACATTAATTAACAATGATTAGGGTTGTCTAGATCTTGTTAGCCAGCATCATCACCAAAGTCGTCCATAACCGTGGACACGGCTCATCGATAAGATTAAACCCTGCAGGGGTGCACTACAGTACCCATACTCGCATGATCAACCCGTGAGGGCCTCTCAACACGACTCATTCCTTCACTACAGCAAGTCCAAGTGCCACCCATATGAGTTGTTACCCGCGTCAGGAGTCCGACCGAATCTCAATTGCGGACTCATTAGTTTGTGTCCACGCGCCATGCGGCTCAAACTACAGTAGGAACTGTCCGCTTCGCGCGCACCACCCCTATATGACCCCCCGTATCAAGTAACCACTCATCGATCATCATCATCATGCACATGCATATGAGCGAATGGAAAACCCGAACTACTTGCGGCACATGGACGAGCTGCGGATCCGTTCAAAGTCGAGGGGGGCTCCATTGGGCCACCCACAAGTGGTTAGTGCGCTCAAAATTGGATCCGAGGACAAAATCTCAGTTCCTAGGTCGACACTGAGCAGAACAAAGCACCTCGCAAGGCCTTCCGCCTGGTGCCTTATCTTTTAATTATAGAACCCCAAAATAAGACAGCAGTTTATTATAGTAGAACAATATATCATACTAAGCATATGAGATAAAGACAAAGGAACGGCTCGCTCAACCAATCCTAAGCATGCACTACGACTCGCAAAGGCCAACAGATAAACATGCAAGGGGTTATGGGTTGTGGGGATATAGCTGTATAGGTTGCAGGATAAACATGTGATGGGATCGCAATTTAAGAATCGATAACTAGGATAGCATAGATCAAAAGGCAGGAATGAAAAACCCGACAATCGTGTAACCGGTTAGCAAAAGCTAGCCTGGCAGCTCGTAGCCTGGCACGATAGCTGGAACCTCAGTGTCGTAGGTACTCGCAGCAGACACGTCGTCGTCTACCCAAAGAGAGCCAAACACAGACAATAGGAAACAAGAATCAATACAGAGAAATGCGCAAACAAATGATGATGCGACATGGTATGAGATGATTAGGTCATATTAAAGCGGGGATGAAATCCAGGCAAAAGATTAGGGTGCAAGTTATTTGTGTAGCCAACAATTTAAAGGTTACTTAATATCGCAGAAGTGGTGATCCAATTAATTTAAAAATGGAAAAGACATTAATTATTTAATTGCCCAACACATTCCACATTTAGGAATTAATTGCACTTGATTTATTCTTAACTCAAATTAAATATTTATTAGCATGGCAAGATATGGTATAAAAGGGATGAGCATATTAAATGGAATTAGGGCATTATATAATTATTACCCCTCATACTCCATATTTAATTAATTAATTGCATTTGTTAATTTAAACTAAGCATTTAAAATAAATGATGCAAAATGACATAAGAATGTGATATTAATGTTTATTGCATTTTTCTGATATAAAAACATATAAAGTTTATTTTATTTGGAGTTATAAATTAAAAGTTATGCATTTTATAAGTGTAGGGGTGTTCCTGAAATATCCAGGGACTTAACCGTGAGAGAAAACTAGCAGGGGAGGTCTACTGTGCCAAACCAGGAAAAGCAGGGGCTTCGGTGCAAAGTTCCCTCGCTCCGGACTTTTCTCACCGGGCGCGGGGCACACCCAGCGACTGCTGGTGGGACCTGGTGCCACGCGGGCGAGATGCGCACGGCGCTGGCCTCCACGGTCGCTGACCCGCGGGGCCCGCGTGTCAGTGCCCGAAAAGAAAAATTGGGCTTTTTATTTCCTGGTCAACGCGCCCGCGGGGATCGAACTCCGGCGCTCGCGCGACGCGGGGGTGGCGCTGATAGCCACTGGGCCGGAGACGGTGATGTTGTTAGAGTAGGAAAAGGTTTGTTCTTGTACTGAACTAAACGCATGTCCTCTGACGAAACTGAAGACTGGATCGGGGGTTCGCTGCCAACTGAAGAAACGAAACAAGACAGAGCAGCGCGCGGCGGCTGCGCAAAGCGGACGTCGGCGACGAGCAACTCCGGCGTCGTTGGGCGTGTGGGGGTGCGCGTGGTGGGCAACCGTGCGTGCGTGTTTGCATTCCCGTGCTCGGCTGCGAAGGAGGACATCGGGGGGACTCGGGCCCGTGCTCGACAAGCTAGTCTGTGCATCTGTGGCGGACGGCTCCGGCGACATGGACGGCTCATTCTCTCCAGCGATTAAACCGAACGGAGGAGAGGGGGAAAAAGGAGCAGAGCTCACCGCGGGCTCGTAGAGGGAGTGCTCGGTGCGGGGAGGAGCGGAGACGGCGCGTCGGTGCTCGGCCCAGAGTTGGGGAAGAATGGTGGTCGCCGACCTCCTGGCGTCTGTGGCGGGGAAGAGCAAGAAGAGGAGAGGGCGTGGCTGCTGTGGTGTCGAGGACGGAGGAGGGGGCTACGCCGACGAGGAGCTCAATGTCCTGGAGCGCATTGCGACGGCGGTGCTTGGGAGAGAGCAGCGGCGGCGGGGGAAAGAGAAGAACTAGGGTTAGGGTTTCGCCTCCGGTCGATTTAAAGAGATAGAGGGGGAGGAGGTGGCAGTGGGGCGAGTAGGGCAGCTCTGTGGGGGCGAGGCGCTTTGGCTCTACGCCATGCCGCGCTGGAAAGGAGCTCGCACCGTACGGAGGAGGGAGAAGATGAAGTGGGCTTCGGCTGGCTGGTTGCTGGGCCAGCTGGGCCAGTTCGGGTAGGAGAGCCCTCCTCTTCCTTTTTTTTTGTGTGTTCTTTTTTTTATCTCTTTTCTGGTTTTTGTTTCTAAAACAAATGGAAAGAAAAAAAACTAGATGAAAACTTTTTGACAAGTCTTATAGTTTCAAAACAAACTGATTAAACTATTGAAAAGATTATTTGTACAAATTTGAAACTTCAATTTTTAATTGATTTGAAAAAGCATTTGAATTTAAATAAGGGTTCAAATTTGTAATTTGAATTTGATGCACCAATTAAATAAATGCAAGCACATATGGAATGATGACATGATATCCATTATGATTGCACACAAATATGGAAAGTTACAGTTGGGCTGTTACAACACTCCCCCCCTCAAAGGAATCACGCCCCGAGATTCTTCATGGAGCAACAAAGAGGTTGGGGTACTCGGCACGGAGGATGTCTTCACGTTCCCATGTAGCTTCCTTGTCAGAATGATGAGACCATTGAACCTTGTAGAACTTGACAGTGTTGTTACGGGTGCGACGTTCAGCTTCGTCGAGAATGCGAATCGGTTGTTCCACATAAGAGAGATCTTCTCGAAGTTCAATGGACCCATGATCAACTGCACGACCTGGATCTCGGAAGCACTTCTTGAGTTGTGACACGTGGAAGACATCGTGCACTTTGGAGAGGTTTGGAGGAAGTTCCAGACGGTAAGCCAAATCACCACGCCTTGAAAGAACATTGAAAGGCCCAACATAACGCGGAGCGAGCTTGCCTTTGATGCCAAAGCGTTGCGTGCCTCTCAGAGGAGTGACACGAAGGTAAGCTTGATCACCAGGTGCATAGACCATGTCCCTGTGCTTGCTATCATAATAGCTTTTCTGCCGAGACTAGGCAATCTTCAGATTGTCACGGATGATGCGAACCTTTTCTTCAGCCTCCTGGATAATATCCGGCCCAAAGAATGGACGTTCACCAGCTTGAGACCAATTGAGAGGAGTTCTACATTTGCGGCCATAGAGAGCTTCAAATGGAGCCATGCCTAGACTTGTTGGAAGCTGTTGTTGTAGGAGAACTCAGCATACGGAAGGCAATCCTCCCATTTCATTCCAAAGGAGATAACACAAGCTCTGAGCATATCCTCCAGAATTTGGTTCACTCTTTCAACCTGTCCACTTGTGTGCGGATGGTAAGCTGTGCTGAACAGAAGTTTAGTACCCAAGGTTTTCTGGAAGCTATCCCAAAATCGAGAAGTGAAGATACTTCCACGATCTGAGCTTATTGCCAAAGGAACACCTTGTAAAGGAACCAGTCTTGTCATATAGAGTTCTGCCTACGGACTAGCTGATACTGTCTCTTTGACTGGAAAGAAGTGAGCCACTTTGGAGAGACGATAAATGACAACAAAGATTGCATCGTTGCCTTTCTTGGACTTTGGAAACCCAGTAACAAAGTCCATTTCGATCTTGTCCCATTTCCACTCAGGAATTTGCAGTGGTTGAAGAAGTCCAGGTGGTCTCTGATGAACTGCCTTGACACGACAGCAAACATCACAATGAGACACATAGCAAGCAATTTCACGCTTCATCCTGGTCCACCAATAGATTGACTTGAGATCCTGGTACATCTTTGTGCTGCCAGGGTGAATATAAAGCGGAGTATCATGAGCCTCCTTGTGAATGAGTTCTCTTAAGCTGTCAAGTTTGGGCACTACAATGCGTTCTTCAAACAGCAAGGTACCCTTGTCATCGAGAGAGAAACTCTTGTACTTATCCTTGCCAATGTTGTCTTTGATATTCTTGACACCAGAATCACGCAACTGTGCGGCACGGATCTTATCCTCAAGTGTAGGAGTGGCAATCAAATTTGCAAGATAACCAGAGGGAACCACTTGAAGGTTGAGTTTCTTGAATTCTTCATGAATAGGAGGTTGGCTGTCCTCAACCATGAGGCTGTTGCAATAGGACTTGTGACTGAGAGCATCAGCCATTACATTAGCTTTGCCTGGAGTGTAAGAGATGGTAAGATCGTAATCTGAGAGTTTCTCAAGCCACCTTGTTTGCCTGAGGTTCAAGTCTGGTTGAGTGAAGAGATATTTGAGACTCTTGTGATCAGTGAAGATTTCACAGTTGTGCCCCAACAAATAAGGTCTCCAAGCCTTGAGGGCATACATGATTGCTGCAAGTTCAAGATCATGTGTAGGATAGTTGAGCTCATGAGGCTGCAACTGGCGAGATGCATAAGCCACAACTTTGCGTTCTTGCATGAGGATTGCGCCTAGTCCTTGAAGAGATGCATCGCAGAATATTTGGAAAGGTTTGGAAGTGTCTGGACCAACTAGAACAGGAGTAGAAGTGAGTTTAGCTTTCAAGAGATTGAAACTCTCATCACACTTTGGAGTCCAAAGAAACTTTCTATCCTTCCTTGTAAGATCGGTGAGAGGCTTAGCGATTTTGGAGAAGTTCTCAACAAATCGACGGCAATAGCTAGCCATGCCAAGGAAACTCCTGACTTGTTTCACCGATGTAGGAGGCAACCATTCAACATTGGCCTTCACTTTTTCTGGATCAACAGAAATGCCTTCAGAAGAGATGACATGACCAAGGTAGGATACTTTAGGAAGCCAGAATTCACACTTGGAGAACTTGGCGTAGAGACGGTGTTCTCGGAGTTTCAACAAGATAAGATGTAGATGTTCTCCGTGTTCTTCCTCGGTTTTGGAATAGATAGGAATGTCATCAAGATAGACTACCATGAACTTATCGAGGTATTCCATTAAAAAAAGTTCATGAGACGTGAGAAAGTCGCCGGAGCATTTGTGAGACCGAAAGACATGACAGTGTATTCATAGAGACCATAACGAGTGGTGAAAGCTGTCTTTGGAATGTCTTCTTTGCGGATCTTGATCTGGTGATAACCTGACCTCAAATCCAACTTAGAGAAAACCTTAGCACCAGCCAATTGATCGAATAGATCGTTGATGCGAGGAAGAGGATACTTGTTCTTGATGGTTTTCTTGTTCAGAGGACGGTAGTCAACAACCAGTCGCTCAGTCGTGTCCCTCTTTTTGACAAACAGAGTAGGACAACCCCAAGGAGAAGTACTAGGTTGAATATGACCTTTCCTTTCCAACTCCTCTAGCTGTCTCTTAAGCTCAGCCAGTTCTTTGGGGCCCATCTTGTAAGGACGTTTGGAGATAGGAGCAGTGCCCGGTTCTAGTTCAATAACGAACTCGACGGCTCTGTCAGGTGGCATACCTGGTAATTCTTCAGGAAAGACGTCAGGAAAGTCTCGGACCACCGGAATAGCTTCTATGGAAGGAAGAGGATAGACATTGAGAGCGAAAAGCTGAGCTGAAGAGGTTTGGTTTGGAGAATAGACTATCTGTCCAGAAGGATGAGAAAGAGTTACAGTCTTTGTGGAACAGTCTATCTTAGCCTTATTGGCCTTCAACCAATCCATGCCCAGAATGACATCAATATCAGAATTGCCGAGAATTATTAGAGATGCCAAGAAGATATGGCCTCCAATTTGGATTTCGTTGTTGGGGCTTATCTTGGAAGAGTACATCTGAACACCGGGGGAAGTGACGCTAAGACCATTGGACATAGACTCGAAAGAGAGATCATGCATTTGTGCAAAAGCTTGTGATGCAAAAGAATGCGATGCGTCTGTGTCAAATAAGACCTTAGCAGGAATATGATTAACAGGGAGTATACCGAGGACAACTTCTGGAGCTTCCTCTGCTTCATCAGCCCTGATGTGGTTCACCCGCGCAGCACATGCCGGAGGCCTGGTGTTGGGGACGAAAGGCCTAGTCGGGGCAGGTGCGCGGACCATCGCCTGAGTTGGAGCAGGGCGAGGTGGTGGAGGAAGTGTACGGGTCTCCGGGCAGTTGTTGGAGTAGTGGCCCGGTTTCCCGCACTGGTAGCAGGTCACGTTGGGGCGAGCGCCTGTTGGCCTTGGCGGTCCTCCGAAACCCCTCATAGCTAGAGCCGGGTTCGGTGGGCGAGGCGCGAGTCCTGGAGGTCCTGGCACGTAGGTAGCTCGTGCGAAGGCGCTGTTAGGCACCCAGAGCCGGCGCTTCTGAGCAGGAGCGGCGGCGATTGACGATGAATAAGAGTTGGTCTCACGAGAGTGCTTGCGCGACTCCTCGAAGACCTTGCGCCCATGCTCCTCATTGAGCGCGATGTTGACGAGGTCCTCGAAGTTGTCGGCCTTGACGAGGTTCAGCTTGTACTTGAGCGCGGGGTTGAAACCCTTGCGGAACTTGTCCATCTTCTTGACCTCAGTGTTCACCTCATTTCCAGCGTAACGAGCAAGGCGATTGAACTCGCCATTGTACTCCATCACGTCCATCTTGCCTTGCGTCAGCGAGTTAAACTGCTCGCGCATCCTGTCCATGAGACCTTCTGGGATGTGGTGGCGCAGGAAGGCTGCCCTGAAATCCTCCCAAGTGGTAACCACCCCGGGAGCTCTCATAGCCTGGAAGTTTTCCCACCATGAGGCAGACTTGCCCCTAAGCAGGTAGGACACGTAAGGCACCTTGTCGTGCTCAGCCACGTGGGCGATAGCAAGGGTCCTTTCCATCTCGCGAAGCCAATCATCAGCTTCCAGCGGCTCAGTGGGGGAAGCGAAGTTCCTTGGTCCCAGACCGAGGAAGTCGTTGATGGTCACACGTGCATTGCCTTCATTGCGATGCCCGTGGTTGTTCTGGTAGACTTGGTTCTCGGCCATTTGAGCCAGAACTTGGGTCATCTGACCAAGCAACTCAGTGATTGGAGGCGGTTGTGGTGCGCCTTCCGCATTGCGGTTGTTCCTGGTGTTCGTTATCCTGGAGACATTGGATATTAGAACATCGACAAGATACACAAAGCCAGGAAAACTTGGAAAGTCGAATTCTTGCTCAGAAAAACAGTTGCAAACTGTAGGATAACAAGGATAAGCTTCTCATAGCAAAGGTTCATAACCATACACTTAGTTAGCCATCAGTACAACCACCAAGGTTTCAGTACTACAAGGACAGCTACTAGTACAAAGTTAACCATCCGTACAACCAACACGGTTGCGGTACAAAGGATAGCTACTACAACAAAGGAAAAGATACAACTCGAAGACTAGCTCTCGCTTCCCTCAGAAGACGAAACTAGGTGACTGCGATGGGTGTAGCGACGATCGCAGTACAAGCGGTACTCTCGCACAATGCGTCGCAACTGAACGGAGTAGGCATCTGGCGTCTGTGTCCCGTACAGTAGTGGTCCAACGTGGTCTGGATCAGTAGTGATCAGAGGACCACGCTCTGGAGTGTATCTACCCACAGCAGACAGACGACTCGGAAAAGCGAGCTGGAACCTGGGGAAAGCGTCTGGTGTGACGTTCCCCCTGTCATACTGCCCCAGGTGAGAGAGTGCCCGGTGCAGCTGCTGACGGACTGCTGCTAGCTCCAAGCGTAGAGTCCCAGCAACTGAGTCTGAAGACTGGCCAAACTGAGTGGTCATGTCCAGAACCTCGAGCTCGTACTGAGAGTCCGTGTAGGGGTAGTATGGAACGTAGCAGAATGGATGGTTGTTGAAGCAGTAGTAGTCCCTGCGCAGAGCCAGAGCTGCATCGTAAGCTGCCAAGTGTACTGCCATGTCCACAGTGGAAGCCTCAGCAACGTGCTTGTGCACAGTATCCCCATCATCTCCACTGATCCAAACAGTAGCACTGTAGAAGGTCTGTCCGTAATCTCTGGGGATCTCGGACACCTGGTACTCCGGGAGGTAGCTGAAACCGACATAGTCAACCATGCTTCTGAGAAGCTTCGGGTAACCGGTAGTCTGCTCAGAGTGGGTCTTACGCACCACCTGATAGTGTGCCATCTACATAGCAGTTTGAAGTAGAAGTTAGCCTCCGGAAACAAAAGGATTGATTGCACAGAACGAATTGTACAATGACAATGAGATGAAGACCAGAGAAAGGTAGAACAACAACTGATTGATTCGAGATTGAAACTGAACATAGCCGAAGAAGTTGATAACCACCAAAACGACAAAACCACCTGCAACTATGGTACTACGGAAAACCCAGAACACGTGATGTCCTAAATTTTAGAATTAAGGTGAGAAGGGAATTATCGTAACACTTCCTTACCAGAAGAACAGGGAGGGTGGGTGGGGAAAGAAGTAAAAGAATAGAATTCCTACTCTCACGTTTAAGATTTCCTGATAACTACAAAAATATTTTTCTAGACTCAAACAACGACCAGTAGAAGGGAACCTGAGGGCGTTTAAGCTCTGATACCAACTGTCAGACCCTGAATTCAAGCTACACAAACGAAACGTATCGGTTGCGCCACACAACCAAGAACATACTGGGGTTACCACTCCCAGGAAAACCATCAGGCCATGCTCGGAATGTTTCATCGGCCGATAGTTCTTGGCGATCCCAACGTCACATACGTTTCCAGATTGTGCACGCAAAAACCCAAAAAGTCTTCCAACTCGTATACTTCAACCATACACACATGGTATACGAGTCGGATTTTTAACAAGTTGAAACCACAGAATAAACCTAAGACACAAAGAAAGGAAATAATATCCAAAAGCTCTCACTGAGCAAAATATATCAAATGGCACCAATCAGAGGACACATGTCCCAACATTACATCATGCAGCGGAAACAAACCGGTCTGAGTATAGACAAGAAGCAAAGGGCTCAAGGCCGAAACGAAAAAGAAGGCCCATCCACGCAGTCCACCAGGAAGTAGCCCAGGGGAACTCTAACTACTCGTCGTAGCTCTCGTCGTCGAACTCCACGTAGTATCCACCCAATTGGTCGAGCGAAGGATCCTCAACTGCAGAAAAACCACAGCCCGCGAACGGGTCAATACACCGAAGCGTATCGAACAAGCTTAAGCTAACAGGTTACAAAACTGTAAGATTCCCAAAATATGCGGGTAAGTGTACTTAGCGGCAGCAGCACTAGCAAACTAAAGAGACACGCTAAAACTTCCGTCTAATTAGAGAGGGATAAGAGAGCGTTTAAATATCCACCTACAACTGACACCAGTCATAACCCATTCTCGAATTAACCCCCTCAACCAAGTATGAGGAAGCAATCCGGGAATACTCACACGTTAACAATTTTAGTTACCATTTAGGGTGTAAGTAATGCTATATTACTAGTCACATTAATTAACAATGATTAGGGTTGTCTAGATCTTGTTAGCCAGCATCATCACCAAAGTCGTCCATAACCGTGGACACGGCTCATCGATAAGATTAAACCCTGCAGGGGTGCACTACAGTACCCATACTCGCATGATCAACCCGTGAGGGCCTCTCAACACGACTCATTCCTTCACTACAGCAAGTCCAAGTGCCACCCATATGAGTTGTTACCCGCGTCAGGAGTCCGACCGAATCTCAATTGCGGACTCATTAGTTTGTGTCCACGCGCCATGCGGCTCAAACCACAGTAGGAACTGTCCGCTTCGCGCGCACCACCCCTATATGACCCCCCGTATCAAGTAATCTCTCATCGATCATCATCATCATGCACATGCATATGAGCGAATGGAAAACCCGAACTACTTGCGGCACATGGACGAGCTGCGGATCCGTTCAAAGTCGAGGGGGGCTCCATTGGGCCACCCACAAGTGGTTAGTGCGCTCAAAATTGGATCCGAGGACAAAATCTCAGTTCCTAGGTCGACACTGAGCAGAACAAAGCACCTCGCAAGGCCTTCCGCCTGGTGCCTTATCTTTTAATTATAGAACCCCAAAATAAGACAGCAGTTTATTATAGTAGAACAATATATCATACTAAGCATATGAGATAAAGACAAAGGAACGGCTCGCTCAACCAATCCTAAGCATGCACTACGACTCGCAAAGGCCAACAGATAAACATGCAAGGGGTTATGGGTTGTGGGGATATAGCTGTATAGGCTGCAGGATAAACATGTGATGGGATCGCAATTTAAGAATCGATAACTAGGATAGCATAGATCAAAAGGCAGGAACGAAAAACCCGACAATCGTGTAACCGGTTAGCAAAAGCTTGTCTGGCAGCTCGTAGCCTGGCACGATAGCTGGAACCTCAGTGTCGTAGGTACTCACAGCAGACACGTCGTCGTCTACCCAAAGAGAGCCAAACACAGACAATAGGAAACAAGAATCAATACAGAGAAATGCGCAAACAAATGATGATGCGACATGGTATGAGATGATTAGGTCATATTAAAGCGGGGATGAAATCCCGGCAAAAGATTAGGGTGCAAGTTATTTGTGTAGCCAACAATTTAAAGGTTACTTAATATCGCAGAAGTGGTGATCCAATTAATTTAAAAATGGAAAAGACA
The DNA here is from genome assembly GCA_026929855.1 of Poa annua. Classification (NCBI taxonomy): domain Eukaryota; kingdom Viridiplantae; phylum Streptophyta; class Magnoliopsida; order Poales; family Poaceae; genus Poa; species Poa annua. The sequence continues at coordinate 94,472,826 of CM049428.1, read as the reverse complement.
TTAATTATTTAATTGCCCAACACATTCCACATTTAGGAATTAATTGCACTTGATTTATTCTTAACTCAAATTAAATATTTATTAGCATGGCAAGATATGGTATAAAAGGGATGAGCATATTAAATGGAATTAGGGCATTATATAATTATTACCCCTCATACTCCATATTTAATTAATTAATTGCATTTGTTAATTTAAACTAAGCATTTAAAATAAATGATGCAAAATGACATAATAATGAGATATTAATGTTTATTGCATTTTTCTGATATAAAAACATATAAAGTTTATTTAATTTGGAGTTATAAATTAAAAGTTATGCATTTTATAAGTGTAGGGGTGTTCCTGAAATATCCAGGGACTTAACCGTGAGAGAAAACTAGCAGGGGAGGTCTACTGTGCCAAACCAGGAAAAGCAGGGGCTTCGGTGCAAAGTTCCCTTGCTCCGGACTTTTCTCACCGGGCGCGGGGCACACCCAGCGACTGCTGGTGGGACCTGGTGCCACGCGGGCGAGATGCGCACGGCGCTGGCGTCCGCGGTCGCTGACCCGCGGGGCCCGCGTGTTAGTGCCCGAAAAGAAAAATTGGGCTTTTTATTTCCTGGTCAACGCGCCCGCGGGGATCGAACTCCGGCGCTCGCGCGATGCGGGGGTGGCGTTGATAGCCACTGGGCCGGAGACGGTGATGTTGTTAGAGTAGGAAAAGGTTTGTTCTTGTACTGAACTAAACGCATGTCCTCTGACGAAACTGAAGACTGGATCGGGGGTTCGCTGCCAACTGAAGAAACGAAACAAGACATAGCAGCGCGCGGCAGCTGCGCAAAACGGACGCCGGCGACGAGCAACTCCGGCGTCGTTGGGCGTGTGGGGGTGCGCGTGGTGGGCAACCGTGCGTGCGTGTTTGCATTCCCGTGCTCGGCTGCGAAGGAGGACATCGGGGGGACTCGGGCCCGTGCTCGACGAGCTAGTCTGTGCATCCGTGGCGGACGGCTCCGGCGACATGGACGACTCATTCTCTCCAGCGATTAAACCGAACGGAGGAGAGGGGGAAAAAGGAGCAGAGCTCACCGTGGGCTCGTAGAGGGAGTGCTCGGTGCGGGGAGGAGCGGAGACGGCGCGTCGGTGCTCGGCCCAGAGTTGGGGAAGAATGGTGGTCGCCGACCTCCTGGCGTCTATGGCGGGGAAGAGGAAGAAGAGGAGAGGGCGTGGCTGCTGCGGTGTCGAGGACGGAGGAGGGGGCTACGTCGACGAGGAGCTCAATGTCCCGGAGCGCATTGCGACGGCGGTGCTTGGGAGAGAGCAGCGGCGGCGGGGGAAAGAGAAGAACTAGGGTTAGGGTTTCGCCTCCGGTCGATTTAAAGAGATAGAGGGGGAGGAGGTGGCAGTGGGGCGAGTAGGGCAGCTCTGTGGGGGCGAGGCGCTGTGGCTCTACGCCATGCCGCACTGGAAAGGAGCTCGCACCGTACGGAGGAGGGAGAAGATGAAGTGGGCTTCGGCTGGCTGGTTGCTGGGCCAGCTGGGCCAGTTCGGGTAGGAGAGCCCTCCTCTGCCTTTTTTTTGTGTGTTCTTTTTTTATCTCTTTTCTGGTTTTTGTTTCTAAACAAATGGAAAGAAAAAAAACTAGATGAAAACTTTTTGACAAGTCTTATAGTTTCAAAACAAACTGATTAAACTATTGAAAAGATTATTTGTACAAATTTGAAACTTCAATTTTTAATTGATTTGAAAAAGCATTTGAATTTAAATAAGTGTTTAAATTTGTAATTTGAATTTGATGCACCAATGAAATAAATGCAAGCACATATGGAATGATGACATGATATCCATTATGATTGCACACAAATATGGAAAGTTACAGTTGGGCTGTTACAGCGGCCTTGGTGACGCCGATACCACAACCGATGCCGGCGAAGACCACATGGAGGATGGGACGAACCCGCCCGTCCTAAAGAAAAATAATCCAAGGAGGGATCGGACACCGCAAGCACTTGGCAAGGTCACAGACTCCTTCACTGAGGTCTCGCCTAGTGGCCTCCCATTGCAGCCCGAGAGACTTGCCAAAAGATACGCCATGCAACTAGGGTGCATCCTCCGGGAAACCGTGTCGATCAACACGAGGGATCTCAGGCACACGCATAATGAGGCTTTGGTCAACATCCTCATCCAGAAGCTTCACCAATGATACACGTTCCCACAGCTGCTCAACAAAAAGGTGGAGAAGTTAGCCATCACGAAGATGAGCACCGCCTTGAGCAGTTGGAAATTCAGGGTGAGGAGAAAGATTGATAAGGGTGAAAGCTGGGAGGAAATAAAAAGCAAAGAACCGACGCAAAACAAGGAGGACTTCGAGGCATTCAAGTTGTCCTTGCAAGAAGAGGTGTCCCTAAAATGGACAGAGTGGGGGAAGACAATGCGGGACATGAACCTAGGTAACCACCATTTGGGAAGCGGTGGCTACCGAGGAAAACAACCCATTTGGGACAAGGAGGATGCTGAGGTTCTTCGTCAGGGAAAAACGAACCCGTGGCACCAAATCACGGACGAGCAGGTCCGGAACTTTGTCCGGTCCCGCTACTATCTGAACAAAGAGACGGGGGAATTTGTTACAGACGATGACGATGTGAAGAAATTTGAGAAAATGCTGGTAAGGAATTTAATTTACCATGTAGGCTAATTTGTCTACATATGCACGAGTTCACCTTAATTTGCTTTGTCTACAGGCTGACGAGTTGAAGGCTGACACTGAGGCAGGCCCGTCGTCCCAGGATTCAACAGAACCGTGGGACAATACTTTCAATAGGGCGATGAACATTTGGAAAAAGAGGGACAAGAACTTGCCGCCCACGTCAGCTGGCCGTGTCACCGGCTTTGGTACGAGCATGAAGTTCCTCCAGTACTACATCACAGACGGCGGCCAGTCAAGAAGGCAGAGGAGGAAGCCGACAAAGGATGCCACGGAGGTTATGGAGCTAAGGAAGAAGGTGGAGACATTGGAGAATGAGAAAGTGGACTCCACCACGGTGAACAAGATGGTGAAGGATAGGCTCGATGAGCTCCTCCCCCTGGCTTGATGGAGGGGTTAGTTGCTTGGAATGCGGCAGGTCGACAGGGGCCGATACACGTGCCCAGCTACGCCGCCAGCAACTATAGCCATATGGCGACCCCTCCGGACCAGCTGGTGACCCCGCCGGCCAACACCGTTTTCGAGCCGCCGCTTCATACTATGCCACAGGCGGCGCCCCCTACCGAGGCACAAGAGCCTCCCATGCAAACTCCGGCGCTAGAAAATGAGACGCCCGTCGCCGGCGCCATTGTATCAACATTAGAGGAGATCAACGCAGTCGACAAGGTAACTAACTAGTTAGTCCACGACATATTCTATAATTAACTATGCCTTTGATGACTGCCATCTCATGATGCCCACCAACATGCATATGTGTTCACTCTCAGGACACGATTTGCACACTCTTGCATATGGTACGGGCCGGCGGCGAGTTGGTGGATGTTGCTAAGGGCACGATCATACAACCAAAGGGTATCCTAATGCACAACCAACGCATGAACCCGACTTTGCTGAGAATCAAGTTGGATGAGGTATTGCCTCAGTCTCAACACATTAGTCCCCCAATGCAACCTGCGGGAGCCAACGCTGATGAGCAGATGGTTCTTGGAGCCTGCCTCCAATGGCTCATGGAATGGCCGAAGAGCCAAATTCGTCTTGGAGGGCCCAAACGCACCTCCGGCGCCACCTCCAAGCCGCCACAAAAGGTTAGCCGACCCTCTATCATTCGGCCCTCGGCGAGGCCACCACATATACCCGTTTTGAACGAGCCGGCGCCACAAGCACCCGTTGCCAGGACCTGGAAGGAAGCGCCGGCGGTTGTCGCCACTACAAGCCGGCACCAAATACTCTTAGGAGAGTCTGCACCGCAAAAACAAGACAAAGGCAAAGGCGCTGCGCCTCAACTTGAAGACATCAACGAGGATCATCATGATGATGATATGAATGATGAGGACGTCGATGGCTTCCTCAACACTGGCGCCTTTGATGGTTCGTGCATGCCTGCTTTGGATGAAGAAGAATTCCGCGGCCCCCGTAGTATGCCTATTCGTCTCACTTCATGCTTGCAACGCCTAAACTTTCATGGTTTATCTCAAGAAACGCCTCCGGAGGCCGGCGATAAAGTTGAACCGGCTAACATTTTCAGCCCTGGCACACTGCATAAGTCGATTCATGTTGTGCAATCCTCAGAGAAGAAGAAGAAGCCTGGGAATAGAAGCAAACCAGGTGCCTCTTCAAGCCAACCAGCTCCTAAGACTGTCCAGGATGAACGAATGGTTCCACGACGTCGTGATGGCTTGACCCGAATGCATGAAGCTGGTAAACCGATACTGCCTCTGAAGCTGCTCTGCGTCGCACAAGGATCCATGAAATCTTTGCATGATGCTATCTTGATGCTAGAGGGCATGCTTCTTAAACACAAGGACCCAAATTACCCCGTCTTCACGTGCAAGGTGCCAAAGGGTGTGAACTTCGTCGATGAAGCCCCGGCGGATTTATTCTTTATAGCCTTCGAGGACATCTTCAAGCTGTTTCACGGTAGACGGCTGGACTATAACTTGGTACGTCTATACGCGCTCAATCTGGCGATAAAGAACAAGAGAGAGGCAAACCCGTACGTCGCGGTAGTGGATCCATACTACATGCGTGACAGCCAGCTATGTGAAGGATCATCGACATGGGTCAGGGCGAGGGAGTACCTACAAAGCTTCATGTTGAATAACATGAGCAAAGACAGTCATCTTGTGTCTTTCTTTTGCAAGTAAGTACACATTCGCTCGTCAATGTCGGAACTTATGTTTTCGCATAGAGTCGTTCCATTGCTTATCATTAATTTCCTACATTCCATTTGAATTACGTTAAGCAGTGACCAGCACGCAATACTCATCGCCGTAAAACACGAGGTGGTCCATTGCCACTTATTTTGACTCGGGGAGTTTGGTTATAACGAAAGACTACACCAGAATAAAGGGTGTTCTCGATGAGGCTCTCGAGCTCTACGCCAATAATGGAGGCACCTTCCAAAAGAACTGTGAATTCTTCAACAAGAAAAAGAAGCACAGGTTCAGGCATGTCACCAACTTCGCTTGCATCAAGGAGGCCTCTACCAGCGTGAAAGAGGCGTTCTACGTCATCCATCATCTTAAAGGGTATGTCCAGGAAGCTGATAACATGAGGTTTCCAATAGGGCTCCGGAAATTGATTGGAAATGCGGGGGAAATCTCTGATGCTGAGCTTAGAGAAGACTTCCATCACACCCAGATGAAGTTATCACATATCATCCTCGAAAATGTCATGGCTACCGAGGGCTGCCTACGCTACCCTAGAGGTAGGATGTATTACAAAATTGCGCCTAGCTAGCTAGATATTGTCTATGTGCAATAAGTGTTTCTTATATACATAAATTTTTCACTATGTTTATCTTATTAACTGATACTTATCAATCCATCTCCAGAATTGACTAAGTTGGAGATCGAAGAACGTCTAACATCACAGCAGGACACGAGGACGTGGACGACGAAGGAACTCTACAAACCTTTCCCGGCGCCGACGAAGAACTAGCTAGGCTACACGTGATCATGCTCTCCCGCTGATTTCGCTTATGTGTACTCCATTTGATAACTATATGTATGAAATGATGAACTTTTCTATTTCGAGCACCATTTGTAGCATGACTTATGTCAGATTCAGCACTAAGTACTCTTATTACTATATATATGTATGTACATCTTGGGCTCAAATGAATGTGATATGTTTGTTCTAATTTATGTACTGGTTGAATATATGTGTGTCAGATTATAATGTATATGTATACATCATGTATATATAACTATATTTGTACAACATGATTTTTTTTCGAAAATTACTGTTATTTAGTCAGTGGCGCATGGCTTATTTTTTTTGTGGCGCATATAATTTTGTGGCGCACTACAACCACGTGCGCAACTGAAATATTATTTGTGGCGCAGCAGAAAGGATACACCACAGAATTCTCAAAATTTCTGTAGCGCATCCAGGGGATGCGTCACAGAAATATATTTTAGTGGCGAGATAACTGTGGCGCACCCCCAATTTTTCTGGCTGCGCCATAGAAAGGCTAAAGGCTGCGACACAGATAGCCCTTTTTCCACTAGTGAACATATCAAGAAAATACAAGAAGCAAAAGAAAACTCAAAGAAGTGTAATAAAATAAATCCCATCAGCTCTAGGCTCGTTACTCCATCAGTTTGCTTGCCATGTTAATAGCTCTAGGCCCTCCTCCCCCGAGCCACACCCTCCAAAATTGAGAGCGGACTAGAGCATGCCAGATGGAAATCCTTTAAAAAAGGCTTCCCTCTGTAAAGGTCTATTTCATCCACTAAGCTTCCGACACGTGTTGCAATTTCGTTCGTTTTTAACTTTCACATTTCCTCCCCGTGTGACAGGTGGCGGCTTCCTGGTGGTGCGCAAAAGGCTGAACGTGCATTTATTTTGAGATTCGTTTTTTTCAAAATGAAGTATATTGAGAACCGTTTATCCGAATTACGAACCGTTTTATCTTTTAAACTACTCGCGTCGAGATCTTCAAACTAGATCCATTGTTGATAGGTTTGGACCAACTTTTTTTTGTATTTCGGATTGTGTATAGTTCGTACAACCCCGTATGTGTAGTGGTACATCCAGCTGAATCTGTGTCTAGCTGTACATACAACCTGATCTGTGTAGTTGTACGTTCACCCATATTCTGTATAATCTGATCTGTATAGTTGTATGACCTGATCTGTACAACATCAGTCTGTGTAGTTGTACGTCCGAGTATGTGTAGTTGTACATACAAACTAATTATGTATAGTTGTACATTCGAGTTTGTGTAGTTGTACGTGTAAATCTATATAGATGTATGTTTAAATCTATGTCCACGCACGGCTCAATATGCGTGTGCATACAAGTTTTATAGGACCCCTCATGCAGCACGCAGTGTACGGACGTCGGGGCTTGCGACGTGGGGGGCTTCGTTAGCAGCGGCGCTGGGGGGCTTCGTTTACGCGTGCAGCACCCAGCATGCAGTTCATTACGAGCCCTCGGATCCTCTGTGGGGGCTTTGTTTACGCGCCTCAACGAAAGACGGGGGGCTTGGTACAGCGCAACCGCCTGACGTGCGCGGGGGTGGGGAGGGGGGGTGTTGCGTTGCTCGCAGCGGTACACATGGCTTGTTCGTGCTGCCCGCGAATTGGCCTTCGCGAGGGGGGCCTCCAGGTAGCGGTACCCGTGCCAGATTCATGTGTGACAGTGGAGCGTTTTCCTTCCAGTCCGGACCCTATTGGGCCTTTTGAGGTGCTTTGGGAAAAAGTGGGCGGTGGAGATGCTCTCATTGTATGGACTCAATGTTCTTCTTTGGAACACTAGAATCTATCAAAATACCATATCGAGTCTCTTCTAGCTCTACGACATCATTTAACATCAACTTCTTGGTGGTTGACAACCACTAATTAAACTAACACCTTCTAAACAATTCACATATATACTCTTAGTAAACCATTAGTATATTAGGTGTGTGTCATTAATCATGAATGTCCACTAGGAGGTAGTAGATGCACTTTCAGTCACCACCTTTATTAGTAACATGGTTAACATTTCAATTGGGCATAGATGTTTGTTTTCTGGGTTCCATGATATAGTTGAGCCCCCGGATACGATCGAAAGATGTGTACTATTTTAATTTGTTTTCGATCAATATTTATAGGTATATAGTGTTCGTAGGATTCATAACGTGCATCGTGTGAGATTAAAAAAAAGGATAACAATGCACAATGTCGGGGGGCTACCCCCCGGGTAGGGCAAACCTCGGCCCTACTCTACAGTGTGGCAACAGTGTTTGACCTGTGGCGAGTGCAAGGGCCACCCCCTGGTGCGCTGAAGGGGTAATTTGACCTTTCGGAGCTGGTAGAGTGCAAGGTGCCTCCTGGCGGGCGCAAGGGTCACCCCTGGCGGCTATAAATAGCCACCCCGAGCCCTCAGAACAGCACAAGCATCAGCGGGTGGTTCCTCTAAGAACTAGCTTCTCGAAGATGTCTTTGCTGGCAGGCTAAGACATCTTCGGGAGGCTAGGCCTAGAGATACGCATCCTAAGAGGAACTCGGGTGCATCCGGGAGAGACCTCAGACCTCGTGGCTCCGAGTAGACCTCCGGTAGGAGAAGTGCCCGGAGGTACCGGATAGGCAACCCGGGTACGGGCTAACCGGAGTGTTTATCTCGGTCCTAGTAGGTTGCTTTATATGTGCAGGGAGGACTCGCAAGGTCGAATAAGGAGGTGACCGGCATGAGGGATGCCGGTAGGCCGTCAACGGTCTGGAGCAGACTTTTTCGTCTGGCACGGGGGGAAGTCTCATTCCCCCTGACACGGAAGCGTTGTCACCTCCCGTCTGGCACTGGAGCGTGTCAGCCGGTACGGTGGCGGTACGACAAGACCGGACATGCCTAGCCCGGCAATCCGGAAAAGGCTACTCGGCATGGGCGAAGGCATGTCTTGTCTCTGACAGGGGGACAGTGATGTTCCAGGACGGCGCCTACCATCCTTGCCGGAATGATGACGAAGGGGCTACGCCGGATAGCACGGCAGCTAGGTCGCACTAGCCGGTGTCGACATAACCGTTAGGCCTGTCCGGTGGGGCCAAGACGGATTAGGGTTTCCGTCCCTCCTGGCCGGAACTCTATAAAAGGCGCCATAACTGCTCCTGCAGGGGAGAGACCAACTTGGGAGCCAAGACCTTAGTCTCATTTACTCCTAGAGCATTTACTCTTCCCTTTCTCTAGTTCATCTTGTTCTTCGTGTTCATCACCGCAAGAGCTCCAAGAGCGGGTTGTAGATCTTATGCCACACTTATATTGAGAGGGAAGGCAGGAGTAGCGGTGTTACCTCCCCACGAGGGCACCGAACCTGGGTACATCGTGTGTGTGTTCTCTGCCTTCGTGCATTTGTTTGTATCGCTAGATCTTCTTTCATTCCCTTCGGTTGTATTTGTTGTTCTTCGGAGATCCCGGTCTAACCGACGTCCTCCTCCGTGTGAGCTCTTTAGTTCGCTAGCCCTCCCCGGATCCACCAGCGTCCATCGGCCCCACACTTTAGCCATCCTATGGCATCTGCCGTGACACCACCACGACAGTTGGCGCCCATCGTGGGGCTGACAGAGGCGCTGGCTGGTGTACACATCCGGACGGGTTCCTCTGTTCACTCCGGCCTTAGGGTTCTCTCCGGTCTAGTTGTCAGGCTGGGCGAGATGGATTTCGTCAGCGACAAGGCCGGTTGTTTCCGGAATAAGCCCTTCCCGGCTAACGGATGTCTCATCGACTTCGGCGTCTTCACCACCTACGTCGCCACCGAGGTCATCTGCAGCTATCCGGACGTTGTCCTGGAGGCTGAAGATCCCCCCATGCTCCGCGCCGCCCGGGGTCCGTGTGGCGATCGCCCCGCGGGCTGCGTCGCGGTCATGATGGTCGGGACGACCGAGGAGGTGTTCCAGGATGCCCCCGATGGCGATGCCGGCACTCACCGGGTTGGGTTAGCAAAACCTCCGCAGGAGAGAGGTGCTGCCCGAGATGGCGATCCTCAGCCCTCCCACCATCGTCGCCGCCCGGATCCCCTCTCGGGCCTGGTAGCTAAGCTGGCTGTCCCAGTAACAGTGGATGTGGATACCCAAGTCACCTCAGCTGATTTGGACGAGCAGCGCAAATTGCTGCTCGCAGAAGCGCAAGAGATCGCCGAGATCCGGCGTGAACTCAGTGCCAGTCTCCGGAAGTACAACGCGGCTCACGGCTTCCCCAAGATGGGCTCTCGGGACAAGCGCATTGCTGACCTGCGCAAAAAGGGCAGAATGGTGAATGATGAGCTGGCAGGTAGCACGGCTGAAAGAACATTTCTTAATCCCTAGTGTTTTGAGTGTTAGTTAACAATACCAATGATGTACTAATCCTATTGCTAAGTATTTCAGTTTGTGTGAGTTGCATATCACATATCCCAAGCCAAAATGTAGAGAAAAAGAGTTTCTGGAATTCTTCCCAGAATCGGATTATTGGAACCGGAAATTTCCAGGATCGGATATTCCGGGTCTCCTATACCTAACAGAAAAATGGCTAAGGAAAAATCAGAAAGTGGTTCTGACTTCAACCGGAAATTCATCTCGGAAATTTCACTGACTCGGAATTTCCGAGTCACCCTCAGAAATTTGGCTAAGTCAAGATCAGAAAGTGGTTCTGACTTCAACCAGAAATTCAGCTCGGAAATTTCACTGACTCAGAATTTCCGAGTCACCCTCAGAAATTTGGCTAAGTCAAGATCAGAAAGTGGTTCTGACTTCAACCGGAAATTCAGCTCGGAAATTTCACTGACTCGGAATTTCCGAGTCACCCTCAGAAATTTGGCTAAGTCAAGATGTCAAAGTGGTTCTGATCTCAACCAGAAATTCAACTCGGATATTTCTCAGACTCGGATATTCCGGGTGACCCGGAATTTCCGGGTGTCACTTATACCGGAATTTCCGGGTCCCCGAGGCAGCCAACGGCCAGATTTTGGGAGGGGGTATAAATACCCCCTCACTCACTCAAGAATAGCTAGCTCTCAGATTTTCTCTCTCCTACTATTCTTAAAAGCTCAAATCAACAAGATCTCCCAATCCCTCCATCCAAATTCATTGATCTTTGGAGGATTGGAGGAGAAGGCCCGGATCTACATCTTCATCGAAGGGATTTGCATTTCCTCCCCATTCACTTGGGGATTTCATGGCTAGGGTTTCCGGTGGGAAAACCTAGTTCACCATTGTTGTAATCTTGGTGTTGCCTTGACCTTTTGTGGTCCTTGACCTTTTGTGGTCATATTGAGAGCCCCCAATTAATTTGTGGGTGCGTGCCTCAAGCGTTTGTAAGGGATTCGATCTCCGCCCTAAAAGGGGATCAATAGTGGAAGGTGGACTCGCAACCTTTGTGGTTGAGTTCATCGGAGAAGAAGGTGAGCCTTTGTGGCGTTGCGGCTAACCTGTTGTGGTAGCGCACCTCTCCAAACGAGACGTACACCCTTGGGTGGAACTCGGGATTACATCTTCGTCTCCGCGTTCTTCACTCGGTTCCCCTTATCTTTGCTCCCTTACTTGCTTGTCTTGTTAGCTTGTTTATCTTGTTATTGCTTAGATTGTCATTTAGGTAAATTCACCGTAGTTGCATATCTAGAAAATTTACCTTTGTGTTGAGCCTAAATTTGAAAAGACCTAAAATTTGTAATAGCACCTATTCACCCCCCCCCCCCTTCTAGGTGCCGGATTCCCGTTCAATTGGTATCAGAGCCAGGTTCACTTTTAAGGGCTTAACCGCCTAAGTGCAACGATGATGGAATCCGATGCCGAGAGGGCCGCCCGTGAGAAATTAGAGGCGGAGAAGGAGGCGTTAGCCAAAGGGGCAACCATGGCCGATCTTATTGATATGAGATCGTCCTTGGAGGCCCAACTCCTCAAGATGAATGATATGCTCATGGCACTCTTGAAGTCTAAGGAGCCCGAGGCTACCTCTCCCTCTCCTCCTCCTAAGGAGCATGCTGAGAACTCTAAGGAGTCATCTTCGGATGGGTCCAAATATGTTACTCCAAGTGCTTCCCTCGGGAAGGCGGAAAAGGATGAATCACCTAGCTCCTCTAACACCCCCAAAGGAGAGGAATTTCATAATGTCAACCATAATTACTCTCCTAACCCTCCTATCCCTCACCCTCATGTAAACTTTAGAAGTGATCCTCCTAAGCTTAAACCTACTCATTTCTCTCAATGGCAATTTCTAATGAAGTCTCATCTATGTAGTGCCTCCATTGAGCTATGGCGCATCATTGAAGAAGGATACAAGCCCCATGATCCAACCAACTTGACAAGAAGAGAGGTGGTTGATAGTCAACTCAACGCCACCGCTCTTCATCAACTCCAAATGGCCGTTGGAGAGAAGGACATGGCGCTCATTCCACGATTCTCCACCGCCAAAGAAGTTTGGAGAACCGATATGATGCCTTATGCAATGAGGTGGAAGGGTTCTACAAGTTGGATGGAGAAAGCCACGAGGACATGTACCGGAGGTTGGTGTTGGTTGCCAACTCCTTCAAGAACCTCGGGGCGGTCTCCATTGATGATGCTTGGATCAAGAGGAAGTTTGTGACCGCTCTCTTGCCCTTTGAGGAAACGGATTTGAAGACACTCCAAGGGAGACATGACTTCGCAAAGATGACATCCAATGAAGTCATATGCAAGAGATGACCGCATACAAGGTGGCCTCCAAGATTGCACAAGATGCAAGAGCTAGAGCCATAGGGATGCACAAGCATGCCTCAGTTGCCTTGAAGTCCACCGTTGAAGAAGAGGATGAAGAGGAGTATGATGATCAAGTCGAGCTATCTAGTGAGACCCTCTCAAGTACTCTTACTCAACACATGGGTCTTGCGGCAAGAACGTTTTGGAAGAACCCCGTAAGGGCCAAAGCGAGGATTTAAAAGAAGTTTCCATCCAATGGAGGAAAGCCATTCAACAAGGTGAGGCTTTGCTATAATTGTGATGACAAAAGCCACTTTGTTGCAGATTGCCCATGGGAGAGAAGAGAGGATCATGGTGGGAGGCTCGTGGCCAAGACGAAGGGCAAGGGGCCCATGCCCATGAAGAAGCCCTACTTCAAGAAGAACCAAAAGATTGTCTTGGTAACTCAAGAGCAATATCCCACCGATGATGAAGATAGTGACAAGGAGGATACTCCAACGCAAGTGGCCGCACTAGCCATTTCTTCCACACCTCCGTCACTCTTCTCCTCACCAAACGAGAGCCCCATCATCAAGAATCCAAGATGTCTCATGGCAAAGACATCCGAGGTAAAATTGTCCCCCACCTCCATATCCCATGACATTGATGATGGTATGAGCCTAGAAGTCAAGGAAGAAATTATTGCGTTTGATAAATTCATGACTAACTTGCAAGGAGAAGGAAACAAACACTTTGGCTCAATTATGAGTCGTATAGGTGAGCTTGAGGACGAGCTTGAATTAAAAGGTGAGATTGAGAGAGAGGATGCACACGCTAAGGTGTCCCTCCAATCCTCTCTCGAAGATGAACAAGAAGCTCATGCTCTCCTCAAGGAGCAACTTGCTAAGATCACTAAGGATTGTGATCTCTACTTTGCTAAATGTAAAATTGTGCAAAATGAAAAGTCTGAGCTTGTAGTTACTCATGCTAGACTTTGCAAAGACCTCGAGTCACTTGAAAATACTCACAAGGTATTGACAAGTGATCACGACGTCTCCTCAAGTCTCGTGATCAACTCCAAACTCGGATATCTATTCTTGAGAAACCTAGTACTTCTACTCCTTTGAATACTAATGCAAATGTTGTCAAGGATAAAGCTAGGATCTTGTTTGTTCCCTCCATGGCAACCGAGCACAAGACCTCCCTTGATAAAGGCAAGGGGACACTCACTACTCCTCTTCATGAGCGAGTGCCCCACAAGGGTAAGGAAGGTCTAGGCTATGTTGCTAAGGAGAAGAAGAAGATCAAGAAGAAGACCAAGCCCGCACAAGACAAGAAAGATGACATTGCAAGTGGAAATGCCACAAGGGGCACTCCCACTCGTGATGACTTTGCGGGCATATCTAACCCAAATTATGCCTTATATGTTGATCATTATGGGGATGTCTATGCTAGATACATTGGACCTTTTGATGGTTATATTGAATATGCTATTTGGGTTCCAAAGACCCTTGTTGCTAACCAAAAGGCACCCATTGCAAAAGGGGTACCTAAAACAAAGAATTGATTGTGTGTAGGGCCTTGCTTCCGGAGGATCGAAATGGATAATTGATAGTGGGTGCACTAGTCATATGACCGGAAGCAAGGAGATTGTAACGGAGTTGAAGCCCAATGATGATCAAATGACCGTTACATATGGTGACAATTCAAAGTCTAAGGTAATAGGGCTCGGCAAGGTGGTAGTGGCACCGGACATCACACTTGTGAATGTTTTGCTTGTCGAGTCCCTAGGTTTCAACTTGATCTCCGTCCATTCTTTAACTTGTTTGGGTTATACCGTTGTCTTCGAAAAGGAGATGGTTATCCTCATGCGGAGCAAGTCTCTCAATGTGTCTTTCGTTGGGTACATTGAGAATGGGCTCTATGTGGTTGACTTCTCCGGAGTCACCACTTCCCATACAATGTGCCTATTCGCAAAGGCGGACTTGGGTTGGCTATGGCATCGCCGACTAGCCCATGTCAACATGAGAACTTTGCAAAGTCTCCACAAGGGTGGCCATTTCCTAGGACTAAAAGACCATGTTTCTTTTTCGAAGGATCGAATGTGTAGGGCTTGTGTTGAAGGAAAAATGCATGACATTCACCATACAAGCAAGACCATCATTTCCTCAAAAAGGGTTTTGGAGCTTCTCCATGTTGACCTCTTTGGTCCCATTCCGGAAGCTAGTTTTGGTGGCAAGAAATATTGCTTGGTGATTGTTGATGACTATTCAAGATACACATGGGTTTTCTTCTTCAAGTCGAAGATAGAGACTCAACAAACTATCATCGACTCCTCAATGAAGCAAAACATCAACACAACGTCCCTATCTTGGTGATAAGAAGTGACAACGGGTCCGAGTTCAAGAACTACACCTTAAACGAGTTCCTTAGTAAAGAAGGGATTCGTCATCAATATTCCGCTGCTTATACTCCCCAACAAAATGGTGTAGCCAAAAGGAAGAATCGCACTCTTATTGAGATGGCAAGGTCAATGATGGCCGAGTTCAAGTCCCCTCACAACTTTTGGGCCGAAGCCGTCAACACCGCTTGCCATTCATCCAACCGACTCTTCTTCCACAAAGGACTCATGAAGACCCCCTATGAAGTGCTTACCGGGAACAAGCCCAATATCTCTTACTTCCGAGTTTATGGTTGTAAGTGTTTTTATCTCATCAAAGGTGTTTGTTTAGGCAAGTTTGAATCTAAGTCTCTTGAAGGGACATTTGTGGGCTACGGGTCCGAATCCCACACTTATAGAGTCTATGATAAGGCCTCGCGCATAATCATAGAAACTTGTAGTGTGGTGTTCGAGGAGAATGACGGCTCCCTTATGGAGCAAAGTGGTGTTTCCGTTGTAGGTGATGATCAACCTCAAGATGCTATCCGAAGAATGGGGTTGGGAGTCCACCGCCCCGTTGAACTCTATTATGAGGTTGCTCAACAAGGATCAAGTTCTTCACAAATGGTGGCCACCCCAACACAAGAAACACCCATCGACAACACCGTGCCCAATACGCCTAGCCAAGAAGAAGCACAAGATTCTCCAGCTGCTCCTGGAATTTCCGGAGGGCCGGAAAATCCGGTTCAAAATGGAGTCGGAAATTCCGGAGATTCGGAATTTCCGGTCCATGAACCCGGAATATCCGGTCCTGCTGACATTCCCGGTGGCAGCTCGCAAGGCCAAGATCAACCCTCTCCTTCACCGATGGACACCACTCCAATGGTTGATCAAGGCCATCAAATCTGTCAAGGCGGAGACATGAATGATCAAGATGATCAAGCGATTCCTCCCACCACTCGGAGGGAAATCGAGATCCGCCGTTTGAATAGGGTTGGCACCTCACAAGAATTAAGAGCTCTATCTCTTGAAAAGGTGCTTGGTGATGTGAGAAGCAAGGTCTCTACCCGAAGACAACTTGCAAGATTTAGTGAACATCAAGCTCACATCTCCATGGTGGAACCCAAGAAGGTCTTTGAAGCTCTTGAAGATAAAGATTGGCTTGATGCTATGCATGAAGAGCTCAACAACTTCGAGCGCAACAAAGTGTGGAAGTTGGTGGAAAGACCCAAAGATTGCCGCAATGTTATCGGCACCAAGTGGATTTTCAAGAACAAGCAAGATGAACATGGCATGGTGGTGAGGAACAAGGCAAGATTGGTGGCTCAAGGTTACTCCCAAATTGAAGGCATTGACTTTGGAGAAACCTATGCGCCCGTGGCTCGACTTGAGTCAATTCGTATTCTTCTTGCTTATGCATCTCATCATAACTTTAAGTTGCAACAAATGGATGTCAAATCCGCTTTTCTAAATGGTCCACTAAATGAACTTGTTTATGTTAAGCAACCACCGGGGTTTGAAGACCTCAAGTATCTGAACCATGTCTACAAGTTGGATAAGGAACTCTATGGCCTTAAACAAGCCCCACTAGTGTGGTACGAGCACCTTAGAGAACTACTTGTAGACCGTGGATTCCAAGTTGGGGAAATCGACCCCACACTTTTCACTAAGAAAGTTAATGGAGAGTTTTTCATTTGTCAATTATATGTGGATGACATTATATTTGGATCGACTAACAAAGCATTTAACGAAGAATTCTCTAAGCTTATGACTGACAGGTTTGAGATGTCTATGATGGGTGAGATGAAGTTCTTCCTCGGATTTGAGATCAAACAATTGAGGGAAGGAACGTTCATCAACCAAGCAAAGTACATTCAAGACATGCTCAAGAAGTACGAGTTGCTTGAGCTCAAGGGTGCCTCTACCCCAATGCAAACCAAATGCCACCTTGAGCTCAACCCTAAGGGTAAGGATGTGGATCAAAAGGTATACCGCTCCATGATTGGATCTCTCCTCTACCTTTGTGCATCTAGACCGGATATAGTGCTAGCCGTAGGAGTGTGTGCAAGATATCAGGCGGCTCCTAAAGAAAGCCATGATACGGCGGTCAAGAGGATCTTTAGATATTTGGCTTATACCCCAACCTTTGGATTGTGGTACCCCAAGGATGCAAATTTCTCATTATGTGGGTACACGGATTCCGATTGGGCGGGAGATCATGATGATAGGAAGTCAACCTCCGGCGCTTGTCAATTTATTGGGAGGTCCTTGGTAAGTTGGTCTTCTAAGAAGCAAAATTGTATATCTCTCTCCACCGCCAAAGCCGAGTATGTTGCCGCCGCAAGTTGTTGCACTCAGTTGCTATGGATGAGGCAAACTTTAAAGGAATACGGAGTCGATTGCGACAAAGTGCCTCTTCTATGTGACAACGAAAGTGCCATCAAGATTGCTTACAACCCGGTGCAACATTCAAGAACCAAGCATATTGAGATCCGCCATCATTTTATAAGGGATCATGTGGCCCGAGGAGACATTGACTTATCATATGTGGGCACAAGGGATCAATTGGCGGATATCTTCACGAAGCCCCTTGAGGAAGGAAGGTTTTGCTTTTTGAGGAATGAGCTAAATATCATTGATTCGAGGTCCTTAGCTTGATCGCTTGCACACTCACCTAGGGCGTAATTGCATCTTATCTTGTTTAGATGTAGGCATGGAAATAGGGGGAGTGCGGTCCTAATACATTGGACCATCCCTCCCCCCATTATGCCGATAGCAAGTGTTCTTTTATCTCTATATTCATTCTTATGACTAATGAGCTAAAACGACGAGTATTGGTTATGTACCCAAGATACATCTTCGCGGTAACATGCCATACACTCCTACATGGTGGCCTCCGCCACCAACCTCTTCTCTTTGAAGAGTTGATTTTATTTGGAGCTTATTGTTGCTATTTGCCCTCCTTTTCATGCATGTGGGAAACCTACTCAACTTGGCGCTTTATGTTTCGATTTGGTAGTTGTGAGTTGAGTATGGTGTACCAATGACAGTTTGGAAATCTATCCCAAGCCTACTTCCCCCTGAAAACATTTCTCTCTATTGCACACAAGTCATCCATTTGAAAACTGGGATTTTAGTTCAGCAGGTCGGAATATCCGGTTCATTTATGAACCGGAATATCCGATGACTCGGAATTTCCGGTGTAAGTTACACTCGGAATATCCGGTCGGGCGGTTTGTCCAAAAATATAAGGGCAGGCTCGGGGTGAAGGGCGCATTCGTGCCCTTCTTCCACCCCCGACCTCTCTCTCCTCCACCCGCCGCCCCTGCTGCTCCAAGATCCCTCCGGAGCACTCCGACCGCCGGGGAACCTCTTTCTCGGCCGGATCTGCCCCTCCTCCGCCCCGGGAACTCACTCCTCCAAGCAATGGCCTCAATGGATGAGGGTAACTTCACTTTTCCTCTTCCTTATGTGCTTGCACTAGGATCTTGATGTGGAGTTATTTGTTTCAATATTCCTTGGTAGAGATTGTTCCTAGCACTATTCCCTGCCATCTACATACATTAGTTTTGCATTGTGTTGGATCGATCTAGTTTTAGACCGAGTCAATCTCAGATCTGCACTGTTTCTGTCTGACTCGGAATTTCCGACTCAGTTTGACTCAGAATTTCCGGTCCCCCGGAATTTCCGGTTATGTCTGAATCGGAATTTCCGAGCCAAACACTGCAGTTTTAAGATTAACTCATGTTTAACTACATATGATTCATCAAATGCCTACCTAATGTGTGTATAATCTCCTGACTTGTGTGCACTTACCTTATGCTACCCACTATGCTCAAATTCACAGGTTCTAGTGGGAGTCCGTCCGCTGGGGCATCAAGGAACACAGCAAGAGCACCTGTCCACAAGAACCCTGTCAACAAGGGTAAGGGTCCTACCTCCTCCAGCAATCCACCTATTCAAAGGCAGAACAAAGTTGTTGCTAGCAAGCCACCTTCCAAGAAAAGGAAGAATGCTCCTATTCCTCAACGTCAGAACTACTCAAAGATGAACTCAGTTGAATACTCTCAGCTCAGACAAGGGGATTGGTACCTTAGGCCAAGGGACAACTCTCTGGATGATCGCAGCTATTGGTGCCAAGAGCAAGAGCACATACTCGTGGACCTCTACCTCTCTCTATCGAAGCCCATTCGGCCTATGCATCCGTTTGATCTTGCAACTCTGCAGAAGAAAGCCTCCTTTGTTGAAGCTATTCATATTGTCAAGACCATGGGCTTGGAGAGGCTGGTGCTCACTCGTTGTCCCTACAACTCCCAGCTTGTGATGCAGTTCTTTGCCACCCTAGTGATCAAGGGTGACTCGAAGAAGACTATGAAGTGGATGACTGGGGAATCTTTCAGTGAGTCCAACTTTGAGGAGTTTGCCAAGGTTTTGAGCTACAAGTTTGATGGTCACAATCCTCAAGGCTTTCGCATGCACCACCCTTACAAGCTCAATTGGAAGCAAACAGTGCACTTATATGGTGAGGGAGCCACCCCTGGCAATTCTCGTGACTTGCTTCCACTTTATGATGTTCTTGTGCGCATCCTGCGTGAGAACATTGCACCAAGTGGTGGCAACTACGACAATGTGGTGACCCCTCTATGCAACTTGCTCCTTCATGCCAACCGCATTGTGGAGGACCCTGATTCTGATGAAGACTGGAGTGTGTATGTTATGGATTACATCTACAATGAGATGTATGAAGCCATGACCACCAGGGTCACTATTCCCTATGCTCCTTACATCATGAAGCTCATCAAGTTCAAGTTTCCTGACTATAACTTCAGCAATGATGAGATGGAGCCGCATGACTTCAAGAAGCTTTATGAGAAGAAGAGAGTGGTCAAGCCCCCTCCTAGGCCTTCTACTAGCTCAGCTCAGGGTGGATCTTTCATGGGTGATGCTAGGAGGGTTGCTGCTCCCACTTATGTCCCAGCCACTCATGCGAAGGTAAAGAAGCTGAATTGGTTCCAACGCAACGTCCTATGCATGAATGTGGACATCCGCAAGGAGCAATACACTGCCTACAAGGATCGCCGTCAGCTGGCCTACAAGCAAGACTTGATCCTTCATCATGCGTCTGGCTCTCCTGCTCCTGCAGAACTCTCTGATCCTCTGACCTTTGCTCAGTGGAACCAGGGTTCTTTGGCTCCGTGGACTCAGATTGACCATGACCTTGGCGGCAGCTCGCACACCACTGGACATGATTATGATGATGATGAGGAGGCAGAGTATGAGGAGGATGATGAGGATGATGATGATGCTGATGATGATGAGGAGACCCCCTCGAACTGAAGACCTTCATGGGACGTAGCATCGCTCCTCTTCCTTTTTGGCGTTTAGATTCCAAAGGGGAGAGAAGTTGCTCTAGTAGGACTTCGGGGATTTGCAAGGGTTCAGGGCACAAGCATATGCGTTTACCATTTATTTGCGCTTGTGTCCATTTATCTTGTTTGAAGTTATTTGTTGAACTCTTTTATTTTCTATGTGTGATGACTATGTGTATGGAGACAATGTTATGCTTTCATTATCCTATGGTTGAGACTTCAAATTTATTGTGTTGGTATTCTCTTCATATCCTATATACACAAGGTATGAAAATCTATCTAGTCTCAAATGCTACCATAACCTTACATTTTGTCTCCTTTCTCCTATGTGATATCTTGTGTTTGTTGTTATCAAATTGCTCCTATCCTTTGTCATATTCTGTTGCTTACATGCACTTGTTTAGGGGGGGCCATTTTCTGTCAAAAACATGATATTGCATTTTGGTTTCTTTGCAAATCTTGGTATTGTCATCTAACACCAAAAGGGGGAGACTGAAAGAACATTTCTTAATCCCTAGTGTTTTGAGTGTTAGTTAACAATACCAATGATGTACTAATCCTATTGCTAAGTATTTCAGTTTGTATGAGTTGCATATCACATATCCCAAGCCAAAATGTAGAGAAAAAGAGTTTCTGGAATTCTTCCCATAATCGGATTATTGGAACCGGAAATTTCCAGGATCGGATATTCCGGGTCTCCTATACCTAACAGAAAAATGGCTAAGGAAAAATCAGAAAGTGGTTCTGACTTCAACCGGAAATTCATCTCGGAAATTTCACTGACTCGGAATTTCCGAGTCACCCTCAGAAATTTGGCTAAGTCAAGATCAGAAAGTGGTTCTGACTTCAACTGGAAATTCAGCTCGGAAATTTCACTGACTCGGAATTTCCGAGTCACCCTCAGAAATTTGGCTAAGTCAAGATCAGAAAGTGGTTCTGACTTCAACCGGAAATTCAGCTCGGAAATTTCACTGACTCGGAATTTCCGAGTCACCCTCAGAAATTTGGCTAAGTCAAGATGTCAAAGTGGTTCTGATCTCAACCGGAAATTCAACTCGGATATTTCTCAGACTCGGATATTCCGGGTGACCCGGAATTTCCGGGTGTCACTTATACCGGAATTTCTGGGTCCCCGAGGCAGCCAACGGCCAGATTTTGGGAGGGGGTATAAATACCCCCTCACTCACTCAAGAATAGCTAGCTCTCAGATTTTCTCTCTCCTAGTATTCTTAAAAGCTCAAATCAACAAGATCTCCCAATCCCTCCATCCAAATTTGTTGATCTTTGGAGGATTGGAGGAGAAGGCCCGGATCTACATCTTCACCGAAGGGATTTGCATTTCCTCCCCATTCACTTGGGGATTTCATGGCTAGGGTTTCCGGTGGGAAAACCTAGTTCACCATTGTTGTAATCTTGGTGTTGCCTTGACCTTTTGTGGTCCTTGACCTTTTGTGGTCATATTGAGAGCCCCCAATTAAGTTGTGGGTGCGTGCCTCAAGCGTTTGTAAGGGATTCGATCTCCGCCCTAAAAGGGGATCAATAGTGGAAGGTGGACTCGCAACCTTTGTGGTTGAGTTCATCGGAGAAGAAGGTGAGCCTTTGTGGCGTTGCGGCTAACCTGTTGTGGTAGCGCACACCTCTCCAAACGAGACGTACACCCTTGGGTGGAACTCGGGATTACATCTTCGTCTCCGCGTGCTTCACTCGGTTCACCTTATCTTTGCTCCCTTACTTGCATGTCTTGTTAGCTTGTTTATCTTGTTATTGCTTAGATTGTCATTTAGGTAAATTCACCGTAGTTGCATATCTAGAGAATTTACCTTTGTGTTGAGCCTAAATTTGAAAAGACCTAAAATTTGTAATAGCACCTATTCACCCCCCCCCCCCCCCCTCTAGGTGTCGGATTCCCGTTCAACGGCGCCTAGCCATAGAGGAACGGATAGCATGATCTCGGCAGAGAAGCCGGTATACAGCTCGCCCGCCAAAACTCTTAGGGCTGCAGAAGCAGCTATGGCCGAGTTGGCAGGGCTATCCGGAGAAGCTCTCTGTAAGCAACAAGAACGGGTCAACGAGCTAGTCATATAGGCTAACCGGCAGAAGAAAGCCTTCAAGAAGAAGAACCCGGGAGTTGGATCCCATGTACATTCGGCCAGGGCCGAGAGCGACAAATCGGGCGGAGAGGCCTCCTCTCCACATCCGAGTAAAAGCAAGAGCAAGAGCCGAAGCCGGAGCAGAGGGTCCGGGAAAAACAAGCAGTTCCAGACGTACGACCCGGCCTTCGCCGGAGTTCAGCAAGTCGGACGGAACAATCACGGTCAAGCTCGGGGTAGCCATAGCGATGGTAACCAGGGAGTAGGAAACAATGCTACGGTAAGCCGCGGCAATCCACCCCGGTACCCACCACAAAGTCAGGGAAACCAACAGAGAGACGCTGCTCCTATCCCGCAGCAAGCCTTAGTTCCTGTGGTTAACCGGCATGATGATGGCAACTCAAGGCTGCAGCAGCTCGGATACCAGCCTAACGAGAATCCTTTGGGATCCCGGATAGGAACTCGGCAGCTAGATCCCGCGGATGCCCGGATTAGGCTCGACCGGATTCACCAATCCGAGTTGGTTGAGGAGCAAGGTCCTCCGGGACCTGCGTGCTTTGGACCTCGGATCATGCGAGAACCGGCAGTAAGAAACTTCCAGCTCAACCGGGGTGCCAGGACTTATGACGGCAGCTCGAAGCCGGAAGATTGGCTAACCGACTATGTAACCGCAGTAAGCATAGCCGGTGGAAACAGACGCTGGGCAGTGCGGTACATACCACAAATGTTGGAAGGACCCGCTCGGATTTGGCTGAACAACTTAAGAACTGGCAGCATAGACTGTTGGTTGGACTTCGAGGAGGCCTTCATCAGCAACTTCACCAGCACACACAAGAGGCCCAACCGCCCGCAACGGCTCGCCATCTGTCGGCAAAGGAGCAATGAAACCGACCGGGAGTACCTTACTCGGTGGAGCAACATTCGCAATTCTTGCGAAGGGGTTATTGAAGCTCAGGCCATCTCCTGGTTTGCGCAAGGATGTCGGCATGGCTCAATGCTTTGGCAGAAATTGCAGAGGAAGATGATGACGACCTTGGCAGAGACCATGCGCATCGCCGATACCTACACGCTTGGAGATCCCATGCAACCCCTGGTGGATGTCGGTGACTCCAATAGGAGGAATGCGGGACCTCAGCGTTCGGGATCGAGCAGAAGCCATGATCGCCAAGATTTTGGCCAGAAGAGGAATCAGTCCGAGTACCACCATGCCGCACAGCATGTCGCAGCTGTGACCCAAGATCAAGGAGTTGCCGGCAATAATCAGCGTCAGAAAACAAGTGGCCCGGCTTGGGGTCAGAATCAAGAGGTGCAGAAGACTTGGGTGGAACAAAAGAAGCCCCTGACGTATGAAGAGATGCTGAACAGGACATGTTGTTATCATACGTTGGAAGCCAACAAGCCTGCAAACAACTCTACACGGCAATGCAGCTGGTATCAGCGCACATTGCAAGAAGGCAGCACGGGGGCTACTCGGCCGAACGCTCCGGCGTCCCGGCCGAACATACCGAGACCCCCTCCACCACTATCCGGTGCCAATGCAGTCTGGATTAACCCACCCAACCAGGGACCCCCTCCCAGACCTGTGAACATGGTGCACGCCCGGAATGATAATGGTGCTGGTTCGAGTAACCAATCCGGACACCAGCAAGGCAGCTACCGGGAGGCACATCAGAGCTATGTGGTCTTCGTGACCGAGCCCACTGACCCGAAGAGTGTGCGGCAGCGCGCTCTGGAGGTGAATGTTGTAATCCCAGCGGTGCCCAAGTTCCTGCACTGGTCCGAGATGGAAATCACTTGGAGCCGGAAGGATCACCCCCGGGTTATGCCTAAGCCTGGTGGCTATGCTCTGGTGGTGGACCCGACATTTATCGGACCAAGCCTCAACGTCCGCTTCAGCCGGGTACTAATTGACAATGGTAGTGCCATCAACATTATGTACAAGGATACCATGCTGAAGTTAGGGGTGTCCATGAACACGCTGCTGCCAACCGAGACAACCTTTCACGGCATTGCACCCGGGGTATCCTGCTCCCCGATGGGCAAGATCTGGGTTGAGGTGTTATTTGGAACCCGGGAGAATTGCCGGACAGAGAGCCTGGAATTCGAGGTGGTAGATCTCGAAAGTCCATACCATGCGCTTATTGGCAGACCTGCACTGGCCAAGTTCATGATATCCACCCACATGGGGTATCTGAAGATGAAGATGCCGGGTCCGAATGGGGTAATCACCATAGCAGGAGACCACAAGCGCTCCATGGAGTGTGCTTCGGTCGGCTCGTGCTTAGCCGAGTCCCTGGTGATAGCTGAGGAAAAGAAGAGGATCCAGCAAGTGGTGGCGCTGGCCAAGACCTCCCAACTCGGGATGCCCGGGATGGTGAACCCGGAGCAGAGCGCGTCATTCCAGCCACCAAAGGAGACGAAGAAGGTGGGGGTTGACCCCAGCAATCCGGAGCGCCAGGTCATCATTGGCAGCAACCTGGACAGCAAATAGGAAGGCGAGCTCGTCGACTTCCTCCGTGAGAATCGGGATGCTTTTGCGTGGTCGAATGACGATCTGCAAGGCGTTCCGAGGGAGTTGGCTGAGCACTCTCTGTTTGTTAGACCGGATGCGAAGCCGGTGAAGCAACCGACTAGGCGCCTCTCGGATGAGAGAAGGGCTGCCATCATGGAGCATCTCGCCATACTGCTGGCTGCCGGATTCGTGATGGAAGAGCTGCACCCGGATTGGATATCGAATCCGGTCCTGGTAGAGAAGAAGAAAGATGATCCCCTCCTTCTTAAGGTGTGGCGCATGTGCATCGACTTCACCAACCTCAACAAGGCATGTCCAAAGGACCCGTTTCCACTTCCCCGGATAGATCAAGTGATCGATTCCACTGCCGGGAGTGAACTCTTGACTTTTTTAGATGCCTACTCCGGTTTTCACCAGATACCTTTGAATCCGGATGATCAATTGAAAACTGTTTTTATTACCCCGTATGGGGCTTATTGCTATCGTGTCATGACTTTTGGTCTGAGAAATGCTGGTGCTACATACCAGAGGTGCATGCAAAAATGTCTACATGACCAGATAGGCCGGAATGCCGAGGTCTATGTCGATGACATAGTCATAAAAACAAAAGAAAAAGCCTCATTGATCGATGATCCGAGGGAAACATTTAAAAACTTAAGAAGATTCCGGATGAAATTGAACCCGGATAAATGCACATTCGGTGTCCCCGCCGGAAAGTTACTCGGTTTCCTCATATCAAGCCGGGGAATTGAAGTCAACCCGGGTAAAATACGTGCTATCGAGAGCATGAAATTGCCGGTACGTCTCAAAGATGTGCAGAAGTTCACTGGTTGTCTAGCATCCCTAAGTCGGTTTGTGAACCGACTAGGTGAGAAGGCCTTGGCCCTGTACCAGTTGATGAAGAAGAGTAAAACATTCGTTTGGACCCCGCAAGCCGATGCGGCGTTCAACGATTTGAAGAGAATGCTCTAAACAGCACCCGTGTTGGCATCCCCATTGCCCAAGGAGCCTATGCTGCTGTACATTGCTGCCACTAACCGGGTAGTCAGTGTAGCCATTGTGGTAGAGAGGGAAGAGGGGGACAAGCTGATACAGAGACCGGTGTACTACCTCAGCGAGGTGATCTCGAAATCCAAGCATAACTACCCGCACTACCAGAAGATGGCATATGGAGTGTACTTGGCTGTGACCAAGCTCAAGCACTACTTCCAAGAGCACCCAATCACAGTGGTGTGCGAGGCTCCCCTCGCCGAGATCATCGGCTGCAAAGATGCAAGCGGCTGTGTTGCCAAATGGGCCATCCAGTTGTCTCCATATGCTCCGGCATACGAGAGACGAGATGCCATCAAGTCGCAGGCGCTGCCGGACTTTTTGGTAGACTGGGCCGAGATGCAGTACGAACCTCCGATGCCGGATTACAATTTCTGGAGGATGCATTTCGATGGCTCCAAGGACAAGATCGGGTTGGGTGTCGGGGTAGTTCTCACATCACCGAAACAAGATGTGCTCAAGTATGTGCTGCAAATTCATTTCCGGGCATCTAACAATGTCGCTGAATACGAGGCCTTGGTTCATGGACTGAATGTCGCCAAGGAGATCGGCATCCGCCGGATAGAGTGTTTCGGCGATTCCGACCTCGTGGTGTAGTAGGTGTCGGGGAACTGGGATGCACTGGATGCCAACATGGCCTTGTATCGGTTTCATGTGCAGAAAATATCCGGATTTTTTGAGGGATGCGAGTTCAAGCACATACCTAGAGGAGAAAACGAGGCAGCAGATGTGTTGTCCAAGCTAGGATCATCTCGGGATGCCATCCCACCCGGGATCGCTCTCGAACACTTGAGGAAGCCATCTATTCAGCCCTCACCCGAGTCGGATTCTATCTTCATCCCCAAGGAGCCTGGTTCGGAAGCTGTACCCATGGAAGTAGAAGTCAGGAGCATCGCATCGAACCCGGGGACTGCACCACAGTGCTCAGAGAGGACAAGAAAGATGATGATGGAGGTGATGTCGGCAGAACCAATGGACATAGATGTTCCCGTGTTCCCGGTTCGAGGGATCCCGGGATGGGCACATCCCATTATGGCTTACATCTTGGAAGGAACACTCCCGGAGAGCGAAGTGGAAGCCCGGTAGATATTGCGGAGGTCAAAAGCATACACCGTCATCAATCAAGAGCTATACAAGAGGAGTGTCACCGAGGTACTCCAGAGGTGTGTGGAACCAGAAGAAGGCCAAGAGATGCTGCTGGAAATACACCAGGGGGAATGTGGACATCATGCATCATCCCGGGCCATGGTGGCGAAAGTGTTCCGGCATGGGTTCTACGGGCCTACTGCATTACAGCAGGCAGAAGACATTGTCCGTAAGTGTGGAGGATGCTAGAGGTTTGCTCACCGAATACATATGCCGGCATCGGCACTGAAGACAATCCCTATCACTTGGCCATTCGCGGTATGGTGTTTGGACATGGTCGGGCAGTTCAAGCCGGCAAGAGGCAATATGACACACATACTGGTCATGGTCGACAAGTTCACCAAGTGGATAGATGTCAAACCAATCCGAAAGTGTGACGGACACACCACTGTGCAATTCCTGAAAGACATCATCTTGAGGTACGGATACCCACACAGCACCATCACGGATAATGGCACCAATTTTGTCGTGGGGGAATTCGCTCGATTTTGTGCTGAGAAGGGAATCCGGTTGGATGTGGCATCAGTGGCACACCCGGAAGCAAACGGGCAAGTTGAGAGAGAAAATGCATTGATCTTGGCCGGCATCAAAGCCCGCTTGATCGAACCACTGTTGAGAACTCTGGGATGCTGGATAGAGGAGATACCGGCAGTGTTATGGGGTCTCCGGACCACACCGAATAGATCTACCGGGTATACGCCATTCTTCATGGTATATGGTGCCGAGGCAGTACTCCCGACCGACATACAGTATGATTCCCCGAGAGTGACAATGTTCACCGAGACCGAGGCAAAAGAGGCCCGGGAAGATGATGTTGACTTACTTGAAGAGACAAGAGAATTGGCATTGTCTCGGTCTGCAATTTATCAGCAAAATCTCCGTCGCTATCATAGCCGGAAAGTGCACCCGAGAGTATTCCGAGAAGGAGATCTTGTGCTGAGGCTCATCCAACGCACAGCCCGAATGCATAAAATGTCACCTCCATGGGAGGGACCTTTTGTGATAAGCAGGGCATTGCACAATGATTCTTATTACCTTGTAGATGCACAGGAGGCTAGGAAAGGTGTAATGGACAAATCCGGTGAGGAAACCAAGCGGCCATGGAATGTAGCCCTGCTTCGACCCTTTTACACGTAAAGGGCGCAGTGTATGTATTTCGATTTTTATCTGTCAATGAAAGTTCGGCACCCCGGGAGGAACCCGGGGACTGCCTCGTTCTGTGCCCTTTACTTTGTTCAATTTATTTATTGTTCCATGTCGGCAACCCGGGAAGGAACCCGGGGACTGCCTGGTACCTGTTTTTTATGTTATCTATATGCCGGGAAAGTTCCGAGATCGATTCTCAAGTCAAAGTAATGTATGTCATGTGAAATAATCTTGTGACTCGACTGACGAACGCCGAAATGGTAGTCAAGAGCAAAGAGCATCAAATGTGGGGAACACGAAAACGGTCTCGGGGACTCGGAGCAGGAACTTCTCCGGCATATCTGTTTTACTAACCCAGTTGTTTTTATGTCGGGAATTCGGCTAACTAGAACTCGGGTATTCATAAGTAATGTATACCGTTCATGGAATTTTGTGACTCGACTGTCGAACGCCGAAATGGTAGACAAGAGCAGAAATTGCCTAAGTATGGTAAACATGGAAATGAACTCGGGGACTCGTTGCAGAGTAAACCAACATAGCTTGTTTTTACATAACAATAAACAGAGTACGAATTAAAATGTATATATTACAGCTGCACCCGGCATCCCGGGGATCTGACGCTTCTACACTTAGTGTTTTTAGGCAGTGGGAGAAGCCGGTTTCTCAAGTACATCGGCAATTGGAGAAGTCACAAGGGTCTCCTCCACGTTAGCAGTGGTGTCCAGAACCTCCGGGTTCGCCTCGGCGTGGGAAGTCTCGACCGACGCGGAAGTAGCAGCGTCCCGCGAGACCACGATCTCGGTGGCGGCACCGGAAGCGGCATCATCTTCCTCCGGGATCTCGGTGTCCACGTCACCGGTTGCACCAGTCTCACCATCGTCTTTGTAATCTGACTCGGAGTCAGAAGTGATGAGGCTTGTGGTGAAGACGCCGATGTCGGACCAGGACGCGACGCGATGCGCCACCTCTTGGCGTCGCTGGATCTTGGCCGGATCGGTGCACCACGGCAAGATGGTGCGCAGGCGCTGGATCACATCAAGATCGAGCCCCTCGTACCAGCTGAGCACGTGGGTCAAGACTTGGTCAGCACCAGCCCGCGCACCGGAGCGCTTCCAAGCGTGAAGTCGCTTGCCGGCATCTCGGAGCGCAGTCGCCAATTCGCTAACCGAGAGGGTAGCGCTGACGCCAGGCCATAGAGCGCCATGGACATGGACGGCCGCACTGATCAGCTCGGTCCCGATCGACCGGAGAGGTACTATCCGGGCCTTCAGAGCGATGAGGTGGTCCTAGATGTCCCAGAAGTCCGAGATAGGACCCTTCCCGGCACGCTTCTCCCGGGCGGCAGCAATTGCAAGGTTGGCGGCGTCTCGGGAGTGCTCAAATTGTCCTTTAAAAAGAAGAGTTGTCAAGCGGCCAGGTCGTGAGGGTGGTAGCAGTAAAGAAAGAGAGCAGGAGAAAAAGATCTCGGTAAACTTACTATTGAGGTCCCGGTTTAAACCAGTCAATTCAGCAAGCCAGCCATCCGCCCTCGACCGGAGAAGAGCCGACTCGGTCTCGGCGTGGTGCGCGCGCGCCTCGGTATTGTCCAAGGTTTCCTTCTGCTTCTTAGACGCCTCCACGAAGCACGCCTTCATGTCAGTCGCGGCAGATTTGGCCTTCTCGAGCTCGGCACTTAGCCGCGCGATCTCGGACTGAGCCGCAGCAAGCGCAGACTTTTGCTCCACCGAGACTTTCCGCGCGGCATCCCGCTCCTCCCTTAGGCGCCCCTCACACTTCTTGGACTGACCAAAGTCAGCAAGAAGCCGGTGGAAGACGCTGCCGCGTTTCTTGCCGCAGTCCTGGATCCAAACAGGGAATGCGATGTCAATTTCGGGAAGGATCCCGGGGACTCGGGGTGTTCCGGAATCCATGTCAATTAAACTACTCGGTAGGGAGGATCTCGGGGACTCGTGTTCAGAGTCTTGTTATTTTTTCTAAAGATTGGAGCCTAGTGGTCTGCTATTCGGTGGAATCTAGAGCACTAAGCACCAATCTCGGGGACTAGTGGGGATGGAGCAGTTAAATTTTGGAAAAGATAAAGGGAACAAACTTACATCGACCACCCGAGTGACATCCAGCGCGGCCACCTGGAGAGCGTGTAGAGCTTGGGCGCTACGGCTAGGGCCGGCAGCGTGCAAGTCCTCCACGATCTCGGAGGCATCGGCGGCGATCCAGACTTTGTTGTACTCTTCGACAACTCGCACGCCGGAAGCGCCAGACGCGCTCGCAGCAACGACCTCCCGGGATCCTGAAGACACAAAGGAGCTTACGGTTGCTCGCAGCGTCTGCAGGGCGGCAGTGGGGATCTCGGCAGGAGGTGGCGGTAATCGCGAAGACTTACCCGTGCTTAGGGCCAAGTCTTGGGCCGAAGATGTCGGAGGGGCAGTAGGTTTGGCGGAAGCTATTTTCTGCCCGGCGGCCTTGCTGCGTGATTTCCCGGGAGGAAGGTCAGATTGCCGGGAAGGGGCCATGGGCTGTTTCGGCGGAGGAGTCTTGCCCGGGGCCTGCCGGGAGGAGGCTCCCGACACGACCTGCTGAGGAGGACTTGCGATGTCCGTCTCAAGGTGGGACACCCTGCGAGGGCTGTCCGGGAGGAAGATGTCTTCGGATGCGGCGGTAGCCTGGGCCGGAATCTCGTCCACCACGGGACGAGCCTCCGGAGTCGCGGCGGCAGTTTGCGCGGCACCAGAGGCAGGGTGCTCGCTGTCTTGTACGGAAGTGCGAGCTGGAGAAGGAGCAGCCCGAGGCGGGCTAGGAGTGCGGGATCCCGGAGGTTGGGAACCCGCGGAAGCCGGGACGTCAAGTGCCGCTCTGAAAAAAGTGTATCAGAAAAGACATCGGGAGAAGCCAAAACCATGTAACTGAAAGCAAAAAGGTCTTACCCGGAATCGACAGTGGGAGGACCTCTCCTTCGGCGTGGAGGCCTCTCGGTCGTTTGCTTGCTCTTCTTGGTGGTGGTGCCGGATGCACCGGCAGGGGTAGTGTCGGAGGCCGCACGCTTGCGGGTCTCGGCGCGCTTCGTCACGACCGTTGGTCTCGAAACTACTGGCGAAGCCCAATTGAGGGGAAGAGCGTCAATCACATCAAGTATTTGACAATCAATCTCATCCTCATCATCTGATGAAATGGAAATAGCCTCCGGGGTTGAAGAATTACCCGGAGCAGCAGCACGAGCTAGAGGAATGGCAAGGTGGTCCTCGCCATCGGGATCCTCTCTCGGCATCTTATCCGGTGCCGGGATGTTCTCCGTGAACTGCCCACCGGCATGCATCGCGTCCTCCTCGGTCTGCCGCTCGAATAACTGCAGGAACAAGTCATTGCATGACAACCATGTCGGTTTCCAGCATAATCCGGGTGCAAATGTAAGTTGGCGAAAGACAGACACAAGCACCTGCCGCAGTGGTTTTTTCCGGGAACCCCCGACAAGACCCCACTCATAGTCATCCGGCATCTTCGTTCGAGCAATAGCTCGAACGCGCCGGGCGACTACAGCACAGTCCAACCCAAAAGTGCTGGTCCTTGTGGGATCTAACATCCCGTCCATATGGCACATCTTGTGCACTCGGATCTGTAGGGGGCAGACGCGGCGGATGATAAAGCAGCGCAGGAGGTCATCAGACGTCATTTTCTCCGTCAACATGTTGAGGACGTCATGCATGCATCTGACCTCCTCGGTATCCGGAAGCCGGTTCCAGAGGTCGAATTCGCGGGGAGGACCCATGACGAACTCGGGTAGATTGATGAAGTCCGGGCTCGACGATCCCGGACCATCTCCCGAGACCTCCCGGTTCCTCACGTAGAAGAAGCTCCGCTGCCACTTCCGGCAGGATTCTAGTCCCTAGACTTTGGGGAAGCCAGAGTCGGCGCGAGGAATTATAGTGGCCGCCCCGCAATCGACTAGGTCTTTGACCTTCTTGTCCGGGTTGGGGATGACTTGGCGGCGGAGGATGAAGTACTTGGCCCAGAGGTCCAAGAAAGGCCACACGCCGAGATACGCTTCCGCATAGGTGGTGAAGACCGAGAGCATCATGATAGCGTTGGCTGGGAGATGATGAGGTTGGAGGCTGTAGGTGTCGAGGTAGTCGCGGAAGAAGGGGCTAGCCGGAAGCCCGACCCCCGCTCAAAATGCGTGAGGAATACAACGTATTCCCCGGGTTCGGGTTCCGGTTGGACCTCGTCCTCCGGAAGTCGACTCTCGACTTCTGGCGGAATCTGGTGCGTCCGGTACAGCCAGTCGAGATCCTCCTGGGTGGTCTCGGACCCATCCCAGCACCCCCGGACACTCTCATCACCCATGTCGGAGGGACCTGAGGATGTATCCGGGCTATTCTGCAGGCGGAACGGCGGTTAGTCGAGTTAGTCTACCGGAGCTAAGACTCCGGATCACAAACTCCTAAAAGCGACCGGGTTCCTAGCAAGTAAGATCTACCGTGCTCGAATAAAGTGAAACTTAATCGACGTGAACACACTCGGGCGAGATATGAAGATGGGCTAGTGCGAGTGAAAACTAAAGTATGGAGGGCGCCACCGTCAGCGCCGCGCTGCTCGCGCTCGCCGGCGGCGGCACAACCCGTGGATGTGTGGTTGCACGACCAAGAACGGAGCATCCTCATCGTGGTGAAGTTCGCCGGAGCGGGTAGGAAAACTCACAGGAGGAAAAGAGGACGGTGACAAGCGAGAGTAGCGTGGCCCGATGGCGGAGGCGAAAGGCTCCGGCGGCGGACGGCAGCGGCGATGCTTGGGCTCCGAGCGCGACGACGGCGAAGTGCTCGAGACGGTTGCGGGAAAGATGAGGAGTTTGGGGAAGAAGAAGAAAAGACCGTGTCGGTTCCCTATTTATGGGGGGGATTCGGGGCAGTTTCTAAGTTTCCCGCCCACGATCTCTCCGATCGTGGGTGGGATCAGTTTGCGCCACGCGGCACGTGGCACCCTCCGGTGCGCGCGATCCGGCCGCACCATGGGCCACACGCTCCCCAACGGCTCCACTTCGGATCAGCTGCGCACCCCGGCGCGCGAACCCGAGCAAGGAGGCGAGAAGTCAAAAATACTCGAGTGCGTTTCTGACTCGACAAGACCCCGGGTGGGACCCAGCCCCTGAGTTGGAATTCAATCCGGCGCGAACGGTAATATGCACTGGCGGGGCACTATCCGGTTAGGTGCATGGCCTTCCGGTCGGAAGGATCTCGGTGTGGGGATCTCGGTAAAGATCGTCTCGGCATCAAATCGAAGGATCGTCCCATGTTTCCTTGGGTGATTGTTGTTATTAAAGCTGATCCCGCACGTCATCCGGGGTCGCTGCACAGCACCAGCTTCGGGGACTAGTGTCGGGGGGCTACCCCCCGGGTAGGGCAAACCTCGGCCCTACTCTACAGTGTGGCAACAGTGTTTGACCTGTGGCGAGTGCAAGGGCCACCCCCTGGTGCGCTGAAGGGGTAATTTTACCTTTCGGAGCTGGTAGAGTGCAAGGTGCCTCCTGGCGGGCGCAAGGATCACCCCTGGCGGCTATAAATAGCCACCTCGAGCCATCAGAACAGCACAAGCATCAGCGGGTGGTTCCTCTAAGAACTAGCTTCTCGAAGATGTCTTTGCTGGCAGGCTAAGACATCTTCGGGAGGCTAGGCCTAGAGATACGCATCCTAAGAGGAACTCGGGTGCATCCGGGAGAGACCTCGGACCTCGTGGCTCCGAGTAGACCTCCGGTAGGAGAAGTGCCCGGAGGTACCGGATAGGCAACCCGGGTACGGGCTAACCGGAGTGTTTATCTCGGTCCTAGTAGGTTGCTTTATATGTGCAGGGAGGACTCGCAAGCTCGAACAAGGAGGTGACCGGCATGAGGGATGCCGGTAGGCCGTCAACGGTCTGGAGCAGGCTTTTCCGTCTGGCACGGGGGGAAGTCCCATTCCCCCTGACACGGAAGCGTTGTCACCTCCCGTCTGGCACGGGAGCGTGTCAGCCGGTACGGTGGCGGTACGACAAGACCGGACATGCCTAGCCCGGCAATCCGGAAAAGGCTACTCGGCATGGGCGAAGGCATGTCTTGTCTCTGACAGGGGGACAGTGATGTTCCAGGAGGGCGCCTGTCGTCCTTGCCGGAATGATGACGAAGGGGCTACGCCGGATAACACGGCGGCTAGGTCGCACTAGCCGGTGTCGACATAACCGTTAGGCCTGTCCGGTGGGGCCAAGCCGGATTAGGGTTTCCGGCCCTCCTGGCCGGAACTCTATAAAAGGCGCCATAACTGCTCCTACAGGGTGAGACCAACTTGGGAGCCAAGACCTTAGTCTCATTTACTCCTAGAGCATTTACTCTTCCCTTTCTCTAGTTCATCTTGTTCTTCGTGTTCATCACCGCAAGAGCTCCAAGAGCGGGTTGTAGATCTTATTCCACACTTATATTGAGAGGGAAGGCAGGAGTAGGGGTGTTACCTCCCCACGAGGGCCCCAAACCTGGGTACATCGTGTGTGTGTTCTCTGCCTTCGTGCATTTGTTTGTATCGCTAGATCTTCTTTCATTCCCTTCGGTTGTATTTGTTGTTCTTCGGAGATCCCGGTCTAACCGACGTCCTCCTCCGTGTGAGCTCTTTAGTTCGCTAGCCCTCCCCGGATCCACCAGCATCCATCGGCCTCACACTTTAGCCATCCTATGACATCTGCGGTGACACCACCACGACACACAAAGTTGATCTCGCAAAGTTTTTTTTGCGGGAGATCTAGCAATGTTTAATCATGCACAATTGTGTGTTTAGGCATCAAGTACAAAATGACAAGGCAATTTAGTGTCAAAATCATTTTGGTACCAAAAGTTGGGAGATGCTCTACCGGGTACGGGCTATTATGAAAGTGACATTTTTTTTGATATACATAGTACAGACGCAGATGTTCACAAACATGCATGTACAGACATCCTTATGACTGCACATACGCAAATCCTACATCTATGAGCACCTCCAAGAGACTGGTCCAACAAATCTTGAAGTTGACGAAATCATCACGGACATCTCGCTGTTGACGGGTACGTCACTTATCAATAAAATTATAGCGTCGGTTAAATTTTAAAAAATTCTAGAAAATAGGAGGCTGGATGGGCCGGTTACGCCGAAGCTCACTTCGCGACAAAAAATAACTCAGCAGCCGGCGCCCGGCAGTCCGGCACGGACTCGTCGGACCCAATCTCTACACGTACACAAAAGAAACAGGTCACAGGTCAAGCCGTCCCCGACCCACTTCGCTCCGTTCCGCCCACCCCCTCAAACACCGGCGGTGGTCATGCCGCCTCCGCCTCCGCCTCCTCCGCAACAACCAACCCCTCTTCCTCCTCCTCCGCCGCCGACGCCGTCTTTGCCTCCGCCTCTCAACGCCCACCGCCTCCCTCTCCCGCCCGCCTCGCCGCCTCCCACCTCGCTCCTCCTCGCGCCGGGCTCCTCCCCATCCCGCGCTCTCGCGCTCCTCTTCCCGGACGCCTCCGCGCGCCTTTTCGCCTCCCTCCCCACCCCCACCTCCGCCGCCTCGCCACCTCCGGCTCCCACCCCCGTGCCCTCCCCGCTAGCCGCCGCGGCCTGCTTCACGCACCTGCTCCCCTCCTCCCACCTCATCTTCCTCTCCGCGCACCCGGCCCCCTCCTCCCCTGCGGTCCACCTCCGCGCCTACTCCCTCGCCTCTGGTCGCTTCGCCCCCGCCCCGCTCTCCTTCAAGCGCAACGTCTCGCTCTCTGGCCTGCCCCTCCACGGCCTCTCGTTCGGCCTCGGTGTCCGCCTCGCGGCCGGAGTCAACGCCGTGGCGCTGCTCTCCCTCGCCGCCGGCCAGATCTGGCTGCTTGCACCGAGAATGGCCGCGGACGGGCGGACACTTGAGCTGCACAAGTGCGCAGTCCTCGAGCTCGATCCAACACGGCCGGTATACGCCATGGAGGTCGCCATGGGGAAGCTGCTGCTCGCTGAGGCTGGCGGCGTGCGCGTCTTCCCCCTCAAAAGTTTGATCAAGGGTGGGAGGGAGAGGAAAGAGGGTGCCGGGGCATCAGGAAGGAAGAGCCTGTACAAGAAGAACGGAATTCGGAATGGCTTCATTGTGCCGGTTGCCCAAGGTGGCGAAGGAGATACTACTTCCGGTTGTGAGTATTTCACGCTTTCCTTGAAGCTTTGATTCTATTAAGTGATCATCATGTTTTACTAACTGAAAATTAAAGCACTAGCGCTATGAACCACAGCTAGGCATTATTAGATTTATTTTCCAGTCATAAATTAATTATTAGGGTATCAGCTAGGTCTAATACCCAAAGTTGTGTCCTTTTATGTTAATCGGCACGTTATATTGGACTGTTCACTTAGGATGTTCAAGGTAAAGTAACCGTGGAGGAGGACATGATAAAATAATGAATGTCTACAGTCACATTGTATTTCTATTTCGTTACGAAAAAGGAATATTTGGTTATTTCCATTAATTTACATCCCAATTTTATTGTGTGGCGCTCTAGTTGTCCGACCCTCCACTTACTGTTGGCTGGGTCAGTAAATGGTGTCTTATTCATATATGACGGCACAACTTCCGGGAAAATTTCAAGCAAAAGATTACATGTGTAGCTCTGTTTTTGAGTCGAGCGACTAGTCGACGACTAGTTGATGAGTCGCTAGGCAAAGTCCGACTCAGAATCTCGACTCGCCTGATTGGTTGAGTCGAGCGACTCAATCGAGTAGTCTCGACTAGTCTCGACTAGTCGATGTTTTTGAGTCAAACTCGACTCAAAGTTGCCCAGCTCCCCGTGAAAACCCTACCTCCCCGTGATTTCCCCCCGAGCCAAAACACTTTTGGCGGCTCGCTCCCGTGAAAACCTAGCTCCGTTCGCTGGCTGTTGTCGCCCCAAGAACCAGCTGGCCGGCCGGCGCCGCCGCAAGGCCATGGCACCGCAGCCTAGCTCCTGACCTGCTCGTCCCCTGGCCTGCCTCTCCCTCCGCCGGTCCGCTTCTCCCTCCGCCGGCTATAATTATACATATAATATGGAAATTTTATAATACCTATTGCTAAACGACTCATGTCGACTAGTCTACCATGAGTCTTGACTAGTCACGACTAGTCAAGAGTCGCTACCCCTAAACGACTCGTCGACTCATCGACTCCCAAACCTTGATGTGTAGTTCGATACAGATACATAGCATTCTTCACCGCATGCTAATTCATTACTTGATGCTCTCCAGATAATATGCAAGATAATTTTGCTTCCAACTTTGTTCTGTTCATATATATCGGTAGCTGCTCATGCACGTAGCTTGCCATATTTATTGGGACTAGTTTGATGTCAATGGCAGATAAAAATAACACTATAATGAACCATCACTTCCAATTTCTAGTAAAAAAGATAAGTTTTACAGTTTTCTGATATCACTATCCTCCAAAGGACCCCTTATCCAGAGGATGTGCTGTGTGGGAATGGTCACTATGACCTATGTCAAATGTATAGCATTCTTAGATAATTCCACATTAATTCGTATCTGGTTTCTGTCAGACATGTCAATTTGCTAACTGGTTGA
Organism: Poa annua; assembly: GCA_026929855.1. Lineage (NCBI taxonomy): Eukaryota > Viridiplantae > Streptophyta > Magnoliopsida > Poales > Poaceae > Poa > Poa annua. The sequence goes on along the minus strand of CM049428.1, from coordinate 94,435,280 downwards.
ATTGTGCATCAGTACTGCTGCAAGAGTTAGTTGCACTATAACAGTCTTACTATGGAAAAGGTCTATGAATCCTTGTACTACTTTCATCTGCATTTCTGCAGAATCAGTTAATATGTTTCCAAATTTGTTCTTCCAGGTAAGCTTACAACCTTGAGGGTGAAACAGAGTTCAGGGAGCTATTCCTCATTCTTCTTGGCATTTAATCAAGTGGACCATGAGCCGCAAGGTGGTGTTAATTTGATAAAATCAGTTAAAGCTGTGTCAATCCAACCTTTCTCCAAGGACAAGTTCTTTGTACTTGATTCAGCTGGAGTGTTACATGTCTTCAGTCTTCAGAATACTGAATTGGTCCGAGAAGCTAGCAAAACATATTATTTGGATTGTGCCATGAAAGTCCATCTGTTTGCTGTTTTCCCAAGTAGCTCTACGAGTGAGTGTTTGTACTGGCTTTGTTCTTTTTTGCATTGTGGTGCTTTACGTAATTAATAAATCTATTCAGAGTGTTTGTGCAGAGACACAGATTCTTTGGGTTTCAGATGGTGGACATTCCGTACACATGGTGTCAACATTACCGGCATTTGATGTTGAATCCTCTAAAAGCGACGATGGTTATGATGATGGGAAAACTGAGTTAGCAACCATGCAGCTCTCAGGTTTGTAGCATTGGCCTAGTTCTTTTGTTCTTGCTAATTATTGTAATTCTTAACTTAGTCAGATCTTTGAAGAATGCATATTTATTATCAGTTATTAGAATTGTCAGATCTATCGCCTATGCAAATGTGGAAGTTGTATTGTGAGGTCGAGCAATCATTGCCACATATGCCGACTGAACAAATTTTATTGTAATTAGTTGTGGTGTTGCTCAGCATTACAACGTAATTTTAGACCTTAGAACCAGCCGATTTACCCCTTATCTTGGGTCGACCGATAAGTTCCTGATAAGGGATATCCCAACTTTGGTTTCTTTACATTGTTATATGTTTAACCTCAGAAGTTTATTCACAGTACTTGTCCAGAAGAGTAGCACTACCTATTACTCCCTCCACCCCCAAATACATGGCTAAGTCAACGTTGTCTAAGTTTAACAAAGCATATATACAAAAATCTGAAGATCTGCGATACTAAATCAATATCAGTTGATCTACCACAAATCAATATCAGTAGATCTACCATAAGATATATTTGCATACTGTATTTATTCAATATATAGTTGTTGATATTCCCTTCTATATATTTAGTCAAACTTAGAAAACATTGACCTTTACTAAATTTATAAGCCATGTATTTGAGGACGGAGGGAGTATTCAGTCTTTGATATTGGCTGCTTTTCATATCTTCCTAGAGACAAAGGAAATAAGCTCATTTGGTTTAGGTAGTCTTTAATACTTTCTAGCAGCTGGATCATAGCGCTCTTTTCCTGGGAATTAACCTCTGTCGTCCTGCAGCTATTGAGGCCATCTTTACCAGCGAAAAGGTTCAGGACATTGTCCCTATCTCCAAGGATTCTGTGCTTATCCTTGGCCAAGGTATGCTGATGTATCTTTAACTGTAGATTCATGATTGCCATTTGTTTTGTTTCACTTCTCTTATTTTTAGAATTTCCTAATATCATACATCTTCTTTCAGGCAACATATTTTTATATGGAACTGCTTGAATCTGCCTTATTAATATATGTGTGGTAAAATCTATCTGCAGAACTTTTGTCGTTTCCATTCTCACATTTATCGCTTTTGTATAAATCCCTACAATTTTTATTTGATAACAGGGGGAGACACAGCTGTTGTTTAAATCATGATTTTGCAGTGAATTTGCAGTTCTGGATGGTTTTGGCTAATATCAGGGTGCGTTCAATGAAAAATAACTGCCATTATTTATCACTTCTGGCCACGGTGTGTTGCTCTCTAATGCGTCACCCTTTTCTACCAAGTGCAGTGCTTGTTGATCCTGAAGACGTACTTGTTCACCTGTTTCTGGAAGTCATGAGTATCATCCGTATTTATTGCAGTAAGCAGAAGTAAAACGCATGACTTCGATGGCAACCAGCAAGAGCTGAAAAGTGCAGTCCGTTCTGTATATTGTCTCAGGTTTCAGCTATCTGTAAGCAACATTGCAGAGCTCCGAGCCATCCTTCAGCATGGTTCATCGATACTCCTGAAAAGGTGAGGCCAGATTATCCATTGGATGGATGGATTACAACCGGTTTGTTCTTATTCGCATTTCCAGCCATTACAACGGCTTCAAGAAGGGGTGGGTGTAGGACCTTTGTGCAGGGTCAGCTGTCGTGGAATGTTGATCAGCACCAAGTGGTTTGGTTACGAAATTGATCTCATCTGGTGGTCTGGAAGTTGATCCTATACTGCAGGAGACTGGACCGCGCCTTGGAGCTGAGTGTGTACTTCCATGTAATTGCCAAGCTCTGGCACCTCAGAAACCAATAATGAAGCACTAGTCCTGTAAAGCCAGGGTTAAGCTCTGAAGGATTGCTCAAGCCTTCCATTGTTACGATGTAAGCTTGCTACAGCAATGCTAGTTTTGCTTGCAATTGAAAATCAGTTTGTTTCTTTCTCATTACGGAAAATCTAATTGTCAGGTGCCTGCCACCGGGCGTAGCTCGACGCAAGAAGATTTGAAAGCTCCCAACGTTGCGCAGGCAAAATTGCCTCTCCGCATGCATGCATGCACAAACAGACAAATAGTGATGTCATCCTGCATTTAATGTGAAATCTGAAAATTAAAAAAAATATGTAGCCCAAACCGCTTATCCCATTGAGAATTCGTTTTCACCGTTGAGCTAATCACGACGAGATCTTTGAAACTAGATCCCATATTGACATATTCTGACAACTTTTTTTTCGGACTCAAAAGTTACCCACCCCGTAGCATATAAGTTATCAGGTTGTAGTATGTAAGTTACCAACCATAATTAACGGTTAATTTTCGGGGTTAATTTTCGGGTTGAAATAGAACAATTTTTATTTTCTTTGATTTGTTAAATTAGCACACCTAGTTATACATATGTGAATATCATGTTGAGATGGTAAATGTATCATACATAAGTTTATAACTATACACTAAAATACTCATTCAACTTAATAAGTATTAGAATGACAACTCCGTTTTCATAGTGATAATTACATCATAGGAAAGACTATCGATAATACCCACCTAGTACTGATAACGTTACCCTGATGGATTTACCCACCTAGTATTGATAAAGTTACACATGTGTTAATGATATCACCCTAATACTAATTGTTTAGTTAGTTGTCCTAAATTTATAATACCATAAAATTGATAAAGTTACCCATATGTTTTTCATGGTGTAGTTACCCACTCAGTGATTATTAAGTTATCCATGTGTTCATGATTAGTTATCTACCATAAAATTGATGTAGTTATCATGTCCTCTAAATAATATCATCCTAATACTTATATTCAAATACTTATTCATGCATGATAAATTTACCATTTGAAAGTAATGTGGTAACTTTAAAGCTCGTAAAGATCTAAAATAACATAAAATATATTCTATTTCAACCCCAAAACTAATCTCTAATATGGTTGGTAACTTACGTATAAAAGACTGGGTAACTTTAGTTACAGGGTGGTAACTTCTGGGAAAAAAAAAAGTTATCGAAACATATTGACATGGGATCTAGTTTTGAAGATCTCATCGCGACTGGTCTAATGGTGAAAACTGATCATAAATCCGATAAATGGTTTGAGTTATCAAACATTTTTAGTTTTTGATTTTTACATTTAATGCGCGATGATATCAGTAATTTTAAAATTTAGTGCATGCATGCAATAGAGGGCACACGACTCTTCTTTTTCAGTCATGCGCTGCGTAGAGCTGTGCCCGGTGGCAGGCGCCTGCCAGATAGCAAAGTCCTTCTCATTATCGTTCTGATGTTCCATCTGTAAAGAGTTTACATTCACATCCAGGAACAGGAAGCACCAGACTTTCTGTTCAAAGATGTTAATCCAGAAATGGCATCCATCATTTCCAGGGAACATGCAAATTTATCTTGCCTTTGTGCGTCCATATTTGAATCTAACTTTGACAAGGAAACCACATCAGCCCTGGCAGTGAAGAAACTGCACTCCACATGCCCAGCCATATCTCTGCCCAATCGGCTAAGGCTGACACTAATGGTAGCCATTGGGCTCGGACAGCTCGACACGGCTAAATTGGGCAGGCCAGGCCTGTAGTTGGCTGGCTTGGGCATGAAGCGAATAAAAGCCGCGCCGAGCATGAAACCTAAATAGGCCCACACTCAAATCACATACTCCCTTCGTCCATAAATAATTCGTCCATAAATAAGTGTCCTGAGTCGTCAAAAAGAAGATGTATTAAGATATTTATGAACGGAGGGAGTATTTTCAGAGTTTTGGATTTCAGTCGAGAGAACCGAAATTCCACCGAAATCCGGCAATTCCGGTCAAGACCGGTAAAAGTATTTACCGGACGAAATCTTTCGAAATTTGGCCAATTTTGGTAATATATTCGTAAAATATAAGTTTAAATGAAATTTGCTTGAAAAATTCAAATTCCAATTATTTTTGTTCTAAGTTTTAAATTTTGAATTATTTATTTTTGTCTGGAATTTCACTGAAATTGAGGAAATTTCCGAAATCCGGCCATTCCGGTTAGGACCGGAAAATTTACAAAACCGAAGTCCAAATCCTTGAGTATTTCTCATCTCATCTCTCATTCACCTCACAGTTCTTTCTTATGGTCAATCTTGACGCCTTCCACCACTTTTCCCTCCATGTGTTGATCTATATGTAATCCAAATCTCCGATTTCCCCGTCCAGCAAAACCACCCTCTTTGTCCAAATATTACCCCTTCTCATTCCACTCGTGCCTCCACCTCAGGCACAAAAAAACGTCGCACAACCTCAAAATTGTGGAACTGGTATGACTTGGAAGAAGTGGAGCAGCTGGATGGTGAGAAAAAATGGGTAAATATGGGCAAAAGATGCAGGAACCAGCTTGTCGGAGAGTCCAAGTGAGGAACATGCTTCCTGGATAGGCACACCAAGATGCACCTGAAGAAGGATAAAGGGATGGGAGAATATGAAACACTCTCCAATTCAACCCCGACAGTTCAGTAAGAAATATTGGAACTGTGATCCTTAGATAGACCGAGATCAATTTTGTTATTTTATTGCTCATAACGATTTACCATTTGGTATTGCTAAGTCTCCAGGTCTGTCAACTATATTCAGACGTTGCCGTAACCAATATTATATTAGTTATGTTGCCCATTATTTTTATAACGGAAATTGGAAATAAAAATAATAATTGAATTCAAATTAATTCATGTATCCCAATGGGTATCTGTTATTCTGGTGACAAGAAGTCAGATAGACTAATTATGGTTTATCACGCCATTAGTGATCAATTAGCCCCATAACACTCTCGAAATAGGATTTCGCTCCGCTTTATAAATAAAGCCAAACCGTTTGAGACCGCTGCTGGGCCAGACAGCACAACGCCCACGAACCGGCCGAACGATACAAATTAGTGAGTTAGCCCTCTTACAAAGAAAATCTTAAGAAAACCGAGCTACAGAAGCCACAGCGAAACACGACTACGAAGCCGGACAAGCACACCTGCTCCACGCTATGCCCTAACTCCCCTAAGCTCCACGACGACGCCCCCAAGAGGGTAACGGCGCAAAGCGTCGCCGCCGCCGAGTCCAAAAGGACTTGGGTTTTCACCCGGAACCCTGACACGAGGGAGATCACCTAGACGACGTCCTCAAGAGGAGAGCGGCACCCGCGGGCGTCGCCGTCGTTAGTGCCAAAGCGCAGAGCTTTCGCTCGATCACTCCCCCGTGACACAAGCATAGGGCACTCCAGATCCAGGCACCGCCGGAACGCGCCCGAGCCACCCACCGCTACCCCCTTCGCTGTCCACACAGCCAAACAATGTAGCCACCACCATCACCATGGTGCTCGCCGGAGAGCCGTCCATGTGACCTGCCACCCAGGGCCGCCGCACCGGCATCCGCTCACTCCACCCTAGGACATGGACAAACACACCGCAGGAGCGACGGGTCTGAGAAGGAAACCTAGAGCGTGTTAGCCCACTGGAGGGACCTCCCTCCACCAGAGCCGACCGGACACGGTAGCCGGATCAGCTCAGACCCACCTGGCCCGTACCAATCCCACCGCCATGCTGCAGCTCGTAGGCCGTCGCCGCCGCAGAGTATCCACCATGCCACCACTGCTCGCCACGTGAGCACGCCACCGGCCACAGAGAGAAGCACGCCATACCCGGACTGATGACGAGGCTACGGGGGGAGGACGCCGAAGGGTTGCGGTCCCAGCCGTAGCCACACACCATCCACCACCACAAGCCAAAGGCAGCAGTGCTACACCACGCAGGCCGCCGCCCCGGCGTCCCTGAGCTCGAACCCGTTGAGCAGTAGACCACACGAGACCATTAACGCGCATGGTGGGTCGGTGACCGGTTGCTGGTGGTTAGCAGGGTGCAGTTGATAGGTGGAGACGGCACCTCCGTACCACCCTCGGTCGCACCCCAAGAACGGCGACCCGCAGACCCAGAAGGTACCCCTCCACCACCGGAGTGGTCGCCGACCAGATGCAGAACTCGTAGCCCTAGGCCCAGATTGAGCCCATCTGGCCCAGATCGGGCCCGGGGCTCCAAGCCCGCACTGCAGCGTACGACTGCCGTCGCCGCCGACCACCTGCGCGCCGAAGCCTCCTCAATTGCTCGCCGCCGGCCATCAAGTCCACCGCCGCGAGGCCTCGCCCGCTGAAGCCCACCGATGACCACAGGGCAGGGGCCCCGCCGCCGCCGTGTACTCCGCCTCTCGTACCCCGCAGCCTCCACGCCGTCGCGCCGTCGCCGGCCAACACCGCCGCCGTGCCCCGCGTCTAGCACCGCGTCCCCCAGCAGCCGCCGCAGCCTGCGCCGCCTTGGACCACGCGAGGGGGAATCGAGGCCCCGCCGCCGCCAGGCTTTGCGCGACGACGCCCTCCTCCGGCTGCAAGGCGAGGGAGCGGAAGGGAGAGGCGGGAGTGGGTTGCGGCGCGAGGGAGCCCCCTGTCGCTCGCGGGAGCGACGCGGGGGGCTAGGGTTTGGGCCGCCGGGTCTCATTAGCCCCAGAACAAAAGCAAGTGAGTCCTGAAACACTCGAGAACATCTGCCAACTACTTCCTTTGTCCCATATTATGTGACGTATTTGTAGGCCAAATTAGCCTACCAAAACCTTGTATAATTAGGGACGGAGGTAGTAGCATCTAAGCCGAGAATAAGTTTTATTTTTGTTTTATGAATGACGTTTTTACTTAAATAGTTCACACCCCGCCTCCGCATAATTAGGATACACATAACAGATAAGAAAGCCTAGAACACACTAAAATGCAAAATGCAAAATGCATAGTCATGCTCTCATGCATGGCTAATAATAAGTTGTTAGGTGAACTATTTGTACAACGTACAGTTCCACCACTATGACACATGGTACATTATCTCGTTGTCCTTTGCTCAAGAGTAGATGTGTTGAACTAAGAGCTAAGCATATCTTGGAGCTATGACGACTGGCTTGGTGGATTAGGTTAGACGTCCACGATGGGCTGGGCCAAATGGGCCAGCATACCGGTTCAACACTCCCCCTTAAGATGGATGGTATATATCTATCAACCCCATCTTGTCACATGTAAGTTACAATCCTTAGTCCCGAGTCCCTTTGTCAAACAATCAGCAAACTGTTGTCGAGAGCTGACATGAGTGAGGCTGATTATCCCAACATCAAGTTTCTCCTTTATAAAGAAGCGATCAATTTCCACATGTTTTGTTCTATCATGTTGAACTGGGTTATTGGCAATACTGATAGCTGACTGATTATCACACCACACTCTAAGAGGACCTTTCATCAAGAGTTTCAACTCGCCCAGAAGATACTTTACCCAGAGCATCTCACTCAGCCCATGTGATAGGGCTCTGTACTCAGCTTCTGCTGTTGATCTAGATACAACAGACTGTTTATTGCTTCTCCAAGACACTAAATTGCCTCCCACAAACACGCAATAGCCTGATGTTGATCTTCTATCATCTTGACAATCTTCCCAACTTGAGTCACTATAGCCATCCACTTCAAGATGTCCACTCTTTGCAAACCACAACCCCATTTCCCGGAGTCCCCTTCAAGTAGCTCAAGATTTCGTGCACTATATCAAGGTGCCCACTTCTTGGTTCATGCATTTATCTGCTTACTACGCCCACAACGTAAGTAATGTCAGGCCTAGTGTGACACAAATATAATAACCTCTCAACCAGTTTCTGATAATCTTCCTGGTTTACTAGCTCACCTGATTGTGCAGTCACTTTATGATTTTGCTCAATTGGAGTGGGGGCTGCACGACATCCCAACATGCCCATGTCACTCAAGAGATCTAAAGTATATTTTTGTTGGCACAAGGATATCCCCTTCTCTGTCCGTGCCACTTCTATACCAAGAAAGTAATTTAGGTTGCCTAAATCTTTTACCTCAAACTCCTTGCGCAGAGAGTCCTTCAGCCTCTTGATCTCTCCTTGATCATCTCCGGTGATGATTATGTCATCTACATAAACTGCCAGGATGGTGATTTTCTGATCAGAGTGTCTATAGAACACCGTGTGATCACCATTGCATTGACCATACCCCATGCCACAAACAGCACGTTTGAACCTATCAAACCATGCCCTTGGTGATTGCTTCAGTCCATACAAGGATTTCTTCAACATGCATACTTTCCCTATGGTCTCCGAGGTACCAAAGCCTGGCGGTATCTCCATGTAGACTTCTTGCTTTAGGCCACCATGCATAAATGCATTCTTGACATCTAGTTGATGCAACTTCCACCCGAAGTTAGCTGCACAAGACACCAAAATCCTTACGGTGTTCATCTTTGCCACAGGGGCAAATGTCTCATCATAATCAATGCCATATTTTTGACTGAACCATCGAGCGACCAATCTGGCTTTGTACCGTTCTACCTTCCCCTCAGGATTCTGCTTCACAGTATAGATCCACTTACAACTCACTGCCCTTTTACCTTTTGGCAATGTGGTTAGCACCCACGTCTTATTTTTCTTTAGTGCTTCCAATTCTTCTATCATTGCATCACGCCATTTTGGATCTTGCTTTGCAGCCTTCCAATCGTTTGGTATTGACATAGCTTGCAGAGAGGCAACAAATGCTCTATAGGCGGGAGACAAGGCCTCATAAGACACAAAATTCCCAATGTCATGCTCATCCCGAACAGCTAGCATAATCTTATTTGCCACTATAGTATCATGTTCATCCCTGTATTTTTCGGGAGGCTTTCCTGCCTTAGCTCGTGGTTCTTTCCTCAAGGCAATAGGAAGATCCATAGTATCACTTGAGCTAGCATCACTACCTTGGCGCTCCCCCTGCACATGTGTCTGCTGTTCTATAGTGACATAAGTGCTCGTATCACTTCCTTGGTGCTCCCCTACACATGTTGTCGTGGTGGTGTCACGGCAGATGCCATAGGATGGCTAATTTGTGGGGCCGATGGACGTTGGTGGATCCGGGGAGGGATAGCGAGCTTAAGAGCTCACACGGGGAGGATCCCGGTGAAACCGAGATCTCCCAAGAACTAAGAACAAGAACAAAGTGCAAAGGGGAAGATCTAACAAATACAAACAAATGCACGAAGGCACAAAGCACACACACGATATACCCAGGTTCAGGGCCCTCGTGAGGAGGTAACACCCCTACTCCTGCCTTTCCTCTCTATATATTGGTGGTACAAAGACTACAACTTGCTACAAGATCTGTCAAAGGATGAAGGACAAAGAACTAGATGAACTCAAGGTCAAGAGGAATAACTGCTCTAAGAGTAAATGTGACTATAGCTTTGGCTCTGAAGTTGGTCTCTCCCTCTCAGGAGCAGTTATGGCGCCTTTTATAGAGGTCCGGCCAGGAGGGCCGGAAACCCTAACTTGGCTTGGCCCCACCGGACAGGCCTAACCGGGATGTCGTCACCGGCTAGTGCGACCTAGTCGCCGTACTATCCGGTGTAGCCCCTTCGTCATCATCTCGTTAAGGACGGCAGGCGCCGTCCTGCATCATCATTGTCCCCTTGTCAGAGACAAGACATGTCTTTGCCCATCCCGGATAGCCTTTTCCGGATTGCCGGGCTAGGCATGTCAGGTCTTGTCGTACCACGGTCGTACCGGCTGACGCGCTCCCGTGTCAGGCGGGAGGTGACCATGTTTCCGTGTCAGGCGGGAGGTGACCATGCTTCCGTGTCAGGCGGAACGGTACTTCCCCCCGCGATAGACGGGAAAGCCTGCTTTAGACCGTTGACGGTCTACCGGGAGCCCTCTCGCCGGCTACCTCCTCGCTTGCCACTATGAGCTTCTGCATAAGATCAAGATCGACATATGCATCCCGGTTAGCACTTACCCGGACTACGTATCCGGTAAAGCCGAGTACATCTCCACCCGAGAGTCTCCCCGGAGTCCTAGATCCGGGATCCTTCCCGGAGACGTCCGAGCTCGTCTCAGGATGAGTATCTCTAGGCCTAGCCTCCCGAAGATGTCTCAGCCTACCGGCAAAGACATCTTCGAGAAGCTAGTTCTTAGAGGAACCACCCGCTTATGTCTGTGCTGCGATTGCGAGGGCCGGGGGTGTCTATTTATAGCTGCTAGAGCTGACCCTTGCGTCTGCCAGGAGGCACTTTGTCCTCTACCAGCGCTCAGGGGTCAATCTGCCCTTTCAGCACCTCAGGAGGTGTCCCTTGCTGTCGCCAAAGGTCAAGTACTGTTGATATCTACCGGATTATACCGGAATCTGCCCCTACCCGGGGGGCAGCCCCCCGACACTAGTCCCCGAAGCTGGTGCCGCACAGCGACCCCGGATGATGTGCGGGATCAGCTTTAATAACAACCATCTTCTGAGAACACACGACATCATCCTTTTATTCCATGCCGAGATCGATTCTTCCCGAGATCTTCTCACCGAGGTGGTGTTAACCGGGAGGCGAAGCCTGCGACCGGGTAGCACCATCTCAGCAAATCTTGACCGTTGATCTCCCGATGAATTCGAGACAGCGAGCTAGGGCCCACGCGACGTCCCGTCTGCGCAGAGGCGCACTCGAGTGCTTCTGCGCACCCACGGTGTCGCTTGGGTTCCCGCGCCGGGGAGCCGCACCCGATCCGGAATCGAACCGTTGGGGCCGTGTGGCCCTTGGTGTGGCCGGATCGAGCGCTCCGGATAGTGCCACGTGGCTCGCGGCACAAAAAAGATCCCACCCACGATCGTGGAGATCGTGGGCGGGAAAATCGGAAACCGCTCCGGAACCCCCCCCCCCCATAAATAGGGGGCCGGAACGGTCTCCTTCACTTCTTCTTCGCTTCTCTTCTCCTTCACCGTCCCGAACTCGTCGCCGCCGCTGCGTTCGTCGCCCGCACGACGTCCCGCTCACCGTTCGCCGGAGCTCGCACCCCGCCGTCCCTCTCGCACGCCGTCGATCTCCTCCACCGGTGAGTTGCTTTTCTCCGATCCGATGCCTTTCTCCGGTAGAGTAACTTCCCGACGCCGGCCGTGCCATAGCACGAGCACGGTTGCGTCGCCGCCGGTGAGCACATTCGAGCGGCGCGCGCGAGGGGCACATTCTGGAAGAACCACCGTGGCGCTAGGATGCATATTGGACACCCGTATTCGTACCTCGTTTGAGTTTAGCACGAGCCATTTTTCCTCCCTTTGTTTCGATTATTTAGCACATGACAGATCTTGCTTCCCACCAACTCGGTAGTGTTTAGCAGTTTGTGCTCCGACATCCTAGTTTCCGGTAGACTAACTCCGACTAGCCACCGCTGCGCCTGCAGAGTAGCTCGGATACCCCTGCACACTTCTCCGACATGGGCGAAGAACGTGCCCGGGTATGCTGGGATGGATCCGAGACCAAGCAGCCCGATCTGGATTGGCTGTATCGGACTCACCGGATTCCTCCGGAAGTCGAGAGCCGTCTCCCGGGAGAGGAGGTTGCACCGGAACCCCAACCCGGGGAATACGTAGTATTCCTCGCGCACTTCGAGCGTGGGTTTGGGCTTCCGGCAAGCCCCTTCTTCCGCGACTTCCTCGACCTCTACGACCTTCAACCTCACCATCTTCCCGCCAACGCCATAATGATGCTCTCGGTCTTCACCACATATGCGGAGGCATACCTCGGCATCTGGCCCTTCTTGGATCTCTGGGCCAAGTACTTTATTCTCCGTCGTCAAGCCATCCCCAATCCGGATAAGAAGGTTAAAGACTTAGTGGATTGCGGAGCGGCCACCATCATCCCCCGCGCGGATTCCGGATTCCCCATAGTTAAGGGATTAGAGTCCTGCCGGAAGTGGCAGCGGAGTTTCTTCTATGTGAAGAACCGGGAGCACTTGGGAGATGGTCCGGGATCCTCGAACCCGGACTTCATCAATCTGCCGGAGTTCATTATCGGTCCTCCGCGCGAGTTCGGTCTCTGGAAGAAGCTTCCGGATAGCGATGAGCTTACTACCATGCACGAGGTTCTGCACGTACTAACGCAGAAGATGACCGGGGATGATCTCCTGCGGTGCTTCATTGTTCGCCGGGTCTGCCCTCTTCAAAACCGAGTGCACAAGATGTGCCACATGTCCGGGAACTATGATCCCACTAGGACTAGTATCTTTGGGCTAAGCCACGTCGGGGTCGTCCGTCGCGTTCGAGCTATTGCCCGGACGGAGATGACGGAGGACTATATTTGGGGGGTCCTTGGGGGATGCCGGAGAAGACCATGCGACCAGGTGCTTATATCAGTTTTTCGTGCCTTCGCCTTCGTTCATGCGTTCACCTGGACACCGACACGGCCTAATTTGTTTGCGCAGTTGTTCGAGCGTCAACACGAAGAAGACGCCGTCCACGCCAACGGGAATTACACGCCGGACTTCCCGAAACCGGACGTGATGCCGAGAGAGGATCCCGACGGCGAGGACCACCTCGCCATCCCTTTCGTCAAGGCCCCGGGTAATCCTTCAACTTCAGAGGCAGTTTTCATTTCTTCGGATGATGAGGATGAGACTGACTACCAGATTCTCGATGTTATTGACGCTCTCCCTCTGAATTGGGCCTCAGCTGTGGTTCCGAAACCGACAACCGGGACCAAACGTGCCGAGAGCCGGAAGCGCGCGGCTTCCGACACCGAGGGGGCCGACACCTCCGGCAACCCCCCCAAGAAGAGTAAACCGAGCAAACGGACGACCGAGAAGCCTCCTTGGCGCCGGCAGAGGGGTCCTCCCCTTGTGGATTCCGGGTACGTCTTTCTTGCCTCATGCTATTTGACTTTGCTTTCTCCACAACTTTTACTAAGACATTTCCTCTCAGTGACGCGCTCGAGCTCCCGACACCTGCTGTTCCCCCTCCCCCGGGAACTCGGACTCCGAGCCCGGCTCGGGCCTCTCCTTCACCTCTTCGCCCTTCTGCTCGAGGAAATGAAGCCGCCGCCCCCGGTGCCGCATCGGCAAGCGTCGCGACCTCGGATGCACCTCCGGTGATCGACGAGATCGCGGTGCCGGCCACGACCACCTCGGGAGAGATTCTTCTTCCGGATAGCCCGCGTCGGGTTCCCGGGCTGGAGGCAGAGATCGTTAGCCCTCGCCGGCAATCTGCGGCAAGTGGCCCCTCTCGGTCAGTCGCGACCAAGACCATCCCGGAGAAACAGCCTACAGCCTCCTCCCGGCCAGCAGATCAAGTTCCCAAGTCTCGCGGCAAGGCTGCTGGGCAGAAAACCCCTTCTGCCCCGTCTGCAGCTGCCCCGACATCCTCGTCTCAGGACTTGGTGCTGCGCCCGGGTATGTTTTCCTCGTTACCACCGCCTCCCGCCAAGATCCCTACTGCAGCCTTGCGGATGTTGCGAGCAACGGTCAGCTCCTTTGTATCTTCAGGATCCCGGGACGTTGCTGCCACCCGCGCTGCCGGCAGCACCGGCATTCGGGTTGTTGATGACTTCAACAAGGCCTGGCTTGCCGCCGATGCTTCCGAAACTGCAGGGGACTTGCACGCTGCAGGCCCGAGCCGCAGCGCTCAAGCCCTGCACGCTCTCCAGGTGGCCGCGCTGGACGTCACCCGAGTAAGCGAGGTAAGCTTTTCCTCTTTCATAAAAAAAAGCACTTGTTCCTTCCACCACCACTAGTCCCCGAGATTGGTGCTTAGTGTTCTAGATTCCACCGAATAGCAGATCACTAGGTTCCAATCTTAGAGAAAAAATCCAGGACTCGGACACCGAGTCCCCGAGATCCTCCCAACCGGATAGGTTGCTTCAAAATTTGCTCCACCACTAGTCCCCGAGATTGGTGCTTAGTGCTCTAGATTCCACCGAATAGCAGATCACTAGGTTCCAATCTTAGAGAAAAAATCCAGGACTCGGACACCGAGTCCCCGAGATCCTCTCACCTGGGTTTTTTACACCTTTTCCATACTAACTTTGCCTTCTTTGTCTTGCTTTCAGGAGTGCAGCCAAAAACGCCGCAACATCTTCAACCGGGTTCTCTCTGAACTCGGTCAATCCAAGAAATCCGAGGAGCGCCTCCGAGAGGAGCGAGACGCGGCGCGCCAGATCTCGGTGGACCAGAAGACTGCTCTTTCCACCGCGCAATCCGAGATCGCGCGGCTGAACGGCGAACTCGGAAAGGTCCAGGCTGCTATGTCTGAGATGAAGACGCGCTTCATTGAGGCGACCAAGAAGCAGAAAGAGACCCTGGACCAATCGGTGGCGCGCGCGGATAACGCCGAGACCGAGCTGGGTCTTCTCCAGTCGCGCTCTGATACTTGGCTCACCGAACTTACCGTGTTGAACCGGGATCTCAACAGTGAGTAATCCGACATCCCTCTTCTCCTGTTACTTCCTTTATTTGCTGTTGCTTTTCTTATGACTTAGCCGTTTGACAGCTCTTCTTTTTAAAGGAGAGTTTGAGCACTCCCGGGAAGCTGCCGCCAAAGCTGTTGCCGCCTTCCGCGAGAAGCGCGCCGGGAAGGGTCCCATCTCGGACGCCTGGGACATCGAGGATCACCTCGTCGCCCTGAAGGCCCGGATAGTACCCCTCCGGTCTATCGGGACGGATCTGCTCAGCGCTGCGATCCATGTCCACGGCGTATTGTGGCCAAGCATCCGCGGGACTCTCTCGATTCCGCAGCTCGCGGGCGCACTCCGGGGTGCCGGGAGTCGCCTCCACGCGTGGAAGCGTTCCGGCGCGCGGGCTGGTGCCGACCAGGTCTTGACCCAAGTACTTAGCTGGTACGAAGGTCTTGATCTGGCGGCGATTCAGCGCCTGCGGACGGTGTCGCCATGGGTGAACGATCCGGAGAAGGTCCAGCAGCGGCAAGAGGTGGCGCACCGCATCGCCAAGTGGTCCAACATCCGTGCCTTCACCGCCAGCCTCGTTTCCTCAGAGTCTGAATCAGACTATGCGGATTCCGAAGAAGATGATGCCGCTTCTGGCGAGGCGGAGGACGAGGTCCCGGAAGGAGATGACGCTGCTTCCGATGCTGCGCCCGAGAAGGTGACTCCCCGGGATGCAACGTCTTCTCCGATACCCGAGGCCACCGAGACCGAGGTGCATCCCGACGCCCCAAGTGGTGCTGCCGATCCTGAAGGCGAGGGTGCTCCTGCTGCTGCCGGTGCTGCTTCCGAGGTCTCCGCTCCCGAGGTTGTTGCTCCCGAAGTCGCCGCTTCCGGAGTGTGCGTTGAGAAGCCCACTTCCCCTACTGCATAAACACTTAAGTAGCATATTCGTTAAATCCCCGGGATGCCGGGTGCAAGATGTATCGTACACTTATGTTATTTCTGTTTCACCGTGAACTATTTATTCAAACAATTTATGTCAATGTACTCAGCTTTTAGTTCCCGAATTGCCTTTCATGTTTACCGTACTTAGGTAATTTCTGCTCTTGTCTACCATTTCGGCGTTCGACAGTCGAGTCACAAAACTCCACATACGGCATACATTACTTAAAACAATCCGAGTTCCTACTAACCGAATTACCGACATAAAAAACAACTAAGTTAGTAACAACAAGCATGCCGGCTAAGTTCCTGCTCCAAGTCCCCGAGACCATTTTCGTGTTCCCCACCTTCCCTCTCTTTGCTCTTGACTACCATTTCGGCGTTCGTCAGTCGAGTCACAAGATGATTTCACATGACATACATTACTTTGACTTTGAGAATCGGATTCGGAACTTTCCCGGCATGCACAGAGTAAAATATAAGACAGCTATCCGGCAGTCCCCGGGTTCCTTCCCGGGATGTCGGTAGAAAATAGTAAATGAACTTGACAAAAATACCAAGACAAGCTCATAACCAGGCAGTCCCCGGGTTCCTCCCGGGGTGCCTTATTTTCCTTAATACTGAAAAATTGAGATACAACATACACTGAACCTTTTACGTGTAAAAGGGGCGAAGTAGAGCTACATTCCATGGACGCTTGGTTTCCTCACCGGATTTGTCCATTTCACCTTTCCTAGCCTCCTGTGCATCTACAAGGTAATAAGAATCATTGTGCAATGCCCTGCTTATCACAAAAGGTCCCTCCCATGGAGGTGACAACTTATGCATTCCGGCCGTGCGTTGGATGAGCCTCAGCACCAGATCTCCCTCCCGGAAGACCCTTGGGTGTACTTTCCGGCTATGATAACGACGGAGGTTCTGTTGATAAATTGCCGAACGAGATAGTGCCAACTCTCTTGCCTCCTCGAGTAAATCTACATCATCTTCTCGGGCCTCTTTTGCCTCAGTCTCGGTGAACATTGTCACTCTCGGGGAGTCATACTGTATGTCGGTTGGGAGTACTGCCTCAGCCCCGTATACCATGAAGAATGGTGTGTATCCGGTAGATCTATTCGGTGTAGTCCGGAGACCCCATAATACTGCCGGTAATTCCTCTATCCAGCATCCCGGAGTTCTCAATAATGGTTCGATCAAACGAGCTTTGATGCCGGCCAAGACCAAGGCATTTGCCCTTTCGACTTGCCCATTTGCTTCCGGGTGTGCGACTGATGCTACATCCAGCCGGATTCCCTTCTCAGCACAAAATCGAGCGAATTCCCCCACAGCAAAGTTTGTTCCATTATCTGTGATAATGCTGTGTGGGTATCCGTATCTCAAGATGATGTCTTTCAGGAATTGCACAGCGGTGTGTCCATCGCACTTCCGGATTGGCTTGACCTCTATCCACTTTGTGAACTTGTCCACCATGACAAGTATGTGTGTCATATTGCCCCTTGCCGGCTTGAATTGCCCGACCATGTCCAAACACCATACTGCGAATGGCCAAGTGATGGGGATTGTGTTCAGTGCTGACGCCGGCATGTGTATCCGGTGAGCAAACCTCTGGCATCCCCCACACTTCCGGACAATATCTTCTGCTTGCTGCAATGCAGTGGGCCAGTAGAACCCATGCCGGAACGCCTTTGCCACCAGGGCCCGGGATGATGCATGATGTCCGCACTCCCCTTGATGTATTTCCACCAGCATCTCTTGTCCTTCTGCCGGTTCCACACATCTCTGGAGTACCTCGGTGACACTTCTCTTGTACAGTTCTTGATTGATGACAGTGTATGCCTTTGACCTTCGCAATATTTGCCGGGCTTCCACTTCGTTCTCCGGGAGAGTTCCTTCCAAGATGTAAGCCATAATGGGTTGTGCCCATCCCGGGACAGGTCTATCCGGGAACACGGGAGTGTCTATGTCCATTGGTTCTGCCGACATCACCTCTATCATCATCTTTCTTTGCCTCTCTGAGCACTGGGACGCAGTCCCCGGGTTCGATGTTATGCTCCCGACATCTACTTCCATGGGTACGGCATCTGAACCAGGCTCCTTGGGGATGAAGATAGATTCTGACTCGGGTGACGGTTGAATAGATGGCTTCCTCAGGTGTTCTAGGGCTATCCCGGGTGGGATGGCATCCCGGGATGACCCTAGCTTGGACAAGACATCCGCTGCTTCGTTTTCTCCTCTGGGCACATGTTTGAACTCGCAGCCGTCAAAAAATCCGGAAATTTTCTGCACATGAAACCTGTATAAGGCCATGTTTGCATCAAGAGCATCCCAATTTCCCGACACCTGTTGGACTACAAGGTCCGAGTCACCAAAGCACTCTATCCGGCGGATGCCGATCTCCTTGGCGACGTTCAGTCCATGAACCAAGGCTTCATATTCCGCGACATTGTTGGATGCCCGAAAATGGATCTGCAGCACATACTTCAGTACATCTTGCTTTGGGGAAGTGAGGACCACTCCGGCACCCAATCCGATCTTAGCCTTCGAGCCATCGAAATGCATCCTCCAGAAATTGTAATCCGGTATCGGAGGTTCATACTGCATCTCGGCCCAGTCTACCAAAAAATCCGGCAGCGCCTGCGACTTGATGGCATCTCGTCTCTCGTATGCCGGAGCGTACGGAGACAACTGGATGGCCCATTTGGCTACCCGGCCGCTAGCATCCTTGCAACCGATGATCTCGGCGAGAGGAGCTTCGCACACCACTGTGATCGGGTGTTCCTGAAAATAGTGCTTGAGCTTGGTCACTGCCATGTACACCCCATATGCCATCTTCTGGTAGTGCGGGTAGTTCTGCTTGGATTCCGAGATCACCTCACTGAGGTAATACACCGGTCTCTGTATTAGCTTGCCCCCTTCTTCCCTTTCTACCACCATTACGACACTGACTACCCGGTTGGTTGCAGCAATATACAGCAGCATAGGTTCCTTGGGTAACGGGGATGCCAACACAGGTGCTGTTGAAAGCATTCTTTTCAGATCATTGAACGCTGCATCAGCTTGCGGGGTCCAGACAAATGTTTTGCTCTTCTTCATCAGTTGATACAGAGGCAAGGCCTTCTCCCCAAGTCGGCTCACAAACCGACTTAAGGATGCCAGACACCCGGTAAACTTCTGCACATCCTTGAGACGCACGGGCAACTTCATGCTCTCAATAGCGCGAATTTTTCCCGGGTTGACCTCGATTCCCCGGCTTGAGATGAGGAAACCGAGTAACTTCCCTGCTGGCACACCAAACGTGCACTTATCCGGGTTCAACCTCATCCGGAATCTTCTCAAGTTCTTAAATGTTTCCCTCAGATCATCTATTAATGAGGCTTTTTCTTTAGTTTTTATGACTATGTCATCGACATAGACCTCGGCATTTCGGCCTATCTGGTCATGCAAGCATTTCTGCATGCACCTTTGGTATGTAGCACCAGCATTTCTCAACCCGAAAGTCATAACACGATAGCAATAAGCCCCATAAGGGGTAATGAAAGCAGTTTTCAATTGATCATCCGGATTCAAAGGTATCTGGTGAAAACCAGAATAAGCATCTAGAAAAGTTAAAAGCTCACTCCCGGCAGTGGAGTCTATCACTTGATCTATCCGGGGCAGCGGAAAGGGATCTTTCGGGCATGCCTTGTTGAGGTTGGTGAAGTCGATGCACATGCGCCACACCTTAAGCAGGAGGGGATCATCTTTCTTCTTCTCAACCAGGACCGGATTCGAAATCCAATCCGGTTGCAGCACCTCCATGATGAATCCGGCGGCCAGCAGTATAGCCAGATGCTCCATGACAGCAGCTCTTCTCTCATCCGAGAGGCGCCTAGTTGGTTGCTTCACCGGCTTCGCATCCGGTCGAACAAACAGAGAGTGCTCAGCCAACTCCCGATTCTCACGGAGGAAGTCGACGAGCTCGCCTTCCTATTTGCTGTCCAGGTTGCTGCCAATGATAACTTGGCGCTCCGGGTTGCTGGGATCCACGCACACCTTCTTGGTATCCTTTGGGGGCTGAAAGGATGCCCCCTGCTCCGGGTTCACCATCCCGGGCATCCCGAGTTGGGAGGTCTTGGCCATCGCCACCACCTGCTGGATCCTCTTCTTTTCTTCCGCGATCACCAGGGACTCAGCTAAGCACGACCCCGCCGAGGCACACTCCATGGAGCGCTTGTGGTCTCCCGAGATGGTGATCACACCATTGGGTCCCGGCATCTTCATCTTGAGGTAGCCCACGTGAGTCGAGATCATGAACTTGGCGAGGGCTGGTCTACCGATCAGGGCGTGATACGGGCTCTCGAGGTCCACGACCTCGAACTCCAAGCTCTCGGTTCTGCAGTTCTCCCGGGTTCCAAATAGTACCTCCACCCAAATCTTTCCCATGGGCGAGCAAGAGACTCCGGGCACAATGCCATGGAAGGTTGTCTCGGTGGGCAGCAGGGTGTTCATGGATACTCCCAGCTTCAGCATCGTGTCCTTGTACATGATGTTGATGGCACTGCCATTGTCAATCAGAACCCGGCTGAAGCGGACGTTGAGGTTAGGTCCGACAAAGGTTGGGTCCACCACTAAGGCATACGCTCCCGGCTTGGGCATAACCCGGGGGTGATCCTTCCGACTCCAGGTGATCTCCATCTCGGACCAGTGCAAGAATTTGGGCACCGCCGGGATCACAACATTCACCTCCAGGGCACGCTGCCGCACACTCTTTCGGTCAGTGGGCTCGGTCACGAAGACCACATAGCTCTGATGTGCCTCCCGGTAGTTGCTCTGCTGATGTCCGGCTTGGTTACCGTTGTCGTTCCGGGTATGCACCACATTCACTGGGCGAGGTGGGGGTCCTCTCGGAGGAGGGGGAAGTCGCACAGCATTGGCCCCCGATGTCGGAGGAGGGGGTCTCGGGATGTTGGGCCGAGATGCCGGAGCAGTCTGCCGAACAGCTCCCGAGCTGCCCTCCTGCAACGTGCGCTGATACCAGCTGCACTGCCGAGTAGAATGGTTTGCGGGTTTGTTGGCCTCCAGAGTGTGGTAGCAGCAGGGCTTGTTCAACATTTCCTCATACGTCAGGGGCTTCTTCTGCTCCACCCAAGTCTTCTGTACCTCCTGACTTTGACCCCAAGCCGGGCCACTTGTCTTCTGACGCTGGCTGTTGCCGGCATCCTCCTGCTCCCGGGTTACTGCTGCGACATGCTGCGCGGCATGGTGGTACTCGGGCTGATTCCTCTTGTGGCCGAACTCCTGGCGATCATGGCTCCTACTCGGTCCCAAACGCTGAGGTCCCGCATTCCTCCTGTTGGAGTCTCCGACATCCACTAGGGGTTGCATGGGATCTCCAAGCGTATAGGTGTCGGCGATGCGCATGGTTTCTGCCAAGGTTGTTGGCATCTTTCTCTGCAATTTCTGCCACAGCATAGAGCCATGCCGGCATCCTTGCGCAAACCAGGAAATGGCCTGTGCCTCCACCACTCCTTCGCAAGAGTTGCGAATATTGCTCCACCGGGTAAGGTACTCCCGATCTGTCTCATTGCTCCTTTGCCTACAGATGGCGAGCTGTTGAGGCCTGTTGGGCCTTTTGTACGTGCTGGTGAAGTTGCTGATGAACGCCTCCTCGAAATCTAACCAGCAGTCTATACTGCCAGTTCTCAGATTGTTCAGCCAGATCCGGGCTGGTCCTTCCAACATCTGCGGTACATAGCGTACCGCCCATCGTCTGTTTCCACCGGCTATGCTTACTGCAGTTACATAGTCGGTCAGCCAGTCCTCCGGCTTCTTGCTACCGTCATAGGTCTTGGCACCTCGGTTGAGCTGAAAGTTCCGAACCAGAGGTTCCCGCATGATCCGAGGTCCAAAGCAGGCAGGTCCCGGAGGTCCTTGCTCTTCCACCAACTCGGATTGGTGAATCCGGTCGAGCCGGAATCTGGCGTCTGCCGGGTTCAGCTGCCTGGTTCCTATCCGAGATCCCAAAGGGTTCTCGTCCGGCTGGTATCCGAGCTGCTGCAACCTCGAGTTGCCATCATTGAGCCTGTCTTGCGCAGGGACCAGGGCCTGCTGGGGAACGGAGACGACTTCCCTCTGCGGGTTTCCCTGATCGTGAGGAGGATTCCGAGGAGGATTACCACAGCCAACCGGGTTATTGTTTCCTACACCTCGGTTACCATCCCCACGGGTACTTCCCGCCTGTCCTGAGTTACGCTGTCCGGCCTGCCCGGCTTGCTGGATACCGGCGAAGGCCGGATCATAGGTCTGTAGCTGCTTGTTCTTTCCGGAACCTCGACTCCGGCTCCGGCTCTTGCTCTTGCTCTTGCTCCTGCTCGGATGCGGGGAAGAGGCCTCCCCATCCGACCTCTGGCTGTCGGGTCTGGCTGAGTGCACTTGGGATCCTGCCCCGGGGTTCTTCTTCTTGAAGGCCAGATTCTGACGATTGGGTTCAATTACCAACTCGTTTACCCTCTCCTGCTGCTTGCGCAGGGCTTCGCCGGATAGCCCCACCAACTCGGCCATGGCGGCTTCGGCGGCCCTAAGGGTTTTCGCCGGTGAGCTGTACACCGGCTTCCCCGCAGAAATCCGACTTTCTGTGTTACTGGTGGTGGCTCCACCAGCTAACTCCTCATTCACTATTCTTCCTTTCTTGCGCAGATCTGCAATGCGCTTCTCCCGGGAGTCAATTTTAGGGAATCCGTGAGCTGCATTGTACTCCCGGAGGCTAGCACTGAGCTCGCGGCGGATCTCGGCGATCTCCTGCGCCTCAGCGAGTAGCAATTTCCGCTGCTCCTCTAGCTCTGCCGAAGTAGACTGGGCATCTGCTCCGGTAGCTACCGGTATGGCCAACTTAGCCACGAGTCCCGAGAGGGGATCCGGACGGCGTCGCGGATGGGATGACTGCGGATCGCCATCTCGGGCCGCAGGCCTCTCCTGCGGGGGTTTGGCCAAACGGGGGTGGCCTTCGGTATCGCCGTCAGCATATTGATACTCCTCCTCGGTTGCCCCCACCATCATCACTGCGACGGAACTCGGGGGGCGATCGGTACGCAGACCCCGAGCAGCGCAGAGCATGGGAGGGTCCTCAGCTTCCAGGACTACGTCCGGGTAGCTACATACAACCTCGGTGGCCACGTAGGTGGTGAACCTACCGAAATCGATGAGACACCCGTTCACCGGAAATGGTTTGCTCCGGAAACACCCAGCATTGTCGCAGACGAAGTCCATCTCCCCTAGCCTTACGACTAAGCCAGAAAGAACCCGAACGCCGAAACGAACGGGGGAGCCCGTCCGGATGTGTACACCAGCTAACGCCTCTGTCGGCCCCACGGTGGGCGCCAACTGTCGTGGTGGTGTCACGGCAGATGCCATAGGATGGCTAATTTGTGGGGCCGATGGACGTTGGTGGATCCGGGGAGGGATAGCGAGCTTAAGAGCTCACACGGGGAGGATCCCGGTGAAACCGAGATCTCCCAAGAACTAAGAACAAGAACAAAGTGCAAAGGGGAAGATCTAACAAATACAAACAAATGCACGAAGGCACAAAGCACACACACGATATACCCAGGTTCAGGGCCCTCGTGAGAAGGTAACACCCCTACTCCTGCCTTTCCTCTCTATATATTGGTGGTACAAAGACTACAACTTGCTACAAGATCTGTCAAAGGATGAAGGACAAAGAACTAGATGAACTCAAGGTCAAGAGGAATAACTGCTCTAAGAGTAAATGTGACTATAGCTTTGGCTCTGAAGTTGGTCTCTCCCTCTCAGGAGCAGTTATGGCGCCTTTTATAGAGGTCCGGCCAGGAGGGCCGGAAACCCTAACTTGGCTTGGCCCCACCGGACAGGCCTAACCGGGATGTCGTCACCGGCTAGTGCGACCTAGTCGCCGGACTATCCGGTGTAGCCCCTTCGTCATCATCTCGTTAAGGACGGCAGGCGCCGTCCTGCATCATCATTGTCCCCTTGTCAGAGACAAGACATGTCTTTGCCCATCCCGGATAGCCTTTTCCGGATTGCCGGGCTAGGCATGTCAGGTCTTGTCGTACCACGGTCGTACCGGCTGACGCGCTCCCGTGTCAGGCGGGAGGTGACCATGTTTCCGTGTCAGGCGGGAGGTGACCATGCTTCCGTGTCAGGCGGAACGGTACTTCCCCCCGCGATAGACGGGAAAGCCTGCTTTAGACCGTTGACGGTCTACCGGGAGCCCTCTCGCCGGCTACCTCCTCGCTTGCCACTATGAGCTTCTGCATAAGATCAAGATCGACATATGCATCCCGGTTAGCACTTACCCGGACTACGTATCCGGTAAAGCCGAGTACATCTCCACCCGAGAGTCTCCCCGGAGTCCTAGATCCGGGATCCTTCCCGGAGATGTCCGAGCTCGTCTCAGGATGAGTATCTCTAGGCCTAGCCTCCCGAAGATGTCTCAGCCTACCGGCAAAGACATCTTCGAGAAGCTAGTTCTTAGAGGAACCACCCGCTTATGTCTGTGCTGCGATTGCGAGGGCCGGGGGTGTCTATTTATAGCTGCTAGAGCTGACCCTTGCGTCTGCCAGGAGGCACTTTGTCCTCTACCAGCGCTCAGGGGTCAATCTGCCCTTTCAGCACCTCAGGAGGTGTCCCTTGCTGTCGCCAAAGTTCAAGTACTGTTGATATCTACCGGATTATACCGGAATCTGCCCCTACCCGGGGGGCAGCCCCCCGACACATGTGGCTGCCGTCTAGAGTACACACGGAGGTTTTGCGGCCAGCGATCTGGAACAGGTGCAGGAACCTTGAGAGAACAAAATTGAATTGTATGAACCTGAACCTGCACATCATCATTAGTGTTAGAACCCATATAATTATCCTCAGTAGCCTTCTCCCCCCTCATGACCACCTTGCATAGAGTGTAGGTGGTCAAGATCTGCAAATAACAGACTTAAGTCAGTCGATTCACCATAGAATGGCTCAGATTCCCTGAAGGTGACGTCCATGCTTACAAACATGCGCTTCGTAGAGGGGCTCCAACACTTGTACCCTTGCTGACTCGAAGAGTAACCCATAAACACACATTTCACTGCCCTTGGGTCTAACTTCCCAATAGATGGCCTATGATCCCAGACAAAACATGTACTTCCAAATAACTTTGGAGGGACAACAAACTTATTTTCTCCAAACAACAACTCGCAAGGAGATTTCATACCTAGTATCCTGGAAGGTGTTCGGTTGATCAAGTATGTAGCTGTCATGACTGCTTCACTCCACAAAAACTTGGGAACATTCATTGTGAACATTAGTGAGCGAGCAATTTCCAGAACATGGCGATTCTTGCACTCTGCTACACCATTTTGAGGAGGAGTATCTGGGCATGATGTTTGATGAAGAACGCCCTGTGCAGACAAGAATTCCCCAAAAATGGTGTTCACATACTCTGTGCCATTGTCAGTCTGGATCACCTGCACCTGCACCTGAAACTGATTCTTCACGTACACATGAAAGTTCTGAAAACATTTAAACACCTCATCCTTATGGCGCATCAAGTAAACCCACGTCATACGAGAATAGCAGTCAATGAAGGTAACAAAGTGCTTCATTCCATTAACTGACACCACTGGACATGTCCATACATCCAAATGAATCAGCATAAATGGAGATATACTCCTCATCCCCTTACTCACATACGAGGTTCTTGTGTGTTTAGCATATTCACAGGCATCACATGACAACTTGCCCTTGTCTATTCCACACATAACATCAGGAAATATTCTACTCATCTTATCGAAAGATACATGCCCCATCCTACAGTGATGGATCATCGCTTGTTTCTCCTTGTCCTCCATGGTTGCAGCACACCCCAAGTTCGGTTGCACGTCCATGTACCAACGCCCTCTACGCCTGGTGCCAGTCCCAACCATCTTCCTCTTCTGTCGCTCTTGAATTACGCAACCAAACTTGTTAAAAATCACACTACAGTCAATTTGATTGATCAAAGCACTTAACGAGGCCAAATTGACTGGAAACGCTGGCACATGTAGAACCGAGGATAAAGAGATGTTGAGAGTGCACATTATTGTACCAATCCCGGCAACATGCTGATTTGTACCAACAGCAGTTTGAATGGTACCCTTGTGAGTAGGAGGATGTTTACTGTAAGACTCAAACACTGCAAATTTACCCGCAACATGCTTAGAAGCACCAGAGTCAAGAACGCACTCTGTATCAATTTCATTTGCAGCAAGATATGCCCTTTCAGAAATACCTTCATTCGTGGAGGCCCAGTGAGCAAGGTCTCCATAGGTAGCATCATCAACTTTTGTGTCCTTTGGTGTCCCATTGTCCTCTTCAACTACCATATGTGCCTTCTGACCCCCTGAGTGTCCTGAATATCCACCTCTACCTCTAGCATTCTGATCCCCTGAGTATCCACCTCTGCCTCTATAAGTCTTGTTGCCTCCTCCTCTATAATATCCCCTGCCTCTGCCCCGAGTTGGACAATCCCACTTCAAGTGACCTGGCTCCCCACAGGTAAAACAATCTCTGGTTTCTTTCCACTCCCTGCGCTCAGTGGCTACAAACATTGGAGAGGGCACAACCTTTTCATCAACTTTCTCAAGAGATAGGCGCACTTCCTCTTGATTCATTGCTGCAATGGCCTCGTCAATGGTAGGCAGGGAGGTTTGGTGCATCAGGGAAGCCTTCCTACCATCAAAGCGACAGTCAAGCCCATCTAAAAGTCTCAGCACACGCCTTCGTGCCATCCAACTGTGCCCTGACTCGATGCTGGCTGCATCATAGAGTTCAAGAGGGTCACAGTTATCCTGCTCTGCCCACAACGACTGCAGCTCTGCCACATATGTCATCACTGACATTTCTCCTTGGTGGATACGATGAATCTTCCCATCAGTCTGAGCAATGAGCATGACATTGCCCTTGCCGGAGTACTGAGTAGACAAAGTCTTCCACATGTCCGCAGCAGTGGTTAGCCCCTCCACAGAGCGAGCTATGGGTGGCATCACAGAGTTCAATAGCCATCGCACAAGTAGCGAGTTGGTGACCTTCCATTGTTTCCATGCCGCACCGGTCTTGTCTTTCGGAGCACAAACAGTGCCAAGCACATAACCTTCCAGATCCTTCTGCTCCACAATCAGTAACGCCCTCCGCGACCAACTCAAATAGTTGGATGTACCCTCAAGTTTGATCTCAGTGGGCGGCAACACAAGTTTCTGAGCCACTTCCCCTTTAGAAACAATGGCCCCAGCAGAGGATACATCCGTCTTGGTAGTGAAGAAAATAGTGAGCTTCTCTAGAGCCTCAACAAGGATTTTTGCATCACCCATCTTCCTGACCAGCTACATGGAGCAGCTAGGTCCCTTGCCTCCAGATTGCAGTTTCCTTCTCCTCACAAGAACCTGCACGCAACAGCTACAACAGGGCAGCATGAGCCCCTCTCTCCTTCTCTATCTTCCTCGAGTCAGTACGCACGCTTTTGCTACTCCACGCTCCAACCAATAACAGTAGCAACTCCAAGAAGCCTCACCATCCACACATCACCACACACACAGCACCACAACACCCCTGATGCGCCGCCTTGCCTCCCCGCCGCCTTGCCGGCGACTGCACCACCTTTGCGGCAGCCTCCGGTAACCTGTGCTCTGATACCATGTTGAACTAAGAGCTAAGCATATCTTCGAGCTATGGCGGCTGGCTTGGTGGATTAGGTTAGACGTCCACAACTTCAGCTTCACTTATACTGAGTTATCAGATGGGCTGGGCCAAATGGGCCAGCATACCGGTTCAACAAGATGATTGACCTGCTATTACTGAGAATAAGTGGTACAGTATATTACTCTTGCCGGCGTTAGCTCAAGAAGCTTATGTTCCACTAAGTTATATGATGACAGCAGTGCTTCTCATCTGCAAGCAGTAATCTGCCTTTATCTTGTTCAACTTCACTACCACCTTGTCCATTGGGGTTCTTTCATCAGGTATCATTGATGAGCACCGTAAACCCAACTCTATCACAGATGCAAGGCATGTGTTGAGGATGATGGAATGCTCTTTCAAGCTGCTATTATTGACAGCATGGCAATCACTCTTGTTTCCACTTGATAGAACTTTGTGGTCCACAACATCTACAAGCCTGGTTGGAAATGCTTCACTGACCCATTGTCGCAAGCTCAACTCCCCACCAAACAACGGATTAGTGGGTCTTTTCCCCGTGAAGACCTCCAGAAGCATGATCCCATAGCTGTACACATCGCTCATCCGTGATGCCTTACCAGTTAATCCATACTCTACTCACTTCACATATAGGAAGTTAAGAACACAATGGAAATATATAAGATATTTTTTTTTGTAAAGGCTTGTTTTTTTACAAGATATGAAGTGGTAATACCTGGTGCCATGTAGCCTATCATTCTGGGCATTCCTGTCAGAGCAATAGAGTTATTATCTCCCAACAACAACTTGGCTATGCCAAAGTCAGAGACATGTGCATTCATGTCTTCATCTAGCAATACATTGCCAGGCTTCAGATCACAATGAAGAACAACCTCAGTGTGCTGGTGGTGAAGATACTCCATTGCCATTGCAACATCTAGCATAATTTCTAATCTCTTGAGGAAACCAAAACACTGATGTCTGTGCCTGGAGTACAACCAGCTATGCAAACTTCCATTTGGCATGTAGTGGAGCACCAATGCCTTGAAGTCAAAATTGGAGCAAGTGGTAAGTATTCTCACTAGGTTTCGGTGATGAGCCATGCGTAGAGCACGACTTTCAGCATCAAAACTCACATAGGACCCTTCATTTTGCATGTTGAAGACCTTTACTGTGATAATTGATTCATCATCCAGTTGACCCTTGAAAACCTTGGCAAAGTTCCCAGATCCAATAAGATTGCCCTCACTGAAGTTTTATGTAGCACGAACAAGCTCGTGGAATGGTACTAACCAATAGTTGATTATGTTGGACTCCGAGGGAACTGATATCTTTTTGCACTTCTAGGTCTTTTTTCTAATCAGTACACAAAAGCAGGTAGCTAAAATTGCAAATCCCATGGCTGCAGGAAGTATATTTTTTATCAATGAATCCCATGATTTATGATTGCTCTAGCAGGGTGAAATGCCTACCCTTGAGAGGCCACAAAGAGCATGGTTTCCTCTCGGAGACTGGAGTGTGATGTTTGAGAAAACTCCACTATCCGGTACTGGACCATCTAGTTTGTTGAAAGAGAGGTTCAAGCTAGTGAGGAAAGTCAAATTGGCCAGTGACATTGGTATGTAACCTTGAAGGGAATTGTATGATAGGTCCGTGGTCTCTATGCTGACTAGCTCTCCAAACGAGCTTGCGATTTGTTCATGGAATGAATTGTTTGACATGTTCAGATAGGTCAGCATCTGGAGCCTGCCCAAGGAATCTGGTAAGCCACCGGTCATGAGATTGCTTGAAAGATCCATTTGAGAAATTTGTTTTACTTGGCCAACATCCATGGTCAGTGGACTACTCAGCATGTTGTGTGACAGATCAAGACTGATGAGCTTTGTAAGGCGCCACAAACTCAAGGGTATGTTTGAGGACAGTGAGTTAAGAGAAGATGTCATGTACTGCAGCTCGCTTAGATTGCCCACATTGCTCGGTATTGAGCTAGAAAACTGGTTTTTATCAAGATGCAATCGTGCGAGGCGTTTTAATCTGGAAATTTCTTCTAGGATGACACCGGTGATGGTGTTGTTGAAAAGGTTGAGTTCCTGGAGATTGTTCAGTGCACTGATCGATACAGGAATTACCCCGCTCAGTTGGTTTCCATCGAGATCAATTGTCCTAAGGTTGCTAAGATTTGCAACTGTATACGGAATGCTCCCAGTTAGGCTGTTAGAACTTGCTATGAAGTACTGGAGCTGTGAACTAAGGTTTCCCAATTAGTCAGGTATGCTTCCTGTAAACGAATTGGTTGACATTCCAAGGGTAGTGAGGTTATTGCAATAGGAGAGTCCTTGGAGAAAATCTAGCTTCCCACTTAGCCTATTTCCATCAAAATACAGGCATGTGAGACTACAGATATTCCCAATCGTTGTTGGGATTGATCCAGTGAAGGCATTCAGTGTCAGATCAAGAGTGCTGATGCTTGATATATTGCCGATGGATTCGGGAATGGTACCGGTCAGGAGGTTGGTCGAAAAGCTCAAGTAACTGAGGTTTCTCAAATATCCTATTTCAGGTGGAATCTCTCCCTGCAGCTGGTTGGTAGTAAGATCAAGCATGACAAGGTTGGTGAGGTTGCTTAGCTCAACCGGAATCTTACCAACGAGGTTATTTGCCGCCAGTATAATGGTAGAAAGTCGAGGCATGGTTGCCAACCAAGCCGGTACAGGACCAGTGAAGTTATTAACTCCCAAGGTTAGAAGCTCAAGATTTGCATTTGACCAGTGCAGGCGGGATGTTTCCAGTGAAGTGATTCGAAGCAAGACCCAGTTTTTGCAGCATAGGGAGGTTAAAGCTCTTGTTTCCAGGGAGGGAACCAAAAAGATTGTTGTTTGCCAAACCGAAGATTCGGAGCATAGACATGTTGAAGATGGCAGCAGGGACAGTGCTAGTAAGAAGGTTGAGTTCCAGGACTAGGATTTTTAGTTTCCTCAGCGAGCCGATCGTGTTAGGTATGCCTCCGGTGAGCCTGTTTCGGCCAAGCCATATGACACTCAGATCAGGCGTGTTGTTGAAGAGGCCTGGAGGTATGGTGCCACTCAGGCCGTTGGACTTGAGGCAGAAGGAGATTTGCCCTACAGGCAATTAATAAACTGTATTTCTTTATCATATCTCGTTTGTTCATAATAAGTTTTTGTGTCATGCTATAACCGTATTAAGCGGAAACATTAATATAGGTGTGATGCATAAACAACCAGTTCCCTCGTAGCCTCTACTAAGACTAGTTTCGTTGCGGGATTGATGATCGAGGTTTTCCGATCATAGGGCATGGGGTCGGTCAGCAATGGAAGTCATGTCGTTGGTTGAACGATGTGAAGGACATACCCATATTTGTAGGACGTAGTCATTACGCTTTCGACCGTGAGATCAACTCTTATTGTTATTCCTGGAAGATACTGTGATCGCACCAAATGTCGTATCTTATATATTATGTCAATAACGGTGAAACTTTTGGGTATCGGAAGGGGGTAGTTGAGACGAGGGGTCAAGAGCGGGATTTGCCAATCTGCATAGCAGGATAGATACTCTAGGCCCCACTCGGTGAGATTATGTCTAATGAGATTGTAAGCATGTGACTAGTTCACGGAGACATGAAATCATAGATGAGTAGAAGATAGCGTTGTCAGAAACAAGGTCAGCTAGGTATGGAGATATTTATGAACGATGCTCGGACACGCTAAGTAGCACTATGGCAAAAGGTTTAACACTTTACGTTCAGGTTTGATAGATGAGAGTCATTCGTTATATCACATTGATTAATTCATGGGGTCCAGGCCTACGAGATAGTCGTTGATCAGAGAGGAATCTCGATCATACTGTTATTATATCGAACCGCTAGGGTAACACACTTAAGGGGTTTCGACAAGACAACCGAAAAGGAAAGAGATCACCGGGAACGTCCCGGGAGAGGTCCGATGGAGATCGGGCAACGACGAAATAGTTTTCGGAGCTAGAATAAATTATATATAATATGTTTAATATTAATTAGTGTAATTAATGTCCAAATATGATTTATATATTTATTTTCGTATATATTTAGTCTGATTTCACTAATTGGCCTTCTGGTCGAAAGAAGGCCCAAGAGGGGAAAATTCCTCAAGGGAATTCGGTGGGAGCAAGGTGGCCGGCCTAGGTGGGTCAAAAGGGGCCCACCAGGTGGCCGGTGCACCAAGGGCTGCCGCACCAGGCATGTGGGATTAGTCCCACATTGCCTGGCTGGCAAGTTGGCTCCCCCTGGGAGCCTATATAAGAAGGGGCACCCCTGGCCTTTAAATTCACCAATTAATTCCCCAATTCTCCCTCGATTTTATGATTCCCTTTGTTGGAGTTCCGCCGAGTTGAGAGGGGGATCTCTCCACCATAGCCCGATGTCGCGCTGCTGGTGTTCCGGTCCAAGTCTTCCACTGCTCGTCCTGGACTGGAGCATCGGAGGTCGTCGTCTCCACCATACGTGTGTAACGCCCTCCGAGGTGATGCGCTAGCGGTGCTGGGAGGTCTACTTCCACTACACGACCTTGAGGTCAGCTTCATCGGTCTTCATCGTCGACGTTCGTGCGGGAATGTAATCCCGCTTTCGGTCTACAAGCGTATGTATTCTGATCTCCGTTGTACTACTATATCTGCATAGAATAGATCTTGGCTTGTTTTAAGGATATCGTTGTTAGGAATTTTTTTTCTTTTCTGCCTGCGATCCCCTTCAGTGGTATCAGAGCCGATCTATCGTAGATATAGTTGTACGTTGTTAGAACCCGTGTTCTACACGGGGGCACCGTTCCTATTATTTGCTACCCTCTAGCGTGCACTTGTGATTCCAGCGGCATCGAGTTTGCTTATGCAAGACTGGTTCCACTACTGACAGACGTCTTGTACAGTATCTGTGGCTGGCGGCTGTCTGTCTCTCTCTCTTTAGTTGGTCTTGCATTTTCAATGGAGGGCCCGAAAGGGATGCTTAAATATGCAATTATTGGATCGTTGTTGTGGTCATAAGTTCGTAGGTAAGAAGCGGTTCTTTTTACGAAAGCCCCAGCCACGTAAAATATGCAAGAGATAAAGTAGAAGCGTCTAACTTTATTTTACAGGGGCAATGTGATATGGTCAAGGTAGGTTTATTAAATTGTTTATGGACTGCGGGCGCCAAGAAGACCATGACGCAATGGACTATATCACATCGCATTACATTTGATGTTATTTTGTGCATTTTATATTGTGTGATTATATATATATATATTAGTATATATTAGTTATGTGGCGCTAGTTATATATAAGATGATCCCTTAAAAATACCACAAGTGTTCTTCCTCCAACGAGCACCACCAAGAAAGTTCAACGTTATGAGGCATGCCGTGACGATCGGGTGTCAGACATATCGTCGTTCGCATACAGTGGGTGTAAGTCATGTTGCACAAGCGTTACGTGGAGGTTATTGTGGCGAGCCTAGCATATGCAGATATGAACTCGGAACACGGAGGCCGAAAGGTCGAGCATGAGTCACAGAGTTGTTATGATTGACAATTGACTACCCTTGAAGTTGTGTTGCCGGCTCTGACGATGAGGGGTTGTGCAATGGATGTTGGTCGTGTAATCGCTTAAACGACCAGGAGGGATGTTCGTTTGAGTGGGAGTTATGTTAGTTATTTTCTTAAAATACTATAACTCAAAATTATTATGAACAAAGTCTTATGTTGTTGCAAATTCTATTGTAGATGTCTTGCCCCTCGTTTAACCTAGGTTTGTTCCTTGAGAAAGAAAAGCTTAAGACCAATGGGTCAAACTTCATGGCCTGGTTCCGCAACCTGAGGATCGTCCTCACTCACCATAGGGTGGCTTACGTCATTGAAGCCGCCATAGGAGACCCTCCCGAAGATGACGCCTCTGGTGATGAGAAGAAGGTCTTCCAGACCAAATCGGAGGATTCCTCCTTTGTCCAGAGTGGCATGCTCTACGCCATGGAAGCCAACCTGCAGAAGCGCTTTGAAAAGATGAGCGCCTATGAGATAATTTCTGATCTCAAGGCTGTCTTTGCGCCGCAGGCTAAGGCTGAGAGATATGAAGCTTCTGAGCTTTTCTTCTCGGCCAAGATGGAGGAGCATAGAAGTATAAGCAAGCACGTGGTCAAGATGTCTGGCTACATTCAACGCATGAATGCTCTGGAATGCAAGATTCTCGATGAGCTGGCGAATGATAGGGTGCTGCAATCGTTGTGTAGTGACCTCACCTTTTATTATAAGGTGGAAGTCCCTGTGTTAATGTGCTAGTCCCTGGATCAAATGCTAGCACCACAGTTTAAGATGTATATCATGCAAAAGTGTCAAATACTTTATTAAATCGCATGATCCAGTGTTACAAATATCTCTTACAACTTGCATAACCTGAAAAGGCTAGCAAAATTTCCAAGAGTAGCAACGGAAAATAGTAGATACAATGAGCCTCATCATCTTCATGTGCCACAGGCAAAGCATGTTGGTTGTAGACTCGAAATCCTATCGAATACTCACTCGTCGTCTATCGAATCTGCAAGGTTTAGTTGCAGCCTAGCTATAAAGGGTCAGCATAATTGAATTGTGGTGGCAAGTGACTTTTCAAAGCTAATATTCTACTAAGCTATATCTATATGCTTATTTGGCTGGTGGAGCTCAAGGCTATTGCGCAAAGCAAGTTTTCTCCTACTTTTGGTAAACAACTTTTTGAAACAATATCTTCTCTTTATAAGACAATCTTGAGACAAATCCATGTCTCCTACCCATGTTCACCCATCAAAGTTTTATTAAGAAATTGGGATGAAGAGATTTTCAGAAGACAGCCTTGTGTAGTTACTCAAATTGTCCGATGCCGGGGACACGGCTAAGATCTTAGGTTTTAACTCTCGAGAGTGTGTGCACTTTCACCATTAGACTTAATCATCCCAAACTATCCTCTACACTCCTTTAGTGAGAAGGAAAAGGAGAAGATCAAGACGAGACTTTTCAGAAGTTGCTTTCCCATGATCATACTAAGAGATTACCACCATCCTATCAACTCTACCACCATCAATCTCTTGACCCAGGTCCACATCAACTTACTCCATCAAGACAGAGCCCATATTGACCAATGGTTGCACGATAAGCAACTAAACTCAGTGTAAACTTAAATCTCATAGCCCTGGGTGGCCTACCACAAGTAAGCAACTCAGGTTAACACCGCATATCATGGCCCCAAGTAAGTGGAAACTATCTTGGGCGAAGACAACCATGAAACTTGGCCCTGAGAAGCCACTCAACTTGAAACCTCCTCGATCGACCCAATCCACCCAGGCGTTAAATTAATTTAGTGGAAATTTTCATTTATCACATCAACCATAAAACAATCATTTTTGCAGCAGGTGCTTCCACTAAATTATAATAGGGTCTAACTGGAATTTCTAAGGGGTAACCTAACAGGTTTGCATAGCATTCTACAATACCCCAAAACCTATCATGCATACTACTTTTACAAATACTGCTTAAAATACTAGGTATGCAATAGAATAAAATAGTAGGTGTTTTATGAAGTCACTTGCCTGATGAATGTTGTCGTTTCTCACACACTCATTGTCGACAACGAACGTTGCACTCCGTTCAATCTATAAAGTAAAAAGACATACAATAAACAAGAAATTCAACAAGCACATAACAATTAAAACAAAGAAGCGTAAAAAGGCTTAGCACATGGTTTGGTCAAGGGTATCACATAATTTGATATGCAAAAGGAATTAATGTGATTGAGTTAAGGGTTTGCCAATTTGGTCAGAGGATGGTCTTAAAAAAAATTTAAACCAATGAATGCCGAGATGGTTTGAAAACAATTTAAAAGCAAGGTTCGCAATTTTAAGTTATCCAGCATATTTAAATACAATTACACAAGTCTATCTTTTAAAATTGATTTAATGAGACTTTGTGTTAAACTTGTTCAAATGATCACACATTAACTTTGGAAAAGGTTTTAAGCTAATTTAAAATTCAAGTTAAATTAAAGTAACATAACAAATCATTTTAAATCCAAACTTAAATGTTCATATTAATAAATTAATAATCTAGATATTTAAATTGGCATCAAGTTTTAAAATAAAATTTGTACACTAAATCATTTTAAGGTTGGTCAAAATAATGTATAATCGAATACTTATTCTACATCTTAATAATTCCAAAAATATTTCATTTGAAAATTTCTTGGACATACACAATAAAATCTATGTCCAATTTACTTAAATCGTGCATTTAAACACTTGAACGAGTTTAAAATAGTCAAAGTTGGAAAATAACAGTGATAAAAGATTCTACAGGTCAAGAGCTTTCCATAGACATAAAGTTCATCAAATTTGGACATGAGGTTCAAAAGTTATGAGAGTTTTAAGTTATAGAGGTGTTTCTGCAAAATCTGCATATGAATTTCCTATTGGGGTCAACCCAGAAAACAGCTAGGCAAAGAGGCAAGATGGTGACTGGTGGAACAGGTTGGTTTAGACAAACTCACTATATCGTAGGATCAAAAAGCAAATAGCTAAAGTTACGACACTACTCGATCTAAAAATGGATCGTACAGTGTACGAATAAATACTACACTAGACTAAAATCTAAAACTACTCAGAAACTACGCTACAGAAAATATACTACTAAATTTGTAGCCTAAATTACTCTACAAAAACTACTCTACGAAACTAAATATAAAAGGCGGAAAAAGAGAAGATATGCGCAGTACCTCCGTTGTGTGAGAAGCGCCGTCGAGAGAGAAGAAGAGAAATCCCACCAATAGAAATCCCACCGGAGATAAAATAAATATTTTATTTTATTCTAGTCAAACCAAAATAAATGGTTCAACCCAAATTTTGATTTGTGATTTGGCCCATACATATGGGGTGTATATATAGGATAAAACTGGGTGTGAGTTTGGCTAAACTAGCAAGATGGGACTAAAAGGAGGGAAAAGGAGGCAACAGCCGCACAGCGCGTGGGTTGGCCCCGCGCGCGCGAGTAGGCCGGCCCAGCTGCGCTGCGCGCTGAGTTTTTTATTTTTATTTTTAATTTAATTCATATCTTTTAATTTATGGCTCCAAATTAAGTCAAATAAATTTCTAAAAATTTGTAAAAACATTATCTTTGTGTTAAACCAGTTGTGGGTATGTTTTGAACATTTTTGAAAATTAATATTTTGAAATATTTATAAAATGCAAAATTGCCCATTTAGGTCAACTTTGAAATTAGGGGTTTAATAATTCATTTTGGGTTAAATAAAATTTATGAAATTACCCACATTTAAATATGTTTGAATTTAAGTTATTTGCTCATATTCCAATATTAAATCATTTTTGTCTTTAGTACAATATTAAAAACATAAAACATTTATTTGAAATGGAAAGGGAAATATAATGCATTCATTTGAGTTTTATATTATGATAAAACATAACACAAAAAACAATTGTGCACCATTAAGTTTTATATTATGATAAATCATTTGAAAACTTCATAACATATCTGTGGAAAATATTCTAGATTTATTTCATTTCTTATATTGGATATATATTCTTGAAGATCAATTTATGTTTGAGAATTAATGAAACTAATTTAAATTAATGCAATGCTTATTTGGATAATTCATTAATTATAAAATCTATGAAGTTTTAAAGTTATACACTATAGACTTGAAATATACAAAACTATGTTTTGAACTTGGGTAAATGAATAATAATCTTTTGGCAAATAGACAATGTTTTCAATAGTTTAAAAATAACACTTGTAATTATTATTTTAATTTATGAATTGCTATTGCTAAGTGGTTGAAATCAAATACTTATAAAGAAACCTTTTATATCATGAATAATGGTTTAAAGGTTTGTAAAACATTTGTCAAATTAGATATTGAGGTTTTAATAATTACAATGAATAATAAATTCTTTTAACTTGAACCAACTTTTGAAAATAAAGATAAATTGAGATATTTGAAATATTAAAATTTTTCAATATGTTTGAAGTCTTTCATAGTTGGTTTTCTTATGCATTTAATATTTTATTTTAATAAAAGAAAAGTTTTAAATTTTAGTGATTTTTGAACATTATAAAATGTTGGGATGTTACACGTTGCCCCCTAGCTATAAAGGCTTCGTCATGAACTACAACATGTAGGGCATGGCTAAGTCCCTGGGTGAAGTGTTCGTGATGCTCAAGACTGCTGAGGTGGAAGTCAAGAAGCACACGCTGTTGATGGTCAACAAGACCGTTGATTTCAACAAATCCGGTGGCAATGGAAAGAAGAGCTGGAAGTCCAGGAGGGAGGGCAAATTGGTTGCCAAGCCCAAGACTCCCAAAGCTGGCGTGGAGTGCTTCTACTGTAAGGGAAAAGGTCACTCGAGGCGCAACTGCCCCAAGTACCTGGAGGACAAGAAAGCTGACAAGATAGTCGACAAAGAGCAAGATATATATTATATACATATTATAGATGTGTACCTTACATCCGCCCGTAGCAACACTTGGGTATTTGATACTGGTTATGTTGCTCATATTTGTAACTCTCAGGAGGAGTTGCGAAATAAGAGGCGCCTGGCTAAGGATGAGGTGACGATGCACGTCCGCAACGGATCGAGAGTCGACGTGGTGGCTGTCGGCACACTCCCTCTACATCTACCATCGGGATTGGTTTTGGTTTTAAATCAGTATCAAGCAGTTGTGCTATTTCAATGAATGATATCTTTTATGTTGATGCTCCCGAGAGTAATGATTTATTCTTGTTGAATCTCGATCGTAGTACTCACATCCATAACATAGATGCCAAAAGGATTAAGTGTAGTGATGATACCGCCATGTATATGTGGCATTGTCGTCTCGGTCATATTGGTGTAAAGCTCATGAAAAAACTCCATGCAGATGGACTTTTGGACTCGTTGGATTTTGGATCCCTCGATATATGCGAACCATGCCTTCTGGGCAAAATGACCACGACACCGTTCAAAAGTTTCGTTGAACAGGCGTCGGACTTGTTGGGAGTCATACATACAAATGTGTGTGGACCAATGAGCGTGTCGACACGCAATGGTTATCGTTACTTCGTCACCTTCACCGATGACTTGAGAAGATACAGTTGTATCTATTTGATGAAACACAAGTCTGACACTTTTGAAAAGTTCAAAGAATTTCAAAGTGAAGTTGAAAATCAGCTTAACAAGAAAATCAAGCACCTCCGATCCGATCGTGGTGGCGAGTATTTGAGTTTTGAGTTTGGCACACATCTGAAGGCTTGTGGCATAGTGCCAAAACTTACGCCTGCCGGAACACGTAACGGCGTGTCCGAGCGACGTAATTGTACTATATTGGATAGTGTCTGGTCTATGATGTCTCTTACCGATTTGCCCGTATCCTTATGGGGTTATGCGTTAGAAACAACCGCATTCATTTTTAATAGGGCTCCGTCCAAATCCGTAGAAACGACACCGTATGAGTTATGGTATAGCAAGAAGCCTAAGTTATCGTTTCTGAAGGTTTGGGGTTATGAGGCGTATGTTAAGAAACTATAGCGCGATAAACTCGAACCAAAGTCGGAGAAAGTCGTCTTTGTAGGATATCCACAGGAAAATGTAGGATACACCTTCTACAACCAAGCTGAGGGCAAAACGTTTGTCACAAAGACCGGTACCTTTCTAGAGAAGGAGTTTCTCACGAAAGGAGTAAGTGGG
Organism: Poa annua; assembly: GCA_026929855.1. Taxonomy (NCBI): domain Eukaryota; kingdom Viridiplantae; phylum Streptophyta; class Magnoliopsida; order Poales; family Poaceae; genus Poa; species Poa annua. The sequence goes on along the minus strand of CM049428.1, from coordinate 94,396,110 downwards.
AGGAAGGTAGACCTCGATGAGATCGTAGATCCTGAACTCGAAATTCCGAGTGACACAACGGAAGCCGTTCCGGAAACGTCCTCCACAGATGGAATGGGAGAAATGTAACATCCCAACATTTTATAATGCTCAAAAATCACTAAAATTTAAAACTTTTGTTTTGATTAAAAATAAAACATTAAAATGCATAAGAAAACCAATTATGAAAGACTTCAAACATTTTGAAAGAGTTTAATATTTCAAATATCTCAGTTATTATTATTTTCAAAACTTGTTTCAAGTTAAACAATTTATTATTCCATTGTATTTTCTTTAAAACCTCAATATCTAATTTGAAAAATGTTTTACAAGGCTTCAAGCCATATTCATGAAATAAATAGTTTCCTCATAAGTATATGATTTCAACCACTTAGCCATAACTATTCATAAATTAAATAATATTTATAAGTGTTCTTTTAAACTAATTAAAATAGGATCTATTTGCCAAATGGTTTTCATTCTTTTAACTAAGTTCAAAACATAGTTTTAGAAATTACAAGTCTATAGTTCTAACTTTAAAACTTCATGGATTTAAATTAATGAATTATCTAAATAGGCATTTCATTAGCTTAAAATGATTTTCATTTATTTTCAAAACATGAAATGATTAATATACTCTATTTAAGGAATACATTGAATCGAAATCTTTTCCAAAGTTGTTTTAGGAGGTTTTCATATGATTTACCATAATATAAAATATAATGTTGCACAAAATAAAAATTAATTTAAATTGAATCCAATATATTTCCTATTACTTAAAAAAATTATATTCTATTATTTTACAATTATACCAAAATAGAAATGAATGGTTATGGAAAATGAATTTAAATGACTTAAATTCAAACATATTTGAATATGGGTATTTTACAAATTTTATTTAGCCAAAATAAGATTTAATTAAAATATATTTTCAAATTTGACTTTAAGTGTCAAATTTGTATTTAATCAATATTTTAAAATATTATTTTTGAAAAATGTTCAAAACATGCCCACAACTGGTTTAACACAAAGATAATAATTTTACAAATTTTTAGAAATTTGTTTGACATCATTTGGACAATTAAATCAAAAGATATAAATTAAAAGAAAAATCAGAAAAGAAAAACAAAATGATGACGTCATGCTGACGTCACCTTCTTCTTCCTCCGGCCGAGATTTTCGCCCCCAAATTCTGCCCCCGATTTCCTCTCCCAAATCCGGCGAGATTAGCGCGATGTGGTTCCCTCCTCCTGCCCTTTAAAACCCCCAGCGCCTCCGCCACCTTTTCCCCGAAGAACCCTAGCCCGAGCGCCCCTCGGCTGTCCGCAAATCGCTCGCCGGAGTCAGCCGTCCCCACCGCCGTGTTCTTCGATTCCCGGCGTGGTAAGCCCCGCCCGAGCCCGAGAACCTCCCCATCCTCTTCCTCGTGCCCGTGCGCATCTTTCTAACCCCTCCCAGTCTCTCCTACGCAGCTAACTCGACCGGAGAGTGCACGAACCGAGCTCGTCGGAGTTGGAGTCTTCTCCGTACGCGCGTCCCCGACGTTTCGGGACGAATACGAAATCGTCCCCACCTCCATCGTCTCCGCCACCGCGCCACGATCGTCGCCGTCGCCTCCGTTCATCCGGGGAGCCACCCCAACGTCCACGCCGTCCGTGCCCGAGCCCGCGCCGCCGTCATCCTCCGTCTCCGGCGAGAAGCGCCGCCCCGTTTTGGTCAAAGCACTGTAAGCCGTCCGATCCTTTTTCTACGGCCGAGATTAGAACTCGTAACCGAATCGGTAGGATTAGATCTGGACCGTCAGATCCAGATCTGACGGCCCAGATCTGATCACTTATCCACGTCGGATCCCAGTCAGCAGCCCAGTCAGCGCACAGTCAGCGCCCAGTCAGCGCTGACGTGTAAAATCATTTCCGCGATTTAATTAATTGGTAGTTTTGCAGAAAAGCCCCTATCTATTCAAACTATCATATCTTTTTCTCTGTTTATCCAAATTCAAATATTTTTATATATTTGGAAAGCCCTCGACATGTAGAATATTATGCATCTGCCAAAATTCAAATTTGACTTAGTTTAAAATATTCAAATTTCAAATGGAAGATTTGAGTATTTTTGTCATAACTTTAAATCTGTAAATTCAAAAATTGCAAATAAAATTGTTTTAAAAACTTTAGAATATTTGTAAATTGATGCTACTGCTATAAAATATTTTTGAGTAATGTTTGAATGAATTCGTAGTTATATATCTGATTTGAATAGTGTGAGTATTTTCAACATAACTATTAATAGAAATATTATCTTTGATTAAATCAAATTGCTATAAATTTAATTAAATGCTCCCTGTCTATTAACACTATTTATAAATTATTATAAAAATTTAATCATAGAAAACTTTAATCTTATAATTATTCCTTTTATTATATTTTCCAAAAATAGAAATTAATTAAATTGCATTTATAGCCAAATGCATACTTTATAAATATCACAAATTTTGTATGATATTTCTTAGGATTAAAAAAGTGCATTGCATGCATAACTTATTTTCACATATAGATATATTTCCCATAGGAAAACTCCTCTTCATCATTTTCTCTAAGTTAGGATTATTTTCAACTTAGCATTTTGGTAAAGTGTTGTACACTTAGACACTTAGGATTTCCAAGATGGAGCTAGAAGGCCATTGAAGGACTTAGCCAAAACAAGACTTCAGAAGTATCCTCAAGGAGTAGAAGCACTTAGAAGAAAAGCAAGAAGAAGTTCAAGAAGACCAACCTCCTTTATTCTCTAAGTCTTTCTTGCTCTCTCTCTTTTCTTCCTTCTTATCTGAGACTTCATGAAGACTAAGTTAATTCCAAGACCAGCCTCGGTGATATAAGAATCATCAAGTCTGAAGATTTATCAAGTCTACAAAAATTCATTCAAGACATCACCAAGGGGAAAGCTACAAGTCTGGAGATGAAGCCTGGAAGACAAACTACATCTTTCTTTCTTTCTTTTCCCTCTTTCCTAATCTTGTCCTTTAGACTTAAACAAAGTTTGATCATGATGTTGTCATCTTTGTAGTTTGTTGGATCCTAGCGGCATAGTGAGATGAAGCGGCCTGGAGACAAACCTTACATGTCCACGTACATGAGACCTGTTCCACAATTTAAGTGGTTGGCCGGTTGTCTGTCTCTCTCACTATAGTAAATGTCCAATTTACAAAGAGTTGATAATAATTGTTGATCATCTTAAAGAAATGACTTAGTATTTTCTCTAAATATTTCTACACATCAAGACTAAGCCATTAGAGGGCTTATTCAAGATGATATAAAACAAAATATTTTATTCAACTTATGACTTTAGTCCTTAGTCATTTAGACCAACCTAATTGCATTGCGTTAACTTAAAAGAATTTCATGACATGACATGCATCTCTAGTCCTTAGAAATAATTTGCATATCATGCATGACATGTTTTCCTTAGAAGTTATGAAACTTGTTTGTATGTATTGTGTTGTTTTGTTTTATGAATGTTGTATTGTTGTTTGTTTATATTGTTTAGACTGAACGGAGAGTTCCGAGTATCGTTGAAAAGAGTTTGTGAACAACGACAACATTCAAAGGCAAGTGGCACACCTCATAAACTTCCTATTATTTCTATATGCATTACTTAGTATATTTTTATATGCATGTGTAGGATAGTATTGCTATGCTAAACCTGTGTAGAATTCCCTTACTCCTGTTTCTAGGTTCCTATATAATACTTAGTAGATGTATTGATGCTATGCAATTGATGAAAAGTTCTAAAAAATGTTAAGTGACAACTCAGTGCTGTGCTCATGGTTGTCGTCGCCTAGGATGAATGTCTATTCTACTTAGGGCCGTGAGCATGGTGATTTTTACCTGAGAGTGCACCTCCACTAAGTTAATGAAACTCCTGGGTGGATTGGTTGTTAATGGTGGCGAAGTTGAGTGGCTACTCCGGTCCATGTCTATGGTTCCTGGAGTACGTGCACTTGTGGATGGCCACCCCGGAAACAGAGGAATCTGAAGAACTCCGAGTGACGATTGCTTCCGGTGTAGCCATTGCCATATGGGATCTGGCTTGATCAATTATGTTGCATGGACTCTCTCCGGCTTGACAAGCAGATGTAGGGGGATGTTAGGTGGAACGGGTCAAGCCAGAGTGGGAGGGAAAATGCTTCTGAAAGATCTCGTCTCATTCTTCTCCTTTCCTTATCACAAATGGTGTGTAAAGCATAATTTGGGTTGAATGGGTACAATGGTGAACGTGCACAACCTCTGCAGAGTGTAAAACTAAGTACTTAGTCGTGTCCCCGGTACGGACAATTTGAGCAGCTGATCACGGACGTCAACGGAGGATTCCATCATTCCAACTTCAGAAATAAAACTTGATGGGTGAACAAGGGAAGATGAGATTTATGGTTTTCATGCCATACTTGTCTTAATTTGAAGAAAGTGTTTTCCAAAGAGATAGGAAAAATTGGCTTTATGCAAAATAGCCTTGAACTCCACCAGCCAAATATGCATATAGGCTATAGAGTTATTCCATTAAGTGTCCACCATAGTGTCACTTGCCAGACTCCATTTTTAATGGAATCTGACCCACGTTGTTGCAATATTTTTCTTATTGCAGATTGTTCAGATGACGAGTGAGGTTTCGTTTATAGGTTTCGAGTCTACAACCAACATGTTTTCTCCTATGGCAGCATGAAAGTGATAGAGACTCACTGCTATTGTATTTCCGCTGTATACTATTTCAAACCTAGCTTTATGCTATGCAACTTGTAATGAATATTTTGTAAGTCTGAATCATCGATGTAATAAATTGATACTTTGCTGTGATATTACATCGTAAACTGTGTGTGCAAACGAATCGATCCAGGGATTTGCACTATACACAGGTATCTGCCTTATTTAAAGTGCAGGTACGCTACAAGAAACTATCGAGGAAAGTATTCTACCTCGTAAGTCTGGTAGATCTCGTATCGCACCAGAATGGTATGGCAACATGGTTTGCACCGTCATGTTAATTGAACAAGACGAACCTACGAACTACAAGGAGGCAATGGAGAGTCTAGAGTCCGAGAAATGGCTAGAAGCCATGATATCCGAAATAGGATCCATGTATGATAACAAAGTGTGGACTTTGATGGAGATTCCCGAAGGGCGCAAGGCCATCGAGATAAATGGATCTTTAAGAAGAAGACTGATGCTGACGTTAATGTTACTGTCTATAAAGCTCGGCTTGTCGCAAAAGGTTTCCGACAGGTTCATGGGATTGACTACGATGAAACGTTTTCACCTGTAGAGATGCTAAAGTATATTCGGATTGTGTTAGCAGCTGCTGCATATTACGATTATGAAATATGGCAGATGGATGTCAAAACAGCCTTCCTAAATAGTAACATTGAGGAAGAGTTGTATATGGTACAACCGGAAGGTTTTGTCGATCCAGAAAATGCTATCAAGGTATGCAAGCTTCAACGCTCCATCTATGGATTGAAGCAAGCATCTCGGAGCTGAAATCTTTGCTTTGATTAGGTGATCAAAGGTTTTGGATTTGTCCAAAATTTGGAAGAGACCTGCATTTACAAGAAAATGAGTGGGAGCTCGGTTGTGTTCTTAGCACTATATGTAGATGACATATTGTTGATTGGGAATGATGTAGAACTTCTTAATAGCGTGAATAATTATTTAAACAGTAAATTTTTCATGAAGGACTTAGGAGAAGCTGCATACGTTTTAGGCATTAAAATCTATCGTGATAGATCAAGACGTCTATTAGCGTTGAGTCAGAGTATTTATCTTGATAAAATACTGGAGCGTTTCGGTATGGAGATGGAAAAGAAGGGTTCTCTGCCGGTTATCAAGAATAAAACATTGCGAAAGGCACAGTGTCCGAAACGGAACAGGGTAAGGCCGAAAATGACTAAACATCCTTATGCTTCAGCCATAGGATCGATTATGTATGCAGTGTTAAGTACTAGACCTGATGTGGCATTGGCTCTAAGTTTGACAAGCCGTTTCCAGAGTAATCCAGGAATGGCGCATTAGATTGATGTTAAGAGCATTCTTAAGTATCTCAAGAAGACAAAGGAAACGTTCCTTGTCTATGGTCGCTGTGATGAAGAACTTGGCGTAACAGGTTACACTGATGCAAGTTTCTGCTCAGACCCCGATGACTCTAAGTCACAGACAGGTTATGTGTTCAAGGTGAATGGAGGCGCCGTGTGCTGGAGAAGTGGGAAGCAACCCATCGTCGCGCAGTCTACAATGGAGTCGGAGCACATTGCTGCTTGCGAAGCAGCGAATGAAGCTGTGTGGCTGAGGAAGTTCATCATTGAACCTGGAGTGTTCCCAAGCGCGCAAGACCCCGTGATCCTCTTCTGCGACAATACGGGTGTCATTGCTAACGCCAAGGAGCCAAGGTCTCACTCCACCGCCAAACACATTCTCCGACGCTTCCATGTGATACGACAATACGTACAAGGAGGCGATGTGAAGATTTGTAAAGTGCATACGGATCTGAATGTGGCAGATCTCCTGACGAAACCTCTTCCGCTTGACAAGCATAAAAAACACCAAGTAGCTATGGGTGTTAAGCTTTTACCAAGTTGTAATCTAGATTAATTTTTACTCTAGTGCAAGTGGGAGACTCAAGGAGATATGCCCTAGAGGCAATTAATAAAGTGAATTTCTTTATCATATCTCGTTTGTTCATAATACGTTTTTGTGTCATGTTATAACCGTATTAAGCGGAAACATTAATACGGGTGTGATCGTAAACAACCAGGTCCCTAGTAGCCTCTACTAAGACTAGTTTCGTTGCGCGATTGATGATCGAGGTTTCCCGATCAAGGGGCATGGCGCCAGTCGGCAATGAAGTCATATTGTTGGTGGAACGATGTGATGGACATACCCATATTTGTAGGACGTAGTCATTACGCCTTCGACCGTGAGATCAACTCCTATTGTTATTCCTGGAAGATACTTTGATCGCACCAAACGTCGTATCTTATATAGTGTGACAATAACGGTGATCCTTTTTGGTATCGGAAGGGGGTAGTTGAGACGAGGGGTCAAGAGCGGGATTTGCCAATCCGCATAGCAGGATAGATACTCTAGGGCCCACTCGGTGAGATTATGACTAATTAGCTTGCAAGCATGTGACTAGGTCACGGAGACATGAAATCATAGACGAGTAGAAGATAGTGTTGTCAGTAACGAGTTTAGATAGGTATGGAGATATCTATGAACGATGCTCGGACACGCTAAGTATCGCTATGACAAAAGGTTTAAGACTGTACGTTCAGGGTTGATAGATGAGAGTCATTCGTTATATCACATGGATTAATTCATGGGGTCCATACCTACGAGTTAGTCGTTGATTAGAGAGGAGTCTTGATCATACCTGTTATTATATCAAACCGCTAGGATAACACACTTAAGGGGTTTCGACAAGACAACCGAAAAGGAAAGAGATCACCGGGAACGTCCCGGGAGAGGTCCGATGGAGATCGGGCAGCGACGCAATAGTTTTTTGAGCTAGAATAATTTATATATAATATGTTTGATATTAATTAGTGTAATTAATGTCCAAATATGATTTTATATAATTATTTTCGAATTTATTTAGTCTGATTTCGCTAAATGGGCCTTCTGGTCGAAAGAAAGCCCAAGAGGGGAAAATTACTCAAGGGAATTCGGTGGGAGCAACGTGGCCGGCCTAGGTGGGCCAAAAGGGGCCCACCAGGTGCTGGCACACCAAGGGCTGCCGCACCAGGCATGTGGGATTAGTCCCACATTGCCTGGCTGGCAAGTTGGCTCCCCCTGGGAGCCTATATAAGAAGGGGCACCCCTGACCTTTTAATTCACCATTTAATTCCCCAATTCTCTCTCGATTTCATGATTCCCTTTGTCGGAGTTGCGCCGAGTTGAGAGGGGGATCTCTCCACCATAGCCCGCTGCCGCGCTGCTGGTGTTCCGGTCCAAGTCTTCCGCTGCTCGTCCTGGACTGGAGCATCGGAGGTCGTTGTCTCCATCGTACGTGTGTAACACCCTGCGAGGTGCTGCACTAGCGGTGCTGTGAGGTCTACTTCCACTGCACGACCTTGAGGTCGGCTTCGTCGGTCTTCATCGTCAATGTTCGTGCAGGAACGTAATCCCGCTTTCGGTCTACAAGGGTATGTATTACGATCTCCGTTGTACTACTATATCTACATAGAATAGATCTTGACTTGTTTTAAGGATATCGTTGCAAGGAAATTTTTTGTTTCTGCCTGCGATCCCCTTCAGAGGCTTATGTACCAATGTTGCCCAGCGCGTGCAACTCTGGAGGAACCGCCCCGGAGAGGCCATTGTAGCCGAGTTCAAGATACTAGAGCTGGGTGAGGTTGCTGAGCGTCGAGGGGATGGTACCTGAGAGGTGGTTCTCAGAAAAGTCGAGGTGTCTGAGCCGGGGTAGCTGCCCGAGCTCGACAGGGATTGCACTGGCCAGCCCGGTGCTGTTGAGGTTGAGGTAGGAGATGAAGGAGAGGTTGCCGAGCTCCGGTGGAATGGTGCCATCGAGCGCCATGCCTGACAGCGACAGCGCGACGACATGCTGCCCACGGGCGTCGTAGGAGATGCCGAGCCAGCCGCACAAGGGCTTGTGCGACGTCGAGCTACGGCGCAGGATGTCGCGTGGGTCACGCATGCTGGTCCTTAAGGCGAGCAGCGCCGAGAGGTCGACGGCGGTGCCATTTGCCGGGCGCGTGAGCACGGCCGTGCCGGGCGGGGGCAGCAGCAGCGGCAGCAGAGACTAGGCCACCATGGTTCGTGCTAGGACAAGAGCCATGGTAGTAGAGTGGTGCTTGTTAGTGGGTGTTTTCTGTTGTGTGTCTCCAGGGATCTTCAGAGAAAACTTTCGGTCACGGGTCGCAGCCTGAAGAAGTCAGTGGTTCGTTGGACATTTAGTGAAGTCGCCTTCTGAGTTGTTGGTAATCAAAGCAGGGAACATCAAGTCACTAGTGGAAAAAGAACCAGCAGTACCGGTCGGGGAGGGGCATCAGTACCAGATTTACAACCGAAACTGTCCAAGCGAGACTGTTGCCCCCCCCCCAACATCAGTACCAGATGTGTTGCGACCGGTACAAAAGGCCTACACGTGGGGTCGCGGACTGAGGTTTCGACTGGAGACCTTTAGTACCGGTCGATGTTACCGACCGGTACTACTAAATGTTTTCAAAATAATAATTATTTTTTAAAACTTTCAGAAAAAATATTTTTTAGAATTTCGAAATTTCTCACTTAACTATCCGCTAACCCACACTTATTCTCTAGTCTAACTCTACACACTTAATCTATTTGAGAACTGTCAAATTTCCCGATTGGTCACTCATCTTGAAATTGCTATAACACTAACACGCTTAACATTTAGGTTCCTTTCAAACTAGATACGAAGAGAGAAATAAGAACTTACTGATAGTTCTATCGTATCAATCATATTAACCACTCGGTCATGATTAAACACTTATTCATTTCTTATACTATAAAAATTTACTTGATTAAACAATTATATTATATAATAATAAAATTGAAATAAATAATGATAAAACAAATATTATTTTATTTTAGAAATGATTACATAATAATAAATATTTAAATAATGAAATAATGTGATAAACACTTCAAAGAAAGAAATCTTTCGTAGGAAAAAATCATTTTAAATTACACAACTAGTGATTATATTATAAAATAATAATATTGAAATCAATAATGATAAAACAAATATTACTTTATTTTAAAAATGATTATATAATAATACATATTTAAATAATGAAATAATGTGATAAACACTTCAAAGAAAGTGATCTTTCTTAGGAAAAATCATTTTAAATTACACAATTAGTGGTTATATTATATAATAATAATATTGAAATAAATAATGATAAAACAAATATTACTTTATTTTAAAAATGATTATATAATAATAAATATTAAATAATGAAATAATGTGATAAACACTTCAAAGAAAGAAATCTTTCTTAGGAAAAATCATTTTAAATTACACAACTAGTGGTTATATTATATAATAATAATATTAAAATAAAATATTACTTTATTTTAAAAATGATTATATAATAATAAATATTTAAATAATGAAATAATGTGATAAACACTTCAAAGAAAGAAATCTTTCTTAGAAAAAATCATTTCAAATTACTCAACTAGTGGTTATATCACAGAAACATTGATAGTTCTATATGAAAAAACATTACATCTTCTTATGAATTGTCATCGCGACCGTTTTAACTTTCTTTATGAAAAAAATGAAAAAATGTGATAAACACTTCAAAAAAAAGAATTATTAGAGATAAATTGTTCGCAACAATAAAACTACTACAAAATATTAGAGATAAATTATTTGCAACAATAACACAACTCACATCCAACAATAACACTACTACAAAATATTAGAGAGTTATTGTTTGCAACAATAACACTACTACAAAAAATTAGAGATAAATTATTTGCAACAATAAGACAACTCACATCCAACAATAACACTACTACAAAATATTAGAGATAATTTTTTTGCAACAATAACACAACTCACATCCAACAATAACACTACTACAAAATATTAGTGATAAATTGTTTGCAACATAACACTACTAGCTACAAAATATTAGAGTGTTTGCAACAATAACACTACTAGCTCACATCCCAACAACAACACTACTGCATATATACATCAGGAGACCCTCAAGGCACTACAAACACTAGCTAGTACATATCGTCATCCGAATAATGAGAATCAGAAGGCTCTTGGCGCACTGGTCGCGGTACGAGGTGACGTTGCCTGTAGTTGATGATTCTAATCTTACGGTACACCTAGTATGCAACATACGCATCTATTGTTGCATACTCAATGTTGCAACTTCAAGTGGGTACTTCTCCAAAGATAATGCTGCCCGCTCTTGAATCTTTTCTTCATATCCTTGTGCGCGTCCTCGTCGAGCACGGCGCTTTCCATAGCAGCCATTCCAGTTTTGAGATGCTCAAGCCTAAAGATAGCCTGGAGATCAATGTGGCAGGCAAATGGTATCTCAAGTCCCGGCCAGGTGCGTTTCATCTTGATCTTGTCATTTGTTATATCAACGCTAGCAAAATGAATGCCGCTGCGAAAAAAATTCATGAGTGGTTGACATTGCTTGTCACTTCTGCAATAACAAATGAACACATGTTAAAAATACTAACAATAACTCTGTACTATGCAATGCAACAATAATGTACGATAACAACAATATATATATATATTCATATGCCAAGATATTTTCAGCCAAACTATGCAACAACAATATATATATATGCAACAACAATATAGAACAATCTTACCAACAATGTATAATAACAACAACTATTTAACTATTGAAAACTATGCAACAACAATATAGACAATTGAACAATGTATAATTCTCGGCCAACTATTGAATTAACAATCTCATTTCGGCCAACTATTGAACAATCTTTATTTCGGCGAACTATTGATGAATAACAACAATTTCATTTATAGGACAAGGTTTTTGTATGTTGCATAACTATGATGCATGTAATCGGCACCGTTCGTTTGCTTTGGGATTGATACCAAATTATTAGACATGATTCATTTTGGTGGCTCTCTTGTGAGGGAAATTCTAAAAAGGAATGAGTGGTCAGGTTCTTTAGCACCTAGTCCTCCAAAAACGGCAACTGCAACTTGGGGACCGTGATTTCTGGCAATAGCTGGACGCATTGTTTGGTGCGTGGATAACATTTTTCTTGCACGCGAGTCGCTATTTCCATGATATGGACGAGTGCATTTTCGATTCTGAGTTTTTTGTGGTCTTACACAATTGTCTTTCGAGTCTGGTCAAAATGGTTATATTGTTCTGAACCTAAAGAAAATACATGAAAAGAAAACACGGTGCCCACATGGCTGGCACCAAAATCATCTAAAAAAATAAATACGGACGGTACCCAAAACATTGCCAACAGAAGAGACGTAATTGCCATGAAATCTGGTACAGTACAGATCATGGCAGAAAAATAAAAGCAAACTTTCAGAAATGCGGTGCCTCCCATCCTCGCATCCAGTACCTTCCCCTCCCCATCCGGTGCTCTGTATGCCTACAAACGGTGCCGCACCGGAGAGTCGTCGATGAGCGAGGGAGGAGGCCGCGCCGCAACGGCAGAGGAGGCGCGGGGAGGTGGCGTCGAGGCGAGCCTCTGCAGGCGAGGACGGAGGGCAGCGGGGACGGAGGTCGCTGGGCCGGGGCGTGCGTATGTGAAGCACCAACGTGGCGTCACCGCGCGCCGTCGGACTGTATCGCCGGAGCGGAGGCCTCCAACCGCCACCCGCCAAGGCCATGGCGCCTCCACGGAGATGTTGTCGAAGAGCCGGTGCTGGACGGGATCCGGTGCACGCCGCTTCGACCTTTGGTGCCTGCGCGAGGACGGGATCGGTGCCGCCGCATCTGATCTCCGGTGCCTGCGCGAGGAGCGAAGAAACGGGAGAGGCTGGGCGGCGGCGACACCTGCTCGCGTACACCGCCCGATGCGGAGCCGGCAGGTTGTCGTCGGGGTGGCCGCAGCCCCAGCGGGGCAGATGAGGTCTTGTGGGCATGGTCTTGTGGGCATGGTCTTGCTCTCCAACTCTTCTGACTTCTTGATTTCTTAAACTTGACTTCTTGATTTCTTAAATGAAGTTTGCTTTGAGTAGCTTATTCACATTCCTATGGCTTCTCTTTTCGGCCCTGAGACGCGTCGTACTGTTTGCTTGACAGGCCTAGTTCCTGGACTGAGTTGGAGAGAGTGCTCGGCGAATTCCCTGGGTATGCCTGGCATGTCAGCTGCTGACCATGCAAACATATCTCAGTTCTCACGGAGGAATTCTATGAGCGCGCCTTCCTATGCGGGAGTTAAGCTTGTTGATACCTTGACCGTTTTTGCCTGGTCAGTCGGATGGACTTTGTGTGTGCGTGTGTCATCTGCAGTATTGAATGCCTTGTCGGTGGCTTGTTTTTTGTGCTTTGGCATGTATGTTGTATCCTGAAGAAGCGAGAGTTCTACCAGTGTCTGCTCTGCTCTGAATGCCTCCGAGATCCTGCAAAAGTCTCTGTCGCAGTCGTCTGACTTTTGGAAGTTTCAACTGACTATGATGACTCACATTTTGAGCTTGAGGTATGCATAGTGCGGTACTGCCATGAACCTTGCGAATGTCGGCCGTCCCAGTATGGCGTGGTATTGTGATTTCCAGTCGATGACGTCGAAATCGATGAGTTCGCTTCTGAAGTGGGTTGCATCTCCAAATGTGACGTCAAGTTGGATCTTCCCGTCTGGCCGCACAGCTTTGCCTGGTACAATACCGTGGAAGGTGTTTGTAGATTTCGAGAGATTCTCGACTGATCTGTTCATTCTCCGGAGCGTGTCTTTGAATATTATGTTGACGCCACTGCCTCCGTCCATGAATGTTTTGGTCATAGTATATCCTCCAATCTACCCTTTGAGTAATAGAGCGGTGTGTCCTGGTCCATAGATGGCTGGCGGGTGATCCTCCTGATCAAAAGCGATTGGTATGTCTGACCCTTGCAAAAATTATGTTACTGGGGGTGGAGCTAATACTGCCATATCGACATTTCTGGTGTGACGTTTTTGTTTCCTGTTGGAGGTGCATCCCTTCTGGATCATGTACATCAGCCCTTTTGGTTGCGGATATTGAGTGTCCATATTGTGCGGTATGTGATGTATGGCGCCTGCCATCTGGTTATTCGCATCGCGTTGCGGTGGTGGCGGTAATGCTGCGACTATTTGTGGAGGTGCTATGTATGCCGCTGGGGTAGCTTGTGGTTGTTCTCTCTTCATCTAATTTATCTAATCCATCGCCATTTACCCGAATTTGCGGCAGCTTCCCATTGTGTGATGTGATGTTAACCGTCCAGTCGCCGGGTCTTTGAACATATGGAGTCTGCACTTGTCCTCCATCTTTTCTTGAAATGATTTCTCGACTCTTGACTCTGAGCGCTTCTGCCAGTCTTGTCTTCTATAGCTTCCGCGCTGGTCTCGACCTCGGTCGTCACGTCTGTCGACTGGCCTATCTCGTCTATAGTTATCACTTCGTGTGTCCTGACGATCGTCTTGTCGGCTACTTCGCCGGTCATCTTGCTTTCTATCACCTTGATTTCGTTCGTCCTGTGAGAATCCAGCTACTACAATAGCCGCGTCTTCTTCGTTTGTCGTCTCTATCCCGGCGATCTCGGCTGTCCCGGTGGTCGCGACTATTTCGTCGATCATGATGTCGATGTGGTGAGTGTGGAGTTTTTCTATGGACTGCATCTTTGCCATCTGCCCACTCGTTTGCTAGTTTCATGAGCTCTGCCATGTTTTTTGTTTTTTGCCGTCCGAGTGCTTCCCTGAAATCTTTTCTGTAGACTCCATTTGTGAAGGCGTCCATTGCTCTGTCTTCTGATATTGCACCCACGGAGTTCCTGATGGAGGCCCACCTTCTAATGTAAGACCTGAGCGTCTCGTCTTTATTTTACCGGCATGCTCTTAATTCCTCGAATGTTTTCGACCTTTCACAGAGAGGGTCGAAGTATTTTATGAAGTCTTCCTTGAAGTGGTCCCAAGAATCGTCGGTTCCTTCAGGTAAGGACTTGAGCCAGTCGCGTGATGTTCCTTCAAGCATCAACTGTATGTATTGTAGTGTCGTCGTTGTTGTTCCTCGTTGGCATATGACTACCAGTTTGTAATCTTCCAGCCAGCCCGAGGGTTCTTGTTTCGAGTTGAACTTTTGCATGGTTGGTAGACCAAACTTTTTTGGCAACTTGGTTTCTTGAATCCGCCGAGTGAAGCATTGTGCTCCGCATGGTCCTGCGTTGCGATTGTCGGGTGACTCGCGACTTCTTAGTCTCCTAGACCTGCTCCTTGAGCAGCTTCTCGATCTGCGACGGCTTGAGCTTTTTCGGTCGCCGCTTCGCTGATTATTGCGACTGCGATGCCCTCTTGAGTGGATTCTTCTACGTCCTCTCCTTCCTCCGTCTACCAGTTCTTTTGCTGCGATTTCCAGGGCCTTCATTTGCTGGAGGTATCTTGCTTCCGCAGGATCACCTGCAGATGGCTTTCCTGCTTGCAGGTATGCTCCTTTGGATATGAGGGCTCCCTCCACTGTTTTGGGTTGGATTATGCCGTTAGAGTCGACGGTTAGGAACTAGTTGTCCAGGTTTCAAGTGACGTCTGCCCTTTCGTGTTCAGGGATTCTCCCGAATCTGGATCTACGTCGTGCCTCTGTTGCACCTGTTGAACTCATAGATAATTGTCGTCTGCGTGCGGTTGATATGCTTGCTTGCCTTCTTCGTTCCTCGAGTGTTGCTCTGTATTGTTTCAAGCGCTGCGATTCCTGCCAGTTGAATTAGTTGTATGTTGCCAACTCATCTGGAGTTGCGTCTGCTGGCATCATTATGCCCTCTTCAATAACCTTTGACACCTTTGCGGCCATCTCTGCCGTGATATCCAGAGTGGTGGTACCATCTGGTAGAGTGACCATCCGGGGGTATTCGACCCTTTGAAGAAGTCGGCGGATCGCCGTTTGAAATTTGGACCGAAAAATCCGTAGATCCAACACTACCTATTCCCACAGATGGCGCCAATTGACGAGGGACGTCCCCATCAATACCCATGGTTACTAGCCTAGGGTAAGAGTTATGAGGTAGAGAATGCGTAGTGTTGGTAGATTCGTCGGCTGACAAGCGAGAATTACCCAGGTTCGGGGCCCTCGAGTGAGGTAAAACCCTTACTCCTGCTTGTCTGTTATTGATTGTGTATATGCGGCGAGTACAGGGGTCTAGCAAGATGTCGATCTTGCTAGGGTTTGGTGATTCTGGTTGGGCGTGTCCTTGATCGTTCTCCCTCATGTACTTTATATAGTGGTACAAGTCTCGGGTCGTAACCGACTAGGACTACATTTATGGAAAGTAATACCGACTATGCTATTTATGCTAGAAGTCTTTGACTTGGGCTTCTTCAGCCTATTGACAATTGGGTTTTAGTCATTACGTGCACCAGGTACCCATAGGAAGGGGTACCCGTTTGGTATAACCTTGTCATTCAATGAACCAGATGCAGTTCACATTTGCATACGTTCTCAGCGTTTGACGTATAGCTCAACTCCGGCCAGCCTGCTGTGAACGGCATTATGGTAGCATAAATAGAGAAATGAAAATACCGGCCTGGCATGCCACATATCTTCCATGATATCAGGCATGCCCCCTTTCTCACTTGCTCGACACGGTGGCCAATGTCTAGCTGCGAAGTTCCAGTTTGGCGTGCCTGGCTGAATCCAATGAGGCTACACACAAAAAGGTCCCCGGGTGCAGACTCAGTAAGCGATGGTGCTGCGAAGTGAGACTAGCTCAACTGGTTTGGTGTTGTGAAGTAAACCTAACTCAACTGATTGGTTTCTTATGGTGGAATCAGCCCATCCAATTTCAAGTCATAGATGGAGTTGGGGAAATATCCGCAAAAAATATGCTTTGGGGATACGGGTCCAGGGGGTGCGGATTGGCTGACTTTGCAGCGGACAAAGTCATGTGGATACGGCAGATCCTATTTGACCCTATTTTACGACCGGGTCTTGCGCTAACAAGCATGCCCACCCCCCGATACGCTTATTGGGCCGAGCCCATGACGGAGGAAGAAGAAGACCGGACAGCGGGGCCAGGCCTTCTCCGCCGCGCGTCCGTGCTGGCGGAGAAGGCGGCGCCAAGGAAGGAATCCCAGGCTGAGGCGGCGCAAGCGACGCCGTTGCGAAGCCGCGGTGGAGAACGCGACATGCGAGGAGAAACTTAACTTGGGGTGGTGGGGGTGCTCACCGGCGACGAGCTCTGTAGTGGTGGGGGGCTTTAGAGGGATAGCCGGACGGGGGGCGGAGGACCGGCGGTGGGCCGCGGTTGGAAGGCGGGGCGCGGTAGCGGCGCCGAGCACGGGGGAGGGAGCTGGCGGCCTGGCCGACGACGGTGGGCGGCTTGAGGAAGAAGAAGAGGAGGAGGTGCGCCGGAGCCGGAGAAGGAAGAACAAGAGGGCGGGGCGGGGGTCGGGGGGTGGTGGATACACGTCCAAAGTCTGAGCCTTCGCATTGCACGGCTTGTGGGCCTCCTTTTCGTTAGCTTCGGCGATCTCGCACGAACCATCATCCACAGTCCACCTGCCGTTTTGGGCTCAAAGGCCTAGCGCTTTCAGTCCTCGCGGTGCAGCTGCTCTGTCTCCTCCGCTGGAGAGAGAAGAAACAACTTCGCCGTTGCGCCGTGGCTACACAGGATTTAGGGTTTCACGCTGGGAATGTTGTATGTCGGAGTCGCCGAGTCGGTGGAGCTGCGGAGTGCGGATGATGGGTAATCACAGTGCTTCGCTGCCTTGATTAGTAATGGGGCCAGAGTCGGAAATGGTGGATGTATGCGGTACCTGCACTAATTTTACATCTCAATGACCTCATAGTTAAATTATTTTTCCTCCTTGAGCTATATCAACCCTCATCTCTGATCCTTGTTCTCAACTAGTATAACAGTTTTGTTTACTTGCCTTTCAAACTAAGCAAGAGAATGTTAGTATTTATTTAGGTTGCGATTGTTTATAAAGGTCAAGGTCAATGATGGTAGATAAGAATGTGAAATCAGCTACTTGTGTGAGTCATCTCTTAATCTGGTGTGATTGGCGGAATCAAGAACTACCACAAAGTTGAAGTCCTTAAAATGCCTTTGATTTTGTGGAAATCACCGTAGAAAATCAGCTGAGGCATAGGCACATAGTGCTGCCAGCAAGCGCAGTCAGCTGCCTGAGCTAGTGGTAAGCTAATGCCAAAAGTATGTTGCTGGTTCTTCTTGGAATTGGAGCTTGGTGCTCTGGTTAGTATATTTAGGAAATAATTTTCTCCAAGAAAGCCACGATTTTGCCCTTCACAAAAAAAAAACTTTGAACAACCCAAAAATACAAGTTTTACTCAGTCAGCTTGCTAGCTGAGAACAGTAGTTTGACTTTATCTTGTTTAATCTGACAACCACCTCATCCATTGGTATTCTTTTATCAGGTGCATTTCTTGAGCAAAGTAAGCCCATCTCAATGATGGACACCAAGCAAGTATTCAATATGGTGGAGTTCTGTTCAGAGGGATTTCTTGTCGGGTTTCAGCCATACTTTGGTGCATCTTGCAGTAGGCTACAATCAGTGACACTTGAGAGTTCGTATGGGAATGCTGGACTAACCCACTGCCTTAAGCTCAACTCACCAACAAACATTGGATCAGTCGGGCTTTTCCTCACAAAGACTTGAAGGAGAACAATCCCAAAGTTGTAAACGTCACTCATCCGTGATGCTTTCCCTGTTCATCCGAACTCTGTTCCATGTCAAAAAACAAACCAGTAAGCTTATATTATATCAAAATGATACCAAGTATTTCATCAGACTTTGCAACAGAAAAATTACCTGGTGCCATGTATCCTACAGTTCCGGGCATGCTTGTCAACATGATAGAGTTTTCATCTCCAAACAGCAGCTTGGAAACTCCGAAATCTGCAACATGTGCAACCATCTCCATGTCAAGCAAAATATTGCTTGGCTTCAAGTCAAAATGAAGGACAACTTCAAAATGCATGTGATGTAGATACTCCATTGCCATTGCAACATCCAGCATGATTCCAAGCCTCTGTAGGAAACTGGTGTGCTGCCCTTCATTTGAGTGCAACCAATCATCTAAACTACCATTGGGCATATACTCAAGAACAAGTGCTTTGATGTCAAGATTTGAGCAAGTGCTAACCATCCTCACCAAGTTCCGATGTCGAGCCATTCGTACGACACGACACTCTGTGTCAAAGTTGTTTGAAGCTACTTCGTCTTGCATATTGAGAACCTTTATTGCAATAATAGACTCAACATCTAGCTGACCTTTGAAGACTTTACCAAAGCCTCCAGCCCCTAGCAGGTTATCATTACTGAAGTTGCTTGTTGCACGGACAAGTTCATGGTATGAGATCAACTGGTAATTCAGCAAGTCTGTGTCTGAGGATGCGGACGTCTTTCCTTGCTTGCTCATCTTTTTTTCTAACCAACATACACATGCAAGCAGATAAAACAAGAAGCACCACTACTGCAGGTAATATGATTTCCAGCAGTAAATGTTTTGGCCTTAACTGTTTTTTGTTCTGGCATGGTGCTATTCCTTCCCTCGGAAGGCCCCAGAGTGCACTATTTCCCATCAATGATTTCAGGGTGATGTTGGAGAACACACCTCCTTCTGGTATCTGCCCATCTAGCATGTTGAAAGAGAGATTCAAGTCGGTGAGGTAAGTGAGATTGGCTAGGGACTTCGGAATGCCACCAGAAAACGTGTTGGACGAGAAGTCCAACTCCTCAATACTAAGTAACTTTCCAAGTGAATCTGGTATTGATCATTCAAATAAGTTGCTGGAAAGATTCAGATAGATCATCATCTGCAAGTCGCCGAAGGAACGTGGGATGCCACCTGAGAGTCGGTTGCTCGATAGATCCATCTTGGTAATTGCAGTCAGTTTCCGTACATCGACGGGTAGGGAACCACTAAAAGAGTTATGTGATAAATCAAGCTCCATTAGCTTCTGATTCTGCCATAGACTTGTTGGTATGGTTGAAGACAGCGAGTTTCGTGATATTGTCATGATCTGTATCTGGCTTAGGCTACTGACTCTGCTTGGAATGGAACCAATGAGTCTATTGCTGTCAAGATGCAACTCAACCAGGATTGTTAGTCCATTTATTTCTGTTGGGATGGTGCCAGAAAGCTCATTGTTGGAAAGGTCGAGCGCCAGGAGATTACTCATTGTAGTAATTGATGTGGGGATAGTCCCATTCAGCTGATTTCCACTGAGAGACATAATCAATAAGTTGGTCAGGTTGGCCAATGTATTAGGGATGTTGCCCGTGATCATGTTGTTATCTGCTATAAAACTTTCAAGGACCATGCTAAGGTTTCCAATGTAGGATGGTAGCCTCCCAATGAATGTATTGTTTGCAATATTGATTGTATCCAGGCTCCTGCATTTTAACAACACAGACAGGAACTCGAGGTTCCCACTTAGTTGGTTCCCATTTAGAAACATGCGACGAAGGTTCAGCAATTTCCCAAATGAAATTGGCACCGATCCAGTCAAACCATTACCAAAAAAATATATTTGGTTGAGGTTAGAAAGATAGCCTATGGATTCAGGAATGGAACTTGTTATTCTATTACTAGCAAAGCTTATAAACACGATGTTTCGCAATTGACCAAATTCTGGTGGGATTCCCCCCTCAAGCTTGTTCTCGCTGAGGTCTAAAGCAAGAAGCCAAGTACAGTTGCTCAGTTCCACAGGGATCTTCCCAGTAAGACCATTTGTTGACAAGTAAATTGTGGTGAGGTTTGGCATCGTTGCCAGCCATGATGGCACAGAACCAGTGAAATTGTTCACAACAATGGAGAGCGTGTCACGGTTCTGACATGCCGAAAGGTCTGGCGGGATAGGTCCATCAAATTGATTCTCACCGATCAAGAACAGTTCCAACATTGGCAGGTAAAAGCTATCATTTCCAGGAATCGGACCTGAGAGATTGTTCCTTGAGATAGCTATGACTTGAAGCTTGGACATATTGAAGATAGCAGGAGGCATGGGTCCTGAAAGAAGATTCTTTTCCAGGACTAGCAACTCAAGCTTAGACAAGGAGCCGATGCTATCAGGAATTTCTCCTGTCAGTCGGTTCGACCCGAGACGTACTACACTGAGATTGGTGTGTTGTTGAACATGCCATATGGTATCGGCCCGCTCAAGTCATTGTGTGACAATCTTAGCAACTGAAGGTTGTTCATATTTTGAAACTCTGTGTGGGATTCCCCCGAAGAGGTTGTTGCTTTCAAGGTGAAGAGACTCGAGCCTCGTGAGGTTGCCAAGGGAGGAGGGGATGGTACCTGACAAGTTGTTGTAGGAAAGGACAAGAGTTTGGAGCCAGGGCAGGCCAACAAGCTCACTCGGCCCAGGGCCTTCAAGGCTAGTGTTGATGAGGACAAGGCTGGAGAGAAAGGATAGGTTGCTGAGATGCGGGGTGATGCTGCCCTGGAGCGGCACGCTGTCGAACTCTAGGCCGGTGACGCGCTGTCCACGGTGGTCGCATGAGACCCCAACCCACAAGCAAGGGGATGCAGTGGCGGTCCAGTTGCCAGCGAGGATGCCGAGAGGGTCCTTGACATGTGCTTTGAAGGCGAGCAGTGCGACGAGGTCTGTGGTGTTGGATGGCACGGCTCAGTGCCGGCTGTGCTGTGGCACATGGAATTAGTGAGACAATGAGCACCAAGTTCAGGAGCACCACCACGTGGATGGAGAGAAGAGCCATGGTGGTGAAGACAGAAGGACTTTTTTATGGAGAAGAACTGAAGGTTGGTGAAGAGAATGTGGGGATATGCAGTGTGCTGGTTTTATTTGGAGTTTTGGACGTACAATCACTAGGCTCAAGTGGTTGATAACTGATATTGAAAGGGGCCCCCACTCCAACTTGCTCCTTTTTTTGGATGTTGAATGGTCAAGTAGTCAACAAGTTGCATATCGATGTACTCCTCGAAAAGCAACTAGGAAGTGCCACACGACAACCTTTTATATGCAGCCAATTACACACGGCTACTTCTTGGAAACAAGAATTTCCTTCAAAGAAAATCATATCTTGAAGAATTCAGAAGTGCCACACGTCTTTCCCTTATCAGATACCTCATGAAGTGAAGGATCGTACAATACAATGCGACTAACAGATGCGTTATAGGGTTAAGATGCTTTAAGCCTTTTCGTCGTCCTAGATTGAGTCCACCCTGATGGTTCGAGACGTCAAGCGTGTTCAGATTCGCATGCTCCATCACATCATTTTCACACGATTATTGAGACTACTGCAAGTTGATGGTCGTAGTAGCTTTTCTAGCTTCCTGGACTGTCTCTTCGGTTGCCTTTCGGGTTAAAGTAGTTGACTAACTAGCCATTCACATTCAGTTGTATCGTATCTACGTAAGCGACATGTGCATCTTTCTTGGGTCTAGAGTTGTGTTGGCGTATATTTGACTGAGTATATGAAAGCATATGCACCAGAGTCTCGTCATGCTTGGAACGCATATGAATGCATAAGTTCGGTGCCAAAGTGGAAAATAATGTCATGCTTGGAACGCATATGAACGCATATGCAGCAGAGTCCAGAGTTCGTGAGCCAAAATGCTATTGTACTATATGTCAGCCTCAGAAGTGTGGCGTCGAGCTGCTTTAGATCGTCGCCAATCGCGATGGTGCCAAAGCGAGAGGCTGAGTTTGTAAATTGTTTCCAAACCTGGTCGTTTCTTTTATTCCTCATGGGACCTCTAACTTTCATCTTGTGAAAGGGATGCCCCTTTCCTCTCCCTCCCCTTTCCCTCTCCCTCTTCCTTGAGAGTCAGCCGCCATTCCTACCCAGATCCGGCCGCTCCCGTCGCCGGCGCTTGCGCTGGTCGACGGCGAGCTGGTCGCGGATGCTGGGCCCCCTTGTATAGTAGTAGTTTTTTAGGGTTTGGGTTCATGTCGGAGGAGATGTCCCATATGGCATATGGCTTTTTGCCGTCTCCCTCTCCTCGATGGTCCTGTGGCTCGGCGGTTCCGCGCGGCGTCGGCCATGTTGTCTGGCGGAGATCTTCCGAGTCCCATTGGTGGGGAAAGGGTGGATTATGCGCTCGGATGACGGCCATCTTCAATAAGTGCTTTGGCGTCCTTGCTTTGCTGGGCGCTGCTCTTCTCTTGGCCGGCCTTGATGGCGAGGGTGAGAGGAGTGGTGGCTTGCTGGCGAGGATGTGCAGGTCTTCGACATTGGGGATTTGAGGCCGTTCCCGGTGTGCGGCGGAGTGGTGGTTGTGGCTTGGCTTGCTCCAAAGGATGGAGGTGACGGGCGGCAACAACAACTCGGCAACCTCTTCAATAAGGTCTATAAATCGCAACTCTAGTGGTGGTGGAGTGGATTGGGGTTTTTTCGATGCTTCTCATTTTGGTAATGAGACCAAGGGAGCTCCTCGATTCCACGTTCTGCTGCGGCTGGTTGAGCACCAGGGGAGGAGTGTTTCTTCTCCGAGGAGATCTCTCACGGCGGCGTTTTGCTCGTCGTTCTCTATGGTCGAATGGCGACCTCTCCCACCTTCGTCGTCGGCTTCGGTTTCTTCCGGCCGGCGTGCCAAGGATATAATCAACCTCCAGACTGCCATACCGGAAAGGAGGCCCTCAAGCTCTAGCGTAGTATGCTCCCATCTCCTCGCCCCAAGTGGTTGCGTCCCCGGCGGCGTTGAGGCTGACTGCTCTGAGCTTTGTGTTCGTCGCACTGGAGAAGGAGCTGGGACCGAATTCGTTCCTCTTTATCTGTGTAGGGTCTTTTGTGCAAGATGTAAGGGCTTGGTTGTAATTTTTATCTTTCTGGGTGCCTTATCTGTAAAATGTACCATTGTTGACTTAATGGAACTCTAGGTCCTTTGGGACCATCCCCTGTTCAAAAAAAAACTTTCATCTTCTGAAGGGGTGGTACATTGTTGCCATCGCAGCAATTTCGGCTGCCGTATTCGTAATATTTCGGAAGATTTCCAGTGAATCACGCGAGTGTCCAGCATATGGCTAGGCTGTGTTTTGTAGTCTGTCTAGACTAGCACCTTCTTGTTATTAGCTCTACTCTGAACTTTGTTCTCCTTCCTTATATAAAAGAAAGCAGCGCTGCTGCATTCATAAAAAAAAAGTCATGTTTTCACATTCTGAATTTACTTTTGCTCGGTTATCCATTCTCTAGGTTTTCTCCATTCCGACCACCATTTTGGCAGAGATCTCCCGCAAATATACTTTGTCATGTGTCACTAGATGCTCCCATTATATAAAAACACATTCAAAATATCAGAAAATTCTGAAAAGATGTGCATCCAGAAATTATGTTTGCACACAAAATTTCACAAAAGAATAATTAAAATGTCTTGTGAAAAGTCATTTAAAGCACCAAAATTTGACTTATTAACATAATTAAAAGTATTTTCTATGCGAAACTTTGTTGTGTGAACATAGAATGTCTAGATGTACACTTTCTTGTTTGTTTTGACATTTTGAAATCGCAATCTAGCCACGAAACTATAGTTTATTTTACATACACAATATTCCCCAATAAGAACGCAAAAGTACATGATAAAAAGTGTTGGTATAAGTTCTATGTTACTTTATGGAAGATTGACTTCTACAAACCCTGCATAACAGTGATAATTGTTTTAGGTTGTTTCTAGTCTGAGCGTTGCTGACAGGAAAGAGCCTTATCGTTTCATTGATATAAAAGAAATAAATTGGACAATTTATAATGAAAACTGACGCTACAACAACACGTCGTCCCACACCGGCCCCGAGGCCGTGCACCATACAACCTATCGGTCTAACCACCCAAGCGGCCAAAGCCGTGTCAGACCCTGGATTCAGGCTACACAAACAAAACGTATCGGTTTGGCCACACAACCAAGAACATAATGGTGTTACCAATCCCAGGAAACAAGCGGGCCAAACTCGGAATGAATCATCGGCCGACAGCTCTTGGCGACCCCAACGTCACATACATTTCAAGATTGTGCACGCAAGAACCCAAAAAGTTTTCCAACTCGTATACTTCAACCATACACACATGGTATACGAGTCGGATTTTTAACAAGTTGAAACCACAGAATAAACCTAAGACATAAAGAAAGGAAAATAATTTTTCAAAAGCTCTCACCGAGCAAAAATAAGGGAATGACACCAATCAGAGGACACAAGTCCCAACATTACATCATGCAGCGGAAACAAACCGGTCTGAGTACAGACAAGAAGCAAAGGGCTCAAGGCCGAAACGAAAAAGAAGGCCCATCCACGCGGTACACCAGGAAGAAGCCCAGGGGAACTCTAACTACTCGTCGTAGATCTCGTCGTCGAACTCCACGTAGTATCCACCAACCTGGTCGTGCAGAGAATCCTCAACTGCAGAAAAACCACAGCCCGCGAACGGGTCAATACACCGAAGCGTATCGAACAAGCTTAACCTATCAGGTTACAAAACTGTAAGACTCCCAAAGTATGGGGTTAAGTGGACTTAGCGGTAGCAGCACTAGCAACCTAATAGAGACACACTACAACTTCGGTCTAAGTTAGAGAGGGATAAGAGAGCGCATAAGGTAACCATCTACAACTAACACCAATCATAACCCATTCTCGGATTAACCCCCTCAACCAAGTATGAGGAAGCAAGTCGGGAATACTCACACATTGAACAATTTTAGTTACAAGTTATTGTGAAAGTAATTCTACATTACTAGTCAGGTTAATTAACAATGATTAGGTGTAAGTTTTCTATGATCTTATTAGCCAGCATCATCACCAAGTCGTCCATAACCGTGGACACGGCTCATCGATAAGATTATACCCTGCAGGGTGTACTACTGGACCCATACTCGTTCGATCAACCCCAAAAATGCAAACCAGAAGGTAGGGCATCTCAACACGGCAAATCTCTTCTCTACAACCTATCCAGGGAACCGCATGATTGTGTGCACGGCTAATCAGGTCCAGTGCCCGCGGGATCGGCCTTCATAGCTCTCTAAGAACGTGCCACCCTATATGAGAATCGACTACTCCATCATCATGAGATAGTTATGTAACCATATGCATGCATCAAATGGAAAGCCCGAACTACTTGCGTCGCCCTGGATAAGAAGCGGATTAGATCGAAGCCGCGGGGGGCTCCATAGGGCCTCCCACAAGCGGTTAGTGCGCTCAAAATTGGATCCGAGGACAAGAATTGAGTTCCGAGGTCAACACTTAGCAGAACAAAGCACCTCGCAAGGCCTTCCGCCGGTGCCTTATCTTTTAATTATAATTCCCAACAGAAGATAACATTTTATTAAAGTAGAAAAACTATCATGCTAAGTATAAATGACATAGGACAAACAGACTCGTAGAACCAACCTTAAGCATGCACTACGACTCGAAAGGCTAACAGATAAACATACAACAGGTGATAGGATGTGGGGATAAAGCTATATGGGCTGCATGATCAACATATGATGGGATCGCAATTCAAGAATCGTAACTAGGATAGCATAGATCAAAAGGCAAGAATGAAAACCAAACAATCGTGTAACCGGTTAGCAGAAGCTTGCCTGGCAGCTCGTGGCCCGGCACAAAAGCTGGAATCTCAAGGATGAAAGTATCGGCAGCAGACACTTCGTCGTCTACCCAGAGAAAGCAAAACACAGATAATAGGGAACAATATCAATAAAAAGAAATGAGCAAACAATTGATGTGGCAAAAGGTATGAGATGATTAGGTCATATTTAAAGCGGGGATGAAATCCCGGCAAAAGATTAGGTTGCAAGTTATTTGTGTAGACAACAATTTAAATGTTGCTTAACATATATAATGGTGATCTAATTAATTTAAATGGAATAGACATTAATTAATGATTTTTCCCACACATTCCATGTTTAGTATTTAGATGCAATTTATTTAACTTCACTCAAGTTAAATGTTTATTAGCATAGCAAGACATGGTATAAAGATATTAGCAAATTAAATGGAATTAGAGCATGATATATTTATTACCCCTCATTCCATATTTAATCATTTAATTGCAATTGTTAAATTAAACTAAGCATTTAAAATAGATGATGCAAAATGACATAAGAATGTTATAATGTTGTTCATTGCATTTTTCTGATATAAAAGCATATACAGATTATTTTATTTGGAAAAACAGAATTAAAGTTATTGCAATTTTAATTCTAGGGTTGTTTCTGAAAGTGTGCAGGGACCTGTTTGTGATAGAAAACTTGCTGGTGGGGGCTAAAACACTAAATCCGAGAAGGCAGGGACCTCTACGCAAAACTGTAGGCGCAGGGAACTCTCCTCGGGCTTTTCTCACCTAGGGGAAATCTACCCGTGAGGCTGTCAGTGGGACCCGAGAAGCCACGCAGGCGTGGGTGTGTAGTGCGGGCTCCCGCGGTCGCTGACCGGTGGGGCCGTGTGTCAGTGAGTGAAGAGAAACAAAAGAGGCTTTTTTATTCAACGCGGCCGGGTGAGGATTCGAACTCGTGATGCGGCGCGCATGGATCCAACGATGAGCTAGCCGGTAGGACGGGGCGGTGTTTTGATGTTGTGATTGAAGCGTGTCTGGTTTTAAACAGATAATAACGAAGGCTTGGTTCTGACGAAACTGAACTTGAAGTTCGGCGCCAGTGCACAGGCGAGGTGGACGCCGGCGGCGACCAAGATTCAGTGGTGCTCCGGGCTCGTGCGTAGGTGCAACCGAGAGAGGAAGTGTGTGCGAACTAGTGTGCGTGCTCGGGGGTGGTCAAGGAGCAAACTTTCCCTACGGGAACGTGCGTGTTGAGCTCGACGCGGCGCGGCCGTGGCGTGTCCGCTCCGGCGCCGGTGAAAACCGAGGAAACGGCGACGAATTGGAGGGGGGAAAGGACGAGGACGAGGTGCAGCTCACCTAGGGCGTCTGGTGGCGAGAGGAGGGAGCGCGGGTGGCCGGGCTCGACCGATCGGTGCCGGAGAAGATGCTCGGGTCCGCGGCGCCCGTCGGGGAAGTAGAAGTGGAGGCGGGCTCGTCCGTGGCTCCCGAGCCCGTCCGCATCGGCGAGGAGGAAGAGGAGGTGGCGACGCATCAGCTGGCGCGAGGATGGAGTCGGGGGCGCGCGGCATCAGCCCGGTGGCGAGCTCGTCCGTGGCTCCCGGGCATGGCGACGGCGATGCGTGGAGGAGAGGAAGCACGTGGCGGCGGGGCAGAGGAAAAAAATTAGGACGGGGTTAGGGTTTTCGGCCGCTGCGGGCACGTCTTAAGGCAAGAGGGAGCAGTGGGGCAGCGCGTGGGGGTGAGGCGCAGTGGCTCTGCGCCATGCCGCGCTGGAAACGGAGATCGCCGTACGGAGGTAGGGGAAGAGGGAGAACGGGCCGGGCTAGGGTGCAGTGGCCCAGTTCGGCCAACCAGGAGAGCTCCCTCTCCATTTTTTTGTTTTCTTTTTTCCTTTTTGTTTATTCATTTTCTGTTTTGTAAACTTAAAACAAAATAGAAAATGGAAAAGAGATAAAACTTTTTTGGCAATTTTTATAGTTTCAATATAAACAGATTGAACTTTTGAAATGATTATTCGTACAAATTGGAAACTTCAATTTTGAATTGATTTGAAAAAGCATTTGAATTTAAATGTGGGATTTGAAAATTTGGAAGTAATTTATTTAACTGAAATGCAATTCAAAATGAAAGAAGCATGATGTCACACTATATTACACCACAAACATACAATTTAAGAAAAGTACAATTTTGGGATGTTACAACACTCCCCTCCTCAAAGGAATCACGCCTCGAGATTCTTCATGGAGCAACGACGAGGTCGGGATACTCGGCACGGAGGTGGTCTTCACGTTCCCATGTAGCTTCCTTATGAACGGGAATCCGGCACCTAGAGGGGGGGTGAATAGGTGCTATTACAAATTTTAGGTCTTTTCAAATTTAGGCTCAACACAAAGGTAAATTCTCTAGATATGCAACTACGGTGAATTTACCTAAATGATAATCTAAGCAATAACAAGATAAACAAGCTAACAAGACAAGCAAGTAAGGGAGCAAAGATAAAGGGAACCGAGTGAAGCACGCGGAGACGAAGATGTAATCCCGAGTTCCACCCAAGGGTGTACGTCTCGTTTGGAGAGGTGTGCGCTACCACAACAGGTTAGCCGCAACGCCACAAAGGCTCACCTTTTTCTCCGATGAACTCAACCACAAAGGTTTCGAGTCCACCTTCCACTATTGATCCCCTTTTAGGGCGGAGATCGAATCCCTTACAAAGGCTTGAGGCACAGACCCACAACTGAATTGGGGGCTCCCAAGAAGACCACAAAAGGTCAAGGTCCACAAAAGGTCAAGGTAACACCAAGAGTACAACAATGGTGAACTAGGTTTTCCCACCGGAAACCCTAGCCACGAAATCACCAAGTGAATGGGGGAGAAATGCAAATCACTTCGGTGAAGATGCAGATCCGGGCCTTCTCCTCCAATCCTCCAAAGATCAATGAATTTGGGTGGGGGGATTGGGAGATCTTGATGATTTGAGCTTTCAAGAATAGTAGGAGAGAGAAAATCTGAGAGCTAACTGTTCTTGAGTGAGTGAGGGGGTATTTATACTCCCCCTCAAAATCTGGCCGTTGGTTGTCTCGGGCACCCGGAAATTCCGGTTTAAGTAACACCCGGAAATTCCGGTCACCCGGAATATCCGAGTCTTTGAAAATATCCGAGCTGAATTTCCGGTTGAGATCAGAACCAATTCTGAACTTGACTTAGCCGATTTTCTGAGGGTGACTCGGAATATCCGAGTCCTTGAAATTTCCGAGCTGAATTTCCGGTTGAGATCAGATACACTTTCTGAACTTGACTTAGCCGATTTTCTGAGGGTGACTCGGAATATCCGATTCCTTGAAATTTCCGAGCTGAATTTCTGGTTGAGATCAGAACCACTTTCTGAACTTGACTTAGCCAATTTTCTGGGGTTGACTCGGAATATCCGAGTCCTTGAAATTTCCGAGCTGAATTTCCGGTTGAGATCAGAACCACTTTCTGAACTTGACTTGGCCAATTTTCTGGGGTTGACTCGGAATATCCGAGTTGGGGAACCGGAATATCCGAGTCTGGGAAGAATTCCAGAAACTCTTTTTCTCTACAATTTGGCTTTAGGATTTGTGATATGAGTTTCACCCAAACTGAAATACTTAGCAATAGGATTAGTATATCACTGGTATTGTTAACTAACACACAAAACACTAGGGATTAAGAAATGTTCTTTCAATCTCCCCCTTTTTGGTGTTAGATGACAATACCAAGATTTGGATAGAAACAAAAAGCAATATCATGTTTTTGACAGAAAATGGCTCCCCCTAAATAAATGCAAGTAAGCAACACAATATGACAAAGGATAGGAGCAATTTTATAACAACAACCACAAGATATCACAAAGGAGAAAAGAGACAAAATGTAATATTATGGTAGCAATTGAGACTAGATAGATTTTCATACCTTGTGTATATAGAATATGAAGAGAATACCAACACAATCAATTCGAAGTCTCAACCATAAGATAATGATAGCATCAAACCATTGTCTCAATACATAGTTATCACATAATGAAATAAAAAGAGTTCACAAATAACTTAAAACACGATAAATGGTAAACGCATAAGCTTGTGCCCGACCCTTTGCAAATCCCCGAAGAAGTCCTAGTAGAGCAACTTCTCCCCCTTTGGCATCGAAACGCCAAAAAGGAAGAAGAGCGATGCTACGTCCCATGGAAGTCTTTAGTCCGAGGGGTTCTCCTCATCATCATCATCATCACCATCATCATCCTCATCATCCTCATCATCCTCTTCATACTCCTCAGACTCTGCCTCCTCATCATCATCTGCCTCCTCATCATCATAGTCATAGCCAGTGGTGTAAGAGCTGCCGCCAAGGTCCTGGTCAATCAGTGTCCACGGAGCCAAGGAACCCTGGTTCCACTGAGCAAAGGTCAGGGGATCAGACAGAGCAGCAGGAGCAGGAGAGCCAGAAGCATGGTGAAGGATCAAGTCTTGCTTGTATTCCAGCTGACGGCGATCCTTGTAGGCAGTGTATTGCTCTTTGTGGATGTCCACATTCATGCAAAGGATGTTGCGCTGGAACCAGTTCAGCTTCTTGACATGCGCATGAGTGGCAGGAACATGAGTAGGAGCAGCAGCAGCCCTCCTAGCATCACCCATGAAAGATCCACCTGGAGCTTAGGTAGTAGAAGGCCTAGGAGGGGGCTTGACCACAGTCTTCTTCACATAAAGCTTCTTGAAGTCATGTGGCTCCAAATCACCATTGCTGAAGTTGTAGTCAGGGAACTTAAACTTGAGGAGCTTCATTATGTAAGGAGCATAAGGAATAGAGACCCTGGTGGTCATAGCTTCATACATCTCATTGTAGATGTAATCCATCACATCTACACTCCAGTCAGCATCAGAAATAGAGTCCTCCACAATGCGGTTGGCGTGAAGGAGCAGGTTGCAGAGAGGGGTAACCACGTTGTCGTTGTTGCCACCACTCGATGCAATGTTCTCACGCAGGATGCGCACAAGAACATCATACAGTGGAAGCAAGTCACGAGAGTTTCCAGGAGTGGCTCCCACACCATATAAGTGCGCAGTTTGCTTCTTGTTGAGCTTGTAGGGGGCGTGCATGCGAAAGCCTTGGAGATTGTCACCATCGAACATGTAGCCCAGTACCTTGGCGAACTCCTCGAAGTTGGACTCATGGTATGATTCCCCAGTCATCCACTTCATAGTCTTCTTCGAGTCACCCTTGATCACTAGGGTGGCGAAGAACTGCATCACAAGCTGGGCGTTGTAGGGACAACGGGTGAGCACCAACCTCTCCAAACCCATGGTCTTGACAATGTGGATGGCCTCAGCAAATGCGGCTTTCTTCTGCAGAGATGCAAAATCAAACGGGTGCATGGGTCGAATGGGCTTCGACAGAGAGAGATAGAGATCCACGAATATGTGCTCTTGCGCTTGGCACCAATAGCTGCGATCAGCGAGAGAGTTGTCTCTTGGGCTAAGGTACCAGTCCCCCTGTCTCAGCTGAGAATAATCCACTGAGTTCATCTTGGAGTAGTCCTGACGTTGGGGACTAGGGGCATTCTTCCTCTTCTTGGATGAAGGCTTGCTGACAACAGCTTTCTTCGGCCTTTGAATTGCAGGACCCTTTCCCTTCTTGACTGGGTTCTTGTGGACAGGTGCTCTTCCTGTGTTCCTTGATACCCCAGCGGACGGACTCCCACCTGAACCTGTGAATTTGAGCATAGAGGGTAGCATAAGGTAAGTGCACACAAGTCAGGAGATAATACACACATTAGGTAGGCATTTGATGAATCATATGTAGTTAAACATGAGTTAATCTTAAAACTGTAGTGGTTGACTCGGAAATTCCGATTCAGACATGACCAGAAATTCCGGGGGACCGGAAATTCCGAGTCAGACTGAGTCGGAAATTCCGAGTCAGACAGAAACAGTGCAGATCTGAGATTGACTCGGTCTAAAACTAGATCGATCCAACATAATGCAAAACTAATGTATGTAGATAGCAGGGAATAGTGCTAGGAACAATCTCTACCAAGCAATGTTGAAACAAATAACTCCACATCAAGATCCAAGTGCAAGCACATGAGGAAGAAGAAAAGTGAAGTTACCCTCATCTATTGAGGCCGTTGCTTGGAGGAGTGAGTTCCCGGGGCGGAGGAGGAGCAGATCCGGCCGAGAAAGAGGTTCCCCGGCGGTCGGAGTGCTCCGGAGGGACCTTGGAGCAGCAGGGGCGGCGGCTGGAGGAGAGGGAGGTCGGGGGTGGAAGAAGGGCACTAATGAGCCCTTCACCCCGAGCCTGCCCTTATATTGTTGGACAAACCGCCCGACCGGATATTCCGAGTGTAACTTACACCGGATATTCCGGGTCACCGGATATTCCGGTTCATAAATGAACCGGATATTCCGACCTGCTGAACCAAAATCCCAGTTTTCAAAAGGATGACTTGTGTGCAATAGAGAGAAATGTTTTCAGGGAGAAGTAGGCTTGGAATAGACTTCCAAACTGTCATTGGTACACCATACTCAACTCACAACTACCAAATCGAAACATAAAGCGCCAAGTTGAGTAGGTTTCCCACATGCAAGAAAAGGAGAGCAAATAGCAGCAATAAGCTCCAAATAAGACCAACTCTTCAAAAATAAGAAGTCGGTGGCCGAGGCCACCATGTAGGAGTGTATGGCATGTTACCGCGAAGATGTATCTTGGGTACATAACCAATACTCGTCGTTTTAGCTCATTAGTCATAAGAATGAATATAGAGTTAGAAGAACACTTGCTATCGGCATAATGGGGGGAGGGATGGTCCAATGTATTAGGACGCACTCCCCCTATTTCCATGCCTACATCTAAACAAGATAAGATGCAATTACGCCCTAGGTCAGTGTGCAAGCGATCAAGCTAAGGACCTCGAATCAATGATATTAAGCTCATTCCTCAAAAAGCAAAACCTTCCTTCCTCAAGGGGCTTCGTGAAGATATCCGCCAATTGATCCCTTGTGCCCACATATGATAAGTCAATGTCTCCTCGGGCCACATGATCTCTTATGAAATGATGGCGGATCTCAATATGCTTGGTTCTTGAATGTTGCACCGGGTTGTAAGCAATCTTGATGTCACTTTCGTTGTCACATAGAAGAGGCACTTTGTCGCAATCGACTCCGTACTCCTTTAAAGTTTGCCTCATCCATAGCAACTGAGTGCAACAACTTGCGGCGGCAACATACTCGGCTTCGGCGGTGGAGAGAGATATACAATTTTGCTTCTTAGAAGACCAACTTACCAAGGACCTCCCAATAAATTGACAAGCGCCGGAGGTTGACTTCCTATCATCATGATCTCCCGCCCAATCGGAATCCGTGTACCCACATAATGAGAAATTTGCATCCTTGGGGTACCACAATCCATAGGTTGGGGTATAAGCCAAATATCTAAAGATTCTCTTGACCGCCACATCATGGCTTTCTTTAGGAGCCGCTTGATATCTTGCACACACTTCTACGGCTAGCACTATATCCGGTCTAGATGCACAAAGGTAGAGGAGAGATCCAATCATGGAGCGGTATACCTTTTGATCCACATCCTTACCCTTCGGGTTGAGCTCAAGGTGGCATTTGGTTTGCATTGGGGTAGAGGCACCCTTCAGATCAAGCAACTCGTACTTCTTGAGCATGTCTTGAATGTACTTTGCTTGGTTGATGAACGTTCCTTCCCTCAATTGTTTGATCTCAAATCCGAGGAAGAACTTCATCTCGCCCATCATAGACATCTCAAACCTATCAGTCATAAGCTTAGAGAATTCTTCGTTAAATGCTTTGTTAGTCGATCCAAATATAATGTCATCCACATATAATTGACAAATGAAAAGCTCTCCATTAACTTTCTTAGTGAAAAGTGTGGGGTCGATTTCCCCAACTTGGAATCCACGGTCTACAAGTAGTTCTCTAAGGTGCTCGTACCACGCTCGTGGGACTTGTTTAAGGCCATAGAGTGCCTTATCCAACTTGTAGACATGGTTCGGATACTTGAGGTCCTCGAACCCCGGTGGTTGCTTAACATAAACAAGTTCATTTAGTGGACCATTTAGAAAAGCGGATTTAACATCCATTTATTGCAACTTAAAGTTATGATGAGAGGCATAGGCAAGAAGAATACGGATTGACTCAAGTCGAGCCACGAGCGCGTAGGTTTCTCCAAAGTCAATGCCTTCAATTTGGGAGTAACCTTGAGCCACCAATCTTGCCTTGTTCCTCACCACCATGCCATGTTCATCTTGCTTGTTCTTGAATATCCACTTGGTGCCGATAACATTGCGGCAATCTTTGGGTCTTTCCACCAACTTCCACACTTTTTTGCGCTCGAAGTTGTTGAGCTCTTCATGCATAGCATCAAGCCAATCTTTAGCTTCAAGAGCTTCAGAGACCTTCTTGGGTTCCACCATGGAGATGTGAGCTTGATGTTCACTAAAGCTTGCGAGTTGTCTTCGGGTAGAGACCTTGCTTCTCACATCACCAAGCACCTTGTCAAGAGATAGAGCTCTTAATTCTTGTGAGGTGCCAACCCTATTCAAGCGGCGGATCTCGATTTCCCTCCGAGTGGTGGGAGGAATCGCTTGATCATCTTGATCATTCATGTCTCCGCCTTGACTGAATTGATGGCCTTGATCAACCATTGGAGTGGTGTCCATTGGTGAGGGAGAGGGTTGATCTTGGCCTTGCGAACTGCCACCGGAATTTCCGACTCCAGCTTGAACCGGATTTTCCGGTCCTCCGGAAATTCCAGGAGCAGCTGTAAAATCTTGTGCTTCTTCTTGGCTAGGCGTATTGGGCATGGTGTTGTCGATGGGTGTTTCTTGTGTTGGGGTGGTCACCACTTGTGAAGAACTTGATCCTTGTTGATCAACCTCATAATAGAGTTCAACGGGGCGGTGGACTCCCAACCCCATTCTTCGGATATCATCTTGAGGTTCATCATCACCTACAACGGAAACACCACTTTGTTCCACGAGGGAGCCGTCATTCTCCTCGAACACCACACTACAAGTTTCTATGATTATGCGCGAGGCCTTATCATAGACTCTATAAGTGTGGGATTCGGATCCGTAGCCCACAAATGTCCCTTCAAGAGATTTAGAATCAAACTTGCCCAAACGAACACCTTTGATGAGATAGAAACACTTACAACCAAATACTCGAAAGTAGGAGATATTGGGCTTGTTCCCGGTAAGCACTTCATAAGGTGTCTTCATGAGTCCTTTGCGAAAGAAGAGCCGGTTGGATGAATGGCAAGCGGTGTTGACGGCTTCGGCCCAAAAGTTTTGAGGGACTTGAACTCGGCCATCATCGACCTTGCCATCTCAATAAGTGTGCGGTTCTTCCTTTCGGCTACACCATTTTGTTGGGGAGTATAAGCAGCGGAATATTGATGATGAATCCCTTCTTCACTAAGGAACTCGTTTAAGGTGTAGTTCTTGAACTCGGACCCATTGTCACTTCTTATCACCAAGATAGGGACATTGTGTTGACGTTGAGCTTCATTGGAGAAGTCGATGATATTTTGTTGAGTCTCCATCTTCGTCTTGAAGAAGAAAACCCATGTGTATCTTGAATAGTCATCAACAATCACCAAGCAATATTTCTTGCCACCAAGACTAGCTTCCGGAATGGGACCAAAGAGGTCAACATGGAGAAGCTCCAAAACCCTTTTTGAAGAAATGATGGTCTTGCTTGGATGGTAGATGTCATGCATTTTTACTTCAACACACGCTCTACACATTCGATCCTTCGA
The DNA here is from genome assembly GCA_026929855.1 of Poa annua. Lineage (NCBI taxonomy): Eukaryota > Viridiplantae > Streptophyta > Magnoliopsida > Poales > Poaceae > Poa > Poa annua. The sequence goes on along the minus strand of CM049428.1, from coordinate 94,360,087 downwards.
GAAAGAAACATGGTCTTTTAGTCCTAGGATATGGCCACCCTTGTGGAGACTTTGCAAAGTCCTCATGCTGACATGGGCTAGTCGGCGATGCCATAGCCAACCCAAGTCCGCCTTTGCGAATAGGCACATTGTATGGGAAGTGGTGACTCCGGAGAAGTCAACCACATAGAGCCCATTCTCAATGTACCCAACGAAAGACACATTGAGAGACTTGCTCCGCAAGAGAATGACCATTTCCTTTTCGAAGACAACGGTATAGCCCAAACAAGTTAAGAAATGGACGGAGATCAAATTGAAACCTAGGGACTCGACAAGCAAGACATTCACAAGTGTGATGTCCGGTGCCACTACCACCTTGCCGAGCCCTATTTCCTTAGACTTAGAATTATCACCATATGTAACGGTCATTTGATCATCATTGGGCTTCAACTCCGTTACAATATCCTCGCTTCCGGTCATATGACTAGTGCACCCACTATCAATTATCCATTTCGATCCTCCGGAAGCAAGGCCCTACACACAATCAATTCTTTGGTTTAGGTACCCATTTTGCAATTGGTGCCTTTTGGTTAGCAACAAGGGTCTTTGGAACCCAAATAGCATATTCAATGTAACCATCAAAAGGACCAATGTATCTAGCATAGACATCCCCATAATAATCAACATATAAAGCATAGTTGGGGTTAGATATGCCCGCAAAGTCATTACGAGTGGGAGTGCCCCTTGTGGCATTTCCACTCGCAATGTCATCCTTCTTGGCTTGTGCGGACTTGGTCTTCTTCTTGATCTTCTTCTTCTCCTTAGCAACATAGCCTAGACCTTCCTTACCCTTGTGGGGCACTCGCTCATGAAGAGGAGTAGTGAGTGTCCCCTTACCTTTATCAAGAGAGGTCTTGGGCTTGGTTGCCATGGAAGGAACAAACACAACCCTTGCAATATCCTTCACAACGTTTGCATTAGCATTCAAAGGAGTAGAGGTGCTAGGTTTCTCAAGAGTAGATATCCGAGATTGGAGTTGATCACGACACTTGAGAAGACGTTCGTGATCACTTGTCAACACCTTGTGAGCATTGTCAAGTGACTCGAAGTCTTCGCAAAGTCTAGCATGAGCAACTACAAGCTCGGACTTTTCATTTTGCACAATTTTACATTTAGCAAAGTAGAGATCACGATCCTTAGTGATCTTAGCAAGTTGCTCCTTAAGGAGAGCATGAGCTTCTTGTTCATCTTCGAGAGAGGATTGGAGAGACACTTTAGCGTGTGCATCCTCTCTCTCAATCTCACCTTTTAATTCAAGCTCATCCTCAAGCTCACCTATACGACTCATGATTGAGCCAAAGTGTTTCTTTCCTTCTCCTTGCAAGTTAGTCATGAATTTATCAAAAGCAAAGATTTCTTCCTTGACTTCTAAGCTCATAGCATCATCAATGTCATGTGATATGGAGTTGGTGGATAATTTTACCTCGGATGTCTTTGCCATAAGACATCTTGCATTCTTGACGATGGGGCTCTCGTTTGGTGAGGAGAAGAGTGACGGAGGTGTGGAAAAAATGGCTAGTGCGGCCACTTGCGTTGGAGTATCCTCCTTGTCACTATCTTCATCATCGGTGAGATATTGCTCTTGAGTCACCAAGACAATCTTTTGGTTCTTCTTGAAGAAAGGCTTCTTCATGGGCATGGGCCCCTTGCCCTTCGTCTTGGCCACGAGCCTCCCACCATGATCCTCTCTTCTCTCCCATGGGCAATCGGCAACAAAGTGGCTCTTGTCATCGCAGTTATAGCAAATCCTCACTTTGTTGAATGGCTTTCCTCCGTTGGGGGGAAACTTCTTGTCAATCCTTGCTTTGGCCCTTCCGGGGTTCTTCCAAAAGGTTCTTGCCGCAAGACCCATGTGTTGAGTGAGAGTGCTTGAGAGAGCTTCACTAGATAGATCGACTTGATCATCACACTCCTCTTCATCATCTTCTTCAACGGTGGCCTTCAAAGCAATTGAGGCATGCTTGTGCATCCCTATGGCTCTAGCTCTTGCATCTTGTGCAATCTTGGAGGCCACCTTGTATGCGGTCATCTCTTGCATAACTTCATTGGATATCATCTTTGCAAAGTCATGTCTCCCTTGGAGTGTCTTCAAATCCGTTTCCTCAAAGGGCAAGAGAGCGGTCACAAACTTCCTCTTGATCCAAGCATCATTAATGTACATGTAGCGTACCTGCACTTTAAATAAGGCAGATACCTGTGTATAGTGCAAATCCCTGGATCGATTCATTTGCACACACAGTTTACGATGTAATATCACAACAAAGCGTCAATTTATTACATCGATGATCCAGAATTACAAAATATTTAATACAAGTTGCATAGCGTAAAGCTAGCATTGAAAAAGTACACAGCGGAATATAATAGCAGTGAGCCTCTATAACTTTCATGCTGCCACAGGCGAAAACATGTTGGTTGTAGACTCGAAACCTTTAAACGAAACCTCACTCGTCATCTGATCAAATCTGCAATAAGAAAAATATTGCAACAACGTGGGTCAGATTGCATTAAAAATGGAGTCTGGCAAGTGACACTATGGTGGACACTTATGGAATAACTCTAAAGCCTATATGCATATTTGGCTGGTGGAGTTCAAGGCTAATTTGCATAAAGCCAATTTTTCCTACTCTTTTGAAAACACTTTTCTTGAAATCCAGATGAGTATGGCATGAAAACCATAAATCTCATCTTCCCTTGTTCACCCATCAACTTTTAACTTAGAAATTGGAATGATGGAATCCTCCGTTGACGTCCGTGATCAGCTGCTCAAAATTTTCCGTAACCGGGGACACGGCTAAGTACTTAGTTTTACACTCTGCAGAGGTTGTGCACTTTCACCATTGTACCCATTCAACCCAAGGTATCCTTTACACACCATTTGTGATAAGGAAAGGAGAGAATGAGACGAGATCTTTCAGAAGCATTTTCCCTCCCACTCTGGCTTGACCCGTTCCACCTAACATCCCCCTACATCTGCTTGTCAAGCCGGAGAGAGTCCACGCAACATAATTGATCAAGCCAGAGCCCATATGGCAATGGCTGCACTGGAAGCAATCGTCACTCGGAGTTCTTCAGATTCCTCTGTTCCTGGGTGGCCATTCACAAGTGTACATACTCCAGGAACCATAGACATGGACCTGAGTAGCCACTCAACATAAACCATGCAACCACTTACCACCCAGGTGTTTCATTATCTTAGTGGATGTGCACTCTCAGGTAAAAGTCACCATGATCACGGCCCTAAGTAGAATAGAAATTCATCCTAGGCGACGACAACCATGAGCACAGCCCTGAGTAGTCACTTATCATTTTGTAAAACTTCTCATCCATTGCATGGCATCAATATTTCTACTAAGTATGATATAGGAACCTAAACACAGGAGTAAGGAATTCTACACAGGTTTAGCATAGCAATACTATTCTACACATGCATAAAAATACACTAAGTAATGCATATCAAAATAGGAAGTTTATGAGGTGTGCCACTTGCCTTTGAATGTTGTCGTTGTTCACAAACTCTTTTCAACAACGAACGTTTGCTCTCCGTTTAATCTAAACAATAATAGCAAACAACAATACAACAATCAACAAACAACAATCATCAAACATACATGCTCATATCAAATGAACAACAAGTTTTGTAAAACTCCTAAGGAAAATATGTTATGTATGATATGCAAATTATTTCTAAGGGCTAGAGATGCATGTTATGCTATGAAAATCTCTTAAGTTAATGCAAGGAAAATAGGTGGGTCAAGAATGACTAAGGACTAAGGTCTTAAGTTGGATAAAATACTTTGTTTTATGTCATCTTTAAACAAGCACTCTAATGGCTTAGCCATGATGTGCAAAATACTTAGAGAAAAATACTAAGTCTATAAGGTGATCAACAATTACTATCAACTCTTTGTAAATTGGATATTCGCTAAAGTGAGAGAGATAGACACCCGGCCAGCCACTTAAATTGTGGAACAGGTCTCATGTACGTGGACAGAGAGCATTTAATTAAATCTATTGCAATTGGATTTAATCAAAAATAATGTCTCTATTAAAAGTTATTTCAAAATTAGTCAAACTATTCAAATTGAACACACAACTATGAAATCATTCAAAAATTGCTCAAAAATATTTTATAGCAGTGGCATTATTTTACAAATATTCTAAAGTTTCTAAAACAATTTTATTTGCAATTTTTGGATTTATAGATTTAAAGTTATTACAATACACTCCAATTCACCATTTGAAATTTGACTATTTTATACTAAGTCAAATTTGAATTTTGTCAGATCCAAAATATTCTACATGTCAAGAGCTTTCCAAATATATAAAAATTATTAAATTTGGAGTTGTGGTACAAAAGTTGTGACAGATCTAAGTGGCAGGGGCTTTTCTGTAAAACTGCCAAATTAATTTAAATCTAGAAAATTGTTTTCCACGTCAGCGCTGACTGGACGCTGACGTGGCCGCTGACTGGATCCGCTGACGTGGATAAGTGTTTTGATCTCGGCCATAGGATTTAGATCTAACGGTTCACATTGGCCCCTACCGATTCGCTAACCAGATCTAATCTGGGCCGCAGAGAACAGATCGGACGGCTGGGATCGGTTGACCATACCGTGGCGGCGCGCTCCTCGCCGGAGAAGAGGACGACGGCGACGACGGCTCGGCCTTGGACGCTCCGGTCGATTCCGTGCCTCCCCGGATGCGCGGAGGCCAGCTCCGGACGCGGCGCAGCACGACGAAGGGAATGGTGGCGATGGTTGGTGGCGGGGGGCTCCGGTGCTCGATCTACTCCTCGCCGGAGTTGCGGGTGGCGGCGGCCAGCCCCTGTCGATGACGGGGACGGTGTTCTGGCGCGCGAAAGAAACACGGCCAAGTTAGAAAAGATGCGCATGGGAAAAATAAAGAGAAAGAGAGCAATGAGAGAGATCGGGAGGTCTTGTACCCGCCGGAGTTGGAGAAATTCGCCGGCGGTGATGGACGAACGGCGGCGGCGATTTCGGGCAGCCTCGGGGCGTTCTGAGCTAGGGTTTGAGAGGGAAAAACGGCGGCGGGAGGAGAGCTACTTATAGGGAAGCTCGGAGGAACTGAACGCGTCGATTCCGCCCGGATTTTGGAAACGAATCGGAGAAGAAATCTCGGGAGAAAATCCCGGACGGAGGTTAGAGACGATGACGTCATCGCTGACGTCATCCCGTTATTTTCTTTTTGTTTTATTCCAATTTATTCATATCTTTTGATTTATTTGTCTAAATGAGGTCAAACAAATTTCTAAAAATTTGTAATATTCTTATCTTTCTGTTAAACCAATTGTGGAAGTGTTTTGAACACTTTTCAAAAATAATAATTTCGAAATATTGATTAAATGTAAAATTGACACTTTATGTTTAATTTAAAACTAGGGTTTGATTAATTTTAATTTTGGCTAAAATAAATTCTATGAAATACCCATTTCAATTATGTTTGAATTTAAGTTATTTAAACTCATATTCCAATATTAAATAATTTTTAGCTTTAGCAGATTATTAAATATCATTTTACAACTATTTGAAATGAAAAGAGAAAAGGTAATGTAATCATTTCAATTTAATTTATTTTGTGCACCATTAAGTTTCATATTAAGATAATACAATTGAAACTTCATAACAACTTTGGAAAAGCTTTTAGTTTTAATTCATTTCTTACTTAGAATATATTAATCATTGCATGTTTTGAAAATAATGAAATTCACATATGCAAATGAATTGCTTATTTGGATAATTCATTAATTTTAATTTATGAAGTTTTAAAGTTATACACTATAGGCTTAAAATTTCCAAACTATATTTTGAACTTAGTTAAAGGAATGAAAACCATTTGGTAATTATATACCATTTTGAATAATCTTGAATTTATGAATAGATATGGCTAAGTTGTTGAAAACAATTATTTATAAGTAAATTATTTTATTGGAATAAAATGGTTTGAAGTTTAATAAGCCTTTGTCAAATTACATATTAAGGTTTTTGAAATACAATGGATCATGAAATGTTTAATTGGAAATAACTTTTGAAAATAATGACACATTGGGAATTTTGTAATAATAGACCTTTTCAAATTGGTTGAAGTCTTTTATTGTTAGTTTTCCTATGCATTTCAATATATTATTTTAATCAAAACAAAAGTTTTAAATTTTAGTGATTTTTGAACATTCCAAAATGTTGGGATGTTACAGTACACCGCCCCGAGGTTCTTGAAGGAGTTGGCAACGAAAACCAACCTCCGGTACATGTCCTCGTGGCTTTCTCCATCCAACTTGTAGAACCCTTCCACCTCATTGCATAAGGCATCATACCGGTTCTTCTTCATGCTCTCATTCCCGACGAAGATGTCGGAAAGAGCATTCCAAACTTCCTTGGCGGTGGAGAATTGTTGAATGAGCCCCATGTCCTTCTCTCCAACGGCCATTTGGAGTTGATGAAGAGCGGTGGCGTTGAGTTGGCTATCAACCACCTCTCTTCTTGTCAAGTTGGTTGGATCATGGGGCTTGTATCCTTCTTCAATGATGCGCCAAAGCTCAATGGAGGCACTACATAGATGAGACTTCATATGAAATTCCCATTGAGAGAAATGAGTAGGTTTAAGCTTAGGAGGATCACTTCTAAAGTTTACATGAGGGTGAGGGATAGGAGGGCTAGGAGAGTAATTATGGTTGACATTATGAAATTCCTCTCCTTTGGGGGTGTTAGAGGAGGTAGGTGATTCATCCTTTTCCCCCTTCCCGAGGGGAACACTTGAGGTAACATCTTTGGACCCATCCGAAGATGACTCCTTAGAGTTCCCCGCATGTTCCTTAGGAGGAGGAGAGGGAGAAGTAGCCTCGGGCCCCTTAGACTTCAAGAGTGCCATGAGCATCTCATTCATCTTGAGGAGTTGGGCCTCCAAGGATGATCTCATATCAATAAGATCGGCCATGGTTGCCCCTTTGTCTAACGCCTCCTTCTCCGCCTCTAATTTTTCACGGGCGGCCCTCTCGGCATCGGATTCCGTCATCGTTGCACTTAGGCGGTTAAGCCCTTAAAAGTGAACTTGGCTCTGATACCAATTGAACGGGAATCCGGCACCTAGAGGGGGGGGGGTGAATAGGTGCTATTACAAATTTTAGGTCTTTTCAAATTTAGGCTCAACACAAAGGTAAATTCTCTAGATATGCAACTACGGTGAATTTACCTAAATGATAATCTAAGCAATAACAAGATAAACGAGCTAACAAGACAAGCAAGTAAGGGAGCAAAGATAAAGGGAACCGAGTGAAGCACGCGGAGACGAAGATGTAATCCCGAGTTCCACCCAAGGGTGTACGTCTCGTTTGAAGAGGTGTGCGCTACCACAACAGGTTAGCCGCAACGCCACAAAGGCTCACCTTCTTCTCCGATGAACTCAACCACAAAGGTTTCGAGTCCACCTTCCACTATTGATCCCCTTTTAGGGCGGAGATCGAATCCCTTACAAAGGCTTGAGGCACACACCCACAACTGAATTGGGGGCTCCCAAGAAGACCACAAAAGGTCAAGGTAACACCAAGAGTACAACAATGGTGAACTAGGTTTTCCCACCGGAAACCCTAGCCACGAAATCCCCAAGTGAATAGGGGAGAAATGCAAATCCCTTCGGTGAAGATGTAGATCCGGGCCTTCTCCTCCAATCCTCCAAAGATCAATGAATTTGGGTGAGGGGATTGGGAGATCTTGATGATTTGAGCTTTCAAGAATAGTAGGAGAGAGAAAATCTGAGAGCTAACTGTTCTTGAGTGAGTGAGGGGGTATTTATACTCCCCCTCAAAATCTGGCCGTTGGTTGTCTCGGGCACCCGGAAATTCCGGTTTAAGTAACACCCGGAAATTCCGGTCACCCGGAATATCCGGGTCTTTGAAAATATCCGAGCTGAATTTCCGGTTGAGATCAGAACCAATTCTGAACTTGACTTAGCCGATTTTCTAAGGGTGACTCGGAATATCCGAGTCCTTGAAATTTCCGAGCTGAATTTCCGGTTGAGATCAGAACCACTTTCTGAACTTGACTTAGCCGATTTTCTGAGGGTGACTCGGAATTTCCGAGTCCTTGAAATTTCCGAACTGAATTTCCGGTTGAGATCAGAACCACTTTCTGAACTTGACTTAGCCAATTTTCTGGGGTTGAATCGGAATATCCGAGTCCTTGAAATTTCCGAGCTGAATTTCCGGTTGAGATCAGAACCACTTTCTGAACTTGACTTAGCCAATTTTCTGGGGTTGACTCGGAATATCCGAGTTGGGGAACCGGAATATCCGAGTCTGGGAAGAATTCCAGAAACTCTTTTTCTCTACAGTTTGGCTTTAGGATTTGTGATATGAGTTTCACCCAAACTGAAATACTTAGCAATAGGATTAGTATATCATTGGTATTGTTAACTAACACACAAAACACTAGGGATTAAGAAATGTTCTTTCACCTTGTCAGAATGATGAGACCACTAAACCTTGTAGAACTTGACACTGTTGTTACGGGTGCGACGTTCAGCTTCGTCAAGAATGCGAATTGGTTGTTCCACATAAGAAAGATCTTCTCGAAGTTCAATTGATCCATGATCAACTGCACGTCCTGGATCTTGGAAGCACTTCTTGAGTTGTGACACGTGGAAGACATCGTGCACTTTGGAGAGGTTTGGAGGAAGTTCCAGACGGTAAGCCAACTCACCACGCCTTGAAAGAACGTTGAAAGGCCCAACATAACGCGGAGCGAGTTTGCCTTTGATGCCAAAGCGTTGCGTGCCTCTCAGAGGAGTGACACGAAGGTAAGCTTGATCACCAGGTGCATAGACCATGTCCCTGTGCTTGCTATCATAATAGCTTTTCTGCCGAGAATGGGCAATCTTCAGATTGTCATGAATGATGCGAACCTTTTCTTCAGCCTCCTGGATAATGTCAGGGCCAAAGAATTGACGTTCACCCGCTTGAGACCAATTCAGAGGAGTTCTGCATTTGCGGCCATAGAGAGCTTCAAGGGGAGCCATGCCTAGACTTGCTTGGAGCCTGTTGTTGTAGGAGAACTCAGCATATAGAAGGCAATCCTCCCATTTCATGCCAAAGGAGATAACACAAGCTCTGAGCATATCCTCCATAATTTGATTCACTCTTTCAACCTGTCCACTTGTCTGCGGATGGTAAGCTGTGTTGAACAGAAGTTTGGTACCCAAGGCTTTCTGAAAGCTATCCCAAAATCGAGAAGTGAAGATATTCCACAATCCGAGCTTATTGCCAAAGGAACACCATGCAACGGAACCAGTCTTGTCATATAGAGTTCTACCAACTGACTAGCTGATACTGTCTCTTTGACTGGGAAGAAGTGAGCCTCTTTGGAGAGACGATCAATGACAACAAAGATTGCATCGTTGCCTTTCTTTGACTTTGGAAACCCAGTAACGAAGTCCATCTCGATCTTGTCCCATTTCCACTCAGGAATTTGCAGTGGTTGAAGAAGTCCAGGTGGTCTCTGATGAACTGCCTTGACACGACAACAAACATCACACTGAGACACATAGCGAGCAATTTCACGCTTCATCCTGGTCCACCAATAGATTGACTTGAGATCCTGGTACATCTTTGTGCTCCCAGGGTGGATAGAAAGCGGAGTATCATGAGCCTCCTTGAGAATGAGCTCTCTTAAGCTGTCAAGCTTGGGCACTACAATGCGTTCTTCAAACAGCAAGGTACCCTTGTCATCGAGAGAGAAACTCTTGTACTTATCCTTGCCAATGTTGTCTTTGATATTCTTGACACCAGAATCACGCAACTGTGCGGCACGGATCTTATCCTCAAGTGTAGGAGTGGCAATCAAGTTTGCAAGATAACCAGAAGGAACCACTTGAAGATTGATCTTCTTGAATTGTTCGTGAAGAGGAGGTTGGATGTCCTCAACCATGAGGTTGTTGCAATAGGACTTGCGACTAAGGGAATCAGCCATTACATTAGCTTTGCCTGGAGTGTAAGAGATGGTAAGATCGTAATCTGAGAGTTTCTCAAGCCACCTTGTTTGTCTGAGGTTCAAATCTGGTTGAGTGAAGAGATATTTGAGACTCTTGTGGTCGGTGAAGATCTCACAGCTGTGCCCCAACAAATAAGGTCTCCAAACTTTGAGGGCATACATGATTGCTGCAAGTTCAAGATCATGTGTAGGATAGTTGAGCTCATGAGGCTGCAACTGCCGAGATGCATAAGCCACAACTTTGCGTTCTTGCATGAGGACTACACCTAGTCCTTAAAGAGATGCATCGCAGAAGATTTGGAAAGGTTTGAAAGTATTTGGGCCAACTAGAATAGGAGTAGAAGTGAGTTTAGCTTTCAAGAGATTGAAGCTCTCATCACTCTTTGGAGTCCAAAGAAACTTTCTATCCTTCCTCGTAAGATCGGTGAGAGACTTAGCGATTTTGGAGAAGTTCTCAACAAATCGACGGCAATAGCTAGCCATGCCAAGGAAACTCCTGACTTGTTTCACCGTTGTAGGGGGCAACTATTCAACAATGGCCTTCACATTTTGTGGATCAACAGAAATGCCTTCAGAAGAGATGACATGACCAAGGTAGGATACTTTAGGAAGGCAGAATTCACATTTGGAGAACTTGGCGTAGAGACAGTGTTCTCAGAGTTTCAACAAGATAAGACGTAGATGTTCTCCGTGTTCTTTTTCGGTTTTGGAATAGATAAGAATTGCTTTCAGTTATTGTCCAACTCTTAATATCACCGACCTGGCGACCTTCTCACGTAGCCTTCCACTTTTCCCTTCCCTTCCTCTACAATAATAACTTTTTGGGATCTTGTGTACCTGACAAGTCCTAAGAGCGAGGCATCTAAAAAATATATACATGGGTATGCACCAAGCCCTCATAGCGATTTTGCGCTTCGGACCGTTCGATCTCCTCCCGGAGCGATCTCCACCGTCCGTTTCACTGCTGACTTTTGCTTACCGTTTTTGGACCCACCCGTCATTGACGTTGTGGGTGGACAATTCGGTGTGAGAAGCTTTATCATCAGCGAGTGGCCATTCTGAGTCGTCTGATCCGGCTACTCGGTTCCGCGTCGATCGTGGCCGTTCGTTACTCAGACAAAACTGCCCCGCAGAAACCCTAGCCCCTCCCAATCGCGCCCGTCCCAGATCCACAATCCATTCTCTTGCTGCATGATGGCGGCTGCAACGAATCCATGGCCGGGTGTCCTCTCTTCGTTCCCTCGCCGCCCGCCGGCATGGACTCGGCGTTGTTCGCTCACCTGCGCTGGCCTCGGCGCCGCTAAGGAGGACGAAGATGGCGGCGGCGTCGGCTATGTCAAGGGCGACCACTGCAATGTTCGCTGATCTCGGTTGTGCTTGTGTTTCTGTAGATAATCTGAAGGACTGCACATGTTGTTTCCATACGAAGGAGCAAGACATACGGATTTTGGTCTTGGAAGTTTGATAAGGCGGCAGAGCTGCACCTTAAGTAAGCCCTCTATTTGCTTCTCCCCAATCTTCCGTTTCAATTATAGGAAATTGCCTGCTGCATGCATCCATTCAAATTGCTAACGATTTGGTTGTTTTCTTTGGATTGCGCAACAGGAATCCATACCAGTTCAGTGAAGAACCGTCTACTCGAGGGCCGTGATGGAAAATCATTATGCGCCTCACACGAATCTGGGAGAAGAAGAACCGAGAGAAGCAAATTTATGAACTGGGGTTCCTCTTCATTAATAAGAAGTACGTACATACCAATGATTGATGTACTAGCGTGTCTATCTATTTCTAAATGCTCACAACCAAAAATATATAGCTGACTTGGTAAAGTTGTATCATAGTTCGGCAAGCTTTTATATTGATTTAGCATGGTTCGCACCACCATATTCTTAGGTTACTATCCTTCCTTTTGCTCTCTGCAATTTCAGCAAATATTCCTCTAAAGTTTTGATCAGTTAACTATGCAAGAGCGTAATTATTTGTTTGTTGGTAGGTTAGTGCACCTGAGCAGTTCATGAAGGTAACGGGCCTAACAGCTTCACACAGGTGATCAATTAATTTTCAAGTTAATTTATGTATAGAGTCCAGCTGAGCAAGAATGTAGGATAGGATGCCAATGAACTTGGGTTTCATTTTTTTCTTTATACTCTTATGTAGTGTGTGATTTCTTTTGAGGCATGAGGACCTTTACTTAATATATTTCTAATTTGTTATTATGTAGAGATTGTTTTTTGCTTTTAAAATTAAGGATTGAAATTAGAAGTGTGGGACAATCACAGGGCGATAAATGACATTTAGACGCAAGCAGAGATTCATTTTATCGACTTTAGCTTCTCCATGGCTTTTATTATTTAGTATGCAGTGGCATCATATATTATATTATGCCATATTGGTTATTATACAACCTTAGCTCTATTATTTTGCACACATTTGTCATTCTATGAGTTAGGCCTTTAACGTGGACGGTTGTATCTCACTACACGCTAACATATGGTCCATATAATTGTTCAGTTAAGAATAAATTGACGGGTCCGATAGAACCAATTTTGTCATCGAATTATTTCTCATTACTTATATTGTAGTATGATTATTGTTTCAGTTAAGGAGAATTTGATCCCTCCAAGTAACTTCCATATTTATACGTGTGTCTATTATTTTCCTATTAGGAGTGTACAACAGTGATTGAATCATAGAATGCTGAAGGTCGTCCAACATAGTCCACCCCTTTAGGTGGATGTTTGTATTTATTAATTTTCTCCAAGGCAGTACTGGTTGATGATGATATACTGTTCAGGAACTGGAGGAGAAGAGTCTTCTTTGTTTGCTATGGATATGTAGGGTCGATGTTCATGTTTAGCTGCAGCAAATGTTTGTGACCCTCGGTCTATCTTATTAAGTAACTTGATTCTTCTATGTTATAGGTACGACAAGTATTCCCAAAAGAATGGGTGGAAAATTGATGCTATTGACATGATGGAGTCTACGTCTTTCTTACATGTATCATGCAAAAATGTCCAGGCCTGGAGGCATTTTACCAGCCATGGAGGACTACGGCGCTGTGTATGATGATGACGAAATTTTATGCCAACTTTTGGTTGGATCATGCTGCATATTGGCTAAGAAGCATCACATCATCACTGCCCAAACTGCTGCCAATCGTGGTAAGCATGAGTAGCCGTTCTTTCCTGTAAATTGGTCATGGCAAGCACATCTCTGATGAGGCTAGTATTTTTTTCTATTTGGGCTCATATTATATTATTTTGTAGATTAGAAGTTGAGTTGTAGGCTCTAATACAATATTTAATATCTGATGTTCTGATTAGAGTTGGAAGTAAGCTAATATAACAAGTTACTTCATGCACAGGACCAAAGGTTTCAGTTTCAGTCGGTCTTATTCTCTGAGTTGGTGCTTCAAGATTTCATACTTCTCCATCGCTTCTGGAGGTCTTGAATTTAGTGTTCAAAGGTAAATGTGGTGCTCTCTACATATGTTTATAGGATACATCGTTTTACAAGCGTAAAATTCTTAGATGGAATATGCCTAAAGAATATTTCATTTATTCAAGCAAAAAAATCACATGTGCATGCATTTTGTTGTGATGGAGGTTTTAATTGTATGACGATGCAACGACCATTCATGTTATTTCATAGGAGATTTTAACCGTGCATAGGATGGAACAAAATTTGCTGCTTAATTATATCTACTTATGTAAATAGGTGAGCAAGATGTGCTAAACGTGGCTAGATTGACATTATGTGCACAAGATTGATCTGCTTAGATTAGTTTGTGGCTCTAGCTCTCTTCATGTACATTTTCTATGTTTATATTAGCTACTTATTTCTGCTGGAAGTGAACGCTTTGCCGTAAGTAATCTATGGTATCGTTCTTGTAAGCACAAGCTTAACTACAAGTAATCTATGATGCTGCTGGCTCAAACTGTTGCCTAAATGATTTTTCTATCAAACTGAGAAACGTGCCATGAAGCAAAAGCTACATACTTATGCATTTTTGTGCCATGAAAAAGTAGTGATACTGCACAGTATTTTACCAAGTTATCAGGAGGTTCATGGAACCAGAAACGTGCCCTTGAATTTGGATGCATGTGATCATACCAGTCCTACTCAGTATTTTACCAAGTTATCCAAAGCACACACCAGATTTGTAAATGAAGGTGGTCAGCCTAAATTGCTTTAACAACCTATTACCGAGAGCAAAATCTATATATGAACTACCTTTAACTGTTTGGTAGAGTATTTTCAGCTAATTTCCTCACTACTTTAACTGTAAGAGGTACACACTGGTTGGTGTTTGGGTGATTACTTCTATCGCTGAGTGGTGCTGAGTGTGGTTAAATTGCTGAAACTGTTTGTTGTTATTTTAATGCCTATGAAAAGTGCATATGTTGTTGTTTATTCATGTCCTTCAAATAATTTCATACAATGTTCTTATTTATGTTCTTCAAATCATTTACCTGATTCCTGATTCTATCATGTTTTTCCAGATTAACTGGAACCAAGAATTCGTAGATCGATCAGATGTATGAGGAGTTTGAGGTTGAGTACACCCTCAATGGGTCTGTGATCCATTCTCTCACCTCTTCACATACTCCCAAAATACTTTATGTCTAAAATCCTCACCAAGATCTTCGAGCTCTCTGTATCTCTTTGATGTCCCGAATGAGCAACTTGAATTAATAGAAGTGTTGAATCGTCACAAGTAGGTAGCTGAGTTTGACTTTGTGTAATAGTTACCTATTATGTCTATATTTAGCATGCTAATAGGAAACTTTGTTACAAATTTGCTATTAGTTTTGCACGGTGGTAAACTGAAGTAACTATTTAGTTTGCACCTTTAGCATTAATTTTGTTTGACTTGCAAGGTAATTTATGACTTCACTAAATTGGCAATTTTTTCCCTCTGTGTAATTTAATTATGGCCATTTGGTTTCAAAACTCCACATTATATGTTGTTGTCAGCTGTTCCCAAATGGATATCACACTCTAATCTGAAATCAAGAATTGTGTTGTTTTGTGTTTCCTGTTGCTACTTATATGGGCAATGAATTGAATGTTTGTTTTATTAAGAGCAATTCGCTTAACATATTTTCTTAGATTTATCTTGCGTATAACGTACTCATCTTTTATATACAGGAATATTCCATCCATGCTCTGTTACGCAAATCAAACTGCAACCGGAACATTGGATGTTCCAAAATGTGGCTTCTAAGTGGTACATGGATGTTTTCTTGAAACCGAATAGTTACTATTTGATGTATTATAACTTTTGCTTTCGCCATATCGATGAGTCATAGGCATATCCCATGTTCTCAAATGACATATTTAGTAATGCTTATCTCTGTGAGGACACATAGTGCTGATGTATTAATGGTCAGTCTAATAAGTTAGTGCTTATCTCTGTGAGGACTCAAAGTGATGTTGTATTAATGGTCAATCTAATAAGTCACCAAATATTTTGGTGATATATTTGTTGTCCTTTTCTTTCAAACTATTTTATTTTGATGTCTATGTTGCCATCTATGTCTTTATGTTAGCTCTTCTATTTATTCGATGTTGTTGATATCTATAATAATAAAATAAATACTACAACTAACAATATTTTCTTTCCATTTAAAATTATCACAACGATGTCTCCACAATATTTTCTATACAAATAACGATGAAAAAGGCGTTCGACCTGGTCTCATAAATTATTTAAACCGGGTGGCGCCCACGCCTCAAATCTAGTTGACAAGATATATATACACATGCATCATATAATAGTACTGACACTAATATCCCATTGCTTAGTCTACACATAGCTCCGAGGCTTGGCTTCAATCCTTAGACCGAGTGGACTACTCACACATGGCAATCATATCAGCAATAGAAAATATCATAGGAAACAAAAGATGAATGATTGGTAATAGTTCTTAGAATGTTGCCATCCCGATGAGATCTAAATTACAAGTAGTGTGGCTATGGATGATGACTATGGAGTGGATATGGAGGCAACACTTCATGGGAATGGTGATGACGAGCGGTTGGAACAGTGTACTGGAGGAACATGGTGAAAGTAGCAGCCTAGTAGGGTTTTGAGGTTTGTTCCGAAGCGAAATCCGCGTTGGGCCCTTCATAAAGTTTCTCGGTTTGACGATGGAAATCCGACATCGGTTGATACGTTTGCTAGTACGGTTGGACCCGACTGCCTCGTCACTCGTTATGTTCGTTTTCGCTAGATGCTGGATAGTCTGGGGTTTTTGGCAACTCTCCATCCGGGATATGTCTTCATAAATGCGTCACTGGAATATCTTCCTAATCTACGAGAAATTAAATCACAAGGAATTTTGCAAAATAACTTACACATCAATGGTTAGTGCAGGTATAGCGTGTGATAGATTGCCTTGACAATTATGCGGTTTAAACATAAATAAAGTGCAGACACATCACTTGTGACGCCTTCAATTGTGTGCCCCTTGGGCGACAAAATGTTTCCATGCCACCTTTTCATCTCTTGTCGAGTCTATCATGCCACACGTTTAGTCTAGCGAGACAAATCAATACCCCATTCAGCGAGCCAAATCTAAATAATTTTTAAATATAAACAAATTTTAAATCTAAACAAATTTAAATCAAGATAAAATTTCAGATTTAACTATTTTTCAAAATTATTTTTTAATCTCAAAAAGTGAATAAAATGAAATATAAAAAGGGAAAATCTGCTCAGATGAGCCGACCTTTCTTCGTGCTCCTTCAGGCAGCAGAAGCCTCTCGCGTCGTTAACGAACAATGTATAGGAATTGGTAATATGTACCGTGGATGAGAAAAACCCAATAATATAAATTCCCTTAAAATCGTGTTTTTGTATTCGTTTTGTATGTAATCTGACAGTTTTTTTATTTTTAACGTCGCAATCGGCCAATCAGTCATGTAATCCCTTTTTTCCCGATGTTTTAACCTTTTTCTCATGCACATGTCATAGTATAAGTATACACTTATTTTAATATAAGACAACATATATACTACCTACAACATCTTATATTATGAAATGGAGAGGTATATCTTATCTCGAGTATAATTCTTGTCAAGAAGTTGTTCTGTTTTTCTGTTTTCAGTATCACCATTCTGCGCTTTGAGCCATACACACAGTACACTGAGCCCAACACAAAGTACTCATATGCATAGCCCAACTGGCCTAATCTAACAAGCCCAGTATTCCACCCAAATCCGGCCCCTATCCCATCCGAGCCACTCCTCCTGGTGTCCAATTCGTGCCGGCGACGGCGGCGATGCGGCTGCTCTCCGGCGCTTCGGCTTCCCGCCTCCACTGCCCCCTCCTCCCGTTCGCCTGCGCAAGGCCTAGATTTGTGTCGCGCTTTTCTTCCGCCTACGCTTGCCGGGCCGCCTCCTCATCAGCTGCGCCCGCCGGTGACGGCGGCGCCCGTAAGCCATGGCTATTCGTTGGCCTCGGGAACCCCGGGAAGATGTACCAGCGGACTCGCCACAACGTAAGCATCCTTTCCGGCTCTGTTCGCTGTAAAATACGTCGTTCTGCCCAGTGGATTGTGAAATTATCATAGTTACTAATGCGTTGAAATGCTGAAATGGGCATATTTGAGTTTTACACCAGAAAGCTGAACGCTTAGATTGGTGAATAGTGAGGACAGATGTATGAATATGTGGAAGGTAATAGAAAAAAAACTGTAGGTGCAAGGTTGTAGAAATATGCTAGCATCAAGTTTGCGAGTACGGCCATGCTTTTGGTTTTCGCCCGTGGACTGAAGATGTTGCCTTTGTAGTGAACTGTTTTTGATAACTGAATTTACACCATGATGATTCTTATAAATATATCTTATAACGCACCTAGTGCTAGTGATCTGGATGGTCGTAGCCAGATACTTACTTTTTCCAAGGTCATCATGCTATAAAAGTATATATTATGAAGGATATATACTCCCTCCGTCCAAAAATAAGTGTCTTAAGTTTGTCAAAAAGAAGATGTATCTAGACTGTCTAGATACATCTTCTTTTTGACAAACTTGAGACACTTACTTGTGGACGGAGGGAGTAAATTTATAGGCAACAAAATTGGTTCTTGTCACTGCTTTTGATTTTGCCTAAGGTTGCTCCTGTTTCAAGCTTGGTGTTGTAGAATTAGATTGCATAACTTCAATCTTCCATTAATGGATAAATGATTTTGTTCGTCCACAATCCAATAGACAAATTCTCTTTATTTAAGTTGAGGTCATGTTCGATTATTCACAGGTTGGATTTGAGATGATTGATGTTATAGCAGAAGCTGAGGGTATATCACTCAGCGGTATGCAGTTCAAGGCAATGGTTGGCAAAGGTAATAGTCTCACCAAAGATGTTGTTTTTGCATTTCTTGTTGAAGCGTGGGATGGTACCTTTATTGGATCTTGCCAGAGCTGAACCTTTTTCCTCGTGTTTTGCATACTTATGTAACCTAAATACCTAGTGAACTGCAACATGCAATACTTGTCTCCCAACAATCTTTATGGACTTTCTTAGGTAGTTGTAGGAAACAAAAGCTATGTGTTTAGGATAATCTGTACATGATTATTTGACATAGCTAGATGCATTTTACTCCTAAGGGCTCACTTGGAATCCTGTTTACTTTTTCGGTCCGTAAAATACGGAGCTGCGGCAGCTCAAAATTACGGAGGGCACTCGGTCCGTAAAATATTTCGGTCCAATTCCGGCCCGAATACAGGCCATCCAAGCGCGGCCTAAATTCCTTACGTACAATTAGACAGTTTACCAAAATTATTTTGGCATTATTCAGGTCGGATTGGAGATGTTCCTATCATGCTTGCCAAGCCGCAAACGTTTATGAATGCAAGCGGTGAGTCTGTAAGTATAATGATCGGAAAAACAAACTTGAGACTAATTCTTCCATTGTTCCGTTGTTTGACACACTGAATTATACAGGTGGGTCAGCTGGTTTCATATTTCAAGATACCAATTAACCAAGTCCTTGTGGTAAGTTTTGTTCTTGAGTTGGTGCTTTTTTTTATCACTTACCACAAGGATTCTCAGTTCGTTCTTCTCTGCAGATGTATGACGATCTAGATTTACCCTTCGCAAAATTGCGCCTACTGCCTAAAGGCGGACATGGCGGGCATAATGGGTACTCCTTTTTTATCTTCTTTTATGAACATGTTTTATGTACCTTACTTAATGTTTCACTGTCCTTTGCTTTACAACTATAGGCTGAAAGCCTCATGACTTTGAATAGCGAACCTACCAAAAATAGTTAGATCTGTATACTGAGCCTTTATTTTGTTATTTTCTAAAACTGGCAGGATCTATATATATGCAATGATTATGAGAACAATCCCGTAAAATAAATGATTATGAGAACAATCATATATGGATCTTTCATTTTTTCAGTTCTGGAAAGAGGTTGGGAAAACCTTACAAACTAGTCGCAGTGAACTAGGACTCTTGTAATTTTTGCTCTGAGATGTGTTTTTTTTCTCTTGACATTCATCATCATCTACAGGATGAGAAGCATTATTAACCATCTCAAACAGAATCGTGATTTTCCACGTCTAAGAATTGGTATGTCAATCAGTAATCTCCTTTTTCAAATGCTATTACCATTGCCTGAAATATTCTTGTGATGATATTTTTGCAGGCATTGGGCGACCACCTGGGAAGATGGATCCTGCCAATTTTGTTCTCAGGCCATTCACCAAGAAAGAACAAGAAGAGGTTTGGAGTGCTCAAAAGAAATTTCAATCTTCCATATTTACCTCTTTCGTGTCACTCTCCGGGTGTCGTTCACTTAGGCAGTATTTCGGTCATAGTTGTTCTCCATATTGATTAAAATGCGCCGAGAAGACGACCATTGATGCAAGTACTATCTTTGTGCAGCTTGATTTCACGTTCCATAGGGGCTTGGAAGCAATAAGAATAATGTCACTTGAAGGATTCAACAAGAGTGCTACTTTCGTGAACACTGCGCAGTCATTGAAATGCTGAATAGATGAAAAAACTTTTGATTAATTTTTGTGCCAGATATTATGTGATGAGTTTTTTTTTGACGATTATTATGTGATGAGTTAGAGCCAAGGAACTACATAAGTGTCTTGAGCTGTATTATGACCATCTTTCATGTAAGACGATTCCACCCTCAAACTGAGGGCTTATTGTTGCACATACTGCAAAATTTGAAGGTGATATATACCAGCGAGGTTAAAACGCTGTGAATTTACATGATTCCGTGACATATCAATTGAGTATTTGAGTGTGTACCTGTTTATTAGATGTAATTTTTGCAATCCTGTTTTCCCCCGATTTCCAAGTTTCTAAATCATGTGATCCAAAGAGGCCTAAAAGTGAGCAAATACTGTAGTCACCGAGGTAACACACTCGGGTGTAATTGGCATGAATTGCACACAAACACCGGCTTGTCGGCCTCAAAACACGCCGAGATGTTAATTCCATCCCGGGATAAGAAGGGAGCTGCAGAGCTGGATGGAATATGCTGCTCTGGTCGTTCGCAGTGCAGTTGCGCTGCGGCACATCCTGGGATGCGACCACCTGCGGTGGCCGTGAGCCCGCCCGTACCATCCATCCAAAATCCATCTTCAGCGCCCCTGTCCTCTCGCTCTCGATTCGATTCTCCACGTTCTAAATATTGGGATAAGCTCTCGATTCATCCAGATTTTCCATGTTCTGAAAGGGGATAAGTTCATTTTGCCTTATCTGCTCTTTGAGAAACCAAACAGTCATCGGATGTTCCACCTCCAGTTTTTCTTACAACATGTCTATAATGATTAAATGCTACTCCACATGTAAGATGTTTTAGCCCTTTTGATTTATGTATCTATACATGTTTTAGTGCAAGGTTCAAATATGTCTAGATATATGTGGACGAAAATAGGTTAAAACATCTTACATTTGAAAATAGAGTGAGTAGAGTATTATTAAACGATAATAATAACGTCCTATGTACATTCACTCCTTCAGGATTGGGCAATCTTTTGCCAGCTGACCACATTCAAAGCGGATATATTATCTTGACATTGCAACCAAATATTTTTTTTGCGTGAATTATCATTTAACTGAAATAAAGGTGTGTAAGTTCAAACCTCACGACATGTGCACCAGGGATTTTGTTTTCTGTTTGTACACCGGCAAAAGGAAAAAAAAGATTTCATTCAGAAATACTGATTTGAATTTGATCTTCTTTTTTTCTCGCCTCACAGATCAGACTGATCACGACTAAGCTGGATATAATATACAAATCAGCCACCCTCATTCTGTTTTCTTTTTGTGCACCGGCAAAAAAAAGATTTTATTCATAAATACTGATATGAATATGATTTTTTTTCTTTCTTGACACACATATCAGATTCTGATCATGACTAAGTTAGATACTCCCTCCGTATCAAAACATAAGTTGTTCTATCACAAGATTTACACTACGTAGACATATGTTGTGTTGTAGCATCTTACATTTTAATACGAAACGAGTATAATATACATGTTACATTTTCATGGAAATCTTTCGACACTTTTTAAATGCATAGATTCAAGATATCATGGACTGCATTATGGTCCAAGGGGAGATTTGTTTTTGTTTTTAAACAAGACAAGACAAGATCGCAAAGAGCAGCACGTCTGCCGCAAGCTGGCCCTTGGGCGGCTCAATTCTACCGTGACGAGCCGAGCCACCTCTGAAGACAAGTCCAGAACAGCTACGTCGCCCGCCCGCCCAATTAAGGTCCAGATCGTCGATCTGTAAAGCCTAAAACCTCCCACCACGTCACCCCGTCTCCTCCCTAATCCCTCCCCTCTCCTCCTCTGCCCCGCCGCCAAACTCGCTCGCCGCGCCATGGCGGCCACCACCTCCTCCCTCTCCCTTCTCTTCGCCCACCCCCACTCCCGCCACTCTTCCGCCCCTCAGCGCCTCGCCAGCTCCCATCTCCGCCTCCCAGTCCGCGCGCGCTGCGCCTCCGACGGCGCCGCCGCCTCCGCATCGGCCTCCACCACCACCGCCACCAAGCACCGCCGCCCCGCGGAGGAGAACATCAGGGAGGAGGCCGCGCGCCTCCGCGGCCCCGCCACCACCTTCTCCGCCTGGTACGAGCCCTTCCCCCCGGCCTCCGACGGCGACCCCAACGAGCGCTACTCGCTCGACGACGTCGTCTACCGCTCCACCTCCGGCGGCCTCCTCGACGTCCGCCACGACATGGACGCGCTCGCGCAGTTCCCGGGATCCTACTGGCGCGACCTCTTCGACTCCCGCGTCGGCCGCACCACCTGGCCCTACGGCTCGGGCGTCTGGTCCAAGAAGGAGTTCGTGCTGCCGGAGATCCACTCCGACCACATCGTCTCCCTCTTCGAGGGCAACAGCAACCTCTTCTGGGCCGAGCGCCTCGGCCGCGACCACCTCGGCGGCATGAACGACCTCTGGGTCAAGCAGTGCGGCATCTCGCACACCGGCTCCTTCAAGGACCTCGGCATGACCGCGCTCGTCAGCCAGGTCAACCGCCTCCGCCGAGCCCCGCTCTCGCGCCCCATCAACGGCGTAGGCTGCGCCTCCACGGGCGACACCTCCGCCGCGCTCTCCGCCTACTGCGCCGCCGCGGGCATCCCCGCCATCGTATTCCTCCCCGCCGACCGCATCTCGCTGCAGCAGCTCATCCAGCCCATCGCCAACGGCGCCACCGTGCTCTCCCTTGACACGGATTTCGACGGATGCATGCGCCTCATCAGGGAGGTCACCGCCGAGCTGCCCATATACCTTGCAAACTCACTCAACTCTCTTCGCCTCGAGGGGCAGAAGACGGCGGCCATCGAGATTTTGCAGCAGTTCAACTGGCAGGTGCCAGACTGGGTCATTATTCCAGGAGGCAATCTTGGCAACATCTATGCTTTCTACAAGGGGTTTGAGATGTGCCGTGTTCTTGGGCTAGTTGATCGTGTTCCACGTCTTGTCTGTGCACAGGCTGCAAATGCAAACCCGCTGTACCGGTACTACAAGTCTGGATGGACTGACTTCCAGTCGCTTGTTGCTGAAACAACATTTGCATCTGCCATACAGATTGGTGACCCAGTTTCTATTGACCGGGCGGTTGTTGCGCTCAAGGCTACTGATGGTATTGTCGAGGAAGCCACGGAGGAGGAACTCATGGATGCCACCGCGCTCGCTGACCTCACTGGGATGTTTGCTTGCCCACATACTGGGGTTGCACTTGCTGCTCTCTTCAAGCTCCGTGACCAGGGTATAATTGGCACTAATGACCGTACCGTGGTCGTTAGTACAGCACACGGACTAAAGTTCACACAGTCAAAGATCGATTACCATGATAAGAACATCAAGGACATGTTGTGCCAGTATGCCAATCCACCCATCAGTGTCAAGC
The DNA here is from genome assembly GCA_026929855.1 of Poa annua. NCBI lineage: Eukaryota > Viridiplantae > Streptophyta > Magnoliopsida > Poales > Poaceae > Poa > Poa annua. Next base: position 94,336,653 of record CM049428.1, on the reverse strand, counting down.
CTGACTTTGGTTCTGTCATGGATGTTCTCCAGAAGAAGCTCAACGGTAAGATCTGAGCTTATCTTTAGTTAACATCGACACAGCCTTTCTTGTTTATCGTCACATCAGACTGTACCTTGGCATCTTAATCAACTGCAGTTGGTGACCATAGTATGGCGTCATCATCTTTATTTTCCAGTACTAGGTTCTTGAGGCTCTTCTAACTATAGGCAAAAGTGGATAGAGCTTTCCTTGTACTTTATCTGTATCATGTAATATCAATAATAAAGTATGGTCTATGGCTGAATAATTGTTTTGTGTTCCTGGTGCATGCTTGCCTATTACTACTATTCTGTTGCTCGTTCACTTGTTTGTCGATGACATTAACATCTGTTGCAAGGATTGACCTAACAAGATGTATTACACATGTTTGGTCGTTGCAATTATTGGGTTACTTCTCCATTAGGCACAAGAGAATTTCTGGCCTGGAGCTCTGCACATAGTTCTCGTTCCGATGGCAGCAAGCCATTGCTGGCCACCAGCTTAAAAAGTATCGAGGGGATAGTTTGGACTGTTAGAACCACATAACAGTGTCAGTGTTCAATAGCCATAGTGACAGGATGAGTGGATAAACTGAAACCCTAGTATGCTCGACCTGTCACTCTGACATTTTGACAAGCAGATGTGCTATCACTATCTGTTATGTCCTGATCTCCTGTAGCCGCTTGCTATAGGCTTTCCATTAGTAGAAGATAAGCTAGGTTTTGCATTTAGAGGAGACAAGTGTTGGGTTTTCTTCATTGCCTCATACATTTTAAAGAAAATTGCTATAGGGGATTCTCGGGAAAAGTTGCTATAGGCTTTCCACTATCGATCTCCTGTAGCTGCTTGCTATAGGTTTTCCATTAGTGGAAGATATGACAGGTCAAATAATGAGTTACTCCCCCCATTCCTAAATATAAGCCTTTTTAGCCTTTTGTCTCACATGTATCTAGACATGTTTTAGTGCAAGATTCAAAGCCCTTTTAGCTTTTTGTCTCACATGTATGTAGACATGTTTTAGTGCAAGATTCATAGATTCACATGAATCTTGCACTAAAACCCTGTCTACATACGTGTGGCGCAGAAAAGGCTAAAAAATACTTATATTAGGGATGGAGGTAGTAACTTTGAAGTTATTGTGATAATGTGAGATGATATGGCCTTTTAGGCTTTCTAATGATAGTGAATGGAGCTATCCACTCTGTTTGTTCGATAACTTGTGTTTGATATCAGGTCATAATAATTTCTCATCAGAATTACTTGCCCCAAATCCCACTTTCTGTTTCACTGATCACCACTAGTTATGCCTGTCTTAATCAGAACATGTGCACTTTCATCTCATGTCTTCCATTTGTTCCTCAAAGCAGTCATGATCACAAGGCTGCATTGATGTTTGATCTCCTTTTGTAAGAGCACACATTTAATTTTCCTTTGTCTTAAACGCTAGGTTTAGATAAAGTACCTGTGTTTTATGCTGTAGGTTGCCTTTTTGCTGGTGTGTTGTTCTTAGGGGTTCCTGAGCTTGCTGAGGCCGAGTGTATGGCTGTGAGTGGGGTTGTTATTCACGATTTGAACTTAGTTCTCAGTTTGTTGTACTTTTATTTCCTTTTTTATTTTATGTTTGCTCTTGTAAAACTACTAGGTAACCTGGCGCGGCGACACGTCGCACCCTTGTCGCACCCTTCGAATTAAATTATTTTCCTAAGAAGGCGAAATCTTCACCTGCTGGGCTACTGGGTATGTTCGTTGCATATTAGTGGTTCTGCATCAGCTGGAAGCAATAATAGCACAGTTTGTGATGTATAAACATTGCGGTGGTAAGTTTTAATAAAAATGGTAAGACAACTATTATCATGCAAAGCACCAGATACTAAAACACGTGGCAAGTTTAAACAGACTGTGTAGGATACCCGAACTAAGGTAGCCATACACCGATGGGTAAGTACTTAATTTTACAGGAGATTGAAAATACATTGGTCCATGAAATTACACTCTTATTTTTACCGGAGTCGAGGAACCAAAAGTTTCCCTGATTGTTTGTCTCCTATGACTGGGACATGCTGATCTGGTGGTACAGACGGCAGCTTGCTGTTTGTTGCTGGAAGAAGAATAAAGCAAAACCATTATACTATAATAATAATGTGTAACTTATTTTGCCTGTATTTACTCCAGCTGCTTACATTGTAGTAAAGTTAAGCTTCTTTTTTTGTGAGAGAATGTTTGCCTGATTGGTTTGCCTTTTTGATGAGTTGTACTGTAGAAAATAGATTTTATAGTTCCGCCGTGATTCATCAAGAAAGTAAACATTTGATTTTTGAAAGGGGCACCTCTGACAACAGAATCAAAAGGGGTTTGGCACTTAGCGTATCAGTAGCCTAGTTGACGAAACCGTGTATTGTCATCAGGATGTTCACCAATTCTGTAGTTCCAAGAGAATATAGAGAGCAACAAAATCATTTAAGAGGATGAAAAACACAGACTACTTAAGAAAAAGCTTCTGATATGCAAGGAACTACCTTTTTTACGGTATAGTTATTACTATTGAATCATGGATGCAACTTCAGAACACTTGTTATATATTATATCACACTGGTGCTTATATTACCTCAAATATTAAGTATAACGAACCTTAGAACAGATTTGGCATCTACTTTTTGGTATGATAGTAATCAGAACAACAAACCGTAGGGGGAAAAACAACAACAAACTTAGAAGGAATATACAACCACCTTTTCCGGTATAGTTACTACTATAGGATCATGGATGCATACTGGCAGCATACCTTGTTTGTTGCTCATGGTATTCAAGAATTGCAAACATTGCTTCTCCGAGTGTATCTAGCGTGATCAGAGGCACAACCAAGGACCTAGAAAAAAATAGAACAAAGGCATACCCGATTTAGCGTGTTTAAATGCACAAACTTAAATGCACAAACAGAAGGAACAACCAAAAGCAGAGTGAAGACATGAATAAGGTAGTGGGAAAGAATATCTGAAGAATAAGAAAAAAATGTAATAGCTTGCCCTAATCAGGTCCGTCAATTAAAATAAACATAGTATTCTTTTACTTAAATCCAAACAAATTTGGATCAGGCTTGTCATTTGAAACAGACAAATCATTCAATAGGATTTTTATCAGGTAAGAACTCGCTTGCAGGAATCTCATACTAACGACTGTAGTCTAGAAAACGCTAGTCATATTTACAATACCATACGACGAAAACCATCGATGGTAAATTGCACTGATATTTTAAATTGTATAAATGTAGCAAGAGCTTGTAAATACCTCTTCATACGTTACTTCATTGGCACGCTTGTCCATAAATATGCTATTAGCAAAATAGTCACATTGCACTCCAGAAACAGTGCCACTCAAGATGTTAAAACGGAGAATGACAACACAATATTAGATAGTGACATCAAGATCGCAATAGAACTTATTTGAGGAAGTTTTATCAACTCACTATAATAACAGTGGAATCAGCTTATCTATATAGTAACCTGATTGCCGCACTCCCCGTAACAAATAAGAGTACTCGATGTTATAATTTATGTGCATGCAACATAAATTCCCAAAAACATTATCAGCATCCGTTAAGACACCTATAAAAAGCGGAACTTGTTGCACTGCATCCAAATGTAGCAAATTAGGTTGCACTCCATGAACCTCTAAATTGACCAGTGTATGCAGTTAAAGAATATACACTTTTCTTTATGGTTCGGGAATAAAAAATAAACCAAATAACGCAGAAATCAGCCAAAGCGAGCAGTTTTCTGTACTAAAGCTGCATAGTAAAAGTCTACATATTGACTGAATTAGGCATAGGTCTAGCAACGGTCTAGGAAGATTTATTTTATAAATTAACAACGTATTCTTCCAACCAGAACAGTGGATCTGAATGTTCTAATTGGATCTTAAAATTCAAACACCATCCAATTAGCATATCAGACAGGAAAGCAACACTAAGCTAGACCAAGAGATGAAAATTTTACCTCCCTGTGGAAGAATCAGCAGGATGAAGAGAAGCAGTAGCAGCTAGCAGGCTTGGACGTCAGCTAGATCCCTCGCCTCTCGGTCCTGGCGGCAAGAGAGCTGGTTTGTGTGCTCGCCACCTGACGGCTAGCCGTTCAATTAAGCCGCATGTGCAGCCGTTGCTACCGGACGCGAGGGAGGTGATGTAGGCTGGCTGTAGATGGGGAAGGAGGAGAAGGACCGGCCGGATTTGGAGCCATCCGCTGTGCTGGATGCGGTTGACGACAGTAAAGATCTTGAGGACGTCCGCGTCGGTTAGGGCCGCGACTTTCTAGCCGGAGGCTGAGCTAGGTTTGTGGTGGGGCTGTAGATTGACCATGGGAGGCGTCGGCCTGTGCGAGGTTGGTCTTGTGGGGCACTGCGCGTAGGGCTCTCAAGCATGGAGGCACCAGGTCGCCGGACGGCGCAAGAACCGGCTAAGATAGAAGGCATGATAGCGCCGCCGCCGGTGTCGGGCTGGAGCGAGAGAGGATGAGGCGAGCGTGAGGGTTAGGCAACCTCTTGTCCGTCAAGGAGAGCGGGGGCGGCGGCGCGGCGCAGCGGCCTAGGTCTGGTGGGGCGAGAGGGTGTGGGCGGCCGCGGCGTGGGAGCAAGTAGAGAGAGACTGTAGCGTACCTGCACTTTAAATAAGGCAGATACCTGTGTATAGTGCAAATCCCTGGATCGATTCATTTGCACACACAATTTACGATGAATATCACAACATTGTATCAATATTACACGAATAATCCAGACTTGGTAAAATAAATAGTTCGATACATCTTTGCATGGCTCAAAGCTAGCTCAAAACACTAAAGCAGCGGAAATAAATCTTCAATGAGCCTCCATCTTCATGATACGCCACAGGCGAAAACATGTTGGTGCAGACTCGAAACCCAAAACGTATTCCTTACTCCTCGTCAGATATTTCTGCAACAAATAATGATTTGCAACAGAGTGGTCCAGATTCCGTTAAAAGGGAGTCTGGCAAGTGACACTATGGTGGACACTCAATGGAAATAACTCTAAACCCTGTATGCAGATTTGGCCGGTGGAGTTCAAGGCTATTTTGCATAAAGCCAGTTTTGCCTAACTCTTTATAAAACAAGCTTATTAACATCATAATTGGCAACACTGGCAAGTTCCAGTGAACCAAAAGATATCACGTCCTTAGGTGTACCCTCAGGTGAAAACCCCCACATTCAATGGTCCTAAGTATAGTAGAAACTATCTTAGGTGAAAACCCCCATGAACTTGGTCCTGAGTAGTCCACTGTTGTTTATCAAAATTTTATTAAGAAATTAGAATGTTGGGATTCCTCCATGTTCCTTGATCAGCTGTAGTCTTTCCTTGAAATACTTCTCCTTGCGTCCTTCACAATCTTCTCTATTTATTCTCCACATCCCTTTGTTCCTGGGTGGCCTTCCACAAGTGTACTCTCAGGTGAGAACCCCCACGTTCATGATCCTAAGTATAGTAGAAACTATGTTAGGTGAAAACCCTCATGGACATGGTCCTGAGTAGCCACTCAACATAAACCAAACAACCAATCCACCCAGATGATTCATTAACTTAGTGATGTGCACTCCCAGGTGAAAACCCCCACATACTATGATCCTTAGTATAGTAAAGACTATCTCAGGTGAAAACCCTCATAGACATGGTCCTGAGTAGCCACTTAACATTTTATAAAAACCTTTCATCAATTGCATAGCATCAAAATCTACTAAGTCATTTCATAGGTACCTAGACACAATGGAATAGGGAATTCTAAAGTCTTGCATAGCAAATCTACTAAGCTCTACTCATGTATAGAAAATAACTAAGTTATGCATAGAAAATACTTAGGAACTTTATGAGGTGTGCCACTTGCCTTGGCAACAAGAAGAATAGCAACAGCAGCTGCAACAGTTGTCGTTTCCCTCCGAAATTTCTAACACATCAAACAAAACACACATAAACATACAAACTCAAATAACAATACAAAAATATGCTATGCATGATGTGCAAAAATACTTAGAGAAAATACTAAGTCTATTCTTTAAGGTGATCGACAATTATCAACAACTCTTTGTAAATTGGATATTCACTATAGTGAGAGAGACAGACACCCGGCCAGCCACTTAAGTTGTGGAACAGGTCTCATGTACGTGGACATGTAAGATTAGTTTCCAGGCCGCTTCATGTCACTATGCCGCTAGGATCCAACAAACTTCAAGATGGTAATAACATGATCAAAAATTGTTTTAAGTCAAGATTAGGAAAGATAGAAGAAAATGATGTTGATTATCTTCCAGGCTTCATCTCCAGACTTGTAGTATTCTCCTTAGTGATGTCTTGATTGAATTCTTGGTATACTTGAATAATCTTCAGACTTGTTGATTTTTGTATCACTTGGGCTGGTCTTGGATTTAATTAGTCTTCATGAAGTCTCAGAGAAGAAGAAAGGACAGAGAGAAAGGCTTAGAGAATAGAATGGAGGTTGGCCTTCTTGAACTTCTTCTCAATTTTCTTCTAAGTGCTTGACATCTTGTGATGCTTACAGAGTCTGTTTTCTTCTAAGTCCTTCATTGGTCTTCTGGCTTCATGTTGAAAATCCTAAGTGTCTAGTGCATAGCACTTTTACCAAAATACTAAGTTGGAAATAATCCTAACTTAGAGAAAATGGGGAAGGAGTTTTCTTATGGAAATATAATTACAAAATAAAATATGCTATGCATGAAATGCAATTTTAAATCACAAGGAACATAGTACTAATTTTTGTGATATTTATAAAGTATGCATAAAGTTATAATTGCAATTTAATTAATTTCTATTTTCACAAAATATAATAAAGAAATAATTATAAGATTAAAGTTTTATGTGATTTAAATTTTTATAACAAAATTTTATAATTAGTATTAAATAACATAGGGGATTTAAATAAATTCATAGCAATTGGATTTATTCAAGAATAATGTTTATATTAGAAGTTATGTTGAAAATATTCAAACTATTCAATTTAAATATAAAACCATGAATTTATCCAAATATTACTCAAAAATATTTTATAACAGTGGCATCAATTTGCAATTATTCCAAAGTCTCAAAAACAATTTTATTTGCAATTTTTGAATTTACAGATTTAAAGTTATTACAAAAATACTCAAATCTACCATTTGAAATTTGAATATTTTAAACTTAGTCAAATTTGAATTTTGGCAGATCTACAATATTCTACATGTTGAGGGCTTTCCAAAAATATAAAGTTTGTTAAATTTGGATGAGTGGTTAAAAAGTTATGACAGATCTAAGAGGTAGGGGCTTTTCTGCAAAACTGCCAAATAATCTAATTAAAATAATTTATTTTCTGACGTGGCAGCTGACTGGGATGCTGACTGTGCAGGCCACGTCAGCGCTGACGTGGTTAAGTGGATGAATCTGGATCGTTGGATCTAGATCTGATGGTCCAGATCTGGCCGTACCGATTCATTTAAATGAATCTAATCTCGGGCGTTGGTTGCAGATCGGACGGCTCGGGAGGAAAGGCTCACCGGGCGGCGCGGGATGGTCGCCGGAGATGGAGGAGACGGCGGCGGTGGCTCGGGCGAGTACGGCTTCGGCGTTGGGGAGCTCCCCCGGACGAACAGAGGTGACGGCGGAGCGCGGCTGGTCACGAGGAGGCCAGTGGACGTCGTGGCAGCGTCGGGTTCATCTCACAGCGCCGGGGAGGGGTGGTCGGAGTGGTGGTTGCGGAGGCGACCTTCGGGTCGAGCACGGTCTCGTTGATCTGGCGCATGAACAAGCACGGGAAAACATCAGAGGGATGCACGTCGTCGAGGGAAAGAGGGGGAGGGGGTCACGGGCGCGAGGAGGTGGCTCACCTTGCCGGGAACAAAGGAATACGGCGGCGGAGACGAGGAACTCCGGCGAGCTCTTGCGGCGGCCTGGCGGCGCTATAGCTAGGGTTTGTGTGGGGGAAATACGGAGGAGGGAGTGGGGTTTAAGTATGGGCCGGAGAGGGAACCAAAATTGCGAAGAATCCGCCGGATTTGGGAAAGGAATCGGGGGCGGAAATTTCGGATGGAGGTTGAAGACGACCGTGACGTCATCGCTGACGTCAGCATTTTTCTTTTTCTGATTTCCATTTAATTTATATCTTTTGATTGATAACTCCAAATGAAGTCAAATCAATTTCTAAAAATTTGTAAAATTCATATCTATGCTTTAAACCAATAGTGGGCATGTTTTGAAACTTTAAGAAAAATAATTATTTTGAAATATCCATAAAATACAATTTTACCTATTTTAGGTTAACTTTGAAATAAGGGATTTAATAATTTATTTGGAGTTAAATAAAATTTATGAAATTACCCATATTCAAATATGTTTGAAATTAGATTATTTAAAATTATTTTGCTGAAATCATTCTCCTTTATTTTGGCATAAAAGTAGAATAATAGAATATAAATATTTTCACAGCAATATGAAATATAATGGATTTTAATTTAAACCCTTTTGAGATTTAATAAAATGATGAATGATGAGATACATGTATGCATGCATGCAATGCTTAAAATTTCTTTTGCAAAGCAAAATTACTTAAATGCTTTTAAAAGTTTTAAATTTTAGTGATTTTTAAACATTCCAAAATATTGGGATGTTACAGAGACGGGGGCTCGCGCTGGCGGCTGGTTGGAGGCCATCTCCGGTGGCGCTGGATCGGGGAGGGAGGAGGGAAGTTTGCGGGTCGGGCGGCGCGTAGCCGTAGCGGGAGGAGAGGAGGGGAAGGCGGCACCGCGCGGCGGCGTCGCCCGGGATCTAGGGATTGCGGGAGAGGAAAGGATGGGAGGGGGAGAATGGGGTGGTTTTTATACAGAAAAGCATATGAAGTTTACTGTATTCACGAAGAGGTCCTTCGCAGTGCTGATATGTGGACTGTGGGTTTGATTCCTCAATTTGGCAGCGTTTTTTCTGCAAAATGCCGCGGTGACCGGTGGAACCGGAGGCTACCGTGCGGTGACCGGGCGACGTGTCACGCCCTGATTGGTGGATAGGCCCGAGCTACAGTATCGTACGATTTGGGGAGTGTTTTGAACGCATCTGGGTCGTCGGATGCGCTGATCGGACGGCCAACATTCATCACGCGACGTGGACGCCAGAATTGAAGTTGAATCGGACGCACTTTCATATATAGAGTATGGTTATGATTAAAAGACCTGTCGCAGAGGACAACCTCTTTTGTGCTCATGCCAGCAGTCAATTACCCTATATATTAAGGAGTGAGTTTTTCCTGCTCTCTCCTGATTTACTCTTCATGATGAACAGTTATGAACAGTGCCTCTTCCGTTTGGTTCGCCCGCTCGCGCGTACTGGTTCGTCCCGTATTATATAGTAGAGATCAATCAATCTCTAGGTTGATATCAGTGCCGAATTCAACTTTTATTTGCGCTGAGTGATTTAAATCTGCAGAGATGATTCAAAAGTAAGACTTCTTTGTAGACAATGACAAATCACCTTATTTAATAGTTTTGTAACTACAATTGTAAGATTACTGTTTGAGACAAAGGTTATTACCACGCACACAGTTTTTGTGTTGTGCACAACTTCACTCAAATTACAAACCGAACAAGAATCGGACATGTCATTCTAATGTATTACAGAATTGACAAAAAAACTGGAAAATGTCTCTGTAGCTACATAAAAATGGGCCCAGATACACCTAGTTGGAATAGGAGGAAGCAAAAGGAATGTGAATGTACATGTAACAAATGATAAATGAGAGCCTAAACATAAATATTCTGAACAGGTGTCTGTAGCTATAAAAAAACACTCTTGGAAATATCTGCAGAATATAAAATTGATCGTAATACAAAAAATTGTAAACTCTTGCATTATGCCGCATTCAACTCACTCCTATATCTTGAGAAACATATACAAAGTTTCTTAGGAAGGGGTGAACGGGAATCTGGCACCTAGAGGGGGGGGGGGGGGTGAATAGGTGCTATTACAAATTTTAGGTCTTTTCAAATTTATGCTCAACACAAAGGTAAATTCTCTAGATATGCAACTACGGTGAATTTACCTAAATGACAATCTAAGCAATAACAAGATAAACAAGCTAACAAGACAAGCAAGTAAGGGAGCAAAGATAAGGGGAACCGAGCGAAGCACGCGGAGACGAAGATGTAATCCCGAGTTCCACCCAAGGGTGTACGTCTCGTTTGTAGAGGTGTGCGCTACCACAACAAGTTAGCCGCAACGCCACAAAGGCTCACCTTCTTCTCCGATGAACTCAACCACAAAGGTTGCGAGTCCACCTTCCACTATTGATCCCCTTTTAGGGCGGAGATCGAATCCCTTACAAACGCTTGAGGCACGCACCCACAACTTAATTGGGGACTCTCAAGATGACCACAAAAGGTCAAGGACCACAAAAGGTCAAGGCAACACCAAGATTACAACAATGGTGAACTAGGTTTTCCCACCGGAAATCCTAGCCACGAAATCCCCAAGTGAATGGGGGAGGAAATTGAAAGTGCATGGTTGCCCCCATGCGTGGTTTTGGTAATTAATGACAATCCTTATGGACTAATGTTTACATTGAGATATTCTTATAGATCTTGTCCATGGGAAATTATAGGAGTTCATGTGTTGGACTCTTCAAGATGACTTAATGACCAATGCTCTATTCAAAGGGTTTATATGAAGAATGGTCATGTGTAGAGTTGAGCTCATTGCAAGTATGGCTTGGAATAGAAGATTGAGTGAACAATCATGTTTAACCCCAAGCCATCATACATATCAAGAGAAGAAGATGAAGTGCAAGTTCAATATGATGCATATCGGAAGATATCCTTTGATTGAGTCTTGCAAAGGAAACATGAAGACAAAGCCTAGCGAGTCCCTCCCATAACGGAGTATGGGGGAGCATTTGTAGAAGTCTTCATCAAGCATGTGCTAGCAAGCACAATCAAGAAAGGTGTTTCAACTTGAGAGAGTCAAGATCTTCATCATCGAGCTCAAGTGGAATGCGCAAGACAAAGGTATGATCTTGATAGGTTTTCTCTCTTACCGGTCTCATGGTGTTAGTAGGAGACCGGGTTTTAGGATAGATGGCGTACTATCAAGAGGGGCTCTCAAGTGAGTAACTTGATCGCATTGTTGTGGAGAGCTCAAACCTTTGCATACTTGGCTTCTCATATTTCTTGGTTCTTATTTGGTTTTTCTCCGTGTTGAGTTTTGGTGCTTGTCGTGATCTTCATGACAAGACCAAGTCCTTCGAAAATGGTTTTACTTTGGAAAACTTGTTGCCTTTTATCCACGTGAGGATTTAGAGCTTGGTTTATCTCCATACTAAGCTCTAGTTCATCAAAAACAGATTTCGTATGAATATCTTGTTGCGTTTTTGATGAAGGAGCTTTTACTGGTTTGCATTGTTTAGGAAAGTTCAACCTTTCCCCATTTGGTTTTATCCTCACATGATGGACTGTGATGTTTCTATGCACATTCAAGTAGAGCTCGTTGTAACGATTCCAACGAGCCAAAAATCATCAAAAACGGAGTCCGGATGGAAAAGATATTGACGTTTTCGTTTATCAGTTTCTGCTGTTTTTTGCTGTAGCGGTAGTACCGCCGCGGTACCGCCCGAGGTACCGCCGGAGCTAACAGAGAGCTGTTTTCGGCGGTACCGGGAGCGGTAGTTCCGCCGGGGCGGTAGTACCGCTACGGAAGCATGTTTTCAGCCCGTTTTGATGCCCTAACTCCCTAAGGGGGCGGTAGTACCGCTAGGGCCAGCGGTAGTACCGCTACGGCGCGAATCTGCACCCAACGGTTGGAATTTGGGTTGACCTATTTAAGGGGCCTTCTTCCCCAATGGTTCCCTAACCTTTCTAGCAAGTTTTGACCTCCATTGTTGACCTTCTTGAGCTTGCTATCTCTCCATCCCTCCAATGATTCTTGCTAATTCTTGAGGGAAAAGAGAGAGGAGATCTAGATCCACCTTTCCACCAATCAATCTCTCCTCTAAGTGAGGGGAACCTAGTGGATTTAGATCTTGGAGTTACTTTGTGTTTCTTCTCCTTTGTTCTTCCTCTCTTCTCCCCCCATAAGCATTAGTTGCCTTTGGTGGGATTTGAGAGTGAAGGATTTGACTCCTTTGTGGATTCTTTGTTCTTCCTCTCTTATTCCCCCATAATCATTTGTTGCTTTGTTGGAATTTGAGAGTGAAGGATTTTGAGCACTTGTGATCTTGCCTTTTGCATTTGGTGCATCGGTGTGCTCTCCACGAGGATTCGTGGAAGTTGAAAGTTTGTGAGCTTGTTACTCTTGGGTCCTTGGACCCTAGACGCCTTTGTGGTGGTTGGACCCTTGTGTGGTCACTTGAAGCCGTTCGGGAGCCCCCAATCCCATTGTGGGTTGTGCCCCGGATTGTTGTTGGAGGCCGTTCGGGAGCCCCCAATCCCATTGTGGGTTGTGCCCCGGATTGTTGTTGAAAGGCTCCGGATTCCGCCTCGAAGGAATTCCGATAGTGGAAGGTGAACCAAGCCTTTGTGGTGCGGTTCACCGGAGAAGAAGGTGAAACCTTTGTGGTTGTTGAACCGTTGTGTCGGTTCACACCTCTCCAACGAGACGTACTCCCTTAACAAGGAGGAACTCGGGAATACATCCTCGTCTCCGCGTGCCTCGGTTATTTCTATACCCGAGCTTTTACTTATGCACTTTACATTGTGATAGCCTTCGTGCTTGAAGTATTCTATTACTATCACCTTGTTGTTTATCTTGCTTAGCATAAGTTGTTGGTGCACATAGGTGAGCCAAGTTTATTTAGGTTGTCGGCTTGTTAATTTAAACACCTAGTTTTATTCCGCAATTATCAAGCCTAAACCGGAAAAGTTTTAAACCGCCTATTCACCCCCCCCCTCTAGGCGACATCATTGTCCTTTCAATTGGTATCAGAGCCTGGTCTCTCTTGTTGGGCTTTACCGCCTAGAGAGTAAAAGATGTCGTTTAGAGAATTAGTGCACGATCCCACTTTCATATTCGATGGCACAAATTATGATGTTTGGAAAATTCGCATGCTTAATCTTTTTAGGACCATGGGTCCAAATTATGTTAAGAGGATTGTAGATGTGTGTTTATCTCCTCCAAAGGATTCTCATGAATTATCTTTAGAGGATGAGATAAACTCTCATCTCGAGACTCAAGTTACTAATGGTCTTATGTGTGCTTTGACCGATGTAGTTCTTGCTTCAATCATGCCTTTTCGAAATGCACATGAGCTTTGGACCAAGCTTCAAGATATATATGAAGTGTCCAAAATTATTGAGGATGATTGTTCTTCCTCCAACTCCGGCCGTGATGAGTTCACAACTTCTTCCACTTCACCAACATGTGATTTGTCACACGGTAACGATATGGTGAGTGGCGATAGAAATTTCATTGGTGATGGTGAACTTACTATTGATTATACCTCTTCTCTATCACATTGCAATCTTCTATCTTTGGACTTAAAATCTTCTAGCACTCCAAATGTCATACATGCTAGATTTGATTGTCCTTGCATATCAAGTAATAGTTGCTTAACTAAATATAATGATGATATGCTCTCTATGTCTTGTTGTGATGAAAATTACTCTTCCATATCCTCTAGTATTTGCATGACTAACAATGTAGAGGAATCCCAACACTTGTTGGAACAAGACATGGACCTCAATGGAGCTTCAAGTATTTCTTCATCCTCCTCACCCATTAATCATGTTTGCCTTATGGTTAAGGATTCCGAGGTATCTCCCACCTCGAATCCAAATTATGATGATGTGGATGAGGATTCTCATGAAGAAGGTTTTGACTTTGAATCCTTAACCAAGATGGGTGAGATGGTACTTGGTGCTCTACCCAAAGGTAGTAAAGCTATCCCTCCTCTTTGTGAAATCATTTATTATGTTACTAAGAGTAGGGAGTTCATTGAGGATTTGGAAAGTCAATTTGATGAGAAATGTCAAATTGAGAGAGATGACTCTATCACCATAGCTTCTTTGAAAGCTTCTCTTGAAGAGGAAGAAGAGCTTAGGGTTTCTCTTGAAGAGAAACTTGAATCCCTTGATGAGTCTAATGATCTTATTATTTCTAAAATCATTAAGGAAAGAGATCATGCTATTGCTAAATATAAAGTGCTTAAAAAGGAAAAAGTTGAATTTGATGTTGGCAATGCTAGACTAAGTGAGGACATAGAGAGACTTGACAAAGCTCACAAAACTTTAGAAAGTGAACACTCTCTCCTTATCATGTCTCATGATCAACTCCAAACTCAACTATCTAACAATGATAAGCTTTCCAAATTGTCTCCTTCCATTTCTAATGTTAATGATGCTTGTGCTACTAACTCCACTTCTCGTGAAGCATCTATTTTGAAGGAAAATGTTGAGCTAAGGGCTCAACTTGAGTTGCTATCTAGCAAGTATGGGAAATTGGAAGAAACTCATGAAAGGCTCTCTAGCTCTAATGACGATCTTCTAGCATCCCATGCTAAGCTAAAGTTAGCTAATGAGGCGATTATGTCAAAGGTAACATCTTGTAAGCCTCATGTGGAAAATGGCACAACGTCTTCTCTTAATGCTATATCATCTTGTGCTAGTCCTTGTGATTCATCCACTCATAATGTTGCTACATCTTGTGATGAATCACTTTCCATACCTTGTTGCTCTAACAATGAAGTTTCTACTTCCTTTAGCATTTGTGTTGATACTAACCATGTAGAGGAATTAAAAGAGCTCAAGGCCCAAGTCACTTATTTGAATAAAGACTTGGAAAAGCGTCATGTTGGGAAGTCCACACTTGACAATATGTTGAGTGTTCAAAGACGCCCCAATGACAAGAGTGGACTTGGATTCAACTCCAATAACAAGAACAAGTCCAAGATCATCAAGAAGAAAAAGGGCCAAGAACAAGTCAAAGATTCAGCCAAGATTGTTTGCTTCAAGTGCAAAGTTGAAGGGCACCATGTTAGATCTTGCCCTTTGAAGAAGAAGGCTTTTAGTGAGAAGCAACAAGGGAAGAAACCTCAAGTTCAAACTCAAGCTCCTCAAGTTGAAGAACAGTCTCTTCCCAAGAAGAATCAAGCTACCCCTCCTCAAGTCAAGACTCCAACTAAGAAGAGAGGAGGAAGTAGATGTTGCTACCTATGTCGTGAGAAGGGTCACCTTGCTTCTTCATGCACAAATGGTACCTTATCCAACCCCATTATAATTAATGATGTTTATTCTCTTCGGAAGGATAAGGTTGGCAATATGTTTTCCAAATATGTTGGTACTCAAAGTGGTGTCAAGAAAAGAACCATTTGGGTTGCCAAACCTATTGTGACTAACCTCTTAGGACCCAACTTGGTTGGGGACCAACAAGTTAAAACTTGACCAATAGGTGTTGTTGGAGGCATTGGAGACTTGGCTACATTATGAAGAATTAAGGGATCTTCATCAATTATATTCTCTCAAGTCAAGTCATATGGATCATATTGTTCTATCTCATATCCAATGTTCCTCCTTGCGGTAACTTTTATTTAAATCATATATACATTGAAAGTTGCTTGCACCCTTGCATGTGTTTGGTTTTGTACCTTGCTAGTCTTTGTATGTGTTGTGCTCTCTACTTACTTATCTTGAGAAATCAAGTATGTGTATGTTGGTTTGCACACCATTTACTAGTTTTGAGCCTTATTGTTTTTATTTGATATCTTATCTTGTTGGCTCTCTTTGAGAGATTAATGGACTATCATATTTTGGGGGAGTGATATGCTTCGTGCACTTCACAATCCTAAAATTGTGTATTCATGAGAAATACAACTTAGTGTTGATATTTTTATATTATCTAATATCTATGTGGTATGTCATTCTCATGAGAAATTCAATTTCTATAATGTCCATTAATTTTTCGAGTTGGTTTTGCTTGCCTCTTGCTTTAAATAAATGGATTATCACATTATGGGGAAGTAATAAGCTATGTGCATATTACAAGCCTAGAAAATGTGAACATATGAGGTTTTGCCACCTAGAATTGATATTGCTAGTTATATTGTTCCTATGTGGCATGTTGCTCAAACAAGTTTCCATTTACTTAAATGCTTTTTGTCTCTCACGTTTTTGGATCTTGTTTGTGGAGGATGTTCTTGGTATGGCTTTCCCAAATATGTTCTCATGTATCTTTTGGGAAGCCAATTGTTTCAAGCTACTCCTTGGAGTTGCTTTGCACCTTCGCATGATTTGTGAAGCTATCAAGAATATCTATATATCTAAGCATGGCTTTTAATTCCTATCATTTGCCATATGCTTATGTCTTGTGAATATGATCTTGAATATATCTTTGCAATCCACCACCGAGAAATATCTCCATACATTACTTGTCTTGACAAGTGATAATCTTTTTGTGGTAAATATATTGATCATATTCGCTTTGGCTCTTGCTTTGAATTGCTTTATTTGATTGCCAAGGATTTGTTTTGATCTAACTCTCATTTGTCTTCATTGTATCTTTTGGATCCTTTATTGCTCTACTTAAAATTTATTTAGTGCTTTCTTGAGTTGGGAAAAGCAATGAACCAATTCTTGTGCATTGACATTCAAAAGTCATACTTCTTGATAATGCACTATTCTTTGGGAAGCTATCCTACTTTGAGTAAAACACCGTTCTTTAATTTGGTATTGCAATTTCTTGCCTTTCTTGAACATGACTAGTGTTTGAATAATATATATGGAGAGTGATGATCTCATTTGTGTGCATTGTGTATTCAAATGCAAAATCATAAATAATGCACACATCGTGGGGGAGCAATCCTATATTCTTTTTGAACATTAGTTGTCTTCGTTTGATATTTGATCCCGATGACGTGTCTCCTTGGAAGACAAACATTCTTCGTCTTGGCACCTTGTGCCATCATGAAAAGTGTAGAGGGTTTGGTTTATTCCTTGATGATATTTTTCATCAATTGGTCTCTTGTTTTCATTGGTATCTTTTCAAAGTGGTATCTTCAATCATGTGTTGTTTTGGGTATTTGATATAATTTGGACAATTTGTTTTCTTGTCACACTTGTGTGTGCTTTGTTGGTTTACTTGGTGTTCTGTCTAAATTATATCTCGTTTGGTTCTTGAAAGTCTTGTGCATGCATATTTATTATATGTATATCTTATGGCATGCTTACTTTCGTTGATCCAATATATAGGATAAACTCCATCAAATCCTAAATGTCTAAGATGTGAATGAAATTCAATTTCATATCAATATGCACATATTTATGTGGAGTTTGTCCTATGTGTTGTAGTTGCTCTAACTACTTTGGACCCAAATAGTTTGGGCACCATGTTGTACTTAAATTTGTTTTAGGTACACTTGAGATGCATTGGAAGCTTGTCTCATATAAAAGGAAGGTGTTGTCACCATGTGCTTATTGGAGCCAAGATTGGATGATCATGAGCTCCTATCTTCTACATCACCAATGCTATCTCGGTAACAAGTATCTACCTCATGCATTCATTTCTAGCTGTCAACCTTGTGTAGGTTGTATCTCGGCATGAATCTTTTGTTGCAATTAATTTGGTTCTTGCAAAACATCTTTATTGCAAATGTGGGCAAGCCAGGATGATTACATATGAAGGGAAATATATATATAATCATTTTCATGATTCACCAATCCCAAATATGTTAATCTAGCACTTTCTACTCTATGTCTCGCATATGCAATATTGATTGTTTCTTCAAATCATTTGCCTTTTGTGATACTTGTTATCTTTCTCGGAGCATCCCTTTTATCACCTTATCCCTTGTGGATATTTTGATGCTATGATGAGTGTGTGTTGGAAGTTCATCTATATCCCTTTAATATAAAATTGAGCTTTATGCTATGCTTTTAAGCAAAGATCTTTTGGTGTATTTATGACTTCGTCTTGGATATCATGACCTTTTCCCTTGTACCTATCTTGTGCGTACATGTTTATTGGTAGACTCATATCTTAGTGATTCGTGTCTACTTAGTAACTTATACACATGAGATTAGTTACATCTTTTATTGATATTCCAATTCTTTAGTGACCACCTCTTTTTGCTTTTGGTTATTTGGTGGTTTCTAAAAGGAACAAGCTTTATTTTTCTCGTGTTATGCTTTTTGCATTTCACTAAGCTTGTGGAGCTATTTGCTATATCTCTTTTGGTATGTGGGTATGGGAAAGACATGATATGCACTATGTGCAACTCTTCTTGAAAGACTATGTTGATGCTATCATCCTTGTATTAGTCTCCTATAATGTCTTTTTATCTCACACCCATTATTTGATTTACCGCTCCTTGCTCTAGTTGCAAAACATTTTATTAGGTGAAAGTTGTTTTGCCTCCTTTATCATTTACATTCTCTTGCATGAGCTTGTGTTCGAATTTATCTAGGAGGGAGTGAGGATTCCATGTTGTGCACACTATATTGAAATACAAATCCTAATTGTGCACGTACCTTGGGGAGTTCCCTCATGATATTTAGAACACTTTTCGGATCCTTCTGATTGCTTGCTTATTTCGTTGAACTATCTTCCCATTTGATATTCTTTTGCAATCTTTGGATCCTCTATATAGTTTGATCTCCCTCCATCTATTCTTCATTGGATATGTGCATTTGATTTCACTCATATTATGAGAAATGCACACATTATGGGGGAGCTCTCACTATATTTGCCTTCTAAGTTTTTCTTCCCATTTCGGCAATCGATGCCAATGTGGGAGAAATTTAGAGGGTTTAAGGGAATATGGGTTTGTTCTCTTGCATCCTTGCTCTTTGTGTTGCATGGTTGCTTAAATTCATTATATAAACCCTCGTAAAAGGGATTGTCATCAATTACCAAAATGGGGGAGATTGAAAGTGCATGGTTGCCCCCATGCGTGGTTTTGGTAATTAATGACAATCCTTATGGACTAATGTTTACATTGAGATATTCTTATAGATCTTGTCCATGGGAAATTATAGGAGTTCATGTGTTGGACTCTTCAAGATGACTTAATGACCAATGCTCTATTCAAAGGGTTTATATGAAGAATGGTCATGTGTAGAGTTGAGCTCATTGCAAGTATGGCTTGGAATAGAAGATTGAGTGAACAATCATGTTTAACCCCAAGCCATCATACATATCAAGAGAAGAAGATGAAGTGCAAGTTCAATATGATGCATATCGGAAGATATCCTTTGATTGAGTCTTGCAAAGGAAACATGAAGACAAAGCCTAGCGAGTCCCTCCCATAACGGAGTATGGGGGAGCATTTGTAGAAGTCTTCATCAAGCATGTGCTAGCAAGCACAATCAAGAAAGGTGTTTCAACTTGAGAGAGTCAAGATCTTCATCATCGAGCTCAAGTGGAATGCGCAAGACAAAGGTATGATCTTGATAGGTTTTCTCTCTTACCGGTCTCATGGTGTTAGTAGGAGACCGGGTTTTAGGATAGATGGCGTACTATCAAGAGGGGCTCTCAAGTGAGTAACTTGATCGCATTGTTGTGGAGAGCTCAAACCTTTGCATACTTGGCTTCTCATATTTCTTGGTTCTTATTTGGTTTTTCTCCGTGTTGAGTTTTGGTGCTTGTCGTGATCTTCATGACAAGACCAAGTCCTTCGAAAATGGTTTTACTTTGGAAAACTTGTTGCCTTTTATCCACGTGAGGATTTAGAGCTTGGTTTATCTCCATACTAAGCTCTAGTTCATCAAAAACAGATTTCGTATGAATATCTTGTTGCGTTTTTGATGAAGGAGCTTTTACTGGTTTGCATTGTTTAGGAAAGTTCAACCTTTCCCCATTTGGTTTTATCCTCACATGATGGACTGTGATGTTTCTATGCACATTCAAGTAGAGCTCGTTGTAACGATTCCAACGAGCCAAAAATCATCAAAAACGGAGTCCGGATGGAAAAGATATTGACGTTTTCGTTTATCAGTTTCTGCTGTTTTTTGCTGTAGCGGTAGTACCGCCGCGGTACCGCCCGAGGTACCGCCGGAGCTAACAGAGAGCTGTTTTCGGCGGTACCGGGAGCGGTAGTTCCGCCGGGGCGGTAGTACCGCTACGGAAGCATGTTTTCAGCCCGTTTTGATGCCCTAACTCCCTAAGGGGGCGGTAGTACCGCTAGGGCCAGCGGTAGTACCGCTACGGCGCGAATCTGCACCCAACGGTTGGAATTTGGGTTGACCTATTTAAGGGGCCTTCTTCCCCAATGGTTCCCTAACCTTTCTAGCAAGTTTTGACCTCCATTGTTGACCTTCTTGAGCTTGCTATCTCTCCATCCCTCCAATGATTCTTGCTAATTCTTGAGGGAAAAGAGAGAGGAGATCTAGATCCACCTTTCCACCAATCAATCTCTCCTCTAAGTGAGGGGAACCTAGTGGATTTAGATCTTGGAGTTACTTTGTGTTTCTTCTCCTTTGTTCTTCCTCTCTTCTCCCCCCATAAGCATTAGTTGCCTTTGGTGGGATTTGAGAGTGAAGGATTTGACTCCTTTGTGGATTCTTTGTTCTTCCTCTCTTATTCCCCCATAATCATTTGTTGCTTTGTTGGAATTTGAGAGTGAAGGATTTTGAGCACTTGTGATCTTGCCTTTTGCATTTGGTGCATCGGTGTGCTCTCCACGAGGATTCGTGGAAGTTGAAAGTTTGTGAGCTTGTTACTCTTGGGTCCTTGGACCCTAGACGCCTTTGTGGTGGTTGGACCCTTGTGTGGTCACTTGAAGCCGTTCGGGAGCCCCCAATCCCATTGTGGGTTGTGCCCCGGATTGTTGTTGGAGGCCGTTCGGGAGCCCCCAATCCCATTGTGGGTTGTGCCCCGGATTGTTGTTGAAAGGCTCCGGATTCCGCCTCGAAGGAATTCCGATAGTGGAAGGTGAACCAAGCCTTTGTGGTGCGGTTCACCGGAGAAGAAGGTGAAACCTTTGTGGTTGTTGAACCGTTGTGTCGGTTCACACCTCTCCAACGAGACGTACTCCCTTAACAAGGAGGAACTCGGGAATACATCCTCGTCTCCGCGTGCCTCGGTTATTTCTATACCCGAGCTTTTACTTATGCACTTTACATTGTGATAGCCTTCGTGCTTGAAGTATTCTATTACTATCACCTTGTTGTTTATCTTGCTTAGCATAAGTTGTTGGTGCACATAGGTGAGCCAAGTTTATTTAGGTTGTCGGCTTGTTAATTTAAACACCTAGTTTTATTCCGCAATTATCAAGCCTAAACCGGAAAAGTTTTAAACCGCCTATTCACCCCCCCCCTCTAGGCGACATCATTGTCCTTTCAATTGGTATCAGAGCCTGGTCTCTCTTGTTGGGCTTTACCGCCTAGAGAGTAAAAGATGTCGTTTAGAGAATTAGTGCACGATCCCACTTTCATATTCGATGGCACAAATTATGATGTTTGGAAAATTCGCATGCTTAATCTTTTTAGGACCATGGGTCCAAATTATGTTAAGAGGATTGTAGATGTGTGTTTATCTCCTCCAAAGGATTCTCATGAATTATCTTTAGAGGATGAGATAAACTCTCATCTCGAGACTCAAGTTACTAATGGTCTTATGTGTGCTTTGACCGATGTAGTTCTTGCTTCAATCATGCCTTTTCGAAATGCACATGAGCTTTGGACCAAGCTTCAAGATATATATGAAGTGTCCAAAATTATTGAGGATGATTGTTCTTCCTCCAACTCCGGCCGTGATGAGTTCACAACTTCTTCCACTTCACCAACATGTGATTTGTCACACGGTAACGATATGGTGAGTGGCGATAGAAATTTCATTGGTGATGGTGAACTTACTATTGATTATACCTCTTCTCTATCACATTGCAATCTTCTATCTTTGGACTTAAAATCTTCTAGCACTCCAAATGTCATACATGCTAGATTTGATTGTCCTTGCATATCAAGTAATAGTTGCTTAACTAAATATAATGATGATATGCTCTCTATGTCTTGTTGTGATGAAAATTACTCTTCCATATCCTCTAGTATTTGCATGACTAACAATGTAGAGGAATCCCAACACTTGTTGGAACAAGACATGGACCTCAATGGAGCTTCAAGTATTTCTTCATCCTCCTCACCCATTAATCATGTTTGCCTTATGGTTAAGGATTCCGAGGTATCTCCCACCTCGAATCCAAATTATGATGATGTGGATGAGGATTCTCATGAAGAAGGTTTTGACTTTGAATCCTTAACCAAGATGGGTGAGATGGTACTTGGTGCTCTACCCAAAGGTAGTAAAGCTATCCCTCCTCTTTGTGAAATCATTTATTATGTTACTAAGAGTAGGGAGTTCATTGAGGATTTGGAAAGTCAATTTGATGAGAAATGTCAAATTGAGAGAGATGACTCTATCACCATAGCTTCTTTGAAAGCTTCTCTTGAAGAGGAAGAAGAGCTTAGGGTTTCTCTTGAAGAGAAACTTGAATCCCTTGATGAGTCTAATGATCTTATTATTTCTAAAATCATTAAGGAAAGAGATCATGCTATTGCTAAATATAAAGTGCTTAAAAAGGAAAAAGTTGAATTTGATGTTGGCAATGCTAGACTAAGTGAGGACATAGAGAGACTTGACAAAGCTCACAAAACTTTAGAAAGTGAACACTCTCTCCTTATCATGTCTCATGATCAACTCCAAACTCAACTATCTAACAATGATAAGCTTTCCAAATTGTCTCCTTCCATTTCTAATGTTAATGATGCTTGTGCTACTAACTCCACTTCTCGTGAAGCATCTATTTTGAAGGAAAATGTTGAGCTAAGGGCTCAACTTGAGTTGCTATCTAGCAAGTATGGGAAATTGGAAGAAACTCATGAAAGGCTCTCTAGCTCTAATGACGATCTTCTAGCATCCCATGCTAAGCTAAAGTTAGCTAATGAGGCGATTATGTCAAAGGTAACATCTTGTAAGCCTCATGTGGAAAATGGCACAACGTCTTCTCTTAATGCTATATCATCTTGTGCTAGTCCTTGTGATTCATCCACTCATAATGTTGCTACATCTTGTGATGAATCACTTTCCATACCTTGTTGCTCTAACAATGAAGTTTCTACTTCCTTTAGCATTTGTGTTGATACTAACCATGTAGAGGAATTAAAAGAGCTCAAGGCCCAAGTCACTTATTTGAATAAAGACTTGGAAAAGCGTCATGTTGGGAAGTCCACACTTGACAATATGTTGAGTGTTCAAAGACGCCCCAATGACAAGAGTGGACTTGGATTCAACTCCAATAACAAGAACAAGTCCAAGATCATCAAGAAGAAAAAGGGCCAAGAACAAGTCAAAGATTCAGCCAAGATTGTTTGCTTCAAGTGCAAAGTTGAAGGGCACCATGTTAGATCTTGCCCTTTGAAGAAGAAGGCTTTTAGTGAGAAGCAACAAGGGAAGAAACCTCAAGTTCAAACTCAAGCTCCTCAAGTTGAAGAACAGTCTCTTCCCAAGAAGAATCAAGCTACCCCTCCTCAAGTCAAGACTCCAACTAAGAAGAGAGGAGGAAGTAGATGTTGCTACCTATGTCGTGAGAAGGGTCACCTTGCTTCTTCATGCACAAATGGTACCTTATCCAACCCCATTATAATTAATGATGTTTATTCTCTTCGGAAGGATAAGGTTGGCAATATGTTTTCCAAATATGTTGGTACTCAAAGTGGTGTCAAGAAAAGAACCATTTGGGTTGCCAAACCTATTGTGACTAACCTCTTAGGACCCAACTTGGTTGGGGACCAACAAGTTAAAACTTGACCAATAGGTGTTGTTGGAGGCATTGGAGACTTGGCTACATTATGAAGAATTAAGGGATCTTCATCAATTATATTCTCTCAAGTCAAGTCATATGGATCATATTGTTCTATCTCATATCCAATGTTCCTCCTTGCGGTAACTTTTATTTAAATCATATATACATTGAAAGTTGCTTGCACCCTTGCATGTGTTTGGTTTTGTACCTTGCTAGTCTTTGTATGTGTTGTGCTCTCTACTTACTTATCTTGAGAAATCAAGTATGTGTATGTTGGTTTGCACACCATTTACTAGTTTTGAGCCTTATTGTTTTTATTTGATATCTTATCTTGTTGGCTCTCTTTGAGAGATTAATGGACTATCATATTTTGGGGGAGTGATATGCTTCGTGCACTTCACAATCCTAAAATTGTGTATTCATGAGAAATACAACTTAGTGTTGATATTTTTATATTATCTAATATCTATGTGGTATGTCATTCTCATGAGAAATTCAATTTCTATAATGTCCATTAATTTTTCGAGTTGGTTTTGCTTGCCTCTTGCTTTAAATAAATGGATTATCACATTATGGGGAAGTAATAAGCTATGTGCATATTACAAGCCTAGAAAATGTGAACATATGAGGTTTTGCCACCTAGAATTGATATTGCTAGTTATATTGTTCCTATGTGGCATGTTGCTCAAACAAGTTTCCATTTACTTAAATGCTTTTTGTCTCTCACGTTTTTGGATCTTGTTTGTGGAGGATGTTCTTGGTATGGCTTTCCCAAATATGTTCTCATGTATCTTTTGGGAAGCCAATTGTTTCAAGCTACTCCTTGGAGTTGCTTTGCACCTTCGCATGATTTGTGAAGCTATCAAGAATATCTATATATCTAAGCATGGCTTTTAATTCCTATCATTTGCCATATGCTTATGTCTTGTGAATATGATCTTGAATATATCTTTGCAATCCACCACCGAGAAATATCTCCATACATTACTTGTCTTGACAAGTGATAATCTTTTTGTGGTAAATATATTGATCATATTCGCTTTGGCTCTTGCTTTGAATTGCTTTATTTGATTGCCAAGGATTTGTTTTGATCTAACTCTCATTTGTCTTCATTGTATCTTTTGGATCCTTTATTGCTCTACTTAAAATTTATTTAGTGCTTTCTTGAGTTGGGAAAAGCAATGAACCAATTCTTGTGCATTGACATTCAAAAGTCATACTTCTTGATAATGCACTATTCTTTGGGAAGCTATCCTACTTTGAGTAAAACACCGTTCTTTAATTTGGTATTGCAATTTCTTGCCTTTCTTGAACATGACTAGTGTTTGAATAATATATATGGAGAGTGATGATCTCATTTGTGTGCATTGTGTATTCAAATGCAAAATCATAAATAATGCACACATCGTGGGGGAGCAATCCTATATTCTTTTTGAACATTAGTTGTCTTCGTTTGATATTTGATCCCGATGACGTGTCTCCTTGGAAGACAAACATTCTTCGTCTTGGCACCTTGTGCCATCATGAAAAGTGTAGAGGGTTTGGTTTATTCCTTGATGATATTTTTCATCAATTGGTCTCTTGTTTTCATTGGTATCTTTTCAAAGTGGTATCTTCAATCATGTGTTGTTTTGGGTATTTGATATAATTTGGACAATTTGTTTTCTTGTCACACTTGTGTGTGCTTTGTTGGTTTACTTGGTGTTCTGTCTAAATTATATCTCGTTTGGTTCTTGAAAGTCTTGTGCATGCATATTTATTATATGTATATCTTATGGCATGCTTACTTTCGTTGATCCAATATATAGGATAAACTCCATCAAATCCTAAATGTCTAAGATGTGAATGAAATTCAATTTCATATCAATATGCACATATTTATGTGGAGTTTGTCCTATGTGTTGTAGTTGCTCTAACTACTTTGGACCCAAATAGTTTGGGCACCATGTTGTACTTAAATTTGTTTTAGGTACACTTGAGATGCATTGGAAGCTTGTCTCATATAAAAGGAAGGTGTTGTCACCATGTGCTTATTGGAGCCAAGATTGGATGATCATGAGCTCCTATCTTCTACATCACCAATGCTATCTCGGTAACAAGTATCTACCTCATGCATTCATTTCTAGCTGTCAACCTTGTGTAGGTTGTATCTCGGCATGAATCTTTTGTTGCAATTAATTTGGTTCTTGCAAAACATCTTTATTGCAAATGTGGGCAAGCCAGGATGATTACATATGAAGGGAAATATATATATAATCATTTTCATGATTCACCAATCCCAAATATGTTAATCTAGCACTTTCTACTCTATGTCTCGCATATGCAATATTGATTGTTTCTTCAAATCATTTGCCTTTTGTGATACTTGTTATCTTTCTCGGAGCATCCCTTTTATCACCTTATCCCTTGTGGATATTTTGATGCTATGATGAGTGTGTGTTGGAAGTTCATCTATATCCCTTTAATATAAAATTGAGCTTTATGCTATGCTTTTAAGCAAAGATCTTTTGGTGTATTTATGACTTCGTCTTGGATATCATGACCTTTTCCCTTGTACCTATCTTGTGCGTACATGTTTATTGGTAGACTCATATCTTAGTGATTCGTGTCTACTTAGTAACTTATACACATGAGATTAGTTACATCTTTTATTGATATTCCAATTCTTTAGTGACCACCTCTTTTTGCTTTTGGTTATTTGGTGGTTTCTAAAAGGAACAAGCTTTATTTTTCTCGTGTTATGCTTTTTGCATTTCACTAAGCTTGTGGAGCTATTTGCTATATCTCTTTTGGTATGTGGGTATGGGAAAGACATGATATGCACTATGTGCAACTCTTCTTGAAAGACTATGTTGATGCTATCATCCTTGTATTAGTCTCCTATAATGTCTTTTTATCTCACACCCATTATTTGATTTACCGCTCCTTGCTCTAGTTGCAAAACATTTTATTAGGTGAAAGTTGTTTTGCCTCCTTTATCATTTACATTCTCTTGCATGAGCTTGTGTTCGAATTTATCTAGGAGGGAGTGAGGATTCCATGTTGTGCACACTATATTGAAATACAAATCCTAATTGTGCACGTACCTTGGGGAGTTCCCTCATGATATTTAGAACACTTTTCGGATCCTTCTGATTGCTTGCTTATTTCGTTGAACTATCTTCCCATTTGATATTCTTTTGCAATCTTTGGATCCTCTATATAGTTTGATCTCCCTCCATCTATTCTTCATTGGATATGTGCATTTGATTTCACTCATATTATGAGAAATGCACACATTATGGGGGAGCTCTCACTATATTTGCCTTCTAAGTTTTTCTTCCCATTTCGGCAATCGATGCCAATGTGGGAGAAATTTAGAGGGTTTAAGGGAATATGGGTTTGTTCTCTTGCATCCTTGCTCTTTGTGTTGCATGGTTGCTTAAATTCATTATATAAACCCTCGTAAAAGGGATTGTCATCAATTACCAAAATGGGGGAGATTGAAAGTGCATGGTTGCCCCCATGCGTGGTTTTGGTAATTAATGACAATCCTTATGGACTAATGTTTACATTGAGATATTCTTATAGATCTTGTCCATGGGAAATTATAGGAGTTCATGTGTTGGACTCTTCAAGATGACTTAATGACCAATGCTCTATTCAAAGGGTTTATATGAAGAATGGTCATGTGTAGAGTTGAGCTCATTGCAAGTATGGCTTGGAATAGAAGATTGAGTGAACAATCATGTTTAACCCCAAGCCATCATACATATCAAGAGAAGAAGATGAAGTGCAAGTTCAATATGATGCATATCGGAAGATATCCTTTGATTGAGTCTTGCAAAGGAAACATGAAGACAAAGCCTAGCGAGTCCCTCCCATAACGGAGTATGGGGGAGCATTTGTAGAAGTCTTCATCAAGCATGTGCTAGCAAGCACAATCAAGAAAGGTGTTTCAACTTGAGAGAGTCAAGATCTTCATCATCGAGCTCAAGTGGAATGCGCAAGACAAAGGTATGATCTTGATAGGTTTTCTCTCTTACCGGTCTCATGGTGTTAGTAGGAGACCGGGTTTTAGGATAGATGGCGTACTATCAAGAGGGGCTCTCAAGTGAGTAACTTGATCGCATTGTTGTGGAGAGCTCAAACCTTTGCATACTTGGCTTCTCATATTTCTTGGTTCTTATTTGGTTTTTCTCCGTGTTGAGTTTTGGTGCTTGTCGTGATCTTCATGACAAGACCAAGTCCTTCGAAAATGGTTTTACTTTGGAAAACTTGTTGCCTTTTATCCACGTGAGGATTTAGAGCTTGGTTTATCTCCATACTAAGCTCTAGTTCATCAAAAACAGATTTCGTATGAATATCTTGTTGCGTTTTTGATGAAGGAGCTTTTACTGGTTTGCATTGTTTAGGAAAGTTCAACCTTTCCCCATTTGGTTTTATCCTCACATGATGGACTGTGATGTTTCTATGCACATTCAAGTAGAGCTCGTTGTAACGATTCCAACGAGCCAAAAATCATCAAAAACGGAGTCCGGATGGAAAAGATATTGACGTTTTCGTTTATCAGTTTCTGCTGTTTTTTGCTGTAGCGGTAGTACCGCCGCGGTACCGCCCGAGGTACCGCCGGAGCTAACAGAGAGCTGTTTTCGGCGGTACCGGGAGCGGTAGTTCCGCCGGGGCGGTAGTACCGCTACGGAAGCATGTTTTCAGCCCGTTTTGATGCCCTAACTCCCTAAGGGGGCGGTAGTACCGCTAGGGCCAGCGGTAGTACCGCTACGGCGCGAATCTGCACCCAACGGTTGGAATTTGGGTTGACCTATTTAAGGGGCCTTCTTCCCCAATGGTTCCCTAACCTTTCTAGCAAGTTTTGACCTCCATTGTTGACCTTCTTGAGCTTGCTATCTCTCCATCCCTCCAATGATTCTTGCTAATTCTTGAGGGAAAAGAGAGAGGAGATCTAGATCCACCTTTCCACCAATCAATCTCTCCTCTAAGTGAGGGGAACCTAGTGGATTTAGATCTTGGAGTTACTTTGTGTTTCTTCTCCTTTGTTCTTCCTCTCTTCTCCCCCCATAAGCATTAGTTGCCTTTGGTGGGATTTGAGAGTGAAGGATTTGACTCCTTTGTGGATTCTTTGTTCTTCCTCTCTTATTCCCCCATAAGCATTTGTTGCTTTGTTGGAATTTGAGAGTGAAGGATTTTGAGCACTTGTGATCTTGCCTTTTGCATTTGGTGCATCGGTGTGCTCTCCACGAGGATTCGTGGAAGTTGAAAGTTTGTGAGCTTGTTACTCTTGGGTCCTTGGACCCTAGACGCCTTTGTGGTGGTTGGACCCTTGTGTGGTCACTTGAAACCGTTCGGGAGCCCCCAATCCCATTGTGGGTTGTGCCCCGGATTGTTGTTGGAGGCCGTTCGGGAGCCCCCAATCCCATTGTGGGTTGTGCCCCGGATTGTTGTTGAAAGGCTCCGGATTCCGCCTCGAAGGAATTCCGATAGTGGAAGGTGAACCAAGCCTTTGTGGTGCGGTTCACCGGAGAAGAAGGTGAAACCTTTGTGGTTGTTGAACCGTTGTGTCGGTTCACACCTCTCCAACGAGACGTACTCCCTTAACAA
This sequence comes from Poa annua, assembly GCA_026929855.1. Classification (NCBI taxonomy): domain Eukaryota; kingdom Viridiplantae; phylum Streptophyta; class Magnoliopsida; order Poales; family Poaceae; genus Poa; species Poa annua. The sequence continues at coordinate 94,307,282 of CM049428.1, read as the reverse complement.
GGAGGAACTCGGGAATACATCCTCGTCTCCGCGTGCCTCGGTTATTTCTATACCCGAGCTTTTACTTATGCACTTTACATTGTGATAGCCTTCGTGCTTGAAGTATTCTATTACTATCACCTTGTTGTTTATCTTGCTTAGCATAAGTTGTTGGTGCACATAGGTGAGCCAAGTTTATTTAGGTTGTCGGCTTGTTAATTTAAACACCTAGTTTTATTCCGCAATTATCAAGCCTAAACCGGAAAAGTTTTAAACCGCCTATTCACCCCCCCCCCTCTAGGCGACATCATTGTCCTTTCAATTGGTATCAGAGCCTGGTCTCTCTTGTTGGGCTTTACCGCCTAGAGAGTAAAAGATGTCGTTTAGAGAATTAGTGCACGATCCCACTTTCATATTCGATGGCACAAATTATGATGTTTGGAAAATTCGCATGCTTAATCTTTTTAGGACCATGGGTCCAAATTATGTTAAGAGGATTGTAGATGTGTGTTTATCTCCTCCAAAGGATTCTCATGAATTATCTTTAGAGGATGAGATAAACTCTCATCTCGAGACTCAAGTTACTAATGGTCTTATGTGTGCTTTGACCGATGTAGTTCTTGCTTCAATCATGCCTTTTCGAAATGCACATGAGCTTTGGACCAAGCTTCAAGATATATATGAAGTGTCCAAAATTATTGAGGATGATTGTTCTTCCTCCAACTCCGGCCGTGATGAGTTCACAACTTCTTCCACTTCACCAACATGTGATTTGTCACACGGTAACGATATGGTGAGTGGCGATAGAAATTTCATTGGTGATGGTGAACTTACTATTGATTATACCTCTTCTCTATCACATTGCAATCTTCTATCTTTGGACTTAAAATCTTCTAGCACTCCAAATGTCATACATGCTAGAGTTGATTGTCCTTGCATATCAAGTAATAGTTGCTTAACTAAATATAATGATGATATGCTCTCTATGTCTTGTTGTGATGAAAATTACTCTTCCATATCCTCTAGTATTTGCATGACTAACAATGTAGAGGAATCCCAACACTTGTTGGAACAAGACATGGACCTCAATGGAGCTTCAAGTATTTCTTCATCCTCCTCACCCATTAATCATGTTTGCCTTATGGCTAAGGATTCCGAGGTATCTCCCACCTCGAATCCAAATTATGATGATGTGGATGAGGATTCTCATGAAGAAGGTTTTGACTTTGAATCCTTAACCAAGATGGGTGAGATGGTACTTGGTGCTCTACCCAAAGGTAGTAAAGCTATCCCTCCTCTTTGTGAAATCATTTATTATGTTACTAAGAGTAGGGAGTTCATTGAGGATTTGGAAAGTCAATTTGATGAGAAATGTCAAATTGAGAGAGATGACTCTATCACCATAGCTTCTTTGAAAGCTTCTCTTGAAGAGGAAGAAGAGCTTAGGGTTTCTCTTGAAGAGAAACTTGAATCCCTTGATGAGTCTAATGATCTTATTATTTCTAAAATCATTAAGGAAAGAGATCATGCTATTGCTAAATATAAAGTGCTTAAAAAGGAAAAAGTTGAATTTGATGTTGGCAATGCTAGACTAAGTGAGGACATAGAGAGACTTGACAAAGCTCACAAAACTTTAGAAAGTGAACACTCTCTCCTTATCATGTCTCATGATCAACTCCAAACTCAACTATCTAACAATGATAAGCTTTCCAAATTGTCTCCTTCCATTTCTAATGTTAATGATGCTTGTGCTACTAACTCCACTTCTCGTGAAGCATCTATTTTGAAGGAAAATGTTGAGCTAAGGGCTCAACTTGAGTTGCTATCTAGCAAGTATGGGAAATTGGAAGAAACTCATGAAAGGCTCTCTAGCTCTAATGACGATCTTCTAGCATCCCATGCTAAGCTAAAGTTAGCTAATGAGGCGATTATGTCAAAGGTAACATCTTGTAAGCCTCATGTGGAAAATGGCACAACGTCTTCTCTTAATGCTATATCATCTTGTGCTAGTCCTTGTGATTCATCCACTCATAATGTTGCTACATCTTGTGATGAATCACTTTCCATACCTTGTTGCTCTAACAATGAAGTTTCTACTTCCTTTAGCATTTGTGTTGATACTAACCATGTAGAGGAATTAAAAGAGCTCAAGGCCCAAGTCACTTATTTGAATAAAGACTTGGAAAAGCGTCATGTTGGGAAGTCCACACTTGACAATATGTTGAGTGTTCAAAGACGCCCCAATGACAAGAGTGGACTTGGATTCAACTCCAATAACAAGAACAAGTCCAAGATCATCAAGAAGAAAAAGGGCCAAGAACAAGTCAAAGATTCAGCCAAGATTGTTTGCTTCAAGTGCAAAGTTGAAGGGCACCATGTTAGATCTTGCCCTTTGAAGAAGAAGGCTTTTAGTGAGAAGCAACAAGGGAAGAAACCTCAAGTTCAAACTCAAGCTCCTCAAGTTGAAGAACAGTCTCTTCCCAAGAAGAATCAAGCTACCCCTCCTCAAGTCAAGACTCCAACTAAGAAGAGAGGAGGAAGTAGATGTTGCTACCTATGTCGTGAGAAGGGTCACCTTGCTTCTTCATGCACAAATGGTACCTTATCCAACCCCATTATAATTAATGATGTTTATTCTCTTCGGAAGGATAAGGTTGGCAATATGTTTTCCAAATATGTTGGTACTCAAAGTGGTGTCAAGAAAAGAACCATTTGGGTTGCCAAACCTATTGTGACTAACCTCTTAGGACCCAACTTGGTTGGGGACCAACAAGTTAAAACTTGACCAATAGGTGTTGTTGGAGGCATTGGAGACTTGGCTACATTATGAAGAATTAAGGGATCTTCATCAATTATATTCTCTCAAGTCAAGTCATATGGATCATATTGTTCTATCTCATATCCAATGTTCCTCCTTGCGGTAACTTTTATTTAAATCATATATACATTGAAAGTTGCTTGCACCCTTGCATGTGTTTGGTTTTGTACCTTGCTAGTCTTTGTATGTGTTGTGCTCTCTACTTACTTATCTTGAGAAATCAAGTATGTGTATGTTGGTTTGCACACCATTTACTAGTTTTGAGCCTTATTGTTTTTATTTGATATCTTATCTTGTTGGCTCTCTTTGAGAGATTAATGGACTATCATATTTTGGGGGAGTGATATGCTTCGTGCACTTCACAATCCTAAAATTGTGTATTCATGAGAAATACAACTTAGTGTTGATATTTTTATATTATCTAATATCTATGTGGTATGTCATTCTCATGAGAAATTCAATTTCTATAATGTCCATTAATTTTTCGAGTTGGTTTTGCTTGCCTCTTGCTTTAAATAAATGGATTATCACATTATGGGGAAGTAATAAGCTATGTGCATATTACAAGCCTAGAAAATGTGAACATATGAGGTTTTGCCACCTAGAATTGATATTGCTAGTTATATTGTTCCTATGTGGCATGTTGCTCAAACAAGTTTCCATTTACTTAAATGCTTTTTGTCTCTCACGTTTTTGGATCTTGTTTGTGGAGGATGTTCTTGGTATGGCTTTCCCAAATATGTTCTCATGTATCTTTTGGGAAGCCAATTGTTTCAAGCTACTCCTTGGAGTTGCTTTGCACCTTCGCATGATTTGTGAAGCTATCAAGAATATCTATATATCTAAGCATGGCTTTTAATTCCTATCATTTGCCATATGCTTATGTCTTGTGAATATGATCTTGAATATATCCTTGCAATCCACCACCGAGAAATATCTCCATACATTACTTGTCTTGACAAGTGATAATCTTTTTGTGGTAAATATATTGATCATATTCGCTTTGGCTCTTGCTTTGAATTGCTTTATTTGATTGCCAAGGATTTGTTTTGATCTAACTCTCATTTGTCTTCATTGTATCTTTTGGATCCTTTATTGCTCTACTTAAAATTTATTTAGTGCTTTCTTGAGTTGGGAAAAGCAATGAACCAATTCTTGTGCATTGACATTCAAAAGTCATACTTCTTGATAATGCACTATTCTTTGGGAAGCTATCCTACTTTGAGTAAAACACCGTTCTTTAATTTGGTATTGCAATTTCTTGCCTTTCTTGAACATGACTAGTGTTTGAATAATATATATGGAGAGTGATGATCTCATTTGTGTGCATTGTGTATTCAAATGCAAAATCATAAATAATGCACACATCGTGGGGGAGCAATCCTATATTCTTTTTGAACATTAGTTGTCTTCGTTTGATATTTGATCCCGATGACGTGTCTCCTTGGAAGACAAACATTCTTCGTCTTGGCACCTTGTGCCATCATGAAAAGTGTAGAGGGTTTGGTTTATTCCTTGATGATATTTTTCATCAATTGGTCTCTTGTTTTCATTGGTATCTTTTCAAAGTGGTATCTTCAATCATGTGTTGTTTTGGGTATTTGATATAATTTGGACAATTTGTTTTCTTGTCACACTTGTGTGTGCTTTGTTGGTTTACTTGGTGTTCTGTCTAAATTATATCTCGTTTGGTTCTTGAAAGTCTTGTGCATGCATATTTATTATATGTATATCTTATGGCATGCTTACTTTCGTTGATCCAATATATAGGATAAACTCCATCAAATCCTAAATGTCTAAGATGTGAATGAAATTCAATTTCATATCAATATGCACATATTTATGTGGAGTTTGTCCTATGTGTTGTAGTTGCTCTAACTACTTTGGACCCAAATAGTTTGGGCACCATGTTGTACTTAAATTTGTTTTAGGTACACTTGAGATGCATTGGAAGCTTGTCTCATATAAAAGGAAGGTGTTGTCACCATGTGCTTATTGGAGCCAAGATTGGATGATCATGAGCTCCTATCTTCTACATCACCAATGCTATCTCGGTAACAAGTATCTACCTCATGCATTCATTTCTAGCTGTCAACCTTGTGTAGGTTGTATCTCGGCATGAATCTTTTGTTGCAATTAATTTGGTTCTTGCAAAACATCTTTATTGCAAATGTGGGCAAGCCAGGATGATTACATATGAAGGGAAATATATATATAATCATTTTCATGATTCACCAATCCCAAATATGTTAATCTAGCACTTTCTACTCTATGTCTCGCATATGCAATATTGATTGTTTCTTCAAATCATTTGCCTTTTGTGATACTTGTTATCTTTCTCGGAGCATCCCTTTTATCACCTTATCCCTTGTGGATATTTTGATGCTATGATGAGTGTGTGTTGGAAGTTCATCTATATCCCTTTAATATAAAATTGAGCTTTATGCTATGCTTTTAAGCAAAGATCTTTTGGTGTATTTATGACTTCGTCTTGGATATCATGACCTTTTCCCTTGTACCTATCTTGTGCGTACATGTTTATTGGTAGACTCATATCTTAGTGATTCGTGTCTACTTAGTAACTTATACACATGAGATTAGTTACATCTTTTATTGATATTCCAATTCTTTAGTGACCACCTCTTTTTGCTTTTGGTTATTTGGTGGTTTCTAAAAGGAACAAGCTTTATTTTTCTCGTGTTATGCTTTTTGCATTTCACTAAGCTTGTGGAGCTATTTGCTATATCTCTTTTGGTATGTGGGTATGGGAAAGACATGATATGCACTATGTGCAACTCTTCTTGAAAGACTATGTTGATGCTATCATCCTTGTATTAGTCTCCTATAATGTCTTTTTATCTCACACCCATTATTTGATTTACCGCTCCTTGCTCTAGTTGCAAAACATTTTATTAGGTGAAAGTTGTTTTGCCTCCTTTATCATTTACATTCTCTTGCATGAGCTTGTGTTCGAATTTATCTAGGAGGGAGTGAGGATTCCATGTTGTGCACACTATATTGAAATACAAATCCTAATTGTGCACGTACCTTGGGGAGTTCCCTCATGATATTTAGAACACTTTTCGGATCCTTCTGATTGCTTGCTTATTTCGTTGAACTATCTTCCCATTTGATATTCTTTTGCAATCTTTGGATCCTCTATATAGTTTGATCTCCCTCCATCTATTCTTCATTGGATATGTGCATTTGATTTCACTCATATTATGAGAAATGCACACATTATGGGGGAGCTCTCACTATATTTGCCTTCTAAGTTTTTCTTCCCATTTCGGCAATCGATGCCAATGGGGGAGAAATTTAGAGGGTTTAAGGGAATATGGGTTTGTTCTCTTGCATCCTTGCTCTTTGTGTTGCATGGTTGCTTAAATTCATTATATAAACCCTCGTAAAAGGGATTGTCATCAATTACCAAAATGGGGGAGATTGAAAGTGCATGGTTGCCCCCATGCGTGGTTTTGGTAATTAATGACAATCCTTATGGACTAATGTTTACATTGAGATATTCTTATAGATCTTGTCCATGGGAAATTATAGGAGTTCATGTGTTGGACTCTTCAAGATGACTTAATGACCAATGCTCTATTCAAAGGGTTTATATGAAGAATGGTCATGTGTAGAGTTGAGCTCATTGCAAGTATGGCTTGGAATAGAAGATTGAGTGAACAATCATGTTTAACCCCAAGCCATCATACATATCAAGAGAAGAAGATGAAGTGCAAGTTCAATATGATGCATATCGGAAGATATCCTTTGATTGAGTCTTGCAAAGGAAACATGAAGACAAAGCCTAGCGAGTCCCTCCCATAACGGAGTATGGGGGAGCATTTGTAGAAGTCTTCATCAAGCATGTGCTAGCAAGCACAATCAAGAAAGGTGTTTCAACTTGAGAGAGTCAAGATCTTCATCATCGAGCTCAAGTGGAATGCGCAAGACAAAGGTATGATCTTGATAGGTTTTCTCTCTTACCGGTCTCATGGTGTTAGTAGGAGACCGGGTTTTAGGATAGATGACGTACTATCAAGAGGGGCTCTCAAGTGAGTAACTTGATCGCATTGTTGTGGAGAGCTCAAACCTTTGCATACTTGGCTTCTCATATTTCTTGGTTCTTATTTGGTTTTTCTCCGTGTTGAGTTTTGGTGCTTGTCGTGATCTTCATGACAAGACCAAGTCCTTCGAAAATGGTTTTACTTTGGAAAACTTGTTGCCTTTTATCCACGTGAGGATTTAGAGCTTGGTTTATCTCCATACTAAGCTCTAGTTCATCAAAAACAGATTTCGTATGAATATCTTGTTGCGTTTTTGATGAAGGAGCTTTTACTGGTTTGCATTGTTTAGGAAAGTTTAACCTTTCCCCATTTGGTTTTATCCTCACATGATGGACTGTGATGTTTCTATGCACATTCAAGTAGAGCTCGTTGTAACGATTCCAACGAGCCAAAAATCATCGAAAACGGAGTCCGGATGGAAAAGATATTGACGTTTTCGTTTATCAGTTTCTGCTGTTTTTGGCTGTAGCGGTAGTACCGCCGCGGTACCGCCCGAGGTACCGCCGGAGCTAACATAGAGCTGTTTTCGGCGGTACCGGGAGCGGTAGTTCCGCCGGGGCGGTAGTACCGCTGCCCGGGGCGGTAGTACCGCTACGGAAGCCTGTTTTCAGCCCGTTTTGATGCCCTAACTCCCTAAGGGGGCGGTAGTACCGCTAGGGCCAGCGGTAGTACCGCTACGGCGCGAATCTGCACCCAACGGTTGGAATTTGGGTTGACCTATTTAAGGGGCCTTCTTCCCCAATGGTTCCCTAACCTTTCTAGCAAGTTTTGACCTCCATTGTTGACCTTCTTGAGCTTGCTATCTCTCCATCCCTCCAATGATTCTTGCTAATTCTTGAGGGAAAAGAGAGAGGAGATCTAGATCCACCTTTCCACCAATCAATCTCTCCTCTAAGTGAGGGGAACCTAGTGGATTTAGATCTTGGAGTTACTTTGTGTTTCTTCTCCTTTGTTCTTCCTCTCTTCTCCCCCCATAAGCATTAGTTGCCTTTGGTGGGATTTGAGAGTGAAGGATTTGACTCCTTTGTGGATTCTTTGTTCTTCCTCTCTTATTCCCCCATAAGCATTTGTTGCTTTGTTGGAATTTGAGAGTGAAGGATTTTGAGCACTTGTGCTCTTGCCTTTTGCATTTGGTGCATCGGTGTGCTCTCCACGAGGATTCGTGGAAGTTGAAAGTTTGTGAGCTTGTTACTCTTGGGTCCTTGGACCCTAGACGCCTTTGTGGTGGTTGGACCCTTGTGTGGTCACTTGAAGCCGTTCGGGAGCCCCCAATCCCATTGTGGGTTGTGCCCCGGATTGTTGTTGGAGGCCGTTCGGGAGCCCCCAATCCCATTGTGGGTTGTGCCCCGGATTGTTGTTGAAAGGCTCCGGATTCCGCCTCGAAGGAATTCCGATAGTGGAAGGTGAACCAAGCCTTTGTGGTGCGGTTCACCGGAGAAGAAGGTGAAACCTTTGTGGTTGTTGAACCGTTGTGTCGGTTCACACCTCTCCAACGAGACGTACTCCCTTAACAAGGAGGAACTCGGGAATACATCCTCGTCTCCGCGTGCCTCGGTTATTTCTATACCCGAGCTTTTACTTATGCACTTTACATTGTGATAGCCTTCGTGCTTGAAGTATTCTATTACTATCACCTTGTTGTTTATCTTGCTTAGCATAAGTTGTTGGTGCACATAGGTGAGCCAAGTTTATTTAGGTTGCCGGCTTGTTAATTTAAACACCTAGTTTTATTCCGCAATTATCAAGCCTAAACCGGAAAAGTTTTAAACCGCCTATTCACCCCCCCCCCCCTCTAGGCGACATCATTGTCCTTTCAGAAATGCAAATCCCTTCGGTGAAGATGTAGATCCGGGCCTTCTCCTCCAATCCTCCAAAGATCAATGAATTTGGATGGAGGGATTGGGAGATCTTGGTGAGTTAGGAGAGAGAAAATCTGAGAGCTAGCTGTTCTTGAGTGAGTGAGGGGGTATTTATATCCCCTCCCAAAATCTGGCCGTTGGCTGCCTCGGGGACCCGGAAATTCCGGTATAAGTGGCACCCGGAAATTCCGAGTCACCCGGAATATCCGAGTCTGAGAAATATCCGAGTTGAATTTCCGGTTGAGATCAGAACCACTTTGACATCTAGACTTAGCCAAATTTCTGAGGGTGACTCGGAAATTCCGAGTCAGTGAAATTTCTGAGCTGAATTTCCGGTTGAAGTCAGAACCACTTTCTGAACTTGACTTAGCCAATTTTCTGAGGGTGACTCGGAAATTCCGAGTGAGTGAAATTTCCGAGCTGAATTTCCGGTTGAAGTCAGAACCACTTTCTGGACTTGACTTAGCCAATTTTCTGAGGGTGACTCGGAAATTCCGAGTCAGTGAAATTTCCGAGCTGAATTTCCGGTTGAAGTCAGAACCACTTTCTGAACTTGACTTAGCCATTTTTCTGTTAGGTATATGGGACCCGGAATTTCCGGTCCTGCAAATTTCCGGTTCCAATAATCCGATTCTGGGAAGAATTCTAGAAACTCTTTTTCTCTACATTTTGGCTTTGGGATATGTGATATGCAATTCACCCAAACTGAAATACTTAGCAATAGGATTAGTATATCATTGGTATTGTTAACTAACACTCAAAACACTAGGGATTAAGAAATGTTCTTTCAATCTCCCCCTTTTTGGTGTTAGATGACAATACCAAGATTTGCAAAGAAACAAAATGCAATATCATGTTTTTGACAGAAAATGGCTCCCCCTAAACAAGTGCATGTAAGAAACACAATATGACAAACAATAGGAGCAATTTTATAACAACAAACACAAGATATCACATAGGAGAAAAGAGACAAAATGTAAGGTTATGGTAGCATTTGAGACTAGATAGATTTTCATACCTTGTGTATATAGGATATGAAGAGAATACCAACACAATAAATTTGAAGTCTCAACCATAGGATAATGATAGCATAATTGTCTCAATACACATAGTCATCACACATAGAAAATAAAAGAGTTCAACAAATAACTTCAAACAAGATAAATGGACACAAGCGCAAATAAATGGTAAACGCATATGCTTGTGCCCGAACCCTTGCAAATCCCCGAAGAAGTCCTACTAGAGCAACTTCTCCCCCTTTGGCATCTAAACGCCAAAAAGGAAGAGGAGCGATGCTACGTCCCATGGAGGTCTTCAGTCCGAGGGGGTCTCCTCATCATCATCATCATCAGCATCATCATCATCCTCATCATCCTCCTCATACTCTGCCTCCTCATCATCATCTTCCTCATCATCATCATAATCATGTCCAGTGGTGTACGAGCTGCCGCGAAGGTCATGGTCAATCTGAGTCCCCGGAGCCAAGGAACCCTGGTTCCACTGAGCAAAAGTCAGGGGATCAGAGAGTTTAGCAGGAGCAGGAGAGCCAGACGCATGATGAAGGATCAAGTCTTGCTTGTAGGCCAGCTGACGGCGATCCTTGTAGGTAGTGTATTGCTCCTTGCGGATGTCCACATTCATGCACAGGACGTTGCGTTGGAACCAATTCAGCTTCTTTACCTTCGCGTGAGTGGCTGGGACATAAGTGCGAGCAGCAGTCCTCCTAGCATCACCCATGAAAGATCCACCCTGAGCTGAGCTAGTAGAAGGCCTAGGAGGGGGCTTGACCACTGTCTTCTTCTCATAAAGCTTCTTGAAGTCATGCGGCTCCATCTCACCATTGCTGAAGTTATAGTCAGGAAATTTGAACTTGATGAGCTTCATGATGTAAGGAGCATAGGGAATAGTGACCCTGGTGGTCATGGCTTCATACATCTCATTGTAGATGTAATCCATAATATCTACACTCCAGTCTTCATCAGAACCAGGGTCCTTCACAATGCGGATGGCATGAAGAGGCAAGTTGCATAGAGGGGTCACCACGTTGTCGTTGTTGCCACCACTTGGTGCAATGTTCTCACGCAGGATGCGCACAAGAACATCATAAAGTGGAAGCAAGTCACGAGAATTTCCAGGGGTGGCTCCCTCACCATATAAGTGCATTGTTTGCTTCTTGTTGAGCTTGTAAGGGTGGTGCATGCGAAAGCCTTGAGGATTGTCACCATCAAACCTGTAGCCCAAAACCTTGGCAAACTCCTCAAAGTTGGACTCACAGAAAGATTCCCCAGTCATCCACTTCATAGTCTTCTTCGAGTCACCCTTGATCACTAGGGTGGCAAAGAACTGCATCACAAGCTGGGAGTTGTAAGGACAACGAGTGAGCACCAGCCTCTCCAAGCCCATAGTCTTAGCAATATGAATAGCCTCAACAAAGGAGGCTTCCTTCTGCAGAGTTGCAAGATCAAACGGATGCATAGGCCGAATGGGCTTCGACAGAGAGAGGTAGAGGTCCACGAGTATGTGCTCTTGCTCTTGGCATCAATAGCTGTGATCATCCAGAGAGTTGTCCCTTGGCCTAAGGTACCAATCCCCTTGTCTGAGCTGAGAGTATTCAACTGAGTTCATCTTTGAGTAATTCTGACGTTGAGGAATAGGAGCATTCTTCCTTTTCTTGGAAGGTGGCTTGCAAGCAACAACTTTCTTCTGCCTTTGAATAGGTGGATTGCTGGAGGAGGCAGGACCCTTACCCTTGTTGACAGGGTTCTTGTGGACAGGTGCTCTTGCTGTGTTCCTTGATGCCCCAGCGGACGAACTTCCACTAGAACCTGTGAATTTGAGCATAGTGGGTAGCATAAGGTAAGTGCACACAAGTCAGGAGATTATACACGCATTAGGTAGGCATTTGATGAATCATACGTAGTTAAACATGAGTTAATCTTAAAACTGCAGTGCTTGGCTCGGAAATTCCGATTCAGACATAACCGGAAATTCCGGGGGACCGGAAATTCCGAGTCAGACTGAGTCGGAAATTCCGAGTCAGACCGAAACAGTGCAGATCTGAGATTGACTCGGTCTAAAACTAGATCGATCCAACTAATGCAAAACTAATGTATGTAGATGACAGGGAATAGTGCTAGGAACAATCTCTACCAAGCAATATTGAAACAAATAACTCCACATCAAGATCCAAGTGCAAGCACATAAGGAAGAAGAAAAGTGAAGTTACCCTCATCCATTGAGGCCATTGCTTAGAGGAGTGAGTTCCCGGGGCGGAGGAGGTGCAGATCCGACCGAGAAAGAGGTTCCCCGGCGGTCGGAGTGCTCCGGAGGGATCTTGGAGCAGCAGGGGCGGCGGCTGGAGGAGACGGAAGTCGGGGGTGGAAGAAGGGCACGAATGAGCCCTTCACCCCGAGCTTGCCCTTATATTTTTGGACAAACCGCCCGACCGGATATTCAGAGTGTAACTTACACTGGAAATTCCGAGTCACCGGATATTCCGGTTCATAAATGAACCGGATATTCCGACCTGCTGAACTAAAATCCCAGTTTTCAAATGGATGACTTGTGTGCAATAGAGAGAAATGTTTTCAGTGGGAAGTAGGCTTGGGATAGATTTCCAAACTGTCATTGGTACACCATACTCAACTCACAACTACCAAATCGAAACATAAAGCGCCAAGTTGAGTAGGTTTCCCACATGCATGAAAAGGAGGGCAAATAGCAACAATAAGCTCCAAATAAAACCAACTCTTCAAAGAGAAGAGGTCGGTGGCCGAGGCCACCATGTAGGAGTGTATGGCATGTTACCGCGAAGATGTATCTTGGGTACATAACCAATACTCGTCGTTTTAGCTCATTAGTCATAAGAATGAATATAGAGATAAAAGAACACTTGCTATCGGCATAATGGGGGGAGGGATGGTCCAATGTATTAGGACCGCACTCCCCCTATTTCCATGCCTACATCTAAACAAGATAAGATGCAATTACGCCCTAGGTGAGTGTGCAAGCGATCAAGCTAAGGACCTCGAATCAATGATATTTAGCTCATTCCTCAAAAATCAAAACCTTCCTTCCTCAAGGGGCTTCGTGAAGATATCCGCCAATTGATCCCTTGTGCCCACATATGATAAGTCAATGTCTCCTCGGGCCACATGATCTCTTTTGAAATGATGGCGGATCTCAATATGCTTGGTTCTTGAATTTTGCACCGGGTTGTAAGCAATCTTGATGGCACTTTCGTTGTCACATAGAAGAGGCACTTTGTTTCAATCGACTCCGTACTCCTTTAAAGTTTGCCTCATCCATAGCAACTGAGTGCAACAACTTGCGGCGGAAACATACTTGGCTTCGTCGGTTGAGAGAGATATTCAATTTTGCTTCTTAGAAGACCAACTTACCAAGGACCTCCCAATAAATTGACAAGCGCCGGAGGTTGACTTCCTATCATCGTGATCTCCCGCCCAATCGGAATCCGTGTACCCACATAATGAGAAATTTGCATCCTTGGGGTACCACAATCCAAAGGTTGGGGTATAAGCCAAATATCTAAAGATCCTCTTGACCGCCATATCATGGCTTTCTTTAGGAGCCGCCTGATATCTTGCACACACTCCTACGGCTAGCACTATATCCGGTCTAGATGCACAAAGGTAGAGGAGAGATCCAATCATGGAGCGGTATACCTTTTGATCCACATCCTTACCCTTAGGGTTGAGCTCAAGGTGGCGTTTGGTTTGCATTGGGGTAGAGGCACCCTTGAGCTGAAGCAACTCGTACTTCTTGAGCATGTCTTGAATGTACTTTGCTTGGTTGATGAACGTTCCTTCACTCAATTGTTTGATCTCAAATCCGAGGAAGAACTTCATCTCTCCCATCATAGACATCTCAAACCTGTCAGTCATAAGCTTAGAGAATTCTTCGTTAAATGCTTTGTTAGTCGATCCAAATATAATGTCATCCACATATAATTGACAAATGAAAAGCTCTCCATTAACTTTCTTAGTGAAAAGTGTGGGGTCGATTTCCCCAACTTGGAATCCACGGTCTACAAGTAGTTCTCTAAGGTGCTCGTACCACGCTCGTGGGGCTTGTTTAAGGCCATAGAGTGCCTTATCCAACTTGTAGACATGGTTCAGATACTTGAGGTCTTCAAACCCCGGTGGTTGCTTAACATAAACAAGTTCATTTAGTGGACCATTTAGAAAAGCGGATTGACATCCATTTGTTGCAACTTAAAGTTATGATGAGAGGCATAAGCAAGAAGAATACGAATTGACTCAAGTCGAGCCACGGGCGCATAGGTTTCTCCAAAGTCAATGCCTTCAATTTGGGAGTAACCTTGAGCCACCAATCTTGCCTTGTTCCTCACCACCATGCCATGTTCATCTTGCTTGTTCTTGAAAATCCACTTGGTGCCGATAACATTGCGGCAATCCTTGGGTCTTTCCACCAACTTCCACACCTTGTTGCGCTCGAAGTTGTTGAGCTCTTCATGCATAGCATCAAGCCAATCTTTATCTACAAGAGCTTCAAAGACCTTCTTGGGTTCCACCATGGAGATGTGAGCTTGATGTTCACTAAAGCTTGCAAGTTGTCTTCGGGTAGAGACCTTGCTTCTCACATCACCATGCACCTTGTCAAGAGATAGAGCTCTTAATTCCCTCCGAGTGGTGGGAGGAATCGCTTGATCATCTTGATCATTCATGTCTCCGCCTTGACAGATTTGATGGCCTTGATCAACCATTGGAGTGATGTCCATCGGTGAAGGAGAGGGTTGATCTTGGCCTTGCTGCGAGCTGCCACCGGGAATGTCAGCAGGACCGGATATTCCGGGTTCATGGACCGGAAATTCCGAATCACCGGAATTTCTGACTCCAGTTTGAACCGGATTTTCCGGCCCTCCGGAAATTCCAGGAGCAGCTGGAGAATCTTGTGCTTCTTCTTGGCTAGGCGTATTGGGCACGGTGTTGTCGATGTGTGTTTCTTGTGTTGGGGTGGCCACCACTTGTGAAGAACTTGATCCTTGTTGAGCAACCTCATAATAGAGTTCAACGGGGCGGTGGACTCCCAACCCCATTCTTCGGATAGCATCTTGAGGTTGATCATCACCTACAACGGAAACACCACTTTGCTCCACAAGGGAGCCGTCATTCTCCTCGAACACCACACTACACGTTTCTATGATTATGCGCGAGGCCTTATCATAGACTCTATAAGTGTGGGATTCGGACCCGTAGCCCACAAATGTCCCTTCAAGAGACTTAGATTCAAACTTGCCTAAACGAACACCTTTGATGAGATAAAAACACTTACAACCAAAAACTCGGAAGTAAGAGATATTGGGCTTGTTCCCGGTGAGCACTTCATAGGGGGTCTTCATGAGTCCTTTGCGGAAGAAGAGTCGGTTGGATGAATGGCAAGCGGTGTTGACGGCTTCGGCCCAAAAGTTGTGAGGGGACTTGAACTCGGCCATCATTGACCTTGCCATCTCAATAAGAGTGCGATTCTTCCTTTCGGCTACACCATTTTGTTGGGGAGTATAAGCAGCGGAATATTGATGACGAATCCCTTCTTCACTAAGGAACTCGTTTAAGGTGTAGTTCTTGAACTCGGCCCCGTTGTCACTTCTTATCACCAAGATAGGGACGTTGTGTTGACGTTGAGCTTCATTGGAGAAGTCGATGATAGTTTGTTGAGTCTCCATCTTCGACTTGAAGAAGAAAACCCATGTGTATCTTGAATAGTCATCAACAATCACCAAGCAATATTTCTTGCCACCAAGACTAGCCTCCGGAATGGGACCAAAGAGGTCAACATGGAGAAGCTCCAAAACCCTTTTTGAGGAAATGATGGTCTTGCTTGGATGGTGAATGTCATGCATTTTTCCTTCAACACAAGCCCTACACATTCGATCCTTAGAAAAAGAAACATGGTCTTTTAGTCCTAGGATATGGCCACCCTTGTGGAGACTTTGCAAAGTCCTCATGTTGACATGGGCTAGTCGGCGATGCCATAGCCAACCCAAGTCCGCCTTTGCGAATAGGCACATTGTATGGGAAGTGGTGACTCCGGAGAAGTCAACCACATAGAGCCCATTCTCAATGTACCCAACGAAAGACACATTGAGAGACTTGCTCCGCATGAGGATAACCATCTCCTTTTCGAAGACAACGGTATAACCCAAACAAGTTAAAGAATGGACGGAGATCAAGTTGAAACCTGGGGACTCGACAAGCAAAACATTCACAAGTGTGATGTCCGGTGCCACTACCACCTTGCCGAGCCCTATTACCTTAGACTTTGAATTGTCACCATATGTAACGGTCATTTGATCATCATTGGGCTTCAACTCCGTTACAATCTCCTTGCTTCCGGTCATATGACTAGTGCACCCACTATCAATTATCCATTTCGATCCTCCGTAAGTAAGGCCCTACACACAATCAATTCTTTGGTTTAGGTACCCATTTTGCAATGGGTGCCTTTTGGTTAGCAACAAGGGTCTTTGGAACCCAAATAGCATATTCAATATAACCATCAAAGGGACCAATGTATCTAGCATAGACATCCCCATAATGATCAACATATAAGGCATAATTGGGGTTAGATATGCCCGCAAAGTCATCACGAGTGGGAGTGCCCCTTGTGGCATTTCCACTCGCAATGTCATCTTTCTTGGCTTGTGCGGGCTTGGTCTTCTTCTTGATCATCTTCTTCTTCTCCTTAGCGACATACCCTAGACCTTCCTTACCCTTGTGGGGCACTCGCTCATGAAGAGGAGTAGTGAGTGTCCCCTTGCCTTTATCAAAGGAGGTCTTGGGCTCGGTTGCCATGGAGGGAACGAACAAGATCCTAGCTTTATCCTTGACAACATTTGCATTAGTATTCAAAGGAGTAGAAGTACTAGGTTTCTCAAGAATAGATATCCGAGTTTGGAGTTGATCACGAGACTTGAGGAGACGTTCGTGATCACTTTTCAATACCTTGTGAGTATTTTCAAGTGACTCGAAGTCTTCGCAAAGTCTAGCATGAGCAACTACAAGCTCGGACTTTTCATTTTGCATAATTTTACATTTAGCAAAGTAGAGATCACGATCCTTAGTGATCTTAGCAAGTTGCTCGAGCATGAGCTTCTTGTTCATCTTTGAGAGAGGATTGTAGGGACACCTTAGCGTGTGCATCCTCTCTCTTAATCTCACCTTTTAATTCAAGCTCATCCTCAAGCTCACCTATACGACTCATAATTGAGCCAAAGTGTTTGTTTCCTTCTCCTTGCAAGTTAGTCATGTATTTATCAAAGCAATAATTTCTTCCTTGACTTCTAGGCTCATACCATCATCAATGTCATGGGATATGGAGGTGGGGGACAATTTTACCTCGGATGTCTTTGCCATGAGACATCTTGGATTCTTGATGATGGGGCTCTCGTTTGGTGAGGAGAAGAGTGACGGAGGTGTGGAAGAAATGGCTAGTGCGGCCACTTGCGTTGGAGTATCCTCCTTGTCACTATCTTCATCATCGGTGGGATATTGCTCTTGAGTTACCAAGACAATCTTTTGGTTCTTCTTGAAGTAGGGCTTCTTCATGGGCATGGGCCCCTTGCCCTTCGTCTTGACCACGAGCCTCCCACCATGATCCTATCTTCTCTCCCATGGGCAATCTGCAACAAAGTGGCTTTTGTCATCACAATTATAGCAAAGCCTCACCTTGTTGAATGGCTTTCCTCCATTGGATGGAAACTTCTTGTCAATCCTCACTTTGGCCCTTCCGGGGTTCTTCCAAAACGTTCTTGCCGCAAGACCCATGTGTTGAGTAAGAGTACTTGAGAGGGTCTCACTAGATAGCTCGACTTGATCATCATACTCCTCTTCATCCTCTTCTTCAACGGTGGCCTTTAAGGCAATTGAGGCATGCTTGTGCATCCCTATGGCTCTAGCTCTTGCATCTTGTGCAATCTTGGAGGCCACCTTGTATGCGGTCATCTCTTGCATGACTTCATTGGATGTCATCTTTGCGAAGTCATGTCTCCATTGGAGTGTCTTCAAATCCGTTTCCTCAAAGGGCAAGAGAGTGGTCACAAACTTCCTCTTGATCCAAGCATCATCAATGTAGACCGCCCCGAGGTTCTTGAAGGAGTTGGCAACCAACACCAACCTCCGGTACATGTCCTCGTGGCTTTCTCCATCCAACTTGTAGAACCCTTCCACCTCATTGCATAAGGCATCATACCGGTTCTTCTTCATGCTCTCATTCCCGACGAAGATGTCGGAAAGAGCATTCCAAACTTCTTTGGCGGTGGAGAATTGTTGAATGAGCGCCATGTCCTTCTCTCCAACAGCCATTTGGAGTTGATGAAGAGCGGTGGCGTTGAGTTGACTATCAACCACCTCTCTTCTTGTCAAGTTGGTTGGATCATGGGGCTTGTATCCTTCTTCAATGATGCGTTATAGCTCAATGGAGGCACTACATAGATGAGACTTCATTAGAAATTGCCATTGAGAGAAATGCGTAGGTTTAAGCTTAGGAGGATCAATTCTAAAGTTGACATGAGGGTGAGGGATAGGAGGGTTAGGAGAGTAATTATGGTTGACATTATGAAATTCCTCTCCTTTGGGGGTGTTAGAGGAGCTAGGTGATTCATCCTTTTCCGCCTTCCCGAGGGGAGCACTTGGAGTAACATCTTTGGACCCATCCGAAGATGACTCCTTAGAGTTCTCAGCATGCTCCTTAGGAGGAGGAGAGGGAGAAGTAGCCTCGGGCTCCTTAGACTTCAAGAGTGCCATGAGCATCTCATCCATCTTGAAGAGTTGGGCCTCCAAGGACGATCTCATATCAATAAGATCGGACATGGTTGCCCCTTTGGCTAACGCCTCCTTCTCGGCCTCTAATTTCTCACGAGCGGCCCTCTCGGCATCGGATTCCGTCATCGTTGCACTTAGGCGGTTAAGCCCTTAAAAGTGAACAAGGCTCTGATACCAATTGAACGGGAATCCGGCACCTAGAGGGGGGGGGGGGTGAATAGGTGCTATTATAAATTTTAAGTCTTTTCAAATTTAGGCTCAACACAAAGGTAAATTCTCTAGATATGCAACTACGGTGAATTTATCTACATGACAATCTAAGCAATAACAAGATAAACAATCTAACAAGACAAGAAAGTAAGGGAGCAAAGATAAGGGGAACCGAGCGAAGCACGCGGAGATGAAGATGTAATCCCGAGTTCCACCCAAGGGTGTACGTCTCGTTTGGAGAGGTGTGCGCTACCACAACAGGTTAGCCGCAACGCCACAAAGGCTCACCTTCTTCTCCGATGAATTCAACCACAAAGGTTGCGAGTCCACCTTCCACTATTGATCCCCTTTTAGGGCGGAGATCGAATCCCTTACAAACGCTTGAGGCACGCACCCACAACTTAATTGGGGACTCTCAAGATGACCACAAAAGGTCAAGGACCACAAAAGGTCAAGGCAATACCAAGATTACAACAATGGTGAACTAGGTTTTCCCACCGCAAACCCTAGCCACGAAATCCCCAAGTGAATGGGGAGGAAATTCAAATCCCTTCGGTGAAGATGTAGATCCGGGCCTTCTCCTCCAATCCTCCAAAGATCAATGAATTTGGGTGGAGGGATTGGGAGATCTTGGTGATTTGAGATTTCAAGAATAGTAGGAGAGAGAAAATCTGAGAGCTAGCTGTTCTTGAGTGAGTGAGGGGGGTATTTATATCCCCTCCCAAAATCTGGCCGTTGGCTGCCTCGGGGACCCGGAAATTCCGGTATAAGTGACACCCGGAAATTCCGAGTCACCCGGAATATCCGAGTCTGAGAAATATCCGAGTTGAATTTCCGGTTGAGATCAGAACCACTTTGACATCTTGACTTAGCCAAATTTCTGAGGGTGACTCGGAACATCCGAGTCAGTGAAATTTCCGAGCTGAATTTCCGGTTGAAGTCAGAACCACTTTCTGAACATGACTTAGCCAATTTTCTGAGGGTGACTCGGAAATTCCGAGTCAGTGAAATTTCCGAGCTGAATTTCCGGTTGAAGTCAGAACCACTTTCTGGACTTGACTTAGCCAATTTTCTGAGGGTGACTCGGAAATTCCGAGTCAGTGAAATTTCCGAGCTGAATTTCCGGTTGAAGTCAGAACAACTTTCTGAACTTGACTTAGCCATTTTTCTGTTAGGTATATGGGACCCGGAATTTCCGGTTCTGGAAATTTCCGGTTCCAGTAATCCGATTCTGGGAAGAATTCCAGAAACTCTTTTTCTCTACATTTTGGCTTTGGGATATGTGATATGCAATTCACCCAAACTGAAATACTTAGCAATAGGATTAGTATATCATTGGTATTGTTAACTAACACTCAAAACACTAAGGATTAAGAAATGTTCTTTCAAGGGGCTACACAAGATTTTGGTAATTAGTAGATCTATTAATAATCAAACCACATAAATGAACAAGCATTGCGTGGCACCTAAACTTGAGAATGAAGGTTTTGTTTAAAGAGTTAATAACATCAGACATACACCAAGTTGGTCCGGATGTGTAAACACACCCAACTACTTCCTGATTGTGGTCCACTAGCCCACAAAGTTGGCAGGCGGGTGCATTTTAGCCCAAACCCCCTAACTGGCAAAGTTGGACGTCACGCTGGCCACACACTTTACAATTAGACTCCCGGGAAGATTATGGAGTATTTTTCCAGCCCTCCAACTCGCAGCGACGGGTTATTTGCCTCCGATTGCAGTTCATTCTCTTCACCTCGGATTGCAGTTCTTGGACTTGCTTCAACAGCCCCAGGTTTTCTTCTCCTACCTTCCTCAATAATTTGGAGCAATTGCAAGGTTGCTGTCCAGGAGAACGATGTCCTACACTGGTACCTTGTAAAACATCAGTTTATAACGAATTTTAGAGTTCAGTTGACAAGTACAAAAATTTCAGAGTTCAGTTGACAGGTACCGAGCTGCCAAGATGAAATCGAAATCTCAAATCGGCCTACTCGAGCCGCCTTGAGAAAGAAATGAGAGAGAAGAAGAACAATATCTGATCCATCCCAAGATTTCAATGGGGACGGTCGTCTCCTTCGGCCATGGCTCAGCGTCGCCGCAGCTCTGGCTATTGACTTGAATCCAGCCACCTGCTCCCTTGCACGAGTCCACCCCCTGCGCGAATCCATGGGGAAGCCGCTCCCTCTCCCAGCAACACTGTCGCACGCCGATTTCACCATCGTGCTTGGACCGCCGCCGCAAGAGGACTTCGCCGTCGTCGTCTCCGTGCGAGTCGCCCGCCTCTGATCTGGTTAAAATAGACTGGTCAACAATTGGGGATTATTTGTCTAAAGAGGATGGGGGATGTGCTAGGAGGATGGGATAAAATAGAGGGGGGTTCCAGAAGATTACCGTGAGCCTCGCCTGTGGCATTCTCAGCGTGTCAATCCACATGTCACCATCTGATTGGGTCTAGGGTAAAATGCTCCAAATTGCCAAGTTTATGGGCTAGTGGACCATGATTTGAAAGTAATTGGATGAGTTTGCACATCCGAGTCAACTTGGTGTATGTCTGCTGTTATTAGCTCTTGTTTAAAACAAGCTCGGTTAAGTCGCCAAGATTACATAGGTATATGCCAACCCATGTACCCGACCAAGTGAAAAGGTTCATCTCTAGAGATGCATTGAGGCTCAGTTTTTTCGTCATCACACCATCGAGGCTCCAACTATCATATAGCTGCACTGTCCAGGGTCCACAACCGCCGTTCCTAAGTGACCACATGGATCTGAATTTCCCTAGACATCTTCTCATCCGAACTGCAAGAAACCAGAGTGAAAATATTTGGATGACTGGTGAGAACTTGCAGCGACCACTTAATGTAAAGGTCTGTAGGCGATATTATTTCAGATAAACCAAATGGAACTGCAACTGTTTAGTAAAATCATTTCAATCATGTATTCAAGACCTATTGGTTGTATTATTTTCTGTGCAAATGAATTACTTCATGTAGCAACTGGAATTCCACCAAAATATATTTCATGTAGCAACTAGAATTCCACCAAAGGATACAAAACCCTTTATCCCTATTTCTTATGCGTCCAGAAATTAATGAAAAAGGAAATCTGGGAATCAAGAAATTACAGAGATCAGTGTAAGTGACCACTAAACCTTGTAACTTAGTATAGCCCACGAGTTTCATACCTTGAAAGAGCGTTGCAGAATCAATTGAGTACTCCCAAGGATGATGGCGCAGTCGAGAATGCGCGGCTGGGGTCGTTTCTGAACCCAGTCAAGATTAAAATTGTTGCTCTCTAGATTATCTTTTGGCGTTTGGCCTAGATTGGCCTCCGCACGTTTCAGCAAATCGACTGCTTTTAAACATTTTAGACTTTTAGCTGATTTCTCTGGCGAAAATTAGTGGTTCTGCCTTGCAAATATATCGACATCCCGCCCTGGCAAAACTGTTGGTGGATGGAATAGGTGGCCGTTTCTAGACAAGCCGCTGGCGTACCAGCTTGTATATTTTTTTTGTCAAACCTAGCTCTTGTCAATAATACTCCTGTGATCCTTAATAAGCTATGAGATTGAAATGAACCAGAGCACACAAGGGAGTACATGAGGAGAGAAATAATCAAGAAAAACACCGGCGCAAACCCACAAAACACACGCGACAAAGCCATCATACATTGCCCGAGAAGCACCACCGTCGACGAAGAGAACCAGTTAGCCGATACTATCCATAACACTTTGATGTTGTCGGTGTGGTCACACTCCGAGTACAACCGAGTTCACGCCGCATCACATGCACGAAATGCCATACACACCAAGACCTTGAAACGACAACGACGTGTTGCCGACAAAGTCGAAGGGCATCATGGAGCTGAGTCCGTACATGGATACAAAAGCACACATACAACACAGAGCAAGAACCACAAGCGGAGCTGAAGGGATAACATTGCCGAGGCAGCGCATCCATTGGCGATGCCGAAGAGTAACAAGAGTCGAGGTCACACATAGGCACCAGAGGCAAGGAGCAGCCATCCCCTATCTGCGACACTTCGGGCTGGGAGAAAGCCGCATCCATGCCTGCCACTGCAGCAACATAGAGCTCACCAGCCAGACGGATCGGCATCCACCGCGACTCGCAACAGGATTGGGGAACCGAGAACAACCTACGACAACCCCAACGTAGGGGGCAAGCCGCCTCAACGGCTGTCGTCTGCAAACCGAGGAAGGTCATCCTCTGCAGAAGCGCATTGCAGGGACCGATGGGAGGGGAAGAGAAGGTAGACAACCTGCAAACCACCACAGAGAGCACACCACGGGCCAAACAATCGACGCCTAGCACCATGCTGGCCAGCGAATGGACCAACCCGAGATGACCATCCATGCCAAGTTCAGCCACATGCAAGGACAAAAGACAGAAGACCCGACGGAAGACCCGACGCACTAACGCTGCAACGTACCGATACGTCCAAAACGTATCCACTTTCCCAAAAACTTTTGCTATTGTTTTACCTCTAATTTGTGTGTTTTGGATTGTAACAGCCCGTTTGTAACTTTCCAAAATGTTGTGCAATAAAATGTTGAATCATGTCATCATTCCATTTGTGGTTGCATTTAATTAATTATGTTGCTTCACATTCAATTTCCAAATTTAAATTCTTATTTTAAATTCAAATGCTTCTCAAATAAATTCAATTGAAGTTTCAAATTATTTATAAATAATTAAACCAGATATTAATATGACTATTTTGAAACTACTAAAATGGTGTAAAAGTTTTTGTCATATTTTTTTCTTTTCGATTTGTGTTAAAATACAAAAATCAGAAAGGTTTTAAAAAGAAAAAATAAACAAAAGAAGAAAAAGAAAAGCAGTACAAAAAAAAAGGAGCCAGTCCGAGATGGACCGAATCCGGCCCATCTCAGCCCAGCTGCCAGCTAGCCCGGCCCACTCCCCTCTCCTTCGTCCTCGTACGGGCAGAGGACGAGCTCCTTTACACGCTGGCTATGGAGCTCGCCCCCACTGCTCTCTAGCCCCCACCGGCGCCCCCACGGCCACCTCCTCTCCTCTCCCGTACTTAATCGAGCCTGGAGCAAAACCCTAACCCTAGATTTTCTCCTCTCCCCCGCCGCCGCACGCTCCGCTCGCTTCGCCGTCGACATGGCCGGGAGACCCGAGCTCGCCTCCGACTGACTGCCGCCATCTCCTGCTTCCTCGACGCGCTAGGGGCTGCGCCGCTGTCCCCTCCTTCCTCTCGACGCGAGCAGAGGACCCGGGGGACGCCTCCGTCGAGCCATCCGTCCCCGACACCGCCGGACCGAGCTTCTTCCCCGGCGACCAACCGCTCGATTCCAGCCTCCTCGACCTCCCTCCGCTCGCCATCCGCTTCCTCACGGTGAGCCGCACCGATTCCTCTCCTTCTCCCCCTCCGATTGTATGCCCAGCGCTGCTCGCCGGTGATGCCGGTGTCGGCATCGCGCACGGCCGTGTCACGCACGCAAGAAAACGATCACACCGTGCTTCCCTTTCCGTTCCGAGCACGCTGACGAGTTCACCTACACACCCCGCACCCAACACGCACCCGAGCACGTCCAGCGCCGCCCTGGAACGGTCGCCGCCGGCGCGACTCCGTCTGCCACTGCTCTCTATTCTCCAGTCTTCAGTTTTCGTCTGTGTCCATGATTGCGATAAGTGTTCAAAACCAAATCTTTGCGTAGACTGTCAACATCATCACCCCACCCGAGTGGCTAATAGCGCTGTGCGATACGTCTAGCGACGCGGGATCGAATCCCTTGGGCGCGATGCCAGAAAAAGCGCACCTTTTTTTGCCTCGCACACACTGAACGCGGGCCCCGCGGGTCAGCGACCGCGGAGGCCAGCGCCGCGTGCAACCGCCAGCGTGGTCACTGGTCCCGCAAGTCAGCCTCGCAGGTGGTATCCCCTGGGTGAGAAAAGGCGGAGAAGAGAGTTTCTGCGCTGCAGTTTACACCCGAGCCCCTGAACTTTCTGTTCTGACAGTTGAACCCTCACTGAAACTTCTTCCATCACGGATGGGTCCCTACACTTTTCAGAAACACCCCTAAACTTAATTATGCAATAACTTTTAATTTATAAATCCAAATTAAATAAATTTGATATGTTTTTATATCAGAAAAAGACAATAAACATTAATATAACATTCTTATGTCATTTTGCATCATTTATTCTAAATGCTTAGTTTAATTTCACAAATGCAATTAAATAATTAAATATGAAACTATGGGGTAATAAATATATAATGCCCTAATTCCATTTAATATGCTCATATCTTTTATACCATGTCTTGCCATGCTAATAAATATTTAATTTGAGTTGAAGATAAATAATTTGCAATTAATTACTAAATATGTTAAGTGTTGGGCAAATAATTAATTAATGGCTAATCCATTTAAATTAATCAGATCACCATCCCAGCTTTATATATTAAGTAACATTTAAATTGTTGGCTACACAAATAACTTGCACCCTAATCTTTTGCCGGGATTTCATCCCCGCTTTAAATATGACCTAATCATCTCATACCATAATGCACCATCATTTGTTTGCGCATTCTTTGTATTGGTTATTTCTTCCTATTGTCTGTGTTTGGCTTTCTCTCGGTAGATGACGACGTGCCTGCTACGAGTACCTACGATATTGAGGTTCTAGCTTTCGTGCCGCCACGAGCTGTCAGGCAAGCTTCTGCTAACCGGTTACACGACTGTTTGGTTTTCATTCTTGCCTTTTGATCTATGATATCCTAGTTGTCGACTCTTGAACTGCGATCTCATCACACGTTTATCCTGAAGGGAATATGCCCTAGAGGCACTTAATAAACATAGTTTATTGGCAATATCCCAATTGTTCATTATATGTTTTATACCATGCTATAACTGTATTAAGCGAAAACATAATACAGATGTGGTAGATAAACAACCAGGTCCCTAGTAGCCTCTACTAAGAGTAGTTTCGTTGCGCGATTGATGATCGAGGTTTTCCGATCATAGGGCATGACGCCGGTCGGCAATGGAAGACATATCGTTAGGTGCAATGATGTGATGGACATAACCAGTATTTATAGGACATAGTCATTACGCCTTAAGACCGTGAGATCAACTCTTATTGTTATCCCTGGAAGATACTTTGATCGCACCAAACGTCATATCTTATATAGTGTGACAATGATAGGTGATACTTTTGGGTATCGGGGGGGGGGGGGGGGGGGGTAGTTGAGACGAGGGGTCAACAGCGGGATTTGTCAGTCCGCATAGCCGGATAGATACTCTAGGGCCCACTCGGTGAGATTATGTCAAATGAGTTTGCAAACATGTGACTAGGTCACCAGCTGACATAATATCACGGACGAGTAGAAGATAGTGTTGTCGGTAACGAGATCATTCTAGGTATGGAGATATCTGAGAATGATGCTCGGACACGCTAAGTATCGCCATGACAAAGGGTTTAAGACTATACGTCCAGGTTTGATAGATGAAAGTCATTCGTTATATCACATGGATTAATTCATGGGGTCCAGGCCTTCGAGTTAGTCGATGATCATAGAGGAGTCTTGATCGTACCTGTTATTATATCGAACCGCTAGGGTACCACACTTAAGGGGTTTCGACAAGACAACCGGAAAGGAAAGAGATCACCGGGAACGTCTCGGGAATGGTCCGATGGAGATCGGGCAGCGACGAAAGAGTTTTCGGAGCTAGAATAAATTCTATAAAATATGTTTGATATTAATTAGTGTAATTAATGATAAAATATGATTTTATATATTTATTTTCGAATTTTTAAAGGCTGGTTTCCCTAAATGGGTCTTCTAGTGGAAAGAAGGCCCATGAGGGGGGAGAGTCCCCCCCAGGGCTTCGGATTGAGGGAGGCCGGCCTAGGTGGGCCAAACGGGGCCCACCTAGGGCCGGCGCACCCCCTTTGGCCGCACCAGGCAATGGGGATAGTCCCACATTGCCTGACTGGCAAGGTTGGCTCCCCCTGGAAGCCTATATAAGAAGGGGCACCCCTGGCCTTTTAATTCACCAATTAATTCCCTAATTCTCTCTCGATCTCGTGATTCCCTTTGTCGGAGTCGCGCCGAGTAGAGGAGGGGGATCTCTTCCACCATAGCCCGCTGCCGCGCTGCTGGTGTTCCGGTCCAAGTCTTCCGCTGCTCGTCCTGGACTGGAGCTTCGGAGGTCGTCGTCTCCACCGTATGTGTGTAACGCCCTACGAGGTGCTGCGCTAGCAGTACTCGGAGGCCTACTTCCTCCACCGACCTCGGGGTCACCTTCGTCGTCTTCGTCGCGCCGAGTTCTCCGCGACCTAGAGGTCGGCTACGTCGTCTTCATCGTCAACGCTTGTGCGGGAGCGTAATCCCCGCTATTCGGTCTACGAGGGTATGTATTCCGATCTCCGCCGTATTTCTATATCTGCATAGTGTAGATCTTGGCTAGTTTAAGGATATCGTTGCTAGGAAATTTTTGTTTTCTGCACACGATCCCCTTCAGTGGTATCAGAGCCGATCTATCGTAGATATAGCTGTCGCTGTTAGAACCCGTGTTCTGCACGGGGGCACCGTTCCTGTTATTTGCTACCCTCTAGCGTGCACTTGTGATTCCAGCGGCATCGAGTTGATGAAGCGGCCCGGACCGACTTTACGCGTACGCTTACGCGAGACTGGTTCCACTACTGACATACGGCTTGTACCGTATATGTGGCTGGCGGGTGCCTGTTTCTCTCTCTTTAGTTGGCTTTGCATTTTCAATGGAGGGCCCGAAAGGGATGCTTAAACATGCAATTATTGGATCATTGTTGTGGTCATAAGGTTCGTAGGTATGAAGCGGTTCTATTTACGAAAGCCCCAAGACACGTAAAATATGCAAAAGATAAAGTAGAAGCGTCTAACTTTATTTTGCAGGGGCTATGTGATATGGTCAAGGTAGGTTTATTAAATTGTTTATAAACTGCGGGCGCCAAGAAGACCATGGCGCAATGGACTATATCACATTGCATTACATATGATGTTTTGTGTGCATTTTATATTGTTTGATTGTATATATAGTATATATTAGTTACACGGCGGTAGCTATATAAGATGATCCCTTCAAAATACCACTAATGTTCTCCCTCCAACGCTCACCACCAAGAAAGTTCTACGTTATGAGGCAGGCCGTGATGATCGGGTGTCAGACATCTCGTCGTTCGCATACAGTGGGTGTAAGCCATGTTGCACAAGCGTCAGCGTGGAGGTTTTTGGTGGCGAGCCTAGCATATTCAGAAATATGGCCTCGGAACAGGGATACCGAAAGGTCGAGCACGAGTCACAAAATTGGTGTGGCGGACTTTTATCTACTCTTGAAGTTGTGCCGCCGGCTCTGATGATGAGGGGTGGTGCAATGGATGGGAGTCGTGTAATCGCTTAAACGACCAGGAGGGATGTTCGTTTGAGTGGGAGTTCGGATAGTTATTTTCTAAAATGCTAGAACTCAGAATATAATGAACAGAGTCTGTTTTGCAAACCTTTGTAGATATTAACCATTGTGATAGCATCTTTTCAAATTAGGCGCATTCCTGCGATTGAGAAACTTAAAAGGTTGGGTCCAAACTTCATAGTTTTATGCTTTAGCTTGAGGATACTCCTTGTTTAAACCATTAGCTCTTTGTGTTACAATACCCGCTAGGAGATAAACCCGGAGATTCCGCTAACAAAAGATAATTTGGATTATCGGATTTTGTGCGGATGATATCATCATAGTCCAGTGTATGCTATGATCTCTGCCATAAAGAACCAACGGTGGGTACGAGTTTTTAGATCGCGAACATATGATATGGTCGCTAAACTCGGGGTACCCCAAACGTTGGGTTGATGAAGTTTATCAGTATGTTGACTGATTGTCTTCTCAACCAAAATGGAAGGGAATACACACATTGAGGGAGCACGTGGCGGTCATACTTAATGACATATGTTCATACTCAATGAACATTGAGACGCCTCGCTCAGCTCAATCACTGGATGACAGACATCGTTGTCAAGTGCAAATCCTCTGTCATAGACTATGTCATGCAAGGGGAATCGTTCACCTTCATGGTTCTTGATTACGGTGGAAGTATCAAGAAAATGAAACAGATCACCGGAAGTCATCAATGATGATGGTGTATATATGATATACATGTTATGAATGTTTTAGCTAAGCAAGTACTCGCAGTAGTGACTAAGTTTTGAACTAGTCATGTTTTGTGAAAACCAGGTTTACTGCTTGAGTAGCTTGAAAGGATGAGGCGACATTGCGTGTTGATAATGGCAGTCAAGTTGTTGTGATGGCCATAGACACTCTCCCTCTAGATCTACCATTTGAATAAATTCTTTATGATCGCATGTTAGTATGATCGTTACAAGTGTGTCTCCTCTAACGAGACACTTGTTCATATATGATAGTGACAAATTTGGTGTCCTATATTTATGAAGTAATGATCAATATGCCGATTTGAATTTAGATGGTAGAAGCTCCCACATTCATAATATTAATGCCAAATGATACAAACTTAATAAAGACACCACATATGTGTGGCACTACCGTTTAGTCATGTCAATGTTATAGTCAATGCATTAGTTCCATACCGGATGGACCTACAAGTTCTAAGATTTGATCTTTTGACACTTGCAAAATAACTGTGACACCGTTTTCGGAAAACGGGCATATAACTTATTGATAGTCTTACATAGAGATGTATGTGGTTCAATGAAGTAATTGACGGGTAGTGGAGACCTTTATTTCGTGAACTTCACTGAACGTTTTGAGTATAGCTTGTTGAGAATCGTGCATTTCGGTGTATGTGAATCAATGAAGTACTTTAACGTGTAGTGGAAGTCTTTATTTCATAGACTTCATGAACATTCGAGTAGATATATGGATATCCACTCGGGGAATGTTGGTCTGGAAACTTTGATTCAATCAAACAAGTTCAGAATGAAGTAGGAAATAAACTTAACAAGAAAATCAAATTCCCGTGATGTAGGTCGAGGAAATGAAGATTTGAGTTATAATGTTGGCACATCATTGAAAGACCTGTGAGAAGAGTTCCACAAATTACGTCGCATGGAACACCATAGTGTTATGGTGTGTTAGGACGTCGTAATTACACCCTATCGGATAGTGTGTGGTAACTAAATCTCTTACCGAATTATTGTGATCATTAGAGTCATATGGTAGAAACGTAAACACTCGCGTTAGCAAATAGGGAAACCATTTGAATCCATGGAGACAATACCATACGAGTGATGGCATGGCTTTTAGCCTGGATTGTCGTTTCAGTAATTTAGTGTTTCGATGTAATCGAACCTAAAATGGATTAATCTTTGTAGTATACCCTACCTAAAGAGTTAGTTGGGTACATGTCTCACGACATAGGCAAAATCTTTGTCGGGATATACCTTGCAAAAGAAATAGTTTCTTGTCCAAGGGTATAAGTGAGAAAGAAAGTAGAGCAAGACGAAGTTGGTGAACTTCCTCTCCAGACATCAGAGTGGAGCAATCGAAAGTGTTTTCGGTGTTAGGCTCCACAGCTTGAAAAAGCTAATGATTCAAG
Organism: Poa annua; assembly: GCA_026929855.1. Classification (NCBI taxonomy): domain Eukaryota; kingdom Viridiplantae; phylum Streptophyta; class Magnoliopsida; order Poales; family Poaceae; genus Poa; species Poa annua. The sequence continues at coordinate 94,276,958 of CM049428.1, read as the reverse complement.
ATCATGATGTTTTGAGCTCATACTAAGAGCGTAGGCATACGAGGTTGTGTTCCACACTGTGTGTTACGACAATCTTGTTATGAAGGTCATATTAATGGAATATGATAGACCTACGAACTACGAAGAAGAGATGGTGGACCTAAGTCCGAGAAATGGCTATGAGTCATTTATGATCCGAAATAAAATCCATATACGATTACTAGGTAATGACTTGGGAGATCTTCTTGATGGCATCTAGGATGTTAATAGTATATGGAATTTTATGAGAGAATAGACATTGAGAAGGATCGATTTGCCGTGAAACAGTTCCGACAGATTCAAAAGTTGACCATGTGAGAGTTTGTCTCACGTGGCGAAGCCTAAATCTATTCTGGGTCGTTTAGCACTTACTATAATTTCGAATGAGAAATTGATAGATGGATGAGAAAACCATGGTTCTTAATAGTGTCATTATGAATGGTTTGTAATCCTGAGGATGCTAAACATGTATGCAAACTTCGGTGGTCCATTCATGGGCTGAAGCAAGCATATCGGAGCTGGAATCTTCACTTTGATAATGTGATCAAAGGATTTTGGAGTTGTCCAAAATAGTTGAAGAAACCTACATTTGCAAAGGAGTGAGTGGGAGCAAAGTAGTTTTCCTTGATCTTGTATGCGGAAGGCATATTTGAGTAGGAGCTAAGTAGCTTTTCCTTGATCTTATATGCGAAAGGCATATTTGAGTGGGAGCTAGGTGTCATTCGTGATTTGGTATGTAACAACATATTGAATGACACAGATCCTCTAGTAGAGTGTAAAGGATTATTTAAGTGATTAAATTTTCTATGAAATGAAATTAGGAGTATTAGGCATCCGATTTATAATTGTCTAGATCGTAAGGGGCTTAATAACATTAAGTCGGAATATTTCCTAAGTCAAGATTCTGAAGTGTTTCAGAATAGGACAAGCAAAGAAAGAGGTTCTTGCTTGTATGACTAGGTAAAATATTAAGTTTATCTTGGCATTTTCAGTAATAGCAAATGATGTTCGACATTATCTATGTATCAGACATAGATGTTATCAGACTGAAAGTTCGACTTAGTGTGACCCAAGTTCTTGGTTGAAGAACAGGTTCTAGAGTGATCCTTGTGTGGATCAATGAACAAACGTTAAGTTTATTCTTCAGTGTCTATGAGAACTGAAGATAGGTTTTCTAGTAACGGGTAAGAGTGGAATGGCAACTTGCCGTAAAGCGGTTACGATGATGCAAGTTATTACACTGACCCATATGACTAGAAACCTCATATAGGAGATGTCCTTTATTTTGAAGATAAACATGGTTAGTTTGCGAAGTTGCATATGAATGCACTGTCGCATATTCTACATAGGTATAGAAATATATCGCAACTTCAGAAGTAGCAAGTGTGATTGGACTGAGCAGTTTTCCGAGCGTAGGTGGTCCCCTTAATAGATCTCTTAGACTTTTAAGGCCCATGCTACGCGAATGCTCGAGTCTCACTCCATCCACTAGGATATATTTCACCGTCATCGTAAGATACGGGATGATGTCAAACTAGGTGACATAGAAGTGTTACAAAGCACATATAAATCTCAATGTGTGAGATCTATTGACTGTATTCCTCTTCCACGAGGCGAGCAGGCACCAAGATGCTATGGGTGTTGAGCTTTTACCAAGTTGTAAACTAGATTAAGTGTTACTCTAGTGCAAGTGGGAGACTGAAGGGAATATGCCCTAGAGGCACTTAATAAACATAGTTTATTGGCAATATCCCAATTGTTCATTATATGTTTTATACCATGCTATAACTGTATTAAGCGAAAACATTAATACAGGTGTGGTAGATAAACAACCAGGTCCCTAGTAGCCTCTACTAAGACTAGTTTCGTTGCGCGATTGATGATCGAGGTTTTCTGATCATAGGGCATGGCGCCGGTCGGCAATGGAAGTCATATCGTTAGGTGTAACGATGTGATGGACATACCCAGTATTTATAGGACATAGTCATTACGCCTTAAGACCGTGAGATCAACTTTTATTGTTATCCCAGGAAGATACTTTGATCGCACCAAACATCATATCTTATATAATGTGACAATGATAGGTGATACTTTTGGGTATCGGAAGGGGGTAGTTGAGACGAGGGGTCAACAGCGGGATTTGTCAGTCCGCATAGCCGGATAGATACTCTAGGGCCCACTCGGTGACATTATGTCAAATGAGTTTGCAAACATGTGACTAGGTCACCAGCTGACATAATATTACGGACGAGTAGAAGATAGTGTTGTCGGTAACGAGATCATGCTAGGTATGGAGATATCTGAGAATGATGCTCGGACACGCTAAGTATCGCCATGACAAAGGGTTTAGGACTATACGTCCAGGTTTGATAGATGAAAGTCATTCGTTATATCACAGGGATTAATTCATGGGGTCCAGGCCTTCGAGTTAGTCGATGATCATAGAGGAGTCTTGATCGTACCTGTTATTATATCGAACCGCTAGGTTAACACACTTAAGGGGTTTCGACAAGACAACCGGAAAGGAAAGAGATCACCGGGAACGTCCCGGTGATGGTCCAATGGAGATCGGGCAGCGACGAAAGAGTTTTCGGAGCTAGAATAAATTCTATAAAATATGTTTGATATTAATTAGTGTAATTAATGATTAAATATTATTTTATATATTTATTTTCGAATTTTTAAAGGCTGGTTTCCCTAAATGGGCCTTCTAGTGGATAGAAGGCCCATGAGGGGGGGTGGGAGAGTCCCCCCCAGGGCTTCGGATTGAGGGAGGCCGGCCTAGGTGGGCCAAATGGGGCCCACCTAGGGCCGGCGCACCCCTTTGTCCGCACCAGGCAATGGGGATAGTCCCACATTGCCTGGCTGGCAAGGTTGGCTCCCCCTGGAAGCCTATATAAGAAGGGGCACCCCTGGCCTTTTAATTCACCAATTAATTCCATAATTCTCTCTCGATCTCGTGATTCCCTTTGTCGGAGTCGCGCCGAGTAGAGGAGGGGGATCTCTTCCACCATAGCCTGCTGCCGCGCTGCTGGTGTTCCGGTCCAAGTCTTCCGCTGCTCGTCCTGGACTGGAGCTTCGGAGGCCGTCGTCTCCACCGTATGTGTGTAACGCCCTGCGAGGTGCTGCGCTAGCAGTACTCGGAGGCCTACTTCCTCCACCGACCTCGGGGTCACCTTCGCCGTCTTCGTCGCGCCGAGTTCTCCGCGACCTAGAGGTCGGCTACGTCGTCTTCATCATCAACGCTTGTGCGGGAGCGTAATCCCCGCTATTCGGTCTACGAGGGTATGTATTCCGATCTCCGACGTACTTCTATATCTGCATAGTGTAGATCTTGGCTAGTTTAAGGATATCGTTGCTAGGAAATTTTTGTTTTCTGCACACGATCCCCTTCATATCTTGCAGCCTATACAACTATATCCCCACAACCCATAACCCATTGCATGTTTATCTGTTGGCCTTTGCGAGTCGTAGTGCATGCTTAGATTTGGTTGAGCGAGTCGTTCCTTGTCTTTTATTTCATATGCTTAGTATGATAGATTATTCTAGTATAATAAACTGCTGTCTTATTCTGGGGTTCTATAATTAAAAGATAAGTCACCAGAGGGAAGGCCTTGCGAGGTGCTTTGTTCTTCTCAGTGTCGACCTAGGAACTGAGATTTTGTCCTCGGATCCAATTTTGAGCGCACTAACCACTTGTAGGTGGCCCAATGGAGCCCCCCTCGACTTTGAACGGATCCGCAGCTCGTCCATGTGCCGCAAGTAGTTCGGGTTTTCCATTCGCCCATATGCATGTGCATGATGATGATGTTCGATGAGAGGTTACTTGTTACGGGGGGTCATACAGGGGCGGTACGTCGCGAAGCGGACAGTTTCTACTGTGGTTTGAGCCGCATGGCGGCGTAGTCGCAAACTAATGAGTCCGCAATTGAGATTCGGCCGGACTCCTGACGCGGGTAACAACTCATATGGGTGGCACTTGGACTTGCTGTAGTGAAGGAATGAGTCGTGTTGAGAGGCCCTAATGTTTTTGACTGGGTTGATCATGCGAGTATGTGTACTGTAGTGCACCCCTGCAGGGTATGAGTCGTGTTGGTATTCCCCAGTATGTTCTTGGTTGTGTGGCCCAACCGATATGCTTTGTTTGTGTAGCCTGAATACAGGGTCTGAGATGGATGCAACTAACGCAGTTTTTAGCAGAATTACCCTGGTGGCTCCTTTTTGTGCAGAAATATCAACTTCGGAGAAAAATTCCAAAAATCAACCAGGAGTTATTTTCCATCCGAGAGGGACCAGGAACCACGAAGACCAAACGGAGGAGACGCCTGAGGGGTCCACATCACCCGGTGGCGCGGGGCCCACCTGGCCGCGCCAGGAGGTGATGTGGCCACCACCTCGCGACCTACTCACGGCTATTTAACCCTCCTGACCTAAAAACGCTGGGGGGGGGGGGGGGGATAGCCACTTTTCCAGAGAACACGACGACCAGAAGTCTCTGTTCCGGCACCCTACCGGGACGGGGAATCGAAGGGGATCATCGCCATCGTCATCTCCACCGCCTCTCCATCAACCATCCATGTTTCCCCCATCCATGAGTGAGTAAGTCACCGATGTAGGCTTGAGGGGATGGTAGGGATTGGATAAGATCACTCATGTAATAGTTGTAAGATTGTTAGGGCATAGTGCCTAGTATCCATTATCGGTGTTTTACGTCATTGTTGTAACTTGTTATGCTTAATGCTTGATACTAGGGCCCGAGTGCCATGATTTCAGATCTGAACATGTTATTGTATCATGATAATAATTATTGTTTTGGATCATATCTATGAGTTGTATACACATATTATTGTCCGGAACTGATGGCCCCAAAGTGACAATAATTGGGATAACCGGAGAGAATGGCTATGATGTGAGAATCACATGTATTCACAGAGTGTTAATGCTTTGCTCTGGTACTTTATTAAGAGCAGTACCTTAATTGTCAGTAGTTTCCCTTGAGGCCCCGCTGGAAACGGGCTGGCAGTACAAAATATGATGTGCAAGTTTCTCATTGCGAGCACGCACAACTAAATTGGAATACATGCTTATGATTAGTTAATACTTGGATGTTTTATATTATTTATCTACAAATGACTATGCTATGTTATTACATGAGCTATCTTATCCATGCAACGCCCGTACATCCGTCCATATGCCTATAGTATTTTTATCCTACTGTCTACATCGATCACAGTCGCTGTATTAATTTTCCTGCTACTGTTATTTCACTACTGTCTCTGCTATAAAACTGTTGCCACTGATAATCTTCCTCGAGAAATTCTATTCACAGGTGCAGCTGATCTGACAAATCATCTGTTAAAGCTTACTAGGAAACTGTTGTGTTCCTGCACTTTAAGAAAGGCAGATACATGTGTATAGTGCAAATCCCTGGATCGATTCGTTTGCACACACAGTTTACGATGTAATATCACAACAAAGTATCAATTTTATTATATCGATGATCTAGACTTACAAAATATTCAATACAAGTTGCATAGCATAAGGCTAGCTTTTAAATAGTACACAGCAGAAATACAATAGTAGTGAGTCTCCATCAACTTCATGTTGCCACAGGCGAAAACATGTTGGTTGCAGACCCGAAACCTTTAAACGAAACCTCACTCGTCATCTGAACAGTCTGCAATAAGAAAAATATTGCAACAACGTGGGTCAGATTCCATTAAAAATGGAGTCTGGCCGTGACACTATGGTGGACACTTATTGGAATAACTCTAATAACCTATATGCTTATTTGGCTGGTGGAGTTCAAGGCTATTTTGCATAAAGCCAATTTTTCCTATCTCTTTGGAAAACAATTTTCTTCTATTCCAGACATTTGTGGCATGAAAACCACTGTCTCATTCTACCCTTGTTCACCCATCAAGTTTTATTTATGAAGTTGGAATGGTGGAATCCTCCGTTGACATCCGTGATCAGCTGCTCAAATTGTCCGTACCGAGTACACGGCTAAGTACTTAGTTTTACACTCTGCAGAGGTTGTGCACGTTCACCATTGTACCCATTCAACCCAAACTATCCTTTACACACTTATAGTGATAAGGAAAGGAGAGGAATTTCTACACATGTTTGGCATAGCAATACTATCCTACACATGCTTATATAAAAATACACTAAGTAATGCATATAGAAATAATAGGAAGTTTATGAGCTGTGCCACTTGCCTTTGAATGAAGTCTTTACTCACAAACTCTTTTCAACGAACTCGGGTCTCTCCGTTCAGTTTAAACAATAAAAACAAACAACAATACAACAATCATAAAACAAAACAACACAACACATACAATCATACATAATGAACAAACAAGTTTCATAAACTTCTAAGGAAAACATGTCATGCATGATATGCAAATTATTTCTAAGGACTAGAAATGCATGTCATGCCATAAAAAATCTTTTAAGTTAATGCAAGGAAATGTGTTGGTCAAAAAGACTAAGGACTAAGGTTAGAAGTTGGATAAAATACCTTTGTTATAATTTATCTTGAATAAGTACTCTAATGACTTAGTCATGATGTGCATATCTACTTAGAGAAGATACTAAGTCTATTCTTCAAGGTGATCAACAATTATTAACAACTCTTCGTAAATTGGATACTAGGATCCAACAACTTCGGGATGATAATATCGTGATAAAAAATTGTTTAAATCTAAAGTGAAAGACAAGATTAGGAAAGAGAGAAAAGATAGAAAGAAAGATGTAGTTGGTCTTCTAGGCTTCATTTCCAGACTTGTAATATTCTTCTTGGTGATGTCTTGATTGAATTCTTGGTATACTTGAATAATCTTCAAACTTGATGATTTTTGTATCACCTAGGCTGGTCTTGGAGTTAACTTAGTCTTCATGAAGTCTCAGAGAAGAAGGGAGAAAAGAAAGAGAGAGGAAGCAAGTCTTAGAAAATATTTCTTGTTGGTCTTCATGAACTTCTTCTTGATTTTTCTTCTAAGTGCTTCTACTCCTTGGAAATACTTCTGAAGTCTTGTTTTGGCTAAGTCCTCCCTTGGTCTTCTAGTTCCATTCAAAAAGCCTAAGTGTCTAAGTGCACAACACTTTAACAAAATACTAAGTTAAAAATAATCCTATCTTAGAGAAAAATAATGGAGGAGTTTTATGCATGAAATGCAATTTTTTAATCACAAGAAACATCATTCCAATTTTTATGATATTTATGAAGTATGCATTAGGCTATAAATGCAATTTAATTAATCTCTATTTTTACAAAATATAAATAAAGGAATGAATATAAAATTAAAGTTTTATGTGATTAAATTTTTATAACAAAATTTTATAAATAGTGTTAATAGTCAGAGGGGATTTAAATAAATTTATAGCAATTGGATTATTCAAAAATAATGTTTATATTAAAAGTTATGTTGAAAATACTCAAACTAAAATATATAACTATGAATTCATTCAAATATTACTCAAAAATATTTTATAGCAGAGACATCATATTGCAAATATTCCAAAGTTTTTAAAACAATTTTATTTGCAATTTTTGAATTTATAGATTTAAAGTTATGACAAAAATACTCAAATTCACCATTTGAAATTTGAATATTTTAAACTAAGTCATATTTGAATTTTGGCAGATCTAAGAATATTCTACATGTCAAGGGCTTTCCAAAAATATAAAATTTGTCAAATTTGAAGTTGTGGTTAAAAAGTTATGATGGTTTGAATATGCAGGGGCTTTTCTGCATAAGTGCCAGATCTGTTGACTGGGCGCTGATTGGATCTGACGTGGCTGCTGACTAAGCACGCCGAGTCAGCCCTGACGTGGATAAGTGGTTCGATCTAAACCGCACGATCTAGATCTAACGGTTGCAAATGGAAAATAACTCTTCGCTGTAACTTCTAATCGTGGTCGTTGATTTCAGATCGGACGGTACTGGGGCGAGGACCATACCGTGGCGGCGCTAGGTCGTAGGAGATGTCGAGGACGGCGGCGCTCCGCTCGGGCGTGGACGTCGCAGCCGTTCCGGTGGCTATCCCGGCTCGGGAAGACGACGGCGATGCGTGGCGCGAGGCGGCGGAGACGATGGATGGGGTGGCGGGTGGTGTAGGTGCTCCGGTTGACGTCTATCCCTCGCCGGAGACGCGACGGCGGACAGAGCTTCCGGTCTAGCACCGTTTGCTCGATCTGCTGCGAAAAAAAACACTTGGCCACGTCATGCGGATGCGCAAGAGCAAGGGGAAGCGAGGGGGAGGGATGAGAGGGGCTCGGAGTGTCGGGACTCACCAGAAAAAGCAAAAGACGGCGGCGGCTATGGCGGCACGGCGGCGGCGATTTGTGGGCAGCCAAGGGGCGGGATTTCTAGGGTTTCGAGGGGGAAAGCGAGAGGAGGGGCAGGGCTACTTAAGGGGAAGCTCGGAGGAAACAGAACGCGTTGATTTCGCCCGGATTTTGGAAGGAATCGGGGGCGGGATTCTCGGGCGTGATTTTTGCCGGAGGAGGAAGACGATGACGTCATCGCTGACGTCATCCAGGTAATTCTTTTTTCTGTTTTTATTTATTTAATTCATATCTTTAGATTTAAATGTCCAAATGATGTCAAATAAATTTCTAAAGATTTGTAAAATTAATATTTTTGTGTTAAACCAGTTGTGGGCATGTTTTGAACAATTTTCAAAATTAATAATTTTGAAATATTGCTTAGATACAAATTTGACACTTTATGTTAAATTTGAACTAGGGTTTAATTAATTTTATTTTTGGCTAAAATAAATTCTATGAAATACCCACATTCAAATATGTTTGAATTTAAGTTATTTAAACTTATTTTGCTGAAATCATTCATATTTATTTTGGCATAATATTAAAGAACTAAATATAAATAATTTTAAGAAAATGGGAAAAATAAGGTATTCGTTTTTAACTGAAAATAATTTGTGCACCATTATATTTTATATTGTGATAATTCATTTGAAAACCTTATAACAACTTTGGAAAAGATTTTTGATTTAATTCATTTCTTATATAGAAAATATATTCATGAAAGTCATTTTATGTTTTGAAAATAAATGAAAATCCTTTAAGCTAATGAAATATTTATTTGGATAATTCCTTAATTATAAAATCTATGAAGTTTTAAGGTTATGAACTATAGGCCTGTAATTTATAAGACTATGTTTTGAACTCAGGTGAGAGATTGAAACCAATTTGCAAGTATACCATTTTTAAATAATTTTGAATTTATGAGTTTAAGAAAAGATATGGCTAAGTAATTGAAAACAAATACTTAAAAGAAAACTTTTTATTATATGAAATTGGCTTGAAAGTTTGTAAGACATTTATCAAATTATATATTGAGGTTTTTAAGAAAATACAATGGAATAATAAATGGTTTAACTTGAAACAAGTTTTGAAAATAATAATAACTGAGATATTTGAAATATTAAACTCTTTCAATATGTTTGAAGTCTTTCATAGTTGGTTTTTTATGCATTTTAATATTTTAATTTAATCAAAACAAAAGTTTTAAATTTTAGAGATTTTTGAACATTATAAAACGTTGGGATGTTACAGAAACATACCCGTGCGTTGTAACGGGAAGGAAAAATCAATATCACAGAGGTGCAGAAAGAAGTTAATACATATGAATGCCTAAGCACTGACAAATCAACATGTGTGTCATCGCCACTTAACCCACTTCACAAAGGCTTCTACCTTACTCGGGGTCGACCGAAAGATAACTATATACTCTCTACGTGTCACAATATAAGCAAGAAACACTTGCATTCAGAAGTCTATGTTTGTTTCCTTTTCTCATACAATGGACGTAGTGGAGATCGAATATCATAGCAGGAAAAACTGAAATTTCTCTATACACTAACGGAACTCCTATAACAAAAAAATAACTTCGCAGAATCCATTATAAGTTTATATGCTAAGCAGAGTTAATTCTTCTTTAGTTAATGATTGATGTCATGCTATTCTAATTAAAATTTAGTATATAATTAATGAAACTGGATTGTGAGTGTGAAATGCGAAATAATGACAATTACTGACATGGCAAGAAAACTAACTTGAGCTCTGCTCAGCCTGAGCAAGTAGCTGAACCTCAGCTACACAATACAGACCACATCGCAGTAGTAACTAAGCGTGTGTTTGGTTGCTGGCGCTACATGGATGGGGTGGGATCGTCCACGTTTTGAGGATCGCAATCTTGGTTCGAAAGGAATGGACTTGGTTAGAACGGGCTGTGCAATCAGCTTAGATGGCTAACAGTAATTAGCTACCGGGGAGATAGGCGGGTCACTTTTCAGCGCTGGAGCCGGCCACGAACGGGGCACCCAGAGAGCATGATTTACACGGACCTAGCACGCGCGCGAGCTCTTGGCAAGACGGCTTCGTCGCGGAACCGGACACCATCGAGCTGACGATGGTCGCAGCCTCGCAGGCGCGGCCGATGCGTGGCGGCCAGGTACTTCGGCGGCCTGGTGAGCGCCCGCCCCGCGGTTGTGCACTTGTGCTACGGCCGGCGAGCGCGGACCTGACGCCATCCAAGTAGCTAGCCAGCGCCATCCAAGTAGCGAGCGCCGCACCTGAGTCGTGACCATGGAGGACCGGCTGGTTCTGGACATGCGCTACCGCACCTCCCCGCTCCCATCTCCAGGAAAGTGTTAGAATTTGGTCCCACGAGTGGGAAGCCTAATTAGTAATTTCTGAAATCTTAAAACTCATGGAAAAATGGTAGCACACATAAGAGTGTAGTGGGAGCTAAAGTTTAGTCCCACATTGCTAGTTTAATAGGAGTGGCAGCACCTTATATAGTGGAGTGGAGTGCTACTTGGTAAGCTTGTGAGAACATAAGGCTCTCTCACGCGCTTCTCCTCCTCCGCTCGCCCCTCCGTCTCGTCACGACGCGCCGCGCCGCGCCGCGGGTTGCGGAAATCTCGCCGAGCCACCCGTTAGGGTTTTTCCTACACGTGCTATATAAAGTCGGGCACTGCGTGCGCTGCAAACACACCAAACCGATCTAGGTTTTGCCACCTCGTACTCCATCCCGAGCGCCGGCGTGCACCGGCGAACGGGACAGCAGGTCTCCGGAACCCTCGTCCTTGTGATCCTGTACGGGAGAGGGCGAATAAGGTTTTTGGGACGCGCGACTGCTCTGAACCTCTTCATCACGGCTCGCCTTCCTGGACGTGTACGCTCGCCGGACTCGCGGGCTGCTCGTCAACAACGTCGCCATCGCCTTCAGGAAGCTGCTGCCGTCGCTGCTGCTGCTGCAACAACTAAGACGACTACTACGACTACTTTATCTACAGTTGTTCGGTACGTTCATCCGGTGCCGATGTGCCGATTTAGTATGTCTATGTATGTAGATGTTTTGCTGCTGTTCATGTTAATTAATACATCTAGTATTTGCGAGATTAACATGCTAGTAGCTGCTGTTGTAATGTTAAATATACTGAAATTAATCATGCAAATTGTGCCTAATATTCCAACAATCCAAAAACCTTATTTGTGTTATAGGCAATTTCTTGAATTAAACATGGGACATCTATCTGATTCGCTGAGGCCGGACAAGTTGACCGGTGCGGATTTTAAGAGATGGCAGATCAAGACCACATTGTGGTTGCGATCTCTGAAAGTGTTCGAGGCCAGTGAGGGTTTACCTGAAGGAGCTATATCTGACGAGGATCAAAATAAGTTCAAGGAAATCAACACTGCCTTTGTGGGACTCGTTCTGAGTGTTCTTAGCAACAAGTTGTTTGATGTGTACATGCACATCTCAAATGGCAAAGACCTCTGGGAGGCACTGAACGCTAAGTTTGGTGTAGCTGATGCTGGTAGTGAACTGTACATCATGGAGACCTTCCATGATTACAGGATGGTTAACAACCGTTCTGTAGTCGAACAGGCTCATGAGATACAGTGCATTGCAAAGGAGTTTGAACACGCTAAGTGTGCCTTACCTGACAAGTTTGTGGCCGGGTGCTTATTGCAAAGTTGCCTTCTTCATGGAGGAACTTCGCCACAACTCTCAAACACAAGAGACAGGAGATATCGGTTGAAAACCTGATAGCGTCTCTTGATGTTGAGGTGAAGGCTCGGGCTAAGGACACTGCTGAGAGAGGTGGTGAAGGTCACTCTAGCGCCAACATGGTGCAGAAGAATCATAACCACGGCAAGAACAAATGAAAGAACAAGCCTGCTTTCAATGTACCTGCCAAGACTAATTCTTTCAAGAAGAAGAAGAAGATGATGAACAAGTCTGGGCTAGGTTGCTATACCTGTGGAGAGCTCGGTCACTTCTCTGTGGACTGCCCAGATCGTGCAGACAAGAAAGGGAAAAAGGCCAAGACTGTCAATGTCGTGACCGCTAGCAATACTGATGGGTATGGTAATTTACCATTTGTGCTTTCAGTATTTCATTCTCCATGTTGGTGGATTGATACGGGTGCTAACGTTCATGTGTGCGCTGACATCTCTTTGTTCACTTCTTATCAGGTCGCTCGGGATTCTTCCGTCCTAATGGGGAATGGATCACATGCTACTGTTCGTGGTGTTGGCACGGTAGATCTGAAGTTTACTTCGGGGAAGATCGTGCAGCTGAGGAACGTGCAGCATGTCCCTACTATGAACAAGAATCTCGTCAGCGGTCCCCTTCTATGCAGAGATGGGTTTAAGTTAGTCTTGGAGTCCAATAAAGTTGTAGTGTCAAAGTTTGGACAATTTATTGGTAAAGGTTATGAGTGCGGAGGCTTGTTCCGTTTTTCACTTTCAGATTTCTGTAATAAATCAGTAAACCATATTTGTGGCGGTGTTTCCGATGATACCAGTGTTTGGCATTCTCGTTATGTCACATTAATTTTGATTTGATGTCTCAGTTGTCTAGTACGAGTTTAATTCCGAATTTCACTATTGCCAAAGGTTCCAAGTGCCATAGTTGTGTGCAATCAAAGCAACCTCAAAAGCCTCACAAGGCAGCCGAGGAGAGACACTTAGCACCCCTGGAACTCGTACATTCGGATCTGTGTGAGATGAATGGCGTGTTGACAAAAGGTGGAAAGAAATATTTCATGACTTTAATTGATGATGCTACTAGGTTCTGTTATATATATTTGCTGCAAACTAAAGATGAAGCTTTAGACTACTTTAAATTTACAAAGCCGAAGTAGAAAATCAACTAGAGAGAAAGATCAAACGTCTTAGGTCGGATCGTGGTGGCGAGTATTTCTCCAAAATATTTGATGTTTTCTGTGAGGAACATGGTATTATTCATGAGAGGACGCCTCCCTATTCTCCCTAATCAAACGGGGTTGCCGAGAGGAAAAACCGCACGCTGACCGACTTGGTGAACGCCATGTTGGACACTGCTGGTTTATCTAAGGCATGGTGGGGGGAGGCTTTATTGACTTCGTGTCATGTCCTGAATAGAGTTTCTAACAAGAATAAAGAGAAGACCCCTTACGAGGAGTGGTCTGGGAGAAAACCATCACTTTCTTATTTACGCACTTGGGGGTGCTTGGCGAAAGTCAATGTTCCAATTCCTAAGAAACGTAAACTCGGACCAAAGACAGTGGATTGTGTCTTTCTGGGTTATGCTCAGCGGAGCATCGGCTATAGATTTTCAGTAGTTAAATCTGAGGTACCTGATATGCATGTTGATAGTATTATGGAATCTCGTGATGCAACATTTTTTTAGAACATGTTTCCTATGAAGGATATGCATAGCACTGCTAGGATTTCTTCTGAGATATTTACTGAATCTAGCACATCTGTTGATTATTCTGAACAACCACATGTTGAGGAAGTCCTTGAGAAGGATGACAATGAAGCTCCCAAAAGGAGCAAGAGACAGAGGATTGAAAAATCCTTTGGTGATGATTTCATTGTGTACCTTGTGGACAATACCCCTACGTCCATTGCAGAGGCATTCGCATCTCCTGATGCGGATGACTGGAAAGAAGCTGTCCATAATGAGATGGACTCGATTCTTTCTAATGGAACTTGCGAATTATCTGAACGACCCTACGGTTGCAAACTTGTGGGTTGTAAGTGGGTGTTCAAGAAAAAGCTAAGGCCTGATGGTACTATTGAGAAGTACAAGGCACGGCTTGTAGCAAAGGGTTACACTCAGCGTGAAGGCGAAGATTACTTTGACACCTATTCACCTGTCGCTAGACTGACCACCATTCGTGTACTACTTTCCATGGCTGCCTCCTATGGTCTGATCGTTCATCAAATGGACGTAAAGACAACTTTCCTTAACGGAGAGTTGGAAGAGGAAATCTATATGGATCAGCCCGATGGGTTTGTAGTAAAAGGTGAAGAGAGAAAGGTGTGCAAATTGTTAAAATCTTTGTATGGGCTGAAGCAAGCACCTAAGCAATGGCATGAGAAGTTTGACAGAACGTTAACGTCTGCAGGCTTTGCCATTAATGAGGCTGATAGGTGTGTGTACTATCGCCATGGTGGGGGCGATAGTGTCATATTATGCTTGTGACGACATACTAATTTTCGGTACAAGCATGATAGTGATAAATGAGGTCAAGTCTTTCTTGTCAAATAGCTTTGATATGAAAGATCTGGGACAAGCTGATGTGATTCTGAACATCAAGCTGATTAGGGATGAGAGTGAGATTACGTTAACGCAATCACACTATGTTGAGAAGGTCTTGAGCCGATTCGGCTTTATAGACAGCAAGCCTTCTCCAACACCCTATGATCCCAGCGTGACACTCAGTAAGAACAAGAAAGAGACGAGAGATCAATTAAGGTACTCTCAAGTGGTCGGTTCACTCATGTACCTTGCGAGCGCGACGAGACCTGATATCTCTTTTGCTGTGAGCAAATTGAGCAGGTTCATGTCTAACCCGGGTACTGATCATTGGCATGCACTTGAAAGGGTCATGCGCTATCTGAATGGTACAATGAGTTACGGGATTCACTATTCAGGGCCCCCTGCTGTGCTTGAGGGATATTATGATTCGAACTGGATCTCAGATGTTGATGAGCTCTACACCACAAGTGGATATGCGTTTATTCTTGGTGGTGGCGCAGTATCAAGGAGGTCTTGCAAACAGACCATATTGACGAGGTCAACCATGGAAGCAGAACTTACTGCGTTAGATACAGCTTCTGTTGAGGCAGAATGGCTGCGTGAGCTCTTGATGGACTTGCCGGTGGTTGAGAAACCATTACCGGCCATCCTTATGAACTGTGACAACCAAACGGTTATTATCAAAGTGAACAGTGCTAAGGATAACGCGAAGTCATCAAGACACGTTAAAAGACGTTTGAAGTCTGTCAGGAAATTGAGAAACTCCGGAGTAATAACTGTTTCATATATTCAAACAGAAAAAAACCTGGCAGATCCCTTTACGAAGGGACTATCACGTAATGCGATAGAAAGTGCATCGAGGGAGATGGGGTTGAGACCCGTGAGCGTTACTCCATAGTGGTAACCCAACCTATGTGATCGGAGATCCCGTGAATTAGGACCTGGGAAGAACAAGCTAGTGGGGTGACAGAGGAGAGTTATTACCTAACCCTCTCTATGTTAAGATGCACAACTCTCAAAATCTGTAAGGCCGGTTGGCTGCATGCCTTAATGTAGTTCTGTTGGCTATTCATAGCAAAGATGCTGTTCTACAGAGCATTCTTGAAAGAACACACCTATATGAGTCAAATTGTTAAACGTTGCAATTTATGAGATTTGGGTGATCTCTAGTAAACTCATGAAGAGACCAGGTAGTATGACGCATATGCTACACCCGCGGGGTAGGCTACTGGCAGCCAAGTACCAGTTATGATTTTGTGTGAAATCTAGAAGCACCAAACTTGCAATTCAAGGTTCGTCCATTGTTCAAGTTGCCAATAGACGTAGCTCAAGGTTCTAGGCAGAAGTTCAACTTAACAGTCTCTGCTGAAACACTGGTATATAAACAAGACTCGAGGTCTGGCAAACATCTCTAAATGGGATTTGAGATCTGGTGGGGGATTGTTAGAATTTGGGCCCATGAGTGGGAAGCCCAATTAGCAATTTCTGAAATCTCAAAGCCCATGGAAAAATGGCAGCACACATGAGAGTGGAGGGGGAGCTAAAGTTTAGTCCCACATTGCTAGTTTAAGAGGAGTGGCACCACCTTATATAGTGGAGTGGAGTGCTACTTGGTAAGCTTGTGAGAACATGAGGCTCTCTCACGCGCTCCTCCTCCTCCGCCGCTCGCACGCACGCACCGCCCGTCCGTCCGTCTCGTCATGACGCGCCGCGCCGCGCCGCGGGTTGCGGGAATCTCGCCGAGCCGAGCTTTATTTTTACAGTCTGGGAAAAACGGTTTGGACAGACGCGTCACAGATAGTCGGTTCGGGTCGCTCCCGGATCGTGGGCTACTGTAACCGACCTAAACGTGCGCGACGTGGACTTGGCCCATGTTGTACCCGTTAGGGTTTTCCCTAGTCGGGCACTGCGTGCGCTGCAAACACACCAAACCGATCTAGGTTTTGCCACCTCGTGCCTTGCGCCGCCACCGTAGTCTACTCCATCCCGAGCGCCGGCGTGCACCGGCGAACGGGACAGCAGGTCTCCGGAACCCTCGTCCTTGTGATCCTGTACGGGAGAGGGCGAATAAGGTTTTTGGGAAGCGCTCCGCGCGACTGCTCTGAACCTCTTCATCACGGCTCGCCTTCCTAGACGTGTACGCTCGCCGGACTCGCGGGCTGCTCGTCAACAACGTCGCCATCGCCTTCAAGAAGTTGTTATCGTCACTGCTGCTGCTGCAACAACTACGACGACTACTACGACTACTTCATCTACAGTTGTTCGGTACGTTCATCACGTGCCGATGTGCCGATTTAGTATGTCTATGTATGTAGATGTTTTGCTGCTGTTCATGTTAATTAATACATCTAGTATTTGCGAGATTAACATGCTAGTAGCTGCTGTTATAATGTTAAATATACTGGAATTAATCATGGAAATTGTACCTAATATTCCAACAGAAAGTTCGGTCGACTCCGCCGCCGTGATTCCCGCTTAGCCCGGCGCGCGCCTCCAGGCTCCGTGCCGCCGCATACCACATCCGCTCCGTACCCCTCTCCTGCCGCTCCCACCCGCTGCTCGACCACCTCTGCACCCATATCGCCGCCATACCCTCCTGGGCGTCCACGGGCCTCGCCAACCTAGACTCGCTCTCCGAGCTCCTCCTCCTCCCTGGCCCTGTGCCGCGCTCCACCACGGTTCCGCCACTACGGCATGGATCCTCGAGGGCTTTCTGGTCCTAGCCGACTCGCACCAGGGGATGCAGGAGACTTCCGTCGAGCTCAGAGCAAACGCGGCGAAGACAACATGGCTCAGTCCATCCGCCGAGAAGGACCTCACGCGGCTCGACCGCTCTAGGCCTCCGTACGCACCGTGGAGCTTGTGGAGGCTCTGACCATTGCGATGTGCGCGTGCGCGGTGGAGCCAGGCGTCGACGGTGGTGGAGGATTGGGGAAAAGTCCACTCGGAGTCTCGTATGGAGCTGAGGAAAATACGCGGAACCGTTTTTTTCACTTACCAATGGCAATGGTGTGGCAATGGTGGGTAATATGACGGAATACACAGGGGCAAAACCGTCTAAAAAAGGTTCGATGGAAATTTTGGTAGAAACCTTCCTGCTTTTATTATTAGGTATAGATAAATATTCTTTTATTCCCCTGTGTCGAATCAATAAATTTGGATTTTACTTCCCTCAAAAACGGTTGCGATCCCCTATACTTGTGGGCCATCAAGACTATTTTCTGGCGCCGTTGCCGAGAAGCATAGCCTTATTTGTAAGCCCACCTGAGTGTGATATTGTTCGCTGGAATTTATTCATCATGTGAAGAAATGCTAATAAGAAGTTTCCCATCGTGACATCCACTACAAGGAAAGCTGTAAGGGCCCCTCGGAACAAGTCTGAGATGTCCACGTTATGTAAAAGATCACGATCCCAATGATCAGTGCATCGTAATCACATAACCAATATTGGTATCAAAGAGTTACATCATTCAAGTCGTACGAATAAAAAGTATTACAACACATAAATGGTCATACGACCAAGTCTGCAAACCTCGTCGCGAAGGACGGAATTAACTAAGATAGCGAAAGCTCGTGGCTAGCGTCGGCTCTTGTCATCTCTGGACGTTGATCCCACAAGTGAAGTTGACCGATGACAACTAAGCGGCGAAGTCGTCGTCATACACCTCCTCCTCCTCGACGTAGGCCTCCTCGTTGTAATCTGGACATTTGAATATCCAGGGACATAGCCAAATGAGTATAATTACGTACTCGCAAGACCACCTCTAGAATTTCAGTTTTCATGGAGATGCAAGTAAAGCATTTTCGAAAACTAGGATAGCTCCTATATACAACTATAGGGTTTAGTTTTCGAATACCATGATGGTCCGACGTAGAGAATACGACATCTCTATATCTTTGTTGAAGAAAACATTTAGAGATAGAATTCTCTTCTCTTAGATATAGCAAGGACATATCTAAGTACTGAAAACTTTCTTTAGTAAAAGTTTGCCCAAACCATTAGGATAAGGATAACCCTTTTTCCTGACTTGGGGTTGGACTAGTTTTCTCCTCGATATCAACCATCCTCACCCAATTTCCGTACCTCCCAGGTACCCCCTTGTTTCACCGAAAACACTTTTCTTTAAAACCAACTTCTTTCTCCAAGGCGCCCAGTGTGGCTTTTCTAACCGTCCATGACCGCGGACGCGGATATTTGAATAGATTTACACTCTGCAGAGGTTGCACACTTTACCCACACCAATCGGTCCTTCCGCCGTGTCTGTCACGGCCCATCATACGGCAACATGCAGGGGTCCGGATAACCAGATCAAAGCTTTCCACTATGTCCACCCTAGTATCGGGGCTTCCCGGTAGGTTTGTTCTCCCGACACCGTGTGCTCCACTAGACCTGACGGGGTGTAAACCCGGCAAATCGCTCGGTTAGGTACCTCGGGTTTCGTATAGAGAGAGAAGTATGGCGGCTGGTGGTTCCGGACGGCTGACAAGTAAGGATTTACCCAGGTTCGGCCCGTCATTGTGAGGTAAAGACCTACTCCTGCTTGTCTGATCTGGTATTGATGATGATTACATGGTGGCCTTGATGGCGATGATGGCGAGGCGTGGTCGTCTGTCTATTTTCTATCTATCCGTTGGCCTATCTTTTTGTCTACCCCTCCCTGTCTTTATATATGGAGCCAGGGGGGTTTACATGAGAGTCCTAATAGAATACAAATAGGAGTCCTTGTCTTGTTGAAAGAGCATTTTCCCTCATGTGTGGTTTTGGTAATTGAATGACAATCTCTATGGACTAATGTTTGCATTGAGATATCATTTTAGATCATGTCCATGGAATTGTGGAGTTCATGTGTTGGACTCTTGAAGCTTTTTTTTTGAGTGGAGCATATTGCAAGTATGTCTTGAAGGATTCAAGACATCATATTAGTGAAGAAATGTTGAAAGATACAAGTTTGATCAAGATGTTGATCAACACACAAAGCTATAAGATGTACCAAGAGCGATCATGTATCTCTTGGGATGGTAAACACTTGTCCGCATAGCTTTGGGAACTAACCTATGATATATGTGTGTGGTATCTTTATATGAGGTTAGGTATCTTCCCATGGGTTTGCATCAAATGAAGATTTCATATAGCTCTTGGAGGATGACGTCATGTGGTGATCGTCATCAAGGTGAGATGTGCAAGACCAAGAGAAGACTCTTGAAGAGATTCTATGCTTGGATCTTGCTATGGATACATGAAGACGGAGCTAAGCGAGACTCTCCCATTGTGAGCATGGGGGAGTATTTGGAGAAGTCTTCTTCAAGCAAGTGATTGGACGCGCAAACAAGAAAGATGAACCACTTGAAGAGATCAAGATAGTCATCATCCAACTCAAGTGGAATGCTCAAGGCAAAGGTATGATCTTGATAGGGCTATAGGATAGATAGGCGTACTATCAAGAGGGGCTCTCAAGTTAGTAACTTGATCGCATCGTTGTGGAGAGCTCAAACCTTTGCATACTTGGCATATCATATTTCTTAGTTCTTATTTGACTTTTATGGTGGTGAGGAACTAGAGCTTGGTTCATCTCCATGTCAAGCTCTTGTTCATCTGAATCGGTTTTACTTTGGACAACTTGTTGCGTTTTTTGTGGCGGAAATATTGTCGGTTCTACCATGAGGAAAGTCCCACACCTTGCCATGTGTGGTGATTTTACTCTATTTTTGTTGGGTGCTCATCGTCGCTATCTTTCCAACAAAATTGGTCTAACCTCATTTGGAGTTCATTTGCAAAAGTTATAGCAGTTTTCGTTTCGGTGTTTTGCTGATTCGGATTATTGGGTCCGGATATTCCGCTCTACCGGAATTTCCGGTTCCCCAGCTCATCCAAGAAAACAGCTAAGAAAAGGAGAAAAAGGGTTCTGACTCTAGTCGGAAATTGTGCTCGGAAATTTCCGTCTACCGGAATTTCCGAGTGCCCCCAGAAAAGTCCTCCAGAAATGGCTAAGGAAAAGTTTGGTTTTGCTTCTGACTCCAGCCGGAATTTCAGCTCGGAAATTTCATGGACTCGGAAATCTCACTTATACCGGAATTTCCGAGTGTCGAAACAGCCAACGGCTATATTTCCTGGAGGGGTATAAATACCCCTCCCCTTCTTCTTCCCTAGCCAATCCAAGGCAGCACGTTTTTCCCCTCTCTCCTACTCCATTGTTGACCTTGGAAAGCTCACTTCCCTCTCAATCCCTCCACTGAATCTTCCATATTCTTTAGGGAAAGTTGAGAGGAGATCTAGATCTACAATCCTACCAATCCATCTCTCCTTTAAGTGAGGGGAACTTAGTGGATCTAGTTCTAGTAGTTCCTTTGTGGTTCTTCTTCTTTGTTCTTCCTCTCTTCTCCCCCCATAAGCATTAGTTGCTTTTGGTGGGATTTGGGAGTGAAGGATTTGACTCCTTTGTGGTTTCCTTTGTTCTTCCTCTCTTATTCCTCCATAAACATTTGTTGTTGTGTTGGAATTTGAGAGTGAAGGACTTGAGCACTTCGTGTGCTCTTGCCATTGCATTTGCATCGGTTTGAGCCCTCCACGAGGATTCGTGGTGGTGTTACTTGTGAGCTTGTTACTCTTGGGTCTTTGGACCCTAGACGCCTTTTGTGGCAAAGACCTTTTATGGTCAAGACCTTTTGTGGTCACTTGAGAGCCCCCAATTAAGTTGTGGGTGTGTGCCTCAAGACTTGGGAGCCCCCAATTAAGTTGTGTGTGTGTGCCTCAAGAGTTGTACGGGATTCGATCTCCGCCCCAAAGGAGATCAATAGTGGAAGGTGAACTCGCAACCTTTTGTGGTTGAGTTCATCAGGAGAAGAAGGTGAGCCTTTGTGGTGTTGCGGCTAACCTGTTGTGGTTGCGCACACCTCTCCAAACGAGACGTACACCCTTTGGGTGGAACTCGGTAATACATCCTCGTCTCCGCGTGCCTCGGTTATTTCTATACCCGAGCTCTTTACTTATGCACTTTACATTGTGATAGCCTTCGTGCTTGAAGTCATATATCTTGCTATCACCCTGTTACTTGTATTGCTTAGCATAAGTTGTTGGTGCACATAGGTGAGCCTAGTATTTATATCTAGGTTGTATGCTTGTTAAAGTAAACCTATAGTTTTATTCCGCCTTTATCAAGCATACCGGAATTTCCGGGTCATTCTTGGACCGGATATTTCGGCTCCTCGGAAAAAGTTTTAAATCGCCTATTCACCCCCCCCTCTAGGCGACGTCTATCCGTTCACTTGTCCTTCAAGTTATTTCCTTAGCAGCTTCTTGGTCTTCATTGGGCCACCCGGTGGGCCTCCTCCTCATTATACGCCATAGTGGGGGTACACGAAAGGTATACCCACGTCAGTAGCCCCCGAGTACCTGGTCGACTCGAAGAGTCGGGCAAGGACTCAACACTTCATAGATCCGGGTCCTCTTTATGCTTGATGGTTGATTGTAGTCTTCAGTCGGTATTGTGTCGAGTGCTTCTGTCTTGGTTATACTTTGAGTGCTTCTGTCTTGATAACTGTTCGTGTGCTTCTATCTTGATAATTCTTCGAGTGATTATGTCTTGATAATTCTTCGAGTGCTTTTGTTTTCGTAATACTACAAATCATCAGTTGCGCGATCAGCGCTCATCGGGTGCACGACCAGCGCTCCCGATGGGAGTAGCCCCCGAGGCTATGTGCGACTCGCAGAGTCGGGCATAGGCTCAAGTTGTTCTAATCCCAAGTATTTTATCTTCTGTTTCTTGATTCCTTGTATCCTGTGAACTCTTGTTGAGGATATAATGCATGAGATTTCATGACTCGAGATATATATATATATATATATATATGGGAAATAATGGGCTACCCTGGTGGGGTAGCTATACACCCACAACCAGCCCTTAGATTGTTCTATCGAGCATTTTCCACCGCCAATTGCATTAACGGTGTTCCGTCCATCTTTTCTCCATTCTGTTCTGAAAACACCAGCCAGCCATGACCATTCTTTTTTTTTCTAAACCAGTTGAGCACTCTCTCTCTCTCCCCCGTCCTCCTCCACCGTGCGTTCGGTCATCGCGTGGGCGATGGGCCGGGAGCCCGGGATCCCCACGGCCGCGTGCTCAGGCAGCAGCAGCTCGGTGCCAGGGTTGCCGCCGGCGTCAAGGTCGTGACGCGATGTAGTCGTGGTGCTGGAGGCGGCAAGGCAGTCACATCTTCGGGATTATCTTGATGTTTTGTTCTTAGATACTTACTCCGTATCATTTTGTTTCCGCTCCCGGCCAGCGACGCCACATCACATCAATGCTTAAATTTTGTGTACATGGCGTGTTCCCGGTCCGGTCCAATTTCTTCAATCTTTCATTTTCAGTTAGAACAAGTTCTGTCTCACACGAGGTCGGCAGCAGTTTTTTCCCCCGATCTGGTAAGTCCTTCACCTGGGCAGGTCACAAGGCCGGCGCAAGCGACAAAGGACGCGTCCATCCTGGTGTCCAGGAGGAAAGAGAAGCCGGCTGGTTCTAATCTGAGATTTGCTTTTTTGATCTGGTTTTTACCTTCTATTTGAGTGTACGCAATTGCGTACTCTTCTCTAAAAAAGAACTTTGATGTTGACCTTTTATATTCCCGATCCAAATCCCATGTTCACCCGTTTTAACCTATTTTACAGAAAACATGCTATGTTGTTTTCTTGATTGGTTCTGGTTTTCTAAGTTCCTGTGGATTTCTGCACCGATGGATCTGATAGGATCTGGCCCGGAGGTGCCTTTCAAAAGCGCCTCCCCTCTACACCTTAGCTAGTTTATTAATCCTCTTGCTAATTTGTTCCTGAAGCCATCTTCTCACTCACAGCTTAACCTTTTGATGCTTCTGGCCATCTCACACACAACAGCATCCCTTGATTCCTGGAGCTCATCAAGCTAGCTGCTCCCTAGACTAGCTTCGTCCGTCAGTTAATTCTCTTTTGCAAAGACAAGAGCAGCTCAATGCTCACAAGACTTTGCTGAACTACTAGATTCAACCACCGGTTAGTTCTCTTCTGCAAAGACAAGCGAGTAGCTCGAGACTCACTACACTTATTTTTTGTTACAAGAACTGCATCTTTTTTCCCGTTCTGATCTAAATTTTGCATCACTATTTGAGAGAATTATGTCCATGTTTGATTCTTGGTACTGTTGTGTTCTCAATCTTGATCCATTTTTCCAATCTTTTACATTTCACTTGAATTTTCTTTTATGAATGAGTGAATGGTGAAGAAAACCACTCTTAGAAAAAAATGTAAAGAAAAAATCATCTTCTTGAGCTGACGATTTGTTGTACTGGATGGGTAGAAAAGAAAATAATGTTTGACTAATGGAACGAAAAACTGCCAGTGAAACCGAATTGAAGACGATTGGACCTAGAAAGAGACGAAAAGAGACATTGTAGACATAGAAAGAGACAAAAGATAATTGTAACGGAGCTGACGGAAAGGAAACGGTAGCACGAATCACATAACTGCATATAATGGCTTATAGGCTATGCACAGCTACCCACCATGATAGCAAATCCACATTCATATATATATATATATATATATATATATATATATATATCGAAAATACTGTGTATGTGTCAACATTGTGGCGTGAGTAATCGGTGCCACACATGATGCATCGTGATTTGAACTGTAGTGCTGACAAAAGCTTTTGGTATTTACTCTTTGAGTTGGACTGGTTCCTTTTTCTGGAAATGGCAGGACTAGGCCTGCTACTTGCTGGACAAAACCAGCACCCGTGACAGCCCAGACCAGCCCATACCTCCGTCCTCACCTGTAGGCCACACTACTCCATCCTCATACTTTTCCCTTACCATTCACACCACACGACCCACCACCCGTTCGTGTTCTCCTCAGCTGTGCCGCTCTCCCTTTGTTGCGAGATCCACCATCGGCACCGGGGTTTCCCTCGCATCCCCTACCTCAAGATCCTCCCACCAGCTCCGGCCCCGTCCGCCTCCCTCCTCAAGGCCCTCACTTTCCACTTCGACCGCGCCGACGGGATATGGTGGTGGCGCCGTCTTCAAGCACTCCGCACTGGGGGTTGAGATGCGGCTCGGCGGCGACACGACAGAGGCAGGGGACGCTGCCCTCGAGGTCGACGACGGCTCGCAACGGAGGCCGCATGCAGCAGGACCGACTCTCCGCCGTGCGCCGCCCCGCTCAGGCCCCCGCCTCCCAGCGCCTCCACCATGGCACGCGCCGCCGACCTCTGCCGTGCGCCACCCCGCTCGGCCCCCAACCTCCCAACGCCTCCACCACGGCGTGCACCTCCGACCTCCGCCGTGCGCCGCCCCGGGAGGGCGCGCGCGGCGCCGACCTCCGCCTTGCGCCGCCCCGCTTGGGCCACCACCTCTCTTCCGGCTATCACCGTTCGTGGCGTCCGTAGGCACATCATGATATCGCAGCGGGCACCGTTCAATTTGGACGTCCCGCTGCCTCGCGTCGACTGCATGCCGGAGCACGCCGAGGCAACCATCGACCTCCCCTCCGACGCCCTCCCCCCGTACTTCCTGCGCGCCTACGACGTCGCCTTCGAGCGCGAGCTATCGCGGCTGCTCCAGGAGGAGTCGTCTCGGCTAGACTGGATGCCGTGCGCGTTCGTTGGCGCTCGGCTTCTTCAGCACCCCATTTCCTATTGATTTTTTCACAAACGGTGCTCTGCTTGCAGTATTTCTGCCGTGGATGATTTTCGACATGATATGTGAGCTTGCTTGAATAGGAACCGAATGATTTTCTTACTTAGCATTCTAATGGAGAGCACCTTAATTTTAATGGAGAGCACCGTTTGTGTATTAGCGCATGCACCTTAATTTTAATGGATAGCACCGTTCATTTTATTCCGTATTAATAGTCTAATTCATGTGTTCATCTCTGTAATGTCTAGTCCATGTAGTTTCTAGGAGGAAAATCTCAATTAATCTGCATGGATAGTGAAATGAGAGGAAATGGGCTGAAAATGGGTTTTTTGGAAGGACTCCGCAGCTTTTTTTTTTCGGATCCATATGCATATGGCACCATGTGGAACACTTCCCCTTTTTTCTTAGCCTAGGCACGAAAGCACTTGCTTCCCCATTCCTCTTTCATAATTTCCTCAGTGCCAAGTTTTCCAGAGGTTTTCATTTTGGAGGGCTTGTGCAGACTAAAATTACCAAGGGGAATAGGGGGCAGCAACTTTCAAGGCTAGGCATACCAAAACGAAAACTGTGTTCGTGCTTACTAGTCTGACACCATCGCAGCACCGTCTACCAAATTATCCATGCCTGTACCCCAATTCTGTGCTCCTTAGGTTATTGTCATATTAACTAAAATTTAGATTTTTATAAACATAAAATTGGGAAAACAGAGTCATTAACACATGAATTAGAGATTCCCTATAAGCAAAGGAAATAGAAACTAGATGGAACGATGTCCATTAACACAGGAATTTCTATCAAACAAAAGGCAGACGGAGTCCAGGGGCAAATCTTCCACTCGATTCAGCAAAAACATGGACAGAGCCCATTGGCCAACCTTTTGGTGCCTACACAAGAACCAAACGGTGCCCCACCATAGTAACAAATGGAGCCGCTGGAGCTTGACAGGCGAGGAGAAAGCCGCAGGGAACGGAGTGTCCGGCCGACGCGCGGGAGCAATGGCTCCGGTGACTCCTTCCTCCGGGATAGGGGATCCGGAGCGGCCGTTGACGAGCTCCGGTGCCCGCGAAGATGGGCTCCGGTGCGGGCAAGGATGGTATCTGGTGATGGCGGTGGGACAGGAACCATGGCCATGGCGCCCCGGGGGACAGGAGCCGCGCCCAGAGGTCGATATGCTGCTCTCCTTCCAGTACTCCGTTCCCCCCGTCCCCACGTCCTCCCGGATCCGGCAGGGACAGCGACGAGGGGCCACGACGCCTGAGGGCACCAACCGCATCAGGTGCTACGCAGAGTGAACCAACCGCCACCCGAGGCGGCGCACTCCGACGAGCAGAGGGCTCGGGAGGTCGGGGAACTGCGGGTGGTTGCCTGGCATGGAGGGAGGAACCCGAGGCGGCGCATGGCGGGAGGTCGTCGGGCGGAGCGGGGCCGGGGGCGACGACCTCGTCGGGAGGCGCGGGACCGGTGCCGCCGTGCGCCTGAGGGCACCAACCGCATCAGGTGCTACGCAGAGGGAACCAACCGCCACCCGAGGCAGCGCACTCCGACGGGCAGAGGGCTCGGGAGGTCGCCGGGCGTGGAGGGAGGAACCCGAGGCGGCGCATGGCGGGAGGCCGCCGGGCGGAGCGGGGCCGGTGCCGCCGTGCGCATCTTCCCGTGTGCAGGCTCCCGTGTGCGGGCGGGTGCCAAGCGGGCGAGCGCACATCGCATGGCTCGCGAGAGGCCGTCCGGGTGGCAGACGGCGAGCGGCCAGCGCCATGGAGGAGCTCCGCCGCCGGCTTCCGGTGCGGCCGCATCTAGCCATCTGTCCGGTGCCTCGAATCACTCCCCTGGCGGTGGGTGGAAAGGGGATGAGAGGAGAGAGAGGGGGTCACGGGAGGATAAACTGAAGAAGGGGACATGGGCACAGAGAAGAGAAGCATCACCGGAAGGAAGAAATGGTGTACCATTTGGAGTCATGCGTAAGCCTCACACTGCTTTTCTTCCCTAGGCGCAGGGCTATGTTCTGCTATATGGGCAGAAAACCGAAAACCGGGACCATACTTATCAAAGAGGAAATAGCAAATGTCATTAGAAACTAGCTAAATAAAAATATGAAAAGTTTTGTCCACCTCCGGAACCGAATCTTAAAGACATGTGTGCGGCACCGTTCGTTTTCTTTGAGATTTGTGTCGCAATATATATATGGTTCCTTTTTGGTGGCTCACTTGAGAGGGAAATACCAAAGAGGAATGGGTGGGTTGCTTCTTTCATACCTAGGCCTACCAAAATGGCAATTTGTCAGCTGGCCCACATGCATGCGGTCCATGTGCTATTATTCAAATTAAAGCGAGACTAACCGAAAAATGGTAAGCAGTTTCAGATTAAAGCGAGACTAAGCTCTTTTTGGTGGCTCTCTCCCACTGTTTTCTCAGCTCCTTCTTGATACCCAGAGTCTGAGTATACAAAATTTATACGGTGCACATGACAATCTTTTTGTGTCTACTCAACACAATCGGTGCTATATATATTATGACAGAAAAATGGTAAGCGAAAAAATTGCTCTTACTAATCAATCAAACTAATACTGAACATAATACAGATCTTGCAACAAACAGATAGTGCCTACAAATCACAAAAAACGGTAGACAATACCAAGAACCGGATGAACTGATACCATTTCTGGAAGAGAGAATAGCATGGGTGCCATCACAAACAGAAAATCCAGATGAAGAGGCTTGATATCAACTGATACTCCAACAGTGCCCACGAGAATCCCTTCGGTGCCTACCGCAGCAACAAAAACGGTGCCATTGAGAATCCCTTCGGTGCCTACCGCAGCAACAAACGGAGCCCTTGGCCAGAGCACGACGTCCAGCTCGAGCACGGGAGGGACACGGGGAGGCGCGGCTTCGGTGCCGTCCGTCGGGCTCATTGTCCGGTCGAGAGGCAGCAGGGGCCGACGAGGGAAGCTTGCGCCGTTGGAGAAGAGGGCCGCAGCAGGAGACCATCACGAGAGGACGGGAAGAGGGCTCATCCACAACCGCCCAGATCGAAGAAGATGGGACCAGAAACACATCCGGTGCCGGCGCCATCGGCCTCCGGTGCCCGTGCAGCCGGCCTCCGGTTCCGCCGCATCTCCCTTCGGTTCCGCCGATGCGTCGTATGACTCGGAGGCAGCAACCTTGCTGGAAACGGAGACAACAAGACGCCAGGGACGGTCGGGCTTGAGAATCCTGTAGATGGCCTGCTCCACCGCGCCGGAGGAGCCAGACCCCCCAACGACCACGACCGGTGGCCTGTCCACCGCGTCGGAGGAGCAAGGGACGGCGATCGGCTCGCGGTAGGCCCGGCGGCGGACAGTGCGCGGGAGCCCAGCGGGTCGGGGGCGCGCGCGTGAGCTTCCCAGCTCCGGTGCCGACCGCTCGGGCTCAAAAAACGGCGGACGGCGCGAGAGGCCAGCGAGTTGCGGGCATGCGCGTGAGCTCCCCAGCTCCGGTGCCGACCGCTGCGGGCTCCGGTGCCTAGGCATCCTCGCTCCGGTGTCGACCGACGAGCTCGAGGGCTGGGGTGAAGGGAAGCCATGGGCGCCGTCCACTTTTGCTCGATCTCCGGCAGGGAAGCCGTGCGACGAGCTCCAGTAGAGAGGACAAGAGGTCTTATAGGCCTCAGCGCGTCGGGGAGGAGAGGGATGGCCCGGTCAAAGCTTTGCCGCCGCCACACGGAGGGGATCGAGAGGATAGGGGTGGGTCGGGCTTCACGGGAGGGACGAGAGGAAAAGGGTCACGGGAGGGATGAGATGAGAGAGGACGTCACATGTCAGGCTAGTAGACGGGCCTAGGAGCCCTATGGTCTGTTTTTGCAGGTGGACCACGGCCCAAAGCAGAAATAGTGGTGGCCTTTTAAAAATCAACAAAAGTATAGGGGCAATATTTTGGACCACCAATTAGCACAGATCGCGAAGCACACGGACGGTACCGATTACCACTTCCACGATGTTGCAGCATCTATATATATATATATTTATATATATATTTATATATATATAAGGTTTTTGTATGTTGCATAACTAGGGTGCATGCAATCGGCACCGTTCATTTGCTTTGGGATTGGCATCGAATTATTAGACTTGTTTCATTTCAGTGGCGCTCTTGGGAGGGAAATACTAAAGAGGAATGGTTGTGCAGGTTCTTTGGCACCTAGACTTTCAAAAATGGCAACTGCAGGACAATGGTTGCAGGACCGTGGTCATATGTGTCCAGCCGGGTAGATCCAAAATCTGCTCCGATGACCGGTCTGTTAACATTTTTGGCATGTAAAGCATTGCTTCGTTTTGCTGTTTCCATTCTAAACCGTTCTAGACCCTTGTGGTTACCCATAAGGTGCTGACAAACGGAACCGAAGCCGTTGACCAGAGAACACATCTGGGAGGATCTCACAAAAGCGACAACTAATTACAACTAACAAACGGTGTATACCAGAAAAGACAATCGGTGCTCATCATTGGTACAAATAGACCAGATGATCACGCAGTACCAAAATGATGGAAAAAAAACAGAAACGAGAGAGGATGGGGAATGGATGGAACACACGGACGGAGCCCGTTGCAATTCCTCCGGTGCCGCAGCATCAAGCCTCTGGTGTCGCTTCACGCGCCTCCGGTGCCAATGGAGAGGTGACCTGCGAGGGGAGGGGAGATATGCCGGGGAGGTCGCCTCCTTCCCCGGGACCACCGCATCCGGCCTCCGGTCGAGCGCGCCATCGATGCGCCGCCGCCATGGTCGAGCGCACCATAGATGCTCACCGGCGCGAGCGCCGCCGGCCACCACTGCATCTGGAGAGCCAGGGCAAAGGCCGAGGTCGCCCTGTCGCGCCTTGTGGTCGCCGGGTCGGAGATGGGGAAGGGAGGCGCCGCCATGGCGCGGGGGCCCGCTGGCGCGCAGAAAGCAGGGGAGGAGGCGGCCATGGCGCGCGGGGGCTCGAAGGGAGGAGACCGGAGCGTGGCGACGACGGTGCCGCAGGGGCGGAGAGTGGCGAGGACGGGGCCGGATCCGGCCTTCCGGTGCCTCAGGTTTCCGCTTCCGGTGCCCTTCACGAGCATCCTCCGGTGCCGCCGCGTCCTGCATCCGGTTCCGGTGAGGAAACCGTCTGCCGCAGGAGGTGGAGGGGGCCCCAAGCGGGAGATGATGGCGCCGCGCCGGCAGGAGGTGGAGGGGGGCCGCCAGCGGGAGATCGGGGCTCGGCTCACCGGCGGGGACGAGACGGAGCAGGTGGGGTGGTTGGTGAGTTGCAGATTTTCACGAGAGAGAAGGGAACGTGGGTCACGGGACGAGAGAACGTGGGCTAAGGGAAAAAGGTAAGAAGAGAGAGGTTGGCTGGGTCACGGCTCACGGGAGAGGGAAGAGAATCGTGCGGTGGCCGTGGCCCAGGGCCCGCAAAAAAATTCACTCTCTACCACAGGCTATGCGGCAGTGCTACTACCTATTATTTATCAGTTTAGGACCACTCTGGATCAAACAGGAAATAACATTAAGCCATTGAAAAATCAACAAAAGAATATGAGGTAAAGTTGGGATCATGCATGTGCACAGATCTTCAAGCAGACGAATGACATCGATTGCCCGCGCCACAATGTTACAACATACACGGTATTTTCCATATATATATATATATATATATATATATATATATATATATATATATATATATATATATATATATATATATATATATATATAAACAGAGATATGTTGCAACATTCCAGAGGTGGCTATCAGTGCCGCACATGATGCATCATGATTCGGTTTGGAAGGCTGACAAAACTTTCCCTTGTTTATTTTAGCTAGTTTTGAGCGGCGTTTGGTTATTTCCTTTTTGGTCGGGTTGGTCCAGTTTTATGCGTGAGGTAGCCCCTAGGTCTGTGGCTCTATCCCTGCCACTTTTCTTTAAGCCCACGATTCCCTCCCGTGCTCCCAACCAACCCCACCCATTTGGCCCTCTCTACTTATCTTTTTCCCTATACCACACATTAGAGAGAAAGTTTGCCCGTGACCACGTTCCTCTCGAATCTCGATCCCCAAATCCTCTTTCATAATTTCGGTCTGAGCAAGTCTTCTAAAATGGCACCGGATGAAAAAAGCTGCACGAATCTTAAAGAAATGAACGGTGCCGATAGCAACCTCCCCAGTTATGCAACGTACAAAAGTTGCGCCCTATGCTTTCTTTTCGCCTCATGGGGATGGATGACATAGAAGGCATGATTCAACCAATGGATCAGGGTCAATTTAATTCGTGACTCGGTCGAAATACCTTACTACCCTATTCAATCTCGAGTCCCCTGACTCGAAACCGGCAAGAACGTTCAAGTTCGAACCAAGCCTGTCGGGACTAACTGGTCAGAATCCGGTCATAAATAAAGTACCCTTAGCGCGTCCGCCGAGATTTCGCTTCATGCCCGCTGGCACGGAATTTCAACGAGTCCACGTAGCTTGTACGGGTTACCCGGCCTTGTTCAGGTCTTACCTTTGTACAGCTTGATATAGCATCGGGGACTAGACTAGAACGTCCCGGAATTGTTATATATATTGTATATTTGTTACATCACTCATTGCTTCCGAGTGTAGTCTTCATTTGTCCGACGCTGATCGTCGACTGAATTTCATCCTTCGACTGATGCTGATCGTCGACTGAAATCATCGGTGCGTGACAGCGCTCCCGATGGGAGTAGCCCCCGAGGCTATGTTTAATTGCTTGCAATTGAGCGTAGGCTCAAAACCACAGTCGAAAATGTTACGGGTTCCCTCCCGATGGGAGTAAATTGCTGAAGTATGAAGCGATCGAGGAGATACTCAACTCGTTTTTGTATCTGTAAATATTGACTTGAAAACAATGGCTAACTGGCCAATTAGTGTAAACAAATATAATATCTTGGAATAAAAGAGTATTGTTCATGCTAGTAAACTGAAATATCATAAATTAAAACTTATCTTTGAGAAGTACTAGAGATGGTGAACATAGTCGACACGGCGAGTAACGCGGTGGATAAAGTGGATGCGGCGGACCGGAGTCGATGCAACCCCCGAGCGTCGAGTGCGACTGGGGTGAATTTGAATGAACTGTTATGCCGCAGCCCTCGAGCGTCGAGTGCGACTGGGTGATTTATTGAATAACCTGTAAATAACCCGACTCTGAAAATTCCGATGCTGGTTGTGAATAACCCGATTTTGAAAAATCCGATGCAGGTTATGACCCGAATTTAAAAACCAATGCGGCTTGTATCCCGCCTTTGACAAATTTAGTTGATCAACCAATATATCCACCAACACATGGTTTCAGCCAACGAATAATTTTATTTAATGTAATAGAGAAAAAGGCCATATTGGCAGCAATTGGTATAGCTGAAACTATGCATAATGTCTCGCCGGCCAATTAGTACAAGCAAATGTAATACTTTGAAGTAAATGAATTTTGCTCATAATGATAAATTTTAATACTATAATTTTAAACTTATCTGCGAGATGTAGGCGTGACGTTTGGCCGGGCTTAATCGAAACGGTGACTGTAACGCCCAGCCCCCGAGTCCGTCGTGCCGAGTCGATGAGGCGGCGACAAAAAGGCGGAGTCGACCGTAGAGGTTGGCGAGTGGCCGATGAAGAAGTACAATATTGTGGCACCGTATGCGGCCGCCGCCTTGAGTAGTCAGTCGAGTGCACAGGGTTGGAGTCGACGCGCCATGCCGACGATGTTGGTCGTGCTGACTCGTGGGAGCTGTCGTTGTCGCGCGTCCGCTGGTGATTCGCCACTCCAATCTTGACTGTCGCTCGTCACGTACCCGGCGCAATTCGCGATGAGGACGAATAGGACGTAGCATGCTTCACTCCGGCAGGTGCGGGTGCGACAATCTTATCTCTACTATATAATATGTCTTACCGTGTCCATGGTACGTTGCGGTTGTTTTGCGTTTTGGCCCCTCAGAAACTAGGAAATTAACCCGCACTCCTCGACTAAGTGAAAAAAACGCCGACGCAAACGCCCCTCGACCCGTCTTCTTCCTCTATTCGTCTTCTTCCTCTATTCCCCTTTGTGATATGGGTGGTGCTGAAGGGATGCAGAGATGGTCCTCGGAGAGCTCGCTCCAGTCGCTCTAGCTCCACCAGTTCACTACGCAGTGAAGCAAGCTTGCCCCGAGGTCCGAGCGAGATGCCAATGGCTGAAGACGAGGTGGCCGTAGCGACCCCGGAGGAGCAGCTGACCACGCCGCTGATGGAGCAAGCAGCGAGCTCCGGCGACCCGTCCGTGGAGGTGCGGCTGTACCGGCGAGGTGTCGGCCCGGCCAAAGTCTTCCGGTCGGGCCTGAGGGGTGTTTCTTCCTTCGTCCGTCGTCGGTACGTCTGTGTATGTGTAAATCGTCCAGATCGGAGGCAGCCGAGATGTCGATTTCCTGGGCGTGAGGGGTCAGTAGAGCGGTGGAGCTCTGACTGGGCTCGGGTGGTCGCCGTAGATGTCATCGACTGAGATTCTCCGAGCAAGCCGCTCACTCCAGCATGTCCCACCGCCCAGATGCTCTGCCTCCCTCCGGTCCCTGTCGCCCGGGTGCATCGCTTCCTCAAGTACCCACCGCCGGTCCGCCGCCTCCATCAGTCCATCGAGGTGTACCACCAGGACGCCTATCCCTTTGCAACTCAGATTCCAGCTAGCTTCTAACAGCAGCTGTGAGACCCCGAATTTTCAAGTTATTATTTATTTTAGATAAAATATTATTTTACTTTTTATTACTTAATCATGCTAAATGCTAGTGTTTAAATTAGATGGTAAGCTAGCCGTGCTTCTTGGCCATGCATCCATTAGTGAGCTAGCTAGTATAGTATTGGTTTCTTTGTATCCTTGATTCATCGGTAGAGCAAGCTAGTTTCTGTAGTAACTTGCATGTCCATCAGATTACCTTGTGCATGCTAATGCATGGATCCGACATGCATAGACGATCAGCATCAGCATGACGTGAGAGCTTGGGTCAGCCAAGGCAACGTGTCTGCAAACGAGACGCCACCATCTCCAAGTATCTGTGCGTGGACTCCTGCATGGTTATCATCTTGTGCTTAAGCGCCACGTATCCTGTTGGCTCAGCTGGGTCACGACGTTTCTCGACAGATATTTATCAGCTTAAACGGCAAGCTGCAACATAGATATTTTAAGCTAGCGATCCCTTTAAATAGACGACTTAGCTGCCGCTGCTGCTCTACTCTTCTCACTCCACGCACACTATCCATCGAGATTAGAACCAGCAGAGTTGAGAGCAGAGAGAGAGAGAGTCTTAGCTAGATTAGAAGGAGGCGCTGCTGATCCTCATAGGAGGCGATATGGTGATTTGTTGTTGTTAGGCGGTGAATGGAGATTTGGGGCATTATCTGCGGATGATATTCTTCCCTGTACTCGGCGTAGGATTTTGTATGCTGATTCTTGCTGCTATCTGCATCAGTGCTATCTGGAGCGGTCGTATCATTTTATCTCTCATCTGATTGCTACGACTAGATTAATCAAGGCAAGCGATTCTTATCTCTCTTATATATTTTGTGCAGTATGCTTTGTTGTGAATATGCATGATACTTAAGTGGTACGAGTTGTGTGTTGATATATGGGGCTAACACGCCGATGTCGTTACACGGTGATGAATCCGTAGGAGTCACTGGTACAAATCAGGCTTATCACGTATATTTGACATGAAAATGAACTCAATGTTTAATTTATAAAGTAAACTTGGTGCTACGCAAGATGATCGTATTATACCGGTCACAGTGCAGGTATGGGCACTGTCTGAGTTCTCCGTGAGGGGTGGCCTTGTTCGGGAAAGTGTCGGTGATGGATCCGTAGAAGCGATCGACACGAGTAGATCAAGGTGTCCAGTGTCCATGCGGGTAAAAGAACTCTGCTCGTTCTAGAACCTGGTGGTTCTGGTCGAGACTGTTGACGTCGGAGTACCCCTCTGCAGAACCGTAAAAGTGTGGATATTCACCCCTGTGATTCTCGGATAGGGAAACTCACTTTCATGTGTGGTACCATATATTTTAATATGGTTAACAACTTAACAACATCATTCAACTGCTTCTTCTAAAACGCAGTGTATTTTATAAATTATATGAAAGTGCATGATTTGCTTGCTGAGTACGACTTGTTTGTACTCATCTTTGCACCCTCTATCTTTTTAGTGCAGACTATCAGAGTGCACAGCGGAAAACATCGTCATCCGAAGAGTAGGATGGACCAGTTGGGTGGGAACGACTAGAAACTATTTATTCTTATAATTGTAATTATTCTGTAAAATGAGTAAAGAGCTGTTTGAGATCCACTGAACTTGTTTATCCTGCTTTTCTAGCCGTTCACGTGTATAGACTTTCGGGTCCATATGTGTGTGGTGGCTGTCATTCTTCCGGACCGGGTCTCCGGACGTGACAGCAGCCGTCTCCGATGTGGAGCCGTCTCAGGATCAGCTATCTCTTGTCTGCACCAGCGCAACAGGGGCAGTGGTGAAGGTTGGATTCATCGTGTATTTGCAATTTGTAAACCTAAGAAAACCTCTGTAACTCACGTTCATTTGGTTCTGGCCTCATGGGTACCGGTGTATCTCAGCCTGCTAGGGAGAAGGGCTGATGAGGCTGAATGCTAGCTAGCTCGTATTGCTAATGTTTCTGTTGTTTTCTCTTCCTTTCGTTGTATTTTCAGCTGTGCAAAATTTTGACTATAAAGCAATTCAAGAATTACTGAAGCAGCTTGCAATATTCTCCTTGCACTGTCTCTGATTTTAGTAATGTCTTTTCTTAATTAAGTTTGTCTTTCTGAAGTATTGGCATGGTCTAGCAAAGATTTGAAAGAATTTGGTTGTGTATAGCAACAGAGAAATTTGTAAGAAAATAAAAAAACATGATGCCACTTGACAAATGATTCTCCGGCCTTATAGATGGCATAGTTGCACGTCTTCATCACCAAAGGGATAATTTACAAATAGCAAAGAGTGTACAGGGGCTACATGAATTAGGAGGAACACTTGAAGTTAGCTAGAATGGCATCACGCTGGCACAGGAATGTAGGATCATGGCTATATAACATGATAGGATTAAACAAAATATGTGGTACAGATTGGTGATTATGGCTACTTTTCTTTTAGCATATTTGATTGGATTAAAGGTGTAGAGCACAACAAAAACAGATTGAGCTATACTAGAGTAATAATTGAATGAAAATAACCCGATGTCGATTATTATGTTAATGTATGCAATCCAATATCTTTAATACTACTCAAAGCCAAACATATCGTAAATTTCCTTCTGAATAGATATAGTGAGGCAGTATTATATACTATGGGTTATGCTTGAATATTGAAAAACATTCCGTATATAACCAAGTTCATTAAGTATCTCATCGAGCTAAATGATTACTATGCATAATCATAGTTTCAACTTTCAAGGGATATACAATTTTACCGAAGTCGAGCTTCAAAAGATACCTTCTTAAGACAATACCCATTAGTTGACATCAGGGCAAGCAAATTTTACATCATTCAAAATCTTAGAAGATCAGAAAACAACATCATGGGTCACATAGACAAATGGTTTCGAACATATAGTTATCTAGAAGTCCTAAATTGAGGCATACTGCAACCAGCATGAATAAATTAACTACGTGACGTCTAAGTTTTGATCAATGTTAAATAAAAAAGTTACAAGCCCGTTGTAACGAACGGCCATTTTACTAGTGTCTTGTAATATGCATCCGCGCGTGTGTGCTTCCACGAGCTTGATCGAACGAGCCTTTGACATGGCGCGTAGTCATAAGCTAACTATTGATCAGCCAGCAGTATTTTATCTTTTTTTTTCGGT
This sequence comes from Poa annua, assembly GCA_026929855.1. NCBI lineage: Eukaryota > Viridiplantae > Streptophyta > Magnoliopsida > Poales > Poaceae > Poa > Poa annua. The sequence continues at coordinate 94,239,853 of CM049428.1, read as the reverse complement.
ATTTGCTTCGCCGATGGCCTGCTGCCTAGTAGGGTCGTGGCTGCTGTGGCTTTGCTCCTCGCCTTCACCGGTGTACGGGTGCCAGCCTAGCAAGGAAAATTGATTCGACTGTGATTAAGACCGATCCGTAGAGAAGTAGGACTCCAGGTCTTGATGAACTGATTGCGTGTGCACCATGCTTGGACTAGCCGACCAATCCGAACCTTGCCCCCGCTGGCCAACTGCTAGTCAGCTGCTGCAATTTTTCCTGTGCAACGTTTGTTTGCGCATATACCGTGAGATATTGAAGACGATGAAACCTTCACTGCTCGGACATGCCACCTGATTGAATCACGTCGCTGTACGATGGGAGGTCTTTAAAAACTTCTGATCTTGTCAATACGATCAGCAGCTGCACGCGAGATTATTTGTTGGTGTAGTGATCTGAGTGCTGATCCGAGTCAGCGAATCGTCGTTGTTGTTGTAGCTTGGATCGGATCAGTCGCATACGAGGACGACGTTGCCGTCAAACCCTCTGCCGTGGAGTGCTCTCCAGGTGAATATTTGCCCCAGACGCTGGTCTGATACGGCAAGTTGCCGTCATTGCCGATGAAGGTTGGGCCGCCGCAACCGTGAATCTAAAACGCTGTTCTTCACATAGACGGCGCCAATTGACGGGGTGTAACCGGGCAAATCACTCGGTTAGGTACCTCGGGTTTCGTATAGAGAGAGAAGTATGGCGGCTGGTGGTTCCGGACGGCTGACAAGTAAGGATTTAATCAGATTCGGCCCCTCATTGTGAGGTAAAGACCTACTCCTGCTTGTCTGATATGGTATTGATGCTGATTACATGGTGGCCTTAATGGCGATGATGGCGAGGCGTGGTCGTCTGTCTATTTTCTATCTATCTGTTGGCCAATCTTTTTGTCTACCCCTCCCTGTCTTTATATATGGAGCCAGGGGTTTTACATTAGAGTCCTAATAGAATACGAATATGAGTCCTTATCTTGTTCTTCAAGTTATTTCCTTAGCAGCTTCTTCGTCTTCATTGGGCCATCCGGTGGGCCTCCTACTCATTATACGCCATAGTGGGGGTACACGAAAGGTATACCCACGTCAAGACCCCTGGTCTTTCCTCGGGACATCACACCGCCACGGCAGGAGACCCGCCGTAATCGTCCGACTGCTGGTCCTCAGCAGTGTATTGTCTCTTCCGGACGATAACCCGGCTTCGAGGGCCCAGCCCTCATAGAAAGTATGAGAGACCCAATACTAAAACAGACAAGCTTCCGGCTAAGCCCTACCCATGTCAGATAGTGTGGTTGCACGGGTTAATTGTTCGGGCGGCAGCAGGGACTTCGAAATTAAACCTCCATCTCCGACTGCTCCCAGCAGTTCGGGTTTCACAACTTTTCCGAATGATCTCAGCATCTCGCGTTTTTCTAAACATTTCTTTCTCGCTGATTGCTCCCAGCAAATCAGGTTTTTCTCCGGAAAACAGTTTTATCAAACAGGTTCCCATCCTATAGTTTTGAGGTAAGAAAATAAGGGTATACTTTTAGAAATCTTGATCTTCTTGATGGAGCCTTCAACAACAAGGCTCACAAGTGAAAACTTAGTTTGTAACACCTATAGTATTCTAGTAGATATCTTTGGCCAAACAATAGTTTTTGGGTGGCAAGGTGCCACAAAAGAAGTAAAACATGCATTATTTTATTTCGAAAACAAAACATGCTTTGGTAAAATAATAGGATTTGCATAATGGTGGTGAGGTGGGCTTGCCTTGCTCAAAGTACTGCCCCTGGTCTGGCTCTTCTTCGTAGGCGTGCTCAGCTACCACGTTCTGCTCCTCCTCTGCTTGCGGATCTACCGTAACATGAAAGGAATAACGAAACTAGAGTAAATCCTAAAATGCGTGTTGACAATAATATAAAGTAAAATAACAAACATCAAGCATTACAAAACAGAACCACCCACTGGAGGGATTCACCCAATCATAAACATAATCACAAACAAAACACACCAAACATATAGTGCTACACTATGGCATAAAATGGATTATGCTATCCACACACAAGGAAAACACCACAACCCTATTAATATTTTAAAGACAAGTTTAAGAGTTTAGTTTAGTTTCTGGATTACAAAGTTGACAAGTTTTAGACACAAGCTTGCTTTTATCCAAAAACAGATAATATAATTTATACATTTAAATAGTTATTATGATGCTATTTAGGTGGAAAATGCATAACTCGTAGAGTACTGTTCATAAAAAGAAACCCTTCTACCACAGTAATCCTAGTTACTATAGGAAGCTCTGAAAAATTTATGTGCAGAAAAATCTACTTCCAAACAGAAACTAAAAATCATCTAATAGCTACTGATGTCAAAACCAAAAAAGATGTAGTTTCTGTTTTAGAGATCTCCTTAATGCAAAGTTAATTTCTCTGGAAAGATATGGATTTTATCTCTCTGTAGAAATTTGATTAACCTAATTTGGATAATCCTATCTCAAGTTATCCCAGATTTAAAGAAAAGTAAACTTCTGACCATTATTTATGTACATCGCAAAATATAAATTATTTTAGTGCCAAACCAGTGTGGTATGCTAGATAAAACTTGTGGCTACTCCGTAAAAATACTCCAAACATATTTTCATAAACAGGTGTATCTCAAACAATCAAAACTAGACACCCACTATTTTCAGAGAATAAAAATATTCATTTTTATGAGTAATAACCTACTGTTTAAGGAATTGATTCACCATGCACAAAATACAAACTGGAAAATTCTACCCTTATAGTCTATGAAACGTACCACTCATATCTACCACATCCAATTGGATTTACTTCAGAAACTATTTAATTAAAGAATTAAAAATCATCAAAAAGCTACTGGTGTCATACTTAAACTTAATAGAACTTTAGTTCGAAACATCTCCTTGTCGGGGGGCTGCCCTCGGGGTAGGGCAGATTCCGGTACAGATCAATAGTATGGCTACAGGGAATGACCTTTGGGGAGAGCTGAGAGCTGTCTTTTGGTACACTGAAGGGGCAACTTGACCCTTGGGTACTTGTCAGGGCCAGAGTGCCTCTTGGAGGCTGCAAGGGCCATCTGGGGAGACTATAAATAGACCCCCAGACCCCAAGGGTTGCATAAGCATCAGCAGAGGGTTACTCTAAGAACCAATTTCTCGAAGATGTCTTTGGTGAGAGCCTAAGACATCTTCATGAAACTGGGCCTAGAGATACTTCTCTTGTGTGGCTACCCGGATTCTAAGTGGAACCCGGTGTCGGCCGGAAGGGTCATCCGGCATGGAGGTATGTCGGGGTCGGCCGTCATGGTCCCAGGTAGAGGAGAACCCAAGTGGCCAGACTAGGCGTCCCGGGTAAAGATTAACCGGCTTACCTACCTCGGTTCTGGCTAGTTGTCTTTGAGTGCAGGAAGGACGTGCCGGATAACTGAAGTAGAAGACCGACATGGGGCATGTCGGGCGGAGGTCAAGGATCAGGTACAGGCTTTCCGCCTGACACGGGGGAAATCATATCCCTCCTGACACGGAAGCATAGTCACCTCCCGCCTGACACGGGGGCATGTCAGTCGGTACGACGACGCCGCGACAAGACCGGACATGCCTAGGCCGGCAATCCGGAAAAGGTTACTAGGCATGGGCGAAGACATGTCTTGTCTCTGACAAGGGGACAATGATGAACCAGGACGGCTCCTGCAGTCCTTGCCGGCATGATGACGGCTGGGCTATGCCGGATAGCTCGGCGGCTAGGTCGCACTAGCCGGTGTCGACATAACCGTTGGCCTAACCTGTGGGACCAAGCCGGATTAGGGTTTCCGGCCCTCCCGGCCGAGACTCTATAAAAGGCACCATAACTCCTCCTGTGGAGGGACGACCAACTTGAGTGACAAAACTATAGTCTCATTTACTCCTAGAGCATTTACTCCCTCTAGCTCTCTAGTTCATCTAGTTGATCACCAAAACAGCTCAAGGAGCAAAGTGTAGATCTTGTGACATACATATAGTGAGAGGAAAGGCAGGAGTAGGGGTCTTACCTCCTCACGAGGGCCCCGAACCTGGGTACATCGTGTGTGTTTTCTTGCCTTCGTGCATTTGCTTGTGTTTTGTAGATGTTCGGGTGTGCTCTTGAGTGTTCTTGAGGCTTCTTCTTGATCTTCCTCCAGATTTAGCCATTCTCGGGTGCGTTTTTGGAGGACCTTACCGTGTGAGCTTCTCAGCTCGCTAGTCCTCCCCGGATCCACCAGCGTCCATCGGCCCCACAATTTAGCCATCCTATGGCATCTGTCGTGATACCACCATAGAACCATAGTTTGCAATATTTGGACCCATGAAACTCAAGTTATTAACTAAATGGTGAAACAGATTTTTTTTTTCAAGATCTATTCTAGCACACACATGAAAGCATATTTTTGCAAGAGGCCACACATGATTCAGAAAACACACTTCTATGCTACAAAATTTATTTCACATCATTCTAATGCACAGATCTACCACAATAGAATTAAAGCTAGGCCATTACTTTTTTCTGGAAAATAAAACAGGAGACAGACTTTAAAAGGAAAAATCACAGGAGGACGGGATCTGGCGTTGGGCCGTCCGTGCGAGCCGGGCCGGCCCATTTCTCGCGCGCGCGCCTGCGAGCGGGTAAGTAACCGCCGGATCGGGATCCAAGGGCCGAGATTAGATCTGGGAGGTTCAAATGGAGACTGTTGATTTGAAAATCGACGGGTCGTGCTCATCTTCTTCCTCCCGACAGAAAATGGCGGCCAGAAAACCTAGAGAAGGACGCGGGGACGAGATCCTCACCTAGGGTGACTCGGGGTCACGCTCGGGGTGGGAATGGGTCGAGGACTCGATGGGGAAACTCGGCTACGCTCGGAACCAGCGGGGGAGCTCCATGCGTGCGGAAACGACGTCTCCTCCGAGCTCCGGTCAAGGAAGAACGGGACGTCCACGGGCACCTAGGGAAGAAACCGAGACAAGGGATGGTTAGGCACAGAGGAGGGGGTCTCGGGGAAACAAAAATGGCGAGAAACGGTGCGCTGGAACGAGAGTTACGACCTCCTCCACGGATGAACTCCGGCGGGAAGTTCTTCGTCTCCCGAGCAAACTAGAGGGGGAGCTCGGGCAGGCTTGCAGGGGAGGGTGGAGAGGTGCGAGGGGGATGCAGATAGAGTGGAATGAGGGGTCGGGGTGCACGTGGTCAGATATATGAGAGGGAACCCGGTCTAGGGTTCTTCGGACAAGGGAGAGAGGGGAGCGGCTAACTCGTTTTTCACTGGCTGGAATGGGCGGTGGGAGAGGGCCAGAGAGCATTTGGTCGGAGTGATGAGCTCTGGCCAGTGAGGGGTGAGGGAGTGAACCTCCATTGGCCGGTTTTGGAAAAGAGAGAGAGAGTGAGGGGTGGAGAGGGTTAGGTGAGGGGCTTACAGGTGGGTCAGAGAGGTGGGGAGGTGGCCTCCTTCTCCAGCAAGCCAAGGAGAGAGGGAAGAGAGGGCGGGGTTGGCTGGTTTAGGAGAAAATCAATCCGAAAATATGAATTTAAGAAAAGAGAACAAGATCTCAAAAGTCTTCAAACAATTTTCCCAAACACACAAGATGGTGGTGAAGCTACTCTTTTACTAGGTGCACCGTCAAAACAAATTATTCAGAAAACAAAAAGGAAAGAAAGACTTTTGAAATCTAAGAAAATGACCCAAATGGTCACTGCATTCTGATGCCTAGAAAAGCTTGTGAGATTAGTGTTTTAACAAATTCTTTTATGCCCAAAACAACCAGGGTATGAAAGTATATATACTAAGAATCAATTTGGTTCAAATGCATGTCAAGAATCACACAAGGATTTCTTAATCTTAAGCTCTAGATTTGCTAAGTTGTTACAGTAGAAGATCACAAGAATTCAGAGTTTTAATAATGTTGTTCTTGTTATTTGGATGTTTTAAGTTTTGAACCACTAGTGTCATCAAGCAAAAATAAACAATGCACACAAACAAGTCATGCTATTTAGGGCTATAACACACACAAGTTCTTGCTATTACTAGGAGTCTCGGTTAACACCACAATTATTTTAAGAAAATTGGGGTGTTACAGACCTTCCCCTCTTAGGAGAATCTCGTCCTCGAGATTCCAGAGTTTAAAGAGGAAAGGAAACCAGGGAATTCACGCTCCAAATAATCTTCACGCTCCCAGATGGCTTCTTCCTCCGAGTGGTTGCTCCATTGGACCTTCAGAAACCTGATTTTTCGTCTCCGGGTCTAACGGACATCTTCGGCGAGAATACAGAGTGGTCGCTCTCGGTAGGTGAGGTCATGGTTGAGGTCAATGGTGCGATGATCTACCTTTGATAAGAACGAGTACCATTGGGAACTTGTAGGCACTTCCGAAGCAGTGATACGTGGAACACATCATGAAACTCGGACAGGTGGGGTGGCATTTCCAGTTTATAAGAAGCTTCTCCGCTTTGGCTGATAACCTCGAATGGTCCGATGTTACGGGGTGCCAATTTCCCTTTTACACCAAAACATTGCATTCCTTTGAGTGGGGTAACACGGAGATACACCATGTCACCCATTTTAAAATTCAAATCTGGCCTTCTGGAATCTGCATAGCTCTTTTGCCTGGATTGGGTGGCCTTAAGACGGTCGCGGATCAGTTGAACGTGATCTTCAGCTTCCCGTAGGGTGTCAACTCCGAATACTTGACTATCCCCAGTCTGCGACCAGTTCAACGGAGTACGGCATCTACGTCCGTACAAAGCCTCGAATGGTGCCATCTTCAGACTGACTTGAAAACTGTTGTTGTAAGAAAACTCCGCGAACGGCAAGCAATCCTCCCACTTGGCTCTGTATGCTAACACGCAAGCTCTAAGCATATCCTCTAGAATCCGGTTGACTCTCTCAGTTTGTCCTCCCGTCTGCGGGTGGTAAGCCGTGCTGAAAAATAGCTTTGTCCCCATGGCTTCGTGAAGATTAAACCAGAAACGAGAGGTGAATTGGGTTCCTCTATCGGACACAATGGTCTTGGGTATCCCGTGAAGGCTGACGATACGGGACATGTAGAGATCCGCAAGTTGATCAGATCGGTGGGTGGTGCATACTGGTAAGAAGTGTGAAACCTTGGTGAGTCTATCAACGTTAACCCAAATGGCATCATGACCGCGATTAGATCAGGGTAGACCGGTGATAAAATCCATGCCGATTTCATCCCATTTCCATTCAGGCAACTTGAGGTGTTGGAGTAATCCAGCTGGTCGTTGATGTTCTGCTTTGACTCTCTGACAGATATCACAGTTCTGGACAAAGAGTGAAATTTCACGTTTCATGCCATGCCACCAGAAATTTTCCTTGAGGTCTTGATACATCTTGGTTCCTCCTGGATGGATGGAGTATAAAGTCTCGTGGGCTTCCTTCATAATTAGTTGCTTCAAATCATGATCTGATGGTATGTAGATACGTCCTTCGTACCAGAGAGTACCCTCGGAATCAATAGTGAATCCAGGGACTTCCTCTTCGTCCATCCTTCGCTTGATGCCTTCAATACTCTCATGGCCCTTCTGTGCTTTCTTGCTCTGATCCCATAATGTGGGTTGCAAAAAGAGTTGATCTATGGCTCCATAACTGACTACTTCTATGCCCATCTTGTCTAACTCCTCCCAGAGTTCTGGCTGTCGGGTCTTGATCATGGCGTTGAACGAACATGGTTGTCGACTAAAGGCGTCAGCTACGACGTTGGCTTTTCCAGGGTGATAATGGATATTTATGTCATAATCCTTGATGAGCTCTATCCATCTCCGTTGCCTCATATTCAGATCCCTCTGAGTGAAGATATACTTCAAACTCTTGTGGTCTGTGTAGATCTCGCAATGGTTGCCCATCAAAAAGTGGCGCCAAGTCTTGAGTGCGTGAACCACGACAGCAAGTTCAAGGTCATGGGTTGGGTAATTCTGCTCGTGCTTGCGAAGCTGTCGCGATGAGTAGGAAATCACTTTGCCCTCTTGCATAAGGACACACCCAAGTCCAAGCTTGGAGGCATCAAAATACACGACAAAATCTTTGGTCACATCGGGCATGGTCAAAATGGGTGCAGTGGTAAGGCGCTTCTTCAGTTCTTGGAAACTGGCTTCACACTTGTCGGTCCATACAAACTTCTGGTCTTTCTTTAGCAGTTGAGTAAGTGGCTTGGCGATGCTTGAGAACCCTTCAACAAACTTGCGATAATATTCGGCCATTCCGAGGATGGACCTCACCTCGGTCTGGTTGGTGGGGGTTGGGAACTCAAGAATGGACTTGATATGAGTTGGGTCAACAGATATTCCTCCGGCTGAGATAACATGGCCGAGAAAGGCTACCTCTGAAAGGAAAGACGTCGCCTAGAGGGGGGGGGGGGTGAATAGGCGAGGAGCACTTTTTATTATTTAGGCTTGATAAATGCGGAATGAAACTTAGTGTTTAACTTATCAATGACACAACCTAAATATACTAGGTTCACCTATGTGCACCAACAACTTAAGCTATGCAAGACAAACATCAAAGGTATAGCAAGGTAAAGAACTTCAAGCACGATGGCTATCACAAAGTAAAGTGCATAAGTAAAGAGCTCGGGGTATAGGGATAACCGAGGCACGCAGAGACGATGATGTATTCCCGAGTTCCACCACAAAAGGTGTACGTCTCGTTGGAGAGGTGTGAGCAACCACAACAGGTTTGTTCAACGCCACATAGGCCTCACCTTCTTCTCCGATGAACTCGACCACAAAGGTCCGAGTCCACCTTCCACTATGAACTCCTTTGGGGCGGAGAACAATCCCGTACAACAACCTTGGGGCACACACCCACAACCGAATTGGGGGCTCCCAAATGACTACAAGAGGTCTTGACCACAAAGGTCCCAACTAGCCACAAAGGTCTTGACCACAAAAGGTCTTATGCCACAAAGGCGACCACTAAGGCGTCTAGGGTCCAAGACCCAAGAGTAACAAGCTCACGAATTTCACCACCACGAATCCTCGTGTAGGGCTCAAACACGATGCAAGATGCAATGGCAAGAACACACAAAGTGCTCAAGTCCTTCACTCTCAAGTTCCAACAAAGCAACAAATGCTTATGGGGGAATAAGAGAGGAAGAACCAAGAAACCACAAAGGAGACAAATCCTACACTCCCAAATCCCACCACAAGCAACTAATGCATATGGGGGGATAAGAGAGAGCAAGAACAAAGGGGGAGAACCACAAAGGAACTCAAAGATCTAGATCCACTAAGATCCCCTCACTTAGAGGAGATATGGATTGGTAGAATTGTAGATCTAGATCTCCTCTCACTTTTCCCTCAAAGATAAGCAAGAATCATGGGAGGATTTGAGAGGGGGCAAGCTTTCCCAAGGTCAACAATGGCAAGAGAGAGAGGGGAAAGTCGTCAGCTCAAGGAAAAAGAAGGGGAGGGGTATTTATAGCCCCTCCCTGATTTCTAGCCGTTGGGAATCTTCAGTCCGGAAATTTCCGAACTGAGGGCCGGAGATTTCCGGACCCCGGAAATCTCCGGTAGGAATTCCGACGCGAGCTGAGAAAAGATCAGTGCTGAAGGCAAATAAGACTTGGCGAAAAACTGCAACTTGTGACCGGAAATATCCGAACCAAAGCCGGAGATTTCCGGACCCCGGAAATCTCCGGTAGAAAATCCGATGGAAAACTGAACTGAGTCAGTACGCAATTGAGTTCTGGATTTAGTAAAAATCTTCCGTCGCTCGGAGATCTCCGGACTGGGGCTCGGATATCTCCGAGCACCGGAAATCACCGAGCAAGGTCCGGACATTTCCTACCCTTAAAAAAACTGCAGAAACAACATAACTGAAATATCTTTTGCAAATAAACTCCGAATGATTTGAGACCAACTCCGTTGGAAAGGCACTGACAAGGAGAGGGCTACCAAAAACGCAACGGAAATATTGCAAACCATAAATAGAGCAAAGTCCCCACACATGTGAAGGTGTGGAACTTTCCTCAAGGTTGAACCGGTAATATTTCCACACCGAAAACGCAACGAGTTTTCCAAACTAAAACCGTTTTCGAAGAACTTGGTCTTGTTATGAAGATCACGACAAGAACCAAAAACCAACAAGGAGAAAAGCCAAATAAGAACCAAGAAAGATGATATGCCAAGCATGCAAAGGTTTGAGCTCGCCACAAAGATACGATCAAGTTACTCACTGGAGAGCCCCTCTTTATAGTACGCCTATCTATCCTATAGCCCTATCAAGATCATACCTTTGCCTTGAGCAATCCACTTGAGCTAGATGATGACGATCTTGATCTCTTCAAGTGGACCACCTTTATTGATTGCGCTTGCTAGCACATGCTTGATGAAGACTCCTCCATATACTCCCCCATACTCCATCATGGGAGAGTCTCGCTTAGCTTCGTCTTCATGTCTCCGGCAGCTTCCCTTGGTCTAGCACTAGTCAACCTTGATGACGATCATGGCATGACGTCATCCTCCATGAGCTATATGAATTGATCTTCTTGTTGCAAGCTCATGGAAGATACCATTTTTCTTCATATAGGTGATGGCTTGACAACTTCAAGCCATACTTGCAATATGCTCAAAACACACATTAGTCCTTAGGGATTGTCATTAATTACCAAAACCATACATGAGGACACATGCCCTTTCAACCTCCTTTAACCAAAACTGGCACTTGCTGAACTTGGCATAAAGCTGATGCTCACGAAGGGTACCTAGAACTAACCTCAGGTGCTCTTCATGCTCTTCTTCTGACTTGGAGTAAATCAGGATGTCATCGATGAAGACAACCACAAATTTATCCAGGTACTCCAAGAACACCTTGTTCATGAGATTCATGAAATATACAGGGGCATTGGTCAGGCCAAAGGACATTACGGTATACTCAAACAGTCCATACCGAGTGATGAAAGTTGTTTTAGAGATGTCTGATTCTCTCACTTTCAGCTGATGATACCCGGTGCGGAGGTCGATCTTGGAAAAGACTCAAGCTCCGTTGAGTTGGTCAAACAGGTCTTAAATCTTGGGTAGAGGGTATTTGTTCTTGATAGTTACGTCATTCATCTTACGGTAGTCCACACACAAGCGAGTGGTACCGTCTCTCTTGTCCACAAAGATAACTGGAGATCCCTAGGGTGATGCACTAGGGCGAATCATCCCCTTCCTAAGCATGTCATCCAATTGTTTCTTTAATTCCTCCAACTCTTCGGGATTCATCATATACGGTTTCTGAGCTATGGGTCCAGTACCGGGTACAAACTCAATGATGAACTCGATATCCTGATCCAGTGGCATACCGGGCAACTCTCCAGGGAATACGTCCGGGTACTCACAAACTACCGGCACTTCTTCCAAAATGGGTTCAGCTACACTCTTATGGCAATGACCCGAGGTAGAATGGTGGGTCGAGGTGTGTGTAATTTCTTCTCCTTCCGGGGTGGTTAGGGTGATGGACTTGTTAGTGCAATCTATTATTTCACGGTTTACCGCCATCTAGTCCAAGCCTAAAACCACTTCTATCCCTTGCTTTCCTAATACCACCAAGTCTGCATGGAATCGGGCTCCCTGAATCTCCACGGGAGTCTCCTTGCAAGATACATTGGCTTTAGTAGTGGCCCCTTGAATTTGCAGAAGCATAGGGCGGTGCAAAAAAGTTGGAGTCATACGACTCTTCTTAACGAACGGCTCCGTGACAAACGAATGGGAAGCTCCCGAATCAAACAAAACTGAGGCACATACTGAGTTGACAGGGAACGTACCCAAAACAAGATCTGGAGCCTCTTGAGCTTCTTCTGCACTGATGTGTTTCAGATGGCCGCGCGTTACAGGGGCTGATTTCTTAGGATAAGGGGCCTTGCCTCCTGATGCACGAGACGGTCCTTGGTTCATCTTGGTCGCATTGGGCCGACCACCAGCGGGCTGTCTAGTGGGGCACTCCCGAGAGAAATGGCTAGGCTGCCCAAAAGCAAAACATCCTCCAGAGGGTCTCGGAGCAGGCGGTCTATTAAAGTTGAGACCGGGGTTCAAACCGCTTCTCAGGCGGGGTGCAGGCGGATGATTGGGGTAGCTGGGTCTTGGTGCGAAAGATGATGGCCTTGATGGCGGATAAGTAGGTCTTGGTGGCTGATATGCAGGTCTTGACAAAGGTGAAGGGCGCGGGCGGGGGTAACTTCCAGCAGGGCTGCTGCTGCTACCACCTTGCTGCATCTGATGGCAGCGCTTACGGTTGTCAAATGAAGCCTTGCGCTTGTGAAAGGATCGGTATGACACCTAGAGGGGGGGTGAATAGGTGCTAATTCAAATTTTAGTTCTTTTTCAAATTAGGCTTGGCACAAAAGGTAAATTCACTAGATATGCAACTAAGGTGAATTTCCTATATGACAAGCTAGCAACTAAGCAAGATATAATAAGGCAATAAATAAGGATAGAAGTAACCGAAGTGAAGACACGAGACGACAAGGATGTATTCCCGAGTTCCTCCCTTGAATGGGAGTACGTCTCGTTGGAGAGGTGTGAACCAACACAATGGTTCAACGGCCACAAAGGCCTCACCCTAATCTCCGGTGAACCGCACCACAAAGGTTTGGTCCACTTTCCACTATCGGAATCCTTCGAGGCGGAATCCGGAGCCTTTACAACAACGATTCGGGGCACGACCCACAAAGGGCTTGGGGGCTCCCGAACAGCTACAATCTGTCACAAAGACAATAGGTAAGTACAACAATGGGCTAGGTTTCCTAGTGGAAGCCCTAGCAAGTGTTCCCTCAAATGAATGAGGGGGAAATGAAGAACGGCTCGGTGAAGATGTAGATCGGGGCCTTCTCCTTCAATCCTCCAAAGATCAACGATTTTGGATGGGGGGATTGGGAGATCTTGGGATTCTTGGCTTGCAACAATGGAGCTCCTCCTTTTCTAGGTCAAGCACTTTTCTGAAGGAAGGAGGAGGGGTATTTATACCCCTCCAAAGATGTAGCCGTTGCAGCCAAATCCCAGGCCGGAAACTCCGGCCCTAGTGGCCGGAAACTCCGGCCAGGGGCGGAAACTCCGGCCTAGGGAGGCCGGAAACTCCGGGGGGCACCAGGGGCTGAACACCAGATCTTCAATCTGAGCTTGGACATCTTCGAGATACACGAGGCCGGAAACTTTGGCCTGGGGCGGAAACTCCGGTCCATGGGACCGGAAACTCCGCCCCCCACCAGTGGCTGAGCACAACTTCGGCAACCGAGCAACGGAGAAGATTCCGGTCCTCAGGGACCGGAAACTTCAGATAGGGGCGGAAACTCCGGCCCCCTGGACCGGAAACTCCGGCCCCCACCAGGGGCTGAGCACACTTTCAGTGCTGTCTCTTTTTCTCCTCTTTTGGTGCTGATGCATCTGAAGAGTTCCTAGATTATCCTGCATTACTTAACACCAACTTAATACATCCACATGTTGTTAACTAACACACAAAACACAGAGATCATAGAAATGTTCTTTCAATCTCCCCCTTTTTGGTGTTAGATGACAACATATGGATTTGCAATAACAGTAATTTCACTAACATGTAATGATAGCTGAAAAAGCTCCCCCTAGATGTGTGCATCAAGAATATTTGCTTTGGAATGCACGTGCACACATATAGAGGCAAATTCGAACAACCATTTGCAAGCATGATAAGTAGGCAATACATTTCACAAGTAAGACCTAGTATAGTATGGGTTGAGTGTTAGGAGATAAACCATACCTTGTGCATAAAACTGAAGATATTAACCCCATATAATCAAGGCACAATAGTAGTCTCAACCACATAATATAAGAAATCCAAATACCTTACACACACATAGTTCATGACAAAGAGAAGGCAAATGAGTTCGAAATTCAAATAACATAACAAGGACACAAGCGCAAAAAAATGATAGAGGCACATGCTTGTGTCCCAACCCATGCAAATCCCGGAGAGAACCTAATAGAACTACTTCTCCCCCTTTGGCACCGAGACACCAAAAAGGGGAAAAGAGCATAACTAACGGGCCCATGAAGATCACTCGGTGTCTTCATCCATGTCGTCATCTCCTTCGTTGTCGTAGTCCTCATCGGAGAGGTTCATGGGAGCCTTGCCGTGGTTGTGAGACGAGGTAGGAAAGGAGGTCACATCCGAAAAATCAGCCCAAGGAAAGACATCCTGATTCCATTGCTCAAGAGGGACCGTGTCAGACGAAGATGAGGAAATGATGGGAATGCCAGCTTCATCTTCTTCCGGAGGAGGAGTAACATTTCCATTGTTCATTTTGCGCATCTCCTTGATCATCAAATTTTGGTTGCTCAAAATGTGTTTCTCTCTCACATATGACCCATGATTCTCCTTGTGAATGGCAACATCCATGCATAGCAGTTTCCTCTTCCACCAAGAGAGCTTGCGAAATTCTGCGTTTACCTTGGCCTTCCCTTGAAGACTAGTGGGGGGATCGGCATTCTTACTTCTCCTCTTAGGTAAGGGAACGTCCTCTTCATCACTAGTTTGTGGAGGAGGTGCATGAGAGGATGAAGCTTGCTTTGTGTGCTTGGAGAGAATATGGAGAGTACCCTTGGCATGCTTGATGAAGGTAGAGCGATCAAGTGTGGGCACTTTGGAGAGAATGAGCTTCATCACATAGGGAGCGTAGAGTGGATTCTTATGCTCGAAAATGGCCCAATGCATCTCGCACTTAATGAAATCCATCACATCCACCTCTTGGCCACGGCACTCCGGACCGGCTTGAAGGACCCTGTAAGCATGGTAGAGTAGGTTGACAAGGCCTCCTCGAATAGCATCCACATTCCCGGCTTGAGGAGCAAGGTTGAGCCGAACCATGCGGAGGAGGATGTTGAAGGTGGGAAGGAGGTCTTGATTAGAGCCCACAGAAGAAGCAACGGAGTAAAGAGGGCGCAAACGGCTCTTGTTATATGCAGTCCCTTCCACATGCATCCTCATCCCAACTGGAGTAGTGGCCCCCTTGAATTCATAGCCCAGAGCTGTCGCAAACTCCACAAAGTTGGAGGTGCACCTGATAGGTCCAGTCATCCACGTCATAGAGACATCCTCATCATTGTCAAACACCACCGTGGCAAAGAACTGCTGCACAAGCTGAATATCATAATCCTGCTGAGTGTAAGAGATGAGCTTTTCCAGACCAAGCTTCCTAGCAATCCAAACAGCCTCCCGAAAGTATGCTTTCTTGTTGAGCGCCTCAAGGTCCAGAATCTTCTGTTCACAGACTGCGTGCTTCTCAATCCGGGCATAGATCTCCTGCATAATCAGCTGCTGCTCCCTCCTAGAGAAATTGGGGTTGGTGGTGTTGGGAGGCAAGTCATAGAACTGTTGTGACCTCATACGACTGAACTCAGTCTTTCCCATACCAAGAACGGTGGTCAAAGAGTCAAAATGGGCTTGCTCGGCCTCTTCTTCATTATCAAAACCACCAAGTTCAGCTTTTCTAGTGGCTTCCTCATCAATAGTGCTCTGTTGTCTCATGCGGCCACTGCTGCTATCATATATAAGCTTGTCCCTTGATTGAGCCCTTTCTTTACTTGAAGCAAGGAGCGGATTCCAAGTGACCACCTTTTTCCTATGACCTGTGAGACAGAGAGTACAAGGATAGCAGGGAGATAAGTTTGCATGTCCAAGAAAGCCAAAAGAAGAAAATTAAAAGTGTCAGAATTTCTCTCAGATATGAGCTAGGCCGGAGTTTCCGGCCACAGGGGCGGATATTCCGGTCCACACCGGAGATTCCGGTGCAGGAGGGGCCGGAGTTTCCGCCCTGTGGCAGGAAAACTGCAATCTAGGTCAAATCTAAGGAAAAATTGAGCACAACTAATTTTCTAGGGATTGAAATGCCAACACTAGGGTTCTACACCATGCAGCACAGGCAGAACTTCTCTCAAAACAAGATCTAGAGTGAAAACCTAGAGAGAGAGAGAAGACAGCCTTTACCCGACATGGTGGAGGTCAAATGCGAGGGAGAAGGATCCCTAGCACTTGTATGGAGGAGGGGCCGGTGGCACGGCGGATTCCGGCGGCGGGGAGCGGCCGGAGTGGTCCTTGGAGGCGGCGGCGGCGGCTGGGGGAGGAGTGGGGGTCGGGGGTGTGTGGGGAGTTGTGGAACAACTCCTCACCCCGATCCCCTTTGAAGATCCCAGCGAAACTGCCCAGACCGGAGTTTCCGGCCCTAGACACCGGAGTCTCCGGCCCTGGCCAGAGATTCCGGTTCTAGGGGCGGAAACTTCAGTCAGACCGGAATCTCCGGCCTGGAAGACCGGAGTTTCCGGCCCCACCGACTCCAAATCCCAGGTTTTAATGTGTTTTGGACATGCAAAGGCAAGAGGAGCAGTTTTTAAGATGAGGTAGGCCTGGGATAAGACAAATGGTCACTGGAGATGGTACCATGCACTCAAGTTTGTTAAGAAACAACAAGAGCGAGATTAAGAAGCAACGCTTGAGTGCATTTTCCATAAGAGCAAGAATGAACCAAAGAAAACAAGATAACACCACAAGAGTATTAATTCTTCACAACGAAGAAGTTGGTGGCCAAGGCCACCATGTATGAGATTATGTGGTGTGATACCGCGAAGATATATCTTGGGTTCACTGCCATTACTCAACATTTAAGCTCGCAATTCATAAGAATGAACAAAAGGAGACGAAAACAATTCTTACTATTGGCATAATGGGGGAGGGAAAGTCCAATAGATTAGGACCGCACTCCCCCTATGTCCATGCCTACACCTAGACCAAAATAGAAAGTTGAGATAGAGGTGTGCATGCAAGGTAGTCAACCAATGCTCCTAGAATCCACGATATTTAGCTCATGCCTCAAAAAGGTGAACCGTGCTTCGTCAAGTGGCTTGGTGAACATATCGGCAAGTTGAATCTTCGTTGGAATATAACCAAGCTCAATATCACCCCGGTTGATGTGATCTCGGATAAAATGATAGCGAATCTCAATATGCTTCGTTCTTGAGTGCTCCACGGGGTTGTGACCAATCTTGATAGCACTTTCATTGTCACATAAAAGAGGCACTTTGTCACAAAGGACACCGTATTCCTTTAAAGTTTGCCTCATCCAAAGTAATTGAGTGCAAGCACTAGCGGCCGCCACATACTCGGGGATGGACTCAAGACGAGCCACGGGAGCATAGGTCTCTCCAAAATCAATGCCTTCAACTTGAGAGTACCCTTGAGCTACCAATCTCGCCTTGTTCCTTACAACCAATCCATGCTCATCTTGCTTGTTCTTGAATATCCACTTGGTGCCAATAACATTGCGACAATCCTTTGGCTTTTCTACTATATTCCATACTTTGTTGCGCTTGAAGTTGTTGAGTTCTTCATGCATGGCTTCCAACCAATCCGGATCTTCAAGTGCTTCAAACACCTTCTTTGGTTCAATCATAGAGATATGAGCTTGATGTTCACTAAAGCTTGCCAATTGACTTCTTGTGGAAACCTTGCGAGATACATCACCAATGATGGCTTCAAGCTTGTGACACTTGATTTCCAAGTTTCTCTTTACTCTTTCTTGACGACGGGTTTCGATATCCCCATTGTTGCGTGGGATTTCGGCTTGATCACTTAGATCATTTGAGTCCCCGTCTTGACGGTCTTGATGAGCATTGCCATCTTGTTGCACATTTTCAATGATGGGAGAAGATGGATGCTCTTGCTCTTGATCTTGACTAGGGTTGAGAATAGGAGTTCTTGAATCTTGTGAGACCCCTTGGTCAACTTGAGGAGGAACTTGATCTTGTTCTTGGATAGGTGTCTCATTTGCTTCCATAGAGGGTGCCACTTCAACTTGTGATGATGGAATCTCCACTTGAGTGGAGCTTGTACTTCCTTGAGGAGGCTCATGATGAATCTCGATGGGGCGATGAAATCCAACACCCATCCTTTGTATTGCATCTTGAGGTTCCTCGTTATCTACATCACAAACATGAAATTGCGCCACTTGGGAGCCGTCATTCTCATCAAACCTCACACTACAAGATTCTACAACTCTCCCTAAGGATTTGTCATAGACTCTATAAGTGTGAGAGTTTGCACCATAACCAACAAGAACACCTTCTAAGGCTTTAACTTCAAACTTAAGCAAATGAAATGTTTATTTGGCTAAATCATTAATCTAAATTCTATGAGGTTTTAAAGCTATACACTATAGGCTTATAATTTCCAAACTATATTTTGAACATAGTTAAAGGAATGACAACCATTTAGTAATTATATACTATTTTGAATAATCTTGTATTTATGAATAGATATGGCTAAGGGATTTAATTTAGATGCTTATAAGTAAACTATTTACTTAATATAAAATGGATTTTAGTTTGTAACATTTTTTTCAAATTATATTTTAAGGTTTGGAATTACATGGGATAATAAAATGTTTTAAACTGTGACATTTGAAATGTTAAACTTTCAAGTCTTTTATAGTTGGTTTCCTTATGCATTTGATATTTTATTTTAATAAAAGAAAAGTTTTAAATTTTAGTGATTTTTGAACATTATAAAATGTTGGGATGTTACAGACTACCACCCTTAAAAGGAATCTCGTCCCCGAGATTCGGAGAAGCTAGAAAGACAAAGCAATTGTTTGATTGATTCTGATTACTCGGGATGTTTTGGAAAATGAAATTTCTGACATGGAATCTTGAAAACTTGTAGTGAATGTGTTTTCTGATTAGGAGGATGGAAAGAAAGAAATTTTGAGATCTCTGGTTTTGAATTATCTAGGTGGCTACCACCCTTAAAAGAAAAGTTTTGTTAATGATTAAACCTTCTAATGCCCAACCAACAATCCAGATAATCCACTACAAACATCATCTAACAAACATCAAGCAACAAAGTTCAAACACAAGCAACACATACGTAATATTTCAAACTTCTTTTGAGAAATCGAACTAATCGTTTATCGAAGGAAAGCTCGGGGAAATACAAAGTAACAGTGCTGCCATACCACAATTTGATAGGTCAATACTCTAAATCGATACGATAAGCTAGATAAGATAAATGGTGGTCCCTCTAACATGGTTTTGATTGCTATACTAATCCTTCCTAAATACTACGCTTGCGTTTTATTGCGTGGTTATTTGCCACAGGCGTGACTTCTTCCTCAGTTGACTCTTCAAACAGCACCTCTTCGGGGTCTTCTTCCTCTGGTCCTTCCTCCTTCGTAGCTGCAGCTACAGTCACATCTCCAGTGCCTTGGTCACCTCCTTCTTCAGCTACTGGCGGTGGTGGAGGTGGACTGAGTTGCGCCTCAAGCATGGCAATTTGCTCATCCTTGCCAAGGTTCTCCAAATGTAGGTCATGGATGAGTTCCTCCAACTGACCAATAAGATTTTCTGAAGCCTGGAGCTCTTGGGTTTTTGCGTGTATGACGGCTTGAGCATGATTTGCGACGTCAGAAGTCTGTTGGACTCTCCTGGTCAGACAGTTGATGAGATAATCCAAGTCTTCAAATGTCTTGTTAACGAGGGGCAAGTCCAGACGATTTCCCGTGTGAGCCATCGAGATACCATGTGTATTCCTCTTTCCAAAGGCACGGAAGGGCGATCCTGGTGCTAGCTTGAATCGATACTTGTAACACAAACGAGCCATTAAGTCCACCATAGCTATATTCACTCCTTCAATCCACTCGGGGTAGTAGGTGACATAGTCCACGGGCTCGAAGTCTGGCATCGTAGGATCCGGGGTCATGATGGTGCGTATTTCCCAACGTATCACATGGGGTATGTCGGTCTCCTCCTTCCTTCCTCGGAAATAGGGTGGTGGTAGCTTCAAAACACTTGTCAACCTAGCCAGCTGCCTCCCAAAGATGAAACCCGACAAAACTCCAGCATACGCAGTCTCAGTGTACTCTCCCATCTAAAATTTTGAACAGGTAAGAGTATTAGAATTTAAAGAAAAGGGAAAGATGCAAAACAAGATAATTAAAGTAAAACAATATTAAAGGAAGGTTCAAATTTCTCGTGTTTTGGAAACCTAGTTTAGCTAACTATTTAACCTTTGGGGTCTTAGTCCAATCCTAGGGGTTTCGAACCTACAGGCAACACAGTGCTCTGATACCATCTGTAGCGTACCTGCACTTCAAATAAGGCAGATACCTGTGTATAGTGCAAATCCCTGGATCGATTCATTTGCACACACAGTTACGATGTAATATCACAACAAAGCGTCAACTTTATTACATCGATGATCCAGAATTACAAAATATTCTTTACAAATTGCATAGCATAAAGCTAGCTTTGAAAAGTACACAGCGGAAATACAATAGCAGTGAGCCTCTATAACTTTCATGCTGCCACAGGCGAAAACATGTTGGTTGTAGACTCGAAACCTTTAACGAAACCTCACTCGTCATCTGATCAAATCTGCAATAAGAAAAATATTGCAACAACGTGGGTCAGATTCCATTAAAAATGGAGTCTGGCAAGTGACACTATGGTGGACACTTATGGAATAACTCTAAAGCCTATATGCATATTTGGCTGGTGGAGCTCAAGGCTAATTTGCATAAAGCCAATTTTTCCTACTCTTTTGAAAACACTTTTCTTGAAATCGACGAGTATGGCTTGAAAACCATAAATCTCATCTTCCCTTGTTCACCCATCAAGTTTTATTTCTGAAGTTGGAATGATGGAATCCTCCGTTGACGTCCTTGATCAGCTGCTCAAAATTGTCCGTAACCGGGGACACGGCTAAGTACTTAGTTTTACACTCTGCAGAGGTTGTGCACTTTCACCATTGTACCCATTCAACCCAAGGTATCCTCTACACACCATTTGTGATAAGGAAAGGAGAGAATGAGACGAGATCTTTCAGAAGCATTTTCCCTCCCCATACTGGCTTGACCCGTTCCACCTAACATCCCCCTACATCTGCTTGTCAAGCCGGAGAGAGTCCACGCAACATAATCGATCAAGCCAGAGCCCATATGGCAATGGCTGCACTGGAAGCAATCGTCACTTGGAGTTCCTTCAGATTCCTCTGTTCCTGGGTGGCCGTTCTCAAGTGTACATACTCTATAGGAACCATAGAAATGGACCGAGTAGCCACTCAACATAAACCATCCGACCAATTACCACCCAGGTGTTTCATTCTTAACTTAGTAGAATTTAGATTTTCACAAAACAACATTTGCATAGCATCAATAATTCTACTAAGTATTGCATAGGTACCTAGACACAGGTATAAGGGATTCTACACAGGTTTAGCATAGCAACACATGCATTTAAAAATACACTAAGTAATGCATAAAAATAGGAAGTTTATGAGGTGTGCCACTTGCCTTTGAATGTTGTCGTTGTTCACAAACTCTTTTCACAACGAACGTTTGCTCTCCGTTCAATCTAACAGTATAAGCAACAATACAACAATCAACAGCAAGCACAAATCCACAATGCAAACAAACACATACTAGATGAATAAATAAGTTTTATAAAACTTTCTAAGGAAAATATGTTTATGCATGATGTGCAAAATATTCCTAAGGCTAGAAATACTTTTTCATGCCATGAAAATCTTTTAAGTTATTGTAAGGCAAATAAATGGTTCAAGGATGACTAAGGACTAAGGTCTTAAGTTGGATAAACATACTTTGTTTTATATCCTTTTAAAACAAGCACTCAAATGGCTTAGCCATGATGTGCAAAAATACTTAGGAAAAAAAATACTAAGTCATTTGTTCAAGATGATCAACAATTATTATCAACTCTTTGTAAATTGGACATTCACTATAGTGAGAGAGACAGACACCCGGCCAGCCACTTAAATTGTGGAACAGGTCTCATGTACGTGGACATGTAAGGTTTGTTTCCAGGCCGCTTCATCCCACTATGCTGCTAGGATCCAACAACTTCAAGATGATAACATCATGATCAAGATTTGTTTAAGTCTAAAGACAAGATTAGGAAAGAGGGAAAAGATAGAAAGAAAGATGTAGTTGTCCTCCAGGCTTCATCTCCAGACTTGTAATATTCTCCTTGATGATGTCTTGATTGAAGTTCTGGGTAGTCCTGATGAATCTTCAGACTTGATGATTCTTGTATCCTCGAAGCTGGTCTTGGATTTACTTAGTCTTCATGAAGTCTGAGAGGAAAAGAAAGACAGAGAGAAAGACTTAGAGAATAGAAAGGGGTTGGCCTTCTTGAACTTCTTCTCACTTTTCTTCTAAGTGCTTGACATCTTGAGGATGCTTCCAGAGTCTGTTTTCTTCTAAGTCCTTCATGAAGTCTCAGAGAAAAGAAAGAGAGGGAGAGAGCAAGACTTGGAATATATTTCTGGTTGGTCTTCATGTACTTCCTCTTGAATTTTCTTCTAAGTGCTTCTACTCCTTGAAGATACTTCTGAAATCTTGTTTTTGGCTAAGTCTTTCAATGGTCTTCTAGCTCCATCTTGAAATTTACCAAGTGTCTAATTGTATAGCACTTTTCCCAAAATACTAAGTTTGAAAATAATCCTAACTTTAGAGAAAATGGGGAGGGGTTTTCCTTATGGAAAATATGACTATAAAATATGCTATGCATGAAATGAAAATTTAAATCACAAGCAACATAAAAATAACTTTTGTGATTTCTTTATAAATATGCATGAATTTATAAATGCAATTTAAATAAATTTCTAATTTTGGAAATTATAATAAAAGGAATACTTATAAGATTAAAGTTTTCTATGATTAAATTTTTATAACAAATTTTTTTATAATTAGTGTTAATAGACAGAGAGCATTTAATTAATTCTATTGCAATTGGATTTAAAAAAAAATAAGGTTTCTATTAAAAGTTATTTCAAAATTAGTCAAACAATTCAATTTAAACACACAACTATGAAATCATTCAAAAATTACTCAAAATTATTTTTATAGCAGTGGTATTAATTTACAAATATTCTAAGGTTTCTAAAACATATTTATTTGCAATTTTTGGATTTATAGATTTAAAGTTATTACAAATATACTCAAATTCATCATTTGAAATTTGAATATTTTATACTAAGTCAAATTTGAATTTTGTCAGATCCAAAATAATCTACATGTTAAGAGCTTTCCAAATATATAAAAATTATTAAATTTGGAGTTGTGGTTAAAAAGTTATGATTGTTTTCATTACAGGGACTAATCTGCAATTTTTCCAATTAAAAATAAAATAGAAAATTTAAATACACGCTGGCGCTGACGTGGCTGACACGCGGCGCTGACTGGGATCGCTGACGTGGTTAAGTTATAGATCTGGGCCGTCAGATTTGGATCTGACGGTCCAGATCAGATCGTACTGTTTCATCCGATCCTTCTAATCTGGGCCGTAGGGGTTCAATCGGACGGCGCTGGGGGCTTGACCATACCGTGGCGGCGCTAGGTCGCCGGAGACGGAGCGCGCGGCGGCGCTGCGCGCGGGCGTGGACGGCGGCGATGAAGCGGAGCTCCCCCGTACGATCTGAGGCGACGGCGGTGTGTAGATCGTCGCGGCGATGCGGATGGTGGCGACGGCGTCGTGTAGCTCTTCCTGGCGCGGCCGGTAGCGGCGGACGGAGTGCGGCGACGCTCCGGGAGATCCGGTCGAGCACGGGGCGCTCGACCCTCTGCACAAAATAACCGGACTCGGGGCTTAGGAGGTGCGCACGGCGATGGGGAAGCGAGGGGGAGGAATGAGAGGGCTTCGGAGGCTCGGGGCTCACCGGAAACAGCAGAGGACGGCGGCGGAGGAGGCGAACTCCGGCGAGCTCGTGCGGCGGCCTGGCGGCGTCCTTGGGCTAGGGTTTTTGGGGCAAAAGACGCGGCGGTGTCCGGGGATTATATAGGGGGCTTCGGAGATCGTATCCCGCACGAATCGGAGAGGATTTGGACTCCGATTCGATCTCCTTCTTCTGCGCTTCGTTCGGTTAGAGGAAGAAGAAGATCTGCTGACGTCAGCATGACGTCAGCCAGTATTTTCTTTTCTGATTTTATTTCTTTAATTCATATCTTTTGATTTAAATGTCCAAATGATGTCAAATTAATTTCTAAAAATTTGTAAAAATAATATCTTGCTGTTAAACCAGTTGTGGGTATGTTTTGAATATTTTTGAAAATTAATATTTTGAAAAATTGCTTAATTGCAAATTTGACACTTAAAGTCAAATTTGAATTTCTATCTCTTTTAAATTTTCCTTTGGCTAAAATAAATTTGTACAAATACCCACATTCCAATATGTTTGAATTTAAGTTATTTAAACTTATTTTTGCTGAAATCATTCATCTTTATTTTGGCATAGAACTAAATATCAAAAAAATGTTTAGAAAATGTGAAATACAGGGTATTCATTTTTAATTGAAAATAATTTGTGCAACATTATATTTTATGCATTTGAAACTTCATAACAACTTTGGACAAGATCATTATTTTAATTTTATTTTTATTTAGAAACTATTAATCATTTCATGTTTTGAAAAAATAGATGAAATTTATTTAAGCAAATGAAATGTTTATTTGGCTAAATCATTAATCTAAATTCTATGAGGTTTTAAAGCTATACACTATAGGCTTATAATTTCCAAACTATATTTTGAACATAGTTAAAGGAATGACAACCATTTAGTAATTATATACTATTTTGAATAATCTTGTATTTATGAATAGATATGGCTAAGGGATTTAATTTAGATGCTTATAAGTAAACTATTTACTTAATATAAAATGGATTTTAGTTTGTAACATTTTTTTCAAATTATATTTTAAGGTTTGGAATTACATGGGATAATAAAATGTTTTAAACTGTGACATTTGAAATGTTAAACTTTCAAGTCTTTTATAGTTGGTTTCCTTATGCATTTGATATTTTATTTTAATAAAAGAAAAGTTTTAAATTTTAGTGATTTTTGAACATTATAAAATGTTGGGATGTTACAGACTACCACCCTTAAAAGGAATCTCGTCCCCGAGATTCGGAGAAGCTAGAAAGACAAAGCAATTGTTTGATTGATTCTGATTACTCGGGATGTTTTGGAAAATGAAATTTCTGACATGGAATCTTGAAAACTTGTAGTGAATGTGTTTTCTGATTAGGAGGATGGAAAGAAAGAAATTTTGAGATCTCTGGTTTTGAATTATCTAGGTGGCTACCACCCTTAAAAGAAAAGTTTTGTTAATGATTAAACCTTCTAATGCCCAACCAACAATCCAGATAATCCACTACAAACATCATCTAACAAACATCAAGCAACAAAGTTCAAACACAAGCAACACATACGTAATATTTCAAACTTCTTTTGAGAAATCGAACTAATCGTTTATCGAAGGAAAGCTCGGGGAAATACAAAGTAACAGTGCTGCCATACCACAATTTGATAGGTCAATACTCTAAATCGATACGATAAGCTAGATAAGATAAATGGTGGTCCCTCTAACATGGTTTTGATTGCTATACTAATCCTTCCTAAATACTACGCTTGCGTTTTATTGCGTGGTTATTTGCCACAGGCGTGACTTCTTCCTCAGTTGACTCTTCAAACAGCACCTCTTCGGGGTCTTCTTCCTCTGGTCCTTCCTCCTTCGTAGCTGCAGCTACAGTCACATCTCCAGTGCCTTGGTCACCTCCTTCTTCAGCTACTGGCGGTGGTGGAGGTGGACTGAGTTGCGCCTCAAGCATGGCAATTTGCTCATCCTTGCCAAGGTTCTCCAAATGTAGGTCATGGATGAGTTCCTCCAACTGACCAATAAGATTTTCTGAAGCCTGGAGCTCTTGGGTTTTTGCGTGTATGACGGCTTGAGCATGATTTGCGACGTCAGAAGTCTGTTGGACTCTCCTGGTCAGACAGTTGATGAGATAATCCAAGTCTTCAAATGTCTTGTTAACGAGGGGCAAGTCCAGACGATTTCCCGTGTGAGCCATCGAGATACCATGTGTATTCCTCTTTCCAAAGGCACGGAAGGGCGATCCTGGTGCTAGCTTGAATCGATACTTGTAACACAAACGAGCCATTAAGTCCACCATAGCTATATTCACTCCTTCAATCCACTCGGGGTAGTAGGTGACATAGTCCACGGGCTCGAAGTCTGGCATCGTAGGATCCGGGGTCATGATGGTGCGTATTTCCCAACGTATCACATGGGGTATGTCGGTCTCCTCCTTCCTTCCTCGGAAATAGGGTGGTGGTAGCTTCAAAACACTTGTCAACCTAGCCAGCTGCCTCCCAAAGATGAAACCCGACAAAACTCCAGCATACGCAGTCTCAGTGTACTCTCCCATCTAAAATTTTGAACAGGTAAGAGTATTAGAATTTAAAGAAAAGGGAAAGATGCAAAACAAGATAATTAAAGTAAAACAATATTAAAGGAAGGTTCAAATTTCTCGTGTTTTGGAAACCTAGTTTAGCTAACTATTTAACCTTTGGGGTCTTAGTCCAATCCTAGGGGTTTCGAACCTACAGGCAACACAGTGCTCTGATACCATCTGTAGCGTACCTGCACTTCAAATAAGGCAGATACCTGTGTATAGTGCAAATCCCTGGATCGATTCATTTGCACACACAGTTACGATGTAATATCACAACAAAGCGTCAACTTTATTACATCGATGATCCAGAATTACAAAATATTCTTTACAAATTGCATAGCATAAAGCTAGCTTTGAAAAGTACACAGCGGAAATACAATAGCAGTGAGCCTCTATAACTTTCATGCTGCCACAGGCGAAAACATGTTGGTTGTAGACTCGAAACCTTTAACGAAACCTCACTCGTCATCTGATCAAATCTGCAATAAGAAAAATATTGCAACAACGTGGGTCAGATTCCATTAAAAATGGAGTCTGGCAAGTGACACTATGGTGGACACTTATGGAATAACTCTAAAGCCTATATGCATATTTGGCTGGTGGAGCTCAAGGCTAATTTGCATAAAGCCAATTTTTCCTACTCTTTTGAAAACACTTTTCTTGAAATCGACGAGTATGGCTTGAAAACCATAAATCTCATCTTCCCTTGTTCACCCATCAAGTTTTATTTCTGAAGTTGGAATGATGGAATCCTCCGTTGACGTCCTTGATCAGCTGCTCAAAATTGTCCGTAACCGGGGACACGGCTAAGTACTTAGTTTTACACTCTGCAGAGGTTGTGCACTTTCACCATTGTACCCATTCAACCCAAGGTATCCTCTACACACCATTTGTGATAAGGAAAGGAGAGAATGAGACGAGATCTTTCAGAAGCATTTTCCCTCCCCATACTGGCTTGACCCGTTCCACCTAACATCCCCCTACATCTGCTTGTCAAGCCGGAGAGAGTCCACGCAACATAATCGATCAAGCCAGAGCCCATATGGCAATGGCTGCACTGGAAGCAATCGTCACTTGGAGTTCCTTCAGATTCCTCTGTTCCTGGGTGGCCGTTCTCAAGTGTACATACTCTATAGGAACCATAGAAATGGACCGAGTAGCCACTCAACATAAACCATCCGACCAATTACCACCCAGGTGTTTCATTCTTAACTTAGTAGAATTTAGATTTTCACAAAACAACATTTGCATAGCATCAATAATTCTACTAAGTATTGCATAGGTACCTAGACACAGGTATAAGGGATTCTACACAGGTTTAGCATAGCAACACATGCATTTAAAAATACACTAAGTAATGCATAAAAATAGGAAGTTTATGAGGTGTGCCACTTGCCTTTGAATGTTGTCGTTGTTCACAAACTCTTTTCACAACGAACGTTTGCTCTCCGTTCAATCTAACAGTATAAGCAACAATACAACAATCAACAGCAAGCACAAATCCACAATGCAAACAAACACATACTAGATGAATAAATAAGTTTTATAAAACTTTCTAAGGAAAATATGTTTATGCATGATGTGCAAAATATTCCTAAGGCTAGAAATACTTTTTCATGCCATGAAAATCTTTTAAGTTATTGTAAGGCAAATAAATGGTTCAAGGATGACTAAGGACTAAGGTCTTAAGTTGGATAAACATACTTTGTTTTATATCCTTTTAAAACAAGCACTCAAATGGCTTAGCCATGATGTGCAAAAATACTTAGGAAAAAAAATACTAAGTCATTTGTTCAAGATGATCAACAATTATTATCAACTCTTTGTAAATTGGACATTCACTATAGTGAGAGAGACAGACACCCGGCCAGCCACTTAAATTGTGGAACAGGTCTCATGTACGTGGACATGTAAGGTTTGTTTCCAGGCCGCTTCATCCCACTATGCTGCTAGGATCCAACAACTTCAAGATGATAACATCATGATCAAGATTTGTTTAAGTCTAAAGACAAGATTAGGAAAGAGGGAAAAGATAGAAAGAAAGATGTAGTTGTCCTCCAGGCTTCATCTCCAGACTTGTAATATTCTCCTTGATGATGTCTTGATTGAAGTTCTGGGTAGTCCTGATGAATCTTCAGACTTGATGATTCTTGTATCCTCGAAGCTGGTCTTGGATTTACTTAGTCTTCATGAAGTCTGAGAGGAAAAGAAAGACAGAGAGAAAGACTTAGAGAATAGAAAGGGGTTGGCCTTCTTGAACTTCTTCTCACTTTTCTTCTAAGTGCTTGACATCTTGAGGATGCTTCCAGAGTCTGTTTTCTTCTAAGTCCTTCATGAAGTCTCAGAGAAAAGAAAGAGAGGGAGAGAGCAAGACTTGGAATATATTTCTGGTTGGTCTTCATGTACTTCCTCTTGAATTTTCTTCTAAGTGCTTCTACTCCTTGAAGATACTTCTGAAATCTTGTTTTTGGCTAAGTCTTTCAATGGTCTTCTAGCTCCATCTTGAAATTTACCAAGTGTCTAATTGTATAGCACTTTTCCCAAAATACTAAGTTTGAAAATAATCCTAACTTTAGAGAAAATGGGGAGGGGTTTTCCTTATGGAAAATATGACTATAAAATATGCTATGCATGAAATGAAAATTTAAATCACAAGCAACATAAAAATAACTTTTGTGATTTCTTTATAAATATGCATGAATTTATAAATGCAATTTAAATAAATTTCTAATTTTGGAAATTATAATAAAAGGAATACTTATAAGATTAAAGTTTTCTATGATTAAATTTTTATAACAATTTTTTTTATAATTAGTGTTAATAGACAGAGAGCATTTAATTAATTCTATTGCAATTGGATTTACTAAAAAATAAGGTTTCTATTAAAAGTTATTTCAAAATTAGTCAAACAATTCAATTTAAACACACAACTATGAAATCATTCAAAAATTACTCAAAATTATTTTTATAGCAGTGGTATTAATTTACAAATATTCTAAGGTTTCTAAAACATATTTATTTGCAATTTTTGGATTTATAGATTTAAAGTTATTACAAATATACTCAAATTCATCATTTGAAATTTGAATATTTTATACTAAGTCAAATTTGAATTTTGTCAGATCCAAAATAATCTACATGTTAAGAGCTTTCCAAATATATAAAAATTATTAAATTTGGAGTTGTGGTTAAAAAGTTATGATTGTTTTCATTACAGGGACTAATCTGCAATTTTTCCAATTAAAAATAAAATAGAAAATTTAAATACACGCTGGCGCTGACGTGGCTGACACGCGGCGCTGACTGGGATCGCTGACGTGGTTAAGTTATAGATCTGGGCCGTCAGATTTGGATCTGACGGTCCAGATCAGATCGTACTGTTTCATCCGATCCTTCTAATCTGGGCCGTAGGGGTTCAATCGGACGGCGCTGGGGGCTTGACCATACCGTGGCGGCGCTAGGTCGCCGGAGACGGAGCGCGCGGCGGCGCTGCGCGCGGGCGTGGACGGCGGCGATGAAGCGGAGCTCCCCCGTACGATCTGAGGCGACGGCGGTGTGTAAATCGTCGCGGCGATGCGGATGGTGGCGACGGCGTCGTGTAGCTCTTCCTGGCGCGGCCGGTAGCGGCGGACGGAGTGCGGCGGCGCTCCGGGAGATCCGGTCGAGCACGGGGCGCTCGACCCTCTGCACAAAATAACCGGACTCGGGGCTTAGGAGGTGCGCACGGCGATGGGGAAGCGAGGGGGAGGAATGAGAGGGCTTCGGAGGCTCGGGGCTCACCGGAAACAGCAGAGGACGGCGGCGGAGGAGGCGAACTCCGGCGAGCTCGTGCGGCGGCCTGGCGGCGTCCTTGGGCTAGGGTTTTTGGGGCAAAAGACGCGGCGGTGTCCGGGGATTATATAGGGGGCTTCGGAGATCGTATCGCGCACGAATCGGAGAGGATTTGGACTCCGATTCGATCTCCTTCTTCTGCGCTTCGTTCGGTTAGAGGAAGAAGAAGATCTGCTGACGTCAGCATGACGTCAGCCAGTATTTTCTTTTCTGATTTTATTTCTTTAATTCATATCTTTTGATTTAAATGTCCAAATGATGTCAAATTAATTTCTAAAAATTTGTAAAAATAATATCTTGCTGTTAAACCAGTTGTGGGTATGTTTTGAATATTTTTGAAAATTAATATTTTGAAAAATTGCTTAATTGCAAATTTGACACTTAAAGTCAAATTTGAATTTCTATCTCTTTTAAATTTTCCTTTGGCTAAAATAAATTTGTACAAATACCCACATTCCAATATGTTTGAATTTAAGTTATTTAAACTTATTTTTGCTGAAATCATTCATCTTTATTTTGGCATAGAACTAAATATCAAAAAAATGTTTAGAAAATGTGAAATACAGGGTATTCATTTTTAATTGAAAATAATTTGTGCAACATTATATTTTATGTATTTGAAACTTCATAACAACTTTGGACAAGATCATTATTTTAATTTTATTTTTATTTAGAAACTATTAATCATTTCATGTTTTGAAAAAATAGATGAAATTTATTTAAGCAAATGAAATGTTTATTTGGCTAAATCATTAATCTAAATTCTATGAGGTTTTAAAGCTATACACTATAGGCTTATAATTTCCAAACTATATTTT
This sequence comes from Poa annua, assembly GCA_026929855.1. Taxonomy (NCBI): domain Eukaryota; kingdom Viridiplantae; phylum Streptophyta; class Magnoliopsida; order Poales; family Poaceae; genus Poa; species Poa annua. The sequence continues at coordinate 94,208,915 of CM049428.1, read as the reverse complement.
GAACATAGTTAAAGGAATGACAACCATTTAGTAATTATATACTATTTTGAATAATCTTGTATTTATGAATAGATATGGCTAAGGGATTTAATTTAGATGCTTATAAGTAAACTATTTACTTAATATAAAATGGATTTTAGTTTGTAACATTTTTGTCAAATTATATTTTAAGGTTTGGAATTACATGGGATAATAAAATGTTTTAAACTGTGACATTTGAAATGTTAAACTTTGAAGTCTTTTATAGTTGGTTTCCTTATGCATTTGATATTTTATTTTAATAAAAGAAAAGTTTTAAATTTTAGTGATTTTTGAACATTATAAAATGTTGGGATGTTACAGCCAACATGGACCTAGCCATATCCATAAGAGTCCGGTTCTTCCTCTCGGCTACACCGTTTTGTTGAGGAGTATATGCGGCGGAGTATTGATGTCGAATTCCCTCGTCGCTAAGAAAGTCATTTAGGGTGTAGTTCTTGAACTCGGAGCCATTGTCACTTCTAATGGCCAATATGGGAAGATTGTGTTGACGTTGAACTTCATTGGAGAAATCGATGATGGTTTGTTGAGTTTCATCCTTCGTCTTGAAGAAGAAAACCCAAGTGAATCTTGAATAGTCATCGACAATCACCAAACAATATTTCTTCCCACCAAGGCTAGGTTGAGGTACGGCACCAAAAAGATCAACATGAAGAAGTTCCAATACCCTTGATGATGAGATGATGGTCTTGCTTGGGTGGGGAGAATCATGCATCTTTCCTTCAACACAAGCCCTACAAAGACGATCTCTAGAAAAAGAAACATTCTCATTTAGTCCAAGAATGTGGCCACCCTTGTGAAGACTTTGCAAAGTTCTCATATTGACATGGGACAAGCGGCGATGCCACAACCACCCCACGTCGGCCTTTCCGAATAGGCATATTGCTTGAGTGTTGGTTGACCCCGAAAAGTCTACCACAAACAACTCATTTTCAACATGCCCAACGAACATGACCTTTAGAGTCTTGCTCTCAAGAGTACCACCATATCAAGAGTAAAATAGACATCAAAGTTCATCTTATTAAGAGCACGAACGGACATAAGATTGTAACCTAGAGACTCAACAAGCATGACATTTACAAGGGTGATATCCCTTGCAACTACCACCTTGCCAAGACTCTTTACCTCGGCTTTGGACTTGTCACCATAGGAGACGGTTGAGTGATTTAAATTTGGTCTCAACTCCGTCATGATCTCCTTGCTTCCGGTCATATGACTAGTGCATCCACTATCAATCACCCATTTAGATCCACCAGAAGCATAGTCCTACAAGAAATCATTTCTTGCATTTAGGTACCCATTTTTCAATGGGTCCCTTTCGGTTAGCAACAAGGGTCTTAGGAACCCAAATAGAATAGTCAATGTAACCATCATAAGGACCAACATATTTTGCATAAACATCACCATAATAATCAACATAAAGAATGTAGTTGGGATTGTTATGCCCCGCAAAGTCACTACGAGTGGTCTTGCCCCTAGTGGCATTACCACTCGCAATGTTAGTCTTAGCTTGTGCGGGCTTGGTCTTGTTCTCCTTGGTGTTGCTCACCTTCTTCTTTGCCTCGGCCACATACCCAAGACCTTCCTTTCCTTTGTGTGGTTTTAACTCAAACAAATAAGCAAAACCCTTATCGTTACCTTTAGGAATAGAGGTCTTAGCATGATCCACCTTTAACCTAGCATTTTGTTCAATGACATTTTCATGAACACGAGGAAGAATGGTTATGCTAGTTGAGCAAGTTTTAGAGAGTTGAGTTTGGAGTTGCTCATGTGACTTAACAAGGATGGAGTGGGTCGTTTTCAAGACCTTGTGAGCTTTATCAAGCTTCTCCATATCCTCAAGAAGTATAGTATTTGCAACCCCAAGTTCAACTTTCTCCTTTTTAATCACTTTATATTTGGCAAAAACATGATCTCTATCCTTAATGATTTTACTAATGATTTCATCATTTTTAGCATCAAGAGATTCAAGTCTTTCCTCTAGAGTGGTTCTATATTCACTTTCTTCATCAAGAGAGCTATTTAAGGATGCTATGGAAGCATTCAAGGAAGCAATGGTGAGAGAATCCTCTCTCTCAATCTTACTCTTTTCTTGAAGAAGTTCTTCGGCCGCACATAGTTGTCTCATGAGAGACTCAACATGTTCCTTGGCCTCACCTTGCAAGTTAGTCACAAAAGTATCGAAGGCAACTAGTTCCTTCTTAATCTCAAGACTAGATTGATCATGCATAGTCTTAGGAGAAGGGGATGATACCTCGGTGACATGAGCCATGAGGCAACGAGCGGTGTTGATGGAGAGGTTCTCATTGTGGGATTCAAAGAGAGATGATGATGAAATGGAGACAATAGCCAATGCGGCTACCTCTTTGTTAGGTGCATCTTCATCTTCGGAATCACTTGTGGCATATTCCTCTTGTGCCACCAACACAATTCTCGGTGCCTTCTTGAAGAAGGGCTTTCTTGGTCTTGCGGGCTTCTTTTGAATCAACTTGGAGTGATCCTTTGGGATAAGCTTCCCACCATTTTGCTCACGGTTCTCATAAGGGCACTCTCTTATGTAGTGGTTCTTGTCATGACAATTGTAGCATGTCTTTGTCCTTGAGGCAAGCTCTTTCTTGCCACTTGTGTTGTTATCTCGATCAACACGAGCTTTAGCACTAGCCGGGTCATTCCAAAACACTCTTGTGGCAAGTGCAATGTGACCATTGAGGGCTTGCTCAAGATCATGTGGAGCAATGTTGCCAGGACAAGCTTCAACTTCATCATTGGCATCTAGGCAAGTCACCTTGGCCTTCAAGGCAAGAGAGGGACCTTGTCTCATTCCCATGGCCCTAGCACGGTTATCTTCGGCATTCTTGGTGGCAACCTTGGAGGCTTGAACTTCTTGCATAACTTCATTGGAAGACAATTGAAGGTAGTTGTATCTTCCTTGAATAGACTTCAACTCCATTGGCTCCGAGGGCAAGAGAGCATTCTCATACTTCCTCTTGACCCAAGCATCATCAACATATGTTGCTCCCACATCATAAAAGGCTTTGGCAAGAGTCTTGAGTCTACCATACATCTCTTCATGGGTCTCGTTGTCAAGCATGTAGAAACCTTCGGTGGCATTGCTCAAAGATTCATATCTATTTCTCTTCATGCTTTCATTTCCAAGGAAGGCACGCTCAAGACAATCCCAAGCTTCTTTGGCGGTGGTGGCATGTAGAACATGATGCTTGTCGTTGTCGCTCAAGGAGAGTTCAATCATATGGAGAGCGGAAGCGTTTAGTTGCTTTTCGGCGAACTCTCTCTTGGTCATGTTGCTTGGATCCTCCACAATGTATCCTTCTTCAATAATCCTCCAAAGCTCGATGGAGGCACTGTTGACATGAGATTTCATTGAGCGTTGCCAACTAGCAAAATCTAATGCATTAAGCTTAGGTGGGGGACCTAAAGGGTTTATGCGGGTAGTGATAATTGGATCGGGAGAGTACCATCCCCGAACGGCATGATACTCTTCCTTTTCCTCATGCGAGTTGGGAGATGACTTAGGCTTATCATTTGCTTTCACCTCCTTCTCTTTTTGCTCTTTATCCTCCTTGGGTCCACCCTCATCGGAGTTAGAGGCTTTTTCAAGCGGGATGAAATCCGAGGGCTTGTTGTTAATGAGTTTATTGAGCAAGTCACGAAACTCATTAAACCTAGCATCCATGGAAGATGTCAAAGTTGTTTCCAAAGCTTTGATATCGGCCATGGATGCCGCGGTGGCTTGGTCCTTTTTAAGGGACTCATTAGCCTCGGCAAGCCTTGCGGTCTCATCCTCACTTTGTGTCATACTTCTCTTAGGCGGTTAAACCTGAAAAGAGAGCCTTAGCTCTGATACCAATTGAAAGGATCGGTATGACACCTAGAGGGGGGGTGAATAGGTGCTAATTCAAATTTTAGTTCTTTTTCAAATTAGGCTTGACACAAAAGGTAAATTCACTAGATATGCAACTAAGGTGAATTTCCTATATGACAAGCTAGCAACTAAGCAAGATATAATAAGGCAATAAATAAGGATAGAAGTAACCGAAGTGAAGACACGAGACGACAAGGATGTATTCCCGAGTTCCTCCCTTGAATGGGAGTACGTCTCGTTGGAGAGGTGTGAACCAACACAATGGTTCAACGGCCACAAAGGCCTCACCCTAATCTCCGGTGAACCGCACCACAAAGGTTTGGTCCACTTTCCACTATCGGAATCCTTCGAGGCGGAATCCGGAGCCTTTACAACAACGATTCGGGGCACGACCCACAAAGGGATTGGGGGCTCCCGAACAACTACAATCTGTCACAAAGACAATAGGTAAGTACAACAATGGGCTAGGTTTGCTAGTGGAAGCCCTAGCAAGTGTTCCCTCAAATGAATGAGGGGGAAATGAAGAACGGCTCGGTGAAGATGTAGATCGGGGCCTTCTCCTTCAATCCTCCAAAGATCAACGATTTTGGATGGGGGGATTGGGAGATCTTGGGATTCTTGGCTTGCAACAATGGAGCTCCTCCTTTTCTAGGTCAAGCACTTTTCTGAAGGAAGGAGGAGGGGTATTTATACCCCTCCAAAGATGTAGCCGTTGCAGCCAAATCCCAGGCCGGAAACTCCGGCCCTAGTGGCCGGAAACTCCGGCCAGGGGCGGAAACTCCGGCCTAGGGAGGCCGGAAACTCCGGGGGGCACCAGGGGCTGAACACCAGATCTTCAATCTGAGCTTGGACATCTTCGAGATACACGAGGCCGGAAACTTTGGCCTGGGGCGGAAACTCCGGTCCATGGGACCGGAAACTCCGCCCCCCACCAGTGGCTGAGCACAACTTCGGCAACCGAGCAACGGAGAAGATTCCGGTCCTCAGGGACCGGAAACTTCAGATAGGGGCGGAAACTCCGGCCCCCTGGACCGGAAACTCCGGCCCCCACCAGGGGCTGAGCACACTTTCAGTGCTGTCTCTTTTTCTCCTCTTTTGGTGCTGATGCATCTGAAGAGTTCCTAGATTATCCTGCATTACTTAACACCAACTTAATACATCCACATGTTGTTAACTAACACACAAAACACAGAGATCATAGAAATGTTCTTTCAGCTTGTGCTCCATCATGATGGCTGCATCAGCCAGGGATTCTAGATCTGTGAAGGGCACCACCACCAGGATGCACTGCATCTCATCATGCAGGCCGTTCAGGAACCTCTCCTTCTTCTTATCTTCAGTGTCGGTGTCTGCGGGCGCATATCTTGCCAGAGTGGTGAACTTCTCAAGGTATTCACTAACAGACAGACCACCTTGCTTGAGCTGGAGGAGCTTCTCTCGCATCATACTGACGAGTCCGGATGGCACATAACACTTCAGGATCTTGGTCTTGAACGCCTCCCAAGTCACGACTTCGTCTTGGGGTAGCAGATCTTGAACGGCCTCCCACCACGCTCGGGCAGGTCGAGAGAGGTAGTGGGTGGCGTAGACCACGTTCTCATTGTCACCCACTTGGGCGACCCTTAAGTTGTTCTCGATTGTGCGAATCCAGTCGTCCGCATCAAGTGGAACTTCACTCTTGGAGAAGACTGGTGGGTTGGTGTTCTGAAAGTCACGAAGCTTAGAGCGGGGCTCCACATTTCCTTGGCCACCATTATGGTTGACGGAGATCTGAGCAAGGTGCTGCAGAGTAGCGAGATTGGTATTCCTCTCAGTACGAGCTGCTTCGCGATCCTCCACGAAAAGGCGCAAAACTTGAGCCAAAGATGGCTCGGGTGGTGGTGGTGGATCTCGCGCCATGCTGAAGTTTAGAAGAAAACACACATTAATTCTCCTATTGAGAACCACTTAATTTCAAACATGCACTTGGGTAGAACACACCATACATAAACTTAGTAGTATAAGGAAGAATAAAATCTTAGCAAGGAAATACTCATAATGAAACATGATCTACTCCATAATAAGGTTTCCAAAAGCATCACATACTAGTTCACAAACTCATGACAACATACTGATAATGTCTTACAATCATCCAAACAACACACTCATGCTAACTAGACCACACAATCGCAGCAACTTATCGTGATGGTTCGGTCCTAACCCAAAAGAGACTACTCGAAAAGTCTACTTGTCTCCGGCAGTGGCGTCGGGTGAGGCGTGTGCGTCGCTAGTGTAAGGTGGCTCTTCTGGGTCCTCCTCGAACATAACAGCCTCAGTTTCCTCGTCAACCGCTCCACGAAGGTCGTCGTCCTCCTGGTCACTCTTGGACTCCATGTCCATTCCCTCCATAGGGTCCTCGTTGCCAGGCAGGAGATCGTTGTTCGCCCTGCGGGCCTCCTCCAGCTCCTCCTCGAGCTCCTGAATCCTGGCATCGCGGATGGTAATGGTGGCGTTAAGCTCGCCAACCCTCCTCGCTAGTGGAGCCTAAGATACTCGACCTTCTTGAAGCGGGCCTCAAAGTGTACACAATATCCTCCAGTACATCCCCCCGTTGACGATCGGTGGGGATCATCCTCCTCGCAGCTCGGGAAGTGGGCGCTCCAGGAGTCGGGTCAGCTCTAGTAGGTCAACCTCAAACAGACGCGTGGCCCCCTGGTCGGGCAAAGCTCCCAACTGGATAGAAGTCGTAAACTCTCCGTCCATCTACACAAAATATTAAGTGGAAGTTGAATTAGTGAACGGTGTGCAAAATTTTAAACAAGTAAAGGTATAAAGATTAATGCAAGTATAGTATGAATCAGTAATTAATAACAGAGGGGAGGAGATAGCGGTATATTCTGCATATTTTAAGTGTCTCTCCTAAATTTTTTTTAGGGAAAACATTTTTGCGTGACGTCGACGCCCAACCTAGCTAAATTCTCCTAAGGTCAACGATGGCTCTGATACCAAGTCTGTAAGGGCCCCTCGGAACAAGTCTGAGAGGTCCATATTATGTAAAAGATCACGATCCCAATGATCAGTGCATCGCAATCACATAACCAACATTGGAATCAAAGAGTTACATCATTCAAGTCGTACGAATAAAAAGTATTACAACACGTAAATGGTCATACAACCAAGTCTGTAAACCTCGTTACGCAGGACGGAATTAACTAAGATAGCGGAAGCTCGTGGCTTGCGTCGGCCCTTGTCATCTCTGGACGCTGATACCACAAGTGCAGTTGACCGGTGACAACTAAGCGGCGAAGTCGTCGTCATACACCTCCTCCTCGACGTAGGCCTCCTCGTTGTAATCTGGACATTTGAATATCCAGGGACATAGCCAAATGTGTACAATTACGTACTCGCAAGACAACCTCTAGGGTTCAGTTTTCATGGACATGCAAGTAAAGCATTTTCGAAAACTAGGATAGCTCCTATATACAACTATAGGGTTTAGTTTTGGGTTAATTTGTTATGTGCCATACCGAGCTGAGTTTTATCGGTCTATGCCTTGGTTTGCTCGCATATCGCCCAAACGCTCGGTTCCCTCTGGTCAACCTCCTTTGACCCGCACTTGGCCTGACTGGTGGGGTCGGCCTGGTGCGGCTCGGCTGGAATTTCCGCGGCTCGACTTGTGTGCGGCTCGGTTGGGATTTGGTCGGCTGTTTTCGAAATGGACCGTTGGATGAATTAGTAATACCGCGGCTCCATTTTAATACCGCTGGTCGGTTGTTTTTTAATTTGAACCCTAACTAGCTCTAATATACACTAACTAGCCCTACTCTAAACTCTGTCTAGGTCGCCCTGGCCTGCCTCGTAGCGTGCTCTCCGCCTGGCGCGCAGGTCGGAGACAACCGCCAGCTGGGCAGCCTCCATCAAGGCCGGGTTCGCCGCGCGCTCCGCCGCCACGGCGTTGGGGTCGTCATACACCGCGCGCTCGACGGCCATGTAGGCGTCGATGGAGTTCATCGCGTCAGCAACCGCCTCCATGGCGTCAATAACCGTGTTCGCCGCCTCTGCGTAGACATCAACCGCCTCCACGAAGTCATCAACCGCAACCGCCTCCGCGGAGTCATCATCCGCCTCATCCAAGGTGTCGATGGATTTCACCGCGGCCACCTGGTCGGGCCACAGCGACAGTGGCAGCTCTTGCTCCTGCTCCTGCGGCGGCTCCTCCTCCTGGTCCTCCACGTCGACGTCCGCCCAGTCGAGGGGCAAGACGTCGCCGATAGACTGGAGCTCCGACGCCTGCTCCGGCTGGTCCTCCTACCCCAAAGGGTGGGCGCGGGTGAGGGTGGCCCAGGTGGTCTGGAGGCGGCGAGGCATGGTGTTGGCTTTGGAGGCTGCGGGCACGGCGGAGGAGTTATATAGGCGGGGAGGGGATGGAAACGGAGGCGGGAAGCGGTGGCACTGGGCGGGAAGCGGCGGGTGGGTGAGCATGCGTCGCGTCGGAGTTATTGCGGCGGCGACGAGATACGGCCACGCCGACGCTTGGGAAGCCGGGAAAGCCTTGGCGCCGGCGTAATTTCGAGGCGTGCTGCAGACGGCTCGCTGTCCCGTCGCTTTGTCGCCTGCAGAAACGCGTCGCCATTAAGGCGGGCGTACCGGCCTCCTGCACACCGGCGCAATTTAGAGCACAACCTCGCGCCCCCAGGAAGCGCGTAAGTGGGAAACACGCGGGAAGCGTGTAAGTTGGAAACGTGCATTTGTGGGGCGTGGGGAAACGAGTTCGTGGGGTACTTCATCCTCCAGTCTCGCATAAATAGAGGTGCACACCCCTCCCGTATGTACTTCATCCTCCAGTCTTCCCGACGCCGCCACTCATCCAAATTCTTGTACTCCGTCGCGGCTTCACCATCCATGGCATCACCGCTCAAGCGCTTCGCTACCATGATGTACATGTGGTCTGATTCCGATTGTTAGTTCCTTACGGTTGCATCTGTTGTTTACATCCGGTCTCATGGTTTGTTAACATCATATATATTCGGATTATCTGAGCAGGGATAATGCAGCGGAGGCGGATCGCACGCCGGAGGAGGTGTCGGTGATCGCCTCCCTCACGCAATCGATTGAGGACATACAAGAACGACTAGTTGCAGCCTTGAAGAAAGCTAATCAGTACATGGACGGGACGGTGGAAGCTAGAGAGCAGTTCCTCATGGCCTCGGACTTTGCTGAGAAGCTGTCCGACCAGCTGAAGGTCCAGGTGGAGAACAACCTAAAGCTTCATGAGAAGGTTTTGGCCCTCCCGATGGAGAACAACCTGGCGCAGAATGAAGCTTTAGCCCTGAAAAACCAAGCTATGACGTTGGAGAAGCAGCGGCTCGACAAGAAGATGGAGAAGGCCAAGAAAGAGCAGCTGCTACAGAGGGAGCTCCTCGCTGTTGACATGGCCAAGTGAGGCCAGTGGGGTGTTCCTGCGGGGCCAAGAAAGAGCAGCTGCAACAGAGGGAGCTCTCTCTGTTTGTTTGAAAACTCATGTATCAGCCTTTTTATTTTCATCGAATTATGAACTTGGGGTTATCTTCATATACATTATGAACTTAGGGATATTTGAATATGAACCTCTCTTCTATATAACGTTATTGTACTTAATGTTACTGAGTTATTGTACTTCTATCAAACACCTTAAGTGCGCACTCTGGACGCGTTCTAGACGGGGACGAGTGGACACGAATTGTCCGTGTCAACACAGAAAGCTCAATATAGACACGAACTGGACGTGAACTTGCACGCTCTGTGTAGTTTCGTGATCTGAACGTGTGTAGACCTTGTTTATCAACTTGAATCGTTTAAATAAATGTTATTGTACTTTTGTCGAACACCTTAAGTGCGGACTCTGGACGCGCTCAGAGCGTACCCGGCGTGCTCCGAGCGCGAACATGCGCACATTTGTGTACAATTTGTGCGCGAACTGGGACTAGACCATTCTTAGTCAGTCCTAAATGATAAATTCATGAGTATCTTGAAATTATCATGTTGCAATTCTCATTTCCACATTTGAGATATGCGATATCACATGAGATTCTCGCCCTTCTCATTTGAATGTATGTAGACCATGTTTTTGAACATGAGTCGTTAGTATATGACATATTAAGACTATGCGCGTCGGTTTTTCAATTTTTCGATAATTTTTAAATTTATTATGGTTATTTCACAATCGGTCAAACCTAAGTTTGACCAACATTTAAACAAGTTTAAAACATGAAAATGAAAAACTAAGTATGGATACTTCTTAGTCACTCCAAAACGAAGCTTTTGTGAGGTTTTTGAAAATCTCATGTTGCAATTCCAAAACCACTTCTCTCCAACCTTAGACCTCATAGTTTGAGTTATGCGATATATCCTGATCTCCATGCCCTTATCCTTTTGAGTATGTAGACCACGTTTTTCAACTTGAGTCATTAGTTTATGACACAAGACGACTATGTGTGCAGGATTTTCCTTTTTTGATATTTTTTGAATATTTGAAGCTCATTTCAAAGTCGATCAAACTGCAGTCGTCCGATTTCTTAAGAAGGAATATGCAGCCGTCTGATGTACTCCAGAGGGAATCTGCAGGCAATCCACGAGAAGCTCGTTCTGCGATCTGATTGGACGCGCGAGTGGACCCAACGGGGATTTTGGCTCGCCCACCCCCATTTGCCTCAGTGACACAAAATGAGTATTTTGGCGCACCAAATACGGATTTCGGCTAATACCCATCGTAACCAAATGGGTATTTTTTCAAACCAATGGGGGATAGCGATGAGCTTGCTCAAATCTAGCTTGAATCCATATAAATTTTCAAATGAGCTTGGACTCGCTGAAAAATGTGTTTCAAATGAGCTCCAAAGGTAGGGTAAACGGCCTCATTTCTAAGCATGGTGGACTTGTCGGAACATTTGCAAACTGAATTGGATTTACACACACAATTTGAGACGTCAAGCACAAGGCCATTACCCTTAATACAGCAACTAACAACTAAAATAGATCAACAACTAATAACTTAATTGGCACTTGCGCTTAATACAGCAACTAATAACTAAAATGGAAACCTCCACCGCCAAATGAGTTTCAAAGGTAGGGTAAACGGCCTCATTTCTAAGCACAAATGGTCGACTCGCCGAAAAATTTGATTTAAATGAGTTCCAAAGGAAGGGTGGTGGACTCGCTGAAAAATGTGTTTCTAAAGAGCTCCAAAGGTAGGCTAAACGGCCTAATTTCTAAGCACAAATGGTCAACTCACCAAAAAATGTGTTTGAAATGAGTTCCAAAGGAAGGGTGGTGGACTCGCTGAAAAATGTGTTTAAAATGAGCTCCAAAGGTAGGGTAAACGGCCTCATTTGTAAGGAAAATGGTCGACTCGCGGAAAAATGTGTTTCAAATGAGCTCCAAAGATAGGTTGGTGGACTCGCTGAAAAAACGGTTGCGAATGAGCTCCAAAGGTAGGCTAAACGGCCCCATTTCTAAACAAAAATGCTGGACTCGCTGGAAAATGTGTTTGAAATGAGCTCCAAAGGTAGGGTAAACGTCCCATTTCTAAGCAAAAATGGTGGACTCGCTGAAAAATGTGTTCGCCGGAGCAAATTGGACCCGCATATTTAAAATTCATATAGTTCTTCATTCGCGGGAGATTACATTCAGAGCGTGCTCGTCGGAGCTCGGCGGATATTACATACGACCTTCCAAAATCTATGTACACTACGCGGCCCTAACCCTAAGCAGCAAAATTAGCTCACCGGAGCTCGCAGGGTGCGGCCGCGCCGTCGCCAGAGTGCTTCACTCCTCGTCGGAGGAGTCGTCGTTGATGTAGACGATGATGGCCTTCCCCTTGCTCGAGCTCGCTCCGGCCTCCTGCTCATGGTGGAGGCGGTCCGGCTTGATCTCGACCCCCCGGCGGCGGAGCTTCGCGTACGCTTGGACCTCCTCCAAGGAGCGTGCCTGGACGGCTTTGGTGACCGTTTCGAGCACCTCGGCGGGGACGAAGTCCTCGCGGGTCACAGAGGACTCGAAGGCGGCGGGATCGTAGATCTCGAACCCTTCCTTATCCACGGTGACCTCGGCTGGGCTGCGCGGCGACGGCGACAAGTTCCACGAGCCGGACGAGGTCTCCTCGTCCGCGGGAGGTGATGGTGGCGCGAGGACAAGCGGCGCGGGCAGCGCTGGCAGGAGACCGTGGAGGAGATCAAACTCCTCCGTCTCCCGTCGCAACAGCGACGGCGGCGGCTGGATTCCCTTCAGTGTCCACCGCCTACTCGAGTGCTTGCGCGCCACGTCGGCCTTGACGCAGCGGCGGTGCTCCTGGCGGAGGTGCCATGGAAGGGCGTCCATGGTAGCCGGAATCGTCGACTGCAGGATAGGTTGGAAGTGGTCGGTGGCGAGAAATCTACACTGAACCCACGCGCCAACCCCACGCCGACCTGGCGCCCTACCCCACGCACCGTCCCCACCAGTCAGACTAGTGCGCCGGCCCCACCAGTCAGACTAGTGCCCCGGACCCACGCGCCGACCCTAGGAAATCCCAAATGAGCCGACAAACGAGCCGAGCCGCGCCAGGCCTACCCCACCAGTCAGGCCATGTGCTGGTCAAAGGAGGTTGACCAGAGGGAGACGAGCGTTTGGGCGATATGCGAGCACACCAGGGCACAGAACATAGAAACAGCGCAGGTAGGGCACAGACCGATAAAACTCAACGAACCATGGCACAGAACCAATTGACCCTTTAGTTTTCGAATACCATGATGGTCCAACGTAGAGAATATGACATCTCTATATCTTTGTTGAATAAAACATTTAGAGATAGAATTCTCTTCTCTTAGATATAGCAAGGACATATCTAAGTACTTAAAACTTTCTTTTTTAAAAGTTTGCCCAAAACATTAGGATAAGGGTAACCATTTTTCCTGACTTGGGGTCGGACTAGTTGTCTCCTCGAGATCAACCATCCTCACCCAATTTCCGTACCTCCCGGGTACCCCCTTGTTTCACCGAAAAAACTTTTCTTGAAAACCAACTTCTTTCTCCAAGGCGTCCAGTGTGGCCTTTCCAACCGTCCATGACTGTGGACGCGGCTATTCTAATAGATTTACACTCTGCAGAGGTTGCACACTTTACCCACACCAATCGGTCCTTCCGTTGTGTCTACCACGGCCCGTCATACGACAGCATGCGGGGGTCCGAATAACCAGATCAAAGCTTTCTACTATGTCCACCCTAGTATCGGGGCCTCCCGGTGGGTTTGTTCTCCCCGGCACCGTGTGCTCCACTAGACCCCTGGTCTTTCCTCGGGACGCCACACCGCCACGGCAGGAGACCCGCCGTAATCGTCTGGCTGCTGGTCCTCAACAGTGTATTGTCTCTTCCGGACGACAACCCGGCTTCGAGGGCCCAGGCCTCATAGAAAGTATGAGAGCCCCAATACTAAAACAGATAAGCTTCTGGCTAAGACCTACCCATGTCAGATAGTGTGGTTGCACGGGTTAATCGTTCGGGTGGCAGCAGGGACTTCGAAATTAAACCTCCATCTCCGACTGCTCCCAGCAGCTCGGGTTTTCACAACTTCTCCGAATGCTCTCAACATCTCGAGTTTTTCTACAACATTTCTTTCTCGCTGATCGCTCCCAGCAACTCAGGTTTTTCTCCGGAAAATAATTTTATCAAACAGGTTCCCATCATATAGTTTTGAGGTAAGAAAATAAGAGTATACTTCTAGAAATCTTGATCTTCTTGATGGAGCCTTCAACAACAAGGCTCGCAAGTAAAAACTTAGTTTGTAACACCTATAGTATTCTAGTAGATATCTTTGGCCAAACAGTATTTTGTAAAATAGTTTTCGGGTGGCAAGGTGCCACAAAAGAAGTAAAACATGCATTATTTTATTTCGAAAACAAAACATGCTTTGGTAAAATAATAGAAATTGCATAATGGTGGTGAGGTGGGCTTGCCTTGCTCAAAGTACTGCCCCTGGTCTGGCTCTTCTTCGTAGGTGTACTCAGCTACCACGTTCTGCTCCTCCTCTGCTTGCGGATCTACCGTAACATGAAAGGAATAACGAAACTAGAGTAAATCCTAAAATGCGTGTTGACAATAATATAAAGTAAAAGAACAAACATCAAGCATTATAAAAGAGAACCACCCACTGGAGGGATTCACCCAATCATAAACATAATCACAAACAAAACACACCAAACATATAGTGCTACACTATGGCATAAAATGGATCATGCTATACACACACAAGGAAAACACGACAACACTATTAATGTTTTAGAGACAAGTGTAAGAGTTTAGTTTAGTTTCTGGATTACAAAGTTGACAAGTTTTAGACACAAGCTTGCTTTTATCCAAAAACAGAAAATATAATTTATACATTTAAATAGTTATTATGGTGTTGTTTAGGTGGAAAATGCATAACTCCTAGAGTATTGTTCATAAAAGGAAACCCTTCTACCACAGTACTCATAGTTACTATAAGAAGCTCTGAAAAATTGATGTGCATAAAAATCTACTTCCAAATGGAAACTAAAAATCATCTAAAAGCTAGTGATGTCAAAACCAAAAAGGATGTAGTTTCTTTTTTATAGATCTCTTGCATGCAAAGTTAATTTCTCTGGAAAGATATGGATTTTATCTCTCTTAAGAAATTTGATTCACCTAATGTGGATAATCCTAGCCCAAGTTATCCCAGATTTAAAGTCAAGTAAACTTCTGACCATTATTTATATACAGAGCAAAATATAAATTATTTTAGTGCCAAACCAGTGTGGTATGCTAGATAAAACTTGTGGCTACTCCATAAAAATACTACAAACATATTTGCATAAACAGGTGCAGCTCAAACAATCAAAACTATACACCCACTATTTTTAGAGAATAAAAATATTCATTTTTATGAGGAATAACCTATTGTTTAAGGAATTGATTCACCAGGCACAAAATACAAACTGGAAAATTCTACCCTTATAGGCTATGAAACCTACCACTCATATCTACCACATCCAATTGGATTTACTCCAGAAAGTATTTTATTTAAAGTATTAAAAATCATCAAAAAGCTACCAGTGTCATACTTAAACTTAATAGAACGTTAGTTAGAAAGATCTCCTGCATGCATGGCTTATATATCTGGGTAGCTATTCTTATAGGATTTCCATAGAACCATAGTTTGCAATATTTGGACCCATGAAACTCAAGTTATTAACTAAATGGTGAAACAGATATTTTTCAAGATCTATTCCAGCACACACGTGAAAAAATATTTTGGCAAGAGACTAGTGCCACATGATTCAGAAAACACAGTTCTATGCTAAAAAAATTATTTCACATCATTCTAATCCACAGATCTACCACAATAGAATTAAAGCTAGGCCATTACTTTTCTGGAAAATAAAACAAGAGAAAGACTTTAAAAGGAAAAAATCTCAGAAGGGCCTGTTCTGGCGCTGGGCCGTCCGTGCGAGCCGGGCCGGCCCATTTCTCATGCGCGCGCGGGCGAGCAGGTAAGTACCTGCCGGATCAGGATCCAAGGGCCGAGATTAGATCTGGGAGGTTCAAATGGAGGCCGTTGATTTGAAAATCGACGGGCCGTGCTCATCTTCTTCCTCCCGACAGAAAATGGCGGCCAGAAAACCTAGAGAAGGACGCGGGGTCGAGAACCTCATCTAGGGCGACTCGGGGTCACGCTCGGGGTGGGAATGGGTCGAGGAATCGATGGGGAAACTCGGCTACACTCGGAACCAGCGGGGGAGCTCCATGCATGCAGAAATGGCGTCACCTCCGAGCTCCGGTCAAGAAAGAACGGGACGTCCACGGGCACCTAGGCAAGAAACCGAGACGAGGGATGGTAAGGCACAGAGGAGGGGGTCTCGAGGAAACAAAAATGGCGAGAAACGGTGCGCTGGAATGAGAGTTATGGCCTCCTCCCCGGATGAACTATGGTGGGAAGTTCTTCGTCTCCCGAGCAAACTAGAGGGGGAGCTCGGGCAGGCTTGCAGGGGAGGGTGGAGAGGTGCGAGGGGGATGCAGAGAGAGTGGAATGAGGGGTCTGGGTGCACGGGGTCGGATACTTGAGAGGGAACCCGGTCTAGGGTTCTTCGGACAAGGGAGAGAGAGGGGAGCGGCTAACTCGTTTTTCACTGGATGGAATGGGCGGTGGGAGAGAGACAGAGAGCATTTGGTCGGAGTGACGAGCTCTGGCCAGTGAGGGGTGAGGGAGTGAACCTCCATTGGCCGGTTTTGGAAAAGAGAGAGTGAGGGGTGGAGAGGGTTAGGTGAGGGGCTTATAGGTGGGCCAGTGAGGTGGGGAGCTGGCCTCCTTCTCCAGCAAGCCAAGGAGAGAGGGAAGAGAGAGGGGGAGAAGGTTGGCTGGTTTAGGAGAAATCAATCCGAAAATATGAATTTAAGAAAAGAGAACAAGATCTCAAAAGTCTTCAAACAATTTGCCCAAACACACAAGATGGTGGTGAAGCTACTGTTTTACTAGGTGCATCGTCAAAACAAATTATTCAGAAAACAAAAATGAAAGAAAGACTTTTGAAATCTAAGAAAATGACCCAAATGGTCACTGCATTATGATGCCTAGAAAAGCTTGTGAGATTAGTGTTTTAACAAATTCTTTTATGCCCAAAACAACCAGGGTATGAAAGAATATATACTAAGGATCAATTTGGTTCAAATGCATGTCAAGAATCACACAAGGATTTCTTAATCTTAAGATCTAGATTTGCTAAGTTTTAACAGTCTAGAAGATCACAAGAATTCAGAGTTTTAATAATGTTGTTCTTGTTATTTGGAAGTTTTCAGTTTTGAACCACTAGTGTCATCAAGAAAAAATAAACAATTCACACAAACAAGTCATGCTATTTAAGGCTATAACACACACAAGTTCTTGCTATTACAAGGAGTCTAGGTTAACACCACAATTATAGGTCTAAGAAAATTGGGGTGTTACAAAAGGTACAACTCTGAACTCTGCTGCTGCGCTTGATGCTCTGTCTGTGTTGAGTAAGCTTGTTACACCACCACAACATGCATGTTCTGTTACTACTGTTGAATCTGAAGTTATTTATGATGATGATGCTTCTACTATTCTTGATGAAGCTGGTTCATTAGGTCTCTTTTTAGATGCTACTATTGCTAAATCTAAACAAATTAAAAATGCTGAAATTCCTAATGAAAATGCTGGAACACCTGTTAATTCACCTGAATTTACTCGTGATATTTATGACGAGTGTGATGATATGTATGTGGATCTTGATGATGCTCTTGTTGAAGAAATTAATGTTATGAAAGATGTCAGTGCTATGAAAAAACTTGTTAAAAACGTGTTGTTAGATATAATTCATCTCCTGATGCTAAATTTGCTACATCTCCTATAAATATAAAAGATAAAGATTATGATTTCTCTCTTGATTTGGCTCATATAGCTATAGTTGAAAGAGAACCTTTCTGTGGAACTGAAAATGAAAGTGATGTAGAACACATGAATGTATTGTGTGATTTAAGTGGAATATTTGCTGAGTACATGAAAAGACGCACTTACTTTGTTGCTAAAGTATTTCCTTTCTCATTGAAAGGAGAAGTTAAAACTTGGTATAATAATTTGTCTCCTGGTTCCATCACTAGTCCTAAGGGTTTGCTTGATGCTTTCTTTCAAAAATATTTCCCTGATAGTGCTCAACATGATGTTTTGTTAAAAATCTATAATTTCAATCAAGATGAAGGTGAGAAATTGCCCAAAGCTTGGACACGTTTTTTGTCGGGGGGCTGCCTCCCGGGTAGGGGCAGATCCCGGATTAATTCAGTAAGGTGCCAACAGTACTTGACCTTTGGCGAGAGCCAGGGACACCTCCTGGTGTGCTGAAAGGGCAACTTGACCCTTGAGCGCTGGTAGAGTGCAAAGTGCCTCCTGGCAGGCGCAAGGGTCAGCTCTAGCAACTATAAATAGATACCCCCGGCCTTCACAATGGCAGCACAAGCGTCAGCGGGTGGTTCCTCTAAGAACTAGCTTCTCGAAGATGTCTTTGCTGATAGGATAAGACATCTTTGGGAGGCTAGGCCTAGAGATACTCATCCTGAGACGAACTCGGATGTCTCCAGAAAGGATCTCGGATCTCGGGCTCCGAGGAGACTCCCGGAGGGAGGTGTATTCGGTTTAGCCGGATAGGCAATCCGGGTAAGAGCTAACCGGAGTATATGTCTCGGTCTTGATCTTATGTAGGAGAGGCTCACGGTGGCAAGCGAGGAGGTAGCCGGCACGAGGGACCCCGGTAGGCCGTCAACGGTCTATAGCAAGCTTTCCCGTCTGTTGCGGGGGGAAGTACCATTCCGCCTGGCACGGAAGCACGGTCACCTCCCGCCTTACACGGAAGCATGGTCATCTCCCGCCTGACACGGGAGCGCGTCAGCCGGTACGACCGCGGTACGACAAGACCTGACATGCCTAGCCCGGCAATCCGGAAAAGGCTATCCGGGATGGGCCAAGACATGTCTTGTCTCTGGCAGGGGGACAAGGATGGTTCAGGACGGCGCCTGCTGTCCTTATCGAGATGATGACGCAAGGGCTATGCCGGATAGCGCGGCGACTAGCTCACACTAGCCGGTGACGACATGCCGGTTAGCCCTGTCCGGTGGGGCCAAGCCGATTTAGGGTTTCCGGCCCTCCTGGCCGGAACTCTATAAAAGGCGCCATAACTGCTTCTGTGGAGGCGGGACCAACTTGGGAGCCAAAGTTATAGTTGTATTTACTCCTAGAGCTTTTACTTCCTCATACCTTGAGTTCATCTAGTACAGCTTGTTCTTCACTTGGAGAGATCTACGAGCAAGTTGTAGCCCTTATATCACATTCATTTAGAGGGGAAAGGCAGGAGTAGGGGTGTTACCTCCTCACGAGGGCCCTGAACCTGGGTATATCGTGTGTGTGTTGTGTGCCTTCGTGCATTTGTTCTTGTTTGTTAGATCTCCCCTATATCGTATTGCTGTTGTTTCTAGTTCTTGGGAGATCTCGGTTATACCGGGATCCTCCTCGCGTGGGCTATTCAGCTCGCTATCCCTCCCCGGATCCACCAACGTCCGTCGGCCCCACACATTAGCCATCCTATGGCATCTGCCGTGACGCCACCACGACAGTTGGCGCCCACCGTGGGGCAGACAGAGGCGTTGGCTGGTGTACACATCCGTACGGGCTCCCCCGTTCATTTCGACGTTCGGGTTCTCTCTGGCCTGGTCGTAAGGCTAGGGGAGATGGACTTCGTCTGCGACAACGCAGGATGCTTCCGGGACAGACCCTTTCCGGTGAACGGCTGTCTCATTGACTTTGGTGGTTTCACCACCTACATCGCCACCGAAGTTATCTGTAGCTACCCGGACGTGGTCCTGGAAGCTGAGGACCCTCCCATGCTCTGCGCTGCTCAGGGTCTGCATGCCGGTCGCCCCCCCGAGTTCCGTCGCGGTGATGACGGTCGGGGCAACCGAGGAGGAGTACCAAGACGCTGACGGCGACACCGGAAGCGGCCATGTTCGTTTGGCCAAACCTCCTCAGGAAAGAGACGCGGCCCGGGATGGCGATCCACAGCAGTCCCAGCCGCGGTGTCGTACGGATCCCCTGTCGGGCCTGGTGGCTAAGTTAGCTGTACCTGTGGCTACTGAATCGGATGCCCAGGTCACCTCGGCTGACTTGGAGGAGCAGCGGAGGTTGCTACTCGCTGAAGCGCAGGAGATCGCCGAGATCCGTCGCGAGCTCAATGCTAGTCTCCGGGAGTACAATGCAGCTCACGGATTCCTTGAGATAGACTCCCGGGACAAGCGCATCGCAGATCTCCGCAAGAAAGGAAGAATGGTGAATGAGGAGCTGGCAGGTGGAGCCACAACATGTCACACGGGAAGCCGGATTTCAGCGGGGAAGCCGGTGTACAGCTCTCCGGCAAAAACTCTTAGGGCCGCCGAAGCCGCCATGGCCGAGTTGGTGGGGTTATCCGGTGAGGCCCTGCGCAAGCAGCAGGAGCGCGTAAACGAATTGGTGATTGAGGCCAACCGTCAGAATCAGGCCTTCAAGAAGAAGAACCCCAGGGCAGGGTCCCAAGTGCACTCAGCTAGACCCAATAGCCAGAAGTCGGACGGGGAGGCCTTTTCCCCGCATCCGAGCAGAAGCAAGAGCAAGAGCAAGAGCCGGAGCCGGAGTCGAGGTTCCGGGAAGAACAAGCAGCTACAGACTTATGATCCGGCCTTCGCCGATATCCAGCAAGCCGGGCAAGCCGGGCAGCGTAACTCGGGGCAGGCGGGAAGTACCCGTGAGGGTGGTAACCTGGGTGTAGGAAACAATAACCCGGTCGGCCGTGGTAATCCACCCCGGAATCCCCCTCATGTTCAGGGAAACCCGCAAAGGGAGGTCGCCTCTGTTCCACCGCTAGCTGTGATCCCGGCGCAGGACAGGCTAAACGATGGCAACTCGAGACTGCAGCAGCTCGGATATCAGCCTGACGAGAACCCTTTGGGATCTCGTATAGGAACCAGACAGCTGAATCCGGCAGACGCCAGACTCTGGCTCGACCGGATTCATCAATCCGAGATGGTGGAAGAGCAAGGGCCTCCGGGACCTGCCTGCTTTGGACCCCGGATCATGCGGGAACCACCTGTTCGTAATTTTCAGCTCAACAGGGGTGCCAAGACCTATGACGGCAGCAAGAAGCCGGAGGACTGGCTAACCGATTATGTAACTGCAGTAAGCATAGCCGGTGGAAACAGACGATGGGCGGTACGATACGTACCGCAGATGTTGGAAGGACCTGCCCGGATTTGGCTGGGCAACCTGAGAACTGGCAGCATAGACTGCTGGTTAGATTTCGAGGAGGCATTTATCAGCAACTTTACTAGCACGTACAAAAGGCCAAACATGCCTCAACAACTCGCCATTTGTAGGCAAAGGAGCAACGAGACCGACCGGGAGTACCTTACCCGGTGGAGCAATATTCGCAATTCTTGCGAGGGAGTGGTAGAGGCACAGGCCATTTCCTGGTTCGCACAAGGATGCCGGCATGGCTCAATGATGTGTCAAAAGTTGCAGAGAAAGATGCCAACGACCTTGGCAGAGACCATGCGCATCGCCGATACCTACACGCTTGGAGATCCCATGCAACCCCTGGTGGATGTCGGTGACTCCAACAGGAGGAATACGGGACCTCAGCGTTCGGGACCGAGCAGGAGCTATGATCGCCAAGATTTTGGCCAGAAGAGGAATCAGCCCGAGTACCACCATGCCGCACAGCATGTCGCAGCGGTAACCCGGGAGCCAGAGGATGCCGGCAACAGCCAGCGACAAAAGACAAATGGCCCGACTTGGGGTCAGAGTCAGGAGGTGCAAAAGACCTGGGTGGAACAAAAGAAGCCCCTGACATATGAGGAGATGCTGAACAAGCCATGCTGCTACCATACCCTGGAGGCCAGCAAGCCAGCAAACCACTCTACTCGGCAATGCAGCTGGTATCAGCGCACATTGCAGGAAGGCAGCTCGGGAGTTGTTCGGCCAAGTGCTCCGGCATCTCGGCCCAACATTCTGAGACCCCCTCCTCCGACATCGGGGGCCAACGCTATCCGGATCAACCCACCTTCGCGAGGGCCCCCACCTCGGCCAGTGAATATGGTGCACACACGGAACGACAACGGTGCAGGCCCCAGTAACCAAGCCGGACAGCAGCAGAGCAACTACCGGGAGGCAGATCAAAGCTATGTGGTCTTCGTGACCGAGCCTACTGACCAGAGAAGTGTGCGGCAGCGTGCCCTGGAGGTGAATGCTGTGATCCCGGCGGTGCCCAAGTTCTTGCACTGGTCCGAGATGGAGATCACGTGGAGCCGGAAGGATCATCCCAGGGTTATGCCTAAGCCGGGGGCGTATGCCTTGGTGGTGGACCCAACTTTTGTCGTACCCAACCTCAATGTCCGCTTCAGCCGGGTTCTGATCGACAATGGCAATGCCATTAACATCATGTACAAGGACACGATGCTGAAGCTGGGGGTGTCCATGAACACCTTGCTGCCTACCGAGACGACCTTCCACGGCATTGTGCCCGGAGTCTCTTTCTCACCCATGGGAAAAATCTGGGTTGAAGTGCTATTCGGAACTCGGGAGAACTGCCGAACCGAGAGCTTGGAGTTCGAGGTCGTGGACCTCGAGAGCCCGTATCACGCGCTGATCGGCAGACCGGCCCTGGCCAAGTTCATGATCTCAACTCACATGGGCTACCTGAAGATGAAGATGCCGGGACCTAACGGCGTAATCACCATCTCAGGAGACCACAAGCGCTCCATGGAGTGTGCCTCGGCGGGGTCATGCTTAGCTGAGTCTCTGGTGATCGCGGAAGAGAAGAAGAGAATCCAACAGGTGGTGGCAATGGCCAAGACATCCCAACTCGGAATACCCGGGATGGTGAACCCGGAGCAGGGTGCGTCATTTCAGCCCCCCAAGGAGACCAAGAAGGTGTGTGTGGACCCCAGCAACCCGGAGCGCCAAGTGATCATTGGCAGCAACCTGGACAGCAAATAGGAAGGCGAGCTCGTCGACTTCCTCCGTGAGAATCGGGATGCTTTTGCGTGGTCGAGTGACGATCTGCAAGGTGTCCCAAGGGAGTTGGCTGAGCACTCTCTGTTTGTTCGACCGGATGCGAAGCCGGCGAAGCAACCAACTAGGCGCCTCTCGGATGAAAGAAGAGCTGCCGTCATGGAACATCTGGGTATACTGCTGGCGGCTGGATTCATAATGGAAGTGATGCACCCGGATTGGATATCGAATCCGGTCCTGGTAGAGAAGAAGAAGGATGATCCCCTCCTGCTTAAGGTGTGGCGCATGTGCATCGACTTCACCAACCTCAACAAAGCATGCCCGAAGGACCCCTTTCCGCTGCCCCGGATAGATCAAGTGATAGATTCCACTGCCGGGAGTGAGCTTTTGACCTTTTTAGATGCCTATTCTGGTTTTCACCAGATACCTTTGAATCCGGATGATCAATTGAAAACTGCTTTTATTACCCCTTATGGGGCTTATTGCTATCGTGTCATGACTTTCGGTTTGAGGAATGCTGGTGCTACATACCAGAGGTGCATGCAGAAATGTTTGCATGACCAGATAGGCAGGAATGCCGAGGTCTATGTCGATGACATAGTCATAAAGACAAAAGAAAAAGCCTCACTAATAGATGATCTGAGGGAAACATTTAGGAACTTAAGAAGATTCCGGATGAAATTGAACTCGGATAAGTGCACATTTGGGGTTCCGACGGGGAAATTACTTGGTTTCCTCATCTCAAGCCGGGGAATCGAGGTCAACCCGGGTAAAATTCGTGCTATCGAGAGCATGAAGTTGCCCGTGCGTCTCAAAGATGTACAGAAGTTCACTGGTTGTCTTGCGTCCCTAAGTCGGTTTGTGAGTCGACTCGGGGAGAAGGCCTTGCCCCTGTACCAATTGATGAAGAAAAGCAAAACATTTGTTTGGACCCCGCAGGCTGACGCGGCGTTCAACGATTTGAAGAGGATGCTCTCAACAGCACCAGTGTTGGCATCACCGTTACCCAAGGAACAGATGATGCTATACATCGCTGCAACCAACCGGGTAGTCAGTGTGGCAATGG
The DNA here is from genome assembly GCA_026929855.1 of Poa annua. NCBI lineage: Eukaryota > Viridiplantae > Streptophyta > Magnoliopsida > Poales > Poaceae > Poa > Poa annua. Next base: position 94,185,374 of record CM049428.1, on the reverse strand, counting down.
TGGTAGAAAGGGAAGAAGGGGGCAAGCTGATACAAAGGCCGGTGTATTACCTCAGTGAGTTGATCTCGGAATCTAAACAGAACTACCCACACTACCAGAAAATGGCGTATGGGGTGTACATGGCAGTAACCAAACTCAAGCACTACTTTCAGGAACACCCGATCACAGTGGTATGCGAAGCTCCTCTGGCCGAGATCATCGGTTGCAAGGACGCTAGCGGCCGGGTAGCCAAATGGGCCATCCAGTTATCTCCATATGCTCCGGCGTATAAAAGACGAGATGCCATCAAGTCGCAGGCGCTGCCGGACTTTTTGGTAGACTGGGCCGAGATGCAGTATGAACCTCCGATGCCGGATTACAATTTCTGGAGGATGCATTTCGATGGCTCAAAGGCTAAGATCGGATTGGGTGCCGGAGTGGTCCTCACTTCCCCGAAACAGGATGTACTGAAGTATGTTTTGCAAATCCATTTTCGGGCATCTAACAATGTCGCGGAATATGAGGCCCTGGTTCATGGACTGAGCGTTGCCAAGGAGATCGGCATCCGCCGGATAGAGTGTTTCGGTGATTCCGACCTCGTGGTGCAGCAGGTGTCGGGGAATTGGGATGCCCTTGACGCAAACATGGCTTGTACAGGTTCCATGTGCAGAAAATATCCGGTTTTTTCGAAGGATGCGAGTTCAAGCACATACCCAGAGGAGAAAACGAGGCAGCAGACGTCTTGTCCAAGCTAGGGTCATCTCGGGATGCCATCCCACCCGGGATAGCTCTGGAGCATTTGAGGAAGCCATCTATTCAACCCTCACCCGAGTCGGATTCTATCTTCATCCCCAAGGAGCCTGGTTCAGATGCCGCGCCAATGGAAGTAGATGTCGGGAGCATAACATCGAACCCGGGGACTGCGGTACAGTGCTCAGAGGGGCAAAGAAAGATGATGATGGAGGTGATGTCGGCAGAGCCAATGGACATAGACGCTTCCGTGTTCCCGGTTCGACATGTTCCGGACTGGGCACAACCCATTATGGCTTATATCTTGGAAGGAGTCCTCCCGGAGAATGAAGTGGAAGCCCAGCAGATAGTGCGAAGGTCAAAAGCATACACCGTCATCAATCAAGAACTGTACAAGAGGAGTGTCACTGAGGTACTCCAGAGGTGTGAAGAACCGGCAGAAGGACAAGAGATGCTCCTAGAAATACATCAGGGGGAGTGTGGGCATCATGCATCATCCCGGGCCCTGGTGGCGAAAGTGGTCCGGCATGGGTTCTATTGGCCCACTGCATTACAACAAGCAGAGGATATTGTCCGGAAGTGTGGAGGATGCCAGAGGTTTGCTCACCGGATACATATGCCGGCGTCAGCGCTGAAGACAATCCCTATCACTTGGCCATTTGCAGTATGGTGTTTGGATATGGTCGGGCAGTTCAAGCCGGCAAGAGGCAATATGACACATATACTGGTTATGGTGGACAAATTCACCAAGTGGATAGAGGTCAAGCCGATCCGGAAGTGCGATGGACACACCGCTGTGCAATTCCTGAAAGACATCATCTTGAGATACGGGTACCCGCACAGCATTATCACGGATAATGGCACCAACTTTGCTGTGGGGGAATTCGCTCGATTTTGTGCTGAGAAGGGAATCCGGCTGGATGTAGCATCAGTTGCACACCCGGAAGCAAATGGGCAAGTCGAAAGAGCAAATGCCTTAGTCTTAGCCGGCATCAAAGCTCGTTTGATCGAACCATTGTTGAGAACTCCGGGATGCTAGATAGAGGAGTTACCGGCGGTTTTATGGGGTCTCCGGACTACACCGAATAGATCTACCGGGTACACACCATTTTTTATGGTATACGGTGCTGAGGCACTACTCCCGACTGACATACAGTACGATTCCCCGAGAGTGACAATGTTCACCGAGACCGAGGCAAAGGAGGCCCGAGAAGATGATGTAGATTTACTCGAAGAGGCAAGAGAATTGGCACTATCTCGGTCTGCAATTTATCAACAAAATCTCCGTCGCTATCATAGCCGGAAGGTACACCCGAGGGTGTTCCGAGAAGGGGATCTTGTGTTGAGGCTCATCCAACGCACGGCCGGAATGCATAAATTGTCACCTCCATGGGAGGGACCTTTTGTGATAAGCAGGGCATTGCACAATGACTCTTATTACCTTGTAGATGCACAGGAGGCTAGGAAAGGTGTAATGGACAAATCCGGTGAGGAAACCAAGCGTCCATGGAATGTAGCACTACTTCGCCCCTTTTACACATAAAGGGCTCAGTGTATGTTGTATCTCAGTTTTCAGTATTAATGAAAGTAGGGCACCCCGGGAGAAACCCGGGGACTGCCTGGTTATGTGCATATTTTGTTTTTATTTTTGTCAAGTTCATTTGCTGTTTTTTACCGGCATCTCGGGAAGGAACCCGGGGACTGCCGGATAACTATCTTCTGTTTTATTTGTATGCCGGGAAAGTTCCGAGTTCGATTCTCAAAGTCAGAGTAATGTATGTCATATGAATTCATCTTGTGACTCGACTGACGCACGCCGAAATGGTAGTGAAGAGCAAAGAGAGGGAAGGTGGGAAACACGAAAATGATCTCGGGGACTCGGAGCAGGAACTTATCCGGCATACCTGTTTTTTACTAACTCAGTTATTTTTTATGTCGGGAATTCGGTTAGCCAGAACTCGGATTGTTTTAAGTAATGTATGCCGTATGTGGAGTTTTGTGACTCGACTGTCGAACGCCGAAATGGTAGACAAGAGCAGAAATTACCTAAGTACGGTAAAACATGAAAAGCAACTCGGGGACTCATAACAGAATAGATTGACATAAGTTGTTCGGATAGGTAGCTCAGTACGAAACGAAAATAATATAAGTGTATGTTACATCTTGCACCCGGCATCCCGGGGATTTAACAAATCTACTCTTAAGTATTTCTAAGTGATAGGAGAAGTCGGCTTCTCGACGGAGACATCAGCAGAAGCAGCGACCTCGGGAGCAGCAGGAGCAGCAGTGGCTTCGGTTCCGACGGCGGTACTCGGGGCATCAGGGCGCACCTCGGCCTGAGAGGCCTCGGGTGTCGGAGAAGTGGAAACTTCCCGGGGAACCGCGGTCTCGGCAGCAGCGCCAGAGGCAGCGTCGTCTTCCTCCGGAATCTCATCATCCGCATCACCGGTCGCAACGGTTTCTTCGTCATCCTCATAGTCAGATTCGGAGTCGGAAGGAATGACGCTGGCAGTGAAGGAGCGGATGCTGGACCACGAGGCGATGCGATGCGCCACCTCTTGTCGCCGCTGGACCTTAGCCGGATCGCTCAGCCACGGCGAGATCGTCCGCAGGCGCTGGATCGCGTCCAGGTCGAGACCTTCGTACCAGCTAAGTACTTGGGTCAAGACCTGGTCGGCACCAGCACGTGCACCGGAATGCTTCCAAGCGTGGATGCGCCTCCCGGCACACCGGAGTGCGCTCGCGAGTTCGGAGACCGAGAGCGTCGCGCGGATACTCGGCCACAGCGCGCCGTGTACGTGGATCGCAGCGCTTAGCAATTCCGTCCCGATAGACCGGAGAGGCACTATCCGGGCCTTCAACGCGGTGAGGTGATCCTCAATATCCCAGGCGTCCGAGACAACACCCTTCCCGGCACGTTTCTCCCGAGCAGCAGCAACGGCAAGAACAGCAGCCTCCCGGGAGTGCTCAAATTCCCCTTTAAAAAGAAGAGCTGTCAAGCGACTAGAGCATAAGAAGAACTACAACAAAAAAAAAAGAGAGCAAGGAAGGCATGGGGGATGTCGGTCCACTTACTGTTAAGGTCCCGGTTCAGTACGGTTAGCTCGGAGAGCCAGCTATCAGACCGTGACCGGAGAATAGCCAGCCCGGTCTCCGCGAGATGCGCGCGCTCCTCGGACTGATCCAAGGTTTCCCTCTGCTTCTTCGTCGCCTCAACGAAGCGCGTCTTCATCTCGGTCGCAGCAGCCTTGGCCTTTTCGAGCTCGCCGTTGAGTCGCGCGATCTCGGCTTGCGCGGTAGCAAGTGCGGCCTTCTGATCTATCGAGACCTTGCATGCAGCATCCCGCTCCTCCCGGAGGCGCCCCTCGCACTTCTTGGACTGACCGAGGTCAGCAAGAACTCGGTTGAAGATGCTGCAACGTTTCTTGCTGCACTCCTGAAATCAAAATAAAGAAGGATGAGACCAATTCAGAAAATTACGAGATCAGTAACAAGTAATGCCTAACTAGGTGGGAGGATATCGGGGACTCGGTGTCCGAGTCCTAAAGTTTTCTCTAAGATTGGAGCCTAGTGGTCTGCTATTCGGTGGAATCTAGAGCACTAAGCACCAATCTCGGGGACTAGTGGTGATGGAGCAAATTTTGAAACAATCTAGACGATTGGGAGGATCTCGGGGACTCGATGTCCAAGTCCTGAAGTTTTCTCTAAGATTGGATCCTAGTGATCTGCTATTCGGTGGAATCTAGAGCACTAAGCACCAATCTCGGGGACTAGTGGGGAAGGAACATATGCTTATGGGAAAAAGGAAACAAGCTTACCTCGGTCACCCGAGTAACATCCAGCGCGGCCACCTGGAGAGCGTGCAAGGCTTGGGCGTTGCGGCTTGGGCCAGCAGCGTGCAAGTCTCCCACGGTCTCGGAGGCGTCGGCGGCAAGCCAGGCCTGGTTGTATTCATCGACAACGCGTATGCCGGAGCCGCCGGGCGCAAGAAATAGCAGCAACGTCCCGAGATCCTGGAGGCACAAAGGAGCTTACGGTTGCTCGCAACATCCGCAGGGCAGCAGTAGGGATCTCGGCAGGAGGCGGTTGTAACGGTGAAAATGTACCCGTGCGCAGCACCAAGTCTTGGGCAGAGGATGTCGGGGCAGCTGCAGGTTTGGCAGAAGTTGTTTTCTGCCCGGCAACCTTGGGGCGCGACTTTGCAGCAGGTTGATCAGCTTGCCGGGAAGAGGTTGTGGGACGTTTCTCCGGGGCGGTCTTGTTCGTGGCTTGCTGGGAGGGACCGCTTGGCGCGAGCTGCCGGCGTGGGCTCAGAATTTCTGCCTCAAGCCCGGGCACTCGGCGAGGACTTTCCGGAAGAAGAATGTCTCCCGAGGCGGTCGTGGCCGGCACCGGGATCTCGTCGATCACTGGGCGTGCATCCGGAGTCACAACAGTAGCCGGTGCGGCACCGGAAGCAGCAGGCTCGCTTCCTCGAGTAGAAGGGCGAGGAAGAGAAGGGGAAGCCCGAGCCGGGCTGGGAGTCCGAGTTCCGGGAGGAGGAGGAATAGCAGGTGACGGGAGGTTGAGTGCGTCCCTGAAAGAAAATATCTCAGTAATAATTTGTGGAGTAGGCAAAATCATGTGGCATAAGGCAAGGAGAATGTACCCGGAGTCCACAGTAGGGGGGCCCCTCTGCCGGCGCCGAGGAGGCTTCTCGGCCGTTTGTTTATTCGGCTTGCTCCTCTTGTGGGGGTTGCCGGAGTTATCGGCAGCCTCGGTGTCGGAAGCCGCGCGCTTCCGGCTCTCGGCGCGTTTGGTCCCGGCTTCGGAACCACTGCTGAGGCCCAGTTGAGAGGGAGAGCGTCAATCACATCGAGAATTTGGCAGTCAATCTCATCCTCATCACCCGAAGAAATGGAAACTGCCTCTGAGGTTGAAGGGTTACCCGGGGCGGCAGCTTTCACCAGAGGAACGGCGAGGTGCTCCTCACCATCAGGATCTTCCCTCGGCATCTCTTCCGGTGTTGGGAAGTTCGGCGCAAAATTCCCGTTGGCGTGGATAGCGTCTTCCTCGATTTGCCGCTCGAATAACTGCGCAAATAAATCACCACATGATACCCATGTCGGTTTCCAACAAAACCCGGGCGCGAAGGCAAGTTTACGAAAGGCAGATATGAGCACCTGTTTCAGGGGTTTTTTCCGGGATCCCCCGATGGCACCCCAAGAGTAGTCATCCGTCATCTTCGTCCGAGCAATAGCTCGAACGCGGCGGACGACCGCAGTGTGATCTAGCCCAAAGATACTGGTCCGGGTAGGGTCTCAATTCCCGGCCATATGGCACATCTTGTGCACTCGGGTTTGGAGGGGGCAGACGCGGTGAATGATGAAGCAACGCAGGAGATCATCGCCGGTCATCGTGTCGTTCAGCACGTTCAGAACGTCGTGCATGCACCCGACTTCCTCGGTGTCGGGGAGTCGTTTCCAGAGGTTGAATGTGCGCGGAGGACCAATGGCGAACTCCGGCAGATTGATGAAGTCCGGATTCGAGGATCCCGGAGCGTCTCCCGAGCTTTCCCAGTTCTTCACATAAAAGAAGCTGCGCTGTCACTTCCGGCAAGACTCTAGTCCTTTGACTATTGGGAATCCGGAGTCAGCGCGGGGGATGATGGTGGCAGCTCCGCAGTCAACCAAGTCTTTTATCTTCTGATCCGGGTTGGGGATGGCTTGGCGACGAAGGATGAAGTACTTGGCCCAAAGATCCAGAAATGGCCATACGCCGAGATATGCTTCCGCGTAGGTGGTGAAGACCGAAAGCATCATAATGGCGTTGGCGGGGAGATGATGGGGTTGGAGGCTGTAAGTGTCGAGGAAGTCGCGGAAGAAGGGGCTAGCCGGAAGCCCAAACCCACGCTCGAAGTGCGTGAGGAATACAACGTATTCCCCGGGTTGGGGTTCCGGTTGAACCTCGTCCTCCAGGAGACGGCTCTCAACTTGCGGAGGAATCCGGTGGGTTCGATACAGCCAGTCAAAGTCCTCCTGGGTGGTCTCCGATCCATCCCAGCATCCCCGGATACCTTCTTCACCCATGCCGGAGAGGTCCGCAGACGTATCCGGGCTACTCTGCAGGCGCAGTGGCAGTTAGTCGCGGCTAGTCTATCGGGAGCTAAGATGCCGGATCGCAAACTCCTAAACACAACCGAGTTCAGGGCGAGTAAGATCTACCGTGTGCTGATAAATCAAAACTAAAGTGAGGAAAATATACTCGGGCTAAACTCGAACGAGACGTAATGCGAGTGAAAGATCTAAGTCCTACCCCAACGGTGCATCACCGCCGTGCACCCCGTGCGCACCGCTCGAGTCGTGCTCACCGGCGGCGGCTCAACCGCGCGTGTGTTAGAGCACGGCCGAAGGCGAGATGTTATTATACTAAAGAAGATCATCGGGGCGGAGGAAGCAACTCACCGGAGAATAGGAGGTCGGTGACGCGCAAGAGGAACGGCGGCGTTCGTACTCCGGCGAACAGCGAGGGCGGCGGCGTTCGGGCGACGAACACAGCGGAGGCGATGCGCTCGAGACGACGATGAAGGAGAAGCGAAGGAGAGGAAGAAGAGGAGACCGTTCCGGTCCCCTATTTATGGGGGGGATTCGGAGCGGTTTCCCATTTTCCCGCCCACGATCTCCACGATCGTGGGTGGGATCCATTTTGTGCAGTGCGGCACGTGGAGCTAGCCGGAGCGCCCGATCCGGCCACACCGAGGGTCACACGGCCCCAACGGTTGGGCTTCGGATCGGCTGCGGCTCCCGGCGCGCGAACCCAAGCGACGGCGTGCTCGGGCAGAGGCACTCGAGTGCATTTCTGGTCAGACCGGACATCGGGTGGGGCCCGGCTCGAGATCTCGAGTTCGATACGGAGCCACCGGTCACGATTCACTGAGACATCATTATCCGGTTGCAGGCTTCGTCTCCCGGTTAAAACATTCTCGATAAGAAGATCTCGGGAAGAATCGATCTCGGCAAGTAAACGAAGGGTGATGTCATGCGTTCTCGGAAAATAGTTGTTATTTAAAAGCTGATCCCGCACATCATCCGAGGTCGCTGTGCAGCGCCAGCTTCGGGGACTAGTGTCGGGGGGCTGCCCCCCGGGTAGGGGCAGATCCCTGATTAATTCAGTAAGGTGCCAACAATACTTGACCTTTGGCGAGAGCCAGGGACACCTCCTGGTGTGCTGAAAGGGCAACTTGACCCTTGAGCGCTGGTAGAGTGCAAAGTGCCTCCTGGCAGGCGCAAGGGTCAGCTCTAGCAACTATAAATAGACCCCCCCGGCCTTCACAATGGCAGCACAAGCGTCAGCGGGTGGTTCCTCTAAGAACTAGCTTCTCGAAGATGTCTTTGTTGATAGGATAAGACATCTTCGGGAGGCTAGGCCTAGAGATACTCATCCTGAGACGAACTCGGATGTCTCCAGAAAGGATCTCGGATCTCGGGCTCCGAGGAGACTCCCGGAGGGAGGTGTATTCGGTTTAGCCGGATAGGCAATCCGGGTAAGAGCTAACCGGAGTATATGTCTCGGTCTTGATCTTATGTAGGAGAGGCTCACGGTGGCAAGCGAGGAGGTAGCCGGCACGAGGGACCCCGGTAGGCCGTCAACGGTCTATAGCAAGCTTTCTCGTCTGTTGCGGGGGGAAGTACCATTCCGCCTGGCACGGAAGCACGGTCACCTCCCGCCTGACACGGAAGCATGGTCATCTCCCGCCTGACACGGGAGCGCGTCAGCCGGTACGACCGCGGTACGACAAGACCTGACATGCCTAGCCCGGCAATCCGGAAAAGGCTATCCGGGATGGGCCAAGACATGTCTTATCTCTGGCAGGGGGACAAGGATGGTTCAGGACGGCGCCTGCTGTCCTTATCGAGATGATGACGCAGGGGCTATGCCGGATAGCGCAGCGACTAGCTCACACTAGCCGGTGACGACATGCCGGTTAGCCCTATCCGGTGGGGCCAAGCCGATTTAGGGTTTCCGGCCCTCCTGGCCGGAACTCTATAAAAGGCGCCATAACTGCTTCTGTGGAGGCAGGACCAACTTGGGAGCCAAAGTTATAGTTGTATTTACTCCTAGAGCTTTTACTTCCTCATACCTTGAGTTCATCTAGTACAGCTTGTTCTTCACTTGGAGAGATCTACGAGCAAGGTGTAGCCCTTATATCACATTCATTTAGAGGGGAAAGGCAGGAGTAGGGGTGTTACCTCCTCACGAGGGCCCTGAACCTGGGTATATCGTGTGTGTGTTGTGTGCCTTCGTGCATTTGTTCTTGTTTGTTAGATCTCCCCTATATCGTATTGCTGTTGTTTCTAGTTCTTGGGAGATCTCGGTTATACCGGGATCCTCCTCGCGTGTGCTATTCAGCTCGCTATCCCTCCCCGGATCCACCAACGTCCGTCGGCCCCACACATTAGCCATCCTATGGCATCTGCCGTGACGCCACCACGACACTTTTGTTGCATCTTGGGAGGGCAACCGAACCATGATTTGGAAAAAATGATGTACTTGATATATTTTATAGTGGACTAACTACTGAATGCCTAACTTTGTTGTTCTTGAAATGCCTGAATATGATAATATGTCTATTATTCTTGGAAGACCTTTTCTGAACACTGCAGGGGCTGTTATTGATTGCAATAAAGGAAAAGTTACTTTTAATGTTCATCACAAGGAGCATACTGTTTATTTTCCCAAGAAGGTTGAAAGAATGCCTGGAGTTAATACAATTATCAATTTGAGGTCTATTAGAGTGGGAAGTATTGATTGCCCATATAAAGAAGAATTCAAAACTCTCATGATTGTATCCATACCAATTCATTATAAGGTAACATGAGTGTCTCATATGGTTTAAAATCTTTCATGTCATATAAAATTCATTTGGTGGCAAGACTTGATCAACCTTGTTAACAAGTGCATTTTAAATGCATAAAAAGGCTAAACAATTTTCTTTCTCTCATCCTTGTTATACCTACTGTAATATTACTTAGATTGCAATGATTAGTTGAATTTGTTGTTAGAAAATAATTTTCTAGTATTGAATTTAATAATGCAAAATACCAGAAAATCAAAACAAATCTCAGAAAATTAAACTTTTATATGAAAAAACATATTTTTCGAGGAGGCACCAAGAAATGCCAGAGAGCCACTAGGGGGACCCCCTGGTCCACCACATCACCTGGTGGCGCGGCTGGTGAGTGGTCGTGACAGCTGGTGGTGTGGGGCCCACAGCCCCCCCCCCTCACTTGCTCTCTCTCCTTCCCTTACCTTACCGTGTGCAGAAAAAAAAAAATTCCTACCAACGATATCCTAAAAGCAAGCCAAGATCTATTCTATGCAGATATAGTAGTACTAACGGAGATCGGAATACGTACCCTTGTAGACCGAAAGCGGGGATTACGTTCCCGCACAAACGTTGTCGATGAAGACCGACGAAGCCGACCTCAAGGTCGTGTAGAGGAAGCAGACCTCCGAGTACCGCTAGCGCAACACCTCGCAGGGAGTCGCACACGTACGATGGAGACGACGGCCTCCGAAGCTCCAGTCTAGGACGAGCAGCGGAAGACTTGGACCGGAACACCAGCAGCACGGCAGCGGGCTATGGTGGAAGAGATCCCCCTCCTCAGCTCGGCGCGGCTCCGACTTGGGAACCACGAGATCGAGAGAGAAATCGGGAATTAATTGGTGAATAAAAAGGCCAGGGGTGCCCTTTCTTATATAGGCTCCCAGGGGGAGCCAACCTTGCCAGCCAGGCAATGTGGGACTAACCCCCACATGACTGGTGCGGCATTGGAGGGTGCGCCGACCCCCTAGTGGGCCCTCGGCCCACTTGGGTCGGCCCCTCCTGGCCCCCACCGAATCCCCAAGGGGATTCCCCCCCTCTTGGGCCTTCTTTCGACCAGAAGGCCCATTTAGGGAAATCAGCCTAAATAAATTCGAATATAAATATATAAAATCATATTTGCATATTAATTACACTAATTAATATCAAACATAATATATATAATTTTTCCTAGCTCCGAAAACTCTTTCGTCGCTGCCCGATCTCCATCGGACCCCATCGGGACGTTCCCGGTGATCTCTTTCCTTTCCGGTTGTCTTGTCGAAACCCCTTAAGTGTGTTACCCTAGCGGTTCGATATAATAACAGGTATGATCAAGACTCCTCAATGATCAACGACTAACTCGTAGGCCTGGACCCCATGAATTAATCCATGTGATATAACGAATGACTTTCATCTATCAAACCTGAACGTAAAGTGTTAAACCTTTTGCCATAGCGATACTTAGCACGTCCGAGCGTCGTTCCATAGATATCTCCATACCTAATCCTGACCTCGTTACCGACGATGCTACCTTCTACTCGTTCATGATCTCATGTCTCCGTGACCTAGTCACATGCTTGCAAGCTCATTAGACATGATCTCATCGAGTGGGCCCGAGAGTATCTATCCTGCTATGCGGACTGGCAAATCCCGCTCTTGACCCCTCGTCTCAACTACTCCTTGCTGATACCCAAAAGTATCACCGCTATTGTCATACTAAATAAGATACGATGTTTGGTGCGATCAAAGTATCTTCCAGGAATAACAATAAGAGTTGATCTCACGGTCAAAGGCGTAACGACTACGTTCTCCAAATCTGGGTATGTCCATCACATCGTTCTCCAGCGATATGACTCCCATTGCCGACCGGCGCCATGCCCCATGACGGGGAAACTTCGATCATCAATCGCGCAACGAAACTAGTCTTAGTAGAGGCTACAAGGGACCTGGTTGTTTACGTATCACACCCGCATTAATGTTTCCTCTTAATACGGTTCTAGCATGACACAAAAACCTATTATGAACAAACGAGATATGATAAAGAATACACTTTATTAATTGCCTCTAGGGCATATCTCCTTCAGTCTCCCACTTGCACTAGAGTACAACTTAATCTAGATTACAACTTGGTAAAAGCTTAACACCCATAGCTAACTGGTGCTTTTCATGCTTATCAAGCGGGAGAGCCTTCGTCAGCGGATCTGCCACATTCAGATCCGTATGCACTTTGCAAATCTTCACATCGCCTCCTTGTACGTACTGACGCATCACATGGAAGCGTCGGAGAATGTGTTTGGCGGTGGAGTGATACCTTGGCTCCTTGGCGTTCGCAATGGCACCCGTATTGTCGCAGAAGAGGATCACGGGGTCTTGCACGCTCGGGAGCACTCCAAGTTCAATGACGAACTTCCTCAGCCACACAGCTTCATTCGCGGCTTCGCAAGCAGCGATATACTCCGACTCCATTGTAGATTGTGCGACTATGGGTTGCTTCCCACTTCTCCAGCACACGGCGCCTCCATTCACCTTGAACACGTAACCTGTCTGTGACTTACAGACATCGGGGTCTGAGCAGAAACTTGCATCTACGTAACCCGTTACGCCAAGTTCTTCATCGCAGCCACCATACACAAGGAACATTTCCTTTGTCTTATTGAGATACTTAAGAATGCTCTTAACAGCTACCCAATGCGGCATTCCAGGATTACTCTGGAACCGGCTTGTCAAACTTAGAGCTAATGCCACATCCGGTCTAGTACTCAACATTGCATACATGATCGATCCTATGGCTGAAGCATAAGGATGTTTCGTCATTTCGGCCTTACCCAGTTCCATCACCGGACACTGTGCCTTCCGCAATATCTTATTCTTGATAACCGGCAGAGAACCCTTCTTTGCCTTCTCCATACGGAAACGCTTCAGTATTTTATCACGATAAGTACTCTGACTCAGTGCTAATAGGCGCCTTGATCTATCACGATAGATTTTTATGCCTAAAACATATGCAGCTTCTCCTAAGTCCTTCATGGAAAATTTACTGTTTAAATATTCCTTCACGCTATTCAGAAGTTTCACATCATTCCCAATCAGCAATATGTCATCAACATACAGTGCTAAGAACACAACCGAGCTCCCACTCATTTTCTTGTAAATGCAGGTCTCTTCCACATTTTGGATAAATCCAAAACCTTTGATTACCTCATCAAAGCAAAGATTCAAGCTCCGAGATGCCTGCTTCAATCCATAGATGGATCGCTGAAGCTTGCACACCCTTTAGCACTTCCTGGATCGACAAAACCTTCCGGCTGTACCATGTACAATTCTTCCTCAATGTTTCCATTTAGGAAGGTCGTTTTGACGTCCATCTGCCAGATTTCATAATCATAATAGGCAGCTACCGCTAACAAAATCCGAATAGACTTAAGCATCGCTATCGGTGAAAAAGTTTCATCATAGTCAATTCCATGAACTTGTCGGAAACCCTTTGCGACAAGCCGAGCTTTATAGACGGTCACATTACCATCAGCATCAGTCTTCTTCTTAAAGATCCATTTATTCTCGACGGCCTTGCGCCCTTCGGGAATATCCATCAAAGTCCACACTTTGTTATCATACATGTATCCTATTTCGGATTTCATGGCTTCAAGCCATTTCTTGCACTCTAGACTCTCCATCGCCTCCTTGTAGTTCGTAGGTTCGTCTTGTTCGACTAACATGACGGTGCAAACCATGTTGCCATACCACTCTGGTGCGACCCGAGATCTACCAGACCTACGAGGTAGAACATCTTCCTCGATGGTTTCTCCCACTCCTTCCACGGAGGACGTTTCCGGAATTGCTTCCGTTGCGCCACTCGGAATCTCGAGTTCAGGATCAACGATTTCATCGAGGTCTACCTTCCTCCCACTTCCTCCTTTCGCGAGAAACTCCTTCTCTAGAAAGGTACCGGTCTTCGCGACAAAAGTTTTGCCCTCAGTTTGGTTGTAGAAGGTGTACCCAACGGTTTCCCGCGGATATCCTACAAAGACGACTTTCTCCGACTTCGGTTCGAGTTTGTCGGGCTGTAGTTTCTTAACGTACGCCTCACAACCCCAAACCTTCAGAAACGATAACTTAGGCTTTTGGCCATGCCATAATTCATACGGCGTCGTTTCAACGGACTTGGACGGAGCCCTATTTAAAATGAATGTGGTTGTTTCTAATGCATAACCCTAGAAGGACACTGGCAGATCGGTAAGAGACATCATAGATCGAACACTATCCAGTAGAGTACGATTACGTCGCTCGGACACGCCGTTACGCTGCGGTGTTCCGGCCGGCGTAAGTTGGGGTACTATGCCACAACTCTTCAGATGTGTGCCAAACTCAAAACTCAAGTATTCTCCACCGCAATCGGATCGGAGGTGCTTGATTTTCCTATTAAGCTGATTCTCAACTTCACTTTGGAATTCTTTGAACTTTTCAAACGTTTCAGACTTGTGTTTCATCAAATAGATATAACCGTATCTACTCAAGTCATCAGTGAAGGTGACGAAGTAACGATAACCATTGCGTGTCGAAACGCTCATCGGTCCACACACATATGTATGTATGATCCCCAACAAATCCGACACCCGTTCAACGAAACCTTTGAACGGTGTCCTGGTCATTTTGCCCATAAGGCATGGTTCGCATGTATCGAGGGATCCGAAATACAACGAGTCCAAAAGTCCATCGGAGTGGAGTTGCTTCATGCGCTTTACACCAATATGACCAAGACTGCAATGCCACAAATACATGGCGGTATCGTCACTACACTTAATCCGTTTGGCTTCTATGTTATGGATGTGAGTACTACGATCGAGATTCAACAAGAATAAACCGTTATTCTCGGGAGCATCAACATAAAATATATCATTCATATAAATAGCACAATTGCTTGACACTGATTTAAATGAATAACCGTCTTGTAACAGGCAAGACCCACTTATAATGTTTACACTCAAGGATGGCACAAAATAACACTTATTTAAAACTAAAACTAATCCCGATGGTAGATGCAGAGGGAGCGTGCCGACAGCCACCACGTCGACTCTCGATCTGTTGCCGACGCGCATCGTCACCTCATCCTTCGCCAGCCGCCGTCTATTCCGTAACTCCTCCTGAGAGTTACATATATGAGCAACAGAACCAGTATCAAATACCCACGTGTTGCTCCGGGCGGATGTAAGGTACACATCTATAACATGTATATCAAATATACCTTGCTCTTTGTCGACCGTCTTGCCAGACTTCCTATCCTCCAGATACTTGGGGAAGTTTCGCTTCCAGTGACCCTTCCCCTTGCAGTAGAAACACTCCACGCTAGCTCTGGGACCAGACCTGTTAGTCCTGGGCTTGGCAGCCAACTTTGCCTCCCTTCTGGACTTCCAGCTCTGCTTTCCCTTGCCACCGGATTTCTTGTAATCAACGGTCTTGTTGACCATCAACAGCGTGTGCTTCTTCTTAATCTCTACCTCAGCAGTCTTGAGCATCACGAACACTTCACCCAGGGACTTAGCCATGCCGTGCATGTTGTAGTTCATGACGAAGCCTTTGTAGCTTGGCAGCAACGATTGCAACACCCTGTCAATCGCCAGCTCATCGGGAATCTTGCATTCCAGAGCATTCAGGCGTTGAACGTAGCCAGACATCTTGACTACATGCTCGCTCACACTGCTATGCTCTTCCATCTTGGCCGAGAAGAACAGCTCAGAAGCCTCATATCTCTCAGCCTTAGCCTGCGGCGCGAAGACAGCCTTAAGATCCGAAATGATCTCAAAGGCGCTCATCTTCTCAAAGCACTTCTGTAGGTCGGCTTCCATGGCGTAGAGCATGCCACTCTGGACAACGGCAGAATCCTCCGATCGGGTCTGGAAGACCTTCTTCTCATCCTCAGAGGCATCATCTGCGGGAGGGTCACCTATGGCGGCCTCAATGACGTAGGCCACCCTATGGGGAGTGAGGAGGATCCTCAGGTTGCGGAACCAGGCCATGAAGTTTGACCCATTGGTCTTAAGCTTTTCTTTCTCAAGGAACAGACCTAGGTTAAACGAGGGGCGAGACATCTACAATGGAATTTGCAACAACATAAGACTTTGTTCATAATAATTTTGAGTTATAGTATTTTAGAAAATAACTAACATAACTCCCACTCAAACGAACATCCCTCCTGGTCGTTCAAGCGATTACACGACCCCCATCCATTGCACCACCCCTCATCATCAGAGCCGGCGGCACAACTTCAAGAGTAGACAAAATCGTCCGCCACACCAATTTTGTGACTCGTGCTCGACCGTTTGGTCTTCCTGTTCCGAGGCCATATTTCTGAATATGCTAGGCTCGCCACCAAAGACCTCCACGCTGACGCTTGTGCAACATGGCTTACACCCACTGTATGCGAACGACGAGATGTCTGACACTCGATCATCACGGCCTGCCTCATAACGTAGAACTTTCTTGGTGGTGCGCGTTGGAGGGAGAACACTAGTGGTATTTTGAAGGGATCATCTTATATAGCTACCGCCGTGTAACTAATGTATACTATACACACAATCACACAATATAAGATGCACACAAAACATCAAATGTAATGCAATGTGCTATAGTCCATTGCACCATGGTCTTCTTGGCGCCCGCAGTTTATAAACAATTTAATAAACCTATCTTGACCATATCACATAGCCCCTGCAAAATAAAGTTAGACACTTCTACTTTATCTTTTGCATATTTTACGTGGCTTGGGGCTTTCGTAAATAGAACCGCTTCATACCTACGAACCTTATGACCACAACAACGATCCAATAATTGCATATTTAAGCATCCCTTTCGGGCCCTCCATTGAAAATACGAAGACCAACTAAAGAGAGAGAAACTGACACCCGCCAGCCACATATACGGTACAAGCCGTATGTCAGTAGTGGAACCAGTCTCGCGTAAGGGTACGCTTAAAGTCGGTCTGGGCCGCTTCATCAACTCAATGCCGCTCGAATACACAAGTGCACGCTAGAGGGTAGCAAATAACATGAACGGTGCCCCCGTGCAGAGCACGAGTTCTAACAGCGTACAACTATATCTACGATAGATCGGCTCTGATACCACTGAAGGGGACCGTGTGCAGAAAACAAAAAATTTCCTACCAACGATATCCTAAAAGCAAGCCAAGATCTATTCTATGCAGATATAGTAGTACGAACGGAGATCGGAATACGTACCCTTGTAGACCGAAAGCGGGGATTACGCTCCCGCACAAACGTTGTCGATGAAGACCGACGAAGCCGACCTCAAGGTCGTGTAGAGGAAGCAGACCTCCGAGTACCGCTAGCGCAGCTCCTCGCAGGGAGTCGCACACGTACGGTGGAGACGACGGCCTCCGAAGCTCCAGTCCAGGACGAGCAACGGAATACTTGGACCGGAACACCAGCAGCGCGGCAGCGGGCTATGGTGGAAGAGATCCCCCTCCTCAGCTCGGTGCGGCTCCGACTTGGGAACCACGAGATCGAGAGAGAAATCGGAAATTAATTGGTGAATTAAAAGGCCAGGGGTGCCCTGTCTTATATAGGCTCCCAGGGGGAGCCAACCTTGCCAGCCAGGCAATGTGGGACTAACCCCCACATGCCTGGTGCGGCATTGGAGGGTGCGCCGGCCCCCTAGTGGGCCCTCGGCCCACTTGGGTCGGCCCCTCCTGGCCCCCACCGAATCCCCAAGGGGATTCCCCCCCTCTTGGGCCTTCTTTCGATCAGAAGGCCCATTTAGGGAAACCAGCCTAAATAAATTCGAAAATAAATATATAAAATCATATTTGCATATTAATTACACTAATTAATATCAAACATAATATATATAATTTTTCCTAGCTCCGAAAACTCTTTCGTCGCTGCCCGATCTCCATCGGACCCCTCCCGGGACGTTCCCGGTGATCTCTTTCCTTTCCGGTTGTCTTGTCGAAACCCCTTAAGTGTGTTACCCTAGCGGTTTGATATAATAACAGGTATGATCAAGACTCCTCAATGATCAACGACTAACTCGTAAGCCTGGACCCCATAAATTAATCCCTGTGATATAACGAATGACTTTCATCTATCAAACCTGAACGTAAAGTGTTAAACCTTTCGCCATAGCGATACTTAGCACGTTCGAGCGTCGTTCCATAGATATCTCCATACCTAATCCCGACCTCGTTACCGACGACGCTACCTTCTACTCGTTCATGATCTTATGTCTCCGTGACCTAGTCACATGCTTGCAAGCTCATTAGACATGATCTCACCGAGTGGGCCCGAGAGTATCTATCCTGCTATGCGGACTGGCAAATCCCGCTCTTGACCCCTCGTCTCAACTACTCCTTTCCGATACCCAAAAGTATCACCGTTATTGTCATACTAAATAAGATACGACGTTTGGTGCGATCAAAGTATCTTCCAGGAATAACAATAAGAGTTGATCTCACGGTCAAAGGCGTAACGACTACGTTCTCCAAATCTGGGTATGTCCATCACATCGTTCTCCAGCGATATGACTCCCATTGCCGACCGGCGCCATGCCCCATGAACGGGAAACCTCGATCATCAATCGCGCAACGAAACTAGTCTTAGTAGAGGCTACTAGGGACCTGGTTGTTTACGTATCACACCCGCATTAATGTTTCCGCTTAATACGGTTCTAGCATGACACAAAAACCTATTATGAACAAACGAGATATGATAAAGAATACACTTTATTAATTGCCTCTAGGGCATATCTCTTTCACTTGCTGCTCATCTCCTGTGATTTCGATCTCCACATTCAACAAATTTCTGCTGCTAAAATTCGGTGAATCTCCTCTCCGGTTTGTGACTCCTCCGAATATCGAAGTAGAATTTTGTTTAATGGTGTATATATGAATTATTTTGATGATGTAGATATCTTGTTTAGTGAGTTTGAATGCTTGTTCTAAGTTGAAGAAACTAGTTTTGATGCATGCTTAAGCCTCTAGCAAGTCATTATAGTAGTTTCCCTTCATTTAGTTGGCTAAGAATCGATTTTTATGATGTTTGTTGAAATTTTCTGAACATGGAAGGGAATTCATTTGCACTAAATCCTCATGAGATAGTGTTGGAAGGAAAATACAAAGTTCACAAAGAGAAAGGAGTGTACCTTGCCGTCTACCCATGCTCGCAATTTATGGAATTTGCAGGGATTACACAAGATTTTCATACTCTCTTATCCAATGCAGGATTGGAACATTTTCGTGAGGATCTACCTTACCAATATGCTATTTTTTGTCTATGTAGGTGGTGCAGAATTTTCGTTGCAAGTTGAACTCATCTAACCCCACCGTGCATTACACAATTTACAACAAATCCGTGGACTTGTCTTTTGATGTTTTTTATTCAGTGATGAGGGTTCCAAATAGAGGATAAGTGGAGAAGCCGAAGGGTAACCCAAGGCTATTGATGGATGTGTATGAAGAAATCTTCTATGTGAGAAGTTTCTCTAAGGATGATGGTAAAATCAGGAATATTCACCTCCCTTCCATTCGTTATTTTGCATACTTCATTGCTAAGTGTGTTCTAGCTAGGAGATTTGTTGGTAAATTAGGCTTGCCTGATTTAGCTTTTCTTGCTGCTGCATTGTGTCATGATAGGATTTATACCTTGGGTGCTCTGATTGCTCACCGTTTCGCGGCTAACCGCTAGAAGGGAGGAATTTATGGTGGACTAGTTGCTTCACGATTATTAGCTTTGCATTGTTTAAACCCCCATCCTCAGGATTTGCTGTTATTTATGGAAAAACTTGATATTGAGTCAATGAAGAGGCATGAATTTATTGCTTGAAGTGGTAGCTTGCATTACCTCCCTTATAGCATAACTTATTCAAAGAGGAAACACCTCAAAGTAACTATCATTGAGAGAATTTTTATCTTGCCTGCACCTCTTCTTAACATTGTTGGCAGGGAGAACTTGTCAGTCTCAGAGGCTGAGTTGGATACACTTGTGGAGCAGCCCCGCTCGGATAGTAGGGGCCATGACGAGGAGTATGGGGCTGGTTTTGTTCAGCCCCCAGAGATACCCAGCTTTGTGTACCCGGATCCGGGTATGCAGGACCTTCAGGATCTTCCTCCACCGTAGCCGATGCAGAGTACGACTACACGGGGCATAGCCCACCGAGTTGGGACGATTATTCACCTTGGGAGTGATCTCCACTCAGTCCAAAAGTCTAATCTTGGGGTGAGGTATACCGATGCACACTCATTTACACATCATTATCATTCGGTCCTTTCTATAACCATGTTTCGCTTTAGTTTTCTTTCTTTCATTTGTTTATGCTTGTTTGCTTTCCATAAACCCAAAAATACCAGACAGATTTTGTTATTTCTCTTTCAGGTTTGTTTTAGTATCTAGTATTAATATGCTTAGTATTTATTTCAGTTTGATATGCAAAAACACTAAAATATTTTGCTTTGTTCTGTGTTGTTTCGCGTAGGGACAGATTTCTGCTGTCCACCGTTAAATTCATAACTTATTATAGGAATGTCGGAATGACCTGCAATTTGGTGTGCATATTCGTGAGATGTGTACGCAACTTTCATTAGTTTTGAGTTTTCTGATCTGGTCATGTTAAGATCCTCGAAAAAAATCGTATTTGATGGTTGTTCTGTTGTTAGTTTCCAAATCTGAAAACCCAAAAATATGTGTTGTTTCTCTTTGCTTTTGTATAGTTTGTTCCAGAGGTCATTATCTTCAAATACTCCATGGAGCTTGGTTATTATCTCATATCTTTCAAACACACAAGTGATAAGGCAAATATGATGATCTATAACAATTTTGAATTGGGTAAGAGGCTGGTAATGAACTCTATTTGTTTCTCATTTTAGTACATGTACTCATTCATGTGAGCATGCTTAGATGGTTTGCATAAGGTATATGTCGATTGGTGGATGCTTAGTAGTTCGTGTTCTCTTATGATCGTTTCCAATTTATTTATGATGGATGTCATGTATCTTTGGATATTTGCTTGCATTGCTTTGCTCATAATATAATATGACATTGTGGTATCCTCCTCTAAACTATTCACTCGAATTGACTTGGCACATGCTTACATATGTTATGACTGAAAACAAAAGGTTAATTAAGGCTTGATGACATATTTTGACTCAAAGTTCTTGTATTTTTATTATGCCTCCGTTAATTCTATTTCGTCCAAGGCATGATTATGACGGTTATTGCTCTCTTGAATTGTCGCTTTCCCATCTTTTGCTAGCCTCCACTTGTACTAAGCTGAGATAATGCTTGTGTTTCCAAATCCCTGAAAACCAAGTTATTCCAAAGAGTCCACCATAAATACCTATACATGGAAATTTCAAACCATTCAAGTAAATTCGCATGTGCTATCTTTAGAACCTTCAAACACTTCTCAATTTGTGCCACTGTTTTGAACTCATTAGGAAGTGGTAGTTGGTCTTGTTATCTTCCATACTAATTAAGTAATTGACCTGCATGCTACATCTGCTCGTCACTAATTTTGCAAAGGGCTGGTTAGACCATTGTAATAAAAAAAAGGATTTGAGAAAAAATAAAAATAGGCACTCCTCCATGGTTTGAGATTGTTTGGTGGGCACCCGAGGATTCGGTTAGCCATGATATTGTTAGCAAGTTGGGGAGGAGTATCAAGCTATCAAAATATATGAATATAAAGATGCATATTACAAGTGCTTTGTTTAAAAAAATAATCGGAACCGCTCTCAAAAACAATTTTACCTCCGTTTTCAAAATAATAAGAAGCTCTAGCACATGTTGAATCCCTACTTCCCTCAATGAAGGGCATATCTTTTACTTTACTATTGAGTCTCCATCCTTCTTTTAGCACCTTCTCGAGAGCATAACTGTCATTCTTAGTGTAATGTGCTTGTCCCTTAATATGTTAACCGCGGTGTAATCTAGATGCTTTTATCTTTGATATCTTTATCTCTAGTCTTCCTTTGAAACTCAGAGGTGCCTGGGCATTTATGTTTTGTTGTTACATTCGGGCTAGTGAGATACCACTTCATCATACTTTCTTGTGATCTTTGCAATCATGTGAATTGATATGTTTCAAGTTATTTATCATCGGTATAATTGACATCTTTTCATGGTTTACATAATTATTGGGTGGCACCGTTTATATATGTCTTGTTATGAATAGTCTTAGCATTTGTCCTCATAATAAGAATATTTACATCACATGAACAAATAAGTTCATGGAAGTTCTTTTATCGCACTTAGTTGTTAACTGAATTGCTTGAGGACAAGCAATAAGCTAAGCTTGGGGGGAGGGGGGTTGATACGTCCAAAACGTATCTACTTTCCCGAACACTTTTGTTATTGTTTTACCTCTAATTTGTTTGTTTTGGATGCAACTAACATGGACTAACGCTTTTCAGCAGAATTACCCTGGTGTCTCCTTTTTGCACAGAAATATCAACTTCGGAGAAAAAGCCTAAAAAGCAACCAGGAGTTATTTTCCATCCGAGAGGGACCAGGAACCACAAAGACCAAACGGAGGAGAGGCCTGAGGGGGCCACATCACCGGGTGGCGCGGGGCACATCTCGCTGTGCCAGGAGGTGATGTGGCCACCTCGGCCACCACCTCGCGACCTCCTCGCGGCTACTTAATCCTCCTGACCTAAAAACGCTGGGGGGTAGCCACTTTCCAGAGAACACCACCGTACGCCGCTGTCATCGCGAACCCTAGTTTGGGGACCAAAAGTCTCTGTTCCGGCACACTGTCGGGACGGGGAATCGAAGGGGATCATCGCCATCGTCATCTCCACCGCCTCTCCATCAACCATCCATGTTTCTTCCGTCCATGAGTGAGTAATTCACCGCTGTAGACTTGAGGGGATGGTAGGGATTGGATGAGATCACTCATGTAATAGCTGTAAGATTGTTAGTGCATAGTGCCTAGTATCCGTTATCGGTGTTTTACGTCATTGTTGCAACTTGTAAAAATGCTTAATGCTTGACACTAGGGCCCGAGTGCCAAGATTTCAGATCTGAACATGTTACTGTATCATGATAATAATTATTGTTTTGGATCATATCTATGAGTTGTATACACATATTATTGTCCGGAACCGATGGCCCCAAAGTGACAATAATTGGGATAACTGGAGGGAATGACTATGATGTGAGGATCACATGTATTAATAGAGTGTTAATGCTTTGCTCCGGTACTTTATTAAAAGGAATACCTTAATTGACAGTAGTTTCCTTGAGACCCCGCTGCAAACGTGCTGGCAGGACAAAAGATGATGTGCAAGTTTCTCATTGCGAGCACGTACAACTAAATTGAAATACATGATTAGTTCATACTTGGATGCTTTATATTATTTATCTACAAATGACTATGCTATGTTATTAAATGAACTATCTTATCCATGCAACGCCCGTACATTCGTCGCTATGCCTTACAGTATTTTAATCATGTTGTCTATATCTATCACAATCGGTGTCTTAATTCTCCTACTACTGTTATTTCACTGTTGTCTCTGCTATAAAACGGTTGCCACTGATAATCTTCCTCGAGCAAGTCTATTCACAGGTGCAGCTGATCTGACAAATCATCTGTTAAAACTTATAAATATTCTTTGGCTCCCCTTGTGTCGAATCAATAAATTTGAGTTTTACTTCCCTCGAATATTGTTGCGATCCCCTATACTTGTGGGTCATCACGTACCCGCCGTGCCACACACGAAAGCCAGACTATAACTACAGGGGCAGGGGTGGGAGAGAGGAAGCTAGCACCTCTGAAGCCGGTGGTCAGAGGGACGACGAGGCGACATGGACAGAGGCGGAGAGTTCACCAGATCTAAGGAGCACGCACTAGGACAGACGCCCCCGCACAACTCGCACGCCACCACCAAGCATGAGCAAGAGCTAGAGAGGGGCACCACCGGAGCACCGAGAGACGCCAGCAGCGGACACCACCGGAGGGAGCACCATCGCGACCGATGCCGGTAGCAACGACAGAGAGGGGAGGCTCGCCGGAGGGAGGGGGAGGAGAGGACGCCCTGGTGCCAGTCTCGAACGACAAGGGAGCGGGTCTTTCGATCGATCGACTCAAACTTATGAGATAATGCAATAAATACTACTTATTTATTTGCCTCTAGGGCATATCTCCTTCAGTCTCCCACTTGCACTAGAGTACAAATAAACCAGCTGCATTTTACTTTATCAAAATCCCTTATCAAATAAGAATCATTTGATGATGCTTGCTTGTGGAAAAGTGTTACTACACAATCCATGATTGTGCATGCTTTTGCGATTCACTGACATCAACTTGCTTGATATCATTATGTTGTCTAACAACATATATGAAAATACCGTAACTAAGTGAGACTTATGTTTCCCAGCGCATACTCTGATTATACTAACCAGATAACTGCCCTGAAAAACACACTCAGCCATATAGAGCCCCTTGTAACAATTACAAACTCGCGATATCTACAAACTTTCACACCAATGTAGAAAACTTGACATTCAAATGTCAATACCTTAATTAACGTACTTCTACTTCCAGTAAATTCCAAATTTACTTTCATAACTGCTCTTATTCCAAGAACATCGGTTATATTTCATCGAGCAGTCAATATGGTTTCTGTATGATGTCTAATATTACATAATAGACCCACATGTCATACAACCATTACTTTCATGCATCATTACTCTTAATGATCAATTGGATTTCAAAGGACCATCCTTTTGATTCTAATATGACTCCTCAGATATAATCCAAAACAACTCGACTAACTATTTTAAAATTCCCGTTCTATTTCAAAATAGATACTGACTTTCAAATAGTTTCACAACTTCATCCTTCTTATCTATTCTACTGGTATAATTTCACAATGTGTCATTTACACAAGATGAATTCGGCTCCCACTCAAATTATGTCTCCACATATTTGAGAACACACGCTCCCACTAAAAAACGTGTCATCCACATATTTGAGTTCCTGAGCTCCCACTCAAAAATATGTTCTTCACATATTTCACCTGAGTGAACTAACTATGACTCCCACTTAAATTGACATTTTGGTCAAACCAAAATCATTGATCTACTATCAATTCGAATTTAATACAAACTACAGTATTACATTAATATAAATCACTCAGACTTCAAGCATGTCTACATAAATGTAGTCAACAAATTTGATCTTGTCCAAGACACATTTCTTCACAAGACATGCTATCGCGTCTTTCTTATAGTTACATTTCTCATATAACACCTTATATGATGATTAAACAATCTTATTCCTCTAATAAGAATTGCAGCAACAATTACTCTCTTAATCCTTTCAAATGCAACTTTGGATTTCCAGGCTCAAAAGCCTTTGTTCGTATTCCGATATTTTCTCAACTTTCTTTGTATTCATAAAGTGCACCTCGATCTGTCAACAAGATCTGAAATACTTAATACAGCGCTGTGACCAGACAGCAATATTAAATATAACAACACTTTATTTAGAAGTTTCTTTCATGAAAATATTATGATCTTTATGAAGAGAATTGCAAGCAGAAAACAATTTTCTAGTCTCCCTCACTCTTAATCACTAAACTTTCATTAGCAGACATATACTCTTTGGAACACCTTCCAACATAAGTCTGACACTTTATTCTAAACTTCTAATTCCAATCCATAAACCATAATTCGAAAAGTCATCTTTTCTCGGAATTACATAGACAACAAACTGAACTTTGTTTCTAATTGGTTTTGGAATACACTCTCATCCAATGCGAGCAATCTACAAAGAACCACTCATGTATATTCCGAATTATCGCATAATCATATACATTTCGACATTACTGTCGATCCTACGAATTCTTGTTGAGAAAAATATCTATTTTCTAAAGTGGACATCGACTATAATGTTTCGAACATATTAGGAGATTCTAAGACTGATTCTGACAGACCACACTTTATTTAAAATAGAGCATGATTATAATTCCCCACATATCACTATATATGACATTATAATTTTGTGAAACAAATTTCCACAAGCCTCTTGCGTTGAAAACATAATTCAAAAATATTGTCCTTTGATCGAATTTTGTGAATACAATGTTCACTAATCTTTCTTCTGAAAAACCCCATTTGATCTATTATCAAATTAATCTCAGACTCCATAATTTATCGGGCAAATACTCCTATTCACCAAAGTCATGGAGGAATTTGGATCAAGTAGTAAACACCATTAATTAGTCATTAAAAATGACACTCAATTAATTTCCGCCAGTATTGCAGCTTCAATACTTGATTTCAAACTTAATCAACTAAGCACTTGAAATACTTAAATGGATCAAGACACGCATTACTTCTTTCATTGCTTTTATGACTAAAGTCGACGGTGTTTGTTCTAGTAATAGAACTCTTATTCATAGGACACGCTATTTTATCATTTCTACAATTATGAATACTTATCATACAATCAATGTAACTGAGATGTGGAATCTTTATTCATAAGATAAAACAACTGACTTGTTCCATAACATAAAACAACTGAACTTGTCTTATTACATGAATAACTTTGTCTTGCAACAATCAAGACACACACACTCGCTCACTATTACAAAAGATCGTATCAAAAACTATTAATGATAACTATGATAACTTGAGGACGTGAACACCAAAAGGCCATCAACTCCTTGACTACCAGCTTCAGCGCCAGGTCACATCAAACTGCGCCGCATATATGTGATAATCAGGATCTGTTTCACAAACAGAACAAGTATCAAATACTTCATCATATACCAAGGGCGAATTCATAATTCTGCATATATCAAATATATACCTGTAGCATCGAAGATCTCTCCTTCGATGGAATCAACCTTCAGAGACTGGAACTCACGTACGAACTTGTAGAAGTTCATATCGTCGGCTTTCAAAATGTACTTGCGCACATGCTTCTCATAGCTCGGAGGTAGAGATATCAGGACAGTCCGAATGGCACAAGAATCTGCCATCCAGTAATCGAAGACCATCGTCAGCTGGAAGTAGATGTCATACAATCTCTTCAAATGTGTCTTCAGACAGGTATGCTCCTCCATGTGAATGGTCTGGAACATTCTAAGCTGCCTGAATTGCTCACGCTTTAATTCATCTCCGAAGTGAGTCTTTATCGCATCTATCATGACGCTTGTCTTTCAACTCGGGTGCCAGGCATACGGTCATGGTGATCTCCACTTCAATGAATATGTCTCGACGCCTACGGAAATCGTCTTCCTCCTCCTCGCTTGCAGAATCTCCTGGTCCTCCTCCTAACGGTTCATCGAGAACATATAGGATGTTGTTGTGTTCGAGAATGTTTCTAAAACCCCTGTACCATCTGATGAAGTTTGACCCGTCGGCTTCTAATGTAGCATCCGGGCTCTTGAGGAAGTAACCGAAGTATAGTTGCGTAGTCTACAGATGTGATCGCAAAAGAGGTAAGGTTAAGTTTATAATATGTAGGTGAGTTTTAGTTCTATAATCTCATTATCAAAAACACACCACACCAAGATTATTATCCCTAAAAATAATAATGGCGATGACACGACCCTCATCCACCACACTACCCCCGATCATCACGGCCGGCAGCACAGCTTCAAAGGTGGACATAAAATGTCGATCATAACAACTCTATGACTCGTGCTCGATCTTTCGATCTTCCCGTGTTCCGAGGCCATACCTCTGAGTATGCTAGGCTCGCCAATCAAACCTCGAAGACCCTACGCGTGCAACATGGCTTACACCCACTGTATGCGAACGACGAGATGTGGGACACCCGATCATCACGGCCTGCCTCATAACGTAGAACTTTCTTGGTGGTGCGCAACGAGGGAGAACACAATTTTGGTATTTGTTAGGGATCATCCTATTTACGACGCTACCATTGTATATCTAGCATATAAGCAATCAATAGGATGCACACACAACAGCACACAATAATGATGCAATGAAGTGCGATGTGACATGGTCGATGCGCCTGGACCTTCATGGCGCCATGTGCCTGGCCCCCGGCGCCCCGGCATGGCTCCGAGTCTACAGAGCCCTCCATTGCCTTCGACAGTATGAGTAATATCAAAACTTACCGTAACCATGTCACATAAAATAACGCCTCTGCAAAACAAAGTTAGACGCCTCTAGCTTTATTTAGTTTTGCAAGTTTTACGTGGCATAGAGGCTTATTCGTAAGAGAATCGCTTCCCTACCTACGAACTTTGTACCACAACGTCGATCGTATAATTGCATGTTTAAGCATCCCTTTCGGGCCCTCCATTGAAAATGCTTTGCCAACTAGAGAGAGAGAAACAGACACCCGCCAGCCACAGATACGGTGCAAGCTGTATGTCAGTAGTGGAACCAGTCTCGCGTAAGCGTACGCGTAAAGTCGGTCAGGGCCGCTTCATCAACTCAATACCGAAGGCATCGCAAGTGCACGCTAGAGGGTAGCAAATATAAGAAAGACGCCCTCAATCAACATGAGTTCTAACCGTACCAGCAGTACTACGCATAGATCGGCTCTGATACCACTGAAGGGGTTACGGTGCAGAAAACAATAATTTTCTAGCGTACGAAACCCTAACTAGACAGGATTTATCTATCTAGTACATGCGATAACGGTGGCGGAACGGGTTACATTACCTCCATGTAGACCGATAGCGGGGATTACGCTCCCGCACAAGCGTTGACGATGAAGTCGTACGTAGCCGACCTCGAGGTCGCGGAGAACTTGCCGCGATGTCGGAGTCGATGACGCCGGGGTGTCGATGACGATCTGCGTCGACGGGCGTCGGGCGGAAGAAGGCAGAGCGCCAGCACCAGGGCTGGTGCGCCGGCAGCAGAGGGGGGGAGGCGCGGCGGCTGCAGGGGGCGAGACGACGTCGCCCAAGCTCCTCAAAAGAGATGCCTCCGAGCACTCACAAACATACGGAGCTTAGCGACAACTCCCGGTCATTCAGATCCAGCTGAAATCGCAGGAGTAGATCTTATCTGGAATCCCGCAGAGCAACGGCGCTCTGCGGTATGGCTTAGGTGGAGAGAGACCCCCTTCCTCAGCTCGGCATGGCTCCAACTAGGGAACCACGAGATCGAGAGAGAAATCGGGAATTAATTGGAATTTCCTATGAATTAAATCAATTAATATGTCTTGGTATATAAAGGGGGAAGGGGGTGTGCCAACCCCCTTGGCTCCCCCATGTGGGACTAAAGGAGGAGAGGGGAGGGGGGGTTCGGCCGAACCCCCCTTGGGCTTTCCCACTCCTAGTCCAACTCAGACTAGGAGGCCCAAGCCTCCGTTTCCTTGTGGGGTGCGGCTCCCCCTTCTTGGGCCCTCTTAGGGCCCATGTAGGTGGGAGCCCCCTTTTTCCTTTATTTAATTAATATTAAATTAATATAAAATTCCCATTAATTCATAATTAATATATTTATATATAATTCAATATCCCTTGACTCCGAAACTATTTCGGAACCACCCGAACAACTTTCGGACATTCCTGGAACCATTCCATACCTTCCCGGAACTCCTTCCGGACCACCAGAACTCTTTCCGGATCATTTCTCTCTCTCCAACAAACTCCTATAAAATTCCAGAACCTATCTCCTAGCGTCGCTAAGACCTTATGTTTGTTACGCTACGGTTCGAGAACACTCCAGACATGGTCGAGACACTCCGCTCACCAATGATCGTCAGGGATACCTGGAAATATATGACGACCCCTGTGCATTCCACGAATATCGTCGTTGAACCATAAATATGACATTCATTCCCTTTGTCTCTGCGATACTACCTTGTCCGAGATATGATCGTAGACACACCGATGTCTTTGTTGTATCTCGTTACCGACGAAGGTTATTAACTCGTCTGTGATATTACATCTCGATGACCTAGTTATAAGCTGCGCGGCTATATAGATGTAACATCACCGAGTGGGCCCAGAGTATCTTTCCATTACAAGAATGAACAAATCCCGCTCTTGATCCTTACGTCTTGATGCTCTTTCGGAATATCCAAGATGGACACCGTTATTGTCATGCTATATAAGACACAACGTTTGATGCTCTCAAAGTACCCCTACGAAGCATTAATAAGTACGGTCTCACGGTCTAAGGAATAAGCTATCATATTCTTATCTATTGCAAATGACAAACATCGTAATACGATCTTATTGCAATACTTTGCGTATGTCCACCACCTTATTCAACTAACAAGATGACCCCATTGTCAACCGACGTCATTGTCCTTGATCGGGAATCTCGATCAACTGTTGCCCAATGGACTAGCTCATATAGAGTCTTGCTAGGGACCTGGTTGTCTATGTATCACACGTGTATTAACAGTTCCGATTAATACAGTTATAGCATAATACACAAACCTATTATAAACTTATAAGATAGTGCAATAAATACTACTTATTTATTTGCCTCTAGGGCATATCTCCTTCATTTACATCAACACAAACCGGGTTGTACAGCAACATAAAAATCAGGTTGCATAGCAACACAGATCAGTTTGTACAGTAACACATATCGGGTTGTACAACAACTACATTCGGGAACTATAAAATTCAGGTTGTATGTACAATTATACTTAGGTTGTACAAATCATACACAATCTAAAGTACAAAAAAAAGTTCGTTGAAATCTATCAATATGGAATCTAGTTTAAAGATCTCGACGCGAGGAGTTTAAAAGTGAAAACGGTTCGTAAATCGAGTGAACGGTTCTCAAGATATTTCATCTTAGAAAAGAAAATCTCATAATAAATGCATGTACATCCCTCTGTACACCACCAGATAGGTGCCACTTGTCAACACAGTGAGAAAATGTAGGAGTAAAAACGACGCTTATCAGCACAGTTCACGCATGGCCTTTTTAAAAAAAATCCAAAGAAAGTACTTGTTGAGCTGAAGCCCGTTACAAATACAAATTCCTGACTACGGCCCGATTGTATTGGCGTTTGGGATTTCCAGTCCGTTAAAACACGATGGATGCTTCGTTAATTTACGGACGTTCCGCCCGTCAAAAAGAAATAATACGGACGTTCCGTGGTCCGTGGAATATTACCGGCGGCCCGATTACCCTCCACCACACGATCATCCAGCTTATCTGCGCCGATCGCAGCCATGCAGCTCAACTCGGCTACTCGACGCGTCCAAAAACAATGGTTCACCGGCAATCTCGGCTGGCGCCACCGTAATTCCGCACCTATCTGACACCACGTTGAGGTAGCCGAAGTGGAGTTCAAAAGGCGCGGGAGACGGGAGACACGCTCAATCTACCACCTCGATCCCGTCCAGCCCCAGAATCAGCAATACCCACAATAGCCTTACCTCCAAGCGAAGGATTACGTGCACCATTCGTCGGGACACAGCAGCGGCAGCGCCATTGGCGAGATGGACGGGTCGCCGGAGCTGCGGCGGACGATGACTCTCTCGGAGCAGCTTTCCACGCCCGACCCGGTCATCCGTGAATTCCTCAGGATCCCCAGCGACGACAGCCACCTGGATGCACGAGGAGGCGAGCGACGCACCGCCGCCGACGGCGGAGAAAGCGGCGGCATGATGAACTGGAAACCGCTGCGCGACCGTCTCCGGCTCCGGCGCGCGGTGAACGCCTGGTCCACGGCGTCGCAGAAAACCAGCACGGCGGACAGCCCCGGGAGCCTGAAGAGCGGTGGCGCCGGCAGCGGCAGCAACCGCAGCAACCGGTACATCTACGCACCTGGCGAGGCCACGGCGGCCTTCTCTCGCGCCACCTCCACTCGGGTCGGCCCCACCGCCACGATCGGGCGCACAGACCGCGCCGCCGCAGTGGTCGTCGACGACGACGAGGACTCGGAGGACGAGTCCGAGCACGACGACGAAGAAGCCGAGGAAGAGGAGGCGCCGGCGGCGCAGATGTCCCTGATGGCGTTGCTGGAGCAGACGGACAGCCAGTGGGACGACGACGAGGACGAGGAGGAGGATGGCGCCGGCGGCTGCGGGGCCAGCAAGAACGCGTTGGCGGAAGACGAGGACGAGGACGACGGCGAGGGGCGCGAGGAGGAGATGGTGCACGTGTGCTGCGTGTGGATGGTGCGCCACAAGGGCGCGGCGTTCATCCCGTGCGGCCACACCTTCTGTCGGCTCTGCTCCCGCGAGCTCTGGGTCAGCCGCGGCAACTGCCCCCTCTGCAACGGCTTCATCCAGGAGATCCTCGACATCTTCTGATCACATTACTAAGCACCTGTCATTCTCTTGATTCTTCCGAGCAAATGCGCAAAGTATTCACGTGCTGGCGTTTCGGAGTAGCAGCACTTATGGCAAGTGAGTGGCCAATGCGGCAACCGGCTCTGAAACTGTTTATTATCATTGGTAAATTGGTCGACTAAGGGCCTCTTTGGATTGTAGAACATTTAAACGAATTTTATAGGATTCAAATCCACTACGGGACTGGCAGCTCAGCCCGACGGCAAAGATAACGCCGACGGCCAAATGTCGTGGCCGTCGGCGTCACAACATAACACCGACGGCCGTAAAGGTACCGTCGGGCTAAAAGTGCCGTCGGCGTCCAAGAAGTGAGCCCGACGGCCACCGTCGGCGTAGAAGTACCGTCGGTGTTCCCCCCTCGTGCACTTAGAGGTGAAACCCCCCGTTTCGGGTGTCGGGCATGGAACCGTGCGACGGAACACATGAAATGTTTGTTTTTTATGGTCCAATTAACCAACCTAACACATCCAAGCAAAACAATCCATGCGTCTACCCCCTCCCGACGCCGTTTAGAGGGGTAGATCGACGGGTTCAGACTTTTCTCCAGCGGGAGTAGGGTTTCGCCGTAGAGGGGGTCCGGAGTGTCAAGACCCCATCAAAACTTGCATAGACCCCTAAAATATGTATACTAGTGTGTTGGTAGTTTGTGGGAACCAAGATACATCTCCGAGGTGCGACCCGCTACACTGACCCCTCTTTCTCCGTCGTAAGTTCTTGCACTTAGAGGTGAAAACCCCCGTTTCGGGTGTCGGGCATGGAACCGTGCGACGGAACACATGAAATGTTTGTTTTTTATGGTCCAATATACCAACCTAACACATCCAAGCAAAAAAATCCATGTGTATACCCCCTCCCGACGCTGTTTAGAGGGGTAGATCGACGGGTTCAGACTTTTCTCCAGCGGGAGTAGGGTTTCGCCGTAGAGGGGGTCCGGAGTGTCAAGACCCCATCAAAACTTGCATAGACCCCTAAAATATGTATAATAGTGTGTTGGTAGTTTGTGGGAACCAAGATACATCTCCGAGGTGCGACCCGCTACACTAACCCCTCTTTCTCCGTCGTAAGTTCTTGCACTTAGAGGTGAAAACCCCCGTTTCGGGTGTCGGGCATGGAACCGTGCGACGGAACACATGAAATGTTTGTTTTTTATGGTCCAATATACCAACCTAACACATCCAAGCAAAAAAATCCATGCGTCTACCCCCTCCCGACGCTGTTTAGAAGGGTAGATCGACGGGTTCAGACTTTTCTCCAGCGGGAGTAGGGTTTCGCCGTAGAGGGGGTCCGGAGTGTCAAGACCCCTTCAAAACTTGCATAGACCCCTAAAATATGTATACTAGTGTGTTGGTAGTTTGTGGGAACCAAGATACATCTCCGAGGTGCGACCCGCTACACTGACCCCTCTTTCTCCGTCGTAAGTTCTTGCACTTAGAGGTGAAAACCCCCGTTTCGGGTGTCGGGCATGGAACCGTGCGACGGAACACATGAAATGTTTGTTTTTTATGGTCCAATATACCAACCTAACACATCCAAGCAAAAAAATCCATGCGTCTACCCCCTCCCGACGCCGTTTAGAGGGGTAGATCGACGGGTTCAGACTTTTCTCCAGCGGGAGTAGGGTTTCGCCGTAGAGGGGGTCCGGAGTGTCAAGACCCCATCAAAACTTGCATAGACCCCTAAAATATGTATACTAGTGTGTTGGTGGTTTGTGGGAACCAACATACATCTCCGAGGTGCGACCCGCTACACTGACCCCTCTTTCTCCGTCGTAAGTTCTTGCACTTAGAGGTGAAAACCCCCGTTTCGGGTGTCGGGCATGGAACCGTGCGACGGAACACATGAAATGTTTGTTTTTTATGGTCCAATATACCAACCTAACACATCCAAGCTAAAAAATCAATGCGTCTACCCCCTCCCGACGCCGTTTAGAGGGGTAGATCGACGGGTTCAGACTTTTCTCCAGCGGGAGTAGGGTTTCGCCGTAGAGGGGGTCCGGAGTGTCAAGACCCCATCAAAACTTGCATAGACCCCTAAAATATGTATACTAGTGTGTTGGTAGTTTGTGGGAACCAAGATACATCTCCGACGTGCGACCCGCTTCACTGACCCCTCTTTCTCCGTGGTAAGTTCTTGCACTTAGAGGTGAAAACCCCCGTTTCGGGTGTCGGGCATGGAACCGTGCGACGGAACACATGAAATGTTTGTTTTTTATGGTCCAATATACCAACCTAACACATCCAAGCAAAAAAATCCATGCGTCTACCCCCTCCCGACGCCGTTTAGAGGGGTAGATCGACGGGTCAGACTTTTCTCCAGCGGGAGTAGGGTTTCGCCGTAGAGTGGGTCCGGAGTGTCAAGACCCCATCAAAACTTGCATAGACCCCTAATATATGTATACTAGTGTGTTGGTAGTTTTTGGGAACCAAGATACATCTCCGAGGTGCGACCCCCTACACTGACCCCTCTTTCTCCGTCGTAAGTTCTTGCACTTAGAGGTGAAAACCCCCGTTTCGGGTGTCGGGCATGGAACCGTGCGACGGAACACATGAAATATTTGTTTTTTATGGTCCAATATACCAACCTAACACATCCAAGCAAAAAAATCCATGCGTCTACCCCCTCCCGACGCCGTTTAGAGGGGTAGATCGACTGGTTCAGACTTTTCTCCAGCGGGAGTAGGGTTTTGCCGTAGAGGGGGTCCGGAGTGTCAAGACCCCATCAAAACTTGCATAGACCCCTAAAATATGTATAGTAGTGTGTTGGTAGTTTGTGGGAACCTAGATACATCTCCGAGGTGCGACCCGCTACACTGACCCCTCTTTCTCCGTCGTAAGTTCTTGCACTTAGAGGTGAAAACCCCCGTTTCGGGTGTCGGGCATGGAACCGTGCGACGGAAAACATGAAATGTTTGTTTTTTATGGTCCAATATACCAACCTAAAACATCCAAGAAAAAATTCCATGCGTCTACCCCCTGCCGACGCCGTTTAGAGGGGTAGATCGACGGGTCAGACTTTTCTCCAGCGGGAGTAGGGTTTCGCCGTAGAGGGGGTCCGGAGTGTCAAGACCCCATCAAAACTTGCATAGACCCCTAAAATATGTATACTAGTGTGTTGGTAGTTTGTGGGAACCAAGATACATCTCCGAGGTGCGACCCGCTACACTGACCCCTCTTTCTCCGTGGTAAGTTCTTGCACTTAGAGGTGAAAACCCCCATTTCGGGTGTCGGGCATGGAACCGTGCGACGGAACACATGAAATGTTTGTTTTTTATGGTCCAATATACCAACCTAACACATCCAAGCAAAAAAAATCCATGCGTCTACCCCCTCCCGACGCCGTTTAGAGGGGTAGATCGACGGGTTCAGACTTTTCTCCAGCGGGAGTAGGGTTTCGCCGTAGAGGGGGTCCGGAGTGTCAAGACCCCATCAAAACTTGCATAGACCCCTAAAATATGTATACTAGTGTGTTGTTAGTTTGTGGTAACCAAGATACATCTCCGAGTTGCGACCCGCTACACTGACCCCTCTTTCTCCGTCGTAAGTTCTTGCACTTAGAGGTGAAAACCCCCGTTTCGGGTGTCGGGCATGGAACCGTGCGACGGAACACATGAAATGTTTGTTTTTTATGGTCCAATATACCAACCTAACACATCCAAGAAAAAAAATCCATGCGTCTACCCCCTCCCGACGCCCTTTAGAGGGGTAGATCGACGGGTTCAGACTTTTCTCCAGCGGGAGTAGGGTTTCGCCGTAGAGGGGGTCCGGAGTGTCAAGCCCCATCAAAACTTGCATTTTCCCCTAAAATATGTATACTATTGTGTTGGTAGTTTGTGGGAACCAAGATACATCTCCGAGGTGCGACCCGCTACACTGACCCCTCTTTCTCCGTGGTAAGTTCTTGCACTTAGAGGTGAAAACCCCCGTTTCGGGTGTCGGGCATGGAACCGTGCGACGGAACACATGAAATGTTTGTTTTTTATGGTCCAATATACCAACCTAACACATCCAAGCAAAAAAATCCATGCGTCTACCCCCTCCCGACGCCGTTTAGAGGGGTAGATCGACGGGTTCAGACTTTTCTCCAGCGGGAGTAGGGTTTCGCCGTAGAGGGGGTCCGGAGTGTCAAGACCCCATCAAAACTTGCATAGACCCCTAAAATATGTATACTAGTGTGTTGGTAGTTTGTGGGAACCAAGATACATCTCCGAGGTGCGACCCGCTACACTGACCCCTCTTTCTCCGTCGTAAGTTCTTGCATTTAGAGGTGAAAACCCCAGTTTCGGGTGTCGGGCATGGAACCGTGCGACGGAACACATGAAATGTTTGTTTTTTATGGTCCAATATACCAACCTAACACATCCAAGCAAAAAAATCCATGCGTATACCCCCTCCCGACGCTGTTTAGAGGGGTAGATCGACGGGTTCAGACTTTTCTCCAGCGGGAGTAGGGTTTCGCCGTAGAGGGTGTCCGGAGTGTCAAGACCCCATCAAAACTTGCATAGACCCCTAAAATATGTATAATAGTGTGTTGGTAGTTTGTGGGAACCAAGATACATCTCCGAGGTGCGACCCGCTACACTAACCCCTCTTTCTCCGTCGTAAGTTCTTGCACTTAGAGGTGAAAACCCCCGTTTCGGGTGTCGGGCATGGAACCGTGCGACGGAACACATGAAATGTTTGTTTTTTATGGTCCAATATACCAACCTAACACATCCAAGCAAAAAAATCCATGCGTCTACCCCCTCCCGACGCTGTTTAGAGGGGTAGATCGACGGGTTCAGACTTTTCTCCAGCGGGAGTAGGGTTTCGCCGTAGAGGGGGTCCGGAGTGTCAAGACCCCATCAAAACTTGCATAGACCCCTAAAATTTGTATACTAGTGTGTTGGTAGTTTGTGGGAACCAAGATACATCTCCGAGGTGCGACCCGCTACACTGACCCCTCTTTCTCCGTCGTAAGTTCTTGCACTTAGAGGTGAAAACCCCCGTTTCGGGTGTCGGGCATGGAACCGTGCGACGGAACACATGAAATGTTTGTTTTTTATGGTCCAATATACCAACCTAACACATCCAAGCAAAAAAATCCATGCGTCTACCCCCTCCCGACGCCGTTTAGAGGGGTAGATCGACGGGTCAGACTTTTCTCCAGCGGGAGTAGGGTTTCGCCGTAGAGTGGGTCCGGAGTGTCAAGACCCCATCAAAACTTGCATAGACCCCTAATATATGTATACTAGTGTGTTGGTAGTTTTTGGGAACCAAGATACATCTCCGAGGTGCGACCCCCTACACTGACCCCTCTTTCTCCGTCGTAAGTTCTTGCACTTAGAGGTGAAAACCCCCGTTTCGGGTGTCGGGCATGGAACCGTGCGACGGAACACATGAAATATTTGTTTTTTATGGTCCAATATACCAACCTAACACATCCAAGCAAAAAAATCCATGCGTCTACCCCCTGCCGACGCCGTTTAGAGGGGTAGATCGACGGGTCAGACTTTTCTCCAGCGGGAGTAGGGTTTCGCCGTAGAGGGGGTCCGGAGTGTCAAGACCCCATCAAAACTTGCATAGACCCCTAAAATATGTATACTAGTGTGTTGGTAGTTTGTGGGAACCAATATACATCTCCGAGGTGCGACCCGCTACACTGACTCCTCTTTCTCCGTGGTAAGTTCTTGCACTTAGAGGTGAAAACCCCCGTTTCGGGTGTCGGGCATGGAACCGTGCGACGGAACACATGAAATGTTTGTTTTTTATGGTCCAATATACCAACCTAACACATCCAAGAAAAAAAAATCCATGCGTCTACCCCCTCCCGACGCCGTTTAGAGGGGTAGATCGACGGGTTCAGACTTTTCTCCAGCGGGAGTAGGGTTTCGCCGTAGAGGGGGTCCGGAGTGTCAAGACCCCATCAAAACTTGCATAGACCCCTAAAATATGTATACTAGTGTGTTGGTAGTTTGTGGGAACCAAGATACATCTCCGAGTTGCGACCCGCTACACTGACCCCTCTTTCTCCGTCGTAAGTTCTTGCACTTAGAGGTGAAAACCCCCGTTTCGGGTGTCGGGCATGGAACCGTGCGACGGAACACATGAAATGTTTGTTTTTTATGGTACAATATACCAACCTAACACATCCAAGAAAAAAAATCCATGCGTCTACCCCCTCCCGACGCCGTTTAGAGGGGTAGATCGACGGGTTCAGACTTTTCTCCAGCTGGAGTAGGGTTTCGCCGTAGAGGGGGTCCGGAGTGTCAAGCCCCATCAAAACTTGCATTGTCCCCTAAAATATGTATACTAGTGTGTTGGTAGTTTGTGGGAACCAAGATACATCTCCGAGGTGCGACCCGCTACACTGACCCCTCTTTCTCCGTGGTAAGTTCTTGCACTTAGAGGTGAAAACCCCCGTTTCGGGTGTCGGGCATGGAACCGTGCGACGGAACACATGAAATGTTTGTTTTTTATGGTCCAATATACCAACCTAAAACATCCAAGAAAGAATTCCATGCGTCTACCACCTGCCGACGCCGTTTAGAGGGGTAGATCGACGGGTCAGACTTTTCTCCAGCGGGAGTAGGGTTTCGCCGTAGAGGGGGTCCGGAGTGTCAAGACCCCATCAAAACTTGCATAGACCCCTAAAATATGTATACTAGTGTGTTGGTAGTTTGTGGGAACCAAGATACATCTCCGAGGTGCGACCCGCTACACTGACCCCTCTTTCTCCGTGGTAAGTTCTTGCACTTAGAGGAGAAAACCCCCGTTTCGGGTGTCGGGCATGGAACCGTGCGACGGAACACATGAAATGTTTGTTTTTTATGGTCCAATATACCAACCTAACACATCCAAGCAAAAAAAATCCATGCGTCTACCCCCTCCCGACGCCGTTTAGAGGGGTAGATCGACGGGTTCAGACTTTTCTCCAGCGGGAGTAGGGTTTCGCCGTAGAGGGGGTCCGGAGTGTCAAGACCCCATCAAAACTTGCATAGACCCCTAAAATATGTATACTAGTGTGTTGGTAGTTTGTGGGAACCAAGATACATCTCCGAGGTGCGACCCGCTACACTGACCCCTCTTTCTCCGTGGTAAGTTCTTGCACTTAGAGGAGAAAACCCCCGTTTCGGGTGTCGGGCATGGAACCGTGCGACGGAACACATGAAATGTTTGTTTTTTATGGTCCAATATACCAACCTAACACATCCAAGCAAAAAAAATCCATGCGTCTACCCCCTCCCGACGCCGTTTAGAGGGGTAGATCGACGGGTTCAGACTTTTCTCCAGCGGGAGTAGGGTTTCGCCGTAGAGGGGGTCCGGAGTGTCAAGACCCCATCAAAACTTGCATAGACC
Source organism: Poa annua (assembly GCA_026929855.1). NCBI lineage: Eukaryota > Viridiplantae > Streptophyta > Magnoliopsida > Poales > Poaceae > Poa > Poa annua. The sequence goes on along the minus strand of CM049428.1, from coordinate 94,146,202 downwards.
CCTAAAATATGTATACTAGTGTGTTGGTAGTTTGTGGGAACCAAGATACATCTCCGAGTTGCGACCCGCTACACTGACCCCTCTTTCTCCGTCGTAAGTTCTTGCACTTAGAGGTGAAAACCCCCGTTTCGGGTGTCGGGCATGGAACCGTGCGACGGAACACATGAAATGTTTGTTTTTTATGGTCCAATATACCAACCTAACACATCCAAGAAAAAAAATCCATGCGTCTACCCCCTCCCGACGCCGTTTAGAGGGGTAGATCGACGGGTTCAGACTTTTCTCCAGCGGGAGTAGGGTTTCGCCGTAGAGGGGGTCCGGAGTGTCAAGCCCCATCAAAACTTGCATTGTCCCCTAATATATGTATACTAGTGTGTTGGTAGTTTGTGGGAACCAAGATACATCTCCGAGGTGCGACCCGCTACACTGACCCCTCTTTCTCCGTGGTAAGTTCTTGCACTTAGAGGTGAAAACCACCGTTTCGGGTGTCGGGCATGGAACCGTGCGACGGAACACATGAAATGTTTGTTTTTTATGGTCCAATATACCAACCTAACACATACAAGCAAAAAAATCCATGCGTCTACCCCCTCCCGACGATGTTTAGAAGGGTAGATCGACGGGTTCAGACTTTTCTCCAGCGGGAGTAGGGTTTCGCCGTAGAGGGGGTCCGGAGTGTCAAGACCCCATCAAAACTTGCATAGACCCCTAAAATTTGTATACTAGTGTGTTGGTAGTTTGTGGGAACCAAGATACATCTCCGAGGTGCGACCCGCTACACTGACCCCTCTTTCTCCGTCGTAAGTTCTTGCACTTAGAGGTGAAAACCCCCGTTTCGGGTGTCAGGCATGGAACCGTGCGACGGAACACATGAAATGTTTGTTTTTTATGGTCCAATATACCAACCTAACACATCCAAGCAAAAAAATCCATGCGTCTACCCCCTCCCGACGCCGTTTAGAGGGGTAGATCGACGGGTTCAGACTTTTCTCCAGCGGGAGTAGGGTTTCGCCATAGAGGGGGTCCGGAGTGTCAAGACCCCATCAAAACTTGCATAGACCCCTAAAATATGTATACTAGTGTGTTGGTAGTTTGTGGGAACCAAGATACATCTCCGAGGTGCGACCCGCTACACTGACCCCTCTTTCTCCGTCGTAAGTTCTTGCACTTAGAGGTGAAAACCCCCGTTTCGGGTGTCGGGCATGGAACCGTGCGACGGAACACATGAAATGTTTGTTTTTTATGGTCCAATATACCAACCTAACACATCCAAGCAAAAAAATCCATGCGTCTACCCCCTCCCGACGCCGTTTAGAGGGGTAGATCGACGGGTTCAGACTTTTCTCCAGCGGGAGTAGGGTTTCGCCGTAGAGGGGGTCCGGAGTGTCAAGACCCCATCAAAACTTGCATAGACCCCTAAAATATGTATACTAGTGTGTTGGTAGTTTGTGGGCACCAAGATACATCTCCGAGGTGCGACCCGCTACACTGACCCCTCTTTCTCCGTCGTAAGTTCTTGCACTTAGAGGTGAAAACCCCCGTTTCGGGTGTCGGGCATGGAACCGTGCGACGGAACACATGAAATGTTTGTTTTTGATGGTCCAATATACCAACCTAACACATCGAAGCAAAAAAATCCATGCGTCTACCCCCTCCCGACGCCGTTTAGAGGGGTAGATCGACGGGTTCAGACTTTTCTCCGGCGGGAGTAGGGTTTCGCCGTAGAGGGGTCCGGAGTGTCAAGACCCCATCAAAACTTGCATAGACCCCTAAAATATGTATACTAGTGTGTTGGTAGTTTGTGGGAACCAAGATACATCTCCGAGGTGCGACCCGCTACACTGACCCCTCTTTCTCCGTCGTAAGTTCTTGCACTTAGAGGTGAAAACCCCCGTTTCGGGTGTCGGACATGGAACCGTGCGACGGAACACATGAAATGTTTGTTTTTTATGGTCCAATATACCAACCTAACACATCCAAGCAAAAAAATCCATGCGTCTACCCCCTCCCGACGCCGTTTAGAGGGGTAGATCGACGGGTTCAGACTTTTCTCCAGCGGGAGTAGGGTTTCGCCGTAGAGGGGGTCCGGAGTGTCAAGACCCCATCCAAACTTGCATAGACCCCTAAAATATGTATACTAGTGTGTTGGTAGTTTGTGGGAACCAAGATACATCTCCGAGGTGCGACCCGCTACACTGACCCCTCTTTCTCCGTCGTAAGTTCTTGCACTTAGAGGTGAAAACCCCCGTTTCGGGTGTCGGGCATGGAACCGTGCGACGGAACACATGAAATGTTTGTTTTTTATGGTCCAATATACCAACCTAACACATCGAAGCAAAAAAATCCATACGTCTACCCCCTCCCGACGCCGTTTAGAGGGGTAGATCGACGGGTTCAGACTTTTCTCCAGCGGGAGTAGGGTTTCGCCGTAGAGGGGGTCCGGAGTGTCAAGACCCCATAAAAACTTGCATAGACCCCTAAAATATGTATACTAGTGTGTCGGTAGTTTGTGGGAACCAAGATACATCTCCGAGGTGCGACCCGCTTCACTGACCCCTCTTTCTCCGTGATAAGTTCTTGCACTTAGAGGTGAAAACCCCCGTTTCGGGTGTCGGGCATGGAACCGTGCGACGGAACACATGAAATGTTTGTTTTTTATGGTCCAATATACCAACCTAACACATCCAAGCAAAAAAATCCATGCGTCTATCCCCTCCCAACTCCGTTTAGAGGGGTAGATCGACGGGTTCAGACTTTTTTCTCCAGCGGGGGTCCGGGGTACTGAGCGTCGAAAGGGGGATATGCTAATGTCAACATTTTTGGAATATAATTTACTATAATACAATTAAACTATGAATTTGAAGAAAATAAAAAAAATGGAGAATACATTGATTAACTAAATAAAGAAAAAATAAAAAAGTTGCTATTCTAAGACCGACGGCAATGCCGTCGGCCTTAGAATAACCCTAGCTACATCTGGTCGGGACGGCCAGATCGATCCCGACCGCACATTTTTCTCCCGCGCGCCGCCAGCCACGACCCCGCCACGCCCGTGCGCCGCCGCCGTTCCCTTGCGCCGCCGCCGCCGCCGTGCGCCGCCGCCGTTCCCGTGCGCCGCCGTCGTTCCCTCCCTCCCGCGCGCCGCACGCCGCACGCCGTCCGCCGCCCGCGCGCCGCACGCCGCCCGCGCCGATCCCTCCTCCGCCCGAGCCTCACCGTGCTCCATCCGCCGCCGCCACCTCGTCCTCCTCCCCCGGCCGCACGCCGCCGCCGTCGCCCGCACCTCTCCTTCCCTCCCCGAGCTCCTCCTCCTCCCTCCCCGGCCTCCTCCTTTTTTCTCTCCCCGGCCTCTTCCTCATTCCCTCCCGAGCCCGAGCTGCTCCCAGCCTCCTCCTCCCCCTTCCTCCCCGGACTCCTCCTCCTTCCCTCCCCGAGCCCTAGCTGCTCCCTGACCTCTTCCTCCCTGCCCGGACTCCTCCTACTTCCCGGCCCGTAGCACCTCCTCCCCGACTTCGAGCACCTCCCCGGCGTCAAGCACATCCCCGGTAATTTTTCATTTTTTAGTGTGTAATGCTAATGCTACTGTTAGGGTTAGTGCTAGGTTTAGTTTTATAATTATTCTTAGTTTAGTATTTAATTGATAAGGTAGCAAATATGACAATATATTTGCTAGTATTAATGTGGACTACATTTTATCATGTAGGTTTCTCGGATTTCTCACCGTTCCGGAGTCCCTGTCGCCTCGGAGTCGTCGGTTTCGTGTTGTTCGACTACTTCCTCTACAGCGGAGGGTGATATAAAACTCTATCTCCTCTCTCGCATTTTTATGTTCTAGATTTTAGTTTCACGTCAAGTCGCGTAACCTAGGTGTCTTTTCGCGTCCGAAAGCGTTACGCGGATAAATATGCGTTAGAGGTCAGCATATTATGATGCGTAACGCTTAGGCATTTATGGGACAGTCGGCGGATGCGTAGTTGGGTACATTCTCTGTGTTCTGCTCCGGTCCGAGTCAGGATTTCGGTAGTGCCTCCCCGTTGTTCTCCGGATGCACATCCTCTCGGCTTTTTGCCGAGACGTGTATCGGGAGAGCAGCGGGGAGGTGCTGCCGAAATTCTGTCTCGGATCGGGGTAGAGCATGGAGAACGTACTCAATCTACGGATCCGGCTGCTGCTAGGAGGCTATCCTATTAGAGATGTAGGATGATGCACGCGTTTTCCCCGGTAGAGAATATCTTGTATTTAATTTAATGCCATTTATTTGATATCAAATGTTTTTTTAGCTGTTATTAACTCTAAGTGCAGATGGCTGATGGTGAGTGGATGTACAGTGGTCGTATTAGTAGGACTGACATGACAGCTGAGTGGCAGTGGAAAACTGAATATTATGTGAAGGACGCACACCGTGGTTCTAAGACAGTTCGTCCGCTTTGCCCTTGTGCTCGGTGCAAGATGAATAACCGTCAGGGTAGTTTAGAGATGACAAAACACCTTTGGCCTTACGGATATATGCCCGACTTTAACATGCAAATCAACTTTCCTGAGAGTGATCGTGTTAGAGAGGTGGTGATGCGGCAACACATCGATGGCAGTGCCCACGATGGCATTGCAAACATGCTTGTTGATCTTCACTATGCAAATCAGGCACATTCGCCACCTCCCGAAGATCCGGATGAACAGGAGGAATCGGATTTACCGGATGAACCAGAGGAACCGCGAAGGCCTTCCTTGAAATGATGGCCACCGCGAAGAAACCTCTTTATCCGGGTGCAGAAGTCTCTCAGCTTGATGCCATATCGCAACTGTTAGCTGATAAGGCCAAACCCGATCAAGCTTTGAAGATCATTTGAAAACAATGGGTAACATGCTCCCTAAGGGACATTGTCTGCCTCGTACCATGTATGAGTCGAAGAAAATCATGAAATCGCTTTGCATGGATTATGAGAAGATACATTGTTGTCCTAAGGGTTGCCTTCTGTTTCGGAAAGAGTTTGTGAATCACACTCACTGTAGCAAGTGTGGGGTCTCTAGGTATGTAGAGGTGAAGGGCGCCGAAGGTGAAATGGTGCAGACGAAAGTTGCTGTAAAGATTCTTCGGTATCTCCCATTCATAAAAAGGATCCAACGCCTTTACATGGATGAGGAGACTGCCAAACAGATGACATGGCACAAGACGGGGAAGAGATACCCTGATATTAGTGATAAAAAGAAGAAGATGAAACATCCGGCTGATGGTGAAGCGTGGAAACATTTCGACAGAGTATACCCTGATAAAGCCCGAGAGTCTCGAAATGTCAGAATTGCGATAGCAACCGATGGTTTCAATCCATTCGGTATGTCGGCTAGGTCGTACAGCTGTTGGCCCGTGTTTGTTATGCCGCTCAATCTCCCTCCCGGAGTCTTAATGCAACGCAAGACCATATTGTTGTCTCTGATCATTCCGGGGCCTGAATATCCGGGGAAGAATTTGAGTGTGTACATGCAGCCGCTAATCGATGATTTGGAACATTCTTGGGCACACGGCACATGGACATATGACCGGGCAACGAAGAAAAACTTCTGCATGATAGTTTGGTACCAGTATTCCATGCATGACCTACCCGGGTATGCCCTATTCTGCGGACACTGTACAGCCGGAAAGATGCCATGCCCAGTGTGCAGGCATGCTCTTATGTTCGTATGGCTGAAGAAGGGTGGCAAGTATTCCGCCTTTGACAAGCATCGACAGTTCCTCGAAGAAGGTCATAGATTCAGAGAGGACAAAAAACACTTCTTGAAAGACAAAGTTGTCAGTGAAGTAAACAAGATACCAACGTTTGATGGTAAAGTTGTTGATGCGGAGCTACGTGCTCTAAAGCCTAAGACCAAAGGCAAAGGTTTTATTGGATATGGTGAGACGCACAACTGGACTCACATACCAGGTTTGACGCAACTCCCCTATTACAAGGACCTCAAACTTCCTCATAACATCGATGTGATGCACACCGAAAAGAATGTCGCAGAGTCCGTCTTTCACACAACCCAAGACATTCCTGAGAAGACGAAGGACAATGTGAAGGCTAGGGTCGATCAAGAGAGGCTTTGTGACAGAATAAAACTAAACATGCAGCGTCCTGAGGGCAATCGAAGAAATTGGGTCAAGCCAAATGCTGACTTCTGCCTTCTAGCTGCCCAAAAGAAGGAGGCATTCAATTGGCTCAAACACAATGTGAAGTTCCCAGATGGTTATTGTTCTAACATGAGTAACGGAGTCAATTTAACAACGGGCAGAGTCAACGGGCTTAAGAGTCATGACTATCACATATGGATTGAGCGAATAATGCCGGTGATGCTTCGAGGCTATCTCCCTGATCGTGTTTGGCGGCCACTTGCGGAGTTGAGCCATTTCTTCCGCACGCTGTGTGCCAAAGAAATATGTCCGGAAATGATGAAAAGACTTCATGAGAAAGTCCCAGAGTTGATATGCAAGTTAGAGATTATATTTCCGCCAGGCATGTTTACTCCGATGGTACATCTCATATTGCATCTACCTAACGAGGCATTATTGGGGGGACCGGTTCAGAACCGTTGGCAGTTTTGTATAGAGAGAATATTTAAGAATATGCAAACCAAATGTGGAAACAAAAATCAGATTGAAGCATGCATAGCCGAGGCATATATCATCGAGGAGGTGTCAGATGTATCTACAACATACTATCCTGAAGATGTTCCCAATATGCATAATCCGCTCTCTCGGTACAATACCGATAACCCCAGCTATAAACCCAAGCTTCATCTCTTCCAAGGCCAAGGCGGTAAGTCTGGTGGTCAACATATTTACACTGTGACGGAGCAGGAGTGGGAGGACATCATGCTCTATGTGTTGATGAACATAGATGAAGTAGAGGATACATTCGTGCCTCAATTTCTGGATGAGGAGTGGTTGGGAAAAGAAAATCCTACTCTATCGGAATTTAATACTCTTTTAAGGAAGGGTGCCCCCAGAAGGCAAAATTTTGTGGCTTGGTTCATGGAAAAAGTAATTTCTAACTCACCCCGTTGTCTATTGTAGTTTATGTAAACACAAAACTAACAATTTTGACTAAACTTGTAGGGAAATCAACAGAAAACATCTATGAAAAAATGAATTGAGATGGGTTTCGCAGGGTTTCGACCCTAAGGTGGCGACTTATGAAAAGTATGATGTGAATGGGTATCGTTTCCATACCGAGAAACACCAAAATACTCGGCCAAATGCGAAAACAGTAAATACTGGAGTGTTTACCGGAGGTCGAAATGAGGATGAGTACTATGGAAGGTTACAGAACATATATGAGGTGAAATTCGATAAAGGGGCCCATCCTCTCACTCTTGTTGTGTTCAAGTGCCATTGGTTCGACCCAGTGGTTGGACTAAAAAGTACCCCTTCCATTGGTTTAGTGGAAGTGAGGCCTTCAACCACCTATAGCGGGTCCGATGTATTTGTTGTGTCTAACCAGGCAACACAAGTTTATTATCTACCATACCCATGCCAGAACGAGGAACTACAGGGTTGGGAAGTTGTGTTCAAGGTATCGCCACGTGGTAAGCTACCCATGCCAAACGTGGACGATTACAACAATATAAACCCCATCACATACGAGGGAGATTTCTACCAGGAGGAAGAGGATGGCGGTGACTTTGATGTCCTTATGGGTGGTCTTGATGAAGTCGATGATAGTGAAAGACATGGAAGAGGTGAGGCAGTTGTGAATGTAAAGGACATAGATATGCTCAGCAAGTTACATCTAGATAGTGAAAGTGACGAGGATGAGCCTCCACCGTTCGATGGCATACCCTACTACTCACGTGATAGTGATAGTGATCCTGATGATGATTAGACCCGAACACAACCCAAAACTTGGTGAGCGTCTTTTATGTTTTATTTCCAACTTGCTTACTACGTCTTATTTTTTCATCAATGTTCAAAATGCTTACTTTTGCTTATTTTCGAGTTCTCAATGCTTTCTTTTGCTTATTTTCGCATGAAATTGAAATTTCTGCTTACTAACATTTTACATGTTCTCAATGCAGGTGACTAAACCATGAGCAAGAATTCCGCGGCATCCATGCTTAGGAACATTTGTCGTTTGCGAAAGCCCCCTAAACGCTTAGGGGAGAGTGACGACGAGGACGATGGACGAGGCGGGGGTCAACCCCCTAGAGGACGAGGCGGGGGCCTACCCCCTAGAGGACGAGGCGGGGGTCACCCCACTAGAGGTCGAGGACGAGCCTCGAGGGAGACCACAGTTGAGGTCGAGGACGAGGACGAGGACGAGCCTCGAGGGCGACCTGCACCGCGAGCTCGAGGACGAGGACGAGGCTCGAGGACTAGACCTTTGTCGGAGGTTTCATCTTCACGGATGATGACACCTTCGACGTCTTACTTCAGTGAGGTAATTGCTATCATGCCTACTGTCTACTATCATGCTCATACTAACTAACTGCTAATTTATTTAGGTACCCTCCGCAGCAACCCACTCGGAGGACATGGAGGTGTAGCAGCAGCACTTCGTGGTGCAGGAGCCTCAGCATCAGTACTTCGAGGGGGAGGAGCCTCAGCAGCAGTACTTTAGGGTGGAGCAGCCTCAGCAGCAGTACATCGAGCAGCAATACTTTGGGGTGGACTTGGAGCAGCCCGTTGATGAGGACCCGGAGCATCCCGTTGACGAGGACCTGGAGCAGCACGCCGAGGAGGAGGAGGAGGAGCATGTACGCTATTTTCTCCTATTCCTACCACTTAGTTTTGTTCACTTACATTTTATTTGAACTCTAATTTGCATTTTAATTTTAATTTGCAGCACGAGGGGGAGGATCTTGGGCCCTTGTGGACTCGTGGAATAAAGAATCTTCCAAGAAGATCAACATCTCAAGAGGGCAAAATTCTTATTAAGCCGGTCAACAAAAAGTAAGTGGCTATCTTTTGATCATATAAGTATGTGGCTAACTCTCCTTGCATACTAATATTGTTCTTTCATGTGCAGCAATTTTCAACTCATCACCAGTTCGGGAAATCTTCCAGGTGGTGTACTTGTGGGCCTTCTGAAGAGGCATTGGCCAGGCCTCTACAAGGAGAATCCTGAGGATCCAAATTCTCTGAAGAAGCTAGCCATGAGGTGGGAGGACTACGAGGCCGCTCAGGGCTCCGGCTACATGGAGACTGTGGAGGGTGAGAGTTTTAAGCCTAGCTGTGCAGAGGTTGTGGTTCACAAGTTCTGGGTAAGAACTATTATATGGTGTTTTGTTTACTTGTGATTCTCAACCATAGTTAACCATAGTTTTGTTAACTTGTGATTCTCACCATAATAAGATTGTCTACATGATTGTAGGAGTTCTATCGCGTGCCTCCCGAGCACGAGCACACGAGCAACGAGGTCTTCTTTACGATGGTGAGGATCAAGTTACGCCAGATGTGGTATGATGTTAAAATTACAGCTATCGCTCAGTTCTACGCCGAGAAAGGCCAGAGATACAACAAGAAGAAAATCCTTCAGCTCAAACTTGGTGAGAAGATGTCCCACGAGGATTTCATGGGGGTAATGAAATTTTCTTTTTATTCCATGTCCATCGTAAAGTGCATTATCTGTTCTTCACTTGAGATGTTGACTTGAGATGTTTTCATCTTAAGATTTGTCCAAAGTGGGCTCTGGGAAAGAAGGATGGCTGGGAGAAACTGGTGGACATGTGGACCGGGAAAGATCTAGATTTCAAGGCCAAGAGCATTCAGAACAGTCTCAATCGCGGTCATGATGGAACTCATGTCAAGGGAACCGACACTTCTACCACTACAAGGATCATCAGGTATAAATATGGAACAACCTACTCGTTTTCCCTGGCAGTATTTTCTTTTTAATGCATACCATTTGTTGTATGTATTTTAGATGACCGCTAATGAAGGGCGGGAGCTGGGAGAGTTTGAAGTGTGGCAATTGGCTCATAAGAAGAAGGTGGTCAAGGACGGCGATGATCAATACTATGGCACAACCACTGAAAACCTTGAGGAGTACAAGACCAGGTTTATTTTTCAAGATCATGTTTACTAAATGCAAGTAAGAAATAATTTGTACTTACTAATTGTTTACTTGTTATGAATGCCATCAGGTACAAGGAGCTGAATGGACCGGATTCTGACCCTGTTAAGGAGACAGTCGACGAGAGGGTCGTGATTATCGCAGGAGGTGGAAGGCCACATGGCCGCTCGCGCACATTTGACACGGTGATCAAGCCTACCACCAACTACACACGTGTCAAATCACTCACGAGTGTTTCTGTTACACCTCGTGCACCGCGTGCTAGAGCCGCCCATGCTGTGGACCATGTACGCTTTCTCTCATTTTTCTTCCTCATTCTTAGTTCCCATTCATATATGGGTATGCTCATGAGATTCACTATGTCATATTTAAGGAAATGGAACAAGCCTGGCAAGAGGCTCAGGATGCTTGGATGCAGCAGATGCAGGATCATTCGGCGGCTGTGTATCAAGCTCAGCAGTCGCATCAGTTTGCCTATATGACGGTGAGTTGTGGTCCATCCAATCCTAGCCAATAAATTTCATTGTCCGAGTTTGTACTTCATAATGCATGACATCTAAACTCACTTGCAGGCGCTTAGTACGGCAATGAGAGAGGGTGCTCCACTACCCGAGCCAGTACCGGCTCCGCCACCACCGCCGTACCCTCCACGGCCGTGCTACGCCGATTTCGTCGCACACTACACCCAGGCGACTCCTGTTAGTACTTCACCAAAGATTCACTAAGTTATTTTTTGTACATCTAGATATTTACACTTAGTCATATTTTGTTCAAACATGTAGGGATCGTCTTCTTCACGGGCTCCGTTTGGTCGAGCTTCTGCCTCACCCATGGCCACTCCGGTTCACTCACAAGGTCCTAGCCCGGGTGCTTCTACCTCGCTGCGTCGATCACCCCACCACGAGAGCCGCGAGATGCGTCGACAATCGCCAAACCCGGTTAGTTCATGAAAAACTCTGACATAAACCAACCATAGACTTAGAACTATTTTTCATGATTCAGTTTGGACTTAGAATGTTTGCATGAATTTGGACTTAGAACGTTTGCATGAATTTGGACTTAGAACATTTGCATGACTTTGATCATTTTTCCTTGCATGAATTTGGACTTAGAAGGTTTGCATGACTTTGATCATTTTCTCTTGCATGAATTTGAACTTGATACATTTGCCATGCTAACCGGAGTTCGTTTTCATTTTGTAGTGATCATCCTCTTGGCGGTGGAATTCGTGCTTGAGAGTTCCTTTGGAGAGATCATTTTGTAGCTTCATGAGTTTGATGATATATGTTGTGTGATATAGAAACGTGTGATATATTGGTAGCTGATGATCCCTACATGTTGTTCATGAGTTTGATGATGTTTATATGTTTGATGATCCCTATATGATGATGTTTATATGTTTGATGATCCCTATATGATGATGTTCATGAGTTTGATGATGTTTATATGTGAATCCCAGAAAAAAATTGAAATTTGCAGGGAATAATAAAAATGCAGCAAAATGCTGCTGTTTTCACTCCAGAATGAGCCCGACGGCAATGCCGTCGGCGTCACGCTGTATTGCATTATTATGCAGTGGTGAGGCCGACGGTATTTGCCGTCGGCGTAGTAACGCTATGGTGAGGCCGACGGCAATGCCGTCGGGCTCACCGTATGGCCTGTGCAGCTCCAGCTGGTGACGCGTGTCTCGTGACGGAGCGCCGTTACGAGTTTCTGCGCCGAGGGTTTTTTAACACCGACGGCCTAAAATCACCATCGGCGTAACGCGCTAGCCCGACGGCATTTGCGAGCCCGACGGCCGCGGCGTGAGCCCGATGGATCACAGTCCGACGGCCTTAGGCCGACGGTGGCCGTCGGGCTCACTGAGGCCGAGGGTTTATGTGGTGAGCCCGACGACATTTGCCGTCGGGCTGGGCTGTTACTCCTGTAGTCCTGTGATCTAAAAAAAGCCCTAAGCGAGTTACATGCGGACATGCGGTGCTCTGCGCAGCACCGCCCCCAGCTTGCGATTATTAAGGAATGTGATCATTGTATCAAGTGTACTAGAGTACTACTAATTGTTCGGAATAAAAATGGCATATGTGCGAGCTCATCACTATCTACTTTTAGACTTTGTTTGGTACACGGGAAGGGGCAAGGTTTTGAAGGGAAAATAGTGGCTCAAAGCCCCCAAAATACCTACAAGGCCTGTGTTGGGCCAAGCCGGTCAAACCACCTGAAACCCCTCCTAATACACAACGAGGAAAATGAGAAATGGGTGAACGCAAAGTTTTACCTGATACTCAAAAATCCCCAATCCATTTGTTGCTGGAAAACACTCCACACCAAATCGAGGCCTTAGTTTTTTTCCTGATATTGATGAAATCTACAAATGCTATATTTGTCTCCTTTTTTGAAAGATGGACTTTATCGAGCCCGAGCTCCAAAATGGCGCACTCAGTTTGGGTGGCCTCGACCTTCAACAAGGACATAGAGATAATAGTTTTAATTAATATAAGATTCGTTACAAAGTATAGAAGTAATTATATTATTGCAAAATATATAAAAAAGTTGGGATTTTCTTGTACTTCGAAAGTCTGAACCTAGATAATAGGTCCATAATAGATCCTAGATTGTTATGGCTCAACAGTTATTGAATTTGAATTTTTTAAATAGGTTCATCAAAAAGAAAAGGACACTAGAATGGAATGTGCTAAACCAACATTGGGTTTAAGTTACGTAAGTAATCTCCTTTTTTTCTTGATAAAATGGTATTGTATTACACTCATAAGTTGATGTGAAGTCATAGTATGTTGTCATTTTTTAGATGGTTGATTCATATATCCACCTTCTATAACCCATAATGTACTCGTTTAAAAGACTTTTGATTAATTTAATAAAATCCCATCTATTGAGGTTGAGGTTGGGGCATCCCTACTTCTAAAGAAAATATCAATGCTTATCCTGAGTTGTCCAGTTAATATTTGAGCGAGTGTTCTCACGCCACCTTAGTGACCATTAGGAAATGACTAACATATATAATTGTCACTTAGAAAAGGGGTAACTGATGTTGTTTGTTTTCCACACAAATTTGAATGTTGACAATGATTTATAAAGTTTTCCCCATTTGGACATGAGATTTCCTTTTAATCTCTAAGTGAGTGTTCTCACGTGACTTGAGCGACCGTTAGGAAAAGGTAAATATTGTTGGCACTAGCATAGAGGGTAACTGGACGCATTTAGCGAATGTAAAGGTGTTTTTTCGTGGGAGCAAATTTGAATGTTGGCAATGCTTTAAAAGTTTGCCCACTTGATATGGGTCAAAATTCTAGTATTGACAATTGGTATTAGTGCAGTTTACCTATAGGAGTTTTTTTTTGTTTAACAAAAACTATATAACTAGAGCCAATTTGCTAAACCAAAGTTGGACATGAGTTATTCATTTAATGTCTAATCGATTGTTCGCACACCAGCTAATCAACCGTTAGGAAAAGACAAATATATATAGTTGTGAATTGCGCAAGCGATACCTGGAGTTGTTTGGTTTTCCACACAAGAGAAAATTTATGTGCTATATAGCACTATATATGTGACGTATTTTTGTCTTTTTTGTACGAGCCAGACGAAAAATCATTTTTCCACAAAACTTGCGAGACATGCCTAGTACGTGCGAGATCTACGTGGACATATTTTTTTACATTCATTTTTTACATTGGGAAAAATGTTTTTCCACCCGGGCGCACATGCACCCAGGTGCACCGGCATATTTTCCGCTGACGATGTCCTTATAAAGGTTTCCCCATTTGAACACGAGCTTTCTTATTAATCTCATTCTCATGTGAGTCGACCGATAGGAAAAGGAAAATATTATTGGCACTGACATAGACGGTGAATAGGCGAATTTAGCAAATTTGAATATTTTTTACGGGAGAGCAAATTTAAATGTTGGCAATGCTTTTCCAAAGGTTTACTGCTTCATTTAGTTTGGGTCCAAAATTTAGTAATACGAACAAGGATTATTGAAGAGGTTGCATATATAGGGTTGGATTTTTTTTTCTTATTGATTTTTTTGGCATATATAGGGCTGTTTTATAGGGCTGGTATTGGTTTTGGCCATGGTTGCTCTGGCAAGAGTGCGTACTGGTGTCAGCGTGATTGGTGCGACCCAACGCAAAGCACGGCGGATCGCAACGAATCGGTTGTAAAGAAAGAGATCTTGGATTTCCAACATCACCGAAACGGAGGGCAAGCACAGATCCACGGGATAATTAACGAGACATCGGTCGGTCGAACATCCGGGACATCGCGACAAGCGGCAGGAAATCGGTTCACTGACACGACGGCTTTCCGTGAACCAAGGGAGGAAATGCGGAACATGCATTTTTGTTAGAGATTAGATTACAAAGGGTAGATTAATAAGTAGAGGTATTAGCATTGGAGGTACAACAAGTTGCACGGTGGGAGCAGTTTCATACAATTAGTTGTAAATGTGCAAAAACTCATACAAATACTTGTCTGGTTGTGCAAATTCATACAAACGAGTCTGAAATGGCCACCGATGCGATCCACGTCAGGTTTTTTTTTTTGCAGAAACGTTCTCAGCAAGTATAATTTGCACGAATCGATCCAAGAGTCATGCACAGAGAGCGCGGACTAGTTATTAGGTACATGTGTTTTGCGAAAATTGTGATCAGGTCCTTTTTCTACTCGTATACAAGGAAGTAGACGCCAACTTCGTAATCCGACTACCTCCTTCCCTCGGCTACGCCGACGCCGCACCGCCATCTTCCCCGTTGCGCCGCTGTTCGTCACGGCCATGCCGGACGATACAATATACCGTCGTTACGACATGGAGGCGTCGGACTACGGTGATTTTCCCTAGCGTTGTGCGTTCTTCTTCTCTCTGCGGAAAGTTCTGCGACTTGGTGCGTTCATCTCCGCCGCCAAGTCTATTAGACATGGATTGGTTAGAAATTAGGGTGGGAATCGCACTGATGGTGGACAATATAGCTCTTGCGCATGCATTTGTGCTGGAATCGGTGATGGTAGCGCAAATTGGTTTGAAGTTCATGTGTTTTCCGTCGTCGGCTTGGGCGGCTTAATTCTAGTTGTTTAGGGTTTTTTAGTTGAATTTTTTTGCATATCAATGATACATACGGTTGTAATTGTGTTATGGACGTAGCGGAAATTCATTTGGAGCAGGCCCTGTTTCGGCCAATTATAAACTGAAATTTGATGTTGTGTACTGTTATGGATGAAAGGTTCAGTTTATATGATGCTTTTGTTCATATTTCATTGTTAACTTGGTTTTCACGCAATGTAGTGTGTGGCTTGGTACAATGTGTCACTTTTTTGAGTGTGCGGCCACGCAGCGGGGAAGGTGGCGGTGCAGCGTCGGCACGATCGAGGGAAGGAGGTAGTCTGATGGCGAAGTTGCCGTTTGCTTTCTTATATACGAGTAGGGAAAGGACCTGATCGTAATTTTTACAAAACATAGGTACCTAATTACCAGTCCACACTATCTGCCTCTTGGATCGATTCGTGCAACTTATACTTGCTGAGGACGTTTCTTAAAAAAAAGACCTGACGTGGATCGCATCAGTGACCATTTCAGACTCGTTTGTATGAATTTGCACAACTAGACAAATATTTGTATGGGTTTTTGCACATTTACAACTAGTTGTATGAAACTGCTCTCACCGTGCAACTTGTTGTACCTCCGATACTAATACCTCTAATAAGTATAATTAAGAGGGAGAAATGGTCGGAAAACCGAAACCGACAATCATCATCGTACCATCATGTCCAAAAGATACGCGTGGTTGTTAGAAGGTTAGAACCACCTCCGACCACCACGCGTCGGATCCAACGCTACTCCTGTGATCCTGTCCTGCATCTTGCTTGCTGCATGATAAAGCCATAAACCCCCAGCAAGCAGAGAAGCACTTGCGGCGGCGGCGGCGGTAAGATGGGAATGGACGGGCAAGCCGCCAAGGCCCGCGACGTCGTCGACGACCCCCTTGCCCTAACCCTCGGATCCATCTACGCCGGCGCCCCCACCCCGCCGCCCAAGCCGCCACGTCCTTCCCCTCCCCCTCCTCCTCCTCCTTCCCCACGCACGGCCACGCACGCCACCCGCCGCCGCCTCAACAGCTCCGCCCCGACCCAGCGCCGCCGAACCAGCGAACCCGACGACTCCCTCCTCCTCGTCGCGGACGGGCTGCCGCCGGCGTCGCCGTTCCCGTGGTCGTCGCCCCTGGGCCCCACGCGCCACGACACCCTCGAGAGCCTGCTGCGCCGGCGCATCACGTCCGTCGAGGGCGAGGCCCGGTGCAAGCGCTGCAACTGCAGGGCCACCGTGGCGTTCGACCTGGAGGCCAGGTTCTCGGAGGTGCGCGCCTTCGTCGCCGCCAACCGCCACGCCTTCAACGACCGCGCCCCGCCCGAGTGGATGGACTCCACGCTCCCGGACTGCGCCGCGTGTGGGAAGAGGCGCTGCCTCTGGCCGGCGATCCCCGCCGACAAGGCCGACATCAACTGGCTCTTCCTCCTGCTGGGCCAGATGCTCGGCTGCTGCACGCTCGACCAGCTCAAGTACTTCTGCAAGAACACCAGCCGCCACCGCACCGGCGCCAAGAACCGGGTACTCTACTACGCCTACCTCGAGATGTGCAAGCAGCTCGAGCCGCACGGGCCCTTCGATGATACCGTCGTCCCCGGCGGCAATGGCTTCCTCCACGCCTGATCCTGATCGATCTCACGCTGAGCCCGCCCGACTCCACGCAGATGGATTCTGATGCGGTACTTGTTAATTATGTGTCTTGTTTCTCGCTCCGGTAATTTCTAGGGATGGCGTAAGCCACAAGATGACGGAGAAAAACAATTTCTTTTCTCGTGAACGGTTTAACAAATCTATTTATATCTTGGATCCTTAATGATTTATTTTAGTTTTATTATTATTTATAAATGTTGCTGGAAACTGGAGAGGATTAATCATCTTCTTGCTCTGAAGATGCATACGTTAATTGTAGTGTCTTCATGCAAATGATGGTTGCCGAGAAATCGTTAATTGTAGTGTCTTCATGCAAATGATGGTTACTGAGATATCTTTTCTTGATTTTTTTTTTGAGATATAAGATGGTCGTATCCACTGACTATCCACTGACTGAATAGATAAAAATAGATGACTCCGTTTATAAGGAAAACCGGGTCAAAAAACCATATGCTTACATGGGACCTTCTGCATCAAGACATTGGCGAAGTTGACTCTACAAAGTTGTACCTCAGTTTTAGCGAAAAGTGAATTTTGCTTCTTTTTGAATCCACCTTTCACCAAACTGGAGTTCCATTTTTTTAGAAGTCCACTTAGACATAAACCAAATCTCTTTAATTTAGGATTACAAAAACTGCCATGTAAATTTTGATTTTTATGTTGATTAAGGAAAACTAGTTGGTTGTCATAGCTTGGAGTTACATGTGTTTTCTTAAGGAAATTAATTTGTCCATTCTAGTATTGTATTCCATTGAGGTTCGATAAATATCTAGTGTGTACGAATATCTTCCGGCGCGACATTATGATTTATAATATAATATTAATGGAAACGATTAATTTCGTCATCTTGCACTGGAGATATATACATTAGGGCTCACCTAGGGTGGGCAGTGCGAATGAGAACATGCTAAGTGGCACAATGACAGTGCGCAAATTTATCTTTTTTTTAGCAACGATGCACTCTAGAGGGTTTCTCTTTTTTTGGTGTTGCGATGTTTCAGTCAAGAATTACATATGTATCGTGGACACTTGAACTTGATTCTCGAACAACATGTGTTTTTCTCATACGAAGTTTAAATGCGGATTGAAATAATAAAACACAAAAGATAAATCATATGAAAGAAAACAAAGAACAAAATCATTGACCGCTTGGTAACTAAAAGTTTGTTCTCCGTCGACAAACCAACCGATCAATGTTGCTAGTTCTAATTGTTAGACTGTCTGTTTCAGCAGATTAGCATATGTATCTATTCCATCTAGATTATGGAGAGAAAAACAGAGAGGGAGAGGGAGAGGGAGATGTACCTTGGCTCTGTGCCGAGGATCCCGACGAATCAGCCATCGGGGTTGGGGACGTGGTGACGAAGACCGAGTGGCGGCGCGGTGGTGTTTCCCGTGAGCACTACGCTAACCCTAATCGGAGGGGTTTGTCGGTGGGGCGACTGGCGGCACAGTGAACCTCGTACCGTGTGCCCCGGCCCACACCTCTTTATATAGCGCAGGTCACAGGGGCCCACCGTCCATTAAGAGGGAACGGGCGCCCCCGATCAGGGCGCAATCAAGGGGATCGTGCGGGCCGTTGGGCTCGCACGTGAGATCAATCTAACATTCTCCCCCTTGATCTCAACTTTTACTTTTACCTTTCACTTTACTCGTTTCAGCACGGATTAATACATAGAGCATGTTTCATCGTCACAGCTCAATTGCCGATGGAATCAGACAACCACTATATACTTTTCTGTGTTGAAACAAATCCTGTTACTTTTGCGCCTCTGTAATCCAGAAATCATAGGCTTTCCATTAAACCCATGCCGGCTGTGTGTTCCTGAAACACACTGGGTGGTAAGCCTTTCGTTAGCGGATCCGCAAGCATATCCTTTGTCCTTACATGCTCGAGACTTATAGTTTGATCCTGGATTTTATCTTTCACAACATAATACTTTATATCTATTGCCTTTGTAGCATTACTTGACTTGTTGTTGTGAGCATAGAATACTGCGGGCTGGTTGTCATAGTACATCTTTAGTGGTTTGTCAATGCAATCTACCACTTTCAAGTCGGGTATAAATTTCTTTAACCATACTGCCTGCCCCGTGGCCTCATAACATGATATAAACTCTGCATACATCGTGGACGATGCAACTAATGACTGTTTGGAGCTTTTCCACGAAATAGCCCCTCCTGCGAGAGTGAACACGTATCCTGACGTGGACTTTCTATCATCTTTATCTCCCGCAAAATCTGCGTCTGAATACCCTCTTATTTCTAGGGAATCAGATCTTCTATATGTTAGCATGAGGTCTTTTGCGCCTTGCACATAACGCAAAGCTTTCTTTACCATATTCCAGTGCTCTTGGCCTGGATTTTCTTGATATCTACCGAGTACCCCGGTGATAAAAGCTAAGTCAGGGCGAGTGCACACTTGTGCATATTGTAAGCTTCCAACAGCCGAAGCATATGGTACTGCTTTCATTCGATCGATCTCATATTGGTTTTTGGGACATTGAAATTTCCCAAAACGGTCGCCCTTGACTATAGGAGCAGGTGAAGTACTACTTTTGTGCATATTATACTTCTTTAGAACCTTTTCTAAATATGCCTTTTGTGATAGTCCTAGCACTCCATTATTTCTATCCCGATGAATTTCTATGCCTAAAACATAAGAAGATTCACCAAGATCTTTCATATCAAAATTCGAGGACAAGAACTTCTTTGTTTCTAGTAGTAGACTGGCATCATTGCTCGCAAGCAGAATATCATCCACATACAGAATTAGGAAAATATATTTCCCACTTTTAAACTTTGCATAAATGCAGTTGTCCTCAACATTCTTTTTAAATCCAAAACTTTTAATTGTATTGTTAAACTTTAAATACCACTGTCTAGAGGCTTGCTTTAACCCATAAATGGATTTCTTTAGGCGGCATCCCATATGTTCCTTCCCCTCCATGAAAAAACCCTTCGGTTGTTTCATATAAACATTCTTTTCTAAATCTCCATTTAGAAATGCCGTCTTTACATCCATTTGATGTAACTCTAAATCAAAATGAGCAACTAGTGCCATGATGATTCTGAAGGAATCCTTACATGAGACCGGAGAAAAAGTCTCATTGTAATCTACTCCTTCTCTTTGCGTAAAGCCTTTTGCCACAAGTCTTGCTTTATACTTTTCTACTTTTCCATTGGAGTCATACTTTATTTTGTAGACCCATTTGCAGCCTACTGTTTTGGCTCCTTTAGGAATTTCCTCTAAGTCTCAAACATTGTTAGAACTCATTGATTTCATCTCATCTTCCATGGCCTCCAGCCATTTCGAAGAGTGAACGCTACTCATGGCTTCTTCATATGAAGTGGGATCTCCTTCCACATGAACTGTTTCTGTGTTATAAACTTTATAATCACTAGAAATAGCTGATTTCCTAGCTCTTGTAGACCTTCTAAGAGTCTCATTCTCTGGCACATTATGTGTCTCAATTTGCGACTCTTCTTCTATATGTGGCTGTCGCTGCTCCCTTTCATGCTCAACAACGGGTTGATTCGGCTCCTGGCGGACAGGTTCCGAATTTTGCCTCGTTGAAGTCACGGGTGGAGTTATAACAGGTGCTTGCATCACAACCTCTGGGATTGTCGGTGCAGGTACAACAGGTAGGGCGAAAAATGGCTCATGGATCATCGGAAAAGGTGCACACACCCTCTTCTTCTCAAGATCAATTTTCCGGCCTACCATGCTCCCCCTCATCATTTCGTCTTCTAAGAAGACCGCGTGTCTCGTTTCTACAAACTTTGTGTGTCTGCCTGAACAGTAGAAACGATAACCTTTTGATCTATGAGGATAGCCAATGAAATGGCAAGTCACTGTTTTGGGGTCTAACTTTGCAATATGTGGATTAAAAACTTTTGCCTCAGCTGGGCTCCCCCAGACTTTCAAGTGGCTTAGAGAAGGAACTCTCCCTGTCCACAACTCGCACGGTGTTTTGGGCACCGATTTACTTGGTACTCTGTTGAGAATGTGAATGGCGGTTTTTAACGCCTCCATCCATAATCCCAATGGCAGTGTGGAATAACTCATCATACTGCGCA
The DNA here is from genome assembly GCA_026929855.1 of Poa annua. Lineage (NCBI taxonomy): Eukaryota > Viridiplantae > Streptophyta > Magnoliopsida > Poales > Poaceae > Poa > Poa annua. The sequence goes on along the minus strand of CM049428.1, from coordinate 94,125,325 downwards.
CCATATCCATAAGAGTACGGTTACGCCTTTCAGCTACTCCATTTTGTTGCGGTTCGCCCGGCATAGAATACTGGGCGACTATTCCATTTTCCTGTAAGAACCTTGCAAAAGGTCCAGGTACTTGACCATATGGAGTGTGCCGACCGTAGTACTCCCCCCCACGGTCGGACCTGACTATTTTAATTCTTTTATCATGCTGATTTTCAACTTCAGCTTTGAATATCTTAAATTTATCCAATGCCTCGGATCTTTCTTTAATTGGATAAATATAACCATATCGGGAATAATCATGTGTGAATGTTATGAATGAGTCATAGCCATCCACACTTTTCACCGGAAATGGTCCACAAATATCGGTGTGAATAATTTCTAGTGTCGATGTGCTTCGGTTTGCACCCTTTTTAATTTTCTTTACGTATTTTCCTTTTATGCAATCTATGCATTGTTCAATATCTGAGAACTCTAACGGAGGAAGAATATCATTTTTAACGAGGCTTTCTATTCTTCCCCTCGAAATATGGCCTAATCAATTGTGCCATAACTTCGATGAGTCATGAGTTCGCTTTCTTTTCTTTTGTTCTTTGTTCGACAAGGGAATTTGTTCATTCACATTACAAACAGAATGCACTTTTTCACGCAAGGATAACAAATAAAGCTTATCATGAAGTAAAGCAATACCCACACAAGCATCTTTAATCCATATGGCACACTTGCCATGACCAAAATAACATTCAAAATTGTCTTTATCCAAGCACGATACACTTATTAAATTTTTGTGAATGAAAGGAACAAATAACACATCTCTAAGCATAATAATAAAACCATCAGCTAGCTCCAAGGAGACGTCGCCAACAACCTCAATTTCTGCTTGAACTCCATTCGCGACTTCAATGTGTCTTTCGCTTCTTTGCAAAGTCCTTGTCGAATGAAATCCCTGTAAAGAATTTGCAACATGAACAGTTGCACCTGAGTCAATCCACCAAGTAGATTTTGAAAACTGTATATACAGGGATTCATTTACAAAAGAAACTATATCAATACCTTTCTTTGCCATTATGCTCTTGAGCCAATCAGGGCAATCTTTCTTATAATGCCCTTTCTTCTTGCAGTGGAGGCATGTGTCTTTGTCCACTGGAAGCTGGTTCTCATACTTCTGATGCCCTTTGCCATGTGGCTTATACTGATGAGGACCTTTGTCATACGGCTTTGAAGGAGAACCATTGTAGCTCCTGTTCTGGTTGTCCTTTACGTAGTTTAAGGAGCCCCCATTCTGAGACTTCAGCCTTTCCTCTTCTTGCGACAGCATCGCAATTGTCTTTTCAATGTCCCATTTTTCAGGCGACACATTGTAGTTGATGATAAAATTTTCAAATTGTGGTGGCAGTGAAGCCATCACCAAGTGAACTATAAGTGCAGGCTTGAGCTCCAGATCAGCCTCCATGGACTTAAACTTAGCAGCCATGTTGCTCATTCTGAGAATGTGCTCCCTTATACCATGTGTACCTCCATGATACTTTTCTGTCACCAGCTGTCTAAGCAACTGGGTAGCATATGTCTTTGAAGAACCAGTAAACTGGCTCTTTATCTTTTGGAGATACTCTCCTACAGAGGCACACTCTTCAATTGAGCCCATAATAGCGGTCTCAACTGTGTTCTTTATGAATGCCATGCACTTTTTATTGGCGTTCACCCACTTTTGGTTCTCTAGGGTGTAGCCCATCTCTACTGGAGCATAGTCCAGCTCTTTTTTCTGCCAAGCAGAATCATCATCATCAGATGCTCTTACTGGCTTTGCTGGCTTGACTGGCTGTGGAGTAGTCACAACCCAGTCGACCTCAGCACAGACAAAGACCAGTTCGACTTTCTTCCACCACTCAGAGTAGTTGTCACCTCTGAGCGTAGGAACATCCTTCAGGCAGCTCATCAGGCGAAAACTTCCTGAAACCACAAGGATATAAGATAACGAAAAACAAACAATTGCATACATTTAATCCAACGTTGGTATAAATTAAAGCATACAACTGTTGTGCAATTAAAACTATATCACCGTTGGGCAATAAAAGAAATAAACGCACCTTTTAACACACTATATATGAATCATGATAATGCTATTAACAACGTTGGTCATATAATAACAGAATCATAATCATCTTTAATATCACTTTTAATCATGCTTTTAATTCTCACTTTATTGCTTTTAAGCAATTATTACTTTTAACTATTTGCAGCGGAAAAAAATTAATAAAAAATTCATAAACTTTATACTTTTTAGAAGATTTCTGTAAACTTTTGTATTTCCTAAACAAAATTTCGTTGGAATAAATTGAATAGAAAAAATCTGGGCAAATTTTGAACCAAAAAACACCCAAAACTGTGCTAAATGCTTCTGTGAAAAAACTGTGCGGAAAAAAATATAGAATATTGCCTGCGGCCCAGCCAGCCCAGGACTCGCGCTATCTGTCGCTCACGCACGATGCGCAAAATGGCCCACGGCCCGCTCTACGACGGAAAATGGCCCACGGCCTGCTTTCGCGCCCAGCGCCGGCTAGGGTTTTGATCGTGGCCGTCCATCTCGATCCGACGGCCCCGCGTGATTCTCGCCCGGTCAAAACGACCGAACCGGTCTCCCCGACCTAGCCCTAGCGCCATTCTATCCTTTCCCCATCCCGTGCTCCTCTCTCTCCCGACCGAAAAAACGGCGGCGGCGGAAAACCCGTGGCCGGCAGCACGCCGGCGATGGCGAGAGCGAGCGCCGAGCCGCGACGAGCTCCTCCCTCTGTTTCTTTCTTCTTTCTTTCTCTATTCTTCTTCTCCACGAAAAAACGAATAGCCCGAGGGCCAAATCGGCCGGAGAAGATTGGCGCCCCTCTGTCCCCTTGCCGGTGTGCGCGAGCTCCCGAAGGAGAGCGCGCCGCCGTCAAGTGGCGCAGCGGCGGTGCCCTTTGCGGCGACCGGCCGGTGAGCTCTTTTTCAGCTTCCCCTCTTTCTAGTTAGGGTTAGGGTTTCTTTTATTTTTCTTTTGCGGGAAGGGATTATGATCTTTTCTTTGCCCCCCAGGGGGGTTGTTCTTCGTCCAGATACCCCACTCGGGTGCGTATCTGGATCGAGCGGAACTGGCGCGGCCTTGCGGCGGCGCTGCTTTTCCGGCGAGCCCGAGGCCCTCCGGTGTACTTTTCTTTTCTTTTTCAATCTACCGAAACAAAATTAGGACCTTTTGTGCTCTGATACCATTGTTAGACTGTCTGTTTCAGCAGATTAGCATATGTATCTATTCCATCTAGATTATGGAGAGGAAAACAGAGAGGGAGAGGGAGATGTACCTTGGCTCTGTGCCGAGGATCCCGACGAATCAGCCATCGGGGTTGGGGACGTGGTGACGAAGACCGAGTGGCGGCGCGGTGGTGTTTCCCGTGAGCATTGCGCTAACCCTAATCGGAGGGGTTTGTCGGTGGGGCGACTGGCGGCACAGTGAACCTCGTACCGTGTGCCCCGGCCCCCCACCTCTTTATATAGCGCAGGTCACAGGGCCCCACCGTCCATTAAGAGGGAACGGGTGTCCACGATCAGGACGCAATCAAGGGGATCGTGCGAGCCGTTGGGCTCGCACGTGAGATCAATCTAACACTAATCACTTTATTTCTCCACGTGAACATGTATGTATCGTGCTTTTTCATTGGCCGCTAGGTTCAATCATAAGTAAGCTATTGCACATTTTTGACACCGTGGATACCATAAAAAAATATGCGCAACTCTAGTATATCATATAGTGCAGTCGTGAAAACACGAATATCATATGGGGCATGTGAACGACAACCTGCTAAGTGCTGAGATGACAGTGCGTACGCGGTGACCTTCCAAAAGGTTTCTCTTTTTTTAGCGACGCATTCCAAAAGTTTTCTCTCTTGTCGTCGATATCTCGGTCAAAGATTACGCTTTGTGTTTTGTGCTTCTACAGTTTTGTAGGCCTGCTAGCTCTCACATATTATAATTGTCCTTGAGCTTTTGTAAAGTTTTGTATGGTTGGTGAAAAAAAACAAGGCGTTCGTTAATCCATCGTACATACTGTGGGCACTTGAACTAGATTCTACAACAACATGTTTTCTTCTAATACAAAGTTTAATTCCGGATTAAATAGTAGAACACAAAAGATAAATCATACGAACGAAAAACGAGGAACAAAATGTCAGACCGCTCGGTAACTAACAGACCAGTGACCGCTAGTTGTAATCACTCTATTTCACTATGTGAGGCAAGGCCAGGTCGGGCGGCCGCCCTACCTACGCTGGAGACAAAAGATGGGTGGACTACATGTCAGCTATACATAGACGCTAGGCACCTCCGCAGCTGGGATTGATTCGTTTAGGGGGAAAAAGGCAAACCCTAGTTGCCACGTACCGCGGAGCTAACAAAGCTCCACGCACCTCACGCGTGCAATCGGCCGGCCGAATAAAGCCACGTCCACCCACCGCGGTTTTCTTCTTTTTTTGTTTGTTTTTCTTTTTTCTTTTTCATTTTTCTTTTTGGTTGTTTCTTTTTTATTTTGACTTTTTTTTCATTTTTCCTACTGTTTTTTGTGGGATATATATTAAAATGTTTAAATTTTAAAAATGTTTAAACACAAATTTGTTCAAAACTAAGAAAATATTCATAGTTTTGCAATGTCTTTTTATATTTTTAAAAATGGTTAACTATTTAAAACTTAAAATGTTCAGACAAAGTCTGTTCAAAACTAAAAATTGTTTAGTTTACGTAAAAATTAAATTTAAAAACTTTTAAGTTAAAAAAATGTTCATAACTAAAAAATATTCAAAATTCAGAAAATTTTAAAAAAAATGTTTGGGCCCGAACTGGGCCAAAAATCGTGGCCCACTAAGCGTTCGGGGGCTGTGCGGAGACTCGTTCCGTCTGCGTAGCACGGAGACTAGGGGCTCCAAAAAAAAGAGCCAACGTTATGTATTGATGTATTGGGCCGTTCAAATGTGTCCAGTTAAGCTTCTTGATCGGGCCACCAGTCCTAGTACCGCACGACGACGCATATCCTGGTTTCTATTGTTGGATCAGATCGCTCCTCACGACACGACCGATCACACCGAAGAGGAAATCGGCCACCAACGTCCTGGCCCCATGGCCCCAGGATCATCATCCATCGCGGCGGTGGCAGCAGGCGGACGACAAGCAGACGGTCGGCCGATCCGGCAACAACTGTGGCGGCCGGCGAATTCGGGTAGGAAAGACACAGGAGCTGTAGCAGATTAGCTTTGGACGATCGGTTAATTGGTTCTGAACTGAGAATTCAAGAGAAGATTTTTCTGAATTTTGCAGGTGGGTACAACACTAGATTGTGTCTTATTTTATGAATTTGTAAATGGTAGTACCAACTCTCAACCAAATATAGTTGAAAGTGATCATATTATTTTAGATCAAGAGCAGGAGCAAGAAGTGGAGAGAGGCACGGATGATTCTAGAATTGTCGAACCAATGGAAGATGTCATTGCAAATTCAGTTGAACTTGTAGAAGAGCATGTTGAAGATTTTGGATATGAAGGTATAACTGATTTGGTCTAGATGACATAAATTTGATCTGGGGGTACGTATCCAATTGATCAATTTCCCCCAAATATTATAGATGATGTCATATTTATTTATCTAGAATAGGGTCCAAATCAACCAACTCGTCATAACTTTCTTATAAATAGATATGATAGAAGATTTCTGAAAGTGTTATAAGGATTTAGTTGGTTGGAGTATAGTGTTGAAAAGGATCTGTAGAATAATATGAGAAGATTGCAGGGCTCCAATAGGGCCGGCTATGGCTTCATATATAGGAGGTCACATGGACCAAATACAAGTCGGTTTGGATTTACCAAACTGGGTACAACTCGTCTACGTATAGACTGGACCGAAACTCAGAAAAAGTCGAAGTCGGTAACCCCTTCGTCATAATGTCCGCAAATTGTTGGGAGGTCGGTACGTGAAGAACTCGAACATGACCAAGAGCAACCTGCTCACGAACAAAGTGGATATCCAGCATTCCAGCTCAATGTGCTTTGTGCGACGATGATGAACGGGGTTGGGGAGAGGTAGACAACGTTGACGTTGTCGCAGAACACGACGGTTGCCTTGTCAACAAGACATGCGAGTTCAGAGAGGAGATGACGAAGCCAAGTGCACTCAGCAACCTCATTGGCCAGAGCGCGATACTCAGCCTCAGCACTAGATCGGGAGATGGTGGGTTGGCGCTTGGACGACCAGGAGATCATTGACGAGCCAAGATAGACGCAATAGCCCCAGGTGGAGCACCAAGTGTCAGGACACCCTGTCCAGTCTGCATCCGGATAAGCCACAATGTCCACGGAGGATGAGGCGGAGATCGTGAGCCCAAGGTCCGTAGAGCCGCAGATGTACCGAAGAATCCGTTTCACTACGGTCCAGTGAGCATCGTGAGGCGCGTGCATGTAGAGGCATACCTGCTGCACGACGTACTGCAGCTCTGGGCGAGTGAGGGTCAAGTACTGGAAGGCACCAACAATGGAGCGATATAAGGACGCATCCGTAGCCGGCGATCCATCGGTGGCGGAGAGCTTGGTTTCGTGTCGACAAGAAAGGCTGTGGGGGAGCAATTAAGCATCCCAACGCGCTCGAGAACATCATGAGCGTACTTGCGCTCATGAAGGAAGAACCCGTCCGCTTGGCGCACCACCTCCAGGCCGAGGAAGTAGTGGAGTGGTCCAAGGTCCTTGATGGTGAACTCAGCACGAAGACGATCAGTGAGCTGTCACAGAAAAGCATCGCTGCAGGCAGTCAAGATGATGTCGTCAACATAGAGCAGCAAATAAGCCGCATCAAAGCCATGTCGATAGACGAACAAGGAGGTGTCGGAGCGTGAAGAGCAGAATCCAAGCTGATGAAGAAACGCCGCCATGCGCTGGTACCAGGCGCGCGGTGCTTGCTTCAGCTCGTATAAGGAGCGAGAGAGCAGGCACACCCGGTCGGGATGCTCGACGTCAACAAACCCGGTGGGCTGCTGTCAATACACCTGCTCCGAGAGATGTCCATGAACAAAGGCGTTGGAGACGTCCATCTGGTGCACTGGCCAAGCTCGAGAGACGACGAGGTGCAGAACAGTCCGGATCGTGCCCGGTTTGACAGTCGGAGCAAACGTATCCGTTAATTCGACGCCAGCGCGCTGGCAGAATCCTCGGACAACCCAGCACGCCTTGTAGTGCTCTGGTGTACCATCGGAGCGTATCTTGTGCTTGAACACCCATTTGCTAGTAATGACGTTGGCGCGATGAGGGCACGGAACGAGCTCCCAAGTCCGGTTTCGTTGGAGGGCGTCGAACTCTTCCTGCATGGCTGCATGCCACTGCGGATCTCATAGAGCAGAGCGAGCGGAGGTGGGTACCGGCGAGAGCGCAGGTGTAGAGGCCGTACATGCGTAGACGTCAGCGGGGTAGCGCTTTGAGGGCCGGTGCACACCCACGGCGGCACGAGTGGTGACTCCCGCGGTCGAAGGTGGCGGCGGAGCGGCGGCCGAGCTCGATGACGATGAGGGGGGCGACGACGAGGGAGCCGGTGACGATGCAGAGGCCGGAGACGACGGTGGTGACCCAAACCCCAAGGGTCCAGGCGTCACGGGCGCAGCCAGGGCCACGACTGCTGGTGCAGGTGGCGCGGGCGCTGGCGTGGCTGCTGCCACAAGCCGCTGTGAAGGGGCACCCACAAGAGGAGCGACCGACAATGTAGGAGTCTCCAAGATGCTCTGCTGAAAAGGAAACAACAACTCATCAAAGTAAACGTGTCGCGAGGTGATCACTCGATGAGAGACCGAATCATAGCAGCAATAGCCTTTAGTGTTAGCCGGATAGCCGATGAACGCACACGGAAGGGAGCGAGGGGCTTGCTTATGCGCAGAAGCGGCGGTAGTGTTAGGGTAGCAGCGACAGCCGAAGATGCGAAGCTCGTCATAGGAGGGTGGCGTACCGAAGATAAGGTGGTGTGGTGCATAATGCCAACGGTAGCGACAAGGTCGGATGTTTACGAGAAGAGTGGCGGTGGCGAGAGCATCATGCCAAAAACATGGTGGCATGTAGGCCTGGAATAGGAGGGTGCGGACGCATTCGTTGAGGGTGTGGAGGATGCGTTCCGCGCGACCGTTCTGTTCAGAAGTGTAGGGACACGTGAGTCGGAAGACAATGCCATGAGTAGCAAGGAGGGTGCGAACAGCGAGTGACAAGGTTATACGAAATGGGTACCCCCTCATGTGGGTACCTGGTGCACGTAATGACTAAACCAATTGGCAATAGGCTGAAGAAGCCCAATAAGAGAAGCCCAAGTTGAAGACTTTCACCATAGATAGCATAGTCGGTAGTACTTTCCATAAATATAATCCTAGTCGGTTATGACCCGAGACCTGTACCCCTATATAAAGGACAGGAGGGTGGCCGATCAAGGACACGCCCAACCAGAATCACCAAACCCTAGCAAGATCGACATCTTGCTAGACCCCTGTACTCGCCGCATATACACAATCAATAACGGACAAGCAGGAGTAAGGGTTTTACCTCACTCGAGGGCCCCGAACCTGGGTAATTCCCGCTTGTCAGCCGACGAATGTACCAACACTACGCGTTCTCTACCTCATAACTCTTACCCTAGGCTAATAACCATGGGTATTGATGGGGACATCCCTCTTCAATTGGCGCCGTCTGTGGGAATAGGTAGTGTTAGATCTACGGATTTTTCGGTCCAAATTTCAAACGGCGATCCGCCGACTTCTTCAAAGGGATGCACATCAGCAATAGCAGATCACATCCAAACCACAGGCGATCACTCGCCAAAAACAGCGTCACCAACAAGGATCAGGCCATACTGACCCGAAGCTCAGGAGATTTACTCCAATCTCAAATCAGGTTTTGATCTAACTATCGGGGAACAAATTTTTTTTGTTGATCAGCTAGGTGTGCAGGACCTAGCCAAACAGGTTGCAACTAAGCCACTCCAGGAGAGATCGACTGAGACCGCATCTTCGACAGACAAAGATGATACTTCATCACAGCTCGATCTGATCCCGCCCCCAAAGTCCCCAACGGATTCGATGTCATCGGCGGATTTCAACAAGTTCATGGCAGAAGAGTTCCCTGAAGAGGAAGAACCATCGACTACCTCAGTCGACGACATGATCATATAAATGGCTTCGGCTGGAAGCACTGTAGCGGCAACATCACAGATCGATCCGATCTCATCCATAGCAGGGTCCATGTCCACAAGGGAATTCAATGAGTTCATGATGCAAAACGAGATGAAAGAAGAAGTGCAATCGACCATGCATATCGACCCAGTCGACGACCATATGCAAATCAACGTTCCAGAAGAAAGCTTCCGCCTCTCCGAGTATGATGAGCCTGCAGAAGACAGCATACGTATGACCGATTTCGCCAACTCAAAGATCCAGTCTCCACATCATGTTGCCGTCGACCACAACGAGCATATGCAGCAAACAGAAGATGGCAAAAACAACAAAAATAAAAACAAAAGCATAGAGTGGGATAGCGATATCGAAGCAGCATACGAAGAACACTCAGACTACACATATCCTTACCACACACCCTAGCAGGTTTACGTGGCAACAGCTGCAGAGACATCAGAAAACACAGTCAATCGACAGACAGTCGAGTAACCCCGCACTGTCACTCTACCAGATGGTACCACCACTCTGGATATCACGGCAGAGATGGCCGTAAAGGTGACAAAGGTCATTGAAGAGGGCATAATGATGCTAGCAGACACAACTCTAGATGAGTTAGCAACATAAAACTACTTCAACTGGTAGAAATCGCAGCGCTTGAAACAATACAGAGCAACACTCGAGGAACCAAGAAGGCAAGCAAGCATATCAAGCGTACGCAGACGACAATTATCTATGAGTTGAACAGGTGCAACAAAGGCACGACGTAGATCCAGATTCGAGAGAATCTCTGAGCACGAAAGAGCAGACGTCACTCGAAACCTGGACAACTCGTTCCTAACCGTCGACTCTAACGGCATAATCCAACCCAAAACAGCGGAGGGAGCCCTCATATCCATAGGAGCATACCTGCAAGCAGGAAAGCCACCTGCAGGTGATCCTGCGGAAGCAAGTTACCTCCAGCAAATGAAGGCCCTGGAAATCGCAGCAAAAGAACTGGTAGACGGAGGAAGGAGAGGCCGTAGGAGAAGCCACTCAAGAGGACGTCGCAGTCGAAGTCGCAGTCCTCAGTGAAGCAGCGGCAGAAAAAGCTCAAGCCGTCGCAGATCGAGAAGCCGCTCAAGGAGCAGGTCTAGGAGATCAAGCAGTCGCGAGTCACCCGACAATCGCAACGCAGGACCATGCGGAGCACAATGATTCACTCGGCGGACTCAAGAAACCAAGTTGCCAAAAAAGTTTGGTCTACTAACCATGCCAAAATTCAACTCAAAACAAGAACCGTCGGGATGGCTGGAAACTACAAACTGGCAGTCATATGCCAACGAGGAACAACAATGACGACACTACAATACATACACTTGATGCTTGAAGGAACAACACGCGGCTGGCTCAAGTCCTTACCTGAAGGAACCTACGATTCTTAAGACTACTTCAAGGAAGACTTCATAAAATACTTCGACCCTCTCTGCGAAAGGTCAAAAACATTCGAGGAATTAGAGCATGCCGGCAAAAGACAGACGAGACGCTCAGGTCTTACATTAGAAGGTGGGCCTCCATCAGGAACTCCGTGGGCGCAATATCAGAAGACAGAGCAATGGACGCCTTCACAAATAGAGTCCACAGAAAAGATTTCAGGGAAGCACTCGGACGACAAAAACCAAAAAACATGGCGGAGCTCATGAAGCTAGCAACCGAGTGGGCCGATGGCGAAGGTATAGTACATAGCAAAACTCCACACTCACCACATCGACATCACGATCGACGAGGCAGTCGCGACCCCCAAGAAAGCCGAGATCGCCGAGATAGGGACGACAAGCGACGACGACGTGATCACGACAGTAGGGGTAAAGACAATGTCAAATTCATGGCAGCAGGTTTTCTCGCGTAATGATCGCAATCAAGACGACAGCAAACAAGACGACCGTCGACAAGCCAGAAACAGCTACAAAAACGACAAACCAGTCGACCGGCATGACAACAGAAGCCATGATCAACGCGGAAGCTACAACAAAAAAGAGGGACAACAACGATTAGATCCAAGAATAGAGAATCCGTGCAGACTGCACTTATTCAAGGACCCAGAGACGGGAAGATTAATATCCAGTCACACGATTGAAAACTGTCGAGAATTCGAGCAGTTGGCAATCGAGTACGCAAAAAGGCATAGGAGCAACGCATTCGAGCATATGGTACCCACATCACAAAGTATAGCATTACCACCACCACCATCATATAACCCTAACAGTCAAACCGCAGGAGCGGTATATTACACACACCAAAAGTCGACAGATCAGCACTCCAGTCATCCGAGGCAAGCATACATGATCCAGAAGGGACGACCATCAAACAGGCAACAGAAACTGCACACGAGGCATGTCAACCTGGCAGTCATGGCACCACCAGCTGTACCAGAATACCTCCGCGGATCTGAAATAGCAATCACATTCAGTCGAGAGGACCACCCACCATCTATATACATGCCAAGTCATTCCACCCTGGTACTAGAGGCTCAAATAGGAGGCTACGACATGACCAAGATCTTCATGGATGGAGGAAGTGATATCAATATCATATTCGCCGACACGCTGCGTCGAATGAACAAGACAGTCGACAATTTACCTCCATCATCAAATACTTTTCATGTCATAGTTCCAGGCAAAGCCATTGTGCCAAAAGGCACGATGCAGCTCGATGTCACATTTGGAGATGCAACGCACTTCCGCACCGAAACAATGGAATTCAAGGTTGTCGATTGGAGGTCACAATACCACGCCATACTAGGGCGACCAGCGTTCGCCCGGTTCATGGCAATACCACATTACGCATATCTCCAATTAAACATGCTAAGGCCTAAGGGAGTAATCACAGTCAGCGGATATTTTCAAAGGTCAAGTGCTTGCGACCGCGACTTCAATAAAATTTCTGAGACATTCGGAGCAGAACAGACACTGGAGGAACTCTCGCTTCTTCATGATACAACATACATGCCAGAGCACAAAAAACAGGCCATCGACAAGGTATTCAACACTGCAGATGACACACGCACACACCAAGTCCATCCGACTGACCAGGCGAAAACGGTCAAGGTATCAACAAGCTTAACTCCCGCATAGGAAGTCGCGCTTGTCGAATTCCTCTGTGAGAACTGGGATATGTTTGCATGGTCAGCAGCTGACATGCCATGCATACCCAGTGAATTCGCCGAGCACTCTCTCCAACTCAGTCCAGGAACTAGTGAAAGGACAATGATGTCGCCTAGAGGGGGGGGGGGGGTGAATAGGCGGTTTAAAATTTTTCCGGTTTAGGCTTATTAATTGCGGAATAAAACTAGGTGTTTAAATTAACAAGCCGACAACCTAAATAAACTAGGCTCACCTATGTGCACCAACAACTTATGCTAAGCAAGACAAACAACAAGGTGATAGCAATATAGAATACTTCAAGCACGAAGGCTATCACAATGTAAAGTGCATAAGTAAAAGCTCGGGTATAGAAATAACCGAGGCACGCGGAGACGAGGATGTATTCCCGAGTTCCTCCTTGTTAAGGGAGTACGTCTAGTTGGAGAGGTGTGAACCGACACAACGGTTCAACAACCACAAAGGTTTCACCTTCTTCTCCGATGAACCGCACCACAAAGGCTTGGTTCACCTTCCACTATCACAATTCCTTCGAGGCGGTATCCGGAGCCTTTCAACAACAATCCGGGGCACAACCCACAATGGGATTGGGGGCTCCCGAACGGCCTCCAACAACAATCCGGGGCACAACCCACAATGGGATTGGGGGCTCCCGAACGGCTTCAAGTGACCACACAAGGGTCCAACCACCACAAAGGCGTCTAGGGTCCAAGGACCCAAGAGTAACAAGCTCACAAACTTTCAACTTCCACGAATCCTCGTGGAGAGCACACCGATGCACCAAATGCAAAAGGCAAGAGCACAAGTGCTCAAATCCTTCACTCTCGAATTCCAACAAAGCAACAAATGCTTATGGGGGAATAAGAGAGGAAGAACAAAGAGGAGATGCACCAAGAACTCCAAGATCAAGATCTACTAGGTTCCCCTCACATAGAGGAGAGATGGATTGGTGGAAATGTAGATCTAGATCTCCTCTCTCAAATCCCTCAAAGATATGCAAGAATCATGGGAAGAAATGAGAGAGGGGCAAGCTTTCCAAGGTCAACAATGGAGGAGAGAGAGGGGGAAAATTCGTGCTTGGAAGAGCTGCTCTCTCTGGGGAAGAAGGGGCCTTTTTATAGGTCCCACGAAAAAGAGCCGTTGCAGGAAAACTTCACACCGGAGTTTCCGGTCACTAGGGCCGGAAACTCCGGCCAGGGGCGGAAACTCCGGCCTACTGGGACCGGAAACTCCGGCCCCTACCAGGGGCTGAACACTGTCAACACCGCCGAGGCTTGGGCAAACTCTCCGGTGCCCTGGGCCGGAAAGTTCATCCAGGGGCGGAAACTCCGGCCTCTAGGGCCGGAAACTCCGCCCCCCACCAGGGGTTGAACAGCTTAGGAGAAAAACGTTGATTCCGGAGACTCCGGTCATGCACAGACCGGAAACTCCGGTCTAGGACCGGAGACTCCGGCCTAGGAAAAACTGCAGCAAAACCGATAACGAAAACGTCAATATCTTTTCCATCCGGACTCCGTTTTCGATGATTTTTGGCTCGTTGGAATCACAACGAAGAGCTTTACAAGATAATGCAGATAAACCTCATAGTCTAACAATGGAAGATAAAATCAAATGGAGGAGGTTAAAACCTCTCTAAAAAGGAATGATCGGCAAACCTCCAAAACCGAAAACGCAACAAGTTTTCCATATGAAATTCGTTTTCGGTGAACTTGGGATTGTCGTGAAGATCACAACAAGCACCAAAACCCAACAAGGAGAAAAACCAAGTAAGAACCAAGAAAGATGAAATGGCAAGTATGCAAAGGTTTGAGCTCTCCACAAAGATGCGATCAAGTTACTCACTCGAGAGCCCCTCTTGATAGTACGCCATCTATCCTAAAACCCGGTCTCCCACTAACACCATGAGACCGGTAAAATAGAAAACCTATCAAGATCATACCTTTGCCTTGCGCATTCCACATGAGCTCGATGATGACGATCTTGACTCTCTCAAGTTGAAACACCTTTCTTGATTGTGCTTGCTAGCACATGCTTAATGAGGACTTCTCCAAATGCTCCCCCATACTCCATTATGGGAGGGCCTCGCTAAGCTTCGTCTTCATGTCTCCTTTGCAAGCTTCAATCAAAAGATATCTTCCGAGATGCATCATATTGAACTTGCTCTTCATCTTCTTCTCTTGATATGTAAGATGGCTTGGGGGTAAACATGATTGTTCACTCAATCTTCTATTCCAAGCCATACTTGCGATGAGCTCAACTCTATACATGACCATTCTTCATATTAACCCTTGAATAGAGCATTGGTCATTATGTCATCTTCAAGAGTCCAACACATGAACTCCTATATTTTCCCATGGACAAGATCTATAAGAATATCTCAATGTAAACATTAGTCCATAAGGATTGACATTCATTACCAAAACCACGTATGGGGGCAACCATGCACTTTCAACTAGGCCTGTCAATCAAACAGTACAACGCGTCTCAGGGCCGAAAAGAGAGGCCATAGAGAAGCATGTGAATAAGCTACTCAACGCAAACTTCATTCGAGAAATCAAGAAGTCAGAATGGGTAGCTAACCCCGTGATAGTTGAGAAAAAGAAGACAACTGAAACCAAGATGTGCATCAATTTTACAGGATTAAACAAGTGTTGCCCGAATGATCATTTCCCGCTACCTCGCGTCGATATGATTGTCGACTCAACTGCAGGATGTGCTCGACTGTCATTTCTCGACACATATTCTGGATATCACCAGATAATGATGAAAGTAGAGGACCAAGAAAACACAGCTTTTACAACTCCACTCGGAGTATATTGCTACACAACTATGCCTTTCGGCCTCAAAAACGCAGGAGCCACTTATCAGCGCATGACGCAGAATTGTTTGAAAACACAGATTGGGAAAAATGTAGAAGTCTACGTCGACGACATAGTGATCAAATCAAAGAAAGAAGACACACTACTAGCAGACATAAAATAGACATTCGACAGCCTCAGAAGTTACAACATAAAATTAAACCCAGAAAAATGTACCTTTAGAGTGCCAGCCGGAGAATTGTTGGGCTACCTGCTGTCGGCTAGAGGGATCGAAGCAAACCCAGAGAAGATACAAGCCATACTAACTATGAAAAGACCTACAAAGCTTTATGAGGTACAACAGTTGATAGGCAGAGTGGCAGCCCTCAGTCGGTTCATAAGCAAGTT
Source organism: Poa annua (assembly GCA_026929855.1). Lineage (NCBI taxonomy): Eukaryota > Viridiplantae > Streptophyta > Magnoliopsida > Poales > Poaceae > Poa > Poa annua. Next base: position 94,109,792 of record CM049428.1, on the reverse strand, counting down.
AGGCGAGAAGGCACTACCACTTTATCGATTAATGAAGAAAGCAGATAAGTTCGAATGGACAGAAGAAGCAGAAGCAACTTTCATAGACCTCAAGCGAACACTTACTAAACCTCCCGTTCTAGCAGCATCAAAAGAAAAGGAGCCACTATACCTCTATGTGTCAGCAACAAACAGAGTGGTCAGCACAGAACTTCTAGTCGAGCGCACGGAGGAAGGAAAAGCTCAGAGCATACAAAGACCAGTCTACTACATCAGCGAGGTGTTATCCCTATCAAAGCAAAGGTATCCACACTTCCAGAAACTGGCTTATGTAGTGTTCATAACAACAAGAAAGCTATGACACTACTTCACAGAGCACCCAATAACGGTGATCAGCAAATCGGCAATCGGAGATATACTCACCAATCCAGATGCAACATGACGAGTCGCAAAGTGGCTCATTGAGATGGGGCCACTCGGGATCGCATATGACCACCCAAAAGCTATCAAAGCTCAAGTGTTACCTGATTTCACTACCGAGTGGATCGAATCTCAGTTACCAGGGATACCGGACATATCCAACTCATGGACAATGTACTTCGATGGATCCAAGAAAAATGAAGGGGCAGGAGAAGGAGTAGTACTCCATATCCCCAAAAGGGGAGAAACTGAAGTATGTACTCCAAATGGACTTCCCAACACCATCCAATAACGAGGCCGAATATGAAGATTTTGAAGGGGATCGTGTGCAGAAAACAAAAAAATTCCTAGCAATGATATCCTTAAACTAGCCAAGATCTACACTATGCAGATATAGTAGTACGGCGGAGATCGGAATACATACCCTAGCCAAGATCTATAAGAATATCTCAATGTAAACATTAGTCCATAAGGATTGACATTCATTACCAAAACCACGTATGGGGGCAACCATGCAATTTCAATCTCCCCCATTTTGGTAATTGATGACAATCCCTTTTACGAGGGTTTATATAATGAATTTAAGCAGCCATGCAACACAAAGAGCAAGGATGCAAGATAACCGCAAGAGAACAAACCCATATTCCCTTAAACCCTCTGAATTTCTCCCCCATTGGCATTGATTGCCGAAATGGGTGAAAAGTAAGAAGGCTAATATAATAAGAGCTCCCCCATAAAAGTGTGCATTTCTCATAATGTGAGTGAAATCAAATGCACATATCCAATGAAGAATAGATGGAGGGAGATCAAACTATATTGAGGATCCAAAGATTGCAAGAGAATATCAAATAGAAAGATACTTCAACGAAAGAAGCAATCAATCCAAAGGATCCAAAAAGTGTTCTAAATATCATGAGGGAACTCCCCAAGGTACGTGCACAAATAGGATTTGTATTTCAATATAGTGTGCACAACATGGAATCCTCACTCCCTCCTAAATAAAATCGAACACAAACCCATGCAAGAGAATATAAATGAGAAAAGAAGGCAAAACAACTTGCAACAAATAAAATGTTTTGCAACATGAGTAAGGAGCGGAAAATAAAAGGATGGGTGTGGGATACAAAGACATTTTAGGAGACTAATACAAGGATGAGCCAAAGCATCAACATAGTCTTTCAAGAAGAGTTGCACATAGTGCATATCATGTCTTTCCCATACCCACACAACAAAAGAGATATAACAGAAGCTCCACAAGCTTACTAAAATGCACCAAGCATAACACATGACAACTAAAGCTTGTGCTTTTTAGAGACCACCAAAGAGTCAAAAGAAATAAGAGGTGGTAACTAAAGAATTGGAATATCAATTAAAGATGTACTATTATCATGTGTATAAGTTTCTAAGTAGACACAAATCACTAAGATATGGGTCTATAAATAAACATGTACACACAAGATAGATACAAGGGTAAAGAACATGATATCCCAGAGGAAGTCATAAATATACAAAAAAGATCTTTGCTTAAAAGCATAGCACAAAGCTCAATTTTATCTTAAAGGATATAGATGAACTTCCAACACACACTCATCATAGCATCAAAATATCCACAAGGGATAAGGTGATAAAAGGGATGCTCCGGGAGAGATAACAAGTATCACAAAAAGCAAATGATTTGAAGAAAACAATCAATATTGTATATGCGAGACATAGAGTAGAAAGTGCTAGATTAACATATTTGGGATCGATGAATCATAGAAATGAATATATAGTCCCCTTATATGTAATCATCCCGGCTTACTCATATTTGCAATAAAGATGTTTTGCAAGAACCAAATTAATTGCAACAAAAGATTCATGCCGAGATACAACCTACACAAGGTTGAAAGCTAGAAATGAATGCATGAGGTAGATACTTGTTACCGTGATAGCATTGGTGATGTAGAAGATAGGAGCTCATGATCATCCAAGCTTGGCTCCAATAAGTACATGATGACAACACCTTCCTTGTAGATGAGACAAGCTTCCAATGCATCTCAAGTGTACCTAAAACAAATTTAAGTACAACATGGTACCCAAACTAATTGGGTCCAAAGTAGTTAGAGCAACTACAACACATAGGACAAACTCCACATAAATATGTGCATATTGATATGAAATTGAATTTCATGCACATCTTAACCATTTAGGATTTGATGGAGTTTATCCTATATATTGGATTAACGAAAGTAAGCATGCCATAAGATATACATAATAAATATGCATGCACAAGACTTTCAAGAACCAAGCGAGATATAATTTAGACAAAACACCAAGTAAACCAACAAAGCACACACACACGTGTGACAAGAAAACAAATTGTCCACATTATATCAAATACCCAAATCAACACATGAGTGAACATACCACTTTGAAAAGATGCTAATGAAATCAAGAAACCTATTGATGAACATATCATCAAGGAATAAACCAAAACCTCTTCACTTTTCATGATGGCACAAAGTACCAAGACGAAAAATATTTGTCTTCCAAGGAGACATGTCATCGGGATCAAATATCATATGAAGACAACTAATGTTCTAAAGCATATAGGATTGCTCCCCCAAGATGTGTACATTATTTATGATTTTGCATTTGAATACAAAATGCACACAAATGAGATCATCACTCTTCATATATATATTCAAACACTAGTCATGTTCAAGAAAGGCAAGAAATTGCAATACCAATTTAAAGAACGGTGTTTTACTCAAAGTAGGATAGCTTCCCAAAGAATAGTGCATTATTAAGAAGTATGACTCTTGAAGGTTAATGCACAAGAATTGGTTCATTGCAAGTCCCAACTCAAGAAAGCACAAAACAAATTTCAAGTAGAGCAATAAAGGATCCAAAAGATACAAGGAAGACAAAAGAAAGTTAGATCAAACTAAATTCTTGGCAATCAAATAAGGCAATTCAAAGCAAGAGTCAAAGTGAATATGATCAATATATATACCACAAATTATGATTATCACTTGTCACGACAAGTAATGTGTGGAGATATTTCTCGGGGGTGGATTGCAAAGATATATTCAAGACCATATTCACAAAACATAAGCATGTGGCAAAGTATAGGAATTAAAAGCCATGCTTAGATAGATAGATATTCTTGATAGCTTCACAAATCATGCGAAGGTGCAAAGCAACTCCAAGGAGTAGCTTGAAACAATTGGCTTCCCAAAAGATACATGAGAACATATTTAGGGAAAATCATACCAAGAACATCCTCCACAAACAAGATCCAAAAAAGTGAGAGACAAAAAACATTTAAGTAAATGGAAACTTGTTTGAGCAACATGCCACATAGGAACAAGATAACTAGCAATATCAATTCTAGGTGGCAAAACCTCATATGTTCACATTTTCTAGGCTTGTAATATGCACATAGCTTATTACTTCCCCATAATGTGATAATCCATTTATTTAAAGCAAGAGGCAAACAAAACCAACTCGAGAAATTAATGGACATTATAGAAATTGAATTTCTCATGAGAATGACATACCACATAGATAGTAGATAATATAAATATATCAACACTAAGTTGTATTTCTCATGAATACACAATTTTCGGATTGTGAAGTGCACGAAGCATATCACTCCCCCAAAATATGATAGTCCATTAATCTCTCAAAGAGAGCCAACAAGATAAGATATCAAATAAAAGCAAGAAGGCTCAAAACAAGTAAATGGTGTGCAAACCAACATACACATACTTGATTTCTCAAGATAAGTAAGTAGAGAGCACAACACATACAAAAACTAGCAAGGTACAAAACCAAACACATGCAAGGGTGCAAGCAACTTTCAATGTATATATGATTTAAATAAAAGTTACTGCAAGGAGGAACATTGGATATGAGATATAACAATATGATCCATATGACTTGACTTGAGAGAATATAATTGATGAAGATCCCTTAATTCTTCATAATGTAGCCAAGTCTCCAATGCCTCCAACAACACCTATTGATCAAGTTTTAACTTGTTGGTCCCCAACCAAGTTGGGTCCTAAGAGGTTAGTCACAATAGGTTTGGCAACCCAAATGGTTCTTTTCTTGACACCACTTTGAGTACCAACATATTTGGCAAACACATTGCCAACCTTATCCTTCCGAAGAGAATACACATCATTAATTATAATGGGGTTGGATAAGGTACCATTTGTGCATGAAGAAGCAAGGTGACCCTTCTCACGACATAGGTAGCAACATCTACTTCCTCCTCTCTTCTTAGTTGGAGTCTTGACTTGAGGAGGGGTAGCTTGATTCTTCTTGGGAAGAGACCGTTCTTCAACTTGAGGAGCTTGAGTTTGAACTTGAGATTTCTTCCCTTGTTGCTTCTCACTAAGAGTCTTCTTCTTCAAAGGGCAAGATCTAACATGGTGCCCTTCAACTTTGCACTTGAAGCAAACAATCTTGGCCGAATCCTTGACTTGTTCTTGGCCCTTGTTCTTCTTGTTAAGCTTGGACTTGTTCTTGATATTGGAGTTGAATCCAAGTCCACTCTTGTCATTGGGGCGTCTTTGAACACTCAACATATTGTCAAGTGTAGAATCCCCAACATGACACTTTTCCAAGTCTTTCTTCAAATAAGTGAGTAGGGCCTTGAGCTCATTTAATTCCTCTACATGGTTAGTATCAACACAAAAACTAGAGGAAGTAGAGGCTTCATTGTTAGAGCAACAAGGCATGGAAAGTAATTCATCACAGGATGTAGCAACATTATGAGTTAATGAATCACTAGGACTTGCATTTGGAAATATAGCATTAAGAGTAGAAATTGTGCCATTGTCCACATGAGACTCACAAGATGTTACCTTTGACATAATAGCCTCATGAGCTAACTTTAGCCCAGCATGGGATGCTAGAAGATCATCATTAGAGCTAGAAAGCTTTTCATGACTTTCTTCCAATTTCCCATACTTATTAGATAGCAACTCAAGTTGAGCCCTTAGCTCAACATTCTCCTTCAAAATAGATGCTTCACAAGAAGTGGAGTTAGTAGCACAAGCATCATTAATAGTAGAGATGGAAGAAGACAATTTGACAAGCTTGTCATTCTTAGATAGTTGAGTTTGGAGTTGATCATGAGACTTGATAAGGAGAGAATGTTCACTTTCTAAAGCCTTGTGAGCTTTGTCAAGTCTCTCTATGTCCTCATTTAGTCTAGCATTGCCAACACCAAATTCAACTTTTTCAATTTTAAGCACTTTATACTTAGCAAGGGCATGATCTCTTTCCTTAATGATTTTAGCAATAATAAGATCATTAGACTCATCAAGGGATTCAAGTTTCTCTTCAAGAGAAACCCTAAGCTCTTCTTCCTCTTCAAGAGAAGCTTTCAAAGAAGCTATGGTGATAGAGTCATCTCTCTCAATTTGACATTTCTCATCAAATTGACTTTCCAAATCCTCAATGAATTCCCTACTCTTAGTAACATAATCAATGATTTCACAAAGAGGAGGGATAGCTTTACTACCTTTGGGGAGAACACTAAGTACCATCTCACCCATCTTGGTTAAGGATTCAAAGTCAAAACCTTCTTCATGAGAATCCTCATCCACATCATCACAATTTGGATTCGAGGTGGGAGATACCTCGGAATCCTTAGCCATAAGGCAAACATGATTAATGGGTGAGGAGGATGAAGAAATACTTGAAGCTCCATTGAGGTCCATGTCTTGTTCCAACAATTGTTGCGATTCCTCTACATTGTTAGTCATGCAAATACTAGAGGATATAGAAGAGTAATTTTCAACACAACAAGACATAGAGAGCATATCATCATTATATTTAGTTAAGCAACTATTACTTGATATGCAAGGACAATCAACTCTAGCATGTATGACATTTGGAGTGCTAGAAGATTTTAAGTTCAAAGATAGAAGATTGCAATGTGACAGAGAATAGGTATAATCAATAGTAAGTTCACCATCACCAATGCAATTTCTATCGCCACTCACCATATCGTTACCGTGTGACAAATCACATGTTGGTGAAGTGGAAGAAGTTGTGAACTCATCACGGCAGGAGGTGGAGGAAGAAAAATCATCCTCAATAATTTTGGACACTTCATATATATCTTGAAGCTTGGTCCAAAGCTCATGTGCATTTCGAAAAGGCATGATTGAAGCAAGAACTACATCGGTCAAAACACACATAAGACCATTAGTAACTTGAGTCTCGAGATGAGAGTTTATCTCATCCTCTAAAGATAATTCATGAGAATCCTTTGGAGGAGATAAACACACATCTACAATCCTCTTAACATAATTTGGACCCATGGCCCTAAATAGATTAAGCATGCGAATTTTCCACACATCAAAATTTGTGCCATCAAATATAAAAGTGGGATCGTGCACTAATTCCCTAAACGACATCTTTTACTCTCTAGGCGGTAAAGCCCAAAAAGAGAGCCCAGGCTCTGATACCAATTGAAAGGACAATGATGTCGCCTAGAGGGGGGGGGTGAATAGGCGGTTTAAAACTTTTCCGGTTTAGGCTTATTAATTGCGGAATAAAACTAGGTGTTTAAATTAACAAGCCGACAACCTAAATAAACTAGGCTCACCTATGTGCACCAACAACTTATGCTAAGCAAGACAAACAACAAGGTGATAGCAATATAGAATACTTCAAGCACGAAGGCTATCACAATGTAAAGTGCATAAGTAAAAGCTCGGGTATAGAAATAACCGAGGCACGCGGAGACGAGGATGTATTCCCGAGTTCCTCCTTGTTAAGGGAGTACGTCTCGTTGGAGAGGTGTGAACCGACACAACGGTTCAACAACCACAAAGGTTTCACCTTCTTCTCCGATGAACCGCACCACAAAGGCTTGGTTCACCTTCCACTATCGGAATTCCTTCGAGGCGGAATCCGGAGCCTTTCAACAACAATCCGGGGCACAACCCACAATGGGATTGGGGGCTCCCGAACGGCCTCCAACAACAATCCGGGGCACAACCCACAATGGGATTGGGGGCTCCCGAACGGCTTCAAGTGACCACACAAGGGTCCAACCACCACAAAGGCGTCTAGGGTCCAAGGACCCAAGAGTAACAAGCTCACAAACTTTCAACTTCCACGAATCCTCGTGGAGAGCACACCGATGCACCAAATGCAAAAGGCAAGAGCACAAGTGCTCAAATCCTTCACTCTCGAATTCCAACAAAGCAACAAATGCTTATGGGGGAATAAGAGAGGAAGAACAAAGAGGAGATGCACCAAGAACTCCAAGATCAAGATCTACTAGGTTCCCCTCACTTAGAGGAGAGATGGATTGGTGGAAATGTAGATCTAGATCTCCTCTCTCAAATCCCTCAAAGATATGCAAGAATCATGGGAGGAAATGAGAGAGGGGCAAGCTTTCCAAGGTCAAAAATGGAGGAGAGAGAGGGGGAAAATTCGTGCTTGGAAGAGCTGCTCTCTCTGGGGAAGAAGGGGCCTTTTTATAGGTCTCACGAAAAAGAGCCGTTGCAGGAAAACTTCACACCGGAGTTTCCGGTCACTAGGGCCGGAAACTCCGGCCAGGGGCGGAAACTCCGGCCTACTGGGACCGGAAACTCCGGCCCCCACCAGGGGCTGAACACTGTCAACACCGCCGAGGCTTGGGCAAACTCTCCGGTGCCCTGGGCCGGAAAGTTCATCCAGGGGCGGAAACTCCGGCCTCTAGGGCCGGAAACTCCGCCCCCCACCAGGGCTTGAACAGCTTTGGAGAAAAACGTTGATTCCGGAGACTCCGGTCATGCACAGACCGGAAACTCCGGTCTAGGACCGGAGACTCCGGCCTAGGAAAAACTGCAGCAAAACCGATAACGAAAACGTCAATATCATTTCCATCCGGACTCCATTTTCGATGATTTTTGGCTCGTTGGAATCACAACGAAGAGCTTTACAAGATCATGCAGATAAACCTCATAGTCCAACAATGGAAGATAAAACCAAATGGAGGAGGTTAAAACCTCTCTAAAAAGGAATGATCGGCAAACCTCCAAAACCGAAAACGCAACAAGTTTTCCATATGAAATTCGTTTTCGGTGAACTTGGGATTGTCGTGAAGATCACAACAAGCACCAAAACCCAACAAGAAGAAAAACCAAGTAAGAACCAAGAAAGATGAAATGGCAAGTATGCAAAGGTTTGAGCTCTCCACAAAGATGCGATCAAGTTACTCACTCGAGAGCCCCTCTTGATTGTACGCCATCTATCCTAAAACCCGGTCTCCCACTAACACCATGAGACCGGTAAAATAGAAAACCTATCAAGATCATACATTTGCCTTGCGCATTCCACATGAGCTCGATGATGACGATCTTGACTCTCTCAAGTTGAAACACCTTTCTTGATTGTGCTTGCTAGCACATGCTTAATGAGGACTTCTCCAAATGCTCCCCCATACTCCATTATGGGAGGGCCTCGCTAAGCTTCGTCTTCATGTCTCCTTTGCAAGCTTCAATCAAAAGATATCTTCCGAGATGCATCATATTGAACTTGCTCTTCATCTTCTTCTCTTGATATGTAAGATGGCTTGGGGGTAAACATGATTGTTCACTCAATCTTATATTCCAAGCCATACTTGCGATGAGCTCAACTCTATACATGACCATTCTTCATATTAACCCTTGAATAGAGCATTGGTCATTATGTCATCTTCAAGAGTCCAACACATGAACTCCTATATTTTCCCATGGACAAGATCTATAAGAATATCTCAATGTAAACATTAGTCCATAAGGATTGACATTCATTACCAAAACCACGTATGGGGGCAACCATGCACTTTCAACTAGGCCTGTCAATCAAACAGTACAACGTGTCTCAGGGCCGAAAAGAGAGGCCATAGAGAAGCATGTGAATAAGCTACTCAACGCAAACTTCATTCGAGAAATCAAGAAGTCAGAATGGGTAGCTAACCCCGTGATAGTTGAGAAAAAGAAGACAACTGAAACCAAGATGTGCATCAATTTTACAGGATTAAACAAGTGTTGCCCGAAGGATCATTTCCCGCTACCTCGCGTCGATATGATTGTCGACTCAACTGCAGGATGTGCTCGGCTGTCATTTCTCGACACATATTCTGGATATCACCAGATAATGATGAAAGTAGAGGACCAAGAAAACACAGCTTTTACAACTCCACTCGGAGTATATTGCTACACAACTATGCCTTTCGGCCTCAAAAACGCAGGAGCCACTTATCAGCGCATGACGCAGAATTGTTTGAAAACACAGATTGGGAAAAATGTAGAAGTCTACGTCGACGACATAGTGATCAAATCAAAGAAAGAAGACACACTACTAGCAGACATAAAATAGACATTCGACAGCCTCAGAAGTTACAACATAAAATTAAACCCAGAAAAATGTACCTTTAGAGTGCCAGCCGGAGAATTGTTGGGCTACCTGCTGTCGGCTAGAGGGATCGAAGCAAACCCAGAGAAGATACAAGCCATACTAACTATGAAAAGACCTACAAAGCTTTATGAGGTACAACAGTTGATAGGCAGAGTGGCAGCCCTCAGTCGGTTCATAAGCAAGTTAGGCGAGAAGGCACTACCACTTTATCGATTAATGAAGAAAGCAGATAAGTTCGAATGGACAGAAGAAGCAGAAGCAACTTTCATAGACCTCAAGCGAACACTTACTAAACCTCCCGTTCTAGCAGCATCAAAAGAAAAGGAGCCACTATACCTCTATGTGTCAGCAACAAACAGAGTGGTCAGCACAGAACTTCTAGTCGAGCGCACGGAGGAAGGAAAAGCTCAGAGCATACAAAGACCAGTCTACTACATCAGCGAGGTGTTATCCCTATCAAAGCAAAGGTATCCACACTTCCAGAAACTGGCTTATGTAGTGTTCATAACAACAAGAAAGCTATGACACTACTTCACAGAGCACCCAATAACGGTGATCAGCAAATCGGCAATCGGAGATATACTCACCAATCCAGATGCAACATGACGAGTCGCAAAGTGGCTCATTGAGATGGGGCCACTCGGGATCGCATATGACCACCCAAAAGCTATCAAAGCTCAAGTGTTACCTGATTTCACTACCGAGTGGATCGAATCTCAGTTACCAGGGATACCGGACATATCCAACTCATGGACAATGTACTTCGATGGATCCAAGAAAAATGAAGGGGCAGGAGAAGGAGTAGTACTCCATATCCCCAAAAGGGGAGAAACTGAAGTACGTACTCCAAATGGACTTCCCAACACCATCCAATAACGAGGCCGAATATGAAGATTTTGAAGGGGATCGTGTGGAGAAAACAAAAAATTTCCTAGCAATGATATCCTTAAACTAGCCAAGATCTACACTATGCAGATATAGTAGTACGGCGGAGATCGGAATACATACCCTCGTAGACCGAATAGCGGGGATTACGCTCCCGCACAAGCGTTGACGACGAAGACGACGTAGCCGACCTCTAGGTCGCGGAGAACTCGGCGCGACGAAGACGACGAAGATGACCTCGAGGTCGGGTGGAGGAAGTAGGCCTCCGAGCACCGCTAGCGCTGCACCTCGCAGGGCGTTACACACATACGGTGGAGACGACGGCCTCCGAAGCTCCAGTCCAGGACGAGCAGCGGAAGACTTGGACCGGAACACCAGCAGCGCGACAGCGCTCTATGGTGGAAGATATCCCCTCATCCTCCTCGGCGCAACTCCGACAAAGGGAATCACGAGATCGAGGAGAAATAAGAGAATTAATTGGTCAATTAAAAGGTCAGGGGTGCCCCTTCTTATATAGGCTCCCGGGGGGAGCCAACCTTGCCAGCCAGGCAATGTGGGACTATCCCACATGCCTGGTGCGGCCAAGATAGGTGCGCCGGCCCTAGGTGGGCCCCATTTGGCCCACCTAGGCCGGCCCTCCCTCAATCCAAAGCCCTAGGGGGACTTTCCCCGCCTCATGGGCCTTCTTTCCACCAAAAGGCCCATTTAGGGAAACCAGCCTTTTAAAATTCAAAAATAAATATATAAAATCATATTTAATCATTAATTACGCTAATTAATATCAAACATATTTTATAGAATTTATTCTAGCTCCGAAAACTCTTTCGCCGCTGCCCGATCTCCATCGGACCATTCCCGGGACGTTCTCGGTGATCTCTTTCCTTTCCGGTTGTCTTGTCGAAACCCCTTAAGTGTGTTACCCTAGCGGCTCAATATAATAACAGGTACGATCAAGACTCCTCTATAATCAACGACTAACTCGTAGGCCTGGACCCCATGAATTAATCCCTGTGATATAACGAATGACTTTCATCTATCAAACCTGGACGTCAAGTCTTAAACCCTTTGTCATGGCGATACTTAGCGTGTCCGAGCATCATTCTCAGATATCTCCATACCTAGCATGATCTCGTTACCGACATCGCTATCTTCTACTCGTCTATGATATTATGTCAGCTGGTGACCTAGTCACATGTTTGCAAACTCATTTGACATAATCTCACCGAGTGGGCCCTAGAGTATCTATCCGGCTATGCGGACTGACAAATCCCGCTGTTGACCCCTCGTCTCAACTACCCCCTTCCGATACCCAAAAGTATCACCTATCATTGTCACACTATATAAGATATGACGTTTGCAAAGTATCTTCCAGGGATAACAATAAGAGTTGGTCTCACGGTCTTAAGGCGTAATGACTATGTCCTATAAATACTGGGTATGTCCATCACATCGTTACACCTAACGATATTACTTCCATTACCGACCGGCGCCATGCCCTATGATCGGAAAACCTCGATCATCAATCGCGCAACGAAACTAGTCTTAGTAGAGGCTACTAGGGACCTGGTTGTTTATCTACCACACCTGTATTAATGTTTTTGCTTAATACAGTTATAGCATGGTATAAAACATATAATGAACGGTTGGGATATTGCCAATAAAATATGTTTATTAAGTGCCTCTAGGGCATATTCCCTTCAGTCTCCCACTTGCACTAGAGTAACACTTAATCTAGTTTACAACTTGGTAAAAGCTCAACACCCATAGCATCTTGGTGCCTGCTCGCCTTGTGAAAGAGGAATACAGTCAATAGATCTCACACATTGAGACCTATGTGTGCTTTGCAACACTTCTATGTCATCTAGTTTGACATCATCTCGTATCTTACGATGACGGTGAAATATATCCTAGTGGATGGAGTGAGACTCGAGCATTCGCGTAGCTTGGGCCTTAAAAGTCTAAGAGATCTATTAAGGGGACCACCTACGCTCGGAAAACTGCTCAGTCCAATCACACTTGCTACTTCTGAAGTCGCGATATATTTCTATACCTATGCAGATTATGCGACAGTGCATTCATATGCGGCTTCGCAAACTAACCATGTCTTTCTTCAAAATAAAGGACATCTCCTATATGAGATTTCTAGTAGTATGGGTCTGTGTCATAACTTGCATCATCGTAACCGCTTTATGGCAAGTTGTCTTTCCACTCTTACCCTTTACTAGAAAACATATCTTCAGTTCTCATAGACACTGAAGAATAAACTTAACGTTTGTTCATTGATCCACACAAGGATCACTCTAGAACCTATTCTTCAACCAATAACTTGGGTCACACTAAGTCGAGCTTTCAATCTGATAGCATCTATGACTGATACATAGATAATGTCGAACATCATTTGCTATAACTGAAAATGCCAAGATAAACTTAATATTTTACCTAGTCATACAAGCAAGAACCTCTTTGTTTGATTGTCCTATTCTGAAACACTTCAGAATCTTGACTTAGGAAATATTCCGACTTAATGTTGTTAAGCCCCTTACGATCTATACAATTATAAATCGGATGCCTAATACTCCTAACTTCATTTCATAGAAAATTTAATCACTTAAATAATCCTTTACACTCTACTAGAGGATTTGTGTCATTCAATATGCCGTTACATACAAAATCAAGAATGACACCTAGCTCCCACTCAAATATGCCTTCCGCATATAAGATCAAGGAAAAGCTACTTAGCTCCCACTCAAATATGCCTTCCGCATATAAGATCAAGGAAAGCTACTTTGCTCCCACTCACTACTTTGCAAATGTAGGTTTCTTCAACTATTTTGGACAACTCCAAAATCCATTGATCACATTATCAAAGTGAAGATTCTAGCTCCGATATGCTTGCTTCAGCCCATGAATGGACAACCGAAGTTTGCATACATGTTTAGCATCCTTAGGATCACCAACTCTTTCTTAATGACACTATTAAGAAATATGGTTTCCTTATCCATCTATCAATTTCTCATTCGAAATTATAGTGATTGCTAAACGACCCAGAATAGATTTAGGCTTCGCCACTTGAGACAAACTCTCATGTGGTCAACTTTTGAATCTGTCGGAACTGTTTCACGACAAATCGAATCTGCTCAATGTCTACTCTCCAATAAAATTCCATATACTATTAACATCCTAGATGCCATCAAGAAGATCTCCCAAGTCATTACCTGGTAATCGTATATGGATTTTATTTCGGATCATAAATGACTCATAGCCATTTATCGGACTTAGGTCCACCATCTCTTCTTCGTAGTTCGTAGGTCTATCATATTCCATTAATATGACCTTCATAACAAGATTGTCGTAACACACCGTGTGGAACACAACCTCGTATGCCTGCGCTCTTAGTATGAGCTCAGAACATCATGATCTTGAATCATCAGCTTTTTCAAGCTGTGGAGCCTGACACCGAGAACACTTTCGGTTGCGCCACTCTGATGTCTGGAGAAGAAGTTCACCAACTTCGTCTTGCTCTACTTTCTTTCTCACTTATACCCTCGGACAAGAAACTATTTCTTTCGCAAGGTATATCCCGGCAACTGTTTTTCCTATGTCGTGAGACATGTACCCAACTAACTATGTAGGTAGGGTATACTACAAAGATTAATCCATTTTAGGTTTGATCACATCGAAACACTAAATTGCTGAAACGACAATCCAGGCTAACAGCCATGCCATCACTCGTATGGTATTGTCTCCATGGATTCAAATGGTTTCCCTATTTGCTAACGTGAGTGTTTACGTTTCTACCATATGACTCTTATGATCACAATAATTTGGTAAGAGATTTATTTACCACACAATATCCGATAGGGTGTAATTACGACATCCTAACACACCATAACACTATGGTGTTCCATGCGACGTAATTTGTGGAACTCTTCTCACAAGTCTTCCAATGATGTGCCAACATTATAACTCTAATCTTCATTTCCTCGATCTGTATCGCAGGAACTTGATTTTCTTGTTAAGTTTATTTCCTACTTCATTCTGAACTTTGTTTGATCGAATCAAAATTTCAGACTAACATTCCCCGGAGTGGCTATCCATATATCTACTCGGAATATTCATGAAGTCTATGAAATAAAGACTTCCACTACACGTTAAAGTACTTCATTGATTCACATACACCCATATGCACGATTCTCAACAAACTATACTCAAAACGTTCAGTGAAGTTCACGAAATAAAGGTCTCCACTACCCGTCAATTACTTCATTGAACCACATACATCTCTATGTATGACTATCAATAAGTTATATGCCCGCTTTCCGAGAACGGTGTCACAGTTATTTTGCAAGTGTCAAAAGATCAAATCTTAGGACTTGTAGATCCATCCGGTATGGAGCTAATGCATTGACTATAACATTGACATAACTAAACGGTAGTGCCACACATATGTGCTGTCTTTATTAAGTTTGTATCATTTGGCACTAATATTATGAATGTGGGAGCTTCTACCATCTAAATTCAAATCGGCATATGATCATTACTTCATAAATATAGGTCACCAAATTTGTCACTATCATGTATGAACAAGTGTCTCGCTAGAGGAGACACACTTGTAACGATCATACAAACAGGCGATCATAAAGAATTTATTCAAATGGTAGATCTAGAGGGAGAGTGTCTATGGCCATCACAACAACTTGACTGCCATTATCAACACGCAATGTCACCTCATCCTTTCAAGCTACTCAAGCAGTAAACCTGGTTTTCACAAAACATGACTAGTTCAAAACTTAGTCAGTACTGCGAGTACTTGCTTAGCTAAAACATTCATAACATGTATATCATATATACACCATCATCATTGATGACTTCCGGCGATCTGTTTCATTTTCTTGATACTTCCACCGTAATCAAGAACCATGAAGGTGAACGATTCCCCTTGCATGACATAGTCTATGACAGAGGATTTGCACTTGGCAACGATGTCTGTTATCCAGTGATCGAGCTGAGCGAGGCGTCTCAATGTTCATCAAGTATGAACATATGTCATTAAGTATGACCGCCACGTGCTCCCTCAATGTGTATATTCTCTTCCATCTTGGTTGAGAAGACAATCAGTCAACGTACTGATAAACTTCATCAACCCAACCTTAGGGGTACCCCGAGTTTAGCGACCATATCATATGTTCGCGATCAAAAACTTGTACCCACCGTTGGTTCTCTATGGCAGAGATCATAGCATACACTGGACTATGATGATATCATCCGCACAAAATCTGATAATCCAAATTATCTTTTGTCAGCGGAATCTCTGGGGTTATCTCCTAACGGGTATTGTAACACAGAGAGCTAACGGTTTAAACAAGGAGTATCCTCAAGCTAAAGCATAAAACTATGACGTTTGGACCCAACATTTTAAGTTTCTCAATCGCAGGAATGCGCCTAATTTGAAAAGATGCTATCACAATGGTTATTATCTATAAAGGTTTGCAAAACAGACTCTGTTCATTATATTCTGAGTTCTAGTATTTTAGAAAATAACTATCCAAACTCCCACTCAAACGAACATCCCTCCTGGTCTTTTAAGCGATTACACGACCCCTATCCATTGCACCACCCCTCATCATCAGAGCCGGCGGCACAACTTCAAGAGTAGACAATTGTCCGCCACACCAATTTTGTGACTCGTGCTCGACCTTTCGGTCTCCCTGTTCCGAGGCCATATTTCTAAATATGCTAGGCTCGCCACCAAAAACCTCCACGCTGACGCTTGTGCAACATGGCTTACACCCACTGTATGCGAACGACGAGATGTCTGACACCCGATCATCACGGCCTGCCTCATAACGTAGAACTTTCTTGGTGGTGCGCATTGTAGGGAGAACACTAGTGGTATTTTGAAGGGATCATCTTATATAGCTACCGCTGTGTAACTAATATATACTATATATATAATCACACAATATAAGATGCACACAAAACATTACAAAACATCAAAGGGTAATGCAATGTGATATAGTCCATTGCGCCATGGTCTTCTTGGCGCCCGCAGTTTATAAACAATTTAATAAACCTACCTTGACCATATCACATAGCCCCTGCAAAATAAAGTTAGATGCTTCTACTTTATCTTTTGCATATTTTACGTGGCTCGGGGCTGTCGTAAATAGAACCGCTTCATACCTACGAACCTTATGACCACAACAACGATCCAATAATTGCATGTTTAAGCATCCCTTTCAGTCCCTCCATTGAAAATGCAAGACCAACTAAAGAGAGAGAAAAGGTCACCCGCCAGCCACAGATACGGTACAAGCCGTATGTCAGTAGTGGAACCAGTCTCGCGTAAGCGTACGCGTAAAGTCGGTCCGGGCCGTTTCATTAACTCGATGCCGCTGGAATAACAAGTGCACGCTAGAGGGTAGCAAATAACAGGAACGGTGCCCCCCGTGCTGAACACGGGTTCTAACAGCGTATAGCTATATCTACGATAGATCGGCTCTGATACCACTGAAGGAGATCGTGTGCAGAAAACAAAAAAATTCCTAGCAACGATATCCTTAAACTAGCCAAGATCTACACTATGCAGATATAGTAGTACGGCGGAGATCGGAATACATACCCTCGTACACCGAATAGCGGGGATAACGCTCCCGCACAAGCGTTGACGACGAAGACGACGTAGCCGACCTCTAGGTCGCGGAGAACTCGGCGCGACGAAGATGACCTCGAGGTCGGGTGGAGGAAGTAGGCCTCCGAGCACCGCTAGCGCTGCACCTCGCAGGGCGTTACACACATACGGTGGAGACGACGGCCTCCGAAGCTCCAGTCCAGGACGAGCAGCGGAAGACTTGGACCGGAACACCATCAGCGCGGCAGCGGGCTATGGTGGAAAAGATCCCCGCATCCTCCTCGGCGCAACTCCGACAAAGGGAATCACGAGATCGAGGAGAAATAAGAGAATTAATTGGTCAATTAAAAGGCTAGGGGTGCCCCTTCTTATATAGACTCCCGGGGGGAGCCAACCTTGCCAGCCAGGCAATATGGGACTATCCCACATGCCTGGTGCGGCCAAGATAGGTGCGCCGGCCCTAGGTGGGCCCCATTTGGCCCACCTAGGCCAGTCCTCCCTCAATCCGAAGCCCTAGGGGGACTTTCCCCCCCTCATGGGCCTTCTTTCCACCAGAAGGCCCATTTAGGGAAACCAGCCTTTAAAAATTCGAAAATAAATATATAAAATCATATTTAATCATTAATTACACTAATTAATATCAAACATATTTTATAGAATTTATTCTAGCTCCGAAAACTCTTTCGTCGCTGCCCGATCTCCATCGGACCATTCCCGGGACGTTCCCGGTGATCTCTTTCCTTTCCGGTTGTCTTGTCGAAACCCCTTAAGTGTGTTACCCTAGCGGTTCGATATAATAACAGGTACGATCAAGACTCCTCTATGATCATCGACTAACTCGTAGGCCTGGACCCCATGAATTAATCCCTGTGATATAACGAATGACTTTCATCTATCAAACCTGGACGTCTAGTCTTAAACCCTTTGACATGGCGATACTTAGCGTGTCCGAGCATCATTCTCAGATATCTCCATACCTAGCATGATCTCGTTACCAACATCGCTATCTTCTACTCGTCTATGATATTATGTCAGCTGGTGACCTAGTCACATGTTTGCAAACTCATTTGACATAATCTCACCGAGTGGGCCCTAGAGTATCTATCCGGCTATGCGGACTGACAAATCCCGTTGTTGACCCCTCGTCAACTACCCCCTTCCGATACCCAAAAGTATCACCTATCATTGTCACACTATATAAGATATGACGTTTGGTGCGATCAAAGTATCTTCCAGGGATAACAATAAGAGTTGGTCTCACGGTTTTAAGGCGTAATGACTATGTCCTATAAATACTGGGTATGTCCATCACATCGTTACACCTAACGATATGACTTCCATTGCCGACCGGCGCCATGTCCTATGATCGGAAAACCTCGATCATCAATCGCGCAACGAAACTAGTCTTAGTAGAGGCTACTAGGGACCTGGTTGTTTATCTACCACACCTGTATTAATGTTTTTGCTTAATAGAGTTATAGCATGGTATAAAACATATAATGAACGGTTGGGATATTTCCAATAAACTATGTTTATTAAGTGCCTCTAGGGCATATTCCCTTCAGGTTTAATACACGGCATATGGATGGCCATGGCATTGGGATGCACCCGACTGATGATATACGGCGACTCAAATCTCGTGGTATAACAAATGATGAAGGCTTGCGACGCAGTAGCAGACAACATGGCATATCGTGACTTATATAACACATTAGAAGGAGACTTTGATGGATGCGAATTACGACACATCGGGCGAGAAAGCAATGAAGAAGCAGATATGTTAGTTAACATTGGGACGACTAAAGCGCAAGTCCCGCTAGGCGTCTTTTTAGAGCGCATCACGCATAGATCAATCCATAAGAAGCGACCAGCAGCAAGCTCAAAGGAAGGCACAACAGGTAATACGCCTTCCACAATGGACCCGCCAGTCGAAGTCTTCTTATGTCAGGGTGATCGCGTGGCTCCGACCTGGACCGAGCCAATCCAAGCTTTTATGCTACAGGCAGAACTACCAGATGAAACAACGGAAGCTAGAAGAATAACCAGACGTGCCAAAGCATACACCATTATCAACGGTGAACTCTACAAGTGAAGCACATCAGGCATTTTTTAAAGGTGCGTTGAATTCGAAGACGACAAAACTATACTTCGTGACATTCATGCGGGAACCTGTGGGCACCACGCCGGCAGTCGATCATTAGTAGCAAATGCCTTCAAAGCAGGGCTCTACTGACCCACCGCACTCAAAGACGTAGAATATATCGTTAGAAGGTGCATCGGATGCCAGAAATTCGCAACCAAACCTCACGTGTCAGCATAAGCACTCAAAACCATACCATTAACATGGCCATTCGCCCAATGGGGGCTCGACATGGTAGGGCCACCCAAAAAGTCGTCACCTGGAGGGCATACACACCTACTGGTGGCAGTCGACAAATTCACAAAATGGATCGAAGCGGTTCCAATCATAAGCTCAACAGCAGTCAAGTTCATATAATCCATAGTCTATCGCTTTGGTGTTCCAAACAGCATCATCACAGACAATGGCACAAACTTCACAGCAGAGGAGTTCCAAACCTTTTGCAAAGAGTGGTATATTACGCTCAACTACGCGTCAGTAGCCCACCCACAGTCAAACGGCCAAGTCGAAAAAATAAAATGGCCTCGTATGTGCAGGTATCAAGAAAAGGCTACTAGTTCCACTCAAGAGAGCTGCGGGCGCCTGGGTCGAAGAACTAACAACAGTACTTTGGAGTCTCCGACTCTCCGTACAACTCCAAATTCTTCGACTCAGTTCACTCCATTTTTATGGTTTACGGAGCAGAGGCAGTACTGCCACCCGAGATCAAGTTCAGTGCGCCAAGGGTAGAAGCATATGAGGAAGAGGACGCAAATATATCACAAGAAGACGTTGTGGACGTACTCGACGAGCCACGAGACACGGCTTTAGCCCGCACAGCTGTGTACCAACAAGACCTGAGGAACTATCACAGTCGACACCTCCGACTCAGGACATTCATGGTGGGAGACCTAGTGCTGGGACTAAAGCAGAAAAAATTACACAAGCTTGCGTCGCCATGGGAGGGCCCATTCATCATTACTGAAGTTATCGACGGAGGTGCCTATCGACTGAAGCACGCACAAACAGGAGAATTATCACACAACCCATAGAACGTGGCACACCTGCGTCGTCCGTACGCATAGGTCTCTCGACAAATCATTGTAAATATCAGTAGATTTCAGACGCGCTCTTTTCCTTACCAGGGTATCTAAGGGGACTGGAAGGTTTTTAATGAGGTGGTCTACTGGACATATAGCCGCAATAAAAGAGATTTATCGCATACCTGATTATTCTACATCTTACGTAGCATTCATACAAACACACTCGATATACTCGAGGGCTGGGTCTTGTTGATAATTATACATACGTACAAACCCACTCGATATACTCGGGGCCTAGGTATTGCTGAAGATCGTACATTCATATAAACCCACTCGATATACTTGGGGGCTGGGTCTTCCCTAAAGTTTATAATCACACACACCCACCCGATAGACTCGGGGGCTGGGTCTCGCTAAGAATGCAAAATCATACAAACCTACTCGATAGGATGGAGGGCTGGATCCAATTGAAGCCAAGAAGGTTATCAAAGCTCATTCAAAAGAACATGAGGCAGAAAACAATCACACAAAACTTATATCATCTTACAGCAAAAGTCCCGCGTGAAATTACAAAAGTAGCAGTTACTCGTAAAGTGCTGCCTTCGCTTTGTCGTCACGAGATTGGCGCTCAGCAGAGATGACAGCCTGGCGTCGCTCTCCAGTGCAAATGCTAGCCTTGGCAAGACGGGCAGCGGCATCGGAAACTCCCTGGAAAGACAAAGGCTTCCCGTTTGGTTTGTTCGGGTAATCCGACAAAGCAGCCTCATAATTAGCTTCCATGCCATTCGCGAGCAATAGCTTCAAGGTAACGTCTGAGCCACGGACTGCCAAGTCGTGAGCCCATGTACTAATGGTCGTTGAGCCAGGGCCCAACACCGTGGCAAATTCCACCACAGTCGACGGCACCGCAGACCCAGGCAGGACCTCAACAAAGACAGCGCCAAGCGTTTGGATAGACACATCCAAAGAACGTTGGGCACTGTCCGAAGCTTTGCGAGTGCGTACTTGTTGATCATAAAGCTGTTTTTCCAGCAGGGCCAGCCGGTCTTCAAGAGAAGTTTTTTCCTCTACAATAAACACAATACAAGAAGTTGATACCAATGTATAGCATACAGTTCACAAACCATGCGACAAGAGAGAGTCTTACGGCTGATTCGCTCTAAATCAGAAAGGAGGCGGACTCGCTCCTCCTCAGCTTGAACAAAAGCCTGGCCAACAGCGACCAAGCCGCTCACGGAAGGTTGCACAAGGAGCAGGCGACGCATAGTCGGGTCAAAGAGGAGCAGTAATACAAGAGAGACAAGCAAAAGAAAAGCATGAAGCTTACATGATCAACCCAAGAAGAGGTGGAGGACGGTGGCCTAGTGGCCCCAGCAGGAAGAAGGAGACGATCTTGCCTGACAAAGGGACTATTCGAGGAATCACAAACAAAGAATGGTAAAAAACATAACGCATGGTGAGTCCAAAAACTTACTTCTCCAGGTCATCATCAGCTGAAGAAGCAGCGACATCCAGCGACCGGTCAGAAATAACAGGGCAAGCATCGCCAGTCCGGCGCAGTCGACGACGCTTGACTGAAGGTTTAGTCGCAGGGTCAGCAACTGTCATGCAGAGAGGAGCCTGCTCAGTGGTCTCCACCTCAGACACAATAGCACAGCCCAAGTGATGGGAGGTTGTGACTGTGCTAACCTCATTTACAGGAGGAGCCTCCATAGATGAACCATGTTCAAGGAGAGGCGGCAAGGAAGTAACAATTGATAATCCCTGGGCGCAGCAAAATAAGGACACGTCAGTCATAAACACATATGTACAAAGAAGACATTTATGGCCCATAGGCAGGAATCTGCAAAGAAAAATTTTAAAAGTACCTTGGGAATGGGAGTCCCAAGGCCGTAAGGGAATACAGAGAAGTCGAAAGATGCACTATCAGTAGGAGAGATGTCGGTGATGTACTTGATGTGTCAATGAAATACGCAGTCTACAGCTCAAATTCACTCATGCGAGTGGCGTCAAGACACCCCTCATATCTCCATAAAGGATGTGCCCGTTGACGCAAGGGCCAAACTCGACGCTTCACATAAGTGTTGATTAGTTGGATCCTGGGGACGAATTTTCATAGATCTTGGATTCTAAGTATAAGAGAGGAGGCTTCCTCCTCTTCCTCAGTCGACAAACTATGCTCCCAAGATGCTAACGCCACAGGGGGCGCAGTCAAAAAAGCAGTTAGCATACTCTGGGCGACTGGGACATAAAACCACTTTTTTCTCCATTTTTGGGCAGGTTCTGCTGATGTCAGATCAAAATACCGACAACTGTCGCATACTTCAATACAGAAGCCACCAGTCGAAAAAGGGCGACCATCACAATAGAGTAAACACACTCTGAAAATACACTTCCAGAGAGCCCAGCTGGGGTGAACGCCAAGAAAGCACTCACACAAAGCCACAAAACAGGCGATATGCAAAACGCCATGAGGGTCGAGGTCGTGTATCTGAATCCCGTAGAAGAACAGAAGGGCTCAGACGAAATCATGCAAAGGAAACCCAAATCCCCGGGGAAGAAAATCTGCAAAACAAACTCGTTCTCCGGGAAGAGGCATGGGAAGTACCTCTTTGTGCGCAGGAGCCCGAGCGGCAACAACATCCACCGGGGACAAAATCCCAGCATGACGGAAATCTTCCAATTTCTTCTCTGTAACAATAGATTTTACCCAATCCCCGGTGAATTTCTTCGCCACAACAACAGGAAGGGCGTTGCAGTCGCCAGAGATAGGCGTATCCTCCTTCGACCGAGTAGTGATGGAAGAAGGGAGATTAATGGAGGAGAAGGGATTGTGTTGGGACGCCATGGCCAGAACAGATGTGAAGACGAGCAGAGATGCAAAGATGAGCGCGAGGAGGAAGATGAAGCAGAAACGGCGGAGAACAAATGGCAAGGTAAAATTAAACGTAACAGAGATCTTGTATCTACGGTGCAAACAACCACTCATCACAGCCGTCCGAGCAAAAGTTACCACAACACGTGGCATGATCGGAGAACGATCGCCATGACCCACAGAGCCCACTACGTGCACGGATCGAGGAAATCATCATCACGTCTACGACAATCTCGCCACGTCAGGTCAAATCGGAACTGAACCGGCGTCCACAACGGTCAAAGAGAGGGACCCACTATGTCACGTCCCATCAGAGTGCTATTCGCACGCCAAGGATGTCATGCATGAGGTCATTCCAGACGAGCTAACGCAAAAAGGCATCATATCGCGACTGACAAAAAGGAAAAGCTCCTTACAACTCAAAAGCAAAATCACAAAGTAAAAGGTAAAAAATAGTTGAGTGGGAAACTCCCATCGGGAGAAGTCAAAAAGAATTCGACTGACGAAGCACAAAATTGAGATTATCCTCTACTGCAAGCAATAAAGCACAATCTCGGGGGGGGGGCTACTCCCATCGGGAGCACTGTCGTATACCCGATAGAATCAGAACATTCAAAGCATAAGAATTACTGAGTGAAAATCAGTCGATAAAATACCTCGGATGTTGTATACAAAAAATACAAAGGTAAGACCCGTCGATCAATCAAGTGGGCCGAGGATCACTCCAACAGTGTTTAAATCCTAGACATTTCCGTATCAACAGATACGATGAAAACCCTGGCGAACGCGCTGGGTAGCAAATTAAAACTGCAGAACAATATCAGTCGGTCCATCGGCTGGCTTGAGGTGAGTTTGTCCAGTATGTTCTAGGTTCGAGCCCAAGGACTCGAAGCCTGATTGAAAACTAGTAAGGTTTTGCCCAAGTGCAGTTAGCTGGTTTCGACTCATCGAATAATCCCATGCCTACTCAGTCGAAATCCTTTGTCAAAATTCATAAGTCAGAAAGACAAAAAATATCATATCAAAAGCATAAAACATGAGACGTGCACTATGTAGTGAGTCCGTGACTTATTCTCTGAATTAGCCAAGCACTCGGGGGCTAATGAAAAGGTTATACCAAATGGGTATCCCCTCATGTGGATACCTGGTGCACGTAATGATTAAATCCCAATTGGCAATAGGCTGAAGAAGCCCAATAAGCGAAGCCCAAGTCGAAAACTTATACCATAGATAGCATAGTCGGTAGTATTTTCCATAAATGTAATCCTAGTCGGTTACGACCCGAGACCTGTACCCCTATAAAAAGAACAAGAGGGTGGCCGATCAAGGACACGCCCAACCAGAATCACCAAACCCTAGCAAGATGGGCATCTTGCTATACCCATGTACTCGCCGCATATACACAATTAATAACAAACAAGCAGGAGTAAGGGTTTTACCTCACTCGAGGGCCCCAAACCTGGGTAATTCCCGCTTGTCAGCCGACGAATCTACCAACACTACGCGTTCTCTACCTCATAACTCTTACCCTAGGCTAATAACCATGGGTATTGATGGGGACATCACTCGTCAGCGAGGTTGTCAAATTCTTTTCAGTTATCGGTCTGGAGGGTGTGGATGGTTCTACCGAACCGGGTGGAGACGTAGGAGAAGAAGGTTGTTAAGGTGGTGGAAACATCGGATTTACGGCGCAGGGGAACAGTCCAGACAAAATGCGAATAATCATCCAATATCACGAGATAGTAAAGAAAGCCAGAATTACTCGTATTGGAGAGGTCCACACATCACTATGAAGTAGTTGAAACGGAAAAGACGTTACTGTGGAGGATGAACCAAAGGGAAGACGAACATGTTTGCCTAGACGACATGCTTCACAAGAGTGAGACTCTGTTTTATTACAAGAAAAAGAAAATCCTTGCATTATTTGGCGAAGTGTGGTGGAACTAGGATGGCCGAGGCGCGCGTGCCACAGGTCGACATCGGCGGAGAGGGTGAGGTGGCTAGTGGTAGTGGAGGTCGGATGAACGGGGTACAAGGCGTCGTCGGGGCTGTCACATCGGTGGAGGAGCATCCGAGTACGACCATCCTTCACAGAAAAACCGATATCATCAAATTCCACAGTCACAGAGTTATCACGAGCAAGACGTTTAACACGAACTAAGTTCTGAACAAGAGATGGAGAAACAATGACATTATGGAGAGAAAGAGGCCTAGAGATAGACGGGAAATTGGTGGAACCGGTGTGGGTGATAGGAAGAGCATGACCGTTACCGACGATGATACAGGAGGAAGTGGTGGAGGGACAGGAAACATAAAGATTAACAGGGTGGGTGGTCATGTGGGAGGAAGCACCAGTGTCCATGAACCAATCACCACCGCCACCGTATGCGCCAATGTTGGAGGCGCCATGGAGGGCGTGCAACAGCGCAGGGTCGACTTGCGGCGGCGCGCCGTTGAGGGAGGGTGCGGTGTAGCCGGGTGGGACGTTGTAGACCGGAGGAGCACCGTACTAAGGCGCCGCGAAGAACGCCTGGTGGGTCGCTGGTCGGCCCCCCAGGATGCCAGGGTGTGGGGCCCGAGGCACCGGCATCGTGTAGGCGTGGACGACTCCAGTCTAGGGATTGTGGCCCGTGGTCCAGGGTGGCATGGGCGTGAACCGTTGAGGAGGCGGGTTGGCATGACCTCCGTTGCGCTGGCCTCCATTGCCACCACGACCGCGGCAACGTTGGCTACCGCCGTTGCCGGCCGTGGTAGGAGGAGCCTGGTAGGCCGGCGGCTGGGGTGGGTAGTAATGGGGCGGAGCCGGGGCGCGGGGTGGAGGCGCCGTCGGTGAGGGCGCGGGCGCTCCACGGGAGATGCCAGCAGCGAAGGCGGTGTGAGCCGCCCGGGGCCGCAGGTGCTTCATCCGTCGTTCTTCCAGCTTGAGGTAGGCCACGGCTTGTTCAAATGTTGGCGTGGGGAGCAGCGTCAGGTTGGAGGCGGCGTTTCTAAGGTTTTCGCCGAGCCCAGCCGTCAGCGTGGAGAGGAGGAGCACGTCAGAGATCGGAAACTCCAAGTCGCGTAGCTCGTCGGAGAGTGTCTTGAGGCGCATGCAGAGCTAATTAAACTATGATCGAAAGTTTAGGCTGATAACATGTAGAATAATATGAAAAGATTGCACAGCTCTAATAGGGCCGGCTATGGCTTCATTATATAGGAGGTCACATGGACCAAATACAAGTCGGTTTGGATTTACCAAACCGAGTACAACTGGTATACGTATATCTCAACAATATCTCAACAGGATCAATAGGGCTTATTGTTTTCATTGTTATCTTTTTAAACATGACAGTGTGGACAAAAAAATTGGTTATGAGGTCTTACAAGATATAAATGACGGAATACTAACATGGACATGAATCGTTGCTACCTATCCGATGCGTTTTCAGAAGAACCTAAAAAACATACGTACTAATCTACTATGGAGATCTAGCAGGTCGCATTTCTATTCCTCGCTATATGGAATAGTAGATACTATCATATATTGCGTCAGAAAATTCTCCAAATTTCTACCGAAGATATTGCTTTTGGTATGGGGAAGAAGAAGAACTTCACAGTACGTACGGACCTCTAATGAGCCCTTCATCCTGTAGGCTGTAGCAAGTAGGTAGGCGATGTGATTTTTAAAGATCATTGTTAATCCTAGGCTCTGTTTGGTAGCTTGATGGATTTCAAAACCGAAGTATCCTTAAAGTATCATAGTTTTTCTTCTGTCTTAGTTTTAGAAAAAAGAGGGTCGCAGCTCTTTCTCCAATGTTAAAAATACAGTTTCAGAAATACTATGGTTCTAAAACTGTAACATTTAATAGAGCCAAACACAGAAAAATTCAAACTGTGCATATTTTAAAACTGTAATAGATATGTTGGTCTTCATTGGATCTTGGCAGTTGGTCCGTGTTAATAGATTTATAGTAAATCCAAAACTAGGTGAAAATATATGACAATTTTGTTTGTGATGTATGTTGGTCTCCATTGAATCTTGACGGTTGGTGTGTCGTTAAAGGGACACTACTCGTTGGTTTATGCTGAGACATTTTCATTCATTTCGTTCGTAGATCCACGGTGACATCCAGTTTTTCCAACTCTCTGAGTTGGCTTTTGAGGATTGCAAGACTGTGTTGGTGCTTGGGGTGTGTCTGCGGCTGACGTTTCATCCGCGTTTATTTGATCTCAGTTGTTCGCGACAAGTAGCCATTACAGTTTTGGAAGTCTTTGACGAGGGTGCTTGGAGGTGACCCAGTCTTTTGTTGTTTGTATATGTGTACTATATATTACATGTCCAACAGCCCTTAATCTGAACCTTGGAAAGGTTTAAATTACGGTTAAACTAATCTAAAAAAATTATAGACAAGGTTTAGTAAAACCATCAGCAACTTGATATCTGTTGGAGATCAAATTGATGTCTAATAATTTTCTAGCAACTCGTTCGTGCACAAGATGATAATTAATCTCAAAGTGTTTTGTACGTACATGCAAGACAATATTTGCTTATATATAAGTGACACCAAGATTAACACGCCATAAACATGGTTTTTTCTTAAGAGGAATACCAAGTTCTTGAACCAACACTTCAAACCAAATCAATTCAGTTGCTGCACTGGGAAGCGTCTTGTATTCAGCTTCTCGATATGGCATTACAGAGTTGGCCACAGATACGGTTGGAGTACTCATTAGCGAAAAATATGACTCTGTCGTGCGGTACGATCTTTGTCGTGTGCCTCCATTTTGCGCAACACGCGGAAGAAGCATGCCATGAGTTTACGGTACAGCGCGCCGCACGGCAAAATATGCAAAAAACATACGGGAAATAAAAGTTGCACAACATTTATTTCACAAGACACACGGCAAAGTTTACCTACACGGGATATACTTTCCTAGACACACGGCATTGGCTTTTTTTTGAAATTACACCGCATTGTAGATACACTCGTCAAAGCAATCTTTACTGTGCGTCTAGTTTGAGGTACACGACAATATGTGGGGCTAGTGGTGCCGGCCGTCTTTACCGATTTACACAATATCCCCCGTTATAGACACACTCGGCAGAGCTCTTTGCCGACTCGGACGTCGCTGCGTGAGCTTTGCCGTGTGTGTTTACACAGCATATCCTTTGCCGTGACGTTTGTGTACACGGCCAGCCTCGATTTCCGGTAGTGACTGCTCCATACCATGTAGTTGTAGCATATTACATGTCTAAAAGATAATATATAGTACACATCCATTTTGGTGGGGTCATCCAGTTGAGACGTGCACCGTTATTAACTGCCGGAAAGTCACCTAGTAGACATACATTAGTGTGTAGATATATGTAAATTTAGAAAAAATTAAGACATTATGTACGGAGGGAGTAAAAAAAAATCAAACGGATC
Source organism: Poa annua (assembly GCA_026929855.1). Classification (NCBI taxonomy): domain Eukaryota; kingdom Viridiplantae; phylum Streptophyta; class Magnoliopsida; order Poales; family Poaceae; genus Poa; species Poa annua. The sequence goes on along the minus strand of CM049428.1, from coordinate 94,081,036 downwards.
AACATCCAGAAATCTTCACTCGTTGCTGACTATTGATATGTATATCCAACATAGTTTGCCTGATTGGCAGGGCGTCGTTAACAGAAACGAGTACAAAGAATGGAATTCCAAGCATGTCCATCTCTCCAGAATGAGAATGGATGGAATTCCACGCGCGAAAGGTACGTTCCAATCCATCCATCTGTGCATGCATGCGCCATCTATCCGAGAAAATTCTACGTCCGTCCATCCACTGAAGCGGCCATTTTGATCGCACGCCAAAGCTGAGCTGGTGGACGCATGCAGGAAGCGATCGAGGAGAAAAATCTGACCAACAGAGCAACCGAACTTGACTTGACATGATTTTTCCACGCTTGCTTCCAGGCACTTCAACGTCCGTACCCCATGAATCGTGCAACGGCATGTGCCCCAGCATTCCATGTTTCCACACAAGTGACCACTGATCAACAGTAAGCTTAGCTAGCCAGCTTGGTCGCCTCCAATTTGCAGAGGTCAGGCATGCGTGAATTTACTAGATCTGCCGAATTTCGTGAAGATTAGGCAAGATCGATCATGGGCTCATGGCAAGTTGGATACGTCTGCCGAGGCCAGGCCCTGGCTTTGCTTGCTATATAAGACGTGCATAACACCAGCTTCTGGCACACACACACCACTACACGAGCAACTGCACCACCACTCGAGCGGGTTCTGCTACATACATTGCCGCGATGAGAGGACTTGCTGTAGTGGCCATGCTGGTCGCGGCCTTTGCCGTGTCTGCACACGCCGAGCAGTGCGGCTCGCAGGCCGGCGGGGCGACGTGCCCCAACTGCCTCTGCTGCAGCAAATTCGGCTTCTGCGGCTCCACCTCCGACTACTGCGGCACCGGCTGCCAGAGCCATGCAACGGCTGCAGCGGCCCCACGCCGGTGCCCCCGACTCCCACCGGCGGCGGCGGTGTGTCCTCCATCATATCTCAGTCGCTCTTCGACCAGATGCTGCTACACCGCAACGACGCGGCGTGCCTGGCCAAGGGGTTCTACACCTACAACGCCTTCATCGCCGCCGCCAACTCTTTCGCCGGCTTCGGGAATACGGGCAGTACTGACGTCAGGAAGCGCGAGGTGGCCGCCTTCCTCGCTCAGACATCCCACGAGACCACCGGCGGGTGGCCGACGGCGCCCGACGGCCCCTACTCGTGGGGCTACTGCTTCAACCAGGAGCGCGGCGCCACCTCCGACTACTGCACGCCGAGCTCGCAGTGGCCGTGCGCGCCGGGGAAGAAGTACTTCGGCCGCGGGCCCATCCAGATCACCCACAACTACAACTATGGGCCGGCGGGACAGGCCATCGGCAGCGACCTGCTCGGAAACCCGGACCTTGTGACTTCAGACCCGACTGTCTCGTTCAAGACGGCGCTGTGGTTCTGGATGACGGCTCAGCCCCCCAAGCCGTCGAGCCATGCCGTGATCACCGGCCAGTGGAGCCCCTCCAGCGCAGACCAGGCGGCGGGGAGGGTGCCCGGCTACGGCGTGATCACCAACATCATCAACGGCGGGCTCGAGTGCGGCAAGGGACAGGACAACCGCGTCGCAGACCGGATCGGCTTCTTCAAGCGCTACTGCGACCTCCTCGGCGTCAGCTACGGAGACAACCTGGACTGCTACAATCAGACGCCGTACGGTGGTTAAGTCAGTCAATCGGCCCGGCAACACAATTATAATAAATAAAAGTTCTCTAAATACTGTAACTATGGCGTTGCAAGCACAAGCGGAACTGCAGAAGTGAATAATGCTGTGATCCTTGCAAGATATGCAATGCATTTACATATGAAATAAACGATTTGTGGCTGTAACATTTTCGCATTGAACAAAGAGTAATGCTACAGCTGCATGGAGTCCGTAGGTCCAGCATTTCCGGTGAACAAATGCCCTCGCTAGAGGAAGGCCGCTGTACTACTATCCATGCAGGCCATGGCAGAGCGGAATTCGCTACTAAGATTTTTATGATATACTAGGTAAGGTAGCGCGGCGATGCCGCGCCCGTTCTGTAAATAAATTTTAAACTTAGTTATTTGAATATTTTTGAATTAAGTAGGTTTGATAATTTCATCCATCTAGTAAATAAAATTTGAACTCGGTAATGTGCACATTTAAAAAATTCTTAGTTTGAATATTGCTGGAATTAAATAACTTATTGTGCAAATGGATAAATGGCTTATGCTTCCACTACATAATGGTAAGAGCTAATAACTTAATGGCTAAATGGCTCAAGGAAGTTGGTTAGGAACTTTTTCATATTTTTTCATTAGAGAATGGTAAGAGCAAATAACTCACTGTGCAAATGGCTAAATGGCTCCAGAAAGTTGATTAGGAACTTTTTCATATTACTCAACTCCCAAGGTGCAGCAACAGCCATCATCTAAAAAATACTCTCTCTTGTCTGAAACAAAAAGAAAATGGTTAGAGCATAATCAAATTTAGGAAACAGATTTCAATGACAATGGGCGAGAACGATATACTCAGTCTCATCCATGTTTACACCATGTTCGAATTTAAAGTAAAAACTAAGAAAAATAATTCCATAAAAACGTGTTTGCATTAATTACTGTTTCAAGATGACAATTTACCATCTGATCAATTGAAGTTAAGTAGTTAACTTCACCTCAGTCTAGGTATAAAAGTAAGTAGAAGCGGGTACAGAAATAAACAACCAAATGAGCATATATAAAAATAAAAAGGAATACAATATTATACAAACAACAATTTGTTGGTTATGCAATAGAGGTTGACATTCCGTTTGTTAAAACTGAACTGTGAGATAGAGACACACAATATAGTTACTGAGATATCTAAAAGGGGCCCGACAGACTGACTGTACATGAAGAGGTGCAGTTGTAGGTAGAGTAAAATAAAAAGGAGAAGAACGACATCTACATGCATAGATGAGAGAGAGGTAGGTCTAAGTTTCCGGCTGGTGCTCTTGTCGTTAGAAGCTACATAACGATGTCGATGCAATTTTTAGGTTGTAAACACTGCTAAGGAAACAAATTGCTAATGAGTATTAAGTACACTTTGAAGTACCAATAGTTGTCTAGAAATCTGAACCTTATTGGACTTCACAGTGGGAAGCAAATCTATAAGAAATGCATTGAAAATTACATTATCAGATAAGGGCACATAAGAAACCATAGATATACCAAGCGGCCAGGTAGGCATAATCAATTTCTTCATAGAACATATCATTATAATTCCAAAACAACCGCATATATACATCATATATAGATACTGACCCAATCTTCCATACAATGTTACAGATGCTTAATAATCACTCAACTCCATAGACGCAAATAAATTAGCAGATAACTATTGTGTCAATCTAAGAGACCAAAATATTCAGGAGTTGCATATTGTGTACAGAAGGTTACTTATTCAGTTGGGGAGCAACTAAAAAAATTGTGAATATAAACATGTGTAGAATACATATGCCCAATAAAGTATATCTAACCGATCCAATTCTGGGGGTGCCAAAGATTGTCAAGAGTTAACCAACCCCATTTGATGAACTTATGTTACACAAAGGGAACCTAAGTAAAGGCAACATACTGAATATGATAGCACTTCAAATAAACAATTCTCACTGCACTTCCCTAATACCGGCAGAAAATTCAATGTTTGGAAGTAGTCACTCCCTTAACAGAAAAATATACTGACATAACCTATGCAGAGAAGAAACTTTAGCATAGGCAAGACACTAAGTAGGAGCAGGTGTGTCGTTCGTGCATTTCTTGTATATCTAAAATATTGACAATACAAAAAGTATAATGACATTAGAACTTCTCTAGAATCCAAGTGATGTCATGTATTATTTTAAAACATAATAAACCACATGAGTATACATCATGAGTGACTAATCTGTGTATAGTGGCAATTGTAAGAAAAGTGTGCAGTCTGTTTCCAAAAGTGGCAAGTTTGTGCTTTTGTGATGGACCCAAATGCTATTTATTTCAGAAATCTTTAGGAAGCAAGAACACACATGAGTTCATTTGTTTCTTGATGAACAACAGTTGGATGCATGCTTAAGAAGTTATTGTTAACTTGCTATTCTTGGCTGAAATGCAGCGTTAAATCTCGGATATAAATGTATGTCGAAAGCAGATATATCATACCAGCCAAAAAGCAGTAGCAAACATTGGTAGGACTATGAGGATGGCACGGATACCAGAAAATTTTCTCCCTTGCTCCATGTGCATCAGTATAGCAGCATAAGTCGCCTTGTATATCGTCTATCGGGATCACACTGCAACACTTTTTGCCACAGTGACAATATTTCAAGCAGATCAGAACCAGCATCGTCATCTGATTCATCTCCACTAGGTCTGATGCATGTACATTCACATGGAAAATAGTCATCAAACGGTGATGACTCAAAGAAATTCTAAATAGACAAAAGGGAACCCCGCATGCATGTGATGTCTTGTTCAGTACATCTATCCCAGCCAAGGTAAGTAAGCTAGCTCCGGATGAACATACAGTAGTCAGTAATGAATCACCATGATCATAAATAGTAGGAAGAGGCCAGGCTGGTTTATTAAACAATAAATTAGCAAGTGGCACTCACCAATCTTATTTACCTTTGAGTATTCAGTAAAAAGCTTGAACAGATAGTGCAGATTCTTCTCCCATATGCATTCTCATGTCCTGTTCAGACATTGGCATTGAATTACAACGGAGGCTTCGTGTTCAAGAAAATAGTCCATCCTTTCAATCTTTTCCGCTTTTGATTATCTATATCTATACCTATGAACACACGTCCACATGACCAACCTACAAAATACATCAATAACCTAGCTGAAACAACCAGATGATGAATGACCGAGAAGAATATACAGAAACAGAGCAACCAATCTGGTGCCAGCCATGAGAGATAGCAGAGACCTAGGAGGAAGTTCAGTGTTCAGGATTGTGCGTGACGTGTACCAAGATGATCTGCAGGGGATACGGCGGACTCCTGCCCTGATTATGATGTCCCTGCCCGCGAGCTACCAGCCACGACGACATGGCTTGCGCTCAAATCCTGCGTGGCTGCCAAGAGGCCGGCAAGCTTGGGCGAGGACCAGCTAGTCAGCGCAGCCGAGCTGGGCCGGCATCTGGCCGCTGAGGCGGTTCCCGGAGAGGTGGAGTGACCTGAGGCGATGGAGGCGCGCGAGCAACACTGGTATCTGCCGGAGCGTCGCCGACTCCAGCGCGGACGGGGCATCCCGGCACGTGTTTTTCGGCGAGGACGGAGAGGGCGCGACATCGGAGCTCCCCGTGGGCGTAGATCTGAGCAGAGAGGAGTGTGGCGGCGAGGCCGCGCGGCGGCGGCGGATACTTCGCGGTCTGCGGGGGTGAAATTTCACAAAAATAACCCTTTGGACAAAGTTCAGCAAAAAATAACCTTTTTTCAAAACTATTTTGAAATCTAACCCTTTTTGGTAGCGCTCAACGATGCGGCGCTACCCTCTGTGTGGTAACGCCACAGCCTCCGTCGCTACCTTCGTGCCAGCGTGGCAACAAGCCCTTCGGCGCTACCCTTCGGAGGGTAGCGCCATGCCCCTCGGCGCTACCCTTAAGAGGGTAGCTCCAAGCCCCATGGCGCTACCCTCCGAGCACGTCGAAAACGGCTAAGTCTGGGAGGGTAGCGCCATGGGGCTTGGAGCTACCCTCTTAAGGGTAGCGCCGAGGGGCATGGCGCTACCCTCCCAGACTTAGCCGTTTCCACACGGGGCCCGCGTTACCACGCTGGCACGAGGGTAGCGACGGAGGCTGTGGCGCTACCACACAGAGGGTAGCGCCAGGCGCTACCAAAAAGGGTTAGATTTCAAAATAGTTTTGAAAATGGGTTATTTTTTGCTAAACTTTGTCCAAAGGGTTATTTTTGTGAAATTTCACTCTGCGGGGAGAGGGAAGGAGCGAGGGGGAATTGTGGGGGTGCTTTAACAGGAAAGCATGTGAACTTGTTCGTATATGCGAATCCATCGAAAATAGCCACGGTGACCGTGGAAACCGGCGACGACCGGCGGGCTACCGGGAGACGTGGCGCAACGTGATTGGCTTAGAGCCATGTGCTACAGTAACTCGCATTTGGGGTGGGTCTGGGCACATCCTGACCGTCTGATGCGTCGATCGAACGACTGATGAAAAGAGGGTGACGTGGATAGCGGATTGGGGTGCAAATCTGATCAATTTTTATATATAGGGTAAGAGGTGAGGTCGACGTGACGGCTCACCACTGTTCATGGGCTAACTTAGCTCTTGCAGCCTTCGGAAGCGTGAGCTAGCAAAATCATTAGAAAAAGACTTCCTTCATTTAGCGAAGGTCTATTCCCGTACATTCCGCTTCCGATATATGTCATAATTTCGTTCATTTTTAATTCTCACCTTTCCTCCCGCGCGTAACAAGTGGCGGCTTCCTTATGCTGCGCAGAGGGTTGAATGTCCATTTATTTTGAGATTTGTTTTTTTCAAAATGAAATATCATGAGACGGTAGAGCACTCAATGGGTTAGGGTGGCCCCCATTTCGCTACTGTTTATCCGAATTATGAATTGTTTTCACTTTTGAACTCCTCGCGTGGAGATCTTAAAAACTAGATCCATTGTTAATAGGTTTCAACGAACTTTTTTAATAGTTTGGATTGTATATAGTTTGTACAACCTGTTATGTGTAGTTATACATCCAACTGATCTGAGTGTAATTGTACGTACAACCTGATCTGTACAACCTGATTTGTTTAGTTATACGTTCAATCATGTTCTGTATAATCTGATATGTATAGTTGTACGACCTGATCTGTACAACCTGTTGTGTAGTTATACAACGTGATCTGTACAACGTCATTTGTGTAGTCGTACGTACAACTATGTCAGTGTGTTGTACTAGTTAAGTTTATTTTTGTATATGATGTTGTGTGTTCTTGTATATCTTATTTAGAACTGGATCTGGATCTCGATCTAGGGCCAACCCGCGCTTCGTACCCATGTGGCGGGCTGAGTGAGCGCGCGAGTGGCCCAAACAGATCTTCACGAAGGTCTCCCTTCACCTAGTGATACCCTGTAAAGATTTCAATGGGTACTGTAACGTCCCGGGATTTATCCCCAATTAGATTTTTTTGCTTGTTTTCTTTTTGCATCATCATGTCATCATATCATCATGCATTTTATCACATCATTTATTTTATTGTATTTAAATTTAAATCACACCCTTCAAATTCTAATTCCACTTTTAAATTTAAATGCAAATCAAATTAATTTAAATGTGATATTTAAATTCTTTTCAAATATTTAAACCAATATATTAAATTGAGTATTTTTAAAAACTATAAATATTTGCCAAAAGTTATAAATATTTTCTTGTTGTATTTCGTTTTAAAACATGAAAACAGGAAAAGAATAAAAGAAGAAAATAATAAAATAGCAGGAAAAACTTACCTGGGCCGTCTACCCCCACCCTGGCCCAACAGAAGCCCACCTCCAACCCACCTTTCCCTCCTTGGCATCTTCTTCTTCCTACGGACTTCCAGCAGAGAAGAAAAAGCGAGCCTCCCCCCACCATGTGCACTGCTCCCTCCTTTTCCCCCACCTTATAGCCGCACCCCTCTCCCTCTCTTGAAACCCTAGCCTCCTCCCTCTCCCTCCTCCCAGCGCCGCCGCCTCCTTTCTTATGCCCCTCCGATCTCCTTTCCTATTCCCCACCGAGAGGCCGCCGGAGACCAGCACGTTGCGCCGCCCCCTCCGGTGCCGTCGAAGCCCCTCGGAGGAGCCCAGGAGCTGCGCGGCGTCGTCGTCCACCTCTCCGCGCAAGGAATCATCCCGGGAGCCTCCGAGTCCGACGAACTCCTCTTCTTCTTCACCGCGGCCGGCGGAGCGCCGCCGCCAATTCCCTCCTCTCCGGTCTTCCCCGGCAAGCGCAACTCCATCGGCACCCTCACCGTGAGCCCCTGGTTCCTTTTCCCCTCTCCCCCCATGTAACGCCCCAGCGTTTAGGAAACCACGGAGGGTAGAAATAGAATTTGTGCATTTGCATTCATGCATCAGAAAGTCCGAATAAATTTTTCGCAACTTAAAAACCTGAGGAGATCAGAGTTTCTTTCATCTCGTTGTGCTAGGGCTTAGCTCAATGGAGGTGAATGTTATAAATTTTGACATGACCTTTAGGTATTTTATTTGTTTGAGGAAAATTGAGTAAATTCAAATATTCAAATAATTTGAATTTGAAATTACACAAACAAATGATAAGTAGTTATTTAATAAATGTGCAACTCGCAAATTAAATAATTACAAATACAAGTTATAAATAATAAAGTACAAAAAAATACTTACTTTATTAATAAACAATAATGTTACTTTGTATTTACAAACATTTAAATAAAAACTGAAATAAATAAGAAATTACATATAGAAACAAAATCCTAAGAAAAACTAATTCTTGCATCTTAATCTTCTCCATCTCAATATTCATCTGCTTCACCTTCACACCATTTATCTTCTTCCTGAAAGATAAAAAGAAAACAAAACAAATATAGAAAATACATAAGGAGGGTTAGTGTAGGATTACTCTCAGTTTGGCAGTGAAATGCACTGTTGATCACATCATTGAGTTGGACCTTAATCAGGTTTAGCATCTGTTCTTAACACAACATTAAGCCTCAGGACACCATCATAGGCTAGGTAATCAGAAATTTACACTTGGCATCAGAAATAAATCCACAAGCATGGATAATACCAGAGCAGCCGAAGGGATCAGAACCAAACAAAAGATCTGGAGCAACCAAGTAGGCAGGCTGCACACAAGCACATGTGCATGGCATTGCTGTCAGCACAGGAGGGCTCACAGGAGCAGATAAGAGTGAACAACCGTAGCAAGCAAGGGAGGCTAAAGCACTTTGCTCACTTCAGCTCATAACACAACTTATCCAGCACAATCATCTGTTCATTCCCAAATCACCAGTTCATCAGCCAATCCATCACTTCACCACAAATCACCAGCCAACCACATCCTAACCTTGCCAAAAGCAAGTCAAGAAGATGGCCAGCGGCAACTAGGAGGAGAAGGGTTGAGCACAAGCTAGGAGGAGAAGGGCTGCGAACAAGAAGGAGAAGGATTGACAATTGATCAGGATCTACACAACCTCAAGTGATCCAGGACCTCCACACCAACCAAAACCACACCACAACTTGCCTGGAGGTTGATTCTCAACTCATTTAGCAAGTGGACACATCAATCGATGCATAAATGGTTTAGTTAGGTGTTTAACCCTCAGAGCTGCATACAAATGGTATGCATAGTTCATCATTGGGAATGCATCAAAGTAAATCAAGCATGCATCAGTTCTTTAAAGATTTTGCCTCAGACTTTTGCATCCCTGGCTAGATAAAACCCTATGATAAACATCTCATCCATTATCAACATCACCTCAGCCTAAGCATCATAGGTAGGAGGCAACCACCAATCAATACTAATGCATAGTCATATGTCCTTAATAATTCATAGCCTCAGCTTGTGCATCACAGGCTCCTGGTAAATATTAATTTCTGCAAACTATTTTGCATTTGTTCTTATCTTAAGAAAGCCTCAACTTATGCATCATTGGCTGAGGCAACATACATCAATTCCTTGCTAAAGTAATTAGCTGAGGAACTCAATCTTATATTATCCAGCAGCTTGATTAAATATAGGTTTGTTGGGCACTAATTCCCTAAGGAAAGAGCACCACAAACACAACCCAAAAATTAATCAAAGAGATCATTCATCCATTTAATAATAGTATCATCTTCCTGGAAGTAAAAACCCCAGGAATCAAACATGTTGAGCAATAAATCAATGTTCTTTAGCTAACTGAAGAGCTTGATCCAGTTAAGGCATTTAGCACATCTCTGAACAAAAGATTTCAGAGTAGCTCACTCATACAGAATAACACTTTCAGTAAACCGCACCCTCCATTATCAGAAATTCAGTTTAGCACAACTGAAATAATTTCAGTAAGCAACAGAGAGCAACACACCAGCAGCCGATCATATGGTCATGATCTTGCCACTGGGCATACTCCCAGGAGATACCACAGCAGCAAGACACAACCATAGAAGCCACTAAGGCACAAATCACTTCCAAATTCATCTGTACTTTTGAATCACTTGCAAGCAAACCTAAATAGGAAACAAATCATTTTCCTAGCTGTAGCAACTAGGAATCAGTATGTTAAGCACCATAACTGATTTATAATTCAGTTATTTATAAGGAAAATCACACACATCCATCAAAGATGCACATCACAAATAGCAGCCAGGACCTCATCAAATAATCACTGCATCACCGAGCACGGTCTCAGGCCCAAATGGTGAGAGAGAGAGAGCAGAGGAACCGTACCTGCGCCTGTGTGCAACCACGACGGCGTGGAGGGGCAGTGCCCACGCGGCCGTCGCAGCGCCGCACAGGGAAGTCTTCTCCGCGCGCGCAGGCCACCAGATGAACGCCGGCGTGCAAAGAAACAGCCAGAGCCGAAACCCTAGCTCCACCTCGTGGGAGCTCGGCCAGTCAGGGGCGCTCGGGGAAGAGAGATGGACGGGAAGGAGGAACTCGGCGTGGCGCATCATTTGCGCGGGTTGGCGGCGGCGGATATCACCGGAGTTGGCCGGAGCGCGGCGGCGACGGCGGCGGCGATTCCGTCGCACGGGAGGCAAAGGGGATCGGGGAAGGAGAGGTTAGGGCAGCGTCTGGGCGTTGACCGGTTCGGTCGGGCCGGTTGATGGCTCCACCATGACAACTCTGGCCCACCAGTCAGTGGGCTAAGCCCACTGATTTTTCTCCCAGCCAAAAAAAAAAATATAATACAAAATAAAAGAAATAAAACAAAAGATGCAAATAAATAAAACTTAAAACATTAGATAAAAATAAGTTTTGAATTCAGAAAAACGAAATCTATTCAAAATTATTTTATTCTAAATTTTCCAAGTAAAATGTTGAAATACAACTATTTACATAGCCTCTTATTTTAAATAAAAGATTTAAATTTCTAAACTCAATATATATGGATTTATCTATTAAAATAAATATTAACCCAACTATTTAATATCCTACACACTCTTAAATTATTTTATAAGAATAACTGATATCTTGTAAGACTTAAATTAAATAAGTAGAGGTGAACAACAAATAAGTTTGGAAATTATAACAATTCAAATAATTTAACCGGAGAATAAATTATGATCTTAATTATCCTTTTAACCTTTGGAGATTTCTTAACTTAATATAAGAAATATTTTCTTCTTCGAAAGTTATTCTTTTTGCCACTTCACACAAAAACCTCATATTATTCATTTTAAGTCTTAACAACTTAAGCATGACTTTCATTAGAAATGAAACCAATCAACATCAAGCATCTACTATTACTATGCTTTACTAATATGTCTTGTAAGTTTACTTTTAGCATCTTGGAATGTACCCTTGATTGTGAATTAAACATGAAGATTAACCAAATCACCCAAACATGACTCACATACAACACCGGGAAATACTTCGGGATTTTACAAAATGCATATCATACTTATGTTACAAAGCATCCATTGCTTCTTTAAACAATGTCTTATGAGACAATGATGCTTATTTCAGAACCCGAGGTCCCGGGTCAGTCTAAACCTTCACGTTACACCACCACTCAGCCAGCAGGCAAGTTCATCCCTTTTAAACACGTCCTCTTGAAAGATTTGTTACAAAACTATTTTCAAAATGCTATTATCACATGCATTACAAAAGGACCAAAAACTTATTTGATAATGATATGACTAAGGTTATCCACCAGTGAGGTGGTAATCTCATACGGGTGGCAGATGGGACCATGGTAAGAATGTTGTGGTGGAGGTTCCATTTGCACGGGAAAGTATCATCTAGGACTTAACAACAAATGTCGCCAGTGATTCTTGCGCCGAATATTACGCGCAACCATAAGATTTGGAATGGGACGGAGAAGTCAGCTGTACCCTTTTCCTCTCGTACACCAACGGGTGACTAGATCAAAGCCGGGCGGTGTGTAAATCCGCTGAGCTTGAGGTGGCCAGAATAATAACCTCACCTTCGGGTTGTGGCTTCTAGCATCTATTGAAGGTTGGCTTCGGGAACTAAGTTGGGGTGTCTCCCACTAGTTTGCAACTAAGTTGGGGTGTCTCCCACTAGTTGACAGCTGTTAAGCTGGGGTGTCTCCCACTAACATGCACCGGAGTAATGGGGGGTGTGCGGGGATGGTGGAAAGGCGCAGTGATTGGCTTGGATTACTGACTGGGCCCCACACCAAGGAAGTGTGGACGGGAAAGATTCGCCCGGTTGTGCAACAAGGTCTTGATCTCTTATGGGTAAAGCAGCGCACCTCTGCAGAGTGTATGAATGTGACATGTTACTCCACGTTCTAGGACGGAACGACGAACGCAGCAGGAAAGGAGGCTCCTCAAAGCCCTAGCCCTGTGACTCCTGGCGGACATAGCTCTTCAGAATAAAAGCAACCTTTGAAGAAATGTTTATAAAAATTGCATTAGCCTACGACAATCCATTGTCTGTGGCTGTAGCTAGTGCATCAAACTTCCCACCTTACCATAATGAACTTGCGGGGTAACGCTGTTACTCACCCTTGCCTTAAACCCCTTTCTAGACTTTGAGGCCACAGGAGACGAAGGAGGTTACGACATCTACAACCAAGACAATCTGGTCTACGACGAGCCAGACCTATCAGGTGGAGTCGAAGGCGTCGACTACCTCATCACCTACGGCGGCCAAGAGGAAGAGACGGAAGATTACTAGAGCAAATCCCTAGCGTAGTTAGTGAGCCGAGCAACATAGAACTTTACTAAATAAGTTGCTGAGCTCCATGGTTTTAAGTTTGTTAACACCCCTTATTTGTAAACTCTTAAGTTTACAAATAGAACCTAGTAGTGCGGATCCTCGGTGGACTGAAGAGGATCTTTCCGAATTTGTACACTTTTGGCTTGTAATAATATTTGTATGACCGTTGGACCCATGCAATGTTTCTGTTGTGCCACTCTGATGGTGTGAAATTCGTGGAACGGTGCTCCGTGAGTTATACATCGATGTCCTGCGTGCTGCAATCATGCGGTAGCATGGCGGGTCATCACACCCCACTCGTTTTGCTGCCCAATCGACTCGGCCGTCCTCGCCACCGTCCGCCATGGCCATGGCCGAAGCGGTGAGCTCTGTTTCTTCTCTGTTACTCGCCCCCTACGCGCAAAACGCACCCCTTCACTCCCACACGCCTCCACACACACACACCGCACCCGCAGCACGCGCTCGCACGCGAACGGCGCCGCCAAATCGTGGTCTTCGGCGTCAAATCGTTCCGCCGTTCGCCGGTTTTCGTCAGCCAGTTTGTGTTCAATTTGCGTGTTAAAAGGACAGAATTGGCTAGTGTATCACAAACACCACAAGGTCAATCTGGCTAGCGCAGCGCTCCCGCTACTCTGCGCGTTGCGGGTTCGAACCCTCCCTCCGGCGCGAGTTGATTAAAACGCGCCATTTCTTCTTAGTCTCTCACTGACACGCGGGCCCCGCCGGTCAGTGAAGCGGGAGCCCGCAGTGCCCAGTCAGCGCGCAGTCCGCCAGCGAGACGCCTGGGCCCGCCTGGCAGCCTCACGTGTGGGCTTGGTTTAGGTGAGAAAAGCCGAGGAGAGATCCATGCGCCTGTAGTTTTGCACAGAAGTCCTTGCCTTCGCGGGTTTAGTGCTTTAGCCCCACCAGCAAGTTTTCTATCACAAACAGGTCCTGTAAAATTGCAGAAACACCCCTAAACTTAATATGCTAATAACTTTTAATCTATAACTCCAAATAAAATAATCTTTTTATGTTTATTTATCAGAAAAATGCAAAGAATATTAATATGCCATTTCTATGCCATTTTGCATCTGTTATTTTAATTGCTTAGTAAAATTTGTTAATTGCAACTAAATAATTAAATATGGAATGTTAGGGGTAATAAACATATAATGCCCTATTCCTTTTAATTTAATTAGATCACCCATGCCATGTGTTGCCATGCTAACCAACATTTAATATTGTTGATAATTAAATAACTTGCACCTAAATATTAATTGATGGGGTTGCTTTTCCCGCTTAATTTGGATTAATTGCATGGTATTGCATCTTGCCATGCATCATTCTCGTATGATCATGCTGAATCTTTTGTCGTAGTTGTAAAATGCATCTTTTACGCTTTACAGTGTTTGTTGCTTCTTCGCGAATAAGACGTTGAGATGTGTGAGTAACGACAAGATCAGCTTCCATGTGAAAGAGCATTTTCCCTTATGTGTGGTTTTGGTAATTATATGACAATCTCTATGGACTAATGTTTGCATTGAGATATCTTTATAGATCGTGTCCATGGGAATAATGGATTTCATGTGTTGGACTCTAGAAGCTTATTTGATGACCAAGGTTCTATTCAAAGATGTATATGATGGATGGTCATGGGTTGAGTTGAGCATATTGCAAGTATGTCTTGAAGTATTTAAGACATCATATTAGGAAAGAAATGTTGGAAGATACAAGTTTGATCAAGATGTTGATCAACACACAAAGCTACAAGATGTACCAAGAGGGATCTTGTATCTCTTGGGATGGTAAACACTTGTTCGTATAGCTTTGTGAACTAACCCATGATATATGTGTGTGTGGTATCTTTATATGAGGTTAGGTATCTTCCCATGGGCTTGCAACAAATGAAGATTTCTTATAGCTCATGGAGGATGACGCCATGTGGTGATCGTCATCGAGGTTGAGATGTGCAAGACTAAGAGAAGCTTCTTGAAGATATCCTATGCTTGGAGCTTGCTATGTATACATGAAGATGGAGTCTAGATAGACTCTCCCATTATGGGTATGGGGGAGTATTTGGAGAAGTCTTCATCAAGCATGTGCTTGGATGCGCAATCAAGAAAGATGAACCACTTGAAAAGATCAAGATAGTCATCATCTAACTCAAGTGGAATGCTCAAGGCAAAGGTATGATCTTGATAGGGCTATAGGATAGATAGACGTACTATCAAGAGGGGCTCTCAAGTTAGTAACTTGATCACATCGATATGGAGAGCTCAAACCTTTGCATATTTGACATATCATATTTCTTGGTTCTTATTTGGCTTTTATCCTTGTGAGGATTAGAATTTGGTTCATCTCCATGTCAAGCTCTAGTTCATCGAAAACGGATTTACTTTTGAAAACATGTTGCATTTTTTATGTTGGAGGTTTACCGGTTGTTCTATTATCTAGAGATCTTACATTTCCCATTTGGTTTTCACCTCACTTGTTGGTCTATGATGTTTCTCAGCATTATCTTATAGAGCTCTTCGTGATGATTCCAACGAGCCAAAAATCATCGAAAACGGAGTTCGTATGGTTAAGATATCATCGTTTTCGTGTTGACGTTTCTGCCAGGGGCGGAAGTTCCGGCCCCAGGCCGGAAGTTCCGGCCGGCCGGAAAGTTCCGGCCAAACTTCCGCCCAAACTTCCGGTTTGACCAGAGAACGCTTTCGGGCGCGTTTTGGGGTGTCCGGGGGGTCCGGAAGTTCCGGGGTAAGCCCGGAACTTCCGGCCCGAGTGGAAAAAACTTCCCCTAACGGGCAGATTTGTTAGGAACCTATTTAAGCGGTCATCTTCCCCAATGGTTCCAAAGTTTTGGTGCTCTCTCTCCTCCTCCATTGTTGATCTCCAAAGCTTTGAGATCTCTCAGTCGCTCCAATGATTCTTGCTATTTCTTGAGGGAAAAGAGAGAGGAGATCTAGATCCACATTTCCATCAATCCATCTCTCCTCTAAGTGAGGGGAACCTAGTGGGTCTAGATCTTGGAGTTCCTTTGTGGTTCTTCTCCTTTGTTCTTCCTCTCTTCTCCCCCCATAAGCATTAGTTGCTTTTGGTGGGATTTGGGAGTGAAGGATTTGACTCCTTTGTGGTTTTCTTTATTCTTCCTGTCTTATTCCCCCATAAGCATTTGTTGCTTTGTTGGAATTTGAGAGTGAAGGCCTTGAGCACTTGTGTGCTCTTGCCATTGCATTTGCATCGGTTTGAGCCCTCCATGAGGATTCGTGGTGGTGATACTTGTGAGCTTGTTACTCTTGGGTCCTTGGACCCTAGACGCCTTTTGTGGCCGGCCTTTTGTGGCCGGCCTTTTGTGGCCAAGACCTTTTGTGGTCATCTTGAGAGCCCCCAATTAAGTTGTGGGTGTGTGCCTCAAGAGTTGGGAGCACCCAATTAAGTTGTGGGTGTGTGCCTCAAGAGTGTTGTACGGGACTCGATCTCCGCCCCAAAGGAGATCAATAGTGGAAGGTGAACTCGCAACCTTTTGTGGTTGAGTTCATCAGGAGAAAAAGGTGAGCCTTTGTGGCGTTGCGGCTAACCTGTTGTGGTTGCGCACACCTCTCCAAACGAGACGTACACCCTCTGGGTGGAACTCGGGAATACATCCTCATCTCCGCGTGCCTCGGTTATTTATATACCCGAGCTATTTACTTATGCACTTTATACTGTGATAACCTTCGTGCTTGAAGTCATCTATCTTGCTATAACCTTGTTACTTCTATTTCTTAGCATATGTTGTTGGTGCACATAGGTGAGCCTAGTATTTATATCTAGGTTGTATGCTTGTTAAAGTAAACCTCTAGTTTTATTCCGCCTTTATCAAGCATACCGGAATATCCGGGTCTTTCTTGGACCGGATAATCCGGCTTCTCGAAAAAGTTTTTAAATCGCCTATTCACCCCCCCCCCCCCTCTAGGCGACATCTATCCGTTCAATTGGTATCAGAGCCAGGTTATCTCATTATTATGACTAACCGCCTAGAGATAAAGATGTCGTTCAGAGACCTAGTGCACAATCCCACTTATAGATTTGATGGCACAAATTATGATGTTTGGAAAATCCGCATGCTTAATCTTTTTAGATACATGGGTTCAAATTTAGAGAGTTTTGTAGATATGGGTTTTCTCCTCCAAAGGATTCACAAGAATTATCTTTAGAGGATGAGAAAAACTCTTATCTCGTTACTCTAGCATCTAATGGTCTTATATGTCCTTTGAGCGATGTAGTCCTTGCGTCAATCATTCCTTTTTGGAGCGGTCATGAATTATGGACAAAACTTAAAGATATATATGAGGTGTCCAACATTTATAAGGATGATTGTCCTCCTTCCACATCCGGTCGTGATGAGCTCACGTCTTCTTCCACTTCACCAACATGTAGTTTGTCACAAGGTAATGATATGGTGAGTGGTGATAGAAATTGCATTTTTGATGGTGAATCTACTATTGACTATACTTCACACTCATCTTATTGCAATGCTCTATCTTTGGACTTAAACACCTCTGGCACTTCAAATGTCATAAATGCTAGTGTTGATAGTCCTTGCATATCATGTAGTAGTTGCTTAACTAAATCTCATGATGATATGTTTTCCTTGTCTTGTTTCCATGATCAAAATGTCTATACTTCCTCTAGTACTTGTTTGGCTAACAATGTAGAGGAATCCCAACAATTGTTGGAACAAGACATGGACCTCATTGGTGTTTCAAGTAACTCTTCATCGTCTTCATCCACTACTCACCTTTGTCTTATGGCTAAGGATTTTAAGGTATCTCCTACCGTTCACTCCAATATATCTCATGATGATGATGATGATGATGATGATAATGATGATCTAATTAAGGAGAAGTTTGATATTGTCTCTCATGCTCTCCTAAATAATAAAAATGCTCATACAAACTTCTTGGAAATCATGACTACCCTTGTTGAGCTCAAGGAGACCTTTGAGACTATGGAGATCCGTTGTCATGAAGGGTGGGGTCTTGCTCGTGATTCCGCGGTGAGGTCCACAATCTTGAAAATTCTCTTGAGGAAGAGCAAGAAACTCGGGTTGCTCTTGAGGAGAGATTGGAATCTAGTGAGGAGTTAAATAATATAGTAATTGCTAAACTCACTAAAGAACATGACCATGCTATTGCTAAATGTAATGTGCTTAGTAAAGAGAATGCTAAGTTAAATAATGAGCTTGTCATGTTGTCTCCTTCCATTTCTAATGTTAATGATGCTTATGCAACTAACTCCACTTTGTGTGAAGCATCTATTTTAAAGGAGAATCTTGAGCTAAAGGCTCAACTTGATTTGCTAACTAGCAAGTATGGGAATTTGGAAGAAACTCATGAAAAACTTTTTAGCTCTAATGAGGATCTTCTAGCTTCCCATGCTAGGCTAAAGTTAGCTCATGAGGCGGTCACTACGAAGGTAAAATATTGTGAGCCTCTTGTGGTCACTAGTACAAACTCTACTTCTAATGCATTATTGTCATGTGCTAGTTCTAGTAATTCATCCACTCATAAAATTGCTATATCTTGTGGTGAATTACTTTCCTTGCCTAGTTGCTCTAACAATGTGGCTAGTATTTCCTCTAGTATTTGTGTTGAAACTAACCATGTAGAGGAATTCAAAGAGCTCAAGGCACAAGTCACTTCTTTGAAGAAAGACTTGAAGAAGTGTCATGAAGGGAAGTCCACCCTCGACAACATGTTGAGAGTGCAACAACTTCCTCATGACAAGAGTGGACTTGGATTCAACTCCAATAACAAGAACAAGTCCAATGTCAAGAAGAAGCACAAGTTCGTTAAGAAGAAGGGCCAAGAACAAGCTATTGATTTGGCCAAGATTGTGTGCTTCAAGTGCAAGGTTGAAGGGCACCATGTTAGATCTTGCACGTTGAAGAAGAAGCCTCTTAGTGAGAAGCAACAAGGGAAGCAACCTCAAGTCCAAACTCAAGCTTCCCAAGTTGAAGAACCTTCCCTTCTCAAGAAGAAAGGTAAAAGCCGAATTTGCTACAAATGTCGTGGGAAGGATCACTTTGCTTCTTCATGCACTCATGGTAACTTGTCCAACCCTACTATAATTGACAATGTCTATTCTCTTCGAAAGGATAAGATATGCAATGTGTTTGCCAAACTTATTGGTACTCAAAGTGGTGTCAGCAAAAGAACCATTTGGGTTGCCAAGCCTATTGTGACTAACCTCTTAGGACCCAACTTGGTTGGGGACCAACAAACTAAAACTTGATCAATAGGTGTAAGCGGAGGACATTGGAGACTTGACTACATCATGAAGAATTAAGGGATCTTCATCATTCATATTCTCTCAAGTCAAGTCAATTGGATTATCTTGTCTTAACATATATCCAATGCTCCTCCTTGCGGTAACTTGTATTTAATTCATATGTACTCATTGAAAGTTACTTGCACCCTTGCATGTGTTTGGTTTTGTACCTTACTAGTGCTTCATATGTGTTGTGCACTCTACTTACTTATGTTGAGTAATCAAGCTTGTGTATGTTGGTTTGCACACCATGTATGTTTGAGGCTCTTGTCTATTTGCTTTCATCTTAATTGGCTCTTTTAGTGATTTTAATGGACTATCCCATTTTGGGGGAGTGATGTGCTTTTTGGTAACTCACCACCCTAAAATGTGTATTCATGAGGAATGCCACTTAGTGGTGATATTTCAATATTATCTACTCTCTTTGTGGTATGTCTTACTCATGAGAAATTCAAATTATAATGTCCATTAATTATCTCTCGTTGGATTTCTTTTGCCTCGTGTTAAAAAGAATGGATTATCACATTATGGGGGAGTAATAAGCTATGTGCATATTACAAGCCTATAAAATGTGAACATGTGAGGTAGTGTCACCTAGAGTTGATATTTGTTGATTATCTTGTTCCTAGGTGGCATGGTACTCAAACAAGTTCCATATTTGCTTAAATGCATTTTGTTCGCCCATCTTTTGGTATCTTGTTTGTGAGAGAGTTTCTTGATGCTTAGTATGATCATTGAATATGTGAAGTCATCAAGAATCTCTATATAAGCATGTTTTTCAATTCTTATCTTTTGCCACATGCTTATATTTTGTGATTATGATCTTGAATATATATATGTCATGTACCACCGATAAATATCTATATACAATCATTGTCTTTGACAAGTGATAATTATAGTTATGGTAATTTTATTGATCATATTCACATTGGCTATTATTCTTAAGTTATATTATTCTATTGCCAAGTTTGTTAGGTCTAACCACCCTTTTGTCATCCTTGCTTCATTTGGATCTTTTTGTTTCTCTACTCATAATTTGTGTTGTGCTTTCTTGAGTTAGGAAAAGCAAGGATCCCATTCTTGTGCATTTACATTCAAAGACTTAATTCTAAGTAATGCACTATTCTTGGGGAGCTATCCTACATTGAGTAGAACATCATCTTTTTAAATTGATATTATATCTTATTGCTCTTTTTGAACATGACTAATGCTTTAACAATATATATGGATAGTGATGATCTCATTTGTGTGCATTTTGTATTCAAATACACGATCATAAGTAATGCACTAATATTGGGGGAGCAACTCTATATGTTATTGAACACTAGTTGTCTTCAATTGGCTTATGGGTCCCGATGACATGTCTCTTTGGAAGACAAACATTTTTCGTCTTGGTACTTTGTGCCATCATGAAAAGTGTAGAGGGATTGGTTTATTTGTTGAAACCTTACTCTTCTTTGTGGAGTTGGCTATCTCATCCCATGGTTCCTAGTCTACCTACTTGGATGAGATAAAGCTTCGAGCATGCTTGTTTGATTTATTTCTTATACTCATTGGTTTAGCCTTGACCGTGTTTTCTTTTGATATCTTTTCAAATTGGTTTCTCCAATCATAGGTTGGTTTGAGTCTTTGATACAATGAGGACAAATCTTTCTCTTGCCACAATTTTGTGTAGCTTCTTGATTTAATTGATGTTTTGTCCAAATTGTATCTCGTTTGGTTCTTGAAAATTTTGTGCATGCATATTTACTATATGTATATCTTATGGCATGCTTACTTTCGTTGATCCAATATATAGGATAAACTCCATCAAATCTTAAATGGCTAAGATGTGCATGAAATTCTATTTCATATCAATATGCACATATTTATGTGGAGTTTGTCCCATGTATTGTAGTTGTTTGACTACTTTGGACCCAATTAGTTTGGGTATGTACTTAATTTGTTATAGGTACATGGGAGATGCATTGGAAGCTTGTCTCTTTTTAAATAAGATGTCTTCACCATGTGCTTCTTGGAGCCAAGTTTGGATGATTGTGAACTCTCATCTTCTACACCGTCAATGCTATCTCGGTAACAAGTATCTAACTCATGCATATACTTCTAGATCTCAACCTTGTGTAGGTTGTTCTTTGCCATGAGTTTCTCTAAGTTGCATTTGATATGATTTTTGCAAAGTTTCTTTTAAAATATCTTCATTGCTAATGTGAGTAAGCCGGGATGATTACACATCAAGGGGATTTATATAATCATCTTCATGATTCACCGATCCCCAATATGTTAATCTAGCAAATTCATTTCAAAGTCTCTCATGTGCAATATTGATGAATTCTCATAAATCGTTTGCCTTATGTGATATTTGTTTTGTGTCTCGAAGTATCCCAACTATCACTTATCCTATGTGGGTATTTGTGATGTTTTGAGAATTTGGTGTTGGAAGTTTATATATACCCTCTAAGAATAATTTGAGCTATGTGCTTTGCTCTTAAGTAAAAATCTTATCGGTGTATTTATAACTTCCTCTTGGATACCATGTGCTTTACCTTGTATCTACATTGTGTGTGCATGTTTCTTTGTGGACTTAGTGTCTACTTAGAAACTTATACACATGAAGGTAGTTACATATTTAATTGGTATTCAAAATCTTTAGTGATCACATTTTATTTCTTTCTTGATTCTTTGGTGATCTCTAAAATTCACAAGCTTTCTTTTTCTATTTGTATAACATTGCCTCTTAATAAGCTTGTGATCCTATTTGATGTATCCTCTTTGGTGTGCTTGTATGCGAAATACATGATATGCACTATGTGCCTCATAATTTGAAAGACTATGATGTTGCTTAGGCTCATCCTTGTTTAGTCTCCTAAATTGTATTTCCATGCCACACCCATCCTTTCCCGGTTGAGCAAGCCTTTATTCAATCTTGCACCTTTTTGTGTTCGAAATTATCTTGGAGGGAGTGAGGATTCCATGTTGTGCACACTATATTGAAATACAAATCCTTCACTGTGCACGTACCTTGGGGAGTTCCCTCTTGATTTTTAGAACACTTGTTTGATCTTATCATAACATCTTCTTGTGCTCAATTGGTTTTGGATCCTTTGATTGCTTGCTTCTTTGTGAATGCATCACTCTTTTGCAATTGGTATCCTTCTAGTGGATTTCAATCGATATTTTTCTTGTGCAATTGTTGGATCCTCAATATAGTTTGATCCCCTCATCTATTAGTCTTTGTATATGTGCATTTGATTTCACTCATATCTTGCGAAATGCATAAATTATTTGTTGAGATTTTATTATTTTACCTTTCTAAAGTTTTTCGCCCATTTCGTCAATCGTTGCCAATGGGCGAGAAGTTTTGGAGGGTTGTATGGAATTAGCTTTGTACTTCGGTATATTATTAAGTATTTGCCTTTCTTGGCTTTGCATTAGTTGCTTGGTTTTATATATAGTGGAAACTCCACCATCGGTAATGGTTGACAATATATGCAATGAATTCATGTTCATACACATATGCATAAATTATGGGGGAGTTTGCTCTATATATGTGATTGGACTAACATCACATACCTTTGTAGTATTTGATGTTAGTGCAACCATTCTTGTTCCTTAAATTACATATTATAAACCCTCTCAAAAGAGATTGTCATCAATTACCAAAATGGGGGAGATTGAAAGAGCATTTTCCCTTATGTGTGGTTTTGGTAATTATATGACAATCTCTATGGACTAATGTTTGCATTGAGATATCTTTATAGATCGTGTCCATGGGAATAATGGAGTTCATGTGTTAGACTCTAGAAGCTTATTTGATGACCAAGGTTCTATTCAAAGATGTATATGATGGATGGTCATGGGTTGAGTTGAGCATATTGCAAGTATGTCTTAAAGTATTCAAGACATCATATTAGGAAAGAAATGTTAGAAGATACAAATTTGATCAAGATGTTGATCAACACACAAAGCTACAAGATGTACCAAGAGGGATCTTGTATCTCTTGGGATGGTAAACACTTGTTCGTATAGCTTTATGAACTAACCCATGATATATGTGTGTGTGGTATCTTTATATGAGGTTAGGTATCTTCCCATGGGTTTGCAACAAATGAAGATTTCTTATAGCTCATGGAGGGTGACGCCATGTGGAGATCGTCATCGAGGTTGAGATGTGCAAGACTAAGAGAAGCTTCTTGAAGATATCCTATGCTTGGAGCTTGCTATGTATACATGAAGATGGAGTCTAGATAGACTCTCCCATTATGGGTATGGGGGAGTATTTGGAGAAGTCTTCATCAAGCATGTGCTTGGACGCGTAATCAATAAAGATGAACCACTTGAAAAGATCAAGATAGTCATCATCTAACTCAAGTGGAATGCTCAAGGCAAAGGTATGATCTTGATAGGGCTATAGGATAGATAGACGTACTATCAAGAGGGGCTCTCAAGTTAGTAACTTGATCACATCGATGTGGAGAGCTCAAACCTTTGCATATTTGGCATATCATATTTCTTGGTTCTTATTTGGCTTTTATCCTTGTGAGGATTAGAATTTGGTTCATCTCCATGTCAAGCTCTAGTTCATCGAAAACGGATTTACTTTGGAAAACATGTTGTGTTTTTTATGTTGGAGGTTTTACCGGTTGTTCTATTATCTATAGATCTTAAATTTCCCATTTGGTTTTAACCTCACTTGTTGGACTATGATGTTTCTCAGCATGATCTTATGGAGCTCTTCGTGGTGATTCCAACGAGCCAAAAATCATCGAAAACGGAGTTCGTATGGTGAAGATGTCATCGTTTTCGTGTTAACGTTTCTGCCGGAAGTTCCGGCCCCAGGCCGGAAGTTCCGCCCAAACTTCCGGTTTGACCAGAGAAGGCGCGTTTTGGGGTGTCCGGGGGGTCCGAAAGTTCCGGGGTAAGCCCGGAACTTCCGGCCCGAGTGGGAAAAACTGCCCCCAACGGACAGATTTGTTAGGAACCTATTTAAGGGGTCATCTTCCCCAATGGTTCCAAAGTTTTGGTGCTCTCTCTCCTCCTCCATTGTTGATCTCCAAAGCTTTGAGATCTCTCAATCCCTCCAATGATTCTTGCTATTTCTTGAGGGAAAAGAGAGAGGAGATCTAGATCCACATTTCCACCAATCCATCTCTCCTCTAAGTGAGGGGAACCTAGTGGGTCCAGATCTTGGAGTTCCTTTGTGGTTCTTCTCCTTTGTTCTTCCTCTCTTCTCCCCACATAAGCATTAGTTGCTTTTGGTGGGATTTGGGAGTGAAGGATTTGACTCCTTTGTGGTTTCCTTTGTTCTTCCTCTCTTATTCCCCCATAAGCATTTGTTGCTTTGTTGGAATTTGAGAGTGAAGGGCTTGAGCACTTTGTGTGCTCTTACCATTGCATTTGCATCGGTTTGAGCCCTCCACGAGGATTCGTGGTGGTGATACTTGTAAGCTTGTTACTCTTGGGTCCTTGGACCCTAGACGCCTTTTGTGGCCGGCCTTTTGTGGCCAACACCTTTTGTGGTCAAGACCTTTTGTGGTCATCTTGAGAGCCCCCAATTAACTTGTGGGTGTGTGCCTCAAGACTTGGGAGCCCCCAATTAAGTTGTGGGTGTGTGCCTCAAGAGCGTTGTACGGGATTCGATCTCCGCCCCAAAGGAGATCAATAGTGGAAGGTGAACTCGCAACCTTTTGTGGTTGAGTTCATCAGGAGAAAAAGGTGAGCCTTTGTGGCGTTGCGGCTAACTGTTGTGGTTGCGCACACCTCTCCAAACGAGACGTACACCCTTTGGTGGAACTTGGGAATACATCCTCGTCTCCGCGTGCATCGGTTATTTCTATACCCGAGCTATTTACTTATGCACTTTATATTGTGATAGCCTTCGTGCTTGAAGTCATCTATCTTGCTATAACCTTGTTACTTCTATTGCTTAGCATAAGTTGTTGGTGCACATAGGTGAGCCTAGTATTTATATCTAGGTTGTATGCTTGTTAAAGTAAATCTCTTGTTTTATTCCGCCTTTATCAAGCATACCGGAATATCCGGGTCTTTCTTGGACCGGATAATCCGGCTTCTCGAAAAAGTTTTTAAATCGCCTATTCACCCCCCCCCCCCCCCCCCTAGGCGACGTCTATCCGTTCACCATGCGGGATTCCAGGCAAGCAAAGTTTGCTTGTTTACCTATACATTGTCTTTCATTCATGCCGTTGATCTCTGCTACCCTAGTATACGATTCTTATTGCGATCCCATCACATGTTTATCATGCAGCCTATACAGCTTTATCCCCACAACCTAATACCTGTTGTATGTTTATCTGTTACCCTTGCGAGTCGTAGTGCATGCTTAGAGTTGTTTGTGTGAGTCGTCTGTATGTCTTATTTATTTCACCTGCTTAGCATGATAGGGTATTCTACCTTAATAAAATGTTGTCTTATATTGGGGTATTATAATTAAAAGATAAGGCACCGGCGGAAGGCCTTGCGAGGTGTTTTGTTCTGCTAAGTGTCGACCTAGGAACTCAGTTCTTGTCCTCGGATCCAATTTTGAGCGCACTAACCGCTTGCGGGAGGCCCTATGGAGCCCCCCGCGGCTTCGATCTAATCCGCTTCTTATCCAGGGCGCCGCAAGTAGTTCGGGCTTTCCATTTGATGCATGCATATGTTACCTAACGATCTCATGATGATGGAGTAGTCGATTCTCATATAGGGTGGCACGTTCTTAGAGTGCTATGAAGGTCGATCCCGCGGGCACTGGACCTGATTAGCCATGCACACAATCATGCGGTTCCCTGGACAGGTTGTAGAGAAGAGATTTGCCGTGTTTAGATGCCCTACCTTCTGGCTTTGCTTTTGGGGTTGATCGAACGAGTACGGGTCTAGTAGTGCACCCCTGCAGGGTATAATCTTATCGATGAGCCGTGTCCACGGTTATGAACGACTTGGTGATGATGCTGGATAATAAGATCATAGACAACTTACACCTAATCATTGTTAATTAACCTGACTAGTAATATAGAATTATTTTCACAATAAATGGTAACTAAAATTATTAACGTGTGTGTTTTCCCGAATTGCTTCCTCATACTTGGTTGAGGGGGTTAATCCGAGAAAGGGTTATGTTTGGTGTTAGTAGTAGTTGGTTATCTTATGCGCTCTCTTATCCCTTCTAATTAGATGGAAGTTGTAGTGTCTCTTTAGGTTGCTAGTGTTGCTGCCGCTAAGTCCACCTCTCCTATATTTTGTGAGATGGTGTAGAAAGTAGGCAAGTCGGTTTTGCTTGCTAGGGAGTGCCCTGACCCTCTTTTGGGTTATGCTTTATGTGCAGTCAACAGGTTTGAAGTCTGACGACATTAGCTTAATAATCCCTCCGGCTTGGCTGGACAGGGATATGACGCCAATGCTTATGTTCAGGACTCTTAGTCCAATTTGCATCTTATCCGTAGTCAGATACTATTTTTGCTTCCGCTGTCATTTGAATCTTTGTATTGTATCATTTGTATCTTGACTCGTTCGAGTCGTTGTTGTAATTATATATTATGTTGTATTTGTGGATGTATCGAAACTGTTGTAATGTTATCATAATTCCACCCATATAATGCGCATGTTTCGGCGTGCACATTATGTCTGGTGGGCGACCTAAAATCGTTATTATGCGGATTTCAGCGGGATCGCTTAAATCTACATACTACCGATTTTCGGGCGTCACAGGTACCCATTACCCGCGTACTATGTGGGTAAAAACCTTATTAAGGTAAGGATATGAGGAAACAAAATACCCATAGGTATATAAATGAGAAAATCTTATACCCATCGGGTAGAGAGGGTACGGGTATGGGTTCATATGACCCATACCCGCATACCCATGTATCCTTCTAATAACTTTTGTAATGATTATTTTGTGGCTTTGTATACGTCAAAATTATTGTATATTTTGTGAACTTAAAGTGTATGACTATGTATTGTTATTTTATGACTGTGTTGCTATTTATCATTAAAATGTGTTGTTGTTTATGCGCAAGTGATGATTTTTATAAGTATGTGTGCTGCGGTTTACAATGTGTTTTCTTAATAATGTGTTGCTATCATAATTTTATATTGTGGTTTAAAATGTGTTGTTCATATGTTT
Organism: Poa annua; assembly: GCA_026929855.1. Taxonomy (NCBI): domain Eukaryota; kingdom Viridiplantae; phylum Streptophyta; class Magnoliopsida; order Poales; family Poaceae; genus Poa; species Poa annua. The sequence goes on along the minus strand of CM049428.1, from coordinate 94,053,777 downwards.
GTATGATCTTTTAACAACAATTTCTACTCAACAATTGTGTTACAAAAGAGGGTATTTTTACCCATGGGTAACTCTTTACCCTGTCGGATGAAGAGTATGGAAAAAAGTTATACCCATACAAGGGTGTGGGTACGGTTGTCGGGTAAGGTTGAGAGCGATGGGTAAGGTTATGGGATGACTTCACCCTTACCCATACCATACCCTGCACGTGGGCCTGCAGGCATTAACTCTTTTTAAACATTTTTTGTTACGCATTTTCCATCTCTCCACCAACGTACATAAGGGTTCACGATTTTGGTTTTTCTCAGTATTCGTCTTGGCCACTTTTTCAATATTATATTATTTCTCTCATTCTACTTATTTAGTTGGATTGTTCAGTTTTCCCTCCACCTAAACTAGACATTTTATTTGTGAAACAGAGTAGGGTAGTTCTATTTTTCCTCCTACTACACTAGCTATTTTTTTTTTTGGAACAGGGTACAACATATAATCTTACATACATGCATCCCTAAACATACGGAAACTGAATTGATGGATCAAAATTTAAGATTGACGAAGTAATCAGGACGACTCGCTGTCAACAGAAACATCGTCTCATAAAAAAGAATATTCCTGTAAAACTGAAACACCAACGTCAAATCTCGGATTTGAGTTCTGGTGGGCTGACCTTATCAACAAAAATAGCCATCTTCATTACAGATTCTACGTCGCACTTACCGGTGTAGGAGAATCATCACGAATGAACCCTGTAAAAGCAGAGACATTCCTCGAAACAGGCGACCCTGGTGGAAACCCTTGACCATTTTGGTCTCCACGACGGCGGTGTACTGCGTCGTCACACGCTTGGGGTGTCGTCATGGATTCTTGGTACCTATATATGTCTTTTGGTGGCGCAACGATAGGCATGTTCAGGTCCTGTTTCGAGGAACTCTCGGCGCTGGCATGGAGCGCTCTTGGTGGCCTTTATCTTCTACGCGTGACTCTGTCTTCAACTCTCTCCGTTCTCGTTGTCCGCTAGCATGATCGGCGCTCCACGACCAAGAGCGGGAGGGCAAGCGGGCCTCTATGACGACAACTTGATGGATGTAGTATAACTAGGTCAGGTGTTTTCTCAAAGAAGGTGAGGAGTCCACTCTTGTGAGTAGTCTAGAGTGCTTTGTTGGGGGTGTGGTTACTGTTTTTTATTATTTATTTCAAATTTGTAAAAGTATTCCCTCCACTTCATATCAGTTCGATTGTACAGTTGCTTACAAAGTGGGACAAAATCCTTACAGGGCGATATGAAGGGACATCGTCGCAATGTGGTGTGTGACGCAAAAAAGTTTCTTGTATGCGGTTGGCGGACACGAGTGGACTAGACAAATGGAGGGCTCGATCTTTTGCTCTCATTAGAAAAAACATCCAAGAGACGAAATGGTACGCGGATTTCGAGGAGGCCCAATAAGGATGGGGCAGGGCAGCCCAGATAACAGCACAGCCGATCTCGTGACCAGGTGGGCTTAGATATCAGTGAGACAGTAACTGTTCTTATCAAATCTCTTTTGTAAGATAACAAATGAGATGAACCGACACCCAGCGTAATGCTTGCTAGTTCAAACTCTTGCAGTGGGTGGTTGGCTGCGTCAACTGCATGCCATGCATCTCCACCCAATGTGTAAAGCTGATTAAAGATACCGCAGTGCTATGGCTTAATTAAAGTAAAGCACATACGATCCAACATGTATGGCATGCACAGTGTAACAAACTAAACTGGAAAGATACCGCAGTGCTACAACCTCAACACATTTCGAGTTTCCGACTGCTTTTGATGCATCTCTCAAAATAGGTTTTTGCCCCGTTTTATAAATAAAGTCACATCATTTGAAACCGCTGCTGGACCAGACAGCACAACACCCAAAAAAAATCGCTGGGGCAAACAGCACATTCAAACCCAAAAGAAAATATAGAGAAAAAATAAGAGAAAGTAAGGCCGACATCGACGGATCAACGAAAACGAAGCACAAGTCTAGCACTCTGAATCATCGTGTACCAAGCAACACCTCCTAAAAGGGAAAGCGACGACGACGACGCTGCTGCCCGGACTGGTCCTAAGATTCCTCCCGATACGCTACAGGTAGTGGGGAGGGGTACACCAAACGCCCTTCACGAAGGATATGTGACACTCACAAGCGTCACGCGTCGGTGTCAAGATGACAAGGATTTCTCCCGACCCCCACCACAACACTAGACCATCCGAAATGCTCCACCCAACTTGACGCCCACCAGCAAACGCCACGACGGAATTACATTCACCAACGCCGTATCACCATGGCAAGAATTGCGCGGCTAGTCGAACTGAGAGGAATCCGTCATAGACAAGGAATCACAATACCACAACCACACGGGAGGGAACAACCTCCATCGTCAAATAGGGCGGTAGCCGACTGGACGCAGCTGGCAAAAGCACACCAGGCCACCATTGGAGTTGGAGGGCGGCAGCAGCGCAGCCACCTAAGGACCTCCTCCACCGCCAACGGCGGGTATCGATCGGACACGGCACCCGAGACATACCAGGCCACCTGCCCGGCCGGACCCAAAGGGGTCCGTGAAGTCTTCGCCGCCATGTTGCTGCACGCAGGCCACAACCGCCACTACCCTCTAATCCGGCACCAAAGACCCGGCCAGACCTGCTGGTCCGCGAAGCTCTACCCACCACGCAGCAGCAGGTGCGGTGTCATCGCTCAAACATGGAAGCAGGCCCAGCCCGACCCGCCGTACCTAGATCGGGCTCAGGAGGGCCAGATCTGGGCATATAGGGCCCTGGCCAAATCCAACCACCCGCACCACCAACTGTGGCGCCGCCGCCGCGCCCACCACCCGAAGCGTTGAAGGAGCCGACGCCAGTGCTGGCCAGGGCAAGCCCGACGAACCGTGTCGACGCCGGCGGAGGAGAAGACGCGGTGGAGGAGCGTTGGGGAGGGAGCTGGCGGCGCGACCGGTCGCCCGTGCAGGGGCGACCAGTCGCGAGAGGATAAGGTTTCTCCTTTGTCCCTATCGTCCAGGGGCGACCGGTCGCGAGAGGATAAGGTTTCTCCTTTGTCCCTACCGTCCCGGCTTTACATCTTTCTTTTGATGCACACATCTGGTTAATCAGACATTTCCATGCACCTTGTATTTGTATATGAAACTTCCGCATGAAGGAAAGATTAATGCACGATGGAACTGATTGATTTTAGGTTTCTCTCTACAGTACCACGGGTCAGTGATGGCGCATGAAGGACAGATTAATACACGATGGAACTGATTGATTTCAGGTTTCTCTCTACAGTGCCACGGTCCACGGGTCAGAGATGGCGCTCGTGGAGAGATTTGAAGCCAGCGATGGTGGGAAGCTTTCAAAAATCAAACCCAGTTGGGTGAGAGTGCATATAGTCATAAGTACATGCGTACTAACGTGCCGCTGTAAATAAACTAGCTATTGATGAAGCCTAACCACTTGACCAAGTGTGCTTTTGATGCGATTGCAAAGCGTCGACCGATCTCCTGTTGCTGTGGCCTTTGCCGTGAAGTTTGACTAGTGTCCAAAGCTGCCAATGTCCATGCATGCATGTGGCTGGGGAGTTCATCTTTAATTTGAGAGAGGAGGTTTATCCGATCGATCCGTCCCCAGCAGGAACTGTAGATGTGGCCTGCTGTTTCGTCACAAACCTTTGCGTGATCCCCAAGAGGCACGCATGCAGCGGATTAACTACTCTACTTGGGCTAGCTAGTTGGCGATTAATAATTAAGTAAAATCTCTCTGCGTTGCTTCTTGATTCGGCAAAGCGTAGAGGAAGGAATCAGTCTCAAATTTGTCGACTTCGCAACACTATAGTACTCCCACTGTGGTAGTAGGAGGAAGTCTTGCGGAAAGTACAAATGGAGCTCGAGCTCCACGTAGGGTTTGGTTTTAATTCAAAATCTGCATTTTCTTTAGTTTGTAGAAACCGTCAAAATATCCTCAAAAGAAGAAGATAACCATCACAGCTACTATTTTAAGCATAAAGATTTAAACTAATCACATTTTTTTGTTTCCATTTTAGTACCATCCTAGTGCGTTCTTACTCCTGTGTTATTTCCTACCCATTATTACAATGTTGATCACCGAGGCACTCTTTAGACTGAATGGTTTTTAGAAAAATATTAGATAATTCCAATCTATAGGAATTTTTCCTAAGGAATTTGGATCAAAAAATGGCACCTCTAAAATTCTTATGGATCACATTTCTACATACAAATTACACTCTCCCTCTGGTCCAAAAAAAGTGTTGCTCCTCTAGTACAACCTTTGTACTAGCTTAGTACAAAATGGGCGACACACTTTTTATGGATCGGATGAAGTAGAAATTTTAACACCCACTCTAAACTCTTTTTTACACTCATACGCGTAGTATTGATACATTGTTTGCTATATATTTTTTGTGTATCATCCAGATGACCATTCTTACAGTTTCTGTTTGGTGATTCTTTGTTTTACACCTACAATCCTAACAAATTCCTGTGTTATTCCAATTTTTCTATTTCATAATCTTGTGATCCAAAAAAGCCCCAAAGAACTAATTGGTTGTTTGTAACACTTGAGTAGCCAGACAAGCCTTGCAGCCTATCCTGTAGATTTGGGTACAGGACAACAAAAACGAAGACTTAGCACATTTTTGGATTGAAAGATTTTCATAAAAATATTAGAGGATTCCATTCTATAGTAATTTTTGTTAAGGAATCTATTTGAATCAAGGCAATGACGCCTCCAAAATTCCCGTGAACTGCATTCTTACACCCCAATTTCATAATAACTTCAGCATGACAATATCCGTTCTAACCTCTTTTTAAACCTCATTCGCGTAGGATTGAGACATTTTTTCAGTGTTTTTCTTGTGTATCATCCAAACAACCATTTACGTAGTTTTCCTCTGTTTATACCTACAATCCTATCAAACTCATGTGTTTTTTCTATTTCTCTATTTTTTTATCCTATGATGAAAAGACATTGATTGGTTTGCTGTTTAGATTTTCACTCTGGAAAAGATCGACACATGATTTTTTTAAATTTATGGACCTTTATTCGTTCATAGAATATTCTCGGCCATTTACGCACCTGATTACCACTGAAGTGAGCCCTTATTGACTTGACCGACTGTGTCCTGCCTAACATGGAGTAGCATCGTGTGTGAAAGACTGAAAGCTGTCATCACACGCAACAGAATCAAGCTAGGTAGGATAATTACTAACCTAGGTTCTGGTCTTCCAAATGTGACGTGGGGCTACCTTTCGGGTAGCCCACGATAAGGATACCTGAGCCGCGCCAAGGACGTGGAAGCCCACAGAAGGCTCACGCGGGGTATCATGTAACCTAGTCCAAGTCGGTTAGGAAACATAACCTGCCATATCTGTAGTTGCCATCGGCATCAACCACCTGAGATATGGCTGCCTATAAAGTCAGGAGGGTTGCTCGTCCAAAAGGACACGCTCATAGCCACCGCCACAAACCCTAGCGAGATTGCAATCTCGCCATTGTAATCACAACTCGCATCAATAATCAGACAAGCAGGAGTAGGGTGTTATCCTCCGGGAGCCTGAACCTGGGTAAATCCTTGCTTGTCAGCCGTCGTGACCACCTGCACTCATCTCTCTCCCCATCAATCAACCCGGGGTGCACAACCCTGGTACTTGTCGAGTTAGCACCTCGTCAAAATGCCACTCTAATTTACACTAAGAGTATACCACTTGCAAATTGCAATGCTTAATTAATGGACATTTTAGTATAACTACTGGAATTGCTCAGAACTAATTAGTTGTTTGGAACACTTGAGTAGCCAGACAAGTCTTGCAACCTAGCCTGTAGATCTGGGTACAGGACAGCTAAAACGAAACCTTTCATATCTAGACTTAGGCTCTCTTTGGATTGAAATATTTCATAGAATCATTAGAGTATTCCATTCCGTTGGATTTTTTTGCTAAGGAATCCATTTGAATAAAAAGAATGATGTCTCCAAAATTCATATGAACTACATTCCTACACCCTAATTTCATAGTAATTTCAGCATCCGCTCTAACCTCCTTTTAAAACTCATTGGTGTAGTATTGAGACACTTTTCTTGTGTATCATCCAAATAACAATTCCTGTAGTTTTTCTCTGTTTTGTAATGCTCTGTTTATACCTACAATCATATCAAACTCATGTGTTTTTTCAATTTCTCTGTTTTCTTATCCAGTGATGAAAAAAACATCGATTGGTTTGTTGTTTAGATTTTCACTCTGGAAAAAATTGACACATGATTTTAAAAAAAAATTATGGACTTCCATTCATCCCGGCCGTTTACGACCTGATTACCGTGATTTCAAGTGAGCCCTTATTGACTTGACCTACTATGTCCTGCCTAACATGGAGTATTATCGTGTGTGAAAGCTGTCATCACACGGAACAGAATCAAGCTAGGTAAGATAATTACTAGCCTAGGTTCTGGTCTTCCAAATGCCACTCTAATTTACACTAGAGTATACCACTTGCAAATTGCAATGCCTAGTTAATTACAGTACTAGGCAATCATGCATCGAACAGGAGGGCTTTGATATTTTTCCTTCCCGAATCATAAACAAGAGGCTGGCGGCTTTTGTGGTAGTTTTGTTCAACGTCAGGAGCTCAGAAACAAACAGATGCTCAGCTGGACTAGCTCGCAACAACGCATTGCATGGCGATGAGCCGATGACCAGGGATGAACTTGCCAAGAGCTTGAGTGGAAAACACGCATGCTGGGGAAGATCCAAGGAAGGAAGAAAACGACCTAACAAGACTTGGAGACCTGGGCCTAGGTCAGTCCGGTCTAGATAAACATTCGCAGAAAAGCAGGGTTGACCTGCCATTGCTGGGAGTCGCTATTACTGTACATGCACGACAGATTGCAGCGCTCGCAAACAACGGCGCCTGCCCTGGATAATTAGGTTGCGCCGTAGCAGCAGTATAATTGAGAAGGAGGAGTTGCGCTTGCGCGTGTTTCTCGCAAATCTCTCGTCGGTCCTCACATCGATCGACCAGGCGGGGTGAAGGAAGCTGCAACCCGGCGGCGACGTAGGATACCCTGCTGCTGCTGCTGCTCCATGTGGCCACTGGGCAGCACCAGCGTCAGCGACAGACAGAGCTGATCCATCTGACAGAGAGGAGAAGTTGCGAGAAGGAAGGTGGCCGCGAGCGTTCCCACGCTCTCCGGCAGCTCTGCTACAGGCAACAACACTACTGCATTTCTTACCTAGCACGCCGAGATCCTCATTCGTCCATTAAATAATCAATGCCTGCTCTGTTGTGTGGTCTCAAAAGTCAGGGGTATCTCTGTGGAGCTTTTGTCTCTGCGTTCGTGTCTCTTCTCTCCGCTGCTCTACTGTATGGTGAGTCTGTGTGTGTTCTCCAAGGCAGTAGAGGGTTTTGCTGCATGTGCGGCATGCCGCTGTGTGCACCACGTCTCTCCTCTTGGGGCACGCGTGTCCACGGCCCGAAACTTCCAGGAAGGGATGATGGGGACGCCGGCGAGGTAAAGCCTGCCTGCCTGTTTTTGACAGCTCCGATCGCGGGCAGGATCACAGCTTGGGGTGCAACAAAAGCTGCGTAACTTGTGACCATGCAGTAAGTCTATGTACCACTAGTACAAGTGTACAACATACAAGAATCCCTGCTGCTGTGATGCAATGCAAGTAGTCTACTTAGTAATAAAATGCCCACATGCATACCGTGAGTACCGCAGTACCGCATTGAACAACAGTAGTGCACTTGTTCAAAAAGAAAAACAGTAGTGCACAGTATATTCGTACAAATTCATAGGGAAACTATTCAACCAACGAAGCCAAATACACATATACAATTCCGCCAAGTGGGTAGTTGCCCTATTGCTCATCCAACCACATCTCACGGAATATATCTTACGTGGAAAATCGTTTTGGCTACCGATTGTATCTAATAAGGAAAAAAAACAGCAGGATGTTTCAAAATTTTCTTAAGGTATATAAGTTTTATACACCAATATCAAATTTCGTGATGAAACGATATTTATTTTGTCATGTTCGCTAAAAAAGGGTATAAATAATGTTTAGAAAATATGTTTTTTAAAACACTGATTTTTTTCAAACATAGTACCATGCATGCCATTTCACGAAACTTTGTATGTATGTAAACACGTGAATATGTTCATCACCAAATGTTTTCAGATTTTTTCAGCGTCTTACAATTTGTTTTTCAACTAGAAACATGTGAGCTCAGGAGGCAAAACGCCCCACGATATCTTAGGTATTGGATAGTATTCCTAACTAAATAAGATCACTATCAAGTTGTGATTTTGTTTGTGTTATACCTAGAGTTGACAAATGGAGGTATAAAGCATTTTATTTTGAAAATCATATTTTTGAAGCTTAAAAAATCCAGTAAAAGTCCATAGCTCGAAGTCAACGTCGTGTGAAGAAGAAAGCAAGCATACATATTGTGTGGCACTAGCCGTGCTATTCTAGTACCAACAGTGATACAAGAGAGTTTACCCAGATTCAACCCCTTTTTTGAAGAGGTAAATAGCTACTCTTCTATTGGTGTATTGTGTCGAGAGCTTGTATCCTGCCCTTGCTTTATATAATTTGATGAGGTTGGTCTTACATTGAAGGATTACATCATTAGGTTTTCAAACATCTACATAGGAGAATCATTGCTTGCTGGAGCTATCGTGGCGGTGAATTAAGTTGTGGGGCCCTAAAGAGGCATCCTAGCACCGACTGCGGTTCCAAAATGACCTGATACCTGCTTGACGAGGGGTGTCCAATCAATACCCATGACTGATAGACTAGTCTTAGAGTTATGAGGTAGAGAACACGTAGTGTTAGTAGATTCATCGGGTGACAAGCGAAAGTTACCTAGATTTAGGGCCCTCGACTGAGGTAACATCCATACTTTCTGTCAGTCTGTATTGATTGTGAATATGCGGTGAGTACAAGGATCTAGCGAGATGTGGATCTCGCTAGGGTTTGGTGGTTCTGGTTGGGTGTGTCCTTGATCGATCACCCTCTTGTCCCTTATATGAGGGTACAGGTGTCGGGTACGTAACCGACTATGATTACAAGTATGGATATAACCGACTATGAATAACTAGGTAAGTAATCTTCGTCGTGGGCGCTTGTTGGGCTTTTTCAGTCTATTGAAAATTGGGTTATAGTCATCACGTGTACCAGGTATCCACATGATGGGGTACCCATTTGGTATAACCTCGTCACTGCTAGTCGTCGACCAGGCTGGTGGTGGGACGGAGGCCAGAGCAGGAGTGGAGAAGGCTTAGGTATTATAAGGGGAAAATGATCACATATGTGGGGACGGGAAGGCTTGTGGATCCAAGGGATATGGGTAGTGTGAGGAACAAGAAGAGATGTCAAAGAATTAGAAGGTGCGAGATGTTCCTGTTGATGAGTATGCATTTCGGGGGGGGGGGGGGGGGGGGGGTGGGGTGACAACATCTGGTGTTATAGCGCTCTGGTGTGTATACGGTGTGAAATATGTTTGATGTTATGATAGAAACGGGGGAGCATATGGGTAGCACATAAATAGGTGGTGTTGGTCGAATGAACATGGGATGGTGAAATATGCGTAAGGGGGCGTTGCCGGGTTTGAGAGCGTATTGGGATATTGTTTGTACTAATTATACTTTTTGAGCAATGGATTTGGGGGCTCATTTTCTTCCTCTCTTTTCTCTCTCCTACCCCGCTCTCTTGCTCCTTCACAAGTTTTCCTCCTATATGGTGTCCGGCCTTACGTTGTGTTGTTATTGGCTTCGCTTTCTTCTAAGCAGCGTCGGAGAAGTGTCCGGTTGCTCCGCTTCTTACCATTCATGGTGGGCGGTGGTGGTAGCGGTGGCTGCTTAAATAAGAAGGTCAGGTTGGGTTCGGCTACCAACGAGCTCTTTCTCTCTTGTTGTCGAGATGGTGGAAGGGACAAGAGGAAGACGGCGTTTACTCGAGACCTGGGATGGGTTCTGGATTGCGGCATTCTAAGCTTCTGGCACGGACGTTCCACAACAACGACGAGATTCACGGGGGTCACTTTGCACATGTGTGTGATCCACGTTTCTTAATTCTTCCTGGGTGGGAGAAGATTTTTCGTTTTTGGAGTGTTGCGCTCTTCATTTGCACTCTATCAAGTGTTTCGTCCGCGGAGGTGCACATGATGCCACGGCGGCGAGGACTTGTAGCAACGGCGGTGAACATGGACTCAATTGCTTTTCTGCTTTCTTTATTGGATTCCTTTTACTAACGGTAAGGGTCTCAATTTCAAAAAAAAAAACGGTAAGGGTCTCAATGTAATTCTAATTTTCTAGAGGCCCTGTATAAGTGTTATCCACCCCTATTCTTGAATCTTCGGGGTCGTTTGACCTTTTTCCGTTCAAGAAAAAAATTTCTTCTGAATGTTAGAATCACACTTGTGGGGGAGTGCTAGTTGCTAGGCTTCCTTTGTGTAGGCGTACTACTACTCGGTAGCAGTGCCTACGCTACGAGGTCAGGTGAAACGACCGAGGAGCACGCCTTCATATCAGCAGCTTGTCCCATGCATGTTGCCGCATGCAGATTATAATTGTTGTTGTCGAAACAGGCAAGCAGGAGTCCCCCACTGCCCTGATCTCCTCAATAGCCGTGTACGCCGCGTCTCTATCCTCTCTGTGTCTGATTCTGATCCGTACGTGGCGCCCAATGGAGTTTGCCCTCATCATGACTCGGCCTGCCGGACCTTAACTAAATCGTCGGTCGATCGCCTCACTCAATCGCCATGCTTAATTTCATCGTTTCCTTCCCGCCAATAGAGTACTCCATATTTTACGTACTAGCTTATTCTGATGCTCAGTTTGCTCTCAGTACGATGGCTGCATTACCAACTGGTTCATTATTCAAGTTTTTCCCTTGGAAATCAGCAGACGCTCTACAACGGACACAGAGAAACCAGCAGCAACGTCGCTACTGGCAACGCCGCGGCCTCCTGTTTGTTCTACCAACAGTCTTTCCATTTCCAGAGACCGGCGAAGATTCCACCGGCGATCTAGACCTACCGCGTTTGGCCTCTTTCCTCCACGGCTCTACCGGTCAAAACCAAGAAACACTCTCGTGGGTCGTGGCTCGGCGTGAGGCTACACGATGATGCCTATGCCTGTGATGTCTATGACCTGCACGTCATTTCTCGCACACAGCGTCGAGATAATATCTACAGTAATTAAAATAAAACACGGGCCGGTCTTGCTCTTGCAGCCGCAAAGCAAAACAGCCTCAGCAGCCCTGAGCTGGAGGCGGCTCAACAGTCAGGAGCAGCTGGCAAGCAAAACCACAAGCTACTGCACTGCAGCTTAAATCAAATAGGCGGCAATGTGTAGCACATGGATGTCAAAGGATCACGGTTTGCATGCTTGTGAATAAACAACCGGCAACTAGGCATGCAACTGGCTAGCTCTGTGCAATATAGGTAAGCTTGCTGCAGCAACCACCTACCAGGCCACCACCTGTGTTGCTATCCGGCGCGAGGAACAGAATGCCGCTACAGAGACACTGCATTTGTTTTGTTTCATGCCTCAGATCTAGTACTAGCATTTGATCTTTTCTACCGCCGAGCATCGTCCCTGCAAGTAGAGAGCAACTGTTCCTCTTCTTCTCCCTCTGTTGCTGATAAGGTTATCATATCATCTACAGCAGACGGTGTCCGTAGCGGCCATAAGATTAGCTCTGCGGTGCAGTGCAAGGGACCTTTCTTTCTCTTTCCAAACAGAGCCGACTGTACATGCATGCACCTCCGAGCGGTGTGTTGTTACAATGTTGCACAAGCACAACAATCACATCAAGAAGTCAAGTCAAATCAAGAAAAACTCATCCGCAATTCACAAGGAAAACTCATCCGATTACTTGATGATCTTCTTTGTAAGTTGATCCGTCTGAGCAGTAGCCTTCTAGGCCTTGCTTGATTAGTATACAGTTTTTGGGAGGAAGGAAAGATCTACTTACATCAGAGCATGCAAGAACATTGACGATAAACAAAAGAACTGAGATGGTGCCAAGAAAGGTCTAAGCTAAAGCCTAGCTAGCTCTACCATACCACCTGAATTATGTGACCAAAAACCGCCACGAGCTAGAGAGATGTAGCTGCGAACTCTACACTAGTGCTAGCTTAATGCATTGCTTCTTGAATGCCGGTTGCGGAGGCGGCTTCACGAGGTCCCTGCTCCTCTTGCACCCGGCCACCGCCTGCTCCGGTGGCGCCATGAGGAGGTCAACGCCGAAGAGCCTCACAGCCTTCGCCACAGGCGCCGAAGGGAAGACGGCGCTTTTCGTGGTGCTGGGCCGCTCTTTGCAGTCAATGAAGAGCTTGCTGTCTTCGCCGCCGGCGCTGGTGCGGTAGAACCCGACGACGTCTCCGGCGATTAGTCCTTTCTCCTTGACGAAGCGGCTCCAGCCCTTGGTGAGGACGTAGCTCTGGCTGCTGTTCCAGTACGAGTAGCGGAACCGCCACACCTTGGCGGCGGCGTCCTCGAAGTTGAGGAGCAGGCCCTTGCCGACCTCGCCGCCGCCCGCGGCCGGGAGCGGCTGGAGCGGGAAGTGCTTCTCGGCGTGCTGCTTCGGAATCACCAGCCTGTTGAGCTTGCCGACGTCGCTGGGGGTGACCGTCTTGTCGAAGAGGTGCTCGCGCGTGGCGGGGATGCGAGGCGAGGACTCGGAGTGGCGCCCGTCGACGGCGCGCGACGAGCTGTCGGTGGCGGCGAACGAGGCGGCGGCGGAGGCGCGCCTGCTCTGGGCGAGCTCGTCAAAGTAGGTGTGCTTGCGCAGCATGTCGACGACCTCGGCCTTGGAGCGCGCGGCGAGGAAGCGCAGCTCGGCGGCGGCGTCGGGGCTGGCCTCCGGCGCGAGAGGGCGGAAGTTGGTGACGGCGTCGCGGCCGCGGAAGCGCTGCGCGGCGACGTCGTAGGCGCGCGCGGCGTCGGCCTCCCCGGCGAAGGTGCCGAGCCAGACGCGCTGGTGCCGCTCGTAGATCTGCGCGCCCCACCGCCCGTTGGGCTGGGGCACCACGCCCTTGAACTTGGACGACGGCAGCTTCCCTCCCGCGCCGACACTCACGGTCCCGGCGCCGGCGCCGCCAGAGTCCGCCTCTGAGCCTGGCTCGGCGGCGTCGAGCACCGCGCTGGCGCCGCTGCCCATGCGCTCCAGCGGCGCGGCCTCCGCCGCTGCGGCGGCCAAAGCCTTGAGCTTTTCCGTGGACACGGCGCCGCCGCTGCTGGTGGTGTCGTCCGCGAGGCAGCTGGTGCTGTCCATGTCAGTAGCGTAGCCCAGGTACTACGTATGTAAGCTTCTTCTGTTGGCGAAATGATGCTAGAGAGAGATATGGATTGTAGGATAGACAGCTGAGGGAAGCGAGCGAGGGGATATATAGGGCGAACGAATCCGAGCGGCAGGGTGGGTGTCGTGTATGGCATGGGGCATGCTCCTTGCCATACCATGCTCCGCGTGGCCTCGGTCGTTTGCTAGCTAATGTACTACTAATAGTACTGTAGTAGTGGCACTTTGTTCTGGTGTTTTTAGGTTGGATTTTTCTCACTTTCCCGTGACGGCAACCATATAAAAATGGAAAATTGCTGCTGCCGCTTCTGTGTTGGACCGAGGGCTGATGGGCTGGCTACTGGCTAGTGTTGGTGTGGGTCAGTCAGCTCATGGATAAGATCCCCTCGACTCGAAAAAATAAGCTCATGGGTTGGCTCAAGATATATGGAAATTATGAATGGATGGATAGATCGTAGCATTGTCTAGGCGGATGGAAAATATGGTTCCTGTTGCTGATGATGTGAGGTGAGAGCTGGCTAGGCGGCAGCCATGTCACGCTCGATCGATCCCTCCCCTTTCTGCCTTTACTTCAAGCAAACGCAGTTGGGTACCTCTATTTATGCGTGTTTCCGATAGATATAAATAGATAGATAAGTGGATATTGTGTCCTGGCCTGTCGGTCTCAGTGTTGACCGTATGTCACATGGAACAGAGAGCCTATTTCTGGAACCTTTGGGAAGAGACTGGTGAGTGATGCAAGAGTTTCATCCACACGGAAATTCTTCACTTAGGGCATCTCCACTCTACCGTTAGCTTAAACCCTGGGTCTCTGCTTTCTCTGAAGATTTAGTTAGGTGTAGTGTCATTTTTGACAGTTTTTAGTTAGATTTAGATAAGGTTTCTGTAGGTTTTTTTAGCTCAGGTTAGATCGTCTTGCACGTAGCTCGGATCATGGGATGACACGTTCGGTAGTGGAGCTCATGGCAAAGACTCTCTCCCGTTTATCACTTGGTTAAATTGAAACAGTAAAGTTATAGTTTCAGTGCGCGGCACAAGAACCTCTGAGTTCATTTCTCGCTCTCGCTCGTGTCTGTGAGTCCAAATGACCGCCCGAAAACCGTCTGAACGGACTTTAAGCGGCATCCGGACGTGTTGTCGGCTATGGCCGGCGTCGCTTTCCATTCGCGGCGCCCAAATCAACCCTCTGAATTATTATTTTCAGCCCCACTCCATATACCACGATCGGGGTGGAGCCAGAACTTCTCCTCGTCCTCGACCACGACGGAGGAGAAGGCCACAACGGCAGGGTTGGTGACCTCACTGCTACACGGGATCTGTCCGGCCATCTCCTCTAATGAGCTACATGGATTGGGAGGTCGGCGACCTTGCTGGTACGCCAGATTCAAAATCAGAAGTGAAATCCCACCATGCGTCGATCGTGAAATCATTTAGGTTCAACAGAGGTTATGCAGGTTTCTCAAGGCCGCCAGTGACAATAGCGGATGACCCTTCTAGCGTCAGATCATTGAGTCTTGCAAGTTCCTTGAAATCAGAAGGCTCAACCGAGGATATGCAGGTTTCTCAAGGCCGCCAGTGACAGATGACCCTTCTGGCTCCAGATCATTGAGCCTTGCAAATTCCTTGTTGACCCGACACTGGTAAAGGCATCTTCCTCGACGTCGGTGTGTGTAGTGGTTGGTGAGAAGTTTTAGTTTGTCGTCGGCGTCGGAATAGGTCTCCTTATCTCGGCGTAGGGTGTCGCCCGCGTAGAGGTAGACCTTATTATCTCAATGCAGGTTTAAATTTAAATTGTATTTTGTTAAATATGGCGGTAAGGATAGGCCTCCTTCTCTCGATTTTAAATTACAAGTTTGTTAAATTGTTATAAAAAATGTAAGTTTGTTTGGAAAACACTTAGCGTGTTTGTTTCGAGTGCGTTGTGGGGTGCACCATGGGTGTGTTGGACATGTGTCTTACACATTTGAATTGGGTCTCAATTGAGAGAATCAGACACAAATTTAAAGGGTGTAGGTGAAGATGCTCTCAACTCATGGATAGGATCCCCTAAAAAAATAATTCTCTTGGGTTGGCTCAAGATATATAGAAATTATGAATGGATGGATGGATAGATCGTAGCATGGTCTAGGCGGATGGAAAAGATGGCTCTTGTTGCTGATGATGTGAGCTGGCTAGGCGGCCGCCCAGCTGTTTGCCATGTCAGGTTAGATTGATCGCTTTCCTTTGTGGCTTTATTTCAAGGTCAGAGAGCATTTTCGTTGCTTACGTAGTTGGGTACTGGGGTTTATGTGTGTTTCAGATAGTGGGTGGATGTTGTGTGCTGGCCTGTTTGTCGCAGCAGTGTTCATGGACTAGGGAGCCTATTTCTGGAAGCTTTGGGAGGAGACGTGTGAGAGAGATGCAGCAGCTTCATCCACACGAAAATTCTTCACTTATTATTAGCGACGGGAGGAAATTGTGCAAACAAGAAACACCCTGCAGGTGATTGTCCATACGTGACATGACAGGTGAGGATCCTCTGCGTTACACCTCGATCGGCTGAGTTGGTTTAATCAGAAAACTAGTCAAGTTAAGTTGCTGCCTCGCTTGAAGATCATGTTTGTGTGCTACACTACGACACAACAGTGGTTGATACATGTAAGTCGGCACGCCGGCAAGTGGGCTTTAGAATTTTGATGGGTGCGCAGTGCGCTGTGCGTGCTTCGGTTGGACGCTCGCGAAAACAACAGCGGCGATTAAAATCTGTACGCGACCCGACGATCGGTCGATGCATACGGCGGAGCTCTCGTCATGCAACTGCAAGTGGTAGGAAACAGTGCCGTAATTGCTGGGAGTTTCCAGCGGCGACTTGGAGCTGCAACTTGTCGCGCCTCCTCGCGATCACATCACATACGCTGGGGGAATTCCAGATGCATACTACCGCTACATGCATCCGTATGGAGGAAGGTGAGTACAGCAGTACAGCTTGTAGTAAAACAAAACAAGAACCTGCGACGTGTAGTGTTATATGCTGCAAAACATGCCTGCGCATTGTCTCAACTCTCAACCGGAGAGAAATGCGTGGTCGGTTTGTTACCATGTTTCGTGCAGGAGAATGAATATCAAGGAAGATAGTCACAGAGAAGGCTTCTCCTCTATCAAGAAAGTGGGAAGACCTATGGGTAGAGAACGAACGTCGCTCCATGTGTACACGTACAATGGATCTTCTCATTGGCTATCTGATAGAGTAGCTAGTTTGGTTTCATCGATCGGGTCATTGTCTCGGAGAAAAATATCTTACAAACTGAATTTAATCACAGGTGAATAGTTTTTTGTTTTTAAAGAAACACAATATAACGGAAAGCGCTCATATACACGCGCACACACTCACACATAAAAACACATACATACACCCTACCCCTATGAGCAACTTTAAGAGACTGAGCCGGCGGGTCAGGTCTTGCGATTGACGAATTCACCACAGACGTCTCGTTGTCGATGGGAACGTCGCCTCCCACTTACACTATTAGAGAATAGGCCAAAGAATCAAAAACAAATAGTCCATCTGTCCCGGTCGTATTACAAACCGGGACAGATGGGGCCTGCAGAGGTCGGGCGCATGTACAGCAGGCCATTTGTCCCGGTTTCAATCACGAACCATGACAAAGGGGGCGTGCCTCAAGGCATCAGCCTATTTGTCCCGGTTTGTGATTGAAACCGGGACAAATAGCCCATGCCTATATATACTCAGCAGCCCCCTCCCCTCTTCCAAAATAATTGGAGGCATTTTTTTGTGAAATGGTAGGAGGGGGTGTGGGCTAGTTAATTTTTTTTACTTATGCATGCAAAGTGTTCGATGAAATGCCCGAGAGAGTTCACAAAATGATTTGATTTAAACTTAAAGTTTATTCTTCTTTTCGATCAAGGTTAATTTTTCTCTCATTTCATTTGTAATTAATTGATACCGTACATGCATGTTCAGTGTTTATTTGTCGATGTTCTGTAATGGTTATTGATGTAGTTCATTATATAATGCAGATGGACCGACAATGGATGTATGGTGACCGACGCACTGCCGAGTACATGACAGGTTTGAGGAAATTTCTAGAGAAAGCTCAGACCCACAGTACCAATGGTTTCATGTGTTATCCATGTGTCAACTGTCAGAATAAGACAGATCACCCAAACGCGAGAACCCTTCAAAGTCATCTTATTCGGCATGGTTTCATGCCCAGTTATAATTGTTGGACGAACCACGGAGAAAAAAGGGTTATGATGGAAGACAATGAAGAAGAGGAAGATGATGACAACTATCATATGTTCCCGGAGTACGGAGATTCTGCAACGAGGGAAGTTGAAGCTGAAGAGGCACCAGATGAGCCCGCTGACGATCTTTGTAGGGCCATTGCTGATGCAAAGAGAGAGTGCGGAACTGAAAAGGAGAGGTTGAAGTTCGACCAGATGTTAGAGGATCACAAGAAATTGTTGTATCCAAGTTGCGAAGATGGTCAGAAAAAGCTGGGTACCACACTGGAATTACTGCAGTGGAAGGCAGAGTGTGGTGTGACTGACAAGGGATTTGGAAAGTTACTGCAGATAATTAGGAACATGCTTCCAAAGGTCAACGAGTTGCCCGGCAGCATGTACGAAGCAAAGAAGGTTGTGTGCCCTCTAGGATTAGACGTGCAAAAGATACATGCCTGCCCTAATGACTGCATCCTCTACTGCGGTGAGTACGAGAATTTGGATGCATGTCCAGTATGCACTGCATTGCGGTATAAGATCAGACGAGATGACCCTGGTGAAGTTGAGGGTGAGCGTCCCCGGAAGAGGGTTCCTGCCAAGGTGATGTGGTATGCTCCTATAATACCACGGTTGAAACGCCTGTTCGCGAACAAAGAGCATGCCAAGTTGTTGCGATGGCACAAAGAGGACCGTAAGAAAGACGCGATGTGCAGACACTCCGCCAATGGGTCGCAGTGGAGAAAAATTGAGAGAGAGTTGCCGGAATTTGAAGATGACGAAGGGAACTTAAGGTTTGGTCTAAGTACAGACGGGTTCAATCCGTTTGGGGAGCAGAGCAGTAGTCATAGCACATGGCCTGTGACTCTATGTATTTATAACCTTCCTCTTTGGCTGTGCATGAATCGAAAGTTCATTATGATGCCATTGCTCATCCAAGGCCCGAAGCAACCTGGCGACGACCTTGATGTGTACCTCAGGCCATTAGTTGAAGAACTTTTACAGTTGTGGCGGGTAGAAGGTGTACGGGTGTGGGATGAGCACAAACATGAGGAATTTGACCTACGTGTGTGGAGACAAAACACACGATTTCACCTGCATACAGCCCCACGGTGGCTCCTGATGAGTGCCTGCATATCAAATGCACCGTGGATCGTATGCAGGGAATCCGAGTGATTTGTATATATTCCTCAGTAGATGAATTGAACTAGTCTTTTGATAGAACAAAACACACGATTTCACCTGCATACAGCCCCACGGTGGCTCCTGATGAGTGCCTGCATATCAAATGCACCGTGGGGCGTATGCAGGGAATCCGAGTGATTTGTATACCACACCACCCGGTCGGGCACTAGAAGGAGGAAACACTGAGTGCTCACCTCGTCCGAGAGGGGGCTATATATAGGGTCACGGGCTCAACTAGTGGTACTGATAGTGTTGATCCAACAACTCTCAAGTGCTCAAAAGAAGCACACTCCTGATCCAACGACTAACAAGTGTTTCAAAAAAACACACGATCCGTGTGCTTCTTTAGTCCCGGTTTGGAACTGAAAGCGTTAATCGAACAGCTCAGAAGCAATCAAAATAAACACACACCTGATCAAACGGCTAACAAGTGCTCGAAAGAAACACACGATTCGTGTGCTTCTTTAGTCCCGGTTTGAAAAATATATATAAATTCACATTCAGACTAGTTTTAAACTAATTAAAATAATTATTATAGAAAACAGAAAATGTTTTTGTATTAGTTAGTCAAATTCAAACACTTTTCATATTGAAGTTTTTTCAAATTCCAAAGTTTACAAAAGTTATACAAATTCACATTCAAACTAGTTTTAAACTAATTAAAATAATTATTATAGAAAACAATTTTTTTTTGTATTAGTTAGTCAAATTCAAACACTTTTCATATTGAAAGTTTTTCCAAATTTCAAAGTTTGTAAAAGTTATACAAATTCACATTCAAACTAGTTTTAAACTAATTAAAATAATTATTATAGAAAACATAAAATGTTTTTGTATTAGTTAGTCAAATTCAAACAGTTTTCATATTGAAAGTTTTTTCAAATTCCAAAGTTTGCAAAAGTTATACAAATTCACATTCAAACTAGTTTTAAACTAATTAAAATAATTATTATAGAAAATAGAAAATGTTTTTGTATTAGTTAGTCAAATTCAAACACTTTTCACATTGAAAGTTTTTTCAAATTCCAAAGTTTGCAAAATTTATACAAATTCACATTCAAACTAGTTTTAAACTAATTAAAATAATTATTATAGAAAACAGAAAATGTTTTTGGATAAGTTAGTCAAATTCAAACACTTTTCATATTGAATGTTTTTTTAAATTCCAAAGTTTGCAAAAGTTATTTAAAACAGAAAACAGTAAAAGAAAAGAAAAAGAAAAAGAAAAAAACCCTTCTAGGGTGCTATCTGTCCCGGGTGGTGGCTCAGCCCGGGACAGATGACACCTATTTGTCCCGGGCAGAGCCACCACCCGGGACAGATAGCATTATGCTATATAACCAACACTTAGCGATCCGGGCCGAGCAACCACCCGGAGCAGTTCCCCTTTCCTACCGAAGTGCTGCCAAAATTTCCCGTGAAACCCTAGCCGCCGCCGTGGTCTTCTCCGTCCCCGACGTCGCCGCCGTGGTCGTCTCCGTCCCCAACGCCGCTCCCTCCACCACCGCCGTCCACCGTGGTCGTCTCCGTCCCCAACGCCGCTCCCTCCACCACCGCACGGCAGCACACACTTCTTCTCCTCCGGCCGCCATTTGCCGTGCCATTGCCGAGCACGCACCGGGCCACCCATTGCCGAGCCCCTCTCTCCTTCGTCCTCCTCGGTGCGTCCTCCCTCTCTCCCACCTCCACCCCACCGGGCCATTGCCATTGCCGAGCCAAAATCGCACAAATTCTGAAATCGGGGAGGTTCAACATTGATGACGTCAGCACGACGTCATCATTTTCAGAATGCATTTTAAAACAGAAAAAATACAACTTTATATCAAATGGTTCAGAAAACGAAAATACATGTTGTTGTGAGTTTTTTAGAATTTGTGTTTGTTAAATTTGTGTTTAGTTAGTTAGTTTTGTGAGTTGAAATATTAATAAACTTTTGAAAATTATAATTAAATCATTTTAAAACAGAAAAAAAATACATGTTGTTGTGTCATACATAAATTATAAATAAATTTTGTGTTTAGTTAGTTAGTTTTGTGAGTTAAATTTTGTGTCATTGATGTTAAGTTTGTGTATTTAATTTCTCTATTGACATGTTGTTGTGTCATACATGTTCAAAAAAAGAAAATACATGTTGTTTAGTTTGTGTAATTGATAGAAACTTTATATGAAAACGTTCAAAAAAAGAAAATACATGTTGTTGTGTCATTAATGTTAAGCTTGTGTGTTTAATTTGTGTTTGTTAACGTTTTTACATGTTGCAATGCAGATAATCAGAACCGCCGCCGCCCTCTCGGAGCCCTAGCTAGTAAAGTTCGAGAGACTTAAAAAGAGAAATGTAAATATAAATTATAATACTCGATACGATTGATATATGTTTGTAAAATTGAAATGTCTTAATGTATTTGTACAATTCAAATAACTTTGCTCCTCGTTGCAATTGAAATGTGTTTGTACAAATAAATGATAAAAGATGTTGAGTTTAGACTTAGTTGTATGACATGTGGGTAAAGTTATTTAGATGTTGAGTTATTAAAATTATGTAAATGGATTGAAATCCCTTGCAGAAACTATGGACACCGGTAGAAACCTTGAACAAGAAGAGGACATGATCGGCATCATCCGCGAAAGTGATGGATTGGACCAACAAGAAGAGGAACAGACGATTTCACCGGACAATTTCTGAATGAGTCCGGTGATGGACTGGAGGGGCATTCAGACGGAATAGACGTCACCGACAGTTCAGCTCACCGACAGTTCACCGACTCTACTGTTGGAAAGTCGTCCGCCGAGGTAGATATATGCCCTCATGTTTTTGTCTCCGTTGAATAGATTTGTGTGTACACATATATTAACTATCACTTTTTCTTGTGTTTAGCCGTCGGCGGGCCATGAACCGGGACCAAGCAAAAAAGCATCCGTGAAACGAGGCGGGCCACGAACTGGGACCAAAAAGCTCCAAGGGAATTAGAAGTACCACATCGACACAATCAATGAAAAAGGCAAACCGATTGCTTCCGCTAACCACGCAAGGAAATTTGTAGCTCAGTGCGGAGTCATCGTTCGGGACAGACTCTCCATCAGGGCTCAAGAATGGTATAAGCCAAAGGTGCCAAAAGAGTGGGTTATTTATGTCTCGGATGAAGACAGACAACTCCTTTGGGACGAGCTCATGTAGAATTTCACTTTACCGGAAAAGGAGGATGTAGGGAAGCCGGTTATAGAGAATCGATGCAAGGCCTGGACTTATATTGAGATGGGTGAACTGTTCCGCAGCTGGAAGAAAAGGCTAAACAGGTTCATAACTGAAGGTAAGACTCCAGAATTTGTCGGAGTCTATGAAAAGATAAAAGATGAGTGGCCCGAATTTAAGGCGTACAAGCAATCGGAAGCCGCTAAGAAAATCTCAGCGAGAAATAAGAAAAATGCACAGAAAAAGATATATCACCATAACATGGGGTCAGGTGGCTACCTGACGGCCATGCCTAAGTGGACGAAAATGGAGGATGAGTTTTTGGCTAAAGGTATAGAGATCGAGACATTTGGCTGGCCAGACCGGCTTAAGACTTGGTTCTATGGGCATGGTGGAAAGTTAGACACTGAAACAGGTGACTGTCTTTTTACCAAGGAGCGCGGAGCTGAGCCTATTAAAGCTCTCAGAGAGGTATGGAAGGAGGTCACAGAAGGCAGGTTCCACCCTAACAGAGAGAAGGACGAGCTATCGCGAGCCCTTGGGAATCCTGAACACAGTGGACGAACACGAGGAACCGTTGGCTCCGTACCGTGGATAATTGGGTTTCCCAAAGATGTTGGCACTTACAGAAGCCGATCGAGAAAGAAGAAAGAGCATGCCGACCGGGCCCAGTGGATGGAAAATAAAATACTAGAGCATGAGAAGGAGATAGCAGAGCTGAAGGCAGACAAGCAGACTCGACGGATGCCCTGCGAATCTGAGACGCCCGAAGATCCTTCTCCTGATCCAAAATCAATGCGGAGAAGCAGCGTGGCTTCGACGGAGCTCGATCGCCACAATGATATGCCCGGTCCTCGTCACCCTGTGGATAATATCGTGCAGCGGGAACTTTGCGACCTACATGTGCCATGCTTGAACATAACCATGAAGGTGGCGCACGGCTTTGCCCTACCGCCTAGACCAAATGGAACTTACCATTCCCGCCCTATTCCAGATGGCTATGCTGTTGTCAGGGTTGATGATGTTATCAAGACATATGAGGGAATTAAGCTGGACTTCCCTACGGGTGAAGACGAGGTCGAGTTGAGATTTGCCCTCTAGAGTACCTGCTTATGGAAAAAGGAATACGTCGTGTTCCCACACATGCAGCAAAATCGCCCTCCCAGTCCACATGCCAGTCCACATAACTACAACAACGACAACCAGTGCGCTAGTCCAGACCCCCCCCCCCCCCACAACGACAACCAAGGCGCTAGTCCATCTCCGCCGTCGCGTGAGCGTACTCCGCCACCGCGTCAACGGACTCCGTCGCCTCCGCAAAAGAAGCGGAAGTGCACCGCTGCGTCGACTAGTACTCAGAAAAGCGAAACAGGGAAGTCTCGCTTTGTGAACTCTCGCGAAGATGTCGATATATGGGTCAACGAGATCCAGGCTGCCCAGAGAAAGAAGGCAAAAAATATGACTTTGCCTTTTCCGGTATATTCTTCGGACGCGATATGGTGGGCCATAGAATTTCTTACGCATCCGTCGCAATATGAACAAAATATGGACGATGACTACACACGCGTTATGGTGCGTACATCTAGGAGAGTGCGGGAAGAACAAAAATCTGCTGCCACCCAGAACAGAGATGTTCCACAGCTCGGAATGCATGCGGGACAATCGGCCCCTCTACTCATATTGGCGCCTTACAACCGAAACCCGGTCGATGATGTACTTTTGCAGCAAGCTAGAGATATGGGTATAACTCTGGCAGAGCTTAAGGCATTACAATCTGGCGAGAGTGTCACCATACATGAGGTGGTGCGGAAATATGTGAGAGGAGAAGATCTTGTCGAGCCTGATATGGTGCACACTCTACCAGCTAGGTTGCACCAACTAAATGCATGGTACATGCGTACTACGGAAAGTCAAGAAGGAGACTGACTCTATGGGAAAATTCCAACGGACTTTTATGGCCCAGGTGATGATGAGATTGAAGGGGATCGTGTGCAGAAAACAAAAAATTTCCTACCAACGATATCCTAAAAGCATGCCAAGATCTATTCTATGCAGATATAGTAGTACGAACGGAGATCGGAGTACGTACCCTTGAAGACCGAAAGCGGGGATTACGTTCCCGCACAAACGTTGTCGATGAAGACCGACGAAGCCGACCTCAAGGTCGTGTAGAGGAAGCAGACCTCCGAGTACCGATAGCGCAGCACCTCGCAGCGCGTCACACATGTACGGTGGAGACGACGGCCTTCGAAGCTCCAGTCCAGGACGAGCAGCGGAAGACTTGGACCGGAATACCAGCAGCGCGGTAGCGGGCTATGGTGGAAGAGATCCCCTCCTCAGCTCGGCGCGGCTCCGACAAGGGAACCACGAGATCGAGAGAGAAATTGGGAATTAATTGGTGAATTAAAAGGCGAGGGGTGCCCCTTCTTATATAGGCTCCCAGGGGGAGCCAACCTTGCCAGCCAGGCAATGTGGGACTATCCCCACATGCCTGGTGCGGCTAGGATAGGTGCGCCGACCCCCTGGTGGGCCCCTTGGCCCATCCAGGCCGGCCACCATGGCCCCCACCGAATCCCCTAGGGATTTTTCCCCTTCTTGGGCCTTCTTTCGACCAGAAGACCCATTTAGTGAAATCAGCCTAAATAAATTCGAAAATAAATATATAAAATCATAGTTTCATATTAATTACACTAATTAATATCAAACGTAATATATATAATTTTTCCTAGCTCCGAAAGCTCTTTCGTCGCTGCCCGATCTCCATCGGACCCCTCCCGGGACGCTCCCGGTGATCTCTTTCCTTTCCGGTTGTCTTGTCGAAACCCCTTAAGTGTGTTACCCTAGCGGTTCGATATAATAACAGGTATGACCAAGACTCCTCTATGATCAACGACTAACTCGTAGGCCTGGACCCCATGAATTAATCCCTGTGATATAACGAATGACTTTCATCTATCAAACCTGAACGCAAAGTCTTAAACCTTTTGCCATAGCGATACTTAGCATGTCCGAGCGTCGTTCCATAGATATCTCCATACCTAATCCTGACCTCGTTACCGACGATGCTATCTTCTACTCGTTCATGATCTCATGTCTCCGTGACCTAGTCACATGCTTGCAAGCTCATTAGACAGATCTCACCGAGTGGGCCCGAGAGTATCTATCCTGCTATGCGGACTGGCAAATCCCGCTCTTGACCCCTCGTCTCAACTACTCCTTTCCGATACCCAAAAGTATCACCGTTATTGTCATACTAAATAAGATACGACGTTTGGTGCGATCAAAGTATCTTCCAGGAATAACAATAAGAGTTGATCTCACGGTCAAAGGCGTAACGACTACGTTCTCCAAATCTGGGTATGTCCATCACATCGTTCTCCAACGATATGACTCCCATTGCCGACCGGCGCCATGCCCCATGACCGGGAAACCTCGATCATCAATCGCGCAACGAAACTAGTCTTAGTAGAGGCTACTAGGGACCTGGTTGTTTACGTATCACACCCGCATTAATGTTTCCGCTTAATACGGTTCTAGCATGACACAAAAACCTATTATGAACAAACGAGATATGATAAAGAATACACTTTATTAATTGCCTCTAGGGCATATCTCCTTCAGTCTCCCACTTGCACTAGAGTACAAATTAATCCAGATTACAACTTGGTAAAAGCTTAACACCCATAGCTAACTGGTGCTTTTCATGCTTGTCAAGCGGGAGAGGCTTCGTCAGCGGATCTGCCACATTCAGATCCGTATGCACTTTGCAAATCTTTACATCGCCTCCTTGTACGTACTAACGTATCACATGGAAGCGTCGGAGAATGTGTTTGGCGGTGGAGTGAGACCTTGGCTCCTTGGCGTTCGCAATGGCACCCGTATTGTCGCAGAAGAGGATTACGGGGTCTTGCACGCTCGGGAACACTCCAAGTTCGATGACGAACTTCCTCAACCACACAGCTTCATTAGCGGCTTCGCAAGCAGCGATATACTCCGACTCCATTGTAGATTGTGCGACTATGGGTTGCTTCCCACTTCTCCAGCACACGGCGCCTCCATTCACCTTGAACACGTAACCTGTCTGTGACTTACAGTCATTGGGGTCTGAGCAGAAACTTGCATCTACGTAACCCGTTACGCCAAGTTCTTCATCGCAGCCACCATACACAAGGAACATTTCCTTTGTCTTATTGAGATACTTAAGAATGCTCTTAACAGCTATCCAATGCGGCATTCCAGGATTACTCTGGAACCGGCTTGTCAAACTTAGAGCTAGTGCCACATCCGGTCTAGTACTCAACATTGCATAAATGATCGATCCTATGGCTGAAGCATAAGGATGTTTGGTCATTTCGGCCTTACCCAGTTCCGTCACCGGACACAGTGCCTTCCGCAATATCTTATTCTTGATAACCGGCAGAGAACCCTTCTTTGCCTTCTCCATACGGAAACGCTTCAGTATTTTATCAAGATAAGTACTCTGACTCAGTGCTAATAGGCGCCTTGATCTATCACGATAGATTTTTATGCCTAAAACATACGCAGCTTCTCCTAAGTCCTTCATGGCAAATTTACTGTTTAAATATTCCTTCACGCTATTCAGAAGTTCTACATCATTCCCAATCAGCAATATGTCGTCAACATACAGTGCTAAGAACACAACCGAGCTCCCACTCATTTTCTTGTAAATACAGGTCTCTTCCACATTTTGGATAAATCCAAAACCTTTGATTACCTCATCAAAGCGAAGATTCCAGCTCCGAGATGCCTGCTTCAATCCATAGATGGATCGCTGAAGCTTGCACACCTTGTTAGCCTTTCCTGGATCGACAAAACCTTCCGGCTGTACCATGTACAACTCTTCCTCAATGTTTCCATTTAGGAAGGCCGTTTTGACGTCCATCTGCCAGATTTCACAATCATAATAGGCAGCTACCGCTAACAACATCCGAATAGACTTAAGCATCGCTACCGGTGAAAAAGTTTCATCGTAGTCAATTCCATGAACTTGTCGGAAACCCTTTGCGACAAGCCGAGCTTTATAGACGGTCACATTACCATCAACATCAGGCTTCTTCTTAAAGATCCATTTATTCTCGACGGCCTTGCGCCCTTCGGGAATATCCATCAAAGTCCACACTTTGTTATCATACATGGATCCTATTTCGGATTTCATGGCTTCAAGCCATTTCTCGGATTCTAGACTCACCATCGCCTCCTTGTAGTTCGTAGGTTCGTCTTGTTCAACTAACATGACGGTGCAAACCATGTTGCCATACCATTCTGGTGCGATCCGAGATCTACCAGACCTACGAGGTAGAACACCTTCCTCGACAGTTTCTCCCACTCCTTCCACGGAGGACGTTTCCGGAATTGCTTCCGTTGCGCCACTCGGAATCTCGAGTTCAGGATCAACGATTTCATCGAGGTCTACCTTCCTCCCACTTACTCCTTTCGCGAGAAACTCCTTCTCTAGAAAGTCACCGGTCTCCGCGACAAAAGTTTTGCCCTCAGCTTGGTTGTAGAAGGTGTACCCAACGGTTTCCCGCGGGTATCCTACAAAGACGACTTTCTCCGACTTCGGTTCGAGTTTGTCGGGCTGTAGTTTATTAACGTACGCCTCACAACCCCAAACCTTCAGAAAAAATAACTTAGGCTTTTGGCCATACCATAGTTCATACGGTGTCGTTTCAACGGACTTGGACGGAGCCCTATTTAAAATGAATGCGGCTGTTTCTAACGCATAACTCCAGAAGGACACTGGCAAATCGGTAAGAGACATCATAGATCGAACACTATCCAGTAGAGTACGATTACGTCGCTCGGACACGCCTTTACGGTGCGGTGTTCCGGCTGGCGTAAGTTGGGGTACTATGCCACAACTCTTCAGATGTGTGCCAAACTCAAAACTCAAGTATTCTCCACCGCGATCGGATCGGAGATGCTTGATTTTCCTATTAAGCTGATTCTCAACTTCACTTTGGAATTCTTTGGACTTTTCAAACGTTTCAGACTTGTGTTTCATCAAATAGATATAACCGTATCTACTCAAGTCATCAGTGAAGGTGACAAAGTAACGATAACCATTGCGTGTCGAAACGCTCATCGGTGCACACTCATCTGTATGTATGATCCCCAACAAATCCGACGCCCGTTCAACGAAACCTTTGAACGGTGTCTTGGTCATTTTTCCCATAAGGCATGGTTTGCATGTATCGAGGGAACCGAAATCCAACGAGTCCAAAAGTCCATCAGAGTGGAGTTGCTTCATGCGCTTTACACCAATATGACCAAGACGGCAATGCCACAAATACATGGCGGTATCGTCACTACACTTAATCTGTTTGGCTTCTATGTTATGGATGTGAGTACTACGATCGAGATTCAACAGAATAAACCGTTATTCTCGGGAGCATCTACATAAAAGATATCATTCATATAAATAGCACAATTGCTTGACACTGATTTAAATGAATAACCGTCTTGTAACAGGCAAGACCCACTTATAATGTTTACACTCAAGGATGGCACAAAATAACACTTATTTAAAACCAAAACTAATCCCGATGGTAGATGCAGAGGGAGCGTGCCGACAGCCACCACGTCGACTCTCGATCCGTTGCCGACGCGCATCGTCACCTCATCCTTCGCCAGCCGCCGTCTATTCCGTAACTCCTCCTGAGAGTTACATATATGAGCAACAGAACCAATATCAAATACCCACGTGTTGCTCCGGGCGGATGTAAGGTACACATCTATTACATGTATATCAAATATACCTTGCTCTTTGTCGACCGTCTTGCCAGACTTCCTATCCTCCAGGTACTTGGGGCAGTTGCGCTTCCAGTGACCCTTCCCTTTGCAGTAGAAACACTCCACGCTAGCTCTGGGACCAGACCTGTTAGTCCTGGGCTTGGCAGCCAACTTTGCCTCCCTCCTGGACTTCCAGCTCTGCTTTCCCTTGCCACCGGATTTCTTGAAATCAACGGTCTTGTTGACCATCAACAACGTGTGCTCCTTCTTAATCTCTACCTTAGCAGTCTTGACCATCACGAACACTTCACCCAGGGACTTAGCCATGCCCTGCATGTTGTAGTTCATGACGAAGCCTTTGTAGCTTGGCGGCAACGATTGCAACACCTTGTCAATCGCTAGGTCATCGGGAATCTTGCATTCCAGAGCATTCAGGCGTTGAACGTAGCCAAACATCTTGACTACATGCTCGCTCACACTGCTATGCTCTTCCATCTTAGCCGAGAAGAAAAGCTCAGAAGCCTCATATCTCTCAGCCTTAGCCTGCGGCGCAAAGACAGCCTTAAGATCCGAAATGATCTCAAAGGCGCTCATCTTCTCAAAGCGCTTCTGCAGGTCGGCTTCCATGGCGTAGAGCATGCCACTCTGGACAAAGGCAGAATCCTCCGATCGGGTCTGGAAGACGTTCTTCTCATCCTCAGAGGCATCATCTGCGGGAGGGTCACCTATGGCGGCCTCAATGACGTAGGCCACCCTATGGGGAGTGAGGAGGATCCTTAGGTTGCGGAACCAGGCCATGAAGTTTGACCCATTGGTCTTAAGCTTTTCTTTCTCAAGGAACAGACCTAGGTTAAATGAGGGGCGAGACATCTACAACGGAATTTGCAACAACATAAGACTTTGTTCATAATAATTTTGAGTTATAGTATTTTAGAAAATAACTAACATAACTCCCACTCAAACGAACATCCCTCCTGGTCGTTTAAGCGATTACACGACCCCCATCCATTGCACCACCCCTCATCATCAGAGCCGGCGGCACAACTTCAAGAGTAGACAAAATCGTCCGCCACACCAATTTTGTGACTCGTGCTCGACCTTTTGGTCTTCCTGTTCTGAGGCCATATTTCTGAATATGCTAGGCTCGCCACCAAAGACCTCCACGCCGACGCTTGTGCAACATGGCTTACACCCACTGTATGCGAACGACGAGATGTCTGACACCCGATCATCACGGCCTGCCTCATAACGTAGAACTTTCTTGGTGGTGCGCGTTGGAGGGAGAACACTAGTGGTATTTTGAAGGGATCATCTTATACAGCTACCGCCGTGTAACTAATGTATACTATACACAATCACACAATATAAGATGCACACAAAACATCAAATGTAATGCAATGTGATATGGTCCATTGCGCCATGGTCTTCTTGGCGCCCGCAGTTTATAAACAATTTAATAAACCTACCTTGACCATATCACATAGCCCCTGCAAAATAAAGCTAGACGCTTCTACTTTATCTTTTGCATATTTTATGTGGCTTGGGGCTATCGTAAATAGAACCGCTTTATACCTACGAACCTTATGACCATAACAACGATCAAATAATTGCATATTTAAGCATCCCTTTCGGGCCCTCCATTGAAAATGCGAAGACCAACTAAAGAGAGAGAAACTGACACCCGCCAGCCACATATACGGTACAAGCCGTATGTCAGTAGTGGAACCAGTCTCGCGTAAGCGTACGCGTAAAGTCGGTCCGGGTCGCTTCATCAACTCAATGCCGCTGGAATACACAAGTGCACGCTAGAGGGTAGCAAATAACAGGAACAGTGCCCCCGTGCAGAGCACGGGTTCTAACAGCGTACATCTATATCTACGATAGATCGGCTCTGATACCACTGAAGGGGATCGTGTGCAGAAAACAAAAAAATTCCTACCAACGATATCCTAAAAGCATGCCAAGATCTATTCTATGCAGATATAGTAGTACGAACGGAGATCGGAGTATGTACCCTTGTAGACCGAAAGCGGGGATTACGTTCCCGCACAAACGTTGTCGATGAAGACCGACGAAGCCGACCTCAAGGTCGTGTAGAGGAAGCAGACCTCCGAGTACCGCTAGCACAGCACCTCGCAGGGCGTCACACACGTACGGTGGAGACGACGGCCTCCGAAGCTCCAGTCCAGGACGAGCAGCGGAAGACTTGGACCGGAACACCAGCAGCGCGGCAGCGGGCTATGGTGGAAGAGATCCCCTCCTCAGCTCGGCGCGGCTCCGACAAGGGAACCACGAGATCGAGAGAGAAATTGGGAATTAATTGGTGAATTAAAAGGCCAGGGGTGCCCCTTCTTATATAGGCTCCCATGGGGAGCCAACCTTGCCAGTCAGGCAATGTGGGACTATCCCCACATGCCTGGTGCGGCTAGTATAGGTGCGCTGGCCCTCTGGTGGGCCCCTTGGCCCATCCAGGCCGGCCACCATGGCCCCCACCGAATCCCCTAGGGATTTTCCCCTTCTTGGGCCTTCTTTCGACCAGAAGGCCCATTTAGGGAAATCAGCCTAAATAAATTGGAAAATAAATATATAAAATCATATTTGCATATTAATTACACTAATTAATATCAAACATAATATATATAATTTTTCCTAGCTCCGAAAACTCTTTCGTCGCTGCCGGTCTCCATCGGACCCCTCCCGGGACGCTCCCGGTGATCTCTTTCCTTTCCGGTTGTCTTGTCGAAACCCCTTAAGTGTGTTACCCTAGCGGTTCGATATAATAACCGGTATGACCAAGACTCCTCTATGATCAACGACTAACTCGTAGGCCTGGACCCCATGAATTAATCCCTGTGATATAACGAATGACTTTCATCTATCAAACCTGAACGCAAAGTCTTAAACCTTTTGCCATAGCGATACTTAGCATGTCCGAGCGTCGTTCCATAGATATCTCCATACCTAATCCTGACCTCGTTACTGACGATACTATCTTCTACTCGTTCATGATCTCATGTCTCCGTGACCTAGTCACATGCTTGCAAGCTCATTAGACATGATCTCACCGAGTGGGCCCGAGGGTATCTATCCTGCT
The DNA here is from genome assembly GCA_026929855.1 of Poa annua. Classification (NCBI taxonomy): domain Eukaryota; kingdom Viridiplantae; phylum Streptophyta; class Magnoliopsida; order Poales; family Poaceae; genus Poa; species Poa annua. Next base: position 94,021,993 of record CM049428.1, on the reverse strand, counting down.
ATGCGGACTGGCAAATCCCGCTCTTGACCCCTCGTCTCAACTACTTTCCGATACCCAAAAGTATCACCGTTATTGTCATACTAAATAAGATACGACGTTTGGTGCGATCAAAGTATCTTCCAGAAATAACAATAAGAGTTGATCTCACGGTCAAAGGCGTAACGACTACGTTCTCCAAATCTGGGTATGTCCATCACATCGTTCTCCAACGATATGAATCCCATTGCCGACCGGCGCCATGCCCCATGACCGGGAAACCTCGATCATCAATCGCGCAACGAAACTAGTCTTAGTAGAGGCTTCTAGGGACCTGGTTGTTTACGTATCACACCCGTATTAATGTTTCCGCTTAATACAGTTCTAGCATGACACAAAAACCTATTATGAACAAACGAGATATGATAAAGAATACACTTTATTAATTACCTCTAGGGAATATCTCCTTCAGAGATTCAAATTGAGTATTGCGAATTATGGCAGTTATTCAATTTTGACGCGCTCGACAAATCTATCATCAGTGTCTTTTGCATGTAAGTAATTAAATTACGTATATATGTCTTTAATTCTCTAGCTCAACTTATTTTTCATTGCTTGTAATTATCCTTATCACTATATTCCTTTTGTACTCTATTATGCAGGGTGAAAATTATACAATCTCGAAAGTTGGGACTCAATCACAAGATTGGATTCATTGACCCTAATCAGTTCATCATCATGGTTTGTTACATTACCCAGAGAATACGGAGTAGATTTTTCTTACTTATTCGATGGCGCAACATTACAAAAACACCATAATTTTCCCGTACAACTTCGAGTGAGTTGTTTACTTTCTTATACATACTCGATGTTAAGTATATGCAATTGATGATTTAGTTATTAACAAATATAAACATATGGCAGTTTTCACTGGGTATTATTTGAGATTGATGTTGAAAAGGCAATCGCTGATGTTTTGGACCCATTATCGAAACCTGAAGAAAAGTTCGACGACACAAAACAGATGCTCCAGAGGTAATTTCGTTCATTATCACAATCGACCTCGTCTTTTCTAATAATATATTGTAATTAGTAAACTTCTTTACTAATTTTCCATACCGTAAACTTCAGGTTTTGGGACAAGTTCACCGATTTCCACAAGGACGTCGGTATAGCCCGGAACCTCACTTTTAAATGGCGAGAGGTAAGCCGTACTAGCTAGGTTCCACGTATGTATATTTTTAATTTTAGTCTCACAATACCATTTTCCCAATATTTTCGATTATTTTTTGATTGGTTTCTTATCTTATTCTCTTATAAAGTGCGCGAAGCAGCAACAAGGCACCAATTTGTGTGGATTCTATGTCTGTGAGTTCATCCGAATTCACTTCAATGAGGGGGCAGACTGGAATGGCGTACGTTAACAATTTATACTTGTTCACTTTTCGAATTGAATTATTTTCATATTGGTTGATATATTGGTGTTGATCTCTCCTTTTTAGTTTGAGACGATACGGAACAGGCGTAATGCAAAAGACCGCCTACTACCAATTGCGGAGGAAATTGCGGGCTTTCTGCTTGACTATGTGATAAAGCCAGGCGCAGAATGCAGTATAATCCAGCCGCCGAAAAAGACCATCCGGAGGAAAAAATAGGGTCTAATGCCTCTCTGTCATGTAATGATCTCTGTTTGTAAATATTTAGACATGATCTTCCGGTTGTTAATATTTGTTGTAAATTTTTATTTCGGAGAACTCATGTATTAGTAGTATTCATGACTATCCCGAGGGAAAAATCGTGTATTCATGATATATATTATATATATAGTAGCGTATAATATGCAACTTGATCTTCTTTGAAATGAAACATAAATATCAAAAACAGAAACATAAAAGAATCAGTAAAATAGAAAACAGAAAACAAAATAAAAAAATAAAAAAAATACAAACCGGGACAAATGAGTGGCAGTCAGAGGCTGGCTGGTTTGGCCACGTGCCCCACCTAATGGTTCCGGGTCGTGGCTTGCCCGGGACAAATAGGGGTGGCTATTTGTCCCGAGCACGTTGTCCCGGAAGCGTGTCCGCGACAAATAGCCCTCCCGGCCCGGGACCATTTTCCTGTTCTACTCTAGTGTTAAAGAATATTTCGTCTAAATGAGAACACTAACGTCAAATCTAGAATTTATATAACCATACTCTTAACCATCTTGCTACGTATAAGTTCTCAATCAGAGATGAATAGCTAGTACGACTGACCAACACTAGTGGGTGAGGGCTGACTGACTTTGTTTTTCTTTCGTTGGGATGAGCCTCTCACACCAGCTGTAGATAATTTGGACGTCTGATATCCTCTACTTTTGGACAACGACATGCCGTGTAGGCTGTAGAAGTAGCACACTTGAAGAAATGTGCAAGCTATTATTTTTGAAATAGCAGGGATTTTGTCGCCTCACTTGAGACCGTTTCGAGAGCTTTATCACCGAGCATCTGTAATAACAGCGGCATCAGTTTTGATCCATGCAGTAGTTGATATTACGTTTTACGGCAGCAAAACAGCGGTAAGCTGCCGTAAAATGCAGCATTGGTTGCTCCAGCAGTAGTTGCCGCCGAAATATATGTTGTAAATAAACGCACTAGATATTTGTAAAAAGAAGAGGGAGAGACGAACGTTTGGAAGTTTGGTAACGCCGTTCGACAACCTTGCGACTACATCTGCGGGGTATGCTTACAGATGCTCCTCTCCATCGTATTATTCAACATAATACTGTCAACGACAAACCTGTCACGGTTTACAGATACATCAGATCACACGACATCACGTCGACGCGGCCGCCCCTGCTACGGGCGCCGCTCGTCCTCGAATAAATCTTATGTCTAACCTAACTTTCGTCTCATTTATATGGCTACCACCGGTGCTTTTATAGGTTACAAGTGTTCCACTCCAACACCTAATCCTACTGTAGTCCAAGTCCAACTGTAGACTATACACATATTTTACACAAAATAACAATATGCACATAAATCTACTGGTTGTATGCATCGTCTAGACGTAGAGGCCGGGACTACCCATTTCTAACAAAAATGCACATAAATCTATAATTAAATAAAAATAAATATTAATAGTACAACAATATTTAATTATTATAAGCCAACATAAATAATTTATCAAATTGTTCATCTCAAACAACAGCTATATAGAAATAAAGAAATAATTATTGGGTGTCATTTCAATTCCACCGATGAGATCCTTTTAAAGCTCACAATTATTGGGCTTCACAAATGTTATCCACTTGGGCTAGATGTCATCCGCGAGATAGTAGTTCATCTTGTATGTGTGGTTGTTGGCTACAAACTCCACGTGTTGGACTAGGGAAAGGTCGTCCTTCGCGAAGGTCTATTTCGTTGCCCCGTGCGTGATCTGCTGCCGCCATGTGGACACGTAAATTGAGCAAGCGGTTCCGCGCATGTCCCGATTCAGATTTAAATCTAAATCCAGATCTGGATCTATTATTAGATTTGTACATAACACAAATTAAGATAGTATAACAACGCAAAACGAGATGTACAACTACGCAGATTGAGCTGAACAACAACGCAGACCGGGTTGTACAACAACACAAATCAGTTTGTATGTAAAACAACAGAGACTGGGTTGTACAGCAACCCAGACCGCGTTGTACAGCAACAGAGACCACATTGTACAGCAACAAAAACCGGTTGTACAACAACACACATACCGAGTTTTACAGCAACACAGACCGGGTTATACAGCAACACAGAACATGTTGGTGTACAACTACATTCGGGTTGTATGAACAACTACACCTATCAGGTTGTACGTACAACTACAAAATTCAGTTTGTACGTATGACTACACTTAGGTTATACAAGCCGTATACAATCCAAATTACATTTTTTTTGTCGAAACCTATCAATATGGGATCTAGTTTTGAAAGATCTTGACGCGAGAAGTTTAAAGTGAAAACGGTTCGTAAATCGGATAAACGAGTCTCAAGATATTTCGTTTTTAAAAAACGAATCTCAAAATAAATGCATGTACATCACTCTGTCCACCACCAGGGAGCCGTCATTTGTCACCGCGTGGAGAAAAGGTGGAGACGAAAACAAACGAAATTACGACTCTTGTCACCACCGGAGTGCACGCGCATGGACCTTCTCGAAGGGAACTTTTTTTTTAAAGAAATTCCAAACTCCAGCGGTGGAGTCTCACCGTTGGCTAGCAGGCAGTATGCCCGGTTGACCTGCATCTACATTTCCGTGGATCGGATTTAAGTTGTTGAATCAATCGATCCATAGGCGCGTGCAGTTCAACAAGCCCCGCGAAACACTCTCACACAGTTTATCTTTCAATTATGAAGTAAACTATTTTTCCTCTTTCAAAACCAACGACAGGTTACTGTATAACATTGTCAAAGATGGCGGCCGGGCGGGACCAAGTTGCTGTACTTTGGAGTGTGCCTTGCGCCGCTGGCGCCGGAGCTAGCGGCCTCTGGTATGGGGCTTGAAGGTGGGCACAGGCCCAGCGTAGGGGCAGGTGGATGAGGCGTGGCGTTCACATGAAGTGTGGACCGCTGCAGCCAAGCCAAGTGCATTCCCCCCAGCTGAAACAATCTGCAGCTGTTGGCTCACATTGGCGTCGCTGTTTTCATTTCGTTTCTTTCAGTCCATTTTCATGCCCTGCTGCTTGTTTGTTGTTTCTATCTCCCTCTCCGGGCTTTATATATATCTTAGATCCATTTCATTTTCTTTCTTCATGGCTCCAATAATAATAATAATAATGATGCAGAGGTGCGCGCATGGGCTTTGTTGTCTTTTAGGATGAGATTGCTCATTGTTTCTAGCAGGGATGGGACTATGGGAGGCAAGATTGTATCTGTGATCTGGCTGTTGGGTTTCGCCAACTGTGTTCAAGATAAGGCTGATGAGAAAACAAGATAACAACTCAGCTGTCCCTTCCGCGCCCACTTGTTTGCCTCGCCTGCCTGGGTGAAAAGCCATTTGGCCTATAGGATGTGCTAAACTAATAGTGCAGGCCGAACGTTCTTGGTTTCTTTGTCCCTTCCCTCACGTCTCCTCTTTTGTTCACATGAAGGAAGCATACTAGATATTCTATGGAACTGTTGAAATATCTTGAATGTTACTCTCTCCGAAACACAAAAGTAATGAGCTCAACGGTACAGGGAAATGTAAATTATTCGTCCTTACGTTGCGGAGAGACGGAAACTGGGAGATGCTCAGGTATAGAGCAATCGGATGATTTGGACGGGAGTGACAGGGATCATTAGCCGCAAGACCGAGCGCCTTCCCTGCTGACGGATCCCGGAAGTGCCGACGAGCAATCAAGGAACCGACAACAACATGAGGTATCAGGTGCTAAGAGCATCTACCGACGTCCAAATCATGTATGGTAGTAGCGTCATGTAGGCGCTACTACCGCAGTACGTACACGTTGCGCGTTATTGGGTGCGCCGCACCCCGCTCGTGGTGTTTTTCACACTGCGAGTAAACACGAAATTCGATAGGTTTCATTCAAAAAAATAATAAACTAAACACAATTTATTTAAACTAGATGTAATTTCTCAAAACTTAATTCTATCAAAGCAAACCCTAAATCTAATGGTGCCCGCCGGCAGTCATTGCACTAGGAGTTGAGGTAGGCGCCGTCGGCGGCAGACGGCGGCATAGGTGCCGTAGGCCGGGTAAAGGACGTCTCAAGGGCGAACTACACGTCGTCTACGTCCCATTGTGGCGAGGGCCTCATGTCGGAAAAGATGTCGCTAGGATGGATTAAGTACTTCCCGTCCCGACGGAGTGAGTAAAACATAGCACACTCTTTTCAATATACTCTTCAGTTAACTAATATAGTTATGTGGCTAGTTTCAGCCGGCCCGGTGCTGGCCTACTCGATAAAACAACCCAGTTGCTCACGCGTAAGCTTCCGTTTCACATCAGGTGCAAGCGATCATAAAACTGATCGATCGTCTGAGCAGAGATTTTGCTGGTTAACAAATCTTTTCTTCAGGGTTGAACTTATCCGGCCGATCGACCTGGCGGTAGAGTACTGATCGTACACATACATGAGCTCAACACTAGTAGTGAATAGGCCAAAGTACCAAAAGCAAATAGCTCATCTGTCCCGGTCGTATTACAAACCGGGACAGATGGGGCCTGCAGAGGCCGGGCGCATGTGCAACAGGCCATTTGTCCCGGTTTTAATCACGGCACCAGCCTATTTGTCCCGGTTTGTGATTGAAACCGGGACAAATGGCTCATGCCTATATATACTCAGCAGCCCCCTCCCCTCTTTCAAAATAAGCAGTCATTTTTATGAAATGGTAGGAGGGGGGGTGTGCTAGTTAATTTTTTTTACTTATGCATGCAAAGTGTTCGATGAAATGCCCGAAAGAGTTCACAAAATGATTTGATTTACACTTAAAGTTTATTCTTCTTTTCGATCAAGGTTAATTTTTCTCTCATTTCATTCGTAATTAATTGATACCGTACGTGCATGTTCAGTGTTTATTTGTCGATGTTCTGTAATGGTTATTGATGTAGTTCATTATATGATGCAGATGGACCGACAATGTATGTATGGTGACCGACGCACTGCCGAGTACATGACATGTTTGAGAAAATTTCTAGAGAAAGTCCAGGACCACAGTACCAATGGTTTCATGTGTTGTCCATGTGTCAACTGTCAGAATAAGACAGATCACCCAAACGCGAGAACCCTTCAAAGTCATCTTATTCGGCATGGTTTCATGCCCACCTATAATTGTTGGACGAAGCACAGAGAAAAAGGGGTTATGATGGAAGACAATGAAGAAGAGGAAGATGATGACAACTATCCTATGTTCCCGGAGTACGGAGATTCTGCAACGGGGGAAGCTGAAGCTGAAGAGGCACCAGATGAGCCCGCTGACGATCTTGGTAGGGCCATTGCTGATGCAAAGAGAGGGTGCGGAACTGAAAAGGAGAGGTTGAAGTTCGACCAGATGTTAGAGGATCACAAGAAATTGTTGTATCCAAGTTGCGAAGATGGTCAGAAAAAGCTGGGTACCACACTAGAATTACTGCGGTGGAAGGTAGAGTGTGGTGTGACTGACAAGGGATTTGGAAAGTTACTGCAGATAATTAGGAAGATGCTTCCAAAGGTCAACGAGTTGCCCGACATCACGTACGAAGCAAAGAAGGTTGTGTGCCCTCTAGGATTAGACGTGCATAAGATACATGCCTGCCCTAATGACTGCATCCTCTACCGCGGTGAGTACGAGAATTTGGATGCATGTCCAGTATGCACTGCATTGCGGTATAAGATCAGACGAGATGACCCTGGTGAAGTTGAGGGTGAGCGTCCCCGGAAGAGGGTTCCTGCCAAGATGATGTGGTATGCTCCTATAATACCACGGTTGAAACGCCTGTTCGCGAACAAAGAGCATGCCAAGTTGTTGCGATGGCATAAAGAGGACCGTAAGAAAGACGCGATGTGCAGACACCCCGCTGATGGGTCGCAGTGGAGAAAAATTGAGAGAGAGTTCCCAGAATTTGAAGATACACGCAAGGAACTTAAGGTTTGGTCTAAGTACAGACGGCTTCAATCCGTTTGGGGAGCAGAGCAACAGTCATAGCACATGGCCTGTGACTCTATGTATTTATAACCTTCCTCCTTGGTTGTGCATGAAGCGAAAGTTCATTATGATGCCATTGCTCATCCAAGGCCCGAAGCAACCTGGCGACGACCTTGATATGTACCTCAGGCCATTAGTTGAAGAACTTCTACAGTTGTTGCGGGAAGAAGGTGTACGGGTGTGGGATGAGCACAAACATGAGGAATTTGACCTACGAGCTTTGCTTTTTGTAACAATTAACGATTGGCCTGCTCTTGCTAACCTCTCAGGGAAGTCGACCAAGGGGTACAATGCATGCACACACTGTTTGGGTGAGACTGAATGTTTATATTTGGATAAATGTAAGAAGTGTGTGTATCTGGGGCATCGTCGATTTCTTCCGATCAGGCATACCGCAAGGAAGAAAGGTAAGCATTTTAAAGGTGAGGCTGATCACAGTAGGAGGCCTGTCAACCGTACTGGTGAAGAAATATTTGATATGGTAAAGGATCTAAAAGTAATCTTTGAAAAGGGTCCTGGAGGACAACAGGTTCCGAAAGACGCTAACGGGCACGCACCCATGTGGAAGAAAAAATCTATATTTTGGGAGCTACCATATTGGAAGGTCCTAGAGGTTAGATCTGCTATCGACGTGATGCACGTGGCGAAGAATGTTTGCGTGAACCTGCTAGGCTACTTGGGCGTGAACGGGAAGAAAAAATATACAGAGAAAGCACGGGAGGACCAGAAACGTGTGAAAGAACGAGACGGCCTAAGTCCCGAATACTACGAAGGTCCTGCCAGTTATGCTCTTACCAAAGAGAAAGTAATATTCTTTGAATGCCTGAGCAGTATCAAGGTCACGGCTGGGTTCTCGTCGAATATAAAGATGATAGTAAATGTGAGACTCCAAAAATTTCAGAACCTAAAGTCTCATGATTGCCACGTGATTATGACGCAATTGCTTCCGATTGCACTGAGGGGGCTACTACCGGAAAATGTTCGAGTACCCATTGTGAAGCTTTGTGCATTCCTCAATGCAATATCTCAAAAGGTAATCGATCCGGCGATTCTACCAGGGTTGCAAAATGATGTGGTCCAGTGTCTTGTCAGTTTTGAGTTGGTGTTCCCTCCATCCTTCTTCGATGTTATGACGCATCTCCTGGTTCACCTAGTCGAAGAGATTCAAGTTATCGGTCCTGTATTTCTGCACAATATGTTCCCATTTGAGAGGTTCATGGCAGTCTTACAGAAATATGTGCATAACCGTGCTAGGCCAGAAGGAAGCATCTCCAACGGCTACGGTAACGAGGAGGTCATTGAGTTCCGTGTTGACTTTATTCATGACCTTAAGCCGATAGGTGTTCCACAATCACGACATGAGGGTAGACTTAGTGGAAAAGGCACACTAGGAAAGAAAACAAAACTTTGTATGGATGGAGATTCTTTCACTGAAGCACACTATACAGTTCTACAAAGTTCTACCTTGGTGGCCCCGTATACCGATGAACACAAGAATCTCGTACGCTCTCTACACGCGGGGAAGTCTGACAACTGGATTGTACGTACACACATGGCGACTTTCGGCGGTTGGTTACGAGCACATCTTCAAAATAAAGACAAGGTTGATGAACAGTTACACTTGTTGGCCAGGGCACCATCTACAACTATATGTACTTTCCAAGGGTACGAGGTAAATGGGAATACATTTTACACGAGTGTCCAAAATAAAAAGAGCACGAACCAAAACAGTGGTGTTCGCATTGATGCAACAAACAACAATGGGCAGAAGAACACATATTATGGTTGCATAGAGGAGATATGGGAACTTGACTATGGACCTTCTTTTAAGATCCCTTTGTTTCGGTGCAAATGGGTCAATCTGAAAGGCGGGGTTGAGTTAGACAAGATGTACGGAATGACAACAGTGGATCTAAACAATCTTTCGTATAGAGACGAACCATTCGTGCTAGCCAATGATGTGGCTCAGGTTTTCTATGTGAAAGACATGCCTAGCAGACCCAAAAAAAGAAACATCCTGAGAGTTGAGGAGCCGAGGCGTCATATAGTTCTTTCAGGAAAAAGAAACATCATGGGAGTGGAGGACAAGACAGTCATGTCAGATGATTATAATAATTTTGATGAAATTCCGCCATTCGTAATGAACATTCTCCAATCATCAAGTTGATTGAAGAAGATGCTCCATGGTTCCGACCCAGAAGAACTGACGGTGTTGTGTGATGGAGATGTTGGTGCGATGTGTAATAATTAATATATTATACTTTTTATATGAAGAAGATGCTCCATCTTTACCTGCATATCAAATGGATCCGTCGGCGTGTGTGGAGACAAAACACACGATTTCACCTGCATACAGCCCCACGGTGGCTCCTGATGAGTGTCTGCATATCAAATGCACCGTGGGGCGTATGCAGGGAATCTGAGTGATTTGTATATATTCCTCAGTAGATGAATTGAACTAGTCTTTTGATAGAACAAAACACATGATTTCACCTGCATACAGCCCCACGGTGGCTCTTGAGGAGTGTCTGCATCTCAAATGCACCGTGGGGCGTATGCAGGGAATCCGAGTGATTTTTATACCACACCCGGGTGGGCACTAGAAGGAGGAAACACTGAGTGCTCGCCTCGTCCGAGAGGGGGCTATATATAGGGTCACGGGCTCAACTAGTGGCACTGATAGTGTTGATCCAACAACTCTCAAGTGCACAAAAGAAGCACACCCCTGATCCAACGGCTAACTAGTGTTTCAAAGAAACACACGATCCGTGTGCTTCTTTAGTCCCGGTTTGCAAAAGTTATACAAATTCACATTCAAACTAGTTTTAAACTAATTAAAATAATTATTATAGAAAACAGAAAATGTTTTTGTATTAGTTAGTCAAATTCAAACACTTTTCATATTGATTTTTTTTAAAATTCCAAAGTTTGCAAAAGTTATACAAATTCACATTCAAACTAGTTTTAAACTAATTAAAATAATTATTATAGAAAACAGAAAATGTTTTTGTATTAGTTAGTCAAATTCAAACACTTTTCATATTGAAAGTTTTTTCAAATTCCAAAGTTTGCAAAAGTTATACAAATTCACATTCAAACTAGTTTTAAACTAATTAAAATAATTATTTTAGAAAACAGAAAATGTTTTTGTATTAGTTAGTCGAATTCAAACACTTTTCATATTGAAAGTTTTTTTCAAATTTTAAAGTTTGCAAAAGTTATACAAATTCACATTCAAACTAGTTTTAAACTAATTAAAATAATTATTATAGAAAACAGAAAATGTTTTTGTATTAGTTAGTCAAATTCAAACACTTTTCATATTGAAAGTTCTTTCAAATTCCAAAGTTTGCAAAAGTTATACAAATTCACATTCAAACTAGTTTTAAACTAATTAAAATAATTATTTTAGAAAACAAAAAATGTTTTTGTATTAGTTAGTCAAATTCAAACACTTTTCATATTGAAAGTTTTTTTAAATTCCAAAGTTATTTAAAACAGAAAACAGAAAATGAAAAGAAAAAGAAAATACCCCTTCTATCGCGGGTGGAGGCTCAGCCCGGGACAAATAGGGGGCTATCTTTCCCGGGTGGAGCCACGACCCGGGACAGATAGCACACTATTTGTCCCGGCCTGAAACACCACCCGGGATAGATAGCCCCCTATTTGTCCCGGGCTGAGCCTCCACCCGGGACAAATAGTGTGTTGCTATATAAGCAACACTTAGCCACGGTTCCAGCCACCACCCGGAGCAAAACCAGATCGATGCCGTCAGGCTGCCAAATTTTCGCGCCGCCGCCTCTTTCCTCGACTCCGGCCGGGCCTCGCTCCATCCTCGAGGGCCGCCGCCCTCCTCCTCGACTCCCGCGACAAGGTGAGCCCCTCTCTCTCTTTGCGCCACCATTAGGTGACTCCGCCGTCGCGCCTCTGACTCCGCCGCGCCTCCGACCCCGACCCCGACTCCGCCGCCGCGCCTCCGAGGACCAAGAAGTGGCGGCGCCACCACTCCCAGGTAGCCCGCGTCCGTGTGCATCGGACGCGCATACGCGCGCGGTCGGGCTCGCCATAATTCGACGCCGGCGTCGTGGTCGCCGCCGCGGCCCATCTTCCCCACCGATGACGTCACGGTGACGTTGCGGCGGGGGCTGTTGATTTTTTTTCCTGAATTTTTTTCCAGAAAATGATTAAAACTGGAAAATCAATATTTTAAAATCTATTGATCCAAAAAATATGGAAAATATATCAAAATGATGACAACAAATAAACCTAAATACTTATGGTATTATGCAAATATATTTCAAGATTCAAATACGATGAATAGTTCGAGACAAATTTTACGACACGCAAGTCTAAAAAAGAAACGCACAACACGTAATGCGCGCACGTCCCCGTCGTCTCTGTCTCCTCCCTGTCGTCTTCGTATCCTCCCCGTCGTCTCTGTCTCCTCCCCGTCGTCTCCGTATCCTCCCCGTCATCTTCGTATCCTCCCCGTCGTCTCTACGCCGCAGTCCGCGCACACGTCTGTCGCCCCTATGCGCGCACGTCTCTCGCCGCAATACAAATAAATGATAAAAATGTTGAGTTAGATTTAGTTGTATGACATGTGGGTAAAGTTATTTAGATGTTGAGTTATTAAAATTATGTAAAGTTGTATGACATGTGGGTAAAGTTGTATGACATGTGGGTGCACTTGCAAAATTAACATATGGGTGCACTTGCAAAATTAACATAATGTTATTGCAAATGTGATTTTATTGCAATGGGATGAAATAGTGGGATGAAATAGTATTGCAATTGTTCGGAGTGACATATTATATATTGTTCGACTACATTTTTATTGCAAATATAAATGGACTAGTGAAATGTAAATGGATGATTGAAATATAAATTAACATATTATATATTGTTCGACTACATTATTAACACATTACTATTGCAAATGTAAATGGATTGAAATTCCTTGCAGAAACTATGGACACCGGTAGAAACCTTGAACAAGAAGAGGACATGTTCGGCATCATCCGCGAAAGTGATGGATTGGACCAACAAGAAGAGGAACACTTAGACGATTTCACCGGACAATTTCTGAACGAGTCCGGTGATGGACTGCAGGGGCATTCAGACGGAATAGACGTCACCGACAGTTCAGCTCACCGACAGTTCACCGACTCTACTGTTCGAAAGTCGTCCGTCGAGGTAGATATATGCCCTCAGGTTTTTGTCTCCGTTGAATAGATTTGTGTGTATTCATATATTAACCATCACTTTTTCTTATGTTTAGCCGTCGGCGGGCCATGAACCGGGACCAAGCAAAGGGCTCAAGAATGGTATAAGCCAAAGGTGCCAAAAGAGGGGGTTATTTATGTCTCGGATGAAGACAGACAACTCCTTTGGGACGAGCTCATGCATAATTTCACTTTACCGGAAGAGGAGGATGTAGAGAAGCCGGTTATAGAGTATCGATGCAAAGCCTGGACTTATATTGAGATGGGTGAACTGTTCCGCAGCTGGAAGAAAAGGATAAACATGTTCATAACTGAAGGTAAGACTCCAGAATTTGTCGGAGTCTATGAAAAGATAAAAGATGAGTGGCCCGAATTTAAGGCGTACAAGCAATCGGAAGCCGCTAAGAAAATCTCAGCGAGAAATAAGAAAAATGCACAGAAAAAGATATATCACCATAACATGGGGCCAGGTGGCTACCTGACAGCCATGCCTAAGTGGACGAAAATGGAGGATGAGTTTTTGACTAAAGGTATAGAGATCGAGACATTTGGCTGGCCAGACCGGCTTAAGGCTTGGTTCTATGGGCATGGTGGAAAGTTAGACCCTGAAACAGGTGACTGTCTTTTTCCAAGGAGCACGGAGCTGACCCTATTAAAGCTCTCAGAGAGGTATGGAAGGAGGTCACAGAAGGTAGGTTCCATCCTAACAGAGAGAAGGACGAGCTATCGCGAGCCCTTGGGAATCCTGAACACAGTGGACGAACACGAGGAACTGTTGGCTCCGTACCGTGGATAATTGGGTTTTCCAAAGATGTTGGCACTTACAGAAGCCGATCGAGAAAGAAGAAAGAGCATGCCGACCGGGCCCAGTGGATGGAAAATAAAATACTAGAGCATGAGAAGGAGATAGCAGAGCTGAAGGCAGACAAGCAGACTCGACGGATGCCCTGCGAATCTGAGACGCCCGAAGATCCTTCTCCTGATCCAAAATCAATGCGGAGAAGCAGCGTGGCTTCGACGGAGCTCAATCGCCACAATGATATGCCGGGTCCTCGTCACCCCGTGGATAATATCGTGCAGCGGGAACTTTGCGACCTACATGTGCCATGCTTGAACATAAACGTGAAGGTGGCGCACGGCTTTGCCCTACCGCCTAGACCAAATGGAACTTACCATTGCCGCCCTATTCCAGATGGCTATGCTGTTGTCGGGGTTGATGAGGTTATCAAGACATATGAGGGAATTAAGCTGGACTTCCCTACTGGTGAAGACGAGGTTGAGTTGAGATTTGCCCTCAAGAGTACCTGCTTATGGAAAAAAGGAATACATCGTGTTCCCACACATGCAGCAAAATCGACCTCACAGTCCACATGCCAGTCCACATAACTACAACAACAACAACCAATGCGCTATTCCAGACACCCCCCACAACGACAACCAAGGCGCTAGTCCAACTCCGCCGTCGCGTGAGCGTACTCCGCCACCGCGTCAACCGACTCCGTCGCCTCCGCGAAAGAAGCGGAAGTGCACCGCTGCGTCGACTAGTACTCAGAAAAGCGAAACAGGGAAGTCTCTCTTTGTGAACTCTCGCGAAGATGTCGATATATGGGTCAACGAGATCCAGGCTGCCCAGAGAAAGAAGGCAAAACAAATGACTTTGCCTTTTCCGGTATATTCTTTGGACGCGATACGGTGGGCCATAGAATTTCTTACGCATCCGTCGCAATATGAACTAAATATGGACGATGACTACACACGCGTTCTGGTGCGTACATCTAGGAGAGTGCGGGAAGAACGAAAATCTGCTGCCACCCAGAACAGAGATGTTCCACAGCTCGGAATGCAGGCGGGACAATCGGCCCCTCCACTCATATTGGCGCCTTAAAACCGGAACCCGGTCGATGATGTACTTTCGCAGCAAGCTAGAGATATGGGTATAACTCTGGCAGAGCTTAAGACATTACAATCTAGCGAGAGTGTTACCATACATGAGGTGGTGCGGAAATATGTGAGAGGAGAAGATCTTGTCGAGCTTGCTATGGTGCGCACTCTACCAGCTAGGTTGCACCAACTAAATGCATGGTACATGCGTACTACGGCAAGTCAAGAAGGAGACTGGCTCAATGGAAAATTCCAACGGACTTTTATGGCCCGTACAACTTCGAGTGAGTTGTTCACTTTCTTATACATACTCGATGTTAAGTATATGTAATTGATGATTTAGTTTTTAACAAATATAAACATATGGCAGATTTCACTGGGTATTATTTGAGATTGATGTTGAAAAGGCAATCGTTGATTTCTTCGACCCATTATCGAAATCTAAAGAAAAGTTCGACGACACGAAACAGATGCTCCAGAGGTAATTTCGTTTATTATCACAATCGACCTTGTCTTTTCTAATAATATATCGTAATTAGTAAACTTCTTTACTAATTTTCCATACCGTAAACTTCAGGGTTTGGGACAAGTTCACCGACTTCCACAAGGACGTCGGTATAGCCCGGAACCTCACTTTTAAATGGCGAGAGGTAAGCCGTACTAGCTAGGTTCCACGTATGCATATTTTTTATTTTAGTCTCATAATACCATTTTCCCAATATTTTCGATTATTTTTTGATTGGTTTCTTATCGTATTCTCTCATAAAGTGCGCGAAGCAGCAATAAGGCATCAATTTGTGTGGATTCTATGTCTGCGAGTTCATCCGAATTCACTTCAATGAGGGGACAGACTGAAATGACGTACGTTAACAATTTATTGAAACTTGTTCACTTTTCGAATTGAATTATTTTCATATTGGTTCTGTCATGTAATGATCTCTGTTTGTAAATATTTAGACATGATCTTCCGGTTGTTAATATTTCTTTCGGAGAACTCGTGCATTATTAGTATTCATGACTATCCCGAGGAAAAAATCGTGTATTCATGATATATATTATATATATAGTAGCGTATAATATACAACTCGATCTTGTTTGAAATGAAACATAAATATCAAAAACAGAAACACAAAAGAATCAGTAACATAAATATAAAAAACAGAAACACAAATAGAAAACATGAAACAAAATAAAAGAAACAAAAAAAGAAAACAAAAAATCATATATATTGTCCCGGTTCGTATTACGAATCAGGACAAATGAGTGGCAGCCAGAGACTGACTTGTTTGGCCACGTGACAAATGTGTGGCAGCCAGAGACTATTTGTCCCGAACACGCTGTCCCAGGCGCGTGCCCGGAACAAAAAGCCCTCCCGACCCGAGACAAGTGACTTGTTCTGCTCTAGTGCAAGTGTTCGGCTGATCCATCGGCCCATGTGAGAGTGATCGCCGGCCGGAGGAAGAAGATCAAAAGCATGGAGCTCCGTCTTTCCGTCATCGTTGGCAGGCGCGTGGTATCATTTGGCAGCGCATAGTAGGCCTTACCACGCATGGTTTGGTTTGTATAGGACAGCCTTTTGACCAGTTTGTGGGTCGTTGGTGGTGCCCCCGGCCGGCATTTGTTTTGTTTGGCGTCGATCTGGTTTCCATGCATGTGAAGATTGTTTTACACAGGTGTGAACTGTATATATGGACTCCAAATTAAAGGAGTCTTATAAATCTGCCCCGCCCCTGGTATCAGCAACCTCTCAATTAACGCCCGATTTTTTTTAAATAATACTTTTTTTTAGAAATTCGGGAAATATTGCGCAGTTTCAGCAAATTTCAAAAATAATACGGCCTCGGCCAGGAGGAGGCCGACTGGGGCTGGTCGGCCCGGAGGTGGCCGACGGGGGCTCGTCGGCCCAGAGCTGGCCGACCAGGGGGGAGGGGCCGGCCGATTTCCTGATCGGCACCGAGCGGCCAGGCTTCGGCCACGTCACGGCCGAGGAGCCCGTCGGCCACCTCCTGGCCGACCAGGTCCCTTCAAAGCCCCGCGCGGCTTCCTCTTCTTCGCCCGCGCGGCTTTGTCTTCCTCTCCTCTCTCTCTCCTTCTTCCAATCTAGCCACGAGCAGCCACACCCTTGGTGCGACCTCGACAGGGAGCGGGCTGGTGAGGTCGCGGAGGACGCGGAGGGCGCGGAGGCGGGCGAGCGTGGAGGGAGCCGTTAAAGGCGGAGGAGGCCGCGCAGGCGGGAGAGCGCGGACGGGAGCGCGCCGGAGAGGTTGAGGCTGGACACGTCGAGCCCTACGACGGTGCCGCGGACGCCGCAGGTGACGGCCGCCCACGCTTCAAGGGTAAGACTTTTTCATGTATTAGGGTTAGGGTTTGTGTTATATGTAAATTAGGATTTAGGGTTAGGGTTAGGGTTTGTGTTTATTTCTATAGGGTTAGGATTTAGTTTGCAGGTAGGGTGTAGTTAGTCCGGATGGATTTGTAGTTAGTATGGTAATACTGGTAGTTGATAAATGCAGACTAGTGTGTAGTTACCGTCCGCATAGTTTCATGCATTAGGGTTAGATTTTGTGTATAATCTTGGATTAGTCTTAACGTTCGTGTATACGTAATCTGGTATAATTAATTCCATGTATTATAATTATGTAGTAGTTTCGGTAGAATTTTAGGTACGATGTGATATTAATACTTGATGCATTATAATATTTTTTAGGTGAGCAATTATGTCGAATATAGTAAAGTTTGTTTTCTACTACGGTGTCGGTTCAGTAAAGCAAAATGAGTATGGGATGGATCTGAGTGAGTTTGAGCAGGTCGAGTTGGATCTGACTGGCCCTGAAAATTGGTCTATTAGTCAGTTAAAAGATTGGTTGGCACAGTGTTTGAGATTAAATGCAGAAACACACTGTCGGGGTGCACACGTATGGTCAAGGTCCAGTAAAAAAATACGGTATGTCTATTCGGTACACACTGTCGGGATGGCACGGTGTTTGGACCACACGGTATGTCTATTCGTACTACTACATTATCATGTACTCAAACTATTTACAAAATAACATGTTACATAAAATTTCTCGATTCTATCACAATTCGACTTCGACTTGGGGCCTATTATCTCCGAGCATTACTCAGGTGCTTCTGGTTGGGAGAGTCAGCCGGACGTGTTTCCCGGTGCGGATGCGAACACCCAATGGCTCAACATGTACAACACTCCTCCTCCACAACCCACACAGGATACACAGCAGGCAGATAACGGGTCCTTGGTTCCTCCACGAGTCACCCGCCCACCCCATCGGTTTGGATGGAGCACTCCTCAGCCACATCCGCCACGTCGTGGCAGAGGCGATGACTGAGACTCTACTTATGTATCAGAGACATATGTTCACTATTTTCCATGTACCGTCAGACATATGTATGCTACTCCTTTCCCTCGAGGCGCACAACGGTGGCCAGAGAAGACATTATGTATCGTTATGTACTAGACTTATTAGTATGATCTATGTGGCAATATTTGATATGTCCGTAACCGGTAGACATTGGTACGTAAGATAAGATACAACAAACCTCGATTACATACCGATCACACCACATAACAATAGGAAATGCAGGTACAACTACTAATTAATCGATACTCAAAGAAAGATACAACATAACTCAAATTAAGATTCTACCTATCTCCCATCAATGCAGCCTGCACCATCCGCAGATTTAGCACCCTTGCCCTTTGACGATGATTCAGGCTTCTTACCCGCACCCTTTCTCGATGTTTCTGCCTTCTTCTCCTTGCCCTTACGCACTGCTTCAGCCCCCTTTTCCTTTGACAACGGCATGGAATCGTCGTCATCATCGCTGGAGTATATCCGGAGAAATGAACGACCGTACCTCTCACGTATGTCTTGAGTTCGATGAATCGGCTCATTAGTAACATGCCTATCGAACTTATCCGCAAGCCTCAAGACTTCAGCACGGATTTGTTCTGTGGTCCTATACGGAAACCCATCTCGGCATAGCCTCGCCCCTAGCAAAGCGAGATGTCTCTCACTACCAACAATTTCTTCAAGTGGAATTTCCCTACCATCTACCTTCAAATAGGTGATAATCTTAGCTAGCTGCTCGGATGCGGCTATATGAAAGCCGGACACACACTTCTCACAAGGTACAATACACACCATGCTGACGCTCTGTGAGAGTACCCCGCTTAGCCTAGAGTGATTTTTATAGGACAATGGTGGCGGGAGGAACAGACGGGAAACGGTGGCGGGAGAAACGGGCGGGAAACGGTGGCGGGAGGAATAGACGGGAACGGTTGGCGGGAGAAACGGGCGGGAAACGGTGGCGGGAGAAAAATGCGGGAACGTCTGGCGGAAGAAACGCGCGCTAATCGTGCGCTAAGGAGAAATAGGCGGGGAAGAAGTTGCTGCATGCAATGATCGGCTTACCCTGGACCGACAGGGCTGGTCGACCACCTCCCAGCCGACCAGGTCTATGCCAGGTCCTGCAGGCGCGCAGATGCGGCTGACGAGACCTGGTCGGCCAGCTCTGGGCCGACGAGCTCCAGTCGGCCTCCTCCGGGCCGAGCCCGTAATATTTTTGAAATTTGCTGAAATTGCGCAATATTTTCCGAATTTCTAAAAAAAAAAGTATTATTTAAGAAAAATTAGCTCAATTAACGGGAAGCTGGTTAGGTGCGTATATTCTGTACTCCTTTGTGCGTGGATTGGTTCGCGAATCACTTTGCAGTACTATATAACGTCCTAAGCAAAATTGTTCGTACAAATCGCAGACTGCACCGTGCGTGGTTTCTATGTTTTTTTAGTGGAACGGTGTTTCTGTATAATTTGACCAGAGCTGGCCTGCATTATAGTATTAGTTCTTCCGTAGATAAAAATATGTCTAAACTTTGTTCGAATTTATATGTATCTAGCCATTCTATAGTGTACTGATACATATAAAGTTAGATAAAGTTGAATGACATCATTTAATGGACGGAGGAAGTACTAGCAAGACTGCGAACCAAGTACTCCCTCCGTCTAAAAATAAGTTTCTCAAGTTTATCAAAAAGTAGATTTATCTAGATAAAATCATATCTAGATACATCTTATTTTTAACAAAATTGAGACACTTATTTGCGAACGGAGTGAGTATATTTAGTAAAATGGAACACGAAGAATCTCAAGTTAGAATAACCATAAATTTTGGTGTCATGATTCAAGCCCATCAAATCTTGAAAACGGCCATTTATGTCCGTGAACAGAAGTCAATTGGGAAATGGGCCACATTATTCATGGTACATGTGGAACCGATTGTTCCTTTTTCAATTACCATGCTCTACATATTTTTAGGACCGTGTGTGGGAGATCAAAGGCGGGTGCTTTCAAATTTCTGAAGGACCGTGTGTGGAAATGAGTTTAAGGTTGGCTAGAACAATGTCTTTCCGTGGGATGCAAAGAAGTGTTGTTAAAGTCTATTGTGCAAGCTCTTCCAACTTTTTCAATGTCTTGCTTTAAGTTGCCAACGGGTTTACTAAATCATTTGACTTCGCTTATTAGAAGTTTCTGGTGAGGAAGTAAATGAGGGAAGAGGAAGACTCCATGGGTTTCATGGGAGGAGATGTGCCAGCCTAAACACCTTGGTGGCATGGGATTCCGAGATATGGTGTTGTTCAGTTTAGCTCTCTTGGCTAAACAAGGGTGGTGGATCCTAGAGAACACAGCCTCCCTCAGTGCAAGGATACTGAAAGCGGTTTATTTCCCCCGAGTGCGATTTCTTGGATGCTCGGATGGGCACAAAACCCTCGCAGATTTGGAGATCAATATTGGAAGGGAGGGAGCTACTGAAACAAGGAATTGTACGCGGTATTGGTGATGGTAGATCAACCAATATATGGACTCAAAATTGGATACCTCGGGACAGTTGATTGAGGCCTTTTACTACTCCGAAAACAGACGATCCAAAAGAAGTTTATGAGCTTATTGATGCCACCTCGGCATGCTGGAATTTTGCAAAATTGGAGGAGGTGTTCCTTCCGATGGATTCACAAGAAATCCTAAAGATTCAGATCAACACAATTGGGCAGCCGGACGTGTGGGCATGGCACCACAAAAAATCAGGGGTGTTCTCGGTTAGATCAGCTTACCGCATGATCGTTGATATCAAGAGAAGGAGAGAAGCATGTTTATATCATAATTCGGAAGCTTCTGATCGGAGACAGGTTGAAGGAGCCTAGACTAAGCTATGGCGTGTAAAAGTCCCCTCCAAGATCCAAACCCCTTTGCTTGGAGATTGGCAGTGGCGTATCCAACAGGGTGGAAGGGTGGGGAAGGCCCACCCTAAGATTTGACCCTGACCATATAAAATATATATAAAAGAGAGATAAAAACTAAAAGGCCCGAAGGTCTGCCCCACCCTAAGATGACGGCGTGGATTCACCACTGGAGATTGGCGAAGCAAAGCCTCCCTACGGCGGAGGTAATGAAACATAGGAACATGGCGTGGATGAGGTGTGCAAGCTATGCGGAGCATATGTTGATAACTAGCGTCACAGCCTGTTAGAATGCAATATGGCTCGGTGTGTGTGGGCTCTTGGTGATGAAGATCTGCTGGAGCATGTGGATTCTAGTGGGACTCCGGATGCTGGGAATTGGATTTTTACGATGTTGAATAATCTGCCTCATGGTGATTTTGTTCACCTACTGGTGACTTGTTGGGCTATCTGGATGGCTAGGCGAAAAGCTATACATGAGGAGGTGTTCCAGAGCCCTTTGTCTACTCATGGTTTTATTACAAAGTTTTTGCATGAGCTGGGATTGATGAAGAATCAGAGTCTCACCTCACATGGGGTAAGAGCTCCGGGGAGAGAGAAGAAATGGAGGGCACCGCTGGTAGGCTTTGTTAAAGGAAATGCTGATGGTGTTGTTAATCGAGCGGAGACGCAGGGAGCAGCGGCAGCTATCTTCAGAGATGCGGAAGGCAAGTTCTTCGGAGCATCGGCCCTGGTCGTCGCTGTCCTGACCGATCCAAGCACGCTAGAAGCACTAGCTTTTCGTGAAGCGCTCACTCTGGTAAAGGATATGTATATCAGATGAATGCTTATTGCTTCAGATTGTGCACAGGTCGTAAAAGAGATCTAGGAGGGCAGCCGAGGGACTCATGGTGTTGTCATTTTGGAGATAGCAAGGAGGAAGGCAATCTTTGAGCATGTGGAGATAAACGCATGAATTCAAAGAGTCCCATTGGGAGGCTCATGACATTGCTAAAGGTGCTGCTGGATTAGGCATTGGCCGCCATATTTGGCTGATGCATGCACCGGATTTTGTAAACATACCAATCTTGATCTAATAAAGTCCGGTGTTTTATCGCTAAAAAACCATATTTTTGGACAATTTGCATGCCCTATTTGCATAAAGGGACTAGTACCATGCTCAATAGATCCGAACAACAAGCACACCTTTATTAGCATGATGGGTTGGGCCTCCAAGTAAGGTCATGTACATTTCATATCCGACTTAATTGACACCTAAGGAATAAAACATTGAAAAAAGGTCCCTTCACGAAGGACACTATGCGCCTTGTCCGTAAGTAGACATCGTACCCGTACGGACAATGTACACGTATGATTTTATATAATATTTATATAATATGGTGAACCGTATCCTATCCGTTAACTCATGGTTAAGGCATGGGTGTAGCCTTATATCCGTTGGTATATTCATAACCTACGTACTCGTTGTATAAATATGTGGATCTTATCCCTAGAGCTCCAACATATGCAACCAGTTACTTAGTTGAAATAATTATCATGTACTCATCATTCTGTTATTGAGTTCAGACAAATGTTTTATTTGCCAAACATGCTATTGATGAATGTAGAATTATCAATAACTTGTGAACTATTTATACCTATTAACTATATGACCGGGTATGGGTGTGATATTACTCTACCAACCTCATACCCTGCCCATTGTCGAACTTACTTGTCCTCACGACAATTATCAGGTTTTCCCTCATCGTGAGCTATTTGCTCGCAAGTGTCACCTTGTCATTATGCGGGAGGGGCGTCTCCATGTGTAACAAGTGGCAACACTAGAGAGTTTTGATGGAATTTCTGCTCTCCGCATGGAGATCGTCTGCGCTTTTATTTCAAAAATTGTTTTTAAAAATGAAATATCTTGAGAACCACCAAATTATGAATCGTTTTTATATTTGAAATCCTCACGATCGAGATCTTCAAAACTCAATCCCATATTGATAGGTTTCAATTTTGTCTTTTACTTTGTACCGTTGTTTTGTGTACTCTGTACACCGTCTTCTATGTGCTCTATGCTCACAGTTTCTTTTAAGTTGTACACCTTCTTCCCGTGTACTTTACACTCCATGTTCGGTGTATTTTGCACCGTTTATTGTATGCTTTGTACTCTGTGTTCTCCATTTTGTGTACTTTTTCTTTACTCTCGGTGCATTCTAATTAAGGGTGGGCGTTCGGTCTTACCCGAAAATTCGGGTCGGATAATTCAGTTAAAAATAAATTCGGGCTTTTAAAATTGACACCCGAAATTTACACAGAAATTATACTACCCGAACTTTCGGGTACCTGGAAATTCGGGTTCGGGTCCGGGTAATCCCGATTTGCCCGAAATACTAGGAAATGACAACACAAAATTCGCGTCGGCCATCATCTATGAACTACAAGAGACGCCGCGGCAAGCCGGCAAGGCAGGGTGAGTTCTGCAGCGCCGCGTCTGGATGTCTGTGTGAGGGCATGTGAGGGGCCGTGGAAGAGGACGGCGGCGGAGGATGGGCTGGCGGCTGGGCACTTGCCGGCTGCCGCATGGGACTGAGAGGACTGAGGAGAGGGAGTCGTTGGCCGGGGAGGCTGCGCCGTACTGCGAGGGGCCATGGAGAGGACGGGCTGGCGGCCGGCGGCTGTCGCATGGGACTGAGGAGAGGGAGCAGGAGATTGGAGCGTTTGGATCTAGTGGAGACGGAAACGGCAGTAAAACACCTAGGTTTTGCAGGGAGATAGTTAGCTGGGCCTCGTGTGCATGCACTTCCAAAGTTCTTTTTACTGGGTTGGGCCTCATGTACTCGTGTGTATGCACGCTGAGTCGCTGATTACGTATTTATTTCGAAAATAATAATAGTCGGTCATTTCGGTCAATTCGGGTTACTTAGAATTGATGACCGAATTTCTAAAGTAATTTTGGTCTTTTCTAGTCTGATACCCAAATTTTTATTGGTCTTTTCGGTCTCGGTCATTTCGGTTTCGGTCTTCTCGGTTACGGTTTTTGGTCTTCGGTTTTTATGCCCACCCTTAATTGTAATTTGTATACCATCTTTGGGATCTTATTCGGGTTTAGCTTGGCCTCCCGAGGCTTGACTCGACTTCATAGCACATGTTTTACCTTAAGGAGTGGTGTATGCATTTTATGTGGGGCGGAAATCTTGGGAAATTTATAAGGAAAGAAACTCCTGAGTGTTCAAGAACAAGCATGATCCTCAATTTATCATCCTTGATGAGATAAACAAGGTGGCAGGGCTTTAGGTCATGGTGGGAGCCAAAAGTTTGAGTGAAATAATGTGGAAAGAATAGTCCTTGATGTAATAAACCTTATTTTCCGTTTTTTCTTGCTTCTAACGGGAACTCTCTCTTACTGAAATGAATGGGGTTATTTTACCCTGGTTCAAAAACAATAGTACATACACGATTACGCATGTGCTTATGTAAGTGAAAATAAACTTAGAAATTCAACTAAGCGTGGTACGTTGACGAGGGTGTAACTCGACAAATCCCTGGGTTGTCCACCCCGAGTTGATTGAGGGGGAGAGAGAGAAGTGTTGGTGATCACGACGGCTGACAAGCGAGGCGACTTACCCAGGTTCAGACTCCCGAAGGATAACACACTACTTCCTGCTTGTCTGATATTGATGGCGAGTAGCGATTACAATGGCGAGATTGCGATCTCGCTAGGGTTTTTGGTGGCGGCTATGAGCGTGTCCTTGAGACGAGCAACCCTCCCGGCCTTTATAGGTAGGCCAGGTTCCGGGTGAACGGTGCCGATGGCAATTACAGATATGGCAAGCTATGCGACCTAACCAACTAGGATTGGGTCACATGATACCGCTAGTAGGCCTTCTGCGGGCCTCTATAAGTTTGGCGCGGCGCAGGTAGCCTCACCGTGGGGTAGTCGAATAGTAGCCCCACGTCAGTAACCCCCGAGTGCTTGGTCGAATCATAGAGTCGGGCAAAGGACTCCTTCCTCCTGGTCACGCCGCCAGTTTGCTTGTTCTTGAGTTTGAACTCGTTTTCTTCAGTCGAAGAGGACACTCCCGATGGGATTACTCTCTGCAGTCGAATTACTTTGATTTGTTCTTGTGTGAATCTTGCTTCTATTCGGCCTGGTGGCTTACTTGTGAATTGATTCAGCCTTCTGGACTTACTTCCTTTTCTTTGTCACCCGAATGATTGTTTCGAGTTCTCGTATCAGTAGCCTATCTTGTTTGTTTTCAGCTGTGAAGCTTACTACTCGAATCGTGCGTTCGAGTTGACCCGCTGCTCCGCGTCTTCTTAAGATTCATTGTCTTGCCGACGTCAGCGATGACGCTTCGTGGCACGCCTCTGCGCACGATGGGACGTGACGTAGTGGGCCCCACTGTCAATGTTGACTGTGGTCAGCAATTGTCACGTCTCTCCGAACTGGGCGCGAAAATTGCGCGGCACGATGATGACGCCTTGATTCCTGTGCATAGTGGACGGAGTGGGCGGCGACGGTTAGTCTCTCCGAACGACACGTGGACGGCTGGATGCGCTTGTGTGGAGCAGTATCTTCGCTGACGGCTGAGATGGATTGTGCACGGCATAAGTACTTCGCCGCGATGCGAGGGCAGGTCATCTTCTCCAATCGTCCGTGCCTCCGTTCCTTGCTCCTCACCATTCTTGCCTCCGTAAGCTCTATTCCATTTGTCCTCCCACCTTCTGCGATCCATCGACGCTATGGGCAAGTCGAAGATCGCCGCTAGCGCCGCCGCCGAAGACGGGGTGATGAAGAAACCCGAGGGCGATTGGCAGAGGTCGACGGTGAAGAAGACGGACCTCGAGCTCCTGCGCGTGCAGGGTATCCTGCCCCCGACGGATGAGGCCACGGTACGTGCTTTGGCAAGGAGGTGTATCCCGCTCCTCGCAAGGGGGAACGCGTGTGCTTCGTGGATTTTCTTCCACGGGGCTTTGGGTTCCCTCTCCACGATTTCGTTCGTGGTCTTCTGTACGCCTATGGGGTTCAGATCCACGATCTGACCCCCAATGGCGTCTTAAGCATCACGAGCTTCATCGTGCTCTGCGAGTGCTTCTTGGGGATCGCACCCCACTGAGCTCTATGGAAGTCGCTCTTCCATGTTTGCAAGAACGTTGGGAAGAGCGGGTTGACGTACCCAGTGGGCGGCTTCGGCATCCAGGTGCGCGGCGACACCGCGTTCTTTCAGATGAAGAAGTCGGACTCCGTCCAGGGGTGGCGGAAGAGGTGGTTCTACATCAGTGTGACCAGGAGGGCCTGGCGCATTTCGACGGCGAACGCGGTTTGCGGAAGACTCGTGCCTGGCCGCACCCGCTCGCCGAGGAGGAGAAGGAGTCCGCGAGGCCTCTGCTGAGCCTGCTGCGCAAGCTCCTCCGGACCCTGGGGTGCGAGTCGGGTGGTGTCTACTTGATGGCCACCTTCTTCCGGCTGCGCGTCCAGCCGCTACGTGCTCGCCCCCACCCGATGTGGGCAGTCGAGGGCGTCAGCGACCAGCCGCTTGACGACGAGGAGGTGGAGACCAAGGTGAGGGGCATTACCAGCCTCCGAGCCGCGGACCCTTGCAACGTCAAGTGTCCGGTCGCTGCTTACGGAGGAGCGAACCCTGTTCCCGAGGTGAGCTTTTGCGTTGTTCTCTTCTTTGCTTGTTTTCTTGATCTTCTGTTTCTTGATTCGACTCTGCTTTGTTTGCTTCAGGGTCGCTCTCTTCTGGTCAGCCTTCCTCCTCTCCCAGAAAACGGACCTCACGATGATTCAAAGTTTGTGGAGGAGGAGGGTGACGATGAAGACATCCCGTCCGCTATCTCTCATAGCGAAGAGGTGGAGGATGATGACGACGAGGAGGAACCCGCGTGGAAAAGGCAGAAGCGGCGAAGTGGTGGCGACTCTGCGACTGCTTCGTCACCCGCGAAGGATGCCGATGTTGACTTGGAGGAGGCTGGCATGTCTTCTTCGGGTGTGCGGTCCCAGGACAACTGGGACGAACCCTTGGCTGCTCCTCCGGTCAGCTCTGCGCCGCCACGCGGGTTCGCTCGGATGTCGTCCGTCTCCCTGGGGAGCGATGATGGCGACGAGGCCACCAGGTTAGTTCCTTTTCCTCCTTCTTCGTCGAGTTGCATTTTCGAGTTTCGAGCTTCGAGTTGATTTTTGCCTTGATTTTGTTCCAGCAACCGCTCTGGCGGCGTCAGCTCCCCTCGTCGCGAAGTGGAGCACACCTCTGCTCCCTCGAAGGAGCTGGTGACCCAGGTGATGGTCGAGGAGCGTGCGCCGACTGGCGGCTTCACGGAACCGAGTCGTGCTCCTCCCGCGACTTCGGATGACGTCGACCTTCTGGACCACGTAAGTCCTTGCTCTTGTTCTTGTAGTCCTGAAATTTCATCGGGTGCGCGAACAGCGCTCCCGATGGGAGTAGCCCCCGAAGGTGTGGGTGACTAGTATAGTCGCCCGCAACTTTATAACTTCTTCTTGTTTTTGCAGCCGCACTACCGCCAGCAGCTTGAGGTTGAAAGAACATTTCTTAATCCCTAGTGTTTTGAGTGTTAGTTAACAATACCAATGATTTACTAATCCTATTGCTAAGTATTTCAGTTTGTGTGAGTTGCATATCACATATCCCAAAGCCAAAATGCAGAGAAAAAGAGTTTCTGGAATTCTTCCCAGAATCGGAATATTGGAGCCGGAAATTTACAGGATCAGAAATTCCGGGTCTCCTATATCTAACAGAAAAATGGCTAAGGAAAAGTCAGGAAGTGGTTCTGATTCAAACCGGAAATTCAGCTCGGAAATTTCACTGACTCGGAATTTCTGAGTCACCCTCAGAAATTTGGCTAAGTCAAGATGTCAAAGTGGTTCTGACTTCAGCCGGAAATTCAGCTCGGAAATTTCACTGACTCGGAATTTCCGAGTCACCCTCAGAAATTTGGCTAAGTCAAGATGTCAAAGTGGTTCTGACTTCAACCGGAAATTCAGCTCGGAAATTTCACTGACTCGGAATTTCCGAGTCACCCTCACAAATTTGGCTAAGTCAAGATGTCAAAGTGGTTCTGACTTCAACCAGAAATTCAATTCGGATATTTCACAGACTCGGATATTCCGGGTGACCCGGAATTTCCGGGTGTCACTTATACCGGAATTTCCGGGTCCTCGAGGCAGCCAACGACCAGATTTTGGGAGGGGGTATAAATACCCCCTCACTCACTCAAGAACAGCCAGCTCTCAGATTTTCTCTCTCCTACTATTCTTGAAAGCTCAAATCAACAAGATCTCCCAATCCCTCCACCCAAATTCGTTGATCTTTAGAGGATTGGAGGAGAAGGCCCGGATCTACATCTTCACCGAAGGGATTTACATTTCCTCCCCATTCACTTGGGGATTTCGTGGCTAGGGTTTCCGGTGGGAAAACCTAGTTCACCATTGTTGTAATCTTGGTGTTGCCTTGACCTTTTGTGGTCCTTGACCTTTTGTGGTCATCTTGAGAGCCCCCAATTAAGTTGTGGGTGCGTGCTCAAGTGTTTGTAAGGGATTCGATCTCTGCCCTAAAAGGGGATCAATAGTGGAAGGTGGACTCGCAACCTTTGTGGTTGAGTTCATCGGAGAAGAAGGTGAGCCTTTGTGGCGTTGCGGCTAACCTGTTGTGGTAGCGCACACCTCTCCAAACGAGACGTACACCCTTGGGTGGAACTCGGGATTACATCTTCGTCTCCGCGTGCTTCACTCGGTTCCCCTTATCTTTGCTCCCTTACTTGCTTGTCTTGTTAGCTTGTTTATCTTGTTATTTCTTAGATTGTCATTTAGGTAAATTCACCGTAGTTGCATATCTAGAGAATTTACTTCGTGTTGAGCCTAAATTTGAAAAGACCTAAAATTTGTAATAGCACCTATTCACCCCCTCCCCCTCTAGCCTTGTTCAAGTGGTATCAGAGCCTTGTTCACTTTTAGGGCTTAACCGCCTAAGTGCAACGATGACGGAATCCGATGCCGAGAGGGCCGCTCGTGAGAAATTAGAGGCCGAGAAGGAGGCGTTAGCCAAAGGGGCAACCATGGCCGATCTTATTGATATGAGATCGTCCTTGGAGGCCCAACTCCTCAAGATGAATGAGATGCTCATGACACTCTTGAAGTCTAAGGAGCCCGAGGCTACTTCTCCCTCTCCTCCTCCTAAGGAGCATGTTGAGAACTCTAAGGAGTCATCTTCGGATGGGTCTAAAGATGTTACTCCAAGTGTTTCCCTCGGGAAGGCGGAAAATGATGAATCACCTAGCTCCTCTAACACCCCCAAAGGAGAGGAATTTCATAATGTCAACCATAATTACTCTCCTAACCCTCCTATCCCTCACCCTCATGTAAACTTTAGAAGTGATCCTCCTAAGCTTAAACCTACTCATTTCTCTCAATGGCAATTTCTAATGAAGTCTCATCTATGTAGTGCCTCCATTGAGCTATGGCGCATCATTGAAGAAGGATACAAGGCCCATGATCCAACCAACTTGACAAGAAGAGAGGTGGTTGATAGCCAACTCAACGCCACCGCTCTTCATCAACTCCAAATGGCCGTTGGAGAGAAGGACATGGCGCTCATTCATCAATTCTCCACCGCCAAAGAAGTTTGAAATGCTCTTTCCGACATCTTCGTCGGGAATGAGAGCATGAAAAAGAACCGGTTGAACGGATAGACGTCGCCTAGAGGGGGGGGGGGTGAATAGGCGATTTAAAACTTTTTCCGAGGAGCCGGAATATCCGGTCCAAGAATGACCCGAAAATTCCGGTATGCTTGATAAAGACGGAATAAAACTAGAGGTTTACTTTAACAAGCATACAACCTAGATATAAATACTAGGCTCACCTATGTGCACCAACAACTTATGCTAAGCCATACAAGTAACAAGGTGATAGCAACATATATGACTTCAAGCACGAAGGCTATCACAATGTAAAGTGCATAAGTAAAGAGCTCGTGTATAGTAATAACCGAGGCACGCGGAGACGAGGATGTATTCCCGAGTTCCACCCAAAGGGTGTACGTCTCGTTTGGAGAGGTGTGCGCAACCACAACAGGTTAGCCGCAATGCCACAAAGGCTCACCTTTTTCTCCTGATGAACTCAACCACAAAAGGTTGCGAGTTCACCTTCCACTATTGATCTCATTTTGGAGCGGAGACTGAATCCCGTACAACTCTTGAGGCACACACCCAAAACTTAATTGGGGGCTCCCAAGTCTTGAGGCACACACCCACAACTTAATTGGGGGCTCTCAAGTGACCACAAAAGGTCTTGGCCACAAAAGGCCGGCCACAAAAGGCGTCTAGGGTCCAAAGACCCAAGAGTAACAAGCTCACAAGTATCACCACCATGAATCCTCGTGGAGGGCTCAAACCGATGCAAATGCAATGGCAAGAGCACACAAAGTGCTCAAGTCCTTCACTCTCAAATTCCAACACAACAACAAATGTTTATGGGGGAATAAGAGAGGAAGAACAAAGGAAACTACAAAGGAGTCAAATCCTTCACTCCTAAATCCCACCAAAAGCAACTAGTTCTTATGGGGGGAGAAGAGAGGAAGAACAAAGAAGAAGAACCACAAAAGAACTCCAAGAACTAGATCCACTAAGTTCCCCTCACTTAGAGGAGAGATTGATTGGTAGGATTGTAGATCTAGATCTCCTCTCAACTTTCCCTAAAGAATATGAAAGATTCAATGGAGGGATTGAGAGGGAAATGAGCTTTCCAAGGTCAACAATGGAGTAGGAGAGAGGGGAAAAACGTGCTGCCTTGGATTGGCTGGGGAAGAAGAAGGGGAGGGGTATTTATACCCCTCCAGGAAATATAGCCGTTGGCTGTTTCGACACTCGGAAATTCCGGTATAAGTGAGACTCGGAAATTCCGAATCCATGAAATTTCCGAGCTGAAAATCCGGATGGAGTCAGAAGCAAAACCAAACTTTTCCTTAGCCATTTCTGGAGGACATTTCTGGGAGCACTCGGAAATTCCGGTAGACGGAAATTTCCGAGCACAATTTCCGGTTCGAGTCAGAACCAAAAGTCCTTCTTTCCTTAGCCAAAACTGGAGGGCTTTCTGGGTGCACTCGGAAATTCCGGTAGACGGAAATTTCCGAGCACAATTTCCGACTGGAGTCAGAACCCTTTTTCTCCTTTCCTTAGCCGTTTTCTTGGATGAGCTGGGGAACCGGAAATTCCGGTAGAGCGGAATATCCGGCCCCAATAATCCGAAACAGCAAAACACCGAAACGAAAACTGCTATAACATTTGCATATGAACTCCAAATGAGGTGAGACCAATTTTGTTGGAAATATTGCATCCCATAAATAGAGTAAAATCACCACACATGGCAAGGTGTGGGACTTTCCTCATGGTAGAACCGACAATATTTCCGCCACCGGAAACGCAACAAGTTGTCCAAAGTAAAACCGATTTCGATGAACAAGAGCTTGACATGGAGATGAACCAAGCTCTAACTCCTCACCAACATAAAAGCCAAATAAGAACCAAGAAACATGATATGCCAAGTATGCAAAGGTTTGAGCTCTCCACAACGATGCGATCAAGTTACTAACTTGAGAGCCCCTCTTGATAGTACGCCTATCTATCCTATAGCCCTATCAAGATCATACCTTTGCCTTGAGCATTCCACTTGAGTTGGATGATGACTATCTTGATCTCTTCAAGTGGATCATCTTTCTTGAATGCGCGTCCAAGCACATGCTTGATGAAGACTTCTCCAAATACTCCCCCATGATCACAATGGGGGAGTCTCGCTTAGCTTCATCTTCATGTATCCATTGCAAGCACCAAGCATAGGATCTCTTCAAGAAGCTTCTCTTGGTCTTGGTCCTGCACATCTCACCTTGATGACGATCACCACATGACGTCATCCTCCATGAGCTATATGAAATCTTCATTTGATCCAAGCCCATGGGAAGATACCTAACCTCATATAAAGATACCACACACACATATATCATGGGTTAGTTCACAAAGCTATGCGGACAAGTGTTTACCATCCCAAGAGATACATGATCGCTCTTGGTACATCTTGTAGCTTTGTGTGTTGATCAACATCTTGATCAACCTTGTATCTTCCAACATTTCTTCACTAATATGATGTCTTGAATCCTTCAAGACATACTTGCAATATGCTCCACTCAACACATAAGCTTCAAGAGTCCAACACATGAACTCCACAATTCCATGGACATGATCTATAATGATATCTCAATGCAAACATTAGTCCATAGAGATTGTCATTCAATTACCAAAACCACACATGAGGGAAAATGCTCTTTCACCGGTATGATGCCTTATGCAATGAGGTGGAAGGGTTCTACAAGTTGGATGGAGAAAGCCACGAGGACATGTACCGGAGGTTGGTGTTGGTTGCCAACTCCGTCAAGAACCTCGAGGCGGTCTACATTGATGACGCTTGGATCAAGAGGAAGTTTGTGACCGCTCTCTTGCCCTTTGAGGAAACGGATTTGAAGACACTCCAAGGGAGACATGACTTCGCAAAGATGACATCCAATGAAGTCATGCAAGAGATGACCGCATACAAGGTGGCCTCCAAGATTGCACAAGATGCAAGAGCTAGAGCCATAGGGATGCACAAGCATGCCTCAATTGGCTTGAAGGCCACCGTTGAAGAAGAGGATGAAGATGAGTATGATGATCAAGTCGAGCTATCTAGTGAGACCCTCTCAAGTACTCTTACTCAACACATGGGTCTTGCGGCAAGAACTTTTTGGAAGAACCCCGGAAGGGCCAAAGCGAGGATTGACTAGAAGTTTCCCTCCAATGGAGGAAAGCCATTCAACAAGGTGAGGCTTTGCTATAATTGTGATGACAAAAGCCACTTTGTTGCAGATTGCCCATGGGAGAGAAGAGAGGATCATGGTGGGAGGCTCGTGGCCAAGATGAAGGGCAAGGGGCCCATTCCCATGAAGAAGCCCTACTTCAAGAAGAACCAAAAGATTGTCTTGGTAACTCAAGAGCAATATCTCATCGATGATGAAGATAGTGACAAGGAGGATACTCCAACGCAAGTGGCCGCACTAGCCATTTCTTCCACACCTCCATCACTCTTCTCCTCACCAAACGAGAGCCCCATCATCAAGAATGCAAGATGTCTTATGGCAAAGACATCTGAGGTAAAATTGTCCCCCACCTCCATATCCCATGACATTGATGATGATATGAGCCTAGAAGTAAAGGAAGAAATTATTGCTTTTGATAAATTCATGACTAACTTGCAAGGAGAAGGAAATAAACACTTTGGATCAATTATGAGTCGTATAGGTGAGCTTGAGGATGAGCTTAAATTAAAAGGTGAGATTGAGAGAGAGGATGCACACGCTAAGGTGTCCCTCCAATCCTCTCTCGAAGATGAACAAGAAGCTCATGCTCTCCTCAAGGAGCAACTTGCTAAGATCACTAAGGATCGTGATCTCTACTTTGCTAAATGTAAAATTGTGCAAAATGAAAAGTCCGAGCTTGTAGTTGCTCATGCTAGACTTTGCGAAGCCTTCGAGTCACTTGAAAATACTCACAAGGTATTGACAAGTGATCACGAACGTCTACTCAAGTCTCGTGATCAACTCCAAACTCGGATATCTATTCTTGAGAAACCTAGTACTTCTACTCCTTTGAATACTAATGCAAGTGTTGTCAAGGATAAAGCTAGGATCTTGTTTGTTCCCTCCATGGCAACCGAGCCCAAGACCTCCCTTGATAAAGGCAAGGGGACAATCACTACTCCTGTTCATGAGCGAGTGCCCCACAAGGGTAAGGAAGGTCTAGGCTATGTCGCTAAGGAGAAGAAGAAGATGATCAAGAAGAAGACCAAACCCGCACAAGCTAAGAAAGATGATATCGCAAGTGGAAATGCCACAAGGGGCACTCCCACTCGTGATGACTTTGCGGTCATATCTAACCCCAACTATGCTTTATATGTTGATTATTATGGGGATGTCCATGCTAGATACATTGGTCCTTTTGATGGTTACATTGAATATGCTATTTGGGTCCCAAAGACCCTTGTTGCTAACCAAAAGGCACCCATTGCAAAATGGGTACCTAAACCAAAGAATTGATTGTGTGTAGGGACTTGATTCCGGAGGATCGAAATGGATAATTGATAGTGGGTGCACTAGTCATATGACCGGAAGTAAGGAAATTGTAACGGAGTTGAAGCCTAATGATGATCAAATGACCGTTACATATGGTGACAATTCAAAGTCTAAGGTAATAGGGCTCGGCAAGGTGGTAGTGGCACCGGACATCACACTTGTGAATGTTTGGCTTGTCGAGTCCCTATGTTTCAACTTGATCTCCGTTCATTCTTTAACTTGTTTGGGTTATACCGCTGTCTTCGAAAAGGAGATGGTTATCCTCATGCGGAGCAAGTCTCTCAATGTGTCTTTCGTTGGGTACATTGAGAATGGGCTCTATGTGGTTGACTTCTCCGGAGTCACCACTTCCCATACAATGTGCCTATTCGCAAAGGCGGACTTGGGTTGGCTATGGCATCGCCGACTAGCCCATGTCAACATGAGGACTTTGCAAAATCTCCACAAGGGTGGCCATATCCTAGGACTAAAAGACCATGTTTCTTTCTCGAAGGATCGAATGTGTAGGGCTTGTGTTGAAGGAAAAATGCATGACATACACTATCCAAGCAAGACCATCATTTCCTCAAAAAGGGTTTTGGAGCTTCTCCATGTTGACCTCTTTGGTCCCATTCCGGAAGCTAGTCTTGGTGGCAAGAAATTTTGCTTGGTGATTGTTGATGACTATTCAAGATACACATGGGTTTTCTTCTTCAAGTCGAAGATGGAGACTCAACAAACTATCATTGACTTCTCCAATGAAGCTCAACGTCAACACATTGTCTCTATCTTGGTGATAAGAAGTGACAACGGGTCCGAGTTCAAGAACTACACCTTAAACGAGTTCCTTAGTGAAGAAGGGATTCACCATCAATATTCCGCTGCTTATACTCCCCAACAAAATGGTGTTGCCGAAAGGAAGAATCACACTCTTATTGGGATGGCAAGGTCGATGATGGCCGAGTTCAAGTCCCCTCACAACTTTTGGGCCGAAGCCGTCAACACCGCTTACCATTCATCCAACCGACTCTTTTTCCGCAAAGGACTAATGAAGACCCCCTATGAAGTGCTTACCGGGAACAAGCCCAATATCTCTTACTTCCGAGTTTTTGGTTGTAAGTGTTTTTATCTCATCAAAGGTGTTCGTTTAGGAAAGTTTGAATCTAAGTCTCTTGAAGGGACATTTGTGGGCTACGGGTCAGAATCCCACACTTATAGAGTCTATGATAAGGCCTCGCGCATAATCATAGAAGCTTGTAGTGTGGTGTTCGAGAAGAATGACGGCTCCCTTGTGGAGCAAAGTGGTGTTTCCGTTGTAGGTGATGATCAACCTCAAGATGCTATCCGAAGAATGGGGTTGGGAGTCCACCGCCCCGTTGAACTCTATTATGAGATCACACAACAAGGATCAAGTTCTTCACAAGTGGTGGCCACCCCAACACAAGAAACACCCATCGACAACACCGTGCCCAATACGCTTAGCCAAGAAGAAGCACAAGATTCTCCAGCTGCTCCTGGAATTTCCGGAGGGCCGGAAAATCCGGTTCAAACTGGAGTCGGAAAT
The DNA here is from genome assembly GCA_026929855.1 of Poa annua. NCBI lineage: Eukaryota > Viridiplantae > Streptophyta > Magnoliopsida > Poales > Poaceae > Poa > Poa annua. Next base: position 93,986,307 of record CM049428.1, on the reverse strand, counting down.
TCCGGTGATTTGGAATTTCTGGTCCATACTGAACCCGGAATATCCGGTCCTGCTGACATTCCCGGTGGCAGCTCGCAGCAAGGCCAAGATCAACCCTCTCCTTCACCAATGGACATCACTCCAATGGTTGATCAAGGCCATCAAAACAGTCAAGGCGGAGACATGAATGATCAAGATGATCAAGCGATTCCTCCCACCACTCGGAGGGAAATCGAGATCTGCCGTTTGAATAGGGTTGTCACCTCACAAGAACTAAGAGCTCTATCTCTTGACAAGGTGCTTCGTGATGTGAGAAGCAAGGTCTCTACCCGAAGACAACTTGCAAGCTTTAGTGAACATCAAGCTCACATCTCCATGGTGGAACCCAAGGTCTTTGAAGCTCTTGAAGATAAAGATTGGCTTGATGCTATGCATGAAGAGCTCAACAACTTCGAGCGCAACAAGGTGTGGAAGTTGGTGGAAAGACCCAAAGATTGCCGCAACGTTATCGGCACCAAGTGGATTTTCAAGAACAAGCAAGATGAACATGGCATGGTGGTGAGGAACAAGGTAAGATTGGTGGCTCAAGGTTACTCCCAAATTGAAGGCATTGACTTTGGAGAAACCTATGCTCCCGTGGCTCGACTTGAGTCAATTCGTATTCTTCTTGCTTATGCCACTCATCATAACTTTAAGTTGCAACAAATGGATGTCAAATCCGCTTTTCTAAATGTTCCACTAAATGAACTTGTTTATGTTAAGCAACCACCGGGGTTTGAAGACCTCAAGTATCCGAACCATGTCTAAAAGTTGGATAAGGCACTCTATAGCCCAAAACAAGCCCCACGAGCGTGGTACGAGAACCTTAGAGAACTACTTGTAGACCGTGGATTCCAAGTTGGGGAAATCGACCCCACACTTTTCACCAAGAAAGTTAATGGAGAGCTTTTCATTTATCAATTATATGTGGATGAAATTATATTTGGATCGACTAACAAAGCATTTAACGAAGAATTCTCTAAGCTTATGACTGACAGGTTTGAGATGTCTATGATGGGTGAGATGAAGTTTTCCTCGGATTTGAGATCAAACAATTGAAGGAAGGAACGTTCATCAACCAAGCAAAGTACATTCAAGACATGCTCAAGAAGTACATGTGGCTTGAGATCAAGGGTGCCTCTACCCCAATGCAAACCAAATGCCACCTTGAGCTCAACCCCAAGGGTAAGGATGTGGATCAAAAGGTATACCGCTCCATGATTGGATCTCTCCTCTACCTTTGTGCATCTAGACCGGATATAGTGCTAGCCGTAGGAGTGTGTGCAAGATATCAGGCGGCTCCTAAAGAAAGCCATGATATGTCGGTCAAGAGGATCTTTAGATATTTGGCTTATACCCCAACCTTTGGATTGTGGTACCCCAAGGATGCAAATTTCTCATTATGTGGGTACACGGATTCCGGATTGGGCGGGAGATCAAGATGATAGGAAGTCAACCTCCGGCGCTTGTCAATTTATTGGGAGGTCCTTGGTAAGTTGGTCTTCTAAGAAGCAAAATTGTATATATCTATCCACCGCCGAAGCCGAGTATGTTGCCGCCGCAAGTTGTTGCACTCAGTTGCTATGGATGAGGCAAACTTTAAAGGAGTACAGAGTCGATTGTGACAAAGTGTCTCTTCTATGTGACAACGAAAGTGCCATCAAGATTGCCTACAACCCGGTGCAACATTCAAGAACCAAGCACATTGAGATCCGCCATCATTTCATAAGAGATCATGTGGCCCGAGGAGACATTGACTTATCATATGTGGCCACAAGGGATCAATTGGCGGATATCTTCACGAAGCCCCTTGAGGAAGGAAGGTTTTTCTTTTTGAGGAATGAGCTAAATATCATTGATTCGAGGTCCTTAGCTTGATCGCTTGCACACTCACCTATGGCGTAATTGCATCTTATCGTGTTTAGATGTAGGCATGGAAATAGGGGGAGTGCGGTCCTAATACATTGGACCATCCCTCCCCCCATTATGCCGATAACAAGTGCTCTTTTATCTCTATATTCATTCTTATGACTAATGAGCTAAAACGACGAGTATTGGTTATGTACCCAAGATACATCTTCGCGGTGACATGCCTTACACTCCTACATGGTGGCCTCGGCCACCGACCTCTTCTCTTTGAAGAGTTTGTTTTATTGTTGCTATTTGCCCTCCTTTTCATGCATGTGGGAAACCTACTCAACTTGGCGCTTTATGTTTCGATTTGGTAGTTGTGAGTTGAGTATGGTGTACCAATGACAGTTTGGAATTCTATCCCAAGCCTACTTCCCCCTGAAAACACTTCTCTCTATTGCACACAAGTCATCCGTTTGAAAACTGGGATTTTAGTTCAGCAGGTCGGAATATCCGGTTCATTTATGAATCGGAATATCTGGTGACTCGGAATTTCCGGTGTAAGTTACACCCGGAATATCCGGTCGGGCGGTTTGTCTATAAAATATCAGGGCAGGCTCGGGGTGAAGGGCTCATTCGTGCCCTTCTTCCACCCCCGACCTCTCTCTCCTCCAACCGCCGCCCCTGCTGCTCCAAGATCCCTCCGGAGCACTCCGACCGCCGGGGAACCTCTTTCTCGACCGGATCTGCTCCTCCTCCGCCCCGGGAACTCACTCCTCCAAGCAATGGCCTCAATGGATGAGGGTAACTCCACTTTTCCTCTTCCTTTTGTGCTTACACTAGGATCTTGATGTGGAGTTATTTGTTTCAAGATTGCTTGGTAGAGATTCTTCCTAGCATCATTCCCTGCCATCTACATACATTAGTTTTGCATTGTGTTGGATCGATCTAGTTTTAGACCAAGTCAATCTCAGATCTGCACTGTTTCTGTTTGGGTCGGAATTTCCGACTCAGCCTGACTCGGAATTGAAGGAGATATGCCCTAGAGGCAAATAAATAAGTAGTATTTATTGCATTATCTCATAAGTTTATAATAGGTTTGTGTATTATGCTATAACTGTATTAATCGGAATTATTAATACACGTGTGATACATAGACAACCAGGTCCCTAGCAAGCCTCTATATGAGCTAGTCCATTGGGCAACAGTTGATCGAGATTCCCGATCAAGGACAATGACGTCGGTTGACAATGGGGTCATCTTGTTAGTTGAATAAGGTGATGGACATACGCAAAGTATTGCAATAAGATCATATTATGATGTTTGTCATTTGCAATAGATAAGAATATGAAAGCTTATTCCTTAGACCGTGAGACCGTACTTATTAATGCTTCGTAGGGGTGCTTTGAGAGCATCAAACGTTGTGTCTTATATAGCATGACAATAACGGTGTCCATCTTGGGTATTCCGAAAGAGCATCAAGACGTAAGGATCAAGAGCGGGATTTGTTCATTCTTGTAATGGAAAGATACTCTGGGCCCACTCGGTGATATTGCATCTATATAGCTGCGCAGCTTATGACTGGGTCATGGAGATGCAATATCGCAGACGAGTTAATAACCTTCGTCGGTAACGAGATACAACAAAGACATCGGTGTGTCTACGATCATATCTCGGACAAGGTAGTATCGCAGAGACAAAGGGAATGAATATCATATTTATGGTTCAACGACGATATTCGTAGAATGCACAGGGGTTGTCATATACATCCAGGTATCCCTGACGGTCATTGGTGAGCGGAGTGTCTCGACCATGTCTGGAGTGTTCTCGAACCGTAGCGTAACAAACTTAAGGTCTTAACGACACCGGGAGATAGGTTCCAGAATATTATATGAATTTGTTGGAGAGAGAGAAATGATCCGGAAAGAGTTCCGGTGGTCCGGAAGGAGTTCCGGGGAGGTCTGGAATGGTTCCAGGAATGTCCGATAGTTGTTCTGGTGGTCCGAAAGAGTTTTCGGAGTCACGGGATATTGAATTATATATAATATATTAATTATGAATTAATGGGATTTTTATATTAATTTAATATTAATTAAATAAAGGAAAAAGGGGGGCTCCCACCTACATGGGCCCTAAGAGGGCCCAAGAGGGGGGAGCCGCACCACCAAAGGGGGTGGGCCCCATGGGGGGTTCGGCCGGCCCATGGTGGGGGCGCACCACCCCCTCTCATCCTTTAGTCCCACATGGGGGAGCCAAGGGGTTTGCACACCCCCTCCCCCCTTTATATAGCAAGGCATATTAATTGGATTAATTCATTGGAAAATACAATTAATTCCCGATTTCTCTCTCGATCTCGTGGTTCCCAAGTTGGAGCCACGCCGAGCTGAAGAAGGGGGAATCTCTCTCCACCTAAGCTATACCGCTGAGCACCGTTGCTCTGCGGGATTCCAGATAAGTTCTACCCCTGCGATTTCAGCTGGATCTGAATGACCGGGGGTTGTCGCTAAGCTCCTTATGTTTGTGAGTGCTCGGAGGTAACTCCTTTTGAGTAGCCTGGGCGACGTCGTCTCGCCCCTGCAGCCGCCGCGCCCCTCTCCCCTCTGCCGCCGGCGCACCACCTCTGGTGCTGGTGCTCTTCCTTCTTCCGCCCGACGCCCGTCGACGCAGATCATCGTCGACACCCCGGCGTCATCGTCTTCGTCATCGCGGCAAGTTCTTCGCGACCTCGAGGTCGGCTTCGTACGACTTCATCGTCAACGCTTGTGCGGGAGCGTAATCCCCGCTATCGGTCTACATGGAGGTAATGTAATGTAACGCCCCGGGATTTATCCCCTTTTAATTTGGTGTGTTTTCTTTTTTTGCATCGACATGACATTGCATTTCATCTCATCATTTTAATTTGTTGCATTTAAATCATTTTTCCCACGATTAAATTTAAATGCATTTCAAATTAATTAAAAATGTGTTTTTTTCAAATCTTTTAAAAATGTTAAAAACTAGTTTATTAAATTGTCTATTCAAAACTAAAAATATTTTGTAAAGGTTTCGTATTCAAATTCCTCTTCGTTTTGGTTTTAAAAATATAAATCAGAAAATAATAAACGGGTGAGAAATAAAAAGCCCAAGCCCATCTAACCCCAAACCCTAGGTTTTGTCCCCTGAAAACTTTTCCCATCCCCCTGAAATTTTTGCAGCCGCCCCCTCCATCTTTTTCCTTTTCTCTTTTTTCCCCCTTCTTTTCTTTTTCTTTCCTTCCTTTTCTTTTTTTTCTTTCCCTTCCTTCCTTTTCTCTTCTTCCTCACGAGCCGCACGAGAGAAAAAATCCTTCCCGAGCTCCCCCGTGCCCTGCTCGCCGGCCAACTCCGGCCCGCTGCCCGCGCCACCGGCCGCCGCCCGCTGTCCCCGCCGCCGCGCCGCTCTGGCCGCACGCGCGCCGCACGCCCCGCCTCCGGCCGCGCCCGCCGCCGCCTGCGCCTCCCGCTGCCGCACGCGCGCGCCCCCGCGTCGCCCTCCGCCGCGCCGCTCCGGCCCCCGCCGCGCCGCACCGGCCCTGCGCCTTCCCGGCCTCCCGCGTCCGACGCTGCGCCTCCCGCGCCGTTCCCCGCGCCCGGCCTCTTCCGAGCCGCCTTCCCCGCGCGCCCGCGCGCCGCCTACGCCGGCCGCCGCGCCGCCCGCTCCCCGGCCGAGCTTGCCGCCCCCTGCTCCGCCCTCTCCTCCTCGCGTCGCCCGTGCGCCTCCCGCTCGCCTCCACCCGAGCTCCTCCGCGCACCGCAGCGCCGCGCCCTTGCTCCATCCGGCCGCTGCGCCCTGCTCCTTCCGGCAGCCGCGCCCACCGCGAGCCGCCTCCCGGCGCCGCCTCCAGTAGTCCCACGCAGCGCCTCTACACCGCAGCGCCGCCTCCCTGCGCGCAGCGCGCTGCCGCGACCGCGCGCCCCCAAGCCACGCCGCGCCGCCACCCCGAGCTCCGCTCCTCGCGCGCCTCCGCTCGCCCACCTCCAACCGACGCCCCGCGTCCCCGCGCGCTCCCCGCCGCTGTGCGTTTCGTTCGCGCCACGCCGCCGTCCTCGTTGCCTCCTCTTCCGGCCGTGTGCATGCCGTCTCCGTCCGGTGGCGTCCCCGCATCCGGCGCTCGCAAGGTGTTCGACAAAATGTCCACAAGAACTTCGTCGCCACTTTTGTCCGAGTTGTCCACCCTTCGTGGTGTTGCTACGTGCGAGTGCTCCTTTCGGTGCCGCGTTGCCGCGACTGCACATGTTCGTGTTTCCGCGCCCGCCCGTGCGCGCTTTCTTCCGGTGTCCGATTACCGTGCTCCTACATGCCCCGACTACCCGACCACTTCCACGACACCGACAAACGACGATGCCCCGGTTCTGCGACGACTACTTCCCCGACGACGACTACTTCCTCTACGGACCGAAGACGTCGGTTTCGAACCCTATCTCTCCCGATCCAACGTGCGGACCCAAACCCTAACCCTATGCCTACTTTATAAAATGTCATATATCTTGTGCATATCGTATCATAATTACATGTGTTGCATCTCTTGGGTTGCGGGTTTAGCAAATCACCTAAATAATAATTATGGAATGTGTGGGGTAATAAATATATAATGCCCTATTCCATTTAATTTAATTAGAGCATCCATGCCATGTGTTGCCATGCTAACCAACATTTAATATTGCTGGTAAATAAATAATTTGCACCTAAATATTAATTGTCGGAATCCCGGTTCCGGTTAATTTGGATTAAGTGCATCTTGCAATGCATCTTGCCATGTCATGCATCATTCTCGCATGAGCATGCTGGATCTTTTGCCGTAGTTGTAAAATGCATCTTTTACGCTTTCCAGTGTTTGTTGCTTCTTCGCGGATAAGACGTTGAGATGTGTGAGCAACGACAAGATCTACTTCCATGCGGGATTCCAGGCAAGCAAAGTTTGCTTGTTTACCTATACATTGTCTTTCATTCCTGCCGTTGATCTCTGCTACCCTAGTTATTCGATTCTTTATCGTGATCCCATCACATGTTTATCCTGCAGCCTATACAGCTTTATCCCCACATCCCATCACCTGTTGAATGTTTATCTGTTAGACTTGCGAGTCGTAGCGCATGCTTAGAGTTGTTTGTGCGAGTCGTCTGTTGGTCCTATGTTTCATCTGCTTAGTATGATAGAATTATTTTACCTTAATAAAATGTTGTCTTATATTGGGTATTATAATTAAAAGATAAGGCACCAGGCGGAAGGCCTTGCGAGGTGCTTTGTTCTGCTCAGTGTCGACCTAGGAACTGAGATTTTGTCCTCGGATCCAATTTTGAGCGCACTAACCACTTGTGGGAGGCCCTATGGAGCCCCCCTCGACTTTGAACGGATCTACAGCTTGTCCATGTGCCGCAAGTAGTTCGGGTTTTCCATTTGCTCATATCCATGTGCATGATGATTATGATTGATGAGAGGTTACTTGATACGGGGGGTCATATAGGGGTGGTGCGCGCGAAACGGACAGTTCCTACTGTGGTTTGAGCCGCATGGCGCGTGGACACAAACTAATGAGTCCGCAATTGAGATTCGGCCGGACTCCTGACGCGGGTAACAACTCATATGGGTGGCACTTGGACTTGCTGTAGTGAAGGAATAAGTCGTCTTGAGAAGCCCTGATGCTTGCTTGGGTTGATCATGCGAGTATGGGTACAGTAGTGCACCCCTGCAGGGTATAATCTTATCGATGAGCCGTGTCCACGGTTATGGACGACTTTGGTGATGATGCTGGCTAACAAGATCTAGACAACTTACACCTAATTAATGTTTATTAATTTGACTAGTAATATAGAATTACTTTCACCATAACTGGTAACTAAAATTGTTCAATGTGTGACTTTCCCGAATTGCTTCCTCATACTTGGTTGAGGGGGTTAATTCGAGAATGGGTTATGTTTGGTGTTAGTTGTAGATGTTTACCTTATGCGCTCTCTTATCCCTCTCTGATTAGACGGAAGTTCTAGCGTGTCTCTTTAGGTTGCTAGTGCTGCTGCCGCTAAGTCCACCTCCCCTATATTTTGGGAGATGGTGTAGAAAGTAGGCAAGTCGGTTTTGCTTGCCAGGGAGTGCCCTGACCCTCTTTTGGGTTATGCTTTATGTGCAGTTATCAGGTTTGAAGTCCGACGCCGTTAGCTTGGGAATCCCTCCGGCTTGGCTGGGCAGGGATATGTCGCCATCGCATATCTTCAGGACTCTTAGTCCAGTTTGCTTCTTATCCGTAGTCGGATACTATTCTGCTTCCGCTGTCATTTGAATCTTTGTATTGTATCATTTGTATCTTGACTCGTTCTAGTCGTTGTTGTAATATTACCTTTGTTGTATTTATGGATGTATCGGAACTGTTGTAATGTTATCACAATTCCACCCACATAATGCGCATGTTTCGGCGTGCACATTATGTCTGGTGGGCGACCTAAAATCGTTATTATGCAGATTTCGGCGGGAACGCTTAAATCTACATAGTCCCGATTTTAGGGCGTCACATGTAACCCGTTCCGCCACCGTTATCACATGTACTAGATAGATAGATCCTGGCTAGTTAGGGTTTCGTTCGCTAGAAAAATTATTGTTTTCTGCACCGTAACCCCTTCAGGAATTTCCGGTCCACCGGAATTTCCGGTTAAGTTTGAATCGGAATTTCCGAGCTGAACACGGCAGTTTTAAGATTAACTCATGTTTAACTACATATGATTCATCAAATGCCTACCTAATGTGTGTATCCTCTCCTGACTTGTGTGCACTTACCTATTGCTACCCACTATGCTCAAATTCACAGGTTCTAGTGAGAGTCCGTCCGCTGGGGCATCAAGGAACACCTCAAGGGCACCTGTTCACAAGACCCCTGTCAACAAGGGTAAGGTTCCTGCCTCCTCAAGCAATCCACCTGTTCAAAGGAAGAAGAAAGCTGTTGCTAGCAAGCCACCATCCAAGAAAAGGAAGAATGCTCCCATTCCTCAACGTCAGACCTATTCAAAGATGAACTCTGTTGAATACTCTCAGCTCAGACAAGGGGATTGGTACCTTAGGCCAAGGGACAACACTCTGGATGATCGCAGCTTTTGGTGTCAAGAGCAAGAGCACATACTCGTGGACCTCTACTACTCTCTGTCGAAGCCCATTCGGCCTATGCATCCGTTTGACCTTGCAACTCTGCAGAAGAAAGCCTCCTTTGTTGAAGCTATACATCTTGTCAAGACTATGGGCTTGGAGAGGCTAGTGCTCACTCGTTGTCCTTACAACTCTCAGCTTGTGATGCAGTTCTTTGCCACTCTAGTAATCAAGGGTGACTCAAAGAAGACAATTAAGTGGATGACTGGTGAATCTTTCTGTGGGTCCAACTTTGAGGAGTTTGCCAAGGTTTTGGGCTACAAGTTTGATGGTGACAATCCTCAAGGCTATCGCATGCACCACCCTTACAAGATCAACAAGAAGCAGACCGTGCACTTATATGGTGAGAGAGCCACACCCGACAATTCTCGAGACTTGCTTCCTATTTATGATGTTCTTGTGCGCATCCTCCGTGAGAACATTGCACCAAGTGGTGGCAACAACGACAATGTGGTGACCCCTCTATGTAACTTGCTCCTTCATGCCAACCGCATTGTGGAGGACCCTGGCTCTGATGAAGACTGGAGTGTGGATGTTATGGATTACATCTACAATGAGATGTATGAAGCCATGACCACTAGAGTCACTATCCCCTATGCTCTTTACATCATGAAACTCATCAAGTCAAGTTTCCTGACTATAACTTCAGTGGCGATGAGTTGGAGCCGCATGACTTCAAGAAACTATATGAGAAGAAGATAGTGGTCAAGCCTCCTCATGTGCCTTGTTCTAGCTCAGCTCAGGGTGGATCTTTTATGGGTGATGCTAGGAGGGATGCTGCTCCTACTTATGTCCCAGCCACTCATGCGAAGGTGAAGAAGCTGAATTGGTTCCAACGCAACATCCTGTGCATGAATGTGGACATCCGCAAGGAGCAATACACCGCATACAAAGATCGTCGTCAGCTGGCCTACAATCAAGACTTGATCCTTCATCATGTGTCTGGCTCTCCTGCTCCTGCCGATCTCTCTGATCCCCCGACCTTTGCTCAGTGGAACCAGGGTTCTTTGGCTCCGTGGACTCAGATTGACCATGACCTTGGCGGGAGCTCGTACACCACTGGACATGATTATGATGATGATGATGATGAGGAGGCTGAGTATGAGGAGGATGAGGATGATGATGATGATGAGGAGACCCCCTTGGACTGAAGACTTTCACGGGACGTAGCATCGCTCCTCTTGCTTTTTGGCGTTTAGATGCCAAAGGGGGAGAAGTTGCTCTAGTAGGACTTCGGGGATTTGCAGGGGCTTGGGCACAGGCATATGCGTTTACCATTTATTTGCGCTTGTGTCCATTTATCTTATTTGTGGTTATTTGTTGAACTCTTTTACTATCTATGTGTGATGACTATGTGTATTGAGACAATGTTATGCTTTCATTATCCTATGGTTGAGACTTCAAATTTATTTTGTTGGTATTTTCTTCATATCCTATATACACAAGGTATGAAAATCTATCTAGTCTCAAATGCTACCATAACCTTACATTTTGTCTCATTACTCCTTTGTGATATCTTGTGTTTGTTATTATAAAATTGCCCCAATCCTTTGTCTTATTGTGTTTCTTACATGCACTTGTTTAGGGGGAGCTATTTTTTGTCAAAAACATGATATTGCATTTTGTTTCCTTGCAAATCTTGGTATTGTCATCTAACACCAAAAAGGGGGAGATTGAAAGAACATTTCTAATCCCTAGTGTTTTGAGTGTTAGTTAACAATACCAATGATGTACTAATCCTATTGCTAAGTATTTCAGTTTGTGTGAGTTGCATATCACATATCCCAAAGCCAAGATGCAGAGAAAAAGAGTTTCTGGAATTCTTCCCAGAATAGGAATATTGGAGCCGGAAATTTACAGGATCGAAAATTCCGGGTCTCCTATATCTAACAGAAAAATGGCTAAGGAAAAGTCAGGAAGTGGTTCTGATTCAAACCGGAAATTCAGCTCGGAAGTTTCACTGACTCGGAATTTCCGAGTCACCCTCAGAAATGGCTAAGTCAAGATGTCAAAGTGGTTCTGACTTCAACCTGAAATTCAGCTCGTTAATTTCCCTGACTCGGAATTTCCGAGTCACCCTCAGAAATTTGGCTAAGTCAAGATGTCAAAGTGGTTCTGACTTCAACCGGAAATTCAGCTCAGAAATTTCACTGACTAGGAATTTCCGAGTCACCCTCAGAAATTTGGCTAAGTCAAGATGTCAAAGTGGTTCTGACTTCAACCGGAAATTCAACTCGGATATTTCACAGACTCGGATATTCCGGGTGACCCGGAATTTCCGGGTGTCACTTATACCGGAATTTCCGGGTCCTCGAGGCAGCCAACGGCCAGATTTTGGGAGGGGGTATAAATACCCCCTCACTCACTCAAGAACAGCCAGCTCTCAGAGTTTCTCTCTCCTACTATTCTTGAAAGCTTAAATCAACAAGATCTCCCAATCCCTCCACCCAAATTCGTTGATCTTTGGAGGATTGGAGGAGAAGGCCCGAATCTACATCTTCACTGAAGGGATTTGCATTTCCTCTCCATTCACTTGGGGATTTCGTGGCTAGGGTTTCCGGTGGAAAAACCTAGTTCACCATTGTTGTAATCTTGGTGTTGCATTGACCTTTTGTGGTCATCTTGAGAGCCCCAATTAAGTTGTGGGTGCGTGCCTCAAGAGTTTGTAAGGGATTCGATCTCCGCCCTAAAAGGGGATCAATAGTGGAAGGTGGACTCGCAACCTTTGTGGTTGAGTTCATCGGAGAAGAAGGTGAGCCTTTGTGGCGTTGCGGCTAACCTGTTGTGGTAGCGCACACCTCTCCCGTACACCCTTGGGTGGAACTCGGGATTACATCTTCGTCTCCGCGTGCTCGGTTCCACTTATCTTTGCTCCCTTACTTGCTTGTCTTTTTAGCTTGCTTATCTTGTTATTGCTTAGATTGTCATTTAGGTAAATTCACCGTAGTTGCATATCTAGAGAATTTACCTTTGTGTTGAGCCTAAATTTGAAAAGACCTAAAATTTGTAATAGCACCTATTCACCCTCCCCCCCTCTAGGTGCCGGATTTCCGTTCAGAGGTAGCCACTGCCTATGTTCGCCTGGAGAAGGAGAGGGACCAGCTGCGCGCCTCTCTGGACCAGGCTACTAAGCGAGCTGCGGAGTTAGAGCTGAAGCTTCGAGCTTAGGTGGAGCTTGAAAAAGCGCTGCACCGAGTCTCAGGTGCGTGAGCGTGTGCGGGCCATCCAGGAGAAGACCCAGGTCGACCACCTGCTCCCACTCGCCGGTGCCCTTGGAGGTGAGTTTTCGGCTTAGCGCCTACTTTGTCTTTGCTTGACTTGCTTTTTGTTGACTGTTGACCCTTTGTCCAGAGAGATGCGGTGGCGCCCCTCCGGAAGGCTCGTCCAGTGACGATGTCGACTTGGTGACCGCGGTCGGCCTCCTTGATCGCGTCTACGCGTATGCATCCGCTGTGCTGCAGAAGTCGTCGGCGGCGCTGCAGAAGTCGACTGGGGCGCTCACGACTGTGCATCGGAGCATTTTTCCCAGCGACCCGCCGCCGACTGCCTTCGATGCTCTCACAGCGCCGTTTGAAGACGAAGCGACCACCCTTGCCGACTTCACTCGGGCGCAGACGGTACTCGGCTCCGAGCTCACCTTCCAGCTTCTGCTAGGCCATCAGGTTGCTGGCGACTTCTTGAAGGTTGTCAGCGGCTTCCCGCGAAGGTCCGATGGCCGGACCGCGTCCCTTAGCGGGGTGAAGGCGCAGGATGCACAGCTGGTTGTAAAGCTTGTGGCAACCTTCGAGAGGGCGCTTGCCACGGCATATGAGGCGGCTTCTCGGAAGAGTCGCTCCCGGTCGGAGTCAGCAGCTTAGGAGCTTTTGAAGTGTAGGTCTTTTAGTCGTAGGAACATTTACTTCATTCTGCAGCTTGTAATGACCTTTATTTTGTCGGGTCTTCTGGCCTTGGATCCTCTTTTATGCTGAGTTATAATTTCCTCCCCTTCAACTTGCTTTGGCTGAGAAGTTATCTTTTCTGTATTGACGCTGCATATTCGTGACAGACTGTCCTGCACGAGTCCGCTTTCGTTGCTCCGACGACTGGCGCGAGTGGCGAGGGAGGTTCTCGCTCGACTGCAGCTGGGCGTCGTCGTCGATAAGCACCCGTTCCTCAGCGAAGCACGAATGACCAGCGGTTGATCACCTTTATGAGTAATAAGGTGATTGGCCTTGAAGCGAGTCTGAAGCTTGCAGAGTTGGAGCTGGAGCGCTCCAAATCGCGTCCTACTATGGGTTTCTCCCAGCGTGAGGAATTTTTGCTTGGCGAGATTGATCTAATTAGTCGGCAGCTGCAAGGTTGGTATTCTTTTGTTGCTTGACTTCCTCCCTGAGATTTGCTGGTTATAACTTGTAATTTCTGGGCGCAGATGTGAACCCAGATTGGCAGGCTGAGCAGGCTCGGGTTGAAGAGCGGGTCACCCGAGAGGCGACTGGCGATTCTTTCGAGGCTCGCCACTTCTGGGCAAACAAGTCAGGAGGGCGAATCCTCGCGCGCATGCTCGATCGAACTTGGCGGGCTGCCTTTCTTCTTGAAGGTTGCCGGGAGACCCTCTGGCATATCCACCGTGTGTACTTCCCACAAAATGGGCAGCCGCATGGGTTGGCCGCCTTGCTGGAGAGGTTCCGCGAGGGTGACGCGTTGAAGGAGGTAGTCAACGCGCAACTCGTCGCTGGGGCGAATGTGGCGCTGGCATACGTCCGGCTGCACCGGCCGAACCTTCCTCTGGAGAGGGTGCTTGGTGGCCTGCCCGGGGACGATGACTACGCCGACACCTTTGCGGCTGCTCGCCAAATGGTTGAGCAGGTCCAAAAGCTGAGTGAGCGCCTTGTAGGGCCACTCGACGCGCCTAAGGATGAGCCTGCAGACTAGGGATAACAATCTTCTGTTGTACATGATTAGTCATAGGAGGCAAATTTGCCAAATGTAAACATCAATGTATGAGATATGGGAATCCCCTAGTAAGCAAGTTAAAACGGTTTGCTTTATTGTGCGACTATCTGTTGTGCTCCTTCGAATGGACTTAGTGCGACTTAGGTCTTGTGCGACGTGGCTCGAGTACATTGAGCACGAGTCGTGGACCTGTACGGCGCAGCCCCCGAGTGCCTTGGGTAGCGGCCATGGCTGTGTCGTGGACCTGTATGGCGCAGCCCCCGAGTATTTCGAGTGGCGTCCTAGGATTTGAAGTGATACCTGTAAAGCGCAGCCCCCGAGTGTTTTGAGTGGCGGCCTAGGATTTTAGGACTTGACTTGCATGGCGCAGCCCCCTAGTGGTTCGGGTGGCGGCCTAGGATTTTACGAGTAGGGCCTGCATGGCGCGGCCCCCGAGTAGTTCGAGTGGTGGCCTAGGATTTCAAGTGATACCTGTGAAGCGCAGCCCCCGAGTGTGTCGGGCGGCGGCCTAGGATTTTAGGACTTGACCTGTATGGCGCAGCCCCCGAGTGGTTCGGGTGGCGGCCTAGGATTTTACGAGTAGGGCCTGCATGGCGCAGCCCCCGAGTGATTCGAGTGGCGGCCTAGGCTTATTTTTTAACCTGTATGGCGCAGCCCCCGAGTTATTCGAGTGACTGCCTAGGATTTTTGTTTCAACCTGTATGGCGCAACCCCCGAGTGGTTCGAGTGACGGCCTAGGTTATTAATTGCCTTGACTGAGAAGGTAAGGTGGACAACATTTTCTGTAAATCTTCTTTATTGATTCTTGCGATCAGGCCGCCTCATTAAAACCCTTCCAGTCCCCTTAGGTACCCCGGTAAGGGAAAGAGTGCGTCTGAAACTTGCCGGGTTGACATGCTTTCTTTGGTACAATGATTTTGTCGACTAGGCGTAGAACCGGCGAAGTTGCGCGACGTTCCATGGGTTGCTGCAGACTGCTCCCGTCTTCGAGTCCTTCAGACGATAAGCTCCATTGCCGATTGCCTCTGTCACAACATATGGGCCCTCCCATGGGGAGGCGAGCTTGTGCACCTTCTTATGCTTGAGGCGGAGGACCAGGTCGCCTGCGACGAATGCCCTTGGTCGCAACCTCCTTCCATGGTAGTTGCCCAGGTCTTGCTGATACACGGCTGACCGTGCTAGGGCGATGTCGCGCGCTTCGTCCAGGATGTCCATGTTGCCTTCGAGTGCTTCCTCTGCATCTGACTCGTCGTAGGCGACCACTGTTGGTGTGTCGAATTTGATGTCGCAGGGGAGAACTGCCTCTGCACCATATACCATGAAGAATGGAGTGTACTGAGTGGACCTGTTTGGCGGGGTTCGCAGACTCCAGAGGACCGACGGCAGTTCTTCTACCCATGCGCCTGCGACACGTTTCAGTGGTACTCGCAGGCGTTTTTTGATGCCGCTACAGACTAAGCCGTTGGCTTTCTCAACTTGCCCATTGGACTGCGGGTGCGAAATAGATGCATAGTTGAGCTTGATGCCTTGTTTTGAGCAGAAGTCTTTGAACTCGTCTGCTGTGAAGTTCGAGCCGTTGTCCGTGATGATCCCGTTTGGTACCCTGAATCTGAAGATGATGGATCCGATGAAGTTGATCGCTGACGATGTAGTCAAACTTGTGATAGGCACGGCCTCAATCCACTTGGTGAACTTGTCGACTGCGACCAGGAAGTGAGTGTGCCCTCCGGGTGAGGATTTCTTCAGCGGGCCTACCATGTCCAACCCCCATTGGGCGAAGGGCCAGGCTAGTGGTATTGTCTTGAGCGCGGACGCCGGTGCGTGTGGCTTGTTGGCGAATTCCTGGCACCCGGGGCATTTCTTTACTAGGTCCTCTGCGTCTTGCATAGCTGTTGGCCAGTAGAACCCGGCCCGCAGCGCTTTGGCCACCAAGGCTCGACTGCTTGCATGATGCCCGCAGATACCCGCATGGATGTCGAGTAGGATGGCCTGGCCGTCTACTGGATCTACGCACCTTTGCAGAATTCCTGAGATGCTTCTCTTGTAGAGTTCCCCGTTGACGATGGTGAAACCTTTGGAGCGTCGGATGATGCGCTTTGCTTCGACTGGATCGGTTGGCAGCCTCTGGTGCAGTATGTACGCAAGGTATGGTCCTGTCCATGTAGCTTCGACCAGCATGACCTCCATGGGCTCTTTTTCCTTGCTCGGCGGGTTGGTCGTGCTCGTTGCTGTTGTGGAGGGTTTTGTTGCGGGGCGACTGTATTGGCGACCTTCATCATAGTGGCGACTGCTATCGCGCGCATTATCACGGGGGGTTTGATATCCCGCGGCTACTGGCTCCATCGAGTAGAGGTTGGTGAAACGTTGTTTCTTCTTCTGGCGTCCATCTCGCCAGTTACTTGTTCCGGCTTCGTTCTTTGGAGAGGTGTTGCGGACATAGTCCTCTCCTTCGGCCCACTGGTTGGCTATCTTCATGAGCTCGATCGTGGTCTTCGGCTGGAGCCTACCGAACTCTTCGCGGAGGTCGCGGCGAGCGACGCCATGCATGAACGCGTCCATCACCCGGTCTTCTGAGTCGGGTTCCATGGTGTTGCGGAGGAGTGTTCACTGTTGGATGTATGACCGGAGCGACTCATCTCTTCCTTGCTTACAGGCTTGCAACTCGATGTAGGTCGTCGGCCTTGCATATGTTCCAGAGAATTTTTTGATAAAGGTATCTTGGAATTCTTCCCATGTCTTGAAAGAGTCCTTGGGTTGGCTGGTGAGCCATCCGCGTGCCGAGTCCGTGAGCATGAGCTGGATGTACTGCATCGCTGTGGTCGATGTCCCACCTTGACAGGTACAGGCGATGAGGTAGTCTTCGAGCCAGAGGCGCGGATCTTGTTTCCCGTCGTACCTGGGTGTATCTGCTGCTAGCTTGAAGCTCTTCGGCATGCGAGTGTCGCGAATGTTGAAGCTGAAGCATGCGGCGCCACACGGCTTGCGATCGGCCTGCTCATCTGGGTTCGTCGTGTCAGCCGAACGCTGGCTGCAGTTGCGGTCTACCGTCCTTTGCGTGATGACGTTGCGAAGGTCTTCGCCTGGTTGTGGCTGTCGCAGTGGCTGTACTGCAGGGACATCTGGTGCTGCCGGATCGTGGGCTTGGTGTTCTTGCTCTTCACGTGCCCGGTTGCTTGGCACCCTGTTTGCCAGGGCTTCCTCGAAATCCTTCATGGACATGATCTGTTGCTTGTGGAGAAGGGCTCGTGCGTCTCCCTCCGGTGGCTATGTGAGCCGAAGGTATGTTTCGACTGTCATGATGCAGGCGTTCGCCGTTTTTGGGACGGGTATCCCGTTTTCGTCCTCGGTGACGATGGATGAGTCAAGGTTGCGGGTGATCCTGGCTCGATCGGCTTCCGTCATGAGGGGAACGCGGGCTCTGCGTCGTCGTCCTCCTTGGCTGACCTCGGTGGAGGAAGTAAACGAGTAGGCAGCCCTTCTGGCGCTTGACGCGTCCGCATCCCTCTTGCGCCGGATAAGTTTGGCTTTTTCGGCGCTTAGTCGTTCGCCTTCCGTGCGTAGCAAGTACTGGACTGCCAGCTGATCCTCCCGAGGTGCGTCGGATGGTGGAAACGTGCCGTCGTCGACGTGCTTCATGGCCATGATCGCCATGTCGCGCGTGATGGTGAGTTGAGTCGTCTGGTCGGGCATGATCACCTCTAGTGGGTATGCGGGTTCGTCGTTGCCTTCTGGAGGTGCTGTGCCGGCCATGAAGACTTGCGCGGGGTAAACCTGGGTAGGGGTATTTACGCTGCCGCTGCTGCTTCTGTCATCCGAATCTTGCTCTGGATCGAAAATTGCTGCCACGTGGCGGGCGGCGCAGCCGTTGTTGCGTCTTCTTGCGATCTTTACAAGGGTCGTGGAAGGAGATTTCGCAGTCGCCGGAGCGAGTGCAATCGGCTTGGGGTAGACTTGATGGGTCCATGAGGATGCGGGCGACGTGGCTGTCGGCAGTGCGTCCTTGGTCATACGTGCGGGTGCAAACGATGCAGCTGCGGTTGAGGTAGATCTTGGTTTTGCCGGCCGTGCGATCGAGGTGGTTGAAGTAGACTCGATCTGCATGGCCGCTGTCGAAGTAGTTGATGTAGTCGAAGTAGATGCGATCCTCGCAGCTGTTGCAGATGCGGCTCCCGTGGTAGATGACGGCGGGTACGGCACGAGGGTGTCCGACGCGGGTGTCACCGCCGCGCGTGGCGTGGTTGCCGCGGACCTGAATATTCCCCGACTATCGACGAAACAGTATATGGAGCCAAATGTGATGTGTATACCTTCGTACAGATCGGCGTACACCAAGCGGTGGGCCGGCGGGTGGAAGGCGTACTCGAAGGAGCCAAAGCGGATGGGCTCCAGGGTGGTGCATATGTCCATCTTCCTTGCGGATGGAGCCGGTGCGACCATGATTCCAACGCTTGTTCTTTCCCACAGACGACGTCAATTGACGAGGGTGTAACTCGACAAATCCATGGGTTGTCCACCCCGGGTTGATTGAAGGGGAGAGAGAGAAGCGTTGGTGATCACGACGGCTGACAAGCGAGGTGATTTACCCAGGTTCAGGTTCCCGAAGGATAACACCCTACTTCCTGCTTGTCTGATATTGATGGCGAGTAGCGATTATAATGGCGAGATTGCGATCTCGCTTGGGTTTGTGGTGGCGGCTATGAGCGTGTCCTTGAGACGAGCAACCCTCCTGGCCTTTATAGGTAGGCCAGGTCCCGGGTGAACGGTGCCGATGGCAATTACAGATATGATAAGTTATGCAACCTAACCGACTAGGATTGGGTCACATGATACCGCTAGTGGGCCTTCTGCGGGCCTCTATAAGCTTGGCGCGGCCCAGGTAGCCGCACCGTGGGGTAGTCGAATAGTAGCCCCACCTCATACGTGAAAATTGAAAATAAACTGAGAAAAAGAATTAATGTATTTTTATCTTGAACCTTTTATCAAGCCATGGCTTAATAGCCAGGCTCCTCCTCATGTTCCTTTTTTTTGTTTTCCTTTTCTATGTTGTCCTTTTATTTTCATCAGTTTTCTTCATATTTGTTTTTTCCTGTTTTTTTTGGAAAATACATTACTCACTCCGTTCCGTAATCCAAGAGTTATAGTTTTTTGACAACTGTTTTAAAATGAATGGGCTTCGGTTGTTTTTGCTGCCTGCCCGCGTGCACAAATTGATGAAATCCATGAAAATATGGAGTTTGTTTGATCGCTCAGCTAACTTTCGAGAAAAACTAATCGCTATTTCCATCTAATCTAACTACCATGCAACATCTCAACACAATACAAACGTGCGCTAATTACAAAAACTATAGCTCTTGGATTACGGAACGGAGGGAGTATTATATTTTCTACCGTGAGTCTTTTTCATTACTCCATGTATGAACACTTTTAAATATATCTTACTCCATGTATGAACACTTTTAAATATATCGGGAAACCTTTTTTCATCATAGGTGAACACATTTTTAATTATGGTGAACCAGTTTTTGTCTGAAATATTTTCTAGTGAACAATTTATTATATGTGAACACTTTTTAGTTGTCGGAAGCACAAGTATGTTTTTCATGTTTTGTTATAAGTGAACAATTTCTAATTCATCGTGAACCTTTTTTAATTAATAGGCATACTTCAGATTTATTACGAACCATTTTTCCGAAGGCAACCATTTTTTTTCTATAACAACAAAAAACAACCAAACAATAATAATGAAAATCAGGAACCCCGGCAAAGTGGGCTGGTTCATGTGCGCGAGTCGCTGCCTCCAACTCGCAAGAAGCGGGACATATGGCAACCCTAGGTCGTGCTAGTACGCTGTTTCTTTCAGCTAGATGGCCCGTCCGGGTGACAGTGCTCTCGAGCGTGGCAGGGAGCGCTCCACAGGTCCACCTGTGTTGGGCCACTATATAGCAGCCTCCGGCACGGCCCACGTTCCGTTGATGATTGTGCGACCAGGGCGGCACGCCGAGCGATGAATTGTACTATTTTTCCTCGAGACACTGCTGCATCAACTTCTTTTCCTTCTTTGCATACAACGCATACTCAAGACCTCAGTCCATCTTTTACTCATTTTGTACATCAGTTCTACACCCTTGTTTCGTTTCAAAGTTCTGATTCCATTGCCATGTCTCGTGTAGTGAGAAAAGAGTAAAATTCATCGAACATCACTGGACTTGTGTCAATTAGAGTTGATAGTATAAAACTACCATATTTTAGAGGTCTATCACGAAAAACTACCACTTGCATTTTGAATCTCACAGAACTAGCAGATTTTTTCGAAGTTTTCACAAAAAACACAAATCGTTGGCTGAACGTGAATTGACAGCGTTTCTCACGAAGCGGGCCCACTCGTCAGGTTGACCCCAGCGTCGTCCGTTAACGCCCGTTAACGGAGGACTTTTGGGCCCACCTGTCAAGCATGTAAGGTGCCCGTTTTTCTGGATCTCTATCTAGGTCGCGACTGTCTCCCGCGACTGTCTCTCTGTCCCTCTCCATGACGGCTCCCGGCCGCGGCGAATCCCGCGGCGGCGACCCCAGTCCAGACGCACGAGGCTCCGGCGGAGGAGACCGTGCTGTGGATGTGGACTCCGACTCGTCGTCAGGGGCCACCGAAGTTGCTTCCCCTTGGGAGGCGCATTCTCTGCGGTGGAGGTCGGCGACAGCGCTCGCGCAAGCCGTGATTTCGTCGCCGGTGGCGACTAGCCACCGGTTTACTTCGGTGTTCGACGGCGTATAGTAAATGCTTTCGATCTCTGAAACCAAGTTATAGCTCTGGGTCATCATTTAGATAATGTATTGTGCTCGTACTGAAACCTAGTTCTTAACTGAAACCTAGTTCTTAACTCTGAAACCAACTTGTAGCTCGTACTGAAACCTAGTACTGAATTACTCTCTCTTTAATTTGTAGTCTTGATGATGAAATATGGGAAATTAGATTTCATTACCCTGGACTCGATAATTTGGAAAGAACACTCATCAAATCAGATATAACAGTACTGAATCTGCTAGCACTCATTGAAACTCATGGGTATGGGATTATGGACAATATGTATTATGTGAAAGAAAAGGGTATAGGCCAGCAGGGCATGGAAGTTCTGGACAGCATGGCAAAGGTAGAGGAGATGCTGGCTATTTATGAGTCTGAAAAGATATTGAACATCACAGTGCTTAAAAAGAGTGCCACCTGGCCATTAGGGTTTAATGTTGCTGAAGAACAAGTGACACCCATGTGTGAGGATGTATTATTTGTAGTAGCCAATCAAGGTGTGAATCACATATCAGAGGATGGCGTTTTAATTCCTGTGGCAGTGGATTATTCAGATGTGATGTATGTTGGCACCCAGCAGAGCTGCAACCAGTCTGAAGCCAAAACAACACCAAGCAAAACTTTTCCTGTTCATGTTGAGGTTTTATCTGAAGATGATGAGTTAGGCTGTTATGATGGACAGTACATACCTGAAGAACACAACAGAATGGTACAAGCAGAATTGGAGTTAGTGAAGGAGTTGAAGAGAAAGAAAAAGGAGAAAACACCCACTGTTGAAGAAGTCCAAATATTGGAGAGGTTGGCAATGCATAAAAAGCAAACAGAGGATCCACTGCTTCATTATGAGGGAGAGACTCGTTCAAACTTAGTCTACTAAAGGATGGAACCTTTCGGTTCATTTCCTTAAGGTAGGACGCCCGAGAGCCTATCCCCCTATTTCAGTTCAGATTCAGTCCGCCCTTAGACCGGAGTCCTTGGGCACATTTCTTTGGCCCCCTTCCAAATAAATGCGGACAGGGTAGAGCTCGGCAGAGGGTTCGAGAATAGGGTAGGGTTTTTTACGGTCGGGTCCCCTACCACTAGTCCGGCTAGCCTTCTTTCGGGCAGGAAGCAGGCCGGGCCCGACGGGCGGGCATCTCCCAACCAAAATGCCTCTAGAAAGATCAGACAGAAGTAAGACGAGCTGTAATTGTACGTACATGTAAAGAACTCAAACGTGACAACGGTATGATAATACGATATGATGACGGTTGTCATTGATCAAGAAGGAAATCCAAAAGGAACTCGAGTTTTTGGTGCGATCGCTCGGGAATTGAGACTTATGAATTTCACTAAAAGAGTCTCATGAGCTCCTGAGGTATTCTAAATACTAGTAGTAGAAGACTATGATCTAGTAAGTAGGGTATCAGAATATAGATCAATTAGTAGATTGTGTCTGACATGAAAAAAAAGAATAATAATTCGAATCTTAATAAAAGGAAGGGTTCGAATAGCATCTACTAATATTACCGAAAACTTTGTGAAAATACTTCTACGAGAAGGTTTTATTGAAAACGTTCGAAAACCATAGGGAAAGTTCTCTTGCATCGAGAATCATCCTACTGGAGAACCTTCTTGCTTTGTCTTTCCCTTATCTTGTTCGGTCAGACAGCACTGGTCAATAGGATCGGGTGGGCTGGGCACATAGCCGGAGATAATAAATGGCAACAAGGCTCAACAGAGCAGAGAGACAAGAATACCTATATAGAGACATGAGAAAGAATAAGCCAAGGACAAAACGAGAATTCCGCATCCGGTGAAAGCTGAAGTCACATAGGGAAGGGAGTTTCTGCAGATGGAGAAAAGGGAGATAGAACACTGTGTGTGATAGATGTTGAAGAGTTGTTTGTACCTGAGGAAGACAGTCAATCAGATTCAGATTGTGTACCTGAGGAAGACAGTCAATCAGATTCAGATTGTGAGGAATTGCCTGAACCTGATTACTTTGAGACCAAGATAGTAGTAAAGAATCCAGGGCCAACTAGTACTGACAAGGGAAGGGAGCTAGGATGCCCATTTTACCTCACAGCTTCTCTAATTGCAAATGAGAAAACCTTTTGCATTAGGAAATTCTTGCCAAGGCATTTCTGTCAACCTCTTAATGAAAATACAAGAGTTACAATTAACTGGTTACCTGCTCAGTCAATGCAAGCAGTTATAACTGATCCAAACACAAATGTTGACACTATCATTGACAATGTGAAGCAAACCTTTGGAGTGGAAGTGCCAAGAAGCAAAGCTTACAGGGCAAGGAAGAAGGCTTTTGACACTGTTATTGGTGATCAGAGGGCACAATACAGAAGGATTAGGGATTATTTACATGCTATTCAAGATACTAATCCAGGCAGCAGGTGCATAGTGACCACCAAGCAGTTGATTGAGCATCCAAGCCCAACCCCAAGATTTCATGGGCTATTTGTCTGTCTTAATGCATCAAAGGAGGGTTTTCTTAATGGTTGCAGGACATTCATAGGTATATAGTACATTTGTTCATTCTCTGACACACATTAGTAGGATGTTGTCTGTCTTAATGTATTCTTAATGTGCTATTTGTCTGTCTTAATGTATTCTTACTCATGTAATTAATTGTTTGACTAACAGGGGTTGATGGATGTTTCATCAAGCTCACAACTGGACAACAGATACTTGCTGCTACTAGGAGAGATGGGAACAACAACATTTTCCCTATTGCTTTTGTTGTTGTTGACCATGAAGACACTGCTAGTTGGAGCTGGTTTTTAACCCAGCTTAAGTACTGCATTGAGAGTCTGGTCAATGGGGCCCTTACACTATAATTTCTGACAGGCAAAAGGTAATATTTGGCAACAACTGCACATATTACTTACTGTAATTCTATCTGATATGAAGTTGCACTAATGTAGTTTACTCAATTGTGTAGGGATTGTTGAAGGCTATTGCAAATGTGTACCCCAATTCTCCTTCTAGGTATTGTCTTAGGCATATTTATGCCAATTTCCAGAGAGCTGGCTTCAGAGGCCCTGAACTAAATAAGTTAATGGATAAAGCAAGTTACTCATATACCAAGAATGAGTTTGATCTAGCAATGGAAGCTCTGAAGGCTGGTTGTGAGGAAGCATACAAATGGCTTGTGCAGATTCCATATGAGTCCTGGGCTAGGCATTTGTTTGATACAAACTGCAAGACTGACCTTGTTGTAAACAATATCAGTGAGGTTTTCAACAAGATGATATTGGATGTGAGCGGCAGACCAATTAGGACCATGATTGAAGGCATAAGGAATAAACTGATGGTCAAGTACAGTGGCACCAGGGAGAAGGTGGAGAACTGCAGATGGGAGATTACACCTTTTTACTCTGAGAAGTTGGAGGAGTCCAAGAAATGGTCCAGAGATTGCAGTGTGAAGAACTGTGAAGTGGATCTTTGACAAGTCACAAGCATGAGTGGAAGGGTTGTTGCTGTTGACTTAAGAAAGAGAACTTGTGGATGCAGAAAGTGGGAAGTGACAGGTATACCCTGTAACCATGCAGTGGCTGTCATCATGAAGATGCAACAGCATCCAGAGGACAATGTACATGAGTTCTTCAAGAAGCCTATGTACAAAAGGGCATTTGAGAACACCATCTACCATGTGCCTGGACGTGATGATTGGACAAGGACTGATACTCCAGACATAGAGCCACCAGTTTTCAAAGACACAATGGGGAAAAACAGACTAAAAGAAGGAGAGGACAGTTTGAGCCACCAGCCCCTAGAGATTCATCAAGGATGGCTAGCATTACTTGCAACAATTGTAATCTAGTAGGCCACAGGTACACTTCATGCACCAAAACACTTACTGCGGAACTTCAGATCAGAAGAGCCCAGCACAAGGTATGAAATTGTCCCACTTTTTCTCATCCATCAGCTATAATCTATATTCATGTTCATATTAATTCCATGTTTCTCATTTCAGGCAAACAAAGCCAACTATAGTGAGTGTTCTTCTACTTCTGGCACCACAACTGGACCTACTGCTCCAACTCCAAGGGCACCTGCTGTTCCAAGGCCACCTGATGCTCCAAGGCCATCTGCTGTTGCTGCAACCCCAAGACCTGCTTTCACTGCTCCTACCCCAAGGCAACCTACTGCTCCTACCCCAAGTGCTGGTCCTGCTCCCTTCCAGGCCCCTAGAGCTACTGAATCATCAGGTGGCACCAGGCAGTTAGGAAAAAGGAAGCCCAAATACACCTCCAGGATGCTAGGGTACTTCATTGTAGGGAAGCATTCTGCCTACAAGAAGTGACAATGTGTGAGACTATGATGTGTAAGACAATGTTTTGGCCAAGTTTACAATGTGTGAGTCTATGATGTGTAAGACTATGATGTGAGACTATGATGTGTAAGACTATGTGATGTTGAATTCTGTGAGACTATGTGATGGAGAATTATGCTAGAATTTGAGCTATGATGTTAAATTTGTGCTTTGATGGGAGAATTATGCTAGAATTTGAGCTATGATGTTAAATTTGAGCTATGTGATGGTATTTTATGACCTTTTTATGACTCTATGAGAACTAAGAAAAAGTCGTCGAGGCCTCTCGGGGGGTCTCGACGACCTTTTTATGACTCTCTGAGAACTAAGAAAAAGTCGTCGAGGCCCCTCGGGGGGTCTCGACGACCTTTTTATGACTCTCTGAGAACTAAGAAAAAGTCCTCGAGTCCTCTCGAGTGGTCTCGAAGACCTTTTTATGACTCTCTTGGAACTAAGAAAAAGTCGTCGAGGCCTCTCGGGGGTCTCCACGACCTTTTTATGACTCTCTGAGAACTAAGAAAAAGTCGTCGAGACCTCTCGGGGGGTCTCGACGACCTATTTATGACTCTCTGAGAACTAAGAAAAAGTCGTCAAGGCCTCTCGGGGGGTCTCGACGACCTTTTATTGACTCTCTGAGAACTAAGAAAAAGTCGTCGAGGCCTCTCGGTGTAACATCCCAATTTTCAGAAAAATTTAAAACTTTTGCATCCATGCATCATCATCATTAAACTTGTCATATGAATTACATAAAATTTGAATTTAATTATTTAAATATGTTTTAATTGACTTTATGTCCTTAAAATTGTTATTTTGAATTTATAATAATGTTCCTTTTATTCTATTTTTACTTTAGACAAAAATAATGTCAAAAGGATCTATTTTTCATAAGCTTTTCAAATTATATTTTTATGAATTTTTCTGAGAAGTTTTAATATAGTTTTGAATTTGTTTTATAATCAAAAGATTTAAAAACAGAAAAGAATTTTCAAAAAGAAAAATAGAGTCGGGCCAGCCAGTGGGCCGAAGCCCACTAGCTATCTACCGCGCGCGCGACGCAATCGAGCCCGCCAGCGGCCCGTCCCCGTCCGGCGACCCCTTCTTCCCCAAATCACGCCCACGACCTAGCCGAGAAACGGACGAATCAATTCGATTGATTCCCGGCGATTTACTCACCCATTTAACTCGCCGTTGCTCCTATAAGAACCCCCTCGACCCCCTCTCCGTTTTGCCCCAAGCCCCGTACCCCGAGAGCCACCAGGCTGCCCACGAGCATCCCCGGAGCTCCGCCGTTGCCGACGGCAAGTTCAACGAACTCCGGTGAGCTGCGACCTCCTCGAGCCCTCTCTTCACTCCCAATCGTTTCACTTTGTCATTGCGCACCTTGGTGACAAGGTCTCGTGTGTTCTTACGCAGCCAAACTCCGTGTCCGTGCTCACCGACGAGAACCTCCGCCGTGCGCATCTCCGGCGAGCAACCAGAGGAGGCAGGAGGAGCTACGATCTCCACTACTTCGCCAACAACGTCGCCTTGACGCCCTCTACCCGTAGGTATGACCCACATGTCTCGGAACGCAGTAGAACGTCTAGAACGTGCGATGCCGTGCGTGTCGCGGCCGCGCGCGCTGCTCCGGCGAGGTCCTCCGGCGACCTAGCGCCGCCCGTTGTTGGTCAACGCGTGTAGGCCGTACGATCTCGATCCTACGGTTAGGATTAGATTTTTTTTAAAACGAAACGGTACGGTTGATCTGGACCGCCAGATCCAGATCTGACGGCCCAGATCAAATCACTTAAACACGTCAGCATGCCCAGTCAGCGCACAGTCAGCGCCCAGTCAGCGCTGACGTGTAATTTCTTTTTTCCATTTTATTTAATTTGGCAGTTTTGCAGAAAACACCATGCATACTGTTTTTATCACTACTTTTTATCTGTTTATCCAAATTTAAATATTTTTATATATTTGAGATCCTTGGAACCAGTAGAACACTTTGGCATCATTTTTTTCTGTTTTGACACACAAAAAAATTTCAAATATTTTTTAGAGTAGTTTAAGTGTTTTGACATAACTTTAGTTAGAAAATTTATTTTTGAGTAAATCAAATTGCTAACAACTTGTTTAGATGCCCTCTGCCCAAATGTCATTTTTACAAAATTTAATTTCGAAATTTTATTTAAGTGAACTAAAGTCCTTGTCATTAACCCTTTATTCATGATTAAATAATAGAAACAAATCAAAAATTTATTCATGCATATATCATGGAAATAAATTGTTGCATCTCATCTCATGCATAGCATATATCTTCTTTGTATGAACCTTTGCTTGTGTGTTTATGTGTGGCTCTTTATTTCTTTGTTAGACTATTCGGAGGGAAACGAGAATCTTTGCAACTGTAACTGCTGCACTCCCGATTGCCAAGGCAAGTGACACACCCCCATAAAAGTCCTATTATTTCTATGCATGAGTAGAGTATTTTCTATAAGCATGTGTAGGATAGCATTGCTATGCAAGCCTTGATAGATCTCTTTATTCCTGTGTCTAGGTTCCTATGAAATTACTTAGTAGAATAGTGATGCTATGCAAAAACTATTTTGATGAAAAAGATAAGTCTACTAAGTTTTAATCAAACACCTGGGTGGAAATTGGTTGCTTGGCTGTATGAGTTGAGTGTTGTTCCCAGGGGTTTTACCTGTGGAATATTCACTTGTGGAAGGCCACCCAGGAGCAAAGGAATCTGAAGAACTCCAAGTGAAGATTGCTTCTCGTGCAACCATTGCCAATATGGGCTCTGGCTTGATCAACTAAGCTGCGTGGACTCTCCCCGGCCTGACAGGTGGTGGTAGAGGATTTGTAGGTGGAGCGCGTCAGGCCAGAGTGGGAGGGGAAATGCTTCTGAAAGATCTCGTCTTATTTGTAGGTGGAGCGTGTGTAAAGGATAACCTGGGTTGAATAGGTACAATGGTGAACGTGCACAACCTCTGCAGAGTTAAAATCTAAGTACTTAGCCGTGTCCCCGGAAACGGACAATTGAGCAGCTGAACGAGGATGTCAACGGAGGATTCCACCATTCCAACTTATAAATTAAAAACTTGATGGGTGAACAAGGGTAGAATGAGACAGTGGATTTCATGCCACGGATGTCTCGAATAGAAGAAAAGTGTTTTCAAAAAGGTTAGGGAAAAACTTGCTTTCTGCAAAATAGCCTTGAGCTCCACCAGCCAAATAAGCATATAGGTCATAGAGTTATTCCTCTAAGTGTCCACCATAGTGTCACTTGCCAGTTCCATTTTAATGGTTCTGACCCACGTTGTTGCAATATATATCTTATTGCAGACTGTCCTGATGATGAGTGAAAGTTTTACTAAGGGTTTCGAGTCTTCAACCAACATGCTCGCCTGTGGCACATGATGATGATTGGGGACTCCATGAAGAATAAATTTTACGTTGTTTACTCTGTGTAGTGCTAGCTGTATGCTATGCAAATTTGTAATGAATATTTTCTAAGTCTGGATCAGCGTTGTAATAAATTGATACTTTGTTGTGATATTACATCGTAACTGTGTGTGCAAACGAATCGATCCAGGGATTTGCACTATACACAGGTATCTGCCATATTTTAGGTGCAGGTACACTACAGATGGTATCAGAGCACTGTGTTGCCTGTAGGTTCGAGCCCTTAGGATTGGAAAAACCTTTTGATCATAGTATTGACTACTTAAGTATTTTTGGATCCTAGCATTATAGTGAGATGAAGCGGCCTGGAAACAAACCTTACATGTCCGCGTACATGAGACATGTTCCACAATTAAGTGGCTGGCCGGGTGTCTGTCTCTCTCACTATAGTGAATATCCAATTTACAAAGAGTTGTTTATATTTGTTGATCACATTGAGATTTGACTTAGTTTTGACTCTAATTTAATAATACACTTATGACTAGTACCTCCTTACCTTACACATTTCTTGTTTTAAATTCTTTTCTTTCTTCCTAAAGGATGACGAGCTTCCACTTCACCACTGCGGAGGACTTCGAGGACACCAGTTTTGGCTGCTACCTTCTCGACATCGGCGAGAAGATAGGTTTACCGCTACCTCAAGTTAAGGGCTTCATCCTGAAGAAGTTTAACAAGGAGGGCTGTTGGGGAATAAAAGCAACTCAGCCAGGACGTGGAGAAGAGCCCCCGTTGGAAATCAAAATGGTTAGTGACTCCAAAGAAAAAGGACTCAATCTCGTCATGCAGGACCTGATTGGACGTCTCTGCGGACGCTATAGCGCAGAGTTGAGGGGCCACTACTCCATTTTCTTTGGAAGGAGAAATGAGGAGGGAGAACCATACCTCTTTGATGTTGGAGATAGAGGCAAAGCAAAGCCCCTTAGTCTGTATTGCTAGGAGTTGGAGGTCCTCGTCACAGAACTTTATGAGGATAGACGCACTGAACTTCTGAAGAACGATGAGTTGTGTGCCTTACTCAAGGAGAACGAGGAAAAGATAAAAGCTCAAGAGGAAGTGACTAAGGCCCAAGAAGAAAAGTTTGCTTCACAAGAGGAGAAATACAAGAGACAGGAGAAAAGGGTTCAAGAGAAAAACAAGACTATCAGAGAACAGAAGGCAGAACTCGAGAGCAATGAAGTCGAGTTTGAAGCTGATAGTGACTTGATCAAGCGTCTTCGTACCGAGAAAAGGGAACTGCAAGAGAAGAACTCTGCCCTGGAGAAAGAAGTGAAGGAATTAAGGGAAGTACTCGACAATGAAGGAATCGAGATTCAGGAAATTGAAGAAGAAGAAGACGACATGGTCGAGTAGTTCGTTAGCAAGACTACCATTTATTTACACCTCATCGTTATCTTAGTCTTGTATTGACCTATCAACTTGTGATAAGGCAGTACCTTCCATTGTATTCCGAGGAACCTCGTGTTTTATTTTCCAAAACTCTCATGTCTGTTTTATCCAAAGTTTTGAGTTGTGTGATGTTTGTTTGTTCCTTGGGTTGTTTGTTTGTTGGGGTAATCTTTCTCATTTGACCTTTCCGTCTAAAAGCTCACCTATACAAATCACAGATGCCTCCCCGTTGTACGCCCGATAACAACAACAACAACAACGACCACAACAACAATGATGCTATACAACAGTTGATGGCTGCTCAAGCTCAGCTAATGACTATGATGACCCAGTTCATTGCGGCAACCAACAACAACAACAACAACCACAACCCGCCTCCGCCACCACCCCCCCATGTGGATAGACTTACCAGATTTCTGAGGCTCCGACCGAACAAGTTCTCCACTGCAAGTGAACCCATTGTGGCAGATGACTGGCTGCGTTCAGTGGACAGGGATCTGGTGACTTGTGAATGTACTGACGCTGAGAAGGTGAGGTTCACCACTCATCTGTTGGAAGGACCAGCAATCCAGTGGTGGGAAACCTATCAAATCACCCACCCACTAGAAACCATGACTTGGGAAAATTTCAAGGAAGGTTTTCGTAATGCTCATATCTCCTCGGGCATTATGAACTTGAAGCAGGAAGAGTTTAGAAACCTGAGACAAGGAAACAGGAGCCTTAAGGAGTACATGGCTGATTTCCATGCCCTTTCCCGTTATGCCTCTGAAGACATTAACACCGAGGCAAAGAGGAAGGCAAAATTCCTAAATGGGCTGAGTGACGAGCTGAAGATCCCTTTGACAGTGGCATACACCCCAAATTATCAGACTCTCCTAGATCAGGCTATCATACTAGAGGATAACATCAAGAAGGCTGAAAATAGGAAGAGAAAGTTGAATGTTCACAAACCCCATTCTGAGACTTCTTTCAAGAGATCTTTCCCTCAAGATGCAAACCCGAGTTATAAACCTGGTCACTATCCTAGTGGAGGAAGCAACCATAAACATCATGGTCACAACCATGGTGGTGGTTTCAAGGGAAACAATGGGAATCACAAGGGAAATGGAAATGCTGGCCACAGCAATGGACAACATCGCCCAAACCCCGAATATAAGAAAGATATCAGCCAAGTCCTATGCTTCAAGTGCAATAACAAGGGTCACTACGCCACTGACTGCCCCGAAAAGAAGGCCGTAGAAGCTGCCAAGCCCAATCCCTTCCAGAAAGGACAGGTGAACCACATCAATGTGGAAGAAGTGTACGATGAACCTGATGCTGTCATTGGTACGTTCTTGCTAAATTCATGCCCATCATTAGTTTTATTTGATACTGGAGCATCGCATTCTTTCATTTCAAGAGCTTTTGTAAACAAACATGGGTTAGTAGTGGAAAATATAGGAAGCCCCATTAGAGTAAGCTCTCCGGGCGGAGAGATGCTAGTAACCTCTGGCTGTAGACAGTTGAGTCTGAAGATTGGAAAGCATCAGTTTCCTACGGACTTGATCATCCTGGAAACACAAGGCCTGGATGTTATCATAGGATGGATTGGATGACCCGCTATGCAGGAATCATAGACTGCGCAAATAGAACCATCACTCTCACCACTTTAGAAGGCTCGAAGATAAACTTTAGATCAAAGTTTGAACTAAAGAAGGTTAGGCTAAATTCTCTTAAGGGGGTTAGTCTCGGTGAGGTCCTTATAGTTAAGGAATACCCTAACGTGTTTCCGGAAGAACTAACAGGAATGCCACCCGATAGAGATGTAGAGTTCCTCATAGAACTAAAACCGGGGACAGGACCAATTGCTAAAAGGCCCTACCCAATGGCAACTGATGAACTGAAAGAACTCAAGAAACAACTGGAAGAGTTTATGCAGAAAGGCTTTATCCGTCCAAGTTCATCACCCTGGGGAGCTCCGATTCTTTTTGTCAAGAAGAAGGATAGTACTCAGAGATTAGTCACCGATTACCGTGACATAAATGAGCATACAATCAAGAACAAGTATCCGCTAACCAAAATCAATGAATTGTTCGATCAACTAGAAGGGGTTGTCGTCTTCTCCAAGATCGATCTCAGATCAGGATACTTTCAGATGAAAGTCAGAGAGATGGATATACCCAAGACTGCTTTCGTTACAAGATATGGATCGTATGAGTACACTGTAATGCCTTTTGGGTTAACCAATGCTCCAGCCTATTTCATGAATATGATGAATAAGGTGTTTATGGATTTTCTGGACAAGTTTGTTGTTGTCTTCATCGATGACATCTTAGTCTACTCCAAAAGTCACAAAGAACACGAAGAAAATTTACGTCTGGTATTGCAAAGGCTCCGAGAGCATAAATAATATGCTAAGTTCAACAAGTGTGAATTCTAGTTAAAACAAGTAGGATTTCTAGGACACCTGGTGTCTAAAGATGGGATAGCAGTGGACCCTGAAAAAGTTGCTGCTGTGACAAATTGGGAATGGCCCAAAAATGTGGGAGAAATCCGCAGTTTTCTAGGACTGGCAGGGTACTACCGGAGATTCATTGAAAACTTCTCCAAGATTGCCAAGGGCTTGACTGAACTACTGAAGAAGGGAAAGAAATTTGAGTGGACGGAAGCTTGTGAGATCAGTTTTCAGGAATTAAAGAAGCGCTTGGTGTCGGCACCAGTGTTATGCTTACCAGATCTAGAGAAAGACTTCCAGGTTTATTGCGACGCTTCATATCGCGGCCTAGGAAGCGTATTGATGCAAGAAGGCAAAGTAGTGTCTTACGCCTCAAGACAACTCAAAAATCATGAAGTAAACTACCCTACTCATGATTTAGAGTTAGCTTCTGTGGTGCATGCGCTAAAGATATGGAGGCCATATTTATGGGGAAAGAGATGTGAAGTTTTTACGGATCATAAAAGCCTCAAGTATTTCTTTACTCAGAAGGAATTAAACATGCGTCAAAGGAGATGGTTAGAATTGATCAAAGACTATGATTTAAGTCTACAGTACCACCCAGGGAAAGCCAATGTAGTGGCTGATGCCTTGAGCCGTAAGACTTATGTAAACGGACTCACGGCAGGGGAATTGCCGGAAGATCTTTGTAAGGGGTTTAAGGACCTTCGATTAGAGGTGGTACCTGAAGGATTCATAGCATCCTTAGAAGTTCAACCTCTTCTATTTAACAAAATCAAGACAGCTCAGTTAGAGGATAAAGCAGTAAAAGAAATCAAGAAGAACCTAAGTGAAGGTAAGGCCAGAGATTTTAGAGAAGATGAAGAAGGAACCGTGTGGTATAAAGAACGCATTTGTGTTCCTGACAATGCCGACCTCAGGAAGTTAATACTTCAAGAAGCTCATGACTCACCTTATTCCATACATCCGGGTAGCACCAAGATGTATATGGATGTAAAGGAGAGGTATTGGTGGATCAACTTGAAACGTGATATTGCAGAATACATTGCAAAGTGTGACGTCTGCAGTCGTGTGAAAGCGGAACACCAAAAACCAGCAGGGTTGCTACAACCGTTACCAGTACCAGATTGGAAATGGGAACAGATTGGTATGGATTTCATCACGGGTCTACCCAGGACTAAATCAGGGTATGATTCTATATGGGTTATAGTCGATCGGCTGACGAAAGTATCCCACTTTATACCCGTAAAGACTACTTACACTAGTGCCAAACTAGCTGACATCTACATGAAGAGGATTGTGTGTCTACATGGTGTTCCCAAGAAAATTGTGTCGGATAGGGGTACTCAGTTTACTTCCCATTTCTGGAATCAATTACATGAGTCTCTGGGAACTAGATTGGAGTTTAGTACAACGTTTCATCCGCAGACGGATGGACAGACAGAAAGAGTAAATCAGATCCTAGAAGATATGCTGAGAGCATGCGCTCTAGATTATAAGTCAAGCTGGGATGATAATCTTCCATATGCCGAGTTCTCTTACAACAACAGCTATCAAGCGAGCATAGAGATGTCGCCATTTGAAGCCCTGTATGGGAGAAAGTGCACTACCCCACTACTGTAGAGTGGCGTAGGGGAACGTAGTTTGTTCGGACCAGACATAATCAAGGAGGCTGAGGAAAAAGTCAGGTTGATTAAAGACCGTTTAAAGATAGCACAATCCAGACAGAAAAGTTATGCGGACTCCAAAAGGAGAGAAGTCACGTATGAAGTGGGTGATCGAGTCTATCTCCGAGTTTCACCTATGCGGGGAGTTAAAAGATTTGGAATCAAAGGAAAGTTGGCACCTAGATTTATTGGACCCTTCAAGGTATTATCCCGCAAAGGAGAGGTCGCCTATGAATTGGAACTCCCGGAAGCACTTTCCGCGGTCACAGTGTGTTTCATGTCAGCCAGCTGAAGAAATGTCACCCAGAAATGGCAGAAACACTGCTAAGAGATACGGTGCCACTAGAGGAAGTACAACTAGAAAATGATCTCACTTATGAAGAAAAACCAATAAAGATTTTGGAGACAGCAGAAACGTGTCACCCGAACCAAGACCATCAAATTCTGTAAAGTACAGTGGAATCACCATTCAGAAGAGGAAGCAACTTGGGAAAGAGAAGATGACCTTAAAGAAGATCACCCTCACCTATTTGCTAGCCAATCCGAATCTCGAGGGCGAGATTCATCTTAAGGGGGTTAGGTTTGTAACATCGCAATTTTCAGAAAAATTTAAAACTTTTGCATCCATGCATCATCATCATTAAACTTGTCATATGAATTACATAAAATTTGAATTTAATTATTTAAATGTGTTTTAATTGACTTTATGTCCTTAAAATTGTTATTTTGAATTTATAATAATGTTCCTTTTATTCTATTTTTACTTTAGACAAAAATAATGTCAAAATGATCTATTTTTCATAAGCTTTTCAAATTATATTTTTATGAATTTTTCTGAGAAGTTTTAATATAGTTTTTAATTTGTTTTATAATCAAAAGATTTAAAAACAGAAAAGAATTTTCAAAAAGAAAAATAGAGTCGGGCCAGCCAGTGGGCCGAAGCCCACTAGCTATCTACCGCGTGCGCGACGCAATCCAGCCCGCCAGCGGCCCGTCCCCGCCCGCGCGCGCGCGCTCACTCGCCGATAGGTGGGCCCCACCTGTCATCCCCGTCCCGGCGACCCCTTCTTCCCCAAATCACGCCCACGACCTAGCCGAGAAACGGCCGAATCAATTCGATTGATTCCCGGCGATTTACTCACCCATTTAACTCGCCGTTGCTCCTATAAGAACCCCCTCGACCCCCTCTCCGTTTTGCCCCAAGCCCCGTACCCCGAGAGCCACCAGGCCGCCCACGAGCATCCCCGGAGCTCCGCCGTTGTCGACGGCAAGTTCAACGAACTCCGGTGAGCTGCGACCTCCTCGAGCCCTCTCTTCACTCCCAATCGTTTCACTTTGTCATTGCGCACCTTGGTGACAAGGTCTCGTGTGTTCTTACGCAGCCAAACTCCGTGTCCGTGCTCACCGACGAGAACCTCCGCCGTGCGCATCTCCGGCGAGCAACCAGAGGAGGCAGGAGGAGCTACGATATCCACTACTTCGCCAACAACGTCGCCTTGACGCCCTCTACCCGTAGGTATGACCCACATGTCTCGGAACGCAGTAGAACGTCTAGAACGTGCGAGGCCGCGCGTGTCGCCGCCGCGCGCGCTGCTCCGGCGAGGTCCTCCGGCGACCTAGCGCCGCCCGTTGTTGGTCAACGCGTGTAGGCCGTACGATCTCGATCCTACGGTTAGGATTAGATTTTTTTTTAAACGAAACGGTACGGTTGATCTGGACCGCCAGATCCAGATCTGACGGCCCAGATCAAATCACTTAAACACGTCAGCATGCCCAGTCAGCGCACAGTCAGCGCCCAGTCAGCGCTGACGTGTAATTTCTTTTTTCCATTTTATTTAATTTGGCAGTTTTGCAGAAAACACCATGCATACTGTTTTTATCACTACTTTTTATCTGTTTATCCAAATTTAAATATTTTTATATATTTGAGATCCTTGGAACCAGTAGAACACTTTGGCATCATTTGTTTTCTGTTTTGACACACAAAAAAATTTCAAATATTTTTTAGAGTAGTTTAAGTGTTTTGACATAACTTTAGTTAGAAAATTTATTTTTGAGTAAATCAAATTGCTAACAACTTGTTTAGATGCCCTCTGCCCAAATGTCATTTTTACAAAATTTAATTTCGAAATTTTATTTAAGTGAACTAAAGTCCTTGTCATTAACCCTTTATTCATGATTAAATAATAGAAAAAAATCAAAAATTTATTCATGCATATATCATGAAAATCCAAAGGGATAGTTTCTAGACGTTGGAAATAAATTGTTGCATCTCATCTCATGCATAGCATATATCTTCTTTGTATGAACCTTTGCTTGTGTGTTTATGTGTGGCTCTTTATTTCTTTGTTAGACTATTCGGAGGGAAACGAGAATCTTTGCAACTGTAACTGCTGCACTCCCGATTGCCAAGGCAAGTGGCACACCCCCATAAAAGTCCTATTATTTCTATGCATGAGTAGAGTATTTTCTATAAGCATGTGTAGGATAGCATTGCTATGCAAGCCTTGATAGATCTCTTTATTCCTGTGTCTAGGTTCCTATGAAATTACTTAGTAGAATAGTGATGCTATGCAAAAACTATTTTGATGAAAAAGATAAGTCTACTAAGTTTTAATCAAACACCTGGGTGGAAATTGGTTGCTTGGATGTATGAGTTGACTGTTGTTCCCAGGGGTTTTACCTGTGGAATATTCACTTGTGGAAGGCCACCCAGGAGCAAAGGAATCTGAAGAACTCCAAGTGAAGATTGCTTCTCGTGCAACCATTGCCAATATGGGCTCTGGCTTGATCAACTAAGCTGCGTGGACTCTCCCCGGCCTGACAGGTGGTGGTAGAGGATTTGTAGGTGGAGCGCGTCAGGCCAGAGTGGGAGGGGAAATGCTTCTGAAAGATCTCGTCTTATTTGTAGGTGGAGCGTGTGTAAAGGATAACCTGGGTTGAATAGGTACAATGGTGAACGTGCACAACCTCTGCAGAGTTAAAATCTAAGTACTTAGCCGTGTCCCCGGAAACGGACAATTGAGCAGCTGAACGAGGATGTCAACGGAGGATTCCACCATTCCAACTTATAAATTAAAAACTTGATGGGTGAACAAGGGTAGAATGAGACAGCGGATTTCATGCCACGGATGTCTCGAATAGAAGAAAAGTGTTTTCAAAAAGGTTAGGGAAAAACTTGCTTTCTGCAAAATAGACTTGAGCTCCACCAGCCAAATAAGCATATAGGTCATAGAGTTATTCCTCTAAGTGTCCACCATAGTGTCACTTGCCAGTTCCATTTTAATGGTTCTGACCCACGTTGTTGCATTATATATCTTATTGCAGACTGTCCTGATGATGAGTGAAAGTTTTACTAAGGGTTTCGAGTCTTGAACCAACATGCTCGCCTGTGGCACATGATGATGATTGGGGACTCCATGAAGAATAAATTTTCCGTTGTTTACTCTGTGTACTGCTAGCTGTATGCTATGCAAATTTGTAATGAATATTTTCTAAGTCTGGATCAGCGTTGTAATAAATTGATACTTTGTTGTGATATTACATCGTAACTGTGTGTGCAAACGAATCGATCCAGAGATTTGCACTATACACAGGTATCTGCCATATTTTAGGTGCAGATACACTACACTCGGGGGGTCTCGTTTTGACTCTCTGAGAACTAAGAAAAAGTCGCCGAGGCCTCTCGGGGGGTCTCGACGACCTTTTTTTGACTCTTTGAGAACTAAGAAAAAGTCGTCGAGGCCTCTCGGGGGGTCTCGACGACCTTTATATGACTCCATGAGAACTAAGAAAAAGTCGTCGAGGCCTCTCGGGGGGTCTCGACGACCTTTTTATGACTCCATGAGAACTAAGAAAAAGTCGTCGAGGCCTCTCGGGGGGTCTCGACGACTTTATTATGACCTAACTCGACACAATATTGGTACCAAAATACAAAGGGTAAATGAGGGTACATACTAGTAGCACAAATTGACCACACAAATAACAACATTGTGAAAGAACATTTCTTAATCCCTAGTGTTTTGAGTGTTAGTTAACAATACCAATGATGTACTAATCCTAATACTAAGTATTTCAGTTTGTGTGAGTTGCATATCACTTACTCCAAAGCCAAAATGTAAAGAAAAAGAGTTTCTGGAATTCTTCCCAGAACCGGAATATTGGAGCCGGATATTTCCAGGGATCGGAATTTCCGGGTCTCCTATTTCTACCAGAAAAGTGGCTAAGGAAAAGTTCTAAAGTGGTTCTGACTCGAGCCGGAAAATCAACTCGGAAATTTCATTAACTCGGAATTTCCGAGTCACCCAGAAAACCACTCCAGAATTGACTAAGGAAAGAAGAGGAAGTGGTTCTGACTCGAGCTGGAAAATCAACTCAGAAATTTCATTAACTCGGAATTTCCGAGTCACCCAGAAAACCACTCCAGAATTGGCTAAGGAAAGAAAAGGAAGTGGTTCTGACTCGAACCGGAAAATCAACTCGGAAATTTCATTAACTCGGAATTTCTGAGTCACCCAGAAAACCACTCCAGAATTGGCTAAGGAAAGAAGAGGAAGACGTTCTGACTCCAACCGGAAAATCAGCTCGGAAATTTCACTAACTCGGAATTTCTGGGCAACCCTCAGAAACTTGAAGAAATTTGGCTAAGTCAAGAAGTCGAAGACGTTCTGATCTCAACCGGAAATTCAGCTCGGAGATTTCATAGCACCGGATATTCCGGGTGACTTGGAATTTCTGGGTGTGACTTATACCGGAATTTCCGAGTTATCGAGACAGCCAACGGCCAGATTTTGGGAGGGGGTATAAATACCCCCTCACTCACTCAATATCAGCTAGCTCTCAGATTTTCTCTCTCCTACACTTCTTGAAAGCTCAGATCATCAAGATCTCCCAATCCCTCCACCCAAATCCGTTGATCTTTGGAGGATTGGAGGAGAAGGCCCGGATCTACATCTTCACCGAAGCGATTTGCATTTCTTCCCCATTCATTTGGGGATTTCGTGGCTAGGGTTTCCGTTGGGAAAACCTAGGTCACCATTGTTGTAATCTTGGTGTTTCCTTGACCTTTTGTGGTCCTTGACCTTTTGTGGTCATCTTGAGAGCCCCCAATTAAGTTGTGGGTGCGTGCCTAAAGCGTTTGTAAGGGATTCGATCTCCGCCCTAAAAGGGGATCAATAGTGGAAGGTGAACTCGCAACCTTTGTGGTTGAGTTCATCGGAGAAGAAGGGTAGCCTTTGTGGCGTTGCGGCTAACATGTTGTGGTAGCGCACACCTGTCCAAATGAGACGTACACCCTTGGGTGGAACTCGGGATTACACCTTTGTCTCCGCGTGCTTCACTTGGTTCCCCTTATCCTTTATTTATCTTGTTATTGCTTAGGTTGTCATTTAGGTAAATTCACCGTAGTTGCATATCTAGAGAATTTACCTTTGTGTTGAGCCTAAGTTTGAAAAGAACTAAAATTTGTAATAGCACCTATTCACCCCCCCCCCCCCTCTAGGTGCCGGATTCCCGTTCAATTGGTATTAGAGCCAGGTTCACTTTTTAAGGGCTTAACCGCCTAAGTGCAACGATGACGGAATTCGATGCCGAGAGGGCCGCCCGTGAGAAATTAGAGGCAGAGAAGGAGGCGTTAGCCAAAGGGGCAACCATGGCCGATCTTATAGATATGAGATCGTCCTTGGAGGCCCAACTCCTCAAGATGGATGAGATGATCATGGCACTCTTGAAGTCTAAGGAGCCCGAGGCTACTTCTCCCTCTTCTCCTCCTAAGGAGCACGGTGAGAACTCTAAGGAGTCATGTTCGGATGGGTGTAAAGATGTTCCTCCAAGTGCTTCCCCCGGGAAGGCGGAAAAGGATGAATCACCTAGCTCTTCTAACACCCCCAAAGGAGAGGAATTTCCTAATGTCAACTATAATTACTCTCCTAACCCTCCTGTCCCTCACCCTCATGTAAACTTTAGAAGTAATCCTCCTAAGCTCAAACCTACTCATTTCTCTGAATGACAATTTCTAATGAAGTCTCATCTATGTAGTGCCTCCATTGAGCTATGGCGCATCATTGAAGAAGGATTCAAGGCCCATGATCCAACCATCTTGACAAGAAGAGAGGTGGTTGATAGCCAACTCAATGCCACCGCTCTTCATCAACTCCAAATGGCCGTTGGAGAGAAGGACATGCCTCTTATTCAACAATTCTTCACCGCCAAAGAAGTATGGAATGCTATTTTCGACATCTTCGTCGGCAATGAGAGCATGAAGAAGAACCGGTATGATGCCTTATGCAATGAGGTGGAAGGGTTCTACAGGTTGGATGGAGAAAATCATGAGGACATGTACCGGAGGTTGGTGTTGATTGCTAACACCTTCAAGAACCTCGGTGCGGTCTACATTGATGACGCTTGGATCAAGAGGAAGTTCGTGAACGCTTTCATGCCCTTTGAGGAAACGGACTTGAAGACACTCCAAGGGAGACATGACTTCGCGAAGATGACATCCAGTGAAGTCAGGCAAGAGATGACCGCT
This sequence comes from Poa annua, assembly GCA_026929855.1. Taxonomy (NCBI): domain Eukaryota; kingdom Viridiplantae; phylum Streptophyta; class Magnoliopsida; order Poales; family Poaceae; genus Poa; species Poa annua. The sequence goes on along the minus strand of CM049428.1, from coordinate 93,945,791 downwards.
TACAAGGTGGCCTTCAAGATTGCAGAAGATGTAAGAGCAAGAGCCATAGGGATGCACAAGCATGCCTCAATTGCATTGAAGGCCACCGTTGAAGAGGAGGATGAAGATGAGTATGATGATCAAGTCGAGCTATCTAGTGAGACTCTCTCAAGTACTCTCACTCAACACATGGGTCTGTCGGCACAAACCTTTTGGAAGAACCCCGGGAGGGCCAAAGATAGGATTGACAAGAAGTTGCCCTCCAATGGAGGAAGGCCAAGCAACAAGGTGAGGCTTTGCTATAATTGTGATGACAAAAGCCACTTTGTTGTAGATTGCCCATGGGAAAGAAGAGAGAACCATGGTGGGAGGCTTGTGGCCAAGACGAAGGGCAAGGGGCCTATGCCCATGAATAAGCCCTTCTTCAAGAAGAACCAAAAGATTGTCTTGGTAACTCAAGAGCAATATCCCACCGATGATGAAGATAGTGACAAGGAGGATACTCCAACACAAGTGGCCGCCCTAGCCATTTCCTCTACACCTCCGTCACTCTTCTCCTCACCAAATGAGAGCCCCATCGTCAAGAATGCAAGATGTCTTATGGCAAAGACATCCGAGGTAAAATTGTCCCCTACCTCCATATCCCATGAAATTGATGATGGTATGAGTCTTCAAGTCAAGAATGAAATCATTACTTTTGATAAATTCATGACTAACTTGCAAGGAGAAGGAAAGAAACACTTTGGCTCAATTATGAGACGTATAGGTGAGCTTGAGTTAAAAGGTGAGATTGAGAGAGAGGATGCACACACTAAGGTGTCTCTCCAATCCTCCCTTGAAGATGAACAAAAAGCTCATGCTCTCCTCAAGGAGCAAGTTGCTAAGATCACTAAGGATCGTGATCTTTACTTTGCTAAATGTAAAATTGTGCAAAATGAAAAATTCCAAGCTTGTACTTGTTCATGCTAGACTTTGTGAAGACTTCGAGTCACTTGAAAATACCCACAAGGTATTGACAAGTGATCACGAACGTCTCCTCAAGTCTCGTGATCAACTCCAAACTCGGATATCTACTCTTGAGAAACCTAGTACTTCTACTCCTTTGAATACTAATGCAAATGTTGTCAAGGATAAAGCTAGGGTTTTGTTTGTTCTCTTCATGGCAACCGAGCCCAAGACCTCTCTTGATAAATGTAAGGGGACACTCACTACTCCTCTTCATGAGCGAGTGCCCCACAAGGGTAAGGAAGGTCTAGGCTATGTTGCTAAGGAGAAGAAGAAGATCAAGACGAAGACCAAGCCCGCACAAGCCAAGAAAGATGGCATAGCAAGTGGAAATGCCACAAGGGGCACTCCCACTCATGATGACTTTGCGGGCATATCTAACCCCAATTATGCTTTATATGTTGATTATTATGGGGATGTCTATGCTAGATACATTGGTCTTTTTGATGGCTATATTGAATATGCTATTTGGGTCCCAAAGACCCTTGTTGCTAACCAAAAGGCACCCATTGCAAAATGGGTACCTCAATCAAAGAATTGATTGTGTGTAGGGCCTTGCTTCCGGAGGATCGAAATGGATAATTGATAGTGAATGCACTAGTCATATGAACGGAAGCAAGGAGATTGAAACGGAGTTGAAGCCCAATGATGATCAAATGACCGTTACATATGGTGTCAATTCAAAGTATAAGGTAATAGGGCTCGGCAAGGTGGTAGTGGCACCGGACATCACACTTGTGAATGTCTTGCTTGTCGAGTCCCTAGGTTTCAACTTTATCTCGGTCCATTCTTTAACTTGCTTGGGTTATACCGTTGTCTTCGAAAAGGAAATGGTTATCCTTATGCGGATCAAGTCTCTCAATGTGTTTTTCGTTGGGTACATTGAGAATGGGCTCTATGTGGTTGACTTCTCCGGAGTCACCAGTTCCCATGCAATGTGCCTATTCGCTAAGGCGGACTTGGGTTGGCTATGGCATCGCCGACTAGCCCATGTCAACATGAGGACTTTGCAAAGTCTCCACAAGAATGGCCATATCCTAGGACTAAAAGATCATGTTTCTTTCTCGAAGGATCGAATGTGTAGGGATTGTGTTGAAGGAAAAATGCATGACATTCACCATCCAAGCAAGACCATCATTTCTTCAACAAGGGTTTTGGAGCTTCTCCATGTTGACCTCTTTGGTCCCATTCCGGAAGCTAGTCTTGGTGGCAAGAAATATTGCTTGGTGATTGTTGATGACTATTCAAGATACACATGGGTTTTCTTCTTCAAGTCGAAGGTGGAGACTCAACAAACTATCATCGACTTATCCAATGAAGCTCAACGTCAACACAATCTCCCTATCTTGGTGATAAGAAGTGACAATGGTTCCGAGTTCAAGAACTACACCTTGAACGAGTTCCTTAGTGAAGAAGGGATTCGTCATCAATATTCCGCTGCTTGTACTCCCCAACAAAATGGTGTAGCCGAAAGGAAGAATCGCACACTTATTGAGATGGCAAGATTGATGATGGCCGAGTTCAAGTCCCCTCACAACTTTTGGGCCGAAGCCATCAACACCGCTTGCCATTCATCCAACCAGCTCTTCTTTCGCAAAGGACTCATGATGACACCTTATGAAGTGCTTACCGGGAACAAGCCCAATATCTCTTACTTCCGAGTCTTTGGTTGTAAGTGTTTCTATCTCATCAAAGGTGTGCGTTTGGGCAAGTTTGATTCTAAGTCTTTTGAAGGGACATTTGTGGGCTACGGTTCCGAATCCCATACTTATATAGTCTATGATAAGGCCTCGCGCATTATCATAGAAACTTGTAGTGTGGTGTTTGAGGAGAATGACGGCTCCCTTGTGGAGCAAAGTGGTGTTTCCGATGTAGGTGATCATCAACCTCAAGATGCTATCCGAAGGATGGGGTTGGGAGTCCACCGCCCCGTTCAAGTCTATTATGAGGTTGCCCAACAAGGATCAAGTTCTACTCAAGTGGTGGATACTCCAACACAAGAAACACCCAACAACCACACCGTGCTCAACACGCCCAGCCAAGAAGAAGCACAAGATCCTCCAACTGCTCCTGGAATTTCCGGAGGGCCGAAAAATCCGGTTCAAACTGGAGTCGGAAATTCCGGTGAACCGGAAATTCCGATCCACACCGAACCCGGAATATCCGGTCCTGCTGACATTCCCGGTGGCAGCTCGCAACAAGGCAAAGATCAACCTTCTTCCCCACCTCTGGACGTCACTCCTATGTTTGATCAAGGCCATCAAAACAGTCAAGGCGGAGACATGAATGATCAAGCGATCCCTCCCACCACTAGGAGGGAAATCGAGATCCGCCGCTTGAATAGGGTTGGCACCTCAAAAGAATTAAGAGCTCTATCTCTTGACAAGATGCTTGGTGATATGAGAAGCAAGGTCTCTACCCGAAGACAACTTGCAAGCTTTAGTGAACATCAAGCTCACATCTCCATGGTGGAACCAGAGAAGGTCTTTGAAGCTCTTGAAGATAAAGATTGGCTTGACTCTATGCATGAAGAGCTCAACAACTTCGAGCGCAACAAGGTGTGGAAGTTGGTGGAAAGACCCAAAGATTGCCGCAATGTTATCGGCACCAAGTGGATATTCAAGAACAAGCAAGATGAACATGGCATGGTGGTGAGGAACAAGGCAAGATTGGTGGCTCAAGGTTACTCCCAAATTGAAGGCATTGACTTTGGAGAAACCTACGCGCCCGTGGCTCGATTTGAGTCAATTCGTATTATTCTTGCCTATGCCTCTCATTATAACTTTAAGTTGCAACAAATGAATGATAAATCCGCTTTTCTTAATGGTCCACTAAATGAACTTGTTTATGTTAAGCAACCACCGGGGTTTGAGGATCTCAAGTATCCGAACCATGTCTACAAGCTGGATAAGGCACTCTATGGCCTTAAACAAGCCCCACGTGCGTGGTACGAGCACCTTAGAGAACTACTTGTAGACCGTGCGTTCCAAGTTGGGGAAATCGACCCCGCCCTTTTCACTAAGAAAGTAAATGGAGAACTTTTTATTTGTCAATTATATGTGGATGGCATTATATTTGGGTCTACTAACAAAGCATTTAACGAAGAATTCTCCAAGCTTATGACTGACAGGTTTGAGATGTCTATGATGGGTGAGATGTTCTTCTTAGGATTTGAGATCAAACAATTGAAGGAAGGAACGTTCATCAACCAAGCAAAGTACATTCAAGACATGCTCAAGAAGTACGGGTTGCTTGATCTCAAGGGTGCCTCTACCCCAATGCAAACCAAATGCCACCTTGAGCTCAACCCCAAGGGTAAGGATGTGGATCAAAAGGTATATCGCTCCATGATAGGATCTCTTCTTTACCTCTGTGCATCTAGATCGGATATAGTGCTACCCATAGGAGTGTGTGCAAGATATGAAGCGGCTCCTAAAGAAAACCATGATATGGCGGTCAAGAGAATCTTTAGATATTTGGCTTATACCCCAACCTTTGGATTGTGATACCCCAAGGATGCACATTTCTCATTATGTGGGTACACGGATTCCAATTGGGCGGGAGATCAAGATGATAGGAAGTCTACCTCCGGTGCTTGTCAATTTATTGGGAGGTCCTTGGTAAGTTGGTCTTCTAAGAAGCAAAATTGTATATCTCTCTCCACCGCTGAATCCGAGTATGTTGCCACCGCAAATTGTTGCACTCAATTGCTATGGATGAGGCAAACTTTAAAGGAGTACGGAGTCGATTGCGACAAAGTGCCTCTTCTATGTGACAATGAAAGTGCCATCAAAATTGCTTACAACCCGGTGCAACATTCAAGAACCAAACATATTGAGATCCACCACCATTTTATAAGAGATCATGTGGCCCGACGAGACATTGACTTATCATATGTGGGCACAAGGGATCGATTGACGGATATCTTCACGAAGCCCCTTGAGGAAGGAAGGTTTTGCTTTTTGAGGAATGAGCTCAATATCATTGATTCGAGGTCCTTAGCTTGATCGCTTGCACACTCACCTAGGACGTAATTGCATCTTATCTTGTTTAGATGTAGGCATGCAAATAGGGGGAGTGCGGTACTAATACATTGGACCATCCCTCCCCCCATTATGCCGATAGCAAGTGTTCTTTTATCTCTATATTCATTCTTATGACTAATGAGCTAAAACGACGAGTATTGGTTATGTACCCAAGATACATCTTCGTGGTGACATGCTCTACACTCCTACATGGTGGCCTCGGCCACCGACCTCTTCTCTTTGAAGAGTTGGATTTATTTGGAGCTTATTGTTGCTATTTGACCTCTTTTTCATGCATGTGGGAAACCTACTCAACTTGGCGCTTTTGTTTCGTTTGGGTAGTTGTGAGCTGAGTATGGTGTACCAATGACAGTTTGAAAATCTATCCCAAGCCTACCCCCCATGAAAACATTTCTCTCTATTGCACACAAGTCATCAAGTTGAAAACTTGGATTTTGGTTCAGTAGGTCGGAATATCCGGTTCATTTCTGAATCGGAATATCCGGCGACCCGGAATTTCCGGTGTAAGTTACACTCGGAATTTCCGATCGGGCGGTTTGTCAAAACAAATATAGGGCAGGCTCGGGGTGAAGGGCTCATTCATGCCCTTCTTCCACCCCCGACCTCCCTCTCCTCCAACCGCCACCCCTGCTGCTCCAAGGTCCCTCCGGAGCACTCCAACCACCGGGGAACCTCTTTCTCGGCCGGATCTGCTCCTCCTCTGCCCCGGGAACTCACTCCTCCAAGTAATGTCCTCAATGGATGAGGGTAACTTCACTTTTCCCTATCCCTAACTGCTTGCACTAGGATCTTGATGTGGAGTTATTTGTTTCAAAATTGCTTGGTAGAGATTGTTTCTAGCATCATTCCCTACCATCTACATACATTAGTTTTGCATTGTGTTGGATCGATCTAGTTTTAGACTTAGTCAATCTCAGATCTGCACTGTTTCTGTCCAGGTCGGAATTTCCGACCGAACTTGAATCGGAATTTCCAGTCTTACGGAATTTCCGGTTAGGTCTGAATCGGAATTTCCGAGCTGAACACTGCAGTTTTCAGATTAACTCATGTTTAACTACATATGATTCATCAAATGCCTACCTAATGTGTGTATCCTCTCCTGACTTGTGTGTACTTACCTTGTGCTACCCTCTCTGCTCAAATTCACAGGTTCTAGTGGGAGTCCTTCCCTCGCAGAGGCAACAAGGAACATCTCAAGGGCACCTGTTCACAAGACCTCTGTCTCCAAGGGCAAGGGTCTTGCCTCCTTAAGCAACCCAGCTGTTCCAAGAAAGAAGAAAACACTTGCTAGAAGGCCTCAGTACAAGAAAAGGAAAAATGCCCCTGTTCCTCAACGACAGAACTATGCAAAGATGAACTCTGTTGACTACACTCTGCTCCGACAAGGGGATTGGTACCTTAGGCCAAGGGACAACAATCTGGATGATTGCAGCTTTTGGTGTCAAGAGCAAGAGTTCATACTCAAGGACATCTACTACTCTCTGTCGAAGCCCATTCGGTCTATGCATCCTTATAACCTTGCAGCTAGGCAGGAGAAAGCCTCTTTTGTTGAAGCTATACATATTATCAAGGCTATGGGCTTGGAAAGGCTTGTGATCACTCGTTGTCCATACAACTCTCAGCTCGTGATGCAGTTCTTTGCTACTCTTGTGATGAAGGGTGACTCAAAGAAGACAATTAAGTGGATGACTGGTGACACTTTTTGTGAGTCCAACTTTGAGGAGTTTGCCAAGGTTTTGGGCTACAAGTTTGACGGTGATAACCCTCAAGGCTATCGCATGCGACACCCATACAAGCTCAACAAGAAGCAGATCGTGCACTTATATGGTGAGGGAGGCATACCCGGCAATGCTCGAGATTTGCTTCCTCTTTATGATGTCCTTGTGCGCATCCTCCGTGAGAACATTGCACCAAGTGGTGGCAACAATGACAATGTGGTGACCCCTCTGTGCAACTTGCTCCTTCATGCCAACCACATTGTGGAGAACCCTGACAGTGATGAAGACTGGAGTGTGGATGTTATGGATTACATCCACAATGAGATGCATGAAGCCAGGATCACCAAGGTCACTATCCCCTATGCTCCTTACATCATGAAACTCATCAAGTTCAAGTTTCCTGACCATATCTTCAGTGATGATGAGTTGGAGGTGCATGACTTCAAGAAACTATATGAGAAGAAGACAGTGGTCAAGAATCCTCATGTGCCTTCTTCTAGCTAATCTCGGGCTGGCTCTTTTATGGGTGATGCTAGGAGGGCTGCTGCTCCTACTTATGTCTCGGCCACTCATGCGAAGGTGAAGAAACTGAATTGGTTCCAACGCAACATCCTTTGCATGAATGTGGACATCCGCAAGGAGCAATACACCGCCTACAAGGAGCGTCGTCAGCTTGCCTACAATCAAGACTTGCTTCTTCATCATGTGTCTGGCTCTCCTGCTCTAGCTGATCTTTCTGATCCCCTGACTTTTGGTCAGTGGAACCAGGATTCTTTGGCTCCTTGGGCACAGATTGATCATGACCTTGGCGGCAGCTCGTACACCACTAGACATGCTTATGAGAACACTTCTTATGATGATGATGAGGAGGAGGATTATGAGGAGACTCCTTCTGACCGAAGACCGCCACAGGACGTAGCATCGCTCCTCTTCCTTTTTAGCGTTTCGATGCCAAAGGGGGAGAAGTTTCTCTAGTAGGACTTCGGGGATTTGCATGGGTTCGGGCACAAGCATATGCGTTTACCATTTCTTTGCGCTTGTGTCCATTTATCTTATTTGTGTTTGTTTGTTAAACTCTTTCATTTGTGTGTATTGAGACAATACTATGCTATCGATATCCTCTATGGTTGAGACTTCAAATTTATTGTGTTGGTATTCTCTTCATATCCTATATACACAAGGTATGAAACTCTATCTAGTCTCAAATGCTACCATAACCTTACCTTTTGTCTCCTTACTCCTTTGTGATATCTTGTGTTTGTTATTATAAAATTGCTCATATCCTTTGTCATCTTGTGTTTCATACATGCACTTGTTTAGGGAGAGCTATTTTCGGTTAAAAACATGATATTGCATTTTGTTTCCTTGCAAATCTTGGTATTGTCATCTAACACCAAAAAGGGGGAGATTGAAAGAACATTTCTTAATCACTAGTGTTTTGAGTGTTAGTTAACAATACCAATGATGTACTAATCCTAATGCTAAGTATTTCAGTTTGTGTGAGTTGCATATCACTTACTCCAAAGCCAAAATGTAGAGAAAAAGAGTTTCTGGAATTCTTCCCAGAACCAGAATATTGGAGCCGGATATTTCGAGGGATCAGAATTTCCGGGTCTCCTATTTCTACCAGAAAAGTGTCTAAGGAAAAGTTCTAAAGTGGTTCTGACTCGAGCCAGAAAATCAACTCGGAAATTTCATTAACTCGGAATTTCCGAGTCACCCAGAAAACCACTCCCGAATTGGCTAAGGAAAGAAGAGGAAGTGGTTCTGACTCGAGCCGGAAAATCAACTCGGAAATTTCATTAACTCGGAATTTCCGAGTCACCCAGAAAACCACTCTAGAATTGGCTAAGGAAAGAAGAGGAAGTGGTTCTGACTCGAACCGGAAAATCAACTCGGAAATTTCATTAACTCGGAATTTCCGAGTCACCCAGAAAACCACTCCAGAATTGGCTAAGGAAAGAAGAGGAAGACGTTCTGACTCCAACCGGAAAATCAGCTCGGAAATTTCACTGACTCGGAATTTCCGGGCAACCCTCAGAAACTTGAAGATATTTGCCTAAGTCAAGAAGTCGAAGACGTTCTGATCTCAACCGGAAATTCAGCTCGGAGATTTCATAGCACCGGATATTCCGGGTGACTCGGAATTTCCGGGTGTGACTTATACCGGAATTTCCGAGTTATCGAGACAGCCAACGGCCAGATTTTGGGAGGGGGTATAAATACCCCCTCACTCACTCAAGATCAGCTAGCTCTCAGATTTTCTCTCTCCTACACTTCTTGAAAGCTCAAATCATCAAGATCTCTCAATCCCTCCACCCAAATCCGTTGATCTTTGGAGGATTGGAGGGGAAGGCCCGGATCTACATCTTCACCGAGGCGATTTGCATTTCTTCCCCATTCACTTGGGCATTTCGTGGCTAGGGTTTCCGGTGGGAAAACCTAGGTCACCATTGTTGTAATCTTGGTGTTGCCTTGACCTTTTGTGGTCATCTTGAGAACCCCCAATTAAGTTGTGGGTGCGTGCCTTAAGAGTTTGTAAGGGATTCGATCTCCGTCCTAAAAGGGGATCAATAGTGGAAGGTGAACTCGCAACCTTTGTGGTTGACTTCATCGGAGAAGAAGGTGAGCCTTTGTGGCATTGCGGCTAACCTGTTGTGGTAGCGCACACCTCTCCAAACGAGACGTACACCCTTGGGTGGAACTCGGGATTACACCTTCGTCTCCGCGTGCTTCACTTGGTTCCCCTTATCCTTACTCCCTTACTTGCTTGTCTTGTATGCTTATTTATCTTGTTATTGCTTAATTTGCAATTTAGCTAAATTACGCTTATTTATCTTGTTATTGCTTAATTTGTCATTTAGGTAAATTCACCGTAGTTGCATATCTAGAGAATTTACCTTTGTGTTGAACCTAAATTTGAAAAGAACTAAAATTTGTAATAGCACCTATTCACCCCCCCCCCCCTCTAGGTGACGGATTCCCGTTCACATTGGAGATATATTTTAACTTGACATAGTACACTGATTTCTCTCACACACATTTGGACAAATTGGAAGTACCAACAACATAGTTCAAACTAGCACACATTGCACTCTAAGTTCACATAGTACACTGATTGACAACTAATTTAGCATAGTTCAGACTGCACTACACTCAGTTCGAAGTACATTAACAACCATTTTACACTTTATTTTCCTTCACCAATTGGCTCATCACAAATGGCTTTTATCCTCTTCACCTTCTCCTTCACTTTGAGAAGATCATAGATAATGTACTCTAGCCCTTTCTTTTCAGCAACAATAGCTACTCTTGCATTGTCCCACTCCTCATTCCTAGCCCTCATCATGTTTGCCTGAGTCTTCTGGTCATTCTTGAGCTCAGCCACCTGTGACTCTTGCAACAATAGTCTCCTGCATCTTTTCCTTCAATTCTTCAGCTTCACCCTCCTTCTAAATCCTCTGGTAATTTGCATGCATATTAGATTTGCAGTTGTCCTTAAGCCATGTGCTGACCTCTTGAATCATATCTTCATGTTTCTTCTTCCACTTGTTCTTCTCCTCAGACAGCTCACACATCAGCTTTGTGTGCTGGCCCCTCTCATCAATTCTTGCTGCAAAGGAGTCATCATACATTTCCCACAACTTGGATAATGCATACTGAACAGAATCATGCCACTCATCATCTACCTAACACACAAAACCACAGTTCTCAACCTGCAGGATAGTAAAAAACATTTATTCCACTAAGCATTATATAACATAGCACCTAACATAGCATCAGTTCTGACTGCATCATCTAACATAGCATAGCATTGTTCTAACTGCATCTAACATAACATCATCTAACATAGCATAGCATTGTTCAGAATATTATGATCTTTCTACTGCATTGTTCTAACATAGCATCTGATTGGTCTGACTGCATTGTTCTGACTGCATCTAACTTTGCATCATCTAACAAAGCATCTACCAAGTACACTGATTGGTCATACTGCATTGTTCTAACAGATACATAGCAAAATTAGAACTTCAGACAAATGCAGGACAGAGCAAAATTTATCAATATCTTCAGAAATGCATTACAGATCCACCAGTGGACACTTGTAAAATTTACGCCCAATGTCAAATCCTTCGAATGCAACGCACATCCGAGGCTCCAAGTTGTGGATGCGGCAATAGCGCGGCGCATCTTTGTCTATCCCGCACCAGGTTGGATCGTCCACAGTATCAGAAACAAGAGATCGGTTCATGATGTCCTAACATCCAACAAAAGAATAATTTTGAAGCACAAATCTACCAAATCGACCTAATCGAACCCTACGAACTCTAGATGTACAGGGAGAAGAGGAAGCAATTGACTTACCCCGATTTTGGTGCCGCTCGACTGCGATTCTTCATCCCAGCTAGGCATGGCGGCACACGGACACGTCGCCGGCGGCGGAAATGGCGGGGACGGTGGCGGATTAGGCGGCGACGGGCGCTGGAGAGAGAGAGACGTGGGGGAGAGAGAGGAGATGAGATGCAGATGCGAGAGAGAGCACCTTATCCCTTCAGACATGCATGACAGGTGGGCCCAAAAGTCCTCCGTTAACGGGCCCGCTTCGTCAGAAACGATGTCAATTCGCGTTCAGCCAGCGATTTGGGTTTTTTGCGAAAACTTCGAAAAAATCTGGTAGTTCTGTGAGATTCAAAATGCAAGTGGTAGTTTTCCGTGATAGACCTCTCAAATGTGGTAGTTTCATGCTATCAACTCTGTCAATTACTGCTTTGTTGTCATCTGACATCACAATGCGTGAGTTACGGTCACTTAATACATATAGGTATGTCGTTAAAGGTCATCGGAGCCCGCAGACCGTTGTATTTGCTGACGTAGCAAGTGGTGGAGCCCATATGTCACTATGTCAGGTCCAGCCAGAATTCATTTTATTAAATACCCAAATCTTCTTTTCATACCATATGTAGGTCCTTTACCACAATTCGTGGCTATCTCCCCCACGGGCGCGGCCTCTCCCCCTCCGGCAAGATGTGTCGAGCTCCTGCCGGTGTCTGGTGTCTGATCTTCCCCGGCGAGAAGCCCATGCTACTTATGGCACCCCACCCCTCCTCTAAGCGCGGTCGCCACAACTGTCCTCCCCAGTTAGGCCCGCACTTCGCCTACACCCCCGTGGCCACCCAACGTGACGCCCCTTACCTCCCACCACGCCACCACCCTCCTGGATCCATTCGGCAAGCGCATGACGCCTCTTAACCCGGGCTTGTCGTCGGCTGGCTTGCTGCAGCGGCTATCCACAACCTCCTGACCCCGCGGGAGTCACAGGCCCTCCTGCCACCATCATCGTCTCTGAGCGTTGATATATCCACCATGCCGCCTACCTCTCCTAGTGGAGGTCGGGTCAGCCACCGCCGCTAGGGTTGCACTGCGCGGGTTGCGTGCCTTTCCTCATCAGCCACCTCATCCGCCGCTGATGTGAGATTCACATAAGCTGTTTGTCCCTGGCGGTAGGATCTGGTGGCTTTAAAAGGAGAGCGCATGGTGGGGTCCTCATACGTCACAGAACATGGCCGCGGAATGAGCGCACGCAGGCCACTTGGAGCTCCATCCGTTGCACCGCGTGACCGTTATGGGCTCCTCCAACTTATGTCTTCCACTGAGTTCTTTCATTGGGTCGACGAAGTGCCAGACAGCTAATACGACGATGTATAGACTCCGGTGGTGACATTCTACGACACATTCGTGCATCTTTGGTGACGTAATTCGCGTATAGTGATGTACGTACGGTGAAAATAGTGTGTTGTTTGAATGTCTGATGGATTTTACTCGTGGGAAAAAGTAGGCGAAGGCCGCTCCTTGCTGGACTGATGGAGAAAAGCGTTTGAGTGGCTTTCTTCAGATTCAGAACCTGCGTGGTTGTCCGTTTTTTAAGACAGAAAACGTGCATACGTACTACGCTGTACTTCAAATTCAAACTGTTCCCGGGGACACTCTAGCCGTATCCGTTGCCGGCGCGTGCCTCTTGTCAAGTGTCATGTCCTCATAATCTGCTACCGTGCGTGATTAGCTTCATTGACAAGGACTGGAAAGAAGATACAGCTGTGCAGATAATTTCTAGTCTCATCATCATCATCCAGCCGCATGATTAACAGCGCGATGGAGGTGTACTACGCGCTAATTGCTCAGTGTTGTTTGTAAATTGTAATAAGATCAACACAGTTCTACATCTTACATTTGACGATCGAAAATTCAGATGCTGCTAACATCAAATACAGTGAGTCTTGAAATATAATTATACATGATCGCACGATCGTCATTCTTATACCGTAGTACATTTGTATTGCCAGATTAGAGTAGAATGCCGTTGCTTTCTTCCCCGGTCAGTTGCAGCAAGATGAGATTCCCGGGAGAGCATATATCAGATATTCAGAGATATATACTGATGGAGCCCATTTTAACTAGTGGATTCTGCCGTCTCGCAACGTCCATCATCTCGTGCTATACGGTTGGTCGCCGATCGAAACGGAGGGGTCCGAGATGGAAAGCTCAACCGCAGCTACCGACATGATCTGCCACTTTGTGATCTTTCCATCTTCCTCCATATCCAGGAGAAACTACCTTGAATGAGTCTGATGTTTTCCTGGTCATATCATTTGCATCTTGACAGTTTTTTCCCTTGGTATTGGTAATATGATTTCCTTGAGACAGTGCGTACTGAGTAGCATATATTCCTGATATACCGTATCCTCTATGGCTACGATGGAGATATCATTAGTGCAGTGACCTCTCAACCATTGTTTCAGAGTTTGGGTAACTACGCATAGTTATCGTGACGTGCCCTGTCATTCAAATCCGACAAGCATGCCATCATCCTATTAAGCGAGTTAAAGTCGGTCGGTTATCCTGATCCAGTGCATAGAGGTGTCCTCTTCGATGTCACGAAGCACGTCTAATAGGAAATCAAAAAAAAAACACGTCTAATAGCTCCTCAATAAGAAGACACGTCGTTCTGATGCGTGCGCTTAGAAGAAAAATCAAATTGTGCCGATCCTCTTTGGCAAGGCATCAAAAGCATAACCAAGATGAGAAGAACATCGGGCTGAGCAGGAAGTGAAATAAAGCTCGAATCTGGCCATTTTAGGGCACTTGTTAGAGACATGTGGCCATGCCTTTTGGGTAATCTTGCCGGTCACAACTCACCATCCATCCGCCCATTAGATAGTCTATCTTTTAGACGGTCTAATTGCGGCTTTATTTCCACACTTGACAAGAAGCAGCTGGAGCAGGTTTTGTAAGCATCTGGAGGCCAAGGATAGAGAAAAGGCCGAGAAGATGAGGAACGATACTTTACCTCCGTCCGTTGCATGGGCTCTCCGGCCACAAAATTCGAGAATGGCAGATGGAGCTCTGTCGGCTCGTCTGTCCGGTCCACTCGAGCAAAAGCAAACAAGTATTCTCTTCTCCTGGAGCCAAGCGCTGCCTAGCTTGGACTCGAGTGGACTTTTTGGTCCGGCGATGCTGTGTGATTCCAGAAAGAATATAGTTTTGAGGTGACGCCTGAATGCCGGATGACATTTTCTGCCTAGTAGACTGACAACAGCAAAACAACAAAATTTGAACGCCGAAGATCAGTAAAAAAGAGAGCAGCTCAAGCACCACCGAAGCCCTTTGACTCGATATAACTTTACTATACTCCGGGCTGTAGAGAGTTTCATTGGCACTTGCCAGGAAATCCAACGGGGACGACAAGACAACTCCCTGTGGGACGCCCATGCGTCGTCCTAGCCTGCCCTCCGATACAATACACCATTGCGGCAGCCGCTGCAGGACCCTTGGCAGCTCTAGCTTGGACCGTGGTCTCCGTATGAAAATGACTTTTTTTAGAGGCGAATTATTTTCCGAACAAGCACGGGGATTGAGTTCACTTTTAAAAAAAATGAAGGATGACCCTAGCCCTCTACATCCAAAACATGCGTCCGGGCTTTCTTTATTAAATTAGTCCTAGAAGTTTTACGAAGAGCCTACAGTGAAAAAAATCTGAAGCCATACTGAAAACTTAGAATCCTGACAATGAGAAAAAAACATGTTACCTGGGACACGAAAGACTCATCAGCTAGAAACCGAGAACCATTGCATACCCTAGGTCACCCTCTAGATGAAACGGGAGCACACATCCCGACCGACTCTTAACAAACATCTCTGTGATGCACATTGAAGAAGTCGCCCCCGCCATCGATCCACCAAGCAATTTTCAAGTCAAAATTTGCACATACTTTGTCTGACCTGCCCTCGACGTCACCATGACGCCAGACAGTGCCACCAACCTGCATGAGTCCGTCAAGAAGCGTCCATCGTCGAGACTCTGCTGCACCATGCCACCGAGACCCGCCAATATCAACGCGGAAGATGGAACACCGCTCCCTCGGATGACCTCCTACCGACATCTTGTGCTCCAATACGATGTCCTCAGGAGGGGAACGCAACACCATCACACTCCACCCAAAAGTGAGGGTTAATCGGGCACCCCAACCATGAATCAACACATCACCTGGCTCAATCTAGTAATCTATTGATGTACGAGAGGGGAAGGGTCACAACTGACTTCTCCATCCCATTGGTTGCGTGATATATACGACACAAGAATTGAAGGAGAAATGCCCTAGAGGCAATTAATAAAGTGTATTTCTTTATCATATCTCGTTTGTTCCTAATATGTTTTTGTGTCATGCTATAACCGTATTAAGCGGAAACATTAATACGGGTGTGATGCGTAAACAACCGGGTCCCTAGTAGCCTCTACTAAGACTAGTTTCGTTGCGCGATTGATGATCGAGGTTTCCCGATCATGGGCATGGCGCCGGTCGGAAATGGAAGTCATATCGTTGGAGAACGATGTGATGGACATACCCATATTCGTAGAACGTAATCATTACGCCTTTGACCGTGAGACCAACTCTTATTGTTATTTCTGAAAGATACTTTGATTACACCAAACGTCGTATCTTAATTAGTATGACAATAACGGTGATACTTTTGGGTATTGGAAAGGAGTAGTTGAGACGAGGGGTCAAGAGCGGGATTTGCCAGTCCGCATAGCAGGATAGATACTCTAGGTCCCACTCGGTGAGATTATGTCTAATGATATTGCAAGCATGTGACTAGGTCACGGAGACATGAAATCATAGACGAGTAGAAGATAGCGTTATCGGTAACGAGGTCAAGCTAGATATGGAGATATTTATGAACGACGCTCGGACACGCTAAGTATCGCCATGGCAAAAGGTTTAAGACTTTACGTTCAGGTTTGATATATGAAAGTCATTCGTTATATCATATGGATTAATTCATGTGGTCCAGGCCTACGAGTTAGTCGTTGATCGGAGAGGAGTCTCGATCGTACATGTTATTATATCGAACCGCTAGGGTAACACACTTAAGGGATTTCGACAAGACAACCGGAAAGGAAAGAGATCACCGGGAACGTCCCGGGAGAGGTCCGATGGAGATCGGGCAGCGTCGAAATAGTTTTCGGAGCTAGAATAAATTATATATAATATGTTTGATATTAATTAGTGTAATTAATGACTAAATATGATTTTGTATATTTATTTTCGAATTATTTAGGCTGATTTCACTAAATAGGCCTTCTGTGCGAAAGTAGGCCCAAGAGGGGAAAATTCCCTAGGGGAATTCGGTGGGGTGCTTGGGGGCGACCCAAGTGGGCCAAGGGGCCCACTAGGGTGCCGGCGCACCCAGCCATGCCGCACCAGGCATGTGGGATTAGTCCCACATTGCCTGGCTGGCAAGTTGGCTTCCCCCTGGGAGCCTATATAAGAAGGGGCACCCCTGGCCTTTTAATTAATCAATTAATTCTCCAATTCTCTCTCGATTTCGTGATTCCCTTTGTCGGCGTTGCGCCGAGTTGAGAGGGGGATCTGTTCCACCATAGCCCGCTGCTGCGCTGCTGGTATTCCGGTCCAAGTCTTCCGCTGCTCGTTCTGGACTGGAGCTTCAGAGGCTGTCGTCTCCACCGTACGTGTGTAACGCCCTGCGAGGTGCTGTGCTTGCGGTGCTCGGAGGTCTTCTTCCTCTACACGACCTTGAGGTCGGCTTCGTCGGTCTTCATCGACAACGTTCGTGCGGGAACGTAATCCCTGCTTTCGGTCTACAAGGGTATGTATTCCGATCAGCATATAATAGATCTTGGCATGTTTTAAGGATATCGTTGCTAGGAAATTTTTGGTTTTCTTCCCATGATCCCCTTCAGTGGTATCAGAGCCGATCTATCGTAGATATAGATGTACGCTGTTAGAACCCGTGTTCTGCACGGGGGCACCGTTCCTGTTATTTGCTACCCTCTAGCGTGCACTTGTGATTCCAGCGGCATCGAGTTGATGAAGCGGCCCGGACCGACTTTACGCGTACGCTTACACGAGACTAGTTCCACTACTGACATACGGCTTGTACCGTATCTGTGGCTGGCAGGTGTCTGTCTCTCTCTCTCTCTCTCTTTAGTTGGTCTTGCAATTTCAATGGAGGGCCCGAAAGGGATGCTTAAACATGCTATTATTGGATCGTTGTTGTGGTCATAAGGTTCGTAGGAATGAAGCGGTTCTATTACGACAGCCCCAAGCCACGTAAAATATACAAAAGATAAAGTAGAAGGGTCTAACTTTATTTTGCAGGGGCTATGTGATATGGTCAAGGTAGGTTTATTAAATTGTTTATGAACTGCGGGCGCCAAGAAGAGCATGGCGCAATGGACTATATTACATTGCATTACATTACATTTGATGTTTTGTGTGCATCTTATATTGTGTGATAATATATATTAGTATATATTAGTTACGCGGCGGTAATTATATATAAGATGATCCCTTAAAAAATACCACTAGTGTTCTTCCTCAAACGAGCACCGCCAAGAAAGTTCTACGTTATGAGGCAGGCTGTGACGATCGGTTGTCAGACATATCATCGTTCGCATACAGTGGGTGTAAGCCATGTCGCACAAGCGTTACGTAGAGGTTATAGTGGCGAGCCTAGCATATGCAGATATGGCATCGGAAAACGGAGGCCGAAAGGTCGAGCATGAGTCACAAAATTGGTGTGACGGACAATTGTCTACCCTTGAAGTTGTGTTGCCGGCTCTGACGATGAGGGGTGGTGCAATGGATGGGGGTCGTGTAATCGCTTAAACGACCAGGAGGGATGTTTGTTTGAGTGGGAGTTATGTTAGTTATTTTCTAAAAATACTTTAACTCAAAATTATTATGAACAAAGTCTTATGTTGTTGCAAATTCCATTGTAGATGTCTCACCCCTCCTTTAACCTAGACCTGTTCCTTGAGGAAGAGAAGCTTAAGACCAATGGGTCTAACTTCGTGTCCTGGTTCCGCGACCTGAAGTTCATTCTTGAAACCCACAAGGTGGCGTACATCCTTGATGCGCCCTTAGGTGATCTGCCAGACACCGCCTCGGAAATCGAAAGGACTGTCCATGAGGTTAAGGCGGAGATTTCTTCTTATGTCCAGAGTGGCATGCTCTTTGCCATGGAGGCTGACCTGCAAAACCATTTCGAGAACTGGGTGCTTATGAGATAATCACTGAAGTCATGGTTGTTTTTACACGACAAGTCAAGGCTGAGAGGTTCTAAGCATCCGTGCTTTTCTTCTTAGCCCGGATGGAAGAGCACAACAATATAAGTGAGCACTTAGCCAAGTTGTTTGGCTGCGTTCAGCTCCTGAATGATCTGGGAAGTGTGATCCTAGAAGAGCTAGTTATTGATAGGGTGCTGATTTCTCTGCCCCCTAGCTATAAGAACGCCATCGTGGACTACGGCATAAAAGGGACGTCAAAACCCCTGTCGGAAATCCTAAAAGTGCTCAAAGTGGCTTAATTAGAAATCAAGCTGGAGAAGATGGTGGTGACCATTGGATCACCTGAGCGCAACTGCCCCAAGTACCTGGAGGATAGGAAAGCTGGCAAGATAGTCGACAAAGAGCAAGTTATATTTGATATACATGTTATAGATGTGTACCTTACATCCGCCCGTAGCAACACTTAGGTATTTGATACTGGTTCTGTTGCTCACATATGTAACTCTCAGGAGGAGTTACGGAATAAACGGCGGCTGGCTAAGGATCAGGTGACGAGGCGCGTCGCCAACGGATCGAGAGTCGACGTGGTGGCTGTCGGCACGCTCCCTCTACATCTACCATCGAGATTAGTTTTGGTTTTAAATAAATGTTATTTTGTACCATCGTTGAGTGTAAATTTTATAAGTGGGTCTTGTCTGTTACAAGACGGTTATTCATTTAAATCAGTATCAAGCAGTTGTGCTATTTATATGAATGATATATTTTATGTTGATACTCCTGAGAGTAATGGTTTATTCTTGTTGAATCTCGATCGTATTACTCACATCCATAACATAGAAGCCAAACGGATTAAGTGTAGTGATGATACCGCCATGTATATGTGGCATTGCCGTCTCGGTCATATTGGTATAAAGCGCATGAAGAAACTCCACTCCGATGGACTTTTGGACTCGTTGGATTTTGGATCTCTCGATACATGCGAACCATGCCTTATGGGCAAAATGACCAGTACACCGTTCAAAGATTTCGTTGCACGGGCGTCGGACTTGTTGGGAGTCATACATACAGATGTGTGGACCAATGAGCGTATCGACACGCAATGGTTATCGTTACTTCGTCACCTTCACTGCTGACTTGAGTAGATACGGTTATATCTATTTGATGAAACACAAGTCTGAAACTTTTGAAAAGTTCAAAGAATTTCAAAGTGAAGTTGAAAATCAGCTTAAACAGAAAATCTAGCACCTCCGATCCGATCGTGGTGGCGAGTATTTGAGTTTTGAGTTTGGCACACATCTGAAGAGTTGTGGCAACGTACCCCAACTTATGCCTGCCGGAACACCGCAACGTAACGGCGTGTCCGAGCGACGTAATCGTACTCTACTGGATAGTGTCCGATCTATGATGTTTCTTACCGATTTGCCCGTATCCTTCTGGGATTATGCGTTAGAAACAACCGCATTCATTTTAAATAGGGCTCCGTCCAAATCCGTTCAAACGACACCGTATGAATTATGGTATGGCAAGAAGCCTAAGTTATCGTTTCCGAAGGTTTGGGGTTGTGAGGCGTATGTTAAGAAACTACAACCCGACAAACTCGAACCGAAGTCGGAGAAAGTCGTCTTTGTAGGATATCCACGGGAAACTGTTGGATACACCTTCTACAATCTAGATGAGGGCAAAACGTTTGTCGCGAAGACCGGTACCTTTCTAGAGAAGAAGTTTCTCGCAAAAGGAGTAAATGGGAGGAAGGTAGACCTCGATGAGATCGGTGATCCTGAACTCGAGATTCCGAGTGGCACAACGGAAGCTGTTCCGGAAACGTCCTCCACAGATGGAGTGGGAGAAACTGTCGAGGAAAGTATTCTACCTCGTAGGTCTGGTAGATCTCGTATCGCACCAGAATGGTATGGCAACATGGTTTGCACCGTCATGTTAATTGAACAAGACGAACCTATGAACTACAAGGAGGCAATAGCGAGTCTAGAGTCCGAGAAATGGCTAGAAGCCATGAAATCCGAAATAGGATCCATGTATGATAACATAGTGTGGACTTTGATGGATATTCCCGAAGGGCGCAAGGCCGTCGAGAATAAATAGATCTTTAAGAAGAAGACGGATGCTGATGGTAATGTGACCGCCTATAAAGCTCGGCTTGTCGCAAAAGGTTTCCGACAAGTTCATGGGATTGACTACGATGAAACTTTTTCACCGATAGCGATGCTGAAGTCTATTCGGATTTTGTTAGCAGTTGCTTCCTATTACGATTATGAAATATGGCAGATGGATGTCAAAACAGCCTTCCTAAATGGAAACATTGAGTAAGAGTTGTACATGGTACAACCGAAAGGTTTTGTCGATCCAGAAAATGCTGGCAAAGTATGCAAGCTTCAGCGCTCCATCTATGGATTGAAGCAAGCATCTTGGAGCTGGAATCTTCGCTTTGATGAAGTAATCAAAGGTTTTGGATTTGTCCAAAATTTGGAAGAGATTTGCATTTACAAGAAAATGAGTGGGAGCCCGGTTGTGTTCTTAGCACTATATATAGATGACATATTGCTGATTGGGAATGATGTGGAACTTCTGAATAGCGTGAAGGATTATTTAAACAGAAAATTTTCCATGAAGGACTTAGGAGAAGTTGCATACGTCTTAGGCATTAAAATCTATCATGATAGATCAAGACGTCTATTAGCGTTGAGTCAGAGTACTTATCTTGACAAAATACTGAAACGTTTTGGTATGGAGAAGGCAAAGAAGGGTTCTCTGCCGGTTATCAAGAATAAAACATTGCGAAAGGCACATTGTCCGGTAACGGAACAAGATAAGGCCGATATGACTAAACATCCTTATGCTTCAACCATAGGATTGATTATGTATGCAATGTTGAGTACTAGACCTGATGTGGCATTAGCACTAAGTTTGACAAGCCGTTTCCAGAGTAATCCTGGTATGACGCATTGGATTGTTGTTAAGAGCATTCTTAAGTATCTCAATAAGACAAAGGAAATGTTCCTTGTCTATGGTGGCTGCGATGAAGAACTTGGCGTAACAGGTTACTTGGATGCAAGTTTCTGCTCAGACCCCGATGACTCTAAGTCACAGACAGGTTATGTGTTCAACGTGAATGGGGGCGCCGTGTGCTGGAGAAGTGGGAAGCAACCCATCGTCGCGCAATCTACAATGGAGTCGGAGTACATTGCTGCTTGTGAAGCCGCGAATGAAGTTGGGTGGCTGAGGAAGTTCATCAATGAACTTGGAGTGTTTCCGAGCGCGCAAGACCCCGTGATCCTCTTCTGCGACAATACGGGTGCCATTGCCAACGCAAATGAGCCAAGGTCTCACTCCACCGCCAAACACATTCTGAAAGGACATTTCTATGATCTCTGTGTTTTGTGTGTTAGTTAACAACATGTGGATGTATTAAGTTGGTGTTAAGTAATGCAGGATAATTTAGGAACTCTTCAGATGCATCAGCACCAAAAAGGAGAAAAAGAGGCAGCACTGAAAAGTGTGCTCAGCCCGCCCCTGCCCGAAGTTTCCGGTCCCTGAGGACCGGAATCTTTCCCAAAGCCTCGGTTGCCGAAGTTGTGCTCAGCCCCTGGTGGGGGGCGGAGTTTCCGGTCCTGTGGACCGGAGTTTCCGCCCCAGGCCAAACTTTCCGGCCTCAGGTACCTCGAAGATGTCCAAGTTCAGTTTGAAGAAACTGGTGTTCAGCCCCTGGTGGGGCCCGGAGTTTCCGGCCACTAGGACCGGAGTTTCCGGCCTAGTGATTGGCTGCAATGGCTACATCTTTGGAGGGGTATAAATACCCCTCCTCCTTCTTCAAGAAAAAGAGGAACTCCATTGTTGCAAGCCAAGAATCACTAGATCTCCCAATCCCCCCATCCAAACTCGTTGATCTTTGGAGGAATGAAGGAGAAGGCCCCGATCTACATCTTCACTGAGCCGTTCTTCATTTCCCCCTCATTCACTTGAGGGAACACTTGCTAGGGTTTCCACTAGGAAAACCTTGCCCATTGTTGTACTTACCTTCTTGTCTTTGTGACAGATTGTAGCTGTTCGGGAGCCCCTGTAACATCCCTATATTTTGGAATGTTTAAAAATCACAAAAATTAAAACTTTTGAAAACATTTAAGTACTTTTTATTTGGAAAAGAAAATTTAAGCATTGCCTTCATGCATACATGCATATCATCGTTCATCATGTTAATTAAATCACATAGGGCTTAAATAATAATAATAATAATAAATCATTTATAGGTTTTATTTACATAAATATGTTAATTGTATTTTCTATAATATTCCATTTAATTAATTTTTATTTCAGACAAAAATACTACCAAAAAGCTCTGTTTTTAATAAGCTTTGCAAAAAGTATTTTTATGGATTTTTCTGAATAGTTTTGATAAAGTTATGAATTTATTTCAAATTCAAAAGTTTTAAAACAGAAAATCTTTGAACAAAAAAAATAGACGAGGTCAGCCCTCCGAGCTTTTGGGCCGAAGCCCAACTCTTACCTCCCGCGCGCGCAACACCTTCCAGCCCAGCAGCGTCCCAGCCTGCTCTCTCTCTCTCACTGACGTGTGGGGCCCACACGTCAGGTTCGTCTTCAATCTCCATCCGGAGACCACGCCCACGACTCCGCCGGAAACGCTCGTTTCAAATCGATTAAATCCGGCCATCAAAGACACTCAGGTGTAGTATTTGTTTATGCGCCAGAGCGTCAAAGCCGTGCATGCCCGAAGCAAGCCGCTCGCGGGAGCAACTCCGGCGAGCGATCTCCGGCGAGGCCGTGCACTTCGTCGTCGCCAACCTCGCCACCGAGTCCGCCGCCACATCCCCTTCCCCTCGGTATGATCCGTTCTTCCCGGGCCCGACTAAATCGTGTAGAACGGCTATTGCCGGCGATGGCGCCGCCGCGGTTAGGTCACCAGTGTAGTTTCCGGTGGGCCGCGCCGCCCACTTCTGATCCTTTAATAGTTGTATGTTTTAATAGTTGTATGTTTTAATAGTTGTATGTTTTAATAGTTGTATGTTTTAATTTGAATAGTTTGACTATTTTTGACATAACTATTAATAGAAACATTAAATTTGATTAAATGCAATTGCTATAAATTTTAATTAAATGCCCTCTGTCCATTAACACCATTTATAAAATTTTATTATAAAAGTTTAATCACATAAAGCTTTGATCTTACATCTAATTCCTTTTATTATATTTTCCAAAATTGGGAAATAATTAAATTAAATTTATAGCCTAATGCATCCTTTATAAATATCACAAATTTTGTATGATGTTTATTATGATTAAAAAGAGCATTGCATGCATAACATATTTTATCATATAGTTATTCTCCTCATAGGAAAAACTCCTCCATTATTTTCTCTAAGTTAGGAATATTTTCAACTTAGCATTTTTGGTTAAGTGCTATGCACTTAGACACTCAGGATTTTAACATGGAGCTAGAAGACCAAAAAGCTCTGTTTTTAATAAGCTTTGCAAAAAGTATTTTTATGGATTTTCTGAATAGTTTTCATAAAGTTATGAATTTATTTCAAATTCAAAAGTTTTAAAACAGAAAATCTTTGAACAAAAAAAAATAGACGAGGTCAGCCCTCCGAGCTTTTGGGCCGAAGCCCAACTCTTACCTCCCGCGCGCGCAACACCTTCCAGCCCAGCAGCGGCCCAGCCTGCTCTCTCTCTCTCTCTCTCTCTCTCTCTCTCTCACTGACGTGTGGGGCCCACACGTCAGGTTCGTCTTCAATCTCCATCCGGAGACCACGCCCACGACTCCGCCGGAAACGCTCATTTCAAATCGATTAAATTCGGCCATCAAAGACGCGATTACTTCTCCCTGACCACGCCTACTTAAAGCCCTCGACGCCCTCTTCGTTTGCCCCCAAAACCAAAGCTCGGGAGCCACCGGGCTGCTCGTAAGCAACAACGAAACTCCGCCACGGCCGCCGGCGATGACCTCCATTTCCGGCGAGTCCAGGACTCCCCGTGCCCTTCTTTTTGTTCCTTTCTCCCTCCCTTCGCCTTGTGCATCGTTTTGACACGGTGTAGTATTTGTTTATGCGCCAGAGTGTCAAAGCCGTGCACGCCCGAAGCAAGCCGCCCGCGGGAGCAACTCCGGCGAGCGATCTCCGGCGAGGCCGTGCACTTCGTCGTCGCCAACCTCGCCACCGAGTCCGCCGCCACATCCCCTTCCCCTCGGTATGATCCGTTCTTCCCGGGCCCCACTAAATCGTGTAGAACGCTATTGCCGGCGATGGCGCCGCCGCGGTTAGGTCACCGGAGTAGTTTCCGGTGGGCCGCGCCGCCCACTTCTGATCCTTTAGATCCGAGCCGCTAGATCTAAATCCTACGGCCATGTTTTATTTCGTTTTAAAATCAAACCGGTACGCTGACTCAGCGCCTCGTCAGCGCCGCGTGGCGCACAGTCAGCGCCACGTCGGATCCACGTAGGCAGAAGGATTTTCTACGATTTTCTTAAATTGAATTAAATGGCAGTTTTACAGAAAACCCCTTGCATATTGTTTTTATCATTACTTTTTATCTGTTTAGCCAAATTCAAATATTTTTATATATTTGGAAAGCCCTGGACATGTAGAATATTTTAGAACTGCCAAAATTCAACTTTGACTTAGTTTAGAATATTCAAATTTCAAATGGTGAATTTGAGTATTTTTGGCATAACTTTAAATCTATAAATCCAAATATTGCAAATAAAATTGTTTTATAAACTTTGGAATATTTGTAATATGATGCCTCTTTTATAAAATGTTTTTGAATATTATTTTCATGATTCAATAGTTGTATGTTTTAATTTGAATAGTTTGACTATTTTTTACATAACTATTAATAGAAACATTAAATTTGATTAAATGCAATTGCTATAAATTTTAATTAAATGACCTCTGTCCATTAACACCATTTATAAAAGTTTAATCACATAAAGCTTTGATCTTACATCTAATTCCTTTTATTATATTTTCCAAAATTGGGAAATAATTAAAATTAAATTATAGCCTAATGCATACTTTATAAATATCATAAATTTTGTATGATGTTTATTATGATTAAAAAGAGCATTGCATGCAGAACATATTTTATCATATAGTTATTCTCCTCATAGGAAAAACTCCTCCATTATTTTCTCTAAGTTAGGAATATTTTCAACTTAGCATTTTTGGTTAAGTGCTATGCACTTAGACACTCAGGATTTTAACATGGAGCTAGAAGACCAATGAAGGACTTAGCCAAAACAAGACTCCAGAAGAATCTCCAAGAAGTAGAAACACTTAGAAGAAAAATCAAGAAGAAGTCCAAGAAGACCAACCCCCTCTATTCTCTAAGTTTTTCTTTCTCTTTTTCTTTCTTCTCTCTAAGACATGGTGATCAAGATATCACTAAGGAGAATACTACAAGTCCGGAGATGAAGCCTGGAAGATAACCTACATCATTTTCTTCTATCTTCCCTAATCTTGACTTAAAACAATTTTTGATCATGTTATTGCCATCTTGAAGTTTGTTGGATCCTAGCGGCATAGTGAGATGAAGCGGCCTGAAAACTAACCTTACATGTCCACGTACATGAGACCTGTTCCACAAACTTAAGTGGCTCGCCGGGTGTCTGTCTCTCTCACTATAGTGAATATCCAATTTACAAAGAGTTGTTGATAATTGTCGATCACCTTGAAGAATAGACTTAGCGTTTTCTCTAAGTATTTTGCACATCATGCATAACATATTTTTGTATTGTTACTTGTTAGTATGTTTATGTGTGTTTTGTTTGATGTGTTAGAAATCTCGGAGGGAAACGACAACAGTTGCAGTTGTTGTTACTATTCTTCTTGTTGCCAAGGCAAGTGGCACACCCCCATAAAATTCCTAAGTATTTTCTATGCATGACTTAGTTATTTTCCTATGCATGTGTAGGACTTAGTAGATTTGCTATGCAAGACTTTAGAATTCCCTATTCCATTGTGTCTAGGTACCTATGAAATGACTTAGTAGAATTTTGATGCTATGCAATTGAAGAAAGGTTTTACAAAATCTTAAGTGGCTACTCAGGACCATGTCTATGAGGGTTTTCACCTGAGATAGTCTTTACTATACTTAGGATCATAGTATGTGGGGGTTTTCACCTGGGAGTGCACATCACTAAGTTAATGAATCATCTGGGTGGATTGGTTGTTTGGTTTATGTTGAGTGGCTACTCAGGACCATGTCCATGAGGGTTTTCACCTAAGATAGTTTCTACTATACTTAGGATCGTGAACGTGGGGGTTTTCACCTGAGAGCACACTTGTGGAATGCCACCCAGGAACAAAGGGATGTGAGGAATAAATGGAGAAGATTGTGAAGGACGCAAGGAGAAGTATTCCAAGTAAAGACTACAGCTGATCAAGGAACATGGAGGAATCCCAACATTCTAATTTCTTAATAAAATTTTGATAGACAACAGTGGACTACTCGGGACCATGTTCATGGGGGTTTTCACCTAAGATAGTTTCTACTATACTTAGGACCATTGAATGTGGGGGTTTTCACCTGAGGGTACACCTAAGGACGTGATATCTTTTGGTTCACCGGAACTCGCCAGTGTTGCCAATTATGATGTTAATAAGTTTGTTTTACAAAGAGTTAGGCAAAACTGGCTTTATGCAAAATAGCCTTGAAACTCCACCAGCCAAATATACATACATGTTATAGAGTTATTCCATTGAGTGTCCACCATAGTGTCACTTGCCAGACTCCATTTTTAATGGAATCTGACCCACTCTGTTGCAAATTATTATTTGTTGCAGAAATATCTGACGAAGAGTAAGGATTACGTTTTGGGTTTCGAGTCTGCACCAACATGTTTTCGCCTGTGGCGTATCATGAAGATGGAGGCTCATTGAAGATTTATTTCCGCTGCTTTATTGTTTTGAGCTAGCTTTAAGCTATGCAAAGTTGTATCGAACTATTTATTTTGCCAAGTCTGGATTATTCGTGTAATATTTATACAATGTTGTATCTTCATCGAGCCGTTCTTCATGTCCCCCTCATTCACTTGAGGGAACACTTGCTAGGGTTTCCACTAGGAAAACCTAGCCCATTGTTGTACTTACCTTTTTGTCTTTGTGACAGATTGTAGCTGTTCGGGAGCCCCCAAGCTCTTTGTGGGTCGTGCCCCGAATCGTTGTTGTAAAGGCTCCGGAGTCCGCCTCGAAGGATTCCGATAGTGGAAAGTGGACCAAACCTTTGTGGTGCGGTTCACCGGAGATTTGGGTGAGGCCTTTGTGGCCGTTGAACCATTGTGTTGGTTCACACCTCTCCAACGAGACGTACTCCCATTTAAGGGAGGAACTCGGGAATACATCCTTGTCGTCTCGTGGTTTCATTTCGGTTACTTCTATCCTTATTTATCGCCTTTATTTTATCTTTCTTAGTTGCTAGCTTGTCATATAGGTAAATTCACCATAGTTGCATATCTAGAGAATTTACCTTTTGTGTCAAGCTTAATTTGAAAAAGAACTAAAAATTGAATTAGCACCTATTCACCCCCCCCCCCTCTAGGTGTCATACCGATCCTTCCAATTGGTATCAGAGCCTTGGCTCTCTTGTTGGGTTTAACCGCCTAAGAGAAGTATGACACAAAGTGAGGATGAGGCCGCAAGGCTTGCCGAGGCTAATGAGTCCCTTAAAAAGGACCAAGCCACCGCGACATCCATGGCCGATATCAAAGCTTTGGAAACAACTTTGACATCTTCCATGGATGCTAGGTTTAACAAGTTTCGTGACTTGCTCAATAAACTCATTAACGATAAGGCCTCGGATATCATCCCGCTTGAAAAAGCTTCTAACTCCGATGAGGGTGGTTCCAAGGAGAATAAAGAGCAAAAAGAGAAGGAGGTGAAAGCCAATGATAAGCCTAAGTCATCTCCCAATTCGCATGAGGAAAAGGATGGGTATCATGCCGTTCGGGGATGGTACTCTCCCGATCCAATTATCACTACCCGCATAAACCCTTTAGGTCCCCCCACCTAAGCTTAATGCATTAGCTTTTGCTATTTGGCAACGCTCAATGAAATCTCATGTCAACAGTGCCTCCATAGAGCTTTGGAGGATTATTGAAGAAGGATATATGGTGGAGGATCCAAGCAACATGACCAAGAGAGAGTTCGCCGAAAAGCAACTAAACGCTTCCGCTCTCCACATGATTGAACTCTCCTTGAGCGACAACGACAAGCATCATGTTCTACATGCCACCACCGCCAAAGAAGCTTGGGATTGTCTTGAGCGTGCTTTCCTTGGAAATGATAGCATGAAGAGAAATAGATATGAATCCTTGAGCAATGCTTCTGAAGGCTTCTACATGCTTGACAACGAGAACCATGAAGAGATGTATGGGAGACTCAAGACTCTTGCCAAAGCCTTTTATGATGTGGGAGCAACTTATGTTGATGATGCTTGGGTCAAGAGGAAGTATGTGAATGCTCTCTTACCTTTGGAGCCAATGGAGTTGAAGTCTATTCAAGGAAGATACAACTATCATCCAATGTCTTCCCATGAAGTTATGCAAGAAGTCCAAGCCTCCAAGGTTGCCACCAAGAATGCCGAAGATAACCGTGCTAGGGCCATGAGAATGAGACAAGGTCCCTCTCTTGCCTTGAAGGCCAAGGTGACTTGCATAGATGCCAATGATGAAGTTGAAGCTTGTCCTAGCAACATTGCTCCACATGATCTTTAGCAAGCCCTCAATGGTCACATTGCACTTGCCACAAGAGTGTTTTGGAATGATCCGGCTAGTGCTAAAGCTCGTGTTGATCGAGATAACAACTCAAGTGGCAAGAAAGAGCTTGCCTCAAGGACAAAGACGTGCTACAATTTTCATGACAAGAATCACTACATAAGAGAGTGTCCTTATGAGAACCGTGAGCAAAATGGTGGGAAGCTTGTCCTGAAGGACCACTCAAAGTTGATTCAAAAGAAGTCTGCAAGACCAAAGAAGTCTTTCTTCAAGAAGGCACCAAGAATTGTGTTGGTGGCACAAGAAGAATATGCCACAAGTGACTCCGATGATGAAGACACACCTAATAAAGAGGTTGCCGCATTAGCTATTGTATCTACTCCACCATCATCACCGTCACTCTTTGAATCCCCCAATGAAAATGTCTCCACCAACA
Organism: Poa annua; assembly: GCA_026929855.1. NCBI lineage: Eukaryota > Viridiplantae > Streptophyta > Magnoliopsida > Poales > Poaceae > Poa > Poa annua. The sequence continues at coordinate 93,916,273 of CM049428.1, read as the reverse complement.
ACGCACGGTGCCTCATGGCTCATGTCACCGAGGTATCATCTCCCTCACCTAAGACTACTCATGATCAATCTAGTCTTGAGATTAAGAAAGAGCTAGTTTCTTTCGATACTTTGGTGGCTAATTTGCAAGGTGAAGCCAAAGAACATGTTGAGTCTCTCGTGAGACAACTATCTGTGGCCGAAGAACTTCTTCAAGAAAAGAGTAAGATTGAGAGAGAGGATTCTCTCACCATTGCTTCCTTGAATGCTTCCATAGTTTCTCTAAATGGCTCTCTTGATGAAGAAAGTGAATATAAAACCACTCTAGAGGAAAGACTTGAGTCTCTTGATGCTAAAAGTGATGAAATCATTAGTAAAATCATTAAGGATAGAGATCATGTTTTTGCCAAATATAAAGTGATTAAAAAGGAGAAAGTTGAACTTGGAGTTGCGAATACTAGACTTCTTGAGGATATGGAGAAGCTTGATAAAGCTCACAAGGTCTTGGAAACGACCCACTCCATCCTTGTTAAGTCACATGAGCAACTCCAAACTCAACTCTCTAAAAATTGCTCAAGTAGCATAACCATTCTTCCTCGTGTTCATGAAAATGTCATTGAAGAAAATGCTAGGTTGAAGGTGGATCATGCTAAGACCTCTATTCCCAAAGGTAAAGATAAGGGTTTTGCTTATTTGTTTGAGCTAAAACCACACAAAGGGAAGGAAGGTCTTGGGTATGTGGCCGAGGCAAAGAAGAAGGTGAGCAATACCAAGGAGAACAAGACCAAGCCCGCACAAGCTAAGACTAACATTGCGGGTGGTAATGCCACTAGGGGCAAGACCACTCGTAGTGACTTTGCGGGGCATAACAATCCCAACTACATTCTTTATGTTGGTTATTATGGTGATGTTTATGCAAAATAAGTTGGCCCTTATGATGGTTACATTGATTATTCTATTTGGGTTCCTAAGACCCTTGTTGCTAACCGAAAGGGACCCATTGAGAAATGGGTACCTAAATGCAAGAAATGATTTCTTGTAGGACTATGCTTCCGGTGGATCTAAATGGGTGGTTGATAGTGGATGCACTAGTCATATGACCGGAAGCAAGGAGATCATGACGGAGTTGAGACCAAATATAAATCATTCAACCGTCTCTTATGGTGACAAGTCGAAAGCCGAGGTAAAGAGTCTCGGCAAGGTGGTAGTTGCAAGGGATATCACCCTTGTAAATGTCATGCTTGTTGAGTCTCTAGGTTACAATCTTATGTCCGTTCGTGCTCTTAATAAGATTAACTTTGATGTCCACTTTACTCTTGATATGGTGGTACTCTTAAGGAGCAAGACTCTAAAGTTCATGTTCGTTGGGTATGTTGAAAATGAGTTGTTTGTGGTAGACTTTTCGGTGTCAACCAACACTCAAGCAATATGCTTATTCAGAAAGGCCGACGTGGGGTGGTTGTGGCATCGCCTCTTGTCCCATGTCAATATGAGAACTTTGCAAAGTCTCCACAAGGGTGGCCACATTCTTGGACTAAATGAGAATGTTTCTTTTACTAGAGATCGTCTTTGTAGGGCTTGTGTTGAAGGAAAGATGCATGATTCTCCCCATCCAAGAAAGACCATCATCTCATCATAAAGGGTACTGGAACTTCTTCATGTTGATCTTTTTGGTGCCGTACCTCAACCAAGTCTTGGTGGGAAGAAATATTGTTTGGTGATTGTCGATGACTATTCAAGATTCACTTGGGTTTTCTTCTTCAAGACGAAGGATGAAACTCAACAACCATCATCGATTTCTCCAATGAAGTTGAACGTCAACACAATCTTCCCATATTGGCCATTAGAAGTGACAATGTGAAAGTGCATTCTATGTACTACCAAGTTTTGGTGACTAATGACAACACAAAAAGTATTCTAATGTTTGTGATGAAGCATGCAGACTATTTTACAGGTTGACTGTCAAAGAGGAATACTTAGGTTGCCTAAATATCATTTCAATTGCACCTGGTATTTGTTCAGGAATTCAGTCAGGAGATTTCCGGGGCCCGGAAATTTCCGGTCCACAGACCGGAGATTTCCGAGCCAAACTTATTTTTCACTAAGTCTGAATTCAAATGCGTACTGACTCCAAAACAATTTTAGCCGGAAATCCTCTCGGAGATTTCCGGCGCTCGGAGATTTCCGAGCCCCAATCCGGAGATCTCCGAGTGTCAGGGGAATTTCGACCAAGTCAAGAAGTCCAACCAGTACTGGTCCAGTTTCTTGCTCAACCGGAAATTGCACCGGAAATTTCCGGGGTCCGGAGATCTCCGGTCCTCAACCCGGAGATTTCTGGGCTGGCGGCTGTGCAACGGGCAGATTTTGAGGAGGGGTATAAATACCCCTCCACCTACCTCCAGCTTCCTAAGCTTCAAGATTTTCTCTCTCCTCCATTGGTGCTGAAGCTCGTTTCTCCCGGATCTCTCAATCTAGCCACTCAAATCCGTTGATACTTGGGGATCTGAGGGAGAAGCCACCGATCTACATCTCCACCGAAGCGATTTGACTTTCCCCCTCTATTTCTTGAGGGGCAATGAATCTAGGGTTCCTTTGTGGATAGCTAGGTTCAACCTTGTGTAATTTGATCCTTTGTGGATTCCTTTGTGGAAGTGATCTGTTGTGGTCGTTGTGAGAGCCCCCAATTCAGTTGTGGGTGTGTGCCTCACGAATTTGTACGGGACTTTCTCCGCCCTTAAAGGAGTCCTTAGTGGAAGTGTGGATTCGCACCTTCGTGGTCGAATTCACAGGAGAATAGGGTGAGGCCTTTGTGGCGTTGAGGAAACCTTTGTGGTAGCTCACACCTCTCCAACGAGACGTACACCTATGTGGTGGAACTCGGGATAAACCTTTGTCTTCGAGTCCCTACGGTTGTTTCGTTCCTCTCTCCTTTACGGCATCTTTATTTCCTGTACTTGCCTAGTTTCCTTGTAGTTTGTCACTTGTATCATCTAGTTGCACATCTAGACAATTTACTTTCCGCTAGCCTAAAAACTGAAAAAGAGATAAAAATTGGTCACCACCTATTCACCCTCCCCCCTCTAGGTGGTCAACTGCCGTTCAATTGGTATCAGAGCCAGGTTGTCTCTTATAAGCTTCACCGCTTGAGACCAACCTTGGACAATGCAAGTTGACCCAAAAGAGGGTTCCGAAACGGACGCCGCGACTTTGGCGGCAATGCAAGAGAAAGGTGCCACTATGGCCGATATCAACTCTTTGGAAACAAAGTTGACATCGTCTATACAAACCGAGTTCAAGAAGTTTCATGATATGCTTGAGTCTCTCAAGACATCTAAAGAAACCTTTCTTGCATTGCCCACAAAGCCTCCGGTGCTTCCGGGCATTACTCTTGATGTGGACCCCGAATTGATAAAGGGAAAGCAATTGCCTTTGGATGGGAAGGGTGATGCTAGTAGTTCCTCAACCCATCAAAACACTCCATCATCCAATGATGAAGTGCCTAAAGGCTACAACGCCACTCCTCCCCCATCCCAATACCATACCCCCGATCCCATTATTCCTCACCCGCAAGTTTCTCATAGGGGTGATCCCCCATTGCTTAAAGATTATACCTTTTCTCAATGGCAATACATGATGAAGTCTCATGTTTGCAGCTCTTCAATCGAGTTGTGGCGCATCATTCAAGTTGGATACAAGCCGCATGATCCGACCAACCTAACAAGAAGAGAAGTGGTGGAGGCTCAACTTGATGCCACCGCTCTCTACATGATCCAAAAGGCGGTTGGGAACAAGGACATGGCTCGCATTCAACATCTCACCACCGCCAAGGAGACATGGGATGGTCTATCCGAGTTGTTCGTTGGAAATGATAGCATGAGAAGGAACCGCTATGACTCTTTGAGTAATGAAGTCGAGGGCTTTTTCAAGCCTGATGGTGAAGACCATGAGATGATGTATCAAAGATTGGTGACCATAGCCACAAACTTTTGAGAAGTGGGTGCCTCTCACATTGATGATGCTTGGATCAAAAGGAAGTATGTTAGCTCTATGATGGCTTGTGAGCCTACCGACGTCAAGAGTCTTCAAGGAAGACACAACTATCATCTCATGACATCTAATGAGGTTATGCAAGAGATGGCCGCATACAAGGTGGCCACTAAGAATGCTCAAGATGCAAGGGCAAGGGCTCTTGGAATGCAAAGAGGCACAACCAACCTTGCTTTGAAGGCTACCGTTGAGGAAGACAACGATGATGATGATCTTGGAAGCTTTGCCGCCATGTCCGAGGAAGCACTCAAGATTGCTTACAATGACCATCTCGCTCTTGCGGCTCGCACCTTTTGGAACAATCCCTCAAGAGGCAAGATGCATTTTGACAAGAATGCACCTCAAGCCGATAGGGTCTCACCCTCCAAGTCAAGGACATGTTACAATTGTCAAGACAAGTTCCATTTTGTTGCCGAGTGCCCTTATGAGAAAAGAGAAGAGCATGGTGGACGTCTAGTGCTCAAGGACAAAACCAAGATGCCTCCCAAGAAGGCCTATGGAAAGAAGAGGCCTTTTAACAAGAAGCCTCGCATCATGTTGTTGACTCAAGAGGAGTATCCCACCGATGATGAAGAGTCGGAGGAAGAAACCCCAAATGAAGTGGCGGCCCTTGCCACCACCTCGACAACTATCATCTCTCCATCAACGACAAGAACTCCTTCAAATACGACAAGCTCTTCATCGTCTCTATTCACATCGCCTAATGAGAACTCCATTACCAAGAGCTCAAAGTGTCTTATGGCAAAGGCGTCGGAGGTACCTTCATCCTCCTCCTCTCTCATGAATGAAATGAATGAGCTTGATGATGCCTATAGCTTTCAAATCAAGCAAGAGCTTGTGGCGTTCGACTCCTTTATCACTAACTTGCAAGGTGATAGCAAGAAACATGTTGGTGCCCTCATGGTTCGAATTGGTGAGCTAGAGCATCTCAATGAAGAGAAGGGTAAGATAGAAAGAGAATACGCTATTTCTCTATCTTATTTGAAGTCCTCTCTTGAGGAGATTGAAGAGTCTCATGCTCGTCTTGAGGAGCAACTTGAAACTATTGAGGAAACTCATAACTCCTCACATGCTAAGCTCATTAAGGATCGTGATATGTACTTTGCTAAATTCAAGGTGGCTCAACAAGATAAAGCCGAATTTGCGGTTGGGCATGTTCGACTCATTGAGGACATGGAAAAGCTCGTCATAGCTCACAAAGCTTTGGAGAGTGAACATGCTCTTCTAAAAGAGTCGTATGCCCAACTTCAAACTCGGCTAACTAACCTTGATTCTCTTAGCATCTCTACCTCTAAGTGTTCTTGTGATAATGCTAATCTTGTGAAGGAGAATGCTAGGTTGAAGAGTGAGATGACTAAGGCCGCCACATCCAAGATCATCCTTCTTAAAGGTAAACAAGTTGTTAAGACTCCCATCGTGGAGCCTCACACTCGACAAGGAAAGGAAGGTCTTGGATATGTGCCTCCCATCAAGATGAATGCCAAGAAGGGCATTCCCAAGAGCATCAAACCCATTCAAGCCAAGAAGGCCGACTCCATTCAATCCAAGGAAGGTCTTGCGAGTAGGAATGTCACAAGGGGCAAACCTACTCGTAAAGATCACGCCGGGGACAACAACCCTAACTATGCTTTATATGTCGATTATTATGGGAATGTTTGTGCTCGTTACATTGGACCCTACTATGGTTTTATTTCATATGCTATTTGGGTTCCTAAATCTCTTGTCGCTAACCATAAAGCACCCATTGTGAAGCAATGGGTTGCTAAATGCAAGAATTAATCTCTTGTAGGATCTTGATCCCGGTGGTTCAAAATGGATAATTGATAGTGGATGTACAAGTCATATGACCGGGAGCAAAGAACTTGTTACGGAGTTGAAACCTAATGAAGATCAAGTAACCGTAACTTTTGGTGACTTATCAAGGTCTAAGGTAACCGGGTTTGGCAAAGTGGTGTTTGCCCCCAACATTTCTCTTGTCAATGTCATGCTTGTTGAATCTCTTGGCTATAATTTGTTATCGGTTCGTGCCTTAACAAAGATGGGGATCTCTCCCTTCTTTGATAAGGACATTGTGGTCCTCTTGTGGAGCAAGTCGCTAAGAGTGGTTTTCGTGGGACACGTGGAGCATGAGCTCTATGTGGTGGACTTCTCCGGAGCCACCACTTCTCAAGCCATGTGTCTCTTCGGAAAAGCCGACGTGGGTTGGCTTTGGCATCGCCGACTAGCTCACGTAAACATGTGTACTTTGCAAAGTCTTCACAAGGGTGGCCACATTCTTGGACTAAAAGATCATGTTTCCTTTTCAAGGGATCGAATCTGTAGAGCTTGTGTGGAAGGCAAGATGCATGACATTCCTCATCCAAGCAAGACCATCATATCGTCATCCCGGATTTTGGAACTCCTTCATGTTGATCTATTTGGACCAATTCCGGAGATAAGTCTCGGTGGCAAGAAATATTGCCTCGTGATTGTTGATGACTATTCAAGATATACTTGGGTCTATTTCTTCAAGACCAAGGATGAAACTCAACAAGTCTTCATCGACTTCTCAAAGGAAGTTCAACGCCAATATGACCTTCCCATTTTGGTTATTCGTAGTGACAATGGGTCGGAATTCAAGAACTACACTCTTAACGACTTTCTTAGTGAAGAAGGCATTCGTCATCAATATTCCGCTGCTTACACTCCTCAACAAAATGGCGTTGCCGAAAGAAAGAACTGGACTCTCATCGATATGGCGAGATCTATGTTGGCGGAGTTCAAGTCTCCCATCAACTTTTGGGCGGAGGCTATTTCCACCGCTTGTCACTCATCTAATCGCCTCTACTTCCGCAAAGGTTTGAAGAAGACTCCATATGAGATCCTCACCGGCAATAAACCCAACATTGGCTACTTCCGAGTGTTTGGATGTAAGTGCTATTATCTAGTCAAGGGTGTCCGGTTGGGTAAGTTTCACTCTAAGTCTCTTGAGGGGATCTTTGTCGGTTATGGTAGCGAGTCCCACACTTATAGAGTCTTTGATAAATCCTCCCGGATTATCATAGAGTCTTGTAGTGTGGAATTCGATGAAAATGATGGTTCCCAAGTGGAGCAAGTTGGTGTTTGTGATGTAGGTGATGAACAACCTTTTGATGCTATTAAGAAGATGGGGGTGGGCTTTCTACGCCCAATTGAAGTCCATGAAGAAGTTGTTCAAGATGATTCAAGTTCTCCCATCAAGGAAACCTCACCATCACAAGAACCACAAGGTGGCTCACCCATAGAAAATGATGATTCCCCTCAAGAACAATCTCAAGATCCTCCTCAACAAGGGCATGCTATTTATTCTCAAGATGAAGCTCATGATGAATCTCAACAAGATCTTCATCAACAAAAAGATCATGCCTCCTCCACCAAGATTATCGAAGCCAACTCCATTTCTCCAAGTTCTACTCAAGGGCAAGATCATCCTTCTCCACCTCATGAAAAGACTTCTCATGATGATCAAGGCCCACAAGAAGGTCAAGACGAGGATCCAAAGGATCAAGATGGTCAAGAAATTGTCCCCACCACAAGGGCGGCAATTGAAACTCGTCGTCAAGCTCGCTTTGCAAAGTCTTTGGAACTTAGAGCATTATCTCTCGACAAGGTCATTGGTGATATTCGAGCAAGGGTCTCCACACGAAGTCAATTAGCTCACTTTAGTGAGCATCAAGCACACATTTCCATGGTCGAGCCCAAGAAAGTCTTTGATGCTCTTGAAGATCCCGATTGGCTAGGGGCTATGCATGAAGAACTTAACAACTTCGAGCGCAACAAAGTGTTGCGTCTAGTTGAGAAGCCTAAAGATTGCCGCAGCGTTATCGGCACTAAGTGGATCTTCAAGAACAAGCAAGATGAACATGGTATCGTTGTAAGGAACAAGGCGCGGTTGGTGGCTCAAGGATTCTCTCAAGTCGAAGGCATCGATTTTGGAGAAACTTTCGCGCCGGTCGCAAGACTCGAATCGATACGTATTCTCATCGCTTTTGCTTCTCACCATGGTTTCAAATTGCAACAAATGGATGTAAAATCTGCTTTTCTTAATGGTCCATTGCAAGAACTTGTTTATGTTAAACAACCCCCGGGTTTTGAAAACCCCAACCATCCTCACCACGTCTATGTCTTGGACAAAGCTCTCTATGGCCTTAAACAAGCCCCCTGTGCATGGTACGAGCACTTGAGAGAGTTCTTGGTAGACCGTGGATTTGAGGTTGGGGCAATCGATCCCACTCTTTTCACTAAAAAGATTAATGGTGAACTCTTCATTTGTCAATTATATGTCGATGACATTATCTTCGGTTCTACTAACCGTGTGTTCAATGATGAGTTTTCCAAGCTAATGACCGAAAAGTTCGAGATGTCCATGATGGGTGAACTCAAGTTCTTTCTTGGCTTTGAGATAAAGCAATTGAGGGAAGGGACTTTCATTTGTCAAGCCAAGTATATTCAAGAGATGATCAAGAAATTCAAATTGCTTGGACTTAACGGTGTGACGACTCCTATGCAAACCAAGTGCCACCTCCAACTCAACCCCGACGGTAAAGAGGTAGACCAAAAGGAGTATCGTTCTATGATTGGGTCTCTTCTTTATTTGTGTGCCTCTAGGCCCGATATCGTTTTAAGCGTGGGAGTGTGTGCTCGTTATCAAGCCGCGCCTAAGGAAAGTCATTTGATGGCCGTAAAGAGAATCTTCATATATTTGGTTCATACCCCTTGCTTTGGGTTGTGGTATCCCAAAGATGGCACATTGTCTCTTTGTGGTTATACGGACTCCGATTGGGCGGGCGACATTGATGATAGGAAGTCCACATCCGGAACGTGTCAATTTCTTGGAAGATCTTTGGTGAGTTGGTCCTCGAAGAAACAAAATTGTATCTCATTATCCACGGCGGAGGCCGAGTATGTTGCTGCCGCAAGCGGATGTACTCAACTTCTTTGGATGCGGCAAACTTTAAAGGATTGCGGTGTCCTCTTGGACAAAGTGCCGCTTTTATGTGACAATGAGAGTGCCATCAAAATTGCGTACAATCCGGTACAACATTCAAAGACCAAGCACATTGAGATTCGTCGTCACTTCATCCGCGATAACGTGGCACGAAGAGATATTGATCTATCATATGTTGGTACAAGGGATCAATTGGCGGATATCTTCACGAAACCGCTTGATGAAGCCCGCTTTTGCTACTTGAGGAATGAGCTCAATATCATAGATTCTCGGGCCTTGGTTTGAGCTCCGTACACACACTCCAACGTTTAAGGTTTTATAAGACCTAGAGGTACGCATGGACTTAGGGGGAGTGTTTTCCTAATACATTGGACTCTTCCTCCCCCTATTATGCATATAGTGACATATCATTGCTAAAACTTCAAATTGAATCTAATTTGTGAGCTTCAATGTTGAGATGTAGTTATGGACTCAAGATATATCTTCGCGTTACCATGCTACAACTCATACACGGTGGCCTCGGCCATCAACTCTTTTTCTCTTTGGATTCCATTTGGTTTTTTTTTAATTCTCACTTGCATTGTCTTTGGTTCTTTGGGGAAAACACACTCTTGTTGGTCTTCTCTTGTGTTTTATGGTTTTTGCAACTTGAGTGTGTCTTCTTTTCAGTTTGAGTATCTATCCTAAGCCTTTCACTATCCTGTAAACATGCTTTTCCCCACTCATGTCCCTTTTTGGTATCTTGTTCCTGGAGTTTTTGGGTTTGAACGGAAATCTCCGAGCCTTACTCGGAAATCTCCGGGCTACCACAAAATTTCGAGACTAAGTCCCTTCAAAAATCAGCACTGACCTGTGTTGATTTTTGACAGGAAATAGTCCCGGAAATTTCCGGCGTCCGGAATTTTCCGAGCTGAGACTCGGAAATCTCCGGCCCCTGCGATTTCTGGCACCTAAGTCTTTTTCAATTTCGGCACTGACCTCAGGGGAAGCTGAATCGGAATTAGAGCCGGAAATCTCCGGTCCGAAGTCCGGAAATCTTCGAGCGTGCCAAAAGTTTTCCAGGGCTAAGTCCTATCCGGAAATAGCCCCGGAAATCTCCGGCACCCGGAAATTTCCGAGCCTCAGTCCGGAAATTTCCGGTTCAAATTTTCCTGTCTATATAAGGGCACGGGTGGACCGGCCGGTTCGGCCAGTTCATCCATCCGTGCCCTAATCCTCTCTCTCTCCTCCGAAAATCTCCAATTCTTCCTTTCCTCGCTGCAGGTGGATCGTTCGAGGGTTTCTTGCGTGCTTCGGGGATCTGCTTCTCCTCGTCAAGGGCTTCGTTTCCATCAGCACGCTTTTCGCAATGTCCTCCGGTAACTCCTCTTATTTCAAATCTAGGACGAAACTTGTTTTCGTTTAACCTAGCCGATTTAGGAGGTTGTTGTTTGTTTCCTTTGGTAGAATTGCTCCCCTAGGCATGTTCTACCTTCCACATGCACAGATCTGTTTTTCATCCATAGATTTTGTTCAAATCTGTCAAAATTTCGCGCAGACCGGAAATCTCCGAGTCAGACCCGGAAATCTCCGGACCCCGGAGATCTCCGAGTCAGACCCGGAAATCTCCGGCCTGCTCAGAATCAAAACAGCTAAGTCCAGAAACTATGTTTGTCAAAACTTTTCTAGTATGTTCCTTTTTCAATCTTGGACATGAGTGCTTACCCCATATGCTTTCCATCCACTTTATGCTGTGTACCTGCAGGTTCCAATCCTCGTGGCCGCTTTAAGAAAATATCTACTCGCGGAAGAGCCAAACCAGTTCACTCACGCCCTCCCAGTGGGTCCTCCAGTGAAGACAACTCACAGACTGAGCACTCAGCCTTCCTCAGGAAACCTATTGGTGCTAATAAGAAGAAGAAGACCGAGCTCCGCCTTGAAGACTTCAACAAAGGAAGTTTTCGCAAGTGGCGAAGTGAACTATCCTATGATGTGGAGTCTGATGATCCCACTTACTTTTGCACTGAGATGGCATGGATCTACAGGGAAGTCTATCAGAAGTTCTCCATTGACAAGCCAATCTGCCCCATGAAGTGGATTGACTTTGACAAATTAATGAAGAAGGCAGATTATTTTGGTGGTGCTGTGAAGGTGTGTGGTCTTTTGGGTTTGGAGCCTTTGATGAGAACTGAGTGCAGGTACAGCGTCTCTCTTATACATCAGTTCTATGCCACTGTGGTGTTTGACTCCTCAGAGGATATTGGGATGACTTGGATGTCTGGCAGGCAGCGCTTGACTTCTTCCTTCAGAGAGTTTGCTCAGATTCTTGGTTGCCCGTTCCGTGGTCTTACTACTGCAGCTGGTGCCCGCATGCATGTCCATGGCATGTCCTACAACAAACACGTCATGACTGATCTATACCAGCCTGGAGGGAGGATTGGCTCTCAGAATGGCCTTCTGCCCACTTATGATATCCTGCTGCGCATGTTCCGTTGGACCATTGCTCCCATTGCCGGCAATGCAGATAATATTGCCGGGGCTCTAGTAAACTTGATGCGTAAAGCTCATGATGCCTATCTTGGGGAGTATGCAGTTGAGCAGGAGGTCTATAAGGTGGATGTCATGGACTTTATTTTCCAGGAGATGTCCCTAGCAGTCTTTGAGAGGAAAGTTCCTCCATATGATCCTTATATAATGTTGCTCATCAAGAGCCTCTACCAGCTGTCTGAGCAAGACGGTGATGACTTTGATGCAGCTTTTGCCACTCAGCCTCACAAGCCAGCCCTGCTTGTCCAGAAATCTGCTCACTTGGTTCAACAACAAGCCACCATGCATGATATCAACGAGGATTACATTTTTGGTGGTCCATCTCGGGTTCCCTCCGATCCCAACATCAAGAAAGCTGCCAAGAAAAGTCGCCCCTGGGTAGTTCGAGCAATTGAGAAAATCATGAACATGAACTGTTGCATTCACAGTGAGAACTACTCCATCTACTCTCAGAACCATCGCATTATGCAGCGCCAAGAAGCAATGATGGCTCACATGAAGATGCCTGCTCCGAAGCAACCTTTGAAGCCTCGGGTTCCCTTCAAGGATTGGAATGCAGATGGTCTCACTTTTGATTGGGATGATGCTGTGCCAGAGGACAGCGATCTTGATAATGCTGACACGGAGGAGGAAGAGGAAGATGATCAGGACGCGGGTTCCGACTCTTGAGTCATGGGACGTTAGTGGAACCTCCTCCCTTTTTGGTATCTTGATGCCAAAGGGGGAGAAGTATCTCTAGGACTCTCGGGATTTGCATGGGCTGAGAGCACTTCTTTCTTTTCGCTTTGCTTTCTTCAGTGCTCTCTTTTTTCGTGACTGTGTTTGTTTCGTCATGTGTGTGAGACATGAGTACTGTTAAATTCTCTTTTGTAATAACTATTTATCTAAGTTTGTTGCTTCTATTGTGTTTGTGTGTGCTTTGTAAAATCTAGGGGGAGTGTTGATCCTAAGGAATGTGCACTTTGTATTCCAAAGACATTCTTAAATAGTGCACTCACCTAGGGGGAGCTCCGTCTATATTTTGCAAATCCACTCTTTTTTTCGTGTTGTCATCATTCGCCAAAAAGGGGGAGATTGAAAGTGTATTCTATGTACTACCAAGTTTTGGTGACTAATGACAACACAAAAAGTATTCTAATGTTTGTGATGAAGCATGCAGGCTATTTTACAGGTTGACTGTCAAAGAGGAATACTTAGGTTGCCTAAATATCATTTCAATTGCACCTGGTATTTGTTCAGGAATTCAGTCAGGAGATTTCCGGGGCCCGGAAATTTCCGGTCCACAGACCGGAGATTTCCGAGCCAAACTTATTTTTCACTAAGTCTGAATTCAAATGCGTACTGACTCCAAAACAATTTTAGCCGGAAATCCTCTCAGAGATTTCCGGCGCTCGGAGATTTCCGAGCCCCAATCCGGAGATCTCCGAGTGTCAGGGGAATTTCGACCAAGTCAAGAAGTCCAACCAGTACTGATCCAGTTTCTTGCTCAACCGGAAATTGCACCGGAAATTTCCGGGGTCCAGAGATCTCCGGTCCTCAACCCGGAGATTTCCGGGCTGGCGGCTGTGCAACGGGCAGATTTTGAGGAGGGGTATAAATACCCCTCCACCTACCTCCAGCTTCCTAAGCTTCAAGATTTTCTCTCTCCTCCATTGGTGCTGAAGCTCGTTTCTCCCGGATCTCTCAATCTAGCCACTCCAATCCGTTGATACTTGGGGATCTGAGGGAGAAGCCACCGATCTACATCTCCACCGAAGCGATTTGACTTTCCCCCTCTATTTCTTGAGGGGCAACGAATCTAGGGTTCCTTTGTGGATAGCTAGGTTCAACCTTGTGTAATTTGATCCTTTGTGGATTCCTTTGTGGAAGTGACCTGTTGTGGTCGTTTTGAGAGCCCCCAATTCAGTTGTGGGTGTGTGCCTCACGAATTTGTACGGGACTTTCTCCGCCCTTAAAGGAGTCCTTAGTGGAAGTGTGGATTCGCACCTTCGTGGTCGAATTCACAGGAGAATAGGGTGAGGCCTTTGTGGCGTTGAGCAAACCTTTGTGGTAGCTCACACCTCTCCAACGAGACGTACACCTATGTAGTGGAACTCGGGATAAAACCTTTGTCTTCGAGTCCCTACGGTTGTTTCGTTCCTCTCTCCTTTACCGCATCTTTATTTCCTGTACTTGCCTAGTTTCCTTGTAGTTTGTCACTTGTATCATCTAGTTGCACATCTAGACAATTTACTTTCCGCTAGCCTAAAAACTGAAAAAGAGATAAAAATTGGTCACCACCTATTCACCCCCCCCCCTCTAGGTGGTCAACTGCCGTTCACAATGGCTCCGAGTTCAAGAACTACACCCTAAATGAGTTTCTTAGCGACGAGGGAATTCGACATCAATATTCCGCCGCATATACCCCTGCACAAAATGGTGTAGCCGAGAGGAAGAACCAGACTCTTATGGATATGGCTAGGTCCAAGTTGGCGGAATTTAAGTCTCCACTCTTCTTGTGGGCCGAAGCTATCTCCACGGCGTGTCACTCCTCCAACCAGTTATTCTTTCGCAAAGGGAAGAAGGAAACTCCATATGAAATGCTTACCGGCAACAAGCCCAACATCTCCTACTATCGAGTCTTTGGTTGTAATTGTTTCTACAAAATCAAAGGTGTACATCTTTCTATGTTTGAAGTTAAAGCCTTAGAAGGTGTTCTTTTTGGGTATGGTGCGAACTCTCACACTTATAGATTCTATGACAAATCCTTAGGGAGAGTTGTAGAATCTTGTAGTGTGAGGTTTGATGAGAATGACGGCTCCCAAGTGGCGCAATTTCATGTTTGTGATGTAGATAACGAGGAACCTCAAGATGAAATACAAAGAATGGGAGTTGGATTTCATCGCCCCATAGAGATTCATCATGAGCCTCCTCAAGGAAGTACAAGCTCCACTCAAGTGGAGATTCCATCATCACAAGTTGAATTGGCACCCTCTATGGAAGAAAATGAGACACCTATCCAAGAACAAGAACAAGCTCCTCCTCAAGTTAACAAAGAGACCTCACAAGATTCAAGCACCCCTTTTCTCAACTCTAGTCAAGATCAAGAGCAAGAGCATCCATCTTCTCCCATAATTGAAAATGTGCAACAAGATGGCAATGCTCATCAAGACGGTCAATACGGGTACTCAAATGATCTAGGTGATCAAGCCGAAATCCCACGCAACAATGTTGATATCGAAACCCGTCGTCAAGCAAGAGTCCAGATAAATTTGGAAATCAAGTGTCACAAGCTTGAAGCCATCATTGGTGATGTATCTCGCAAGGTCTCCACAAGAGGTAAATTGGCAAGCTTTAGTGAACATCAAGCTCATATCTCTATGATTGAACAAAAGAAGGTGTTCGAAGCTATTGAAGATACGGATTGGTTGGAAGCCATGCATGAAGAACTCAACAACTTCAAGCGCAACAAAGTATGGAATCTAGTAGAGAAGCCAAAAGATTGCCGCAATGTTATTGGCACCAAGTGGATATTCAAGAACAAGAAAGATGAGCATGGAATGGTTGTAAGGAACAAGGCGAGATTGGTAGCTCAAGGGTACTCTCAAGTTGAAGGCATTGATTTTGGAGATACCTATGCTCCCGTGGCTCGTCTTGAGTCCATCCGTATCCTACTTGCCTATGCATCACATCATAATTTTAAGTTGCAACAAATGGATGTGAAAAGTGCATTTCTTAATGGTCCTTTAAAGGAGTTGGTATATGCAAAGCAACCACCGGGATTTGAGGATCCACACTTCCCAAACCATGTCTACAAGCTTGATAAGGCCCTTTATGGTCTCAAACAAGCACCTCGTGCTTGGTATGAGCGCCTAAGAGAGCTATTGCTAGACCGTGGCTTTGAAGTGGGGCAAATCGATCCCACTCTCTTCACAAAGAGGGTAAAAGGGGAGCTTTTCATATGTCAACTTTATGTTGATGATATTATTTTTGGCTCATCTAACAAAGCTTTCAATGATATATTTTCAAAGCTTATGACGGATAGGTTCGATATGTCCATGATGGGAGAGTTGAAATTCTTTCTTGGTTTTGAAATCAAGCAATTAAGTGGAGGGACTTTCATCTCTCAAGCCAAATACATCCAAGATATGCTCAAGAGGTTCAAGATGCAAGATGCAAAAGAGAAGAGGTTTCCTATGGACACCAAATGCCATCTTGAACTTAGTCCAAAGGGTAAAGATGTCGATCAAAAACTCTATCGCTCTATGATTGGTTCTTTGCTTTATCTTTGTGCATCTAGACCCGACATTGTGTTGAGTGTAGGAGTGTGTGCAAGGTATCAAGCGGCTCCTAAAGAAAGTCACTTGATAGCGGTGAATCGAATCTTCCGATATTTGGTTTATACCCCAAAGTTTGGCTTCTGGTATCCTAGGGGGTCTAACTTCTCTCTTGCCGGTTACACGGATTCGGATTGGGCCGGTTGCAAGGATGATAGGAAGTCTACTTCCGGTGCATGTCAATTCCTTGGGAAATCCTTGGTGAGTTGGTCCTCCAAGAAGCAAAACTGCATATCCTTATCTACCACCGAAGCCGAGTATGTGGCGGCTGCTAGTGCTTGCACTCAATTAGTTTGGATGAGGCAAACTTTAAAGGAATACGGTGTCCTTTGTGACAAAGTGCCTCTTTTGTGTGACAATGAAAGTGCTATCAAGATTGGTCACAACCCAGTGGAGCACTCAAGAACGAAGCATATTGAGATTCGCTATCATTTTATTCGAGATCACATCAAACGGGGTGACATTGAGCTTGGTTATATCCCAACGAAGATTCAACTTGCCGATATGTTCACAAAGCCAATTGACGAAGCAAGGTTCACCTTTTTGAGGCATGAGCTAAATATCGTGGATTCTAGGAGTGTTGGTTGACTACCTTGCATACACACCTCTATCTCAACTCTCTATTTGGTATAGGTGTAGGCATGGATATAGGGGGAGTGCGGTCCTAATCTATTGGACTATTCCTCCCCCATTATGCCAATAGTAAGAAAGAGCTCAAACACGGGACAAGCTTATCTTTGATAGAAGCAGTGGCCGCATGAGACAGCAGAGCACTATCGATGAAGAGGCCACTAGACAAGCTGAACTTGGTGGTTTTGATAATGGAGAAGAGGCCGAGCAAGCTCATTTTGACTCTTTGACCACCGTTCTGGGCATGGGGAAGTTAGAGTTCCGTCGTATGAGGTCACAACAGTTCTATGACTTGCCTCCCAACACCACCAACCCCAATTTCCCAAGGAGGGAGCAGCAGCTGATTATGCAGGAGATTTATGCCCGGATTGAGAAGCACGCGGTCTGTGAACAGAAGATTCTGGATCTTGAGGCGTTGAACAAGAAAGCATACTTTCAGGAGGCTGTTGGGATTGCTAGGAATCTTGGTCTGGAGAAGCTCATCTCTTACACTCAGCAGGATTATGATATTCAGCTCGTGCAGCAGTTCTTTGCCACGGTGGTGTTTGACAACGATGATGATGTCACGATGACTTGGATGACTGGACCGCGCAAGTGCACCTCCAACTTTGTGGAGTTTGCGACAGCTCTGGGCTATGACTTCAAGGGGACCACTACTCCAGTTGGGATGAGGATGCATGTGGAAGGGACTACATATAACAAGCGCCGTTTGCGCCCTCTTTACACTGTTGCTTCTTCAGTGGGCTCTAATCAAGACCTCCTTCCCACCTTCAACATCTTCCTCCGCATGGTTCGGCTCAACCTTGCTCCTCAATCCGGGAATGTGGATTCTATTCGAGGAGGTCTTGTCAACCTACTCTACCATGCTTACAAGGTCCTTCAAGCCGGTCCGGAGTGCCGAGGCCAAGAGGTGGATGTGGTGGATTTCATCAAGTGCGAGATGCATTGGGCCATTTTCGAGCACAAGAACCCACTCTATGCTCCCTATGTGATGAAGCTCATTCTCTCCAAAGTGCCCACACTTGATCGCTCTAGTTTCACCAAGCATGCCAAGGGTACTCTTCATACTCTCTCCAAGCACACAAAGCAATCGTCTTCCTCTCGTGCACCTCCTCCCCAAACTAGTGACGAAGATGACGCCCCTTTACCTAAGAGGAGAAGCAAGAATGCCGATCCCCCCACTAGTCTTCAAGGGAAGGCCAAGGTAAACGCGGAATTTAGCAAACTCTCTTGGTGGAAGAGGAAACTGTTATGCATGGACGTTGCTATTCACAAGGAGAATCATGGGTCTTATGTGAGAGAGAAACATATTTTGAGCAACCAAAACTTGCTGATCAAGGAGATGCGCAAAATGAACAATGGAAATGTTACTCCTCCGGAAGAAGATGAAGCTGGCATTCCCATCATTTCCTCCTCTTCGTCTGACACGGTCCCTATTGACCAATGGAATCAGGATGTCTTTCCTTGGGCTGATTATGTGGATGTGACCTCCTTTCCCACCTCGTCTCACAACACCGGCAAGGCTCCCATGAACCTCTCCGATGAGGACTATGGCGACGAAGGAGATGACGACATGGATGAAGACACCGAGTGATCTTCATGGGCTCGTTAGTTATGCTCTTTTCCCTTTTTGGTGTCTCGGTGCCAAAGGGGGAGAAGTAGTTCTATTAGGTTCTCTCCGGGATTTGCATGGGTTGGGACACAAGCATGTGCCTCTATCATTTTATTGCGCTTGTGTCCTTGTTATGTTATTTGATATTTGGATTTCGAACTTATTTGCCTTCTCTATGTCATGAACTATGTGTGTGTAAGACATTTGGATTTCTTATATTATGTGGTTGAGACTACTATTGTGCCTTGGTTATATGGGGTTAATATCTTCAGTTTTATGCACAAGGTATGGTTTATCTCCTAAAACTCAACCCATACTATACTATGTATTATTTGTGAAATGTATTGCCTACTTATCATGCTTGCAAATTATTGTTCGAATTTGCCTCTATATGTGTGCACGTGCATTCCAAAGCAAATATTCTTGATGCACACATCTAGGGGGAGCTCTTTCAGCTATCATTACATGTTAGTGAAATTACTGTTATTGCAAATCCATGTGTTGTCATCTAACACCAAAAAGGGGGAAATTGAAAGGACATTTTTATGATCTCTGTGTTTTGTGTGTTAGTTAACAACATGTGGATGTATTAAGTTGGTGTTAAGTAATGCAGGATAATTTAGGAACTCTTCAGATGCATCAGCACCAAAAAGGAGAAAAAGAGGCAGCACTGAAAAGTGTGCTCAGCCCCTGGTGGGGGCGGAGTTTCCGACCTTGGGGGCCGGAGTTTCCGCCCCTGCCCGAAGTTTCCGGTCCCTGAGGACCGGAATCTTTCCCAAAGCCTCGGTTGCCGAAGTTGTGCTCAGCCCCTGGTGGGGGGCGGAGTTTCCGCCCCAGGCCAAACTTTCCGGCCTCAGGTACCTCGAAGATGTCCAAGTTCAGTTTGAAGAAACTAGTGTTCAGCCCCTCGTGAAACCCGGAGTTTCCGGCCTCCTACGGCCGGAGTTTTCGCCCCATGCCGGAGTTTTTGGCCACTAGGACCGGAGTTTCCGGCCTGGTGATTGGCTACAACGGCTACATCTTTGGAGGGGTATAAATACCCCTCCTCCTTCTTCCAGCAAAGGTGCTTGACCAAGAAAAAGAGGAACTCCATTGTTGCAAGCCAAGAATCACTAGATCTCCCAATCCCCCCATCCAAACTCGTTGATCTTTGGAGGATTGAAGGAGAAGGCCCCGATCTACATCTTCACCGAGCCGTTCTTCATGTCCCCCTCATTCACTTGAGGGAACACTTGCTAGGGTTTCCACTAGGAAAACCTAGCCCATTGTTGTACTTACCTTTTTGTCTTTGTGACAGATTGTAGCTGTTCGGGAGCCCCCAAGCTCTTTGTGGGTCGTGCCCCGAATCGTAGTTGTAAAGGCTCCGGAGTCCGCCTCGAAGGATTCCGATAGTGGAAAGTGGACCAAACCTTTGTGGTGCGGTTCACCGGAGATTTGGGTGAGGCCTTTGTGGCCGTTGAACCATTGTGTTGGTTCACACCTCTCCAACGAGACGTACTCCCATTTAAGGGAGGAACTCGGGAATACATCCTTGTCGTCTCGTGGTTTCATTTCGGTTACTTCTATCCTTATTTATCGCCTTTATTTTATCTTGCTTAGTTGCTAGCTTGTCATATAGGTAAATTCACCATAGTTGCATATCTAGAGAATTTACCTTTTGTGTCAAGCTTAATTTGAAAAAGAACTAAAAATTGAATTAGCACCTATTCACCCCCCCCCCCCTCTAGGTGTCATACCGATCCTTTCACATTCTCTGACGCTTCCATGTGATACGACAATACATACAAGGAGGCGATGTGAACATTTGCAAAGTGCATACAGATCTGAATGTGGCAGATCCCCTGACGAAGCCTCCTTCGCTTGACAAGCATGAAAAACACCAAGATGCTATGGGTGTTAAGCTTTTACCAAGTTGTAATCCAGATTAATTTGTAATCTAGTGCAAGTGGGAGACTGAATGAGATATGCCCTAGAGGAAATTAATAAAGTGTATTTATTTATCATATCTCGTTTGTTAATAATATGTTTTTGTGTCATGCTATAACTGTATTAAGTGGAAACATTAATACGGGTGTGATGCGTAAACAACCGGGTCCCTAGTAGCCTCTACTAAGACTAGTTTCGTTGCGCGATTGATGATCGAGGTTTCCCGATCATAGGGCATGGCGCCGGTCGGCAATGTAAGTCATATCATTGGAGAACGATGTGATGGACATACCCATATTCGTAGGACGTAGTCATTACGCCTTTAACCGTGAGACCAACTCTTCTTGTTATTTCTGGAAGATACTTTGATTGCACCAAATGTCGTATCTTAATTAGTATGACAATAACGGTGATACTTTTGGGTATCGGAAAGGATTAGTTGAGACGAGGGGTCAAGAGCGGGATTTGTCAGTCCGCATAGCAGGATAGATATTCTAGGGCCCACTCGGTGAGATTATGTCTAATGAGCTTGCAAGCATGTGACTAGGTCACGGAGACATGAAATCATAGACGAGTAGAAGATAGCGTTGTCGGTAACGAGGTCAAGCTAGATATGGAGATATGTAAGAACGACGCTAGGACACGCTAAGTATCGCCATGGCAAAAGGTTTAAGACTTTACGTTCAGGTTTGATAGATGAAACTCATTCGTTATATCACAGGGATTAATTCATGGGGTCCAGGCCTACGAGTTACTCGTTGATCGGAGAGGAGTCTCGATCGTACCTGTTATTATATCGAACCGCTAGGGTAACACACTTAAGGGGTTTTGACAAGACAACTTGAAAGGAAAGAGATCACCGAGAACATCCCGGGAGAGGTCCAATGGAGATCGGGCAGCCACGAAATAGTTTTCGGAGCTAGAATAAATTATATATAATATGTTTGATATTAGTTAGTGTAATTAATATCTAAATATGATTTTATATATTTATTTTCGAATTTATTTAGACTGATTTCCCTAAATGGGTCTTCTGGGCGAAAGTAGGCCCAAGAGGGGAAAAGTCCCTAGGGGAATTCGGTGGGGGGCTTGGGGGACGACCCAAGTGGGCCAAGGGGCCCACTAGGGGGCCGACGCACCCAGCCATGCCGCACCAGGCATGTGGGATTAGTCCCACATTGTCTGCATGGCAAGTTGGCTCCCCCTGGGAGCCTATATAAGAAGGGGCACCCCTAGCCTATTAATTCACCAATTAATTCCCCAATTCTCTCTCGATTTCGTGATTCCCTTTGTCGGAATTGCGCTGAGTTAAGAGGGGGATATCTTCCACCATAGCTCGCTGCCGCGCTGCTAGTGTTTCGGTCCAAGTTTTCCGCTGCTCGTCCTGGACTGGAGCTTCGGAGGCCGTCGTCTCCACCGTACGTGTGTAACGCCCTGCGAGGTGATGCGCTAGCGGTGCTCGGAGGTCTTCTTCCTCTACACGACCTTGAGGTCGGCTTCGTCGATCTTCATCGATAACGTTCGTGCGGGAACGTAATCCCCGCTCTCTGTCTAGAAGGGTATGTATTCCGATCTCCGTTCGTACTACTATATCTGCATAGAATAGATCTTGGCATGTTTTAAGGATATCGTTGCTAGGATTTTTTTTGTTTTCTGCCCACGATCCCCTTCAAGAATCACTGGTGGCATTTGTTGTTAAGTCCTAGATGATACTTTCCCGTTCAAATGGAACCTCCAGCACACCATTCTTATCGTGGTCCCATCTGCCAACTATATGAAATTACCACCACCCGTGTAGGTAACCATATTCATATTACTGTAAAATAAGTTTCCAGTCCTTTTTGTAATGCATGTGATAGTAACACTTTTGCAAATGGTTTCATAATAAATACTTCAAAGAACATGAACAATGGATGAACTTGCCTTGCTTACTGCAAAATTCCTCAGGAGGGGAACACAACACCATCACACTCCCCCCCCCCCCCAAATTGAGGGTTCATCGGGCACCCAAACCGTGAATCAACACATCGCCCGACTCAATCTAGTAATCCGTTGGTGTACAAGAGGGGAAGGGTCACAACTGACTTCTCTGTCCCATTGGTTGCGCGATATATATATAACCATATTCATATTATTATAACCATATTCATATTATTATAAAATAAGTTTTCTGTCTTTTTTGTAATACATGTGATAATAACACTTTTGCAAATGGTTTCATAAGAAATACTTCAAAAGGACATGACCAACATATGAACCTGCCTTTCTTACTGTAAAATTATGCAGCCAAGGTCTTTGATAGAACCTTAAATCCGAGAAATCTGAAAACAATATCATTGGTCTGGTGAGGACTAATGTTTAAAGAAGCAATATGCTATTATGCATAAGTATAACATGCATCGCAAAATATCCTAAACATACCCAAGCTTAATGAGATAAGTTTCATCTTACACGATAGTTTGATAATAACAGATAAATTTGACTTAGGTTCCTTTATCACTTTTGGGTGATATTTGTAATACTGAAGTTGTTAATGAGTTTGAAATGGTGATTGTTTAAGGTTTAGGAACTGGATGAGTATTTAAGTGTGTAACGCTTTTATTTCTGCAATAAAATAAATATTATCATATATCAAGAGTATTTACTTAAGCGTTTAACTTTTATTAAGCATACTGATACGTCTCCAACGTATCCATAATTTCTTGTGTTCCATGCTATGTTATATCATGTTATTACATGTTTCATATGCATTTTATATAGTTTTATGCATTTTCTGGGACTAACCTATTAACAAGATGCCACAGTGTCAGCTCCCTGTTTTCTGCTGTTTTTGGTTTCAGAAAAGCTCTTAAGAAAATATACGCCAAATTGGAAACGAGCCAACCAGGATTTATTTTTGAAATATTTGCATCCCGGAAAACCGAAGACGAGACGAAGAGGGGCCGCGAGGCGGCCTCATTGCCTGGTGGCGCGGCCCCTATGCCAGTCGCGCCAGGAGGTGAGGAGAGCCCCTCGGGCGCCCACCGACCTAGGACTTTCGCCCATATAAACCCCCCTGACCTAAAAACGCTTCACGGTTGAATACTTTTTTCTCCACGGGTCCCGAGCCGCCACCGTCGTCAGCACCACTTCGGGAGAGATCAGAACTGCTCCCCGGCCCCCTGTCGGGAGGGGGAATCGTCCCCGGAGGCCTCTACGTCGCCATGACCACCTCCGGGCTGATGCGTGAGTAGTCTACCTTGCACTACGGGTCCATAGCAGTAGCTAGATGGTTGTCTTATCCTCTTGTGCTATCATGTTTAGATCTTGTGAGCTTCCTATCATGATCAAGATCATCTTTATGTAATTCTCCATGTTGTGTTTGCTGGGATCCGATGAATATTGAGTACTAAAGTTATTACTTCATAATATATCATGTGTGTGCTTTTTAATGATCTTGCATGCTCTCCTTGACTTGGGTATGCTCTAACCAAGTAGATGCTCGTAACTCTAAGAGGGGGTATTTATGCTCGATAGTAGGTTCATGTCTCTATTTAATGTGGGGCCGTGATAGAAAGCTCTAAGGTTGTAGATGTATAGTTGCTACTAGGGATAAAACAGTAGTACTTTGTCTAAGGATGATATTACTTACTTACTTACTTTACACGCAGTGCTTAAGACGATAATATGTTGCATGCAACTTAATACTGAAATGGGTGCGTACGCTAAACGGAAGTTGGATTATTAGTCATAGATGCGGCTGAAATGGTCTATGTATATTGTTGTAATGCCCGAATGAATCTCACACTAGACACCATATCATTAGTATATGCATTGGGTTGCTCATCATTATTCTGTCAATTGCCTAGCTGTAATTTGTTTACCACGCATGGATGAATGTTATGATTTATGGAGGGACACCACTAGTGAACTGTGGATCCCGGTCCTTCTCATTAATCTGATAAAACCACAACTGCAAACCTGTTACTTTCTGCAAACAAACATTTTTCTTTCACACACACGTTTAGTCTTTTGTTACATCAAGCCGGTGGGATTGACACCCTCACCGTTGAGTTGGGGCAAAATACTTTGATTGTGTTGTGTGCAGATTCCACGTCTCCGACGCCACACCAAGAGTTTCTGGTGCCGTTGACACCTGGAACGTTCATCTCCTACTGGTTCGATAACCTTGGTTTCATAACTGAGAGAAATCTTGCTGATCTGCTACTTCACACCCTCCTCTTGGGGATTCACCAACCACATGCCTAGCACCATCACATACTAAATAATTCAATTGTTGTGGCTCCCCACCATAATCTACGCGATCAAAGTAATGCAACATTGGTCACCTAATTTCCATAGCTAGTCACGAAAGAGAGTTTGTGACCTTTTTTTAACCTTCAATCAAGCCACAAAACACCTTGTGGATGGAGGAGACCCGTGTAAATCTCGAGGCCGTGGACGGGAGAGTTCAAACTGCCGTGACGAGAGAAAAAGTACATCAACCTCTCTTGTTCAGCTCAAGGCTTCTCGACTTTGGACTACGACGACGATGACGAGGTGCACAATTGTTTCCTTGCGCCACTGAGCTCGTCTGGGCAAAAAAGTGATAGAAAAATGAGGACTTGTTATGTTGCACACGCGGCGAGGAAAGGTGGTTGCAGGCGGCAGCAGGGTGGTGGAAAGGCAGCAGGGTGGTGGAAAAGAGGAATCATTGTAGGAAAGAGAAAGAAAGAGGTGGCGGAATGGTCAGGCGGGCCTGGGCTGATGAAAGGTTGATGCGCATAGACGCATACTGCATTTATTTGGCCCAAAATGGATAGTGTGTGGATACTTTGTCGGTGTGGGTGTGGGGGGGGGGGGGAGGGAGTGGGCACAAGTGGGATATGTTTTTGTGCCATCCATATAATGCAGATAAAAGGGGTAAGTGGATAAGGGTGTCGTTCGAGTATAAACTATACAAAAGATTCTTACCAAATTTACGTAATAATCATGTGTTTTACTCTTTTAAATGCAGATTTAGTTTAATATTATACTTAATATATGACAACGATAAATATGGATAAGAGTTTGATCACAATCATCGTGTTGGTGAACCTCTTTTTCTTAGATGTATTTTCTTCGGTGTAGTATAACATAACTCCACAAATGAGACCTTTTTTTATAAAACACGGTATGAATGTAAATGGTCATAAACGCATGTGCACATTCACCGGTATGAACATACATACGCATACCATACCTATAAACACCTCCGCCCGATGCATACCGTACCTACAAACACCTCCGCCTGATGAGTTTGTTCTTGAGATTAACCAAGTCAGCAGTAGGTTTAATTTCCCATGGGCTGGGTAAAAGATCCTCCTAACTATCCTACGAGAGGCAGCACTTGATATGATGCTTTCCAAAGCAATATATGTCACTTCTGGTTCCACATATTTTGGTGGCAAGGAAACATGTTTGACGCCACATTTGTTTAAGCAGCCCTACTCCCATGTGTAGGCGTTTTATTTGACCGCGTTTGGAGCTCGGAACTCACCAAATCACCCCACCCCACCCCACCCCACAAGTCAAGAACATCCGTCCGTGCCCTTAAATCCAGGGCCTCACCGAATCCAGGACAAGAATTTACCAATTACCAACCTCATATCTCCTTTCCTTTCCTCCTCTCTCCTCGACACCACCACCGCCCTCTCCTCTATTCTTCCACACTACACAACAAACAAACAAACGCGAAACCGCAAGCACACACATACGCGTCGCTCTGCTCACAGGCGCTGCCCCGTGCCATTACTGCCCCCACCTGTCTCTCCGGCGGACCCTAAGCACGCCGAGGGGTTCCTCATGCCCGGTGACCGCCGCGCTGGCTCGCCCACGGCGGAGCGCCGGCGGGGGATCCGGCGCCTCCTGCTGCCCCGCGGGGAGGCCTCCTCCTCCTCCTCCTCCTCGCCGCCACCGCTGCTGCCTCCACCCACCGCAGCGGACGCGGGGCGGAGGAAGGGGTTCGCGTGCGCGGCGCTGCGCGGGCTGGGGTGCACGTCAGCCGCGGCCTCGCAGGCGTACGCGCCGGGGGCAGGCTCCGCGGCCGCGGCGGCCGTACGGTCTTCGGCCGACTGGCACGGGCGGAGGAGGAAAGGGAAGGACAGGAGGAAGGAGAGGGGAGGCGCCGGGGGAGGGGGCCTCGTGGCCGGAGGGATCGGCGCCGACGTGTGGTGCGCACCCGGGATACCATTCGCCGCGGAGGCGTCCTCCGTCGACTGCGTGGTGGCGAGGCACCAGATGCTCGGCAGGGGCCGAGGCGGCGAGTCCGAGAGGACGCACAGAGAGGTGCGTGGTGCGCGTGGATGGTTTCTTCTGCCGTTCGATGCTTTGCTGCCTCTTGGCTTTGTCTGGATCTGTTTCGTGCTCCTCGTTTGTCAATTTGTTCGCTTCGGAGGATTGTTTGTTCATGGTGGGTGGTTAATTTCAGTTTTCTTATGAGTGGGAGTTTTTGTGCCTTTTAAACTGCCTTTTCTCTGTTTTGGAAAGAAATCGTGTTATTTTCCCAAATATTTAGTTTAGGCTCTACGGTAGCAGCTGTTTTGCTCTGAAATGTCAAGCTTTCATTTATCTGAGTTTCACATTTGCACTCTGTTCTTCCTCGCTGTATATTACTTCACACTTAGCCCTGACAATCAATTATGAGCGGTCTTCAATGCAATGTTCGGCCACTCATAATTACCGTAGCTCTTTGTTCTGTATATAATAAGCATCTGATACAGTGCTGCACTATGTGTGCTTTGATGTTGGAGCATCTCTTCGGGGCGTACTCAATCCTCCGTATGCATTGCAAGCAGCCGGAATCTTATGTTCTGCCGGATAAGCCGATGACGAGCTTTCAGGTTGACACTAACTAACGTTTCTCTCATCCACTGCAGAGGCCCTGCTTGTCTCGGAGGGCGACCATGCAGGAGCAGATATCCTCGTCCTTCATGGAGTCGCCGCCTCCGCCGTTGACGCACCTCGACGGCCCCTTCTTCGGCGCCGACCTCCTCCCATCAGCCCGCCTCCGCCGGATGCGCGGCTACCGCCCCTCCCCCGGGGGACTTGAAGAAGAGGTACACTTCACTAGTCCCTGAACACACTGCATTGCATTGCATCGCATTTCGTTTGCTTGCACACTTCGCCCGCATCTATACCTTTCCCCCTCCCTCAGCGACCCAGCGTCCAGTGGCGAAAGCGGTTGGTGCGCCATTACGTTGCCATGAGATTCCCGTGCGTATGATACTGTACTTAGTTTAATCGTGTGATCTGACGATGTTTGTGCTGTAGCGCGCGTGGTAGTGCCCCTGGGGGGCGTTGGAAGTGGTTGACTTGCTTCTTTCGTGCGCTAAACGTGACGTGGGATCATGGCCTTCTTGGAGGTTAACTAACCGATAATTAAGTGGCTCCAACCACGGAGTTAGCTGTGGCACCGCACCACATTGCGGGCTTGTTAATGTATTGGTCATGCTCATCGAGGATGGTGCAACAGCAAGGTCGAAGGGAACGTGACCGAGAGCTGTGTGTGGACAACTACTGAGTGATACTTCCGCTCACCCGAGCTGAACAGCCCTGCTGATGACTGATGAGATGGTCAAACGTTGTTCAAACTATGCTATTTCGGACCGAAGGAAGGTGTGGTGGAACACCTGAGCATGTCAAGCAATAATATGATTCCATTCATTCTCCTTTGGGCGTACTATTCTAGTGGATCCTACATTAGGTAGGGATGGGCATTCTGGTGCGTGAATGAATGATGGCTTTCAGAGCCCAGTCTGCCTGCCTGAAGTGGTCTTTTGGTGCTTATGGGGACCCTTATCATTTCCCTGTTGCTTCAGTCATAATCAGATCTAAAACTGTACCTGTTTATTGTTCACCTAGCTGATGCTTCTAATTTTATAACTGAATATGAAGAACCACCAGCAACTTCCTTTTTTCTTCCTATGGGTACCTATCCATCAAATATATATATAATATGATAGGAAACAAGGTATTTTAACAAGCTTAGGTGGCATTTTCTGGCTGAAGCTATTCTACCCAAGAGAAACAAGAGTTGAAGTTTACTCCCGTTTCTCTGCATTCGATCACTTGCGTTTCTCTGCTTCTCTGGTTTTTCATATTTGTTACTTAAGGTGTACATTTTTTATGGAACTTCTAAGGTAATGCATGGGGGCTTGATGATTTATATGTCTAGGTCAGTTTTCGAACACCTGATTGAATTGTTCTTTTTATGGCAGATCATGATGTTTCAGACAAGAGTGCTGTTGGGAGGAATGAATATGTATGATCGGTACCAGGATTGGCGCCTTGATGTTGATAACATGACTTATGAGGTATGTCTATCCTACCTCCCGTCCCAAGTGTAAACAGCACTTGGCGTTGCCATCATCATGAACCAATTTTGTATAACAGGAGTTGCTTGAGCTTGGAGAAAGAATCGGACATGTCAGCACAGGCTTACGTGAGGACGAGATAATTCGCAACCTTAGGAAGGTCAAGCACCCAGCCTTCGGTTCCTCATTCCGGTTTCCAACCGAAGTAGAAAAGAAGTGCAGTATTTGTCAAGTATGCCATTATCCTCTTTCCTCTGTAGTTCCCTGCTCCTTTATCTTTATATACATATATCCTGTGTGTGGTGCTTAAACCAATTATGTTGCAGGAGGAGTTTGAAGCAAACGACGAGATGGGGAGGCTGCACTGCGGCCACAGCTACCATGTCTACTGCATCAAGCAGTGGCTTTCTCAGAAGAACGTTTGCCCAGTTTGCAAAACTGCTGTCACCAAGACTTGAATGAGTCGAGACCCAGGCTACACCCATTGTGTGCCTGGGTGGAAACTGAAAAGCATGTTTGTTGTGTCTTGTACAGTCCGTTCCATATATTATTGTGTAAACACAACATCCATTCTTTTGCATTTCCAGATAGAAATGCCATATCGCGGGCCATCTTTGTATCAAATATATGGGTTCTGATACTCCTTTGAGAGGGTGATGTTGAAAAGGTTTTGCAGAAATTGGTAACTAAGATAAATCTGTTGGTTACTTTTCACCTGTTGGTGGTAGTGTGGTACACCTTCCTACTCACAGTTTGACATAGTTTATTTTGCATGGTTTATTTTGGATGAACGGGAAACAATATAACGAACGTCCATTGTTTATTTTTCATTTTTAAACTTGAAAATAGGACAAGTGCAACTAGTTATGAAATATCCTCACCTCTCTTACTATTTACTCATCTATTTCACAATATAAGATGTTTTAGACATTTCCACATTCATATATATATATATATATATATATATATATATATATACATACATACATATGTATCTATATACCAACTTACGGAAGTACTTTGTCATAATTTATTGGTTTGAGTATGTTTGTATACTATATCTAAGATACCCAAAAACAACTTTAATGAAAAAATTACAAATGGCCTAATATTTTACACTATATACTCGAAATATTGTCATATATGCATATAAAAGAGAAGTATGTAGAAGTTTTCTACATATTACTAAAAAAAGTATCTATAGTACTAAAATAGCATTATATACTCCATACTACATGATACATACCTCATGTTATGATAGATACTCCATACATTGTGTGAAACACACGTGGGGTAGTTACCTTCGAGGGTAGTATGAATATGTCCTATATATATATATACATATGTATCTAGACATGTTTAAGCTTCCATTCCACTCATCTTTGTCCGAATATATACAACATGGATAATATCTAAAACATCTTACATTGTGTAATGGATGAAGTAGTTGTGATGGCAATTGATGAACATCCCCCTGACCATCATCTTCGGCAACCAAAGATTAGTTACGTGAGCAGATGAGCATTCTAGTATGTAGTTACGATGAAACTTACGAAACATGTTTCTGAAATGAACAGACTCTTACAACAATCGTTCTACTGGTGAGCATCATTCCACGGAAACAAGGGTAAATGTAGCAGTTGCTACATATTGGTTTTGCAAGACGTAAGAGGTAATCTCCACTATGCAGTATTTCACCATCGAATCCCAGTTACAACACTATCTTGACTCTTGAGAGTTGAGACAAATCTTGAGCAGCATTCACATCTGGGGGTATCAAGGCCTCCACTTTTTTGTTGCATTATGTCAGAATTTAGAATGGATAACTACGCTACCATTAGATAGAGAGGTAGACCTTAAGGAGATCCTACTGAAGGCGCTGGCTATAGATAAAACATCTCTCTCACCATAAACTTAACAAAGCAGCACCAAAACAAATAGCAACAGATTGATAAATGTAAATTTGGATAAAGTTAAGACATTATTTTGTGGACGGAGGGAGTACAACTCTTTTCTATACAGAAAGCTAAACTTCTACAAGAGATATTTAGTGGTAGCAGAGTGAATTAAGTGAGAAAAAAATATATAACATATGAGTTTTGCTTAAAAAGCAACATTCCACACAGGCACAAGAGTATGCAAAATGGTTCCTACAACCCTCCAAGACTAATGCAAATATGACTGTCGCGCAGCAAAGAAACAATGGTGGTTCTTTCATAGCAACACAAACAATACAATTGTATCTGGAACATGATAGAAGGTATATCAATATTAAAAGCAAAGCTAGCAAACAGTGGATGAGTATTTGTTTGCAGGCAGCAACTGATGATCCAACGAGTGAGTAGATACATGTAGATACTATCTTCTCTATTTAAATAGGAACACCCCACTAATTGATTCTCTCAACATACAAGCATGCCACATCATCAAGTCTCTTATTACTCCACCTCATTAATCCATCCACATTTATCTTTAACCTATGAGTTGATTTCTGAGCAAAGAAATAAAACAACTCAATATATCACTACGAAATTCCCCAGCAACACGCGGGGTGTTATCTAGTTTTTTAAAAAGTGGTAACAAATCGTTCATTAATTAAGAAGAAGAGTTATGACAAGGAATTAGACACCGTATTACAAAACAGACTACTCTCCCCTTATTACATTACTCAAACACTTTACACCGGCGGTGACCCACTTGCCATACGTGGCGTTCATCGGCAGCGCCCCACCAGGAGCCCGTTGCTGAGTGTGGCCGGCGAGAAGACAGTGATGCACCACGACTAGGACGCGCGCGCCGCCTTGCGGCAGGACGCATGTCAGATCACTGCTAGCAGGACCTGATGAACGTTTCAGCATCTTAAGAGGATCCGACGATCCAGAAGAGATGGAGAAGATCAACGGCTGCGATGAAACTTCTTTTCACTTTTTCGCCGTTGTATTATTATTTACTATTACTATCTGTAATAAATTGAACAGTGGTGAGATATAAGCCATCCCACACCGGGACGACAGGGCTATCGATATGACTATTGCCTGGAGCAACCCTAGCTTATTTCCTTTCCTGTTCTTAGATGTTTAGCTTAATTATCTTAGCAAATTCCTCTATTTGTCGAGAGGTCTCCATATCGGGAGCTAGTAGTTCGATTCCGACTAGCGGGATCTAACAAAAGTGGTATCAGAGCAGACGATCTTTGGCCAAATTTTTTTCCTGAAGAATCGAGCTTGGAGAACAGCAGGACTTCAGATCTTGTTCTCCTGGAGGCGAATCGAACCGGAAGGAGAAGGTGGTTGGGATCTCTCATAAAATCCCACCTTTCTCGTCCAATTCGCGGCGTCGGGGTGGTTGTCGACGGTGGCGAAGGCGGCAGCGACGTCCTCTGTGACGGTGTCGACGGAGGCGGCTTGGCGGCGGCGGCACTGTTCGAGCACAAGTTGGGCGTCCGCCACGGTTGCCGAGGAATACCTCCTCTGGTGGTGAAATTCCGGTGGCGTACTCAATTCGTGTGCTTTTCTGGAGAAGAGGAGCGCTGGTGTCGGAAGGAGTCCACGAGCAGGCAAGGGTTCAGGGACTCGTTTCCTGGTAAAATTCCGGAGCTCGCCGCGGATTCAGATGGTGAAGTCAAAGACCACGGCAGAGGTCGTAGATGCGCAGGAAGTAGCAGCGCTCAAGCTCGACATCGAGCATGTTCATTCCCGAACTGAAGAAATGGGCACTAAAATGGATGCAGTGCAGCAACAAGTTGCGTCCTTGAGTGATCAAATGTCCAGACTTGAGACTCTTCTGTTAGCTGACCGTGCTCGTCTTACAACCTCAGTTCCTGAAGCAGGGCAAACGAACCAGCAACAAGAAGAACAAGAGCAGCATGAAAAGGACAGACTTGATCAGGAAAAGCAAGGGAAACACGTATCGGCTGCTCCATGTTATCATGAAGGCCTGCCACATTGGCGACGGCGAGCAGAAACTGAGCCACCAAGGTATGATTATACATTACCTGAAGCACGAAACAATGCTACTGGTTCAGTTCAGCTGGAACAGAACATTGAGGAGCAATTTTCTTATGAAAACCAGTTACAGCATGATAGCCATCCACCACCACTACACCAATACACAACGTACCATCCACCTTACAATCCTCCCAACAATTACCCATACCAACCAGTTTACCCACAATGGAATGATTACCCACACCACCACCAAAACCAACACTTCCAATTACCCATCAACCCAGACCCTTTTAACCCTCCCAACCCACACCACTACCCTCACTCAGTACCCAATTGGCAGCACTACTACACCCAGAACACCACTCAGCCTATTCCTACTCCACATAACCCTCCACAACAACAACCTGTTTCCAACAATTTTCAACTAGATCAGTACACCAATGACAGGCAACCTGAGCCTCCTGATCGTGGTCAATATCAGAGAGGACACAGATATCAAGATCAGGATAGAGATGCTCAATTCTATCGCTCTATAGCAAAGGCTCCAAAAATGGATTTTCCTAGGTTTGATGGCAGTAAACCAGAGGAGTGGCTTCACATGACAGAAAAGTACTTTGGCATGGTTTATGTACCAGAAAATGCTAAGTTCGATTATGCTCAAATGTACATCACTGGCAGGGCAGATACTTGGCTGAGAAACTCTGGAGTATTGGATGAAAATCTTACCTGGAAACAATTCTGTGAGGTTGTGGTGCTCAGATTTGCAGCAACTAGCTCTTATGAAGCAGTGGAAGAGTTCAACGCCATCAAGCAAGGGCTCAGTTCTGTACCTGAGTACACCGACAAGTTCGAAGAGAAGATGGCTAACTATAGGAAGGAAAATGCCGATGTGAAAGAAGCATATTACATCAAATGCTACATCAATGGTCTCAGAGGTGAAATAAAACACTATATGAAACCACTGAAACCATGTACACTGTATGAAGCAGTAGATTATGCCAAGGACATGGAAAAAGGTCTGAATGCAACAATGCAAAGTCAAAACAGGAGGTTCAATAGCAGCAACACACAAGTGAGAACTAGCTATGGGGGGCAGTTTTCTGCTAGACCAAAACCTATGGGAGAGTCAACACCAGACAAAACTGAATTTGATAAGCCCAAAGGAAGACCAGAAGCAAAATTCTCTGAACCGGGGAAATGCAAGTACTGCGGCCAAAAATGGTTTTTTGGGCACAGGTGTCAACAATACAAAAACCTGAACCTGATGGCTACAGAAGAACCAACACCCGAAGAGGAAGAAGTATACCAAGATGCTGTCAGCCCAGATGAACAACAAAGCAATGAAGAAGGTGATCCAAAAGGAGAAGTTCATCAAATGCAAATCTCTTTAAATGCAGTGAATGGTCATTCTTCTAAAAATACTTTTACCTTGAGTATCCTCATTGGAGGTAAACGAGTTGTCGCCCTGGTCGATACAGGGAGCACACATACCTTCATCGATTTGAAGTTTAGCACAAAAATAAAGTGCAAAACAGCCACTAATTCATTGGAGAAGGTGTTAGTAGCTGGTGGAGGAGAACTTCAAACAGGATCTCATTTAGTTGACACCCCTTACACAATACAAAACCAGCATTTCCACAATGAATTCAAAATCATTCCTCTCAAGGGTTATGACATGGTTTTGGGAGGTGATTGGTTAGCTCAACACAGTCCAATTACCTTTGATTATAAAACTGGGAACTTGGCAATCAAAAAGGAAGGGACAGAGAAAATTACATTGGTGGATGAATCTCTCACCAAAGGAGTGCAGTTGATATCAATGGAACAACTCGAGAAGACACTCTCTAAAGGAGCAGTTGGGTATTATCTTTTCCCTTTGTCCACTTCAGACTCGCTGGCCACAGCTGAACATCAAGAAATTCAAGACATCCTACAAGAATATGCAGACGTATTCGAGGAGCCTTAAGGGTTACCACCGGAGAGAACTTGTGATCACTCCATTCCCTTGCAAGATAATGTTGAACCACCAAGGGTTCGACCCTATCGAGTACCCCACAAGCAAAAGGCTGAAATGGAAGAACAAGTAAGAAAGTTGTTGGAATCATCAGTCATCCGACAGAGTAAAAGTCCCTATGCATCCCCAGCTATCTTGGTGAAAAAGAAGGATGGTACATGGCGATTGTGCATTGATTTTCGCAAGTTGAACTCACAGACAATCAAAGATAAATTTCCCATTCCTGTGATTGAGGACTTACTTGACGAACTATGTGGTGCTAAATTCTTTACTAAGCTCGATTTGAGGTCAGGATATCATCAAATCAGAATGAGACCCGAAGACATCCACAAAACAGCTTTCAGAACATACTTCGGCCACTTTGAGTACTTGGTAATGCAATTTGGGTTGACAAATGCGCCAGCCACATTTCAGTCTCTCATGAATGACATCTTCGCCAAATGGATGCGCAAAATCATGCTAGTCTTTTTCGATGATATACTAATATTCGGCAAGACTAGGGAGGAACACATGGTGCATTTACGCATCATTTTACAAGTCTTGAGAGACCACAGATTATATGCAAAGCAGAGCAAATGTGTATTTGCTACAGAACAGGTCGAGTACCTGGGTCATGTGATCTCTACACAAGGGGTAGCTACTGATCCACAAAAGATAGTAGCAGTAAAAGATTGGCCAATTCCCATGACTATCACACAGCTCAGAGCATTCCTTGGACTCGTAGGTTACTATAGACGTTTCATTCGAGATTTCGGGCTTATCTGTCGACCTCTGCATGATCTACTCAGAAAAGACTCATTCTTATGGACAGAGACACAAACCAAGGCATTCAATCAGCTAAAACATAGCTTGATAACAGCGCCTGTGTTAGCATTACCAGACTTCTCCATTCCATTTGTCTTGGAAACAGATGCTAGTGGGACTGGTCTTGGAGCTGTCCTCATGCAAAAAGGCAGGCCACTAGCTTATTATAGCAAAACCTTGGGAATCAGAGCAGCAGGCTGGTCAACATATGAAAAGGAAGCCTTAGCAATTTTGGAATCATTGAAGCGTTGGCGTCATTATTTCTTGGGAAGTCAACTGGTCATCAAAACAGACCAGAAAAGTTTGAAATTCATGACAGAGCAAAAAGTATCCGAAGGCATTCAACACAAGTTACTGTTGAAATTGCTGGAATTTACTTATACAATAGAATACAAGAAAGGGAAAGAAAATAGAGCAGCAGATGCTTTGAGCCGAAAAGAAATGTCCACACACCCAATCTCTGTTGTTACTCCCTCCTGGACTGAATCAGTGGAGCACAGCTACACATCCGATGAAACTTGTCAAGAAATGATACAGAAGCTAGCCATTGCACCTACTAGCCACCCTCCATATACTCTGCAAGCAGGCATTCTCAGGTACAATGGTAGAATCTTTATTGGCAAGAATGAAGAACTGAAGAATAACATCATCCACTCGATTCATTCTTCACCTCTTGGGGGCCACTCTGGTATGGTGGCAAGCTACCAACGCTTGAAAAGGACGTTCTATTGGCCGGGTATGAAGAAGGCAATTGAAACCTTCATTGCAGCCTGCCCAGTTTGTCAAAGAGCAAAAGCTGAGCACTGCTCATACCCAGGATTACTCCAACCACTTGACACACCTGACATGGCTTGGCAACACATCACAATGGACTTCGTCGAAGGGCTTCCGAAGTCACATGGCAAAGAGATCATCTTGGTAGTTGTGGACAGATTAACAAAGTCTGCACACTTTATACCATTGTCTCACCCATATACAGTTCATACAGTAGCTCAAGCCTTCATGGAGAATGTGTTCAAGATACATGGACCACCAATTAGCATCATCACCGATCGTGACAGGATATTCACAAGTGGATTATGGCAAAAGATATTCAAGGCACTCAACGTTAAACTGAATCTCAGCACAGCCTACCATCCTCAGTCCGACGGACAAACCGAAAGGGTGAATCAGTGCCTTGAATCTTACTTACGATGCATGTCATTTCAAGAACCTAAGAAGTGGGTCTCTTGGCTACCCTTAGCGGAATGGTGGTACAACACAACCTATCACACAGCCATCAAAACAACACCCTTCCAAGCTCTTTATGGATATGCTCCACCACTCATTAGTGAGATAGCAATCCCTGGACCAGAAGAAGAAGAGGCACGAGAATTTCTGCTTGAAAAACAGAAGCAACTAATCAGACTGAAAGACAACCTGGCTCAAGCTCAAGCCCGCATGAAGAAATATGCAGATTTGAAACGAACTGAAAGAACATTTGATGAAGGAGAGATGGTATATCTCAGAATGCAACCATACCGCCTTGCAGCTTTCGGCATCAGATCATCAATCAAACTGACAACCAAATACTATGGTCCTTTTCGCATAATTGCAAAGGTGGGTCAGCTAGCATACAGATTACTGCTACCTGAAGGCGTGAAGATACACCCTATATTTCACGTGAGCCAGCTCAAGAAGCACTTGGGTCCACATGCAGTACCTGAAGCAAGAATTCCATTGATCGCCCCTGATGGCAAGATCAAGACCGAACCAACCAAGGTACTGGAAACAAGGTCACTTCCAAGGCAGGGTATTCTAGTGACACAATGGCTTGTCGAGTGGGCAAATCTTCACACTGATGATTCCACCTGGGAGGATGCAAACTTTATCAAAAAGATATTCCCTCAATTCTACTCGCAGACCATCAAAAGCTGGTTTCCGGACAAGGCAACTTGAGGACAAGTGCCATTTCAGAGGAGGGCAATGTCAGATCACTGCTAGCAGGACCTGATGAACGTTTCAGCATCTTAAGAGGATCCGACGATCCAGAAGAGATGGAGAAGATCAACGGCTGCGATGAAACTTCTTTTCACTTTCTCGCCGTTGTATTATTATTTACTATTACTATCTGTAATAAATTGAACAGTGGTGAGATATAAGCCATCCCACACCGGGACGACAGGGCTATCGATATGACTATTGCCTGGAGCAACCCTAGCTTATTTCCTTTCCTGTTCTTAGATGTTTAGCTTAATTATCTTAGCAAATTCCTCTATTTGTCGAGAGGTCTCCATATCGGGAGCTAGTAGTTCGATTCCGACTAGCGGGATCTAACAACGCACCAACCCATACGGATAGGGAGAGCACCACGAGGAGCTTGGCAACGACGTCGGCCGCCAGGACACGGTAGCTGGCCGCAAATAACAGTTGTCTATCCTTTCTATTCATTACAGTTGTCTATCCAGCCAAGATGCCAGCTGCTTCGCCGCCTATCATCTTGTAAGTGCTCTCACCAGTACAAAGATGGTCGCCATCTAGCGGTCATGTACGTCTTTTGCGATCAATTATCATTACGAGGGTAGAGACACACCAAATTTAGTGAATCCTCTACAACTCCTCCTATCGGTAATGCACACAGCATTTACAGTGACACACTACACTGCTGATTAACTGTTGGTTGTGAAGAAACAAACTAGGAAGCTTGGCCGGTAGAAACTAGAAAGGAGACATGTAAATACACTTTTGCTACTCACCACACTATTGTCATTTCGTGATTACACAATATCATCCGATTCCAAATGTAGGATGACCATCGTGCGAAGGTGTGTGGTAGTTCTGTCTGACGTATATGAATAGTAAGAGTTTAAGTAGACACTTCATCGTGTTGAGAGAGGAACTCTATTATACAAGGGTACACTTCATGGACAGCCTGCGCGATAGCAGAGAGCACTGTAAGAATCAAAGAGTGAACTTCAACCTTTAAACACCAGATATGCGCACGTACCTTCCGCCCTCCAACCAGGTCATAATGTGCATAGTGAGGTCCTTCAGGTTTGCCAAAAACCTTATAGGTGACCAGATGCTGAGGAATTAGCTTCACGGTTTCTGCAAATTGAACGAAACATCACTTAAAACTATTCGAGTAGATTTCCAAACGAAGTTCAGAAGCAAATCATAATCAAACAATGATAGTGCCATGGGCATTAGGTCAAGGCCCAAAGGCACATGACCAGGAATCACTATTCAGAGAACAAGTATAGTAGTTTATTTAGTTATTAATAAGCTTAAATAGGAAGATAAGGATACAATTTGTTAGGAAAGTTGGGATTGATTCTTAGGCATGTCCCACCAACTTTGTCCCACGGATGATCCATGAATGAGAATAACCTAAGCAAAGATCTAATCCCCGACCCAAACTTCCCTCCTCCCCCCCCCCCCCCCCCCCCCCCCCAGCACCATGGCCAGGGAAGCCAACCCTCTCTGCTGAAGCCGTAACCCAACCTTGTAACACTCATCTGTCTTATGACTAGTACCAAGTCATGACAGATTAGTCAAGGTGCATTGTGTAAGACCACCACCCCACTGGCTGGGATAACCCAGACAGCATAAATGGGAAGTGGTACGTTCCATGAAAGCCTTGGTGACCATGGGCTTCTAGCTTGTGCGCTCAGCCCAGTTGAACTATAAGGTCTAGTGACCATGATATTGGCATTTTCAGATTTTGTGAACTTTGCAAACCGACACGTTAAAAGTGAAACATTTTGCCATACCGTAAACAGCTTCTGGGGGACAAATCAAATCCTCGTCTCCAGCAAGCGCAAGCACAGGTATTTTGGTTTTCCGCAAATGCTCTTTGAAGAAAAAGGTACCCGCCCTGTTTCTCAGCCCACCATCACGGAAAGCAGTCGCCAGCTGTAATAACACTTTTGCTGGTACTGTGCCTGAACATTACATAATCAACTTGTCACAAGAATTGTTGAGAGCTTTCGTAGTAAAACACATTATACAAACATGAACTACCATGGTCAATTTCCCTGTGGAGTTTCATAGAACTCGTCTCAAGTCTGCAGCTGTACTTGTATTCATTAAAAGATGATCTTATAACAAGTCACATCTTTACTACTACCTCTGTCCAACAAAGGATGTCTTGGCTTTGTCCAAATTTGGATGTATCTATACACTAAATCATGTCTAGATACACCCAAATTTTGACAAAGCCAAGACATCCTTTGTTGGACGGAGGGAATACTAGTTTAGTGCACAACTGCATAATCCTAGAAAGAGTAGTAATCAAAATGACCTGCTACTATTAAGGAAATAGATATCATACCCCTGCAAATGGTAATATAAACTTTAAACTGAAGAATAGCACCACACACAAAACATATGTATACCAATGCGTAAATCCATCAGCTTACACTAAAATGAAACTGTTTAAGCGATAACAAACAGGCTTCATGCAGGCATTGCTAAAAAACTGACTTCACGTGTATAAATTATGTGACTTCTCATTTATCTGACCATGTCATAGATTCATATTCCACTTGTATGTATGGCAAGTCGACGGCTTCTATTGAGAAGAGTAGAAGACAATATAGGTCTTGACTTACAAAAGTTATTCAAGATGAGCTTGGAAAGTAGTTCAGGGTCCATCATGTCCTTGGATGAAATTTGAGAGCGCAGCAGTGACAAAATGTATGGTGCACGAGATGATATAGGATATGTGGTTGATAGTAATGTTCCCAGTGGGATAGCAGGAACACGCAACATCTCAGCTGGATCTGCCTAATAAACAATAATGAAGATTACGTTCCATTCTATGTAATAAATATGTCAACCTGTGTGAAGGTCAACTTACAAGAGGCACTAGCAACTTGAGCGAGGAGTTGGATGTAGTGTAGTCAACTGATGAGGCCAGAGTAACAATTGCTGCCAACTCTGGATCAGCCCCTTCGGATCCTTGTGAAGCAGGAACAAAGGAGAGTTAGTCATTAGCATGTCTTGGTAATAAAATCCGACTTTCTGTTACAATTAGCATGTCTTGGTAATAATGCAGATGTACTGTAAGCATGTCCCGAGGAAGGACTAATGTTACAGGGTATGCAATAGAGAAGAAACTAAAACAGATAACTGATAGAGAAGAGATAGCTTTAAAGGAGACGAGATGTGAAAATTGCTGCAACGAAATAATTCTATATTTCAATTGTATATGAAAAAGTTAACTCTTCAATTTCAACTGAAGATTTTATTTAAAATAAAAAGTAAGAAAGATGAACAAAAGCTTATTTTCACACATAAGAGCTCCTGTAACCTTAGCACTGGCATGTGCCAATGACTAGCCTCATCCTTAAGTTGGCTAGAAGCACAGTTGGAGGGTGCTCAAGCTTTGGAAAACCCTGCAACTGTGTTCTTTCCAAATCTACCATGACCCAAGCAAGAGGGCAAAATAAGACTTGCCATGGGCCTTCTTTGGTATTGCCGATCATCAGCCACCATTCATGGACCCAGCGACCTACTGTGCTGTCCACAAGTTTGGTCGCACATATTTCAAACCTAGCCAAGATTTGAGCAATGTTCAGATGCATACTGATACCTTGTACACAGTAAGAGAGATGTGATGTCTCCATCACCCATCACGAAGGGTGAAGATGCTTATTCATACACTACTACGCGCACTTTACTAGCAAGATGCATTGTGCACTTGATGATACAAAGAGAGCCAGTTTCGTGCTGAGAGGCAGGCTTCCAGAGAACCCACGTCAAACATACAAATAAAAATTAAGAGCCTCCATGGATGCTTGTGCAAATAATTTTAGCTACCAATGGTTGTGTGATGTTGGTATGTCATACTTCAGCTTTCCTAGACTCACTACTAGTTGAAGATGGAAATCTTCTACTGCTAAATAAGAAAACTGTTTGCCAGCCCTAAGAAACATCATCAGAAAAGCAAAAAAAAAAGGACAGATTGATTAAACATACCACACTTTGAAATCATTGCATACAGCAAAATTCCTCCCATGGAATGACCAATGGCGAGTAACTTTCCATCCTTGGTTACACTCTGCTGTTTTATATAATCTATCTGCACAAATACAAAATCACCATACTTTATTAGTTCTTACGAAGGCATTCAATGTACCTTCAATATCTTTCAACAGTTAAGAGTATGTCTACAAACCGCTGCAGGTACATCCTCCTCCAGGTAATGGTCAAAGTCCCAATCGTAGCTAATAATAAGCTCCAACTGCTTCTGGAGATCTTCTATGGTTGCAGAGAAGCGTTCTTGCCAGCCAAATAACCGAGGGGAAACATTTTGTTGACCTTCCCCAAGAATCTTCACTAGGCGCTGGCTTAATTGGCTAATTTGATCAGATATAGCTGACGTCTGTGGAAATTCCATCAACCCTAGAATTTTATCCGCAACCTCCTCGATACTAGTAGTTAATGAGTCATCAGGGTGAAGTTCTGCCACTCGATCAAAAAAACTGTCAGCAATATTTCTCAGTCGGCTATCATTTACATAACCTGAAAATGTTGCACTCAATCGTGCCAAAGCATTTGTTAACTTTGTCACCAGCTGTGGTTCTTCTGATGTGTTTGTTTCTACCATATTCTTGTCTGTTAGTACTGGCACTTCAAAACTTTGAGGTTCATTAGTTGACATATCCTTGGCAGGAGGAACAACATTTACTTTCTTTGTCGAAATTTCATCCACACCTGAATTAGGGGACAAGTCAGACTTGGTGCTAGCCGCAGCTAATTCTGATCCACGTGTGCTGAGGCCCGCACCCCGCAACTCAACAATCCATGTATCAAACCCTTGCATAGACATATGACGGGCAAAGGAAGCCTGACATCAATTCATCGTATTAATGGAAATCTATGTAAAAATGAAGCCATTAAAGAAATGCCTATAAACATGAACAGAAGTAACAAGGAAGACAGTCGATGTATACCTCTTTCTTTACGGAGTGTAAGATATAAAACAAAAACAGTGAACAATCGATGAACTAAATTTCCAAGGGAACACCAAAATTGTTCTAAAGGCATGAATACATTTTTGAAATAGTTTGAATCAAGTGATACAAGCACAGCAGCAACAACAAAAATCATTTGAGTCTTCAAAGAGCGAAAAATCATATTTTTAACTGCAAATTCATATGTTTACATTCTCCTATATAATCTTGTACAAGAAGCAAACAACATCAGTAAACAATAGCTGGAAAAGTAAGGAGAAATTGGAAGTATGAACTTGTGTTTGCTCTTAAAGGTGTGACATTTTGCAAGATAATACACTTCATTACTTTCTAGCTGCACTCCATTAACATCAGTTATGTAGGTAAACACATGTTGCTGAAGTCATAACCATCAGCAATGCAATTAAATACTCATTTTTATTCACACCAAATTTTATTACTCTATCCCATCAGATGTACTACCATGCGTTTTACTGAACTAGCAATACAAGTAATAAAACATTAAATATGTCATAACTATGATACAGACTTCTTTATATAAAACATTTGCGTTGGTTTGTTCATAGCATTCAGATGCTCTTAAAATTTACTTTCTGAAATTTTGACAGTGAGCTATGACATTTTTAATGTCACTCTAACCTAAGCACTCCCCATGATATGTGTCAAAGCTGAGACAGAGTTATCAGTTTGCTTCTGCAACAACATTATAAAATTTTCTTCTAACCGAAATGCACGTTTTACTTTCCAGTTTCCCACTATAAAATCCCGAAGCAATGCCAAAAGCAATTAACAAAAATGAATCAAACACCACGTGAGTTTTTTTTCAGCGATTTATGAATAGCAAAAGCGTCACACAGATGAACTCACCCCAGGTGAAAGGTCGAATCCCATCGCATTGGTAGCCACTCCCGACAGCAGCATCAGTGGGTGGTTCCTCTTGGGCGCCTGCACAAACCAAATGAACACGAGATATGAAACGAAACAAAAGCAATCCTAACGAAGCTGCGTTAGCCGCAGGAGCAAGCACGCACGCACCTCAGGCGGCGGGCGGTACCTCCAGAGCGCGATCCGCCACTCGGTGCCGGGCACGGGCGCGTAGTGCAGCTCGTCAGCGGTGCAGATCGCGGGCTTGGCCCCCTGCTCGCAGTCGCAGGCGGCACCAGCGGAGGCGAGGACCCTGGAAGGCGAGGGCGAGGGCGAGGAGGGCGGCGGCGGCGACGGCGGTTCCGAGGCGCTGTAGGAGGCGAAGGAGCGGAGACGCAGCGGCGCGGGAGGCGCGCACGGGGAGGCGCGCGCGATGGGAGAGGACGAGAGGTGCGCGACGGCGGCGCCGGCGAGGAGGATGCGGAAGCTGGCGCCGTGGAGGGGCGGCATGGCGTTCGGCGGTTGGAGTCCTCGCTTCTGGCTTCTTCTCTTTTGCTTCGTCTCCGATTTGGTTTTTACCACACTCCGACCGACCGTATGTGTGGGCAGCGGTGGTTCCATGTTGCGCCGGCGGCCACGCTGCATTTGGATTTTGGCCGCTAGCGAAAACGGACAGAATTACGCCAGCATGTGTCTACTTTTTTATCCGATATAAATAGTTTTATTTTTACTTGATTCTTTTTTAGAGTAACCATCGTATTTTCATCAATCAAAAATCAAGTTACTTTAAAAATAATAACTTGAAAAAAGATATTCTAAGAGACAACCCAGAATTGATTATCCTGAATTTATAGAAAATATTCTAAGAGATCGAGAAGTCCAAAATAGTTCTTAAAGTTTCCTGCAACAATTGTAGCTAGTGGTCGTCGTCCAAATCCCGCGTCGCCGAGACGGACATTCGCAGTTCAGAAGAACACCTCGCCCCAGACGATATAGCCACCGTAATAAACACGCCAGACGACAGCGACACCCCGAGAAACTAATCTCGCCAGACCTGGAGAATGGCGAGAAGACCGACCGTCGATCTGAACGACCGACAACCAAACATTGACATCAACTCAAAGGCGTCTTCATGATGATCGTCATTGCTGTAGGAGTAGAGTTGAGAAAGATTTATTTTATCAGGCGTTGCTTCTACCACCCCAACGGTGCACCAAACCATACAAATTCTAACCCTAAGTAATAGGCAGGCCGGCCGTTGGAGCGGAAAGCGGAGGGAGAGGGAACCAGCGTCCTTGCCAGTTAAGATCTGGCGGGAGGGAGTTTAGTCGTTTGCCTTTGCGAGAGGAAGTTGAGCAAATCATTTTCTGTGTGTTTTTCGTACCTTAATCGTTGATACATCAGAAAGCTTCACATCTAAAAAAAGGCACATGCTAATAGCTTACAATAAATATTTTTGTGACAATACAGTGATACCACTTTAACATGAATAAGATATTTTAAGACGAGTGAATCAACGCGGTAAAATACGTCTTAATAAAGAAAAGATTAAAAGCCTTACATTTAAAAATAGAAGGAGTACAAGAGAACGGCCTGACAATAAATGGTAGCTCGTTTCTGATGGATCTCATCAATAATGGTCAAAGTTCTCCAAAATTTAAAATTTATAGGAAA
Organism: Poa annua; assembly: GCA_026929855.1. NCBI lineage: Eukaryota > Viridiplantae > Streptophyta > Magnoliopsida > Poales > Poaceae > Poa > Poa annua. The sequence continues at coordinate 93,871,677 of CM049428.1, read as the reverse complement.
GCATGCCCCATTTTTTAATGTAGGGAAATCATCCAACACTTATAAAAGAACAGGGACAAATGCAGGAGGTAATTTATACCCAATATGAAGATAAATTGCTATGCAAAACTTGGTTGACCATGAGCATGGATCCATATGTGGTGGAGCCACACGAAAAAAAGGATCAAAGCATTGGAAGAAACTCCACACATTTTATCATGAGCACAAGCACTATGGGATCCGCATGCAATCCATTACACTCGAAATGAAGGTTCTCTCTTGGAGAAGTCGTGATCCAAGATTTTTTGAGCAAGTATTGTGGTTTTTATGCACAAGCGCAAAATAGGAATCATAGTGGTGTTGGCGTCTATACTCGTTAGCCATGTCAGTCTTCCTAGACTGTTATCAGTTATATTGTTTCCTTGCCTAACATTGCATTTTGTTAAATGTATTTTTCTTGCCAGATGTGGTTCACCGCCACTTTGTATCATGATGTGGAGATAAAATCATTCAGTTTGTCCCATTGCTGGATGGAATAGAATGGGAAACTAAAGTGGTGCACCTTTTCGAGTAACTAAACAATCCTACAAAGAAGATGAAGAACATCGATGGATCTAACTCTAATGTACATATTGGAGTAGCTGATGAGAATGTATCTGATGACGGCTGGACAAGGGCCTGGTCAAACTACGAAATGACATTTGACAGGGAGGATGTGGGAGAAGGAAAGAGTCGAGTGTGATGAAAGCCGGTGGTTCTATGTTGCGCAAGCGGTACGTTTAGCCGCAACGAAAACAGGCATAATTCGAAGTCAGCATATTTTTCTATTTTTCCCGATAAATATTTTTATTTTTCTTAGTCGTCTACATCAGCAAGCTTCACATCTTAAATAATGCACGTACTAGTAGCTCACAAGCAACATTTTTGTGACAACATAATGATATTTCCTCAGTTCCAAATTATAAAATGTCTTGACCAATTGAACATGGAGTAAATACGTTGAAATGACTAAAAACCCGCACACAAAGTACGTCCCGATACTTATAAATCAAGAAAATCTAAAAAAGGCTTATAATTAAAAAAGAGAGAGTAGAACATAACAATCCGACAATAAAATGATAGCTTGTTTATGATGAATCCCATCAAGAATGGCCCAACTCCTCCGGACTTTGAATTGACATGCAACACTCCCTATTTTTAGTGTTGGGCAATCATCCGGGATTCAAAAATGAAGGGGACAAAGGCAAGAGGTAATTTATACTCGACATATGAAGATAAAATTGTTATGAAAATCTTGGTTGACAAAGAACATGGATTTGATATGTGGAACCGAGCAACAAGAATCAAAACATTGGGAGAAAATACACAAAATTTATCATGGGAACAAGCACTATGTGGACCTAGCATGCAGTCCATTCCACTCGCAATGAAGTCACTCTCCAAAATAGATGGGCGGCGATCCAAGAGTTCGTGGACAAGTTTTGTTGTGTCTTATGCACAAGTACAAAACATGAATTAAAATGGTGTTAAAAGGGTGGGTCTTGATGGCGTGGCAAGCAAAATGTCGCCGCATAGACGAATATCTTCTCCACCAAAGTTATGACATTGAATCAATTGGATAAGAACTACGAAAAAAGATGAGTGGTACCTACTCTTTTTGGATGTTCTAAGTGTGATGAGAATGGAGTTTGACCGTGTGAGATCACACCGGGGGAAGATGGAATTGAAGAATAAGAATTGGATGAAAAAATAGTTGAAAAAGACGAACATAAATGAATCCATTGTGCTTAAAAAGGAGAAAGTTAGCCTTGCAAGATTCATGGAGGAGTCGAGAATCATGTTTCATACGCTAGCCTTTTGCATGATGAGAGTACAAAGTGGGTCATGTACGCGGAAAAGGTCAAGAGCCTGACTTTGGCAGCCTCTGAATCATTCTTGTATTGTTTATATAGGAATTGTTAAATTTTATTTTAACTTGTGTTGAGATGAGACTTATTTTAACTTCATGTTGAATTTAACAAACAAATTGTTAAATTAGTGATGAATTGTGGTCGACTCGTGCATGTATTTGCATCGTTCTTATGGGTGAGATTGAAGGGAACAGTAAAATGGCTGAACAAATAGAGTGGGTGCCCTATGCGCGTACATGTCAAATGTCCGGAAAAATTTGAGGTTCGTATTTGTCCAATCCAATTGAAGATGCTTTTAGAATGGACTCGAGTTGAATTAAGTAGCATGCTGCATCAAGCATGTTATCCAAAGGAAGAAGCTTAGCCACAGAGAGTGGATAGAATGAACCCGGGGGCACCTGCTCCCGGTTTTTTGGAAATGAAAAAAAAAACATTTTCAAAAATGTGAAACAAAAAATTCATATACAAGACTTACACAATATGTACCCGTGTATGAATTTTGTGCCGAAAATATTATTTATTTTGTCTCGGTAAAAAAGAGAAAATTTATGTGCTATATAGCAGTATATATGTGACATATTTTTATCTTTTTTATACGGGCCAAACGAAAAATCATTTTTTCACAAAACTTGCAAGACATGTCTGGTACATGTGAGATCTACGTGCACGTATTTTTTACATTGGAAAAATGATTTTTTCAACCAGGTGCACATGCACCCGGGAGCATCCAAGCATTTCCCCTTAGCCACATCTCTATTCTGGAGTCATATGCTGATAGCTATACTAAGGGTGTCAAGCGGTCATCCCACATGTCCCGTAAACACAGAAGTTTAGTTTGTAAAGATTTATGACTAACCAAATATTTATTGACTAGAAAGCGGGGCGGATCGCACGCCGCCCCAAAGCTGAGCTGATTGCGAGGAAGACCTGTTATTTTGTGGTGATTCAAATTCGTATATACTAATAAAATTCTGCTTGTGACATATGAGAGCGGAGCGACCCGAACTGCAGCTGACCTTTTCCGGGTCGGACTTCAGTCAACCTAGAGTTATGCCTCCATATGTATTTCTTGTAAGCCGGATAAGTCACAAGTTGTAAATCCCCGGCGTTTGTAACCTCACCCAATCATAGTGAACTATTGTTGGCTGGCACCCGTGTTTTTTCTCCTCCTTTGTTTGGAGAGGTTTTCCACGTTAAAATCTTGTGTCTCCGTTGGTTTGATCTTTCCACATTCATCGCTTGTGTGCTATCTTTCGTAACAAGACAAAGATCAACATAGTATATGTAATCTTGTCAAAAAGAAGAAAAAAAACATAGTATGTGTAAAATAGTACCACTTACATTGTACTTCATCTGTACAAGTACAACAAGAAAACTGACTTGATTTTCATGTGGAGAATGCAGAGACAAAGCAGCTCCAGGGCTTTATGCCTGAGTTCGAAAAAATGGACAAAGCAGCTCAGTTGTTGCTCTTGTCGCTGCCGCCCCTCTTCTCCTTGATGAGCTTCAGGAGACTGGGCATCACCTTCTTCTTCCTCTTGATGGTGAACGACGGCGACTTCGGGTTCCAGTTGGCCGCTGACACTGACGACCGCCGCGCCTTCGACCTCCTCGACGTCGCCGAGACCCTGCTCGACCTCCGCCGCGGGTACGCGCACTGCAGGCCCACGCTCTCCGCCGTCGCGTTCAGGTCGTACAGCTCCTGCTCCAGTGCCTTCTGCTCGCCTGTCGTCTTCTCCGCCTCCGACGCCGCCTGCGCCTCCATGGGGCCCATCTCTCTGATCTCGCGCTCTAACGCCTCGGCCCGCATCGCGGCTTCCTTCTCGCCGGCCTTCAGCGCCTGCACCCACGCCTGTGCCGCGGCCACCTTCTTGTCGGCCACCACCCGGACCAGCGCCGCGCGCCCGCTCAGGTACTCGTACTCGAACCGGGACACTGTCACCGTCCCCTGCCGCCGGGAGGCCCTGGCCTGCATTGTGCTCTCTGCGGCGGCCTTGAGCTTCTTCATTGCCGACGCCTCGGACGCCTTAGCCGCCTCCAGCTCCTTCACCGCCTGCCTGATCCGCTCTTCGGCCGTGGCCATCTCCCCGGTGACGTTCTCGGCCTCCGCGATCACGCACCGCTTCTCCAGCATGGTCAGCTCCTCCTCCTTGCTCGCCGCCTCGGTCTCGGCGTGCAGCTGCTGCATCGCCGCCGTGAGGTTCGACGCGATCGCCTTGGACCTCTCGTCGGCGGCCGTGAGGGCCTCCAACTGCGCCCTCGCCTTGAGAAGCTTCGAGTTGAGCTGCTGCACCTGCGCGTCCGCGTTCTTCTCCTGCGCCCTGAGCCGGTCGATCTCCTCGACGACGCGCATGATCTCGGTTCGTGTGCGGTCCATGGAGGTCATAAACTGGAACCCTCCCGCCTTGATGCTCTCCAGCTCATTCTTCGCCGCGCTTAGCTCCGCCTCCGTGGCCTGCAGCAACGCCCTGTCCTGCGCCTCTTCTTTCTTCCCTCTCGCGGTAGCCTGCTCCGCCCCGTCGTCGCCGGTCGTGACGTGATTCTTCTCCATGGCGCGCACCAGCTCCATTTCACCCTGCAGGACCTCAACGTCGGCCTTGGTGGATTCCAGCTTCGCCTCGAGGTCTCTCACGCGGCTGACCTCCCTGTGCGCCGCCTTCACCTTGGCCCTCGCGGCTTCGATCTCCCTGGCGTACCGCTCGGCCTCGGCGACGCGCTGCGCGTCGATCTCGCGGCGCTCCCGCTCGGCCTCGATGCGCGCGAGCTCGACCAGGACGTGCTCCTCGTTCGCCTCGTCCACACGCCGCTTCATCTCGTCGGCGGCCTGTAGGTTGGACTGGATCTTGCACACCGTCGTCACGACGTCGCTCTCGGCCTTAGCCTTGGCCTCCGCCGCCGACTTCACCTCCAGCCTCAGCTTGCGGAGCTCCCTCTTGACGCGGTCCAGCTCTTGCGCCACCTCCGCCGCGTACTGAGCGTCTGGTGCCTCTTCGGCGCCATTCTTCCGTGTCCTGGTGGACCGCATTGCTTGCAGCTCCGACCTCTGGGACGTCGCTTTGGCCTTGGTCTGGTCGATCTGGCGCTCCAGCTCCTTTGCCATTGCTCGTGCTCTCGATAGCTCCGACTCGGCGCCGGCTCGCTCGCTATCCACGGATGCCTTGCGTTCATTCAGCTTGTCCATGCTGGATTTCGCTATTTGTTTCATTTCAGAGGACAGGTTCTGCACACAGAATTGGGAGAAGTGAAATTAAACACAGCCATATATACTTGCTCCAACAAAAACATGGAAGAAGTGCCAAGTCTTCATGCACGAATTCAAAATTTAGAGAATACCTCTTGAGCTAGAGCATGCCCTCTGTTCTTCTCTGCCTTTCTCCCACTGATGCTCTCGCCGAAGATGCTCATTGTAGCTCTTACAGATCCACTGTCCATGGCAGCCTCCATTTTCCTCCCAATGAAGGCAACGCAACCTAATAAGATGCACGTATATATCCAGGCTACTGTATCTTCACCATACAAATTGGTAGGTTTACTAACACACAAACAATTGGAAATTTATTGGGAGTGCTGATTTTGGGTGGAAGGAAAAGAGGCAATGGGGCTGAGAGGAGTTTATGTGCTGCTAAATGAGGACAAGTGTTCGAGCCTCAGCTCTATCCTTCTTGGCAGGACTCGGAGCAGCTCACTGCTACCACACACCACAGCTGCTCCCATTTTATCCACGTTGGTCCTGTCACAGCCTCCTGTCAAGCTTTGCTAATTGTCTCTAGCAAATATCTGACAGCTCCCGTTCAATTTAGCTTGCCAACTTTTCGTAGCATTTCTTCTTTGGACTCTGGAGTGTCTTTAGACACAAGTGGTCCGAGCATTGCGTTACGTTGATGGGGGCAGCAACTGTATTTGACGGTAGCATAGTTTCCCGTTTTGTTATTTTTTGTACCATCAAAAGAAAGGGGGAGTTGATGAATACTTGGTGGTCTCAATTCTTTTTGTCTAATCTTCACCACTAATGTAAAAAGGGAGAGACAAAGTGATCCAAATGATCCCAGTCACACATAGATTAATCAGACGGTTATCATCGAATGATGCCCCGAGACAAACCGCTAGAAGGAAGAGTGAGAGGGGAGCCATGTAACGATGAGAGCTGGACTTCCGTGAACATGATTGATGCTATCATGGACGTCGCCCAGCGGAAATGCAACTACGTAACTATATGCGACCGTACTGTCTATGTGGGACGTCTATCTCGAATCCGACGGTTCGTGTGATATGTGCAAAAAGACCCTCCACTTGAATAAATGGACAAAACGACCCCCCTTATATAAAAACCCTAACAGCACCCTAAACCAATATTCCCTTTGGTGAGATGATCTAAAAATTTGCGTGAGAATTTTACCTTGTGAATGCTTATCCTGTCAGCAAAAAAAAATGAAAACTCATTCCTTGCAAAAAAAAAAGCATAACGAAATCTAGAAATCCTTAGTTGGATAATTTTTTTAACATAACGAAAAAGCTTAACGCATTCCTTGTCGAAAATGCGTTGGATGATTTTATTAACATAACGAAATCTAGAATTCTTTGTTAGTATATAATTTAAGGCAAAAAACAAAAAGAATTTTAACCAATAAAATACAAACAAAACAATATATTTACATTTTTTAGAAAATCTTGGTTAATTTGTTAATACAGAAATATGTTTGCATAAACACACATATTCAAATATACACTTATCCACAAATATACACATATCCAGGAAATTATGTTAATACATGCTAATACAAAAAAAATTGTTTACATTTTCAGGAAATCTTTGTTAGTTTGTTAATATAAAAATATGTTTCTATAAACACACATATCCACAAATGTTAATACAAAACGAAAAAATGAAATCATCTCCAAATATTCCCATATCCACTTATTAACGGTAATGATGAAAAGTTAAGTAGGTATCCATAATATTGAGTATTTCAGTGCAAGAAACCTTTAAAGGTGAGGGGGTTTGATGCAAAAAATAGCACGAATCATAAAGCAAAATGGACGGTTTCGATGAAAGGTGCGGTCGCATGTAGTTTGGGGAAAACCGCGTTGCGTCGGCTAGGCCATCGAGGAGAGCAAGCCTAGGGACATGCACCCTGCGATCTACCAGGTTGTCTTAGGAGGCTCTGATGGTGGCTCTCAACCACCTCGTCGACCACAAGGTACGTGGTGTCAACTTTATTGGAGTGGCAGAGCAACACATGACCCTTAGGCCAAGACCTTCCTGGTCAAGTACTATGTATGCCAGATATGTGCGGATATGTTGGTGGTAATGGCAGCATGATGATGATGTTAATGAACTGATGAGGTTGACACCATAGTGATGGGATGAACTTTCTGATCTTTTTTTGGTAATGATTGTGCAAGCTGCTATTAGCTTATGGTATGGTGTGAACTTATGATGCTTGTTTTGATGTGGATTGATGTTTCTTGTGATGTTCATGATGGTATGATCTTCTGAATTTTGTGTGTTGCTAGATGAACTAGTATGTGGTGTCCAGGAGCGTACAATTCGTGGAAGAATTGATAGGAACTATCACCGGCTTCAATTACGAAGGGTTTGAAACATTCGAGTAGGTAGAGGAAAACAACGCCAATTTCCCAAATTTTGAGATCACCGATGAGGTGGAATCTGAGAACGCCAATGAGTTGATACCCGAGTGCATTTGAGATGATACCTGAAGTGATGGGATTAAAGACTTACTAAATCATCGCCCTAGTTGTGGTGATTGTGAAGCTCCTATTTTTGTGGTTTGTTATGTTTGGCCGGATATAACCAAAAGTGTTTATATCACCAAATTTGAACTAACTTAAACATAGCGAGCCTCATGATGGCTATCAACATAGTGCATTTGTTTAACCGAGCCCAAATTAAGGATTGCAGGCTACCAATTAGTAACCGAACTCATGCACACCAAGGTTATCCAGGCAACCAAACAAGTGACACCACATCACACAATGGATGTATCCGCCTAGCCATACCCCTCAACGTTCGGTGGCAGCAAATCCAAAAAATCAGTGTTGTCTACCAAACATGTCTTTTACCCACACTCCCTCCTAATCAACTCACCCTCTCCCACTAGAAAATAACACGTCAGTTTTCCTATCCCTCCCAAACCTAAGCTCCCTGGTTATAGAGGCATGTGGTGCATTATTGGTTTGGGCCCGCCTGTCATGGTCGCTACGTGTGTTTCGAGTAGGCTTTGTTATTCCCTGTGGTTGGACCCATGTGTCTGCCTCTCTATGGGCCTCTACGATGCTACTCGTTCACATAGGCGGTGTTGTGGAGGTCGGTTTGCTTCTGGTGCCTACCGGGGGCTACGTGTGGTTTCTTCTCGCTTCTCAGCGTCTCGTTTCTTATTTCTTCCTGGTGGCTTGTTTCTCCACGGTGGGTCTCTCCGGTGGGCGTCCGCGTCTCGACGGTGTTGAGTTGCAGCTTTCTTCTTTGCTTCTTTGTTTCTATGCTTTTGATTTCTCTCAAGTTCGGATGCTTTTCCCCTTTTGTAGATTGATTCCTCGGCCACTGGATCTGGAGGTCTGGGATTTGTGGATTTTAGGGTGGTGATGTTGTCTTCCTGGTGGCCGGTGGTGTCCGCTCTTCATCTTCTTCGGCTCCTCCGCGTCTGGCTCGGATCGTAGGTTATAATTTTCCCGTTTGCTTTGTCTTCAGGTTGTAGCCTTTGCGACCCATGGCTTTTCTTCCTGTTCGTCGTTGATTGTGTCTGCTTGTTTTTCTTTACATATTCCTCGTTTTAGTGGTCCTATTTTCGTTCTCCGTGCTTACTTTATGTTTTCCGCTGGAATATGGCGCCGCCGCTCGACTGTGCGACAATGTGACAGGATCTCGCGGCCGCTCTGCCTCTCTTGACGTTTCTCCGGATCTTGCATCTCTGGGTATCGGGGATGCCGACATACGTTGAGGAGCTAGTTTCAAGTGACGGCGATGCGGGAGGCGGCGAACTATGGCACACACGGTGCGACGGTGCCGGGTCGCCGCCGTCGTCGGACCTTCTCGACGAGGCGCGAAGCTGGTGAAGAGCCGTGAGACGCTGGGATCAAGGATCTCCGGGCCAAGCTCATGGGCCGCCGCCTACCGCCTCCGCGTCGTGCCGAGCCAAGCCCTCCCCTGCCTCGGCCCATGCCCCAGCCCAAGGCGACCGAGCCCCTGCCCGAGCCAGAGATCGTAACACCGCCCTCCATGCACCAGCTGCAGCAGGAGGAACAAGCGGATGTGACGGACAAGCCGTGGAAGTTGCAGGAGCGCACGCAGCGGTGGCCGGCGGTCCTACAGTCGTGGCCGGCTGCGGCGACGCCTTCCTCGTCGAGGCGCCGCAAGCGCGCTCCCTTCTCGTTGGCCCTCACGCCGGAGGATGTCGAGGACGACATCTACGCGCTGACGGGCGGCCGGCCGCGGCGGCGGCCCATGAGGCGGCCGTGCGCCGTACAGCGGCAGCTCGATGTAAGGCCCTCCCGGTTCGATTCCCCATACTACTCCTGCATTTTCCAACCATTCACTACTCCACTACTGATACATTCCGTAAGACTGTAACTAGTTTACTCGATTCTTTTCTGCATGTTGCCCAGTATACACATTTTTTCCAAGAAATTGACAGGTCCGAAGGAGCACTTCTTTTAAAGTATATTTAATCATTTCTTCTCTAATGGCTTCCAAAATATATGAAGAAAGTCTTGACACCACAAATGTATCTGTGTAAATTTAATCAAGAGAACTTCTCATAGTTTTAAGGATTTGTTCAACCTACCTATCAAGAGATTATTGGCCAATTTATCCACAAGTTTTCCCTTTTCTTCATATAATTGTATTGATACCATGTATTTCGGTAATTATGTAACCTGATATGCTTTAATTACTATACAAACACACTGAACGAAGTGGATGCTAAAGAATTGTAATTCCTGGCTACAAATCAGGTTCCCTTTATATCATTTGATATTCTTACTTACAACAGTAATTAGTGTGCACAATTATTTCGTTATTATTCCCATAGCTAGCTAGGTATGTTATTTGAATATTAGTTTGGTTCTACAATTTGGCCATGCTATTTGAATATTAGCTCGGTTCCATAATTTGTTGAAGTCATTTTTATTCATCCATGCTATTTGAATATTAGTTTGGTTCCGTGATTTAGTCATGTTTCTTCCCTTTCCGAGCACGTGACCCATCCTCTTTTGTGACAATATGACTTTTTGTATGATAAGCCAATGATTCGGGCACGACATGAAGTATAAGCATCGAGGTTTGAGTTCGCAAATGATATAGAATATGACAGGTAACTTTCATGAATACATAATGATAGAAGACAAAACGTGCGTGGCAAATCGTGCCTCTCCCTTGTAGTGTGATTTATTGTTTAATCTCTGGATTTCCCCAAATTTTTGGTATTACTATGCTACAACCAAGGGATTGGCCTTTTGTGGCATTTATCTGTTGGAAGCATCTATTTATATCTCGTGAAGGTTTTGTGATTAATTTAAATATACCAAACCAAAAATGATGGCACAATATACCTAACGAGAACTGACAATTGAGGTGATTTCGTGATAGGTAAGCAATGCATAGTGCTTACAAAACTTTCTATACAAGCCTTTCACCACATTCTATTCTGTTGCAATGGTCTGAGCCATAGAATTTGTTCTTTTGTGTCTAATATTTACTTCAATCTAGGGTGGCTACTACTGTGAAATATTCCTCGGCTCCTCGCAAGTATCTTGTTTATTTTAGTTTCTTTATGGTGAATAACTTGGATTTTGCAGAAATGAAACTATCTGCAAATCATTTATAAAATAACATTGTTGCTATGCCAGGTTTTGGTCATAAGCTATCAAATAGGAAGGTCCACTTGGTATGTGTCGGCGGCTCCAGCTCGATGTCGTGTCTTTTGTATTTCTTCTACTGGGTTTATTCAGTTCAGTTTGTTTCCTTTTTGCATGTCTGAATTCTGAAAGTTCTGAACCCCAAATTAGAAACCTACCCATATATGGTAGAAGGGTGAAAGTAAAAATTTCCACTCCTTCTCTACTGATTCTTGTTGTAAACCTCTTTGTTTGGGGCCTAGTGGTGATACATCTCCTCAGGAGGAAAGCGAATTAGTAAAAACATCTCAAGAAATTGTGCTTTCCTTCTAAAAGTATCACTGGTGAACTCAAGCGGATAAATCTTGCAAATTAGAATAACTATAAAATTAGTGTCAATTCAATTTGTCTCTTTGTTTTGATTTTGATGTGTATATGACATGCACTCTCTTCTTTGTTGTTGCAGAGGCTTATGATTCATTGGATCCGAACATCAAATCACAATAAAATGGGAAATTATGCCGTATACTCCTACCTGTTGCTTAGGTTGTAAATAGCACCCTTCACATGAACCTGTTAGCCATGTTTTGTATCCACTACTTACTTGCTTACTTAGTTTCTTGACTGGGTTTATGAGGGCAAGCAATAGCATGTATGCCTTTGAGGATGCTCTATAGTCACTGATGCAAACATGCTTTAGTTTTGGTATGTTCGTTGATTGGAGAAGGTGGTTTAGTTCTGTTTGATGGCATGAGTATGCAACAGATAATGATGCATCTTTACAAGTGACAATCAACATTTGGTCATGTGTTATAGAGGGTCGATGGTTTGGTCAATAATCTGATTAGCAATTATGTTACTCCTAAGAAGTGATACTCATAGTCATATGTTAAATGTGATATCTTATCTTCTCCCCGCTGGTAAAAAGGACACTTGAAAAGCTCTCTTGGATCATTTTTAAATATAAAAAATCCGCTAGTTCAAATGATGGTGTTTCTATAATATGCAGCTCTTTCCAGGTCTTCACTGTGTCTTTTCCTATACGTGGTGATGGTAAGACCAGCAAAAAATTCGTTAGAGCCTGCTTGGATCCCTGGATTTTAACCAATATGGTCGTGCAGTTTTACGGAGGTGGTTAGGTCCCTCTGAAATTTCGTCCGATAACGTGTATAGTCCAGTAAACATTCACGGAGGGGAAATTTGGCAGACATTCCAATTGTGGCCTTACTGCTAAATACAGTAAAGAAAGTGTCTATTTGGGCGAGCTTGCTGAAAGCATTTATTGTGCATAGAGATTTCTTGTGTTGCTGCAGGCTTAAAGGGGTATAACACTGAAGATGACTGGAATATAGTACATGCACTATTTCCTGTTAATTTATTCACATCAAATCTATGTTCTTTTTGTATGGATATTCCCCCTTTGATACACCTTGTGGTCATCTTCAAAATACCTGAAAGTCTATTATGGTTTTGGGTATTAGTTAGCATTTGCCGCTCGCAGCAGAACTTCTGTAAGATGTAAGAGCAAGTCGAGAAGTTTTCCTAAAATGTCTCCCCTATATGTCCATGTAGGGGAATTCCCCTAAAAAAATCTCCCCTAAAACTTGTTCAACTACAACAGTTTCTCTAAAACATCTCCCATATTTAATATTTTAAAAATATTGTATAACTAACATTTAAATTCCAACGGTTACCTGCTAACTTGTAGTGTCAAAAACTTGTCCATCACTGAAATCTGAAACATAAATAAAAAGGTCACTAATATAGGCATATTTGAAAGGACATTTTTATGATCTATGTGTTTTGTGTGTTAGTTAACAACATGTTGGATGTATTAAGTTGGTGTTAAGTGATGCAGGATAATTTAGGAACATTTCAGATGCATCAGCACCAAAAAGGAGAAAAAGAGGCAGTAAAAAGTGTGTTCAGCCCCTGGTGGGGGGCGGAGTTTCCGGTCCTTGAGGACCGGAATCTTTCCCAAGCCTCTGTTGCCGAAGAATTGCTCTGCCCCTGGTGGGGGGCGGAGTTTCCGGTCCTGAGGGCCGGAGTTTCCGCCCCTAGCCAAAGTTTCCGGCCTCAGGTACCTTGAAGATGTCCAAGCCAAGTTTGAGAAACTGGTGCTCAACCCTTGGCATGGTCCGGAGTTTTCGGCCTCCAGTGGCCGGAGTTTCCGCCCCTGGTCGGAGTTTCCGACCACTAGGGCCGGAGATTCCGGCCTGATGATTGGTTGCAACGGCTACATCTTTGGAGGGGTATAAATACCCCTCCTCCTTCTTCCAGCTAGCTTGCTTGACCAGAAAAAGAGGAACTCCATTGTTGCAAGCCAAGAATCATTAGATCTCCCAATCCCTCCGTCCAAACTCGTCGATCTTTGGAGGATTGAAGGAGAAGGCCCCGATCTACATATTCACCGAGCCGTTCTTCACTTCCACCTCATTCACTTGAGGGAACACTTGCTAGGGTTTCCACTAGGAAAACCTAGCCCATTGTTGTACTTCCCTTCTTGTCTTTGTGACAGATTGTAGCTGTTCGGGAGCCCCCAAGCCCTTTGTGGGTCGTGCCCCGAATCGTTGTTGTAAAGGCTCCGGATTCCGCCTCGAAGGATTCCGATAGTGGAAAGTGGACCAAACCTTTGTGGTGCGGTTCACCAGATATTTGGGTGAGGCCTTTGTGGCTGTTGAACCGTTGTGTTGGTTCACACCTCTCCAACGAGACATACTCCCATTTAAGGGAGGAACTCGTGAATACATCCTTGTCGTCTCGTGCTTTCACTTCGGTTACTTCTATCCTTATTTATCGTCTTTATTATTATATCTTGCTTATTTGCTAGTTTGTCATATAGGTAAATTCACCATAGTTGCATATCTAGAGAATTTAGCTATCGTGTCAAGCCTAAGTTGAAAAAGGACTAAAATTTGAATTAGCACCTATTCACCCCCCCCCCCTCTAGGTGTCATACCGATCCTTTCAATTGGTATCAGAGCCAAGGCTCTCTTGTTGGGTTTAACCGCCTAAGAGAAGTATGACACAAAGTGAGGATGAGGCCGCGAGGCTTGCCGAGGCTAATGAGTCATTTCAAAAGGACAAAGCTACCGCGACATCCATGGCCGATATCAAAGCTTTGGAAACAACTTTGACATCTTCCATGGATGCTAGGTTTAACGGGTTTCGTGACTTGCTCAAGAAACTTGTTTAGGACAAGCCCTCGGATATCATCCCACTTGAAGAAGCTTCTAACTCCAATGAGGGTGGTTCCAAGGAGAATAAAGAGCAAAAAGAGAAGGGGGTGAAAGCCGATGATAAGCCTAAATCTTCTCCTAATTCGCATGAGGAGAAGGAAGGGTATCATGCCGTTCGGAGATGGTACTCTCCCGATCCGATTATCACTACCCGCATAAACCATTTAGGTCCCCCGCCTAAGCTTAATGCTTTAGCTTTTGCTAGTTGGCAACGCTCAATGAAATCTCATGTCAACAGTGCCTCCATCGAGCTTTGGAGGATCATTGAAGAAGGATACATGGTGGAGGATCAAAACAACATGACCAAGAGAGAGTTCGCAGAAAAGCAACTAAACGCTTCCGCTCACCACATGATTGAACTCTCCTTGAGTGACAACGACAAGCATCATGTTCTTCATGCCACCACCGCCGAAGAAGCTTGGGATTGTCTTGAGCGTGCCTTCCTTGGAAATGATAGCATGAAGAGAAATAAATATGAATCTTTGAGCAATGCTTCCGAAGGCTTCTACATGCTTGACAACGAGAACCATGAAGAGTTGTATGGTAGACTCAAGACTCTTGGCAAAGCTTTTTATGATGTGGGAGCAACTTATGTGGATGATGTTTGGGTCAAGAGGAAGTATGTGAGTGCTCTCTTGCATTCGGAGCCAATGGAGTTGAAGTCTATTCAAGGAAGATACAACTATCATCAAATGTCGTCCCATGAAGTTATGCAAGAAGTCCAAGCCTCCAAGGTTGCCACCAAGAATGCCGAAGATAACCGTTCTAGGGCCATGGGAATGAGACAAGGTCCCTCACTTGCCTTGAAGGCCAAAGTGACTTGCATAGATGAGAATGATTAGATTGAAGCTTGTACAAGCAACATTGCTCCACATGATGTTGAACAAGCCCTCAATGGTCACATTGATATTGCCACAAGAGTGTTTTGGAATGACCCGGCTAGTGTTAAAGCTCACGTTGATCGAGATAACAACTCAAGTGGCAAGAAAGAGCTTGACTCAAGGACAAAGACTTGTTATAATTGTCATGACAAGAATCACTACATAAGAGAGTGTCCTTATGAGAACCGTGAGCAAAATGGTGGGAAGCTTGTCCCTAAGGATCACTCAAAGTTGATTCAAAAGAAGACCACAAGACCAAAGAAGCCTTTCTTTAAGAAGGCACCAAGAATTGTGTTGGTGGCACAAGAAGAATATGCCACAAGTGACTACGATGATGAAGACACACCTAACAAAGAGGTTGCCGCATTGGCTATTATATCTACTCCATCATCATCACAGTCACTCTTTGAATCCCCCAATGACAACATCTCCACCAACAACGCACGTTGCCTCATGGCTCATGTCACCGAGGTATCATCTCCCTCTCCTAAGACTACTCATGATCAATCTAGTCTTGAGATTAAGAAGGAGCTAGTTTATTTCGATACTTTGGTGACTAACTTGCAAGGTGAAGCCAAAGAACATGTTGAGTCTCTCGTGAGACAACTATGTGCGGCCGAAGAACTTCTTCAAGAAAAGATTAAGATTGAGAGAGAGGATTCTCTCACCATTGCCTCTTTGAATGCTTCCATAGCATCTCTAAATGGCTCTCTTGATAAAGAAAGTGAATATAGAACCACTCTAGAGGAAAGACTTGAGTCTCTTGATGCTAAAAATAATGAAATCATAAATAAAATCATTAAGGATAGAGATCATGTCTTTGCCAAATATAAAGTGATTAAAAAGGAGAAAGTTGAACTTGGGGTTGCGAATGTTAGACTTCTTGAGGATATGGAGAAGCTTGATAAAGCTCACAAGGTCTTGGAAACGACCCACTCCATCCTTGTTAAGTCACATGAGCAACTCCAAACTCAAATCTCTAAAACTTGCTCAACTAGTATAACTATTATTCCTCATGTCCATGAAAATGTCATTGAAGAAAATGCTAGGTTGAAGGTGGATCATGCTAAAGCCACTAATGCTAAGACCTCTATTCCCAAAGGTAAAGATAGGGGCATTGCTTATTTGTTTGAGCTAAAACCACAAAAAGGGAAGGAAGGTCTTGGTTATGTGGCCGAGGCAAAGAAGAAAGAGAACAAGACCAAGCCCGCACAAGCCAAGACTACCATTGCGGGTGGTAATGCCACTAGGGGCAAGACCACTCGTAGTGACTTTGCGGGGCATAACAATCCCAACAACATTCTTTATGTTGATTATTATGGTGATTTTTATGCAAAATATGTTGGTCCTTATGATGGTTACATTGATTATTCTATTTGGGTTCCTAAGACCCTTGTTGCTAACTGAAAGGGACCCATTGAGAAATGGGTACCTAAATGCAAGAAATAATTTCTTGTAGGACTATGCTTCCGGTGGATCTAAATGGGTGGTTCATAGTGGATGCACTATACATATGATCGGAAGCAAGGAGATCATGACGGAGTTGAGACCAAATATCAATCATTCAACCGTCTCTTATGGTGACAAGTCCAAAGCAAAGGTAAAGAGTTTCGGCAAGGTGGTAGTTGCAAAGGATATCACCCTTGTAAATGTCATGGTTGTCGAGTCTCTAGGTTACAATCTTATGTCCGTTCGTGCTCTTAATAAGGTGAACTTTTATGTCCACTTTACTCTTGATATGGTGGTACTCTTGAGGAGCAAGACTCTAAAGGTCATGTTCGTTGGGTATGTTGAAAATGAGTTGTTTGTGGTAGACTTTTCGGGGTCAACCAACACTCAAGCAATATGCTTATTAGGAAAGGCCGACGTGGGGTGGTTGTGGCATTGCCGCTTGTCCCATGTCAATATGAGAACTTTGCAAAGTATTCACAAGGGTGGCCACATTCTTGGACTAAATGAGAATGTTTTTTTTCTAGAGATCGTCTTTGTAGGGCTTGTGTTGAAGGAAAGATGCATGATTCTCCCCATACAAGCAAGACCGTCATCTCATCATCAAGGATATTGGAACTTCTTCATGTTGATCTTTTTGGTGCCGTGCCTCAACCAAATCTTGGTGGGAAGAAATATTGTTTGGTGATTGTCGATGACTATTCAAGATTCACTTGGGTTTTCTTCTTCAAGACGAAGGATGAAACTCAACAAACTGTCATCGATTTCTCCAATGAAGTTCAACGTCAATACAATCTTCCCATATTGTCCATTAGAAGTGACAATGGCTCCGAGTTCAAGAACTACACCCTAAATGAGTTTCTTAGTGACGAGGGAATTCGACATCAATATTCTGCCGCATATACCCCTCAACAAAATGGTGTAGACGAGAGGAAGAACCAAACTCTTATGGATATGGCTAGGTCCATGTTGGCGGAGTTTAAGTCTCCACTCTTCTTGTGGGCCGAAGCTATCTCCACGTCGTGTCACTCCTCCAACCGGTTATTCTTTCACAAAGGGAAGAAGGAAACTTCTTATGAAATGCTTACCGGCAACAAGCCCAACATCGCCTACTATCGAGTATTTGGTTGTAAGTGTTTCTACAAAATCAAAGGTGTTCATCTTTCTAAGTTTGAAGTTAAAGCCTTAGACGGTGTTTTTGTTGGGTATGGTGCGAACTCTCACACTTATAGAGTCTATGACAAATCCTTAGGGAGAGTTGTTGAATCTTGTAGTGTGAGGTTCGATGAGAATGACGGCTCCCAAGTGGCGCAATTTCATGTTTGTGATGTAGATAATGAGGAACCTCAAGATGCCATACAAAGAATGGGAGTTGGCTTTCATCGCCCCATCGAGATTCATCATGAGCCTCCTCAAGCAAGTACAAGCTCCACTCTGGAGATTCCATCATCACAAGTTGAAGTGGCTCACACTATGGAAGCAAATGAGACACCTATCCAAGAACAAGAACAAGCTCCTCCTCAAGTTGACAAAGAGGCCATACATGACTCAAATTCTCCTATTATCAACACAAGTCAAGAGCAAGAGCAACCATCTTCTCCCATCATTGAAAATGTGCAACAAGATGGCCATGCTCATCAAGACAGTCAAGACAGGGACTCAAATGATCTAGGTGATCAAGCCGAAATCCCTCGCAACAATGGGGATATCGAAACCCGTCATCAAGCAAGAGTCAAGAGAGATTTGGAAATCAAGTGTCACAAGCTTGAAGCCATCATTAGTGATGTATCTCGCAAGGTCTCCACAAGAGGTCAATTGACAAGCTTTAGTGAACATCAAGCTCATATCTCTATGGTTTAACCAAAGAAGGTGTTCGAAGCTCTTGATGATCCGGATTGGTTGGAAGCCATGCATAGAGAACTCAACAACTTCAAGCGCAACAAAGTATGAAATCTAGTAGAAAAGCCAAAAGATTGCCGCAATGTTATATGCACCAAGTGGATATTCAAGAACAAGCAAGATGAGCATGGAATGGTTATAAGGAACAAGGCAAGATTGGTAGCTCAAGGGTACTCTCAAGTTGAAGGAATTGATTTTGGAGAGACCTATGCTCCTGTGGCTCGCCTTGAGTCCATCCGTATCCTACTTGCCTATGCATCACATCACAATTTTAAGTTGCAACAAATGGATGTGTAAAGTGCATTTCTTAATGGTCCTTTATATGAGTTGGTATATGTAAAGCAACCACCGGGATTTGAGAATTCACACTTCCCAAACCATGTCTACAAGCTTGATAAGGACCTCTATGGTCTCAAACAAGCACCTCGTGCTTGGTATGAGCACCTAAGAGAGCTATTGCTAGACCGTGGCTTTGAAGTGGGGCAAATCGATCCCACTCTCTTCACAAAGAGGGTAAAAGGGGAGCTTTTCATATGCCAACTTTATGTTGATGATATTATTTTTGGCTCATCTAACAAAGCTTTCAATGATGAATTTTCAAAGCTTATGACGGATAGGTTTGAGATGTCCATGATGGGAGAGTTGAAATTCTTCCTGGTTTTAAAATCAAGCAATTAAGTGGAGGGACTTTCATCTCTCAAGCCAAATATATCCAAGATATGCTCAAGAGGTTCAAGATGCAAGATGCTAAAGAGAAGAGGTTTCCTATGGACACCAAATGTCATCTTGAACTTAGTCCAAAGGGTAAAGATGTCGATCAAAAACTCTATTGCTCTATGATTGGTTCTTTGATTTATCTTTGTGCATCTAGACCCGATATTGTGTTGAGTGTAGGAGTGTGTGCAAGGTATCAAGCGGCTCCTAAAGAAAGTCACTTGATAGCGGTGAATCGAATCTTCCGATATTTTGTTTATACTCCAAGGTTTGGTTTGTGGTATCCTAGGGGGTCTAACTTCTCTCTTGCCGGTTACACGGATTCGGATTGGGCCGGTTGCAAGGATGATAGGAAGTCTACTTCCGGTGCATGTCAATTCCTTGGAAAATCATTGGTGAGTTGGTCCTCCAAGAAGCAAAATTGCATATCTTTATCCACCACCGAAGTCGAGTATGTGGCGTCCGCTAGTGCTTGCACTCAATTACTTTGGATGAGGCAAACTTTAAAGGAATACAGTGTCCTTTGTGACAAAGTGCCTCTTTTGTGTGACAATGAAAGTGCTATCAAGATTGGTCACAACCCGGTGGAGCACTCAAGAACGAAGCATATTGAGATTCGTTATCATTTTATTCGAGATCACATCAACCGTGCTGACATTGAACTTGGTTATATTCCTACGAAGATTAAACTTGCCGATATGTTCACAAAGCCACTTGACGAAGCAAGGTTCACTTTTTTGAGGCATGAGCTAAATATCGTGGATTCTAGGAGCGTTGGTTGACTACCTTGCATACACACCTCTATCTCAACTCTCTATTTGATCTAGGTGTAGGCATGGACATAGGGGGAGTGCGGTCCTAATCTATTGGACTATCCCTCCCCCCATTATGCCAATAGTAAGTTTTTTGTGTCTCCTTTTTGTTCATTGTTATGAATTGTGAGCTTAAATGTTGAGTAATGGCGGTGAACCGAAGATATATCTTCGCGGTGTCACACCACATAAACTCATACATGGTGGCCTAGGCCACCAACATCTTCCTTGTGAAGATTTGATCTTCTTGTGGTGTTATTTCAATTTCTTTGCTTTATTCTTGCCCGTATGGAAAATGCACTCAAGCGTTGCTTCTTAATGTCGTTTTTGTTGCCTCTTACCAAACTTGAGTGCATAGTACCATCTCGAGTGACTTTGTGTCTTATCCTAGGCCTATCTCATCTAAAAGCCTGCTCCTCTTGCACTTTGCATGTCCAAACACATAAATATGGGTTTTGGAATTGGTGGGGCTGGAAACTCCGGTCTTCCAGGCCGGAGACTCCGGTCTGACTAAAATTTCAGGTCTTAGCACCGGAATCTCAGGCTTGGGCCGGAGACTCCGGTGGCTAAGGCTGGAAACTCCGGTCTCGGCAGTTCGCTGGGATCTAAAAAGGGGATTGGGGTGAGGAGTTGATCCACAACTCCCCACACACCTACAAACCTCTCCCAGTCACCGCCGCCGCCTCCAAGGACCTCTCCGGCCGTTCCCCGCCGCTGGAATCCGCCGTGCCACCGGCTCCTCCTCCATACAAGTGTTGGGGATCCATCTCCCACGCATTTGACCTCCACCATGTCGGGCAGAGGTTCTCTTCTCTCTCTCTCTCTAGGCTTTCTCTCTAGATCTTGTTTTGAGAGAAGTTTTGCCTGTGCTGCATGGTGTAGAACCTTCGTGTTGGCATTTTAATCTCTAGAAAATTAGTTGTGATCAAATTTTCCTTAGATTTGAACTAGATTGCAGTTTTCTGCCACAGGGCGGAAACTCCGGCCCTCACACACCGGAAACTCCGGTGTAGGCCGGAATATCCGCCCTTGTGGCCGGAAACTCCGGTCTAGCTCATATCTGAGAGGAATGTTGACACTTTTAATTTTCTCTGTTTGGCTATCTTGGACATGCAAGCTTATCTCCATGCTATCCCTCTGCTCTATGTTTCACAGGTCAGAGGAAAAAGGTGGTCACCCGGAATCCGCACTTTGCTTCAAGGAAAGAAAGAACTCAAACCCGGGACAAGCTTCTTTTTGACAGCAGCAGTGGCCGCATGAGACAGTAGAGCACTATCGATGAGGAAGCCACTAGACATGCTGAACGTTGTGGTTTTGATAATTAAGAAGAGGTCGAGCAAGCACATTTTGACTCCTTGACCACAGTTCTGGGAATGGGGAAGCTAGACTTCCGTCGGATGAGGTCACAGCAGTTTTATGACTTGCCTCCCAACACCACCGACCCCAATTTCCCAAGGAGGGAGCAACAGCTGATTATGCATGAGATTTATGCCCGTATTGAGAAGCACGCGGTCTGTGAACAGAAGATTCTGTATATTGAGGCGTTGAACAAGAAACCATACTTTCAGGAGGCTGTTTGGATTGCTAGGAAGCTCGGTTTGGAGAAGCTCATCTCTTACACTCAACAGGATTATGATGTTCAGCTGGTGCAGCAGTTCTTTGCCACGGTGGTGTTTGACCATGATGAGGATGTCACGATGACTTGGATGACTGGACCGCGCAAGTGCACCTCCAACTTTGTGGTGTTTGCGGCAACTATGGGTTATGACTTCAAGGGGGCCACTACTCCAGTTGGGATGAGGATGCATGTGGAAGGGACAACCTACAACAAGCGCCGCTTGCGCCCTCTTTACCGTTGCTTCTTCGGTTGGCTCTAATCAAGACCTCCTTCCCACTTTCAACATCTTCCTCCGCATGGTTCGGCTCAACCTTGCTCCTCAAGTCGGGAATGTGGATGCTATTCGAGGAGGCCTTGTCAACCTACTCTACCATGCATTCAAGATCCTTCAAGCCGGTCCAGATTGCCGAGGCCAAGAAGTGGATGTGATGGATTTCATCAAGTGCGAGATGCATTGGGCCATTTTCGAGCACAAGAACTCCCTCTATGCTCCCTATGTGATGAGCTCCCTATGTGATGAATCTCATTATCTCCAAGGTGCCCACACTTGATCGCTCTAGTTTCACCAAGCATGCCAAGGGTACTCTTCATACTCTCTCCAAGCACACAAAGCAAGCGTCTTCCTCTCGTGCACCTCCTCCCCAACCTAGTGACGAAGACGAAGCCCCTATGCCTAAGAGGAGAAGCAAGAATGCCGATCCCCCCTCTCATCTTCAAGGGAAAGCCAAGGTGAACGTGGACTTTAGCAAGCTCTCTTGGTGGAAGCGGAAACTGCTTTGCATGGATGTTGCTATTCACAAGGAAAATCATGGGTCTTACGTGAGAGAGAAACACATTTTGATCAACCAAAACTTGATGATCAAGGAGATGCGCAAAATGAACAATGGAAATGTTACTCCTCCTCCGGAAGAAGATGAAGCTGGCATTCCCATCATTTCCTCATCCTCGTCTGACACGGTCCCTATTGATCAATGGAACCAAGATGTCTTTCCTTGGGCTGATTATGCGGATGTGACCTCCTTTCCTACCTCGTCTCACAACACCAGCAAGGCTCCCATGAACCTCTCTGATGAGGACTACAACGACGAAGGGGATGACGACATGGATGAAGACACCGAGTGATATTCATGGGCTCGTTAGTTATGCTACTTTCCCTTTTTGGTGTCTCGGTACCAAAGGGGGAGAAGTAGTTCTATTAGGTTCTCTCTGGGATTTGCATGGGTTGGACACAAGCATGTGCCTCTATCATTTTATTGTGCTTGTGTCCTTTTATGTTATTTGGAACTTATTTGTCTTCTCTATGTCATGAAATATGTGTGTGTAAGACATATGGATTTCTTATATTATGTGGTTGAGACTACTATTGTGACTTGGTTATATGGGTTAATATCTTCAGTTTTATGCACAAGGTATGGTTTATCTCTAAAACTCAACTCATACTATACTATGTCTTATTTGTGAAATGTAACTTGTCTCTATATGTGTGCACGTGCATTGCAAAGCAAATGTTTTTTGATGCACACATCTAGGGGGAGCTCTTTCAGTTATCTAAACATGTTAGTGTAATTACTTTTATTGAAAATCCATGTGTTGTCATCTAACACCAAAAAGGGGGAGATTGAAAGGACATTTCTATAATCTCTGTGTTTTGTGTGTTAGTTAACAACATGGTGGATGTATTAAGTTGGTGTTAAGTGATACAGGATAATTTAGGAACATTTCAGATGCATCAACACCAAAAAGGACAAAAAGAGGCAGTACTGAAAAGTGTGTTCAGCCCCTGGTGGGGGGCGGAGTTTCCGGCCTCAGGGGCCGCAGTTTCCGCCCCTGCCTAGAGTTTCCGGTCCGTGAGGACCGGAATCTTTCCTAAGCCTCTGTTGCCGAAGAATAGCTCAGCCCCTGGTGGGGGGCGGAGTTTCCGGTCCTGAGGGCCGGAGTTTCCGCTCGTAGCCAAAGTTTCCGGCCACAGGTACCTCGAAGATGTCCAAGCCAAGTTCGGAGAAACTGGTGCTCAGCCCCTGGCATGGTCCAGAGTTTCCGGCCTCCAGTGGCCGGAGTTTCCGCCCCTGGTCGGAGTTTCCGACCACTAGGGCCGGAGATTCCGGCCTGATGATTGGTTGCAACAGCTACATCTTTGGTGGGGTATAAATACCCCTCCTCCTTCTTCCAGCTAGCTTGCTCGACCAGAAAAAGAGGAACTCCATTGTTGCAAGCCAAGAATCATTAGATCTCCCAATCCCTCCGTACAAACTCGTCGATCTTTGGAGGATTGAAGGAGAAGGCCCGGATCTACATCTTCACCGAGCCGTTCTTCACTTCCTCCTCATTCACTTGAGGGAACACTTGCTAGGGTTTCCACTAGGAAAACCTAGCCCATTGTTGTACTTACCTTCTTGTCTTTGTGACAAATTGTAGCTGTTCGGGAGCCCCCAAGCCCTTTGTGGGTCGTGCCCCGAATCTTTGTTGTAAAGGCTCCGGATTCCGCCTCGAAGGATTTCGATAGTGGAAAGTGGACCAAACCTTTGTGCTGCGGTTCACCAGAGATTTGGGTGAGGCCTTTGTGGATGTTGAACCATTGTGTTGGTTCACACCTCTCCAACGAGACGTACTCCCATTTAAGGGAGGAACTCGGGAATACATCTTTGTCGTCTCATGCTTTCACTTCGGTTACTTCTATCCTTGTTTATCGTCTTTATTATTATATCTTGCTTAGTTGCAAGTTTGTCATATAGGTAAATTCACCATAGTTGCATATCTAGAGAATTTACCTTTCGTGTCAAGCCTAAGTTGAAAAAGGACTAAAATTTGAATTAGCACCTATTCACCCCCCCCCCTCTAGGTGTTATACCAATCCTTTCAATATTGTAGTGTCAAAAAGCCCCATGGCAGTCCGCCCCAAGCCCTTTCCTCACCGCTATTTTTCTTTCCCTCCCCGGAAATTGAGATGGGACTCGATTTGGAGGTCGATTTCATGCTCGATTTGAATTTCCAGATCTTTCCCAATCAATTTTGGACTTGATTGGGGATAAACTAAAGAAACTAGAAGGGGGGAGAAGACCAGACGAACCTATCGAGGGTGGGAGGAAACTTCATCCGTGAGCAGCTGTTGGCGTCGATGTGATAGGGGAGTCTTCCACCTCCCCTACTTGTAGGGGAGACGAGCGAGCAGAACCGGGGGCGCCTATAAATCGGGGGAGCGTTGAGGGAACTGTTGGGTGGTTTTTTTTGGCTTTTCCCTTAAAAATCGTATAGGGGAGTGTTTGAGGGAACTGCTGGACTTGCTCTAAGTATGGTACATGCTTCATTTGTTTTTCTCCGTGAACCCGAAGTTAACTAAATGATCTTAGAATTTAGAACATATGAAAATATCATTGACAAGTACTCAATTAGAAGTTTCCTTACATATATCCTTTGGCTAGGTTGAATGTCGAAAACTGTACAACTTTCTATCTATTAGCAATATCTGCTCACACCAAGGGAAATGAGCTGCACAGTAAAACATGTTTGCATTATGAGTACACTAGTACACGTATTATAATTTATTTGATAGACTAGGTGTATGTGACTACAAATTTCCATTGACATCAAATGATTGTAAACATACTGCTGGTGAAAAATATAGTTGTAGTTGTTACTTTAAGGGTCACTATGGTTTTGCATTTACATAGTGCCTGCTTTTTTTAGAAGTTTGTGCTGGCTCAGTGGCAGTGGTAGCTGGCAGTGGCAGCAAGTGCGCACCCGGCCCACCCGGATTCGAATCCCAGAAACATATTCAAAGGAATTCGAGTCGCAGTTGATGCACACTCGAATTAAACGGGGTCTCATCTACCTAATAGTGTAAAGCTATGTGAGGCATCCTTCCCCTGTTGGTCAATTTATTTGTAGTGCCTGCTTTTTAGCCTCCTGATTATTTGTATAATGTAATTCTAATAAGAAAAAAAAGGAAGATATATCTACAGATTGATCTCTCAATTTTTTTTGTTACCGAGTTATTACTACAAAATGGCTAAACCAATATGTATCTTTTTGTACTTCATTGTCATTGAGCATTCCCTGGTGTGGATAACTAGAAATTGGAATGTTACTTCTCCCTTTGCTTTGATGGCTCGATCTGTAAGGTGTAAGGTGATGACAACTTTATTTGTATCGTTAGGACAAGACAACTGAATAGTTATTCTGTTAACCGGAGCAATGCTTCATATGGAAAAACATATGTATATTTTGTGCTACATTGAGCAAAGAATAAATATGTAAGTTTAATAAAATCTAACCCGTGGAACTGATCAATAGAGATTATCTCATTTCCCTTAGGCACTAATGGGAGATTTCAAGACATATATTCGATAGTTGGAAGTATGCATATTGAATTTGTTTCTGACTGGATTTGGAGACAAGAAGCATCAGTAAAGAGATCGTGGCTCAGCAAGCAGCGAACTAGGGTATGTATGGATATTTCATAAGGAGTTATGCTTTGATGTTGATTGAGAGAAAACTGAGGTGGTGTATATTAATGTGTGCCAAATATTAGAATGAGCTGCACATAGTGCATACCAGAGTTGCTAATTTTGTGTTGTATACCTCATGTGTGGAAATAATTTAGTTTTACAACTCACTTGCAAAGATAATTTGGTAAGTGACATACATTTTACACATTCTATTCTTTACATCGTAATGAATGTGTCAAGGTGGCAGTGGGCGCAGCAAAGCGTGTCGTATCCTTCTAGTACCTCTCAATCTATGTGCATTAGTACCTATATGCACTAAGTCACATTACACTCATGCCACACACACACACCCTAAGGAACAAACTAGAGCTTAGAACTATGAGAAGGACTTCTAATAGGGAGACCTACGCAAGAAAATCATAGTACTATGGGTCCGGCTCGCTTCACACTAGTGACTCCTAGTATGAAACCAACAACCCATTATATTTTTGTTTGGCCGAGTTTATGCAAAAATGAAGGCCAACAACCCTGTATAGGTAGCGGGTTATAGTTCTAACGCCAGTCTGTCTTTAAATTTACACAAACTAGCATGCATGCTATTGAGAAAGCACATATGAGATTTTGTTGTTGCCAAAATTATGTGTTTTCTCTGGGGGTTTTATATTGTTTACGTGCTTTCACAAACGCGTATGTCCTTTGTTGCGGAATCACACATCAGATGTTCCAATGTTTACCGCGTGTTTGTTTCAACTTTCCATGTTTTCTTTGAATGTTGTTTTGCGTGATTTCAAACAGCTGGAAACACATTGTTTTGTTGTATTTTTTTGTTGAAATAGATGGTGATCCTTCTTGCAACTGGATCTCCAGATTTTTTTTGGCTGACCCACTTTTAATTGTTGTAAACACAATAGTTTTTTTGTTGTAATTGTTTGTATGTTTCTATTGAAATGGTTGGTGATTGATGTTGCAAAGCAATATGCAACATAAATATTGTTGGTTAACCCCTTTTTATTACTTATTTAAATGTTTTGAGGATTCGTTGCAATAGTGTATCCTTTTTAGAGGAGTGGAAAATTTGTTATTTTAATCGGATGGCGTCTTTAGGGGTAAATCCCCACAATGACGTTTTTGTCGAAAATATTGGATAGATTAAGGTCAAAGAGATAGACCCCCTACTTTAACTTACCTCAGTTAATTAGAGTTGATCCGCAGGTGGAGTTCCAGAAAGCTTTGATTCTAAAATACAAAAAAATACATCGCGACTGTTTATGTGTTGGTTGCGTTGGTTCTAAAGGAGCTGATTTTACCTTCTGTAGTTCGACCCACGACTAGCACTGTTTGGCGACATTTAGACACACTAAACGCTGTTAAATACCCCCTTTGTTCTAAAATATAACACGTTTTGTCAAACTAAAATAGGCTACCAAATACATATGTTATATACTTGGACTAAATAAGCAATTTTCTCTAAACGGGATTATGCGTATCACCGGACGTCCGCGCGCCCGGACCCAATCTGCCCCGTCCGAAACTGCTGGGAGATTCGCGCGCGGACATTTTGCACAAAAACCACTGCATTTCCATGATTTTGCAACTTAGTCCTCCCATCGGGGCGCTGTGTATATAAGACACCAAATCGTCTAGAAACCCTAACCGGGCGCCCGCTCGCTCCCGCGCCCCCAAAATCGGCGGCGGCGGCGTCTCCCGCCCACGCCCTCCCCCTCCCCAAATCCACCGTCGCCGCGCCCTCCGACGGCGGCCGTGCCCTCCGGCGGACCTCGGAGGCCTCCCCGCATGCGACTGCGCCTCGGACAAGGGGGTGGCGACGGCCCTCCCGCCCGCGCCAGCTCCGGAGCCCTCCACCCCGAGCTGCCCTCCGGGTTGGATACGGATTGCTTTGGATATTTTTCTTCTCCTTTCCTCTGGATATGAATTTGAAAAGGATGGATCTGGATCTGAGTTGGATACATATTTTCTTTGGATATTTTTCTTCTCCTTTTCTTTGGATATGAATTGGAAATGGATGGATCTGGATCTGAGTTGGATACGAATTTTCCTTGGATATTTTTGTTCTCCTTTTTTTTATACGAATTTGAAATGGATGGATTCGAATGTTAAGGTTACTTGTGGATGATGGATTCGAATATAAAGGTTACTTGTGGATGGATTCGAATGTTAGCAAAAGCAACCGAACTGAAAATGAACAGATCTACACCGGATACATTTATACGAAATTAAGTTATTTATACGAATTTTTGTATAAAAAACTGAGGTCAGAAACTGGGGTAATAAAAGATGGACCTACTAATACAAATTTATAAAAAGTGGGATCCTTTTTTGCAAAATTACAGCACCAATCTTGATGCAACCAAGCGGTCTGTGATAAGGTCCGGACGTCCGGTAAAAGTCCAAGTCCCTCTAAACGTATGTACTCTAACTTCCAAGACTTGGTTTCGTCACAACGGCGCTCCACCTGCCGCGTCCTTTCCTGAGCATACGACAGCACTGACGTTTAACGGAAAAGTGGCGCCTCAATCGAACGAGGACACCTAGGCATCCCCGACTCACCATGTTGAACATCTTCAAATCTGTCAGTCAAAGCAAACCAAATCACCACCTGAGCACAGAATCGATCAAGAAAACGCGACACAAGTCTGAAAGCTCTGCAATGGCGAGAGGAGAGGAAGAAGGCGAGCTGCAGCTGCTGGGCGCGTGGATGAGCCCCTTCGTGATCCGCGTCAAAGTGGCGTTGCAGATAAAGGGCCTGAGCTACGAGTACATCGAGCAGGACCTGCAGCGCAAGAGCGACCTCCTGCTCAGCTCCAACCCGGTGCACAAGAAGGTGCCCGTGCTGATCCACAACGGCAGATCGGTGTGCGAGTCGCTCGTCGTCCTCGAGTATGTCGACGAGGCATGGCCCGGGACCGGGCCGCCGCTCCTCCCCGCCGACCCCTACGCCCGCGCCACCGCTCGTTTCTGGGCCACCTACGTCAGGGACACGGTGTGTAGCTCATAATCTCTGCTGCTCTGCTCTGCTCGTTCATCCAAAGTTTCTTGATTTTGGGGTCACGGCTTTGTTGAATCTTTGAGGTTTCTTGCAGTTTTTCCAGTCGTGGAGGACCCTGTTCAGGTCGACGACGGCGGAGCAGAGAGCGGAGGCGTTCGAGAACGTGCTCCCGCAGGTGGAGACGCTTGAGCGGGCGTTCGAGGAGTGCTCGAAGGGGAAGGACTTCTTCGGCGGCGACGCCGTCGGGATCGTCGACCTCGCGCTCGGGAGCTTCCTGGTGTGGATCAGGGTGGTGGACGAGCTGGCCGGCACCAACCTCCTGGACGGGGCCAAATTCCCGGGCCTGGCGGCGTGGGCGGAGCGGTTCTTGGCCGTGGACGCCGTCGCGGAGGTGATGCCCGAAGCCGGGAAGATCATGGAGCACTACAAGGGGTTCCTGGCTAAACTGGCTGCGCCAGCTAGTTCTAGCTAATTCCGCCATACTTCGTCAGTGAGGCTGTACCGTGAGAAATGTCTGTTCTCTGTTGTGAGATATCCGTGTTAAATAAAAAAGAGCAAAGTGTGCTGCATTGTCAGTGTGTTCAGGTGTGATTCTGTTCAATAAAGAGGTTGAAATGATTAAATGTATCCAGGGGAATATAATTTACCCACCGGAAAATTTGGTGTATGTTTTTTCAAACGTGTATGGTTTTTTTTAGTTCTTTTAGTCGCGCCAGTCGATTAGAAAAAGATCAGCCACCTCCAGAGCCGTCCGATCAACTTAAGTGAATCGATCCTACATGTCCGATCTATATAACAAAAATGTTTCGCGTGTAAAAAAATATTTGTGCACGTAAC
The DNA here is from genome assembly GCA_026929855.1 of Poa annua. NCBI lineage: Eukaryota > Viridiplantae > Streptophyta > Magnoliopsida > Poales > Poaceae > Poa > Poa annua. Next base: position 93,842,037 of record CM049428.1, on the reverse strand, counting down.
ATCACATGTAGCAAAAATATTAAAAAAAAATATTGCGTTGGATCAATATAGCAAAAAGAAAATGCCCATCTAGCATGGTGTGTAGCAAAAAAAAAGATACGTCCAAACTGCAACGGTGTAGCACTTTAAACACGACCACGTAGCAAAAACCAATTTTATATGCAACAAATTCCATTTTAGCTGTAGTAAAAGTCAGAAAGCAGCATAAATCATCGTCATTTTGCTCCTGCTTACACAACAAAAGCTATACACACATGTATCAAATCACAAAATCATATGCAACATCGACAAAAATCTCCAAAATCTGATCTTCACCATGGACCATGGAGGCACCGGCTGCATCGACTCGAGCTTGTCAGCGTGAAATCTAACGCGCCAGAGATCCATTGAAGCCAGATCGAGTGAATCCCCTCACCCATCCACTCACACGACATCATCTTCTTCGGACTCAATGTCGTATGATAAGCTTGTCATCCATGGCGGCCATGCAAGATTGCCTCCGGCGAGCCCATGCCATGGAGCCACCCATGGAGGCACGTGGGGGAGGGTGGAGGTGGTCATCGGTGAAGGGCATCGCTTGAGAGGTTCCATCTGTCGCTTCCATGGCAGAGTTCGTCGCCTTCTCCGGCATGGCGGCATGTGGGAAGGTCACCGTCCAGATCTTCTTCGACCCGGGGGGCAAGGCTGGACGGGACGACAGTTAGAAGAGCATGGCGGCGGGCGTGCGCGGCAGCGTGTGGAGTTGTACTCCCGTGTAGGTCGCATGTCCGTGTAAGGAGGGAGAAACATGCGGGCTGCCGGCCCGAGCAAAATGGCCCACTACTTCTACCCCCGGTGGAGTAACATCGTTTGTTCCGTACATGCATTGCAGAGATGATTCTGGGGAATGGGAGCAAAACCCTACACGTGCATCATGTCTCCACTCTGTTCTCTTCTTATATTCTATTTCTTTCTCTCTCTTTTATACTCTTTTATTATTATTTTCTTTTTTCTTTGAGATACACAGTACAAACGCAGACGCTTGCATACACGCACGTACAGACATCCCTATGCCCGCACACACGCCAATCCTACCCATATGAGCACCTCCGAGAGACTGGTCTGGCATATCTTGAGGTTTGATGAAGTCACTGGCACGTCACCTACCACTGAAAGCATGGCGCCGGTTAAATCCTGAAAATCCAGCTAAATGCGAGCACCCATGCTAAGTGTAGGACTTAAACCTGGGTGGACTGGTTCCACCACAAGGAACAAAACAAGTTGAGCTAGACTCACTTCGCTCTTTTATTTTCTGTTGTGATTGTTATTTTAAAATTGTTTTCATTTTGGTCACATTTTCATATTTGTTTTCAAGTTTCTTCTTCATTCTCTTAATTATTCTTTTGTATGATCCAATTATTATTCCTCTTATACTCGTGTTTTTTTTAAGGAAAGCGGTGGGGAAAGCCCCACAACGAGTTTTTTTATAACAATAAGAACACAAATTCGCACTTGAATCTGTGTGGCTGCGTTGTACATCCACTCCACTAGCCAAGTGAGCTGGGCTCACTTCTTCTCTTATACTCGTGTTCGTTCGATGTTCATTAAAATTTTGTTCCATTGGATATATTCATCTTCTGTTTATAGTCTCTATACGTTTTGTGGATGTCAAACTTTTGTTCCACTTGGTTTAATTCACGTTTCACGGTCACTAAACTTTTGTTCCTCGTGTATTTTTTTTGTTTTACATGTAGTTGTGATTTGTTCCACTTGGTTTAATTATGTTATTTTCCCTGTCTAGACACGATTTATTCCTCATACTATTTTTTTGCGTGTAGACACGATTTGTTACTCACGACACCATTTATCGTTCCCGTGTAGACATGATTTGTTCCTCATGCAGTATCTTTTTAGTTCCCGTCAAAACATGATTTGTTTCACAAACAGTATTTTTGTTCTCGTGTAGACATGATTTGCTCCTCACACGTACAAACATCACTATGACGCACACACGCAAATCCTACCCATATGAGCACCTCCGAGAGACTGGTCTGGCATATTTTGAGGTTTGATGAAGTCACCACGGGCGTCTCGCTGTTGACGGGGACGGGCACGTCACCTACCACTGAAAGCATAGCACCGGTTAAATTCTAAAAATCCAGCTAAATGCGAGCACCCATGCGAAGTCTGGGACTTGAACCTGGGTGGGCTGGTTCCACCACAAGGAACAAAACAAGTTGAGCTAGACTCACTTCGCTCTTTTATTTTCTTTTGTGTTTGTTATATTAAAAGTGTTTTCATTTTGGTCACATTTTCATATTTGTTTTCAAGTTTCTTCTTCATTCTCTTAATTATTCTTTTGTATGATCCAATTATTATTCCTCTTATACTCGTGTTTTTTTAAAGGAAAGCGGTGGGGAAAGCCCCACAACGAGTTTTTTTAAAACAATAAGAACACAAATTCGCACTTGAATCTGTGTGGTTGGGTTGTACATCCACTCCACTAGCCAATTGAGCTGGGCTCACTTCTTCTCTTATACTCGTGTTCGTTCGACGTTCATTAAAATTTTGTTCCATTATGCTTTTATGCCCCCGCGTCGTCTCCTCTGAGACGACTCGGGAGGAACCACCATGCTCCCACCACCACCACCCTCCTCCCTCTTCCACCCCCTCGCCGCCGACCGGATGAGGCCTGCCGGGCACAACCCTGGGCGGCGGACGGCGGCGGTGAGGTGTTGTTTCGTCCTTGCGGAGCTCGCGGCGCGGCTCGGCAGGGGCAGAGCAGCTTTGCGGGCGCGGCGGGCACGATGCGGCAGGTGTCGGCGGGCGTGGGAGCGCGAGTAGGCGGCGCTCGCGTGGGGCTGGCTGCGCGGCGATGGGCTCGGCGGGCCCGATTTGGGCCCGCCGGGCCCGAGCTCGGGAGCGCGCCTGCTGTGCTCGGGGGCGTCTTTGCTCGCTCGGGCGCGCGCCAGTTCATGTGGAGCGCGGTGGCGGTCGCTCTGGTGCGGGACATCGGGGGCGGATGGCTGCGAGGAAGCGGCGACGCCCTTTGTGGCTTTGGGTGCCGCGCGAGGACCTCGGCGTTGGTGGAGCTCGGTGGACGGCAACAGGGCCCATGCCGTCTTGATACTCCCAGCTTTCATGGTCGAGTCAAGATCCGGGGGAAATCCCTGCACATCTTTCGGAGTGTGCCGGCGACGGTGGCGCCTTTGTGGCGTCGTTCTCCTTCTTGTTAGCGTCGTCGAGGCGATTGATTCGTTCCACCGCGTTTGGTGTCAAGATCTTCGGGTGAAAACCTAAGCTCCTTTGGAGTGGGCGGCGGTGACGCACACGTCACTACCTTGTTGGAGGCGTCGCCTTGAAGCTCTTGGTCCTCGCGATGCGCTGGCTTCGCGACGGCTGGGCGGGCAGTGCTGTTGTCAGGGGAGCGGATGACCGGGGTGGCGGCCCCGGACGGTGGCGGTACGTCGATACGGCGGTCTCGGTCTCCCTCGCTACGATGGTTCCATGAGGCGGAGCCGTTGTCTAGCGAGGGTCAGGTGGTGACCTAGATGAAGACTGCATGGGTAGAGGGTTCGTCGACCTGACTGGATCACCTTCGGGCAATGCGAAGGCCGATCTGGTTGCTTCTCCGGGGCGGCGGCCCCAGACCATGGTGGTTTTGGTGGCAACCTAGATAAAGACTGTGAGGGCAGAGGGTTCGTCGACCATGACTGGATCGCTTTCGGGCAATGCGAAGGTTGATCTGGTTGTTACGTCGGGGCGGCGGCCCCGGAGCGGATGGTGTGTGTTGTGGCGTTTGTCGACTTGGGTCGTGTGGGCGACGGGTCGCTTCGTTTGTGTTATTCTTTTTGTATAGATTGTATGGTTTTTGGACCCGGTTTTTCTTATAAACTGGGTCAACTCTTTCTATCTATTCGGGCGGTGGATACGACCACCTTATACCTTAAAAAAAATGTTCCGTTGGATATATTCATCTTCTGTTTATAGTCTCTATACGTTTTGTGGATGTCAAACTTTTGTTCCACTTGGTTTAATTCATGTTTCACGGTCACCAAACTTTTGTTCCTCGTGTATTTTTTTTTACATGTAATTGTGATTTGTTCCGCTTGGTTTAATTATGTTATTTTCCCTGTCTAGACACGATTTATTCCTCATACTATTTTTTTGCGTGTAGACACGATTTGTTACTCACGACACCATTTATCGTTCCCGTGTAGACATAATTTGTTCCTCATGCACTATCTTTTTAGTTCCCGTCAAAACATGATTTGTTTCACAAACAGTATTTTTGTTCTCGTGTAGACATGATTTGCTCCTCGCACACTATTTTTCTGTTCGCGTGTAGACATGATTTGTATGCGTGCATGGAAACTGATGTGTCGCTCACCGTTAATTCAGGTCACCGGCGGGAGATCTCAAAAAAAAAAGGTCACCGGCGGGGAACGAACGCGGGAAACAGAGGCAGGAAGAGGTGGGGGGAAACAATTGTTTCTCATTCGCGTCTCAATCACAGCTTGGCGTGGCCTGTGCATCGGAGTCCGACGTGGCGTCGTGCTATGTTTCGTCTGGCGCAGCACATGAACTCTTGAAGCGGAGTGCGTGGGTTGGGCATGTCGGATAATAAGTTACGCCGCATTGGACACAAACAAAATTGGGCTTCGCGAGTGTGAGCCGTCGTTGGGAAAGGGACATTGACGCCTTCCTCTTAGAGCAGGGGGTGGCCACCGCATGAAAACGACGGAGGAGTAAGCGCCGCACCCGACGGACTGATGCACCAAATTTTGTAACTAGAGCAGGGTAGCGACGCATTTAGGATTCCACTATGTGTAAAAATTGTTATCTTTTGCTGCGGATGATGAAGAATTAATGATGATCATGTTTTGTTTGTTCCGTGAGTGCTAAAATTTGAAATTTATAATTAAATTTTACTATTTCTGCTCCGCGTGATGTGTTTTTGCCACGGCCCCTACTCGATGCGGCCGTGTTGTACCCGGCGCCCACCCCACCGTGTCCAGACCCGCAAGTACAGTTCCAAAACAATAATTGTTCATTTAAGTTGTACACATGGACCGTGTTAAAAGTGACGGCGTTTTGACCAAGTTTCTTTAATGGCTGACCAGCACGTCCCACCAAATTCCCCGCGTACCGTCCGTTTTATTGGTTGGTTTGTGAGAGTACAGCTGCCCGGTCTAACTTAACGAGTAGCTTTCTGTTGGCGATATTTTAAAAAAATAACTTAGATGAACAATCTCTTCTTTTTAAATCCTCAGAGGCTAGTTGTTCCTTTTGATTTTTTATATCTCCTCTACCGACTGGCAACTTCTACAACAGCAATATACTGTAGAAGAGAAAGGGAAGTGCACGGGAGGCTTTTTGTTTGCAATTTAAACGCGGCGAGGGAGTTTTTCTTCGTAGAGAAGAGATCAGAGAGGTCGCCCCTCTCACGACCTGTCGACCCCCTCCTAGTCGAATCGCACAAACGAAAAACCAAAAGCAAAGCAAAGCAGCAGCAGCGCGCCGCCGAAAGGGGATGGACGCCGCCGCGCAGGAGGAGAAGAAGGCCGCTGCGGCGAGGAAGAAGAAGCGGTGGGGCGCCGACGGCGACGAGGAGGAGGACGCGCGCGGGCCGCCGGCGGCTGCGGCGCCGCGCCAGGACGGCGGCGGGAAGGACGCGGCGCTGGCGGAGTGCGCCGTCTCGTGCTGCCTCTTCTGCGCGTGCCTGCCGGTGGCCGTGCTCTGCTGCGTGGCGCGCGCGCCCGTCCGCGCCGCGCGCCGTTGCTGGCGGCTCAGAAGAAGAAGAAGAAGGCGGCCCGCGCGGCGCCTCGCGCCCGGCGGGTCGTCGTCCTTCTCCGACGCCGAGCTTGGGGACTTCAGTCAGGGACGGCGGCGGGCAATGGCGGACGATGAGGACGACGACAGATCGCGGTCGCCGCCGGCGCCTCCGCAGCAACCACCCCCTCGCAATCAGAGGAGATAATCATCATAGATGGCAGTGAGTTAGTTAGGATTTTTTCCAGTTTTGCTGTACCCTGCCAAGTAGGATGGTGAAGAGCCGTTTCGATCTACTGTAATTTGTTTCCTCTTCCTCGCTCTGTCCCCTTCGGTTAGCTCATGCCGATGATGAGCCAGAGATTTTAGCGAAGAAGCAACCCCAGGTTGCTGCACTCAACGGCACGGCAGCACGATGCCTTGTTGTTGGATTGTTAACACGCAGATACAGCTGCATTATTATCGTTTTGATAGGTTGCAGATTTTTGCACAAACTGCTTCACTGTTGGAGAAAAATGATCCGTTACATTACAGGTCGTCAGTTACCAGTCAAACCTACGTGCACTTATTAATTCAGTCTCTGACTGAGGGCCACTGTAAGTATTACGGTGCTGGTCAGAAAGACACGGCGCACGGTTTAACAATACACTATTTGTGTGCTGCCAATCTCCACCTGAACTTCGATCAGGAGGCTACAGTCATTAAAAACACCAACGGCCTGCCGAAAGGTACCTCCCGGAATCTAATGATCTAGTGTCATGTGGCAGTGGCTAACTTTGCAGCATTGGCGCACGACGCCGACATGTAGAACCGAGTGGAGCTCAGGCCGTTGCGGTCTATGTCATCACGTGAGAACGATCCGAGACCAAGAGGAGCCGCCGTCCAAACGCCCAATGGAAAAGGAGCAGCGAATCGGCGATAATCAAATATTTTGTTGCGAGAGGCAGACACGCAGACGCGGTCGCTTTCGGGTTTTTGCCTACGAGAGTGGAGATGACGCGGCCGGGTAGCGATGACGAGATTCCTTGGTTCGTTCGGGTGGGCGAGGACGAAGATGGGGAGACCACCGGTCACAGGGAGGTGGAATGGTGGATACCTTCTCCCTCCCTCCCCACCATTACAGATTTCTTCATGACTATACAATGCAAATATCGAGGGCTCATAGCATCATGATTCTTTTCTTTTTCAAAAGAATGTTTCTCATCGAATTGCACAACTGACTACAAAGCAGATTAACAAACATTCCCGCACAAGATTCCTTTTTTTTATTTTTTCGAAAAAATAAAGTGGTCCATCACGTAGGATGTTGCACAGAACATATACCTCTTCCTTTTCCAGGGCATGTAAACATACATATACCCATCCTTGCGTACACCTCCACAAAAGACATGGGTTCCACAACAAGAATCTTTGCAAAAAAATATTCTAAAGCCACATACAAATATATCAGCACCAAACGTGTCTGTGTTGCGAAATGAATCTATCGTTTAGGATAAGAAATACATAGCACGTGTAACAAATTATATATAAGAAGCAAAACTTGACGGTGTCATGGAAGGAATACAGGAGCAATGATACTTCCAAATGGGTCTATTGTACATGTGGTTAAAACAACAGAGGAATTTTAAAAAACACATCAGATTGGACTATGATCTGAACCTACAACAGTCTTTAACCCTTACACATTAAAACAGTGATGATGACTTCTAATATTGTACAGCTGAAGTCAGAGAAAATATGGGACGGCAGTCCTTGGGCCACGCATCTGGTTGTTCTCCTCTGTCTCTGTAAAGAACTTAACCTCTCTTTCCTGACGATTCAACAAACAAACCGAATATAACAGAATCAGCTACTCATAACTATAAGAGATTGACAAATAGGTTAGGAAACTAAAGCAAATCTTTTGGTTTCAGCTTCGGTTCCAACTGAAGCTTTCTTCCTGTTAGTAGCCACTAGTTTTGTTCCATATTTAAGGTCTGACCCAAGTGATCCAGGTATCACTACCAAGTACACTTCCTATACAAAGGACTGACTCAAAACCCGGTTGGGCTGTACGATATTGGGAACATCGATGAACAAAACATTATCCAGAAATTTTGACCACAGCACTGGTTTCCTAATACAGTGTTTCATCCCTGTGTTGCCGAATCACACCATCAACCCAAGAAATAATGAACAATATACGCGCACTAGAATAAATGTGTAATAATTAATAAGACTTAACATTGAGTTAAAATAATAGGAATATTACACCATGCTCTCATCAGAGATACATACCATGTTGTCACTGAAGCTTAGTATAGAAGCAACATTGCCACATCTGTAGCAATAATTAGGTGCAGACCACACCTGCACAAAATTTCCAAATGGTATATGAGCATCGTTAAGATGGGTCTAGTGATTAAATATATAACTTGCTAGAGAAAGTTGTTATGGTTATCTGGATTGATAGTGTGTATGTACACAAAAACTCACAGTTACAAGACCCTTGTCCTGAAACATGTACTTCAAGCCTTCCTGGACCAACTGGTGAGCCCGGCAAACTAGATCAAGATTGTTTACATGGTTGAACTGCACAGGATAAAACGACAGCATTTGTTAAGAGACAATGAAAAGGTGGTCTAGGATGATAAGATTCCATGCGCACCTCTGTTGTCACTCGTGATCCAAAAAGCCAACCCGCTCCACGCGGACTAACAGCCCATGTCTCTATCTCTTCAGGGTCACTCCACATGAGATCACAGAAAGGACCTTCGTGGGGAATTTCACAATTCCGATCAATTGTCCGTATCTGGTGACAAACTTATATTTCATCAGATTATTGCCTGGCAACACCTCTTAAATTTACATCAGAACAGCAGTAAACACTTAAGAACAAATCAGCCACGGCATGCATCTTTCAGATTATGAGCCTAACTCTGCAAATGCTATGGACCAACAACAAGAAAGAAGTACAACAGAATCCAACTGAAAAAAGGAACCTAAAATCCAAATCACTGAAATAATGTATGATACGAGACAAAAAAATCTCAAATGGTGAATACTAGCGCCAGATGCCTATCTGCCCCTGCATGTGCCAAGGTGAGGTTTAGATTATCTACTAATCGACTAAAGATATATCCGGAAACTCTTGAACTGGAACCAGGCAATAAAATTGTTGTATAAACAAGGTGTAGTACGTCTATAATTTTATATGAATCAACCACTAGTTATTCTGTAAACCAGGCGTAATATGTTTCTACATTTTACATTTGTTGGAAAAATATCACGAAAATTAAAATGTACAAATCACACTCTAGGCAAGTTCCATGAGTCTTGGCTGAATGATGCTAAGAATAAGTTAAGGAAGAAAAGAAGTACAACTAACCTGGTCAATAGTACGGACATCAGGAGAAAGACCGCCGTGAACACATAGGACCTGAATTTTGACCATATATGATTGAGCACAGAGTATGAAATCATGATCTATAAACTGTCTACTAGGAGGAACTTACTGTGCCATTTATGATTGCTGAAAGAGTAAGGTAATCGAAAACATCGGTGCAATACCGCCATGCATTGGCGTTCCCATACTTTCTCTGACACTCGTCATAGAAACCATATACCTACAGAATAGTACCACTATGTAAATATGCCTGACTGATAAGTAGTGAATCATGGATATTGACCTATTTGTGGTACAGTACAACACTAGACACATTGAAGTCAAATTCTAGTTCTAGTAGCCACACAAAAAATCCATGTATAATAGAGACTGTTTGACTGGCCAAACAAACCATTAGCACAACTACATAGGTTTCTTAAATTAGGAACACGAGACCTTAGATAAAATCATCAGTTTAGTACCTGGATTGGATTACTTACAAAAAGGTGTTCTAATTTTATCCAAATTTAAGAATGAATCAACATGTACTGCTTTTAAATGCAGGATGCATCATAGAGTGTGTGCTGCATGTGTGAGCTGGTCAGGTATGACAGTTAGTTGCAGCAGAAGTAACTCAAATCCCAAATGATCAACTTAGAAAAAGGATATAATCATTCTCCATACCAGAACATACCTGTGTCAGCTGCCTACTTTCATGATTCCCACGCAGAAGAGTTATGTGGGCCGGATACCTAATATCAGTAGATAATGCATCGACAAGAGTTACCATATATGGTGACCCTTGGGGGAAATGTAAACAAGAATTCTTACAAGGAAGCAACAAACACTAAACAACAATAACAGAGAGTAGGTATGTTCATTGTTTCACTGATTGAGAGTGGCATAGTTCATCATAAAAATTGTGAGAGACAATTTTTTTATTCAGTTTTCCAGTTAGTAAGAAACATGAAGGAGCTTCAACTACAAATTTCAGCCAGCATGGATCATGTTAGCCTAGAAAAGCCTGCTGTCCAAACTCAAAGCCACAGTTTGATGTCACAGTGCATGGTCATCTCAGTCTAACTCAGCTCAAGCCCTGTTCTTTGCATGATGGTATCAGCTAAGTGATTCACAGGGTGAGCTTCGAGCTCCTGTCAATTTTGATCAGTATAGATAGGAATTTGAAATCGCTCAGATCAGTCCAAGTTTACAAGCCGAATCAAAAGCTCAAACAAACCAAAAACCAAAGTCGGCATGGGGCAGCTAACACCGAAAATGAAAAGCTCCAGGACCATCTGAACAGCGACATTGGGGAGGACATGGTGGCCGGCTACGAAGCACGGATACGGCAAAAACTGCCGAACTGCCGTTCTGATACGGCGGGATACGGGGATACATCGGGATACGGCGGGATACACGAGTTCTGCTGTATCCCAGAAATTCGAATTAAAAAAAAAGAAAAGAATACAGGGACACGGAGGGATACGGCGGCGGCGCATCTCTAGGCGGCGGAGACGGCGTCGATGTGGGCTCTTGCTGCTGCTCGATCGGGACCTCGCCTGAGTCGCCCTCGCTCGCCTCCAGATCGACGGAACCCATGGCTGGGAGCGGTCCGGAGCGGCAGCGCAGCCGCGCAGGTGGCGTCAGCGTCGGGGGCTTGGCGGCAGCGGAGCCTCGGGCAGCAGCGCAGGGGCCAGGGGAGCGCGCAGGAGATGCGGGAGGGAGAGGAAGTTGCGGGAGGAAGAGCGCAGCAGCGCACGGGCCAGCGAGAGGGAAGTTAGGGTATCATGTCTGTGGAGTGGGCTGTGGGCCTTGTGTGGAGTGGGCTGTGGGCATTTTCTGTTCTTTTTCTCATTAAATTTTTCTGTCTTGACTATATTACATGGCATAATTTATTTTATTTTATATATACTCACCGTATCCCCGAATGGCTGTTTTTGGAAAATGCCGTATCCCGTATCCCCGTATCCGTATCCCCGTCTTTCCGTCCCCGTGTCCGTGCTTCTTAGGTGGCCGGGGCTTCATTTTACGAAATTGGCGGCGTTTCAAAAAATTGCAGCTCCTCCTGTGTCGTGTGGACGAGTGGGGTTGCGTGAACAGGAAAGGGGGCGGGAGCAAACTTGGAGGCGGCAGCACCTTAAGACAAAGGCCGGTAGGAAAATCTGTGCAGCTCGATCGTACCATGGTAGGCAGCAGAGATAAGGGAATGAAGGTTGTAGTGCAGCACTTTGTTGGGCCGAGAGCCCAAAACAGCTAGCATCATCCCTTCCCTCCTATCTCTTTTCCCATTTGTGCTATGTGTTATGGTCTTCTGTGCTAATTGTTCCATGTTTGCAACATTAAGGTCACCTAAGGAATTCCTAGTGATACTATGGTAACTTATGTATCATTATCATGTGTTATTATTATAAAGGTATGAAAAATGACAATAAAGTTTATACTCACAAAACAGAGAAAAGGCTGCAGACGCTATAAAGTTTGTAGCTTTGAAATGGACAAAGAGACGATTCACGATTGGCGAACAGAAAACTGACCAAATACCTTGCTTTGAGTAGCAAAAGGATGGTGAAAACCTCCAGACTGTTGAAGCCACGGTCCACAAAATCACCCTACAACTCAAACAAAGCGCAGTTCAGCGACATAAGAACAGCAGAGATTTTGCTTAACCAATCATAGGTCACAATAGAAGGGGGCTGGGGGGAAGCCACACCATGAATATATAGTTGGTGTCAGGCACATGTCCTCCGGTGGCGAAGAGCTTCATAAGGTCATGGAACTGGCCGTGGATGTCGCCGCACACCGTCACGGGGCTGTTCACCGGCTGCACGTTGGACTCCTCGATGAGTATCTCCTTCACCTGGATGATCGGCGAACGGTTACACATAGGCATACAAATACAAAGCACGTCCACGGAATACAGACGGTTGACTCCAATCGTTCGGCAGGCAGCAAAAAAAACAAGTAATTTTCCTACGTCTACCCTGCTACCAGTAATAATAAGAACCTTAACACAACAACGCCTTGACCCGCGGGTACACGGCGCGGCGCGAAGAAAACCCTAGCGGGAGTAATAGGGCGAGGAAGCTCACGTATTCGCAGAGGGTCTGGAGCTCGTGCTCGGCGAGGTGCTGGCCCTCCTTGACCTTGGAGATCCACAGATCCAAATCCATCGGGAGCTATAGAGGCGGCGGCAGACCGGCGGTGGGGGTATTCAGGGCGGGGACGCGGATTGTAGGGGGGCGAGAGGAGGAGGTCGATCCCCTCTTGGTTCCTGGTGCGGATATTTGTTTCGCCTTCCTCGATCGCGGCTGGGGCGAGAGACAGAGGGGAGAGGAAAAGGAAAATAAAGTTGTGATTTGCGCCGGGCTTTGGGAAGAAATCGAGGCTGCCTCGCAAGCACGAGACGGGAACGGGTATGCAAATTGCATTGCACGGGCGGCTCAGATTGGGTGGTGCAGCCGCGGCGTGAGTGTGCGTACGTGTGTTTATACTTTCTATCCTTTGGGATTTAATTAAATTTGGGTTGATTTTTCTTTATGACGTACTCTACTATTTTTAATTAAATTTGGGTTGATTTTTCTTTATGACATACTCTACTATTTTTATTCCTGAAGTAAAGTAAAGATGTAGGAATTAAGTTGTCATGTTTCCTAAACTCCTGCGGGAATCAAAACCACAAGCAATTTTTCAAAGTGTCATTTGGATGAAACACACAAATTGCAGACATAGGAAGATTATGACCTCATGTTTGGTTTCCTTCAAAATTTCTATGGAATAGTCTATCCCATAGAAATTTTAAAGGAATTCAAGTTTCCTATTCCTTTGTTCCAAACAGCATCATAGGAAATTTTTCGGTAAGATTCATGTCCTCCAAAATTCCTATGTCCCAAACAGGGTCTAAAACATGAAGAACATCGCCAAAACCATATATGTATATAGACAGTGCAACCAAAATCCTACTTATAATTTGAGCGTAGACTTGTAAAGATTTGAATTGGTCATTGTTCAATTCACTCCTTTTACAATCTTCCTTGTGTTTTCAGCACCCAAGTTGACTAGCCCAAACAGACTAGCATGGCAGCAATCAACCATATCCATGTTCTCCTACTTGTGTCTCCCTCTCTCAATCTCTTCCTCCTGCGCACCCCATCAGGTATCTCTCTCTGTTCAGAATTTAAATCCATTAGGTTTCGTTTGGTATGCGCGGGTGGGCTAGGATTTGAGGGCGGGTGGGCTAGGATTTGAGGGGGAAATCCGCTAGTGGGTAACAATCACCAGAATTCCCTAATGACATGTTTGGTTCACCGGGGTGGGGTTGTACCAACCCAGTCGAACCCCTTCAAACCCTCCCAATCCAAGCGTGTTTAACGCCTCCAGCGAGGGGTCAGGGAACGAACTGACGAGCTGATCGATAGGGAAAACTGAGGATCGAGTGAGGACACGGGATTCACCCGATCCACATAAATCCCCGATCGCTTTGGGGCTGGAAAACCCTCTACACCAAACAAGGCCTTAGTGGCTATCTCTATTTGAACCAAAGTCATTTAATCTTGAGATCAAACAATAATATCCCAGATTATCAAGGTTTGTGCCGTCTATAGACCACCTTTCAATTCGCTTTGCACGTGATGGTAGATGCGTTCTTTTTCCAGAGCCCATAATATATGAGGGAAAGGATCAAAGTGAATTAGAATTCACGACATAACTTGAACAATATTTGTTTCACCTTGTTTCTTGTGGCTCCTTATAATTTGCTTCGCGCCACAAGAAACTGGAAGCTACTTCAGTGATTCGCGTGTAATCTGGCTGTTACGCTAACAGTGAAAGGCGCATTATGCCAAATAAAAAGGGCATCATAACAAAACCATGTCCCGGCAAAGAAAATCACTCTCCACAGGTTCCTGGCCTTCGGCGGATGCCATAGAACAGAACCCTCAAGTGTAGCGTTTCTTAAACAGCTGATGCCTCTTAGCTGGGTCCTTCTTCTTCGCTTTTCCCTTCCCAGTGCTGGAAGAAAAAGACAAATACCTTGCATGTAAGCATTCAGCACACAAACCACAATGAAATCACAGCATAGAGGCGAAAAAGTAATGGAAGTGGAGCGAGACAGCACTTGTACTCCATGTAGACCATTCCACCCGCTCCGGAGAAGGTGCTCATTAATCCAGCAGAGCGCCGAGCCTTCAGGAGAGCCTTCCCATCAGAATCCTCTTCCAAGTGCTCAATACCAATCATGTCATCCCCTGCGTTCAACACCTGTGTCAAGTAGCGCAGTCATAAATTGCAGTCAGAAACAGGCAGCAAGAAACCGACAAATAACGGGTATAGAAAACACGCACTTTGCCTAAGAGGTCAAGCTGTTCATCGAGCGTGTGAAAGCTTAGGTTAGGTCCTTCTTCAGGTGGCGGCAAGCTAGTGATCACCTGGAAGATATCATTTTTCATCACTAAACACAAAGTGCCAAAAAAAGGCAATATCAACACATAAATGCCTGAGAATAAACCTTGAAGCTGTATCCCTGGTCGATAAGGAACTGTTGCCTTTTTGTTGAGTAGTACATTTCCTGCACCAGTGCAAAAAATGTCATGCTAAAGTTAATCTACATTATCACTGCTGGCGATCTCCAAACAGGAGGATAATGCTAAATCAAAACAGATACAATAAAAACTAGTGCGATCCACCTGAGTGTCAGTTGATACAAGAGAGTAGAAAAATGCATTGTATTCTTCTTTTCCACCTGCCATCCTATCTTGATGCTTACCCTGCAATCAGTGGCAGTGCCACAGAGAACACTTGTTTGAAATTGTAGTTCGAGATCCAAAATATATATCAGAAACTATATGTAGATCACTTCGATCTGATGGGTCACATTATATGTGATTCAATGACACAACTAGCATCCAGACTATTGAAACTCCTTACATGACCACCTCAAAAGCAAGAGTTGGAATAGTGATAGTTTAGTTCCAATGTTCCATTAACAAAATTTTAGAAATAAATTTCAACATACAAACTGTCACGGATTCAAATAAAAATTCCAAGGAAGTTTAAAGACAGTGAAATAAATGGTACGTTAAAGATAAAATAGTTTTCCTTGTGCCATAACGATTTTGGTTTGAGATTTTCATTCCTTACATCAAATTTCAGCATTTGATGTACGTATTTGAGATGAGTTATCAAGAACATAAAATTTCATGCTTAATTTTGAATATAAAGAGATGCAATACAGCAATTGCAACCAGTGTCTATGCAGCAACCACAAGCTTCAATCCACACTACCTTTGCCCTAAGAATACGTCCCAACCGTTGAGCTTCTTGACGCCGAGAACCAGCGTGAGATGATATTTGTATGATAACATTTGCTTCTGGGATATCAATTGAGTTGTCACCCACCTAAAATAACAGCACATATGTCGTTAAGGTTGCCAATGTTAGTGGCTTTGAAATAAATAAGAGAATTAAAATAATCACACCTTAGAGAGGAAAACAGTGTTGACTTCTGGGCTATTCTTGAATTGATACAGGATCCGTGTCCTCTCAGCATGGCTGAAAGGCGCAGAGCTATATAAGTACAAAACTAATGGCCCATGAGTAGTTGTATAAGCCGAGAGGTTACCTTGTGGCACCATAAATCATTGGTTTACGGAGCTTCATTGCATACGCAGTTAGTGCAAATAAATTATCAGCAAACACAATAATCTTATCCCCTCGTTGTTGCTCATGGAATCGAATTAGAAATTCGCAAGCCCTGAACTTATTTGGATTCATCACATAGAGTACCTGGTAGATAATTGAGTCGATATGATGCAGTCGCCAATATGAATGAACAAATCTGAGGACTACGAAGGGAGTTCGGAAACAAGCACGCCAATTAAGTAGTCGTAAGTTTATGTGACATAAGCCACAGAGAACCATATTTTCTCTTAATCATTCCAATTTTAGGAAAAAAGGTACTTTCTTGTCAGGATTTAAGATGACAATACTGAACAAAGAGTCAAGTTGAGAAATGGAATTGATCATGAAAAAACAAAAAATAAGGTAGAAGCGAAAGCAATAATGGAAGTTTAAACATGCGTGCTTTATCTTTCAAAAAGTAAGGTTCAGACGTTGAATAAAAACTCGGTATGGACAGATGAGAAACCTCAATGAAGATTCACCTGCTTCTTTTTTGAATTTTCCTTTTTCAAATACTCGGCAAAGAACTCTTTGGTCATGGGACACCATACTTCTGCACATTGCACATTTGCAATAAATCCACCTTTTACTAAATCCAACCAGTTTGCTTCATACAGCTTTGGTCCAATTAGAAAATTCAGATCCGTAATACGTTCATCCTCTCTCACAAGTGTAGCTGCAATTATAATAATTTAAAATTACTTAGAACAATATGAAAGTGAATAGTGAAATCATATATAGGAATATATGATGAAACCAGACCAGTAAGACCAAGCTTGCAGTGAGACTTGGTAATGCTGATGACCTTTCTGAACATATGTGCAGGGACAACATGTACCTGAAGAAGCAAATGAGTAAAAAAATGGGCACTGTATGCTACTATGATTTGCAGTGCAAATGACACATCCAAGCCTAAACTATCAGAGAATAGAGATCCCACCTCATCCATAAGGAGCAAACCCCACTCCCTGCTTCGGATTTCTTCAATAATCTTCTCTGAGTCTTCAGACCGTTTGCCCCCGAATGCCACCATGTTATATGTAGTGACGACAACACCGGCCATTCCTCGAAATTTCTCCTTGTTATCTGACGTAAAACGGCTAATATGTTCATCTCTTATGGTTGACCAGAGCTTGAACTGGAATGCCCATTGATCAACAGAGACAGCATTTGTGGCCAAGCATAGACAGCTCTTTTTAATTCGACATGCTGCGGATACACCAACCAATGACTTTCCAGCACCACAAGGTAGCACGATAATGCCTGATCTTGCTCTACCTGTAAAATTATTCCACGAAGGAGAATAAGCACTTACTCTGCAGGTACACTGAACACCAAAAGTTCAAACTGAAAATTAACAATTAAGAAATGAACCCAAGGAATAAACTTCTAGCTAACAACCAGAGCAGGGATACTGTGCCTAACATTCCTACTTTTGTTCTTATTTCTTAGTAACACAGGTGTCCCAAATATTCCTAGTTCCCCTTCTTAGAAAACACAGGTTTCCAATTAGTTCCACAGCAAAAATGCATCTTCATAGAAAATAGAAGGCAGACTTTTTTATATGAAAATCAGTTAAGAGGCGACCACAGCAGGCTGTACTACCCATGAACAGGTCTACTGCAGCTATATTAAGATCATGTGACACGTTGGGCAGATTCTATATCTGTTTACAATCTGGTGGCAGATCAGCATACGTGTCATCTGATAAGCAACAATGTGCTTGTTTTGAAGCAACAATGTACTTATAAGAAACCCTGTCCAACCTCCTAAATATCAGCTAAGAACTTTGCATGACGGATAGGAAGACCACTTATTCCTTATTGATTGATCTCATCAGTCAAAATAGCATCACTGCTTATAGGATTTACTCGACTTTTGCCATGAGACCCAAAACTCTTTCTAACAATCAAATATTCAAATCTAACCACACCAACTACTAGAGATAAAATCCTAATTGTAGCTCAAATTCTCAAGATCATAGGTAGGCTAAGCAAACTATTAACGAGTATCGTATGTATCTGTTATGGTGCCACGCCATGACACTCTGTAGCCCTTTACCAAGTTTAATATACTGTTCTCCACACGTATATTGCATCCTGAACTTACCATTTCCAAACATCTTACTGAGACTCTTTTCTTGATATGGCCTTGGCCGTGCTTGAGGTTTTAACTCCATATCCAAATCTGGATTTACCTATAATCAAATGAAATGACAATATCAATACTAAATTGTGTAGTAAACGGTTCATCATCTGTCATGCTAGAAAGAAGCTGCGGAACTTTAAACAAAACTGTCGGTTGCCTATTCCTGTGACAAGTGAAATGTGTTGATTGGGTCTCAAATCTCCATAAGAAATAGCATACCATAATGTCCATACTACATACATAGTTTTTGTGCTAGAGATAACAATTAGCAGAGAACCAGATAAAGTGTTCTTCTCCATGAATATAAACAAACAATGTAAGTCATGCTAAAATGTTTGTGCACTACTTAAGCACTGCTATTACATTCATATTGGTTATTTAAGTCATATAAAGTCATATTTGATGTATCATAAAACTAGCTAACTAGTTCACTTGGACTGTCTGAGTTATTGTATATGTACAACAGAGGTAGTTGCTATTGCTACTAGCTCAGCAAACTACCAGATAAAAAATTGCTTCTGAAAATTGACACAGCACAAGGCCCGGACAAGTTCAACATGGCCATCTCACATCAAAACTTGCCTGCTTAATTTGGTTTTATCTTGTTCAGCATGGGTTAAATGCATGAAAAAGTACTTACTGTGTCATTTCTAAAATCATACTCCTCAAGCATGGGAAAGTTCAGTGCATTTGGCAAGCACCGTTGCTTTACATTCTCAACCTGTATGAGATTAAACAAGTATTAAACACCAGTCTCCGTAACTGAGGCTTCAAAAGTTCTGATCGAAGCGACACCATACATGGTCGGATCTAATTTCGAAAGAATGTGTTTCTTTGTCTTCAGTTGCAGCAGCCAATTCCATTCCATCTAACAAATCCTCATGTCCACTAACTATTTCCCCAGCTGTTTTGCTAACAGTGAACGAAGATGCTCCTAGGCAGTCCTGAAGGGACATCGAAATAGATTCATATAATGAGATATATCAAACAACCATCATGTGCAGCAGTTACATGAGAGTTCATACAGACAACATAAAAGCAGAAGATGGTGGGTAGGAAGTCATGAACATAAGACATGTACCAGCAGTGCAAATCGATAAGGACGTAATATTTATGCCACTCAAATGAAGTTCAACATTTATATAGAAGGAGATAATAGAACATTGATGGTATGGATAAGCACTTCCGTATGATGCAAAGTTCTGTTCTATCTGACACTAGTTGTGTTCAAAGAAAATTATATTCGAGTGAACAGATCAAAATACTAACATCGGGATCTTGTCGTGCTTTCGAAATTACATCATCATTCAGAAGGGTCTTCAAAACCTGGACACATGTGTCACACCTCAATTAACAAACGAGCAACAGTGAAATCAGAACTCTTTAGTTAAGGATGAATGATACAACCTCAGGGAATGGGGACTCCACAAAATATCGATTCTTCTTCAGAACAAGCTTTACTTTGCCATAATTGGCAGTTGACCCATGGATGAAATCAATTATTTCCCGAGGTAATTTAGTCTTGGAGAGCTTACTCAAGACACTAATGATAGTAGTTGTCTCGAGTCCAACCGAGACCGCGGCATACAACGAGTGAGGCGTTAGATTGTACTCATGCATAGATTCTGGCCTGCACAACCAAAGTGATATTTAGGTTTTCGATTAAAAAACCATTGGTTTGTACATTAACCTGGATAGAGTTAGGAAATTTAGGGGAATAAAAGTTGATCTATTTGACTACACCCTCCATTATGGAGTACCAGCATCATTTAGGTCAGATTCAATTGCATTTAAACTTAAATCCACTGCTGATATGTGCACTAAACAACGCCGAGGAAGTAAAGAGTTTCTTATCACATGAAGAAATAAAGAGTTTATCATCTCTATGAGTGCTCTATAACCCACCATTGCAGCATACAAACGTCCAGACACCGAATGGAAGAGTATTTCTCCAAAGCAACTAGGGCAAGTATATAAATCTTCTCTTTTGACTCATACTCGGTATGTTAACATGGTGCACCCTACGCAGGTCAAGTTTTTGTACTTTCTAGTGTGGGGTATTAAAACCAATCAAACGATTTAACTGCAAGAAATTCATGGTTCGATTGAGCATCATTTGGTTTCCCAAATAAAATAAAAAACAGCATCCAGACCGAACCTATTTGAATCAGATCAAATGATTGATGCATTGCCTCATCGGACTTTATACAGTGCATAGTCTTGCTAATGTATGGCGAAATAAGATTAACTGGGCATACCAGAAATGACCTTCCTACCACCACTCCATGCTAACTTGCCAGAAAAAAGAACTACTCCCTCCGTCCCACAATATAAGATGTTTTGGCAAGCTGTTCTAGCTTACCAAAGCGTCTTATACTGTGGGACTGAGGGAGTAGTCGTTTGATACAACTGTGGCCATATGCGGTTGGTTGAGATTCGGAGGCGGGGGTGACTGAAGCTGACCTGCATACAGGTTCGGCGATCGCGATGAGGAAATCGTACGCCTGCTTGTAAAGAGGCGAGAAGGTCTCGAGGAAGATGCGGCCGTCTGCGCACGCCCATAGCGGCCGGTTTACGTGATCCGGCTTCAGCTCCAGCTTGGTGAAGTCCCTCTTCTTAACCTCTTCATCCCCTGCAACGAATCCAAGTTCCCCCAAATCCCCAATCAATCAAGAGGCAGAAACCACACCGATTCGCGAAAGGTCGGTGGATTTTAGGAGGAATCATGCGCGGGGTACCGTCGCGGGCATCGTCATCGAAGTCATCGGCGTAGTTCATCTCGGCGGTCTCGTCGACCAGGGCCGCCTTGGACGGCGCCGAGGACTTGTACCGCTTGGGCGCGCGGGCGCGATCGCCTGTGGAGGAGAGAGGGGAGGGGTATCACAGGGTGTGTGACACAGAGGAGGATACTGGTCGGGTTTAGGGTTTCCGCCTCACCGTCGCCGCCGGCCATGGCTGGGAGCGAGGAGGCGGTGGAGAGGTCGGTGCACGGACGAATCGAGTCGAGGAAGAGACGGCGAGAGTGGGATGCGATGTGCGGAACACCTATGGATGGGCTGTGGCACATTGGGCTTCAACAAATATAGGAGGAAAAGGTATAGTTTTCACCATCAAATGTCATAATTTGACTATTCATTATTTTGAATTTTAAATTTGGCTAATGTATACTTTAAAGTTTACCAAACCCTTTCAATGTGCACCCTGATTTTCGATCGATTTGGGTGGTTTCTGTGCTGACTAGACGACGACATGGCAATTACCTGGCGCAGCGCAACATGTGCCCCCACATGGCATCGTGTGTTGATCCGTTGATTTTTGTTTTTGCGAATAACTGATTTTTTTTTAATTCGTTGCGTTGACTTTCAGGATCCCACGATCTCCCTTCCTGACCGTGTCGGCGAGCACGGCCGCGAGCTCACCGGCGTCCCGTGGCACGCCGATCCCGCCTGCACACGCCCGCTCACCCCAGGTCCTCGAGCGACCGCGAGCTCACCTACGTCCGGTGGCATCTGGTACAACAGCCTCCTCGGACCACGCACCGTCGTCTGGGTGGCCGACCGCGAAACACCCGCCACCAAACCGACGCTGGCCTGGGCCAATGACTCCTCCACGCTCGTCCTCCGATGCCGAGCATGAAGGTTCCAGACAAGTTCCTGGTGTTGGGCGGCAACCGAAGCGCCGAGGAGTGCGCGGCGACCGGGCGACGTGCACGGCCAGGCATACGCGTACGCCAACCTGCAGAGCAGTAGCGCCAAGGGGGACGTCAGGCGGTGCTTCGTCTTGGTCGGGGACCTCGTCGACACCATGGTGGTCGGGCCGCAGTTTGCCACAGCCGTCGAGACACTCTACCTCCGCGTTCCATCGCTGCTTCTTCTGTAGGTACGAGAGATTGCTGACACCAATTCATTTGCCATTCTAGCATCCCCGTTGAATTTGAATTTCAAAAATCATACCGGCCAAATTGGTGTTTCATCAAACGTACTTGTGCCCTCTATTTGCATCTACAGGTACTAAAATTGCAGTGAAGATAGCACTGCCGGTGTTAGCAGGCATCCTGCTGCTGACATCCATTTTCTTTGTATGGTTCTGTCAGTTCAGAGGTGCAGTTCTATATTTTCTACCTTTTTTTCTTTTACACTCTATAAAAACATGTCTTTGTTCAATACTTCAGAAATGAAATGCTCACAAGTCACAGCATCAATTGTGCAGACAATGGAAGAAAACAGAGAGCCAGAAGAAGCTAATGTCGGGAAGGGCAAACCCTTCGACATACATACATCGGAGGAAAAAGTCCAAAACAAACCCTAAATTTATAGGCGTTAGCTAAACCGAACCTCAAACTTGCAATCCCTGAAATCGGCACTCCAAACTCTTGAATCCCGGTCTATTTAAAACCTTAGATCCTTTAGACTTAAATTTCGCTGATGTGGCAGGTCAAACCTAGAATGTTGGCTTGGTTCCACATGACAGATTCACACATACTCAGTCAATTTTTGTTCCGCTCGTCAAGGCGTTGACTCGCCGAATCTCACCGAGAAGCGCATGACGCTCTCTGCTGCACCTGCTCTGCTGGACACGCTCGCCATGGCGGTCTCTAGCATGGAGCCATGGACCGCATGGGACCGTTCTCTGCCTATGCAATGGGGATGCTCGCCGCCGTGTCCAGTCGCGACGACGTGGCCGCCAAGGTCAGACCCGCTCGTCGCGCTCGTGGACTAGCCAACTAGCTACTCATGCGTGCGCGCGCTCACGGGCCGGGCATGCAAGCTAGCTAGCCGAGGCGCGCTCATGCATGGTGCGCTCCTAGCTGCGCGTGGGCTGCTGCTCGCCGGCCGGAAAGGCATGCTAGCACCGTGCACAGACATACCAAATTCCTAGCCGCGGCGCGCTTGCGCGTGCTAGCTACCGGCCGCATGCTAGCTTGCTTGCTGCCTGCGCGCGCTCGCTGGCTGGACGTGCTAGCTATGCGGCGCATGGGCTGCCGGGCGCCGGTCATCTAGCTGTGCGTGCACACACTCTCCAGCCGGACGTGCTAGCTGTACGTGGGCTTTGTCGAAGTCACATTCCCATGCTCGCTCTCAGCCACGAGCGCTGGAACGCTGCTTCGTCGTCGGGAAGCTTCCTGTAATGCGCCGTGCGCGAAAGGTGTTTGACACAATGCCTAATCTCATTAACAGTTATCCTGACCGGGATTATTGATTCCCGGTGAGCCAAACACAACCAAGGTTTAAAATAGACCGGGATTCAAAAGTTCAGTGTGCTGATTTCAGGGATTCGAAGTTGAGGGTTCGATTTAGCTAACGCCTACAAGTTCAAGGTTTATTTTAGACTTTTTTCTACATCGGAGGAGACCACACTGAAGATCTTGAGTTCCCGTCCATACGGTTCGCCGACATCGTTGCCGCCACGGGCAACTTCTCTCCAAGACATGCATGATCGGGCGTGGAGGATTCCGCAATGTTTACAAGGTAGTACTAATTTCATGCACTTTGCAAATTCTAGGTCACCTCAAATCTATTGTTATCCCTGCCTAGCAAAAGCAATTCAGTCAGGATTAATAAACTTTCCGATAGCCGAGATACGTCGAGCGAAGGAGCATCCAACCCTAACCCTAGGCGCCGCCGCCGCCGGCGACCGGCCCGCGGCCCCCCGTCCGTCCTCCCTCCTCCCCCCCACCCTCTCCTCCCCTCGGTCTCGCGTCGCCCCCCGCGCGGGCGACCGAGACCACCCCCAGCCCGCCGCCTCCTCTCTCCTCATCTCCTTCCTCTCCCGGTCGCTGCCGGCGTGCACCGCCGGGCCGGGCCCGTGCGGTGCCGGCGGCGGCCGGCCGTTCTCTCCCCGGCACAGGGAGCCCGCGCGTGGTGGCGGCTCTCCTTGGCGGCGGTGCTCTTCGGACGGCGTTGGCGCGGCTCTGGCCGGGAGGCGGCGGCGCGACGGCGTCCCTGCGGTGTGGCGGGGCGGCGCTGCACAGCGGGACGGTGGTTACCAGCGGGGCAACGCCCCTGCCCTCGGCCCAGATCTGGGCCCTACGGGCCCCATCTGGGTTGGTCGTGGGGGCCTGGCTTGCGGTTGACCTCTCTACAGATGGAGATGGGGGTGCTCTTGCAGGGTTTCAGCAGCGACGATGCCGCACGTGTTGCGGCGTGGTTGAGCTTTACAGGCCCGTTTTGGGCACGGCCGTGATTGGGACAAGCAGGCGGCCGGACCAGATTGGGACTGGTATGCTCGATCGTGTTTGGTCGACTACCGTCGAGGCGGTGGAGGTTGTTCCCTCCCGCGCGATCGCATTCCCTGCTGACCCGGTGTCGAGCTTTCCCTCGCCTCCGTCTTGTGGTCGTTGTTCCGGTTGCTTTGGTGAGACAACGATGGCGACTTCATAACCGTGGTGGCGCAAGTTGGTGGGCGACGAGTCTGAGATGGCGTGGCTTCGTCCTTGCAAGGTGCCTATGTCTCGGATCGTTCGAGGGAGGTGGATAGGGTGTTAGCGGGAGAAATCCTTGTCGGCTCGCTCGACACTGACGCGGTGCCATCTCTAGGTGGCATGATCCCTTCTTGAAGGGCGTCGTGGCTTCTTCTCGTTCGCCTCCCTCAGTGTGCCGGGGGAAACCCTAAAACCAGTGTGCTGGTTTGGCCGGCAGCGCGAGCTTTCCTTCTTGAAGGTGCTGCTTGGTACTTGATGATTCGTGCTAGGAGCGTGGTGGTACATCTTCGGAGAGGGCGCAGCGGTTGCGGGTCACCTTAGTTTATTCGATCCGCCTTTATCTTCATTTTATTTTTGTTTTTTTCTTTCTTTGGACGTTTGTTTGCTGCTGCCCTAGCTGTGTGTGTGGTGTTGGGTTTGTAATGTTGGTGTTGCTTTATTTATAAAGCGGGACGAAATCCTGTTTCGAGAGAATAAACTTTCCCCGCACAATGCATGATCTGACTTCATTTGTCTCCTATATCATTCGACATGCAACATTGGACAGCGGTCAGGTGGTTGCTGTGAAGAGGCTGGGCAAAGATTCAGACCAAGGAGGAGAGGAGTTCAAGAACGAGGCCATCCTGATCGCCAAGCTGCAACAATGTGTTGGAACTTGGACCGTCTCCTCGGCTGCTGCACGGAGGGAACAGAGAAGCTGCTCATCTACGAGTACTTGCCCAACAAAGGCCTGGACGCCATCGTCTTCGGTATGCCTGCATGCCCATCACAGTTCAGAACTGAATTTTTATGCCCCAAGATTATTATTCTGAAGTTCCATAAACTTTTTGGTTGCAGACAGTGCGAGGAAATCTGTGCTAGACTGGTCGACGCGGCTGCGGATCATAAGGGCGTGGCGAGGGGCCTCCTCTACCTCCACCAGGACTCGAGGCTGACGGTGAATCGGTGAAACACAGAGACCTCAAGGCCAGCAACGTGCTGCTGGACACGCCGAGCTGAGGCCCAATATCGCCGACTTCGGCATGGCCAAGATCTTCTGCGACGACCAGGTGAACGCCAACACCAGTCGTGTCGTCGGAACATAGTGAGTACTATGATGCTCAATTTCTCTATGGAGATGGTTTTAGTTCATTAATCAGACGTTTGACAGAATTCTGAACTCAGTGGCTACATTGCTCCTTACTACTCGGCTAAGGGCGTGTTCTCCGTCAAGTCCCACAGCTTCGACATTCTGCTCCTGGAGATCGTGAGCTTCGTTTTCATCCAGGCATGGAACTTGTGGAGGGAAGGGCGGGCAGGCGAGCTGCTGGATCAATCCATGGCAGGACCTGTTCACCGGACGAGGCTCTGCTCTGCATGACTGCATCCACGTCGGCCTCCTGTCTCATGTCTTTCGTCGTGTCCATCCTAGAGAACGGAAGCGCATCAAGCGGGGGGGGGGGGGGGGGGGGGGGGGCGCGTCGGCCGCTCGGGAACAGAGGGTGGGGGAAGATAGTGGGGTTGGGTGTGGGGCTTGGGCTCGGCCGCTCAGGAACATAGGGTTTCCTCTTCTCTGTCAATGACGGGTGGGGCTAGAAACTAGGGTTCGTTTATGTCGGGTATGCGGGTTAGAGGGCTAGCACCCCGTACCCATCTCCGCTAGACCCGACATGTTTAGAATTTCCCTGTTAAGAACATCCGTGGTTTTTTTCTTCGTCAAACCCGCCTCATTTGATGCGGGTACCCGTCGGCCATTGCCACCCGTAGCAGAAATACATTCACAACACACACTATATTCACATAGTAATAATATTATTATATTCGATTATGTTCTAGTATTATTCCGTAGCAATCGTACAGATAATTTATGCAAATGTTGCTCGCCGATCTCGGCTGACCCTCTTCCTCCGCTTATTGCTTTGGCATAGAGGGAGGGGGACCCGTCTTCTCCCTTTTTACATGGTAGTTAGGGTTTGGTTTTGTATGATGTGTTGTTGGGGTGGTGGGAGCGGTGACCGTGCGACTGTCTCAACTCTACTTCCACGCGGCGTCTCGGAGTTGGTGACATTGTGTGCTTGTCGATCTTTTCAGACCGGTGGTTTTAGGGTTCATGGATGGTGTAGTTGAGGCGGTGTCGGTGACCCATCGGGTGTGTCTCTCCCAGGGTCGGTCCATAGATTTTCGGGGCCCCGGGGCGAGATAATAGCAAGAGGGACTTTTTTAACATATAAATACTTAATATTTTTGTTAAAATACTTATTATATTATATTTCTAGCTCGATCAATATTTGAGTGAATTAATTAGAATAGCAAAGAAATACTATTTTAGACAAAGGAAATATATTAATATTAAGAAAATACCGAGTAGCCATAAACATATACAATACAATTTTTATAGGATAAATACATATTGAACATGACACCAAATACGTTGGATAAGAAATGATCTAAGACATGGAACAAAAACATTGAGCAGAACAATGGCATCATGTTGTTAGCTTCACTGATACCCTGATTGCATCCTTGAAAAAGCATGAGACAGGGATGATGTTCACGAAATTTGGGGAGGAGAGGAGAGTCAGAGTCTAGCAATGAGTAGAATGATCTACTCGTAGTCACCAGTGATGCTACGTGCAGTTCAAGTGGGCTGGTGTTTGGGTCTTAGGCTCGTTGATTAATTTAGAAAATTATATTGCTAACTTGGGCTGAAAGAGTAGAACTTGCTGGAATGTATAGAACTATTCCTTGGGCCGGCCCCTGACTGCCAGGGCGGTCGCCCCGTTGCCCGGCCTATGGGCCTACCCTGGTCTGTCCTTCTGGCTTGTCTTCGTTGCTGCGGCGTTGCCTTCGATGTCATGATGAGGGGTTGTGAGGATGTGTCATTTAGGAGTACGTGCATATTATTATTTACGCATGCGATAAATGAAAGATGGTATATCATATGTTAGAATTTATGGTTAGAGGTTGACAATTTTACCTCGCTTCTCGAGAACCTACCCGAAGCAATCCCTTCGATCAACCATCCCTTGTTTGACGAGCAGCTCTTTCTATTCGCTTGACAAAGCCGCTGCTCGTATCAGGTCATGGGTCGAGTGGGTGGAGCACACTGATATTTGACGTGCCAACGGCATCCCGTCGGCAGAGGTCCCCACCGTGCGTCCGTGCAAGAGGCCGAGACGGAGAGCCCCATTTGCAGAGAGAAAGCGACTATGGCATCCTCCCTGGAAGGCTGGAGCTAAGCATATAGTCCCCGGTGGTTAAACTAACCGGGGCACCATTATGCTCAATGACCGCATGGCCCCATCACCTGCGGCCCCAACTGCCATAGGATAATATTTGCCAGTAATTGGCGGGTCTTTGTCAAAGCTTTTCCCCACGAGTTCTTCTCTCTCTTTCAAACTCAGAGACTCTCACACACACTGGTTTTCCCCACTCCCCTAGCCTTCGTTTCGTTCCCTTCTTGACCAAAAATCAACCCCCCTTTTACTTCCGAAGGCATCATCGGAGATGGCATTCAAGCAGGTTTTCTACGCCCTGCGAGAGGTTTTCCCACAGGTATGGATGGGATTGGATTGGCTGGCTCCTCAAGATTTTATATATGCGCAGCTCCTTTTGATTTGTTTGTAATAGAGCCGCCCCAGGTGAATCTCTTATTTGTAATATTTTGCAAAAAAGAGAAGTAATTTATCTAGGTTACATGAGAAATTTTATCTGGAGAGATTCATTTCTTGTGTCCCCCTTTCCTGGTCGATCTAGCTCGGTAGCCCCGAGAAGGCACCACCACAGGTTGCCACCAAACTGTTAAAGGCTTTGATGAAATTTGCAGATGTATGCGGAGTAGTGTCTTAGTTTTTCTTAAGGAGAGGTAAATATCCAGTTTAAGCCAAATAAAGGATAATACTATGATGAGAGAATTTTTTGTTCAGAGAAATAGTGTTTGCGTTGCTGCATAAAGTGGGGAAATAAAGGATATGGAATTTAAAAGGGACTAAGTAGAATGCTGATATCCATTGTATCAGCCCAGCTTTATTGGTGGGTGTTGCCCTTACCAAATAAGTTTTACTTCATCTTTGAAAATTGAATTCATTCAGTACACGAACCACCTCAAATATCTTGTACTACTGTATTTATGCAGGCAACTCTAGGACACATAGAACCAGACATACTGAGATAACGAAAACAGTACATGTTTTAACATCTTTTTTGCTTATGCGCTTGTGTTACAGGTTGATCTTCGAATATTGAAGGCTGTAGCCAGTCAATATTCCTCTGATGTCGATGTAGCTGTTAGATTTGTTTTTTCCGATGTCCTTCCAGCAGTAAGCGAACCTACTGAAACACATTATACACTCCAATCTATTGATTATGCCGAACACGATCATACTGATTGTAAGTAATTTTGCGCACTGTGTCTTGTACTGAAAGTTTTTTTTTTCATTGCTAAGTTTGTTTTCACCCAATATAAGTGGAAAATACTTTTTACCAGCCAAGGAGCCTAACTTACACTCTCGAAGAAATTCATTGGTGAATCTAGGAGCTAAAGAGGATGCTAGTGTACTATTTAGTACGTCAGCTGAGAACAGTGGCACTATTGGCGAATATAATCCATTTTCAGAGTATGATGGACAATTCTGCAGTAACAACATAAGAGAAAGATGTTCCCAGATTGAGGATAAGGTGGTTATAAATGAAACAAGAATTCCTACAACAGCCATGAACAACCTTCTTCAGGAGCATTATGCTCAGGTTGGATCATCACCGGCATCTGCAACGGAGCCACATATAATAGAGTATGAGCAGTCTGCTTCAGGAGGATGTACTGACCATTCTGCAGCTGAAGAAGATAAAGTGACTCCAGAGACTGGAAATATAGGCAACCCCAAACATTATAACGATAATTACGAGCTGTCAGATTTGTTTGCCTCTTCTGGGAGTATGTTGCCATTATTTATAGAGAGTTCTTCAGATTGTGCAGTGAAATATGAAGGAAAAATGCCCCTGGAACTTTCTAATGCCGTTAGTAATCATGATATCGCCAATTCAGAAGATAACTGTTACTTGGAAAGCTTATTTGTGAATTTTCACTCAAAGGAAGACATACAGACATCTGTTGATTTTTTCGATAAACCAAAGGACAATTATGACTTGCAAGTTTTGTTTGAAAATATCGAGAATGCTGGAAAAGAGTTGGACGTGCAGTGTACTGCAGAAAATCCTGCGGAACTCCACAAGTTGACAAAGGATGGTAGTTTTCACAATTTATTTGGCGAACTATGCACAGTTAACAAGACAACACAAGCACCTTTGAATTTTCGTGGGAAGGATGAAAATGAGCAGTCTTTTTACAAACTACTAGATGATCAACACAAGTTTTTTGACTTATTTGCCTCATCCAAAATCATTGATAACTCACTGCATGAATTGAGTGGTTCCGATACAGTTCAGAGTCAAGAGCCAACTTTAACACATTTCAACAATTGTGGAACTTTTACTAGTAAATGTAATTTCGACGATGATATACACTTTGTATGCCCGACTATTGATCTTGATGCATTTCGGCCTACTGAAGAATGGAAGATGCCTGGTGCACATAAAAGTGAGGGATTTCTCGATATCTCTACTAATTCATATCATACCAACGATATAAACAAGAATATTTCTGATATCACTAAAAGCAAGGTAATTGTTATATGACTAGATTATCTCTTTAGTAACAACATTTTTATCCTAGGGTTGTGTGCCTTTAGAGCTTAAGGGCCTAAAATCTATGTGTAAATTACAAGGTGTAGGATAAATCCTAAAAGAAGTTAAGTGAAACATCTACTTGCTGATAAAACAATTTATAAGCAATTGGTAATCCAACATTTGACAAATTTTGGGACCAATGTTCTAATAACATTATTTATTTCTGTAACATATAAACAAAACAATCATTTGATCATGATCTTTGTAAAAAAATCACATAGAGCTCATTGCAGGAATTATTGACTTCTTTGTATGAATCAACAATCATGAAGATGAAAGAGGTGGAGCTTCAGGAAGAAAATTCTCGACTAGCAAAACAAAATGCATACAAGGCACATCAAGAATTTCTTGCCATGGTAGAGAACTTTAATCAGCTAATTGAGAATTCCAAAGAGTCAAATGATAAGGTACTCATGTTCTTAATGCTATGGTATGTTTATATGTATTGAAGATAAGGCTTACACATTCATTCTCAAATAGCAAGCTCAAGAAGTGTGTAAAGAAAAATGTTCGTTGGTGACCCTAACTCAAGATCTTCAGTCTCGACTTACCAAATTGTCTGCTCAAAGAGATGAAGCCCTTTCAGCTGTCCAGGAAGTAACGGCTGAACTTAATTAAGAGCAAAGTTTCCGACTTAATAACATTGAACAAGGATGCTGTTATTTTGCGATGTATAAATTTACAGTAGTGTTTTTTTCTTTTCACATCCTACCTGCAGATTAAGTGTGAACTAGATGCACGTCTAACAACTTCGATGGATGAAGAAGCTACAGCAGTGGAGCACATTATTCAAGAAGAGAAATTAGCTCTATTGGTGCGTAAAGAGAAGGAAGCTACAATGGAGAACATAGTGGAGGAGTCAAGAAAGCTCCAAAAGGAAGCCGAAGAAAACATTTTGGTAATAGGAGCAGATTCAAGACAAATTTAGCCTGTTTCAGACACACATACGATCATTGCTCTTATTGCATACTTTGTATTAATGGCTTCACTTTTCTCGTTGCAGTTGAGAGGATTATTGTTGGAGCAGGGTCGCCTCATTGATATCATGCAGTATGTTAACACTCTCATAGAAATATATATAGTCATGCTGCTCATTCATACACATTTTGCTGATGTGTATAGTTTACGAAATCACGCAAGAACCACAATTTTACTTTTAAATTCCAGTAGTATCATATCGTATGCGTACAAAATACAGTGCAACTTTCGAATATGAATGCCCCTGTTTTACTTTTTTAGAGGAGAAATGTCAAGCATCCATGCAAATGTTGTCGCAATGAAAGAGAGAACATGTGGAAGCAAGCTCAAATCAGCCTTGGTGACAACTAGCTGCTCAGCTAGTTCTTATCACAAGGATGATTATAAGAGTGCATCTGTTGACACAGAAAGGCCTATGAGGAACGACGAGAACAGAAATGATCTGCCTCAGCAGGAGATTACAAGGAGCCTTGCTAAGGACCATATTATGCCTTTGGATGACGACGACGAATGGGAGGTGCTGGAAACAAATTATGCCTAGAGTGGTCCAATTCAATGTTCATTTTGTCAATAAGATGGCAGCGTCCTGGTTTACCAAAAAATTTGTGGCAAGCAACTGCCACTCTTGGAAGATTGAACCTCCAAACTATGCTGGTGTTTCGTTCTTGTGCCTTGTAAATATACAAATACACAAATGTACATATATCAGTGTTCACTGTTGTATCTAAACTTAGTTGTAATGTAATCATGTAAATAAATATAAATTATGTGTTTATGTTTGTCCACAGAACGGAATGACCCCGCCTCCCCCGCTCTCCCGCGACTCCCGCGGCGAGGTGCCGCCGCCGGAGTCCATAGCACTGGACAAGGCCGCCACCAAGCCCCACCACTGGTCAGCGAGTGCTGCTGGCCGGGGTTCTCGCTTCTGGGCGCTTGGAGGCGACTCCTCGAGGGCGAAGAGGACGAGGCCCTCGCCGCCGATGTGGATCTGGGCACATCCTCGTCTCCCAGATCTCCTCTGTCGGTTCCCTGTCCGCCTTCGTTAGGTGAGTTCGTCGACCATGCGTGGGCAGGTGGTGGTTTCCAACATGTGCGCCACTTCAATGGCCGTCGCCGGGCATTTGCGCTAGGTGGTCGGGGATCTAGGTTCGGCCAGAGCGGCCAACCTCCCTGTGCTGCTCCCAGTCGCCACCGTTCCCCGCAGCGACAGCCGAGGGCGATTTCCCCTGTGCCGGCGCCAGTGTGGCCTGCTGTGCCCCATGATCTTCCTCGCCGTGCACCGAGGGCTTCTCCGGTGCGAGCCTCGATGGCGGCGCCGCCACCGCTGGAGAGCGTGGGGGAGGGACAGTGCCGCCCTAGGCCCACCAAGCCCACTCAGCCCATGGGCCCCGCTACAATCTTGGGCCACTCGTCCAGTGTGGAGCAACCCAACGTTTCACATCCTAAGCCGTTTCCTACGCCAGAGGCAGCCCACGAAAAAGGGCCGGCTAGCGCAGCTAGGCCGTTTTGGCCCAATAGAACTACGCAGCCCGACACCGCTTCGAGTCCACTATATAAGTGGCTATGGGTCCGCAAGGGAACCCTAGATCCCATTTCAGGCTTCCCTCCCTCACTCTCTGACATGCGCCGCTTTCCCGCTCCCACCCACTCAGATCCAGATCTCGCTCCTCTGCCCCCAACCGCCACCGTCGCGACATGGAACGTGACCGTGCCCGCGCCTCCGGCAAGCGCCCGACAGAGGATTTCCGCGACGACGAGGGCCGTCAACGCGAGATCTTCCTACGCCAAAAGCTCGAGCATGAGCGCGACCGCGGCGAGGGTCGCCATTGGCGTGAGAAAGACCGCTCCCGTACGCCAGAGTGGTAACGCGTGGAGCGGCGCCATCTCGACGAGGAGCACCGCCGTGCAGATGAGCTCCGTTTTAACACGGCCCCACCTGCACAACCCGGTGCCAGATCTGAGTCCCAGAACCCACCTCCGCAGAAGAAAAAATTCGCAGTGCACAAGATCTCCACCTCCTTGGCTGAGGCCAGGAGGGCTGCAGAAGCTGCTAAGTCTACAGAGCCGACCCCAACTCAACCGCAGGTAGCCTCGTCATCCAAGCTGGCTCCCCCTCGCCGCCCTACGCCAACGCCTTCGTCAAAAAGGGCGAGTATCAAGTGCTTTAACTGTGGTCGTGACGACCATTACCAGTCAGCGTGCACCTTCCCCTCTCGTTGCAGCATTTGCGACACGGAGGGTCATACCACTGGCATGTGCTCGTCGGCTCCCAAGGCGGCCTTCCTACAATGGTATGGCTATGCTTTGGATGGGGTGGGCTTCCACTGCCTGGATGTGCAGGAACCTGAACCCGACATGGCTGATACGGATGCCTCCAATCTGGCGCTGCTGATTGTGGAATCCAACTCCATCTCTGCGCAGCGGTTGGATGAAGACCTCAAGCAGATGGTGGACGAAACCTGGGACTTCAAAGTGCGACAAGTGGGTAACACAGACTTTCTGGTCACCTTCCCGTCCAAGGCTAGCCTCAGAGTCTGCAAGAGTGCGGGGGGGCCTGACGCTACCAATCAGCAAAATGCCTGTGGTCTTCGCGGAGGCGCGTGTGGATCCTAAAGCTGCTCAGGTCCTCACCAAGATGTGGATTACTCTGTCGGAGGTGCCTTCCTGCATCCGCAAGGTCGATCTGCTCATGGAGGGCACCAAGATGATCGGTAGGCCAAGGATGGTGGATAAGGAATCGCTCCAGGGCAATGGCCCCATCCGTATGCTCTTCCATTGCCATGCTCCAAGCAAAATCCCACCCTATGTCCTGCTCTTCGTTAATATGCAAGGCTTCCGCATCAAGATCTCTGCTGAGCTAGCCCATCAGGTGGGAACTTCACCTGTGCCCCCTCCTCCCCCCCCCCCCCCCCGCCACATGAGGAGGACATGGACGAGGAAACTGAAGATCAGACTAGATCAGAGCAACATTGGAAGCGCTCGGCCAAGGACAAATCCAAGCCATTGGAGCAGGATGTCTCAAGCAAGCAATCGGATGGAGCCCAGGACCAGAACCAAGATGAGGTACAGCCAGTGGATCTGTCTACCCCCCCCCTCGGACCAAGCTATTCTCAAAGGTGGCGGCAGTGGTGGCCAGGGCGTCTGTCGAAAGCAGCGGTGTGCCTCCTCCGACGATGCCCGAGCGCTCGGTGTCCAAGCCAATGTCCGCACCGCCAAAATCCACACTAGCCCCGATCCCTTTTGATGAGTACGGTTCCCACTTGTCGTCCTCGGAGGAAGCTAGCTTCTCGGACTGCTCTGCCCACCTAAAGTCCCCAATCTGTCCTTTCAAAGCACGTAAGCTCAGCGCTGCGGAGCGAATTGAGGTGGGATGGCAAAGCCTGCTGAATGGGAGTTCGACAATGAGACATTGACAGCTAAGTTGTTGAGGCTCAAAAGCCAACATGTGAAGCATGATGGGGAAGTTGACAACCCGAACAAAGAGGCTTCCTCCACGGTCCTGACAGAAGCTGCGGCAATTACACCGGTGGTTACCAAGGGCAAACACTCCAAGCCTTCAACCTCCTCTACTCCGTCCTCGTCGGCGCGTCGCAGTGCGCGGGGCAAAGGATCAGATGGGGAACCAATGCTCACCAAGGCGGTGCGGCTCACTAAAGCAAAGAATGCCCAAGGTACGCCCAACCCACCTCCTAACTCCGACCGCTTCCTGGTGTTCCCCCCTTTAGCCGACTCTCATTTTTTGCAAGTCGCTAGCGACTCTGGGGTTTCTTTTGACTCGCATTTTGGTTCCCCCTCCGAACACCTCTCTCTCATTCGTACCAAAGAATTAGCACACGCGGCAATCTCAGCGGCTCTGGTTGCCAAAGCGCTAGAGGTGGAAGCAAAGAAAAAAGAACAGGACGAAGCTAAGAAAAAGGAACAAGAGGCGCTGGTAGGGCAGGGATCGCAGAGTGCACCTGTCCTACCAAGCGCCCGAGACGGGAGTGTGTGTGCGGACGGGAGGGCGGATGATCCCGAAGTGAGTACAATTGCAAGTTTGTGGACGCGGAAAACTACTACTAAGCGGTGCGCTAAGATCAGACAGCCAAGTGTTGGCCTCCGTGTGAATTTGAGAGCCACCCCTGCTCGCCAAGCACGAGCCGTCAAAAATAGTCACTAATGCGGATCTTCTGCTGGATATGCGTGGTTTTGGACGCAGAGGCAGGCGAACCCAACTACGCGAGTACCTCCGTAAGCATAAGGTGGATTTAATTTGCATCCAGGAAACAATTAAGCAAGATTTCTCCGACCAGGAGCTACGCAGTTTGGAGAATGGCGACCAATTCCTCTGGTATTGGCTGCCTGCGACAGGTCACTCAGGGGGATCTTGTTGGGGTGTAGAACGTCCACTCTGGAAGTTCAAGCCTTCAGCAAAGGTGTTTTTCATGTTGCAACAAATGTCCTTCACCTTGAGACGCGGTCCAAATGGTCATTTGTGGGGGTGTATGGGCCTGCTGATCATGCCCGGTCACCCGATTTCCTCCAAGAGTTGGAGACGAAGGTCACTGCTGCACCCTTCCTAGTGGTGGTAGGGGGCGATTTCAACCTTATCAGGGGCTTGGCGGACAAAAACAATGCTAATATCAACTGGCCTAGGGTAAACTTGTTTAATGACAGCATTGCTCGCATGG
Organism: Poa annua; assembly: GCA_026929855.1. NCBI lineage: Eukaryota > Viridiplantae > Streptophyta > Magnoliopsida > Poales > Poaceae > Poa > Poa annua. The sequence continues at coordinate 93,806,306 of CM049428.1, read as the reverse complement.
GTCTGCAAGAGTTGACGCGCAATGGAGCAAGATTCACCTGGTCCAACAGGCAAACTAATCCTGTCCGTAGTGTGCTGGATAGAGTGTTCATGGCACTTGTGTGGGACCAGGTTTTTCCCTTACTCATTTTGCGTGCAGAATCCAGTGTGGGATATGATCACACGCCTTTGATCATTTCCAACCCCCTTGTTGTCCCGACAGCTTCTTACCGGTTCTTCTTTCAGCCAGGGTGGCTGGAGATCCCGGGTTTGAAGGAAATGATTAGAGACTCGTGGTGTTTCCTCAGCAATGATCCAGCAGGACGCTGGGGTAGTGTTGACAAATGGAACTGTATTTCTAGAGGCCTACGTCAACACCTCAAGGGTTGGGGCGCTAATCTGGGCAAACAACTTCGGGATAATAAGCAAGTGCTGCTAACCAAGATTGAAGAATTGGATGGTTTGGCAGACTCGGGTGGTTTAGATGATGAAGCTTGGAGCTTTAGATACTACATTGAGGACCAGCTGGTACAAATCCTTGCCTCTGAAGAAGCTTATTGGCGCCAGCGCGGCCGTATAAACTGGACCCTCAAAGGAGACGCAAACACGAAGTACTTTCATGCAATAGCAAATGGCAGACGTAGGAAATGTGCTATCCCGCGGCTCGTGTCTGATCAAGGGGAGATTACTGAGCCACTGGCGCTGAGAGACCACATCTATCAGTTCTACTCTGATCTGATGGGTACAGAGGAACCCAAATTCCTGAGCCTCGCTGACCATCTCTGGCCTATTGCACGTCAGGTTTCCCTGCGCGAAAACGAAGAGTTGATGCGCTCCTTTACACTGACAGAACTAGAAGAGGTGCTAAAGGACACCAAGTCTGACACTGCACCTGGACCCGATGGGGTACCTGTAGCGTTCTTTAAAACTTACTGGCCATTTGCAAAAGACCTGCTTCTAGCCTTGCTCAATGACTTTGCTCTGGGCAGGATAGACATCTCTCGTTTGAACTTTGGTATCCTGACCCTCATCCCGAAGGTGCCTGGTGCTGAATCAATCAAGCAGTACCGTCATATTGCCCTAATCAATGTGATTTTCAAGCTGATGTCCAAAGCCTTTGCGGTCAGGTTATCGCCGGTTGCGCACCGGGTTATATCACAGACGCAAACGACGTTTATCAAGGGCAGGTTCATGGTGGATGGGGCGTTGGCCTTGCATGAAATTCTACATGAGATCAGGATCACTGGTGGGGAGGCCATTGTCCTGAAGTTGGACTTTGAAAAGGCCTATGACCGGGTCAATTGGTTGTTTCTGAAGGAAGTGCTCCTTAGAAAGGGTTTTGATATGGGTGTTATTCATCGCCTAATGCAGCTGGTGTCTGGTGGGCACACTGTTGTCTTGGTTAATGGAAACATTGGACCTTATTTCATGAACAAGAGGGGAGTGCGTCAGGACGATCCAAGCTCCCCCCTCCTGTTTGATTTTGTGGTTGATTCTCTGGATGCTATACTGCTTAAGGCTAGTGCAGCTGGCCACATCCAGGGGGTTATTCCTCATTTTATTCCAGGAGGCATCACTCACCTGCAGTATGCGGATGTCACAGTTATTCTGGTACAGAAGACTGATCTAGCCATTGCAAATCTTAAATATCTCCTCATATGTTTCGAATTGCTGTCAGGGCTGAAGATTAACTTCCATAAGAGTGAAGTTATTGTGTTAGGGTGCTCCCTGGTGGAGCAAGCCAGAGTGGTTGATGCACTTAACTGTAAGGTTGGTGCCATCCCTTTTAGATATCTGGGCTTCCCCATGAGTGATCATAGGCTCAATTTGCTCGATTGGGAACCACTGGTTGTCTGTGTTGGTCACAGAACGGAGCCCTGCAAGGCAGATTTATGTCCTCGGCTGCGAGGCTAACTCTTATTGACGTCTGTATGTCTAGCCTACCTGTGTCTGCAATGGGCCTCTTCCTGCTTGGGGACGGCACCCATGCAGGTTTTGACAAACATCGGGGCAGGTTCTTCTGGGAGGGAGTTGGGAATAAGAGGAAGTATCATATGATAAAGTGGGAGCACCTCTGTCTCCCCCGTGACCAGGGTGGTCTCGGGATCATGAATAACAAGCTCATGAATAAAGCCCTCATGGACAAATGGATTTGGCGGCTCTTTACTGCTGACCCAGATTACACAAGCATTTGGCTGCGCATTATTCCAGCCAAATATGATGTCCAGAATTTTTTCTCTTCCTCTCCGCAAGGAGGTTCGCAATTCTGGCACAACATTCATAAGGTGAAGGGTTCATTCAAGCTTGGGGCAAGGTTCCACTTGGGCTCGGGACCTCGATCAATTTCTGGCTTGATTGGTGGGTAGGGGAGTGCCCCCTCAAAACTAAGTTCCCCGCTTGTTTGTTATTTGCACTGATCAGAATCTGCTCGTTGCGCAAGCTTACTCTGCTACAGGGTGGTCTCCTACTTTTCGAAGAACGTTTGGCCCAGAGGAACAGGCAAATTGGGTGCAACTTCAACTTGACCTTCTTGGGGTGGCTCCGGATCCAGAACAAGACAGTGTGTCTTGGTATCTCGACCCATCCAACTCATTTACAACCAAATCTCTTTACAGAAAGTTGTGTGAGTGCCACCATCGACCTGCTGTCAGGAGTATCTGGAATAAACCTGTTCCGCTCAAACTCAAAATATTTCTTTGGCAAATGTCTGCTGGCAGACTACCATCCGTGAACAAATTGCAAAGAGACAGGGACCCTCGGATGGACTATGTGCCCTGTGTGGACAGGTAGAGTCAGTTGACCACATTTTCTTCCAATGTGTTCTCGCCCAATTCCTGTGGGCTGGTGTGCGAAGTATGCTTACCACTTCCTGGCACCCCTCCTCGTTTGCTGAGGTGGTGACCATCTTAGACAGTTTCTCTGGCAAAACAAAGCGTGTTCTTTGGCTTCTCTTTGCAATCCAAAGCTGGGCACTTTGGGTTACCCGCAATAAGTTTTCTATCGAGGGGGTCTTTTCCCAGCAACCTGCTGATGTGCTTTATAAATTGCTAATCTTTTTGCAGCAGTGGCGCCCCTTGATGAAGCCTAGCTTGCTGCCCCAGGTGGATGTGCTCCGGGCGATGATCCAGGATCTCTTCGCCAAGACTCATTCACAGGCGCAACGCCACCCTTTCCCTGGAGCAACCTAATCAGCTTTGTTTTGCGTCTTTCTCCTTGCCTTGTTTTGGCTTGCTTGTGGAACTACTTATTCGTGCCTTTGCCCCCCCCCCCCTGTATCATGGTGGTAACTTGTTGGTGCTGGTGCAGTCCCCCAACTGTTGTGTACTCTGGCTTGAGTCTTTATTAAGTTAAAGTCGGACACGTGTTGCCTTTTATTTTTAAAAAAATGTTTGTATATACCATACACATTGGGAAATAATGTTATTCTAAAGTATATACATGTAAATTTAATTTTCATGCAACGGGCCTGTCAGACTGTAGACCGTTTGATCTCTATTTAATTATTTCTGATTATTTTTTGGTGACCCTTACGCTTCCATCCTTGACTTAGCTATTTTAAAGCGAGGTCAGATTCCCCCGAAAAAATAAATAAAAAGCGAGGTCAGATTTCTAATGCCGGAATTTGGTACCAAGTTAACTCATACTACATGGTACATGGCTCGTAGAGAATATTGCACATAACACCAATGTTTGGTGATAAAGTTGCACGAAACACAAAATCTAAACAGATTTTGCGGCTAGCCCCAACTTTTGGTGTAATAAGTTGCGGCAAGCCCAAATGAATGTCTAAGTGTACTTAACAACTGAGAAAATTGTATACAGCACCAATGTTTGGTGATAAAGATGCACAAAACACACAATTAAAATTATTTTTGCGGCTAACCCAAAATTTGGATGTAATATCTTGCGGCTAGACCAAATAGATATCTTATGACTCTTAACAACGTATCTGATAAGTGAGAACATGAGCTCTACATATTTGAGAACATGAGCTCCCACTCAAATTATGTCCTCTACATATTTGAGAACCTGAGCTCCCACTTTAAAATATGTCATCTACATATATGAGGGTCAAAGCTCCCACTTAAAAATATGTCCTTTACATATTCTACCCGAGTAAACTAATTTTACTCCCACTTAAATCCACAATTTATTTCGACATTTTGGTCAAACCAAAATCATTGATCTTTCATCAATTTAAAGTTAACACGAACTGTAGTATTCTATTAATACATATCACACAGACTTCAAGCATGTCTACATTTATGTAGCCAACAAATTTGATTTTGTCCAAGATACATATCTTGACAAAATATGTTTCCATGTCTTTCTTATAGTCACATTTCTCATATAACACTTTATATGATGATTAATTAACTTTATTATTCTAATAATATTTATAGTAACATTTACTATTTTAATCCTTGTAAATGTAACTTGGATTTACAGACTCAAAAGTCTTTGTTCGTATTCTAATATTTTCTCAACTTTCGTTGTATTCATAAGATGTACTTTGATCTGTCAACAAGATCAAAAATACTTAATATTAAACTCTGACCTGACAACAAATATTATAACAACACCTTATTTAGAAGCTTCTTTTAATGAAAATACTATGATCTCTTTGAAGAGGATCTGTAGACAAACACCTTTGGAACACATTCCAATGTTCTACTTTTATGAATATAGGTCTGATACCTTATTTCAAACTTCTAATTTTATTCCATTAACCATAATTCAAAAATCACATATTCCTCGGAATTACACAGACAACAACACAAGTTTTGTTTATGTCGGGTTTTGGAATACACTCTCATCCAATGTGAGCATTCTACAAAGAACTATTTGTGTATATTCTGAATTATCAAATAATCATCTATATTACGACACTATTGTTGATCACACGAATTACCGTTGGAAAAACATCTATTTTCTAAAGTGGACATCGACTATAATGTTTCGAACATATTAGGAGGTTCTAAACGAGATTCTGAAAGACCACACTTTGTCTAAAATAGAGTATGATTATAATATTTCAGACATATCACTATATATGATATTATAATTTTGTGAAACAAATTTTCACAAGTCTTTTGTGTTGAAATCATAACTCAAAAATATTATCCTATGATTAATCTTGTGAATACAATATTCACTAATCTTTCTTCTGAAAAACCCCATTTGATCTTTTATCAAATTATTTTCAGACTCATGACTTATTATGCAAATACACTTCTTTACTAATAATCAGAGAGGAATCAAATTGATGACCTTTACCACCTTTTTAATTTAATAATCATCTAGCATGTCTTTCAATTAATTTCCTTGCATATTGACACTTCAATATCCAATCCTTACTTTAATCAATTCGGCACATGTAACTTTTTAACAGATCAAAATATCCATTATTTCTTACGTTGCTCATATGATCAAATTTGGTGATGTTTGTTCTTGCAACAAAATCATACAATTCTTGGACACATAATTTTATCATTTCCGCTATTATAAATGTATATCATATGCGTAATGTAATTGAGATGTGATACAAATTACTCATAATATAAAACAACTGCTTTGTTTCATAACATAAAACAACTGATTTGTTCTATTACATATATGAATAACTATGTCTTGTAACATTTAAGACACCAAACTAGATCACACTCTCACTATTACAAAATGTCTTATAAAAAGCTATTGATGATAACTAATATGATATCTCGAGGACGTGAGCACTACTGGCTATCAACTTCCTTGCTTGCCATCACTTGTGCACTGTCACGTCACCCATCGCCGCATACTTGTGATAATCAGGGACTGTTTCATAAACAGAACAATATCAAATACTTTTCATCAAGTATGAGAAGAATACATTTATATCTTCGTATATCAAATATACCCGTAGCGTCGAAGAGCTCTCCTTCGATGGAATCAACTTTTAGAGATTTGAACTTGTTCACGAACGTGAAGAAGCTCATCGTGTCTCTCTTTATAGCATATTCACGCACATGCTATTCATAGCTAGGAGGCAAAGATATAAGCGCAATCTCTATTGCACTAGAGTTCGCTATCTAGAAATCGTAGATATTCGTAAGCTTGAAGTAGATGTCATACAACTTCTTCAAATGAGTCTCCAGACAGGTATGCTCCTCCATGTGAATGGTCTGAAACTTTCTAAGTTGTCTGAATTGCTCAAGAGTCAATCCATCTTTGAAGTGTCCTTTGATCACATCAATCACGACATATGGCTCCATGTGTTGAAACAACTCTTTCAACTCTGGTTCTAGGCATACGCTCATGACGACCTCCACTTCTATGAAAATATCATGATGCTTACGGAACTCATCATCTTCCTCCTTGCTAACAGAATCATCTGTTCTATCTCCTAACTTTTGTTCTAGGACATATAGTAGGTTGTTGTGGATGAGAATCTCTCTAAGTTTGTTGTACACAAGATGAAATTAAACCCATCGGCTTGCAAGTTGGAAACCGAACTCCTAAGGAAGTAACCGAAGTATAGTTCCGTCTACAGATATGATCGCAAAAGAGGTAAGGTAAAGCTTATAACACATGTGAGTTTTAGTTTATAATCATATTATCAAACACAGTCCACTAAAATTATTATCCCTAAAATAATAATAGCGATTATTCGACCCCCATCCACTATACCACCCCCGATCGTCACGGCCGGCGGCACAGCTTCAAAGGTGGACATAAAATGTCGATCAAAACAACTCTGTGACTCATGATCGATCTTTCGATCTTCCCGTGTTCTGAGGCCATATTTGCATATGCTAGGCTCGCCAATCAAAGCTCGAAGACCCTGCGCGTGCAACATGGCTTACACCCACTATATACGAACGACGATATGTCTGACACCCGATCGTCACGACCTGCCTCATAACATAGAACTTTCTTGGTGATGCGCAACGAGGGAGAACACACTTTTGGTATTTGTTAGGGATCATCCTATTTAAGATGCTACCATTGTATATCTAACATATAAGCAATCAACATGATGCACACACACCAACACAGTATCAACATAAAGTAATGAAGTGTGATGTGACATGGTCGATGCGCCTAGACCTCCATGGCGCCATGTGCCTGGCCCTCGGCGCCCCGGCATGGCTCCGAGTCTACGGTGCCCTCAATTGCCTCCGACAGTACGAGTAATATAAAACTTACCGTAACCATGTCACATAAAATAACGCCTCTGCAAAACAAAGTTAGACATCTCTACCTTTATTTAGTCTTGCTAGTTTTACGTGGCTTATAGGCTTATTCGTAAGAGAACCGTTTCCCTACCTATGAACTTTGTACCACAACGTCGATCATATAATTACATGTTTAAGCATCCCTTTCGGGCCCTCCATTGAAAATGCTTTGCCGACTAAAGAGAGAGAAACAGACACCCGCCAGCCACATATACAGTGCAAGCCGTATGTCAGTAGTGGAACCAGTCTCGCGTAAGCGTACGCATAAAGTCAGTCCGGGCCGCTTCATCAACTCAATACCGAAGGCATCGCAAGTGCACGCTAGAGTGTAGCAAATATAAGAAATAAGTCCTCATTCAACATGAGTTCTAACCATACCAGGAGTACTACGCATAGATCGCGTAAGAAAACAATAATTTTTCTAGCGTAAGAACACCCTAACTAGTCAGGATCTATCTATCTATCTAGTACATGCGATAACGGTGCCGAAACGGGTTACATACCTCCATGTAGACCGACAGCGGGGATTACGCTCCCGCACAAGCGTTGACGATGAAGTCGTACGTAGCCGACCTCGAGGTCGCGGAGAACTTGCCGCGATGATGTAGACGATGACGCCGGGATGTCGATGATGACCTGCGTCGACGGGCATCGGGTGGAAGATGGCGTGGCGCCGGCGGCAGGGCAGCGACAGGGCTGCTAGGTGGGCGAGACGACATTGCCCAGGCTCCTCAAATGTGGTGCCTCTGAGGACTCGCAAGTATACGAAGATTTACAACAACCTCCGGTCACTCAGATCCAGTTGAGATCGCAGGGGTAGAAATTTTCTGGAATCCCGCAGGGCAACGGCGCCGGACGGTATAACTTTGGTGGAGAGAGGAGGAAAAACGGGCGGAGAAACAACTCGGCCGGCCTGCTACAAATATAATCGTATTTTCCTTGAATTAATCCAATTAATATGCCTTGCTATATAAAGGGGGTAGGGGGTGTGCAAACACCTTGCCTCCCCCATGTGGGACTAAAGGAGAGGAAGGGGGGAGCTGGTCGCACCAAGCATGGTGCATGGTGGCCATGGGCCCCACCCCATGATGGTTCGGCCCCACATGGGCCCCTCTTGGCCCATTAAGTGGGCTTCACCCTTTTTCTCATTTTTAATTAATATTAAATTAATCTAAAATATAATTAATTCATAATTAATATATTTACACATTATTTAATCTCCCGTGACTCCGAAACATTTTCCGAACCACCCGAACATCTTCGGACATTCCCGGAACCATTCCAGACCTTCCCGGAACTCCTTCCGGACCACCGGAACTCTTTCCGAATCATTTCTCTCTCATCAATCACCTCCTATATTATTCCAAAACTTTCTCCTAGTGTTGTTAAGACCTTAAACTTGTTACGCTACTGTTTGAGAATACTCCAGACATGGTCGAGACCCTTCGCTCGCCAATGACCGCCATGGATACCTAGATGCATATGACGGTCCATGTGCATTCTACGAATATCGTCGTTGAACCATAAACATGATATTCATTCCCTTTGTTTCTACGATACTACCTTGTCCGAGATATGATCGCACACATCCGATGCCCTGTTGTATCTCGTTACCGAAAAAGGTTATTAACTCGTCTGTGATATTACATCTCCATGACCTAGTCATAAGTTGCACAACTATATAGATGCAATCTCACCGAGTGGGACCAGAGTATCTTTCCATTATAAGAATGAACAAATCCCGCTCTTGATCCTTACGTCTCAACATACTCTTTCGGAATACGCAAAATGGACACTGTTATTGTCATGCTATATAAGACACAACGTTTGATGCTCTCAAAGCACCCCTACGGAGTACCAATAAGTACAGTCTCAAGGTTTAAGAAATAAGCTATCATATCACTTATCTATTGCAAATGACAAACATCGTAATACGATCTTATTGCAATACATTGCGTATGTCCATCACCTTATTCTACTAATAAGATGACCCCATTGTCAACCGATGTCATTGTCCTTGATCGGCAATCTCGATCAACTGTTACCCAACGGACTAGTTTATATAGAGTCTCATTAGGGACTCTGGTTGTCTATGTATTATACGTGTGTTAATAATTCCAATTAATACAGTTATAGCATAATACAAAAACCTATTATAAACTTATGAGATAATGCGATAAATACTACTTATTTATTTGCCTTTAGGGCATATCTCCTTCAGGCTATAATTTATATATTATAAGAGAACTGCATGATAATTAACAAATTATTATGCTCAAATATGTCCTCACCTTTTTATTTCTGTCTATGTCGTACATGTATTGTTTATACATTTGTATGTTATATTTTAAATGCTAATTGGAGTTTAGATGCCATTATAAATTTTTTGAAAACATGCCTTTATTTTATTTTATCGTATGATTATGTTGTTCATTTTTTAAATGTGATATATAGTATAAAAAATTGGCCCCATTTGTTAGGTAATTGTTTAGTATAGTAAGACATCTATTTGGGCTAGCCAAAACATATTACATCAAAAGTTGAAGCTAGCCGCAAAAACTGTTTTAATTTTGTGTTTTGTGCAACTTTGTCACCAAATATTGATGTTGTGTGCAATTTTCTCTGTCTCATAAGTCTAAATTTGGAAACGTGGAGTTCTCAAAGTTCAAGTCTTAACAAAAATCATGGATTTTTTTCTGCTGCACTCAAGTATGAATCCGTAAATATGGTATGCGTGTAACCAAGCTCAGATGGACCATATGCGGGGAGAAATTTTCCGGCGAAATCAATTTTCAGTGGAAACCATTGAAAACCATGAGAAAATCATCTAAAAAAATTTTATGAACAAAAATACATTACATTGGTAAGGTAGAGTTCTACAGGTATACCAATTTGCAAGTAAAAACTCAAAATTGTTTCAAGATCTGAAAAATGACAAATTCAGGGGCCTAAATCAATCCTGTGACTGTGAGCAACCGGCGGCTTCACCGTGCGCCAGCGTCCAGCAGGAACCGGAGGAGCTGCCCCGTCCTCTGGGAGAAGAAACCGATGGAAACTTGGGTCCGCGCCGTGGTGGAGGCCATCCACTCGTCTCGCGCCCAAGCCGTCATCTACCTCACCGGCGGGGCCTCCCAGGTACCACCGGCCACCACCCCCCGTCCCCTTCTTCCGCTCCCTCCCCCGTGACATCTCTACTGAGTAATTTTGACACCTCGACCGCCGCAGGCGCTCGGCTGGCTCCTCTCCGTCCCCGGCGCGTCCGGCAGCGTCCTCGAGGTCGTCGTGCCCTACTCCAGGACCTCCATGGTTCAGCTACTCGGCAAGGTAAAGCACACCAGCATCCGAATCGACCGATTCCCTCTGCTCGGGCACTCGCAGATGCGTTCTTGTCTGAACCTTGGAGCCATCTCGTTATCACGCGCCATGCACTCATCAGACTGACCATTCTTTGATGTTCAGTTGCCATTGCAATTTACAAGCAAGCAGGCCGCAGAGGACATGGCGCTGGCTGCGTTCAACCGTGCCCTCAAGCTTTCTGGACCAGGTCTGTTGCTCCCTTCTCTAACCTTGTGACGCTGGATCGGTGAATCGTTCTGCACACGAGCATACAGTCTTCTGCAATTAATATTATCTTTTGCATCTAAAAAAAATGAAGTAATTGGGAGAGAATACTGACAGGTCTACAAGTAATGGGCGTTGGCTTTACCGGGTCACTCGCTAGCTCACACCCAAAACAGGGTGACCACAGGTATATATCTCTTACTCCCCTTACACCTTAACTAACTAATTTAGCGAGCGATCTTACTTCATGGTAGTGTTTACAGTACTTAACCCACAACTTATCGGGTGTTGGAGTTAATTAAGTGAGAACATGTCTAAAACATTAAATCTTATCAAATTAGGTCAGTGATTATACTAGCTAGCATGTCGACATAGCATGTGGAGTATAAGCTAACCGCTTATTGAGATGAATGAACCACTTGCTTCCATAAGATTTAGTGTGCCTATAAAATTTGAGCTTTGCTGCTCTAGCTTCTAAGGCATAGGAGCCTGTACACATGATGTAGCAGCTTTTGGGGTGGCACTGGACCTGTTCCCTTCTTTATGATAGTAACATCTATATGTTTGTTAATTTTATCTTTGTTGTGCTTTATATAATATTTGGAACTCGTTCAAATAGGTTCTATGTGTCGACGCGAACACAAAATTGCCTCAGGACATCACATGTAACATTGTCTAAGGTACCACCAACACTCTTTATTCTTAAGTCTTAACAAAACATTTCCCTGGGAGTCAATGTCATGAGTATGCTGTGGTTCTTGGCAATTTTCGCATCCTATCACATTTTACTGCACAGTGCATTAAGTTTTATAGCATTTTTAATGAAGGGTTTGCGGAGCAGAGAGGAGGAGGACAAGGTTTCAAGCTGTTTTGTGCTCAAGGTTTGTTATATATGCCAGGACCACTGGCCAGGACTAACAGTATATTTTGTTGAATCCTGAGCAGGTTGTCATTATGTCAGGACTAACAGTACATTTTGTTAAATGACATTCCCATTTAGCTATCCCTTATAGGAATTTACTGTGGTGCAGGCAATCGCAGACGCGTGTAGAGTTTCTGCAACCATTCAGACAGACGTTCAGGAACCTGAAATTCCAAAAGAAAGTGTGGAGCAGTTTGATGAAGACCAAGAACTCCAGCAAGTTATTGATGGTCAAGTCTGCATGAAAGTATACCACTTTGCTGGTATATTCTGGCACTTGATCGTTCGGTTTTTCATGCTAGAATTTTTCATTTTCATTCTTAATCATATTATTATCTGTCAATTGTAGATCAAATGGGAAGGAATTTCGACAGGAAACTAATTCTACCTGGTTCATTCAACCCCTTGCATGATGGCCACCTTAGATTGTTAGAAGTTGCATCATGGTGAGATATGATCGAATCAAATATTTGAACAGCTAAATTTTGCATCCTAAATTTTAGCAAGTTTAAAATATAAGATTTCTACAAAGTAATGTGTGTAAAATGTGCTGTGTTCTAGAAGTTGAGATATGATCGAGTCAAATATTTGTACAATTATATTTTTTCATCCTAAAAATAAAGGGTGAGAATATTTTAAAATGGCTACGGAGTAATGGGTTGTGAAATATACTTTGTTAAACTGGATTTTTTTAATTTACAAAAGTGACTTGCAATGGAAACTGGTAGCGCAGCATCATTTCTATAGCTGTTTGGGTCGCACATGTGCACATGATTCCATTATAAACTTGTTTTTGTTGAAGCCCCAAAAGAGCAATTGACCTTTTCCTTCACGAATCCGCTTATTACAGCATGTGTGATGATGGACTTCCGTGCTTTGAGATATCAGCAATCAATGCGGACAAACCCCCACTAACTATCGCAGAAATTAAGCGCCGTGTTGAACAATTCAGAAAAGCAGGTACGAGTATTACCCACTACTATAGTGCTGGATACTAAGATCATACTTTGTTTTTATTTGTCGTGTGACATGCCCTCCATTTTGCTATGCCCCTAGAGCTATTATTGGATTAATCTCTTTAAATGTTCTTTGGTTTGAGGTTACAAAGAACCATGGATTTTTGTCCCACCATTCACTCATGCAGTCATCTTGGCTCATATATCGGTTAATACAAAATTTCTGTGAACACATGTGCCCAGACTGTAGTTGATACTTGTGTTGACTATGAAATAATTGTTGGCAGCTGGAACATGACACCATTTTAGATTTACTGAAAGTCATGTTCCGCTTCTCGCCAATCACATGTTCTACTAATATTTCTTTGGCTTAGTGTAGCAAGTTAAAAATCTATTTATCTGTAAGGGGAAACATATCCAATTGATCAGTGACTATGCTGTTCTTTCTGTTGCAGGAAAGAATGTGATCGTATCTAACCAACCGTACTTCTACAAGAAAGCAGAACTTTTCCCAGGCAGTGCTTTCATAATTGGTGCAGACACTGCAGCGAGACTTGTTAATGTAAGTTTGCTGGAGGTTAACGTTTGTTTACCAAACAGTTTGTTTTCTTTGTGGGCGAGTGTGTTAGCTTTGATGGCAATTTTTTTAATTAGATAATTTGATAATGGAATGCTTTTTCTGGCATATCCCAGTCCCTAACTTCTTTTTCTTTGTTACTAGCTTATGCTTTAAATGTGAACTGTGTTATTTTCCTTTAGTTATATGAAAGGAATCAGACCATTTATGGCATGGTTAAGAGAAAGAACCAACTGCTCAACTCAACATTTACATTATTGAGCAATGTCTACAAATGACACCCCTACCAAAAATGTTAGAAAATTAGTTATGCAATTCCAAAAGGAAGCATTTTCTTATGCGAGTACATCTAGCTAGGCACCTTACTTCATTGCAGCATTAGTGTAACCTTAACAAGTGAATTCACGTGCAGCTGATTTAATCCAGCAATTATCCTTTAAATAAGTTATAAGCTTTGTTTGTTAGGATACATTTGGGTAAGTCATTATAATTCTCAAGTCCTGTTACTGGAATGATTTTAGAGCGAATGTTGAACAATTGAGTATTTTATTTCCCAAAACTGAATGAAGTTTACTCATGTCAGCCTAAGTATTATGGAGGTGACTACAATAGAATGCTGGAGATTCTTCTTGACTGTAAAAACACTGGCACAACATTCCTTGTTGGTGGTCGAGAGATCGAAGGAGTTTTCAAGGTATGAATGTATCTTGATGTTTTGTTTGACATGCATTGAAATTCTTTGTCTGATCAAGGACTTTGCTATTCGTTTTGAAGGTCCTTGAAGATTTAGACATTCCAAGAGAGTTGAAGGACATGTTTATCTGTATATCAGAGGAGAAGTTCCGCATGGACATTTCATCTACTGAATTAAGAAAAAGCCAAGGGCTCTGATGTGTCATAACATGGTCCTGCTCTACAGCAGATACAAGATGTTTTTTCTTGAGCGAATCTTTGGAAATAGCCATGGAAGTGTTTGATGTCATATTTTATTGTTATTTATATATTTTTAATGTGTATGTTAGTAAAACTAAAATACATACCATTGGCGTCACAGATTAGGAGGCAATGAATGCCCTGTTTTTTCTTGGAAAATCATGTAATTATGGAGTATATTTTAACCTTAATCGTGTAATTTTGCGTGTGCCTTTTTGGGTATGCTGTTATTGCCTTATTGGACACTTTCATGCGTCATACATGTACAGACTCATCAGTGTCACAATTGGAAAAGAACACATTGAAGTCTTGATAGTGGCATACTTAGTTTAACATTATAGCATAAGAGCTCTTCTCATGTTGATTGCTTAGCTGATGAAATTAAGCTTGTATACATTAACAGGTACCGCACATCTGGATGCTAGCAGTCAGGTCTGAACTCACAACCGGGGTTTCATCTGCTTCGCTTATCTGGTACTGGGTTCACTCAATCATTTTTGTTATTTGAGCAGGTTCATATTCCTTGAAATCTACTCCGGTAAGGCAGTAATTGGGGAGGGATCGTTAATATGTGCTGACAGCTTCGTGCAGTATATTTTATCTGTATTTCGACTTGACAGGCCCTCTTGGTATTTTATTGAGAAAGTTCGAATCAATCTTTTCATAGAAGTTCTTGATGTCTTGGCCACCCCTTGCAACAAGATGATCCACTTCTGTCTCATATTGTTGGTACACCACTGGCAAAGTGTGGGCGCACAAGAACCCTGTGGAAGTAAGAAAGACATACTTGTTACATTTTTTTGACGGGAGATATACTGGTTACATTATATGGAGATTTCAGTTTATATTGTTTTATGTGAGTAGATTGATTAATGTGTTCTCCCAGTATCCTTTCTGAAGTTCTTAGTTCTACCTTGTTGTATTTTGTTTTGCTGAAAATTACCATTTTCCATTCTACTCCCTTCGTTTCACAATATAAGATGTTTTAGGCCTTTTCCATATTCACATGAATACACATGTATCTAGACACATTTTAGTGTATATGTCCACCCATTTTAGTCCGAATCAAGACAACATGTGAAACATCTAAAACATCTTATATTGTGAAACGGAGGGAGTACTTACCAAGATAGAGTAGGTTTGTGAAGCTGCAAGAACCTCCAATCACTGACAATACCAGCAAGGATCCTACTACCTTAACAATATAAACAATTTGAATGTTAGTGCGGGTTTAAGTTGAACAGTGATAGCAAATAATGGTATCAATTATTGACTAAACTGAGCAGTGTGTCATGTCTTTGCCTCTGTGGTTGATTCTTAAGATCTCTTAAGGAGTTTCGTATTAATCCATATAGGTGGTAGAACTAGCTGTCACACAATTTATCTTTTCTTATCAAAGATAGCGAAGAAGTGGGTTCTGTACCGTTAGGAATTTCTTCAGATCCTTTCCACATGCGATATCATAAAGAAGAGATACGGCATTTGCCAGTTTGTAACGAACTGTCAAGGCCATTTCTCTGAAGGCATGTTCAGAGATTACAATTTGTGGAATCCTCGGTGGGTCTCTGCGAGTTGAAACTGGTCAATTGAGTTCCACTCCTTTGAAGTCATTATTTGAACTGCTTTTTAAAACTACATACCCCTGCGCAGGGAAAAAGGAAGCCATACCTGTCGAAGAGTGGTGCAGCATTTGACGCAATGAAGATCACAAGCATAGCAAAGATGGCAATCTGGCAAAGGAGCGGAACTATATTGTATTCAACCATGTCGAAGAGGAACCATACCAACGTGACCCCGGCAAGAACTCCCGCAGATAAGTTCCTGTTCTTCCACAGCAGAACGTCTGCAGCTGCAAAGCCCCAAAACAATGCAATCCACAACAACACCAGCTTAGAGAGAAAACGCGGTACTGCAGATAATGTAGGGTAATTGCCTAGAAACAAAGCAAGAACATCATACCTTTCCCTCCACCCAGAAGCCGATGGATCGACTTGTGCCTGTGGTATGGCCTTGCCACATGTGGTCCCTGGTCGGGATTGCTAGGGACATGAGGAGGCATGGCTTCACGCGGCGTTTTGGATGTTGACCCTTGTTATGTCTGATTTGTGAAGTTACAGACATATCATCTTTATAGGCACCTAAAATGCTAGTATGATGTCTAAGGGAGTCTACGTTGACAAGGAAAGGATAGCTTGGCACAGAGGAGGTTGAGCCATTGAGGGGAATAAACGAATGTGGGGCATGAGTTGCTTCAACCAGGTGTTTTCTTGGTTAGAGCCTAGAAGCAAGTTTAGTCGTTAACCATTAGTTTATGTCAGAAGCTTGCGGGGGACAATATCAGTGAGATTCTGGGGGTGAACCGGCAAACACATCCAAGTCTTACACTCATTGCGTCATGCTAGCAATTATTTTGTTGTTTCATTCCTGGCTGTGGCAGCAGCGGTAACATATGGCACTCGCACCACCGGCAATGAGCCGTTGTGGTTGTGGTCGATCTGTAGGTCATGAAAAAGAAGCCTGACAGAAGAGTCTCACCATACAGCCGGGCTGCCGGAGTTGTCTTGGGCTTGATTCCGGGTCGCCCAGAAAGATAAGACACCTCAGGAGATGGATCAAGGATTGTTTAAGGAAGAAGCCAACTACTCCACGAACTAAGGGCTTAGAGCGTGTGCAGCGTGGTTGAAATGTTGAGTCTAAGAAGTCTTAGACCTATATCTAAACGGTGGAGCAACCGAGTCTAAGAAAAAGATTCCCTCAGCTGAGTCTTGTGCTAGACTCACCACCAACGGATTAAAATATCATTTTCATCAGCTGAGTCTTATGCATGGAGTCACGGTGGAATCAGAAAAGTGATGCATGCTCTGCTTTCTGGGGCCCTTGAGGTATAGCTAAACGGTGGAGCATTTTGATTTCCTTAGACTCAAGACTTGCTTTTTTCTTAGACTCGTCCACACGTTGTACACGCTCTTAGAGACTAGTGTGGTGTGTGGATGTGCAGTCTAAATCACGCTACACGAACTCCGGAGCAGCACTGGAGCCCCTGGAACTTGTGCTCACGACCTGCTCCAGCTCCACCGTTCACGCAACCGTGCAATTCTAAATTCTGGCTGCACCCGGCACGGTCCCAGAGCAGGCTACAGGTGCGCCATGCTCTGCTACAAATACCACCCTCTTTTCAGCTCCCAGAACCACACTCCTCCACTACCACTCTACTGTCCACCACTGTTCGTGAGAAGCCATGAAGTCTTACACGGTGCTGTTTCTTGTAGTCATGCTCACGGCGTCCGGGGCGGTGTGCACGGCGTCGAGAGCAGCGCGCACGGAGTGCGACCCGCTGGCGCTACGCCCGTGTGTCCCGGTGATCCTCTTGGACGCACCGCCGTCTGAAGCATGCTGCGCCAAGCTGCGGAAGCAGAGGCGGTGCCTGTGCGAGTACGCCAAGAACCCCTATCTGGGTAGATACATCAATTCCCAGAACAGCAAGAAGGTTGCGGCCGCATGCCGCCTGCGAGTTCCCAAGTGCTAATTCGCAGTGGTGTGAGTGCCAAATGTTACATTGCTACTAGCACGATCTGCCTTCTTTCTGGTCTTCTCCATTTCTGACTGCCGCCGCGTGATGTGTCCTCAGAGAGCAGCTGTAATAAGAGCACGGCTTTGTTAGTCTTAGCTGTTCGTACTTTGTGTGTCAATGCCATTAGACACGTGTGTTTGGTGATAGTATCTCCTGTTTGCTCGTAGTCTTGCAAAGTTGCAGTGGGGCAATTGGAAGCTGTTGTGCTTCATCGTCATGCTTACTGCGTTCCTTTAATTATTTCAAGAGTTCTGAAGAAAAGATGTTCAGTTCACGTCAAGTACAGATCTAAACAGTGGCCTCTCTCATATCTTACTTTTTTTTGGTGGGGACTCTCATGTTACCTTGTGTTGTGTACAAGTGTAAAGAGGCAAAGATCACCATGCAGAAGATGGACTGGACGCATCATATCAAATTCAGTTCCTCAAACAGGTTCTGATGCAACATCATATGATTGCTACATTAAGCAATCATAAACTACATATGTTCTTCTATTATGTGCTCTCTGGAAAACTAACCTCTGAAAATCCAAAAGCAGGTGTAGTTCTTGCAGTGAAAAGAAGAAAGGGGAAGCAGGTGCGGGTTTCTTTCATGGACAGCATACCCTCACCACTTCCCATTATATGAACACCGTGTTTGCAACATGGGTTTCACGCTTCAGAGGTTCTTCTTGGCAAGTCGAGGTCCGCACTGCTACTCTCTAACATCTCGACGACTCTGCTCATTGATGGCCGATTAGCAGCCGTTGTCTGCGTGCACCACAGTCCAACCATGATCATCTTCCTTACGAGCTCTCTTGTGTCACCACCGACGTCAGAAATGTTGTTGCAGAACTGATCCAAGTGCTCATGGAGATAGAGCCACTGGGCGAAATATGTGCTGGTAGTGACAGCATCAAGCTTGACAATTGACATGCCTTTTCGCCTTCACCATCTCAAGCACTGTCACCCCATAGCTGTATAGTATACATGTGACTTGCTACTGACTGGTCCGAATTTCCTGGACACTACCTCAGCCCTCAGGTGCATCATAGCCATCTCTCTCCTCCACAATGTGAGTAGATGTCTTGCTCCCTTTCGGCAAACATAGATTTGCGACACCCACATCGGAAATTACGCCGGTGCTCCCGGGTGCACATGCACCCGCGTGGAAAAACATTTTTCCCAATGTAAAAAATGTATGTAAAAAATATGCCCACGTAGATCTCGCAAGTACCAGGCATGTCTCGCAAGTTTTGTGAAAAAATGATTTTTTGTTTGACCCGTGCAAAAAAGACAAAAATACGTCACATATATACTGCTATATAGCACATAAATTTTCTCTTTTTTACACAGACAAAATAAATAATATTTTCAACACGAAATTCATGCACGGGGTACATGTTTTGTAAGTCATGTACATGAAATTTTTGTTTCATATTTTTAAACTTGTTTTTCACTTATTTTTTAAATTTCATAAAACCGGGAGCACATGCCCCCGGGTTCCATCTATCCACACTCCACCCACATCAGAGATCTTTGGGCACAGCTCCTGATCCAGCAGGATGTTCCGGGGCTTAATACTGATATGCACACCGTTGGGAGTGATCTCTCCATGGAGATATAGATGCGTTGGGTCCGGTTCGGCCCAGTGACCCGCTAGACCGGACCTGGATCTTACTACAATTAGGGTAAGGTTCCGACCCCCACAAAATTAGGTTAATGATGGACCTAACCCGTTCGAACCTACGGTCAACCTGGACCGCTCGGCACACAAACTGGAGGGCGCCGCCGCTCTCTCTCGCGGCACCGGAATAGGCTTGTAGAGCACGCCGCCGTCCCCTGCCGATCCTCCATCCTCCTGTCCGACTTTCTCCAAGTCATTCCTGGCCACCGCTTGCCGGAAAGCTGGGACGCTGCAGGCGGTGCTCGCAGACGGTAGCGCCCAGAGCTCGCGGAGCACGGCACCTCTCTGCAAACGCACAGGTTTCTTTGCGCTCTCCGCAAAGAGCTTCTATGGTTGGGTCGAGCCTCGGCCGGCGAGGCGTCCAGCTCGCCCTGCCGGCCTCTGCGTCGTGTTCGGCGGCACGGCGTCGCCGCGCTTACCGCGTCCGTGCTGCCGAATGTGGATCCTTGGCGCGTGCGAGCTCGGCAAACGGAGTGTGCGGGGTACTGTGTCGCGGTGCGCGGCCTAATTGGCATCGCGCGTGGAACTCGTGCGGACGGTCCCGTCGAGCACCAAGCAGGACGAGCTCGTTGCAGTGATGTTCCTGTCCGCCGAGCGGGAGAACGTCTGCTATCTCGTGGGATCTGGCGCCACGGAGGCGACATTGTCGGTAATCGGCGGTTCTCTGGCATCGTTGATGCTGCTTTGCGGTGCGCGGCGGCGGCGCTGGTGCTGCTGCGCCGGCGCGTGGGAGCCATCGCGGTGACGCAGGTGCTGGCCAGAACGCCGCTAGCATCAACCTCCGTTCGTTCAGCCTCGTCGGCACGCCGGCGTTCGTCCTCGCGTTCTTGTACCATGGCTGGGCGTCCTCGCTGCTCAGTTTGCTTGCATGGTGCGGAGTGGACTGCGGATACAGCTGGTGATCACTGATCAGACGGACGGATTGGGTCACGGAATCCAAGTGCGCATAATGAGGGTCGAACCTAGGAATTAACCGTGAACCTAGACGGGAGGTGCGGGACAAACCTAAGAGCAAGTCTAATAAGGCTGATTCAGCCGGCTACAACAGTTGCCAGGTCACTAAAATCTTACGTGGCAGAAAGAGAAAGAAGGAAAGAGAAGGTAGCGAGCGACTTCTGCTGTCGCCCGGCTCCAGCACGCGGTACGAGCACATGCAGCTCGCTTGTAGCTCATGCTGCTAGCTCCAGGCAGACGCTAGCAATTAACTCCCAATCATGTGCATCAGAAGCATGCAAGATTAGTATTTAAATATTCAATGAAACCAATCTAAGAGCCAGCTTATAGCTTATCTAGTATATGGCTTTGGCTGTAAGATGACTTTTCGGTGACGTGGAATGGCTCTAGAGCCGGCAGCCGACGGTCTTATTAGGACATCTCCTATGGGGCTGCTTAATTGCCCTGAACAGGTCGGATTTGAGCAGCCCCGTACAAAATCAGGTCCCTGTGGGGCTGCTTATTTGCACGAATCTGTCAGCGTAGGGTTCACGGCTGCTCAAACCTGGACCAAATTTGGTCCAGGTTTGAGCAGCCGCGGACACGACGCGGACGCCCGCGGACGCGCGTGCGCCAGCCTCTTGGCGGTCAAACTGCCCGGCCCCACCGGTCAGTGACCCGTCGACCATTGGCCTCCCCCCACCGGTCTTATTTAATGTGACCGCCGCCCCTACCGTCCCCCACACTGTTACCCACCGCCACGCCACCACCGCCACACTGACCTAGCCGCCACCA
This sequence comes from Poa annua, assembly GCA_026929855.1. Taxonomy (NCBI): domain Eukaryota; kingdom Viridiplantae; phylum Streptophyta; class Magnoliopsida; order Poales; family Poaceae; genus Poa; species Poa annua. The sequence goes on along the minus strand of CM049428.1, from coordinate 93,785,198 downwards.
CCGCCACACTGCCCTAGCCGCCATGGGGAATGGGAGATGGTGGCTCGGCAAGGGCGCCAACGACCACGAGGCGGGGAGCTCTCGCCGCTCCTCGCGGCCTCCGGCGCCACCTGCATTGCCGCCACCGCCCGCGCCCGCCGCCGCACCGCGCGCCACCGCACCTCCGGCGGCTCCCCGACGCGTCCGGCCTTACCTCGGCAAGAGGAAGTGCCAGTGGTACTGGGACAACGCGATCCCAGTACCATGGCCGGACGTCCACCTCTTCGAGGGGTGGCACCTGAATCCGGAGCGGATTCCGGTGCCGCCCGTCCCGAAGCGGGGACTCGAGAGGGAGGTGGAGATTCTCCGGCGGCGCGACCTGCTGCCGGACGACCTCCGCCACGACCCCGCCTACGCCGTGAACAACTCCAACTGGGACACTTGGTTCCATGCCGAGCACGACCAGCGGCGGAGGGGGTTCTTCGGGGTGCGGCACGCCCGCGGCCCACCGCAGTACCCGCCGCCCTCCCCACCTCGCGGCGACAACATGCACGCGCCGCCGCCGCCCCCAGGCGTCAAGATGGAGGAAGACGGTGACGACGCCGCCGCGGAGGAGGAGGAGAGGGCCCTCGCCCAGGCCATCGAGGAGTCCAAGCGGGAGGCGGAAGAAGCCGCCGCGGAGGAGGAGAGGGCCATCGCCGACGCGCTGGCCGCCGTCGCCGCGCACCAGGACATGGAGCGGCAGGAGGCGCGGCAGGCGATGGAGGTGGAGGAGGAGGACCGCGGCGAGGTCCCGGACTGGTTCATGCCACTAGTTGACATGCGCTGACAGTGGACCGAGCCAGCGGACGGGCCGCCGCCGCCGCCGGAGCAGCCCCAGACTCCACCGCCAGGGGCTGCCCGTGCACCTCGTCCAGGACCCAGACTACGTCATCCTTGAGTAGTCCGGCGTAGAAGTCCGGCCACCGGCTTATCCAGTGGATATTTTATATATGTTTTTTTTCTTTTTTTTAACTGTTAAACAATGGCCACTGTGGTCCCTACGCAATCTAGCCTCGTGTCCGGCCTAAAATGAGCACCCCCGTAGGGTGCACCTATTTCGACCCGTGTTCGCGCACTGTCCGGTGCTACTCAAACGGACAAAAACCGGATCAAATCGGTCCGAATTTGAGCAGCCCAATACGAGATGTCCATGCTCTAACCCTTCCTTTTGCTCGATGGGTTCCGTGGTCCAACATCAGGTCCAAACCGGACCGGACCTGTCGCATCATGACATGGAGATACTCGAGCCCTCTCGCGACGCCCAAGGCAATGTCAAACAGCTTCTCCCAGTACAGCCACAGCGAGTAATTCTCCTCTACGGACTCGTCACTGTTGAGAGCATAGCTTTCAAGCGAGCTATTGGGCATGTACTCGTATATCAGAGCTCTTGTTGGCCCCTGCAAGCAGAACCCCAACAGAGGAGCCACGTTGACATGAGAAATTCCACCGATGCTCGCCACCTCGTTCACAAAATCATTGTCACTGCCTTCACAGTTCTTCAGAACCTTCACCGTGATCTGGCGGGCATCTTGCAGGTTGCCTCTGTAAACATCGCCATGGCTGCCTTGGCCGAGCTTGTGAGCAAAAGTCTTGGTCATTCTTTCGACTTCTGAGTAAGTGTATCTCTTTGGATGATGAGCTCTCAGTTTAGGCGGAGATGTTTCTGTTTTTGGAGGCGTCGTTGATCCCTCTTCAGGAAGTGACACGCCTGCACGGTATTTCTTATGGCGCAGGAAAGAAGTGGTAAGAAGCACGAGTGGCAGGAATACGCCAGCGACGACTCCAACTATGGTATCTTCATGAAGTTAACAGATAGGGAGTTAGAAATCATCGAAATGAACTGTCAAGAAGCTACCATCTTGCAGTTAATTTCTTGAGTTAGGCTGTGTAGGTACTGTCCGTCTGTCTGTCTCTGTATGGTAATGTATAGAAGCTGGTCGAAAAATACAAATGTATTTGCAGAGAAACAGTCAGAATGGACAAAGAGCATCCACTCACAGATTCTCCTTTTGTATTGCGTGGATGCGCCGTTCCCTGTAATCATATAGCTTGTTATAAATGATGTGACGTGCCGATTAAAATTAAAATTATGAAGGATCGTCGCGACATAAGCTCGCAGTTAGCAAATTTTGTATCGAGATAGTATGATGTAAAGCACAAGGTAGCTTGTTATAACGACAGGTTGTACGCGATGTCGGCGGCGGGGGTCGTGCACGAGCCCGAGGGGGCGTCGCAGTGGGCAGTGGCCGGAGAGGTCGAGGACTGGAGCCCGCCCGTATCCGAAGGTCGAGAGGAAGGCGAGGTTGACGTAGGCGTAGAGCGCGGAGCCGCACGTGTCGCTGAGTGTGCCCTCGCTGGCGCTCTGGCCCCAGTAGATGGCGATGTTGACAGAGTCGTCCGCCGCCGTGGCGAGGACGGACGCTGCGCAGAGAAAGGTCGCGAAGATGCCGAGCTTGACGGGCATTGTGAAAGATGGCGGCATTGCTGGCTCTTGTGGCAATATGGCTTGTATGCGTGTTTATATCTTCATCGCATCCATGTGAAGGAATCGCATCTTCTTGTCTCTTGTGCATGGAGTAATCAGGAGACTTTTTATTTATTTATGGAAGCTACTGCGTTGGTCTCAATCGCAATTCTCGAGCACAGGACATTGCAAAGCAGACGTCTGCACTCGCTATGATGTTGCGGCCCAGTGGGGGGAAATCAACAAATCCACTAATTAATACACTTACTGTTGATGAGCACCTTAATTTTGACAGAGCAAATACTATAAAAACAACCAAGGTAATTTGGAATTTCACGCACAACACTTCAGGATTCAGTTGTGCTATGGGGATTTTTTCAGTCTTAAGAGTTGAGGCAGTTGTAATTCGCCTTCTTTTTTGTCTGTTGAACTTACGGTGAACTGGTGTTTTGGTGGTTGTGTGCATCTTACCTATGCAGAGGCCGGGTGTAATGCTTAAACTTCTTAAGTAATAAAATCCCTTTATCTAAAAAAAAAAAGAGTTGAGGCAGCAACTGCTACATGGTCAGTTCATCACTATCATCAGACACCAACTGAATAAACTGTGAACGCATATATTTGCAACAACATAACACAATAAGAAGCCACTGCATCAGCACCATCCACCGTGTGGTTTTGCACTAACCTAAACATATGTCCATGCAACAAGTTCATGTACAGCTAAATCAACTTTAGGTATAAGAAAGATGGCAAGCAAGGAGATAGATTGGCACAACTACAATAAACTACACACACTTGCGAGAAAATCAATACTACATATAAAGATGAAACCTTTTTGCTTTTGCCATGCCGAAAATAATCTGAGCTTCATAGATATGCTGATAAAGAAAATAAAGCCAAGAAAATTTATGTAGCCTGGAGGAATATGCTTCCCACTAACAAATGTGCAAAGCTGTATACAAAACTTGCAGGGAAACCTGAAGTGTAGAGGCAAACCATAGCTTTAGAAGCTCAACGACTAAATGTTGCGGCCTACTAGCGCAAGGCAATACAAGTTAGAAAAGTCTTCCACCAGATGAGCAGGACACACATACGGGAACACGTCGTCATGGAAGTATTTATCAAGGCATTGATATGTGATTGTGCCATGTTCAATGGAGCACGCAACCACGTTCTGATTAATATCCATGAAGATGATATCAGCAGTTGGGTGGAAGCCAAGCACTAAGTAGAGTGATGACCCTGATGTTCTTACACTTTCACATCATGATTTGTAATGCGTCTAGCGTACTTTTTATTTACATTGAACTTCGAATGTTGCGGCTATGTGCATCTTTGTTATGCAGAAGCCGGGTGTAATGCTTAAGACTATTTAACTAATAAAGCTCCCTTTATCTAAAAAAGTAGAGTGATGACCCGATGTCATATTGTTGCGGTATGAACACAATTACAACATTTTATGGAAGTCTATGTTCAGTTGCTTACAATTTGCAAACGTACGGGAGCAAGTGCTCAGCATAAATATAAAATATCAACATATTGGTTGATGATGATTAGCAACTCAAGAACACTTTTGGTGGCAATTCAAGGACACTTGTGCTCCCTTCTAGCATCTCGACGACTCTAGTCATTGTTGGGCGATTAGCAGCACTTAATTGTATGCACCACAGCCCAACCACTATCATCTTCCTTACAATCTCCGTGATCTCACCATTAATTTCAGAAGCACTGACACAGTATTCATCTACATGTTCATAAATCCACTGTGGGAAATATTGACTGCTAGATTCAGTATTTGCACTGATATTTGTATCCTTTGCGCCAGCCATCTCAAGAACCATCATTCCATAACTGTACACATCAGATTTGCTACTTACTGCTCCAAATCGCTTCGAATAAACCTCGGGGGCAATATAGCCAATTGTTCCTCTTGCACCACCAATGGAAATGGCACTTTCCTGATTGAGGCACAACTTGGCCAGTCCAAAATCAGAGATCTTCGGACAGAAGTTTTCGTCCAGTAGAATGTTGTGGGGTTTGATATCAAAATGCACAATGCGAGTATTGCATCCTCGATGGAGATATTCAAGTCCTCGAGCAATGCCCACTGCAATATCAAACAATTTTTCCCAACCTAATGTATTTCCACCTTCAGAGTTATCTTTGAAAGCATACCTTTCAAGTGAACCATTAGGCATATAGTCATAAATTAGTGCCCTTTTGGATCCTTCCAAGCAAAATCCTATGAGAGTAACGACATTGACATGAGAAGTTCTGCTAATACTAGCCACCTCATTAATGAAATCTTCCCCATCAGTCTTGTAGTCCTTCAACATCTTCACTGCTATCTGACGGCCATCAGAGAAGCTGCCTTTGTAAACAGCACCAAATCCCCCTTGACCTAGCTTTTCAGCAAAAGATCTCGTCATTCTTTTCACTTGTTCATAAGTGTATCCTTTTGGATGTATGGTTCCATTCTTTTGCAGGAAGGACTCAATCCTTGTTGTTCCCTTTGACTTCCTTTTGCATCTGTACTTCTTGTAGCCAAACCAAAACGCAAACAGAAGCAGACATAGTATGCTTGAGCTGCCTGCTATTGTATCTGTGTAGACAATTTTGAGGGGAAACTGTATCAAAAGGGGAAGCAACTTCTAAAAAGTTCTATATAACTGGTCTCCTTGCACCTTTTCTACTACTACATGATGATAATAGACATAAATGAAGGAAAACAAATATATTTAAGCACACAATCTTAGTCACACAGCTGAGAGAAATGCATCTTGAGCTATTAAATACCCTTGTTGACAAACCTACTATGGTGTGTATTCTAAAAGGCTAGATTTTTCTATATCATTATCTCTAGGCTTAAGCTACATGTGAACAACTCGTGCCACTTTTGACATATACTAAAAAGGTTACTAAACATACTATTGAAGCATAGCTTGTCAAAGACGGAGACAAATGGGAATATGCAAAAGAACTATCATGAGACTAAGAAATATTTCTTACATATTATTAGTCTGGTCTTTGTGGTTCGCCCTGCAAAATTTTCAGCAGAAGTGGTCATGAGTGTGTGAAAGTTGCGTTTATTCATAATATATAGAGTTTGCACCGCACTGTTAAAACCGTTAGTATATCGTATGCATTGAAATTTTAAAATAGAAAGAACTTTTGAAGGAAATTTTAAACTAGATTATAAGCCAGAACACATTTAGATTTTGGGCTTGTGGGAGAAACTTCTTTCAGAAGCCGCTCTAGCAGCCCAAAAGAAGTGGCCCTTACAAGGCTAGGTTCCTTGGTATACAATATACACTCTAAATTCACGTCGGGAAGGATCTGTACGGCGCACGTTGAACCAAAGTGTGAAGACTTTATATTCAGTCGATGGTCCCGTACATCCGCATCCTGACGGCTGATCCGCTAGCTTGTGCCGTTGTGCGGCTGGACGCCTGGACCCATAACCCTTCACACCAGCTCTGTCTCAAGGTTTCCGGACAAGCACTCAGACTATAATGCTAAACCAGGAGTAGTAAGTGTGGGGGATCTTGTCATGCTCTGTCATAAAACATCTCCTCACGTTTGCCCACAGACCTTATTTATCACCTTATATGAAAATCCTGCCGGTTGCTAGAAAAGAGGTAAGCGGACATTTTTAGTTGACAAACACACAACCTTGTTATTGTTCAACGGAGAAGATGGCGGTGATTTCGTTTGGTTGAAGCTGGGTTTAAATTTAACAGCTAAACTTGAACTACTATATTAAAGTTACAGTCGTTTAAACGCCTGAAGAAACCTGACGAAATTGCAGATTCAGAGTTACGCGGGGTCTGATAGGCTTGGTTTACAACGACCAGAAATGTTCAGGCTTTGCACTTGCGCCTCTAGTAATCTAGTTGGTGAGAACGTAACAACGAAATGCAAAGACTCAGGAGGAGCGGGTACTCCGAGGCAGGGAAAGGGATGCGGGATGCGAACTGCCGAACCCGAACATGTGAAGGCCAAGACACCCCAAGTGATTTCAGGAATTGAAAGAGAGAGAGGAAGGCCCGGCAAAAGTGTTTGAGTTTAACTTTGTCTAGATGACTAGATGGGCACTTTTGCATGGGTTCAGTTAGTTCGTTAAGACTAGTTGATGGGTCTCACGATAATTGTACTATTAGATAATTTTGCGGTCTCTAATTGTTTAAAAGCAACTTTGCCGTCTCTATTTCTTCCGAGAAAAGGACTGAAACGGCATGGCAATTGCCAATACGGATCAACTGAAACTGACAGAGTAAAACGAACCAGTTTGCTACGTATTTGGAATAAGGAGTGCCAGATTGAGAAGTGCTTACCAGTTGAACTGTCTGTACCGCAGATAATATCGTTGATTCGCCCGTTGGTGCACGCGCAACCCAGGAATCCTCCGGTTTGGCTGAAGGTGCACCGTCCCATGGATTCCTCGCACTGCGTACACGGGATGGGTCTGTTGTTGTCCCACGACACCTGGAAGCCCTGACGAAGAACGTTGCCGTATCCACCATTTCTCCATTCAGTGTCATTTGGGCCGACACGGGGATATTTGAGAACAGGAACTTCTATGACTGGCTCGCACGCCTGCTGCCAGTTCCCAGGGGGCACGCTATCATTCGCAAACACGAACGACAGGTGTCCAGGATAGTAGTTGGCAAATTCTGGGCATATGATCAGGCCGCTGGTAGGTTGTTGTTGGACGGGGCCAAGCCCGAAGTTGCAGTTGAGGAAGAAGGCGAGGTAGTCGACCGTGCTGGCGGGGAAGTGCAGCCATGAGCCCTGTCCGAAGGTCACGTTGTAATCAACCCTTGGGCAGCTTTCGTCGACGACATCCTGATCGGGTAGAGACACGTTTGCGCTGGTGCCATCCATGCTCGTAACTGTGCAGTTGTCGCCGCTCTTGGTTTGCAGGGTGGGCTTGTCGTCGTCGCAGTGGATCCCCAGTCCAGGGTAGCCGCAGTACGAGTTGCTGTAGCCCTTGAGATTTCTTGTGTCTCCATGGAGATAGAACGGGTAGCTAATTCGAACGTCTCCGCATGTGTGATTTTGAGACAGGCACATGGAGAGGTCGTAAGTATCACCGGAGGAATCGCCATGGGAGGCGGCAACCGCAATCAGGAGAAGAAGCATCATAAGCTTCTGGTGGTGGCTTAGCAGGAGTGGCATGGCTACTTGGCTAGCTAAGTCGGCAGTAGTGTTCCATTTTCTGCTTTGATCTGTAAACCAGTACTGTAGTTAGCAAGCCGCCTGTCTGTCTTTGTTCAGGCGTTGCGTGGATCTTTGCCTTGGATACAGGAAATTTCGGAGAAGGAAGGGCGACTAACCGGGTGGAAGATTCAACGATACATGATAGTTGGCGGGGTCTTACCACTCATCAGTATCTGGACGGCAGGCCAGAGTAGTCAGTCATCTGCTGTCTCTGTCTTCGAATTTTTTCGTTGACTGTATAAATTAGACTGATTTACTTTAGCAGAACGATACCGAAATTCCTTTTCACATGAACATTATATATTTTTGAATTATCAAAATGTATATCTGTAAGCGGCATAACTTAGTATGCATACTGAAACTTGGTTGGATGAGATAGTCGTAAGTTTGTAACTCATAAGTCGAATCCAAGTCTTCTAAAACACCAACTTAAGTGGTTTACTGGACTTGTGTATCGATACTATCGCCCGTTCTTTTTCAGACGAAGAAAATTGAAGGATCAGAGTTCTCAAGAACTTACCTGACGAAGAGCCTGCATAAGCAGTGGTGTTGCCGCTGCCGTTGCAACCCTGAATGCCCACCTTTCCAGCAGAGCACAAGCAACCGAGGAACGTTTTGCTCTCGCTGTAGGCGCACCGTCCGTAAGATCGCTCGCACTGGTGGCATGGCGGCGATGTGCTCTTGTTCCATTCCAACTCGAACCCCCGCTTAAGCATGGCACCGTATTGGCTCGACAACAAGGGCGGATTACTTCTCAGCAGAGCATCTTCATGTACCGGCACCAGGAAATAGTGTCCGCAGTTGTCAGCCAATTGGTACACTTGAGAAACGTTGCTAATTTCCTCAGGGTCAAACATGAACACAAATGAAACACCATCTCCACTGAACCCTTTGCAGGTTATCTGGTATTCTTCTAATTCAGGAGGCGGCTGATCGCCTATGAAGCAGTCGAAGAAGAACTCGAGGCTGTGGACGGAGTCGGTGTAGTTCAGCCACGCTTGGTCGAATGAGACGTTGTGGCTGACTCTGGGGCAGCTGTTGCCGCCGGGCACGTCGGCATCCCCGAGAATAATGGTGTAATTGTGGTAGGAGATGTCTAGAATGGTGTAGCTATCTCCTTCGAGACGGAGGATCGGCTTCTGGGTTTTCCCCTCTCCTTGGCAGAAGATCTTCAGATCGGTGTAGCCGCATGAGTAGTTGGATGTGTGATCGAGGTTTGGTCGTGTTGCGTTTGACAGATAGAATGGATATCTGATGTCAACGCCGCCACAGCTGAACGACTCCGAGCACATGGAACCGTCGTAGCTGGGCGGAAGAGTGGAGCCATGGGAGACATGGACGGCGAGGAGGAAGAGGAGGAGGAGCAAGCATAGAAGATGAGCCATGCTGAGATGAGACGGGCGGATTTGGTTGTTTTCTTCTCAAGTCTTATTACACGCCACTGGTTCGGACGAAGAGGAGGCCGGGCAATTTGGCTAATTTCCATCTCTAGTCCTACATGTCACTGTTTCGGCGACCGCAGTAGCTGCATATAAACAGTGTGGACTTTGACCAGGTTTAGCAGAAAGTGTGGATAATTGTTGGCCCGGGCTTTGACCAGGTTGGAGTTTGATCGCGAAACGCCCACTTAATTAAGAAGTGCGGGAATGTGCGGTCATAAGCGGGCTACCCACGAGCAGTCCCACCTGCACCCTGACCCACACGGTGTGGGGCAGTGTTTGGATGATCCTCCTGCTTCTATGAAAACCAGATGCGAGTGCGACCAGAAACAGTTTTAAGCTCCAGTGTGCCAGAAGGCACAGTTTTTTTTCTCACGATCAGTATTACTCCACGAATCCTCAATCCATCAGGCAACTAGCAAGTGCTGCTTCCGAATCATCTGACTTCCTAACGTTATTCTGCTTACCGGTAAAATTACGCCAATGTTCAGAGCAGTCTATCCTTTTTTTTTTTGGACAAATCACTATAGCATTTGCTCCACGAGTTGCTCGCGGGAGCATCAAGAGAAAAACAAAAACCGTCATCGCCAACAACAGATACTGTCGTGTTCTGAAATCCGAAGCAAGCCAAAGTAATTCGACGAAATGTAATGTAATGAGCTAGTAGTAGAAAAGGGATACGTACTGCACTGATCCGTGGTCGTTCGGCCGCCATCGCAGAAGCAGGCGAACCCCACCGCTCCACTCGTCTGATTATGCCGGTAGCCGCACCATCCGCCGGAACGCTCGCATCCGCCGCACTGCTCGGAGTGCGGGCTGTAGTTCAGTTCGAACCCGCCCATCAGCACATCAACATATCTTCTCTCCGGAGGAAGCAACTCCCCCATGGCCTTCTTGTGGGCACCCAGCACCGGCGCGACCACCGCCGTCTCGCACCCGTACTCGTACGCTTCGCCCGTGTAATCATCGCCGATGAACACGTAAGAGCTTTTGCCATAGTCTTGACAGCCAGTTAACTCAACGAGAGAGGGCCAGGAGGCGTTCTTGCTGCAGTTGTAGAAGAAGGTGATGTTGGCGTCCGAGCTGGTGAGGTGCATCGCGGAGCTGGTGTCGATGGTGAGGTTGAAGTGGAGGAGCGGGCATCCGGTCGTCGTGTTGAAGGCCTCGGCATCGTCGACGAGGGAGTGTGTGTCTCGTAGTGGATGTCCGAGACTCTGTACCGGTGGTGGGATTGGGCGAGGAGAAGCAGAGTGGTGTTGTCCTAGCAGGCAAGGCCGAGGCCGGTGTAGCCGCAGCTGGAGGACGAAGAGGAGGAGTTGAGATAGAACGGGTAGGCGATGGTCAGGTCGCCACAGGTGTCGTTGCTGCAGGTGGGAGGGTAGCCGTGGGCCGTGGCGAAGAGAAGCACAACGGGGAAGAGGAACAGGGGAAGCATTGTATGGATGACGAAGAGGAGACGGTGTAGAGTGCCGACTATCTCGGTGAGATTGTTCATGACGGTCCTTAGTCAGTAATAACGACGGCTCACGGCGACGTTTGCTTATGGAAATTTTGCGCTGACTGACCATTACACCCCATTTGCTCCTTGCCTATGACGAACTTCAGAGTTTATCTACTATCTATCTATCTCTACTACTCCGTATATAATATGGCTTGGGGACTCCGGTCGTATGTCAATTTTTTTTGCCGATTATACCCTTTCATCAAATCACATATTACCCACACTGCCACGCATAACTTAGGTACCGTTTCGAGTCGTACGTCACGGTCGTTTTTTGATTTACCCCCTCAGAAATCAGATAATCAACCCGCAGTCCATGACCGCCCCCACCTATCCCCTCTGACATCGCGCGCTCTTTCCTGCTCTTTCCTCGCGGCACAGCCGCCGTCCCGTCCACGACGACCTCGACCAGTCGACCGCGCGCCCCTGCCGGATCGGTGCTGAGAGGCGGGTGCTCTAATTCCACACGCCGCCCGTTCTCATGTCGTAATTACCCATTCCTGGTTTCTCTCCCCAAGCGCCACCACGGTTCCCCATCTCCCCCCGGTCCGTCCACTGCTACGCCGACCCTTCTGTGAGACCTTTCCTTGTCCAGCCCCTAGATCTCCAGAATTCGTTTCCACATCTGACCACCAGCCACGCTTTGACTGGCCGCCTGCCAATGGGTCCTCCTGGTGCAGCTGCCTGGTTTTGTTGGTGCTGCAGAGAAGCCACGATCTCATCCATCATCATAGCCGCGTCAACGACGGCGGTCAAGAATCCCCCTGGTTCCCGGCTCCTGTTGTCGAGCTCAATTCGCTGCAAACCCTGCCATCATCCCCATCGATTACCGCCTTTCCCCGGAGCACCCATCCCGGCAGCCTACGACGTTGCCTTCACGGCCCTCAAGACGGTCTTCACCACCTGCATTCTGGTGTGCTGATCACTGACCAGGGCAGACGAGCGAGTACTTTAGAAGGAGGCCGGGGCCTCTGATCTGCAGTTTGGAGTCTTGTTTCTGACGATTAGTGCAAGGTTTTTGTGCAGGTTTGTCTACTCCAAGCTATACTTACATTACAGGATACTTTGTCCAGCTCATCTTGATGTTGAAGTCATCTTAATTGTACTTAGTAGCAGAGAGAATCTTCAGAGCAAAGAAACTTTGCCACTCAAATAACAGCTTCTCACATCCAATTTTTAGCTTTGTCTAACGAGAACAAATTCCATGCAGGCGGCAAGGTAGATAATATAATTGGATGAGCATCATTAGGCATTTTCCTTTTAAATGGAGAAGGAGCTCCCCAAAATTTAGACAGAATATACAGTCCATAACAAGAAAAATATAAAGGATGGATGCACGTCATAAGAGAGCAAATGATATTTCTTACTGGTGAGAGCACTATCTGAACCTTAAAACTCCAACTGATCAAGCAAATATTAGTTATGGTACTGAATTTTCTGTTTTCTATATCACCATGATTATAAAGTTTACTAGATGACCCGTTGCGCCGACTGGCGCAAATGTCCAAGTTACCGCAAATTTATTGGCATAAGAAAAACATTTCAAATTATATTCTACACGACTTAGAAAGAAATCTGTCCTAAAAAGCAGTGTGCATCGATAAAACGTCCACACAAATACATGAAAACATGAAAATAAGAATAATATAATAGAACAGCTCAGCAAATTCTCAAAGCCAAAATTAGAAAACAAAAGTACTCTGTTAGATGAAAAAAGGAAGAAAATGCTAATTTGTATATCAAATAAATATAAATATTGGATCCGAAGGCTACACAATTCATATAATTATATTTTCGTACAGATAGAAGATGTGTACTCATACTACAAAACATTTATTACTTTTTTATGGGAACATTTAATTACTTGTTACATGTGCCTCATGTGTGACTCAAAGAGAAGCAACGAAAAAAAAAGAGGACGGATGCCTTATTGCCGCTAACCTCTCGCCACTGACACCAGTGTGCTTCTCCACCGACATGATTCTTAGGTTGGCCTTCGAGTACAACGTGGCGCCAAAAATGGCCTACTTCTTTGTCGGTGGCGGCGGCAGACCCAGTGGCTTCTACATCGACATGATTGGCATCTCCTTCTCCCTCTGCACCTATATGGACAGTTAAATCTCCCTTGTAACCCATGAGAACTCCTCCCAACATTTAGATGTAAAGAAAAAATACATAACCATTTTCAACCTAGAGTGAATGGGCTGAATGACTATGAGAGCAACCTGTCAAACCAAAAACAATATAGAGTTTCCAACTTTAGACCATGCACAACTGGACAATCTCCGAGCCAGGGCAAAAAAATTGCATCTACACAATCCCAGCTTGTTATTGTACAGCTCCGCATCCCAGCTTTCTTCAACATGTCCTTCAGAAAAAACATGTGCTGTTAAGAAACCATGACATACAGTGATACAGAGAGGAAAAACATAATGAAATCAGGGGCGTAACTTATATATAACATCGACGTGACTGAAAATCAAAGCGTACAAATCAATTTTACTAACCACGATCTTTTCCTAAGAACGCCACCCAAGCCAAGGCAGCAAGACTGACTGAAAATCAAAGCCTACAAAGCAATTTTACTAACCACGATCTTTTCCTAAGAACGCCACCCAAGCCAAGGCAGCAAGACTGTCGGTAACACTTCATATGGTTTAAATAATTGAAATTGCCCAATGAAGTGAGGAGTAGGATTTGCATTTTTCAGCTGCATCGAGCGTGGCCTGGACGCTGCTTATACAAGTAAGAATAATTCATAAGGAGCAGCGGAGCAGAAGAGCCGCAACCAAGGGGACTCGATTCAGTTCAAAATTTACCTATGTGTTTGATAAACAGAGGAAGCCAGGAAGGAGCAGTCGAGCAGAGCAGCAGGGTACGGCAATCGGGAGGCCGAAGCGGAGGACCAGACTGGAGCCTGGAGGAGCGCCGGAAAAACCGAGGTGGAGGAGCCGGGAGGCGGCCGCCGGCCAGGCTGGGCGGCACCGCGTCGACGGGGTCCAGGCTCCAGGGAGGCCGAGGGGATCCATGGAGCTTGGCCTGGATGAGGAGGAAAAACGAACGGATCAAGGGAGGCAAAGAGCGCGTGCCATACCTGGAGCTTCTTCGCCTAGACGAGGAGGTCCTTGGCGATGGTGAGGACCTCGGCGAGGACGTAGGTGGCCTCGAGCACCTTCCCACCGATCTTCTCTGCTTCGGAGTTGAGGTAGGACGCCCCCCAGGTCACGCAGCGCGGCGGAGCGCCGTCAAAGAGGATGGACGCGACGGCAGGCGTGGCGGCGCAGAGCCATTGTAGAGGAGGCGGCGGCGCAGCCATGGCGATTGAGAGGAGCGGAGCTCCGTCGAAGAGGATGGACGCGACGGCAGGCATGGCGGCGCTGAGCCATTGCAGAGGAGGCGGCGGCGCAGCCATGGCGATTGAGAGGAGCGGCGCACGCGCACGCGAGCAAGGCCGAGGGACGGTGGCGCACGCCCAGCCGTCCACCTGCCTCCTCTACAAGGCATCTTGGGGCGGAGAGGAAGGACTCGGAGGGGATGATGGGGGCGCGGGTACGGAGACGAAGGGGATTGGCTTCCTAGGGTTTTCGCCCGATGCCTAACAGCTCACACACATGCACACAGGCACGGCCCCAGCAGTCATGCACAATAGAGAGCAAAGGCCCACACGAATACGGACCCATGCGTCATTCAGAGGAGTAGACTGGGGATGGGTAGAAATCTGTTAAAATGGGCGAGGTGCGCTTGGCGAAACGTCTCTGGTGGCCTGGTTTGCCTTCAGCCTTTATAAGTTAAATGCCCCCTGTACACCACATTAGACTCAATCTAATGAAATCGTAGACGCAAAATAGGTTGACAGTCAGGTTGAGCATATTGTGTTTCCCCCTTGGTCTGTGCTGCTAACATCATAATGGAATGTGGAATTGTCAAATGTTTTAAGTAACAGAGCCTTACTTAGTTTTTTTATTAATTCTAACACATTATCTAAATGGCTTCACCTGTATAATTGAGCAGGAATGGGAATGGAGGGAGAGCAGCTTCAACTTCCCGACATTAGTTTTTCTCCATTGCAACGCACGATCTGTTTGTGGTATATTTGTTGCAAATGAGAGACTAACTAAAGACAACCCTGTTGAGCTTGAAGTTGGACAGTCACTGCACTTTGCCGTCTACGAAAGATTACAATTGCTTTTCCCCCCACTCATAGTCTTCCGTTAGATGTAAGTTTACCATCTCCTCCAGACCCCAATGATGAAGATGCTGTTGTGGCATACTATACAAGTACATGAAGTTGGCAGATGGTTAGAGGATTTCTTAGATAATTTACACATGAACATGATTCTTAACAAGATTTTGAGATTATTATTAACATGATTTAAATGGTCGGCATCAGCATGTAACATGTTCAGGTCCAATTTCAGAGTAAATTTAACATGAAGTGCTAATGTCCTCTGTCATTGGCCATATGTGCTAATATCCTGTCATTGCCTTTTGGGCATGTAATAGGTTCAGGTCTAATATCCTCTCTCATTTGGTATTTAACAGTTTCAGTAAGTTGTGCCATGCAGCCGCTGCAGTTTGCAGCATTTTTCATCAGTCGGAATCAAGATAGCTGCAGGAAAAAGCCAAGATACGAGCGTTCTGTCGGCTGCAAGACTTGTAGACGCCAGAGATAATTTACTTCAACCGAAAGAGGAGAGCAACCTCAAATGAGTAAAACACGAAATCGGTGAAGAACAATATTCCCTGATAGGAAACATCCGTCCAACAAGGGATGTCTTCATGTCTAAATTTGGATGTATTTAGACATGACTTAGTGTATAGATTCATTTAAATTTGGACAAAGTCCACAAGACATCCTTTGTTGGATGGAGGGAGTACAAATATCAAACCTATATTTTAGGATATCTATACTCTTTTACAAGGTTCTCCCATTGCAACACACGAGCATGCACTTAATGTGTCTTATGAGAAATAAGTATGTGTCTTATGAGAAATAAGTGTGTCTTATGAGAAATAAATGTTAGCTTCTACACAGAGAAGGTGTCCGTTGTCAGACTTTCAAACTCCAAACTATCTGAATATTTGCACCCCAAATAGAGAAGAAAACAGATAGGTTTTTATACTTCCTCATATTACAGTGTTTTCTGTTATTTCGTCCCTTGTATATATTCCGTTACAGAGGAGATAAGCTCTAAAACTATATCCCAAATCTGCGTCTGCATAAAAGATATACTTTTAAATTGAAATATTTGATTCAGTCTTTGATTGGATGGCTATTTGTTGACAAAGTCCCCGTATTGCCGGTGTTGAAATAGATGATGGAGCAGGTGCATCGCTTACCATTCCGACACCTCCAATAATTTACATCCTTCGCTTTCTCTACTCCCCAATAGAGGCGAAAGCCTAAGTAGACAGGTGAGGAGGTGATGGTCACATGATCTTGGATATGAATTCTATGACTCGGTTTGACTATACGAGAACTTTGTGCAACTCTACAACACACATTATTTTCTCCCGTAGCAACGCACGGTTATTTTACTAGTCTACTATATAATATAGGATGGTATGTCACGCAATATATACACTTTGGCCCCTCGAGATCTGAGAAATAAAACCCGCAGTCCACCGATACCGAGATACGGTTTCGTAAGTCTACAAAACTTCGAAATCAATCTGCAGTCCGCTCCGATCCCCATCCTTCTCCTCGGCCACAACAAACAGGGCGACACCGACGGTCCGACGCGATGGGTTTCATGGATCCGTCACAGAGGTGGCAGACGGTGAGGATCATCCGTCCACCTGTGAAGATCTGCATGAGCGAGGAGGCGCGCGGTGAGTATGGCCTGTGCATCTCGCGGCTGAGCGTCGTGTCCATGGAAACCGTACCTCAGTCCTCTCTCTATATCCTCCTCCCCTCGAGCCGCGGACTGCCATTGCGATTCCGGCCGACCTGCAAGCGGACGACGCCGCCGTCGACTTCGTCTGCTTCGACCAGACCACTGTCGACCTGGTCTGCGCCCCTTGCCGCAGCGTTCGGCGCCACCGGCGGGCCGGTCAAGCGCTGCTGGGACTGGGGCCTCGGCTGGCTGCTCTCCAAGAACCTCGGCTTCGCCGGCGACCTCAAGATGAACGAGGAGGAGGTGGCCGCGCTCGGCCGCCAGAGCAAGGGCACCTGGGCAAGCGTCCTCTGCAAGGTGCGGGCCGTCGCCGCCATGCTTGGCGTCGAGGTCGCGGAAGGAGACGTGGGGGTGGGAGCCGATGAGGTGGAGATGCCCGATGATGGGAACCTTGCCCGGAGGCGAGGGTGGGAGGAGCTTGCTGAGTCTGCTTCTGGATGTGGTTGACGAGCAGCACAAAGAGTACGAGGAGCACTGCTTCGGTGGATGCCCCATGAACGACTGCACGCTGCACGTACTGGTACTCTGCTTCGAGAGCCATGGCCGGCATTCAGATCAGCTATCTCCTCTGATTTTGTTTTGCCTTTGAAGCCCAAATGGCCAAATCACATCCTCCTCTTGCTGTTAGTAATTGCTTCGCACTATTGATCTGACACCACATCCATGTATGTTTTGTAGAATTGTAGAACTATCTCCGGTCTGATTCTGATCTGCTTTGTTTTTACTTTGAGGTATAGCATGCATGTAGTTTGTCTAATTTTGTGGTGAGTTGGTGCCATTCTGCATTTTAAGGAATGAGTCCGGTTATTTCATCTTCCAAGTTGACCCACGCTTTGCTTTATAGAGATATCCTACTCATTGGTGAATTTGGGAACACCGTGGCAACAAACGCATCCCAAAAAAATGGATCTTAGTAGCTCAATGTTTTTTTGTTGTATCAGTACAATTTCTTATGTGTGAACTTCATAGACATTTGACAAATTGTCTTCTAATTAGTTATAGTCCCATGGAAAACAGAACAACTTGACATTTCACAAAAATTTCACTACACCTACATCACTTGAGAGGATCATTTTATCTTCTACATTTTGGACTATTAGTGTGTGTGCAATTTGATTTTATTTCATGTTGATGGAGCTCGGGTGATAAGAGAGCAATGCACAAAGATGGGCCTATGAGGGCGCTGAGACAAGTTTTTTAGGTGATGCGCTGATGCAAGTCTGGAGACAATCACATGGAGCCTGTTTTGGTTCAATTGACTAATCGGATCAACGACGGGTGAAGCGTAACCTTTGGACTCTAAAGCCATCTTTGTGAAAGGAGCTTGGTGAAATCTTAGTCAAAATAAGAGATGTTGGGTTATTTCCTTCTGTGATATGATGATGTCGAATCCTTCTTTTTTTATTAAAATGTATTTAAATCAGTACATAAGCATCATTGTTTTTAGGATATGATGTCACCATTGCTTTGTATACACATAAATTCTTATGTGCATTATGTTTACATGGATGGAAATATAAAGATTTTAGAAACACATAGCAACACCCATGTCTGGATACATGTGTTAACGTATAAATGTAGGATAGATTTAAAACATCTTATATTAAGAGGTATAGATCTTTTGCATCTTTTTGAAAATATGCCCTCTTTTTATGTTGCCTGGTTCTTAGACTCCAAATGGTATGGTTCAACCATTGTGCATTTTGAAAAGGCATAGGGATGTATGCTTTGTCCTACGATTTGCTCCCGATGAATTGTGTTGACCAATGTTTTTATAAAAAAATAGTTTTTTGCCTATTGGAACGCACGGACATTTTACTACTCATGATATATATTTCATAATACTAGCACAGGGGCCCTCGTAAATGTGAGGGCATCACCTTCAATAGAAACTCTAGGTATGTACTTTTATCTTATAGAAACTCTATCCATCCCATTTAATTACCTCCTTCATTAACAATACACAATGTTGTAAACATGATATAGACCTAATGTGTAACGTTTTCAACTTTGTACATGATTGTATTTCTAATAAATAACAAATAATTATTACAAAACAATTTTGCAGAATATCCTATTATTTTACCGTGAAACGATGATAATCCTACCTATGAAGTCGACTAAAATCTCAAGGATTTTATCTGTCCCGAATCTCTAGGATTTTATCTGTCATGAGGATATAAAGAAAATGATAAAAAAGGTTCCACTTTCTATCAAGACCCGAGCAACCTTAGACTGAAGGGGTTCGTGTGCAGAAAACAAAAAAATTCCTAGCAACGATATCCCTAAAACATGCCAAGATCTATTCTATGCAGATACTAGCTAAATGCCCGTGCATTGCTACGGGTTTTCAAAATTTTAATTGTGATATTCCAACTTCAATTCAAGCATGTTGTGTCCTTCAAAGTAGGAAAAAATGGCATGCACTACTGCTAAGCAAAATGAACTGGAAGCTAAAGCCCAGTAGAACTTGTGCCATGTTCTACACAAGCATGCATTTATGCACAATTTTTTTAAAAAAGTTATATATCCATATCAAACATTTCATAATCAGATTATGGTATCAAATAGTCCTAAATTGAGTTCAATAACTTAGTCTCTCTGTGTGGCCATGAATTTTTGAAATTAATATTGTGACACATGGAATGTGCAGAACACTTAATGAAATTGCACACGAACCTGCAAAATTGTGCAAAATTAACGGAGGATCTCGCATGCTATTTAGTACACCAATTGTGCAAAATTAACGGAGGATCTCGCACACAAGCATGCTATTTAGTACACCAATTGTGCAAAATTGTGCAGATTGTACAATCATTTTCTCCACTGGGTAGCCCAACCTGCAAAAAATATGAGATTTTCAGAAGCACACTTATCATTAGCATGGCAGTAAATAGCACACCCATTGGTTAGCGAAATCATGCCTTTGAGTTCTGCTCATTTCCTGGTCATCTAGCAAGCCAGCTTACATGAAACTGGTATATAAAATAGACACTAAGCTAAAAGTTTAAGGGCCCTTTTGTTTGGGCTTTTAGGTGCTTTCCACCAAAAAAAGCAGGGGAAACGAACGGAGATCGGAATACATACCCTTGTAGACCGAAAGCGGGGATTATGTTCCCGCACAAACGTTGTCGATGAAGACCGACGAAGCCGACCTCAAGGTCGTGTAGAGGAAGCAGACCTCCGAGTACCGCTAGTACAGCACCTCGCAGGGCGTCACACAGGTACGGTGGAAACGACGGCCTCCGAAGCTCCAGTCCAGGACGAGCAGCGGAAGACTTGGACCGGAACACCAACAGCGCGGCAGCAGGCTATGGTGGAAGCGATCCCCCTCTCAACTCGGCGCAACTCCAACAAAGGGAATCACGAAATCGAGAGAGAATTGGGGAATTAATTGGTGAATTGAAAGATCAGGGGCGCCCCTTCCTATATAGGCTTCAGGGGGAGCCAACCTCCTCACCAGGCAATGTGGGACTAAACCCCACATGCCTGGTGCGGCATTGGCTGGTGCGCCGCCCCCCTGGTGGGCCTCTTGGCCCACCTGGGTCGGCCACCAAGCCCCCCACCGAATTCCCCTAGGGAATTTTCCCCTCTTGGGCCTTCTTGCGACCAGAAGGCCCATTTAGGGAAATCAGACTAAATAAATTCGAAAATAAATATGTAAAATCATATTTGCATATTAATTACACTAATTAATATCAAACATATTATATATAATTTATTCTAGCTCCGAAAACTCTTTCGTCGCTGCCCGATCTCCATCGGACCTCTCCCAGGACGTTCCCGGTGATCTCTTTCCTTTCCGGTTGTCTTGTCGAAACCCCTTAAGTGTGTTACCCTAGCGGTTCGATATAATAACAGGTATGATCAAGACTGAAAGTGCATGGTTGCCCCCATGCGTGGTTTTGGTAATTAATGACAATCCTTATGGACTAATGTTTACATTGAGATATTCTTTATAGATCTTGTCCATGGGAAATTATAGGAGTTCATGTATTGGACTCTTCAAGATGACTTAATGACCAATGCTCTTATCAAGGATTTATATGATGAATGGTCATGTGTAGAGTTGAGCTCATTGCAAGTATGACTTGGAATAGAAGATTGAGTGAACAATCATGTTTACATCCAAGCCATCATACATATTAAGAGAAGAAGATGAAGGGCAAGTTCAATATGATGCATATCGGAAGATATCCTTTGATTGAAGCTTGCAAAGGAAACATGAAGACAAAGCTTAGCGAGTCCCTCCCATAATGGAGTATGGGAGAGCATTTGGAGAAGTCTTCATCAAGCATGTGCTAGCAAGCACAATCAAGAAAGGTGTTTCAACTTGAGAGAGTCAAGATCTTCATCATCGAGCTCAAGTGGAATGCGCAAGGCAAATGTATGATCTTCATAGGTCTTCTCTCTTACCGGTCTCATGGTGTTAGTTGGAGACCGGGTTATAGGATAGATGGCGTACTATCAAGAGGGGCTCTCAAGTGAGTACCTTGATCGCATTGTTGTGGAGAGCTCAAACCTTTGCATACTTGGCTTCTCTTATTTCTTGGTTCTTATTTGGATTTTATTGTGGTGAGAAATTAGAGCTTGCTTCATCTCCATGTCAAGCTCTAGTTCACCGAAAACAGTTTTACTTTGGAAAACTTGTTGCGTTTTCGGTGGCGGAAATATTGTCGGTTCAACCGTGAGGAAAGTCCCACACCTTTTCATGTGTGGTGATTTTACTCTATTTATGGGATGGAATATTGCCGGTTGGATGCTTTTTGTCGCTATCTTTCCAACAAAAGTGGTCTCACGTCATTCGGAGTTCATTCGCAAAAGTTATAGCAGTTTTCGTGTTCAGTTTGCTGCAGCTTTTTCTTAGGCCGGAGTTTCCGTTCTCCAGGACCGGAGTCTCCGGACTCAACATTTTCTCCAAAGCTGCTTTGAAGTTGTTCATCCCCTGGTGGGGGTGGAGTTTCCGGCCTCAAAGGCCGGAGTTTCCGCCCCTGGATGAACTTTCCGTCCCAGGGCACCGGAGAGTTTGCCCAAGCCTCGGATGTGTTGACGGTGTTCAGCCCCTGGTGGGGGCCGGATTTTCCGGTCCCAGTAGGCCGGAGTTTCCGCCCCTGGCCGGAGTTTCCGGCCCTAGTGACCGGAAACTCCGGTGTGAAGTTTTCCTGCAACGGCTCTTTTTCGTGGGACCTATAAAAAGGCCCCTTCTTCCCCAGAGAGAGAAGCTCTTCCAAGCACGAATTTTCCCCCTATCTCTCCTCCATTGTTGACATTGGAAAGCTTGCCCCTCTCTCATTTGCTCCCATGATTCTTGCATATCTTTGAGGGATTTGAGAGAGGAGATCTAGATCTACATTTCCACCAATCCATCTCTCCTCTAAGTGAGGGGAACCTAGTAGATTTCGATCTTGGAGTTCTTGGTGCATCTCCTCTTTGTTCTTCCTCTCTTATTCCCCCATAAGCATTTGTTGCTTTGTTGGAATTCGAGAGTGAAGGATTTGAGCACTTGTGCTCTTGCCTTTTGCATTTGGTGCATCGGTTTGCTCTCCACGAGGATTCGTGGAAGTTGAAAGTTTGTGAGCTTGTTACTCTTGGGTCCTTGGACCATAGACGCCTTTGTGGTGGTAGGACCCTTGTGTGGTCACTTGAAGCCGTTCGGGAGCCCCCAATCCCATTGTGGGTTGTGCCCCGGATTGTTGTTGGAGGTCGTTCGGGAGTGGGTTGTGCCCCGGATTGTTGTTGAAAGGCTCCGGATTCCACCTCGAAGGAATTCCGATAGTGGAAGGTGAACCAAGCCTTTGTGGGGCGGTTCATCGGAGAAGAAGGTGAAACCTTTGTGGTTGTTGAATCGTTGTGTCGGTTCACACCTCTCCAACGAGACGTACTCCCTTAACAAGGAGGAACTAGGGAATACATCCTCGTCTCCGCGTGGCTTAGTTATTTCTATACCCGAGCTTTTTTACTTATGAAATTTACATTGTGATAGCCTTCGTGCTTGAAGTATTCTATAGCTATCACCTTGTTGTTTGTCTTTCTGCATAAGTTGTTGGTGCACATAGGTGAGCCTAGTTTATTTAGGTTGTCGGCTTGTTAATTTAAACACCTAGTTTTATTCCGCAATTAATAAGCCTAAACCGGAAAAGTTTTAAACCGCCTATTCACCCCCCTCTAGGCGACATCATTGTACTTTCAAAGACTCCTCTATGATCAACGACTAACTTGTAGGCCTGGACCCCATGAATTAATCCCTGTGATATAACGAATGACTTTCATCTATCAAACCTGAACGCAAAGTCTTAAACCTTTTGCCATAGCGATACTTAGCGTGTCCGAGTGTCGTTCCATAGATATCTCCATACCTAGCTTGACCTCGTTACCGACAACGCTATCTTCTACTCGTCTATGGTTTCATGTCTCTGTGACCTAGTCACATGCTTGCAAGCTCATTAGACATGATCTCACCGAGTGGGCCCTAGAGTATCTATCCTGCTATGCGGACTGGCAAATCCCGCTCTTGACCCCTCGTCCCAAATACTGCTTTCCGATACCCAAAAGTATCACCGTTATTGTCATACTATATAAGATACGACGTTTGGTGCGATCAAAGTATCTTCCAGGAATAACAATAAGAGTTGATCTCACGGTCAAAGGCGTAACGACTACGTCCTCCAAATCTGGGTATGTCCATCACATCGTTCTCCAACGATATGACTTCCATTGCCGACCGGCGCCATGCCCTATGATCGGGAAACCTCGATCATCAATCGCACAATGAAACTAGTCTTAGTAGAGTCTACTAGGGACATGGTTGTTTACGCATCACACCCATATTAATGTTTCCGCTTAATACGGTTATAGCATGACACAAAAACCTATTATGAACAAACGAGATATGATAAAGAATACACTTTATTAGTTGCCTCTAGGGCATATCTCCTTCAGTCTCCCACTTGCACTAGAGTACAAATTAATCTAGATTACAACTTGGTAAAAGCTTAACACCCATAGCTAACTGGTGTTTTTCATGCTTGTCAAGCGGGAGAGGCTTCGTCAGCGGATCTGCCACATTCCGATCCATATGCACTTTGCAAATCTTCACATCGCCTCCTTGTACGTACAGACGTATCACATGGAAGCGTCGGAGAATGTGTTTGGCGGTGGAGTGAGACCTTGGCTCCTTGGCGTTAGCAATGGCACCCGTACTGTCGCAGAAGAGGATCACGGGGTCTTGCACGCTCGGGAACACTCCACTCCAAGTTCGATGACAAACTTCCTCAGTCACACAACTTCATTTGTGGCTTCGCAAGCAGCAATATACTCCGACTCCATTGTAGATTGTGCGACAATGGGTTGCTTCCCACTTCTCCAGCACACGGCGCCCCCATTCACCTTGAACATGAAGGGAATATGCCCTAGAGGCACTTAATAAACATAGTTTATTGGCAATATCCCAATCGTTCATTATATGTTTTATACCATGCTATAACTGTATTAAGCGGAAACATTAATACAGGTGTGGTAGATAAAACAACCAGGTCCCTAGTAGCCTCTACTAAGACTAGTTTCGTTGCGCGATTGATGATCGAGTTTTTCCGATCATAGGGCATGGCGCCGGTCAACAATGGAAGTCATATCGTTAGGTGTAACGATGTGATGTACATACCCAGTATTTATAGGACGTAGTCATTACGCCTTAAGACCGTGAGATCAGCTCTTATTGTTATTCCTCGAAGATTCTTTGATTGCACCAAACGTCATATCTTATGTAGTGTGACAATAACGGTGATACTTTTGGGTATTGGAAGGGGGTTGTTAAGACGAGGGGTCAACAGCGGGATTTATCAGTCCGCATAGCCGGATAGATACTCTAGGGCCCACTCGGTGAGATTATGTCAAATGAGTTTGCAAACATGTTACTAGATCACCAGCTGACATAATATCATGGACGAGTAGAAGATAGTGTTGTCGGTAACGAGATCATGCTTGGTATGGAGATATCTGAGAATGATGCTCGGACACGCTAAGTATCGCCATGACAAAGGTTTTAACACTAGACGTCCAGGTTTGATAGATCAAAGTCATTCGTTATATCACAAGGATTAATTCATGGGGTCCAGGCCTACGAGTTAGTCGTTGATCATACAGGAGTCTTGATCGTACCTGTTATTATATCGAACCGCTAGGGTAACACACTTAAAGGGTTTCGACAAGACAACCGGAAAGGAAAGAGATCACCGGGAACGTCCCGGGAATGGTCCGATGGAGATCGGGCAGTGACGAAATAGTTTTTCGGAGCTGGAATAAATTATATAACATATGTTTGATATTAATTAGTGTAATTAATGTTTAAATATAATTTTATATATTTATTTTTGAATTTTTAAAGGCAAATTTCCCTAAATGGGCCTTCTAGTGGAAAGAAGGCCCATGAGGGGGGAAGCTTCCCCCCAAGGGAGGAGGGCTGGTTCGGCCAGCCCCTAGTGGGCCACAAGGGGCCCACTAGGGCCAGCGCACCTCCCAATGTCGTGGCTGGTGTGGGAATAGTCCCACACCGCCCGACTAGAGAGGTTGGCAGCCTCCTTGCCCTTTTATATAGAGGGGCACCTGTGGCCTTTTAATTCAACCAATTAAGTCTCGATTTCTCCTCGATCTCGTGATTCCCTTTGTCGGAGTTGCGCTGAGGAGGATGAGAGGATCTTTTCCACCATAGCCCGCTGCCGCGCTGCTGGTGTTCCGGTCCAAGTCTTCTGCTGCTCGTCCTGAACTGGAGCTTTGGAGGCCGTCGTCTCCACCGTATGTGTGTAACGCCCTGCGAGGTGCTGCGCTAGCGGTGCTCAGATTCCTACTTCCTCAACCCGACCTCGAGGTCATCTTCGTCGTCTTCGTCGCGCCGAGTTCTTCGCGACCCAGAGGTCGGCTACGTCGTCTTCGTCGTCAACGCTTGTGCGGGAGCGTAATCCCCGCTATTCGGTCTACGAGGGTATGTATTCCGATCTCCGCTGTACTTCTATATCTGCATAGTGTAGATCTTGTCTAGTTTAAGGATATCGTTGCTAGGAATTTTTTTATTTTCTGCACACGATCCCCTTCAGTGGTATCAGAGCCGATCTATCGTAGATATAGTTGTACGCTGTTAGAACCCGTGTTCTGCACGGGGGCACCGTTCCTGTTATTTGCTACCCTCTAGCGTGCACTTGTGATTCCAGCGGCATCGAGTTGATGAAGTGGCCCGGGCCGACTTTACACGTACGCTTACGCGAGACTGGTTCCACTACTGACATACGGCTTGTATTGTATCTGTGGCTGGCGGGTGCCTGTTTCTCTCTCTTTAGTTGGTCTTGCATTTTCAATGGAGGGCCCGAAAGGGATGTTTAAACATGCAATTATTAGATCGTTGTTGTGGTCATAAGGTTCGTAGGTATGAAGCGGTTCTATTTACGAAAGCCCCAAGCCACGTAAAATATGCAAAAGATAAAGTAGAAGCGTCTAACTTTATTTTGCAGGGGCTATGTGATATGGTCAAGGTAGGTTAGATAAAAAATTTATAAACCGTGGGCGCCAAGAAGATCATGGCGCGATGGACTATATCACATTGCATTATATTTGATGTTTTGTGTGCATCTTATATTGTGTGATTATATATATTAGTATATATTAGTTACGCGGCGGTAATTATATAAGATGATCCCTTCAAAAATACCACTAGTGTTCTTCCTCCAACGCGCACCACCAAGAAAGTTCTACGTTATGAGGCAGGCCGTGACGATCGGGTGTCAGACATATCGTCGTTCGCATACGGTGGGTGTAAGCCATGTTGCACAAGCGTCAGCGTGGAGGTTATTGTGGCGAGCCTAGCATATGCAGATATGGCCCCGGAACACGGGGCCGAAAGGTCGAGCATGAGTCACAGAGTTGTCGTGATTGACAATTGTCACAGGTGTTGTGCAATGGATGAGGGTCGTGTAATCACTTAAACTACCAGGAGGGATGTTCGTTTGAGTGGGAGTTCGGATAGTTATTTTCTAAAATACTAGAACTCAAAATATAATGAACAAAGTATGTTTTGCAAAACCTTTGTAGATATTAACCATTGTGATAGCATCTTTTAAAATTAGGCACATTCCTGCGATTGAGAAACTTAAATGGTTGGGTCCAAACTTCATAGTTTTATACTTTAGCTTGAGGATACTCCTTGTTTAAACCATTAGCTCTTTGTGTTACAATACCCGCTAGGAGATAAATCTGGAGATTCTGTTAACAAAAGATAATTTGGATTATCAGATTTTGTGCGGATAATATCATCATAGTCCAGTGTATGCTATGATCTCTGCCATAGAGAACCAATGGTGGGTACGAGTTATTGGATCGCGAACATATGAGATGGTCGCTAAACTCGGGGTACCCCTAAGGTTGAGTTGATGAAGTTTATCAGTATGTTGACTGATTGTCTTCTCAACCAAGATGGAAGAGAATACACACATTGAGAGAGCACGTGGCGGTCAAACTTAATGACATATGTTCATACTTGATGAACATTGAGACGCCTCGGTCAGCTCGATCACTGGATGATAGACATCGTTGCCAAGTGCAAATCCTCTGTCATACACTATGTCATGCAAGGGGAATCGTTCACCTTCATGGTTCTTGATTACGTTGAAAGTATCAAGAAGATGAAACAGATCGCCGGAAGTCATCGATGATGATGGTGTATATACGATATACATGTTATGAATGTTTTAGCTAAGCAAGTACTCGCAGTAGTGACTAAGTTTTGAACTAGTCATGTTTTATGAAAACCAGGTTTACTGCTTGAGTAGCTTGAAAGGATGAGGCTACATTGCGTGTTGATAATGGCATACAAGTTGTTGTGCTCTCCATAGATACTCTCCCTCTAGATCTACCATTTGGGTAAATTCTTTATGATCGCCTGTTAGTATGATCGTTATAAGTGTGTCTCCTCTTGCGAGACACTTGTTCATATATGTTAGTGACAAATTCGTTGTCCTATACTTATGAAGTAATGATCATATGCCGATTTGAATTTAGATGGTAGAAGCTCCCACATTCATAATATTATTGCCAAAGGATACAAACTTAATAAAGACACCACATATGTGTGGCACTACCGTTTAATTCATGTCAATGTTATAGTCAATGCATTAGCTCCATACCGGATGGATCTACAAGTGGTAAGATTTGATCTTTTGACACTTGCAAAATAACTGTGACACCGTTTCCGGAAAACGGGCATATAACTTATTGATAGTCATGCATATAAATGTATGTGGTTCAATGAAATAATTGACGGGTAGTGAAGACCTTTATTTTGTGAACTTCACTGAACGTTTTTAGTATAGCTTGTTGAGAATCATGCATATGGGTGTATGTGAATCAATGAAGTACTTTAACGTGTAGTGGAAGTATTTATTTCAAAGACTTCATGAACATTCGAGTAGATATATGGATATCCACTCGGGGAATGTTGGCCTGGAACTTTTGATTCGATCAAACAAGTTCAGAATGAAGTAGGAAATAAACTTAACAAGAAAATCAAATTCCCGCGATACAGATCGAGGAACTGAAGATTTGAGTTATAATGTTGGCACATCATTAGAAGACTTGTGAGAAGAGTTCCACAAATTACGTCGCATGGAACACCATAGTGTTATGGTGTGTTAGGACGTCATAATTGCACTCTATCGGATAGTGTGTGGTAAAATAAATCTCTTACCGAATTATTGTGATCGTTAGAGTCATATGGTAGAAACGTAACACTCAGGTTAGATAATAGGGAAACCATTTGAATCCATGGAGACAATACCATACGAGTGATGGCATGGCTTTTTAGCCTGGATTGTCGTTTCAGGAATTTAGTGTTTTGATGTGATCAAACCTAAAATGGATTAATCTTTGTAGTATACCCTACCTAAAGAGTTAGTTGGGTACATGTCTCACGACATAGGCAAAACTGTTGCCGGGATATACCTTGCGAAAGAAATAGTTTCTTATCCAAGTGTATAAGTGAGAAAGAAAGTAGAGCAAGACGAAGTTGGTGAACTTCCTCTCCAGACATCAGAGTGGCGCAACCGAAAGTTTTTTCGGTGTCAGGCTCCACAGCTTGAAAAAGCTGATGATTCAAGATCATGATGTTCTGAGCTCATACTAAGAGCGTAGGCATACGAGGTTGTGTTCCACACTGTGTGTTACGACAATCTTATTATGAAGGTCATATTAATGGAATACGATAGACCTACGAACTACGAAGAAGAGATGGTGGACCTAAGTCCGAGAAATGGCTATGAGTCATTTATGATCCGAAATAAAATCCATATACGATTACTAGGTAATGACTTGGGAGATCTTCTTGATGGCATCTAGGATGTTATTAGAATGTGGAATTTTATGAGAGAATAGAAATTGAGAAGGATCGATTTGTCGTGAAACAGTTCCGACATATACAAAAGTTGACCACATGAGAGTTTGTCTCAAGTGGCGAAGCCTAAATCTATTCTGGGTCGTTTAGCAATCACTATAATTTTGAATGAGAAATTGATATATGAATAAGGAAACCATGTTTCTTAATAGTGTCATTAAGAAAGAGTTGGTGATCCTGAGGATGCTAAACATGTATGCGAACTTCAGTTATCCATTCATGGGCTGAAGCATGCATATCGGAGCTGGAATCTTCATTTTGATAATGTGATCAAAGGATTTTGGAGTTGTCCAAAATAGTTGAAGAAACCTACATTTGCAAAGAAGTGAGTGGGAGCAAAGTAGCTTTCCTTGATCTTATATGCGGAAGGCATATGTGAGTGTGAGCTAAGTAGCTTTTCCTTGATCTTGTATGGGGAAGGCATATTTGAGTGGGAGCTAGGTGTCGTTTGTGATTTTGTATCTAACGACATATTAAATGACACAGATCCTCTAGTAGAGTGTAAAGGATTATTGAAGTGATTAAATTTTCTATGAAATGAAGTTAGGAGTATTAGGCATCCGATTTATAATTGTATAGATCGTAAGGGGCTTAATAACATTATGTCGGAATATTTCCTAAGTTAAGATTCTGAAGTGTTTCAGAATAGAACAAGCGAAGAAAGAGGTTCTTGCGTGTATGACTAGGTAAAATATTAAGTTTATCTTGGCATTTTCAGTAATAGCAAATGATGTTCGACATTATCTATGTATCAGACATAGATGCTATCAGACTGAAAGTTCGACGTAGTGTGATCCAAGTTCTTGGTTGAAGAACAGGTTCTAGAGTGGTCCTTGTGTGGATTAATGAACAAATGTTAAGTATATTTTCAGTGTCTATGAGAACTGAAGATATGTTTTCTGGTAAAGGGTAAGAGTGGAAAGACAACTTGTCGTAAAGCGGTTACGATGATGCAAGTTATGACACTGACCCATACGACTAGAAATCTCATATAGGAGATGTCCTTTATTTTGAAGATAGACATGGTTAGTTTGCGAAGTCGCATATGAATGCACTGTCGCATAATCTACATATGTATAGAAATATAACGCGACTTCAGAAGCAGCAAGTGTGATTGGACTCAACAGTTTTCCGAGCGTAGGTGGTCCCCTTAACAGATCTCTTAGACTTTTAAGGCCCATGCTACGCGAATGCTCGAGTCTCACTCCATCCACTAGGATATATTTCACCGTCATCGTAAGATACGGGATGAAGTCAAACTAGATGTACTAGAAGTGTTGCAAAGCACATATAGGTCTCAATGTGTGAGATCTATTGACTGTATTCCTCTTCCACGAGGCGAGCAGGCACCAAGATACTATGGGTGTTGAGCTTTTAACAAGTTGTAAACTTGATTAAGTGTTACTCTAGTGCAAGTGGGAGACTGAAGGGAATATGCCCTAGAGGCACTTAATAAACATAGTTTATTGGCAATATCTCAATCGTTCATTATATGTTTTATACGATGTTATAACTGTATTAAGCGGAAACATTAATACATGTGTGGTAGATAAAACAACCAGGTCCCTAGTGACCTCTACTAAGACTAGTTTCGTTGCGCGATTGATGATCGAGGTTTTCCGATCATAGGGCATGGCGCCGGTCGGCAATGGAAGTCATATCGTTAGGTGTAACGATGTGATGGACATACCCAGCATTTATAGGACATAGTCATTACGCCTTAACACCGTGAGATCAACTCTTATTGTTATTCCTGGAAGATACTTTGATTGCACCAAACGTCATATCTTATTTAGTGTGACAATAACGTTGATACTTTTGGGTATCGGAAGGGGGTAGTTGAGACGAGGGGTCAACAGCGGGATTTGTCAGTCCGCATAGCTGGATAGATACTCTAGGTCCCACTCGGTGAGATTATGTCAAATGAGTTTGCAAACATGTGACTAGGTCGCCAACTGACACAATATCATGGACGAGTAGAAGATAGTGTTGTCGGTAACGAGATCATGCTAGGTATGGAGATATCTGAGAATGATGCTCGGACACGCTAAGTATCGCCATGACAAAGGATTTAAGACTAGATGTCCATGTTTGATAGATGAAAGTCATTCGTTATATCACAAGGATTAATTCATGGGGTCCATGCCTATGAGTTAGTCGTTGATCATAGAGGAGTCTTGATCGTACCTGTTATTATATCGAACCGCTAGGGTAACACACTTAAGGGGTTTTGACAAGACAACCGGAAAGGAAAGAGATCACCAGGAACGTCCCGGGAATGGTCCGATGGAGATCGGGCAGCGACAAAATAGTTTTCAGAGTTAGAATAAATTATATAAAATATGTTTGATATTAATAAGTGTAATTAATGTTTAAATATGATCTTATATAATTATTTTCGAATTTTTAAAGACAGATTTCCCTAAATGGGCCTTCTAGTGGAAAGAAGGCCCATGAGGGGGGAAGCTTCCCCCCAAGGGAGGAGGGCTGGTTCGGCCAGCCCCTAGTGGGCCACAAGGGGCCCACTAGGGCCGGCGCACCTCCCAAGGTCGTGGCTGGTGTGGGAATAGTCCCACACCGCCCGACTGGTGAGGTTGGCAGCCTCCTTGCCCCTTTATATAGAGGGGCACCCCTGGCCTTTTAATTCAACCAATTAATTCCCGATTTCCTCTCGATCTCGTGATTCCCTTTGTCGGAGTTGCGCCGAGGAGGATGAGAGGATCTCTTCCATCATAGCCCGCTGCCGTGCTGCTGGTGTTCCGGTCCAAGTCTTCCGCTGCTCGTCCTGGACTGGAGCTTCGGAGGCCGTCGTCTACACCGTATGTGTGTAACGCCCTGCGAGGTGCTGCGCTAGCGGTGCTCGGAGGCCTACTTCCTCCACCCGACCTCGAGGCCATCTTCGTTGTCTTCGTCGCGCCGAGTTCTTCGCGACCTAGAGGTCACCTACGTCGTCTTTGTCGTCAACGCTTGTGCGGGAGCGTAATCCCCGCTATTCGGTCTACGAGGGTATGTATTCCGATCTCCGCCGTACTTCTATATCTGCATAGTGTAGATCTTGGCTAGTTTAAGGATATCGTTGCTAGGAATTTTTTTATTTTCTGCACACGATCCCCTTCAGAACACATAACCTGTCATTGACTTAGAGTCATCGGGGTCTGAGCAGAAACTTGCATCCACGTAACCTGTTACGCCAAGTTCGTCATCGCAGCCACTATAGACAAGGAACATTTCCTTCGTCTTATTGAGATACTTAAGAATGCTCTTAACAGCTATCCAATGCGCCATTCCACGATTACTCTGGAAACGGCTTGTCAAACTTAGAGCTAATGTCACATCAGGTCTAGTACTTAACATTGCATACATAATCGATCTTATGGCTGAAGCATAAGGATGTTTAGTCATATCGGACTTATCCAGTTCCATTACCGGACACTGTGCCTTCCGCAATGTTTTATTCTTGATAACCGGCAGAGAACCCTTCTTTGCCTTCTCCATACCGAAACGCTTCAGTATTTTATCAAGATAAGTACTCTGACTCAACGCTAATAGGCGCCTTGATCTATCACGATAGATTTTTATGCCTAAGACGTATGAAGCTTCTCCTAAGTCCTTCATGGAAAATTTACTGTTTAAATATTCCTTCACGCTATTCAGAAGTTCCACATCTTTCCCAATCAGCAATATGTCATCTACTTATAGTGCTAACAACACAACCGATCTCCCACTCATTTTCTTGTAAATGCATGTCTCTTCCAAATTTTGGACAAATCCAAAACCTTTGATTACCTCATCAAAGCGAACATTCCAACTCCGAGATGCTTGTTTCAATCCATAGATGGATCGCTGAAGCTTGCACACCTTGTTAGCATTTCCTGGATCGACAAAACTTTTCGGTTGTACCATGTACAACTCTTTCTCAATGTTTCAATTTAAAAAGGCTGTTTTGACGTCCATCTGCCAGATTTCATAATCGTAATAGGCAGCAACTGCTAACAAAATCCGAATAGACTTAAGCATCGCTACCGGTGAAAAAGTTTCATCGTAGTCAATCCCATGAACTTGTCGGAAACCTTTTGCGACAAGCCGAGCTTTATAGATAGTCACATTACCATCAGCATCAGTCTTCTTCTTAAAGATCCATTTATTCTCGACGGCCTTGTGCCCTTCGGGAATATCCATCAAAGTCCACACTTTGTTATCATTCATGGATCCTATTTCAGATTTCATGGCTTCTAGCCATTTCTCGGACTCTAGACTCGCCATCGCCTCCTTGTAGTACGTAGGTTCGTCTTGTTCAACTAACATGACGGTGAAAACCATGTTGCCATACCATTCTGGTGCTATCCGAGATCTACCAGACCTACGAGGTAGAATACTTTCCTCGACAGATTCTCCCACTCCATCCACGGA
The DNA here is from genome assembly GCA_026929855.1 of Poa annua. Taxonomy (NCBI): domain Eukaryota; kingdom Viridiplantae; phylum Streptophyta; class Magnoliopsida; order Poales; family Poaceae; genus Poa; species Poa annua. The sequence goes on along the minus strand of CM049428.1, from coordinate 93,751,816 downwards.
GGACGTTTCCGGAATTGCTTCCGTTGCGCCACTCGGAATCTCGAGTTCAGGATCAACGATCTCATCGAGGTCTACCTTCCTCCCACTTACTCCTTTCGCGAGAAACTCCTTCTCTAGAAAGGTACCGGTCTTCGCGACAAAAGTTTTGCCCTCAGCTTGGTTGTAGAAGGTGTATCCAACGGTTTCCCGTGGATATCCTACAAAGACGACTTTCTCCGACTTTGGTTCGAGTTTGTCGGGCTGTAGTTTCTTAACATACGCCTCACAACCCCAAACCTTCAGAAACGATAACTTAGTCTTCATGCCATACCATAATTCATACGGTGTCGTTTCAACGGATTTGGACGGAGCCCTATTTAAAATGAATGCGGCTGTTTATAACGCATAACCGCAGAAGGACACATACAAATCGGTAAGAGACATCATAGATCGGACACTATCCAGTAGAGTACGACTACGTCGCTCGGACACGCCGTTACGCTGCGGTGTTCCGGCTGGCGTAAGTTGGGGTACAATGCCACAACTCTTCAGATGTGTGCCAAACTCAAAACTCAAATACTTGCCACCACGATCGGATCGGAGGTGCTTGATTTTCTTGTTAAGCTGATTCTCAACTTCACTTTGAAATTCTTTGAACTTTTCAAAAGTTCCAAACTTGTGTTTCATCAAGTAGATATAACCGTATCTACTCAAGTCATCAGTGAAGGTGACGAATAAACGATAACCATTGCGTGTCGAAACGCTCATCGGTCCACACACATCTGTATGTATGATCCCCAATAAATCCGACGCCCGTTCAGCGAAACCTTTGAACGGTGTCTTGGTCATTTTTCCCATAAGGCATGGTTCGCATGTATTGAGGGATCCAAAATCCAACGAGTCCAAAAGTCCATCGGAGTGGAGTTTCTTCATGCGCTTTACACCAATATGACCAAGACGGCAATGCCACATATACATGGCGGTATCATCACTACACTTAATCCGTTTGGCTTCTATGTTATGGATGTGAGTACTACGATCGAGATTCAACAAGAATAAACCATTATTCTCGGGAGCATCAACATAAAAGATATCATTCATATAAATAGCACAACTGCTTGATACTGATTTAAATGAATAACCATCTTGTAACAGGCAAGACCCACTTATAATGTTTACACTCAAGGATGGTACAAAATAACACTTATTTAAAACCAAAACTAATCCCGATGGTAGATGTAGTGGGAGCGTGCCGATAGCCACCACGTCGACTCTCGATCTGTTGCCGACGCGCATCGTCACCTCATCCTTAGCCAGCCGCCGTCTATTCTGCAACTCCTTTTGAGAGTTACATATATGAGTAACAGAACCAGTATCAAATGCCCACGTGTTGCTCCGGGCGGATGTAAGGTACACATCTATAACATGTATATCAAATATACCTTACTCTTTGTCGACCGTCTTGCCAGACTTCCTATCCTCCAGGTACTTGGGGCAGTTGCGCTTAGGTGACCCGATGGTCACCACCATCTTCTCCAGCTTGATTTCTAATTCGGCCACTTCGAGCATCTTTAGGATTTCCGACAGGGGTTTTGACGTCCCTTTCATGTCGTAGTCCACGAGGGCGTTCTTATAGCTAGGGGGCAGAGTAATCAGCACCCTATCAATAACCAGCTCTTCTGGGATCACACTTCCCAGATCACTCAGGAGCTGAACGCAGCCAAACAACTTGGCTAAGTGCTCACTAATATTGCTGTGCTCTTCCATCTTGGCTTAGAAGAAAAGCACGGATGCTTCGAACCTCTCAGCCATGACTTGTCGTGCAAAAACAACCATGAGTTCAGTGATTATATCATAAGCACCCTTGTTCACGAAGTGGTTTTGCAGGTCAGCCTCCATGGCAAAAAGCATGCCACTCTGGACATAAGAAGAAATCTCCGCCTTAACCTCATGGACATTCCTTTCGACTTCTGAGGCGGTGTTTGGAAGATCACCTAAGGGGGCATCAAGGATGTAGGCCACCTTGTGGGTTTCAAGAATGGACTTCAGGTCGCGGAACCAGGACACAAAGTTAGACCCATCGGTCTTAATCTTCTCTTTCTCAATGAATATGTTTAGGTTAAAGGAGGGGTGAGACATCTACTATGGAATTTGCAAATAGATAAGACTTTGTTCATAATAATTTTGAGTTATAGTATTTTTAGAAAATAACTAACACAACGCCCACTCAAACGAACATCCCTCCTGGTCGTTTAAGCTATTACACGACCCCCATCCATTGCACCACCCCTCATCATCAGAGCCGGCGGCACAACTTCAAGAGTAGACACATGTCCGCCACACCAATTTTGTGACTCGTGCTCGACCTTTCGGTCTCCTTGTTCCGAGGCCATATCTGCATATGCTAGGCTCGCCACAATAACCTCCACGCTGACGCTTGTGCAACATGGCTTACACCCATTGTATGCGAACGACGATATGTCTGACACCCGATCATCACGGCCTGCCTCATAACGTAGAACTTTCTTGGTGGTGCGCGTTGGAGGGAGAACACTAGTGGTATTTTGATGGGATTATCTTATATAATTACCGCCGCATAACTAATATATACTATATATAATCACAAAATATAAGATGCACACAAAACATCAAATGTAATGCAATATGATATAGTCCATTGCGCCATGGTCTTCTTGGCACCCGTAGTTTATAAACAATTTAATAAACCTACCTTGACCATATCACATAGCCCCTGCAAAATAAAGTTAGACGCTTATACTTTATATTTTGCATATTTTACGTGGCTTCGGGCTTTCGTAAATAGAACCGCTTCATACCTACCAACCTTATGAGCACAACAACGATCCAATAATTGCATATTTAAGCATCCCTTTCGGGCCCTCCATTGAAAATGCGAAGACCAACTAAAGAGAGAGAAACTGACACCCGCCAGCCACAGATACGGTACAAGCCGTATGTCAGTAGTGGAACCAGTCTCGCGTAAGCGTAGCGTAAAGTCGGTATGGGCCGCTTCATCAACTCGATGCCGCTGGAATCACAAGTGCACGCTAGAGGGTAGCAAATAACAGGAACGGTGCCCCCGTGCAGAACACGGGTTCTGACAGCGTATCGCTATATCTACGATAGATCGGCTCTGATACCACTGAAGGGGTTCGTGTGCAGAAAACAAAAAAATTCCTAGCAACGATATCACTAAAACATGTCAAGATCTATTATATGCAGATATAGTAGTACGAATGGAGATCGGAATACATACCCTTGTAGACCGAAAGCGGGGATTACGTTCCCGCACAAACATTGTCGATGAAGACCGACGAAGTCGACCTCAAGGTCGTGTAGAGGAAGCAGACCTCCGAGTACCGCTAGCGCAGCACCTCGCAGGGCGTCACACACATACGGTGGAAACGACGGCCTCCGAAGCTCCAGTCCAGGACGAGCAGCGGAAGACTTGGACCGGAACACCAGCAGCGCGGCAGCGGGCTATGGTGGAAGAGATCCCCCTCTCAACTCGGCGCAACTCCAACAAAGGGAATCACGAAATCAAGAGAGAATTGGGGAATTAATTGGTGAATTAAAAGGCCAGGGGTGCCCCTTCTTATATAGGCTCCCAGGGGGAAGCCAACCTCCTCACCAGGCAATGTGGGACTAAACCCCACATGCCTGGTGCGGCATTGGCTGGTGCGTCGGCCCCCTGGTGGGCCTCTTGGCCCACCTGTGTCAGCCACCAAGCCCCCACCGAATTCCCCTAGGGAATTTTCCCCTCTTGGGCCTTCTTTCGACCAGAAGGCCCATTTAGGGAAATCAGCCTAAATAAATTTGAAAATAAATATATAAAATCATATTTGCACATTAATTACACCAATTAATATCAAACATATTATATATAATTTATTCTAACTCCGAAAACTCTTTCGTTGCTGCCCGATCTTCATCAGACCTCTTCCGGGACGTTCCCGGTGATCTCTTTCCTTTACGGTTGTCTTGTCGAAACCCCTTAAGTGTGTTACCCTAGCGGTTCGATATAATAACGAGTATGATCAAGACTCCTCTATGATCAACGACTAACTCGTAGGCCTGGACCCAATGAATTAATCCCTGTGATATAACGAATGACTTTCATCTATCAAACCTGAACGCAAAGTCTTAAACCTTTTGCCATAGCGATACTTAGCGTGTCCGAGTGTCGTTCCATAGATATCTCCATACCTAGCTTGACCTCGTTATCGACAACGCTATCTTCTACTCGTCTATGGTTTCATGTCTTCGTGACCTAGTCACATGCTTGCAAGCTCATTAGACATGATCTCACCGAGTGGGCCCTAGAGTATCTATCCTGCTATGCGGACTGACAAATTCCGCTCTTGACCCCTCGTCTCAACTACTCCTTTCCGATACCCAAAGGTATCACCGTTATTGTCATACTATATAAGATACGACGTTTGGTGCGATCAAAGTATCTTTCAGAAATAACAATAAGAGTTAATTTCACGGTCAAAGGCATAACGACTACGTCCTTCAAATCTGGGTATGTCCATCACATCATTCTCCAACGATATGACTTCCATTGCCGACCGGCGCCATGCCCTATGATCGCGAAACCTTGATCATCAATCGTGCAACGAAACTAGTCTTAGTAGAGGCTACTAGGGACCTGGTTGTTTACGCATCACACCCGTATTAATATTACCGTTTAATACGGTTATAGCATGGCACAAAAACCTATTATGAACAAACGAGATATGATAAAGAATACATTTTATTAATTGCCTCTAGGGCATATCTCCTTCATAGACCACATTGGAAACTCATTATACATATTTCAAGAAAACACATACTAAAAAAGCTTTCCACTTTGAAAGAAACCAACATACACTTGGTAGTGAGTAGTTTTAAAGCTAGCATGGTGGCCCTCGCATAGTCTTTCGTATGGTAAATGTTCCAAAAAAATAAATTATGACTTCATTGATATCACATTATATATGTACTAAAAAATAATCCAGCTCTACCACCATAAAGCGAAATATGATATTTGGAGATACGTAGTATCTTCAAACAACATTAATTTCTAGGCCAAGGATTATTATGTTATTTCTATAAACGTCCATGTATGCTATTTGTGAGATATTATATAAGTAAACACACCTGTTTTTTCTATATGATGTTAGGTTAGTAGGTTAGGTTAATGTACGTATTATAAATATATTTACAAACAAATTATATTTTGGTTGAAATATTAATGAGATTATTGAGTTTTCTAACACCAGCAAAAATGATACTCCCTCTAGTCCATTTTTATTGTCGTCTGAAATGTATTGTCATGGTACAAAGTCTTGTGTAGCTCCCGACACTTTTTCTGGACCAGAGGTAGTATAGTAAATTATATATCACTTCCAAAAAATAGTGGGTGCCATGGGGTAGCAGCGCACAAACATCCAACCATTAGATCATATATAGGGAGCATGCGCTAATCCCTTTGATGTTTATCAGTCCAGACGTACGCCGTCATGCCGAGAGCATGACAATGTATCTCCTATGTCGTGGACTCTCTCCTATCCATCTCCTTTGGCCTTCTTATTTTAGCCGTGGCACGAAACCATCCACCTAACTGGACCATGGCTGCAAAGAATAAGAAACTCCTGGTCACAATGAGCAGTCGCATGTTGTGGCCTCAATTTGAGATGTCATGCTCGACGGTTGCATCATCACCGTGCTGAAGGCTTTCCCGGCGTAGTGGTGGACGATGCACTGAACTTTGGGCTGACATTCTAGGTGTCCGTGCAGGCGTTGACCTTCTCGCTGCCGACCGCAACCTCCAGAAGAACCTCCCGGTCAGCCACCCACACAGGTCCTCTCTAGGTTCCTCCTCGTGGCATTCCCCTTCTTTATTGTCTCCATCTCACTTTCCATTGTTGGCGCCTTGCTCTGGTTCGATCTCAAGACCATGCTATCGCTGCCGCTACTCAGATGGGCGAGCATGACGTAATTCGTTGTGGTCTAGCAGTTGACTTGCGTGGTGTGAGGACGCCACCATGTTCTCTACGGTAGGCAGGAGACAGGAGCTCCTCGCCGAGAAGTTTTGTGCGACTGCATGCGTCTTCGTCAGCTGCATTATCATCGTGTTGAATGCATTCCCGGTGCTAGTGGTGGATGACGCTAGCGTTCCGGGTGTCCACGGGGCGGCGATGTTCATAACTCTATACATGGTGCTTGTAAGTAGACTATATGTGTGTGTGCATATGGTTGCAATGTACTCGTGTGTATGTTCAATTACACCGTATATATGCTTAAAAAACATTATAGTTATCTTATCATTTTTGTCCACACTCGTGCATAAACATATTACAAATATACACCCTCGTCCAAAAATATAATGCACGCTTTTTGTACTCATCTTTGTTGCTCGTCTTGCAAAATTTTATAATTTTAGGTGTCGATATACTAATTTCGTGGTTAAAATTGTACATCTTTGATTAGCAAAATTTAAGACATCTAATATTTTAGAAAGTAAGAGCATATATTCATATATCCATATATTCAGCTATACTAACCGATATTTTTTTCCTTTCTCAAAAAAGAAAAGTAGGTATTTCTTTTCTGTGGTACGTGTACCATCATATATATTCTATCTATAGCATTAGTTTTTTTCTTGGATAGTGACACAGCTGGTTTATTTTGGTGGAGCCATTGATCGGATGCTATGAAGTCTATAGATACGATTTTTTTTTGATACACCTAACCAGTCCATTTTTTTTTTTTAAAATGGCGTGTCTAGGTTGCTGACAAATTCACGTACGTAAGTTATTTTAAATAAATTGTGTTAGACGGATTGGGGATTCCACCACCGTATTGGATTGGACATGGACTCTATTGGTAATTATTTACTCATTTAATTCCGATTAATGCTTGATGTTATATGTGCCACGTCTTTTTTTCTGAGGGAACATGACACATTCAGTTTTTTTGAGTGCTTTGGCTTGGGCCACGTACCTGCTTGGTTTTTTTTTCCAGATCATGTCTTATGTACATTCAGATTAAACGTGTCAAACTGACATTTGTTATTACATAACTATAAATCTCTTGTTATATCTTAACCGTATATTTTAGATCAAACCACTAAAATTAATTTAGATGATATGGATTAACGTGCTGTCTCGAAAAACTAACTCATTTTGCTTTTAGTATATAACTAGCAAGATGGCCCTCGCAAATGCGACGGCATCATATTTGACGTATCTAGATTTAATCTTTTATACTCACTTTGTCCCCAAATAACTGTCTGAAGTTTGTTTAAAAAAACATGTATCTAGAAATGAAACATGTCAAGATACATACACTTTTGTACAAACTTGAGACACTTATTTATTTTATGAAGGGAGTAGATACTGAAAAATACATGTTTCTATTTTTTATAATCAATGTCAGATGATTATATAAGCCTAGTTACTTTTAAATGGAGGCAGTGCTATTTTAATACATATTTTTCTCTCTTCCTGTCACCCTAATTAATTTTACTGTCTAAGTGATACAAGTTTTTTTCTTACATAAAAATGATTACAGACTAACATGGATTATATTTTCATGTAATGTATTGTATTATTTAAGAAAAAATGGATAGTACATAGCCAGTAACCAAATTATTGTAAGGCATCTCGCTAATAACCTATAAGTTTACGACAAAACTCTAACCATCATGTTATTATAGCTCTTTGTCGTATCCTCATAATAACCAATACTCTTGGTCAATGATTTGATTTACATGATTTAAGTATCTCCTGCCAAATCCCCTTTGTAACTTAGTGACTATACTATGTCACTCACTTGTATAGGTCGCTTTTTCATTAGCCTTAAGGTTTTCTACAACTTAATTGGCAAATTTCAATGATATCTCCTATTAATATTTAAGAATAAGAGAGTAAGTATCTCGCAAAGCATTGAGACTGACATAAACTATTTAATCAGACCACAGGAAAACCATATGAGGTTGAACTAAGCCCATGATTTTTTGGTTGTTAAGATATTAAGTTATACTATTATTTACTTTATACACTTTTAGGAAGATCTCTCTTAGTCTCTTAGATGGTCTAATTACCATGGCATATTAATCATGATTTTCTATATGAAAATCCATTAACTTGTGACTTCACAATTATGATGAGTTTTCATCTTACTTAATTACGAACATATTTTGTGTATAATCTACAAATAAAAAGAGGTTGTGTTAGAATGATGACCGGATATTTAGTGTTTCCAGAAATTTCTAACTATATCTCTACCATATTGTGTTTTCTAGCGTATTTTGTTAAAGGAAAAAATTGGGATATGAATAGTTAAAACAATGATGACACCTTATAAAGTAGATGTGTCTTTAACTTCAGGATTGCCTTTTCCTCGAATCTCGTCTCTCAAAAGTTTATTTTCATTTGAAAGAAAATATTTCAATTTCTATCAAGTTCCAATCTCGTAAGTATATTTTAGATATGTATGTTGATATGTTCTACATAAACATGTCATCGGGTTGAGATGCGTGTCATACAGAAGATAAACATATCTAATCCTTGGTTTTTTCAAATAGATCAACGCTAATGGGGCAGTGGTCCGATACCTATTCTTCTTGTGGCTTGTCTTTATTTATTTATTTTTATAATTAAATATCTCCATTCTAGCTATATTTGTATAACTGTAGACAATTACATTCTCAATTATGCATCGTTACTTTTGCCGATAGCGAGCTAATAGTGGTAGCTTTTTCAATGAATGGTGCATATAAGTATGTCCATACATATGGTCCTAGTGTTCTCATGAATATAGTTACATCATACTCAATGTTTTAAAAAATTGTATTTATCTTGTGATTATTAAGTTGTGAAGCAAAACTAAAGGGATGTGGATAAAGGTCTTCTCAATCATGCACGCATATTTATATATACTCCCTCCGTCTGGAAATTGTTAACACAAATTTTTCTAAATATGGATGTAGTACTCCCTTATCAATCATGCACATATATTTTAGGTATGTCATGTTGTTATTCTTCATGAACTTGTCATAAGGTTGAGATAGGGTCATAGAATAATCTTATAGGATCTGTCTAATCCTTGGTGTTTCGAAATAGATCAACGCTCATCAGACAGTGGTCTTGTACGGATTATTCTTGTGTCTTGACTTTTTTATATATAATCCAACATTGCCCTTCTAGCCATATATGTATAAACGTACATGATTACATTCTCGATTAAACATAATTTTTTCTGTCGACAGCGAGCTAATAGTGGTAGCTTTTTCAACCGACAGTGTATTATAGATATATCCATATGTATGGTCGTAGTGTGCTCACGAATATAACTACATCATACTCAATGTTTCTAAAAATCGTATTTATCTTATTATTATTAAGTCTTTTGAATCATGCACATATATATATATATATATATACTGCCTCTGTCCAAAAATAGTCAACATAGATTTTTCTAAATATGGATTTAGTACTCACACTGATTGAAAAGGGTTGACACTTTGGATCTGTCGAATCCTAGTGTTTTCAAGTGGATGCCCCTCATCAGGCAGTGGTCGGGGACCAATTATTCTTGTGGTTTGTGTTTTCATTTTAGTTTTATAATCAAACATGAGCCATATCTGTATAATTGTCGATGATTATATTCTTAATCATGAGTCATTGTTTTTGTTGCACCGAGTTAACAGTGGTAGCTTCTTCAAAGGATACAGTATTATAAGTACATCCATATGATTTAGTCTTCTCAATCATACACAAATGTTTATATATAATCTCTCAGCTGGATATAATAGATTTGTCTAAATATGAATGTCATAATCTCTTAATCAAAAATAATTATCACATCGAAGTGAGCCTAGCTCAGGTGGTTTAGTTCCTTGTGTTGAAATCAGCCCACACAGGTTCAAGTCACAGAATTAACTTGGGTGCTCACATTTCTCTGGATTTTAAGGATTTAATTGGTGCTATGAAATTTCAGTGGTAAGTGACGTGCCCGTCAACAGCGATACGTCTATGGTGACTTCGTCAACCTCAAAATCTGCTAAACCAGTCTCTCGAGATGCTCATATGAGTAGGGTTTGCGTGTGTGTCTTCATGAGGGTGTATGTACATACGTGTTTGTGAGCGAATGAGGTATGTAATGTGTTTCTCAAAAAATAAAATGATTGACACAGATTTGTCAAATACCTTCAACTATGTTTAAACAGTTGAAAAGGAAAATTATTATCCCTGGGTGGAAGATTAGTGCTCATAAACTCGGTATTAACAAACATGGTACTGTATATGATATCTTTCTTCTAATTGCCCAAAGGAGTCTTGAAAAGGCTGGATTATTTCCGGTCTAGATTCTTTTGGCAAGGGGATTCTGAGAAGAAAAAGTATCGGCTGACGAAATGGAGTGTGGTTTGTTGCCCTAAAGACCAAGGAGGGCTCGGAGTTCATGACCTCGAGGTAAAGAATAGAGCCTTGCTAGGTAAATGGCTTTTCAAACTTCTATCGGAAGATGGAGTTTGGCAAACCCTCCTTAAGAGAAAGTATGTGGGAGATCAAGTTGTTTCCCAGGTTCATTGGAAATCGGGAGATTCACACTTCTGGGATGGTCTGATGACTACAAAGAAGTATTTTTTTCCCACATGACTCTTTCTCAATTAGGGATGGATCGGAAATTCGATTCTGGGAGGATAAATGGCTTGGCCAAGCTACCCTTAGAGAACAATATCCGGCACTATACTATATCGTTCGAAACAAAAGCGACACGATCGCCAAGGTGTTCGGTTCCTCCCCACCGGATGTTTCGTTTCGAAGAAGCTTATTTGGAACGAGACAAGCATCTTGGAATGCCTTGCGTATCCGACTGGATTCAGTCCATTTGTCAGAAGGTTCAGATAAATTTCACTGGAATCTCACCAAGAATGGTCAATTCTCGGTTGATTCTATGTATAGAGCTCTTATCCTACCCGAAGTCCCAGTAAATACCAAGGATAGTAATAAAATTTGGAAGATGAAAATCCTGCTAAAAACTAAAGTGTTTACATGGTATCTTCATCGAGGTGTCATTTTTATTTTAAGGACGACTCGGAATCTTGCCAAGTCAGTCAACACCTAGCAGTTATGTCTCGTTGACCATCATATGCTATGGCTGAGACACGAATCCTAGCCTATCTGAGTCGCAGAACCTAAAAGGCTAGTGAACATGACGGATACTATATGTTATTTTTTTCCATCAAAGTCTGAGTATATTGTTGATGTTATGGAGGAGTCTCAGGATTTGATCACTATTCCTGAATTGATGGGCTCGTTGGAGTCTCATGAAGAAAGGAAATCTGTCCTCATCTATACACAAATTAGGAAAAATCCGAAGCCCACCTTAATCCATTTTGTTGAGGATCTTTCACTTATTCCGGCCCTATATTTACATAGCCAAGAAAGGCTATGACGATCATGCGTGTGACTGCCATTTAAACTAAAGGCTTGCCTGGTATGAGCATCGTTATGAGTATCGCCAAGTTCCACTTTCTGCGGGCAGTGTGACGTCGGCCCACTACGGAATGGGTGCCACCTAACTATGATTCGGTGAAGGTTCAACCTTCCTTCCACAGATATAGTTATAGTAGTTCCACTCGATGTGGATCGCGCCCATGCTTGCTCAGGATCTGGCTCCTCAACCTATTTTCAATAAATAAGTCATCTGGTCTATGTTGTGTGTTAGCAGTGACTTCTTCAATTCTTCGCTTCTCTGATGATCGATTAGATAGTTTCATTTGTGAATCGCTTGTTTGACCCCTTTAGTTAGTGTCTTTTTCCTTTCGAATGAGCCAAGTGACCTAATTAGGGAAAGTATGGAATTCTCACCTAGAGCCGGAACTCACGACTTTCTCGAGGGACGTAGCAAACTGTTTGGTTGGCTCCGAGCGATAACCTTGCAAAGCGCAATTGGCATGGAAGTAAAAAATGTGTTTTATGTCATCATGATGAGACCATTACACACTTATTTTTCCAATGTGAATTCGCGAGATCTATATGGTCAGCCATGGAGATAGGGTCTACCTTACATCCACCAAATACAGTTGCAAACATTTTTGGCAACTGGCTAAATGGTGTGGATCCTAGGTTTAAACGTTTCTGTAGGATGGGCGCGATTGCCATTATTTGGTCGATGTGGCTATGTAGAAATGACAAAGTTTTTAACGATTTGAATGTTACTATTATGCAGGTCATATATCGGTGTACGGCTACCCTACGAGCATGGTCGGCTATTCAGCGTGTGGAGCACCGAGACCTTTTTTTGGAGGTGATGTCAAGACTGGAGGCTGCGGCCAGAGAGATACTCTGCCGGCATGGATGGCAACATAGTCTCCGGATAGACCTACCAGTTCCCTAGGGCGGATCTACAATTTCTCATTTTGATATGTAATTCGCCTTTTATTTCTTTTTGACTTTGGTCACTTTTAAACTGGTGGTTGTGCGTATATTTATTATGCAAAAGCCGGGTGTAATGCTTAAAACTCTTAAATAATAAAACTCCATTTATCTAAAAATATTTAGACATTTTTAGTGTGTAGATATATCGATATTTATAAATTTATAAAATTGTAGAATAAACTTTTATCAACATATTAAAAATTCGGATGTACAGTTTTTTATATGCGCAGAGGAAAAAGTCACGTCACAATTGAGCTGATTATTATCAACTCGACCGATCGCGTGCCTTGTTTTTTTCCCTTACGATTGCTAGCGTCTGCGTATTTTTTTTTTTTGCGACATGTGTCCACATGGCGTTTGTAAAACTGACCGGTCTGTTTCTTTACCCAATTAAATACGTGGCAACAGTTTTTACTTCATGCACGTGACAAAAGACTTGTGATGACAATTAAAAGGTTACGATGTTATTGATATTTCATTAAATCTTAACCGTGTATTTTAGATCTAATTATCAAAATTAATTAAGATGAGGTGGATTAATGTGGTGTCTCTATTTTATCTTCGTATATTGCTTTTAGTATATAATAGATAAATTTGGCATTTTTTGTTATATTTTGGACTAATCTATAGTTATACAATTACGTGTGTTCTTGTTTTACACCTTGATGTGTCCGAATCACTTGGAAGTTGCTAGTTAACTAACACTTAGAAATATCTTGAACATAGGAGAGGGAGATCCCATCAGTTTTTCTACCAATTATCCACTTTTCAATAATGAGTGCACTTCTAACAACATTGTTTAAAGGCATATTAGCTAACATGCCTATAACAATAACATTTTTATGGTGCATGATGTCAAACAAGGATGGATATTGCAACATAATTTTGTCCTAACAAATTGGCATCTTCCCAAAATTGTATATTTTGGCCATTACCTAAAACAGAAAACCCTTAACTTTTAAACAATCATTAGCCGTTTCCAAGCAGGAGAATGTAAACCTGGTTTGAAAATAAATTAATAAAGACTGTATACATCAATCGATACAGAGGCTGGGGACTGCCTCTTTTCTAAATAAAAAACAGGAGAATGTACGTATAGATTGAAATTGAGAAAGTCTTCCGTCATGAATGTATTTATTAAACATGTGTATTTATTATATAACACTCATGCCATACATCATGTTCATGGAGTAGCTTGAACTACCATTTGGTAGAACACACTTATTATTAAGACCAAGGGCCTCAATTCCTACCCTAGTCGGTCTTTTGTGGGACAAATAATATTCCACTTTGTTATCCGGTATTTTCTTAGTCTCGCCATTTTTTCAAAAGAAGCGGGATCACTAAAAGTATAGTACTTTCTCACCCCTTTTGGCATCTCGAAAAAAGAAAGCAATAAACATCGGCAAACAAGTAACTAGTTAGAACAGAATTAGTCAACAGTTCAATACTAAACTATCCCCTAGGCCGACCAATATTTCAGTTTTATTTCAAAATGGTCCTCTACCGGTTTTCCATTGGCCCGACATTTGTTCAAAGAAACACAAAATGAATTTCATGTTTATCGTTTCCTCTAAATCATGTTATAGGAAGAGAATAATGTGATCAACGTACTTAAATATGGAGATTTGTCCATCGATAAGGTGTGGAACGTGTTGTATATATATAATATTTTATCTTAAAATTTTCTAACTGCACTCATGATGTCATGTCTTTCCTTCTTACTTTTCACAAGCATGCATTTCCATCATCTATATGAGATCAAAAGTGTGCTAGCAGAAACTAATACTCCCTTTGTCACGGTGCATGTGGTGTACTCATCTTCTGTGTTTTAACTTTCACCACTAATTTAACAAATAATACATCTGCCACTTGTTATAAAACTTATACCATGAGAAACTTTATTCTATTATATGTTCAATGGTATAACTTTCATGACACATAATCTATAATTGATTGACAAAATTGATGGTTTAACATCGGCCATCAAAAAGGTGGATTACCTAGGGACGAAGTGAGTAGTTAATATAGTTTTGGCGGATCTTTCTTCATTAGTTGAAAACAGACAAGCAGTACCGGTCGGGGAGGGGCATTAGTACCGGTTGCCCCCCTCCCCCCCCCCCCCCCCCCCCCCCCCCCCCCAGCATCAGTACCGGGCGTGTTGCGACCGGTACAAAAGGTCTCCACGTGGGGGCGCGGAGCGAGGTTTCGACTGGAGACCACCGACCGGTACTAAAATTGTTTCAAAATAATTATTTTCTTTTTGAAACCTTCGGAAAAAATATTTTTTTGAATTTCAAAATTTCTCACTTAACTATCCACTATCCGAAACTTAATCTCTAGTCTAACTATTTAATCTAATTAATTTTTCCCTTTCCTACACACTTAATCTAATTGAGAACTGTCAAATTTCCCGACTGGTCACCCATCTTGAAACTGCTATAACACTAGCACGCTTAACATTTAGGTTACTTTCAAACTAGATACTAAGAGAGAACTGAGAACTTACTGATTGTTCTATCTTATCAATCATGTTAACCACTCGGTCATGATTAAACACTTATTCATTTTTTATATTATAAAATTTTACTTGATTAAAAAATTATATTATATAATAATAATATTGAAATAAATAATGATAAAACAAATATTACTTTATTTTAAAAATGATTATATAATAATAAATATTTAATAATGTGATAAACACTTCAAAGAAAGAAATCTTTTTTAGGAAAAATCATTTTAAGGTACACAACTAGGGTTATATCACAGAAACATTGATAGTTTTATAAAACATTACATCTTCTGATGAATTGTCATCGCGACCGTTTTGGCTTTCTTTATGAAAAAAATAAAATAATGTGATAAACACTTCAAAAAAAGAAATCATTTGACATGGGGGCCTTATATATGTACTAGTTGATATGAAAAATGATAAAATTTATTTTTGACAAAATTTGCAAAAAAAGTCTTCACAAAAAGGCATATAGAAGTTTCAAGGCAAATGATCAAGTTATCGTCATTTTCAAGTCATAGTTTGTGATAAAGATCTCATATTCCACAAATAGGTGAAAATTGGTATAAAAAACAACCATGTCAAAGGAAATCATGAAATTATTATCATAAATATCAGTTTCTATTTTTTAAGTGCAAAAACTGACTTTTTTTGTGAACAAAGTACCAAAAATATGATGCAAAATGGCACCCATTTAATTTTTATGGAAACTAGTACACATATGATGGATAATTCCCATGTATTAGGTTTTTCCTTGATTTCTACCTAATTTCCACTTCCCCTAGTTAAATGAGTTGATGCCTATTTGTTAAAAATAATTCAAATTTAAACTATAACTGTTTAATAGCTTGGTCTGAAATTTTTGAAAAAGTTATTTTAGGGTACAAAACTAGTGGTTATATCACAGAAATATTAATAGTTCTATAAAACATTACATCTTCAAATGAATTGTCATCGTGACCGTTTTGACTTTCTTTATGAAAAAATGAAATAATATGGTAAATACTTCAAAAAAGAAATCTTTTGGCATGGGGACCTTATATGTGTACTAGTTGCTATAAAAAATGATAAACTTTATTTTTGACAAAAATTGCAAAAAAAGTTTTCACAAAAAGATCTATCATGTATAGACATCTAGAAGTTTCAAGGCAAATGATCAACTTATGGTCATTTTCAAGTCATAGTTTGTGATAAAGATCTCATATTCCACAAATAGGTGAAAATTGGTATAAAAACAACCATGTAAAAGGAAATCTTGAAATTATTTTCATAAATATCATTTTCTATTTTTTAAGTGCAAAAACTGACTTTTTTGTGAACAAAGTACCAAAAATATGATGCAAAATGGCACCCATTTAATTTTAATAAAAACTAGTACACATATGATGGATTATGCCCATGTATTAGGTTTTTCCTTGATTTCTACCTAATTTCCCCTAGTTAAATGAGTTTATGCCTATTTTTCGAAAATAATTCAAATTTGAACTACAACTGTTTGATAGCTTGGTCTGAAATTTTTGGAATAACACTACTCACATCCACATGAGGAGACTCTCAAGCACTACAAAATATTAGAGATAAATTGTTTGCAATGATAACACTACTCACATCCACACGAGGAGACTCTCAAGCACTACAAAATATTAGAGAGAGAAATTATTTGCAACAATAACATACTCACATCCACATGAGGAGACTCCCAACACTACAAAATATTAGAGGTAAATTGTTTGCAACAATAACACTACTCACATCCAAACTCTCAAGCACTACAAAATATTAGAGATAAAGTGTTTGCAACAATAACACTACTCACATCCACATCAGGAGACTCTCAAGCACTACAAAACATAAGAGAGATAAAGTGTTTGCACTAACACTATTGTCTTCCACATGAGGAGACCCTCAAGCACTACAAACACTAGTACATATAGTCCTCCGAATCAGAAGGCTCCTGGGGGCACTGGTACGAGGTGACACTGCCCATAGTTTATGATTCTAATCTTGCGGTACACCTCGTATGCAACATACGCATCTATTGTTGCATACTCAATGTTGCAACGGTCAAGTGGGTACTTCTCCCAAAGTTTGTGCTGCTCACTGTCGTATCTTTTCTTCATATTCTTGTACATGTCCTCGTCGATCACGGCGCTTGCCATATCAGCCATTCCATTCTTGGCATGGTCAAGACTAAAGATAGCCTGGAGATCAATGTACCAGGCAGATGGTATCTCAAGACCCCAAGTGTGTCTCATCTTGATCTTGTCATTCGTTATATCAACGCTAGCAAAATGAATGCCGCTGCGAAGAAAATCCATAAGCATTGAACATTGCTTGTCACTTCTGCAACAACAGATGGAACACATGTTAAAAATACTGCCAACATATAATTTGAGATCAAGTAGTATAATTTGCAATGATAACAATATATAATTTGAGATCTTCTATGAATGATAACAACATATAATGCAATGCAACTTTCATTTTCGGCCAATATATAATATGAGATCAAGTATATATGCAACAATTGGCACTTAATAATGTGCAATGCAAACTTCATTTTCGGCCAACATTGGCACTTAGTTGTTATTATATAATAACAACAATATATGCAATGTAACTTTCATTTTCGGCACCATCAGATTTTCGGCCATTGTATAATAACAAGAATATAGGCAATTCAACTAAGATTTTCAGCCAATATATAATTTGAGATCAAGTAAGAATGTTCCTATAATCATTTCGGCCAATATATATATGCCAAGATTTTCGGCCAATGTATAATAACAACAATATAGGCAATGCAACTAAGATTTTCGGCCAATATATAATTTGAGATCAATTAAGAATTTTTCTACAATCATTTCGGCCAATATATATATCCCAAGATTTTCATCCAATATATGCAATGCAACTTTCATTTCGGCCAATGTATATAATTTTGTTCACTACAATCAAAGAAAATTGCTATCCTATGCAATTTTCCTATCCATATGAATCAACAAATTAAAGAAAATAAGCCCAACATTGGATTAATACCTTGCCCACTGGAAGACCATGACACGTTTCTTGGAACATAGTTGGATGACCGCAACCTCTCCTTGATCGGCCGTGTACTTGAGATCAAGACCCATGAACTTGTCTTGCTCCCGAGTTTCACCAAGCCAATTTTTGAAATCGAAGAGAAAACCCGCAACCTTAGCGCTATCGTTCGTATAAACGACATTAAGATAGGTGTTGCCATGTGCAAGCACTGATCTGTAGCGAGTGATTGGTAGTGCCGGATTCATGGTGGTCGGAGGGATTGATGTAGAAGAGAGAGGGTGAGAGTCGCCGGAGAAGGAGAGAAAGAGAGAGCCGCGGCCGAAGGAAGAAGAGAGGGAGAGGAAGAAACTGCCCAATCGCATCTAAAATTGTGGCGGGAGTCGAACGGTTAGGGGTTTTAGTACGGTCCGTAACACGAACTGGTACTAAAGCTCCACTCGCCCAGCCCCGCGCGGCCGTTGCCATGCCAGTGAGTTTTAGTACCGGCTCGTGTTACGGTCCGGTACTAAAGGTCCCTTACGGACCGGTACTGATGCCCCCCTCCCTCCGTTCAGACCGGTACTGATGCTTATTAGTACCGGCCAGAAATATAACCGAGACTGATAGTCTGAACGTAAAGTCTTTTTTCCGCTAGTGAGAACATATCTTCAAATCAATTATTCAAGATTGCCATGACGGCTGGCTGCTGGAGTATTTGGAATCATATGAATAAAATCATCTTTGATGGTGAAAATAGACTTTTAGATACTTGCTTTTCTCTTTTTGACGAATTAGCTATAGAGCTAAGCCTAGCCTCAAAGAGGGTATGCAGAACTGGCTAGACCTGTTATGAACTATCTGATGTAATTGCTGGACCGGTACTAAAGCTCCACTCGCCCAGCCCCGCGCGCGGCCGTTGCCATCCCAGTGAGTTTTAGTACCGGCTCGTGTTACGGTCCAATACTAAAGGTACCTTACGGACCGGTACCGATGCCCCCCTCCATTCTGGTTGTTCGGACCGGTACTGATGCTTATTAGTACCGGTCGGAAATATAATCGAGACTGATAGTCAGGACGTAAAGTCCCTTTTTCTACTAGTGAGAACATATCTTCAAATCAATTATTCAAGATTACCATGACGGCTGGCTGCTGGAGTATTTGGAATCATATGAATAAAATCATCTTTCATGGTGAAAATAGACTTTTAGATACTTGCTTTTCTTTTTTTGCCGAATCTGTTGCTTTAATCAGCTATAGAGCTAAGCCTAGCCTCAAAGAGGATATGCAGAACTGGCTAGACCTGTTATGAACTATCTGATGTAATTGTTGTACATATGGACTTGTGGGTTTTAATAGAAAATAGAAAATCATAGTGGGGGTTTTTCCCTCACTGTTTTGCCTAAAAAAAGTCGACTAATTAAGCAGCCGATACCAAGGAGAAATGTTCCATCAAAACACCACCAAATAATGTCTTGAAGCTTATACAAGGTAAATGTTACTAGGGAAGATTCTCATCCTGTTGTGGAAACCCCGCATCCTCTTTGAACGGGCCATATCTAGCATGACCCACCAGAAGGCTCAGAGATACCTCAGTAGGATCTTGATATGAGCACGGAAGATGGCTGGCCCAAAGTGCAGAACAATATTTCTTATATCTCAACAAGCATGCAAACACTAGTAGGCATATCAAAACTAAGCTCGAAGTTCTTGCTATTTTATCTGCAAGTAGGATAGGAGACATCAATAAGGATTGCAACAACATTTACCCTACCACATGACTGAAAATGAAGTAACTTCGGATGAGAGAACCTAACACTATTCATAATTTTACAGTTTGTGTCAGGTATATATTTTGGTAAATATAAATGACAAAGTTTTTTCCTATACATGGGGGAATCTTAAAACTACAAGTGTGCACATATGATGCACAAGTCGGGGTTTTGCCTCCATTTTTAGGGGAAAAAGTATGCTTACATATCCTAAAGATCAAAACCAGCTACGTCTGGTAAAGCATGAGCACCAGCTCGGCTGGTAAGATACTTGTTCATGTTTAAACCAAAAATTTAAATTGTGAGGAACTTGCACTTCCATTAAGTAGTCATTGCCAATGTTTTAAGTGTATATATGGTGCTAGCAGGTTTACAATCTTTTTTAGGTATACAGTACTTTCGTACTTATATCAAATATATTTTGCTCCTATTGTACTGAGATACTAGATTGTTCGATAATAATATATATGAAAAAAAATGAGAAGTATAACAATGAAGTTGAGAATAAGAATGCCACTTACACAATTCTTGTGTCTTCAAGCGTAAAGAGTGTGCATCCCCTGCAATATTTGAACATAAATGTGCATGAGTAGATGCATTATAGAATTTAGTGAATTTAATGGAGCTTGTAATACTTATGTTATTATGTATGATAGCTTATCATTGTCCTTAGGTTAATCCTATGTAAAGATAAGATGGAGTTGCAAAGAAAAATTTAGATATCTTGTTCCTACTTTGTCCCACTTAAAATATGGCCCACTTTGTGAACTTCTATCTCTAGTATAACTTGCGAATGCCCTTATTTGATATTTCATAAGGATAAACTATAGGGTCTAAAATATAAGTAATTAAGTAAAAAAATGAAAAAAGTTGCAAAATCAATTGCTCAAGATTGTCCAGCACACCTTTTTCAAAGTAGTAGGCTAGTAGCTAAGGCTTATACCTCTAGGCTATCCTAAGTAGTCCACCGGATCATCGATCCCTTCTAAACAACCTTCATCAAGGGGAGTTCATCCTCGATGGTGCTATGAAGTCGATCTAGGGAAATCACCTTAGATTGGACTCTTAGAAAGCTCAAGGCCGATTCAGCCGGTCGTTTCTTAGGGCATCTCCAATCGTTCCCCCAGCTCCCCCAAGAGGCCTTTTTAGTGCTGGCAGAAGAAAAAACCACCAGCCGCCCTCAGAACTCGATTTAGCTCCGGTTAGCGCCGTTTCGCGCCGGCGAACCCAGACCAAACCCAGCTTTCTGGGTTCCGCCTGGGGGTGGGGCAAAAGGCGTGCGCGAGTCAGACCTGTCGGCGAGAGTGGGCGATTTCCCTCCATAATTTTGAGCCTCCCTCCTTTCCCCCCCAAATAGCTCGCCCGCCCGCCCGATCTCGCCATTTCCCCCCAGTTCATCGGGCCGTGACCGCCATGGCTCCCGCCAAATTCTTCGGCCCCCGAGCTGCAACCACCGCCGCCGCTCTCGCCGCCCTCTCCGTCAAGAAGCCGCGCAAGCCGAGAGCGCCAAAGCAAAAGCCGTCGGGCATGACCAACAAAGAATGGATCGCTGAGCAGGAGCGCCGGAGGGCGGAGAATATCCATCGCCGAGGGAGGCAGCACAAGCAGCGGCAAAGGGAGCTGGCCGCGAAGCTGCCGCTGAGGAAGAGGAGGAGCAGGAGGAAGAGGAGGAGGCGGAGGATGAAGATGTGGAGCCGCCAACTCCGATCGCGTCTGTGACGCCGCCGGCCAAGCGTAGAGGCAGCATGTCCCCTCATCCTCATCCCCATCCCCAGTTCGCCGGCTGGGGCCAAGAATCTGCGTCGCCATCGCCGTCGCCGCACTGGTGCGCGTCTCCGCGGTACTCGTCTGGGTACGCCGACGGCAAACTCCCTGGCGGTTTCGACCCCAACATCACCTTCCCCCACCATTCGTCCATGATGTACGTCAGCTCGCCGGGTTACGTGCCTTTGCCGCCGCTGCACCGTTCCCCCACTTTCGGGACGCAGTCCATGCTCGGGATGCACAACGACAGCATGGAAGAGATCATCACCACGGGCTCAGCGGCGGCAGCGGCATACCCGGGCTTCCTGTCGGCACCGGGCGAGGAATTTCCCACGGGCTCGACGGGCGGCATCTATTTTGGCGGCATCGGCACGGAGGAGGTCCAGGAAGGAGGGGATGAGACGCAGGTTGCCGGGGGTGAGGAGTAAGGGCCGGCCAAGGAAGGCGACACGGGCGGCCGTCGTCCCAGGAAGGGTTCCCAGGCCGCGCAACCAAAGCCGCCCGTCGAGCCTCGCATCAAGTGGACGAGCCGGGAGGACGTCCTCCTCGCCGAGGCATGGAAGGAGACCACCCAGGATACGATCCACGGCGCCAACGAGGCCATGGACAACTACTGGAAGCGCGTCAAGACGGTGTACGACGAGCGCCGCATGATCGACCCCAACTTTGTCAGGTGCCTGAAAGAGCGCGGACAGAAGGCGATGTCCAACCATTGGGCGCTCATGCAGACCGCCTGCAACAAGTGGCATGGCATACAAGAGGAGGTCAAGCACATGGCAAAGAGCGGGGCGAACTAGGAGATGGAGCTCGCCCGGATGTTCGAGGCGTTAAAGGACGACGAGAAGACGGACTTCGAGTACCTTCACATCTTCGTCGTCATCGAGGGGTGTGAGAAGTGGGCCGAAGCACGCCGATCGCTGGCGAAGGGCGACAAGGACTATGTCCCGGACGCGCCGGCTGGAGGTCCTTCGGATGGCCGTCCCGCGATGGGCAACAAGAAAGCCAAGGCGGCGAGGGAGTCGGCGCCGGTTGCGGCGAAGCTACAGGCGTCAATCGAGACCTGCATCGCCGACGCCTAGGCCCACGCCGCAAAAAGGGACGAGACCTCCAAACAGTGGTGGGCGGCGGTCATGGACAACTCGAAGGTCAAGCTCAACCTCCTCAGGACCGGCACCGAGGCGAAGAAGAGGAACCACGACCTCGCCTTCCTCGTGGGCGGCGGCGATCCAGGCGGCGCCTCATCCTCAGCGACATCAGTCGGCCGGCCACCAGCCCGTCAAGCTCGGCAACGCCGAACGTTGAGCCTGATGTGACGCCTACTTCTGCGACGCCCGCCGTCGACCTCGAGACCGCCCAGGCGAAGAACGCCACAACATCTGTGACGGTCATCGACCTGGAGGATGCCGCGCCCGTCGTCGACCTTGAGACCGCCGAGGATGTCACTCCAAGATCGGCGCCACCTCCGACCACCGCGCCCATCTACGATGTCGACGCCGTGCCGACCTCTGTCTGACTGCCGAATGCGGCCGTGATCGCCCAATTGTGGCATTTTTTTGTATGATCGCTCACCCAAGTGTGGCGTATTTAGTATGATCACCAACTGTGGCCGCTGGATCGCCGAACTCGGGCTATTTTTTAGGGACGGGAAGAAGTGCT
Source organism: Poa annua (assembly GCA_026929855.1). Taxonomy (NCBI): domain Eukaryota; kingdom Viridiplantae; phylum Streptophyta; class Magnoliopsida; order Poales; family Poaceae; genus Poa; species Poa annua. Next base: position 93,728,657 of record CM049428.1, on the reverse strand, counting down.
TTCAAAATTAGGTTCCATGTGTTTTTCTTGGTGCGCCGAACGGCTGGTGAAATCGCCCCCCCCCCCCCCCCCCCCCCCACACCCCCCTTCCCAGGTTTTGGTTAGCACCGGCGTTAAGGCTAAAAAGCGCCGGACCGAAACCTGGGGGGCCGAACGACTGGAGATGCCCTTAGAGAAGTGTTGATGCCCAAGGGCTTTGAAGCTGGGTGCAATCATACAGTCATGCAACTAGTTGTAGGCGAAGATGGCCATTTCCATTAAAAGGGAGGTGAGACCCTACTTTTGCAACTGGGGTGTTGTGCGACATGGGGATCCCATCTCCCCACTGCTCTCCGATCTAGTAGTTGATGCATTGGCCGCTATCCTTCAAATATCTAGTGTGACTGTGCATAATTAAGGGTGGTATTGTACTTGATTTTTGGCGGTGTTGAGCATCGACGATTCAATGATCATGATACGGAAATCGGATCTAACTAACGCCAATGTTATGTTTCTTGTGATCTGTTTCGAGCTGCAATCTAAGTCTAAAGATCAATTTCCACAGTCTTGACATGGGTTTTCTCATGTAGATCTAAAATGGTCTGATTGTGGTTCTGTAAGAGATGTATGGACTGTCACGATCCACAGATTTTCAATTAGCATCACTCTAGAGGATGTATGCCGAACAATAATCATATACAAATTAGAAATAGTGTCTGAGAACACCTCGACACACACACAAGGATGGGTGTCGATGCAGTTTATTTACTTCTCCAACGACGATGGTTGTCAGAACTGCTTTAAAACTATCGGCTAGTCTATCAATTAGCTTGAAATTGTCTGGCCTAGAAAAAATGCACAAAATATCTCATTACTTTTATGTTTAGCTCATAGACAGTATCAAATAAATTTAGTTGAGCACCTCAGATACTTGGTAGAATGCATGATAGAAGAAAGAGCACTTAGAGTAAGATTCAAGCCATCTGTTTTATTGATGTGATATGAGAAGTCAATGCGACTATCGTAGGGTTCTATACTGAAGTTACTGAACTTGGAGTCTGGGACTACTTGCCTGTTGAGCTTGTGACATGAGAGACGGTACGAGCTGAAACATATGCACAACAGTTAACTACAGCTTCATCAGTCCGTCAGTCCGCTACAGAGCCTCCATCGAGCGAGCTTATTGAGGATGACGACGAAGACGATGTGTGTGTGGTTGTCCACGTCCTCCTCTAAGCTCGTCCCCTCGGCGACGCCGTCTGACTCCAGTAACATGAGCCCCTCCATCTCGTCGTCGCGGTTGCCAGCGCTCCGGGCGTGAGGGAGGCGGGATGCAGAGATCGGTCCGCGCACGTCATCGCCGCCGTCCCTGTCGCCCCCAAACACGAGAGTGGTGGGGGGTGCTTTCTGATTTGGTGGAGTTCGGGAGTTCGGCGGGAGCCTGGCCATGGAGGAGAGGCTCGGGGATTGAAGGGAAAGAGAGGGGCGTGAACAGAGGCCGACCAGGGAGATTTTTGCATCGCCGGAGGATGGCCGGAAGGGCCAGCGACGTCAAACCTAGAGCGTGGCAGTAATAGGAGGCACGGGACAACAGGAGAGGGCGCAGGAGCTAAACTGGCGAGCAGTGAGGCTGGGGAGGCCGGTGCGGTGTGGGGCTGGGGCTAGGGAGGCCGGTGAGCGGTGAGGCTATAGCTGGCCAACTGGGCCGTGCCAATCGGGCCGGCCCGAGGCACAGTTCTTTTGGCACGGCCCAGGTACGGCCCGGCCCGCGAATAATCGTGCCGTGCCGGCCCGCGGCCCGTCCGTGCTCGTGCTGAGTTTGGCTCCACGGCACGTGGGCCGGCCCGGCACGCCAGGATTTTTTTTAATTTTTTTAATTTTTTTAATTTTTTTTAGTTTTTTTTAGTTTTTTTAATTTTTTCCGGTGTGCCGACGTGAGCCGACCGTGCCGTGTCGGGTCAACGTGCGGCCCACGTGCCGACGTGCTCGTGCCCGGAAGCCGAGCGCAGCACGTGGGCCGGCCCGGCACGGCACGAATGCTGTCGTGCCCTTCGTGGGCCGTGCCGCTCGTGGGCCGTGCCGAGGCCGGCACGCGACGGGCCGTGCCGGGCGGCCCGTTTGGCCAGCTATAGGTGAGGCTGGGGCTGCCGGCCAGTGGCGGAGCCAGGATTTTTATATTGGGTATGCGAAGTTCCAACCATTTTTTTTCACAACACAACAATATAATACCTAAGTCCACACTAATATCAATCAAACAATAAGTTATTTCATAGTTACAACATGGTATCCAATTATTTAGTATTGCAATGAAAAAACAACTTTGCATATGTCACAACTAAAATGAACAATAGACATTGAGAAGTTTTTTTTTACCTGAATAGACATTAAGAAGCTAATTCAGATATTCTCATTGATTACCATGCCACGCGCGGTGGTGCCTGGTGCCTAGGTGACGAGCAGCCAAACAAATAACTCTCGTTCCAGGCTTTTGAAATGAAATCGGGAGCATGTAAAATTGGGAAAGCAGCCTAAAGTAGCGTCAGGCCTAGTTAGAGAGCTCGCGACGTGGGAAGGCCACTATCTCAGTCTGTTTCGATTTCAGCTATGGTGCACACGTAAAAAGACTACCACTGCACATATGCACGTGTATATAAGCTTGCATATTGATTTATTTTGACAAAAAATATTGGATATTCATTGCATACCCATGAATAAGTCTAGCTCCGCCCCTGCTGCCGGCGATATGCTCACGAGAGTAAAGGAGAGGGCGGCTGTCTCAGTAGAGAGGGAGGGGAATCAGTATGGAGACAGGGTTATCGGCTGCCATGTGGGAAATAACATGTATGGTCCCACAGTCAGTGAGACGTGACGTTAGGGGGCCCACAATCAGAGAGAGTAAAAACGGTAGATGGCTGAGAATCCACCGTCGCCTCCGAACTTATATCTTTAGTTAATCTTTAGTTAATTCATAAGTGTAGGACCCTTCAGATTAGAAGTGCACCCTTTGTGGCCAACCAGAGGATGTTGATCATATCTTGCAAATATGTGCCTTAGCTCAACTCACATGGAGCGAGGGAGATCCATGGATCCTTGTTGGACGTTCTTTGGAACCCGACCAATGATTTTAATGGTAAGTTCTCTACAATCGATGAGTTTTCGGGCAAAATTAGACACTTGTCGATTTTCTTTCTGGCGCAATTTTGGTTCTACTGCCTTAGTCTAATAAAATTATCATTTAACGTACCTTCACTCATTAACATGTTGGTTGTGTGTTTAAAACCTTACGTATGCTACAGTATTGGCTCCCTCCACTAAACCAAAGTTGGGGTCACTTGTAGATGAGATGCTCCCCATACCCCCCTTGTTGCCTCCCTGAGCGAGGCGACCGGGAGGCCCTCGCTCCCTGCATGGAAAAGAGCAGCGTCCTCCCCCTCCCTCTCACCGTCACCGCCGGTGGGAACTGTCGGGCGTTGCCCGGCCGGTGTCGGCGACACTAGGTTCTTTCCGTGACTCGTGACTGAGGAGTTCGGCTCGAGTGGAGCCTCGACGGTGCTCTTCAACGAGCGGCGCTCCGCCTGGTAGGATGGCTACGGGGTAGTTACGCTGCTCCCTGGTGGCGGTGGTCGTTGGTGCGGGGATCGGCCGGTGGTGCCCTACCGGCCCGCTCTGGGTCTAGGCGGGCCGGTTCAACCTCTGACGTGTCGCTTCTGGTTGGACTGAGAAGAAGTCTGCGAGGGGGATGGCGGCTACGGTGACGTGTCTGCTGCATCACGGTGGCAGGAGTTTCATGGGCCCGGCCGGGCAGGCAGGTTGGCCTGGTGTGCTCCTGCTGCTGCGTCCGGTCTGCTACTGCCATTGGTAGTGGATGTTGTTCCCTCCCACGTGGTTACAATATTTTTTTTCCCATATCTACAAATGTTTCTCCTCGATCTGGCTGACCTCACGATGTTTGCCATGGTGAGACACCGATGTGGGATTGAAGACAATGGTGGCGTATGTTGGTGGGTGGTGAGCTTGATGGAGCCAACGGTGTGTCCATGATTGGAGTTGGTTGTGGTTTGAGAAAAATCCATGTGGGCTCTTGCCAACACCAGCGCGATGACGCCTGCGGACGTCGCCGTCCTTCTTGAAGGGCGTCAGGTGTTTCCCTTCCCATTTTCCTCCGTGTATCGGGACAAATCATAGGATCAGTCCGAGTAACAGCGTCAGTGTCGCAACTTTCCTTTTAAAGGTGTTGCTTAGTACACTGACATTCAGAAGCTTAGGGGTGTGGTGGGCATTCTAAGAAGACAAGCCTATTTTGAGACACGTGATGGGAGATGGGTATGCCCCTTAAACACCTATACTCCGATCTGACACCTTATTTCCAGTGAGAAGCCACAACTCTTGTTTATGTCTTACCCTATATGGGTCGTTTGTAATTCTTTAAGCCTGTATATCCATTAATACACATTTTTCGTGCGCCCCTCTGAGTGGGGCATCTAGTACTTTCTGTCTAAAAATGTGACATGCTCATTCTTTTGAGGTTTTCTTTTGAAATTTGTGTCTTTGAGGTTATCATCTTGCAGCAGATGAATCTGTTTTGACTCGTGATGGATGTGTTGGTAATGCAATTACCGATGAGAGTAACATCAAGGTGGAGGAGTTGACGATTGGTGTGTGGTACCTTGTATTTATGATCATCCAGACTGCAGAGGAATCTGGGACACAAAAGGGTGGTAGGTTTGAAGTTGAAGCCTTAAGGCAGGACGATGGTGCTTTAAATTGATGTCTCCAGCTTTGTAAGACTAACCGAGTAAGGCGTCATTTTTCACTTGTGTTCCATAGTATCTTGTATACAAAAGGTTTGAACACGAACACGAACTGTGATGTGAAATATGTAGAGCAAGTATAGTAAGGTGCTATAAGTATTTTAATAATATATTTGTACTTACATGAAAGAGAGAGAAGAGTAGAGAGAAGTGAAGTGGGCTCTCATGTAAGAGTCAGGTGACTATAAGCTAGTAATAAGTGACGTGGCAATGACTTATAGGCAGCGGTCGGCTATACTATTAACCATGCTCTAACTAGGAATTTTGGGGTTACTTGCCCTTGGTTGTCTAAACTTGACATTCCAACTGGCCAACTCTTTTCTTCTAGGAGTATATCAATGAAACGACTAATCTTTTGCCTCCTTACAAAAAAATAATCAGTTGTCGTATATTTCGAGGCACCTAGCTTGTGCACCCGTAATCTATGTTCTTTCTTAGTACTCCATAAGACCATGCACTATGTGTGCCAAAAGCGAACCAATGGATTGATTGAACCGATTCACTGCATAGCGTGGCATTGATTTTGGTTCGCTTCTTTTGCATGCACATCAGCACATGTGAGCCTTTTAGCAGAGCTGTGAGGTACGAGGGACGTGGAGATGTCAAATGAGGTAGTTGTTTATTCAAGACTAGGATCCACACTCGGTTCACTACATAGTAGCATAATAGGAATCGATCCATACACTGACACATTTTACCTTGAATCGGTTCACCATAGTGATGACGAAACGAAACAAAACATCGGTATCAACATTCAAGATTCAGCTGTATGCTACCAGCTTGGCATTGACAGGGAAGACCCTTTGAAGCTGATGGGAGGTTGTCATCATATGCCGTCGTGTGTACAGGTCGTCTGACTTGGTAAACCGTGTGTTTGAATGCAAAATAAAAATTAAATATCTGCACCAATTTTCTCTATTCTTTAGTGTATTTGGATTGGTCTGACTGATAATGAAAGATTTCTACAAACATATCGTGTCATAATCAGACGTGCTAGTCTACCGATGGCAGGCTTCCCTGGTCACAGGGCTTTACTACAGGCGGTCTACGCAGGCTACGTACCAGCACGCAAGACTTGGACTCGCCAGACGCAACCGCGCGGGAAAGTCTTTTATATGGCAGAAAAATCTTTCATGATCAGCAGCCACTACGGCCAAGACGGCAAGACGTGCGCGTGGTTCGCCAAGAGAATTCCAGATCAGATCGAGCACAGAAGCTACGTAGGAGGATTAGTACTACTGAAGGATCAAATTAACAGGAGGCTGGCAATGGCATATATACATACCGCATTGACGCTCGTTGGCGCCATCGTCGCAGAGACAAGCGAAGTCCGTGCCGCCGTGCTGCTCGATGCGTCCGTATCTGCACCGTCCGCCGGACTGCTCGCATGCGCCGCACTGCTCGGATTTGGCGCCGTAGCGCATCTCGAACCCGCGGCTCAGCGCCTCGCCGAGCGACGGCGGGTTAGCCAGACGATGCAGGCTCAGCAGCACCGGCGTCGTCACCACCTCCTCGCACCCGTACCCGTGCGCTTTGCCCGTGACCCCGTCATCCGGTAGCACGTACCAGGTGTTCCTCTGCTCCGGGCAACCGTCGAGTTTCACGGCGGAGGGCCGGGAAGCGCCGGCCTTGCAGTTGTAGAGAACGGTGAGCTTGGAGTTGGAGGCTGTGAGCTGCAACCAGGAGTTGGGGTCGGGGGAGAGGTTGAAGCTGAGCCGTGGGCAGGTCGTGTTCCACGCGTCGGCGTCGGCGAGGGAGACGGTGCGATCGGCGTAGTCGATGCGCAGGACCCTGTACCGGTGGAACTGGACGTCCATGATCGGGGTGTTCTCCTTGCAGGTTATGCCGAGGCCCGGGTAGCCGCAGTTGGGGCCTGAGTTGGCGAGCCAGAACGGGTAGGCGATGCTCTGGCCGCCGCAAGTGGCGTTGCTGCAGGAAGCGCTGTAGGCGTCGACCGTGGCGAAGAGGAGCAGAACAGCCGGGAGGAGTAGACGATGCATGGTATGGTGGACCATGGGGGGCATCGAGGAAGAAGAGACCAAGCGGCGCAAGAGGAATGCCAGTTTACGTATGCAGTGGTTGGTGAGACGATGTTCCATGGCAGACGGGCGAGGGAATAATATAGCGCAGTTCGTGCTGGGAGGAATCGAGATCGGTGGTTCCATCGGATGTGGAAATTTGGTGCCAACGACCGTGAGTCAACGAAGCAGATAATCCATACGACGACCATTCTCATCTTGATCCCCTCCGTGATTCCAAATTGCGATTGTCTGTCGCTTTGTGCACAATGGTGTGACTTTTGTCAGCATTTCACAATCAAACTTATCTCAAAATTATGGAATTGAGGAAATCTTAGGAACATGGTAGGAGAGCCTGGCTACGAGTCTTATCTCGGAGGTGAGTGTACGGGGTCTTCCATTCCCATTTTCTCCTTTTGTTTGTGGAAATATAAATACTTGAGAGCTAATGGAAGTTCAGTTATTTTCCCCTTTTTTGTGTGTGTAGCGTGATCTTTTTTTTTTGAAAAACACAGTACAACGCAAGCGCTCATATACACGCGCACACACTCACCCCTATGAACGCACACACGCACACCCTACCCCTATGAGCACCTCCGAGGGACTGAGCCGGCGAGTATTGAGATTGACAAAGTCACCACAGGCGCCTCGCTGTCGACGGGAAAGTCGCCTCCCACTGAAAGAATATTCCGCCTAAATGAGAAACACCAGCGCTAAACCTGGAGTTTGAACTCTGGTGAGCTGGGGATACAACCATCCTCCTTACCATCTTGCCACAGGCAAGTTCTCTCTAAACAAACCTTAGTCTTCTATAACTTTGAGGAAGCAACATTTCTCTTTTCGCATTATCGCATACCCCTTCAGCAGCGAGAGTTGCGAGAGCGTTTAGGGATCCTACACCTCCCGTTGGCACCACTGCTTTGCCTCACTCATGTGTCTTTCGGTCCATGGAGGTAGGGCCGATCTCAGTCCCTTGTCGGCGGGAGGGCCTCGTTCCTCTGTTTTTAGGGTTAAGGTTTGGTTGGTGGGGCGGCGCTCAGGTGGTGGCGGCGGCACCTCTTCAATGAAGTCTCCCCAGCTCCAGGCACATCTCGGCAACGATGTCTAGAGGTTTGTGGGAGTGGTGGTTCTTGAGGACTTATTCTAGTAGTGGAGTTCTTCATATCGTCATGGAGCTGTATCGGCGGTTCATCCTTCATCATCGGCTCTGAGACGGATGTGGTCTTCTGACCGGTTCGACGAGTTCCCATCCGCAATCAACACCGTGAAGCCGGCTTCAGGAGGAGGGGCTGCGGGGAGGCGCCGTCGACACGGTCTAGAGCTTGAAGACGAAGGGCTTTTCAAGGATCTTGATGTAATTTTCATTTTTTATTGACGTGTTTTGTACTGTTTGGTGTTTCTTTTAACAACAACAAAAAAAAAATAGGAAGCATTTTTTTGTTTAGAGAGCGTTGTTGGCTTTCCTAGAACAAGACGTCTAAAAGTGAAATAGGTGTGCTCCTAGTACTATCAGCCCACAAGAATGAAGTGGGCCAGCCCACCGGGAGGACCGCCTTCCCTTCAAATAAATCAGGAACATAAAAGATATATTTAGAGCGTCTTCCGTGTGTTTTGAAACAAAGTACTCGATCATCGCATATTAGTGGACTCAAGGTGGTGTCTTCAGCACCATCGGTGAATCGTCTTTTGTTTGCGGACGATGGTCTGTTGTTTTTCGAAGCGAGTGCATAGGGAGTGGAGGAGGTTTCAAACTTGTTGGATAAATGTTGTAAACCTTATGGTCAGAGGATAAATAAGTCTATGCCAGATGAAGAATTCACGAGGTTAGTACTTAGTCGTATCCATGTGGGTTGTTTGGACTGCAAGAAGAAAGCCAATTCTTGAAAATATTTTCCAAAGTCATTTGTCAACATACACCTTCATTAGATCATACTTAGAGGAACTTGCAACTTTGAGAAGTCATGTTGTACTTGTACAAGTAGTTTGTCGGCATGCTCAACAAAAATTCGGATATCGAACAAGAGGTTCCATTGAATGAATAACGGATACGGATCCCAAGAGCAATAAAGTTTTTTAATAAGCGTGACTGATCAAATGAAATAAAGCAGCTTGATAAGAACCTATACCTAGAGCTAACATCATAAAACCCAATTGAAACATTGTAGAATAGGCCAAGCTTCTTTTAATATCTGTTTGAGTAAGAGCTAAAGTAACTCCTAAGAAGAGTGTTATTATACGTACTAAAGAAATTAAATTCATCATGTAGAGACATGAAAGAGGAACAAGGCGAGGTAGAAGAAATTCTCGCTCGAGCGAGAAACAACAAAACTGAAAATATTTCAGTCAAAACTCATTTAGTAGAACGTGCGAGTATGGCTCTCGGTGTCTGTGTTGTGCTTGAACCCTCATTGTAATCTTGGTGGCCTTTCCTTCTATGAACCCGTCAGAATATAATTTAAATTGTGTATTTTCGTTATTTCGGTAATAAAAAGGGGTTAGCCCGGTTGGAAAAAGAACAGTAATGTTTTTGTGACATATAAAGAAACAGTAAGGGGTTAGCACATAGTCGGAGCAGAATACTCCAACCGCGCCTAACCGTCCTGTAAAATGCATTCCAAGCGTGAAAATTCCCCATTACCGGAGAATAGCAGCCGGGAGTGCAAGTCCCAAGCGTCGAGCAACCTCAAGCTGCCACGGCGTATTCAGTCGAGGAGCGAAGTTTCCACATCCAGTCGAAGCACCTACAGTACAATCACTGTCGCATTCAGCCCAGCACCCTCACTTGACTCTCACGCGCCACCACGATCTGCCTGACTTAATCGGCACTACTCCGGTACTCCCCCAGCCTCCCCCTCCACTTCCTCGTCCACACCGCGATGCCTCCCCTGCTCCTCCTCCCCGCCGTCCTGCTCCTCCTCGCCACGGCCCACGGCTACCCTTCCACCTGCCGCAAAGCCATCTGCGGCGACCTCACCATCGCCTACCCGTTCTATCTCAACTCCTCCTCTTCGTCCTCCAGCTGTGGCTACCCCGGCCTCGGCCTTGCCTGCGAGAACAACACCACTCTGCTTCTCCTCGCGCAATCCCACCACCGGTACAGAGTCTCGGACATCCACTACGACACAAACACGGTCTCCCTCGTGGACGACGCCGAGGCCTTCAACACGACGACCGGCTGCCCGCTCCTCCACTTCAACCTCACCATCGACACCAGCTCCGCGCTGCACCTCACCAGCTCGGACGCCAACATCACCTTCTTCTACAACTGCACCAAGAACGCCTCCTGGCCCTCTCTCGTTGAGTTAACTGGCTGTCAAGACTATGGCAAGAGCTCGTACGTGTTCACCGGCGATGATTACACGGGCGAAGCGTACGAGTACGGGTGCGAGACGGCGGTCGTCGCGCCGGTGCTGGATGTCCATAAGAAGGCCATGGGGGAATTGCTTCCTCCGGAGAGAAGATATGCTGAGGTGCTGATGGGCGGGTTCGAACTGAACTACAGCCCGCACTCCGTGCAGTGCGGCGGATGCGAGCGTTCCGGCGGGTGGTGCGGCTACCGGCGTAACCAGACGAGTGGATGGGTGGGGTTCGCCTGCTTCTGCGATGACGGCCCGACCACGGATCACTGCGGTACGTATGCCTCTTTTACTCGCTCTGTTAAACTCTCCTTGAATTACTTCTGCTTCAGAAACAAGCTCCTTTTATCCTTTATTTGTTGGAAATTTCGTTAATGCACTGTTTTTGTTCGGCATGATGATCCCGCGAGCAACCCATGCATAGGGGCAAATGCTAGAATGAACTGTCAACAAAAATGGATAAACTCACCTGAACATTCGCGTTTATAATGGGAAACAGAACAACGTTCCGGAAGTAGTAGCAGTCACCAATTCCCTGATGGATTCGAGCCTCAAACATTTTTACTGCTCGACAAAATAAATCTTGTGTAGTACTACTCTACTTTGTGACGCACTGGAACACAAAACTATTTCTAGTTGCAGCTGGTTTCATAGAAACCTGAAGCACTGAAGCAGCAAGACCGTCGAAACTACTTACGCACGGCAATCTAATTAAGTCGTTCCTTATGAGCTTCCTGGTCGGTGTTTCTCACTTCTCAGTAAACTCCATTAGAACAGCGAGAAGTAGTTTGTCCACAAGTTGGAGCGACGGAGATAACCCCACTTCCGGACAAATGCTCTCAACTCTCAAAGAGTCATGATTTGGTTCACAACTTAACTGTAGCTGGAGAGTGGATCTTGTTCACGGATCGCCAACGATAGCTCAGTGCTGGTTTCTTCCTTGCTTCTACTCCGTCCATGTTGAATTGATCGATCGGCAGATGCTTCATACGTCTCATAGTGGACTAGTAGCTGTTGCCACTCAGACAGCCTTACTCCAGTGGACGTACTAGGAGAAGTTGCTTGGGACGGTGGGTCTCCGGTCTTCTGATCTTTCTAGGTTTGGAATTTCGAAAGTTCAGCAACGCACGGGGCAGGAGAAGATGTGTTTTCGGTTGGTGTAGTACCTGCCCCCAAGAGGATTTCTTCCGTTCAGACTGAATATCGAGTGCACCGGCAGTGACTGGTGCCGCGTGCCAGCGCAATAGTAGTGTACAATTGTACTTTAGGTAATGACCACACATCAACTCATCAACAAACTACAAACATCAGTGTCGCATACCTACTGGGCTACCACAGTAGCAGTACCTATTAGGCTGCGAGCAGCTATCAACGACATAACGTTTGCAATTTCCATCCTCCAAAATCATATACAGTAGTAGGTCTCTCGCCGAATCCGGATATTCACCCTAAGGTTGTCTACCGAATGCATTCACCGTTCAACATTGGGTTTTGACATGTATCACTACGGGAAACACAGCCCAACCCGACGGTCATTTCAACACCGACGGGGGCCGTCGGCGTCACAACGTGAAACCGACGAAACGAAAAAACCGTCGGTGTCGTTTTACTGTCGGCGTTCTAGTTGTAAGGCCGACGGCCACCGTCGGGCTCGTAGTCCCGTCGGTGTTTATTAAGTGAGCCCGACGGCCACCGTCGGGATTACAGTTCCATCTAATCACATTGTAACACCGACGGTATTACCGTCGGGCTCACTATACAGTTTTTCAGTTTTTCTCAAAAAATTAGATTACATTAAAAAAAATGAAAAAATACTGAAAAAAGGAAACCCTTTGGCATGAAGTCTTTTGACGTGTACTAGTTTTTAGAAAAATGATAAACTTGAATTTTGGTAACTTTTTAAAACAAAACTTTACAAAAAATATCAATCATATACAAATATGCAATAGTTTTAACACATATGTGTGACCATTATCATGTCATAGTTTGTGATAAAGTGCACATAATCAGCACATATGTGTGTCATGGTATGTAAAACAACGTCGCCGAAGCGATTTTCAAAATTCTTTTTAGAAATATCATTTTCCATTTTTTAAGTGTGAAAAATGACTTTTTTTGCGAAGCAAGTACATAAAATATGGTCCAAAATGACACCCATTTAATTTTCACAAAGATTAGAACAAATTTTATGAATAATATCTGAATATGAGGATTTTCCTTACTTTCTATCTAAATTCGCCTCTTTAATTGACTTTATGTCAATTTTCCGGAAGTAATTTAAATTTGAACTACAACTGTGTGATAGTTTGCTCTGAAGTTCTTATAAAAATAATTTTAAACACAAGTAGTGGTTACAACATAGAACCGTCAATAGTTTTAAAAAATTTGACCACTTTTGATGAATAGCCATGCTCTCCATTTTGACCGTTTTTTGAAAGAAATGGAAAAATATGAAACAATACTCAAAAAATAAACCCTTTGGCATGGAGTCCTTTTACGTGTACTAGTTAATAGGAAAAATGATAAACTTGATTTTTGGCAAACTTTTCAAAACGAAACTTCACAAAAATGTCAAACATCTATAAACATGCATAGGTTTCAAGACAAATGACAATGTATGACCATTATCATATCATAGTTTGTGATAAAGTGCCCATATTCAGCACATATGTGTGTCATGGTATGGGAAACAACGTCACCGAAGCGATTTTCAAAATTCTATTTAGAAATATCATTTTCCATTTTTTAAGTGTCAGAAATGACTTTTTTTGTGAAGCAAGTACATAAAATATGGTCCAAAATGACACCCATTTAATTTTCAAAAAGAGTAGAACATATTTTATGGATAATAACTTAATATGAGGATTTTCCTTACTTTCTATCTAAATTCGCCTCTTTAATTTACTTTATGCTGATTTATATTGGTTCTTGTTTGTTTTAAAAGACATCATTCATTATGAAAATGATGGCATGGTTGTCATATTTGGATTTCTCTCATTTTTATGGTCGACATAGACATTTTATTTATTAAATTATGATATATCAATATGAAGATATGAATTATTTCTTATTAAATGGAAAAGACAAAACAAAAATAAAATAATTGATGATTATTATTATTCAAGTATTATTAAACATAGTTATTTTGTTCATTCAAATCTTATTTTTTAAATTTTAAAGATTAAAAAGTATAATATCTCAGATGAGGGTTAATATGATTGTTATCATACTAATAGCAACAAGGTATGACATCTCAACTGGAATCTCATTTGAATAGAACTCAATAGTTAAGCGTGTTTGGCCTGGAGCACTCTAAGGATGGGTGACCGTGTGGGAAGTTTGACTAAAGGTGAATAGTTTGAGTTAAGATTATGATTAAATGTGTGAGTTGATAGTTTGAGCTAAGATTATGATTAAGTGTGTGATATGAGATTAAATATATGACTAAATTGGAGTTAAAATAATAATAAAAAAAGTTGGAAAAAAATAATTTTGAAAAAAAAATTGGTAGAGCCATCTATGAGCCCGACGGCATTGTTGTCGGCGTCATAGTTGTAAGGCTTACTATGAGCCCGACGGTATTTACAACGCCGACGACAACGGTGTGACCCCGATAGATTACATGCCGACGGCCTTAGCCCGACGGCCACCGTCGGGCTCGTGTACGCCGACGGTTTTTAGCGTGAGCCCGACGGCAAATGCCGTCGGGCTGACCTGTTAGTCCCGTAGTGTATGCATGTATTTCACTGTACGTGGGCATATATCTTGCACGGTACATATACCTTATTTCACGTCTCACGCTGTCACGCACAAGCATTTTGTTTGTTCAGTCATATGCCATAGGATTCCTAGTAGTTTGTACTTTGTAGAGGTCTTTTTTTTAACGGAGGCGGAAACTTTGCCTCCCATCTATTAAATATGTAGAGAGTTTAGAAATTTACAAGGGAATATGAGAGGCCTACTCTCATCTATTAAAACGGACTACTCTCCCAGGATACGGTAGGTCCATTTTGGATGGCCTCCGATAGTTCTTTAATTATATTTAGTAGCTGATTTGTTGGCGTCGATATTTGACTTTGCTTGGCATTGTATTAATAAACAAATTATGAATTGATCCAGATGTAAATTTCGGAAAAAATGGCTGACGCATATTTCATGGAAGTTACATTGATTTTGCATATGCTTAAAATGTAAGATGAATTTTGGACATGTATCTACCGGATTTCAAGACTTATATGTCTACGGAGATTCATAGCTGTTTTACTTGGTTCAATTGGTCATGTTTCATGGCCTCCCACACACGATATCAGCATGGCTTAGAATAGATTCAGTGTGGTCTGGACATACTAGATGGCTATATTAATTCATGCATGTTTTAGTGAACTTTACAAATATGGTTCACCTCCTTGTTTTGCACATGCTCTAGTGTGACTTTTTAAAACTGAAACTTCGATGTCTGACGAAAATAAGGTGTGTAATAGGGGATTGTCAAATTTATCCAAATAGGATATACTAAACAAATTATGAAATGACCTTGTGCTTTTGAATCTATTGACTTTGAGCGAAGCATCTTTCCGCGACATGCGAATTTATTGATTTTGAATTTATTGGCTATGGAGATTCTACAATTGAATTTAATCTCAGCATGACCCATTTAAGTTGGGACAACCAAGGAGTGAATCTTTGATAAACAACTATTTTCTCTTAGAAACCTACATCAAGAACCAAACTGAAACTTCGATGTCTGGCGAAAATAAGGTGTGTAATAGGGGATTGTCAAATTTATCATCTTGATATGGGGTCAGTACCGTAGATATTATTTGTAGAAATGACAAATGTTGCTCAACTGAAACTAAACCTTGTTACCTTTAATTGGGTGACCCTAGCTACAGAGTAAGGACAACACAATTTAAATAAGCCGAGCCGAACACAATTATACTAGGTATACTAGTCTCAGACTGAGTTACCTCTAAGTATGTGACCTTACAGATTGCCACTCAGATGGGACTTAAATTTTGAGTACACTACTCTCTTAAGTTGATAGTTGACAGCGGCTCATAGCACAACATGCCCACTCCCGAGTGACTTAAAGTCATTCTGACAAACCTCGATAATGTGTCATATGCCACGACCTTTGGCCTCAAAATACATCTTGTTAAGCTCATGGAGTGCATATCATGTTTTTGTTAGCTCGACCATTTTTCTCGATGCAATGATGTAGATTCTAAAAACTGAGTTAACACTTAGCCCGAGTCACATTGCATGTTCTAATCACTTGAGAGGCTCAAAAAATATCTGTCGAGTTGGAGTGGTAAATCCCATCTTGGTCGACCCGTTAGCTAGGCAGCTTGCTTCCAGACTATTCTCAAAATTATCTGTGTAACTAGTTACGGATTAGCAATTGATAGATCCTAAGTAAGGTGATTCACAATTTGAGAACATGCGAAGATCTCAGGTCTAACAAATTACAAAAATGTGGTTGCGTCTTTAAATTGGTTATGTCCGACTTGGTGATCTTCATCCCCCAGTCAATACTATTGAGTCAGCCTCACTATGTCATTGACTTGTGAAACAAAGCTATCAATGAATTTTATAGTAGTCCAAAGATATGTGTCATGATAAGGTTATCGACTATCACTACGGGAGTCACAGCGCAGCCCGACGGTATTTTTAACGCCGACGGCAATTTGTCGAGGCCGTCGGTGTCACAGCGTAAAAACGACGAATCGAGAAATATCGTCGGCGTCATTTTATCGTTGGCGTCCTAGTGTGAGCCCGACGGTGGCAGTGCCGTCAGCGTACCTTCAATGAGCCCGACGGTGGCAGGGTCCATTTAATCGCATTGTAAGTCCGACAACATTACCGTCGGGTTCACTATATTGTTTTCCAGTTTTTTTAAAAAAAATAGATTACATTAAAAATAATATGAAAATGTACTAAAAAAAGAAACCCTTTGGCATGCAGTCTTTTAACGAGTACTAGTTTTTAGAAAAATGATAAACTTGAGTTTTGGCAACTTTTCAAAACAAAACTTTATAAAAATATCAATCATATACAAATATGTATAAGTTTTAACACATATGTGTGACCATTATCATGTCACAGTTTGTGATAAATTGCTCATATTCAGCACATATGTGTGTCATGATATGAGAAACAACGTCACCGAAGCGATTTTCAAAATTCTTTTTGCAAATATCATTTTCCATTTTTTTAAGTGTCAAAAATGACTTTTTTTGTGAAGCAAGTACATAAAATATGATCCAAAATGACACCCATTTAATTTTCACAAAGAGTAGTACATATTTGATGGATAATATATGAGAATTTTCCTTACTTTATATTTAAATTTGCCTCTTTAATTGACTTTATGCTGTTTTATGTTGGTTCTTATTTGTTTTAAAAGACATCATTCATTATGAAAATGATGACATGGATGTCATATTTGGATTCCTCTCATTTTTATGATTGACATAGACATTTTATTTAGTAAATTCTGATATACAAATATGAAAATATGAATTATTTTTTATTAACTGGAAAAGACAAAACTAAAGTAAAATAATTGATTATTATTATTATTCAAGTATTATTAAACATAGTTATTTTTCTCATTCAAATCTTATTTTTGAAATTTTAAAGATTAAAAAGTATAATATCTCAAATAAGGTTTAATATGATTGCTATCATACTAATAGTAGCAAGGTATAACATCTCAACTGAAATCTCATTTGAATAGAACTCAATAGTTAAGCGTGCTTTGCATGGAGCAATTTGAGGATGGGTGACCGTGAAAGTTTGACTAATGGTGGGTAGTTTGAAATAAGATTATGATTAAGTGTGTGATATGAGATTAAATATATGACTAAATTGGAGTTGAAATAATAATAATAAAAGTTGAAAAAAAATTGAATTTTTTTTTTGAAAAATTGGTTTTCAAAAATATTTGGTAGAGCTATCTATGAGCCCGACGACATTTATGACGCCGACGGTAACGGCTTGAGCCTGATGGATTACACGCCGATGGACTTAGTCCGACGGCTGGCCGTCGGGCTACGTGTATGCCGAGTGTTTTCAGCGTGAGCCAACTGTCGGGCTACGTGTACGCCGAGTGTTTTCAGCGTGAGTCCGACGGCAAACGCCAGTCTAGGCTGTGACTCCCGTAGCGTATGACCATTAGCAATGATAATGTTCAAGAATAATATAAATAGTCCCCCGCAAAAAAAGAATAACGAATAACGTAAATAAATCATGATTACATATAGTGAAATGTCATCATCACATGATTGTCTCTAGCGCCTATGGTGTGTAGATCACTTCAGCAAAAAAAATCTCGGAAGCTGAATGGCCGTACAATATGTGGCACTTCACATGAACCGTGAAAACATGTGGCATGAAAGGTGTTGGTGGAGCTCCATTTCTCGTTCATGTGGTGTGCTCCACCGAATCGTTGGGAGTGGCGGCGAACATCTTTTTGGTGTGGTGGTCGGACATGCTGCTCCGGACCAATGCTACCGAGTCCAGATATGACCGTGCGCCAGATTGAGGTTCTAGTCGGCAATGATATAGTGATTGTATTCGCCGAAAACCGATGATCTGTACGTTTGTGCATCGTTTTCTTGTTTAAGGTGATGGTTTGAGGCCTGCTTCGGGGGAGCCTCTTTTCTCTCGTTAGCTTTACCAACCAGAACATGTGTACGACATACAGATCACAAGCACTAATCAATCTAGTTCCGAACTCTTGAGCTAACATCCTGACTCCTTCCCTCTGTACGAGCGTCGATTTTTTAAAATGTTCTTGGAGTGGTGCACAATTTGTTTAGCTCACATGTTGCACCACGAAACAGGCTTTCGCCCCGTTTTATAAATAAAGCCAAACCGTTTGAGACCGCTGCTGGGCTAGACAACACAATGCCCAAGAACCGGCCGAACGATACAAAGTAGTGAGGTAACCCTCTTACAAAGAAGATCCTAAGAAAACCGAGCTACAGAAGTCACAGCGAACCACAACTCCGTAGCCGGACAAGCACAACAGCTTCACGCTACGCCCTAACTCCCCTAAGCTCTACGACCACGCCCCCAAGAGGGTAACGGCGCAAAGCGTCGTCGCCGCCGAGCCCAAAAGGACTTGGGTTTTCACCCAGAACCCTGACACAAGGGAGATCACCTAGACGACGTCCTCAAGAGGAGAGCGGCACCCGCGGGCGTCGCCGTCGTCAGTGCCAAAGCACCTAGCTTTCGCTTGATCACTCCCCAGTGACACAAAGAGGGTCACAGGACAAAGCATAAGGCACTCCAGATCCAGGCACGCCGGAACGCGCCCGAGCCACCCACCGCTGCCCCCTTTGCTGTCCACACAGCCAAACGAAGCAGCCACCACCATCACCATGGTGCTCGCCGGAAAGCCACCCATGTGACCCGCCACCCAGGGCCGCCGCCTCGGCATCCGCACACTCCACCCTAGGACAGGGACAAACACACCGCAGGAGCAACGGATCTGAGAAGAAAACCTAGAGCGTGTTAGCCCACTGGAGGGACCACCCTCCACCAGAGCCGACCGGACACGGTAGCTGGATCAGCTCAGACCCGCCTGGCCCGTACCAATCCCACCGCCATGCTGCAGCTCGTAGGCCGTCGCCGCCGCAGAGTCTCCACCACGCCACCACTACTCGCCACGTGAGCACGCCACCGGCCACGGAGAGAAGCACGCCAGACCCGGATCGATGAAGAAGCTACGAGGGGAGGACGCTCGAAGGGTCGCGGTCCCAGCCGTAGCCACACACCATCCACCACCACTTGCCAAAGGTAGCAGCGTTGCACCACGCAGGCCGCCACCCCGGCGTCCCCGGGCTCGAACCCGTTGAGCAGAAGACCACACGAGACCATTACCGGGCATGGTGGGTCGGTGCCCGGCTGCTGGTGGTTAGCGGGGTGCAGTTGATAGGTGGAGACGGCACCTCCGTACCACCCTCGGTCGCACCCCAAGAACGATGACCGGCAAACCCAGGAGGTACCCCTCCACCACCGGAGTGGTTGCCGACCAGATGCAGAACTCGTAGCCCTAGGCCCAGATCGAGCCCACCTGGCCCAGATCGGGCCCGCGGCTCCAAGCCCGCACTGCAGCGTACAACCGCCGTCCACCTGCGCGCCGAGGCCTCCCCAACTGCTCGCCGCCGGCCATCAGGTCCACCGCCGCCAGGCCACGCCCGCTGGAGCCCACTGACGACCACAAGGCAGGGCCCCGCCGCCGCCGCGTTCTCCGCCTCTCGGACCCCGCAGCCTCCACGCCGTCGCGCCGTCGCCGGCCAACACCGCCGTCGTGCCCCGCGTCCAGCACCGCGCCCCCAGCAGTCGTCGTAGCCCGCGCCGTCTTGGACCGCGCGAGGGGGAAGAAAGGCCCCGCCGCCGCCGCCGACGCCCTCCGGCGGCGGCGAGGAGAGGGGGCGGAGGGGAGAGGCGGGAGTGGGTGGCGGCGCGATGGAGCCCCCGGTCGCTCGCGGGAGCGACGCGGGCGGCTAGGGCTCACATGTTGCACGACTAGTGGATTGATTTGATTGTCAGATTTCTTGTAAGTTTTGGATATGTACCTGCGAGGTAATGTCTAAAGTAGTTTGCTTCGTGTTTTTAAGCCGATTAATTTAGAATCCATTCTTGAATTTTCTTGACATTAATTAGAAATCTTATTAATACGTGGATCGATGTTCCTAATTTTGTTTTGTTTGGAGAGCAACTCAATGTACCCGTTTGCGTGCTTAAGACGAGTATGATGTACGCGTTTTGAGTTGATAGCAAAGTTGCCTTCTACAGACATGCGCATTTATGTATGATTATTCTTAAAGCATCGGTCCCAATTAAGAACAGGCCGGAGTAGCATGATCTACTGTTCATAATGGAAGTCAAGTCAATTAAAACATTGGCATGAGTAGATTCATTGGCTCTTCCGATGACGCAAAGACCAACTTGCTTTGGTCTTCCGATGAGCTCACCTCGTGTAGGCTGTGTTCCCCACGCCCGGCACACCAACCAAGCAGTGTTTTCCACCAGACCCAGTCGTGCCCGCGACTTAAATACGGCGGCGCTCGGCGAAACCAGTGGCGTGTGAGACCAGTGAAAGAAACAGCCACACTCGTCTTCCTCCACATTCGTCTTCCTCCTCTCGCCATGCCTCACCTACTATGCTTGCTCCTCCTCCTCTTCCTCCTCGCCGTCCATCTCTCCCATGGCTCCACTCTTCCGCCCAGCTACGACGGTTCCATGTGCTCGGAGTCGTTCAGCTGTGGCGGCGTTGACATCAGATATCCATTCTATCTGTCAAACGCAACACGACCAAAGCTCGATCACACATCCAACTACTCATGCGGCTACACCGATCTGAAGATCTTCTGCCAAGGAGAGGGGAAAACCCAGAAGCCGATCCTCCGTCTCGAAGGAGATAGCTACACCATTCTAGACATCTCCTACCACAATTACACCATTATTCTCGGGGATGCCGACGTGCCCGGCGGCAACAGCTGCCCCAGAGTCAGCCACAACGTCTCATTCGACCAAGCGTGGCTGAACTACACCGACTCCGTCCACAGCCTCGAGTTCTTCTTCGACTGCTTCATAGGCGATCAGCCGCCTCCTGAATTAGAAGAATACCAGATAACCTGCAAAGGGTTCAGTGGAGATGGTGTTTCATTTGTGTTCATGTTTGACCCTGAGGAAATTAGCAACGTTTCTCAAGTGTACCAATTGGCTGACAACTGCGGACACTATTTCCTGGTGCCGGTACATGAAGATGCTCTGCTGAGAAGTAATCCGCCCTTATTGTCGAGCCAATACGGTGCCATGCTTAAGCGGGGGTTCGAGTTGGAATGGAACAAGAGCACATCGCCGCCATGCCACCAGTGCGAGCGATCTTACGGACGGTGCGCCTACAGCGAGAGCAAAACGTTCCTTGGTTGCTTGTGCTCTGGTGGGAAGGTGGACGATCACGATTGCAACGGCAGCGGCAACACCACTGCTTCAAGTAAGTTGTTGACAACTCTGATCCTTCAATTTTCTTTCCGTCTGAAAACGAACGGGCGATAGTATCTTTCGCTTGCCGCTAGCCATTTCGCCGGCGATAAACCCAATATGTGTGAACCTACACTGATGATCAGTAGTAGAGTAGTAACTTGCCATGCCTGTTTGGCGCTTTCTTATCTACGGAGTAGTTCCTTGGTTATTTGCAACTCGTACGTAGTCGTGCCCCCCTTCCCGGTGTCCGCGCTCGTTTCCCCTGCTGCTTGCCCATTGCAAACATCATTCTGGTTTTAATCCAAGAATCAGCGGCGCTTTGCCTGAAAAACCAATAGCGCGTGGGTAGACAGAAGAAGAAACATTCGTTCCTGATTTCGTCAGTCGACAAGGATGGTTCATGACCATTTCCACGCCCCTTGCTCCTTTTCTGCATCGAATCACAGTTCACACCTTCTCGAGAGTGAGTTAGCTCATGCCTCATCGTCATTCTCAGGCGGCCCGCTGCGTTTCTTCAGCGTTTCAATGTTTTCAAACAGCATATAACTTGTGTCTGCTGTGCTGGGGCCTGGGTGTGTTTGTTTTTGCATTAGTATTTTGTTAACGTATGCCAATAGGTTCCTAGAAGAGAGTTGACCTAGTCTTTTACTCTTCATGTAGTAGATTGGTTGGGACCTGGTTTGGACACAAAGGGCATCTCCAGTCGTTGCGCCCCAGGGCCGAAAACGGTGGATTTATGCGCCCGTCGCCGCGCGAAACGGCACGAGTCCGGAACCGGGGGGCGCGCGTTTACCGGCCGCGAACCCCAGGCCGTCGCCCCGGACGGCGTGTTTTCGACTATCTTTTAGCATTTTAGCATATAAATTGACACGTTTAACCATTTTGGCATATAAATTCACACGTTTAACTATACAAATTCGCACACAAATAAATAGTTCAACAATGTATAAAAAAATAAAACAAATAGTACTAAACATCGGCGGTATTGCCATTGCCCTTGAGCGCCCACAAGTGATGCACCAGATCATCTTGTAGAGTTTGATGTGTTGTAGTGTTTCGAATCTCCCGACGCGTGGTGAGGAAGTTTGTCCATGATGCCGGCACCTCAACATCTACAAGAGGACCCTGACGGTAGTATGTTATCCTTGGCTCACTATCAGGCACCGGGTCATCCCGCTCACTCTCAATGATCATGTTGTGCAAGATCACACAACACTGCATCACTTTCCACATGTTGGACTTCGACCAAATCATAGCTGGGTACCGGACAACGACAAATCGAGACTGCAGCGCACCAAATGCTCGCTCGACATCCTTCCTGCAAGCCTTTTGGCACTTCGAAAACCAAGCTTTCGCGCTTCCGGCTTGGAGATGGTCTTCACAAATGCTGTCCACTTGGGGTAGATGCCATCTGCAAGATAGTAGCCCTTTGTGTACTGGTGTCTGTTGATCTCATAGTTCACTCGGGGAGCATGGCCTTCGACAAGCTCGGCAAAGATATCCGAGCACTGTAACACATTGATGTCATTGTGAGTTCCAGACATACCAAAGAATGAATGTCATATCCATAGATAATATGAAGCCACGGCCTCGAGAATCACCGAGCACTCTCCTTCCTTACCCTTGTACATCCTCTGCCGGTCAAATGGACAGTTCTTCCATGCCCAATGCATGCAGTCGTACTACCAAGCATACCAGGAAAGCCTCTTGATGCATTCTCTACAAGAAGGCGAGCAGTGTCTTGCGCATTGGGTGATCGCAAGTAGATTGGGTCAAAGACTGCAATCACTGCCCGGCAGAACCTGTTCAAGCACTCAATGGTTGTGGACTCGCTCATTCGCAGATAGTCATCATGTGCATCTGTAGGAGCACCGTATGCAAGCAACCTCATGGCCATCGTGCACTTCTGAATAGAGGTAAACCCTACCATGCCAGTGCAGTCCCTTTTCAATTTGAAGTAGGTGTCGAACTCTCGGATTTCTTGCATGATCTTGAGGAAGAGCTTGCGGTTCATCCTGAAACGGTGTCGGAACACCTTCGCGTCCTGGGTGGGATCATCGGCGAAGTAGTCGGAGTAGAGGATGCAGTACCCTTCGTATCGTTGCCTCGGCTTGCTCTTGCGGCGACCCATTGTTGATCCAACACGCCGCGGCCCACCATGATTATCGGTGAGCAAGCCGGCGAGGGAGGCCAAGATCAACAGGTGTTCTTTGTCGTTGACGGCCGCCTGATCTTCCTCATCGAACAGCTCGGCGAATATCTCCTCGTCGGAGTCAATTGTTGCGTCGGATTTTCGCTGAACACCTTACGCGCGGGGTGGTCGCCCATTCGCTCTGAAGATCTCCCCAAAGGCGATTTCGCGGCGGAGGAGTGGACGGCGCCCACGGTGCGTGGTGTGGCGGGGCTAGGCAGCGGATAGAACTGTTGTGGTGGCGGCGACGTGGCGGTGCAGGTGGGAGTGGGGGACGGCGGCGTTCCGACGGCGACACGGGAAGGGAGAGGAAGGCGAGCCAGGTGTGTGGGGAAGGCGGTACCCAGTGGGCTGGGTTTCGCCAGGGGCGCCGGCGCTATTTTCCACCGAAACGGCGTTAACTGGGCTTTCGATGGGGCGGCTGGTGGAAAAACGACGCTTTTTTGTTTCCGCCGGCGCCAAAAATACCTCTTAGGGGGCGCTGGGGGGCGACTGGAGATGCCTAACACAAGTGACCGAGTATTAAATGACAAAGCTTAACAATTCCGAAATAAAAAGCTTCCCGTGGAAGAAAATAAAATCGACTACTAGAGTCTAGACTCTAGAAGCCTTTCTTCCACGCGCCTTGTTGGTCAATATAAAAACCACACAAGTCTCCGCGGAACAGCGACGGGAGAGGTACTAACAGACGAATTGCGTTGCGTGGCACACTCAGCGTTCTGCGCGACAGCAAGACTGGTCCAAGGTTAAAGCAAGAGCAGCCTCTCCTTCCTTGCATGTCCCTCAGCCGCCTCCTCAGCAGCCTCCTCCCGCGGAAACTCGCAATGCCATCGCGAATTCGCGACATACAGTATAAACGGACGGGAGCAGAGGCATGGAAGGAAGAAACTTCTCCTGAATTCATTAGCCAGCAGCTAGCCATGCCTCCCCCCATGCTAAGCCACCAGCAGGAGCTCCTGCTGCTTCTTCTCTTGCTTGCCGTTGCCGCCTCCCATGGTGATTCCTCCGGTGATACTTACGACCTCTCCATGTGCCTGTCTCAAAATCACACATGCGGAGACGTTCGAATTAGCTACCCGTTCTATCTCCATGGAGACACAAGAAATCTCAAGGGCTACAGCAACTCGTACTGCGGCTACCCTGGACTGGGGATCCACTGCGACGACGACAAGCCCACCCTGCAAACCAAGAGCGGCGACAACTGCACAGTTACGAGCATGGATGGCACCAGCGCAAACGTGTCTCTACCCGATCAGGATGTCGTCGACGAAAGCTGCCCAAGGGTTGATTACAACGTGACCTTCGGACAGGGCTCATGGCTGCACTTCCCCGCCAGCACGGTCGACTACCTCGCCTTCTTCCTCAACTGCAACTTCGGGCTTGGCCCCGTCCAACAACAACCTACCAGCGGCCTGATCATATGCCCAGAATTTGCCAACTACTATCCTGGACACCTGTCGTTCGTGTTTGCGAATGATAGCGTGCCCCCTGGGAACTGGCAGCAGGCGTGCGAGCCAGTCATAGAAGTTCCTGTTCTCAAATATCCCCGTGTCGGCCCAAATGACACTGAATGGAGAAATGGTGGATACGGCAACGTTCTTCGTCAGGGCTTCCAGGTGTCATGGGACGACAACAGACCCGTCCGGTGTAAGCAGTGCGAGGAATCCAAAGGACGTTGCGCCTTCAACGACACAGGAGGATTCCTGGGTTGCTTGTGCACAAACGGGAAATTCAACGATACGATCTGCGGTACAACATCCAATTCAACTGGTAAGCACTTCCCAATCTCGTACCCTATTTCGAGGGACTTGATTTTTCGTTATTAAGAGACGTATGAACATATCTTGAATAACTAACCCATACAGACAGAATTGCCCATCTAGATGACAGTTAAACTGAACCCTTTTCATGCCTTCCTTTATTTTGGTTTCTGAAATTGTACAGTTCAACTGAACCCTTTTCATGCCTTCCTCCGTTTGCTTTCCATGCCTCTGCGTCTTGTTCTTGTCTCGTTTGTGTATTTTTTTCTTACCGACTAGACGCGCAAGTGCAAAGCCTGAACGTTTCTGATCGCTGTAAAACAAGCCTGTCAGATCCCGCGCAACCCTGAATCTTCAATTTCGTCAGGTTTCTTCAGGCGTGGCAGCGCCTGTAACTTGAATATAGGAGTAGTTCAGGTTTAGTTGTTAAATCTGAACCCAGCTCAGAGCCTCAGACTACTCGGTCAAGACTTAGTGGGCAAAACTGATCTTGCCCCGATTTGGACGCGATTGATTCCATCAAGTAAACAACTTTTATTAGTGTGATAAGACACCTGGTGGCTGAGGCTCCTAGTGAGGAACCAGCTGGCCCGGGTTCGAGTCCTAGCGGCGCCAAAAAGGCTGCAACGATGAATTCTCAGAAACCGGGCATCTCATTTTCTACCTAACAACGTAAAGTCAAGGGAGGATCATTCCCCCGTTGGCCACGTTTTATAAGATTGGTGGGAAGTTTTCCACACCTGTTGTCATAGACCATCTTTAACCACGAACCCATGTATCATATTCTCTCTTAACCGAGTAATTTTGTATATTTTTAGTATCGGATTTGCTAAATCTCAGCTAACTATTTTTTACATAAGTCTCGGTCCTTTTTAGAATAGTGTGATCGCAGTTCAAAGAAACGTGCAATTGCATTTTTTTTCTAGGCATAAAAGTGCAACAGGTTCAGTTGCACATTTCTTTTCAGATTCCTTTTAGTATTTGTTTCAGTTAACCTCGGTGTTTTATTAAAAAACCTCAATACCCAGGTTTTCTAACTCACGTCTAGATAGGTGTGTATTTGTGCATTTATTCTTATGTATTAGGAACCACCACACATCGTGTTGTAGACACCATATTCCCCGAACATGTTGACACCGTTCAAATATATGATTACGAGAAATACGCACACACTATATCAGGCACATATCTATATCAGGCACGTATCGATGTGTGGCATTGTAGTTAGTGGAGGCTCGTGACTAAACCTAGGTATCTCGCTATTTACGCGACGTGACAATGATTTGGATTGAAAAACTAGCTCCTTTTGACCCACACGGAAAAATCCTTGTAAATACATCAAAATTAGTATCCGTGAATTAGTTTGATAATTTGTCAAAACAATTGAACGCTTCCTTCTTGATTTTTTTTCACCATTTGATACTTTTTTAGGTGGAAAACCTTTTGGACTATTTGAATGTTTTCGATCGTGCCACCGTTGGAATTTTTTTTTGTGTGTGGGGAGGGAAAATAAGAAAGATTGTTCCGGGACCGGTTGCGCTGATCGCGCGGCCCTAAGTTCATAGTTGTACAGAACCATCCAGAAAGGCCACCAAATCTTCTACGGAGTAGTCAAAATGCTAAATTATGTATCACCAACCAAAAAGAAACCAATCAAAAAAAAAACACCAACCAAAAAGAAAGCACTGCCCTAAAGACATGGAGACTGGAGAGTAGAGAGCTTGCATAGCTGCGGCAAGATGGCGCAGTCATGTGCTGTACGTCCAGCACTGCACTGCCCACCCAACCAACCGTGCGAACAGGCCAACCCCCTCACCGAAACCCCGCCAAGCTATGCTCCTTGCTCCACGCACTGCCTGCATATAAACGGGAGGCACGCACCATCCACACCAGCTCCCCAGAACCCGGCCTCCAGCTGCCAAACAGAGAAGAAATCAGGCATGTCTCCCCTCTGCCGCCACCGCCACGGACACATCCTCCTCGCCCTGCTTGTCCTCCTCTTCGCCGCCGCTTCCCATGGCGATCCGGCCAGTGACACCTACAACTGCCATCCCGAGCCTTCCACCTGCGGCCATCTCACCGTCCAGTACCCGTTCCATCTTTCCAACACCGGACCAGAGCAGTCGCCGACGGAGTACGGCGAGCCGAGTGCGCCCTACTGCGGCTACCCCGGCCTGGCCATCCTCTGCGACGAAGACAAGCCCATCCTCCGCCTCGACCGCGACGACTACGCGGTCTCGGCCATCGACTACACCAGCCTCACCGTCTCCCTCGCCGACGCTGATGTCGTCGGCGACACTACCAGCAGCTGCCCCACCGTCCACCACAACGTCACCGTCCCGAACCCCTTCCACCTCGCCACCTCCACCGTGACCTACCTCTTCTTCTTCACCGACTGCGGCTTCGGCCCGGACGCCGAGTTCGCTCCAAGGCCGCCACTGCGCAAGCCACTGGGCATCAGGCCGATCACCTGCGAAAGCACCGAAGCAGAGCCCACCACCACCATGTCCTTCGTGCTTCCCGAGCGTGACGTCCCTCCCAAAGACTGGTGGCAGGCGTGCCAGTCGGTGTACAGCGCGCCCGTGCTCAGAGACGCCGTCCCGGCGGATGTGCAGGGCGTAGGGTGGAGGGGAGGCGGGTACGCTAAGGCTCTCCGCGGCGGGTTCCAGGTGGGTTGGGACTGGAGCGCCGGCCCATGCGGCCGGTGCGAGCAGTCCAGCGGCAAGTGCGGCTATAACAGCACCGGAGAATTCTTGGGCTGCAGCGAGATATCTGCATCCGCCGCCGCACTCTCCGGTAAGCCGTTCCGATCGAACTGCTGCAGTACTTCCCGCCCGTCCGTCATTGGCAACTGAATGTTCGGACACTCTGGGTCGCTTAGCTTGGGGATTACTTTGCACGCTAACTACAGTACTTCCCGTCCGTCCGTCATTGACAACCGAATTCCCGGACAGTCTGGGTCGCTTCGCTTGGCGATTAGCCGATTACTCCTATGCACGCCAACTGAAGTCATAGGCTTGGAGCTAGCTTCATCCACACTCATAGCCTGACAGATGCATAGGCCGGGCAACTCGAGAATTATCAGCGTATGTTTTCTTCAAAAATCTACTTACTGTACATAAATCAGGTGTGAATGGACGCTAACTTAAATCACATCATGACAAAGATGCCTCTGATTTTCCCTGTAATGGCCCCATCGCCATTGAGTAAAGAGGGGGTTAGTGTTTCTCGAATCCAGCAGACCAGGGTCATGGCCACATCGCTCACGTCGGCTTCAGTACGATACGAACCACGCGGAGAAGGAAATTAAGTAAGAGCAGTTGCACTGCACAGCGACGCATCTCCATTTTTATGGACTGGTTCGGAATTCAGAAACCATTGCTTTGGTCGCTTCTCTGATTCTCTGCTAGTACTTTCCATGCCCTGTCTACTGTCTTAGCTACTGCACTTCGCGGCAAGAACTAACCATCAAATCGATGGTTAGGCGATCAGCAGCAAGGTTGATGTGCACTAGGCCCTGCCTTGATGGGTCGACATCTTTCACACTTTCTAATCGAAGAGAGGCACACTCATTCATTCGACCGCTGGTTGTATTTGCCTTCATCGCTGGTGTTCACATTTCATGAGCCCCAAATAGGCCGGATACAGCAACTTCAGATCTTTTTCACCACCGAAATATGTGAAGCAGTCTATCGTATGACTACAAAAGCACTGGTTTGGACAATCAACGTCTAGTTTAAACCACTTCGGGGTGTGGTCTTATTCAGCTTTTTACCTTTTAACCTAACCTAGACACAAGTCCAGATGGCGTGAGTTGGTGAATCAGATTTTGCTCCCTCTTTTTTGGGAAATAAACTGATCTCTTATCGAGAAAAGTTTAATTGCAGTTCGCTGTTAAGTGTAGAATCAGACTTTCCAGGCCATTAGCCTTGGATTTTTTTATGTTTTTCACTTGCTCCAACGTCATCGTAAGATATCCTTTCCATTATTTTTGTCTTGAGCGTATGGTTTTGCCTGCTTTTATGACTTATATCTTTCTTTCCTGATACCGATGCCCTACCTATAGGAGGTATCTGTCATGTCTATATGTTAACTGCGCTTTAAGGACTAAACCCAACACAGAATAAAAACGTGTAGGTTTTGCTACACCTTTATCAGAAGACCACATTGTTTCCATCTGACATGTCAATATGTCATGATGCACCAGTTCTTCAAAATGAAACCCAAAGACCCCACGTCTCATTTTCTGTTGGTACAAGATTAATATTTTTCAAAATGCGGGTCATTTTTCATCGACAGTAAAAAGATATAAATCTATCATTTGCATCATGGACAAAGTTTCCAGGCTTTTGAGATTGGCGTGTATGTATTATGTTACAGTTTTATTAGGAAGAAACAGCAACTTGGCCAAGTTCCACACGCTCCTTCTTTGTATCACTTGGGTGGCAGATGCAAAATCTTCTCTTTACAAAAAATTACCAACTATAGATGTTTGCTTGTTCTAGTAAATCTTCATATACTTTATTGCTGACTAATCTGTGTTCTTGTCAATTGCTATGCAGGATCAAATAATAGAAGGAAATTTACTATAGCAGGTACAACACACACACATTTCATGTGTCAATTATACCAATATTCATGCAGTTAATTTCTTTTTTTGCTAATGTTTGATGCCGCAAAAGACAAGTTGGAACCTTTTTATCAGGAACTCGCTATAGCATGTGAATATACGAACTCCTTACAAGTCTCCCTGCTTGCACCTATATTTGATTTGTTGATTTAGGTTGGTTGTTGATTTAGCTGCTAGAGCATACGAATAAACTGCTATTTTCACCACTTAACTTATGTTGGTTACACTACTCTGAATATTTATAGTACTCCCTCCGTCCAAAATAAGTGTCTCAAGTCTCTCAAAAAGTAGTACTTTTTGAGAGAGTTGAGACACTTATTTTGGTACGGAGGGAGTACTAGTAGAAGTTTGAGAGATAATGGTGATTCAAATGTTGTTCTGCAACTCCTACCTGTACATTTTTCTAGTTTCTACAACTAGCGCCGGTCGTTAACATGCTTGGTCATCATCTGCTATTTCAGGTTCGGTGGCTGGTGCGGCCTGTGTCTTACTTGTTGCTGGCGTGATCGCCATTTTGCTGGTTCGCAAGAGAAAGCAGAGGAAGGTTGTGAACTCGTCTTCAAAGCTCCTCAAGTACAGCGGCTCAAGCGGGACCCCAACACGTTGGAGGGGCAGCGACATGGAGTCCGGCACCGGCAGCAGCCAGGACATGGGCAACCGGTTCAGCTACGAGGAGCTCGAGGAGGCTACCGACTCCTTCAATGAAAACAGAGAGCTGGGAGATGGCGGCTTTGGCACCGTATACAAAGGTACACACGACATGCCCACGTATCTCAAGCCACTGCCTGCACCTCTGCATCTCTTCACCAAAAGTTGATGGAAAATGCAAACTCATGGGGATGGGGGTAATATTTGATGCATATCCAGGATATCTGGTGGACGGGCGAGTGGTGGCGGTGAAGCGGCTGTACAACAACAGCTACCGGCGAGTGGAGCAGTTCGTGAACGAGGCGGCCATCCTGGCACGGCTGCGCCACCCGAACCTGGTCATGTTCTACGGCTGCACCTCCAAGGAGAGCCGCGAGCTCCTCCTGGTCTATGAGTTCGTCCAGAACGGCACTGTCGCCGACCACCTGCACGGCCACCGCGCAACGGAGCGCGCCCTCCCATGGCCGCTCCGCCTCAACATCGCCATCGAGTCCGCCGCTGCACTCACATATCTCCACGCCATAGAGCCGCCCATCGTGCACCGCGACGTCAAGACCAACAACATCCTCCTCGACACCGACTTCCACGTCAAGGTCGCCGACTTTGGCCTCTCCCGCCTATTCCCGCTCGATGTCACTCATGTCTCCACCGCTCCCCAGGGCACCCCAGGGTATGTTGTCAGTCTGCTGGACTATATATCAGGCAAAATACAAGAGACGAACTAGAGATTTCCTCACATTTTGGCATCTAACCAATTCTGTTGTGTTGCTCAGGTATGTGGATCCAGAGTACCACCAGTGCTACCAGCTCACCGACAAGAGCGACGTCTACAGCTTCGGGGTTGTCCTGGTGGAGCTCATCTCGTCAAAGCCTGCCGTCGATATCACCAGGCAGCGGAACGAGATCAACCTGGCCGGCATGGCCATCAACAGGATCCAGAAGTGCCAGCTCGAGCAGCTGGTGGACCTCGAGCTCGGCTACGAGTCCGATCCGGCGACGAGGAAGATGATGACCATGGTGGCCGAGCTGGCGTTCCGGTGCCTGCAGCAGAACGGCGAGATGCGCCCGCCGATCAAGGAGGTGCACGACGTGCTCAGGGCCATCAAGGACGGATCCGCGGTGGAGAAGGGTGGAGGCAAAGACAAGGACCTCGACGTGCCCTTGTCCCCTGACACGGTGCATGCTCCATGGGACAGCAGGACGACGACTCCTAACACTAGCCATTAGTAGATTATTAGATCAGTGTTTACAGCCGAGTTCTATTCATATCCGTAGTATGCTTACTACCGAGTGTTGTTTGCCATGTACGAGCGTTCCGACATTTCTTTTCCCCTGCCTCCAGGTGATGTACATACGTGTTTTGTTGGCTACCAGAGCAGAGGCAGTGTACAAATATACATAGGAGTGGTGTTGTGAACTTGTTATGTTACTTATGATTACATAGGTTTTACCGTTTGGAATTAGTCTGATCTTAGATTTTGCCTATTTTTCCGTTCCAGCAGTGAGATTCCAAGTACAGTATAATATATCGTAGACAGAAGTGTAGAAACAGACAACCAATGGAAAACTCCTTCAAGCCACATAAAATATGAACAGTATATTGGCATATCCAAGACTAGAATATGTTGCTTGTGATTGCAACAAGCCTTGAGACTTTGTATGAACACTATATTGTCATATGCAAGACTAGAATATGTTGCTTGTGATTGCACCAAGACTTAAAAGACTGCACAAAGTGGCAGCATATGTTCTATCTTTCTTACTCAGTGATTACAAACAATAATGGTACACTTTTACATGATGGAAATGCGATTGGTGTTACAAAACAGGTTAATTGCACACATGTTAATTAACCGAGAAAGCGACCATGTTCAGGCGTACCTCTTTGATAAATGACACTTTATTCAGCAGCTTCTTGATTCTTTCTCGTATTAAAACAGCGGTTATCCCTCCACTGCGGGAACTGCTGGTGTCGCTCCTCCTCGCTATACAATATGACACAGTTTGCTTGATTCTCATGTCATGGTATTCAGAAACTACTCCATGAATTGTGCAGAAAGTCATATCATAGATCACCAAACCAAGCATCTTCTCCTCCTAAACTTGTCAACGTCATCTGAGCTCATTCGGGGCTTTTCAGACACATCTACTGTTTTCGATTTCCCAACTCTGCTATCTAAGCTCTTCCGCGAGATCTGTCGGCACTTGGCAGCTTCTTGGGGTTTGTCTGAGGATGCAGGCTCTGTATCTTTATGGGAAGTCTCATCCGTTGATGTTACCTCTTTCAGGTCAGATTTTGTTGATTTTTTGCCAAGGCCGGACACAAACTTCTTCAAGTGTCTGATGTAGTCAGGATACAGCTCAAGATTGCAGTGCCCACCTCCAGTTACCCACAAAGGCGAATGCTTCACCTTGCAAAGCTCCCATAGCTGTTTTCCGTGGGACCAATCAACGACGTCGTCTGATGTGCCCTGGTATAAGTATTAAACTAATTGTTTCAGTTATGGCGACTGAAGCACCAAAATTCTAATGTAGAAAGCAGTGGTAATATATGTAATTGCACCCCAGTAACCTTGACATCTGATTTTTCATTTTTGTTTAAGTTTAGCATACTTGGCTTGGTGAGCATTTACAAATAAATCATCTATTTCAGCTTCTCACTGTAGTGTTATTCAAATGCAAAACAAATCCTATTATCCCACCGCGGACCCAATGTAAGAACTAGACACTACGAAAAAGAAACTAAAAATATAAAAGTAAAAGAACTTACATGAATAACGAGAACTGGACAATTTACCAGGCTGATTTTGTCAACATTCTACAAAATAGTGGAAAAACATATCAGCCATTTATCATCCCCGTTACCAGGGAGAAGGGGGGAAGTTAAATTTACCTTGTAAATGTCAAACCAAAATGTTTTTTTGACTGGATATAGTACTCTCAGTCCAGATAAGATGGGACTGTGCAGAACCACCGCTCGCAAGTTTGGCAATCGTGAAGCAAGATCAATGGTTGGCCCACTTCCAACAGACTGGCCATACAAAATTATATCCTCATCTGGCACGCCATATTTTTCCTTGAGGCAGTTATATGCTGCTTCAATGTCTGCATATGTATTATACTCAGTGGGCTGTTCAATCAAAGATGAATTGTCCATTAAGATATGCTTGCATAGAAGATTAGCATTGGTAAGTTAAAGTAGCAAAAACAGTACCTTCCCCGTAGACCGCCCATAGCCAGCGTAATCATACCTGTAACACATAAAGGGTCTGTTAAGATGGATGTCAGGCGAAACATATACTTATGCAGGGTACTAACTTTGAGCATACAGCAAGCACGAGCGCAAAGGAAAGGAAAATCTATATAGCAATAGAATGAGGTTCCCAATGGATCCTTTAATATAATGTGAGTGAGTTGTGTGATACACATCTGTCTGCATAACTCCAATCATTAGGTATATTGGTGATCCACCACCAGACAGACCCACTAGTTATGCCTCGAAATACAACATACCATCTCCTCACCATTGGAAAACTTTATTATGTCAGATCCAAGCTGCCTCCACAAGATACATTTTCTTGTTTCACGTGCAAAATGTCGGGTACAGTGTCATAGAGCCATTCTTACCGTTTACAGGTATAGCTAACAAGCGATAGCCTGGAACTATATGTTATACTACCAAAATTACAAAGTTTCGACGGTATGGAAAGCATATACAACACACCTACTAGGGAACTGCTCATGCACTCAGCAGTCCATCCATTCCTTGAAACTAGTTAATCGAGATTTCCAAACTAATGGAATGATATGGTATCACCTTAACATCAAGAGCAAGAATCAAGGAGACCTTGCGCCTTGCGGGGGATGTGAAGATGGTTAGAACTAAAACCAAGACGATTGTTTGGGAACGGGGAGATGTGTCAGCTTAAGTTACCAGGAAATGCAGCTGAATTTCATACGCAGGTAGTACCAGGAGTTAGATTTCTTTTCCTTTTAACTAAGAAAGAACAAAATGCACTCATATTTGAGTCGAACAGGACTGCAGCAGTGCAGCTGCCTATATAAGATGAGCATTTTGTTTTGTGTGTGATTCAGAACTCTCTCTCTCTCTCGCCAATTTATGTGCTACCAGACAAGTCTCCCCGAAATTACAGAAACCAGCCTCCTTTTGCGAAATTGCAGCGGCTTATCAGGAAATAGGCACACAGACGCATCGAATCTTATAGTGGTAATAAATGCACACCACATAGACAAAGGAGTAGTATCCAAACACCTTTCCCACACCTCTCCCGGAAGTTTCCGTCAAAGGAAACATTCCTACTCCAGAGAGAGAAAGAGAGAGGGGAATCCAGCTTAGAACTACTAGTAGAAGTAAAAAAAAAAAAGCACAAGCGAGATTAAGCGAGCATTATATTACCCGAGGATGTTGACGCGTAGTCGTCTGCTGAGCTCGACGAAGAGTCCGTACATCTGTCCGAGGTCGGCGGCGTTTCCGTGGGAGTATAGCAGCGTGGCTGAGGCCCTCGGGTGGCGCACGTGCACGGCCACGATCTCGTTCCCGCGGCGCGTGCGGAGGCGCACCACCTCCGTGCCGTCCTCCTCCGCCCCCTCGGCGGCGGAGGAGGAGGAGTCGGCGTCGCGCCTGCTGCGGCGGCGGCGCGCGGGGGGCCGTGAGATCTCGGGGATGAGGAGGCGGCCGGTGGCGGCGTCGGCGACGGCGACGGTGTAGGAGGGCGGCGTGGGCGGGAAGAAGGCGAAGCGCGCGGCGATGTTGGACGTCACCCCGCCCATGTCGGTCCTGTCCGTGACGGGGTGGTCGGGTCAGCGGCGCGGCGGCATGCGAGGGTTTGGATCGGAGGGTTTGGTGGTGGTGGGAGCAGAGGAGGGAGAAGGTGGGAGCTCACTACTCCTCTGCGAACTTTTCCTGCGAGCCAGGGAGAGAGAGAGAGAGAGAGAGAGGAGTGTGTTTAATTGGCGTGATTTAGCTGTGGGTTTACTTTAGATTTAGCGAAAGGAGGGAAGCGGTTGGACTCTACTATGGCGTAGCCGTAGTACAGGGGTGCGGCGGATCGGCTGAGGCCGCCAGCGCCCAGCTGCCATGCCCAATTCTGCCTTGGCGTATTGCTCGGATTCTACTCTGGCGACTACCGCAAGTTTTGTCCATGTGTGCCTCGTGCGATATGGGCTTTCACCCATCTTCCTCAATTTTATTACTACGCTATAAAGTGGAAAATGAGACTGCAATTGTTTCTCAAATTGGACAAGATGGTTTGGCGAACAGAACTGGGACTCCAACCAATTTGAAAGAGAGAAACATGATGTGGTTGGTCCCTTTTGGGGACGTGAGGTGTAAAGGGATGACGACTGCAACGTACTAGTGGTAGTATACATGTGAGATGAGTGGCAGCAAGCATCTATCGTCCATCGGAAAATCTTCATGTGAGACGAGTGAGTGTAGCCACAGGGCGTCCCACACGAGACGGCGCGCAGCACATGCTGCGGCCGAGCCAGATGCGTCCGCAACAGTCTTCTTTTCCTCCGGCGGCTTGGATAGGAAATACTGTACTGTAGGAGTCACTTGGGCCGTCCGTATCCTGCGTTGATCATCAGACGCACCGCCAGCAAACAGGAGATTTGGCGTCATATCGTGATGGGCACCGGAGACCAGGTCACGAGGATAACTCCTAATTGGACCCACGAGTTTGGCACCCGTCAATGCATTTACAGGCCTATGCCTATCGATCGTCTACGTCAATGCATCTACAGGCCTATGCCTATCGATCGTCTACCAGTGAAATTTCACAAAAATAACCCTTTGGTCAAACTTCAGCCAAAACTAACCCCTTTTCGAAACTATTTCAAAATCTAACCCTTTTTGGTAGCGCACAACAACGTGGCGCTACCCTCTCTGCGGTAGCACCACGGGCTTCGGCGCTACCCTCGTGACAGCGTGGCACGGCGGGCCCCGCGAGGTGGACGCGCAACGCCGAGGCCCGCGGCGTTGCCCTTCAGAGGGTAGCGTCACACGCCACACGCCGTGGCGCTACCCTCCGCGACTTAAGCGCTGCGCCCAGCACCCGAGCCCAAAATCGCTGCCCTCTTCTCTCTTCTCTCTGTTTCTCTCCATTCGACCCCAACAGCTCTTCTCTCCCTCTCTCTCCTTGTACTCACCCCCCTCACAATCCCTCCATATTGGTTCGATTTGGCCGTGGATTTGGGCTCCCCTGCGTTGAGAGAGGTAATCTCCTCCATCCCCCATGTTTTTGTCCAACCAAATTGTTGCAATTTTGTGGCATTATGTTTAGATCTTGGAAACCCTAGAAATGTCATATGAGGGTGTAATATTTCGTTTTTGTGGATAATAGTGGGCAATGTGTGTGTATGCTTCTATTTGCCCATTGTATGTTAGGGTTAGGGTTAGTGTTGATTTGGACACATTGTATGTTAGTGTTAGGGTTAGTGTTGATTAATTTAGCTTTAGGTTAGTTTAATTTTGCTTTAGGATTTAATTTTCTATATCATGTTATTATAGTATTATCAAATAATTTGTTCTCTACAAATTATTTGTTTTTAGATGGAGAGAATGGTTAGTGTGCATCATGTGGATAAAGAAGCATTTTTTAAAGGCAACGTTGAGCATGACCCGGAGGAGAAGGTTGTGGTGTTTGACCGTAGTCCAAACTATGCCGAGGTTGTTGCTAAAGTGAGGATTGCATTGAATTGGATGGACCTAAATGATATAGTTTGTTTGGAGGGAAGGCACGATGTTGGGTTCGGTCCTCACTCCCGTTGGAAGATCATGCCTATCAACTCCGAGTTGTGTTGGAGTGCATATAAGGAGATGGTTGTCGCATCTCAAGACAAGGCTCTCGAGTTATTTGCCACCCAAACATTTGACTTGAACCGGGGTGCCGCCCAAGGTGAAGTTGGGGTTCAAAATGAGTTATCCAATGAACAAGAAGTGTACGAAGCAACGTGGAGACAACCTCCGATGACCCAACATGAACCTAGCCAACCTCCAAGCCCGATGCAATTTGACCGCTATGAACTATCGGAGGAGGATACCGATGAGTTGGAGGACGAGCTTCATAACACTTGTATTGGTGACGTTGAGAGAACTTGTAGGCAAGAGGACATGGACCATGACATCCCTTATAGCCGAGGCTACGCATCGGACTCGGAGGATGACGGACCGGACGAAGAAGTGGATGAGGATGGGTTCACGGCTAAAGAATCGGAAGTGTTCAAGAAGATAGTGGGGCGGGACCATCGGATATCGTTGTTCCGTGATCTTAGTCTCGCGGATAAAGCCGTGGTTGATGGAGGCTCATGTAAATTGCTTGAAGCAAGGCCGAGTTCGAAGAGGGATACCAATGCCGACAATTATGGTATTGCCGAGGGATTGAAGTTTGAAAGCATCTTGGAGTTGAAGACTTGGATCAAGGAGTATGCGGTTAGGTATTTTCGACCGTTCAAAGTTGTTCACTCCGATGTCCGAAAGCGGTACACGGTAAAGTGTGAGGACGCGACAAATGGGTGTCCATGGGTTGTGCGTGCAAGACCATGGAAAGGTGGTCCTCAATGGATTCTAACGAAATGTGTTTCCTCTCACATGTGTAGTGGGAAGGGTGATGATCACAAGGATGTGGATGACGTACACCGTCAACTCACCTCTGAATTCATTGGTTATAGGCTTTCCAATTCCATAGAGGCATTCCCGACGTTCACGGTGAAGTCTATCCAGGGCACGGTGAAAGAAATCTTTGGTTACTCCGTAAAGTATGGCAAGGCATGGAAGGCAAAGCAAGCGGCATTCCAGATGTTGTATGGTGATTGGGAGCAAGCATACAACCGACTTCCTAGACTATTGGGAGCTATGGCCGCTACCAATCCGGGCATGATAACCGTGGTGGAGCCATTTGGTCAAAAGACTAGAGAGTACAAAGGTGCAACCGTCCGTGTTTTTGGTCGTGCTTTTTGGGCTTTCGGGCAATGCATAAGGGCTTTCAAGCATTGTAGGCCGGTTGTCTCTGTGGATGGCACATTCTTGACCGGTCAATTCAGGGGCACTATTTTGATAGCTGTAGCTCATGATGCAAACGACCGGTTGCTTCCATTGGCCTTTGCTTTGGTCACGGCGGAGAACAACGACAATTGGGAGTGGTTCATGGGGCTATTGAGAACCATGGTCTTCGAGCCTGAAAGAGAAGTTTGTATCATCTCGGACCGGCACCAGGGCATACTCAACGCGGTGGAGATAGATATTCCCGGGCTTGCTCCAGTACATCATCGCTGGTGTATGAGGCATTTTGTGTCCAACTTCTACAGGGCATGTGGGAATAAGGAGTTGTCCGATGATCTAAAAGATTGTTGTCTTGCTTTCACCGAGCGGCATTTCACGAGATTGTACAACCGATTGCTCACGCTTACAACATCAGCTGGGGGTAAAGAGTTCTTGCATAGGCATGAGGCACTTACACACAAGTGGGCTAGAGCATTTGATCCGGACGGTCGGAGGTATGGTGACATGACAAGCAACATGGCAGAGTGTTTCAAAAATGTGCTCAAGGGTGTGCGTGCGTTGCCCGTGACAGCAATCGTGCAATATACATTTGACAAGTTGAATGAGTATTTCATGAAATACAGTGAGGAAACAGATGATCAGATTGAAGGGAGGAACAAGGATAACAAGAAGTATAACTATCCACCCAAAGTTGACAAGTGGATGTTGTACCAGTCTCGAAAAGCGGACGCTAGTACGGCTCAGTGTTTTGACCAAAATGATTGGACTTACCAAGTCAACGAGCCAGGAGGCACTACGTTAGGTGGTGTGCAACATGGAGGGAGGGCGCGCAAAGTTTTACTTAAGCAATGTTTGTGCTCATGCCAGAGGCCTCAGTTGCTTCACCTCCCATGCTCCCACTTGCGGACGGCGTCACTCGCTCGGAAAGTGGGATACACCGATCCCGTGAGGTTGTCTGAGTACTCTATCGAGGCTACAAGGGATACATGGGCTCAGCGATTTGAGCCTTTTTTCGACCAATCGCAATGGCCTGAATACCATGGCATTCAAATGTGGCCTGATCCAGCATTGAAAGTGACGAAACGGGGAAGACGGAAGACAAAGCGTTTCCGAAATGACATGGACGCTTGGGGTGGGGGAGGCCTTATAGAATGGGGCAACCAACATTTTCAAGAGCCTCGAGCGAGTGGCCGTTGTGGAGATTGCAATGAAGTTGGGCACAACACAAGAGGTTGTAGCCAAAACAAGAGATCCAAGGGCAATGATGGAAGCACTAGTCGTGGAGGAAGGGGAGGTGGTGCTAGAGGCGGTGGGGGTGGGGGTGGAGGTGATGGGGGAGGTGGTGGGGGTGGAGGTGATGGGGGAGGTGGTAGTGGTGGTGGTAGCCGTGGTGGTGGTGGTAGACGAGATGGTGGTGGTGGTAGACGAGATGGTGGTGGTGGTACCCGTGGTGGTGGTGGTGGTGATGGTGGTAGCACAAGTGGACACGCGGGTACACGAGTTCGAATGTTTGACGAGCTTAGAGGGGGTAGCGGTTCGAGGCGTAGAGGTGGTAGCCGTAGATGATTGGTACGACTACAAATTATTTGGTTGTTCTCTTTTATTTATTATATTGTTTATTTGATCATGCAAATATCAAATGCTTTTCATTTTGTAGGGTATGGGGTCTGATGATTGGATGTCGAGGCCGTGGGCATGGAGGGTGGCGTCTACCAAGCCCGAGGAGGAGGCACCAAAGTGTTTTTGTCAAGACATTTGCAAGGCCAAACAGTCAGATGATTGGGATGAGACAAGAGGACGACGGTTTTGGTTGTGTCCCAACTATTGTAGGGACAAGGAAGAACCCAAGTCCGCTTATGATCGTCCCAAGGTATGTCTCCTCTTACGCATGCAAATTTAAATAAATTTGTGTACTAATATCTAATGCTCCTTCTCTCTTTTGTAGTCACCGCCGCCCCTTTGTGTCTTTATCAAATGGATAGACTTCGTCCAAGATAGGTACTTCAAGAACGAGGTCGAATGGGAGCGAGAGACTGCAGAACGGCGCATGAGGGAGAGGAAAAAGGATGAGGAGAGGGAGGAGAGGTTGAGGTTGAAGAAGGAGAAGGAATGTAAGGAGAAAGCAAAGAAGAAGCGTGAAGAGGCCAAGGCTCGTGAGGCCGAGAGGGAGAAGAAACGTGCAAAAGCTCGCCGTGCCATGGAGGATGAAGCATCAGGAAAACGCCGGGACAAGTACCCGCGTTGGACTCAATAGAGCCTCCAACATCGTTGTCTCCTATCTCGTAGGCTTTGTTATGAACCATGTAATATTGTGAACCATTTGATGCTCTTTGAACCTTGTAATGTGCTCCTATCGATGGGTTTATTTGAACCTTCCAAATATTGTTTGTGAACTGGCATAGTACTGTTATTTTGTTCTCAATATTTTGTTTGTGTTCACGGAGGCTGATAATTAAAACAAAATCTTCTGTTTTCAGGACGGTAGCGCCACGGGCCGTGGCGCTACCCTCCATATGGTAGCGCCGAGCCCCGTGGCGCTACCCTAGTTTAAAAAAATTCCAACTAAGTTTGGGAGGGTAGCGCCACGGAGCTCGGCGTTACCGTATGTAGGGTAGCGCCACGGAGCTCGGCGCTGCCCTATTTAAATTTTTTTCCAGAGAGCTTGTTTTCCATGCCAGCGCGAGGTCGTCGAAAACGACTAAGTCTGGGAGGGTAGCGCCGTATGGCTTGGAGCTACCGTGCATAGGGTAGCGCCACGGGTCATGGCGCTACCCAAGTTAAAAAAAGTTCCAGAGAGCCTGTTTTCCATCCCAACACGAGGGCGTCGAAAACGACTAAGTCTCGGAGGGTAGCGCCGTATGGCTTGGAGCTACCGTGCATAGGGTAGCGCCACGGGTCATGGCGCTACCCAAGTTAAAAAAAGTTCCAGAGAGCCTGTTTTCCATCCCAACACGAGGGCGTCGAAAACGACTAAGTCTGGGAGGGTAGCGCCGTATGGCTTGGAGCTACCGTGCATAGGGTAGCGCCACGGGTCATGGCGCTACCCAAGTTAAAAAAAGTTCCAGAGAGCCTGTTTTCCATCCCAACACGAGGGCGTCGAAAACGACTAAGTCTGGGAGGGTAGCTGTAACACCCTGAATTTTGTCCATTTTAAATTTTTCAAAAATATGTTTTTCTTTATTTAAATACATTTGGAGTCAGACCTCTACAAAACCATTTGAATTTGAGTCTTCCCTAATCTGGCACATCAAGTGGGATCTTGTGCTTTACTTTCCCCTGCCACTTGGTACTTGACACTGATAAATCTCCTGGACAAGAATTATTTGAGAAACCATTTACCCCTCCGTTAAAAAAAAGAGTATGCCTTTAGATTGGCCTACAAAAGGGACCCCTGTTTTTATGTCTCCAAAAATTCTACAAAAATTAGGGAAACCTCCCT
This sequence comes from Poa annua, assembly GCA_026929855.1. Classification (NCBI taxonomy): domain Eukaryota; kingdom Viridiplantae; phylum Streptophyta; class Magnoliopsida; order Poales; family Poaceae; genus Poa; species Poa annua. The sequence continues at coordinate 93,686,801 of CM049428.1, read as the reverse complement.
AGATGTTCTTAGAGCCATTTATGTAAAAACATGGTACCCCTCATTGGGAAAATATTTCTCTACACCCCCTTTCTTTTTCTGTCCCTTTTCAAAACCTATTTTTATAAATTGCCCAAATAACTCCCCTGGATGAATCCAAGCCAGAGTTAGGTTCTCATCCACCTCTCCTACCTCCTGCCAAAAGGCCATGTTCAACCAACATCATTTAAGCCCCCAAACTGAATATCTTCACTTTGGCCAGAACTGTTTTTTCAAACTTTTGTATAGAACTTTGGTCGATTAAGCAAAAACACTCTTCTCCAATCTGGTAGATCTTCTCATTTGGCGCACGGGGACACGTTCCTTTTTCGTTTTGGAGCCTTGTGCTGCGAGATCGGTGACGATGCCGGTTTTGGCATGCCCGGGCGCACGCCGGCATCGGCACGACCGCGCCCGCGGGCGCCGCCCGCTTTTGGTCGCCGGAGGCCCGCACGCCGCAGCCCCCGCTCGACTCTCCTTCCCTCCCTGACCACCCCGCACGCACGCACCCCTCCACGCACGCACGCACGCCGCCGCAGAGCCGCCGGGCGCTAGCCGACGCGCCGTCCCCGCCCTGTGCTCGCCGGCCCCGCGCGTCAGTGTCTCGTCCGTGAGCGCACATTCACTCCTCCCCTCCCACCTAGCACCACGGGCGCGACTGTGCCACCGGCCGCACGACGCCGGCGTCGCCTCGTCGGAATTACTCCCCGCACCGGCCAACCTAACCCATTCACTCCGGCCGCTCGCTCCGCCGCTATTTAAACCCTTCCCGACCCTCGAGAAGAAGCACACCTCCTCCTCTCGCCCTCCTATCCCTCCCCTGCACCAATCCGAGCCCGACGAGCACCGTAGCTCCGACGATGGGTTTGCCCTAGCCGCCGTGGCCGAGGACAAATTCTTCGCCGGGGAAGCTCCGCTCGTCGATTCCTTCAGCCCGTAGAAGCCCTAGGGGTAGCAGAGGTCGTAGCCGTGCTCGTCGAGGAAGGAGGCGGTCGGAATCGTGAGATTCTTCCTCGACCCGACGCCGGAGTCAAGGGAGAAAGAGGAACCTCCGCCCGAGCCGTCCCCGCCGCCGCAAACCTCGTCGCCGTGAACCCCGAGCGCACGGTGAGCCTCCCCGCGTCGTCCCCTGGCCTCAGAAACCCCTCCCCTGGCCGCTGGACCTCGCCGGAGTCCTCGCCGGCGACGGGAGCGCCGCCCCACCCTGTTTCCCGCGACGTAACGGTTCGAATAGAACCAGGGTCGCTGCCATGCGGGACCCACGCGTCAGCGTTCTGTTTTTTTTCCTGAACCGTTTTCTGATTTATTTAAAATTCTGTTTTTATTTATTTAAAAACAGAAACTTTGGAGGGGCATATCTCACTCAATACTTGTCCAAAATTCACAAACTTGGGCTTTCTGAAAACTAGAGAGAAATCTCTATCCAATGATGCCAATATGGGCTAATTTGGAGTTCATTTGCTGGTTCAAATCTTCTGAGGCATTTTCTCGGTCTTAACTCCTTTTATCCGTTTAAAATAGATTCAAAGGATCTCGGAGAGGGACCAGAGCCCTACCCTGTGGAAGGCAAGACATCCACCACATTCCACCATTGCTGCATTTCCGGACATTTTCCCCATCTTAACCTGGATGAGCTGCACCCGTTCTTGTCTTCGTCGCACCCCATATTTACTTGTGTTGCTATATATTGTTAATAACCCACTAAAGGCGACATGTGACTATTCCGGCACACCCGCCGCGAATGCCCGGTCGAATAACTTGTCGATTGTTCTTTTCTTGTTTGTGGAACTATTATTGTTAATAACCCACTAAAGACGACATGTGACTATTCCGGCACACCCGCCGCGAATGCCCGGTCGGATAACTTGTTGATTGTTATTTTCCTGTTTGTGGAATTACTACAGTTAACAACTCACTAAAGACGACATGCGACTATTCCGGCACACCCGCCGCGAATGCCCGGTCGGTTCAATTGACTTGAGTGTTTCTTGTTTGTGGCATGAACATATGTGAAGTTGTACTCGTTATACTTGACTGCCGTCATACTCACCCTGTGATATTGCTGCATCAGAAATGTTGGTTTTTCGATCATTGTGGTGGAAACATCTTTGGAAAAGTCTTGAGAAATTTGACTAAAACTTAATCACCTCCCTCGACCAGATTGAGTCATTAGTGCCATTCACCAAACCCTTAGCTCAACCCCGCGTCGTCGAAATGGGCAGACCTGACTTAGTAGCATTATCGAGATTCCCCTTTGATGTCACCCCTTGGTGAGTCTAGTCGGTTACCTGTGTGGTCGGGGCTAGGCTTATGATGGTTCCGGAGCTCGGCGTCGCTCATTGGTTGGGGACGTGCCGGAATTGTAGTTCAGCCTATGGCAAGGCCCTAGGGCATGTCGGTAACTATACAAGGGGCGTCTTGATTTTGTGGAAGGTCGGGGAGTGAACACCCGCCGCCAGGAATGGTTAAGTACTTCGGTGCCGGTGGGACTATTGGGCACTCCAGTGTAGGGTTGTTGCGACCTCTCGAGAGTGTATCTAGAAACTAGCCTAGTCCCCAGGATACGGGACAAGTTTGGGTAGAGTCACACTTGGAGTCGGTCTGTCACGGGGAAAACTTTTCATTAAACTTAACAAGTCTATGAGACTCGGGGAGTCTATGTGATTTCGCCAAGGAGGGCGAGGGGCTAGAGGGCCCAGAAGGCGGTGAAACTTACCAAATAAGCGATGTGGTGGACACCCCATCGGTGTCATGTTCAAGTTCCCACGTTAGAGGGAACTCGTTGATGCTATGTTGATTTATAAATGACATGCTATATCTCGCACTATGCCATGCTACTTACCGTACTTATGCCATGCCATATAGATAGTATGTGTGCCGTGTGGCCGATGTCTTGCGAGTGCATGCAATGTACTCACCTTGCTAATTCTTTGGTCAGACCCTCCGTCGCCAGTCCAAGAGTACCCGCTCTACGAGAACTAGGATCGAGTATTCCAGGCAGAACCCTGTGGAGACCGCCCGCCGTGCTACGCTTCCACCCCTGCTACCGCCTGCGCCTTCAGATGCACTAGTCCTTCGCTCCGCCGATCATAAATAATGTACAGCTGCTGTGTGCGCTGTCGCGCCCCCTTCCGGAGCCGCTCCCGCGAGCCGTAATTTGTATAATTATTCGAACCTATGTATTTGGTCTCGTCTTTAATATCAAGTGAATCGTATGCTAGTGTTTCTGGGACTAGTATACGAGACTATTCCGATCTTTAAAATCGGGGTGTCACAAAGCTTGGTATCAGAGCCTGACTGCCTGTAGGATACCCTAGTTCCCGGACGCTAGAACAGGACCGTTACCGTGTTCTTTGGTTTTTTTTCTCTCCTTGTTTATGGGTTTCGTTCCACGCCGCTTGCTGCGTTAGCAACTAACGTTAACATTTACTCTTGTGGCTATGCTGGTACAGATGCCGGAACTGTTCGCCGAGACGACTGCCGAGCACATCCCCGGTTTTCCGCAGCTTTTGCGGGAGATTTGGAGCCACCTCTACCCGGAGTCTGCTCCTCCCCTGTACCGCGTGTACTTTGACCGTCCCACTGGGACCAACTCCGAGTTCGCAGCCACTCTCATCTTGCGTCCGGAGGCAGGAGATCCGACCGTCCTCCACACCCTCACTTCTGCAGTCACCGCTCAGGTGACCCGGGCTATCCAGGAGGTCGCCTGCGACGCTATCACTCTTATCCGCACCTTTGACCCTATCATGGGGGAGTGCAGCCGCTACACCCACTTTCCTAGGCTGCAGATGACCACCGGGGATGTCATCTTCCCAAACCCCGGTGACCCTGAGGCGCCTCTCACCACCCTGATCCGCTACACAGCGCTTCTCCACCAGTACCTCCACGCCACCCTTGGCCAACTCGCGTCTCTTCGCATTGACTTGGCCACGGCTACTCGCCCCCGCGGCATGAGTACCGACTCCGGCTTCCGCTCGTTCTCCTTTCCTATGTCCACCCGCGGTACTCTGGAGTACATCCGGAACAGCCTAGCGGAGTCCTCTTCCCGTCCCCCACCTACCGTGGCTCCCCTCCGCCCCGCCGCTCGCCGCTTCACGCGTATTCCGATCATTCGTACTCACCGTCGCCGTGGTCACCCCGTCGCTCCACCTCACCCGCCAGGACCCCACGACGTCCCGACGACTCCGGACTACAGCCCCGCCGGGACGAGCTACGGCCCCGTCACTCCAGCGACACCGTTCGTGGACGACTTCTAGACACCTGGAGCTTCCAAAGACTAGAGTACCTTACCGTTATCTCGCGTAATAACGTAGCGATGGGCTCGGGGAATGCTTGTATCGGTTGTACGCAACCATGTATCGTAGTCGCATTCATGCCTTCATCTTTAGTTGCACTTGTTGTATGATGGGTTGTACTCAGCCATGTACCTTAGATCACCTCCATGCATGTATCCTCACCTTTGTACTAAAACCTTTCCCATTGTTTTATATCACCATTTCTCGGCTTTCGACATTTGGGTTTCCATTTGGTTTTCTTGGGTGAGTTACTTTCCCCCTAAAGATGCTCATGACACACAACGCAGCAGGCAGCCTCAGGATGAACACCAATGGCAGTCAGTCCCAATCCCCGTCAGGATCCGAAGAGCAAGGCCACTTGGTGCCTGGCCCAACCGCCGAGCCATCCCCAAGCCAACTCCTGCTGATGATGGATGACAGGCACAATCAGCACATGGCCACCATCATGAGGGAGTTTGGTAGCTACATGACAGCTCAGCCCGCCCACCGTGGCGAACGCTCCAAGCTACAAGACTTTCAGCGTACCTAGCCACCCCAGTTTGCTTTCGCGGAAGATCCACTCGAAGCCGACGATTGGCTCCGCACCATGAACAAGAAACTCGCCATCGCCCGAGTCGACGAGCAGGACAAGGTGATGTACGCCACCCACTACCTGGAGGGCCCCGCCAACGCTTGGTGGGACAACCAGAGAGATGCGCAGGATGGGGAAGCACCCGTCACTTGGGACGCTTTCCAGGAAGCCTTCCGCAAGGCGCACATTCCGTCCAGCCTCGTCAAGATGAAGCAACAGGAGTTTCTAGCGCTCACTCAGGGCAGCCGCTCGATTAGTGAGTACCTCACCAAGTTCAACAACCTCGCCCGCTATGCTCCTGATGACACCAACACCGAGGAGAAGAAGAAGGACAGGTTCCTGCATGGGATGCACCAGGCCATCAAAACCCAGCTGAGTGTTCTGCAGTTCCCCGATTTCCAGGCAATGGTCAACACCGCACTGATCTCTGAGAGAGAGCACCGTCACATCTACGACAACCACAAGAGGAAGTTTGAAGACCGCAAGCCTTCCCATGACCGCCACCCCGCAAGGACTCGCCCATGGCAATCAAACAGCAAGTACGACCTCCCCCCGCCACCACCAACCGCTTGGACTCCACCTAAGAAGACTGTGTTCCCAAACCGCGAGGTCTTCAACAAGCGCCCCCTGTCCGAGGAACGCAAGAGGGACAACACTTGCTTCAAGTGTGGCAAGCCGAGACACTACATCAGGGACTGCCCCAGTAACTCCAACGACAGCGGTAGCAACTACAACAACGCCAACCCGGTCAACGCGCCCAAGCCGCCCATGGTCGCCCGTGTCCACCACATGTCCGCCGAGGAGGCCTACGAGGCCACGGACGTAGTGCTTGGTACGTGCACCATCAACGCTAAACCCGCTCTCGTTTTATTTGATTCCGGGGCTTCCCACTCCTTCATCTCGAAAGATTTTGCCGCCAAACACCATTTGCCGATTTCCCTTTTGGATCGTGTTTTGGTGATACGAACCCCCGCCTCTGAGATGGATGCCACCACCGCCTGCAAAGGGTTGACCATCAAGATCAACCAAGTGGAGTTCCCCGCCCAGCTCCATGTGATCAAGGTGCCCGGTTTGGACGCCATCCTAGGGATGGATTGGTTGGTCCCGCACTCGGCTCAAATTGATTGTGCCAACCGGAAGATCCTGCTTACCAACCCCGAAGGAATCCACACCACGTACTTTCCCAACAAACCCCATCAGGTCAACGCCAAGATGTTCTCCATTCAAGCCCCAGGAATTGGTCAAGTCTATGTGGTCAGCGAGTATCCCGATGTGTTCCCCGACGAGCTGCCCGGAATGCCGCCAGATCGTGACGTGGAATTTGCCATTGAAGTTGTGCCAGGGACGAACCCAATATTCAAGAAGCACTACCGCATGACAAGTCCCGAGCTAGTGGAACTCAAGCGACAACTCGATGAGTTGATTGAAAAGAAGTTCATCCGCCCAAGTATTTCGCCATGGGGATCGCCGGTATTGTTTGCCAAGAAAAGTGATGGTACCCTCCGGTTGTGCATCGACTACCGCGCCCTGAACGAGGTTACCATCAAGAACAAATACCCACTGCCCCGAATCAACGATCTGTTTGATCAGCTCCGTGGTGCCCGTGTGTTCTCAAAGATTGACCTACGCACGGGATATTACCAGTTGAAAATCCGAGACAGCGACATCCCCAAGACAGCGTTCACTACGAGGTACGGATTGTTTGAGTGCACCGTGATGTCCTTTGGGTTGACCAACGCACCCGCCTACTTCATGGGAATGATGAACAAGGTGTTCATGGAGTACCTCGACAAGTTCGTGGTTGTGTTCATCGACGACATCCTCATCTACTCCAAGAACGAGGAGGAGCACGAAGAGCACCTAAGACTAGTCTTAACGAGGTTACGAGAGCAGGAACTCTACGCCAAGTTCAGCAAGTGTCAGTTTTGGTTGAAGGAAGTTGAGTTCCTCGGGCATGTTCTGTCAGGTGTCGGCGTGGCCGTCAACCCCAACAAGATCTTCGACGTGATGAGTTGGAAGACACCCTCCAGTGTATCCGAAATACGAAGCTTTCTCGGACTAGAGGGATATTACCGGAGGTTCATCGAGAACTTCTCCCGGATTGCCAAACCCATGACAGAGTTACTCAAGAAGAACCGCAAGTTCACCTGGACCGACGAATGTGAAGAGAGCTTTAACGAGCTCAAGAATAGGCTAACCACCGCTCCTATATTGGTTTTGCCCGATGATGGCAAGGACTTCACCGTATATTGCGACGCCTCCCGAAACGGTCTGGGCGCCGTACTCATGCAGGATGGGAAGGTGATCGCCTATGTGTCCAAGCAACTCAAGAATCATGAGGTGAACTACCCGACTCACGACTTGGAGTTGGCCGCCGTCATACTCGCCTTGAAACATTGGCGACATCATCTCATTGGGCGAAGGTGCGAGATCTACACCGACCACAAAAGTCTAAAGTACATCTTCACCCAGCCCGACCTCAACTTGAGGCAGCGAAGATGGCTTGAGGTGATCAAGGACTACGACCTCGGCATCCACTATCATCCTGGGAAGGCCAACGTGGTCGCCGACGCGCTAAGTCGGAGGCCGTTGCCTATGTCCCCGAGTTTAGAGGAGGAGTTCGCGAAGCTCAACCTATGCATTGGCAACCAAGCTTACTTGAACGCTCTTGAGGTGAAACCGGACCTAGAAGGAGACATCAAGGCCGAGCAAGCCAACGACCCAAATATCCAGGACATCATCCACCGAATCCCCCTCAAGAAAGCAAAGGGATTCTCCGTGGGGGAGGACGGAATTCTGCGCTCCGGCAACCGTCTTTGCGTCCCCGGAAAGGCCGGGCTTCGGAAACAAATATTGAACGAGGCTCACGACTCCCCCTACTCCATTCATCCTGGAGGCACCAAGATGTACCAAGATCTGAAGCAAACATTTTGGTGGGCCGGGATGAAGAGGGAAATCGCGTACCACATCGCATGTTGCAACACCTGCAATCTCGTCAAGGCAGAGCACCAGAAGCCCGCCGGACTCTTGCAGCCATTGTCCGTGCCAGAGTGGAAGTGGGACAATATTTGTATGGACTTCATCACCGGGCTCCCCAAGACTAACAGGGGAAACGACTCCATTTGGGTGATCGTTGACCGACTGACTAAGGTTGCCCACTTTGTCCCCGTGAAGACCACCTACCGCTCCGAGCAGCTAGCACAGTTGTACGTGAACAAGATTGTCAAACTGCACGGGATTCCCAAGACCATCGTATCCGACAGGGGTACCCAATTCACCTCACAATTTTGGACTGGTCTCCATGAGGCGATGGGGACTAAGCTCTCATTCAGCACCGCGTACCACCCACAGACTGATGGTCAGACCGAGCGCATCAATCAGATTCTGGAGGACATGCTACGCGCATGTGTACTCGTATATGAGCGGGTTGGGAGGACAGCCTCCCATACGCTGAGTTCTCCTACAAAAACAACTTCCAAGGCAGCCTGCAGATGTCCCCTTTTGAAGCCCTGTATGGTAGGAAATGTCGGACCCCTCTCAACTGGTCCGAGACGGGAGATGGGAAGATCTTTGGATCCGGAACTCTACTCGAGGCTGAAAGACAAGTACACCTGATTCGGGACAAACTCAAGACGGCCCAGTCTCGCCAGAAGAGTTACTATGATCGCCGCCACCGTCCCGTAAACTTTGAAGTGGACGACCACGTCTACCTCTGGGTAACACCCCTCAAGGGACTACAGAGGTTCCATCTCAAGGGAAAACTCGCTCCAAGATTTACCGGCCCCTTTAAGATCCAAGCAAGGGTGGGAGCCGTCGCGTACTGACTGGAACTCCCAGAAAGACTAGCTGGGGTTCACGACGTCTTCCACGTATCTCAACTAAGGAAGTGCGTCTCACCACCCACCAAGCGTACCGATGTTGAAGAACTAGAGCTGGGCACCGACTTGACTTATGAAGAGCACCTGACTAAGATTCTCGAGGAAACAGAACGCCGCACCCGCAGCAAGGTTACCAAGTTCTACCGAGTACAGTGGGACAAGCACACAGAGGAAGAAGCAACCTGGGAACGTGAAGACTTGCTGAGGTCCGAGTATCCGTACCTGTTCAACGAGCCGCAGGAATCTCGGGGACGAGATTCATCTTAAGGGGGGAAGGTTTGTAACACCCTGAATTTTGTCCATTTTAAAATTTTCAAAAATATTTTTTTTCTTTATTTAAATACATTTGGAGTCAGACCTCTACAAAACCATTTGAATTTGAGTCTTCCCTAATCTGGCACATCAAGTGGGATCTTGTGCTTTACTTTCCCCTCCCACTTGGTACTTGACACTGATAAATCTCCTGGACAAGAATTATTTGAGAAACCATTTACCCCTCCGTTAAAAAAAAGAGTATGCCTTTAGATTGGCCTACAAAAGGGACCCCTGTTTTTATGTCTCCAAAAATTCTACAAAAATTAGGGAAACCTCCCTAGATGTTCTTAGAGCCATTTATGTAAAAACATGGTACCCCTCCTTGGGAAAATATTTCTCTACACCCCCTTTCTTTTTCTGTCCCTTTTCAAAACCTATTTTTATAAATTGCCCAAATAACTCCCCTGGATGAATCCAAGCCAGAGTTAGGTTCTCATCCACCTCTCCTACCTCCTGCCAAAAGGCCATGTTCAACCAACATCATTTAAGCCCCCAAACTGAATATCTTCACTTTGGCCAGAACTGTTTTTTCAAACTTTTGTATAGAACTTTGGTCAATTAAGCAAAAACACTCTTCTCCAATCTGGTAGATCTTCTCATTTGGCGCACGGGGACACGTTCCTTTTTCGTTTTGGAGCCTTGTGCTGCGAGATCGGTGACGATGCCGGTTTTGGCATGCCCGGGCGCACGCCGGCATCGGCACGACCGCGCCCGCGGGGCGCCGCCCGCTTTTGGTCGCCGGAGGCCCGCACGCCGCAGCCTCCGCTCGACTCCCCTTCCCTCCCTGACCACCCCGCACGCACGCACCCCTCCACGCACGCACGCACGCCGCCGCAGAGCCGCCGGGCGCTAGCCGACGCGCCGTCCCCGCCCTGTGCTCGCCGGCCCCGCGCGTCAGTGTCTCGTCCGTGAGCGCACATTCACTCCTCCCCTCCCACCTAGCACCACGGGCGCGACTGTGCCACCGGCCGCACGACGCCGGCGTCGCCTCGTCGGAATTACTCCCCGCACCGGCCAACCTAACCCATTCACTCCGGCCGCTCGCTCCGCCGCTATTTAAACCCTTCCCGACCCTCGAGAAGAAGCACACCTCCTCCTCTCGCCCTCCTATCCCTCCCCTGCACCAATCCGAGCCCGACGAGCACCGTAGCTCCGACGATGGGTTTGCCCTAGCCGCCGTGGCCGAGGACAAATTCTTCGCCGGGGAAGCTCCGCTCGTCGATTCCTTCAGCCCGTAGAAGCCCTAGGGGTAGCAGAGGTCGTAGCCGTGCTCGTCGAGGAAGGAGGCGGTCGGAATCGTGAGATTCTTCCTCGACCCGACGCCGGAGTCAAGGGAGAAAGAGGAACCTCCGCCCGAGCCGTCCCCGCCGCCGCAAACCTCGTCGCCGTGAACCCCGAGCGCACGGTGAGCCTCCCCGCGTCGTCCCCTGGCCTCAGAAACCCCTCCCCTGGCCGCTGGACCTCGCCGGAGTCCTCGCCGGCGACGGGAGCGCCGCCCCACCCTGTTTCCCGCGACGTAACGGTTCGAATAGAACCAGGGTCGCTGCCATGCGGGACCCACGCGTCAGCGTTCTGTTTTTTTTCCTGAACCGTTTTCTGATTTATTTAAAATTCTGTTTTTATTTATTTAAAAACAGAAACTTTGGAGGGGCATATCTCACTCAATACTTGTCCAAAATTCACAAACTTGGGCTTTCTGAAAACTAGAGAGAAATCTCTATCCAATGATGCCAATATGGGCTAATTTGGAGTTCATTTGCTGGTTCAAATCTTCTGAGGCATTTTCTCGGTCTTAACTCCTTTTATCCGTTTAAAATAGATTCAAAGGATCTCGGAGAGGGACCAGAGCCCTACCCTGTGGAAGGCAAGACATCCACCACATTCCACCATTGCTGCATTTCCGGACATTTTCCCCATCTTAACCTGGATGAGCTGCACCCGTTCTTGTCTTCGTCGCACCCCATATTTACTTGTGTTGCTATATATTGTTAATAACCCACTAAAGGCGACATGTGACTATTCCGGCACACCCGCCGCAAATGCCCGGTCGAATAACTTGTCGAGTGTTCTTTTCTTGTTTGTGGAACTATTATTGTTAATAACCCACTAAAGACGACATGTGACTATTCCGGCACACCCGCCGCGAATGCCCGGTCGGATAACTTGTTGATTGTTATTTTCCTGTTTGTGGAATTACTACTGTTAACAACTCACTAAAGACGACATGCGACTATTCCGGCACACCCGCCGCGAATGCCCGGTCGGTTCAATTGACTTGAGTGTTTCTTGTTTGTGGCATGAACATATGTGAAGTTGTACTCGTTATACTTGACTGCCGTCATACTCACCCTGTGATATTGCTGCATCAGAAATGTTGGTTTTTCGATCATTGTGGTGGAAACATCTTTGGAAAAGTCTTGAGAAATTTGACTAAAACTTAATCACCTCCCTCGACCAGATTGAGTCATTAGTGCCATTCACCAAACCCTTAGCTCAACCCCGCGTCGTCGAAATGGGCAGACCTGACTTAGTAGCATTATCGAGATTCCCCTTTGATGTCACCCCTTGGTGAGTCTAGTCGGTTACCTGTGTGGTCGGGGCTAGGCTTATGATGGTTCCGGAGCTCGGCGTCGCTCATTGGTTGGGGACGTGCCGGAATTGTAGTTCAGCCTATGGCAAGGCCCTAGGGCATGTCGGTAACTATACAAGGGGCGTCTTGATTTTGTGGAAGGTCGGGGAGTGAACACCCGCCGCCAGGAATGGTTAAGTACTTCGGTGCCGGTGGGACTATTGGGCACTCCAGCGTAGGGTTGTTGCGACCTCTCGAGAGTGTATCTAGAAACTAGCCTAGTCCCCAGGATACGGGACAAGTTTGGGTAGAGTCACACTTGGAGTCGGTCTGTCACGGGGAAAACTTTTCATTAAACTTAACAAGTCTATGAGACTCGGGGAGTCTATGTGATTTCGCCAAGGAGGGCGAGGGGCTAGAGGGCCCAGAAGGCGGTGAAACTTACCAAATAAGCGATGTGGTGGACACCCCATCGGTGTCATGTTCAAGTTCCCACGTTAGAGGGAACTCGTTGATGCTATGTTGATTTATAAATGACATGCTATATCTCGCACTATGCCATGCTACTTACCGTACTTATGCCATGCCATATAGATAGTATGTGTGCCGTGTGGCCGATGTCTTGCGAGTGCATGCAATGTACTCACCTTGCTAATTCTTTGGTCAGACCCTCCGTCGCCAGTCCAAGAGTACCCGCTCTACGAGAACTAGGATCGAGTATTCCAGGCAGAACCCTGTGGAGACCGCCCGCCGTGCTACGCTTCCACCCCTGCTACCGCCTGCGCCTTCAGATGCACTAGTCCTTCGCTCCGCCGATCATAAATAATGTACAGCTGCTGTGTGCGCTGTCGCGCCCCCTTCCGGAGCCGCTCCCGCGAGCCGTAATTTGTATAATTATTCGAACCTATGTATTTGGTCTCGTCTTTAATATCAAGTGAATCGTATGCTAGTGTTTCTGGGACTAGTATACGAGACTATTCCGATCTTTAAAATCGGGGTGTCACAGTAGCGCCGTATGGCTTGGAGCTACCGTGCATAGGGTAGCGCCACGGGTCATGGCGCTACCCAAGTTAAAAAAAGTTCCAGGGAGACTCTACACTGTGGTGACTCTACACTGTATCAAAACATTTTATTTTGATATGCCAATTTTTGTGGTGACTCTACACTGTATGGGGAAGCTACCATATTTTTCTCAAATTTTTCTAAGGTGTTTAAATTCCCCAAATAAATCAAAGAAGTGCTCTGGTTTTGAAAAGAAATAGAAAAGGACCTCTTTGTAGTGGGAAGGACCTGTTTGTGATGAAAGAAGAAAAGTGCCAGGGGGGTTCTTGCGAAAACGACGTCTTCTTCTCTGTAGCGACCGGGGGCTCGTCCCCGTCGCACCCCATCGCCGTGCCGTGCCCTCCTTCGCCGCGCCCGGACCCCCCCCTCTCTCTGCTGCCCTGCGGGAAGGATAAGGCCGCCACCGACGCGCTCTGCTCTCTCTCCCCCGATTTTTTCCTCTGTCCTCTCCTCCTCTTCCTCCCCCACCGAGCCGCCATGGCCACCGGGATGCGCCGCCTCCTCGCCGTCGACTGAGACCTCCTGGAGCATATCGAAGCGCGCCACTGCCTCGGCCCCGCCGTACTCCACCTCTCCGACGAACAAATCGATCCGGGACGCAGTACATCGCCGGGGAAACGAGCTCTCCTCCGACTCCGGCCGCGGCGCTCCGGGCAAGATTGCCGCCGTCCTCGACCTCCTCCCTCTTCTCCGAGCAACCTCACGCGTCGAGGGTGAGCCACCCGTCCTCCTGGGCATCCTCGCTCTTCTCCTCTCCCCCTAGATCGACCGGACGGATTAGCTCGCCGTCGGGCGCCGCCGCGGGTCGCCGTGGAGCTCGCTCCGGTCAAACGCGCAGCGGACGTGGCGCTGACGTGGACGCCAGCGTGGCCCTGGCCCCGCACGTCAGTGGCTCGAGTAGACTCTGCCTCGGTGAAAAACGCCCGAACGATTTATCTGCGAATTAATAAAAAGACAGAAAATGATTCAAACTTCAAAAATTCATAACTTTCAAAATACTTATCCAAATTTAGCAAATAATATACCAAAATGCTCAGAAAAATAAATGCTATCTAATGGACTGATTCACACGTCCATTACTGCTACTGTAATTTTCTGTTTTGCTAAAATGAAGAAAGGGGTAGAAATAAAAAGGTGTAGTTTAACTTCATAATAAATTCCTCAAATTGCTAGAATTGTACCCTCTAAGTAAAAATGATTATAAGCACTGGTTCTACGCATTCAAAATAATCTCAAGCATGTTACCTAAATTAAAAGTGTAGGGGAACATAAAAACAAATAGGAAAATATATTTCCTATATCGTTGAATAATTATTCCGAGCATCCCATTTAAATGTCATATAATTGTTATAATAATTCAGTGCATTAAAATGTCATACCATCATGTGTTTGCGCATTGCATATGAATTGCTTGTATTGATTGTGTTCTTCCGGTGTTTTTAAACATCGATAGATCAAGCAACCGGGGTCTCGCCACATTACCCCGACGATCAGTATTACCCGCCTGCTGAGCAAGGCAAGCGTGATCCCCACCCTCTTGCATATCTTATCCTATTTTCCGCAAATTATTTTCTCCACTATAATATTGCATGCGGTTCCAAATGTCAATTTGATTGGATTAGAGTATCCTATAGTTGCACTCAGTTACCGAAGCCACTACCTGTTTCCCCTCCTATTATCCATAGGATTGTGTTGATGGCCTCAATTAATTACTTTGCTAGGTTGTTGCTTAGCCATGCTTAGTTAACTGCTTAGTGGTCCGATGGATACTCATGTTGGGATCAGTTGTGGAAATTCCACGGATTATAGTGGAGAAATGGTGGTAATATTTATTAAAATGCTAAAAGGTGGGGATGAGAGGCCACATGGTATGTGGTGGGTTGTCTCGTTCTCGCCGCCTCAGTGCGAGTTCTCGCCTTCGAGCCAAGTTGAGCGTGCTACCATGCGTGGGTATATGGAACCTCATCGACCGATTAACTTGAGTCGGACTAGCCGAGGGTCCTCTAGTTTGGCTTTCCATTTGCGCGTGTGTTGAGATGGTGGCCAAGACTGAGATGAGGATGGTGGTGGTAGGAAAATGAGTGGCCGCGGGGCAGGGTGTTGGAGGCACTGAACTTGTCCCCCAGTCACTGATGATCCTGGGTTAGTCCAAAGCGAGGTAAAGGTCGTAGCCGCTCCCACCCAGCCGGCTTTCCCCGGAAGAGAGCTAGTTGTACAGGCAATGGGCCGGACGGTACGCATGGATAAGGAGCTGGGAGGTCCCTCGGGAACCTGGCGCCTTTCACATTGTACACCCCCTGCAGGGATAAATCTTTTCGAAAAGCCGTGTCCACGGTTAAGGACGACTTGGTGACGAATTCAGGGATCATAGAATAACTTTAACAGAATGATTAAAAACTGGGTACTAAAGGTACCACTCACGATTGTAAGGTTAACTTCCTCGAGGGTGATTCGGGGAGGTGCCTTTGAAGAACAGGTACAGTGGTGGATGATGAGAAAGTGAATCAAAAGAGAAAGAGTTACTTCTTACCCCTCTTCGAAAATATTCTGATAGTCGATGCCTTGGAGTCATCTTTTAAGAATAAAATCAGCTTTACGCAAAACAGCTATAAAACCTTGAGAGCCAATCATGGAGGAAATAGCTCAAAATCTTGTTGAGTTCGTCGAACTCACCCTTGTTTATTTTTGTTTCAGAGGAGGACTTTACCTACCCCGAAGGTGGGTTCTATGTTGACATCGACGAGTAGTCTGGGGTTCCCGGGTGGCAGCCTGGGGCAACTAGGAACCAGCTGGCACGGGATTGTTTATCTGTACGCCTCTTAGGCCATATTTGGATCTTGTTGTTTAGAACAACTTAATTTTCTTCCGCTTGATGTACTGATGGGTCTGTGACCTTGGATTGTAATATTTGCTATCTTTCTCTACTAAGAGTTGAACTATATTTATCTTGAGTCGTAGGGTCTGTCATGTGCCAGGTGTTCCGGTGTCTTAGTCTCTTTATTGTACTTTGAGGGCTATGCTTTGGATATGGCATGATCGAAGGGTTGTGTTGCCGATGATCCATGCCGAGCACGCCTGCCGATGTTTACTCGGCCTGGGAGTGGTAACCCCAGTAACCTTCGATTATGTAGCATGACCACCGACACATAGCATCACTGTATAATTTATGGATTGGGGCATTACAACTTGGTATCAGAGCAGTACCGCCTGTAAGAAACCCTTACTACTGGTCGCCGTTGAGTCTAGTGTTGGTAAAAATATTTTTAACCAAAAAAAAATGAGTTGTGAAAACCATCTTAGGATTCTTTTTACTCCTTATCTGGTTACCCTCTAATCTCGGAGCAATCTTACCTCTATTTGTTTTGTGCCTTATCACGTGTCGCTTCCGCCGCGCATGACGTGTCATACACTTACTCACTCTGGGTTTCAGGGCGTGGGGCGACCAGCTTTTGGGGCTCCCGTCCCTCTGTTTGCTTTCAGGATCATTTTCCTTGTTGTTCCTAGTCTCTACCCGAGTTCTACTTTCATTCCTGACTCTAGAGTCTCCGTACCTGACATTTGAATTATTCTTGCTATAGTACTGTTTGATTCTGGAGCATCACATTCATTCATTTCGGTAGCATTTGCACAACAAAACAATATACCGTTTGAAGAGTTGGAAACACCGTTACTGGTCACCAGCCCGGGGACTCGTTGGCAAACCAAAAGGGTGACCCCCGAAGTCCAAATTAAGATTGGCTCATTCCCCTTCACATTCCTCTGATAGCCTTCAAGTCAATCGGCTTTGATGCCATACTGGGCATGAACTGGCTAGGGAAATACAAGGCTAACCTCGACTGTGCTGCCAGAACCATCACCGTGACCACATCTTCCGGCGACATTGTGGAGTATTGGTCTGCACAGTCCAGACCTCCATCTCCATCCATGCCCCACTCACCTGAGCTTCTCCTTTGCCTTATGGAAGGCTTATCCCCTCCTGAAATCCAAGACATCCACGTTGTGTGTGACTTCCCGGATGTGTTCCCTGAGGAATTGCCTGGCATGCCACCTAATCGAAGTGTGGAGTTCGTCATAGAGTTGCTTCCCGGTACCGCGCCGGTTGCCAAGAAGCCCTACCGGATGCCGGTGGAGGAGCTGGCGCTGTTAAAGGAGCAAATTGATGAACTGTTAGCGAAAGAGTTCATTCGGCCAAGCAGTTCACCTTGGGGTTGTCCCGTACTCTTCGTCAAGAAGAGGGATTCTACCGTGCCTCGTCTAGTATCTGACTACAGGCCGTTAAATGCGGTGACAGTCAAAAACAAGTACCCTATTCCTCGCATCAATGATCTATTGGATCAACTAGCTGGAGCAACGGTATTTTCCAAGATGGACCTGAGATCGGGGTACCATCAGATCAAGATCAGAGAGCAGGATATCCCAAAGACGGCATTTGTTACTCGCTATGGCTCCTACGAGTATACCGTTATGTCCTTTGGTCTCACCAATGCTCCTGCGACGTTCATGAGGCTCATGAACTCCGTCTTCATGGATTATCTCGACAAGTTCGTTGTCATTTACATCGATGACATTCTCGTCTACTCCAAAACCGATGAAGAGCATGCCGAACATCTTCGTTTGATCCTGACACGCCTTCGAGAAAACCGCCTCTATGCCAAGTTCTCCAAGTGTGAGTTTTGGTTGGATAATCTCGTCTTCCTCGGCCATGTGATTTCCGCAAGTGGAGTGGCTGTCGTTCCCGACAAGGTTCGAACTATTATGGATTGGGTAACTCCCATGTCTGTCAAGGATATCCGAAGCTTTCTGGGATTGGCAGGTTACTACCGCCGATTCATCGAAGGGTTCTCCAAAATAGCCAAGCCTCTGACCAACCTTCTCAAGAAGGATACAAGGTTCGTATGGACGGACCAAGCTGAAGAGAGCTTCAAAACCCTGAAGGACAAGCTCACTTCTGCTCCTGTGCTTGCCCTGCCAGACGCAAGCATGGATTTCGTGGTCTTCTGTGACGCCTCTCTGCAAGGCTTGGGCTGTGTGTTAATGCAAGATGGCCATGCAGTGGCATATGCCTCTCGCCAATTGAAGCCTCATGAACAAAACTACCCAACTCATGATTTGGAGCTTGCCGCAGTGGTTTATGCTCTGAAGCAATGGAGACCATACCTGTTTGGTAACCGTTGCGAGATTTACTCGGATCACAAGAGTTTGAAATACCTTTTCACTCAGCCGGATTTAAATCTCAGGCAAAGACGTTGGTTGGAGTTAATCAAAGACTATGATGTGAGTCTGAATTACCAACCCGGCAAGGCGAACGCCGTGGCTGACACGCTAAGTCGAAAAGCTTATAGCAACAACCTGATGGTTGAGAAGGCTCAACCTGCTCTCCATGAAGAGTTCGCCCGTTTGAACCTGGAAATTGTTCCCTCTGGCTACCTCCCAAATCTGGAAATCAAATCTACTCTGGTAGACCTGATAAAGGAGGCGCAGAAACTGGATACTGGCATTCTTAATATCAGAAAAAACATTGCTAGTGGAAAGGCCAAATGCTTCTCTGAGAATGAAGCGGGAATCGTGTACTTTGGTGACCGTCTGGTGGTGCCAAAGGAGCAGAATCTGAAGGAGTTGATCCTCAAAGAAGCGCATGATTCCCCTCTCTCTATTCATCCCGGTAGTACCAAAATGTACCAAGACCTCCGACCACTATTCTGGTGGACTCGGATGAAAAGAGAAATCGCCAAGTATGTTGCTGAATGCGACACCTGTCGTTGTGTAAAGGCTGAACATCAAAGGCCTGCTGGCACTCTTCGCCCTATTGCGATTCCAGAATGGAAATGGGACGAGATTGGTATGGACTTTGTTACGGGTCTGCCGAAGACTCCCAAGGGCAACGATGCCATCTGGGTAATCATCGATCGACTATCCAAAGTGGCTCACTTCCTCCCGGTGCGAGTCGACATCACAGCTGCTAAGCTGGCTGACCTGTATGCTTGCCGGATCATCGTACTTCACGGTGTTCCCAAGAGGATAATCTCTGATCGTGGCAGCTTGTTTACCTCGAAATTCTGGACGAGTTTCCAACAAGCCATGGGAACCCGCCTCAACTTCAGCACAGCTTTCCATCCCCAAACTGATGGACAGACCGAAAGGGTGAACCAAGTCCTAGAGGACATGCTTCGAGCTTGTGTAATCTGTTTTGGAAAGGGGTGGGAAAAATATCTTCCCTTCGCTGAGTTCTCCTACAACAATAGCTATCAAGCGAGTCTGGGTATGCCCCCATTCGAGGTTCTGTATGGAAGAAATGCCGAACTCCGCTAAATTGGTCCGAGACCGGAGAGAGGCAACTCTTGGGTCCAGATGTGATCAATGAAGCTGAGGAGAAGGTGAAAATCATACGAGAGAATCTGAAGATTGCCCAGTCTAGGCAGAAGAGCTACTATGATAAGCACCATCAGGAGGTCCATTATGAGATTGGTGACAAGGCCTATCTACGCGTCTCTCCTCTTCGTGGTGTTCGTCGCTTTGGAATCAAGGGAAAATTGGCCCCTCGTTATGTTGGCCCTTTCACCATTCTAGCCAAACGAGGAGATCTATCCTACCAGCTAGAACTCCCAACCAACTTCCCGGATGTGCATGATGTGTTCCATGTATCCCAACTCCGCCGTTGCTTCAAGGATCCTATCCGTGGAGTCAGTCATGAAGAGCTGGATATCCAGGCGGATCTCACCTATCGCGAGCATACCATACGTATCCTAGATGAAGCAGAAAGGAAGACTCGGAATAAGACTACCAAGTTCTTCAAAGTTCAGTGGTCTCACCATTCCGAAAAAGAAGCTACCTGGGAAAGAGAGTCTAGTCTTCGTGAGGAGTATCCCGACTTTCTTCCGCAACTTTAGAATCTCGGGACGAGATTCCTGTAAGGGGGGTAGATTTGTAACAGCCCAAGGTTTAAAACCTGGAAAAAAAACTCTGTAATTTTTCCACTTTTGTGTAATTGCATCATGGCATTCATATCAACTTGCTACTATTATGTCAATTGCAATCAAACACTTTGAATTTGGCATATTTGTCAAGGAAGTTCCAGGAGTTCAACATGAGATATTTGCACTTGCTAAGAACAAACTATTTTGAATATGGCATATTTGTCAAGGAAGTTCCAAGAGTTCCAAATATTATATTTGCAATGTCTCCAAATTATTAAAGTGGCAACATATGGAAAATCTCAGCAAAATGCCTAATTAACACCTCTGAACAAAAGTGCATCAAAACATTTTATTTTGATATGCCAATTTTTGTGGTGACTCTACACTGTATGGGGAAGCTACCATATTTTTCTCAAATTTTTCTAAAGTGTTTAAATTCCCCAAATAAATCAAAGAAGTGCTCTGGTTTTGAAAAGAAATAGAAAAGGACCTCTTTGTAGTGGGGAAGGACCTGTTTGTGATGAAAGAAGAAAAGTGCCAGGGGGGTTCTTGCGAAAACGACGTCTTCTTCTCTGTAGCGACCGGGGGCTCGTCCCCGTCGCACCCCATCGCCGTGCCGTGCCCTCCTTCGCCGCGCCCGGACCCCCCCCCTCTCTCTGCTGCCCTGCGGGAAGGATAAGGCCGCCACCGACGCGCTCTGCTCTCTCTCCCCCGATTTTTTCCTCTGTCCTCTCCTCCTCTTCCTCCCCCACCGAGCCGCCATGGCCACCGGGATGTGCCGCCTCCTCGCCGTCGACTGAGACCTCCTGGAGCATATCGAAGCGCGCCACTGCCTCGGCCCCGCCGTACTCCACCTCTCCGACGAACAAATCGATCCGGGACGCAGTACATCGCCGGGGAAACGAGCTCTCCTCCGACTCCGGCCGCGGCGCTCCGGGCAAGATTGCCGCCGTCCTCGACCTCCTCCCTCTTCTCCGAGCAACCTCACGCGTCGAGGGTGAGCCACCCGTCCTCCTGGGCATCCTCGCTCTTCTCCTCTCCCCCTAGATCGACCGGACGGATTAGCTCGCCGTCGGGCGCCGCCGCGGGTCGCCGTGGAGCTCGCTCCGGTCAAACGCGCAGCGGACGTGGCGCTGACGTGGACGCCAGCGTGGCCCTGGCCCCGCACGTCAGTGGCTCGAGTAGACTCTGCCTCGGTGAAAAACGCCCGAACGATTTATCTGCGAATTAATAAAAAGACAGAAAATGATTCAAACTTCAAAAATTCATAACTTTCAAAATACTTATCCAAATTTAGCAAATAATATACCAAAATGCTCAGAAAAATAAATGCTATCTAATGGACTGATTCACACGTCCATTACTGCTACTGTAATTTTCTGTTTTGCTAAAATGAAGAAAGGGGTAGAAATAAAAAGGTGTAGTTTAACTTCATAATAAATTCCTCAAATTGCTAGAATTGTACCCTCTAAGTAAAAATGATTATAAGCACTGGTTCTACGCATTCAAAATAATCTCAAGCATGTTACCTAAATTAAAAGTGTAGGGGAACATAAAAACAAATAGGAAAATATATTTCCTATATCGTTGAATAATTATTCCTAGCATCCCATTTAAATGTCATATAATTGTTATAATAATTCAGTGCATTAAAATGTCATACCATCATGTGTTTGCGCATTGCATATGAATTGCTTGTATTGATTGTGTTCTTCCGGTGTTTTTAAACATCGATAGATCAAGGAACCGGGGTCTCGCCACATTACCCCGACGATCAGTATTATCCGCCTGCTGAGCAAGGCAAGCGTGATCCCCACCCTCTTGCATATCTTATCCTATTTTCCGCAAATTATTTTCTCCACTATAATATTGCATGCGGTTCCAAATGTCAATTTGATTGGATTAGAGTATGCTATAGTTGCATTCAGTTACCGAAGCCACTACCTGTTTCCCCTCCTGTTATCCATAGGATTGTGTTGATGGCCTCAATTAATTACTTTGCTAGGTTGTTGCTTAGCCATGCTTAGTTAACTGCTTAGTGGTCCGATGGATACTCATGTTGGGATCAGTTGTGGAAATTCCACGGATTATGGTGGAGAAATGGTGGTAATATTTATTAAAATGCTAAAAGGTGGGGATGAGAGGCCACATGGTATGTGGTGGGTTGTCTCGTTCTCGCCGCCTCAGTGCGAGTTCTCGCCTTCGAGCCAAGTTGAGCGTGCTACCATGCGTGGGTATATAGAACCTCATCGACCGATTAACTTGAGTCGGACTAGCCGAGGGTCCTCTAGTTTGGCTTTCCATTTGCGCGTGTGTTGAGATGGTGGCCAAGACTGAGATGAGGATGGTGGTGGTAGGAAAATGAGTGGCCGCGGGGCAGGGTGTTGGAGGCACTGAACTTGTCCCCCAGTCACTGATGATCCTGGGTTAGTCCAAAGCGAGGTAAAGGTCGTAGCCGCTCCCACCCAGCCGGCTTTCCCCGGAAGAGAGCTAGTTGTACAGGCAATGGGCCGGACGGTACGCATGGATAAGGAGCTGGGAGGTCCCTCGGGAACCTGGCGCCTTTCACATTGTACACCCCCTGCAGGGATAAATCTTTTCGAAAAGCCGTGTCCACGGTTAAGGACGACTTGGTGACGAATTCAGGGATCATAGAATAACTTTAACAGAATGATTAAAAACTGGGTACTAAAGGTACCACTCACGATTGTAAGGTTGACTTCCTCGAGGGTGATTCGGGGAGGTGCCTTTGAAGAACAGGTACAGTGGTGGATGATGAGAAAGTGAATCAAAAGAGAAAGAGTTACTTCTTACCCCTCTTCGAAAATATTCTGATAGTCGATGCCTTGGAGTCATCTTTTAAGAATAAAATCAGCTTTACGCAAAACAGCTATAAAACCTTGAGAGCCAATCATGGAGGAAATAGCTCAAAATCTTGTTGAGTTCGTCGAACTCACCCTTGTTTATTTTTGTTTCAGAGGAGGACTTTACCTACCCCGAAGGTGGGTTCTATGTTGACATCGACGAGTAGTCTGGGGTTCCCGGGTGGCAGCCTGGGGCAACTAGGAACCAGCTGGCACGGGATTGTTTATCTGTACGCCTCTTAGGCCATATTTGGATCTTGTTGTTTAGAACAACTTAATTTGCTTCCGCTTGATGTACTGATGGGTCTGTGACCTTGGATTGTAATATTTGCTATCTTTCTCTACTAAGAGTTGAACTATATTTATCTTGAGTCGTAGGGTCTGTCATGTGCCAGGTGTTCCGGTGTCTTAGTCTCTTTATTATACTTTGAGGGCTATGCTTTGGATATGGCATGATCGAAGGGTTGTGTTGCCGATGATCCATGCCGAGCACGCCTGCCGATGTTTACTCGGCCTGGGAGTGGTAACCCCAGTAACTTTCGATTATGTAGCATGACCACCGACACATAGCATCACTGTATAATTTATGGATTGGGGCATTACAGCTACCGTGTATACGGTAGCGCCACGGAGCATGGCGCTACCCTCCTGAGAACAACAGATTTTGCTTTCAATCAACAGCCTTCCTGGATACAAATATATAACACAAATATACATCAGGACATAAATAAGAAAAGTTACAGGACATAAGTTTTAACAACACAAGTGCGTAGCCATATCAACTTCAGGAGGATACAAGTTATAAGAACACAACAAAACACTACATAGCGCACGCATAACAACATAAGTGCGTCACCATACAGAAATCCACTAGTGCATGATAAAGAAGTGCAAGTAGAACACCACATCTACTTCCTTCCCCGCCTCCTCCTAGGACCTAGCACAACCTGATCCGCATCTCCATCGTTCCTCAACCTCCTCAATGCCGAGTTGGGGATCGGCGCGTTCGACGCATTCTTCATTCTAGGCCTCCTCCTCTCCGGCTCGATGTTTTCCTCAAATGGCACGTTAGTGGCAACCTTCATTACTGGTCTCCTCCTTGGAGGAAGATTTTGCGGTCTCGAGGGTGGCTCATGCTCTGACTCGGTCTCGGCGAGTTCTATCTCCTCCGATTCAGCTGTCGGCGGATCGGACTCATCCGACTCAGCTCTAGACGGCTCCGACCTCTCTGACTCAATCTCTTTGCCCTTTGCTTGCTGAGCCCACTGGCTAGGTGTGAATCGGGTGAACTCGCGCCTCGACCGTAGGTTAAATGACCGCCTCTGGCTGACTTGAAAATCGTCCAAGGTCATGTCGTCGGGAATCTAAAACAACACAAAAGGATGCGGTTAGAAAGTGAAGACACGACTATTGTGTATGGATGAAGCTAAAAAAATTCCGTACCTCGTCATATTGTGGATTGGAGCTAGAGGCACCACCATGACAAAGAGGTGTGGAGCACGACGTCGGCTCTGTGGGCACGGTGTCATCGGTGGTACGACAACCAAGCAGTAGAGCTAGTGAACGTAGCCGTTGGGCGCTTTTCTGTGACATTATGGATGCAACATAGGTCTAAGGATAACATTCATATAACTACCTTACTAGGATGCACAATATCGACTTACCTTCGCAAACTCTCTAACGGCACTGTCGCCCTTCTTGGTCCGAGGATAAGCGGCTGCTTCCTCGGCCTCATCGGCTTGCTGGAGATCTCCTTGCACTATAACAATATAGAGATATGTCAACACACAATTTATATTTATGACAACGTGAGGTACAAGAGAATCGTATTACCATGAAGTTGAGCAATGGAGCAAACTTGGTTTGTGTGCCATCTCTCACAAGCTTGTTGTAACCAAGCGTCCGGAAATTTGTATCGGTGGGCGGGTCCTCAAGTATGGTAGAATCAAAAGCCGGCGCGCATAGCTCCACACGACTGTTCGAAAGAAACCAAGCTAGATAGTTGTCGAAAGCACCTTGGTCATATTGACGGTAATGTGAGAGGGTTTTCGGATGCGCCTTCGCCGCCGCCAACACCTGATGCCACTTAGCAACGTAGTCCTCGTGATGCACGTCCCACTTGAATACCTTCTTCTGCCTTTTGCGCTCCAACCTGCAAATTAAAGTTCAATTGTACCGTCAACCACAACCAAGTTCAATATGAATAGAAGGACTGGGCGAGATAAACAATTATCTCACTCGTGGAGCGCTAAGCCCATGTTCACCCACTCCGGCGGTGTACTATGAAATAGCCCAAATTGGGTCATCACTCGTTGCGGCAAGTGAAACTCGACTGCCCACAAGCATATGAGCGGCGTCTCCATCAACCAAAGATGTTGTTCCACCATGCATATAGGGTTGAGCTCGAATTCACCCGTGACTCCCAACCTATGGCCATGACCATATGGATCCCATACCACCTACAACATAATAGTGGGCTCATTTCACATGGTGCAATATAGACAAAAGAAGAGTTAACAAAAAAAAAGACATCCATTACCTGCTCGGGCGTTAGCGCGTAGAACTCGTTTGTGTACCTCTCGTACTCCTTTTCACCGTCGCCATAGAACGGGGGAATCACGTCCCACTTGTACGCCCAAGTTGGCAGACGGTCCTCGTCGCCGCCATTATCCCAAGGCAGCCAATGCCCGGGGGTCGGCCGACCAACGGAGAAGCGCTCCCACTTCCAAACAGAAAGCAGGAGTAAAGAGCCACCTATCCCGGACTGACCTTCTCCCCGACGGCAGGCATCGTCTAGCTGCAAGTGTAGGGTAAGCATTGTGATAAGTAATGACTTCATGAGATGTTAGATGCACAAACAAACTCAATTTGTTACCTGACGGTACAAGTATGCCAAAGCCGCAGAACCCCAACTCCAGTTTGTGTCCCAACCGCTTAACGCCTTGAGCCACATCCACAGACACGTCGTTCCTCTACCATCCGCAAACAACGCCCGTGAGATCACGTACCACACGTACGCACGGGCGTACATCTGAACCACAATGTCATCCGCATCGGCAGGCGGTGGTCTACCAAAGGTTGCACGGACCCAATGAAAGGACGCTCCAGAAGGCATTCTATTCTTTTTCGGTTCTGGATGCGGTTCAGGAGACCTCCCAATAAGACCTTCCATATTTGCTCTCCAACCATCTGAACTTGTGCTAAAACACAAGGGCCTTCCATCGATAGGGAGCCCTAGGATCATCGCCGTGTCCTGGAGAGTGACGGTCATTTCACCCGTGCGGAGGTGAAAAGTGTGCGTCTCCGGCCTCCATCGATCAACGAGAGCGGTGATAGCATAAGGGTTCAAGTTCACCGTTGACCGGGTGACAAGGTGGATGAAGGGCAGTAGACGCAGCCTGCGGATGTACGGGGTATACCTCTCGTCGTATTGCATCTTATCGGGGTCTGATACCTCATGAGAGCGAAGACGAAGAGGTTTAAAAACCTACAAAAATTAAACACAAGTTAAATACATATAATCCATCTCAAGAATATTTTACAAGTTATGTCACAAAAAAGTAGTACCTTACTCCCTTCCGCAATGAATCGTGCACGATGCACTCGGTCATATGCCTCATTAAGTAATTCCATCCTACGCATTTACATATAAAGATACACAAGTAAGATGTAGCCCATATTTGTAGAAATCCAAAATTTAGCATGTGAGCAACTACATAAATCGGAGGAGTATTGAACTATACAATCGGAGGAGCATTGAACTATACATTTGCTAAAAGAAACTATAATAGATAGCTACCCTTCAAAATAGGTGTAGTATTCATCTACAAATTGGAGGAGTATTCCACAAATCTATTCTAAATAAATCTAAAAAATAGCACAACGACCTACACGTATTGGCAAATGATTTCACCCCAACAAAACTTGAAAGATTTCATCTAGACTAGCCCTAATTCCGAATCACGCATGAACTAGGGTTTCACCTACCATAGCAAATATACAGCAAATCTGACAACTCCTATGGATGAAATTGAGAGGAGAGGAGGAGAATACCCGGGGGAAGGAGATGGAGACGATCTCCTCCAAGAGCTGCTTCAAATCCGGCCGGATTTGGTGGGGATTTAGGAGGGAGGAGAGAGAGAGGCAGCAGCCGCCATGGAGGACAGAGCGCACGGGATGGAGAGGAAGAACCGTTCGGGCGCGTGCGCTGCGCCTTAAGTCGCGGAGGGTAGCGCCAGGGCGTGTGGCGCTACCCTCTGAAGGGCAACGCCGCGGGCCTCGGCGTTGCTCGTCCACCTCGCGGGGCCCCCCGTGCCACGTTGTCACGAGGGTAGCGCCGAAGCCCGTGGCGCTACCGCAGAGAGGGTAGCGTTGTTGGGCGCTACCAAAAAGGGTCAGATTTTGAAATAGTTTTGAAAAGGGGTTAGTTTTGGTTAAAGTTTGACCAAAGGGTTATTTTTGTGAAATTTCACTCTACCACACATGTCCCATGTCATATGAGTACTCACCCTCCATGCTGCTGTCTGCGCCTCGTCCTGCTCCGCAGCTCCCCTGTCATCTTCTACACGTACCAAGGTGATCTTTTTTTTAAGCAAAAGCACAACCCATGAAAAGCATCTTAGGCATCTCCACTCGGGGTGTCAAAACGGTGCTCAAAAGATTTTGGGTAGTGTCTGATAGATTTTCGCTCCCATTCGCGGAGCGCAATTTTGTCTTCTGTCTGGCGGCCCAATTTTTTGTCTGGCACGCTCAGTCCATGCCCTCCGTTTGACACAAACCGTCGATGGGCAGCGTCGAACGTAAAGAAGCGCGACGCCACGTCGACCTTCGACGTGCGGGTCACACCTGCCTGTCATTGGGACGGTAGGCTCAACAAAACCCTGTCTTCTCTCCAAAATTTATTTTCTCCTACCACGCCCACCCCAGCTAACATCTCCCGCCTCAATCCTGGCGCCGCCGCGCGGAGAATACGCTCGGTGTTCGAAAGTCACGCAACACAAACCCACCAAAGGAGAAGCCGGAGGGGATGTCAGATACATAGTGATAGCTGAAAGTACTCCGTCGACGATTAAAGACTCGGGGCCGTAGTGGGCGGTGCACCACGCTGAAGAAAAGGGAGTTTACTACAGTAAGAAAAATCCAACGGGCACCTCCGTAATTATAGCTCCGAGAAAGCTACTACCTCCGGTGAGAAATAGTTGTCGTGGAAACATACTAGGCTAGTACTTTCTCCATTCTAAATTAGATGACTCTGTTTTATCAAAAAATAGATGTATAAAATCATCTAATAAGAAACAGAGGGAGTACAAATTTCTAAGCAGGTCATGTGAGGGAGTAGCTACATTCCAATCGGGGCCTAGGACAAAGTGAAATCTGCCTGTATTAATCGCCCGGAGGCGTACGTCGACGCAGTCCATCTGCATGGCTCAACACCGCGCGATCCCCGCATGCTGATGTCATCCCACATTATTGCTAAATTCGAAATTTTGAAAAGTTTTGTAGGCATAACCGTTTATCCGATTTAGAATCCGTTTTCACCACAGAGCTAGTCGCGACGAGATCTTCGAAACTAGATCCCATATTGACATGTTCCGAGAACTTTCTTTCGGGCTCAAAAGTTACTACATCTGTAACACATAAGTTACCTAGGTTGTAGTATATAACTTACCGACCATATTAACGATTATTTTTGCGTTAAAATTGAACCATTTTTTTATTGTTTTTTTTTTATATTTTCAAAGTTACTACACCTAGTTATTCATAAATGAATATCACGTTAGGATGGTAAATGTATCATGCATAAGTTGATAACTATACATAAAAACACCTTTTCAACTTAATAAGTATTAGAATGATAACTCTCGATTTTATAATGATAATTACACCATAAAAAAACTTTATTGGTAATAATTACCCATATAGTACTGATAAAATTACCAACCTAGTACTGATAACGTTCTAGAATTAGTTTGTAACTTCAAAGCACGGAAAAATCAAAAATAACAAAAAATAAATAGAAGTTAGCATCAAATCAAAAATTAATCATTACTTGGATGTGTAACTTACATACTACATCTGATAATTTACGTGTCAATGGGTTGATAACTTTTGGATTCATAAATATATGTCGGAACATATCTATATGGAATCTAGTTTCAAACATGTCGATGCGACTAGTCCAACAGTGAAAACAAATCATAAATCAGATAAACGATTTGAGTTACAAAACATTTTTAATTGATTTTATTTTCAACCAAAAACTAATAGCTAATATGGTGGGTAACTTACATATACAAGATTGGGTAACTTATATGTTACGTGGGTGGTAACTTCTGGGAAGAAAAAAAAGTTGTCGAAACATATCGACATGGGATCTAATTTTGAAGATCTCGTCACGACTAGTCTAACGGTGAAAACGAATTCTCAATCGAGTAAACGGTTTGAACTATGAAACTTTTTGAATTTTTTTATTAACCGTTACGAGGTAAACGCGCTGGCGTATGGGCGGGTTCGATTTTTTTTTAGTCGCGTGGACGTACGCCTCGTAGCACGTGCGTGAATGAATAGCACAGTCTTAATCGCCCGGGCGGTACAGAACAAACCCGAGATTCCACGGCCTTGGGCCATGGTTAAACCCGCCGTCAGGAGTTTCGACGGCCTTGGGCTTTGGCCATGGTCATACTGGATCCCAGCCCATCTGTTTATTCCCTTCCCTTTGTCCTTCGGCAACAAGCAGGCGAGATACTGTCTCAGAAGAAGAAGAAAAAAAAGGCAAGCGACAGATGGGGACAGGAGGAGGCGTCGGAGATGCTGATGGAGGCGACGAGGCGAGTGGAAAGGAGGAGGCGCTCGCGTCCAGTAGGCTCCTCGACCCGGAATTCAAGCCCTCCAAGCTATCCCAAGATCGGCTCGACAAGTTTAAGGTCTTCTTCTTTACTTGGATTTCCGAATGTTTAGTACTGTAGTACTACGAATCTTCTGCTGTTCTTCATCCACTCGCCCAGGGAGGTGGGGGTTGGGGCGGAATGGTCCTTCCTTTTTCTAGTCATTCTAGTTTTTCCAGTTACATACAAATACCACTTCAAGCTAGTGTATTATTATAATTATGGAAAAACACATTAGGGCAGGACAAAATTGGTCCCTCCCTCAATAACTGGTGATGCTCATGCTGTAGGCTTTAAAATGTTGTCTATGTTCTATAGAATGACGACGGCATCTTAGTCTAGGAATCAGGATGGAACCGTTGGATTTCTGTGTCGGATTAATTTGTCTTTGTTTTTAAAAAAAAATGGTCAGATGAAGTCTGCACTTTGCCAATTAGGCATAAGTTCAGCTTCTGAATTTTTTTTTTTTTGACTGAAAGCTTCTGAATTCTGATAGCTGGAGTGTTGGACACTAGACATCCTATCTACGTTTCACCAGATATGAGTATGACCGGGTTCTACTATGCTCAGTATTCCCTATTAGAACAGAACAACATCCAAAATCACAGTTCTTTTCCTATTGCCTAGATACTGCTAACAGTGCAGTTTTTTGTGCAAAGAAAATGCTGCAGGTAAGAGGTGCAAAAGTACTCAAAAGATTTTAGAGGAAAAAAGTACTCAGAAGTTTCTAGTAAAAATATGTAGGTAATTAAATTTGGTTCTTATAGTTGCTTTGTGGAGATACTCCTACATAAAGGGATGGTATAATGCCCCAGTTAGCAAACTTGCATACTGTCCTTGCACATTTGTGAATGTACTCAATGAAAAAGAGGTGTCAAACTAAGAGCAAAAGAATAATAGTAATCTTAAGACCCACATGTGCACGTACAAAGTTATTTACTGGAAACCTATTTTTTGGGTTCGAGTATAGAAAATCAGTCCTTGTATGATCATGTTAGTGCTACCATGTCTGCATTCTGTCAGTTAAACTGGATGCGATATTTTGTATGAGCTTATTTTTTCTCATAAGTAGATCAGTACACGCTGGTATCAATCTTCACTAAGTGAAATTCAAGTTGTAATGAATTTCTCAGTCTCAAGAATCTCAACCCTGAATTAATGGACAAATTTTCAGAAATTTGTTTGAGTGTTTCATTGAGACATCTGGACATGATGCTCTTACTTTATTTGGAAGTTACAAACTCAAGTGTTCTTTTGTTCCAAGAAACACAAAGTCTATTGTTTGATATTTAATGTTGTGTTCTTTTGTTCCAAGAAACACCAAATCCATTGTTTGATATTTAATGTTGCAGGAATTACACAAGAAACGGTTACAAATAAGCGAAAAAGTAAAATGCAAAGGAAAATCTAGAGGTACCTCTGTCTCTCTCTCTCTCATGTGTGTGAGATGACCCGGAATGTTCTAAGCTATTAGTTCTTGAAATTTGAAATTTGTAGGAAGCACCAGCAGGAATACTAAAGTATCCATTGATTCTAAATTCAGTTCTAAGGATAAATCCATTGATACAACTGCAATAGATGTACATCATACGCCATCAACTGCAGGTACCCAAGAGGTATGTCTCGTTATACTTCAGATTTTTTGGCTAATATCTTCTTTTCATCTAAATTGATGAACAGTATTGATTTTGCTTTGAACCTTTAATCATAGGACAGCAAATAGGTAACCGAAAACCGCTATCTGTAGAAATCAATATTTTTTGCTACAGAGTGTTGGTTTTGTAATCGAAGTAAAGGCTTCCAGTTGAGCTTTAGGTATTGAAATTTGCTCATGCAAGGAAACAATTGCTTTACATCGATTTTGATAGTTGTTGTAACAAAAAGAAAATAGTATGTACCATGAGCGGGGGATAAAGTGTTCCTACCAAGAAGAAAACTTGATTTTAAATTATATTAGAATCTTAGTTCTCTGCTTCAGTTCGGTTTCAGATAAAGTATCTGGTCGCATCAAAGGATATTAAGTATGTATTTCTTACATAGTGTTTACCAAATAGATGGATAATGCAATATTATAGAATATATTTTGTTGCCTACAGTTGCCCAATGTTTTGTTCTGTCAGATGTACGTCTTGATAGAATCAAATGGTGACAAGTTCCTTTGTTCACATTGGTTCCTTGTTGAGTTGACTTTCTTACTCTTAGGTGGTAATACTAGCTAGATTTATATTTGTAAGGCATTTATTAGACTTCATATTTCGAGATAATTTTATCTTATTTTGATGTTATCTGGACCATTAGTTACTTAGTTGAGTCTGCATATATGATTTCATATATACCTTCGTGATTTTATTTCCCAAATATTTGCAGAATCATGCAACATCCCTGCCCTTGAGGAACAAAAGGAAGTTACATTGGGGGTACTATTTATTGTTGTATACTTGTATTGTATCCTACTATGTACCATTGTCTGTTTTCAATTCCATCGTAGTCTTATGTCACTTTCTACTTAGTTATGTAGTATCCGAGTAGCTCAAGTTTGTTTCCTCATCGGAGAACTTTGTTAACATAGAGTTTGTCGAAACTTCTCCTTCCGTTGTTCAAAAAGTTCATTTACGTTGAACAGCTCCCTGTCTGACAAAGAAAAACTTTGAATTGTGAACTTCTGTATGTGGAGTTGTGGACAAAATGGGGTAGGTATGATACACACTGCAATTTAGTAATAGGATAATTCTAGCTTATTTTGAGATTCTATAACCAACTTTACCCAATAGACATGAAATAAACTCTTATCAGAAAACAATGGAAATCTGGTACGAAGGATGAGATGTCTTTTTAAGCAGAATTACTAATAGTTCTGTTGGAAGTTTGGTGGGCCAGAATGGTGTGACATTATTGTATGTGACCACGGTGCACAAACTCTAATGTGCCAGTTTTGTCTCCTGTTTTTTGTGAAAATAATGATCGACACTCTCTTATCAGTTGTATCTCATATTTTCAGGCTTGATGTTAAAGAACGGTGGGAGAGAAAAGCAAACATGTGAGTTTCTGAAGATCAATCTGTTCTCAGTGCAAAGCTCCCCTCCATGTAAAGTGAAGAAAAAAACGACCCGGTATACCTTCTAAATGACCTAGTTGGATAGATCCATATTTCTATTAGCAGGCAGAATAGTTAAGAACAAATATCAAGAACTGGGCAGCAATCTTCCTGATACCAGGTTTCTGTGTGATGTCTTATGCAGATTTTGTGTCTAAACATTTCTATGTTCCTTTTGCTATAAGTACCTGCCCAGGGTGTAGAACAGCTTGCCGCTATCTGGACAAGACAGGAAGGGTATCGCATATCCTGTCTCAGATGTTGTCTCACGAATATGACATGCTAGCTGATGCGTTAGTTACTTAGGTCAACAGAATCGTACAGTAATTTTTTTCTTCTCGGTGGTGGTTTATCATCTCCCTAAACCCATGTACATCACTTGCGTGTGCTTCGTTTGGGTTGGTGGTTTGTGGATTCTGATGGCTGCATATGCAAACTTGCACACAAACTCGTTCTTGAAGAGGAAGCGGTTAATGTCAGATGTGTTCACTTGATGACATCAGAAACTGAAATTCGTCGTGCATAATAAATGGGTGCATTTCTCACGTGACTTGCTCAGAAAGGATGTGCAGAAAATATTACTATACTTTTTTACAATAAGGATGTGACTGAAATCTGATGTGGGTTGAATCGGAACAAAAGAATGGCGTGAAGTCAAAAGGTTCCACCAAAGTGCAAATGCTGTGGGCTCTCCGCCGCTGATGTTGGACTGTTGGTGTAGTCGTTGCAAATTCTCACTTGAACTAGCCTAAACTAACAGGAGAAGAGAAGTCCAATATTGAAATTTCCTAGGGAGAAGGTTGAAACCACGTGGCATATACGTGGTAAGCAATCCAAACGGAATGGAAAAAGAAGTAGAAAAACAACATAGAAAAGGTTTATAATATAAAGAAATACCATTTGTGCAGTCTTGTGAGACTGAGATGAGATGAACTAGATAGATAGAGTAGCTTCCGTCAACACCCCAAAAAAACTTGATAGCTAGGAGAGATGACAAGTAACCCAGTTTATAGTGGAGTAGTTCCGGTGGTTTTCGCAATCTTATCATGCGAGATGCCATCAATGTAGGCGGATGAACTCACCGTCGTGATGGACTCTGTGCACTGACCTGGCTATGTGACTGGGAGGAGAGGACTGATGAGTTGTGCGTTCACCTCTGAATGAAACTGACTACAGATCGACTCGATAAAATCAATCGTGGTGTTGCCTGTTTAGTTGTCTCAAGAAATCAGCCGGTGAGTGCGAATGTTGTGATTTCCAGCTTGTCCACCTCCCGTATGCATGCATATCTTCTGAATCCAAAGTTGTTCAATTCGACCTCGATCGATGACACCATGCGTGACTCACTGACCCTGTAGATGGCGATATCATCATGTCCCACGGACCTGAAGCTTCAGCTGTTGCGCAGGGATCAGTAGCATCCGCATGTGCTGCGTGCTGCTGCATTTCCCTCTATGTATCTGCGAGTTTCAGTGCAACAAGATTCAGAGAACACAGATCGAGCAACGTAGCAGTCTCAGTAATGGGGAAAGCAACCTGCTGCCAGCCATTTCCCGTGCAACCATAAAACAGGATGGTTATAGACTGGCTTCCGAGCGACCTGGGTTCGAGTCTCGACCCAGCCGTTGCTTGCAGCTCCTTTTTTTCTATAAAAGTAAGGCCTGAGTGCTAGTGTCCTTGGGTCTCGTTTTTTTATAAAACGGGATGATTCTTCTCATGCCTGAGCATGGCGATTAAGTCAACTGGTCACCAGGTCTAATAAGTAATAAGCGGCTGTGCTTAATCTCGTTCATGTGGAGCAGAGTCCACCTAAACTCGTGGCTCTAATTCAATCAACATGAAATGTATATTCCATGTATGTCTATAGCTTGATTTGTCCCCATTAGTAGTTCAAATAGTGTATCTACTAGCGATTCACCCTCCGTAGTTACCATTGTCTCTTGGTCTTTAGGTCATATACAACGCGGGCTCTACCATCAGACCTGGATAAGGTCGCTTTCCTGGTCGAAGTGTGATGGTCGCATGAATTTTAGTGTTGGACCCAAGTGTCTGACTTCATTACAAGTATTTGTTGTAGCTAAACGCATTACTCCCTTCCGTTGCCTAGCTAAATAGCCAGGGATGATTAAGAATCTTCACTAACCAGAAAAACAAAGAGTGAACAGAAAATTAAAAACACAATGTAATGGAGTTTTTATCGACTCAAACGGCGATGCGAACTAAAAGAGTTCACACAAGACCTCTACATAGTTTACATGCACATTAAACATACAAGAAAATAAAAAAGGAAATAGTGTTTAAGTTTGTGACAAAAAGAAAAGAGTTGAAGACCATAGTTTTTCTTGTATTTGTTTAATTTTAACAAATAACACACATTTCATTTGTCAAATTGACGCTCAAAACTGATGCATGAAAACAAGTATGAACCTAAATAGAGACGGAGGGAGGGAGCACCTCGAGGGGAGGAGATTAAAGTCAGCGCACGGCAAAAACTCAAATGTATCACTAGAGTATATATTAACTCGGAAACAAAAATAAATACTAGGAGACTTTTTGGACCACATGATTTTCAAATCGTAGAAGCATAAAAAGAAAGGATTGCGATGACATGCACTTCAATGGATACACGATTTCGTAACATGGTAATTTTAACGTCTTTGGATGGTGTACAAGAAATAAACATAGCACATGAATGAGGAGAGGGTAGAGAAATATATAGAGTGTGAGTGCATTGGACATTTTAAAGGGAAACAAATGAAGTTTGAGTTCATGTTGGCATTTTCTATGGAAGTAAATACACTGGAATGCGTTTATGAAAAAATGGATGGGGTTTATCCTATAACCCAAAGGAATTCCATATATAGCGAAAATACTAGTTGAATCGGCGCGGCGGCACGCCGTGCCCCTTGTGAGAAATTTTATGTATGGTATGTATTTTTTGTATAGTGTCATTCTTCTATCAAGGTTTATGTGCACATCTGAATAAATAACGTTGTTGAGAACAATAAACAATATTCATATAGCAAGTAGTTATTTTAATTATACATGCATACGTTCGGAAAGGAGTATCCGTCAAGTTGCTACTCGGCAGCTGGTTTAATTATACATGTATAAGCAAGGAAAAATAAGATAAAAGAAGTGTTCTAGTGGCTCGTTACATAATAAGAAAATAATAACAACAAAAGACACATCTTAGCGTTTTTTTTCCAGGAAATGCTTCACTATCTGCTGGTTTGCTAGTTGTAACTTCATATGTCATCCTTAGCTGTTGATCGATGAACCTACAGACATCTTGTGTGCAATAAATAATGAGCACAAATTTTTTCCTGATCAAGCTAAGTCTGGTCACCGGTCTGAAATACAGCTTTAGCTGGTCCTTTACCCACCAGCGTTTGACCTGTAAGCAGAAAAAATAGTGGAGCGTTAATGCTGTTCGTCGGACAGTGGCTATTCTTGGTTATGAAAAAAAATATGCAACCAGAGTCAGCGACAAAATAAAAGACAGGAAAAACTATAGTACTGATCTGATCAGTGAGAGGAAGACTAACTACATTGTAGTGCAAATCTATTTAGATATTGCACCTTGCTCCTGACAAAGATCAACTCTTCCACATGGGGCATTTTTTCATGGAGTTACTTCAACTACATAAAGACGGTATTGTGAAAACATAAGATTATAGCAACCTAGAAGCCAAGAGTGTAGCTACATCATACAATATTTAACCTAGAGACAAATGGGACAGGGAAAATTTAATGAAAAAAAAAACAGAAATGAAATTGCACACATTGATAGGGATGATGTGGATATTCAATCTCAATAGAGAAGCAGAGAACTCCCACTTAATTTCCAACTTATCTTTCACTCGAATCAGACCAAGATAGTAAAGCATTGGCACGTAAGTTCTAAATTTTAAGACCATAAGGTGAAAACATTCCTATAATAAAAAATTGGAGTAACAGTGCTGAATTATGATGAAATACACGAAAAGAAAAATGAGCCAAAGTGTAGTAAAGGCAATGAGATATGTAGAATCTCATAAAAGATGGCACCTGAACTGACAACATGGAGGGGAGCAAAGACAGTAACCCATACATCAAATAGCAAATGCAATTTTAAGACCATATATATTTCAGAATAGCCCAACAATTAGTACGAAATCATGATTAACCTAATAAAAATGCTACATGTCCAGAAAATGAGAAAACTATTCCCTTTCCTCAAAATTCATCTACATGGTATAACATATGCCTCAAAGATGACATTGCCTAGCATCCTTAATATTTGAACAAATATCTGTAAATTCAGTAATGACAATTAAGCTTGCTGTAATTGGCAAGAGGAGGCGTCACATAATGCATCTTCTGAGAGGCACCAAAACAACATGTATATGTTCCCGAACAAATAAAGTGTGTTGCAATAAAAATCCCCAAAACAGCACCAGAGCAATAAGGGATTGAAACAAAACCTTAATAATCAAGTCTTTGTCAAACTCTCACACAAGAAATGAATGCATGTTCAATTGAAGCAACCAAAACTCATGTATGTAAAGTGGTTTATGATCCATAGTTGAAAAATGAAGAGGGGGGTATAAACTTTCTCAGAAAAGAAGCTAGTTGCATACATTAGAAAGTTGATCTCTGGCACACATGTTGAAGAAAAGCTGCACGACCACCATGGGCTTTCAGCCTTCTATGATTCTATCATATTGTCCTACATAGGAAAATGATAGACACGTGTATAAATCTGAAAGTTACTTGGACAGATCATATTCTTCTTGACTGAAATAATAATCATACTACTATATTCCAAGCAATAATAAATAAATTGAGCCAAAGTGTAATGAAGACAATGAGATAGGCAGAAACTCAGAAAAGATGGCACCTAGACCGACAAATTGCGTTATCGGGTTGTTTCCGTGTTTAATCTGGATAATTGAATTTGGCGCAGCGGCTACAACCTGAAATATAATGCAAAAAGTCGGATAAGACTTAGGTAAACTTGTGCAGGGGATGAATTAATAAAACTGAAAGGGTGTCTACATGTACCTCTAGACGCCATAATTATTTCCAGATGAGAAGAAGGTGAATAGACGACGGTCTTGTCCATGCCGCATTTGTACTCGGCTGCTACGAAGGGTGTGGCGAGAGGGGTAACGAACGTCTGCCAAGGAAAAAGTTAAAAACGGTTGTATATATCACTGTAAAAATTATTCGTATATCACAACAACACGATGAACCATGCAAGTAATGAATCACCAACCAAATACATCATAATCAAATTTTTGTACTGAAAAAGAAACCCTCCTCCATGTAAGTGTACAACTCTAGCTTGATTTATGTTGCTGCTACTGCATTTTATTAAGCTTAAAAAAGAATTAAGCTTAATAGATCTTGAGACTTCAAAGGTGACCCATCCCTTCAAAGTGTAATTTAATGATCAGGGACTAAGAATTAAAAGAACCTCGTTCATTTAATCAATTGGAGTGGAAGGAAGATGAACACAAATACTAATTGACTGTAACTAATGATTCGAGAAGTTCAACCAGGAAGTTTATACTCCAAAGAACATGCTTGCACTTCTTTTTACCTGCTGCTCTGCAAGGCAATGACATATGTTTTCCTGAAATTGAAGTAAAGAAGAATTATTTATGTTAGACTGAACTAATTGTCAGGAGAGTACGCGGCTATAAGAAAATCAACTAAATAGAGAACAACCCTACGTGCAATGAAACATAAGAAGTCACAGAGAAAAAAAAACAAAGAAAGATTACCTCGGCCAGATGTGCAAAAGACGATTAATATGTTAAGAGTGCGGTGAATAACAATGCACGGAGATAGAAAATTAGCCATGGTCAGTAATAAAACAAATAAAGAACTGAAAATAACATTAACATAAAGCCTCTTATGTGCTTACCGTACGTCTGTTGTATAAATTTGTAAAGCCTTTTATGCCCTGCTCGGAAGACTTAAAGATTGACCCTAGATTGGACCATCTTCGACTTTTTCTTATCCATAATTTTTAGTAGCTGGCTTTTTTGCCGTGGTGATAGTACAACAAACATATAATCAAGTTTAACGTACTCCCCACAGTGGATCAACTTCATCGAGCAGTCACTACTTTAGAATAAATTGACAGTAAAGAGATATTGTTGGCTACCTTAATGATACGCCCAGGAACGCTGGATCGGCCTGCTCTACAACACAACAACGCTAGATCAATTAATATGCCCCGATGATAAAAAGCTCGGTTGGCAACCTCCAGCAAAGCTCCTCATGGCAGCGTCCACTGCAAATAACCTGCCTGAACCGAAAAGAAAAACCAAAATAAGGGAAGAAATGAGCGTCACGAAAGGCACACCGTAGCCAAATCGAGAGTTACTATGTGACCAATGTTGGCGTCATAGTGGGCAAACCTGAGAGAAGCAGCTCCCACTCTCGTTGTGGCTGCCTCAGATGCAGCGGGCGACGGCCTTGCCGTGGACGGGGCCTTCTATTGCCCAGGATGAGCATCGACGACCGGGGTCCAGAGTCAAGAACTTGGTGTTGGAGCGTCTCGTGCTGGAGGCAGCCAGCGACAACAGCGAGTTTGGATCCAAGTCCAGGAGGGATTCCTGACCAAATCCGGCAGGGAATAACCGAGCTCTCTGTGCCAGTCCTCTTTCCTTGCCCCCGCATCCACACGGAGCTTCTGGGCGCGGAGGCCGGAACCGGCTCGCTCGACGGCACCAGCGCGTCTTCTTTGCCCAAGGTGGAACCCGCGTCGTCGACCTAGAAGCGGCAACGACGACGACGGCGGAGCCAGAGGGAGCAGAAGCGGAGGACATGGCGGAGGAGGAAGATGGACATGAAGCAGAGGATGCTGAAGAGGCAGAGAAGAAAGACGGCAGGTCAGCGGCGGGGCGGAGGCAGCCGCTTTGAGGAGGATCCCGATGGGGAAAATACGAGAAGATCGAAACACATCACGCGAGAAAGCAAGCGGCGGACGGGATGAGCCGACGACACGTATACGCATACGGGAGGAACCAAGACTCATGAACCACCGAAGCAAACCGGATGGATCACTGTTGGCTACTGTTCATACGAACAGTAACCGGAGCGACGGGAGAGTCTCAAAAACTGCCTCCTTAATATATTAGGGTAATATGAATTATAAATCTCTATTTTTTAATGAAATTCTTATAGTTCCCTATCCGCCGTTGGGCCATCCCATGAATGGGTTTATGAAAAAAATTGATGGGCTTAATCCTATAACCCCAAGGAATTCCATATGTAGGAAAAAATATAGATTATAATTCTCTAACTTTTATGAAATTCTTTTAATTCCCTATCCACCGTTGGGCCATCCCATTCCCATTGGTCGTTGTCTGACTAGGGCTAGCGGTAGTTGGAAGACATGGCAGCAGTTTACAGGATGGGTCGCAATCAGAGATCCCAACGGGTCTACTGGTGGTCTGCCATGCGGGGGCTACGCGCTAGCCCGTGATGGGCTCGTGCCGGGACCGTACGGCCACGCGCCTGCCCTCTTCGCAGCTCCCGTTTCTTGGGCAAAAACAAATGATGCCATGGACAGCCACATGCTGTACACGCAAAATTAAGCGTTGAACATGGTGAGGTGGATTGGTCATTGCCGATCTGGAATGCATCCAGTCAGCTGGCTGTCTAGTTTTTTTAATATGTGGCTGGCTGTCGGGTTTGACTAGCCTAAAAACAAAATAGTGTATCTCCAAGTACAAGACCCCCTAAAATAGTTGTACACACATGTTCTGTAATAAATATAAATTGTACATGTGACATAGTACACGACAAGTTCACATTTTTCATCTTTGTGATTTCAATGATCATGATGGTTTAGACAATTGTACTTAGGGCCTGCTTGGAAAGTCTACGAAATTTTTGCTCTGTGATTTCCCCCCGACGTTTCCATCGAACCAGCCGTATTTTCAAGGGGGAAATACTTGACATTACCGTAGAATTATACAATTGTATGTGGCTGAAATACATGGAACCAGTCGGAGCCTTAGAAAGAAGAAGATTAATATGAGTGTTATGTACATCGTGTGACTTGGCAACCTCTGTGGTCTCACGTGGTAGGGGAATTGTTATTTGATTTGGACATTTTTTTCTGAGCGGCCTAGAATGTGTTTAAATATAGGTGACAATTGTGAAAAGCAAGTTTATTCGACTTCTAGGCAACAATTGACTTTTCTGAATGAGAACTGGCATGCATATAAGGAAATCTCTTTCACCTCTTCCACTAGGATACAAACCTTCTAAAAGGAGAAGCAATGAATACTTTCACGTGCCATTACTATACAGACGAAATCTAAGAAAGAAAAGAACCTAACATATGTTTTCCGACTCCTTCTTGATAGAGGATTGGCGGGCGCGAAACAATTTGGACATTTATGTCTTTACATGCTATTTTAAATATTTTAATTGTTGTGACGATCTAGGTAAACTCGCCTAAAATTATATTAGCAAAAACGTAAATTTGTAATTCATTGTTTTTCAAAGCAACATAAAAATCTAACAAGAAAGACTAGCCTAGCATTACATGGTTAGGGAGGATGGTGATCCAGAGACCAAACAAGGTAGAAGCCACGTGTGTTCCTTGATAAGGAAGCATACCTTTATTCATAGGCCATGGTCCATCAAGATGAAATTTCCGTGTTATTTCGCAAGGAGCATCATAAATGTCATTTTATCAAACAAAAATGCAAGTATGTATAAAACTTGTATATGCTTTTCCCGATTTTTTTTAAATGATAACTATTAATAAATTAAATTGGACAAAATCATTTCATCGTTGTATCATAACCACAAGGACAACATACAAGATTTATATTTTTATGCCGTGAAGCGGCAATACATCTTCTGTATGTCAAGCACGTCGTGCGTCACCATGATATGGACATTCCTTATTAGAGTTCTGCAATGAAATGACCCCTCATATATGCGACAAGAAGACAATTGGCACATGTAGGTATCGTTATCATCTTCCACATGACTTGTCAACTTTGATTAATATTCTTGCTACGTGCGAGTATACTAATTATGATCATATATTAGACGTTTTCTTCCATACAAAATGGTCACATGTGAGCGAGCATGTTTTCATTTTATGGCTTTGTTTATTCTTGGGATGTAATTTCTTTTGTTGCTTTCAAAAACCAAAGCGAGAGTGAAGTATGGCTCTCCATGCATGCGGTCGACAGTTAGCCCGCAGTTTCCTAACTGCAAAATGTCTCCTATTTCAGACATGTCTATTATTTCTGCTTAAATTAATTTCTGATTTGGAATGTACTCCCTCTTTCCTACTTCACTCGTCTAAAACATTCATTTTTTTGTGTCCAAATCAGACTATGTAAAATTTGATCAAGCATGAAGAAGAAGGTAGTGGCAGAAGAAGACGATACTTGGGCAATAATAATAATTAACCTCTTCCGTTAGTTGCTCAATGATTGCAATCACGATGTTTTCTTCCTCTCTAACAAAAAGGTGACAATATATATCTCTTCCGATCTACTCTAGAAGAAAAGAAGCAAGAAGATAGGATCACATATATGAGTGGCAGGTAGAAAGAGAAGTAAATGTTATCCGTGTAACCATGCATATATGGTTTGAGGGCGATCACTTCCGTTTGAACCGAGACTAGCATTTTGCCTCCCACCACCCTGCATATGTCCGACACCGCGCCAGGATCAGATCGATCCGGAGGTACACTCAGATACTACTAGTTTCTGTCGTCCATGGTGCTAAATGTGCGTGCGGATCATCAATCATCTGGACGAAGAAGATGTGCACTTCATCGTTGTTCCTCACGTAAACTACCTGTATGCAGGCTGCTTTACACAAACATTCAAACATTCCTCCCTCTACTTGGCTATTTTTCCTTCGTTACACATTTAAATTTGTACTAAATCAATGATAACTAATATGAAACAGAGGGAATGGTAGCAGCAGAGATATATGCGTGCCAAGAAAGAAATGCTGCTCCATATGTCGCTTGTTTCTCCGAAGAGGCAACTGTGGCTTGCTAATTAAACGCATCATGCAGTGTCAACTGTCAAACACCATACACCAAAATCAGCCTGCTTTCTCAGGTTCACCAATCACCAGTTCACCACAGGCATGCAAACGCGTTGCTCTGTATCGAAAGCGGCAAGGCTTTGGCACGTCGAGTGTTCTTGAAGCCAATAAACTAGTGTAGTCCACTACCGCGGAAACTCGGGCTAGATTTGGATTTGGGGCGGCCGCAGCAACCACTCATGATCTCCATCACGCAGCCTCTCCCCGCAATCCGCTGAGTGACGAGAAACGCCTCACTCTCGATCGACATGGACGCACACGCCACCAACCTTGCACCTCTCGTCACATTCAAGGTGTCCAAAGGTAGAAGAAGCAACCGCAAGCATTCCATTGACGCTCAAGAACAAGAAGCAACCACTGCTCTGATCGTGCTTTTTATCTATCCTCAGCTCTAGCTTTTCCTTCTTGGCAGCTCCACACATATATCGTGCCCTTGCCTTTTGCCCAAGTGTCCGTGCCAAAAATGACCGGTGAAGTTGACGATAAGGCTCTTCTCCAAGAGGGGGAGGTTGGCGATAAGATTAACTAGAGTTGGACTGATAGGGACCGTACTGATAAATTAGTTAGGTTGCCTTTGTGTTCACGGATTTAGCGTACGAATTGAGCATTCACCCGCCCCCCTGCTCATATGTACTCCAATAAGCTATTTTTTCACCCCTCCCGTTTTTTTGTTCGGTCTGAATGTTTGATTGATGTTCCTACTTCCTAATCATAATAGTACAATCGCATGGGAGGAAATGCGATAGCTGAATCGAGCACATATTAGCAATTGTCCCCTTTTTTAAAGTTTGCCACATTTTTCTTTGAAGCAAGGCGAAAGATTGTCTTTTACATTGATAAGCTAGAAACTTCTGAAATCGGACGAACAAAGGAAAGATAAAAAGGCCATGATCCTGTAATTTTCCGAAACCTTTTTCACACCTGCCAGCATCCATTTCTTGGCTTCATTCTTATTTTTGGAAGACTAACGCCGACATAAAATATTTGTTAGTCAACACCCTTACATTCCGGACCTTCCAAATTCAAGCGACTAGGATGACGACCGATTTGATACCCATACGGGATTTGCATGGAGCATTTGTGATGTCATGCTAGTATTGCATAACAATTTGTCAGCCGGATACATGGTTCTGCAATATAGGGATGGGTGGCAGCCAGGAGGCTAGTGCGTCCAAATGCACTTAGAATAACAACACCCGAAAAGAATATGCCTCACTGCTTTGGGGTGACATTTGCAGGTAGACATGTACGACCATCTCTGGATTGCCAGTCGATCATATGTACACAGCCTATTTTGGATCACAAGTCAGCGTAAAGACGTGATATTTAGGAGGGGCACAAGTCTTCATGGCAATTATCTTGAAGGAGTAGGTGAAAGATGGAAAAAGTTCGACTAAGGGGGTATGAGTGAATACGGCCACATCTTTTAATATTTTATCTCAACAATTTAAATGATTAACGATAATATATGCTCTCTAAATATGCAACTAGCGATATCCACTTACATGGTAAGATACAAATAGGTTCACAAGATAAACCAGTTAATAAGTTAGTACCAACTAGGTAAGAAGTTTGAGATATAACCACACTCCACACACACAATAGAGACGAACATTTCCTTCGAAGTTCACACCTTTTTGTACTAGTCTCAATAGCCACAATGGCTCACCGTATTCTCTCTAGTCTCGAATCCACTAAGTGATGCATTTGAAGGCGGCAACTGCATCTTTACAAACTTGTTTGGAAGGTCTTGACGACATAATTGTAGGCTGCGTTAATAAAAATCTCTACAATAATTAACGAGTTTTGAGAAGTTTTTGTTATTTTCATTTCCTCGTTTTCCAGAGCTTGCTAAATTAGCTCAGCATTAGCAAGCTATTTGTGAAGCAAATTGCGTTCTTGTTCTCGAGCAACATAAATTATTCACATAGAAAATCGTGTCCATGTACTTGAGCAACATAAATTATTCTGACATAAAAAAATGTACAAGTCTAGTTCATCATAGTACTTAATTAATCCAGTAAGCCACAACATGTGTTTTCCCTGAGCCAAAGGGCAATCCATGACAATAGTACCTTTCAAGCGACTCCATTCAATT
The DNA here is from genome assembly GCA_026929855.1 of Poa annua. Lineage (NCBI taxonomy): Eukaryota > Viridiplantae > Streptophyta > Magnoliopsida > Poales > Poaceae > Poa > Poa annua. Next base: position 93,642,150 of record CM049428.1, on the reverse strand, counting down.
TGTGCCGTTCTGCTGGTTCTTTCCTGCTTAAATCTCTATAAATTAGTTCGAAGTTTAGTTTGCATGTTTTGTTAGCTTAGATTAGAAGACCTAACTAGACACAAACATATTCAAAACATTCAACCACAACAAACGACATCGTCTCCTCAACCTAGTCTTCTCCTCGGCAGAAAAAATACATAGTAGAGGACAAGAAGAGGGAAAATATTTCAGCCCGGCGAGGCGACGAAAGAGACCCTGAAAAAGCCAAGGCGACGCCAAATCCATTCCTCTTCCCTCTCCTCTCCACAGGCTGAGACGACGCCAGCCGAAGCGAGCACGAACCCCCCTAGCCTAGGCGCGCGCGCGCAGAGTGCCGTGCCGGAGTCGTCGGCCTCTCTCGTCCTAGTATGGCGACGCCCACGCCCATGGCGGGCGAGGGGACGCTCGCCGCGGTGATGCCGCGCTCGCCGCCCCCGCCGGCGACGGCGGCCGCGGGGTCGGCGGCCGCGGGGTCGGCGGCCGAGGCGCCCATGCTCATATTCCTCTACTTCCACAAGGCGATCCGCGCCGAGCTCGAGGGGCTGCACGCCGCCGCCGTGCGCCTCGCCACGGACCGCGCCGGCGACGTGGACGCGCTGGCCCACCGCTGCCGCTCCTTCGTCAACATCTACAAGCACCACTGCGACGCCGAGGACGCGGTACGGCTACTCTGCAGAGCTCCGTTCTATTCGAGCCATTTCCTTTTTGTTTTCCTCTATATTTTCTTCCTCTTCGTCTTCTTCTTCGTTTAGTTGTTGCTGCGGATTTGGGCATGGGGATGCCCGGGTACGTACGAATTTCGTTGGGTTTAGGGTTGCGGAATTGCCCCCTTGGGGTTGGACCAACTGGGCGGGATTGGAATTGAATCGTTCCAACACTGTTAGGATCTGAATCCGGTGGACTCCATACCATGCTGTTGAATCTTCTTCTTATGGGCTAGCTTTATGTGCAACAGTAGACAGTATAAGGTTGTTTCGCTGAATCAGCCATGCTTACATGAACGATTAGCCTGCACTTTTTGTCCTTCTGGAGTCTGACGTTGACATAAGGAGATGATGCCCAAATTGTATAAGCCGTGAAACAAAAGCCTCTCTGCAATTGAAACCATAATGGTTAATTTGATATTGACATCATCACGTGAGTCCTCTGTCTTTCTTCTATGGTGATGTTTTGTGACCTTGATTGGAGCACACAGCACCTTCACGTGAATCACATATTGTATTGAGTCGCATAGAGTTGTGCTGTCTTAGTGTTCAACCTGTTTGTCAGGGGCTAATGGAGGCTAGAAACTTAGTGAAAATATTATCTAAATCTTATTACTCTGCAGAATGAGAACGAACTTTTACCAATATAGAGGTTCTGTGTTGAAGCACAAAATCGTTAGCACTGTTGTAAACTTGTTTTATTTGCTTGACTATTTTCTTCATTGGAGAACCGTGCTAGTTCCAAGCCGTCTTGACAATCTATCTTTCTATGGTTTCATGTTGATCCTTTGCTATGTACAAATAACAATATGAGTTCTTCAACATGTACTTTATGTTAAAAATGCGCTCATAAATTCTGTTTTGGCATTTACAGGTTATCTTTCCAGCACTTGATATTCGAGTCAAGAACGTCGCAGGAACCTATTCTCTAGAGCATAAAGGGGAAAATGATCTCTTCAGCCAGCTGCTCGCTTTATTACAACTCAATATACAAAATGATGATGCCCTTCGGAGGGAACTTGCATCCTGTACAGGAGCCATACAAACGTGCCTCACCCAGCATATGTCCAAGGAAGAAGAGCAGGTTGGCACCAATTACCATCTTCCCCTTTTAAATGGCCTCTTACCATAATAATCAGTCCATATTCTACTAGATATAAGCAAAGAAGTATGCTGCTCAGCCTGTTATTTTTGAAATTTTAATTTCTAGAACAAGTGGATTCGAGGACAATATCACCATTGAGAAGTTTTTAATGTGTGCCCATGCTCTTATTAGTAGTTTTATTCAGGTATTCTCTTGGTATAGTTGTGTTGATAAATTCTTAGCAAAACATCTTATTGCTAGGTTATCCAACTGTCTTGCCCTCGTTACAACATTTGAATGCTCACGATCTCCTTTACTAGGGTGCTTGCGATTATAGGATAGCAGACCAAGCTGGCAAACTTATACTTCAAGTAATTTTAGGGGTTTTTATGATATAGTTTGCTGTTATACTCGTAATATAAATATATAATAAGGATAGGTGGAAACATACAAGTAATGTAGTGGGACAACTGTGATCTTCACTCTATTGTCATTGTTTTCTCAGTCATTACCAAGGGTTGGCATGGTGCCAGTTGTTGTATTTGTTTAAGGGGTCACACAGTACTCACTGTCATGCAGGCATTTTAGACTGTGTACTCTTCTGCATTTTTGAAACTCTGGAATGCATGTTTGTATTAGAAGTACTTACCTTATATATGCATCCTCATCTAAATAAACTAGTCATCAACCTGTGGCCTGTGCACACACACTTACTGCATATATATCTTAGAAAATACTTTATACATCTAGTGCAATGAGGATTTTGTGAGGATATTTGATGCATAAGATGTGCAAATAGGTTGTATACATGTACATCTTTTGATCTGGTTATGCTTTACACATTTCCATTTGACGTGCACAAATTGCCCTTTTTTCTATTATAACTCTTGACTCATTACATGAATATTGGCCATTTTGTGATATGAAATCTTGCTGTATATACATGATCTCAGTTATTCACAAATAGATACTCCCTCCGATCTGGTTTAAGTGTCGTAGAAAACGTACTAACTACCCACAAATCCTAGAGCAACTGGCGACTATCTTTTAGGATCGGAGGGAGTACAATATTTTTCTCTCCTCCGATTAATGACAGAGTTTTTAGTTGTTTAATGTTTCTATTTATTTGATTTGAGGGGAGCACATGATTAGAGATGTTAGATAATACATTAATCATTCGATTTTATTATATTATCAATGGAAATTAGCAGCAGCTGTGAACTCATTTACATTTTAATATTGATCCTAACACACAATTTAAATTTAATTATATTGTTATGAATGCCATTAATATCTCATTTGGTCTAGCATGGTCACATATATGCCTTCTTAATTAGGGAGTGATATTCCCGAATTTGTCTTGATTAGGCGTTGCGATAATTTTCGAGAAATTTAGGAGTATTTTGTCTCTAGATTTTTTTATTTCCATGCCACTATTTAGTTTTTCTCTTCATTTGGAAATTTTGATTTGCATTGGAGAGTACATATATACATATATCTGTCAATCTCCCTCTTCTCTGTCTCTTTTTAGCTGGACATATGTATATGCTAACGCCTAAAACAAGATGTATATAGTATCATACATCTGGCATACAGAGTTCCATGTTCATGTATTTGCTGTAATATCTTTATTCTTGTACGTACCGAACTTGAACAATTCAAATAGATGGTCACTGAACTCTAATTGCAAATGAGGTATAAGTATGTACAAATATTTATAGGATCCAGTTATGTATGGGCCTTTCTCTTTTCTCCAACTGTTTGAGCATCCAGCTCGAATCTCCATGACAACGCTTGTTGATTCTAAGTAATAGAAGGAATTAAAGTAGTTCCAACTATTTGGATTCATTGAGTTGGAGTTGGACATGCTGATACAAATGAGACCCAACATCTTTTTGTTTTATTCAATTATCTACTACCTCTATTTTTTAATATAAGTTGTTGTAGCCTTTTTCCACATTCATATGTCTAAAATTGTATCTACACTTGTTTTAGCGTCCATATTCACTTACTTTTATGTGTATCTAGACAACATGTGCAATAGCTAAAACATCTTATATTAAAAAACAGAGGGAGTACATAATTTTGGGAGTTAACTGCACTTTCTACAGGTAGATTGCCACTCGTGTCACTAAACAATTGGTTTTGTAGAAAACAGGTTTGGAAAAATCTGAAAAAGAATTAATACATGTGTACTATGAGAAAAATATATACCTTTTTTTTGTTGAAAAAACATACATGTCTGTGAAGCACGTCACGTTTTTTGCATGGCTAGCAGATATTCATCTGCCAAAATCTTTACCATGATACGCACTTAAGAATTTTTACAGATTTTCAAACGAGTCTTCATACGATACCTGGTGCAATGCGATATTGTTGTTCATGACCTGGTGTGAAGTGCAATTGACTCTAATTTGATTATATTGTGCAATGTCGTAGCCTCCAGTTAATAAATAGAAAATTGGGGTGTCAGCTCTTGTATCTCTTGCCGCTGTATTCTAAGGAGGCCTCACATTATAGAATTGAAGCTTTTCCTTTTGCTTGGTGAGTAGCCCAGACAGAGAAGTGGGGTGCAATATTAATTTACAAGAACCGCAACCTATCTCTGGGAGTTTAGAAAGTGTGTTAGATATTTCTTCGCATGGTCATGTATATACTGCGGTGTCTGCATTCTAAGACCATATTAGATGTATTTACTCAAAGTAGATAGTTTTAGTGACTGATCATATTTCATACCTATTGGTGTCTGATCATCTGAATTTTGTAGGTGTTCCCGTTACTTACCAAGAAATTTTCGTATGAAGAGCAGGCTGATTTAGTGTGGCAGTTCTTATGCAACATTCCTGTAAATATGCTGGCGGAATTCCTTCCATGGCTTTCAGATTCTGTTTCATCCGATGAACATGAAGATATTCGTAACTGCTTATGTAAAATAGTACCTGAAGAGAAACTTCTTCAGCAGGTATTCACATTTGCGACTCTTTGCAATTTAAGGCAATAACTTGCTTGGTGTCCTGTTAAATTTTAGTTTTAAATCTTTTGAAGGTTGTATTCACTTGGATCGAAGGGAAAGCAACAAGAGAAGTGGCGCAGAGTATCATCAGTGCTAATATGGAAAGAAGTCATAGCTGCAAGGATGCCTCTGCTATTGATCAAGGGGATAAACTTATTTATCCACTTGAAGAGTCTGAAGTAGTGAATATAAAGTGTGCAGAATCCCATGATGGTCAGGCTGACAGGCATCCCATTGATGAGATCTTATATTGGCATAATGCTATCCGTAAAGAATTGAATGATATAGCAGAGGAGACAAGAAGGATGCAGCAGTCTGGAGATTTTGCTGATATATCAGCCTTCAATGTGAGACTTCAGTTTATTGCAGATGTGTGCATCTTCCATAGGTATGAACTTCACTCATTCATATACTTTCGTAAGATCATGTTAAGCAACTGTGGTAAATACGACCCACTTTAATTTCAATGCTGCTTTTTATGCAAATTGACATATAGTACTCCCTCCATCCCAAAATACACGGGCACCGTTGATTTTCTCTCGTCAACAACTTACAACTTTGACTAGGACTTGTACTTATAATATGTCCAAAAAATTAGTATAAAGATATATGAAATGAAAGAATTTGGCAAGATGAATTCAACGATGCCACCCCCAACCCATATATATTAGTGGTCAAAGTCGTGCATCAAAGACCAACAAAAAAACAGTGCGCCTTATATTTTAGGATGGAGGGAGTATGCCTCACCCTGTAAGTGGGCGCGCTCACGGCGGCCCACCGTCGCCCCACCCGTGCCCATGAGAATTAATTGGAGCGTGGCTATCTGTCTATCTAACCCACCCATGCTAACCGGCGTTCTTTTTGCCCAGTTAAACCCACCTTCAGCTTCGTCACTTCAGCCAACTAATGAGCAGGCAGCTTCGTTTACCTCGGTCATATCCCAGCCTCTGTCAACTGAGCATGCAAAAACTTCAGAACCACCGAAACTTCCATCGAAATACAGAGACAAATCGCCGTTGCTCATCCATCGAGAGCATGGATCAATCTTTGAGTAAGGCGCCTTTACCAGGACCGGCCGCGACCATGGCGACCTCGGGGAACCTGCTGCCACCGGCGAGCTGATCTCCCCCGTCCGGCCTCCCCTCGAGCCGCCACGCACATATCCGGCATCCCTTCCTCGTCCTCTTCCAGTTGTGCTCAACGGCTCCTCAAGATCCGGCGCTGGGCAGACGGATACCGACCAATTCCTCAAGGTTCCGAGCGTCCTCGATGACGAGCTCGCTCAGCTTGCCGAAGCCGCCGTACAGGCGTACCAGGCTCTTGGACCGGAGGCAGATCTTGGACGGGGATGTGCTTGCCCGATGACGCGAGGATGGAGTCGGCCGATGAACCACACGCACCTGCGGCCACCCGATGCGAGGAGAGCACCGTGGAACGGGCGGCGTCGCCGAGCGGTAGGTGGGAGAGGATGGAGAGCAGGATCGCGTCCGGGAGCTCGCCGAGGCGGTCCTCGCAGTTCTGTGGGCGCCGCCGCGACTCCGTTACCTGACTCCGTGCGAGAGCGCTTGGTCGCCCTGCCATCGAATTCCTCGCCTGCATCGACGATCGGGGGACGGGGAGACAGCGCCATGGAGTCTCAGCTCTCAGGGCAGCGTGGCAGGCTGGCGGCGGTAGCGAACGCGCCGTGGATGCCCGTGAACTTTTTTGGTCAACCCGTGGGTGTCCAGATAATGAATTAACGGGAATAGGAAAAGGTACGCCGTGGGCATCCCAGTCCCAATTACAGGCCTAAGTATGCCATTTGTTTGTCATTGTTTACTTATCTGTACTCACATTCATTGTGTAACTACATATCCTGCTTGTTGCATGGGCAGTTTGGTGTCTTATGCACTATTTGACATTGTGATGGACTGGTGGCATCTAGTTAGCAAATTTGTATATTAATGGACTGTAGTTTTCAGGTTTTCACCTACCTGTTACTCCCTCCGTTCTATATTAGATGACTCACCTATATGTAAATATGGATGTATAGAGACACGTTTTAGTGTTAGGTACATCTGTATATACATATAGGTAAGTCATCTAATATGGAACGGAGGGAGTAGCTTCTTGTAAGGACTACAATTTAGATAATAATTTACTTTATTTTGTAGGAATTGTGAATTATCTTAAAGAACCAGATCTCAGTGTTTTGCAGAACAGTACATTAATGGCAAATTCACCCTCACCATAGCTAGCATATGATTGCACATTTGAAATTAACTAAACAACACCTGAATATGATGTTTATTCTTGCAAGATTTTGTACAAACTTGCGCATTGAGTCCATTATTAACAAAGCAATGCAATTTTCCTACTTTCATGAGTTATATTATTTCCATTCTACTCCCTCCGTCTCAAAATACTTTACGTGGATTTGTCTAAATACGGATGTATCTAGACGTATTTTAGTGTGTAGATACATCCAAGTATTTTGGGATGGAGGGAGTAGTAACGGGAGATGAAAAACACTTGTTCAAGTAGTTTCACCAAACGTGCTTATTCCCCTCAAATTCAGGAACACTTTAACTGAGAAGAGTTCTGTACATAGACATTATGTTTTTATTCTACACATAGGAATTTGCTGTGAGCATGTACTTGTGGCATGCTAGTCATACCTCATTGTGTACTAGAATTAGTACATGGTTTTTTCTGATTCATGTCTGTCAGTTTACACTGGAAAAGTAGACCACTACCTTCTTTAATTTCACCCCTTGCATTTTTCTTATTATCCACAGCATTGCCGAGGATCAGGTCGTATTTCCTGCAGTCAATAGCGAATTGTCCTTCGTGCTGGAGCATGCTGAAGAAGAACGCCGATTTAACAATTTTAGATGCTTAATTCAGCAAATCCAAATGGCAGGAGCAAAATCAACCGCAGCAGAGTTTTACTCTGAACTGTGTTCACATGCTGATCAGATAATGGAGGCAATTGAGAAACACTTCTGTAATGAAGAAACCAAGGTTAGTACTTAGTAGTGCTGCTGCTTGATCGCTGGAACTATTGTTTTGCCGGTCAAAGTTTCATATTTGGTTTAATTACCTAGGTGCTTCCCCAAGCTAGGGTTCTTTTCTCTCCTGAGAAGCAAAGGGAACTTCTGTACAGAAGTCTGTGTGTCATGCCATTGAAGTTATTGGAGCGTGTTTTACCATGGTTGGTGTCAAAACTGAGTGATGAGGAGGCATCTTCTTTTCTTCAGAATATGCGCTTGGCAGGTCATCTCTTAACTCTGATTATCATATGCTATTGTCTTTTTACATTATACTTAGCTTTGAAGTGTTGTTTGGGAATTTGCTAAGAGATTCTCATGAAACAGCTCCACCATCTGAAACCGCACTGGTCACTCTTTTCTCTGGTTGGGCATGCAAAGCTCGCTCAGAGGACAAATCCAATTCTGGAGAATATATATGCTTAACAACAGGGGCAGCAAGATGCCTGTTGGATGATGTGGATGAGCTGAAAAAATGTCAATCATTTTGTCCATGTGCTTCACGTAGCAGTGTAGATGTTGCTCTGCGTCTGGACGACGAAAATGGCTCTAGGCCAGGCAAGCGAGGAAATGATGCAGAATCTGTTGGTACGAATGGAAACCACTGTTCTCAGATTGCTGACACTGAAGTACGCCCATGCAGCAAAAAACCCTGTTGCATTCCAGGGTTGAGAGTAGAAACCAGTAACCTTGGTATCGGTTCACTGGCTTCTGCAAAGTCCTATCTCTCTCTATCATACAATTCGTCTGCGCCTTCATTATACTCAAGCCTTTTTTCATGGGATACAGACACGGCATTGTCTTGTTCTGATGGCATCTCAAGGCCAATTGATACCATATTCAAGTTCCACAAGGCGATCCGCAAGGATTTAGAGTATTTAGATGTTGAATCTGGAAAGCTTATCGATGGTGATGAGTCTTGCCTTCGCCAATTCATCGGAAGATTTCGCTTATTGTGGGGTCTTTACAGGGCACACAGCAATGCTGAGGATGAGATTGTGTTTCCTGCTTTAGAATCAAGAGAACCACTGCACAATGTGAGCCATTCGTACACTCTTGACCACAAGCAGGAAGAGCAATTATTTGAAGATATATCTAATGTTCTCTGTGAGCTTTCACAGCTACACGAGAGCTTGAACCAGCCCCATACTGAAGAAGCAGAGAAAAACTACTTGAAGTCGTCTAATGGGATTGAGTTGACTAGAAAGTACAATGAGCTTGCTACGAAGCTTCAAGGAATGTGCAAGTCTATCCGGGCCGCATTGTCTAATCATGTCCACAGGGAAGAACTCGAGTTATGGCCATTGTTTGACAAACATTTTTCTGTGGAGGAACAGGATAAGCTTGTAGGGCGTATAATTGGTACGACAGGTGCCGAGGTCCTCCAGTCAATGTTACCCTGGGTTACATCAGCACTTAGTCAAGAGGAACAGAACAAGATGCTGGATACATGGAAGCAGGCAACTAAGAACACGATGTTTGGTGAATGGCTAAATGAGTGGTGGAAGGGGGTTCCATCGGATTCTTCGGCAGAGACATCCTCTGTTCCAGAAGGTTTGTGCAGTTGGTCTCTTATGGCCTTGCCCTCTATCACTAGCATGTTTTCTACTTGCATAGTGCCCCACTTGTTAATACCGTGTCTGTTAGAATAAATTATAAATGTTACACATATTGTTGTATGTGGCTTAACATATTGGAGACAAGCAAATCAGTAATCGTCAACTTGTGAGGGCTCTACCTTGGTCCAGTGAATCATATGTGCAATGTTGGTCTATTCCGGTAAAAAAACAAAAGGACCTATCTATTGTTGATAATACTTTGGATTTTCAAGCTATAAAGATTTACCAAAGAGCATATCTTGGATGTTTTATAGAGAACTAACAGGCCATGACTTCTATAACTTATGGGAACGGGGCGCACTGCTGCAGTGTTATGCTAGAAGGAATTCACATACATTGCTTCATTTAGTTCTATTTGTTTGGTTTGTTAAATTTGTTTTGGTTTTAGTATGGCGAATTTTTGGCGTTCTTCTAATAATACAAATGACAAGCATTCTGATGCGCCTTCCAGATTTTTTGTGTGTATCTAATGCTTAGTAGTTCCAGGACTGGATGCTTTTCTTTTCCACTATTTTGTTTGACGACTATTATTTGCCATTTATAGATATTCATTCGCAAGACATGCTTGACCATAATGACCCGATGTTCAAGCCTGGTTGGAAGGACATCTTTCGAATGAACCAGAGTGAACTTGAGGCAGAGGTGCGAAAGGTTTCACGTGATCCTACACTTGATCCAAGGCGAAAGGCATATCTAATCCAAAATCTCATGACCAGGTTTGCCGTCTCCGTAGTTCAGTACATAAATTGTTAAGATTTATATTAGGAAAAACATATACTGATACATATGCATCCCAGCCGCTGGATAGCTGCTCAGCAAAAGCTACCAGATCAAAGATTAGAAGAGTGCAGTGAAGGTGCTGGTATACCTGGATGTGTTTCTTCGTACCGTGACCAGGAGAAGAAAATATTCGGTTGTGAGCACTACAAAAGGAATTGTAAGCTTGTCGCCGCTTGTTGTAACAAGCTGTTCACGTGCAGATTCTGCCATGATAAAGTTAGCGATCATACAATGGAAAGGTAAATTCTGTATTCTGCAACACCACTTGACCGGTTTTCATGTTGTTACTGCCGAAGTGTACTTGATACTTCTGCTGTTTGGTCATGCTAGAGTGTTTTGATCCTTTTTCTATAAACCCAGTTTCAACTGCTAATCAGCATCTAGGGAAAAAAATGAAGATACACAGAAAACTGAGAGAAACTTGCATTTCTATCTTCATGAAAAACATAATTTCCCCATTTTTTGTGAGTAGTTTTTCATTTTATATATCTGAATATTATCTTATTTGTCCTATTTCTCGCATTTTGTCATTCGTATAGTTGGTTTTGCTCGTACATACGTGATTGTTCGTGTGAACCAATAAATGAATTCGATCTTAGCTGAAATATTTATGTTCCTTGACCTTTCTATTCATCTTTATTACCATTCAGCGTGCTCCTGCAGTGCTTCACCTAGCAATAATGTATATTCCCTCTGTTGCTCAATATAAGATGTTTTAGCCTTTTCTGTCCTGCACGTATGTAGACGCGTTTTAGTGTGTAGATTCATGTGCATCTTACACTAAAACACATCTAGATACGTGTGGGCCAGAAAAGGCTAAAATATCTTATATTTAGAAATGGAAGGAGTAGAATGTAAAGTAGTGCGTGTAATTTCTTGTGTTCCCAGGAAGAAAAATTAAATTGCCTAGTGTACGTTCTTTTCTCCAGACCATTTTAATTGTATCAAAATGTATATGTACCAACATTATTTGCTACCTGTAGGAAAGCAACACAGGAGATGATGTGCATGGTATGTCTGAAGGTTCAACCTGTCGGTCCAAATTGCCAAACTTCGTCTTGCAATAGCCTATCCATGGCAAAGTATTACTGTAATATCTGCAAATTTTTCGATGACGAAAGGTAACATTCGCTAACATCATTCAAGATCATTCTCTTGTATGAAATTGGCACTGGGATTTTAAGATCTTTTGTTGTATTGAATAATTGACATGTGTTATCACTCTTGTTTATAGACCTATATATTGTTTCCGTGTTAGTTTCTATGTATTTTTCTGATATGTAGCACCTCCACATCCAAATTTGAACCAAAACTCAGATTGGATTACAGCAGACTTTGTCATTGACATTAATTATATAGGAAACATACTGAAGATGCGTAGCAACTAAACTCGCATGTATTGGGGATGTTTTACAGGACTGTGTACCATTGTCCATTTTGTAACCTGTGTCGTCTTGGGAAAGGTCTTGGTGTTGATTTCTTCCATTGCATGAAGTGCAATTGCTGCCTTGGAATGAAACTGACAGAACACAAATGTCGGGAGAAAGGGCTAGAGACAAACTGTCCAATCTGCTGTGACTTTCTATTTACATCAAGTGCGGCGGTTAGAGCTCTTCCTTGTGGCCACTTCATGCATTCAGCTTGCTTTCAGGTACTAGCATGTAGTAACATAATCATGCAATTTTCTATGTATCCTCTGGCTGTCAAACATGCTTCTGATGATTTTCAATCCCAGGCATACACATGTAGTCACTACACCTGTCCTATCTGCAGCAAATCCTTGGGAGATATGGCGGTAAGCTACATAACTTTTCCGGAGTTGCAGATATTTTTCAGTACGCGTGAATGAAGTGTATCTTCATCTTGCATAATTTGTTTCGCATTCTTAATGACTGATTATGTCTCCCTTTTTTCCCTTCATAAAGGGCATTACACTAAGCTGATAAGTTGTTACCATGAAAGCAAAAACTGTCATTTTCAATTACTCTAAAAATAGAAGCATGTACCTCCATTGGAGGGTAACACTATTAGATGTTCTGTCTTTTCAGTTCTGTTTTATGATTATTTTCTACAGAACCTCTAATCCTGATTGCTGACGCCTTAGGGTGACTTTACCTGTGCTCTTGTTATTTAAATTAGTTCCCAAGATGCCAAAAAAGACTCTTTTGGTCTTTCGGAATACATGATCAAATTTTTTACTCGGGTCACGCTAGGTGATGAATGATTCCCCTCCCCAGATCATGAACGTTTTCTTGTATGTAGATAAATTTCAGTGTAACCTCAAAAAAGAAATACAAGTGTTATATTTTGTTGCCATCATGTGAAAAGCAAATCGAAAGCTTGTTTGAGATCTAGCTGCGGTAACACTATTTTGTCCAATACGTGTGTGATTACCATAGTAGTCTCAGAACAGTATGGAAGTCCTAATGTTCATCAATGGTTTGTCATTCCTGAACTTAATCTGGTGTATACTAATATGCTACAATGGTAAACAAATCATTGGCATGGCTTACAACATCCACACTTAAATTGCTTGTGAGCTGATTGTCTAAACTTTGAAAGCAAGTTCATGATCTGATTGAACTTAATCTATCTCCATTTGGCCATGTACAGGTGTACTTTGGCATGCTTGATGCATTGTTGGCTGCTGAAGAGCTTCCAGAGGAATACCGTGATAGGTGTCAGGTATTCCAGCTCTTCTGTTCTTGGTTTTCATTATTTTTATCGGTTGCACAGCGGCAGTATTTATATTCTGTTGCATTATTCTTCCAGGATATTCTCTGTAATGACTGTGAAAGAAAAGGGAGATCTCAATTTCACTGGCTGTACCACAAATGCGGCTCCTGTGGTTCTTACAATACCAGAGTCATTAAGACTGACACGGCAGATTGTTCTACACCAAACTAGTGAAGGGAATATTCATTTTTTTTAGTTTTTATCTCTGTAAATAGTCTTACAGAAGCTTGTGTAGCATAGCTACTATTTTTTTCATCCAATAGCCAGTAATTTTTTGTCAAGCATAACGTGCAATTTACTAGGTAGTGCTTCTAGCTGTAAAAATGGACACCGGACTGACCTTCGTCGTACATCCTGCCCCAAAGGCCTTAATGTCCACGTCAAAGTATACAGTATGCACTACAGTACACACAAATGCTGACACGATCACATATAATCCTTCTATCGGGTGTGTGGTTCCACACGTTCAAAAGATCGCTGTTACACATGATTCTTTTGTTCCTCGTATACTCCGTTCCATAATATAAGACTAGGTGTTGTATTTGTTGTCTTATAGTATAATTTTTTCATGAACTGACTAAATGTAAACAGGAAAGCAAAGCGGGTTACCGGACTTAGGAAACGGAATATTTTAGATTGCGATTCTTTTTGGGGATCAGGCCGATTTGATGACAGGAGTACCTTGTTTGTTGCAGCCTAAGATTGGGATTGTCCTACTCTTCCATCTTAGTTATCCTAACTAAGTTTATTTTTCCGGTCCTCTTCCCTATTACTTAGAAAAAGTGAGCCATCAATTCAGGTATAAGATACTATCATTATCGCATGAACAATTAAAGAGCCGCCCTATCCAATGAATGAATAAGGAGAAGGCCCACTTATCAATGACCGAGCCGTCTGATCTCTCTTGAGGCCAAAGAGTGCTCTTTGAAGGCTACTATGCATCCTTGCAAATACAAGAGTGGTTTTTGTTTTGTTTTGGGTATAGCAGGACATGAACCTGTGACCAAAGCCTAATGCTCCACCAACTGAGCTATACACCTGATTTTACAAGAAGGCTTGGTATGGAAAAGAGGCGGCACAATTTTTCTATGTTTGCGGTAGTCTCTGAAGATATGATCTTGCTAAATAAGCGTACATATAAACTAAAATGTGTTTAGATATATGTGGACACATGTGAATGTGAAATAAGTTTAAAATATTTTATATTATTAAACAAAGGGAGGAGGGAGTACGTTCATATTTGAAATGTTATTATTTTCAACCTTCCCTTTCAAACTATTTCCTATTTTGGTCGTTTGGATGGGTGAAGTAAAATCCCTACCAAAGTCCATTCCTCTCATCGGCTCCTTTTCAAGATACAGTCTAGCCTGAGCAGTTCTAGCAGCTACCGTATTTGTCGAACTGAAAACACGCAAGTTCAGTTCATCGAAACTGAATTTTTCAGTTCGAGAAACTTGTAGGCAGAGCAGCTACCGTATCAAAGGCTCGGGAAAATTCAGTTAGAACACAACGACAAATTCAGAACTGACACGAAAAACGATAGATCCAGAACAAACACAACAGACGACAGATTCAGAACAAACATGATACATTTAGACCAAACGACAGATCCAAAGTCTGATTCACGACATATATACAAAACACAACGACATCCTTGGACTCCACCGCTTGTTGGCGACAACGACAGTTGTGGAGCTCAGTCGTCATCGAGCACGACGACCTCAAGCTCCACTTCTTGCTGGCGCCGGAGACGTCGCAACACTTCGTCCTCCGCCTTTTGGCTGTCGATGAGGGGGAGGGCCTCCTCTAGCTAGCGTTCGTCATTGGCAACCTTGCGGAAGTGGACGCGCTCGGAGCGGCGCTTCATCCGTGCAAGGAAGCGCTCCTCGGCCTCGTCGTTGTTAACGAGATCCTGTACGACGACCCTATCGCTGTCGTTGGTGCGCTCCGGCGACATGTAGTCGCGGTAGCCCGACGAATCGCTCCCGCCACACGACGGAGAGAGAGGGTGTCAGTGGCAGCTGCTCCCCGTGCCCGAGGACGAGCTGTCGGCGTACGGTGTGACGGAGGGAGGCACCGCCGCGTTCCAACTGGTGTACTTCATCGCGGCCCGCTTCTTGACTCCCACCGAGCGACTCGTGGCGAGCTTGATACGTCCATTTTGCATCACTATTTTATATCATAATTTACTGCTCTTCATTGATATATTTCGAATTTAGCGATGATACTTATGTTATTTCATCTATTTTGCATGATTGATGATCATTGGGGGATGGAACTTCGGAGTCTGAATTCTGCTGGAAAAAGCATCGTCAAGATACAATATTTGCGAAGAACAGAAGAACAAAGTGGACATCTGGGAATGATTTTTGATTTATTTCATGAAAGAGGTCAAAAGGAGAGCCTAGGGTGGGGCCCAGGGGGCCCACACCACCCCGTGGCGCGGCAGGCCTCCTGGCCGCGTGATCAGGTGGTGTGGCCGCCCTGGCCCACGACTTGGCGCACCCCTTCACGTACTTCTTCCCCCCGAAGACCTAAAAACCAGAAGTTGTCCAGAAACCCTCTCCGCCGCCACCACGAGGCGGAGAAGACAGAGAGATAAAAGCTCTCCGGCAGGTTGCGTTGCCGCCGGGGAAATTCCCTCCCGGAGAGGGCAAATCGTCGCCATCGTCACCGTCATCGAGCTGCACTCCATCACCATCGCCAACACCACCATCTCCACCGCCGACGCCGTCATCTCCATCCATCGACTCCATTCCCGCTGTAACATATAGGGCTAAACTCTGTGTATTTGATAGGGAAACTCTCCCGGTGTTGATTGCTATTGTTATTGATGCTATTGAGTGAAACCGTTGAACTAGAGTTTATGTTCAGATTGTTATCCATCATTATATCACCTCTGATTATGTTCCATATGGTGTGTTGTGAGTAGTTCATTGTGTTCTTGAGGGCATGGGAGAAGTCTAGATGTTAGTAGTGAACTATGTTGAATAATATTTAAGTTTTGGTGCCATTCTTCTAGTGGTGTCATGTGAACGTCGACTACATGAGACTTCACCTTTATGGGCCTAGGGGAATGCATCGTGTACTCGGTTATCATTTGTGGGGTTGCCGGAGTGACAGAAACCGAAACCCCCGTTGGTATTCCGATGCATGAGGGATCGCAGGATCTCAGAGTTTAAGGCTATGGTTAGATTTATCTTAATTATTTTCTTATATTTGCGGATGCTTGCAAGGGGTATAATCATAAGTATGTATTAGTTCTAAGAAGGGCGGTGCATTAGCATAGGTTCACCCACACGACACTTATCTAAACACTAAAGATTATTCATCAATATGAAGCGAAAGCATTAGACAGAAATCCCATGTGTACTCAAGAACGTTTGGTCATCATAAGTAAACAAACCAACTTGTCCTTTGCTCTCAAAAGGATTGGGCCACTCGCTGCAATTATAATTTCCGCGCTCTATTTACTCGCACTTTATTTATCTGTTATATCAAAGTCTGTTAAAAACTTGTCTGCTAGTGTTTACAGTGAAATCCTCATCAAAACCAATTGTCAACACCTTCTGCTCCTCGTTGGGTTCGACACTCTTATTTATCAAAAGTATTGGGATACACCCCCTATACTTGTGGGTCATCAAGACTATTTTCTGGTGCCGTTGTCGGGGAGTGAAGCGTTATTGGTAAGAGGAATTGGTAAGGAAAACTTCAACTGTAAGTGATGTTTTTATTTCTGTCTCCTTATTTGCTTAATAATGGAGAGAGGAAATGTTGCTTTCCTGTTTGGGAAATCTTCTACTGCTGCTAAGGTAGAACGTGAGGCGCCACCTGATGATATTGTGCCATTTAAAATACCTATGAAAATTGTTAAACGTGTAATGAATAACCGCTATATTGGGGTGGAACTGTCCACCCAGGTGATCATTTGCTGTACTTACATGAATTATGTGAGTTGTTCAAGTGTGCAGGTATTACGATGGATGTGCAGGTATTACGATGGATAAAGTCAGGAAGAAATTATTCTCCATATCACATGGTTGGAGAGCTGCACATTGGTATAAACTGCTGAAGAACAGAGATTCTCTTGGATGGGAGGAAATTGTACCTCTCTTTTATTCTAAATTTTATCCTCCTAGTGAAATTCATCAAGATCGGAATTCTATAAATATAACTTCTGGCCTCATGATCGAGAAAGTATTGCCTAAGCGTGGGGGAGATTGAAGGCATTAATGCTCAAATGTCCCATTCATGAGCTTCCTGGTAATATTATTGTTGATAACTTCTATGCAAGACTCTCATTTGAAGATAAAACATTATTGGATACTTCTTGTGCTGGATCATTCACTCGTAATAAGAAGGAGTTTAAGTGGGATCTTCTTGACCGTATTGAAGAAAATACTGAAGCATGGGAGAACGACAAAGGTAGGGAGTCAGATATAAAATATGACTTTGAATGCATTAAAACTTTCATGGAAACTGATGCATTTCGAAATATTAATAATGCTTATGGTCTTGACTCTCAAGTTATTGCAAATTATTATAAAACCTTTGCTGATTATTTCGGTTTGCCCAAAAAGGGGTTTGAAAATATCATGAACCTTATAAAGATAAATCTGTTGCTGCTTTAGCTAAAAGCATTGAAGTTAATATTGTTGATGATACCATTCCTGAGCCTTATATTGATAAAATTCCTTTTCCTGTTAAAGTGAAAGAACATTCTCTTATGGCTAGTGTGGTTAGTAAAAGTGATAAGAAAGCTAAAGAACCCAATGAACAAATTAAAATTGAACCATCTCTGGCTTTAGTTAAAGAACTTGTTTCTGAAAATGTGGGAGAAGAGTATATTATATTTTGTGATGATGCTTCTAATGTTGTCTCTCATCCTGCAAAGCCAAGAAAGGCTAGTGTTCTTGTGTTATCTGTTAAAATTGGTGATCATTGCTATTATGATTTATGTGATATTGGTGCAAGTTCAAGTGCTATTCCTTATGAGCTTTACAAAGAGATTATGCATGAAATTGGTCCTAGACAACTTGAAGATATTGATGTGGTTATTCAACTTGCTAATAGAGAAACTATCTCTCCCATTGGTATTGTTAGAGATGTTGAAGCTCTATGTGGTAAGACTAAATATCCCGCTGATTTTCTTGTACTTGGTTCTGCTGCTAGTAAGACTTGTCCTATCGTTTTTGGTAGACCTTTTCTAAATACTTGTGGTGCTGTTATAGATTGTAGGAAAGAGAAAATCCTTACTAAATTTTCTGGTGAATCTTATGAATTCGATTTTTTGAAATTTGCAAAAACTCCTTATGAATCCGAATTTCCTAATGAGAATTTTAGAGTGGAACAACTTTCTTCTGTTGCTCTTGCTCCTACTAATTATATTCAACAATTTATGGAAGATCATGAGGATGAAACTTTTATGGAAGAAAGAAATGAACTTGAGGACATTTTCCTTCGTCAACCTATTCTTAAACATAATTTAAAAGTGGAAGACTTGGGTAAAACTCTTCCACCTAAAGAGGATCATGTCTTTGATTTAAAACCTTTGCCTGATAATCTTAAGTATGCTCATCTAGATGATAAGAAACTATATCCTGTTATTATTAGTGTTAACCTTTCAGGTAAAGAAGAAGAAAGATTATTGAAAATATTGAAGAAACACCGTGGAGCTATGGGTTATACTTTGGATGATTTGAAAGAGATTTCTCCTTCCATATGTCAGCATTCTATTAATATGGAGCCCGATGCGAAGCCAGTTGTTGAACATCAACACCATTTAATACCTAAGATGAAGGGAGTGGTAATAAATGAGATATTAAAACTTCTTGATGCTGGTATCATTTATCCTATTGCTGATAGTAGATGGGTTAGTCCTGTGCATTGTGTCCCTAAGAAGGATGGAATTACTGTTGTACCTAATGATCATGATAAACTTATTCCTCAAAGAGTAGTTGTTGGTTATAGAATGTGCATTGATTTTAGAAAGGTTAATAAAGTTACTAAGAAAGATCATTATCCATTACCCTTTATTGATCAAATGTTGGAGAGATTAGCAATAAAACTCATTTTTGCTTTCTTGATGGTTATTCTGGTTTCTCTCAAATTGCTGTTAAAACTGAAGATCAAGAGAAAACCACATTTACTTGTCCTTATGGTACCTATGCTTATAGACGTATGCCTTTTCGTGTATGTAATGCTCCTGCTACTTTTCAGAGATGTATGTCTGCTATCTTTCATGGTTTTTGTGAAGAAACTGTGGAGGTGTTCATGGACGATTTCTCCGTCTATGGCACTTCTTTTGATAATTGCTTGCACAATCTTGATAAAGTTTTGCAGAGATGTGAAGAAACTAATCTTGTTCTTAGTTGGGAGAAATGCTACTTTATGGTTAATGAAGGGATTGTTCTTGGACATAATTTTTTTGAAAGAGGTATTGAAGTTGATAGAGCTAAAGTGGAGGCAATTGAGTAAATGCCTTGCCCCCGAGATGTTAAAGGTATTCGTGGTATTCTTGGTCATGCTGTTTTCTATAGAAGGCTTATCAAAGACTTTGCTAAGGTATCAAAGCCTCTTACTAATCTCCTGCAAAAAGATATACCATTTGTTTTCGATGATGATTGTAAGGAAGATTTTGAAACTCTTAAGAAAGCTTTAATAACTGCTCCTATCGTTCAACCACCCGATTGGAATTTACCATTTGAAATTATGTGTGATGCTAGTGATTTTGCTGTTGGTGTTGTTCTTGGACAAAGAGTAGATAAGAAATTAAATGTTATTCATTATGCTAGTAAGACTCTTGATTCTGCTCAAAAGAATTATGCTACAACTGAAAAAGAATTTCTAGCTGTTGTAGTTGCTTGTGATAAATTTAGACAATACATGGTTGATTCTAAAGTTATTATTCATACTGATCATGCTACAATTATATACCTTATGGAAAATAAAGATGCAAAGCCTAGGCTTATTAGATGGGTATTACTGTTGCAAGAATTCGACTTACATTGTAGATAGGAAAGGTGCTGATAATCCTGCTGCTGATAATTTGTCTAGATTGGAAAATATTGCTTATGATCCTATACCTGTTAATGATAGTTTTCCAAATGAAAAATTGGCTGCAATAAGGGTGAGTTCACGAGATAGTCCTTGGTATGCAGATTATGCTAACTTTATTGTTTCGAAGTATTTGCCTCCAACCTTTTCAGCTCAACAAAGAAGGAAATTCTTTTATGACTTGAGGCATTATTTCTGGGATGACCCACAGTTATATAAAGGAACTGATGGTATTATGCGAAGATGTGTTCCAGAGTATGAACAAAAAGAGATATTGAGAAAGTGCCATAGTAGCGCTTATGGAGGACATCACGTTCGAGATAGAACCGCATAAAAGGTTTTACAATCAGGTTTTTATTGGCCTACTCTCTTTAAAGATGCAAGAAAGTTTATTTTATCTTGTGTTGAATGTCAAAGAGTTGGTAATATCTCTAGACGTAATGAAATGCCTATGAATTATTCTCTTGTTATTGAACCGTTTGATTGTTGGGGATTTGACTTCATGGGTCCTTTCCCTTCTTCAGAAGGTAATACACATGTACTTGTTGCTGTTGATTATGTTACTAAGTGGGTAGAAGCTATTCCTACTAAAAGTGTTGATGGTGAAACATCATTAAAAATGTTTCAAGATATTATTTTCCCTAGGTTTGGTGTTCCTAGATATCTTATGACTGATCGAGGTTCTCATATTATTCATGGTGGTTTTAGAAATGTTCTTCCTAAATATGGTGTTAATCATAGAATTGCTTCAGCTTATCATCCTCAAACTAGTGGGCAAGTAGAACAATTAAATAGAGAAATTAAATCTATCTTGCAAAAGATTGTTAATAGAACGAGGAAGAATTGGGCTAGTAAATTAAATGATGCATTGTGGGCTTATAGAACTTCTTATAAAAATCCCATGGGTATGTCTCCTTATAAATTGGTTTATGAAAAAGCTTGTCAGTTGCCTCTAGAATTAGAACACAAAGCTTATTGGGCAGTGAGAGAATTAAATAGAGATTTTAAACTTGCTGGTGAGAAAAGATTACTTAATTTGAGTTCTATAGATGAATGGAGAAGTGAAGCTTATGAAAATGCTAAACTATTTAAAGAAAAAGTTAAGAGATGGCATGATAAGAGAATCCTTAAGAGAGAATTTCATGTTGGTGAGAAAGTTCTATTGTATAGCTCTCGTCTTAGATTCTTTGCAGGGAAATTACTTTCCAAGTGGGAAGGCCCATATGTTATTGTGGAGGTGTTTTGTTCGGGTGCGATAAAAATTGCTTCGCTCAAGGATGACTCTACACAAGTGGTAAACGGACAAATACTCAAGCATTATATTTCTGGAGATTCTTACAATGAAGATGTTGATATTATTCAAGCAATTACTCCGGAGAATTACATTAAGGAAAATATTTCTGAGTTCGCAAAACCTGATTTGGAAAAGGTACAATTTCGGTAAGAAAAAGTTAGCGAATTTAATTTTGGGATATTTCACATTTATTTTTGGAAAATATGAAAAATATGAGATGAAAACGAACAGTACATGAAGTCCGAGGCGACCACACCACCTCGTGGCGCGGGCCCATGCTGGCCTCGCCAGCAGATGGGGAGGAGACCTCAGAGCCCCTCTTTTACTCGGTTTCGCCCTGTTGCCTTCCTTTTATTTTGTAAATTTTGCTATATATTCACCCGAGACCCCCGAGGTCCGCATATTGTGTTTTCGACGCGTTTTTGTTTCGAGCTGTTTCTGTCAGATTTTTAGCTGTGGGTCTAGAGCCATCATGTCTTCATCCGAGCTTGAAGGAGATATGCCCTAGAGGCAAATAAATAAATAGTATTTACCGCATTATCTCATAAGTTTATAATATGTCTTTGTATTATGCTATAACTGTGTTAATCGAAATTATTAATACACGTGCGATACATAGACAATAAGAGTCCCTTGTAAGCCTCTATCTAAACTAGTCCATTGGGCAACAGATGATCGAGATTCCCGATCATGGACAATGACGTCGGTTGACAGTGGGGTCATCTTATTAGTTGAATAAGGTGATGGAAATATGCAAAGTATTGCAATAAGATCGTATTATGATGTTTGTCATTTGCAATAGATAAGTAATATGATAGCTTATTCCTTAGACCGTGAGACCGTACTTATTGCTACTTCGTAGGGGTGCTTTGAGAGCATCAAACGTTGTGTCTTATATAGCATGACAAGAACGGTGTCCATCTTGGGTGTCCCGAAAGACTATGTTGAAACGTAAGGATCAAGAGCGGGATTTGTTCATTCTTGTAATGGAAAATACTGTGGGCCCACTCGGTGAGATTGCATCTATATAGCTGCGTAGCTTATGACTAGGTCATGGAGATGTAATATCGCAGACGAGTTAATAACCTATGTCGGTGACGAGATACAACAGGGCATCGGATGTCTATGATCATATCTCAGACAAGGTAGTATCATAGAAACAAAGCTAATGAATATCATGTTTATGGTTCAGCGATGATATTTGAAGAATGCACATGGACCGTCATATGCATCTAGGTATCCCTGGCGGTCATTGGCGAGCGAAGGGTCTCGACCATGTCTAGAGTGTTCTCGAACCGTAGCGTAACAAGCTTAAGGTCTTAACGACACTAGGAGAAAGTTTTGAAATAATATAGGAGGTGAATGATGAGAGAGAAATGATCCGGAAAGAGTTCCCGTGGTCCGGAAGGAGTTCCGGGAAGGTATGGAATGGTTCCGGGAATGTCCGAAAGGTTTTCGGGTGGTCCGGAATATGTTTCAGGGTCACGGGAGATTAAATAATATGTAAATATATTAATAATGATTTAATTATATTTTATATTAACTTAATATTAATTAAAAAGAAGAAAAAGTGGGCAGCCCACCTAAATGGGCCAAGAAGGCCCATGTGTGTGTGTGTGGGGGGGGGGGGGGGGGGGAGGGGAGCCGCACCACCAACGAGGGAAAGGAGCCCATGGTGGGTTCGGCCCTTCCTTGGCCGGCCGAACCCCCCACCTCTCCTTTGTTTAGTCCCACATAGGGGAGCTAGGGAGTTTGCACTCCCCCTCCCCCTTTATATAGCAAGGCATATTAATTGGATTAATTCACGGAAAATACAATTTAATTTGTAGCAGGCCAGCCGAGTTGTTTCTCCGCCCGTTTTGCCTCCTCTCTCCACCAAAGCTATACCGCTGGGCACCGTTGCCCTACGGGATTACAGAAAAGTTCTACCCATGCGATCTCAGCTGGATCTGAGTGACCAGGGGTTGTTGTTAAGCTCGGATGCTTGTGATTGCTCGGAGGCGCCACATTTGAGAAGCCTGGGCGACATCGTCTAGCTCGCCGTCGCAGCCCTGCCGCTGCCGACGCACCCCCCAGCCGTCGGCGCCACACCACCTTCCGCCCGACGCCCATCGACGCAGGTCATCGTTGACATCACTGCGTCATCGTCTACTTCATCGCGCCAAGTTCTCCGCGACCTTGAGGTCGGCTACGTACGACTTCATTGACAACGCTTATGCGGGAGCGTAATCCCCTCTATCGGTCTACATGGAGGTATGTGACCCGTTCCGCCACCGTTATCGCATGTACTAGATAGATAGATCCTGGCTAGTTAGGATGTTCATACGCTAGAAAAAATATTGTTTTCTACACCGGAACCACTTCAGTGGTATTAGAGCCGATCTATGCGTAGTACTGCTGGTACGGTTAGAACTCATGTTGGATGAGGACGTCTTTCTTATATTTGCTACCCTCTAGCGTGCACTTGCGATGCCTTTGGTATTGAGTTGATGAAGCGGCCCATACCGACTTTACACGTACGCTTACGCGAGACTGGTTCCACTACTAACATACGGCTTGCACTGTATCTGTGGCTGGCGGGTGTCTGTTTCTCTCTTTTTAGTCGGAAAAGCATATTCAATGGAGGGCCCAAAAGGGATGCTTAAACATGCAATTATATGATCGACGTTGTGGTACAAAGTTCGTAGGTAGGGAAGCGGTTCACTTACGAATAAGCCTATAAGCCACGTGAAACTTGCAAAACTAAATAAAGATAGAGGCGTGTAACTTTGTTTTGCAGAGGCGTTATTTTATGTGACATGGTTATGGTAAGTTTGATATTACTCGTACTGTCGGAGTCAATGGAGGGCACCGTAGACTCAGAGCCATGACGGGGCGCCCGGGGCCAGGCACATGGCGCCATGGAGGTCCAGGCGCATCGACCATGTCACATCGCACTTCATTGCTTTATTTTGATATTGTGTTATTGTGTGTGCATCCTGTTGATTGCTTATATGTTAAATATACAACGGTAGCGTAATAAATAGGATGATCCCTAACAAAAACCAAAATTGTGTTCTCCCTCGTTGTGCACCACCAAGAAAGTTCTACGTTATGATGTAGGCCGTGACGATCGGGTGTCATACATCTCGTCGTTCGCAACAGTGGGTGTAAGCCATGTTGCACGCGCAGGGTCTTCGAGGTTTGATTGGCGAGCCTATCATATGCAGATATGGCCTCGGAACACGGGATGATCGAAAGACCGAGCATGAGCCACATAGTTGTTGTGATCAACATTTTATGTCCACCTTTGAAGCTGTGCTGCCGGCCGTGACGATCGGGGGTGGTATAGTGGATGGGGGTCATGTTATCGCTAAGATTATTGTAGGGATAATAATTTTAGTGGAGTGTGTTTGATAGTATGATTATAAACTAAAACTCACATTTGTTATAAACTTTACCTTACCTCTTTTGCAATCATATCTCTAGACGGTTGTATACTTCGGTTACTTCCTTAGGAGTTCGGCTTCCAATTTGCAAGCCCATGGGTCCAACTTCATCTTGTGGTACAACAAACTTAGGGAGATTCTCATCCACAACAACATCCTATATGTCCTAAAACAAAAGTTAGGAGATAGACCAAATGATTCTTCTAGCAAGTAGGAAGATGATGAGTTCCGTAAGCATCGCGATATTTTCATAGAAGTGGAGGTCGTCATGACCGTATGCCTAGCACCAAAGTTGAAAGAGTTGTTTCAACACATGGAGCCATATGTCGTGATTGATGCGATCAAAGAACACTTCAAAGATGAATTGAGGCTTGAGCAATTCAGGCAACTTAGAAAGTTCCGGACCATTCACATGGAAGAGCATACCTATCTGGAGACTCATTTGAAGAAGTTGTATGACATCTACTTCAAGCTTATGAATATCTACGATTTCTAGATAGCGGACTCTAGTGCAATAGAGACTGTGCTCATATCTCTGCCTCCTAGCTATGAAGAGCATGTGCGTGAATATGCTATATAGAGAGACACGATGAGCTTCTTCACGTTCGTGAACATGTTCAAATCTCTAAAAGGTTATTCCATCGAAGGAGAGCTCTTCGACACTACTGGTATTGTCGTGGTATCGGCATAATTGATAGGAGACGGGGGTCCTCTAGCCTACGTATGGATTGTGGGGAAGAAGGTTGGTGTCGTCGAGGACGGGATTGAACACGGCGAGTTTACCCAGCTTCGGATCCCACAGCGGTGGCGAGATCCTACGTGCTGCTATAATTCACTATGAGGCAATAGCCGTGAACATGTTACAATGGGTATGATGCCTATTGAAGTTGTCTGCCCTAAAGGCTCCCTGGTGGCCGGCTTATATAGGCGGCCAAACCCCAGGGTACAAGGTAAGTACTTGTCCGGCAAGTAAACAGAGTCCTAGACCTAGCCGGCTTAGTTGCCGCCTTCTGTCTTGGGCTTGGTGGCTTGATGGGCTTCGGCCTTCCACCTTCCTTGTACCGTCCGCCTACTTCCTTGTACGTCAGCCATCTGGGCCGCCCGGCAGGCTTCGGCCTTACCACCCTTGGGCCACCCTGGACTAGCCGGATTGATCCATGTTGGTTATACCCCTAGTTGATATATCCCCAACATTAGCCCCCAGAAAGGTTGAAGTTCTCCAGGCGCCGATTTCTTCTTGATTCTTCTTCTGCCAAAGTTGGCGGCTGCAGGACTTGAACCATTCTGAAAATCAACGAGGCATGCGTGTCTTGATATTGACATGCGGCCGCCTTTATCCATCATGGGAAAAGACGGCTGCTCGGCAATCCTGCCGAGCATCCTTCTTAGCGGTCTCCGCCTAGCCAGCTCACGACAGTTTGAAAACAGTCTAGGCGGGAATCTCGCCATGATCACAAATTGCGGGAAAAGAGGAGGCGTGGAGATCGTGCAATCGTGTGCTTCAACGGATGCTGGACACGTGTCCGACTAAAAACGCCGTTGCACAGGGAGCAACGCCTGGTCCTATAAATAGGTAGCCAAACGGTCCATTTTCTCCACCCATCCTTTGCTCTCCGCGCACTCTTGCCTCTTCTACTTCTCCGCTTCCTGCCTCCGAGCGAGCTCCGGCGAACTCCTCTCCTCCGACGACCTCTCCTTGCGGCGATGTCCACCGGCCCAAATCTTTCGACAGCGTCGAGCGGTCCGGCGACCGAGTCCGCGCCCGCGACGGCGATGGGCGGCGCGATAACCCATCCCACGGCGGCGGCGACGGGCAATGTCGCCACCGTCGCCCCTCAGGCTTCCACCGCGCGCGCGCCAGCAGCGGGTCCTTCGGCTCCTCCACCAACCACCGCGATGATGACGACGGCGGGCGCCCCCGTCGACGAGGAAGAGGAAGCGGCGGACCTCGGGTCCCGCTACTGGCTACCTTCCATAGTCGACGAAGATGCCCTCCAAGATTTGGAGGCTGTCGGCTACCTCCCCACTCGGGAGGATTGCCGGTGGAGGGCCGCCTTCGGAGACCTCATCCCGGCCCCGAAAGCCGGGGAGCGGGTAATCCTCACCTCCCATCTAGTTAGGGGAATGGCGCTTCCGCCTTTCGCCTTTTTTAGCGAGGTTCTAGATCACTATGGGCTCCAGCCCCACAACATTGCACCCAACAACATATTAGTCCTAGCCGGCTTCACAGCTCTGTTCGAAGGCTACCTAGGTATTAGGCCTAGTTTAGACTTCTTCAGATATTGCTTTCGTTGCCGGCGACAGACGGTGCCGGACGGTGGGCTGGCAACCTGCGGCAGCGTCACCTTCAACTGCCGCTAGGGCCGCCAATGGTATCCTAAGATACCATACATTGAGTCCGTCAAGGGCTGGACCTCTACGTTCTTCTACTGCCAAGATATGGCAGCCCCGAGCCACCAAGTCGGCATCCCGGCATTCGTCAACGCGCCACCCATGCCTCGGCCATGCTGGGACGAGGCGGTGCCCAAGTTGACGGAGGAACTCCGCCTTATTCAGAGGCGGATTGAATTCCTCACGCGGACGATGGCCCCCCCTCTGCTGGATGGGGTCGACACCGTCATCTGCTGGCTCGGCCGGCAGATTCTCCCCCTGCGGTATAGCCCGCACAAGATGTGTCAGTATTCGCCTACTGACACGGCCTCTCTTCGCGTGAGCGAAGAGATGTTGCCGGTTGCCGACCTGGCGTTCCGGCTCCGCAGCCTTGTCAAGGCGGGGCTGGTGAAGGCGGTGGAGGGCGTGCCCATGCACACCCACGACAACCCTCCCCTTGAGGTAAATATCTTCTTCCTTGCCCCTTGTTGTATAGCTTCACCGGCTAAAATTGAGCTCCATTAAACTTGTCTTCTTTTCCAGATCTCCGCCTTGGGGGAGGATGACCTGGCTCCCGACTTCTACGAGTCGGAAGCCGGGAAGACGAAGAAGCGCAAGGCGTCCGGCGCCGCTTCCTCCATGGCGAACGCCGAGAGGAAGAAACGGATCGCGTCGGCTACCGAGCCGGCTCTCGCTAACCTTGGCGAGAACGCGGGGATTAACATCCCCCGAAGGTACTCAATTTTGCCTTTGATAGACGACAAACCTTTTTAATACTGGCACCCAATTGACTGTGCTTGCTTTTTATTGACAGGGAAAGGGTCGCAACCTCCCGGTTGACGACCAGGCTTCTTGGCAAAGGTAAGCGGCCACAAGGCAGCTCGCCGGCCACCGTGCCGCCAACTCCTCAGCTCCACGCCGGCAGCTTTATGGGCGACGCTCGTCGTCAGCCCCCGGCTCCGGCTTCAGGCGCTCCGCCAAGGGCCGCTTCCGCCGACCGCGCGCCCAAAACTCCCCTACTGCTGGCTGAGGCTACGGCCGATGATGCCGCTCAATCGCACGCCGCCAACGAAGGGTTGCTGGAGTCGACTGCCGGTGGGTCTCGGAGGGCAGCCCCGACTGCGGAAGGTGGCAGTGTCAGGGACCCTTGGTCCACCTTTAAGGAAGCCAAGGAGTCAACTTTGGCTTTCGCCAACTTCGCCTCGCAGGCCTTTGCCGACTTGGAGGGCGACCTATCTGTGAGTTCTTACCACTCCGGCATATACATAGTCTTTCCCCCGAGCACTTAGATGGCAAGTCAAAAAATAAAAGAATTATTGACTGCCGGCTTAGTGGTTACTCGACAATATGTTTTATGCCTTTGTTTGTCCTGCAGGGCCTTGTGTCTGCCAACGTCGAGCTCCTCTCCTCCCGGGCCGAGATAAACCAGCGGTGCCGCGACCTGAAGAAGGACTGCGAGGCCAAGGACCTGCGGATTGCCGAGTTGGAGGCGGCCCGCAAAAGAGATGAAGGTAGGGTTAATCCTCCTCGCCTTCAACTATACTTTCGACTTATGTTGCCGTCAATCATTTAGTTAGCGAATCCATATTTGTAGAACTGCTAGACCACGCTCAGGATATTCTGAAGGCGTCCACTGACATGCAAGCTCTTATGAATGAAGCTTCAGACTTGGCGGCCGCCAACTTGGAGTTGAAGGAGGCTCATCAGAAGGAGATGGAGGCCCAGCAACTCAAGTTTGCGCAGGAATCTAGCCAGCTCACTGGTGAGCTGGAAAGCCTGCGCAACAAGTTGGTGGAGGCGGAGAAGACGGCTGCCGAGGAAATCTCCAAGCAGACTTCTCGCGCCCAAACCGCTGAGGCTGCGCTGGCAACTCACATGATTGAGCTGTCCGCCTTCCATAACTCGGTCCTTGGTAATTTCTTACTCCTTATTTGATTTTGCCATTTTGCTTTAGCCTGAGCCAAACTGATGGCTTCATTTTTGATGCAGTTCCCGCCGGCTTAGGCGATGACAAGGTTGTCAGCCCCCGCCTGGATCGCCTTGCGCGTCTAGGCGAGCTGATCACCGAGACTTTGGCGGCGTCCAAGCGGTTTGCCGCCAAGTTCTTCACCTCCTCCGGCAGCCAGGAACCGACCGAGTTCAGCGACGTGCCCGCTATCTTGGAGCAGGCGACCAAACTGCATAAGAGCTCGCTGAAATCGGCGGCGCGGGGTGGTGCCAAGACCGCGCTTGGGTTATTCATGGGCACTACCCCGAGGCGGAGATAGAAGCCGTCACCGAAGGCATGCCGTCAACGTATGAAGACGGCAGCGAGGTTGAGCCGGCCGCTGTTGTTGACAGCGTTGCCGGCTACGCCACGCGTGTTGCCGACATGGTCGACACTTCAATCTTCTACCGGCGCCATCCTGTGCCTGGCGGAGAGGGAGCTGAAGCTGCCGGCGCGGCCGAGGCGGAGGGGAGTGATAGCCCCCAAGCCTGATGTAGACGCTCCCCCGAGCCATATCTTTTCTGTCCTTGCCTCCTATTAGTCTTACTTGTCGGCTCCTGAAACAATGCAACATTGACTTGTAATATTTGTATATACTTTTGCTGCTGTTTTGTTAAGCGGAAACTAGCTGACAGGTTTTATTTTGTCTTTATTTATATGGCCCGCCTTAATTTTACCCTGACTTATATGTTTGACTTTTTGTATGTTGACGAAACCTCAGCCGGTAACTTTAGCTGAAACAACCAGGGTTAAACCATGCGTTTAGAATCAGAGACCAAAGCCAACATGTTGGTGTCAAAGACATACTACTAGGCGAACCGCATATAAGTAATCAGAGGTAAAGGAATTAGGCGGCGCAAAAAAGTTTATTTTTGCTTTGGGTTGGCTCGAAAGCTGCAAGTATCTACCAGTTTGAACCTTTGCACGGAGCTAGAAAATAGGTAACTTAGATACATAGGGGAAATATGATTGCAAGAAAAGACAAAAGATGACATGCTTCTCAACACAGATGAGGAACCATAGACTTTTGTTTCATAATCATATTTAACTTATTACAGTTATAAATTGCTAAGTGTAGAAAGGACGTAGCTGCTCAATATTCCAAGGCCGTCTTGTTTGCTCGAACGGGTCGTCAATGCCTTTTTTTGCTCTTGGTTCCCCTTTTCCTGCCGCCTTCTTGCGCATTTTCTTTTCGTCTTCGTCGCGGATGTCGGCTAGGTAGTAGGAACCATTGAGCATCGCCTTTGTGACTATAAACGGTCCTTCCCATGGCGGGGATAACTTGTGCAAGCCTTTTCTGTCTTGAATTAGGCGGAGAACCAGGTCACCTGTTCTGAAGCTTCGCCTCCGCACTCTCCGGCTATGATAGCGGCGAAGTTGTTGCTGGTACAAGGCGGAGCGATGGAGAGCGACGTCTCTTTCTTCGTCTAGCAGGTCTAGGCTATCCTGTCTTGCACCTTCTACGTCTTGCTCGATGTAGGCTTGAACTCTTGGGGAATCGTACTTCATGTCGGTCGGTAGCACTGCCTCAGCGCCATATACTAAGAAGAAAGGAGTGTAGCCGGTGGACCTGTTTGGCGTTGTGCGTAAACTCCATAGTACCGACTGTAACTCATCTGCCCAAGCGCCGGCTGCCCTGTGTAATGGAGCTTCGAGACGAGGCTTAAGTCCTGATAAGACCAGGCCGTTTGTACGCTCTACTTGTCCATTGGATTGAGGGTGTGACACGGATGCCAAATCAAGCCGGATACCCAGATCGCTGCAGTATTCTTCTATGTCGCCTTGAGACAGATTGCTGCCATTATCGGTGATAATGCTGTGTGGAACTCCAAACCGAGAGATAATTCCCCAGAGAAAATTGGTGGTTGTTCGTGCGTCAAGTTTGCTGATCGGTTTAGCCTCGACCCATTTGGTGAACTTGTCGACAGCGACCAATAGGTGAGTGTACCCACCACACGCCTTTTTGAAGGGACCCACCATGTCTAAGCCCCAGACCGCGAACGGCCAGGTGATTGGGATCGTCCTTAGCTCCTGTGCCGGCAAGTGAGGTTGACGAGCGTACAACTGGCAGCCTTTGCATGTCTTTACGATGTTCTCGGCGTCTTCTTTGGCGGTGAGCCAGTAGAAACCTTGGCGGAAAACTTTGGATACAATGGACCTAGCGGAAGCATGATGCCCGCAGGTGCTAATATGTATGTCCTTCAGAATTTCCCGGCCTTCTTCCGGATGTATGCACCGCTGATAGATGCCGCAAGTGCTTCGCTTGTATAGCTCGCCTTTTATTATCGTGAATGCCTTGGCTCGCCTTATGATCTGCCTCTTTAGCACCTCATCGTCCTCTGGCAACTTTTTGTCGATTAGAAAATCGAGATATGGGACTGTCCAATCCGGCTGTGTTAAGTAGACAACGAGACTTGCCGCTTCTACCGGTTCTTCTGCGTCGGGGTCCATCAAATCGGCGCCTTTAATGGATGGCTTGTGCAAATGCTCCAGGAAGATATCTTTTGGTACCTTTTTGCGTTCCGATCCTAGTCTTGCAAGTGTGTCCGCCGCCTCATTCTCAGCTCTTGGAACATGCCGGACTTTGTAGCCTACGAAGTTTTTTGCGAATTTGTCAACTTTGGCTCTGTAAGCCGCCATTGTTGCGCTTTTCGCATCCCATGTTCCGCTTACTTGCTGCGCGACCAAATCTGAGTCGCCATAACAGAAGATTCTTTTGACGCCTAGGTCGTTTGCCACGTGTAACCCATGAAGCAAGGCTTCGTACTCGGCAACATTGTTGGTTGCAGTGAAGTGGATTTGTAACATGTAGCTAAGCTTGTCACCTTTAGGCGTGCGTAGGACGACTCCAGCCCCCGAGCCTTTGAGCATCTTTGATCCGTCAAAGTGCATGACCCAATATTCTGATTCGGGAAGTGTCGTTTCCTCCATGGCCTCTGTCCAGTCGGCGACAAAGTCTGCAAGTGCTTGAGACTTAATGGCGGTCCATGGGTTATAGACTATATCGAAGGCAGCAAGTTTGATGCCCCATTTGGCAACTCAACCTGTTGCTTCTGCATTGTTGATTATGTCTCCCAACGGTGCCTTGCTGACTACTGTCACTGTGTGTTCCTGGAAGTAATGCCTAAGCTTTCTGGCGGCGAAGAATACACCATAAGCCAGCTTTTGGTAATGCGGATACCTCTGCTTAGAGGGGGAGAACACTTCACTGATGAAGTAGACCGGTCGCTGCTCACACGCCGCGGCTTTGTTCTCCTTTCTTTCCACAGCCAAGACAACGCTGACAACAGCTCCTGTTGCCGCGATGTACAGCAGCATTGGTTCCTGTGATCGAGGTGCTGCCAATATTGGAGCGGATGTGAGGGCCTCCTTAAGTTGCTGCAAGGCGGCGTCTGCCTCTGCTGTCCACTCGAAGTTGTCGGATTTCTTCAATAGCCGGTAGAGAGGCATTGCCTTTTCCCCTAGGCGGCTTATGAAACGACTGACTGCTGCTGCCGATCCGGCTAGGCGCTGCACGTCCTTCAGACAAGTAGGTCTGGATATGTTTTGGATGGCCTTGATCTTCTCCGGGTTAACCTCGATCCCTCGTTCTGAGACGATAAACCCGAGCAATTTGCCGGCTGGGACGCCGAAAACGCACTTGGCGGGATTGAGCTTCATTTGATACCTCCGGAGATTCTGAAAAGTTTCTTCCAAGTCCTCTAGGAGATCTGCCTTCTTTTTTGACATTACCGCGATGTCGTCTACATAGACGTGAACATTGCGGCCGATCTGTTCGTGCATGCAATTTTGCATACAACGCTGGTATGTTGCCCCTGCATTCTTCAGGCCGAAAGGCATTGTAATATAGCAGAAAGTCCCGTATGGAGTTGTGAGAGATGTTTTCAGCTGATCTGACTCTCTCATCTTGATTTGGTGGTATTCTGAGTAGGCGTCCAGAAAACAAAGCAGCTCGGAGCCTGCTGTGGAGTCTACGACTTGGTCAATTCTAGGAAGCGCAAAGGGATCCTTTGTGCAGCACTTGTTAACACCGGTATAGTCAATACACATCCTCAGCTCTTTATTCTTCTTTGGGACAAGTACAGGATTTGCCACCCAATCGGTGTGTACAACTTCTTTTATGAAATTGGCGGCCTTCAGCCTATTTATCTCCTTTCCTATAGCCTTGCGTCTCTCATCTCCAAAGCGTCTTGTTGCTTGCTTCACCGGCTTGGATCCTTTTATGACGTTGAGCGAGTGCTCGGCAAGTTCCCTCGGTACACCAGGCATGTCGGAAGGCGACCATGCAAAGATGTCACGATTCTCACGGAGGAACTCGACGAGCGCGCCTTCCTATTTGCTGTCAAGGTTGGAGCCGATGACAACTTGCTTAGACTTGTCACCTGGGATGAGGTCCGCCTTTTTGGTGTCTTCTGAAGCTTCGAAGGTCTTCTTGACATCCATCTTTGGCTTTGGCATGGAGTTGTCTGAATCCGCCCCGAGCAGCGCGAGCTCTTCCTTGTGGATGACGGCTTCTGCGAAGGCGGCCATGCCACGCTCGCACTCCTTGGCTTTCTTGAAGTTGCCGGAAATCATGATGGTTCCGTTTCCCCCCCGGCATTTTAAGCTTGCTGTATATGTAGCACGGTCTTGCCATGAACTTGGCGAAAGCCGGTCGTCCGAAGATTGCATGATAGGCGCTTTTGAAGGGGACAACTTCGAACCGAACTCTGAGCGGTAGTTCTCTTTTGGTCCGAAAGTTACCTTCAGCCTGATGCTCCCCATTGACTTTGCTTGCCTGCCGGGCACTATGCCATGAAAGGTGAGGTTGCTGTGGTCCAGCTGATCCTCTGATAGGTTCATGCGGCTTAGTGTGTCATAGTACAGGATGTTGAGGCTGCTGCCGCCATCCATAAGTACCTTTGTGAGTCTGAAGTTGTCGACAATGGGATCGATGACAAGGGCGTACTTGCCTGGGTGAGGAACGTGATCAGGGTGGTCGGACCGGTCCCAAGTGATCGTTGCCTCAGACCAGTTCAAGTACTGAGGGACGTCCGGCATTGTCGCGTTGAGTTCGCGCATTTCCGCCTTATCCGCCTTAGCCGAAGGCGTGCCGACAATGCACACAAGAGATTCTTTGACCTTCGGATACGGCTTCTTTTTCTTGGCGGCTGCGTCATCTTCGCTTGAGATAGACATGTCGTCATCATCCTCATCCTCCTTGCTGTCTTTCTTGTCGTTCTTCTTTGACTTCTTTGACTTCCAGCCAACTGTGGGATCCTTTTTGAAGTCGTCCATGAAACGGCACTCGCCAAGCATATGGTTGACCTTGCCCAATGAGGCGTGGATGGGACATGGCAAAAGCTTTGCCTGTTCATAAGTGATTCGCGCCGCCTTAGGCCCTGAGCCGGCTTCGCGACTATCTTTCTTATTCTTCCACTTATTTTTGCCGGCGTTTCCTTGGAATGCTGCGGCTACCTCATTGGAAGGCCCGGCTTTGTCATCCGCCGCCTGCTTGCGCTTGTTGTTCCGCTTTGGTATGATGTTGACGTCTGGGTCATCGTCCCGGGCGTCGTCATCCGCCGCCGCGTATTGGGCGGCCAGGTTGAGCATCTCACCAAGGTCCGTGATTTGCTCGTGGACGAGCCTATGAAGGAGCAAGGACTTCTTCTGTAGGCCCGTGTCGAAGGCGTGGATAGCCTGTGCGTCCGAAACACCATGACAGTTGGCTTTTTCAGATATCCAACGGCTGACAAAATCTGTCATAGTTTCGTCCGGCTTTTGGATACAGCGTTGCAAATCCGTGTAGGTATTTGGACGCTTGTATGTTCCTTGGAAGTGCTGGGAGAAAACCTTTTCCATGTCGTACCAGCTATGGATGGACTTTTCAGGAAGGTTGTCGATCCAAGCTCTTGCCGTGCCTTCCAACATGAGAGGTAGGTAGCGGACGGCAATATGGCTGCTCCCGCCGGCAATTTCTATGGCCATGGCATAATCGGATAGCCATGAGTCCGGCTTAACGAGGCCGTTGTACCTAGAACAGTTTTTTGACACTGATGTCATGTCCTTAGGGAACGGCTCTCTGCGGATGGCGTCACCGAAGCACTTTGGTCCAGAGTATAGCGGCTCCTTTCCTCTTGCTATGTCTTGTAGGCGGTGTCGTGCGTCTTTTGGATCGAGCTGCCGTGCGCCTCTATTTGCGTCCGGCTCGTCCTGCGCTGCCCGGCTTATGCTGCGCCTGGGCCCTTCTACCTCCTCTCTCTTTTTGCTTCCAGTGCTACGCTGCGGAGATCGGCTTCGGCCTCTCCTGGGAGGGTCGTTGCCGACATCTTTTCTAGGCGGCGACATGTTGTTCCGGCTACCGCCATTGTCGCGTCTTGGCTGGGATGGAGGTGGCAGGTCTCCTGTGCTTCCTGTCCTTGAATTCTCGTCCCGCCTTGCTTTTGGCGGTGGCGTCTTCTTTGGAGGTGGCGTTGCCTTCCTTTTGTCGCCATGGCTACTGGAGCCAGACGGGCCATCGGGGTCGGCGCCGGTTGCAGCTTTGCACTTTCCCGATTTAGACTCTAGGTCTCCCCCCCGGGCATCCGCCATATGGCCGTAGGAATCAGCGCGAGCTTGTTGTTCTAGGGCCTTGCTTACGAAGTGTCTTGCATTGGCCAGCTTCTCTTCCGCCGTGTAAGTGTTGTCGTCCAGGGTATCTAGCGCGGCGGCCGCGTTGAGGACCGGGGTGCAGAAGACAACATCTCCCCTTCTGTCCACGCGCTGTGGTGCCGTGCGCCAGTCGAACCCTAGATCTTGAGCCGCTGTTGTTGCTTGCGCATGCGGCTCTTTTCCACGGCGGTTTTTTGATGACCTTTTCTCCTCGAAGAGTTGCCGGCTTGTTTTGGCCGACATCTTCTCCTGTTCTTTCTCGATCTTCTTCGCAAGGCTCTCAACGTGCTCCTCTCTTTTTCGCAGGAAGTCAGAGTGCTTAAGCATGTTAACCCTAAGCTCTTCCACTGCGTCGAGTGGGGTGTCTTTATTCACCGGAGTATTCATGATCTCGTCTACTTCTTTGATGACGGAGAGAAAATCCGTGGGTTTACTGCTGCCGCCTTTCTCGAGGCCAGCTTTCTTCTTTGCGCGCACCTTGTCGGAACTTTCAATGAGTTGGCCGGCAGTGGTGTCGCCGGCATCTTCCGCCGGTTTGTTTTGCACCTCCGAAGTAACTGGGGTTGTCTCGTGACCGACAACAACCATCATAGCCAGCTTGTCAGGCATGTCAGTATCCGCTGTGCCCTCTGAGGGAGCCGGATTACTACTGGAAAAGCGGGTTTTGATCTTCTCTTCGAAGAGACTAGCATCATCATCGGAGTCAGAGTCTACGTTGACTTGAACGGTAGATCTGGATCCGGCATCTGACATCGCATCTTCCTGTAGAGCAGGGAGGATTGACTCAGGATCGTTGTTTTCGGGCTGGGAGTCTGATCCCAGTCCGACAACTCCGACGAAGTGGAAATCAGATTCGGCCGACTCCTGGGAGAAGGCGGATTCAGATCCATCTTGCCGGTCGACTGCTTGGTCGAAGGGTTGGTGGGTGGGGTTGTAGAAACGCGGTAGGCCGTACGCCTCTGGCGTGTACCCGATGAAGACGTCGATCCCTCCGATCGATACGATTGCGCATCCGATAAGGTAGTCGTCCGCCGGGAGCCAGGACTCATCCGAGTTGACGTAGCTATGGCCGCCATACCTTGTGACGCGACCGACGGCGATCTGCTTGCCCACGCCGCCAAGTGTTCCCGCCTGGAACGTGACGCCAGGAACCTTATGCCCCACGGTGGGCGCCAACTGTCGTGGTATCGGCATAATTGATAGGAGACGGGGGTCCTCTAGCCTACGTATGGATTGTGGGGAAGAAGGTTGGTGTCGTCGAGGACGGGATTGAACACGGCGAGTTTACCCAGCTTCGGATCCCACAGCGGTGGCGAGATCCTACGTGCTGCTATAATTCACTATGAGGCAATAGCCGTGAACAGGTTACAATGGGTATGATGCCTATTGAAGTTGTCTGCCCTAAAGGCTCCCTGGTGGCTGGCTTATATAGGCGGCCAGACCCCAGGGTACAAGGTAAGTACTTGTCCGGCAAGTAAACAGAGTCCTAAACCTAGCCGGCTTAGTTGCCGCCTTCCGTCTTGGGCTTGGTGGCTTGATGGGCTTCGGCCTTCCACCTTCCTTGTACCGTCCGCCTACTTCCTTGTACGTCAGCCATCTGGGCCGCCCGGCAGGCTTCGGCCTTACCACCCTTGGGCCACCCTGGACTAGCCGGATTGATCCATGTTGGTTATACCCCTAGTTGATATATCCCCAACAGGTATATTTGATATATGAAGATATTAATGTATTCTTCTCATACTTTATGAAAAGTATTTGATACTTGTTCTGTTTATGAAACAGACCCTGATTATCACAAGTATGCGGCGATGGGTGACGTGACAGTGCACAAGTGATGGCAATCAAGGAAGTTGATGGCCAGTAGTGCTCACGTCCTCAAGATATCATATTAGTTATCATCAATAGTTTTTTGATAAGACCTTTTGTGATAGTGAGAGTGTGATCTAGTTTGGTGTCTTTAATATTACAAGACATAGTTATTCATATATGTAATAGAACAAATCAGTTGTTTTATATTATGGAACAAAGCAGTTGTTTTATATTATGAGTAAATTATATCGCATCTCAATTACATTATGCGTATGATATACATTTATAAAAGCAGGAATGATAAAATCATGTTTCCAAGAATGGTATGATTTTGTTGCAAGAACAAACACCACCAAATTTGATCATATGAGCAATGTAAGAAATAATAGATAGTTTGATCTGTTAAAAAGTTATATGTGCCGAATTGATTAAAGTTAGGATTGGATATTGAAGTGTCAATATGCAAGGAAATTAATTAAAAGTCATGCTTGATGATTTTTAAATTAAATAAGTGGTAAAGTTCATCAATTCAAATTCTTCTATGATTATTATGATTATTAGTGAATAAGTGTATTTGCATAATAAATCATGAGTCTGAAAATAATTTGATAAAAGATCAAATGGGGTTTTTCAGAAGAAAGATTAGTGAATATTATATTCACAAGATTTGATCAAAGGACAATATTTTGAATTATGGTTTCAACACAAAAAAGACTTGTGAAAATTCGTTTCACAAAACTATAATATCAGATATAGTGATATGTGAAATATTATAATCATACTCCATTTTAGATAAAGTGTGGTCTTTCAGAATCTCTTAGAATCTCTTAATATGTTCGAAACATTATAGTCGATGTCCACTTTAGAAAATAGATGTTTTTCAACGGTAATTCATGTGATCAACAATAGTCTCGTTATATAGATGATTATACGATAATTCAGAATATACACGAATAATTCTTTGTAGATTACTCACATTGGATGAGAGTATATTCCAAAACCCATAAGAAACAAAACTTATGTTGTTGTCTGTGTAATTCCGAGAAAAATGTGATTTTTTGAATTATGGTTTATGGAATAGAATTAGAAGCTTGAAATAAGGTATCAGACCTATATTCATAAAAGTAGAATATTAGAATATGTTCCAAAAAGTATATGTCTACAAATGAAAATTTAATGATAAGAGTGAAGGAGACTCGAAAATTGTTTTCTTCTTGCAGTCCTCTTCAAAGAGATCATAGTATTTTCATGAAAGAAGCTTCTAAATAAGGTGTTGTTATATTTACTGTCAAGTCACAGTTTAATATTAAGTATTTTAGATCTTATTGACAGATCAAGATACACCTTACGAATACAAAGAAAGTGGAGAAAATATCAGAATACGAACAAAGACTTTTGAGTTTGAAAATCCAAGTTACATCTAGAAGGACTAAAACAGTAAATATTACTATAATTCTTATTAGAGGAATGAGATTACTTAATCATCATATAAAGTGTTATATGAGAAATGTAACTATAAGAAAGACATGGAGATACATTTTGTCAAGAAATGTATCTTGGACAAAATCAAATTTGTTGACTACATAAATGTAGACACGCTTGAAGTCTGTGGGATATGTATTAATAGAATACTACAGTTCGTGTTAAGTTCGAATTGATTTAAGATCAATGATTTTTGTTTGACCAAAATATCGAAATAAATTATGAATTTAAGTTGGCGTCAAAATTAGTTTACTCAGGTAGAATATGTAAAGGACATATTTTTGAGTGGGAGCTTAGACCCTCATATATGTAGATGACATTTTTTGAGTGGGAGCTCATGTTCCCAAATATGTAGACGACATAATTTGAGTGTGAGACGAATTCATTATGTGTAAATGACACATCATGAATTGTACCAGTAAAATTAATTAGAAAGATGAAGTTGTGAAACTATTTAAAAGTTAGTGTTTATTTAGAATAGAACGGGAATTTTAAATAGATAGTCGAGTTGTTTTGGATTGATTCTGAAGAGTTAGAATAGATTAAAACCAAAGGAATGGTCCTTGGAAATCCAATTAATCATTAAGAGTAATGATACACAATAATAGTGGTTGTATGATATTGACGTGGGGCTACTCTTCGACTACCCCACGGTGAGGCTACCTGGGCCGCGCCAAGCTTATAGAGGTCCGCAGAAGGCCCACTAGGGGTATCATGTGACCCAGTCCTAGTCTGTTAGGTCGCATAGCTCGCCATATCTGTAATTGCCATCAGCACCGTTCACCCGGGACCTGGCCTACCTATAAAGGCCAGGAGGGTTGCTCGTCTCAAGGGCACGCTCATAGCCGCCACCACAAACCCTAGCGAGATCGCAATCTCGCCATTGTAATCGCTACTCGCCATCAATATCAGACAAGCAGGCAGTACAGTGTTATCCTTCGGGAGCCTGAACCTGAGTAAACGTCCCCGCTTGTCAGCCGTCGTGATCACCAACGTTTCTCTCTCTCCCCCTCAATCAACCCGGGGTGGATAACCCAGGGATTTGTCGAGTTACACCCTCGTCAATTGGCGCCGTCTGTGGTCAGCAAGACCTGCGCAACTACCATGGAAGGAGGTTGCGAGCAAGGGCATTCGTCGCAGGCGACCTGGTCCTCCG
This sequence comes from Poa annua, assembly GCA_026929855.1. Classification (NCBI taxonomy): domain Eukaryota; kingdom Viridiplantae; phylum Streptophyta; class Magnoliopsida; order Poales; family Poaceae; genus Poa; species Poa annua. The sequence goes on along the minus strand of CM049428.1, from coordinate 93,601,952 downwards.
CGTCAAGCAGAAGAAGGTGCACAAGCTCGCCTCCCCATGGGAGGGCCCGTATGTTGTGACAGAGGCAATCGACAACGGAGCTTACCGTCTGAAGGACTCGAATACGGGAGCAGTCTGTAGCAACCCATGGAACGTCGCGCAACTTCGCCGGTTCTACGCCTAGTCGACAAAATCATTGTACCAAAGAAAGCATGTCAACGCGGCAGGTTTCAGACGCACTCTTTCCCTTACCAGGGTACCTAAGGGGACTGGAAGAATTTTAATGAGGCAGCCTGTTCGCAAGAATCAATAAAGAAGATTTACAGAAAAAGCTGTCCACTTTACCTTCTCAGTCAAGACAATTAATAACCTAGGCCGTCACTCGAATCACTCGGGGGCTGCGCCATACAGGTTGAAACAAAAATCCTAGGCCGTCACTCGAATAACTCGGGGGCTGCACCATCCAGGTTGAAAGATAAGCCTAGGCCGCCACTCGAATCACTCGGGGGCTGCGCCATGCAGGCCCTACTCGTAAAATCCTAGGCCGCCACCCGAACCACTCGGGGGCTGCGTCATACAGGTCAAGTCCTAAAATCTTAGGCCGCTGCCCGACACACTCGGGGGCTGCGCTTCACAGGTATCACTTGAAATTCTAGGCCACCACTCGAACTACTCGGGGGCTGCGCCATGCAGGCCCTACTCGTAAAATCCTAGGCCGCCACCCGAACCACTCGGGGGCTGCGCCATACAGGTCAAGTCCTAAAATCCTAGGCCGCCGCCCGACACACTCGGGGGCTGCGCTTCACAGGTATCACTTGAAATCCTAGGCCACCACTCGAACTACTCAGGGGCTGCGCCATGCAGGCCCTACTCGTAAAATCCTAGGCCGCCACCCGAACCGCTCGGGGGCTGCACCATGCAGGTCAAGTCCTAAAATCCTAGGCCGCCGCCCGACACACTCGGGGGCTAGACTTTACAGGTATCACTTGAAATCCTAGGACGCCACTCGAAACGCTCGGGGGCTGCACTTTACAGGTATCACTTGAAATCCTATGACGCCACTCGAAACACTCGGGGGCTGCGCCATACAGGTCCACGACACAACCATGGCCGCTACCCAAGGCACTCGGGGGCTACGCCGTACAGGTCCACGACTCGCGCTCAATGTACTCGAGCCACGTCGCACAAGACCTAGTCCTAAGTCGCACTAAGTCCATTCGAAGGTGCACAGCAGATAGTCGTACAGTAAAGCAAACGGTTTTACCTTGCTTACTCGGGGATTCCCCATATCTCATATATTGATGTTTACATTTGGCAAATTTTCCTCCTACGACTAATCCTGTACAACAGAAGATTGTTGTCCCTAATCTGCAGGTTCATCCTTTGGCGCGTCGAGTGGCCCTACAAGGCGCTCACTCAGCTTTTGGACCTGCTCAACCATCTGGCGAGCAACCGCCAAGGTGTCGGCGTAATCATCATCCCCGGGTTGGCCACCCAGCACCCTCTCCAGAGGAAGGTTCGGCCGGTGCAGCCGGACGTACGCCAGCGCCACATTCGCCCCAACAACGAGTTGCACGTTGACTACCTCCTTCAACGCGTCACCCTCGCGGAACCTCTCCAGCAAGGCGGCCAACCCATGCGGCTGCCCATTGTGTGGGAAGTACACACAGTGGATATGCCAGAGGGTCTTCCAGCAACCTTCAAGAAGAAAGGCAACCCGCCAAGTTCGATCGAGCATGCGCGCGAGGATTCGCCCTCCTGACTTGTTTGACCAGAAGTGGCGAGCCTCGAAAGAATCGCCAGTCGCCTCTCGGGTGACCCGCTCTTCAACCCGAGTCTGCTCAGCCTGCCAATCTGGGTTTACATCTGCGCCCAGAAATTACAAGTTATAACCAGCAAATCGCTTCAAGGCCAATCACCTTATTCCTCATATAGGTGATCAACCGCTGGTCATTCATGCTTCGCTGAGGAACGGGTGCTGATCGACGATGACGCCCAGCTGCAGTCGAGCGAGAACCTCCCTCGCCACTCGCGCCAGTCGTCGGAGCAACGGAAGTGGACTCGTGCAGGACAGTCTGTCACGAATATGCAGCGTCAATGCAGAAAAGATAACTTCTCAGCCAAAGCAAGTTGGAGGGAAGGAAATTATAATTCAGCATAAAAGAGGATCCATGGCCAGAAGACCCGACAAAATAAAGGTCATTACAAGCTGCATAATGAAGTACAGGTTCCTGCGACTAAAAGGACCTACACTACAAAAGATCCTAAGCTACTGACTCCGACCGGGAGCGACTCTTCCGAGAAGCTGCCTCAGTTGCCTTGGCAAGCGCCCTCTCGAAGGTGGCCACAAGCTTCACAGCCAGCTGTGCAGCCTGCGCCTTCACCCCTCTAAGGGACGCGGTCCGGCCATCGGACCTTCGCGGGAAGCCGCTGACAACCTTCTCGAAGTCGCCAGCAACCTGATGGCCTAGCAAAAGCTGGAAGGTGAGCTTGGAGCCGCGTACCGTCTGCGTCCGAGTGAAGTCGGCGAGGGTGGTTGCTTCGTCTTCAAACGGCGCCGTGAGAGCATCGACGGCAGTCGGCGGCGGGTCGCTGGAAAAAATGCTCCGATGCACAGTCGTGAGCGCTCAAGTCGACTTCTGCAGCGCCGCCGATGACTTTTGCAGCTCAGCAGATGCATACGCGCAGACGCGATCAAGGAGGCCGACCGCGGTCGCCAAGTCGACGTCGTCACTGGACGAGCCTTCCGGAGGGGCGCCACCGTATCTCTCTGGACAAAGGGTCAGCAGTCAACAAAAAGCAAGTCAAGCAAAGACAAAGTAGGTGTTAAGCCGAAAACTCACCTCCAAGGGCACCGGCGAGTGAGAGCAGGTTGTTGACCTGGGTCTTCTTCTGGACGGCCCGCACACGCTCACGCTCCTGAGAATCGTGCAGCGCTTTTTCAAGCTCCGCCTGAGCTCGAAGTTTCAGTTCTAACTCCGCAGCTCGCTTAGTAGCCTGGTCCAGAGAGGCGCGCATCTGGTCCCTCTCCTTCTCCAGGCGAACATAGGCAGTGGCTGCCTCAAGTTGCTGGCGGTAGTACGGCTGCAAAAACAACAAAAAGTTATAAAGTTGCGGGCGACTATACTAGTCACCCACACCTTCGGGGGCTACTCCCATCGGGAGCGCTGTTCGCGCACCCGATGAAATTTCAGGACTACAAGAAAAAGAACAAGGACTTACGTGGTCCAGAAGGTCGACATCCTCCGAAGTCGCGGGGGGAGGACGACTCGGTGCCGTGAAGCCGCCAGTCGGCGCACGCTCCTCGTCCACCACCTGCGTCACCAGCTCCGTCGAGGAAGCATAGGTGTGCTCCACTTCGCGACGAGGGGAGCTGACGCCGCCAGAGCGGTTGCTGGAACAAAATCAAGGCAAAACTCAACTCGAAGCTCGAAACTTGAAAATGCAACTCGACGAAGAAGGAAGAAAAGGAACTCACCTGGTGGCCTCGTCGCCATCATCGCTCCCCAGGGAGACGGACGGCATCCGAGCGAACCCGCGCGGCGGCGCAGATCTGACCGGAGGAGCAGCCAAGGGTTCATCCCAGTTGTCCTAGGACCACACACCCGAAGAAGACATGCCAGCCTCCTCTAAGTCAACATCGGCATCCTTCACGGGTGACGAAGCAGTCGCAGAGTCGCCACCGCTTCGCCGCTTCTGCCTCTTCCGTGCGGGTTCCTCCTCGTCGTCATCATCCTCCACCTCTTCGCTATGAGATATAGCGGACGGGATGTCTTCATCGTCACCCTCCTCCTCCCCAAACTTCGACTCATCGTGAGGTCCGTTTTCTGGGAGAGGAGGAAGGCTGACCAGAAGAGAGCGATCCTGAAACAAACAAAGCAGAGTCGAATCAAGAAACAGAAGATCAAGAAAGCAAGCAACGAAGAAAACAAAGCAAAAGCTCACCTCAGGAACAGGGTTCGCTCCTCCGTACGCAGCGACCAGACACTTGACGTTGCAAGGATCCGCGGCTCGGAGGCTGGTAATGCCCCTCACCTTGGTCTCCACCTCCTCGTCGTCAAGCGGCTGTCGCTGACGCCCTCGACTGCCCACATCGGGTGAGGGCGAGCACGTAACGGCTGGAAGCGCAGCCGGAAGAAGGTGGCCATCAAGTAGACACCACCCGAATCACGCCCCAGGGTCCGGAGGAGGTTGCGCAGCAGGCTCAGCAGAGTCCTCGCGGACTCCTTCTCCTCCTCGGCGAGCGGGTGCGCCCAGGCACGAGTCTTCCGCAAGCCGCGCTCGCCGTCGAAGTGCGCCAGGCCCTCCTGGCCGCACTGGATGTAGAACCACCTCTTCCGCCACCTATGGATGGAGTCTGACTTCTTCATCTGAAAGAACGCGGTGTCGCCGCGCACCTGGATGCCGAAGCCTCCCACTGGGTATGTCAACCCGCTCTTCCCAACGTTCTTGTGAACAAGGAAGATCGACTTCCATAGAGCCCAGTGGGGTGCGATCCCCAAGAAGCACTCACAGAGCACGATGAAGCTCGCGATGCTTAAGACGCCATTGGGGGTCAGATCGTGGATCTGAACCCCATAGGCATACAGAAGACCACAAACAAAATTGTGGAGAGGGAACCCGAAGCCCCGTGGAAGGAAATCCACGAAGCACACGCGTTCCCCCTTGAGAGGAGCGGGATACACCTCCTTGCCAGGAGCACGCACCGTGGCCTCATCCGTCGGGGGCAGGAGACCCTGCGCGCGTAGGAGCTCGAGGTCCGTCTTCTTCACCGTCGACCTCTGCCAATCGCCCTCGGGTTTCTTCATCACCCCGACTTCGGCGGCGGTGCTAGCGGCGATCTTCGACTTGCCCATGGCGTCGATGGATCGCAGAAGGTGGGAGGACAAATGGAATAGAGCTTACGGAGGCAAGAATGGCAAGGAGCAAGGAATGGAGGCACGGACGATTGGAGAAGATGACCTGCCCTCGCACCGCGGCGCAGTACTTATGCCGTGCACAATCCATCTCAGCCGTCCGCGAAGATACTGCTCCACACAAGCGCATCCAGCCGTCCACGTGTCATGCGGAGAGACCACTACGCACGGGAATCAAGGCGTCATCATCGTGTCGCGAAATTTTCGCGCCCAGTTCAGAGAGACGTGACAATTACTGAACACAGTCAACACTGACAATGGGGCCCGCTACGTCACGTCCCATCGGGCGCAGAGGCGTGCCACGAGGCGTCATCACTGACGTCAGCAAGACAATGAATCTGAAGAAGACGCGGAGCAGCGGGACAACTCGAACGCACGATTCGAGTAGTAAGCTTCACAGCTGAAAACAAACAAGACATGCTACTGATCCGAGAACTCGAAACAATCATTCGGGTGGCAAAGAAAAGGAAGTAAGTTCAGAAGGCTGAATCAATTCACAAGTAAGCCAACAGGCCGAATAGAAGCAAGATTCACACAAGAACAAAGCCAAAGTAATTCGACTGCAGAGAGTACTCCCATCGGGAGTGTCCTCTTCGACTGAAGAAAACGAGTTCAAACTCAAGAACAAGCAATCTGGCGGCATGCCCAGGAGGAAGGAGTCCTTTGCCCGACTCTACGATTCGACCAAGCACTCGGGGGCTACTGACGTGGGGTTACTCTTCGACTACCCCACAGTGAGGCTACCTGGGCCGCACCAAGCTTATAGAGGTATGCAGAAGGCCCACTAGCGGTATCATGTGACCCAGTCCTAGTCGGTTAGGTCGCATAGCTTGCCATATCTGTAATTGCCATCGGCACCATTCACCCGGGACCTGGCCTACCTATAAAGGCCAGGAGGGTTGCTCGTCTCAAGGGCACACTCATAGCCGCCACCACAAACCCTAGCGAGATCGCAATCTCGCCATTGTAATCGCTACTCGCTATCAATATCAGACAAGCAGGAAGTAGGGTGTTATCCTCCGGGAGCCTGAACCTGGGTAAATCGCCCCGCTTGTCAGCCGTCGTGATCACCAACGCTTCTCTCTCTCCCCCTCAATCAACCCGGGGTGGACAACCCAGGGATTTGTCGAGTTACACCCCCGTCAGATATGTTGGTCTATCATGTGATATTACACATCATACAGGAACCATATTATGTGCTCGATGAAATATGACCCATGTTCTTCGAAGAAGAACAATTATGAAAGTAAATTTGGAATTTAATGGAAGTAAAAATGTATTAGTCATTAGATTGACATTGGAGTGTCAAGTCTTCTACATAGGTATGCAAGTATATAGATATCGCGGGATTGTAAATGTTGCATAGAATTCTCTATGACTGAGTTTGTTTGCAAAGGAATTGTCTAGTTAACAGAATCAGAGTAAGCGATGGGAAACAGAAATCTCACTTAGTTACGGTATTTGTATATATGTTATTAGATAACATGGTGATATCAAACATGTTGAAATAAAATGAATCACAAAAGAACATACACTTGTGTATTGTACAGATTGTCAGAGTAACACTCTTCCACAAGCAAGCATTATCATATAATGCTTATTTGATAAAGGGGTTTTGATGAAGTAAAATGCAGCTAGTTTATTTGTACTATAGTGCAAGTGGAAGACTGAAGGAGAGCCCTAGAGGCAAATAAATAAGTAATATTTATCGCATTATCTCATAAGTTTATAATATGTCTTTGTATTATGCTATAACTGTGTTAATCGGAATTATTAATACACGTGTGATACATAGACAATCAGAGTCCCTAGTAAGCCTCTATCAAAACTAGTCCATTGGGCAACAGATGATCGAGATTCCCAATCATGGACAATGACGTCGGTTGACAGTGGGGTCATCTTATTAGTTGAATAAGGTGATGGACATACCCTAAGTATTGCAATAAGATCGTATTACGATGTTTTTTCATTTGCAATAGATAAGTACTATGATAGCTTATTCCTTAGACCGTGAGACCGTACTTATTGCTACTTCGTAGGGGTGCTTTGAGAGCATCAAACGTTGTGTATTATATAGCATGACAATAACGGTGTCCATCTTGGTTGTCCCGAAAGAGTATGTTGAGACGTAAGGATCAAGAGCGGGATTTGTTCATTCTTGTAATGGAAAGATACTCTGGGCCCACTCGGTGAGATTGCATCTATATAGCTGCCTAGCTTATGACTAGGTCATGGAGATGTAATATCACAGACGAGTTAATGACCTATGTCGGTAACGAGATACAATAGGTCATCAGATGTCTACGATCATATCGGATAAGGTAGTGTTGTAGAAAAAAGGGAATGAATATCATGTTTATGGTTCAACGACGATATTCGTAGAATGCACAGGGACCGTCATATGCATGTAGGTATCCCTGGTGGTCATTAGCGAGCGAAGGGTCTCGACCATGTCTGGAGTGTTCTCGAACCGTAGCGTAACAAGCTTAAGGTCTTAACGACACTACAAGAAAGTTTTGGAATAATATAGGAGGTGAATGATGAGAGAGAAATGATCCGGAAAGAGTTCCGGTGGTACGGAAGGAGTTCCGGGAAGGTCTGGAATGGTTCTGGTAATGTCCGAAAGATGTCCGGGTGGTCCGGAAAATGTTTCGGGGTCACGGGAGATTAAATAATATGTAAATATATATATTTATGAATTAATGATATTTTATACTAATTTAATATTAATTAAAAAGGACAAAATGTGGGCAGCCCACCTAAATGGGCCAAGAAGGCCCATGTGGGGGGAGCAGCACCACCAAGGAGGGAAAGGAGGCCATGGTGGTTTCGGCCCTTCCTTGGCAAGCCGAACCCCCACCTCTCCTTTGTTTAGTCCCACATGGGGGAGCTAGGGAGTTTGCACACCCCCTCCCCCCTTTATATAGCAAGGCATATTAATTGGATTAATTCATGGAAATACAATTAAATTTGTAGCAGGACGGCCGAGCTGTTTCTCCGCCCGTTTTGCCTCCTCTCTCCACCAAAGCTATACTGTTGGGCGCCGTTGGCTTGCGGGATTCCAGAAAAGTTCTACCCCTGCGATCTCAGCTGGATCTGAGTGACCGGGGGTTGTTGTTAAGCTCCGTATGCTTGTGATTGCTCGGAGGCGCCACATTTGAGGAGGCTGGGCGACATCGTATCGCCGGCCGTCGCAGCCCTGCCGCCGACGCACCCCCCAACCGCCAGCGCCACGCCACCTTCCGCACGACGCCCGTCGACGTAGGTCATCGTCAACATCACCGCGTCATCCTCTACTTCGTCGCGCCAAGTTCTCCGCGACCTTGAGGTCGGCTACGTACGACTTCATCGGCAACGCTAGTGCGGGAGCGTAATCCCCGCTATCGGTCTACATGGAGGTATGTGACCCGTTCCGCCACCGTTATCGCATGTACTAGATATATAGATCCTGGCTAGTTAGGGTGTTCATACGCTAGATTTTTTTTTTGCACCGGAACCACTTCATAGCCCTCCAAGGACAGTTTCTTTGCGAGCGTCATCAACCCGTACATGAACGAGAGTAAGATGCATCCCAAAGAGTTGTCTCTCAGGCAAGGGAAGCTACAAGTTGAAGATTTCCAAGGCCCCCAATGAGAAGGAAGCATGTAGGATAGGATGAAGAGCCTGGAGCAAGAAGTTTTCAAGTACAAGAAGATGGCGGAGCGTGAGGTGGACATTGTTCACCGGATCGTCTCTGAAATATGGCCAAGCATAACGAGGAGACTTCGAAGCTCTGGGAGGACATCCTCTCACTCCAAAAGACCACCAACGCTCTTCAGGCGCAACTCTATGATTTTCAAAATCAGAACTGTGAGTATGATACCAGGTTTAAACGCATTAGTGCTGCTGCGAGTTTCCGGATCATCGAGACCTAGGCATCGTTTGTTGATGGAGAACCATTACCTTGGAAGCTTTGATCAAGAGGATTCATCTCCATTGTCACCGAAGGAGTAATTTATCATCAGTATTGGCATCTCCCTTAGATTGTTCCAAGCTTGGGGGGGGGGGGGGGGGGAGTGCCGCGGTATCACCATTATCTTTCATCTTTTACCTTTTTAGTAGTGTCATATCATGAGTAGGGAAGTTATCTTATTTGATGGTTTGCAATGTGGAAGTATCTCTCTTTTAGTTGGTTATCTATGTATCCCTTGGTGTGAGTTGCCGTTATGGAATATTAATGAGAAGTGTTATCATTTATTTTCTGCACACTTTATTTCAGGTTACAAGTTTTATCATGTATGATTGATCTTGTCATTTAGTATTGGTAATCACTTTGGGAACATATAGTAAATCTTTTGGCTTTGGCAAACTTAGCATTGGTCCGTAGCTACAATACTTTGAGATTTAAGAGGAAAAATAATTACATGTAGAATATAGCATTTATTAATCTTTCACATTTGTCAATGACAAGCTTAGTATTCACAACTTAAAATTGTGTGTGATTTCAAGTAAGAATTGCATGATTGTCTTTTACTATATGTATGTTTGTTTGAATCAATCAACTCTTATGCTTGCTACCCAACCTTGCTAGCCAAAGACCTGTATCGAGAGGAAATGCTTCTCATACATCCAAACCTTGAACCAAAACCCTTGCCATCTGGGTCCACCATACCTACCTACTATGTGGTATTTTGCGCCACTCCAAGTAAATACATCTTGTGCTATCTTTATTCAAAATTATCCCTTATTTGTGTCAATGTTCACTAGCTCATAAGAAAATAATAGTTGGGTTTGTTATCTTCCATACTAATTAAGTAACACATGACTTGCATGCTACATATGCTTGTCATTTATATTGCAAAGGGGTGGTCAGACCACTATAATATCAAAGGTTGAATTTTTCAAAAATATAGGCAGTCCTCAATGGTTTGAGATTGATTGGTGGGCACCCGTGAATTCGGCTAGCCATGGTTATGTTAGAAAGGTGGGGAGGAGTGTCATGGCTGTGAAAGTAAAGAGAAAAAAGAAGATGAATATCGTAAAGGCTTGTTTAAAAAAAAAATCGAAACCACACCTAACTTGCTTAGTATGGAAGATGCCAAGAACTCTATTACAAATCGTTGACAACAACAAACACCTCTCAAAAACTTACTTTTATGCTCTCTATATGATTTCGAAAAGCTATAAAACCAAAAGCTCTAACACATGCTTGTATCTCTGCTTCCCTCTGTGAAGGGCCTATCTTTTACTTTATGTCTATTAAGATAACCTATCTCCTTCTATCTTAAGCAAGCATTTGAGTTGATTGTGATTCAACCATTTATACATTAGTACTAGGCAACTTTGGCGTGGCGACACGCCACGCCCGTGAGGTGATATTGACGGTTGGAACCTTTATTGTCCAATGGTACTTTTTGTATGAATAACAGATGTAAGCAACGATCATGGATAGGCAGTGTATTATGGGGAAAAAATCGTACTAAATATCAATGGTTAGACACAAAAAATATTTGCACAACAAGTCATGCGCTACAAAGAGTGAACGCAAATCAAAATGGAAAACAAAATCATGAGGCCACTTTGAATATAAATGGGTACCAACTATGATACCAATTACGAAGCTCATATTTTGCTACTAATAACCATTTAATTGAAATCCAACAGGAGTGCCAAACTGCATGAGAATGGGCTAGCAACTCAGAGTAGAGTTCCCAAAACACATATTCTAGTAGAATCAGCTTCAACTTCCCCTTTTCCCCCAATTTTACTTCAAGTCCATTTGCTGCTCACATTGTGGCTAGGGGCGTGGCCGTCGTCTCGTTTAGCCACAAGAGACAGAAGATAGGCATAATGGTAGTGTTCTGCTTGTAAGGCGACATAAAGGCGGAGCAGCAACGACACTCAGTGGACGAAATGAGCCATGTGGTATGAATTTCAGTGGAACTTCTCCTGTGAAGATCCGAAATAGGTGGCTCATCCTCCTCGCGGTCAACTTACAGAACCATCAGCCATCATAGTCTGGGCCATGAGGAAAAGGCAGATTAAGACAGCGAAAAAAACACCCACACCCAATTGCAAATGTACCCTCTAAGTCAAAGGGTCCTCAGAAATCCCAAAAATACACTAAGAGCAGAAGAACAATGCACAAAGAGGATCCTCATGAAATGCACAATTTGGCTGTAAACAGTGAAAATACTAAAACGACTATTGGATACCCAGGGGGTAATCAAATATTAGTTGCCACATAGGACTTTATTCATGATAGAATTATAAGATGTCTAAAAGACTAACTATAATATAAGCACCAATTTGTAATCTACACAGCAATGTAAAAAATGCATCTAAATACACAGTCAGTAGTCAGTTAGTGATCTATCTTTAAATACTAATGGGACATACTAATACAATGTACCATACGAACTTACGTTGCTCTCATTTCACTGTTCATACTTAGGACAAAGGTTGCATATCAAATGGATCATCCCAGTCTGAAACTGCAATGCGATATTAAAGCAAACCTTTAAAAATATACATGTAGAAATTTTACATCCAAAGTCGAAAATATAAAAGTAACCACATCACCTATCCTTTGTTTATGGTGACAGAAAAACTGATCATTTTTCAAGTCTGTTCCAGGTTCAATCTAATTAAACTGAGGACAATGAAATCTCAAATATAAACACCGCAAGAACCAAGTGTAGCATTAATCCAAACACCACAAAAGGAAATCAATGAAACTATTTGTATAGCATAAAAGAGTTTCATTGGATGAAGGTGTAGGTACTGATTTACAAAAATTGGACACAAGTGTAGTTAGCTTCTCGAATTCCGAAGGATAAAATTGTATTAGGACATTGGCTAAAATCCATAATGCCCAAGCAGTAATTTTCGTATACCCACCAACAACGATTATAGACTAAAATAACACTATAAACTGAAATATCTGTCTGCCGGAAAGTGGTTAAAATGTCCCCAATTGGCTCATAGGGACCAACCATTTTACGTAAAAAATACTAAATTATAGTATTACTGAAGGAACACTTAGAATAAAGATGGTATGCAGTACCCAAATTTCCTTATTCTGCAACTCTGCATCTATATATGTCTTGCTGCGATGGTCACTATGTGGACACGCTGGTAGAATTCAGCAACCTCTCTGGTGACCCAACTTGGAAGAAGAGCGCACCGTACATACCTTGCATGTACGTTCAAAGTGCCAATTAAGGTGAGAAGAGGGCTCTAGGCCACTACCGGTTGGAAATGGCACAGTAGCGACAACTCTTTGCAGGTCTCGGTGGTGCCCAAAAAAGATAAGCATTAATTAAACTGCCATGATCTAAAATATGAATTTGGAAGTTGTGACTTGTGAGTACATCCATATGTAAGATACTAATATACAATTTAGCATGTATTTATGCAGAGTTGTAAGTGGCCAATTACAAAATATTGATCTGATATATGATTCAGAAATTAAAAAGCAAGACAGCTTTAATCTGTTAAGACTTCTTTGGATTCTGCGATCAAGCAATCGGCAACATCAGGTGTTATAGAAACAGAGATAAATCTGCCACCATCTTCAAGAAAATAGTAGTCCAATAGTACCATCGGCACAAAAAAATCCTACATACCACACAGTCACGATTATACATCTACTTAGCAGGATATAGTACCTGATAATACTGATCTGGCCGTCAGCTACCCAATGTCGTCGCTGGACAAAAGACTGCTATTTGCTGATACATTTTCTGGACAGGCTCGCCTGCCGCCGTCTCCTATGTCCCTTGGAATTGATCTCTAACTCCGCAGCACGGCATATGGTCATATGATCCTCTACCGGGGAAACTGAGAGACATAGGATGTGATGGCAGAAGTAATTAACAGGAGGAAACTGGATAGGAGGCGGAAAGAGAGAACCCACAAAAAGTATCGAGGCATTAGTTATTGCCCCCAACATGTTAGCTCTTATAAGAAGAGAACCTGCTCTTTTTTCAGAGCATCATAGTTTCAATTAACAGAGAACCCCTTATTAGGATTTCAAATGCATACTAATCTATCTGAAGAATCACACTGGACTAACTGATTTACACGCTTTATCTAAGTTCAGCCAAATCCAATCCCCATATCCTTCTGAACCTCATACATCGTTGATTCCAAAAAAATGTTAGGGAAAACATTTCAGACACAATAGAAGATATGAAGATAATAAATCAAAACATTTTAGACACAACAGAAGATATGAAGATAATAAATCACTCCACTTATGAAGATAAACATTTCAGACACAACAGAAAATATGAATGGCCATTCAATAGGTTCACCTAACATGGAGTTGCCCCCATCTTGAATCTGTTGTGCCTTAACCATGTGACTATTGTACTATGATTATGTGTTGTATGCTTATATAGAGTTATAGGTGTACAGTTTATTTCTTTGCACTTAATTTAGAAACGGGGAAAATATGTTTTTGACATAGAAATTGGTGTGGTAAGGTTATTTAGTTTCAGTGATCTCAGAATCAGGATTAACATCTAAGTACCAAGTAGCAAGTACTTTTTTTTAGAAAATAAGTAGCAAGTACTGGACGCTGAGAGTATGTTCCTAGTTTAAATATAAACCAACAACTCTGGAACCATCATTCCATTACCTAGTAGCGAGTACCTGGACATGAGAATTGCTCCGAGAAACAGCAAGTTGATAATTTTAGGATTCTCTGTATCATATTAAGTAAGCTGCAGTAAAAATAAAAGAAGACAGGAAACATTAATAGTGAACAATGAATAACAGTTAAAATTGATCTTTTGTAGCCACACCAACACAAGTGGTGGGATGCATCCCCTCCTGGGAAAGAAACATGATAGCTTCACTCGGCAAAATGAGCGGAAAGAACCTCAATAGCTGAAAGAATGCACTGCTCTTGGAAATCTCTTGATTTGAGCTGGTACCTTCACACCTAACACACATATAACAGCGGCTAATCAAAACATTCTCAGAAGATGAGGCTATCGCCACAAGAAAAGCGACAAAGACTTTATTGCCAAGGATATAGGGTATATGCTAGAGATGAAACGCAACCAAAAACCAGACTGAACTTCCATAGTGAGCTAGAGCAGGCCTAACAGCTAAAGTATCTCATGTCTGCTGAGAGCAAAGACGAAGCACGGCTGTTTACCTTACCTAGCTGCACTGTCGGCACGGCGTGAGAAGTTCAGCTTGCTCGCAGCCAGCGACAACCGGAGATCGGACCCAACGACAGCAACAGACTCGCTAAGCGCTCCTCTCTGTCCATCGAGACCATCTGGTACAGTACAATCTGTAAGCTAGCGCACCACAAACTGTAACACCCGTTAAAAGCAAACAATTCGGCTCCAACAATTACACAAACACTTTCAAGGCGAGTGACATAGAAAGGAAAGAGAGACGAAAACATGAGGAAGAAGAGAAACGAAATAGACAGGGTCACATGTACTGGAGCTGCCGATGCATCTGCTTCCCAAGCTCTGTCCCAATAGAGCATCTTCATCCAATCGAGGAATCAACTTGACGAACTCACCTTCGTAAGACCAGTAGTCGTTGTAAACCGGAGTTGGAGCTCCACGCAAGATACAGAGGTGTCCACCGCTTCTGCCCGACGCGCACGGACGCGGCCTACCCATAGGTGGCGGCCCCGCCTCCTCAGGTCGCCGGAGCAGCGGCGGCGGTGTGCAGACGCAGCGGAGGGCACCGCACACGGCGCCGTCGATTCCGGTGACGGTGAGTTGTTTCGACCGTCGATCTGCGGCGAGGAGGGAGCGGGCGCGGCGGCGGAGCTCCCCGCGCCCTTAGATCTGACCGGGGAAGAGCGGAACGGTGGCACGGCGCGGCGGCGCCGACGGCGACATCGGAGGCGCGGGAGAGAGGAAGGAGATGGGGGATTGTGCGCGGCCGTTTTGTAGAAAAGTTTGTGGATGTTTCAGTAATTACACGTAGGTCCTTCACAACGTTAATCTACGGACTGCGGAGCTCTGTGATGATTTGTGAGGCGCTTTTCTGCAAAAAAGCCACTGTGACCGGTGGAACCGGAGGTCACCGGGTGGCGACCGGGCGACGTGGTGTGGCCTGATTGGTCAAAAACCCCGTGATACAGTAGATTCGTTTTTGGCATCTGAAAACTTATGATCTGGGTCGTTCAACGGGCAAATCGGACGGGTCGTGTAAAAAAGGCGACGTGGCCAGCAGATCCAGATGCAAAAATGACGCCCTTTTATATATAGTAGTATTGTTGATCATGTCTTTTATCCTTTCTTGCTTAGCACATTGTTGGCATCTAATGAATTTGATTTTTGGAGATATCAACCAATAAGTAGGGATGTTTTATAAACTAATCTCAATTGCTCATTGTTCTCTGACCAAGGACTAAGTTTGCCAACACCAACTACGGTTTTCTCTACGTACTTTACTGTGGTTTTCCTCTACTTTTTACAAGTTGATTTTTACATGAACGAAGTTAATATCTAAGATGACTTGTGCATTTATACATGTGATGCTTCTTGTCTGTATATTTTACATCGACACTTCACTCCATAAACATGTGGTCATGTTTACCGAGTTTAGCTTTCGCTTGGGGACGAGCTGAAGGAGATATGCCCTAGAGGCAAATAAATAAGTAGTATTTATCGCATTATCTCATAAGTTTATAATAAGTTTTTGTATTATGATATAAATGTATTAATCGGAATTATTAATACACGTGCGATACATAGACAACCAGAGTCCCTAGTGAGCCTCTATATAAACCAGTCCATTGGGCGACATTTGATTGCGATTTCCTATCAAGGACAATGACGTCGGTTGACAATGGGGTCATCTTATTAGTAGAATAAGATGATGGATATACGCAAAGTATTGCAATAAGATCGTATTACATTGTTTGTCATTTGCAATACATAAGAAATATGATAGCTTATTCCTTAAACCGTGAGACCGTACTTATTGCTACTCCGTAGGGGTGTTTGGAGAGCATCAAACGTTGTGTCTTATATAGCATGACAATAACGGTTTCCATCTTGGGTATCCCGAAAGAGTATGTTGAGACGTAAGGATCAAGAGCGAGATTTGTTCATTCTTGTAATGGAAAGATACTCTGGGCCCACTCGGTGAGATTGCATCTATATAGTTGCGCAGCTTATGACTAGGTCATGGAGATGTAATATTACAGACGAGTTAATAACTTTTGTCAGTAACGAGATACAACAAGGACATCGGATGTCTGCGATCATATCTCGGACAAGGTAGTATCACAGAAACAAAGGGAATGAATATCATGTTTATGGTTCAACGACGATATTCGTAGAATACATAGGGACCGTCATATGCGTCCAGGTATCCCTGGCGGTCATTGGCGAGCGAAGGGTCTCGACCATGTCTGGAGTGTTCTCGAACCGTAGCGTAACAAACTTAAGGTCTTAACGACACCTGGAGAAGGTTCTAGAATAATATAGGATTTTATTGGAGAGAGAGAAATGATCCGGAAAGAGTTCCGGTGGTCCGGAAGGAGTTTCGGGAAGGTCTGGAATGGTTCCAGGATTGTTCGAAAGATGTTCGGGTGGTTCGGAAAATGTTTTGGAGTCACGGTAGATTAAATAATGTGTAAATATATTAATGATGAATTAATTATATTTTATATTAATTAAAAAAATAAAAGGGGGAAGCCCACTTAATGGGCCAAGAGGGGCCCATGTGGGGGCCGAACCAACATGGGGTGGGCCCAAGGCCACCACGCACCATGCATGGTGCGGCCGGCCTCCCCCCTCTCTCTCCTTTAGTCCCACATGGGGGAGGCAAGGTGTTTGCACACCCCCTCCTCCCTTTATGTAGAAAGGCATATTAATTGGATTAATTACAGAAAAAATACAATTAATTGTATAGCAGGCCGGCCGAGCTGTTTCTTCGCCCGTTTTGCCTCCTCTCTCCACCAAAGCTATACCGCTGGGCACCGTTGCCCTGCGGGATTCCAGAAAAGTTTTACCCCTGTGATCTCAGTTGGATCTGAGTGACCGGGGGTTGTTGTTTAGCTCCTTATGTTTGCGAGTGCTCGGAGGCAGCACATTTGAGGAGCCTGGGCGACGTCGTCTCGTCCACCCAGCAGCCTTTCCGCTGCCCTGCCGCCGGCGCACCCCCAGTCGCCGATGCCAAGCCATCTTCCGCCCGACACCCTTCGACGCAGGTCATCATCGACACCTCGGCGTCATCGTCTACATCGTCGCGACAAGTTCTCCGTGACCTCGAGGTCGGCTATGTACGACTTCATGTCAACGCTTGTGCGGGAGCGTAATCCCCGCTATCGTTCTACATGGAGGTAATGTGACCCGTTCCGCCACCGTTATCACACGTACTAGATAGATAGATCCTGGCTAGTTTGGGCGTTCTTACGCTAGAAAAATTATTGTTTTCTGCACCGGAACCCTTTCAGTGGTATCAGAGCCGATCTATGCGTATTACTACTTGTACGGTTAGAACTCATGTTGAATGAGGACGTCTTTCATATATTTGCTACCCTATAGCCTGCACTTGCGATGCCTTCGGTATTGAGTTGATGAAGCGGCCCGGACCGACTTTACGTGTACGCTTACGCGAGACTGGTTCCACTACTGACATACGGCTTGCACCGTATCTGTGGCTGGCGGGTCTCTGTTTCTCTCTCTTTAGTCGGCAAAGAATTTTCAATGGAGGGCCCAAAGGGATGCTTAAACATGCAATTATATGATCGATGTTGTGGTGCAAAGTTCGTAGGTAGGGAAACGGTTCTCTTACGAATAAGCCTAGATGCCACATAAAACTTGCAAAACTAAATAAAGGTAGAGGCGTCTAACTTTGTTTTGCAGAGGCGTTATTTTATATGACATGGTTATGGTAAGTTTGATATTACTCGTACTGTCGGAGGCTACGGAGGGCACCGTAGACTCGGAGCCATGCCGGGTCGCCCCGGGCCAGGCACATGGCGCCATGGAGGTCCAGGCGTATCGACCATGTCACATCGCACTTCATTACTTTACTTTGATATTGTGTTGTTGTGTGTGCATCCTCTTGATTGCTTAGATGGTAGATATACAACGGTACCATCATAAATTGGATGATCCCTAACAAATACCAAAAGTATGTTCTCCCTCGTTGCGCACCACCAAGAAAGTTCTACGTTATGAGGCTGTAGCGTACCTGCACTTTAAATAAGGCAGATACCTGTGTATAGTGCAAATCCCTGGATCGATTCATTTGCACACACAGTTTACGATGTAATATCACAACAAAGCGTCAATTTTATTACATCGATGATCCAGAATTACAAAACATTTGATACAAGTTGCATAGCATAAAGCTAGCATTGAAAAAGTACACAGCGGAAATACAATAGCAGTGAGTCTCTATAACTTTCATGCTGCCACAGGCGAAAACATGTTGGTTGTAGACTCGAAACCTTTAACGAAACCTCACTCGTCATCTGATCAAATCTGCAATAAGAAAAATATTGCAACAACGTGGGTCAGATTCCATTAAAAATGGAGTCTGGCAAGTGACACTATGGTGGACACTTATGGAAAAACTCTAAAGCCTATATGCATATTTGGCTGGTGGAGCTCAAGGCTAATTTGCATAAAGCCAATTTTTTCTACTCTTTTGAAAACACTTTTCTTGAAATCGACGAGTATGGCATGAAAACCATAAATCTCATCTTCCCTTGTTCACCCATCAACTTTTAACTTAGAAATTGGAATGATGGAATCCTCCGTTGACGTCCTTGATCAGCTGCTCAAAATTGTCCGTAACCGGGGACACGGCTAAGTACTTAGTTTTACACTCTGTAGAGGTTGTGCACGTTCACCATTGTACCCATTCAACCCAAATTATCCTTTACACACCATTTGTGAATAGGAAAGGAGAGAATGAGACGAGATCTTTCAGAAGCATTTTCCCTCCCACCTGGCTTGACCCGTTCCACCTAACATCCCCCTACATCTGCTTGTCAAGCCGGAGAGAGTCCACGCAACATAATTGATCAAGCAAGAGCCCATATGGCAATGGCTGCACTGGAAGCAATCGTCACTCGGAGTTCTTCAGATTCCTCTGTTCCTGGGTGGCCATTCACAAGTGTACATACTACAGGAACCATAGACATGGACCTGAGTAGCCACTCAACATAACCCATGCAACCAATTACCACCCAGGTGTTTCATTCTTAACTTAGTAGAATTTAGATTTTCACAAAAACAACATTTGCATAGCATCAATAATTATACTAAGTATTGCATAAGAACCTAGACACAGGAATAAGGGATTCTACACAGGTTTAGCATAGCAACACATGCATATAAAAATACACTAAGTAATGCATAAAAAATAGGAAGTTTATGAGGTGTGCCACTTGCCTTTGAATGTTGTCGTTGTTCACAACCCCTTTTCAACGATACTCGGGACTCTCCATTCAATCTAACAGTATAGACAAGCAACAATACAACAATCAACAGCAAGCACAACTCCACAATGCATACAACACATACTAGATGAATAAATAAGTTTTATAAAACTTTCTAAGGAAAATATGTTTATGCATGATGTGCAAAATATTCCTAAGGGCTAGAAATACTTTTTCATGCCATGAAAATCTTTTAAGTTATTGTAAGGCAAATAGGTGGTTCAAGAATGACTAAGGACTAAGGTCTTAAGTTGGATAAACATACTTTGTTTTATATCTTCTTGAAACAAGCACTCTAATGGCTTAACCATGATGTGCAAAATACTTAGAGATAATACTAGCTCTATTCTTCGAGGTGATCAACAATTATTATCAACTCTTTGTAAATTGGATATTCGCTAAAGTGAGAGAGACAGACACCCGGCCAGCCACTTAAATTGTGGAACAGGTCTCATGTACGTGGACATGTAAGGTTTGTTTCCAGGCCGCTTCATCTCACTATGCCGCTAGGATCCAACAACTTCAAGATGATAATATCATGATCAAAATTGTTTAAGTCAAATGTGAAAGACAAGATTAGGAAAGAGGGAGAAGATAAAAAGAAAGATGTAGTTGTCCTCCAGGCTTCATCTCCAGACTTGTAACTTTCTTCTGGATGATGTCTTGATTGAGCTCTTGGTAGTCTTGATGAATCTTCAGACTTGATGATTCTTGTATCTTCGAGGCTGGTCTTGGATTTACTTAGTCTTCATGAAGTCTCAGAGGAGAGGGAAAGACAGAGAGAAAGACTTAGAGAATAAAAGGAAGGTTGGCCTTCTTGAACTTCTTCTCACTTTTCTTCTAAGTGTTTCTTCTCCTTGAAGATACTTCTGAAGTCTTGTTTTTGGCTAAGTCCTTCATTGGTCTTCTAGCTCCATCTTGAAAATTACTAAGTGTCTAGTGCATAGCACTTTTCCCAAAATACTAAGTTTGAAATTATTTCTAACTTAGAGAAAACTAATGAAGAGGGGTTTTCCTATGAGAATATATCTACAATATAAAATATGCTATGAATGAAATGAACTTTTAAATTACAAGAAACATCGAAATAACTTTTATGATTTCTTTATAAATATGCATGAATTTATAAATGCAATTTAATTAATTTCTAGTTTTGGAAAATATAATAAAAGGAATAATTATAATATTAAAGTTTCCTATGATTAAATTTTTATAACAAAATTTTATAATTAGTGTTAATAGACAGAGAGCATTTAATTAAATCTATTGCAATTGGATTTAATCAAAAATAATGTTTCTATTAAAAGTTATTTAAACAAAATAGGCAAACTTATTCAAATTGAACACACAACTATGAAATCATTCAAAAATTACTCAAAAATATTTTATAGCAGTGGCATTAATTTACAAATATTCTAAGGTTTCTAAAACATATTTATTTGCAATTTTTGGATTTATAGATTTAAAGTTATCACAAATATACTCAAATTCCCCATTTGAATTTTGAATATTTTATACTAAGTCAAATTTGAATTTTGTCAGATCCAAAATATTCTACATGTCAAGAGCTTTCCAAATATATAAAAATTATTAAATTTGGAGTTGTGGTTAAAAAGTTGTGACAGATCTAAGTGGCAGGGGTGTTTCTGTAAAACTGCCAATTAAATTTAATTACGAAATTGATTTTACACGTCAGCGCTGACTGTGCGCTGACTGTGCGCTGACGGGGCATGCCACGTAGGCGCTGACGTGGTTAAGTGATTGAATCTGGATCGTCAGATCTGGATCTGACGGTCCAGATCCGATCTTACCGGTTGATCGCAACTTCTAATCGTGACCATACATAATAGATCGGACGCTCACCGTGCGATGGAGGGGAGGTGGCGGCGGAAACTCGCCGGAGTTGGAGGAGGTGGCGGCGGTGCTCTCGGGAGAGGACGGCGCCGGGGTTGTAGCTCCTCCCCGGATGAACGGAGGGCAGCCCCGGGCGCGGCGCGTCGCGGGGAGGGCGATGGATGCGGCGGCGTCTTCCCGTTCGTCCTGAAGCAGCGTGGACACACAGGCGGAGCCACAGGCACTCCGGCGACCTCGGGTCGAGCACGGACTCGTCGTTCTGGCGCCTAACAATTCACGGGAAAATTTCAGTGAGTTGCGCACGGACGAAACAAAGGAGATGGGACAGAGGAGAGAGCACGAGGTGGTCTTCATTCACCGGAACTCGAGGAATACACCGGCGGCGATGGCGATCTCCGGCGAGCTATGGGGACGGCCTGGTGGCGCGGTTAGGTTTGGGGCGAGAGGGGAAATGCGGAGGAGGGGGAGGGTTACTTATAGGACCGAACGGAAGAAAGAAATCGCGAACATTGCGCTCGAATTTTGGAAAGGATCGGGGGAGTAGTTTCGGCCGCGATTTTCTCTGGAGGTTGACGATGATGACGTCAGCGATGACGTCATCCAATATTTCCTTTTTTGTTTTTATTTGTTTAATCCATATCTTTTGATTTAAATATCCAAATGATGTCAAATTAATTTCTAAAAAATTGTAAAAATAATATCTTGCTGTTAAACCAGTTGTGGGTATGATTTGAACACTTTTCAAAAATAATAATTTAGAAATATTGATTAAATGTGAAATTGACACTTTATGTTTAATTTAAAACTAGGGTCTAAATAATTTTAATTTTGGCTAAATAAATTATATGAAATACCCATATTCAATTATGTTTGAATTAAGTTATTTAACTTGTTTTACTAAAATCATTCTTCTTTATTTTGGCCTGATATTAAAGAACTAAATATAACACTGTTTAGGAAATGTGAAATATAGGGTATTCATTTTTAATTGAAAATAATTTGTGCAACATTATTTTTTATTTTATGATAATTCATTTGAAAACTTCATATCAACTTTGGAAAAGATTTTTGTTCTAATTTTATTCTTATTTAGAATATATTGATCATTTCATGCTTTGTAAATAGATGAAATTCATTTAAGCAAATGAAATGTTTAATTGGAAATCACTTTTGAAAATAATGACACATTGGGAATTTTGTATAATAGACCTTTTCAAATTGGTTGAAGTCCTTTATTGTTAGTTTTCCTATGCATTTCAATATATTATTTTAATCAAAACAAAAGTTTTAAATTTTAGTGATTTTTGAACATTCCAAAATGTTGGGATGTTACAGAGGCAGGCCGTGATGATCGGGTGTCAGACATATCGGCGTTCGCATACAGTGGGTGTAAGCCATGTTGCACGTGCAGGGTCTTTGAGGTTTGATTAGCGAGCCTAGCATATGCAGATATGGCCTCGGAACACGGGAATATCGAAAGATCGAGCATGAGTCACAGAGTTGTTGTGATCGACATTTTATGTCCACCTTTGAAGCTGTGCCGCAGGCCGTGACGATCGGGGGTGGTATAGTGGATGGGGGTCGTGTAATCGCTATTATTATTTTTTAGGGATAATAATTTGAAAATATGATTATAAACTAAAACTCACATATATTATAAACTTTACCTTACCTCTTATGCGATCACATCTGTAGACTACGGAGCTATACTTCGGTTACTTCCTCAAGAGCCCGGATTCTACCTTAGAAGCCGACGGGTCCAACTTCATCAGCTGGTACATTAGTTTTAGAAACATTCTCCAACACAACAACAACCTATATGTCCTCGATGAAGCATTAGGAGAAAGACCAGATGATTCTGCTAGCGAAGATGAATTCCGTAGGCGTCGAGACATATTCATAGAAGTGGATATCACCATGACCGTATGCCTAGCACCTGAGTTGAAAGAGTTGTTTGGACACAATGAGCCATATGTCATGATTGATGCGATAAAGACGCACTTAAAAGATTAATTGAGCCGTGAGCAGTTCAGGCAGCTTAGAATGTTCCAGACCATTCATATGGAGGAGCATACCTGTCTGAAGACTCATTTGAAGAGATTGTATGACATCTACTTCAAACTGACAAATATCTTCGATTACTGGATGACGGATTCCTGTGCCAGTCAGACTGTCCTGATATCTCTGCCTCCAAGCTAAGAGAAGCATGTGCGTGAGTAAATTTTGAAGGCCGACAATATGAACTTCTACAAGTTCGTGTCCGTGTTCAAATCTCTGGAAGTTGATTCCATCGAAGGAGAAATCTTCGACGCTACAGGTATATATTTGATATATACAGAATTATGAATGTATTCGCCTCTTGATATATGATAAAGTATTTGATACTTGTTATGTTCATGAAACAGGTCATGATTATCACATATATGCGGCGAAATATATTGTCACCTGGCGCTGAAGATGGTGATCAAGGAAGTTGATGGCCATTGGTGTTCATGTCCTCAAGTTATCATAGTTATCATTAATAGTTTTTGATAAGACCTTTTTGTAATAGTGAGAAAGTGTGTTTAGAGTCTTGATTGTTACAAGACAAAGTTATTCATATATGTAATAAGACAAGTTCAGTTGTTTTATGTTATGGAACAAGCGAGTTGTTTTATATTCTGAATAAAGTTTTCACATCTCAATTACATTACTTGTATGATAACATTCATAATAGTAGGAATGATACAATTATGTGTCCAAGGAATAAAAGTTTTTGATACTAGAACAAACACCATCGAATTTAATCATAAATACAATGTAAGAAGTAATAGATACGTTTGATCTATTTAGAAGAAAAAATAGTGAATATTGTATTCGCGAGATTCGATCAAAGGACACTATTTTTGAATTATTAACAAGGTGTCAAACCTTATTAACAAGGTGTCAAACCTTGTTAACAAGGTGTTAGAAGCTTTATTAACAAGGTGTCAAACCTATATTCATAAAAGTATAATATTGGAAAGTGTTCCAAAAGATATATGTCTACAAATGAAAATTTGATGATTGAGAGTGAAGGAGACTAGAAAATTGTTTTCTGCTTGCAATCCTCTTCGTAAAGATCATAATATTTTCATGAAAGAAGCTTCGAAATAAAGTGATGTTATATTTAATATTGCTGCCAGATCACAGCATACTATTAAGTTTTTCAGATATTGTTGACATCTCGAGGTGCACCTTATGAATACAAAGAAAGTTGAGAAAATATCAGAATACGAACAAAGGTTTTTGAGCCTGAAAATCCAAGTTACATTTAGAAAGGATTAAAACAGTAAATGTTGCTGTAATTCCTTTTGGAGAAATAAGATTTCTTGATCATCATATAAAGTGTTATGTGAGAAATGTAACTATAAGAAAGACGTGAAAGCATATTTTGTCAAGAAATGTATCTTGGACAAGATCAAATTTGTTGACTACTGACGAGGGATGTCCCCATCAATACCCATGGTTACTAGCCTAGGGTAAGAGTTATGAGGTAGAGAACGCGTGGTGTTGGTAGATTCGTCGGCTGACAAGACAGAGTTACCCAGGTTCGGTGCCCTCGAGTGAGGTAAAACCCTTACTCCTGCTTGTCTGTTATTGATTGTGTATATGCGGCGAGTACATAGGTTTAGCAAGATATCGATCTTGCTAGGGTTTTGTGGTTCTAGTTGTCCGTGTCCCTAGTCAACCACCCTCATGTCCTTTATATAGGGGTACAGGTCTCGGGTCGTAACCGACTAGGACTACATGTACGGAAAGTATTACCGACTATGCTATCTATAGTAAGAGATCTTCGACTTGGGCTTTGCTTGATGGGCTTCCTCAGCTTGTTGATAATTGGGCTTTAGTCATTACGTGCACCAGATACCCACACGAAGGGGTACCCGTTTGATATAACCTTGTCATTAGACCCCGACTGTTTGGCTAATTCGGAGAATCAGTCATGGACTCGCTACATAGTGCACGTCTCATGTTCTATGCTTTTGACATGTTATTTTTGTCTTTTGGATTTTATGGATTTTGACAAAGGATTTCGACTGAGTAGGCCTGGATTGATTTGATGAGTCGAAACTAGTTAACTGCACTTGGGCAAAACCTTACTAGCCTTCAGTCAGGTTTCGAGTCCTTGGGCTCGACCCTGGAACATACTGGACAGACACATCTCAGGCTAGTCGATGATCTTACTGATATTGTTCTGCAGTTTTAATTTGCTACCCAGTGCGTCCGCCAGGATTTTCATCGTATCTGTTGACACGGAAAGTTCTAGGATTAAACACTGCTGGAGTGATCCTCGGCCCTTTCTACTAATAGATGGGTCTTACCTTTGTATTTCTTGTATACAACATCCGAGGTACTCTATCGACTGATTTTCACTCGGGAATTTTTATGTTTCGAATGTCTTTTGATTCTATCGGGTGCACGAGAGTGCTCCCGATGGGAGTAGCCCTAGAGGTTGTGCTTTACTGCTTGCAGTAGAGGATGTTTCGTTTTGTTAGTCGAACGTTTTTGCCTGCTCCTGATGGGAGTTCCCACTCGAATATTTTTTTACTTTTATTTTTGCGACTGCGTTTTGCCTGGAGCTTTTCCTGTTTGGCCATCGCGGTATGACGCCTTTTGTATTTCCTCGTCTGAAATGATGTCATGCGTGACATCTGTGGCGTGCGAGTAGCACTCTGACGGGACATGACATAGTGGGTCCCATTCTTTGACCGTTGTGTACGCCGGTTCAGTTTTGATTTGACCTGACGTGGCGAAATTTTTGCAGACGTGATGATGATCTCCTCGTTTTGCGCGCGTAGTGGGCGGCGTAGCCTGCGACGATCACCCTTCGATTATGCCACGCGTCGCCGTGTTTTTTGTTCGGACGGCTACGATGAAGTTCTGGTTTTGCCATAAGTACAGGTTTCTACGTTTATTTTTATTTACCCTGCCATTTGTCTCTGCGTTCCTCTGCTTCATCTTCCTCCTCGCCGCCACTCTGTTTTTGCGCCGTCGCACCATCTTCTCGCTACGATCACCACCCATCATGGCTCCTAAAAAGAGATCTTCCGCCACCACCGCTGCTACCGCCGGTCAGAAAAGGAAGAAGGCGGGTGGCACCACCATTCCTCCCGTACTGCAGAAGGCATCTGGCGGTTGGACTTCGTCAACCGTGTCGGAGAAGAAGCTGACGCTCCTTCGCAATGAGGGCCTTATCCCTCCTGCCACGGTGCTCGCCGTCCGTGCTCCGGGTAAGGAGAACTCCCCCGCTCCACTCCTTGGGGAACGGGTTTGCTTTGCCGAGTTTCTCCCCCGCGGTTTTGGTTTTCTGCTGCACGATTTTGTGCACGGCCTTCTTTTTGCCTACGGGATTCAGATTCATGATCTGGTTCCCAATGGTGTTCTGCACATTGCATGCTTCATGGTAGTGTGCGAGTGTTTCTTGGGGGTATCCCCTTCCTGGCCTCTTTGGAAGTCTATCTTCCAAGTGCGCCATATGGCCCGCAACAATCGGGTGAACCCAGTCGGAGGGGTTGGCTTCCAGGTCAAGAGTGGCTGCAAATACTTTGCTTTGAAGGCAGCCGACTCCGCTCAGGGATGGAGGACCAGGTGGTTCTATGTCCCTATGGGCCACGATTTTAAGCCTGCCTTTTCGACTGGA
This sequence comes from Poa annua, assembly GCA_026929855.1. NCBI lineage: Eukaryota > Viridiplantae > Streptophyta > Magnoliopsida > Poales > Poaceae > Poa > Poa annua. The sequence goes on along the minus strand of CM049428.1, from coordinate 93,575,116 downwards.
GATGCTCCTGAGAAGACGAAGGCCTGGGAGCATGCTCTTACTCCAGCTGAAGAGCGCGAGGCTGCCCCGCTACTGGAGAAGGTCGACAGGTTGCTGAACACCGGTGTCACTGGTGTTCAGTTGATTTATACTTTCTTGAAGTGTCGTGTGAGTCCCCTTCAACAGCGTGCGCACCCTATGTGGGCGTATGAGGGGGCACACGACACCACTCGAATTAGCGATGTGGAGCTGTCGGCGAACGAGCTTGATATACTCGTGAAGTTGGTGACCATCTACAAAGCCGAGGACACCGTCAACTATGTGTTTGCCACAGATCCTTTCAGTTTGGAGAATCCCCTTCCTGAGGTTAGTTCCGTTTTACTTATACTTTTGCCTTTATTGCTTTTGTCGTGTAGATTTCTGCTATCTGCTTCTCTTGTGATCTTTCCCCTTTTCTTTTGTCTTGTGTAGGGGCACTCAACCAGGTCGTCACTTCCTCCCCTTCCTGAAGCCGGGCCTGTCGAGGAGTCAACTATGCTGAAGGAAAGTGAGAAGTCAGTCGACTCCCTTCCTGAAGCTGAAACCTCCTCTTCAAAGAAATCTTGAGTAGATGGAAAGGGTGTAGCGCAAGTCGAGGTTGCGACTACTACAGAGCCTGCTCTCAAGCGGCATCGTTCAACGCACACAGGTGAAGATGAGGAGATGGCGGACTCCGGTGCCTCTTCACCTGTGCGAGATGTGTCGCATCTGGCTTAGTGCTCGCTGCCACCTTCCACTTGCCACTCTGATTTTGGTGGGCCTCGATTCGATGGCGACTTGTCTTCTGATGAGGACGAGCGAAGGTATCTTTCCTTGTCCAATGAACGTGTATATATGCCTCGACTGTTTACTCTGTTTGTTGTTATTGTTTCTGAACATCCTTCTACTATCTCTTGGGTATTCTAGCGATGACCGGGCCGCTAGTCCTTTGGCTGCCCGTGCGGTGACTGTCACTTCCTCTCCTGCTGCGGAAGTGATAGTCACCCCTTCGCCTCCTTCTGCTCCTGCGAGTGTCAACACGGCACCTCCCGCGGTTGCTTCGACTGCTGCGCCATCATCTTCCTCCCCACCTTCCTGGCTGAACCATGTAAGGTTTTTTCCTTTTGTTACTATAGTATTTATGCTTTTGACATTCGTGTATAATTTAAACATTGTTTTTGCAGCCGGCCGTGAGTGGTCTTGCTTCTTTTGGCGAGGCCTTTGCGCAGTCGGAGGAAGAGCGGGGTGTTCTTCGCTCTCAGCTTGACCAGCTCAACCGTAAGCCTTTATCCTTTTCTGCGTACGCTGCTTTCCCTTTTCCTTTTATGCGACTGGAGCATATTCCCTTTTGTTTTTAGGGGAAAAAGGTACTTTGGAGTCCCGGTTGGCCGAACTAGAGAAGACCCTCTCCCAGCAGTCGGCCGCCTAGGAGGAGCTGGATGCTCTTCGTGCTTCTGAGGGGGAGCGGGTCAAGCGACTGCTTGGTTATACACACTCTCTTGCATGTGAGGATAATAAGCGTCCCGTTTGAGGATTTGTTTTTTATACCTTTTTCAACCTTCTTGATGTGAACATCTTTGTTTTGCTATGCAGGTCCTTCTTCCAGCTCCGGTGGCGCAGCGAGTGATTCCTTATCACTCGACCAAGCCATTGATCAGGTTTGGACGAACATGAAGCACGCCAAGAAGTCTCTGGAGACATCCATCCAGACTCTCGGTGCTGTCTTCAAGGAGGTTTTGCCTAAAAATGAGGTCCCATTGACCATCGCGGGGTTTGCTGCGCGACTGGGCCCTAAGTCTAAGACTTTGAAGTCTTACGCGCAAGAGCTCATGGTACGCGGCTCCGACTCCACCTTCAAGCTTCTTCTTAGTTGTGGCGCGGATGCTGATTATGAGACCCTCGTGTCTGACTTCCCTAAGAAGTCAGATGGAAGGCCTTCTAATTTGGGGAAATATAGCGCCCGGTGCCTCTAGCCTTGCTAAATCTAGCATGGCGACTATGGGGCGCCGCTCGGCAGCAATTGCTGCTGCCCGCAATCCTAAGTCTGAGTCTGCTATCTAGTCGTAGGTGACTTTTAGTTTTTTAGTTCTTTTGCTTTGTGCTGTAATTTGTGATGTACATTATGCTGCCTAATGCTGATATTTTGGAATATATATCTTTTGATGATCCTTGCAAGCTTGCCTTGTGTCTCCTTTTGATTTGATTTGTTGCTTGCCTGAAGCGTTTATGATTGTGTCTCAGTCGAACTGCTCGACCACTGAAAGGGAAGTTCGAGTGGGAGGGGATCGACGCTCGACTGCACAACTGGCGAATGATGCCCGCGTACTTGAGTATGCGAAGAAGAAGGTTGTTCAGTTTGAGCAGCAACTCAAGTCCGCCTTAACTGACATTGAAACTCTTCGCGAGAAGCCCTCTCTTTCCACTGAGAGGGAGAGGTTTGTTCTCTATGAAGTGGAGGACTGAAACAGGCAACTCGAAGGTATTTGTCTGTGCAGATCCTGCTTCTTGCATGTGTGCTTTGTGTCCAAAATCTTGTTTTTTTTGTCTGTAGTTTCTGTTGACAATCCTCAGGCTGAAACTGCTCGTGTGGCAGCTCGTCTAGCAGAGACTACTCGGAACCCGTCACCGGTCCTCAACACTTTTGGCTTGACGCATACCATGCCAACATTCTTGCCACCCTGAAGGATCGCGCTTGGTGTGGCGCCATTCTGCTGGAGCGTTGTCGGGCGGCGCTTATGCGGGCAAATCACTATTTGTTTCCTGAGGGTCCCCAACCGCGAAGGATTCATACCTTAGTGGAGATATTTCGTGCTCATGAGCCCATTTGTGAGGCTGTGACTCGTCGGGTTGTGCTTGGAGCCAACGCTGCATTCGCCTACTTCAAGCGTTAAGATTATTCGCATTCGTCTTCATCTTCATCCCGGTCAAAGATTCGAGTGTCTGACAAAGAAATGGGAAAAACTCTTGCTCCTGCTGAGAGGCTGATAAGCCGAGGGCGGGAGCAGTTTATTGACTCCAATCTACAGCTGAAGGATGAAGATGCTTAGCTTATGTACTTACAGATTTTTGCACTTGTAAATGTAACACATAGATCTAGCCCCCGAGTATAGCAAGTGGGGTTTGTTGTTTACGCTATAGGAATCCTTTTGTCCGTCTGTATTGGATGCTCTCAAGTGTTTTTGAGTTTGTTTGTTGTTTTTGTTTTTTGACACAGATGTAACCCACAAGCACGTCGGGTGGCTACTTTATGCGCCGCCCCCGAGCATGTCGGGCAGCTGTGTTACGCACTATTCCGGGCACACCGAGTGTTTGATTTATGCACCGCCCTGAGCTCGTCGAGTGTTTGCTTTATGCGCAACCACCGAGCTTGTCGAGTGGATGCTTTATGCATAGCCTTCGAGATTGCCGAGTGGCTATTTTATGCGTAGCCCCCGAGCACGTCAAGTGGTTACCTTATGCGCAGCCCTCGAGCGCGTCAGGTGGCTATTTTATGCGTAGCCCCCGAACACGTCGAGTGGCTACCTTATGCGCAACCCCCGAGCTCGTCGAGTGGTTGCTTTATGCGCGCCTCTCGGGGGTCCTTTAGAGGGCGATCCTGGGGCCAGATTCTCAAAGATGTCTTTCAGGTTGATTTCGAAGACATCTTCAAGAAACTAGTTCTCAGGAGAACTCCTTATACTTGCTTTTGTTTCTCCTGAGGATCTGATGTATTTTTAGAGAGTAGCCCTAGGCCCAGCCGCTCGAAGATGTCTTAGCCTATGCCACCAAAGACATCTTCGAGAAGCTGGTGCTTAGGAGAATTCCCTGTTACTGCCTGAGTGAGAGCGAATGGCTGGGGGTCTGTTTATAGTGCCTATCCCTGCCTCTTGCCTTCTTCAAAGGGTAGTTCCAATGAGCATTCCTAAGGCCGCCTTTTGCTTTGCCCCAAAGGCCAACTTACTGCCTCTTGAAGGGTCAGGTGGCTCTTGACGCTAGTCAAAAGGGGTCAATCTGACAGACATGGGGGCCCACCTATCTAGGCTTTTATCCTACCTGGGGTAGCTCCCCAGTTTATGTGAGGCCCCCGAGCCTATCGAGTGGCTGTTTTTTTATTTTTGACGTACGTGCAGCCCCCGAGCATATCGAGTGACTGTTCTTTCGTTATGACCAAAAAAGTTATGTCGGGAAGATATGAATAATATCTTTTCTTTATAAATGTTGACCAGCAAGCCGCCTCATTAAAAACCTTACAGTCCCCTTAGGTACCCTGGTAAGGAAAAGAGCGCGTATGAAACCTGCTGGCCCTTTGATACATGAGTCTTTTGCTACATCGACTAGATTTTTTTGCTATGTGATGACGACCCTAAATGGCCGTACCTTCCGAGATGTGTGCGTCCTCTTGGTGTTGTGGCATCTGGAGCTTGTACCTTCTTTCGTATGTCCTTTTTGGCTTTTGCAGCCGTAATATTAGGGGTTCCCCGTTGACCGTGTCTTTCCCTGGTAGTGTGATGTGCATAGCCTTAAAAGCTTCGAGTGGCGCTGCTCCCGTTGCGTCTTGCTTTCTCATTTTGCGACTGTCATTTATGATGACACAGTTTGGCACTCCTTGGTTGAAGATTGAAGTGATGTGTCTTGAGCTCATCATTCTGTTTGTGCCTAATCATGACTGATCAGTAATGACTTGCCTTTCTTTGCTTGGGACATCCTCTTAACCTGGTTTTTGCTTGAAGACTTGTATTTCACGAGTGGCCTGTGGGTGCCACCTTTCGATTGATCTGTGGTTTATGTGCTTGAAGAGGGCACCTGGCGGTACCTGCACCTTTGCTGCTCCAATGTTTGCTAGCCTGTTGGCTTGTTTGTTGCGCGTGGGCGGTATGTGATGTAGCTCGCACCTGCGAAATCTTCTTTTCCACATATCGAAGTAATCTTGATATCTAGCCAGCTTGTCCCTATTCATTCTGCTTGCACCTGCCACGTTTTGCATGATCGTACACGAGTTCCCTCGAATGATTATGTTTTGTGCCCCTGAGGCTCTTGCCAGTCGCATGCCTTGGAACAGGCCTTCGTAGTCGATTTCGACTTTTGATGGTGCCGGGAAGTTTATCTGTAATACATACCGTACTCGCTCCTTTTTGGGGTTTATGAGTACCATACCTGCGCCTGTGCCTCTGCCGTTTTTGGTCCCTTCAAAGTGTATTGTCCATCGTTTTGGCTGGAGTGCGTTCTTCTTCTTCCGTGGGCTCGACTGTCCATATGACATTTACTTCATGTACTGCGACTACGGCTGCTCTCTTCTTGCGTTCTGGTTCTATCGTTACCTCCCTTGGGTCTCGCGTCTTGTCTGGGGTTTCTTCGACTCCGTATTTCTCTAAGATCCTGCAAAAGTCTCTGTCGCAGTCGTCTGATTTTTGGAAGTTTCCATTGACTGTGATGACTCCTTTTGGACCTGGCATTTTGAGCTTAACCGTATGCATAGTGGGGTACTGCCATGAATCTTGCAAATGCTGGTCGTCCCAATATGGCGTGGTATTCTGATTTCCAGTCGACGACGTCGAAGTCGATGAGCTCGCTTTTGAAGTGTGTTGCATCTCCGAACGTGACGTCGAGTTGGATTTTCCCTTCTGTACGCACAACTTTGCCCGACACAATTCAATGGAAGGTGTTTGTGGATTTCGGGAGGTTCTCGGCTGACCTGTTCATCCTCCGAAGTGTGTCTGTGAATATTATGTTGACGCCACTGCCTCCTTCCATTAATATTTTGGTCATAGTGTAGCCTCCAATCTGCCCTTCAAGCACTAGGGCAGCGTGTCCTGGCCGATAGATGGTTGGCGGGTGATCCTCTTGATCAAAAGCGATTGTTATGTCTGATCCTTGCAAAAAAATTGTTACCGAGGGTGGAGCTAATACTGCCATATCGACGTTTCTGGTGTGGCGCTTTTGCCTTCTGTTGGAGGTGCATCCTTTCTGTATCATGTAGATTTGTCGTTTTGGCTGCGGATATTGGACGTCCATGTTATGTGGTACGTGATGTATGGCGCCTGCCATCTGGCTTTTCGCATCGTGCTGTGGTGGAGGCGGTAATGCTGCCACGATTTGTGGAGGTGCTACGTATGCCGCCGGTATAGCTTGTGGTTGTTCTCTCTTCATCTGATTTATGTAATCCATCGCCATTTGCCCGAATTCGCGACAGCTTCCCATTGTGTGATGTGATGTTAACCGTCTAGTCGCCGGGTGTTTGAACATATGGAGTCTTCATTCATCGTACATATTTTCTTGAAATGATTTCTCGACTCTTGACTCTACGCGCTTCTGCCAGTCTTGTCTTCTGTAGTTTCCACGCTGGTCTTGACCTCGTTCATCACGTTTGTCGACTGGCCTATCTCGTCTGTAGCTATCACTACGTGTGCCCCGGCGATCGTCTTGTCGGCTACTTTGCCGGTCACTTTGCTTTCGATCATCGTGATTCCGGTCATCATGAGAATCCGGCTGCGAAAAATTTGACTTTATCCTTGCCGCGGTAGTCGTAGTCACGCCTTCTTCGTTTGTCATCTCTATCTCGTCGATCTCTGCTGTCGTGGTAGTCGCGACTGTCACGTCTATCCCGATGTTGTCGTGGTGGTGTCACGGCAGATGCCATAGGATGGCTAATGTGTGGGGCCGATGGACGTTGGTGGATCCGGGGAGGGATAGCGAGCTGAATAGCCCACACGGGGAGGATCCCGGTATAACCGAGATCTCCCAAGAACTAGAAACAAGAGCAGTACGATAGAGGGAAGATCTAACAAACAAGAACAAATGCACGAAGGCACTCAACACACAGACGATATACCCAGGTTCAGGGCCCTCGTGAGGAGGTAACACCCCTACTCTTGCCTTTCCTCTCTATATAACTGTGGTACAAGGACTACAACTTGCTCTTAGATCTCAGAGAGTACAGAACACGAAGAACTAGATGAACTCAAGGTATGAAGAAGTAAATGCTCTAGGAGTAAATGCAACTACAGCTTTGGCTCCCAAGTTGGTCTCTCTCTTCACAGAAGCAGTTATGGCGCCTTTTATAGAGTTCCGGCCAGGAGGGCCGGAAACCCTAAACCGGCTTGGCCCCACCGGACAGGCCTAACCGGCATGGCGTCACCGGATAGTGCGACCTACTCTCCGCGCTATCCTGCGTAGCCCCTTCGTCATCATCTTGACAAGGAAAGCAGGCGCCGTCCTGGAACATCATTGTTCCCCTGTCAGAGACAAGACATGCCTTGGCCCATCCCGGATAGCCTTTTCCAGATTGCCGGACTAGGCATGTCATGTCTTGTCGTACCGTTGTCGTACCGGCTGACGCGCTCCCGTGTCAGGCGGGAGGTGACCATGCTTCCGTGTCAGGCGGAATGGTACTTCCCCCCGCAACAGACGGGAAAGCCTGCTACAGACCGTTGACGGCCTACCGGGGTCCCTCGTGCCGGTTATCTCCTTGCTCGCCCCCGTGAGTCTTTCCTGCACAAGATCAAGACCGAGATAGACGTTCCGGTTAGTACTTACCCGGGTTGTCCATCCGGCAAAACCGAACACATCTCCCTCCGGAGCCTCCTCGGAGCCCAAGATCCGAGATCCTTTCCGGAGGCGTCTGAGTTCGTCCCCGGATGAGTATCTCTAGGCCTAGCCTCCCGAAGATGTCTTAGCCTATCAGCAAAGACATCTTCGAGAAGCTAGTTCTTAGAGCAACCACCCGCTGATGCTTGCGCTGCCATTGTGAAGGCTGGGGGTGTCTATTTATAGTTGCTAGAGCTGACCCTTGCGCCTGCCAGGAGGCACCTTGCACTCTACCAGCGCTCAAGGGTCAAGTTGCCCCTTGAGCACACCAGGAGGTGACCCTTGCTCTTGCCAAAGGTCAAGTACTGTTGGCACCTTATTGAATTATACCGGGATCTGCCCCTACCCGGGGGGCAGCCCCCCGACACTAGTCCCCGAAGCTGGTGCTGCACAGCGACCTCGGATGATGTGCGGGATCAGCTTTAATAACAACTATCTTCTGAGAATATATGATACTATCCTTCGACTAGATGCGGAGATCGGTTTTTCCCGAGATCCTCTTACCGAGATCATTTCAACCGGAAGACGATGCCTGTAACCGGATACTGCAGTCTTAGTGAATATTGACCGTTGGCTCTGCATTGAATTCGAGATCGCGAGCTGGGTCCCACCCGACGTCCTGTCTGATCAGAAGCGCACTCGAGTGCTTCTGACCGAGCACGCCGTCGCTCGGGTTCGCGCGCCGGGAGCCGCAGCCGATCCGAAGCCCAACCGTTGGGGCCGTGTGGCCCTCGGTGTGGCCGGATCGGGTGCTCCGGCGAGCGCCATGTGCCGCGCTGCACAGAACGGATCCCACCCACGATCGGAGAGATCGTGGGCGGGAAAATTGGAAACCGCTCCGGAATCCCCCATAAATAGGGGACCGGAACGGTCACCTCTTCTCCTTCCTCTCCTTCACTCCTCCGTCACCGTTGTCTCGAGCGCGCCGCCGTTGCTTTGTCCGTAGCCCGAACGCCGCCGTTCCTCTTGCGCATCACCGGCCTCGCTTTCTCCGGTAAGCTCTTCTCTCCGCCCCGATGAAGCTTTCTTCCACGGGGACAATGCTTCGCGCTCTTTCGTGCCCTAACACATGCGCGGCTGCGACACCGCCGGCGAGCACGATTCGAGCGGCGCGCACGGGGCGCGCGGCGGGGATGCACAGTCGCTGTAGGACCTAGCCCTTTTGCCCGCACTATGCCTTGTTTGAGTTTAGTACGAGCCTATTTTCCTCATTTTAGTTTTGATTTACCAGCACGCGGTAGATCTTATTTGCCAGGAACTCGGTTGTGTTTAGGAGTTTGTGATCCGGCATCTTAGCTCCCGGTAGACTAATTTCGACTAACTGCCGCTGCGCCTGCAGAGTAGCCCGGATACATCTGTGGACTTCTCCGGCATGGGTGAAGAAAGTATCCGGGGGTGCTGCGATGGATCCGAGACCAAACAGGCGGACCTGGACTGGCTGTATCGGACTCACCGGATTCCGCCAGAAGTTGAGAGCCGTCTCCCGGAGGACGAGGTTCAACCGGAACCCCAACCCGGGGAATACGTTGTATTCCTCACGCACTTTGAGCGCGGGTTTGGGCTTCCGGCTAGCCCCTTCTTCCGCGACTTCATCGACACCTACAGCCTCCAACCCCACCATCTCCCAGCTAACGCCATCATGATGCTTTCGGTCTTCACCACCTACACGGAAGCATATCTCGGCGTATGGCCATTCTTGGACCTCTGGGCCAGGTATTTCATCCTTCGCCGCCAAGTCATCCCCAACCCGGATCAGAAAGTAAAAGACTTGGTCGACTGCGGAGCGGCCACCATCATCCCCCATGCCGACTCCGGATTTCCTATAGTCAAAGGACTAGAATCCTGCCGGAAGTGGCAGCGTAGCTTCTTCTATGTGAAGAATCGGGAGAGCTCGGGAGATGCTCCGGGATCCTCGATTCCGGATTTCATAAACTTGCCGGAATTCGCCATTGGCCCTCCCCACAAGTTCAACCTCTGGAAACGGTTCCCCGACACCGAGGAGGTTAGGTGTATGCACGACGTCCTCGCGGTGCTGACGAACAAGATGACCGGCGACGATCTCCTGTGCTGTTTCATTATTCGCCGCGTCTGCCCTCTACAAACCCGAGTGCACAAGATGTGCCATATGGATGGGAGCTATGATCCCACCAGAACCAGTATATTCGGGTTGGATCGTCCCGCGGTCGTCCGACGCGTTCGAGCTATTGCTCAGACGAAGATGTCGGATGAGTATGTTTGGGGTGTCATTGGGGGATCCCGAAAAAAACCATTGAAACAGGTGCTCCTGTCTGTCTTTCGCACACTTGCATTCGCACCCGGGTTCTGCTGGAAACCGACATGGTTATCATGTGGTGATTTATTTGCGCAGTTATTCGAGCGGCAAGCCGAGGAGGACGTGATCCACGCCAACGGGAATTTCACGCCGAACATCCCGGTACCGGCTAAGATGCCGAGAGTGGATCCCGATGGTGAGGAGCATCTTGCTGTTCCTCTAGTGAAAGTTGCCGCCCCGGGTAACCCTTCAACCTCAGAGGCTATTTCCATTTCTTCGGATGACGAGGATGAGATTGACTGTCAAATTCTCGATGTGATTGACGCTCTCCCTCTCAACTGGGCTTCAGCAGTGGCTCCGAAACCTATGGCCGCGACCAAACGTGCCGAGAGTCGGAAGCGTGTGGCTTCCGACACCGATGCCGCCGATGATTCCGGCAACCCCCCCAAGAGGAGCAAGCCGAACAAACAAACGACCGAGAAGCCTCGACGCCGGAGGAAGGGTCCTCCGACTGTGGATTCCGGGTACATTTTCTTTACTTTATGCTACATGACCTTGTCTTCTCCTGAAATTATTACTGAGATATTTCTTTCAGGGACGCACTCGATCTCCCGTCATCCTTTGTCTCCCCTCCTCCTGGATCCCGGACACCCAGCCCGCCTCGGGCTGCCTCTTCTCCACCTCGTCCTTCTACCCGAAGAAGCGAGCCTCCTGCTTCTGGTGCCGCACCGGCTGCGGTTGCGACTCCGGATACACGTCCGGTGGTCGACGAGACCCCAGTGCAGGCCACGACTACCTCGGAAGACATCCTTCTTCCGGAGAGTCCGCGCAGGGTGCCCGGGCTTGAGGCAGAGATCCTGAGCCCTCCCCGGCAGCTCGTGCCAAGCGGTCCCTCCCGGCAAGCTGCGAACAAGACCGCCCCGGAGAAACAGCCCGCAGACTCTTCCCGGCAAGCTGATCAACCTGCCGCGAAAGCGCGCGCCAAGGTTGCCGGGCAGAAAACAACTTCTGCCAAACCTACTGCTGCCCCGACATCCTCGGCCCAAGACTTGGCCCTACGCACGGGTAAGTTTTCACCGTTACCACCACCTCCCGCCGAGATCCCTACTGCGGCCCTGCGGACGCTGCGAGCAACCGTAAGCTCCTTTGTGCCTTCAGGATCCCGGGAAGTTGTTGCTGCTCGTGCGCCCGGCGGCTCCGGCATACACGTTGTTGACGAATACAACCAGGCCTGGATTTCCGCTGACGCCTCCGAGACCGTGGGGGACTTGCACGCTGCCGGCCCTAGCCGCAACGCTCAAGCTCTGCACGCTCTCCAGGTGGCCGCTCTGGATGTTACTCGGGTGACCGAGGTAAGTTTGTTCCCTTTCCTTCTCCAATAACTATTTGTTCCTTCCCCACTAGTCCCCGAGATTGGTGCTTAGTTGAAAGGGCATGTGCCCTCATGTATGGTTTTGGTAATTAATGACAATCCCTAAGGACTAATGTGTGTTTTGAGCATATTGCAAGTATGGCTTGAAGTTGTCAAGCCATCACCTATATGGAGAAAAGATGGTATCTTCCATGAGCTCGCAATCAAGAAAGGTGGTCCACTTGAAGAGATCAAGATCGTCATCATCTAGCTCAAGTGGATTGCTCAAGGCAAAGGTTGACTAGTGCTAGACCAAGGGAAGCTGCCGGAGACATGAAGACGAAGCTAAGCGAGACTCTCCCATGATGGAGTATGGCGGAGTATATGGAGGAGTCTTCATCAAGCATGTTCTAGCAAGCGCAATCAAGAAAGGTGGTCCACTTGAAGAGATCAAGACTGTCATCATCTAGCTCAAGTGGATTGCTCAAGGCAAAGGTATGATCTTGATAGGGCTATAGGATAGATAGGCGTACTATCAAGAGGGGCTCTCGAGTGAGTAACTTGATCGCATCTTTGTGGAGAGCTCAAACCTTGGCATGCTTGGCATATCATCTTTCTTGGTTCTTATTTGGCTTTTCTCCTTGTTGGTTTTTGGTGCTTGTCGTGATCTTCATGACAAGACCAAGTTCTTCGAAAACGGTTTTTGTTTGGAAAACTCGTTACGTTTTCGGTGTGGAAATATTACCGGTTCAACCTTGACGAAAGTTCCACACCTTCACATGTGTGGAGACTTTGCTCTATTTTTGGTAGCCCTCTCCTTGTCAGTGCCTGTCCAACGGAGTTGGTCTCAAATCATTCGGAGTTTATTTGCAAAAGATATTTCAGTTCTGTTGTTTCTGCAGTTTTTCTAAGGGTCGGAAATGTCCGGATCTTGCTCGGTGATTTCCGGTGCTCGGAGATTTCCGAGCCCCAGTCCGGAGATCTCCGAGCGACGGAAGATTTTTGCTAAGTCCAGAACTCAATTGCGTACTGACTCAATTCAGTTTTCCATCGGATTTTCTACCGGAGATTTCCGGGGACCGGAAATCTCTGGCCCTGGTTCGGATATTTCCGGTCACAAGTTGCAGTTTTTCGCCAAGTCTTATTTGCTTTCAGCACTGATCTTTTCTCAGCTCGGGTCGGAATTCCTACCGGAGATTTCCGGGGTCCGGAAATCTCTGGCCCTCAGTTCGAAAATTTCCGGACTGGAGATTCCCAATGGCTAGATTTCAGGGAGGGGCTATAAATACCCCTCCCCTTCTTCTTCCTTGAGCTGACGACTTTCCCCTCTTTCTCTTGCCATTGTTGACCTTGGGAAAGCTTGCCCCCTCTCAAATCCTCCCATGATTCTTGCACATCTTTGAGGGAAAAGAGAGAGGAGATCTAGATCTACAATTCTACCAATCCATCTCTCCTCTAAGTGAGGGGAACATAGTGGATCTAGATCTTTGAGTTCCTTTGTGGTTCTCCCCCTTTGTTCTTGCTCTCTCTTATCCCCCCATTAGCATTAGTTGCTTGTGGTGGGATTTGGGAGTGTAGGATTTGTCTCCTTTGTGGTTTCTTGGTTCTTCCTCTCTTATTCCCCCATAAGCATTTGTTGCTTTGTTGGAATTTGAGAGTGAAGGACTTGAGCACTTTGTGTGTTCTTGCCATTGCATCTTGCATCGGTTTGAGCCCTCCACGAGGATTCGTGGTGGTGAAATTTGTGAGCTTGTTACTCTTGGGTCTTGGACCCTAGACGCCTTAGTGGCCGCCTTTGTGGCATAGGACCTTTTGTGGTCAAGGCCTTTGTGGCTAGTTGGGACCTTTGTGGTCTAGACCTCTTGTGGCCATTTGGGAGCCCCCAATTCGGTTATGGGTGTGTGCCCCAAGGTTGTTGTACGGGATTGTTCTCCGCCCCAAAGGAGTTCATAGTGGAAGGTGGAATCGGACCTTTGTGGTCGAGTTCATCGAGAAGAAGGTGAGGCCTTTGTGGCGTTGAGCAAACCTGTTGTGGTTGCTCACACCTCTCCAACGAGACGTACACCTTTTGTGGTGGAACTCGGGAATACATCATCGTCTCCGCGTGCCTCGGTTATCCCTATACCCGAGCTCTTTACTTATGCACTTTACTTTGTGATAGCCATCGTGCTTGAAGTTCTTTAACTTGCTATCCCATTGTTGTTTGTGTTGCATAGCATAAGTTGTTGGTGCACATAGCGAACCTAGTATATTTAGGTTGTGCCATTGATAAGTTAAACACTAAGTTTTATTCCGCATTTATCAAGCCTAAATTGTTAAAAGTGTTCCTCGCCTATTCACCCCCCCCCCCCCCCTAGACGACGTCTTTCCTTTCATTAGTGTTCTAGATTCCGCCGAATAGCAGACCACTAGGCTCCAATCTTAGAGAAAATTTCAGGACTCGGACACCGAGTCCCCGAGATCCTCCCAACCGGGTAGCTTGTTTCAAAATTTGGTCCATCTCCACTAGTCCCCGAGATTGGTGCTTAGTGCTCTAGATTCTACCGAATAGCAGATCACTAGGCTCCAATCTTAGAGAAAATTTCAGGACTCGGACACCGAGTCCCCGAGATCCTCCCAGTCGGGAAGCCTTTACATGCTACAGATTTCGGAATCTCCCGAGTTTCTTACATATTTTCCAAGATTGACTCATCCTTCTTTGTCTTGATTACAGGAGTGTAGCAAGAAACACGGCAGCATCTTCAACCGGGTTCTTGCTGACCTCGCTCAGTCTAAGAAGTGCGAGGGGCGCCTCCGGGAGGAGCGAGATGCCGCGCGCAAGATCTCGGTGGACCAGAAGGCCGCACTTGCTACCGCGCAGGCCGAGATCGCGCGGCTCAATGGCAAGCTTGAAAAGGCCAGATCTGCTGCGACCGAGATGAAGACGCGCTTCGTGGAGGCGACGAAGAAATAAAAGGAGACCTTGGATCAGTCCGAGGAGCGCGCGCATCTCGCGGAGACCGGGATGGCTCTTCTCCGGTCACGGTCCGATACTTGGCTCTCCGAGCTAACTGTACTGAACCGGGATCTTAACAGTAAGTGGACCGACATCCCCTTTTTTCGTTGCTTTCTTTCTTCGTTGTTGCTTTTCTTATGACCTAGCAGCTTGACAGCTCTTCTTTTTAAAGGGGAATTCGAGCACTCCCGCGAGGCTGCCGCCCTTGCGGTAGCTGCCGCCCGGGAGAAGCGTGCCGGGAAGGGCCCTGTCTCGGATGCTTGGGACATTGAGGACCACCTCACCGCCCTGAAGGCCCGGATAGTGCCTCTCCGGTCGATCGGGACGGAGCTGCTCAGCGCCGCGATCCACGTTCATGGCGCGCTGTGGCCGGGTGTCAGCGCGACGCTCTCGGTCGGCGAACTTGCGAGCGCACTCCGATGTGCCGGGAGGCGTGTCCATGCTTGGAAACGCTCGGGTGCGCGGGCTGGTGCTGATCAGGTCATGACCCAAGTACTGAGTTGGTACGAAGGTCTCGACTTGGAGGTGATCCAGTGTCTGCGCACCATCTCGCCGTGGTGCAGCGATCCGGCTAAGGTCCAGCGGCGACAAGAAGTGGCGCATCGCATCGCCTCTTGGTCCAATATTCGCGCCTTCACCGCCATCGCCATTGCTTCCGATTCCGAATCCGACTACGAGGATGACGATGAAACCGGTGCGACCGGCGACGTGGATGGTGAGATCCCGGAGGAGGATGACGCTGCCTCTGGTGCTGCGACCGAGACCGTGGTTCCCCGGGATGCTACAACTTCTCCGACACCCGAGGCCTCTCAGGCCGAGGTGCGCCCCGATGCCCCGAGTACCGCTGCCGGTTCTGAAGCCACTGCTGCTCCCGCTGCTGCTCCCGCTGCTGCCACCGCCGAGAAGCCGGCTTCCCCTACCACTTAGAAAAACTTAAGAGTAGAATTGTTAAATCCCCGGGATGCCGGGTGCAAGATGTAACATATACTATTTAACCTTTATGCTCCGTACTGAATTATTAATCCGAACAAGCTATGTCGGTTTATTCTGTCACGAGTCCCCGAGTTACTTTTCATGTTTACCGTACTTAGGCAATTTCTGCTCTTGTCTACCATTTCGGCGTTCGACAGTCGAGTCACAAAACTCCATATACGGCATACATTACTTAAGACAATCTGAGTTCTGGCTAACCGAATTCCCGACATAAAAAATAACTGGGTTAGCAAAAATAGGTATGCCGGATAAGTTCCTGCTCCGAGTCCCCGAGACCATTTTCGTGTTCCCCACATTTGATTCTCTTTGCTCTTGACTACCATTTCGGCGTGCGTCAGTCGAGTCACAAGATGATTTCACATGACATACATTACTCTGACTTTGAGAATCGAACTCGGAACTTTCCCGGCATACAAATAATACAAAAAATAGGTACTCGGCAGTCCCCGGGTTCCTTCCCGAGATGCCGGTATGAAATAACAAATACACTGGACAAAGTAAATGGGCACACAACAAGGCAGTCCCCGGGTTCCTCCCGGGGTGCCTTACTTTCATTAATACATAAAAATTTAAGTACATCATACACTGAGCCCTTTATGAGTAAAAGGGTCGAAGCAGAGCTACATTCCATGGACGTTTGGTTTCCTCTCCGGATTTGTCCATTACACCTTTCCTAGCTTCCTGTGCATCTACAAGGTAATAAGAATCATTGTGCAATGCTCTGCTTATCACGCAAGGTCCCTCCCATGGAGGCGACAACTTATGCATTCCGGTCGTGCGTTGGATGAGCCTTAGCACAAGATCTCCTTCTCGGAACACTCTCGGGTGTACCTTCCGGCTATGATATCGTCGGAGGTTTTGCTGATAAATTGCAGACCGAGAAAGTGACAATTCTCTTGCCTCCTCAAGTAAATCAGCATCATTCTCTCGGGCCTCCTTTGCCTCGGTCTCGGTGAACATTGTCACTCTCGGTGAATCATACTGTATGTCGGTTGGGAGTACTACCTCGGCACCGTACACCATGAAGAATGGTGTATACCCGGTAGATCTATTCGGTGTAGTCCGGAGACCCCACAAAACCGCCGGTAACTCTTCTATCTAGCATCCCGGAGTTCTCAACAGTGGCTCGATCAAGCGAGCTTTGATGCCAGCCAAGACCAAAGCATTTGCTCTTTCGACTTGCCCGTTTGCTTCCGGGTGTGCAACTGATGCTACATCCAGCCGGATTCCCTTCTCAGCACAAAATCGAGCGAATTCCCCCACAGCAAAATTGGTGCCATTATCCGTGATAATGTTGTGCGGGTATCCGTATCTCAAGATGATGTCTTTCAGGAATTGCACAGCGGTGTGTCCATCACACTTCCGGATTGGCTTGACCTCTATCCACTTGGTGAATTTGTCCACCATGACCAGTATGTGTGTCATATTGCCTCTTGCCGGCTTGAACTGCCCGACCATGTCCAAACACCATACTGCGAATGGCCAAGTGATAGGGATTGTCTTCAGTGCCGACGCCGGCATATGTATCCGGTGAGCAAACCTCTGGCATCCTCCACACTTCCGGACAATGTCTTCTGCTTGCTGTAACGCAGTGGGCTAGTAGAACCCATGTCGGAACACTTTCGCCACCAGGGCCCAGGATGATGCATGATGTCCACACTCCCCCTGATGTATTTCCAGGAGCATCTCTTGTCCTTCTGCCGGTTCTACACATCTCTGGAGTACTTCCGTGACACTCCTCTTGTATAGCTCTTGATTGATGACGGTGTATGCTTTTGACCTTCGCATTATCTGTCGGGCTTCCACTTCATTCTCCGGGAGGTTTCCTTCCAAGATGTAAGCCATAATGGGTTGTGCCCATCCCGGGACAGGTCGAACCGGGAACACGGGAGCGTCTATGTCCATTGGCTCTGCCGACATCACCTCTATCATCATCTTTCTTTGCCTCTCTGAGCACTGTGATGCAGTCCCCGGGTTCGATGCGATGCTCCCGACTTCCACTTCCATGGGTACAGCTTCCGAACCAGGCTCCTTGGGGATGAAGATAGAATCCGACTCGGGTGAGGGTTGAATAGATGGCTTCCTCAAATGCTCAAGAGCGATCCCGGGTGGGATGGCATCCCGAGATGACCCTAGCTTGGACAAGATATCCGCTGCCTCGTTTTCTCCTCTGGGTATGTGCTTGAACTCGCAACCTTCGAAAAATCCGGATATTTTCTGCACATGAAACCTGTATAAGGCCATGTTTGCATCAAACGCATCCCAATTCCCCGACACCTGCTGCACTACGAGATCGGAATCACCAAAACATTCTATCCGGCGGATGCTGATCTCCCTGGCGACATTCAGTCCATGAACCAAGGCCTCATATTCCGCGACGTTGTTAGATGCCCGGAAATGGATTTGCAGCACATATTTCAGCACATCCTGTTTTGGTGAAGTGAGGACCACTCCGGCACCCAACCCGATCTTAGCCTTTTAGCCATCGAAATGCATCCTCCAGAAATTGTAATCCGGCATCGGAGGTTCATACTGCACCTCGGCCCAGTCTACCAAAAAGTCCGGCAGCGCCTGCGACTTGATGGCATCTCGTCTCTCATACGCCGGAGCGTATGGAGACAATTGGATGGCCCATTTGGCTACCCGGCCGCTAGCGTCCTTGCAACCGATGATCTCGGCCAGAGGAGCCTCGCACACCACTGTGATCGGGTGCTCTTGAAAGTAGTGCTTGAGCTTGGTCACTGCCATGTATACTCCATACGCCATCTTCTGGTAGTGCGGGTAGTTCTGCTTGGATTCCGAGATCACCTCACTGAGGTAATACACCGGCCTTTGTATCAGCTTGCCCCCTTCTTCCCTCTCTACCACCATTGCCACACTGACTACTCGGTTGGTTGCAGCAATATACAGCAGCATAGGTTCCTTGGGTAATGGGGATGCCAACACGGGTGCTGTTGAGAGCATCCTCTTCAAATCGTTGAACGTCGCGTCAGCCTGCGGGGTCCAAACAAATGTTTTGCTTTTCTTCATCAACTGGTACAGGGGCAAGGCCTTCTCCCCAAGTCGACTCACAAACCGACTTAGGGATGCAAGACAACCAGTGAACTTCTGCACATCTTTGAGACGTACGGGCAATTTAATGCTCTCGATAGCACGAATTTTACCCGGGTTGACCTCGATTCCCCGGCTTGAGATGAGGAAACCGAGTAACTTCCCCGCCGGAACACCAAATGTGCACTTATTCGGGTTACATTTCATCCGGAACCTTCTTAAGTTCTTAAATGTTTCCCTCAGATCATCTATCACTGAGGCCTTTTCTTTCGTTTTTATGACTATGTCATCGACATAAACTTCTGCATTCCGGCCTATCTGGTCGTGCAAACATTTTTGCATGCACCTCTGGTATGTAGCACCAGCATTTCTCAAACCGAAAGTCATGACACGATAGCAATAAGCCCCATAAGGGGTAATAGAAGCAGTTTTCAATTGATCATCCGGATTCAAAGGTATCTGGTGAAAACCAGAATAGGCATCTAAAAAAGTCAAAAGTTCACTCCCGGCAGTGGAATCTATCACTTGATCTATCCGGGGCAGTGGAAAGGGGTCCTTCGGGCATGCTTTGTTGAGGTTGGTGAAGTCGATGCACATGCGCCACACCTTAAGCAGGAGGGGATCATCCTTCTTCTTCTCTACTAGGACAGGATTCGATATCCAATCCGGGTGTAGTACTTCCATTATGAATCCGGCGGCCAGCAGTATAGCCAGATGCTCCATGACGGCAGCTCTTCTTTCATCCGAGAGGCGCCTAGTTGGTTGCTTCACCGGCTTCGCATCCGGTCTAACAAACAGAGAGTGCTCAGCCAACTCCCTCGGGACACCTTGCAGATCGTCACTTGACCACGCAAAAGCATCCCGATTCTCACAGAGGAAGTCGACGAGCTCGCCTTACTATTTGTTGTCCAGGTTGCTGCCAATGATGACTTGGCGCTTCGGGTTGCTGGGGTCCACACCCACCTTCTTGGTCTCCTTGGGGGGCTGGAATGATGCACCCTGCTCCGGGTTCACCATCCCGGGCATTCCGAGTTGGGAAGTCTTGGCCATTGCCACCACCTGCTGGATCCTCTTCTTTTCTTCCGCGATCACTAGGGACTCAGCTAAGCATGACCCCGCCGAGGCACACTCCATGGAGCGCTTGTGGTCTCCCGAGATGGTGATTACGCCGTTAGGTCCTGGCATCTTCATCTTCAGGTAGCCCATGTGAGTTGAGATCATGAACTTGGCCAGGGCTGGCCTGCCGATCAGTGCGTGATACGGGCTTTCGAGGTCCACGACCTCGAATTCCAAGCTCTCGGTTCGGCAGTTCTCCCGGGTTCCGAATAGCACTTCAACCCAGATTTTTCCCATGGGCGAGCAAGAGACTCCGGGCACAATGCCGTGGAAGGTCGTCTCGGTAGGCAACAAGGTGTTCATGGACACCCCCAGCTTCAGCATCGTGTCTTTGTACATGATTTAATAGCACTGCCATTGTCGATCAGAACCCGGCTGAAGCGGACATTGAGGTTTGGTCCGACAAAGGTTGGGTCCACCACCAAGGCATACGCCCCCGGCTTAGGCATAACCCTGGGATGATCCTTTCGGCTCCATGTGATCTCCATCTCGGACCAGTGCAAGAACTTGGGCACCGCCGGGATTACGGCGTTCACCTCCAGGACACGCTGTCGCACACTCCTTTGGTCAGTGGGTTCGGTCACGAAGACCACATAGCTTTGATGTGCCTCCCGGTAGTTGCCCTGCTGCTGTCCGGCTTGGTTACTAGGGCCTGCACCGTTGTCGTTCCGGGTGTGCACCACATTCACCGGCCGAGGTGGAGGTCCTCGCTGAGGCTGATTGATCCGGATCGCGTTGGCCCCCGATGTCGGAGGAGGGGGTCTCGGAATGTTGGGCCGGGATGCCGGAGCACTCGGCCGAACAGTTTCCGAGCTGCCCTCCTGTAATGTGCGCTGATACCAGCTGCACTGCCGAGTAGAGTGGTTTGCCGGCTTGTTGGCCTCCAGGGTATGGTAGCAGCACGGCTTGTTCAGCATCTCTTCATACGTCAGGGGCTTCTTTTGTTCCACCCAAGTCTTTTGCACTTCCTGACTCTTACCCCAAGCCGGGCCGCTTGTCTTTTGACGCTGACTGTTGCCGGCATCCTCTTGCTCCCGGGTCACTGCTGCGACCTGCTGTGCGGCATGGTGGTACTCTGGCTGATTCCTCTTATGGACAAAATCCTGGCGATCATGGCTCCTGCTCGATCCCGAACGCTGAGGTCCCGCTTTCCTCCTGTTGGAGTCACCGACATCCACCAGGGGTTGCATGGGATCTCCAAGCGTGTAGGTATCGGCGATGCGCATGGTTTCTGCCAAGGTCGCCGGCATCTTTCTTTGTAACTTCTGCCACAGCATTGAGCCATGCCGGCATCCTTGTGCAAACCAGGAGATGGCATGTGCCTCTACTACTCCTTCGCAAGAATTGCGAATATTGCTCCACCGGGTAAGATACTCCCGGTCAGTCTCGTTACTCCTTTGCCTACAGATGGCGAGCTGCTGAGGCCTGTTCGGCCTTTTGTACGTGCTGGTGAAGTTGCTGATAAATGCCTCCTCGAAATTTTACCAGCAGTCTATGCTGCCAGTTCTCAAATTGTTCAACCAGATCCGGGCAGGTCCTTCCAACATCTGCGGTACGTATCGTACCTCCCATCGTCTGTTTCCTCCGGCTATGCTTACTGCAGTTACATAGTCGGTTAGCCAGTCCTCCGGCTTCTTGCTGCCGTCATAGGTCTTAGCACCCCGGTTGAGCTGAAAATTCCGGACAGGTGGCTCCCGCATGATCCGGGGTCCAAAGCAGGCAGGTCCCGGAGGCCCTTGCTCTTCCACTAGCTCGGATTGGTGAATTCGGTCGAGCCGGAATCTGGCATCTGCCGGATTCATCTGTCTGGTTCCTATCCGAGATCCGAAAGGGTTCTCGTCGGGCTGGTATCCGAGCTGTTGTAGTCTTGAGTTGCCATCGTTGAACCGGTCTTGCGCCGGGACCACAGCCTGCTGCGGGACAGAGGCGACCTCCCTTCGCGGGTTTCCCTAAACATGAGGAGGGTCCCGGGGTGGATTACCACGGCTAGCCGGGTTATTGTTTCCCACACCCAGGTTGCCACCTTCACGGGTACTTCCCGCCTTCCCTGAGTTACGCTGCCCGGCTTGCTGGATGCCGGCGAAGGACGGATCATAGGCCTGTAACTGCTTGTTCTTCCCGGAACCTCGACTCCGGCTCCGGCTCTTGCATTTGCTCTTGCTTCTACTCGGATGCGGGGAAGAGGCCTCTCCGTCCGATCTCTGGCTATTGGGTCTAGCTGAGTGCACTTGGGATCCTGCCCCGGGGTTCTTCTTCTTGAAGGCCTGATTCTGACGGTTGGCCTCGATCACCAACTCGTTCACCCGCTCCTGTTGTTTGCGTAGAGCCTCACCGGATAACCCTACCAACTCGGCCATGGCGGCTTCGGCAGCCCTAAGAGTTTTCGCCGGTGAGCTGTACACCGGCTTCCCCGCCGAGATCAGGCTTCCCGTGTGACTGGTCGCGGCTCCACCCGCCAACTCATCATTCACCATTCTTCCTTTCTTGCGCAGTTACGCTATGCGCTTGTCCCGGGAGTCTATCTTAAGGAATCCGTGAGCTGCATTGTACTCCCGGAGGCTAGCATTGAGCTCGCGACGGATCTCTACGATCTCCTGTGCTTCAGCGAGTAGCAACCTCCGTTGCTCCTCCAAATCAGCCGAAGTGGCCTGGGTGTCTGCTTCAGCAGTTACAGGGACAGCCAACTTGGCCACCAGACCTGAGAGGGGATCCGGGCGACGTCGTGGCTGGGACGGTTGTGGATCGTCATCTCGGGCCGCACCTCTTTCCTGAGGAGGTTTGGCCAAACGGATGTGGCCGCTCCCGGCATCGCCGTCAGCGTCTTGGTACTCCTCCTCGGTTGCCCCGACCATCATCACCGCGACGGAACTCGGGGGGCGACCGGCACGCAGACCCCGAGTGGCGCGGAGCATGGGAGGATCGTCAGCTTCCAGGACCACGTCCGGGTAGCTACAGATAACTTCGGTGGCGACGTAGGTGGTGAAACCACCAAAGTCAATGAGGCATCCGTTCACCGGGAAGGGTCTGTTCCGGAAGCATCATGCGTTGTCGCTGACGAAGTCCATCTCACCCAGCCTTACGACAAGGCCAGAGAGAACCCGAACATCGAAATGAACGGGGGAGCCCGTCCGGATGTGTACACCAGCCAACGCCTCTGTCCGCCCCACGGTGGGCGCCAACTGTCGTGGTGGTGCACAGCAGATGCCATAGGATGGCTAATGTGTGGGGCCGATGGACGTTGGTGGATCCGGGGAGGGATAGCGAGCTGAATAGCCCACACGGGGAGGATCCCGGTATAACCGAGATCTCCCAAGAACTAGAAACAAGAGCAGTACGATAGAGGGAAGATCTAACAAACAAGAACAAATGCACGAAGGCACTCAACACACAGACGTGAGGAGGTAACACCCCTAGTCCTTCCTTTCCTCTCTATATAACTGTGGTACAAGGACTACAACTTTCTCTTAGATCTCACAGAGTGAAGAACACGAAGAACTAGATGAACTCAAGGTATGAAGAAGTAAATGCTCTAGGAGTAAATGCAACTACAACTTTGGCTCCCAAGTTGGTCTCTCTCTTCACAGAAGCAGTTATGGCGCCTTTTATAGAGTTCCGGCCAGGAGGGCCGGAAACCCTAAACCGGCTTGGCCCCACCGGACAGGCCTAACCGGCATGGCGTCACCGGCTAGTGCGACCTACTCTCCGCTCCGGCGTAGCCCCTTCGTCATCATCTTGGCAAGGACAGCAGGCGCCGTCCTGGAACATCATTGTTCCCCTGTCAGAGACAAGACATGCCTTGGCCCATCCCGGATAGCCTTTTCCGGATTGCCGGACTAGGCAGGTCATGTCTTGTCGTACCGTTGTCGTACCGGCTGACGCGCTCCCGTGTCAGGCGGGAGGTGACCATGCTTCCGTGTCAGGCGGGAGGTGACCATGCTTCCGTGTCAGGCGGAATGGTACTTCCCCCCGCAACAGACGGGAAAGCCAGCTACAGAGCGTTGACGGCCTACCGGGGTCCCTCGTGCCGGTTATCTCCTTGCTCGCCCCCGTGAGTCTTTCCTGCACAAGATCAAGACCGAGATAGACGTTCCGGTTAGTACTTACCCGGGTTGTCCATCCGGCAAAACCGAACACATCTCCCTCCGGGAGACTCCTCGGAGCCCAAGATCCGAGATCCTTTCCGGAGGCGTCCGAGTTCGTCCCCGGATGAGTATCTCTAGGCCTAGCCTCCCGAAGATGTCTTAGCCTATCAGCAAAGACATCTTCGAGAAGCTAGTTCTTAGAGCAACCACCCGCTGATGCTTGCGCTGCCATTGTGAAGGCTGGGGGTGTCTATTTATAGTTGCTAGAGCTGACCCTTGCGCCTGCCAGGAGGCACCTTGCACTCTACCAGCGCTCAAGGGTCAAGTTGCCCCTTGAGCACACCAGGAGGTGACCCTTGCTCTTGCCAAAGGTCAAGTACTGTTGGCACCTTATTGAATTATACCGGGATCTGCCCCTACCCGGGGGGAAGCCCCCCGACAGATGTTGTTGCGGTGAGTGTGGGGTTTTGTTCTGGACTGCATCTTCGCCGTCCGCCCACTCGGTTGCTAGCTTCATGAGCTCCGCCTTGTTTTTTGGTTTTTGCCGTCCGAGTGCCTCTCTAAAGTCTTTTCTGCAGACTCCATTTGTGAAGGCGTCCATCGCTCTGTCTTCTGATATTGCACCCACAGAGTTCCTGATGGAGGCCCATCGTCTGATGTAAGACCTAAGCTTCTCGTCCGTCTTTTGACGACATGCTCGTAATTCTTCAAATGTTTTCGACCTTTCGCAGAGAGGATCAAAATATTTTATGAAGTCTTCCTTGAAGTGATCCCAAGAATTGTAGGCTCCCTTGGGTAAAGACTTGAGCCAGTCACGGGCTGTGCCTTCCAGCATCAACTGTATGTATTTGTAGTGCTGTCGTTGTTGTTCCTCGTTGGCATATGACTGCCAATTTGTAATCTTCTATCCATCCCGAGGGTTCTTGTTTTGAGTTGAACTTTTGGAATGGTTGGTAGGCCGAACTTCTTTGGGAGTTTTGTTTCCTGAATCCGTCGAGTGAAGCATTGCGCTCCGCATGGTCCTGCATTGCGATTGTCAGTCGATTCGCGACCACCTGACCCTCTGGATCTGCTTCTTGATCTGCGACGGCTTGAACTTTTCCTGTCGCTGCTTCGCTGAGGACTGCGACTGGAGCGCTCTCTCGAGTGGCTTCTGCTACGCCTTCTCCTTCCTCCATTGACTAGTTCTTTTGCTGCGATCTCCAGGGCCTTCATTTGTTGTAGGTATCTTGCATCAGCCGGGTCACCTGCCGGTGGTTTTCCTGCTTGGAGGTATGCTCCTATGGATATGACAGCCCCTTCTGCTGTTTTCGGTTGGATTATGCCATCAGAGTCGACGGTTAGGAACTAGTTGTTCAGGTTTCAGGTGATGTCTGCCCTTTCATGTTCGGGGATTCTGTCGAATCTAGATCTGCGTCGTGCTTCAGTTGCTCCTGTAGAACTCATCGATAATTGTCGTCTGCGGGCGCTTGATATGCTTACTTGCCTTTTTCGGTCTTCGAGTGTTGCCCTGTGTTGCTTTAGGCGTTGTGCTTCCTACCAGTTGAAGTAGTTGTATGTTTCCAACTCGTTTGGAGACGCATCTGTTGGCATCATTATGCCCTCTTCAATGAATTTTGTTATTTTCGCCGTTGTCTCTGCT
This sequence comes from Poa annua, assembly GCA_026929855.1. Taxonomy (NCBI): domain Eukaryota; kingdom Viridiplantae; phylum Streptophyta; class Magnoliopsida; order Poales; family Poaceae; genus Poa; species Poa annua. The sequence continues at coordinate 93,550,054 of CM049428.1, read as the reverse complement.
GAGATGTCTAGAGAGGTTGTGTCGTCCGGCACGGTGACTGTGCGTGGGTACTAGACGGGTTGTCGATTGGCCGCGTTTTCTGATGTTTCTGCTGCTGTTGCTACGTAAACTTGCCGTGGTATGCGATATGTGTAGTCGAAATGTTCTTCATACACCGCTTCGTCGTTACTGCTCTGCTCTATGTTTTTGCTGCTTTCGTCATCTTCTTCTTGTTGCGTATGTTCATCATAGTCGATGGCAGTATGCTTTGATGATTGGATCTCTGCACCGGTGAAGTCGGCTAGATGTATGATGTCTTCTGTAGGCTCATCATACTCTGGTAGGTGAAAGTTTTCTTCTGGAGCGTCGATCTGCATATGGTCTTCGATTGGGTTGATATGGAAGGTCGACTGCACTTCTTCTTCCATCTCGTTTTGCTTTATGAACTCGTTGAATTCCTTTGTGGACATGGACCCTGCTATGGACGAGATCGGATCGATCTGCGATGTTGGCGCTCCAGTACTTCCAGCCGAAGCTGTCGATATGATCATGTCGTCGACTGAGGCAGTCGACAGTTCTTCCTTTTCAGGGAACACATCCGCCATGAATTTGTTGAATTGTGTGGATGTCATTGACTCTGTTGGAGATTGTGGCGGCGGGATCAGATCGATCTGCGACGAGGTATCTTCTTTGTCTGCTGCAGATGCGATCTCAGTCGATCTCTTCTGAGGCGGCTGAGTTGCGATCTGATCGACTAAATCCTGCACACCAAGCTGATCAACAAAGAAGTTATGTTCTCCAACAGTTAGATTAAAACCTGAATCGAGATTGGAGTAGATCTCCTGAGCTTTGGGTGAGAATGGCCTGATCCTTGCTGGCGATGTTGCCTTTGGCGAGTGGTCGCCCGCGATCTGGATATGAGATGTTGTTGCTGATGTGCACCCTTTTGGAGTAGTCGGCGGATCGCCGTTTGAAATTTGGACCAAAAAATCCGTGGATCCAACACCACCTTTTCCCACAGACGGCGCCAATTGACAAGGGATGTCCCCATCAATACCCATGGTTACTAGCCTAGGGTAAGAGTTATGAGGTAGAGAACACGTGGTGTTGGTAGATTTGTCGGCTGACAAGCGAGAGTTACCCAGATTCGGGGCCATCGAGTGAGGTAAAACCCTTACTCCTGCTTGTCTGTTATTGATTGTGTATATGCGGCGAGTACAAAGGTTTAGCAAGATATCGATCTTGCTAGGGTTTTGTGGTTCTAGTTGTGCGTGTCCCTAGTCGACCACCCTCCTGTCCTTTATATAGGGGTACACGTCTCGGGTCATAACCGACAAGGTCTACATGTATGGAAAGTATTACCGACTATGCTATGTATAGTAAGAGATCTTTGACTTGGGCTTTGCTTTATGGGCTTCCTCAGCTTATTGACTATTGGGATTTAGTCATTATGTGCTCCAGGTACCCACACGAAGGGGTACCTGTTTGATATAACCTTGTCAACTACATAAATGTAGATATGATTGAGGTCTGTGGGATTTGTATTAATAGAATACTGCAGTTCGTGTTAAATTCGAATTGATAGGAGATCAATGATATTGGTTTGACCAAAATGTCGAAATAAATTATGAATTTAAGTGAGAGTCAAAGTTAGTTCACTCGGGTAGAATATGTAAAGGACATAATTTTGAGTGGGATCTTAGAACCTTATTTGTGTAGATGACACATTTTGAGTGAGAGCTCGCGATCTCAAATTTGTGGAGACATAATTTGAGTGGGAGCCAAATTCATCTTGTGTAAATGACACATTGTGAATTCTACAAGTATAATTAATTAGAAAGATGAAGTTGTGAAACTATTTAAAAGTTAGTGTCTATTTTGGAATAGTACGGGAATTTGAAATAGATAGTCGAGTTGTTTTTGTATTATGTCTGAAGAGTCCGAATAGATTAAAACCAAAGGATGGTACTTGGAAATCCAATTAATCATTAAGAGTAAATGATACATGGTAATAGTGGTTGTATGACACTATTATGTGATATTAGACATCATACAAAAACCATATTATATGCTCGATGAAATATGACCGATGGTCTTAGAAGAAGAACAGTTGTGAAAGTAAATTTGGAATTTACTGTAAGTTGAAATGTATTAGTTTTTTGATTGACATAAGTATGTCAAGTCTTCTACATAGGTATGAAAGTATATATAGATATCACGAGATTGTAATTGTTACAAGGAGTTCTCTATGACTGAGTGTTTTTTCAAGGCAATTATCTGGTTAACAGAATCAGAGTAAGCGCTGGGAAACGGAAGTCTCACTTAGTTACGGTATTTATGTATATGTTATTAGATAACATGATGATATCAAACAAGTTGATATCAATGAATCGCAAAAGAACAGACAATTATGTATTGTACAGATTGTCAGAGTAACACTCTTCCACAAGCAAGCATTATCATATAACGCTTATTTGATAAGGGTTTTTTGATGAAGTAAAATGCAGCTAGTTTATTTGTACTATAGTGCAAGTGGAAGACTGAAGGAGAGCCCTAGAGGCAAATAAACAAGTAGTATTTATCACATTATCTCATAAGTTTATAATAGGTTTTTGTATTATGCTCTAACTGTATTAATCGGAATTATTAATACACCTGTGATACATAGACAACCAGAGTCCCTAGTGAGCCTCTATATAAACTAGTCCATTGGACGACAATTGATCGAGATTCCTGATCAAGGACAATGATGTCGGACGACAATGGGGTCATCCTATTAGTAGAATAAGGTGATGGACATACGCAAAGTATTGCAATAAGATCGTATTACGATGTTTGTCTTTTGCAGTAGATAAGAATTATGATAGCTTATTCCTTAGACCGTGAGACCGTACTTATTGCTACTCCGTAGGGGTGCTTTGAGAGCATCAAACGTTGTGTCTTATATTGCATGACAATAACGGTGTCCATCTTGGGTATCCAGAAAGAGTATGTCGAGACGTAAGGATCAAGAGCGGGATTTGTTCATTCTTGTAATGGAAAGATACTCTGGGCCCAGTCGGTGAGATTGCATCTATATAGCTGCGCAGCTTATGACTACGTAATTGTGACGCCCTAAAACCAGTACTATGTAGATTTAAGCGTTCCCGCCGAAATCCGCATAATAACGATTTTAGGCCGCCCACCAGACATAATGTGCACGCCAAGACATGCGCATTATGTGGGTGGAATTGTGATAACATTACAACAGTTCCGATACATCCACAAATACAACAGAAGATAAATTACAACAACGACTCGAACGAGTCAAGATACAATGATACAATACAAAGATTTCAAATGACAGCGGAAGCAGAAAAAATAGTATCCGACTACGGATAAGATGCAAATTGGACTAAGAGTCCTGAAGATAAGCGATGGCGCCATATCCCTGCCCAGCCAAGCCGGAGGGATTCCCAAGCTAACGTCGTCAGACTTCAAACCTGTTGACTGCACATAAAGCACATCCTAAAAGAGGGTCAGGGCACTCCCTGGCAAGCAAAACCGACTTGCCTACTTTCTACACCATCTCCCAAAATATAGGGGAGGTGGCCTTAGCGGCAGCAGCACTAGCAACCTAGAGAGACACGCTACGACTTCCGTCTAATCAGAGAGGGATAAGAGAGCGCATAAGTAAACAACTACAACTAACACCAAACATAACCCATTCTCGAATTAACCCCCTCAACCAATATGAGGAAGCAATTCGGGAAACTCCCACATTGAACAGTTTTATTTATAATTTATAGTGAACGTAATTCTATATTACTAGTCAAATTAATTAACAATAATTAGGTGCAAGTTGTCTAGATCTTGTTAGCCATCATCATCACCAAAGTCGTCCATAACCGTGGACACGGCTCATCGATAAGATTATACCCTGCAGGGGTGCACTACTGTACCCATACTCGTATGATCAACCCAAGCAAGCATCAGGGCATCTCAACACGACTCATTCCTTCACGACAGCAAGTCAAGGTGCCACCCATATGAGTTGTTACCCGCGTCAAGAGTCCGGCCAAATCTCAATTGCGGACTCATTAGTTTGTGTCCACGCGCCATGCGGCTCAAACCACAGTAGGAACTGTCCGCTTCGCGCGCACCACACCTATATGACCCCCCGTAACATGTAACCTCTCATCAATCATCATCATTATGCATATGCATATGAGCAAATGGAAAACCCGAACTAGTTGCGGCACATGGACAAGCTGAAGATCCGTTCAAAGTCGAGGGGGGCTCCATAGGGCCACCCACAAGTGGTTAGTGCGCTCAAAATTGGATCCGAGGACAAAATCTCAGTTCCTAGGTCGACACTGAGCAGAACAAAGCACCTCGCAAGGCCTTCCGCCTGGTGCCTGATCATTTAATTATAATACCCCAATATAAGACAACATTTTATTAAGGTAGAATAATCTATCATACTTTAAGCACAAACAACTTTAAGCATGCGCTACGACTCGCAAGGCCAACAGATAAACAAACAACATGCGATGGGATGTGGGGATAAAGTTGTATAGGCTGCAGGATAAACATGTGATGGGATCGCAATTCAAGAATCGAATACTAGGGTAGCAGAGATCAACGGCAGGAATGAAAGACAATGTATAGGTAAACAAGCAAACTTTGCTTGCCTGGAATCCCGCATGGAAGCAGATCTTGTCGTGGCTCACACATCTCAACGTCTTATCCGCGAAGAAGCAACAAACACTGGAAGCGCAAAATATGCATTTTACAACTACGGCAAAAGATCCAGCATGATCATGGGACAGATGAATGACATGGCAGGATGCAATGCGAGATCCACTTAATCCAAATTAAGCGGAACCGGGATTCCGACAATTAATATTTAGGTGCAAGTTATTTATTTACCAGCAATATTAAATGTTGGTTAACATGGTAACACATGGCATGGGTGATCTAATTAAATTAAATGGAATAGGGCATTATATATTTATTACCCCACACATTCCATAATTATTATTTAGTTGAGATACTGCACCACCAAACCCAAGAGATGCAACACATGCAAGTATGATGCGATATGCACAAGATAGATGACATTTAATAAAATAGGTTTAGGGTTAGGGTTTGGGTCCGTACGTCGGATCGGGTGAACTAGGGTTCGAAACCGACGTCTTCGGTCTGTAGAGGAAGTAGTCGATGTCGGGGAAGTAGTCGTCGCGGAACCGGGGCATCGTCGTTTGTCGGTGTCGTGGAAGTGGTCGGGTAGTCGTGGCACGTAGGAGGTCGGCAATCGGACACCAGAAAGAAAGCGCGCACGGGCAGGCGCCGCGACACGGACACGGGGAGTAACGGCGACGCGTAACCGGAGGGAGCACACGCACGCGCACCGGCAGCACCTCGAAGGGTGGACAAAACGGGCAACAAAAGTGACGCCGGGGTCGTGCGGGAATTCCACCGAGCACCTTGCGGGCGGCGGACGCGGGGACACCACCGGACGGAGAAAAGAGGCCGGCGCGGAGCGGAGCCACGGAGCGGACTGCGAGCACGCGCACGGCAGTGGGCGCACACACGGGCGGCGTAGAGCGTGCGGTGGAGCAGCGGCGCGAGGAGCGCGGCGGGGAGGCGGCGAGCGCGAGCGGGGTGGCGCGGGCGATGGCGGCGCGCTGCGGAAGGCGGCGGCACAGCCGGAGGACGCGGCGGCGCGCGGCGGCTGGCAGCGGTGGCGCTGCGTGCGGGGCGGCCGGAGCAGGGGGCACGCGGAGGAGAAGGCGCGGTCGGCGGCGGCGGGGAACGGCGCGGCTCGGGGGCGATGGCCGGCGGGAGGAGCTCGGGGGCGCACGGCCTGGGAGGCGCGCGCGGCGGCGCGGGAGGCCGGGGAGGCGCTGGGCCGGCGACGGCTGGCGGCGGGGAAGGAGGAAGGCCGGCGCGGGAGGCGCGGCGTCGGGCGCGGCGCACGGGCGGCGCGGCGCGCGGCCGGGGGCGACGCCGGCGCGGCGGCCCGGGGAGGCGCGGAGGCGGGGGAGAGGCGACGGGCGCAGGGTGCTCGCTCGGGAGCGCTGGCTCGGGCTGGTTGCGACGGTTGGTGTGGGGGCGACGGGAGGATTTGGTGCGCTGCGGGAAGAAGAAAGAGAAAAGAAGGAAAGAAAGGAAGAAAAGAAAGAAATAAAAAGAAGAAAGAAAAGAAAAGAAAAAGGAAGGGGGAAAAAGAAAAGAAAAAGGGGTGGAAGGACTTTTGGAAAATCCCAAAAAAAGGAGGAGGGTGGCTGCAAATTTTCAGGGGGGTGGGAAAAATTTTCAGGGGGACAAAACCTAGGTTTTGGGGTTATATGGGCTTGGGCTTTTATTTCTCACCGTTTATTAATTTCCGTTTTGTATTTTTAAAACAAAATCGAAAATGAATTTGAACACGAATCTTATACAAAATATTTTTAGTTTTAAATAGACAATTTAATAAACTAATTTTTAACATTTTTAAAAGATTTGAAAATAACACATTTTTAATTAATTTGAAAAGCATTTGAATTTAATTGTGCGAATTTAATTTAAATGCAACAACTTAATTTAATGAGATGCAATGCGATGTCATGCCGATGCAAAAAGAAAACTCACAAAATAAAAGGGGATAAATCCCGGGGCGTTACAATCGACACCACTAACAAGGGATCGCGTCCCGCGATCCACGCCGAGACCACAAGAAGAGATGGGTAACTACCTAATCTTCCGGCTCCGTGATGAACTTTTCGACACCACTAACAAGGGATTGTTGCTCCACCCAGAAATTGTCGACACCACTATCAAATGAGTTGATCACGTCGATGAAGATTCCGGAAGATCGAACCCTAATAGGATAAAGGCAAGAGAACGTCCACCCACACGTAGGATCCTAAACTTTGAAAGTTGGATAAGAGGAGAGACTCCAAAACAAATAAGATAAGAGGAGAAATATAATTGAGGTAAGGAGTAAAAGAGAAACCTATTGAGATCATTTCAAAAATAATTTTAGTCAAATAGTTTTTCGACACTCTAGAAACAACGACCGTTAGCGAGGTTATCCTACAGGCTTTTGCGGACCCCCTGCTTCGATAACCATTCGTATCGAAACAACAAGGAGATCGAAACCAAGGCTCTGATACCACTTTGTGACGCCCTAAAATCGGTACTATGTAGATTTAAGCGTTCCCGCCAAAATCCGCATAATAACGATTTTAGGACGCCCACCAGACATAATGTGCACGCCGAACATGCGCATTATGTGGGTGGAATTGTGATAACATTACAACAGTTCTGATACATCCACAAATACAACAGAAGATAAATTAAAACAACGACTCGAACGAGTCAAGATACAATGATACAATACAAAGATTTCAAATGACAGCGGAAGCAAAAAAAATAGTATCCGACTACGGATAAGATGCAAATTGGACTAAGAGTCCTGAAGATAAGCGATGGCGCCATATCCCTGCCCAGCAGAGCCGGAGGGATTCCCAAGCTAACGTCGTCAGACTTCAAACCTGTTGACTGCACATAAAGCACATCCCAAAAGAGGGTCAGGGCACTCCCTGGCAAGCAAAACCGACTTGCCTACTTTCTACACCATCTCCCAAAATATAGGGGAGGTGGACTTAGTGGAAGCAGCACTAGCAACCTAGAGAGACATGCTACGACTTCCGTCTAATCAGAGAGGGATAAGAGAGCGCATAAGTAAACAACTACAACTAACACCAAACATAACCCATTCTCGAATTAACCCCCTCAACCAATATGAGGAAGCAATTCGGGAAACTCCCACATTGAACAGTTTTATTTATAATTTATAGTGAACGTAATTCTATATTACTAGTCAAATTAATTAACAATAATTGGGTGCAAGTTGTCTAGATCTTGTTAGCCAGCATCATCACCAAAGTCGTCCATAACCGTGGACACGGCTCATCGATAAGATTATACCCTGCAGGGGTGCACTACTGTACCCATACTCGTATGATCAACCCAAGCAAGCATCAGGTGTCGTCGTGGCGAACAGACAGATGCCTATGGGTAGGCTAATTTGTGGGGCCGATGGACGCTAGGGGATCTCGGGGAGTGATTGCGCGATGAACTCGCGCGCAGGTAACACAACCGACACGGTGACACGAGGATTTACCCTGCTTCGGGGCTCTCGTGAGGAGATAAAACCCCTACTTCAGCATCTAGCCTACTCGGTATATTTCTCCTCTTTATATCTGGGCTACAATATGCTCCGCGAGCTGCTAGGTATGCCTCCATGAGGTTTTGGGAGCAAATGGAAAGGGGGGAAATGAAGTAGTGGGGTGGTGGTCTCCCTTCTCCCCCTCCCCCTGGTGCCCTTTATATAGGAGAGCCCAGGGGACAAGCAGGGGACAAGAAGACACAAATTACTATTTACAGCGCACTGTAGATGAGGTGACTACTGGGGTCTAATCGGCACTGTAGCCTATGTCATAAAGTTGTACTGTTGTCACATCCGGGTACTGTAGTGGTACTGTTCACGGTGTCAGCAGGAGTATACTATTGTCACATCCCGGGTACTATAGCCATGTCCTATTACCTCCTAGACAGGGGACAGCCGTGCGTCCCGCATCTTCGTGGTCCTTTTCTTGTCTTCTATCATCTGTCCCTGGTATCTGTTTAACCTCGGGGGAGACATGGTGAGAAGTCGGGGAAGCGCCTGGGGTAGTGTCATGGCCTCATCTTGATGGGAAATATGCCTCTGCCGGGATCTCATGTTTTGCCCAACCGAGGTGAGGATACCGGAGAGGTTGTACCCGGGGTACCACTCCGGAGGAGTTGGACCCTGGCCTCCTCTGCCGGGCGGCGGTGCAGTGCAGCTGGGCGCACCCGCGTCGGCGCGGGGGCAATCAAGATAGGAGACTTCGGCGAAATCAGGGGCGTGCCCGTGCGCGGGAACCCGAGGCGCGGTTGGCCAGATGTCGGGGATGCGCGGTGGCGAGGTCGTGGCGCCGGGATGGGGTTGCCGGGGTCGGAGATGCCGGAGGCGGCCGGGCGCAAATGCGAGCGAGGTCGGAGAGGCCGTGCCGGGCGGGTCGAGGTCGGGGTGGCCATGTCGAAGTCGGGCGGAGGTCAGGGTCGGGCAGGGGCGCGAGGTGCCGGTGTCCGAGGTCGGGGGCGAGGTCGAGGCGAGGTCAGGGCGGGCACCGAGGCACGGCCGCGTCCGAGCCGAGCCGGGGTCGCGGTGTAGGAGTTGGGGATGCTCCCGAGGTCGATGGCGGCCGGGGTTGAGGACGATGCCGGCGCGCGCCACGCTGGGGAAGAACTCGGGCCGCCCGGAGGCGAGGGAACCCGGCCGGACCAAGGTGGAGGTCGGGGATGCTTGCGGCTGGGGGAGAGCTCGGGGGAGGAGCTGGTGTCGGGGGCGAGATGCGGTGCAGAGGATGAGTCATGGTGCAGCGGTCGTGGGCGAGTGGGGAAGACGATCGATCCGTCTCTGCAGTTTCTTCGGTGAGTTGCTGGCCCATTGGGATGGGCCCTCCTGCTTCCACCGAGACACACTGATTTTGGCCCATCTCGGATAATCAGGTCTATGCACTGTCAAACTCGGCCCAGATTGTCCTCCTTTACCTTTCTCATCTAAATTCACTTATTCCTGCAATATTAACACAATAATTCCGCACCCTCAGGGTACCGGGGAAGTATATCCCCGACACTAGTCCCCGAGTCTATGGGGGATTCGTTAGAGTCGCGCATAGAGTTAAAAGTTAAACAGCTATCAGAAAAACTCCATACCGAATACCCCATTTAATAGGGATCCTAGGAATCACATCCCCGACACTAGTCCCCGAGGCTGCGGGGTCGTGCGGGAATTCCACCGAGCACCTTGCGGGCGGCGGACGCGGGGACACCACCGGACGGAGAAAAGAGGCCGGCGCGGAGCGGAGCCACGGAGCGGACTGCGAGCACGCGCATGGCAGTGGGCGCGCACACAGGCGGCGTGGAGCGTGCGGGGAGCAGCGGCGCGAGGAGCGTGGCGGGGAGGCGGCGAGCACGAGCTGCGCGGCGCGGGCGACGGCGGCCCGCTGCGGAAGGCGGCGGCACAGCCGGAGGACGCGGCGGCGCGCGGCGGCTGGCAGCGGCGGCGCTGCGTGCGGGGCGGCCGGAGCAAGGGGCACGCGGAGGAGAAAGCGCGGCCGGCGGCGGCGGGGAACGACGCAGCTCGGGGGCGATGGCCGGCGGGAGGAGCTCGGGGGCACGCGGCCTGGGAGGCGCGCGCGGCGGCGCGGGAGGCCGGGGAGTCGCAGGGCCGGCGGCGGGGAAGGAGGAAGGCCGGCGCGGGGTACGGCGCGGGAGGCGCGGCGTCGGGCGCGGCGCACAGGCCGGGGAGGCCGGGGAGGCGCTGGGTCGGCGACGGCTGGCGGCGGGGAAGGAGGAAGGCCGGCGCGGGGGACGGCGCGGGAGGCGCGGCGTCGGGCGTGGCGCACGGGCGGCGCGGCGTCGGGCGCGGCGCACGGGCGGCGCGGCGCGCGGCCGGGGGCGACACCGGCGCGGCGGCCCGGGGAGGCGCGGAGGCGGGGGAGAGGCGACGGGCGCGGGGTGCTCGCTCGGGAGCGCTGGCTCGGGCTGGTTGCGACGGTTGGTGTGGGGGCGACGGGAGGATTTGGTGCGCTGCGGGAAGAAGAAAGAGAAAAGAAGGAAAGAAAGGAAGAAAAGAAGGAAAGAAAAAGAAGAAAGAAAAGAAAAGAAAAAGGAAGGGGGAAAAAGAAAGGAAAAAGGGGTGGAAGGACTTTTGGAAAATCCCAGAAAAAGGAGGAGGGTGGCTGCAAATTTTCAGGGGGTGGGAAAAGTTTTCAGGGGGACAAAACCTAGGGTTTGGGGTTAGATGGGCTTGGGCTTTTATTTCTCACCGTTTATTATTTTCCGTTTTGTATTTTTAAAACAAAATCGAAAATGAATTTGAACACGAATCTTATACAAAATATTTTTAGTTTTAAATAGACAATTTAATAAACTAATTTTTAACATTTTTAAAAGATTTTAAAAAATAACATATTTTTAATTAATTTGAAAAGCATTTGAATTTAATTGTGGGAATTTAATTTAAATGCAACAACTTAATTTAATGAGATGCAATGTGATGCCATGCCGATGCAAAAAGAAAACTCACAAAATAAAAGGGGATAAATCCCGGGGCGTTACAGTAATGGAGATGTAATATCACAGACGAGTTAATAACTTTTTTCGGTAACGAGATACAACAAGGGCATCGGATGTCTGCGATCATATCTCGGACAAGGTAGTATCGCAGAAACAAAGGGAATGAATATCATGTTTATGGTTCAACGACGATATTCGTAGAATGCACAGGGACCGTCATATGCGTCCAGGTATCCCTGGCGGTCATTGGCGAGCGATGGGTCTCGACCATGTTTGGAGTGTTCTCGAACCATAGCGTAACAAACTTAAGGTCTTAACGACACCTCGAGAAGGTTCTGGAATAATATAGGATTTTATTGGAGAGAGAGAAATGATCCAGAAAGAGTTCCGGTGGTCCGGAAGGAGTTCCGGGAAGGTATGGAATGGTTCTAGGAATGTCCGAAAGATGTTCGGGTGGTTCAGAAAATGTTTCAGAGTCACGTGAGATTAAATAATGTGTAAATATATTAATTATGAAATAATTATATTTTATATTATTTTAATATTAATTAAAAAGGAGAAAAAGGGGGAAGCCCACTAAATGGGCCAAGAGGGGCCCATGTGTGGGCCGAACCAACATGGGGTGGGGCCCAAGGCCACCACGCACCATGCATGGTGCGGCCGGCCTCCCCCTCCCTCTCCTTTAGTCCCACATGGGGGAGGCAAGGTGTTTGCACACCCCCTCCCCCCTTTATATCGCAAGGCATATTAATTGGATTAATTACAGAAAAAATACAATTAATTGTATAGCAGGCTGGCTGAGCTGTTTCTCCGCCCGTTTTGCCTCCTCTCTCCACCAAAGCTATACCGCTGGGCGCCGTTGCCCTACGGGATTCCAGAAAAGTTCTACCCCTGCGATCTCCGATGTATCTGAGTGACCGGGGGTTGCTGTTAAGCTTCGTATGTTTGCGAGTGCTCGGAGGCACGACATTTGAGGAGCCTGGGCGACGTCGTCTCGCCCACCAAGCAGCCCTGCCGCTGCCCTGCCGCCGGTGCCACCCGCCAGTCGCCGACGCCACGCCATCTTCCGCCCGACGCCCGTCAACGCAGGTCATCATCGACACCTTAGCGTCATTGTCTACATCGTCGCGGCAATTCTCCGCGACCTCGAGGTCAGCTACGTACGACTTCATCATCAACGCTTGTGTGGGAGCGTAATCCCCGCTATCAGTCTACATGGAGGTAATGTGACCCGTTCCGCCACCGTTATCGCATGTACTAGATTGATAGATCCTGGCCAGTTAGGCGTTCTTACGCTAGAAAAATTATTGTTTTCTGCACCGGAACCCCTTCACAAGCAAGGCCTAACCTTAGGGGGTAGTTGATACGTCCATTTTGCATCACTATTTTATATCATAATTTACTGCTATTCATTGATTTATTTCGTAATTAGCGATGATACTTATGTTATTTCATCTATTTTGCATGATTGATGATCATTGGGGGATGGAACTCTGGAGTCGGAATTCTGTTGGAAAAAGCATCGTCAAGATACAATGTTTGCTAAGACCAGAAGAACAAAGTGGACATCTAGGAAATATTTTTGATTTATTTCATGAAGGAGGCCAAAAGGAGAGCCTGGGGTGGGGCCCAGGGGGCCCACACCACCCCGTGGTGCGGTAGGCCTCCTAGCCGCGCGAGCAGGTGGTGTGGGCGTCCTGGCCCACCACTTGGCGCACCCCTTCGCGTACTTATTCCCCCCGAAGACCTAAAAATCAGAAGTTGTCCAGAAACCCTCTCCGCCGCCACCACGAGGCGGAGAAGACAGAGAGAGAAAACCTCTCCGGCAGGCTGCGTTGTCGCCGGGGAAATTCCCACCCGGAGAGGGGAAATCATCGCCATCGTCACCGTCATCGAGCTGCACTCCATCACCATCGACAACACCACCATCTCCACCGCCGACGCCGTCATCTCCATCCTTCCTCTCCGTTCCCGATGTAACATCTAGGGCTAAACTATGTGTATTTGATAGGGGAAACTCTCCCGGTGTTGATTGCTATTGTTATTGATGCTATTGAGTGAAACCGTTGAACTAGGGTTTATGTTCAGATTGTTATCCATCATTATCTCTGATCATGTTCCATATGGTGTGTTGTGAGTAGTTCGTTGCGTTCTTGAGGACATGGGAGAAGTCTAGATGTTAGTAGTGAACTATGTTGAATAATATTTGATGTTTTGATATTTAAGTTGTGGTGCCATTCTTCTAGTGGTGTCATGTGAACGTCGACTACATGACACTTCACCTTTATGGGCCTAGGGGAATGCATCATGTACTCGGTTATCATTTGTGGGGTTGCCGGAGTGACAGAAACCTAAACCCCCGTTGGTATTCCGATGCATGAGGGATCGCAGGATCTCAGAGTTTAAGGCTATGGTTAGATTTATCTTAATTATTTTCTTGTATTTGTGGATGCTTGCAAGGGGTATAATCATAAGTATGTATTAGTCCTAATAAGGACGGTGTATTAGCATAGGTTCACCCACATGACACTTATCCAAACACTAAAGATTATTCATCAATATGAAGCGAAAGCACTAGACAGAAATCATGTGTGTCCTCAAGAACGTTTGGTCATCATAAGTAAACAAACCAACTTGTCCTTTGCTCTCAAAAGGATTGGGCCACTCGCTGCAATTATAATTGCCGTGCTCTATTTACTCGCACTTTATTTATCTGTTATATCAAAGTCTGCTGAAAACTTGTCTTGTAGTGTTTACAGTGAAATCCTCATCAAAACCACTTGTCAACACCTTCTGCTCCTCGTTGGGTTCTACACTCTTATTTATCGAAAGTACTGCGATACACCCCCTATACTTGTGGGTCATCAGAGCTCAGCGCTCGAGAGGAGGCGCTGGCTGCAGGAGCCGTAGCGCAGCAGGGAGTATGGTGGTCCGGGCCTCATCTCGACACGTCGGAGCGAATGTCACGAGTGGTGCAGTGGTATGAGTGGCCACTCAAATGAGCGGGATTGGTGTAGATTGAGGGTGATTAAAGCCCATCAAAGGCTCCGATTGGAAGACCGGGTATATTAGCCAACACAGAGGTATATTTCACGAAGGTTGAATAATGCTAGACTACAATCCAAGCGCGGACTAAGTCAAATTCCACGCCAGTGGATTAACCAAACAAATCCTCAAGGGTGTAGTTTTTGGTGTGTCGAATATTATGTACGAGGGGGGTTACGTGGACTTGGTGTTGTAATAGGTGTGGGCAGGGTACGGTAGTGTTAGATTCGAACACGTGTATCCTAGGGCCTCCCATATAATGAGGAGGCACCACATGTTGTAACCCATGATAAAGACAATGGTGACTTGATAGCAGCAGGGCGCGCAAGGGGAGCCGACGACTTGTGCCGGCGACCAAGGTGTGTACGCAAGGGGAGCCGGCGGTTTGTGCCGGCGACCAAGGCGGTCGGTGCATCAGTATCGTGGGGAGGAGCGTCCATAGTCATGCCCCGCAGATGTAGGCGAGTTCGCCGAACTGCGTGAATAAATCTCGGTGTCATCGTCATCCTGTGATTGCTTGTCTCACGGTAGATCAATTAGGCACCTACGATTTTATAACAAGTGGTATCAAGCGCAAGGTTCAGAGGCTGCAGTGTGTTTGATCTAGAAGAGTTGAAAATTGATCAGTCGATGTGGACTCACGTTCCGGCGAGTTCTTTTGTGGCGGGGATCAGAATTTTTCGGCGATATGAAAAGCAATCAGATTGATTGATTCCACAAACGTAACAGCAGACTTGTTTGGGCAAGAGAGCAGTACGTGGTGGGCCAAGGGCAAGGACTTGCATGCATGCAAGCTAGCTCTGTACGGCAGGATATCAATTAGTAAATAGGAACCGGATTTGTTTTGGAAACAAAAGGGCCGAGTCCCAGGTGGAGACGTACAAGGCATGCTCTCCTCGAGCTCGTCTGCACCCTTAAAAGCTGAAGCAGGACAGGGTTAGGGATACAGAGCCAAGCAAATCGATTCAGCGGATTAAATCATCGAGGGATACAGGCGACGCGTGGTGCCGTGATATATCGGAAGTAGCAGGCAAGATCAAGGCAAGCTAGCATCGATTGGAAGTTGAGCCAAGGCAACAGCAGCACGTGAGGCATAAGCAAAAGGAGTTCCAATTGCTACGTGCACACGGGGATAGCAGCTCGGATTTTTCCTTCGTAGGTCAGTCGTACAAGAAATCATGACGCCACAGGGTACGGAACTAGAAACTTCGCGCTATGGCAGACGAGGGTGAAGAATTTGTTGGCACAACATGGATTCTTGAAGGCGTTGCGGGATAGCAAGCCAGCTAAGATGGATGATGATGACTTGGAAGAGTTGCACATTCAAGCAGCCGGAACCATACGGTTGTGTTTATCGGACCAGGACATGTATCATGTGATGGATGAGAATTCGCCGAAGAAGGATTGGGAGAAGCTGGAGAGTCAGTTTATGTCCAAGACTGTGACGACCAAGGTGTATTTGAACCAAAAGTTATACATGCTTAAGATGCAGGAAGGGTTGGATTTTGTGGAGCACGTGGATGCCTTTAATCAGGTTGTCACAGATCTAGCACGTCTGAGTGTGAAGATTGATGACGAGGACATGGCAATTCTTTTTTATGTTCGTTGCCACAGTCCTATGAGCATTTGATCACTACGTTGACGTACGGCAAGGAGACTATCAAGGTTGAGGATGTCACTGCGGCGTTATTATCCTATGATATGAGGAAGAAGAACACCGCAAAGGAAGTCACTCATGGGGAAGATTTTCCGGTCAATTGTGTGCAAGGCAAGAAAGGATACGAGGCATGGAAGAACAAGAAAAAGAAGGTGCAATGCCACAAATGCAAGAAGTGGGGACATATCAAGAAGGACTGTCCAGATCTCAGTAGTGGGTCAAGTGCTAATGTAACTACTCATGGAGATGGCTCGGACGACAGTGGTGATGCTCTCTTAGTGTCAGACACACGGTCAACCAAAGGTGAAGCGTGGATGTTAAATTCAGCTAGCTCTTTTCATGCGACACCCAATAGGGAGTGGTTCTTTTCGTATAAGTCTGGTGAGCTTGATACAGCCTACGTAGGCGGTGACACGGGTCATCGTGTTGCTGGAGTAGGCAACATCAAAATCAAGATGTTTGATGGAAAAGAGCAGGTGCTTCAGGGAGTCAGGCATGTGCCAGGGCTAAGAAGGAATCTAATTTTGCTTGGAGTTCTCCATGATGGTGGTATTGTATTCTGTTGTGATCGGGATAGGAAGACCATGAGAATCGTGGAGGATGAGGTGACCGTGATGACGGGAGAGAGTACGGCGTTGCATCATTACAAGTTGCGAGGGAGCACTATTGCAGGTGGAGTTATGGTGAGTGTAGTTGCAGGGGTAGCAGCTGTGTTCCACGGAGGCGGCGTGTCTGGGGCAGACACGTCACGTAGCTCTCGGTAGGCTACAAAGAAGACAACCCAAGTCCGGAGTACATGGAAGTTTGACCCTTGGACAAGCTCAAGCTGATGGAGAATATTCACCAAGGTGGAGTGTTGTTTTTGGTGTGTCGAATATTATGTACGAGTGGGGTTACGTGGACTTGGTGTTGTAATAGGTGTGGACAGGTACGGTAGTGTTAGAGTCGAACACGTGTATCTTAGGGCCTCCCATATAATGAGGAGGCACCAGATGACGATAATGGCGACTTGATAGCAGCAGGGCGCGCAAGGGGAGCCGACGGCTTGTGCCGACGACCAAGATGTGTACGGAAGGGGAGTCGGCGGTTTGTGCCGGCGACCAAGGCGGTCGGTGCAGCAGAATCGTGGGAGGAGCGCACATAGTCATGTCCCGCAGATGTAACCGAGTTCACCGAACTTCGTGAACAAATCTCGGTGTCATCCAACCTGTTGGGTGAAGACGCGAAGCTTGTGGCTTCCAGAATGAGTGGTCGTGAGTCATGACTGGTGTAAATTTCATAGAGATGACTCTGAACGGCGTTTCATGTTCAAAAGCCGCCTGAAGTACTCGAGCTAATTTTTTTTAAATATTATTTTTTTAACAGAAATTCGGAGAATATTGTGCGATTGTAGAAATTTACGAAAATAATACACCCTCGGCTTCTACGTGGCCGACCAGCACTCGTCGGCCCGGAGCAGGCCGACTCTGGCTCGTCGGCCCAGAGCTGGCCGACCAGAGCTGGTCGGCCGCATCTGCGCGGCTGTAGGACCTGGCGTACACCTGGTCGGTTGGGAGGTGGCCGACCAGCCCTGTCGGCCCAGGGTAAGCCGATCCTTGCATGGCAGCAAATCCCCCATTTCTCCGCACGATTAGCGCGCGTTTCTCCCGCCAGACGTTCCCGCCTTTTTCTCCCGCCACCGTTTCCCGCCCGTTTCTCCCGCCAACCGTTCCCGCCTATTCCTCCCGCCACCGTTTCCCGCCCGTTTCTCCCGCCACCATTTCCCGCATGTTCCTCCCGCCACCATTGTCCTATAAAAACCACTCTAGGGGGGGGGGGGGGGTACTCTCACAGACCGGCAGCATGGTGTGTATTGTACCTTGTGAGAAGTGTGTGTCCGGCTTTCATATAGCCGCATCCGAGCAGCTAGCTAAGATGGTCACATATTTGAAGGTAGATGGTAGGGAAATTCCACTTGAAGAAATTGTTGGTAGTGAGAGACATCTCGCTTTGCTAGGGGCGAGGCTATGCCGAGATGGGTTTCCGTATAGGACCCCAGAACAAATCCGTGCTGAAGTCTTGAGGCTTGCGGATAAGTTCGATAGGCATGTTACTAATGCGCCGATTCATCGAACTCAAGACATACGTGAGAGGTACGGTCGTTCATTTCTCTGGGTATACTCCAGCGGTGATGACGACGATTTCATGCCGTCGTCAAAGGAAAAGCGGGCTGAAGCAGTGCGTAAGGGCAAGGAGAAGAAGGCAGAAACATCGACGAAGGGTGCAGGTAAGAAGCCTGAATCATCGTCAAAGGGCAAGGGTGCTAAATCTGCGGATGGTGCAGGCTGCATTGATGGGAGATAGGTAGAATCTTAATTTGAGTTATGTTGTATCTTTCTTTGAGTATCGATTAATTAGTAGTTGTACCTGCATTTCCGTTTGTTGTGTGGTGTGATCGGTATGTAATCGAGATTTGTTGTATCTTATCTTAATCGAATCAATGTCTACCTGTTACGGACATATCAAATATTGCCACATAGATCGTACTAATAAGTCTAGTACATAACGATACATAAGTCTAGTACTCAGACATAGGTCTGACGGTACATGGAAAATAGCCAACATAAGGTCTCTGATACATAAGTAGAGTCTCAGTCATCGCCTCTGCCACGACGTGGCGGATGTGGCTGAGGAGTGCTCCATCCAAACCGATGGGGTGGGCGGGTGACTCGTGGAGGAACTAAGGACCCGTCATCTGCCTGCTGTGTATCCTGTGTGGGTTGTGGAGGAGGAGTGTTGTACATGTTGAGCCACTGGGTGTCCGCATCCGCACCGAGAAACACGTCCGGCTGACTCTCCCAACCAGAAGCACCCGAGTAATGCTCGGAGATAGTAGGCCCCAAGTCGAAGTCGAATTGTGCTAGAATCGAGAAATTTTATGTAACATGTTATTTTGTAAATAGTTTGAGTACATGATAATGTAGTAGTACGAATCGACATACCGTGTGGTCCACGAGGCTGGAAGCCGGTGAAGGGGCTCTGCTGGTACTCCGAAGAGGGTCGCTGCTGGTAGCCCGCAGTGGGGCTCTGCTGGTAGCCCCGCTGGTGGTAACTCTGCTGCTGCCAGCCCGAACCTCCTGGCTGGTCAGGTGGAGGTGGTGCGACACGTGGACGCGGCAGCTGTCGGTGTGCCTCCGGAGGTGGCGGCACGTCACGCCGTGCCCGCCGTTGAGGCAGCTGCGTGGACGGATGCGGTGGCCGTCGTGCAGCATGTGGGAGAACGTCAGACGAGCGGACACACGTGATAGCCTCGTAGATCTGTCGCACTCTCTGAGCAGCGGACTGCAACCAAGACCGATGTTGTTCGCGTGTAAGCAAAGGCCCGGTCGAAAGTGAACGGTCTAACTGGTCTATATCATTCCCCAGATCCCACGTCAACTCAGCCTGAAAGTGGTACAGACAGTTACGAAATGAAGGATAATATAGATAAGGGTAAATGATTGTAGATAAGTTAATTATTTGTACCGCGTGTTGCCGTGAGCCGGACATAGACTGGCTGGGGTACATATCCCACGTAGCAGGGGCCGGCATCACATCTGGTTGGGCGTGATGAACGAGAGAAACCCTTGTGGAAGTGACGTACCACTCTAGGTACTCGTCGTACTCCGCCGGATCGAAGGGTTGCGCCTCGACCCAGAGACTAGTCAGCGCATCAGCCCACTCGGCCACGTAAGGTTGCACTCTTTGCAACCATTGTGTCGCAGTCCTGTTAGTTCCCTTCCTGCTCCATCTGCAAGACAAGAAACATTAGCATAATTGTGGATGACAAGTGTTAAAACAAAGATGTGTGGTTAAGAAATGGAGGTACCGGTGGACGATGTCTGGTAGAGGCGCATCAATAGGCGGGGGGACCGAGATCTGGCGCAGACCGAACTGCCTCATAACACGCTGCTGGGCCATCTCCTCAACGCTGACGTCGAAGATAATCTTCGACTTCGTCATCCAGTATGCTGCATCTCGCGTGCACATGATAGAAATTCCTCCAGGGAATTTCGACGCGACCGCGTCAGGCGAGTATGGCTCCCAAATAACTGAAGCCCCGGAGAGAACGTCGAACTGCTCGTTGAATGCCGGATAGCAGTTCCGAACCTGATCTCTAGCGAATTGTCTCTGCAAAACAAAGACGTAAATTGTATAAGTAAACAGGAAGATACTCATTGACAAGCATAATTAGTAAACTATTATTGAACATACCTTGCGATGTGTCCAAAGTGTGCCAAAAGTAGGGTCGTCTATGTGTTCCGGGTCGAAATAATGGTCGAGCGGCCACGGATCGGCAGCCGAAATGTCAGGTCGTCCAATGGGGAACCTCTCCCACGACCACAGCTGCAACAACATAGGGCATCCAAGAATTGCTGACTTTGTCGCCGTAAGAAAGCACGTGTTGCACATACCTCGGTACGTGGCCGCTAAGACTGCAGAACCCCAGCTACGAACAGTAATGTGGTACGGCTGTGTCGCACTTGCAATCTCCAATGCGATGGGGATGTATCGCGCACTGATAGTGGTGACATGGTTCTCCGTGAACATCACTTTTCCTAGCAGCCACATAAGGTACGCCTCGAGGCTCCTAGTAATCTGGGCCTCGGACATCTGGATCGTGCCAAAATTCTGTATCTGCAACGAAAACAATAATTGTACAAGTTAGGTAAAGGTTAGCTGAAGTGATGGATGAAACAAGACAATGACGTAGTACTAACCTGGAACTTAAGCAACCAATCAAGCTTGGGTCCGTGATCCTCATGCAGAAACACAGGTGCGTTGGGATTTATATGTTGGAATCGGTTTGCCATATCCTCGGACCACATGTCAGGGGCCTGCAACGGACCTATGGGCTCACCAGCTAGAGGAAGGCCCAGTAGGTAGGACACATCATGTAGAGTAGGAGCCATCTCGCCCCAGCGAAAGTGAAACGTGTGCGTCTCCGGTCTCCATCGGTCCACCAAGCAGGTGAGCAAACAGTGGTCCATCGCAAGCCGGCCAGTCACATCTGACGCCTCAACAAGGCGAGCAAAGGGTAGGAGCCCAGCCCATGTCAAACTGCATGTATCACAAAATTGTTAACTATTTGACCAGTACATGTTATGAGCAAAATAAAAATAAAACTTACCGATCGATCCAAGCTGGGTGTATCTGCCAGTTATCCTTCTGACCACGAGTGATCAGAGGGTGGAGAACATTATCCTGCATTAGCTTAGCACGATGCTTGTTGTCCACCACCGGGTTAAGCAACGCCATCCCCGCCATCTCTGTAAGGACAGATTAAAATGATAATAGAATGACCAAATAACAAAATTTAAATGACTATAAATCCAAACAAATTACAATTTTGACGATTACAGAGTACAAATACAAACATAATGGTTCCACGATTACAGAGTAGTACATAGAGGCAGATACGTAGTTTGCATTTATTAAAAATATAAAGGTACTCTAGTTTCTTCCTCTTCCTCTCCGGCCTCGGTTGCCTCTTCCACGTACCGTAGCATCACCAGGTCCAAATTCCGGACAGTTCGTATCCCTATGGCCAAATTGGTTGCATAGAAAACATTGCCTGGTAGGTCCTCCAGCTTCCGATTCATCCATATCATTACGTATGCGTCTACACTGGCGTCTACCTCTACCCGGACGAAGTAACCTTGGATCAGGAATGTACCTCCTCTCTGAAAGAACATTTCTTAATCCCTAGTGTTTTGTGTGTTAGTTAACAATACCAATGATATACTAATCCTATTGCTAAGTATTTCAGTTTGGGTGAAATTCATATCACAAATCTTAAAGCCAAATTGTAGAGAAAAAGAGTTTCTGGAATTCTTCAGGGACCCGGATATTCCGGTCCCCCCACCGGATATTCCGAGTCAGCCCCAGATTTTGGCTAAGTCAAGTTCAGAAGTGGCACTGACTTTAATCGGAAAATCAGCCCGGAAATTTCAAGGACCCGGATATTCCGGTTCACCAACCGGATATTCCGGTTCATCCACCGGATATTCCGAAGCAACCTCAGGAAAATTACTAAGTCAAGATTCAGAAGTGGCACTGACTTCAATCGGAAAATCAGCCCGGAGATTTCAAGGACCGGATATTCCGGTTCACCAACCGGATATTCCGGGTCAACCTCAAGAAAATTGGCTAAGTCAAGAATCAGAAGTGGCACTGACTCCAACCGGAAATTCAGCTCGGACATTTCAAGGACTCGGATATTCCGAGTCAACCGAAGAAAATCGACTAAGTCAAGTTCAGAATTGGTTCTGATCTCAACCGGAAATTCAGCCCGGATATTTTCAGAGGCCCGGATATTCCGGGGCACCGGAATTTCCGGTGCAACTTATACCGGAATTTCCGGGTGACCAAGACAGCCAACGGCCAGATTTTGAGGGGGGGTATAAATACCCCCTCACTCACTCAAGAACATTTGAGCTCTCAGACTTTCTCTCTCCTACTATTCTTGAAAGCTCAATTCATCAAGATCTCCCAATCCCCCCACCCAAACTCATAGATCTTTGGAGGATTGGAGGAGAAGGCCCAGATCTACATCGTCATCGAAGGGATCTTCATTTCTCCCCCATTCATTTGGGGATTTCGTGGCTAGGGTTTCCGGTGGGAAAACCTAGTTCACCATTGTTGTACTCTTGGTGTTACCTTGACCTCTTGTGGTCCTTGACCTGTTGTGGTCCTTCTTGGGAGCCCCCAATTCAGTTGTGGGTGTGTGCCTCAAGCGTTTGTAAGGGATTCGATCTCCGCCCTAAAAGGGGATCAATAGTGGAAGGTGGACTCGAAACCTTTGTGGTTGAGTTCATCGGAGAAGAAGGTGAGCCTTTGTGGCGTTGCGGCTAACCTGTTGTTGTAGCGCACACCTCTCCAAACGAGACGTACACCCTTGGGTGGAACTCGGGAATAAATCTTCGTCTCCGCGTGCTTCACTTGGTTCCCCTTACCCTTTACTCCCTTACTTGCTTCTTGCTATTGCTTAGATTCTCATTTAGGTAAATTCACCGTAGTTGCATATCTATCTAGAGAATTTACCTTTGAGTTGAGCCTAAAATTAAAAAGACCTAAAATTTGTAATAGCACCTATTCACCCCCCCCCCCCCTCTAGGTGCCGGATTCCCGTTCACTCTCACCTGGCTCAACGGTGTTGAAATTACCAATGGCTCGGAATCCTTGCATCTCACCTGTCCATGTGTTCAAGACAGCTTCACGACTGAAGTACGGTGACACAAACGAGATTGCTTCCAAACCAAGCTGTCCACAAGCAGCAAGTACATGCGAGCATGGAAGGTGAAACAATTTCGGTTTGTTGCATGTGCATTCACAGGTTGGCCATGCTTCATTTCCAATCTTCACCTCATGCGTTCTCAACACATTGCCACAACCGAACTTGTCGGTAGGTAAGCGGACCTCGAACCTCCTTTCCTGATTTCCGATGGCAACCACTTGGAAAGTTCGTGCCTTCTCCATCTTAGCATCCATGTACTTCGTAATCTTTTCACACCAGGGTGAGTTTGGAGTGCGAAGTATATGCATTTCGGCTTGCTGGCGTTTGACTCTGAAGTAATTAACTATGCCTTGGAAAATTCCCTCCACAAGGGCAGTTAATGGCAAGGCTCTGTTCCCTCGAAGGACAAAGTTGTATGTTTCGGCAAGGTTTGTAGTCATGACGCCATACCTGGCTCCGTATGAGTCGTGCAACAATGACCACCTCTCCACGGGCTCATGCTCAATCCACTGCTGGAAATTCTTAATCAACCGTCCACCCTTTCTCCTCGTGCCCGGTGGGTCAAAGCCTGGAAGATCACACAGACCGATCGGTTCTTCTTCTTGCGGTGCAGGCCATGTAGCTGCTTGTGCCGCTACTTGGGCTACATGAAACGCCACTGCCGCATTACGTGCAGCTTTCCTCTCCCGAACATGTTTGTTCGTGAACTCATCAAGCTTGCCACGGAGAAAATTGTACTTCCATTCCTGGTTCTGCTTGCAGAGTTTTTTGAACAGATTCATGAGACTCTTAGATCTGAACTGTGAGAAGAAGTTAGCACCTAGATGGCGCATGCACCAACGACTCTGAAGATCCACCCACGGTGTTTCTTCATATGGTCCAGGGTTTGTTAATGCCTTTATAGCGTTGAGTATACCCGCATGTCTGTCATGTAGAACGCAAACATTCTGCTTATCCTTGACAACAGCTTTTTTCAACTGCCTAAAGAACCACGTCCAACTTTCCGTGTTCTCGCTCTCAACAAAAGCGAAAGCAAGGGGCAACAGTTGGTTATTGCCGTCTTGGCCAATAGCAGTCAATATCTGACCCTTGTACTTGCCGGTCAAAAATGTGCCATCGACACATAACACTGGTCGGCAGTGGCTGAAGGCTTCGATGCATACACCAAAAGAGAAGAACAAACGGTGCAACACCCTAACTGTAGGGAACTCTGGCATGTAGAAGTCTTGAAGATCAACATATGTGCCAGGATTCCTCGCCTGAAGCGTGCGGAGCAACCGGACAACATAATCATATGAGTCAAAGAATGACCCAAATCTGGCCTCCAGCGCGCTCTGCTTAGCCCTCCAGGCCTTGCCATAAGAAATGTTGAAATTGAATCTTGTGAAGACTTTGTTCCTTATTGCCTTCACTTCCATCGCCTTGCTCTCCACTATCTCCGTGTAAAACAAACGAGCAATAAGCGTGGATGACAGATTACGGTGATCCTGAAGGATGCTGGGAATACGACATGTATGCATTACCATGTCACTCACAACCCAGTTTGTATCATACTTGGGGACATATGCGTGCACCCTACCCGGACAATCTATCCTCGAGCATTCCATGGTCAGATATTTCTTACTCGACACAGTTGTCTTGAAAACCCTTGATGTCGACATTGCCCACTGTATGATTGCTTCCTGCAGATGTTGCTTGTCAGCGTAAATTGCTCCCACAGCCATGCTGCTCTGGTGATATTGCCAGGAAGAATCATGACCATCCTCCAGAGTCATGCCAGATGAGAAGTCCTGAGTCCATGAAGCTGGATAAGGCACCTCCGGCTCGTACTCTGTGTCATTCGATGAATCAGAATCACTGCCATCACCGCAATGACCCTCAATATCTTCATCTTCCATCTCGTCCTGCATTCGGCCATCTTCCTCATCCCCATCTGCCTCCACATTTTCACCGTCATCATGCCCTCCAGCCATACTACTCTGACCTGATTCATAAGCACTGCCTCCTTCGTAACCATGGCTGTCATCATGTTCAATTTTCATGGTTGCTGCACTGCTCTGCCCTGGATCGTGCCCACCCTCGCCTTCAGGAGGATTGACATTTACCTCCTTAACGACAGGAAGCAACAAGGCAACTGGGTGGCTTCCCCTGTTTTCGCAACCTTGCAACCAGTTCACCCACTGAGAATCCCGATCAATCGGCCTCAGAGTGTACCAAATTTTTTTACTGGACCTTGACCATAACGCGTGCACCCCGACAGTGTGTGTTTCTGCATTTAATCCCAAACACTGTGCCAACCAATCTTTTAACTGACGAACAGACCAATTTTCAGGGTCAGTCAGATCCAACTCGACGTGCTCAAACTCACTCAGGTCCATCCCATACTCATTTTGCTTTACTGAACCGACACCGTATTAGAAAACAAACTTTACTACATTCGACATAATTGCTCACCTATAAAATATTATAATGCATCAAATATTAATATCACATCGTACCTAAAATTCTACCGAAACTACTAATACAAACTAAATCCTAACCCTAACCCTAACCCTAACCCTAACTCTAACCCTAACCCTAACCCTAACCCTAACCCTAACCCTAATACATGGAAAAGTCTTACCCTTGAAGCGTGTGCGGCCGTCACCTGCGGCGTCCGCGGCACCGTCGTGGGGCTCGACGTGTCCGGCCTCCTCCTTCGCGGCCTCCTCCGCCTTCAACGGCTCCCTTCCGTCCGCGCTCGCCCGCCTCCGCGCCCTCACCAGCCCGCTCCCCGTCGCACCCTTCGCGCCCTCCGCGCCCTCCCCGTCCTCTGCTGCTCGTGGATAGGAGAGGAAGAGGAGCAAGAGAAAGAGAGAGAGGAGAGGAAGAGAAAACGAGATGGGAGGAAGAAGAAGGCTCGGGCTGTTAAACATAACCTCGTCGGCCAGAAGGTAGCCGACGGGCCAGTCGGCCGCGACGTGGCCGAACCGTGGCCGATCGCTGCCGATCAGGCAGTCGGCCGCGCCCGTGATTCTCTCTCAGCGCCGGTCGGCCTGCTCTGGGCCGACGAGCCCAGTCGGCCACCTCCGGGCCGACCAGCCCCAGTCGGCCACCACCAAGCTGAGGCCGTGTTATTTTTGCAAATAACTCAAACTGCACAATATTTCCATAATTTCTAAAAAAAAGTATTATTTAAAAAAAATAGCAGTACTCGATCCATTGTGAGCCAGCTATTGTTTTTGCGGAATAGCTATACATACGACGTCTTACCTACATACGATATATGTACGATATTGTGATCCTGCATTCGTTATCACTTACAAATTTGATACTCCCTCCATTCAAAAATAGGTGTCTCAAAATTGTCAAAAAGAAGAGTTTGCTAAAAAAGGATGTATCTAGATAAAATCATAAAAAACACTAACTGCTTTGATCGCAGCATGTCCCCTTGCCCCCGCGTCGTCCTCCTCCTGGGCGACGACGGGGAAACCCTAGCCGCCACCGCATCTGCAGCCCTCGACCTTCCCCTCTGCATCGCCCCCGCCGGAGGGGTTGCCGGCAAAAGCCACGCGCGCTCCAGGAATTGTGGCGGCGGGGCGGTTTTCCCTTGCTCGAGTTTTGAGGTCCTGATGGCGGCGCGAGGCGGTGGGGATGTTGGCGTGCTCGGCGGCGTGGGTCTCCGGTGGTCCTGCCGGCGTGGAGATGGTGTCGGTCGCCGGAGCTAGAGGTTCCCAGCCTTAGAGGTGTTGGATGCGCAGGTGCCGTCCGGGCTCAATCTAGGCTGGGGACGGGCCATCCGTGGTGGCTCTGGGCCTGTGCGACACGGTGGATGGAGGTGGTGGAGGTCGGGCGCGGTTGCAGGCGTGGCAGGCCTCGCTGCTGTTCTCCGGCTCTTGGGTAGCGAGGATGCCGGCTCTCAGCGGCAGGCGGCGCTGCGGCAAGAAGTACGGCAGCTCGGTGACATGCAGCGCGGCATGGCGGCGATTGCTCACGGGAGGAGGAAGCCGGGGTGGCGGCCCCGGACCTGCGGGTGCGGCATGGAGGTCGCGGCCATGGAGCTGTTGCCGACATGGCCGGTGGTCGGGCTCGGTGGACGGCGGCAAGGCGGCACTTCCTGTAGCGTTCCTCCCTTGCTTTGCGATCGGGACGAGCTCCGGGCGAAAGTCTTGTTTCGACTTGGTCGGAGCCGGCGACGGCGGCGCTTTTGGGCGTCGTTTTCCCTCTTGGGGGGTGTCGATGTGGAGTGCTCGTTCCCATGCGACGTGGGTGGTGCTAAGATTTTCATGTGAAAGCCTAAGCTCCATCGGGGGCGGGCGGCGACGACGAACGCGTAATTTCCTTGTTGGAGGCGCCGCCTTGTAAGTTCTTAGCATCTCATGGTGTGATGGGCTCGCGACGCTCGGGGAGGGCGGTTTTGTTGCCAGGGGAGCGGATGACCGGGGTGGCGGCCCCGGACGGTGCCGGTGCGTCGAGACGGCGGCCTCGTTCTCCCACGCTACGATGGTTCCATGAGGCGGAGTCATTGTCTAGCAGGGGTCTAGGTGGTGACCCGGATGAAGACTGCATTGGCAGAGGGTTCGTCGACCTGACTGGATCGCTTTCAGGCAATGCGAAAGCCGATCTGGTTGCTACTCCGGGTCGGCGGCCCTGGAACATGGTGGTTTTGGAGGCAACCTGGATGAATACTGTGTGGGCAGATGGTTTGTCGACCATGACTGGATCACTTTCGGGCAATGCGAAGGTTGATCTGGTTGTTACGCCGGGACGGCGGCCCCGGAGCGGGTGGTGTGTGTTGTGGCGTTTGTCGACGCGTTTTGTACAGATTGTATGGTTTTTGGACCCGGTTTCCCTTATAAACTGGATCAACTCTTTCTATCTATTCGGATCTATCTATTCGGGCGGGGGATACGACCAGCTTATTAAAAAAAATCATGTCTAGATACATCTTGTTTTTGATAAACTTGAAACACTTATTTTAAAACGGAGGGAGTAGAAAGAGGATTTATTAGTGGCGTACATGTACCGAACGGAAAATCGTGGAATCGTGTAGCACTGCTCTTTTTTTTACATGTGTATGATAACTCGTCTGGATGAGTGTCACTTTAGTAGTAGTGAGTAGTGAAATAGATTTGTATCACGGAATGTTTCTGCATCTAAAGAAACGTCAGTCCTATCAGATGCTAAAGTCAAGTAACGGCTGTATAGCGTAGATCTATGATTAAACCACACCACTTCATATACACATATAGATTGGGCAATTTAAGACCCCTGAATTAAACACGAAAATAACCCTCCGTGTGTGATACTATCTCTTACCTCTACAAATTGTGGCCGTATGTACTGACTTCGACGACGGCGGTGGGTAAATTTCGCATAGGCTTATAACTTCATTTTTTTTGTGATATATCACACACGGTGAGAACCAGGGGCGGATCTAGGGGGGCTAGCAGGGGTCAGACCCTCTCAATCCTTCGCCCCCCTCAAGAAATTACAGCAGCAATTAGTACATGCTTATTCTGATTCGGTCGTGTTTATCCTTTATCTCCCATCAAATGCTAAGACAGCAGCAATTAGCATTCTGTACATGCTTATTGTGCACGAAGTTGTCATTGCTAGCAAGACATCGGCTAGCTCCGAGATTTTTATTGCTCGCCCCCCCTAAGTTTAAATCCTGGCTCCGCCCCTGGTGAGAACATCCTACGCATGTGTATTGTTTCCTAGACTATCGCACATTATCCAAGATTTGCACTCGTACATGGCACATGATGGAACCATGAAATGGAGCAATCGTCCAAAGTATTGAAGTGGTGGATGATGCGGCATGAGAACAAAGTTGAGTACCGCAGCGCAGTGTCTACTTGTCTGTCTGTATGTACTCTGTAGCAGGTGGCCGGTCTACGTGCGGACCCGCAGATGCGTTCCACCGTGGGCACCACCGGAAGCTCGCCGCTGTGGTGGCGGGGAGTGGGACCTTGTGCGGGGTGCCGAGCGGCGATGTGCACACTTGTCGTCCCACCGAATGGATGCCGATCCGCCGCCGGAAGCACCTGTTTCCCGTACCTCGTCGGTGACCGCCGGCGGCCCAAAAGATCAAGCGAACCCACCGGTTTGCGTGCCCAGGTGACCGCCCGCTCTGTCTGGTGGACGAAATAACAGGGCAAGGGCAACACAGACTCAGGCCAGAGGCCAATTACCCGAGCTGCCCCTGCTCGCACCCACGCACGGACACCACCACCCCACCCCCTCGGACGAAACGCGACGCAGACTCCACCTCCCTCGCTCCTCCCACCCATCGGCCATCGCGTATCTTGCTCCTCTACTCCGCCGCCTCGCCGGCGCACCCGCCAGGACCGCCGTACACGCCCGCCTGCGCCTCTGCCGCGCCGCGGGGACGACGACCTAGCTAGCCGACCGCGGGACGCGACCCATGGCGGCCACAGCGGATCCGAGGGCGAAGGCGCCGGCCACGCAGCCGCACCGCATCAAGCCGTGGGCGCCGCCTCCCCCGCCCCGTGGCCACCACCGCGTGCCTTCCCTGCCGGCCGTCTCCTCCGGAGCAGGCACCACCAACCGCGATCGGCGCCGTTCCTCGACGTCCCACCGACACGCTACGCCCGACGCCGCAGCCGAGGAGCCTTACGGTGCCGGGCTGGAGGATCTCCGGGCCAAGCTCATGGGTCGCCTCGACGAGGCCGCTGACCGCCTTCGCCCGGCACCTCCGGCAAAGCCCCACCGCTCGCCGCCACAGCCCGTCCATCCGGCCAGGGCAGCGCTGCCACAGCAGGACGCCGCCGCGGCCAGCATGCCGTGGACCCTCAGGGAGCGGAAGCGTCGTCGTCCATCAGCAGCCCA
Organism: Poa annua; assembly: GCA_026929855.1. NCBI lineage: Eukaryota > Viridiplantae > Streptophyta > Magnoliopsida > Poales > Poaceae > Poa > Poa annua. Next base: position 93,520,148 of record CM049428.1, on the reverse strand, counting down.
CGGCAGCAGCAGCAGCAGCAGCAGCAGCATGGCGGCGTCGTCTCCTCCCGCGACGCCGTGGCTGGCGGCGACTGTGCCGGCAACGGACGATGGCGGCGTGCGCGCTCCCTTCGCCGTGGCGCTCGAGGCGGAGGAGATCGAGGAGGACGTGTACGCCCTGACCGGCGCGCGGCCGCGGCGCCGGCCGAGGAAGCGGTCGCGCGTTGTGCAGCGGCAGCTCGATGTAAGCCCAATTGATTCCCCATACTGCCCCTCGTCTCCCTACTAATCACCCAATTAGAGCAAACAAACTCCTAAAATTACTAGTATTTAATTGATGCCTCGATACTGATAAGCTTTTCGCCTCCGATTAGTACATACACTTGCGTATGATGGTAGTAATCTAATAATCAGCTGATCACCCAGCTAACCTGGTTAACACTAGCAATTGTCTCGTCTCGTACGTGCAGTCGCTCTTCCCGGGGCTGTGGCTGACCGAGATCACCGCCGACGCGTACCGGGTCGCCGACGACTAGCGAGGGAAAAACGGCTGCCATCTCCACCGCCAGTCAGCCAGCTCTACCATTCTATTCGACCCGTACCTTGGAAGATCGCCAGAAAACAGTTCTAACTAGGTTTACCTGAGTTGACAGGTTCTGTACTTGCATGTTGCATCTTTTTAAACTGATTCTTTGTATGCTTTCAATCTAAGTAGTGCTGATTTATCTCTCGCTCGCTGTCGTAAGGTAGGGGTCTATGGTCGCGTGTTGTAATCTTAATTTGCTGATCCATCTCTATGCTTCATGATTAATTGGCTCTTGTACGCTATCTCTCTCCATCCCCGGAGTTGCATGGTTTGATGATCAGCTGCAGCGCACCACGAGTTTGGGCATTTTCCCAGTTCGTTGATTGCTTTTAGCCACTCTTTTCCTCGTAGCTTATCTATCTGTTGTGCTTCATGGGTTTGGACCTTGCTTTCATCGGACGCGTTGTACCCCGTATAGGCCGTAGTTATAGCCCTCTGCCTTCTTGGCTTTGCGTCTGTGCCGGCCGTGCTCGTATCGTGAGAGCCGGAGGTGGTGGTTGGGTCGTTTTGGGATCCTTGGACCCCGCCACTTGTTTGTTTCGGGTTAACGTGGGTAGGACAGCCATTATATTCCTACCACATTATTATCGTTGTACCAAGCTCCAAAAGGGGTCACTCCTGTTGTAGCTTAACCACATTCGTTTACTTTCGGTCTCAGGGCATCTCCACTCGTTGTGCCCCTCACAGCCCAAAACACCGGATTTTTGTGCCCGCCGCGGCGTGAAACGGCGCGAATCCGGAACCCGGGGGCGTGATTACCAATCGCGAACCAAGGCCGCCCCCAGATGGCGCATTTTCGACTATATTTGAGCGAATACATAGTCCACCATTTTGGCATACAAATTCACACGTTTAAGCATACAAATTCGCATACAAATAAATAGTTCAACAATGTAAAAAAAACAAATAGTACTAGACATCGGCATTGCCATTGCCCTTGCGTGCCCACAAGTGATGCACCAGATCATTCTATAGAGCTTGATGTGTTTCATCGTCTCGAATCTCCTGGCGCGTGGTGAGGAAGTCTGTCCATGATGCCGGCACCTGGTGATCAACATCTGCAAAAGGACCCTGACGGTAGTATGGTATTTTTGCCTCACTGTCAGTCACCGGGTCATCCCGCTCACTCTCAATGATCATGTTATGCAAGATCACACAACACTGCATCACCTCCCACATGTTAGATTTCGACCAAGTCATAGCTGGGTACCGGACAACGGCAAATCGAGACTACAGCGCACCAAATGCTCGCTCGACATCCTTCCTGCAAGCCTCCTGGCACTTCGAAAACCAAGCTTTCATGCTTCCTAGCATAGGCTTGGAGATGGTCTTCACAAATGTTGCCCATTTGGGGTAGATGCCATATGCAAGATAGTAGCCCTTTATGTACAGGTGTCCATTGATCTCATAGTTCACTGGGGGAGCATGGCCTTCGACAAGATCAACAAAGACATCCGAGCACTGCAATACATTGATGTCGTTGTGAGTTCCTGGCATACCAAAGAATGAATGCCAAATCCATAAATCATATGAAGCCACGGCCTTGAGAATCACCGAGCAATCTCCTTCCTTTCCCTTGTACATCCCCTGCCAATCAAATGGACGGTTCTTCCATGCCTAATGCATGCAGACGATACTATCAAGCATCTTAGGAAAGCCTCTTGCTTCATTCTCTACAAGGAGGCGAGCAGTGTCTTGCGCATTGGGTGATCGCAAGTACATTGGGCCAAAATATTGCAACCATTGCCCGGCAGAACTTGTTCAAGCACTCAATGGCCGTGAACTCGCTCATGCGCAGATAGTCATCATGTGCATCTGCAAGAGCACCGTATGCAAGCAACCTCATGGCCATCGTGCACTTCTGAATAGAGGTAAACCCTACCATGTTGGTGCAGTCCCTCTTCAATTTGAAGTAGGTGTCGAACTCTATGATTTCTTGCATGATCTTGAGGAAGAGCTTACGGTTCATCCGGAAACGGTGCCGGAACACATTCGCGTCCTGGGTGGATCATCGGTGAAGTAGTCAGGGTAGATGATACAGTACCCCTCGTACCGCTGCCTCGGCTTGCTCTTGCGGCGACCCATTGTTGATCCAACATGCCGCGGCCCACCCTGATTCTCGGCGAGCAAGCCGGCGAGGGAGACCAAGATCAGCAGGTGTTCTTCGTCGTCGACGATGGCCTGATCTTCCTCGTCGAAGAGCTCGGCGAGTATCTTCTCGTCGGAGTCCATTGATGTGTCGGCTTTTCGCCGAACACCTTGCGCGCGGGGTGGTCGCCCTTTCGCCCTGAAGATCTCCCCAGAGACGATATCGCAGCGGAGGGGTGGGCGGCGCCGATGGTGCGTGGCGTGGCAGGGCTAGGCGGCGGATAGAACTGTTGTGGCGGCGGCAGCGTGGCGGTGCAAGTAGGGGTGGGGGCGGCGGCGTTCCGACTGCGACAGGGGAAGGGAAAGGCGGGCCAGGGGTGTGGGGGAAGGCGGTGTCTCGCCGACAGCGTTGGCCCACGCGTGGTTTTCCTTCCGCCGGTGCCCCAGGCCGAAACCAGTGGGTTGGGTTTCGCCTGGGGGCACTTTAACATCCTGGGATTTGAAAAATCAGAAAAATTTAAATTTTTTGAAAAATTACTATGTATTTTGCTTTGAAAAGAAAATTCAAGCATTGCATTCATGCATTCATGCATCTCATCATTCATCATGTTATTTAAATCACAAAGGGTTTAATTTTAAAAAAATATTTATATGTTTAAATAGAATTTAGTTCCATAAATATGTTATTTGTACCTTTTATAATTTCCCTTTTATTTAATTTTACTATTGGGAAAGAATACTACCAGAAAACTCTAAATTTGATGAGCTTAAATCAATTTAGAATTAATAAGTTTAAAAACAGAAAATGCTTTGTAAAAAAAAAAGAGTTGACGAGCCAGCCCAACCTCGGCCCACTCCCTCTCTCACACTCGCTCAGCAAGCAGAGGCCCAGGAGAAGCCCAGCAACAGCGCAGCAGCCCGCCTCTCTCACCTCCCTCTCGCTGACGCCTGGGGCCTGCTTGTCATCCCTTCCCCTAACCTCCAGACATAGATTTCTTCCAGAGGAGATCGATCCGAGTACGGTCGTTTTGATCCCGTTTCTTGCGGGATAATCCTTCCTGTGCGCCCCCTATTTATACCCCATCCCCCCACCGCCTCTTTCCCCCTCAAACCCTAAACCGAACACGCCACCAGGCTGCCGATTTCGAGCTTCGTAGCGCCGCCATTGCCGTCGGTAAGAAACTCACCGTGCGGAGGACTCCGTCGACCCCGAGCCCTCCTTTCTACTTCTTTCTTCTTGTTTTCGTCACGAGCATCTTCTTGACTTGCTCAAGAATTCTTGTGCGCGCCAGAACGTGCAAATCATCTACACCCGAAGAAAACCGATGCCCTCCTCGTCTCCGGCGAGCAACCCAAGGAGGAGAAGGACACGCTGAAGATCTTCGCCGCGCCATCAACCTTGCCTCGACCTACCGAACCCCACGGTACGACCCGTTCGTCCTCGTAGGCGTTAGATCATCGGGAACGCATCTTCCGACAATGTCGCCGCCGCGCGCTGGTGTCTCCGGCAGCGTTCCGGCCGGCCGCGCCGCTGGCTTTGGATCCTTTAGATCTGAACTGTTAGATCTTGATCGGACGGCTAGAAACAAACTACTTAATCGAAGAGGTATCGGCCAATCAAGAGTCGCCACGTCGTCGTCCCGCATCCGTCCGCGCCGCGCCGCAACCGCCCGCGCCCACTTGTCCCCCAACTCCAGACGGCAGAGGCTCCACACCAATCGGAAGAGAACACGTGGCCCAGGGGCTTCAGTGCAAGAATTTTATTTGTTTTCTTCACAGTTTAGTCCCTGCATATTAGATCTATCACAACTTTTTATTGGCTTGGCCAAAAATTACAAACTTTATATTTTTGGAAAGCTTATTACTAGTAAAACTTTTCGCATCATTACTTTTATGTTTTGTCGAATTAAAATTTGTTGAAATTCAAAAGTGGCATTAATGGTAAATTGAACATAACTTCAAATTTAAAATTTAAAATTTATCAAACTCTTTTGCTATAAAATTTGAATGTCTAAGTACTGGCCATAGGAATACTCAAATAATTTTTGTAGAATAAGTTTCTATGGTTTTGTAATTAATATTGATTAAATGCTTTTAAGGTGATATTTTAATAATTAAAATTGATTAAAACTATTTTTCTTTATTTATTCGAATAATAAAATGACTTGGTCATATGTTGATCACTTTAGCTACAAAAGCACTTAGAAATATTTTGCCCCTTCAAGTAAAACAATTTTCTTCCTTAGAAAATATTTGATAATTAATTGACATTATTTTTTTTTAGAAATATTTCAACATCTTAAAAAGGTTAAATCATTTCAGAATTTTAGCATATAGAAAACTTAGTTGTTTTATTTTGACAAGTGTTGTACTTAGAAATTTTGCATTGCATGCATAGCATATTTATTAGTTATTGTTCTTCTCTAAGCTAGGAGATTTTTCGACATAGTGGTTTTGGTAAAGTGTTATAAACTTAGCCACACTTGGGATTCCCAATAAGAAGACTAGAAGGCCAATGAAGACTTAGAAGAAAACTAACTCCGGAGGCATCTCGAAGAAGCAAAAACACTTAGAAGAAAATCAAGAGAAACTTCAAGAAGACCAACCCCTTTATTTCTCTAAGTCTTTCTCTCTCTTCTTTTCTTTTTCTGTTAGACTTCATGGTGGCTAAGTTTTATCCAAGACCAGCCCTGGTGATACCAAAATCATCAAGTCTGAAGAACCATCAAGTCTACAAAATTCAATGAAAACATCACCAACGAGAAAGTTACAAGTCTGGAGATGAAGCATGGGAGATCAACTACATCTTTTTCACTATATTTTTCTGCCTTCCTATTCTTCTTCCACTTTGGACATAAACCAAGTCCTTAGTGATTTTTGACCAAGTCCTTAGAGTGCTAATTGAAGATGAAGAAAACTACAAAGGAGTTGAAGAATTCAAGATCAAACATGATTAAGACTACGAGCAGTCTTACAACTTAGTCAAGTTGACTTATAGCAATTGATTTTATGACCTTGGTCCTTAGTCATATTTGCCTAACCACTTGCCTTGCATTAACTTAGAATAATTTCTTGGCATGCATGCATCTCTAGTTCTTAGAAATATTTTGCACATCATGCATAACATATTTTTGTATTGTTATTTTGTTTGTATGTTTATTTGGCCTTGTTTGATGTGTTAGAAATTTCGGAGGGAAACGACAATTGTTGCAACTGCTGTTGCTATTCTTCTTGTTGCCAAGGCAAGTGGCACACCCTCATAAATTTCTTAAGTATCTTCTATGCATTACTTAGTGTGTTTCTTATATGCATGTGTTGGATAGTATTGCTATGCTGAAACTACTATATCCCTTACACTAGTTGTGTCTAGAATCCTATGGGTAACTTGGTAGAAATATTGATGCTATGCAAAAGTTGTTTTGTGAAAAGTTAATTTCTACTAAGTTAAAGAAACTTCTGGGTGGATGTGGCAAGAGGATGGAGGTTAGAGTTGAGTGGCTGCTTAGGCTCATTTAGGTGGGTGCACATTGCTAAGACCCAGACTCATTTAGATGAGTGAACCTGAGTACGTACACTTGAGGATGGCCACCCAGCAACAAAGGGACCAAATGTTTCTCCAAGTGAAGATGTTTCGAGTGCAGCCACGGGGTATAATGGCTCTGCCTTGACTTTTCCCCAAAGGTCTCGTCTCAGGCTTCTCCTTTCCTTTTCACTACCTGAGGGTCAAGGACAGAGGGGTTGTTTGAGTCTCGTGGTGAAAGTGCACAACCTCTGCAGAGTGTAAAACTAAGTACTTAGCCGTGTCCTCGGTTACGGACAATTTTGAGCAGCTGATCAAGGACGTCAACGGAGGATTCCACCATTCCAACTTCATAAATAAAACTTGATGGGTGAACAAGGGTAGAATGTGAAAGGACAATGATGTCGCCTAGATGGGGGGGGTGAATAGGCGGTTTAAAACTTTTCCGGTTTAGGCTTATTAATTGCGGAATAAAACTAGGTGTTTAAATTAACAAGCCGACAACCTAAATAAACTAGGCTCACCTATGTGCACCAACAACTTATGCTAAGCAAGACAAACAACAAGGTGATAGCAATATAGAATACTTCAAGCACGAAGGCTATCACAATGTAAAGTGCATAAGTAAAAGCTCGGGTATAGAAATAACCGAGGCACGCGGAGACGAGAATGTATTCCCGAGTTCCTCCTTGTTAAGGGAGTACGTCTCGTTGGAGAGGTGTGAACCGACACAACGGTTCAACAACCACAAAGGTTTCACCTTCTTCTCCGATGAACCGCACCACAAAGGCTTGGTTCACCTTCCACTATCGGAATTCCTTCGAGGCGGAATCCGGAGCCTTTCAACAACAATCCGGGGCACAACCCACAATGGGATTGGGGGCTCCTGAACGGCCTCCAACAACAATCCGGGGCACAACCCACAATGAGATTGGGGGCTCCCGAACGGCTTCAAGTGACCACACAAGGGTCCAACCACCACAAAGGCGTCTAGTGTCCAAGGACCCAAGAGTAACAAGCTCACAAACTTTCAACTTCCACGAATCCTCGTGGAGAGCACACCGATGCACCAAATGCAAAAGGCAAGAGCACAAGTGCTCAAATCCTTCACTCTCGAATTCCAACAAAGCAACAAATGCTTATGGGGGAATAGGAGAGGAAGAACAAAGAGGAGATGCACCAAGAACTCCAAGATCAAGATCTACTAGGTTCCCCTCACTTAGAGGAGAGATGGATTGGTGGAAATGTAGATCTAGATCTCCTCTCTCAAATCCCTCAAAGATATGCAAGAATCATGGGAGGAAATGAGAGAGGGGCAAGCTTTCCAAGGTCAACAATGGAGGAGAGAGGGGGAAAATTCGTGCTTGGAAGAGCTGCTCTCTCTGGGGAAGAAGGGGCCTTTTTATAGGTCCCACGAAAAGAGCCGTTGCAGGAAAACTTCACACCGGAGTTTCCGGTCACTAGGGCCGGAAACTCCGGCCAGGGGCGGAAACTCCGGCCTACTGGGACCGGAAACTCCGGCCCCCACCAGGGGCTGAACACTGTCAACACCGTCGAGGCTTGGGCAAACTCTCCGGTGCCCTGGGCCGGAAAGTTCATCCAGGGGCGGAAACTCCGGCCTCTAGGGCCGGAAACTCCGCCCCCCACCAGGGGCTGAACAATGTTTGGAGAAAAACGTTGATTCCGGAGACTCCGGTCATGCACAGACCGGAAACTCCGGTCTAGGACCGGAGACTCCGGCCTAGGAAAAACTGCAGCAAAACCGATAACGAAAACGTCAATATCTTTTCCATCCGGACTCCGTTTTCGATGATTTTTGGCTCGTTGGAATCACAACGAAGAGCTTTACAAGATCATGCAGATAAACCTCATAGTCCAACAATGGAAGATAAAACCAAATGGAGGAGGTTAAAACCTCTCTAAAAGGAATGATCGGCAAACCTCCAAAACCGAAAACGCAACAAGTTTTCCATATGAAATTCGTTTTCGGTGAACTTGGACTTGTCGTGAAGATCACAACAAGCACCAAAACTCAACAAGGAGAAAAATCAAGTAAGAACCAAGAAAGATGAAATGGCAAGTATGCAAAGGTTTGAGCTCTCCACAAAGATGCGATCAAGTTACTCACTCGAGAGCCCCTCTTGATAGTACGCAATCTATCCTAAAACCCGGTCTCCCACTAACACCATGAGACCGGTAAAATAGAAAACCTATCAAGATCATACCTTTGCCTTGCGCATTCCACTTGAGCTCGATGATGACGATCTTGACTCTCTCAAGTTGAAACACCTTTCTTGATTGTGCTTGCTAGCACATGCTTAATGAGGACTTCTCCAAATGCTCCCCCATACTCCATTATGGGAGGGCCTCGCTAAGCTTCGTCTTCATGTCTCCTTTGCAAGCTTCAATCAAAAGATATCTTCCGAGATGCATCATATTGAACTTGCTCTTCATCTTCTTCTCTTGATATGTAAGATGGCTTGGGGGTAAACATGATTGTTCACTCAATCTTCTATTCCAAGCCATACTTGCGATGAGCTCAACTCTATACATGACCATTCTTCATATTAACCCTTGAATAGAGCATTTGTCATTATGTCATCTTGAAGAGTCCAACACATGAACTCCTATATTTTCCCATGGACAAGATCTATAAGAATATCTCAATGTAAACATTAGTCCATAAGGATTGTCATTAATTACCAAAACCACGCATGGGGGCAACCATGCACTTTCAATCTCCCCCATTTTGGTATTTGATGACAATCCCTTTTACGAGGGTTTATATAATGAATTTAAGCAGCCATGCAACACAAAGAGTAAGGATGCAAGATAACCGCAAGAGAACAAACCCATATTCCCTTAAGCCCTCTAAATTTCTCCCCCATTGGCATTGATTGCCGAAATGGGTGAAAAGTAAGAAGGCTAATATAATAAGAGCTCCCCCATAAAGTGTGCATTTCTCATAATGTGAGTGAAATCAAATGCACATATCCAATGAATAATAGATGGAGGGAGATCAAACTATATTGAGGATCCAAAGATTGCAAGAGAATATCAAATAGAAAGATACTTCAACGAAAGATGCAATCAATCAAAAGGATCCAAAAAGTGTTCTAAATATCATGAGGGAACTCCCCAAGGTACGTGCACAAATAGGATTTGTATTTCAATATAGTGTGCACAACATGGAATCCTCACTCCCTCCTAGATAAAATCGAACACAAGCACATGCAAGAGAATATAAGTGAGAAAAGAAACAAAACAATTTGCAACAAATAAAATGTTTTGCAACATGAGCAAGGAGCGGCAAATAAAAGGATGGGTGTGAGATATAAAGACATTAATACAAGGATGAGCAAACACATCAACATAGTCTTTAAAAAGGAGTTGCATATAGTGCATATCATGTCTTTCCCATACTCACATACCAAAAGAGATATAGCAAATAGCTCCACAAGCTTATTTAGATGCAAAAGTATAACTAAAGAAAAATAAAGCTTGTGCCTTTTAGAAACCACCAAAGAAACAAAAGCAATAAGAGGTGGTCACTAAAGAATTGGAATATCAATAAAAGATGTAACTAATCTCATGTGTATAAGTTTCTAAGTAGACACGAATCACTAAGATATGGGTCTACAAATAAACATGTACATACAAGATATGTTCAAGGGAAAAGGTCATGATATCCAAGACGAAGTCATAAATACACCAATAAGATCTTTGCTTAAAAGCATAGCACAAAGCTCAATTTTATCTTAAAGGGATATAGATGAACTTCCAACACATACTCATCATAGCATCAAAAACTATCCACAAGGGATAAGGTGATAAAAGGGATGCTCCGAGAGAGAGATAACAAGTATCACAAAAGGCAAATGATTTGAAGAAACAATCAATATTACATATACGAGACATAGATTAGAAAGTGCTAGATTAACACATTTGGGATTGGTGAATCATGAAAATGATTATATATATTCCTCCCTTGATATGTAATCATACCGGCTTACTCACATTTGCAATAAAGACGTTTTACAAGAATCAAAAGAATTGCAACCAAAGAGATTCATGCCATGAAATCAACCTACACAAGGTTGAAAGCTAGAAAAGTATGCATGAGGTAGATACTTGTTACCGAGATAGCATTAGTGATATAGAAGATAAGAGCTCATGATCATCCAAGCTTGGCTCCAATAAGCACATGGTGACAACACATTCCTTTTAGATGAGACAAGCTTCCAATGCATCTCCAATATACCTAAAACAAATTCAAGTACAAAAAGGTACCCAAACTCATTGGGTCCAAAGTAGTTAGAGCAACTACAATACATAGGACAAACTCCACATAAATATGTGCATATTGATATGAAATTGAATTTCATGCACATCTTCACCATTTAGGATTTGATGGAGTTTATCCTATATATTGGATTAACGAAGGTAAGCATGCCATAAGATATACATATAATAAATATGCATGCACAAGACTTTCGAGAACCAGGCGAGATATAATTTAAACAAAACACCAAGTAAACCAACAAAACACACACACAAGTGTGACAAGAAAACAAATTGTCCAAATTATATCAAATACCCAAATCAACACATGATTGAAGATACCACTTTGAAAAGATACCAATGAAATCAAGAAACCAATTGATGAACATATCATCAAGGAATAAACCAAAACCTCTACACTTTTCATGATGGCACAAAGTACCAAGACGAAAAATGTTTGTCTTCCAAGGAGACATGTCATCAGGATCAAATATCATATGAAGACAACTAATGTTCTAAAGCATATAGGATTGCTCCCCCAAGATGTGTACATTATTTATGATTTTGCATTTGAATACAAAATGCACACAAATGAGATCATCACTCTTCATATATATATTCAAACACTAGTCATGTTCAAGAAAGGCAAGAAATTGCAATACCAATTTAAAGAACGGTGTTTTACTCAAAGTAGGATAGCTTCCCAAAGAATAGTGCATTATTAAGAAGAATGACTCTTGAAGGTCAATGCACAAGAATTGGTTCATTGCAAGTCCCAACTCAAGAAAGCACAAAACAAATTTCAAGTAGAGCAATAAAGGATCCAAAAGATACAAGGAAGACAAAAGAAAGTTAGATCAAACTAAATTCTTGGCAATCAAATAAGGCAATTCAAAGCAAGAGTCAAAGTGAATATGATCAATATATATACCACAAATTATGATTATCACTTGTCACGACAAGTAATGTATGGAGATATTTCTCGGGGGTGGATTGCAAAGATATATTCAAGACCATATTCACAAAACATAAGCATGTGGCAAAGTATAGGAATTAAAAGCCATGCTTAGATAGATATTCTTGATAGATTCACAAATCATGTGATAATGCAAAGCAACTCCAAGGAGTAGCTTGAATCAATTGGCTTCCCAAAAAGATATATGAGAACATATTTAGGGAAAGCCATATCAAGAACATCCTTCACAAACAAGATCCAAAAGAGTGAGAGACAAAGAGCATTTAAGTAAATGGGAACTTCTTTGAGCAACGTGCCACATAGGAACAAGATAATTAGCAATATCAATGCTAGGTGGCAAAACCTCACATTTTCACATTTTCTAGGCTTGTAATATGCACATAGCTTATTACTCCCCCATAATGTGATAATCCATTTATTTTAACACAAGAGGCGAATAAAAACAACTAGAGAAATTAATGGACATTATATAATTTGAATTTCTCATGAACATGACATACCACAAAGAGAATAGATAATATTGATATATCAACACTAAGTGGTATTCCTCATGTACACACATTTTTAGGATTGTAAGGTGCACGAAGCATATCACTCTCCAAAAATGGATAGTCCATTTATCTCTCAAAGAGAGCCAACAAGATAAGATAGCAAATAAAAGTAATAGGGCTCAAAACAAGTAGATGGTGTGCAAACCAAAATACACATACTTGATTTCTCAAGATAAGTAAGTAGAGAGCACAACACATACAAACTCTAGCAAGGTACTAAACCTAACACATGCAAGGGTGCAAGCAACTTTCAATGTATATATGATTTAAATAAAAGTTACCGCAAGGAGGAACATTGGATATGAGATAGAACAATATAATCCATATGACTTGACTTGAGAGAATATAATTGATGAAGATCCCTTAATTCTTCATAGTGTAGCCAAGTCTCCAATGTCCTCCAACAACACCTATTGATCAAGTTTTAGCTTGTTGGTCCCCAACCAAGTTGGGTCCTAAGAGGTTAGTCACAATAGGTTTGGCAACCCAAATGGTTCTTTTCTTGACACCACTTTGAGTACCAACAAATTTGGCAAACACATTGCCAACCTTATCCTTCCGAAGAGAATAAACATCATCAACTATAAAGGGGTTGGATAAGGTACCATTTGTGCATGAAGAAGCAAGGTGACCCTTCTCACGGCATAGGTAGCAACATCTACTTCCTCCTCTCTTCTTAGTTGGAGTCTTGACTTGAGGAGGGGTAGCTTGATTATTCTTGGGAAGAGACCGTTCTTCAACTTGAGGAGCTTGAGTTTGAACTTGAGTCTTCTTCCCTTGTTGCTTCTCACTAAGAGTCTTCTTCTTCAAAGGGCAAGATCTAACATGGTGCCCTTCAAATTTGCACTTGAAGCAAACAATCTTGGCCGAATCCTTGACTTGTTCTCGGCCCTTGTTCTTCTTGTTAAGCTTGGACTTGTTCTTGATATTGGAGTTGAATCCAAGTCCACTCTTGTCATTGGGGCGTCTTTGAACACTCAACATATTGTCAAGTGTAGAATCCCCAACATGACGCTTTTCCAAGTCTTTCTTCAAAGAAGTGACTAGGGCCTTGAGCTCATTTAATTCCTCTACATGGTTAGTATCAACACAAAAACTAGAGGAAGTAGAGGCTTCATTGTTAGAGCAACAAGGCATGGAAAGTAATTCATCACAGGATGTAGCAACATTATGAGTTGATGAATCACTAGGACTAGCATATGGCAATATAGAATTAAGAGTAGAAATTGTGCCATTGTCCACATGAGGCTCACAAGATGTTACCTTTGACATAATAGCCTCATGAGCTAACTTTAGCCTAGCATGGGATGCTAGAAGATCATCATTAGAGCTAGAAAGCTTTTCATGACTTTCTTCCAATTTCCCATACTTACTAGATAGCAACTCAAGTTGAGCCCTTAGCTCAACATTCTCCTTAAAAATAGATGCTTCACAAGAAGTGGAGTTAGTAGCACAAGCATCATTAATATTAGAGATGGAAGAAGAAAATTTGACAAGCTTGTCATTCTTAGATAGTTGAGTTTGGAGTTGATCATGAGACTTGATAAGGAGAGAATGTTCACTTTCTAAAGCCTTGTGAGCTTTGTCAAGTCTCTCTATGTCCTCATTTAGTCTAGCATTGCCAACACCAAATTCAACTTTTTCAATTTTAAGCACTTTATACTTAGCAAGGGCATGATCTCTTTCCTTAATGATTTTAGCAATAATAAGATCATTAGACTCATCAAGGGATTCGAGTTTCTCTTCAAGAGAAACCCTAAGCTCTTCTTCCTCTTCAAGAGAAGCTTTCAAGGAAGCTATGGTGATAGAGTCATCTCTCTCAATTTGACATTTCTCATCAAATTGACTTTCCAAATCCTCAATGAATTCCCTACTCTTAGTAACATAATCAATGATTTCACAAAGAGGAGGGATAGCTTTACTACCTTTGGGGAGAGCACCAAGTACCATCTCACCCATCTTGGTTAAGGATTCAAAGTCAAAACCTTCTTCATGAGAATCCTCATCCACATCATCACAATTTGGATTCGAGGTGGGAGATACCTCGGAATCCTTAGCCATAAGGCAAACACGATTAATGGTTGAAGAGGATGAAGAAAAACTTGAAGCACCGTTGAGGTCCATGTCTTGTTCCAACAAATGTTGGGATTCCTCTACATTGTTAGTCATGCAAGAAATAGAGGATATGGAAGTATTGTTTTCATGGCAACAAGACATATGAAGCATATCATCATGAGATTTAGTTAAACAACTATTACATGATATGCAAGGACTATCAACTCTAGCATGTATGGCGTTTGGAGTGCTAGAAGAGTTTAAGTCTAAAGATAGAACATTGCAATGAGATAGAGATGAAGTATAGTCAATAGAATATTCACCATCAACAATGCAATTTCTATCACCACTCACCATATCATTACCTTGTGACAAATCACATGTTGGTGAAGTGGGCGAAGTTGTGAACTCATCACGGCCGGAAGTGGAAGGAGAACAATCATCCTCAATAATTTTGGACACTTCATATATATCTTGAAGATTGGTCCAAAGCTCATGTGCATTTCGAAAAGGCATGATTGAAGCAAGAACTACATCGGTCAAAGCACACATAAGACCATTAGTAACTTGAGTCTCGAGATGAGAGTTTATCTCATCCTCTAAAGATAATTCTTGGGAATCCTTTGGAGGAGAAAAACCCACATCTACAATCCTCTTAATATAATTTGGACCCATGGCCCTAAATAGATTAAGCATGCGAATTTTCCAAACATCATAATTTGTGCCATCGAATATGAAAGTGGGATCGTGCACTAATTCTCTAAACGACATCTCTTACTCTCTAGGTGGTAAAGCCCAACAAGAGAGCCCAGGCTCTGATACCAATTGAAAGGACAATGATGTCGCCTAGAGGGGGGGGGGTGAATAGGCGGTTTAAAACTTTTCCGGTTTAGGCTTATTAATTGCGGAATAAAACTAGGTGTTTAAATTAACAAGCCGACAACCTAAATAAACTAGGTTCACCTATGTGCACCAACAACTTATGCTAAGCAAGACAAACAACAAGGTGATAGCAATATAAAATACTTCAAGCACGAAGGCTATCACAATGTAAAGTGCATAAGTAAAAGCTCGGGTATAGAAATAACCGAGGCACGCGGAGACGAGGATGTATTCCCGAGTTCCTCCTTGTTAAGGGAGTACGTCTCGTTGGAGAGGTGTGAACCGACACAACGGTTCAACAACCACAAAGGTTTCACCTTCTTCTCCGATGAACCGCACCACAAAGGCTTGGTTCACCTTCCACTATCGGAATTCCTTCGAGGCGGAATCCGGAGCCTTTCAACAATAATCCGGGGCACAACCCACAATGGGATTGGGGGCTCCCGAACGGCCTCCAACAACAATCCGGGGCACAACCCACAATGGGATTGGGGGCTCCCGAACGGCTTCAAGTGACCACACAAGGGTCCAACCACCACAAAGGCGTCTAGGGTCCAAGGACCCAAGAGTAACAAGCTCACAAACTTTCAACTTCCACGAATCCTCGTGGAGAGCACACCGATGCACCAAATGCAAAAGGCAAGAGCACAAGTGCTCAAATCCTTCACTCTCGAATTCCAACAAAGCAACAAATGCTTATGGGGGAATAGGAGAGGAAGAACAAAGAGGAGATGCACCAAGAACTCCAAGATCAAGATCTACTAGGTTCCCCTCACTTAGAGGAGAGATGGATTGGTGGAAATCTAGATCTAGATCTCCTCTCTCAAATCCCTCAAAGATATGCAAGAATCATGGGAGGAAATGAGAGAGGGGCAAGCTTTCCAAGGTCAACAATGGAGGAGAGAGAGGGGGAAAATTCGTGCTTGGAAGAGCTGCTCTCTCTGGGGAAGAAGGGGCCTTTTTATAGGTCCCACGAAAAGAGCCGTTGCAGGAAAACTTCACACCGGAGTTTCCGGTCACTAGGTCCGGAAACTCCGGCCAGGGGCGGAAACTCCGGCCTACTGGGACCGGAAACTCCGGCCCCCACCAGGGGCTGAACACTGTCAACACCGTCGAGGCTTGGGCAAACTCTCCGGTGCCCTGGGCCGGAAAGTTCATCCAGGGGCGGAAACTCCGGCCTCTAGGGCCGGAAACTCCGCCCCCCACCAGGGGCTGAACAACGTTTGGAGAAAAACGTTGATTCCGGAGACTCCGGTCATGCACAGACCGGAAACTCCGGTCTAGGACCGGAGACTCCGGCCTAGGAAAAACTGCAGCAAAACCGATAACGAAAACGTCAATATCTTTTCCATCCGGACTCCGTTTTCGATGATTTTTGGCTCGTTGGAATCACAACGAAGAGCTTTACAAGATCATGCAGATAAACCTCATAGTCCAACAATGGAAGATAAAACCAAATGGAGGAGGTTAAAACCTCTCTAAAAGGAATGATCGGCAAACCTCCAAAACCGAAAACACAACAAGTTTTCCATATGAAATTCGTTTTCGGTGAACTTGGGCTTGTCGTGAAGATCACAACAAGCACCAAAACTCAACAAGGAGAAAAACCAAGTAAGAACCAAGAAAGATGAAATGGCAAGTATGCAAAGGTTTGAGCTCTCCACAAAGATACGATCAAGTTACTCACTCGAGAGCCCCTCTTGATAGTACGCCATCTATCCTAAAACCCGGTCTCCCACTAACACCATGAGACCGGTAAAATATAAAACCTATCAAGATCATACCTTTGCCTTGCGCATTCCACTTGAGCTCGATGATGACGATCTTGACTCTCTCAAGTTGAAACACCTTTCTTGATTGTGCTTGCTAGCACATGCTTAATGAGGACTTCTCCAAATGCTCCCCCATACTCCATTATGGGAGGGCCTCGCTAAGCTTCGTCTTCATGTCTCCTTTGCAAGCTTCAATCAAAAGATATCTTCCGAGATGCATCATATTGAACTTGCTCTTCATCTTCTTCTCTTGGTATGTAAGATGGCTTGGGGGTAAACATGATTGTTCACTCAATCTTCTATTCCAAGCCATACTTGCGATGAGCTCAACTCTATACATGACCATTCTTCATATTAACCCTTGAATAGAGCATTTGTCATTATGTCATCTTGAAGAGTCCAACACATGAACTCCTATATTTTCCCATGGACAAGATCTATAAGAATATCTCAATGTAAACATTAGTCCATAAGGATTGTCATTAATTACCAAAACCACGCATGGGGGCAACCATGCACTTTCAGAATGAGACAGTGGTTTTCATGCCACGAATGTTTCGAATAGAAGAAAAGTGTTTTTCAAAAAGTTCGAAAAATTTGGCTTTATGCAAAATAGACTTGAACTACACCAGCCAAATAAGCATATAGGTTATTAGAGTTATTCCATTAAGTGTCCACCATAATGTCACTTGCCAGACTCCATTTCTAATGGAATCTGTCCCACTCTGTTGCATAAATTTCTGACGATGAGTAAGGACTATGTTTGGGTTTCGAGTCTGCACCAACATGTTTTCGCCTGTGCCATATCATGAAGTTGGAGGCTCATTGAAGATTTATGTTCGTTACTTTATTGTTTTGAGCTAGCTTTAAGCTATGCAAAGATGTATCGAAACTATTTATTTTACCAAGTCTGGATTATTCGTGTAATATTGATACAACGTTGTGATATTCATCGTAAACCGTGTGTGCAAATGAACCGATCCAGTGGTTTGCACTATACACAGGTACCTGCCATATTTTTAAGTGCAAATAAACCGTGTTCGCTTACTTGATGTCGAGTTGAGAGTAGTTGACTTGGCCACCGACTGATCTCACTCGCATCTCAAGTAGTGCAATGCAATACACCACGCATGTAGATATCTATGTTCACAACCAGTGTATGAATTGTTGTTTTGGCCTTTTCTTCTCTAGATTTTCTTTCCTTGTTATTTTGTTAGTTGGAAGCTATTAGTGGCGTAGGGTGATGACCTGAGAAGCCAAATTAATGACTAATATGGGGACTAGAGGAATTACAACCATTCACAACAGACAATTTATACCAAACTTTTATGCTTCGATTTGTTTATAGCATGCTACGGTCTTTCAAGTATACTCCTCTAAACTTTGTTGACATAATAAAATTATAAAATACTAGTTAGTTTTGTTTATTATACAATTATAATTTTATGGTGAAAATACTCTTGAGTTATGCTATATTTATAAACTAATTTCGTAACATTATTTCCTTTATAAATTTTCTATTTAGAAATGCAAAAACTATATATTATTTTACATATTTATCATAGAGGTCTAAAAACCATATGGTCTAAACATACCTTAACATATGTTTTATTATATGAATAGTTAAGCAAATATACATTTAGAAGCTTCCAGAGCATAATCAAATTTTTAACAAAATCCATTTTTGTTTAATTGTGTCATGGGATATATTATGGATTCAATATAAATTGTAAACATGTGTTTTCTCTCTACTTTGTATTAAATTATAAATAACATTTTTCTTTCATACGAACAAATTGATTATTTGATTCCTCTTATTCACTTGGCATCATCTACATAAGACTAGTAATCGTGGGGAGTATCATACACTAGTATCATGTATATGATACTACTCTAGGTTACTACGTTAATAGTGGGTGGTATGATACATTTATTAGGTTTTACACTTTTCTTGTCTTGAAATCCATTATGTTATGGTATATATTTATGATATCACTATCGGCTCTCTCTTTATTAAATACTTGTCGCTTCATCATTTTACCTACGTGTCATATATGTTACTCCTACTATGATTACTACTTCCGATAGTTTTTTTGAAATGAAATTCCGTGCATAGAATTAACTATGTAAATCGGTAGGAGTACACGTACAGATAATTCTTTTAGCAAGGACCCCGTGATACTGTAGTAAACTATGTAAATCTAGTAAAATCTAGTAGGGGTATATACATCTAATTCACCTCACCTCATATGCATGTTTAATTTGATGACATGTGTCTGATAAGATAGTTAGTAAGGTGGTTGTATCTGTGGTCTACTAGAATTTAAAACTCAAGTTTAACGTTGGTGTTTCTTATTTGGACGAAACATTTGTCATGAGAGGGACATTTTTGTCAACGAGACATTCATGGTGACTTTATCAATCTCAATGCCTGATTAGTTGACTCAGTCTTTGAGCGTGCGTGGTCATAGGGTGAGTGTATGCGCATGAATATAAGCGTGTGCGTCGTAACATGTTTCGCAAAAAAAAACATATAATTCCCTCTTAAATAGTTACTGGTTGCCCCCACCCACCAATGTATGCAAGATTTTGGTTACAATCAGCTAACACCTTACATCTTGGACCAGAAGAATTAGAGCATCTCTAACGGTTGTCCTATTTTAGCCTCTATGCCTAAAAACCATTTTTTAGCGCATGAGAGGGCAAAAATTGACCTCCAAGAGTTGTCCTATCACGTGCCCTATTATGGGGCAGCCCTATATTTTGGTCCTCTCTGCCCCATATTTGGCGCACCGAGGGCCACGCGGAGACGTGCCCTATCCTTTCTTTTTCAGCCCGCGCATCCCCGAGCGCCGCCGCCATAAATTCGACCGCCGCTGCCGCCACTCCTTCCCCGGCGACGATTCTGACCCTGATTCCGGCCGCGCTTCCGCAATGGAGGCTGGACTACTCGTCGCTGCTGATTTCGGCCACCCGACGACGCAAATGGAGACTGCGCCTGCACGGGCCACCCGACGGCAGCATGACCTCTTCGGAGATGCCGAAGCTCGCCTCCACGACGCCTGCGAAGCTCTCCTTGTGAAGCTCTCCTCCGCGCAACAGGATCTACCTCCCTCGCGAAGCTCTCCTCCGCGACGCCCGCAAGGTCTCCGACCTCTTTGCCCCCCACCTCGCTGAAGGCATCGCCGCCAGGACCAACCAAGGCGCGGGTCGCGCGGCTGCACGCCATGGCCGAGAGTTTGCCCTTGGCACCGGGGGGATTCAAATTGGAGTTCGCTCGGTGAGGAGGAGCTCGGGAGGAGGAGCTGCCGGAGTTCAGGGAGGAGGAGCTGCCGTAGTTCATCGTGGCGCTCGGGGAGGAGGAGCTGCCGGAGTTCGCCATGGCGCTCGCTCCTTCTTCTTCTTCCTCTTGCTCCCAAGTTTCTTGTCTCTCTACATGATCTGAGCGAGCTCGTGGGTCAACATAGCTCGAAATGGAGAATTGGAGGCCTCAATTAAATGCGAGCTCGGGTTTGTACCCGCTATAGTTTAAATTATGCTCAATATATGGTTCCTAGTTCAATTGTGTTTGAATTTTAATAAATATGGTTCCTAGTTCAAATTGGAGACTTCATGTGTGTGATTTTAATAAATATGAATACTGAATTGATGTCTATTCTTAATGCAGATGGACAATTTGACCAATCGTGCGTGAATTCTTCAAATTTGTGTTCAAATTATGCTTCATAGTTTAAATTGTGTTTGAATGTTTATGGAATATGTTTAAAATAGAGCATGTGATAGGGCAGTTATTGGAGAAGTAGTGCCCTAAAATAGGACAGCTGGAAAAGTAAAAATATGCTCGGTGTCCTATATGTGCTAAAACAGGTGCTCTATATGTGCTAAAACACCATATAGGATGGGGCAACTGTTAGAGATGCTCTTCCAAATTGAGTTCTAAAAACTGGCACGAGGATTCCTAAACACCATCCAAGTCGAGCCACAACCCACAGCATATTTTGTAACCGGACTCTATGACTCGATCGATTGAACGAATGGGCGAGCAAGCGTCCCATCATTACTGCCTCTGGAGGATAGAATTTCTCAGCCTCCTGCTTCTCCTGCTGACACATGTCTAAATCTGTTTCTCAATCCCGCTTTTGGTTGTTATAAGAATTTTGTATTATAGTAGCAATTTTCAACTTTTATACATATCCCACGCTTGCTTCTAGGAAGCAAAAAGGGTTCTTTTGAAGCAAAAAAATTATGCTACTATAGCAATTTTTACCCAGAAGCAAAACGCGCTATTTGTAATAAAAGTATGGGCTCTAGTAGCAAAAGAATTTGTAGCAAAAAATTAATACTATAAAAGTAAAATCACAGAACAATTGTAGCAAAAAAAATGTTGTATTTCAGCATTGGTAGCAAAACAAATCTTTTACTGATGCAAAATCACGGAACAATTGTAGCAAAAAATTTGTTGTATTTCAGCATTGGTAGCAAAACAAATCTTTTATTGATGCAAAATCACAAAAGAACAGTAACAACAAAAACGCTGGTAGGATGCACTGTTCCCCTTGTTGTAGCCTTCTTCCAGCACGGACGCCTACACGCACTGCTGCGTTTCACGCAGGCCGGCTGCACAACCGCCTCTCTCGCTCTCTGCTCCGGCGAATATTCTCGCATGCTCCTCCCCCATCCACCTCGCCTTCCTTGAATCCAAGCAATCCCAGCCGCCCCCGAATCCTGCCGCTCCCAGAGAGAAGCTAACCGCAAAGCTTCTCCGCCCCGACGAGATGTTGTGGCGCGGCCTCCTCTCCGCTCCACTCCGACGCCACCACCGCCCCGCCTTCTCTCCTCCGGCCCCGGCCCGTCCTCCTCGCCTTCCCTGTCCCCCACCTCTCCACCCACCCCTCCCCGTTGTGGCGCTGGCGCCTCGTCGCCGCGGCACCACCTCGCGCCCCCACATCCACCACCCGCCCCGCATCTCCCCGCTGCTCGCCATCTCTGCGCTCTCCGGTAGCAGGAGCAGGAGAGGAGGAGCCAACCGGTGCTCCGGTAGGATGTGCAGGGGATGGAGCGCGAGAGGCCGCGATGGGAGCTTCGAAGTGGCCACCGTCCGGGGCAGCAGGACTGGTGCGGGACGAAAGGAAACAGAGGAGGGTGCGGGGTGTGAAGGGATAAGGGGTCGGCCCGCTGAGGACGCGTGTCGTCAGGAGGAGACGGAGGATGCGAGCCGCCGGCGGAATAACAGCTTTTTCCTATTTATTTGCTATGTAAAATTTCGAGGCGTCAGCGACCCTTGGTGTACCGCCGTTTTCGGTCTATCTCCCCAATATCTTCCTCTATTAATTAGCCGTATGGCTAGAGTTCGGGGCCGCCATTAGCCAGCAAGTTCATCCTTTCATCAGTTCCCTTCTCAGTTCTCAGCATGGCGCAGATGGATACTCAGCAGGGCGCTGCATCAGTAGGCATTGACCTCGGGACGGCGTGGTCCTGCGTCGGTGTGTACCGGGCTACCGGCATGGCCGCGTAGAGATCATAACCAACGAACATGGCGGCCGGACGACGCCATCATACGTAGCATTCACCGACGCGGAGAGGCTCGTCGGCGACGCGGCCAAAAACCAGGCCGCCCGGAACTCCACCAACACCATCTTTGGTGAGTACTGGAGTACTGGGTATTATCTCTGCATATTTGGTCATTTTGTCGGATTCTCTCGAATGGCTGTGGCCTTGTCCATAATACCTGACTGATTGTATCTACTACAAGGCACTAAGCGACTGATGGGAAGGAGATTCAGCGACGCGTCCGTGCAGGCCAACATGAAGCTGTTGCCGTTCGAGATCATGTCCGGCCGCGGCGACAAGCCAATCGTTGCGGCGAACTACAAGTGTAAGAAAAAGCTGCTCGCCGCGGAGGAGATCGCGTCGATGCTGCTCTCAAAGATGAAGGGGGATGCTGAGGCCTACCTCGGCGCGCCCGTCACCAACGCCGTGGTCACCGTACCCGCGTCGTTCGACATCCTCCAGCGCTGCGCCACCAAGGACGCCTGCGTCATCGCGGGGCTCAATGTCCTCGGCATCGTCCACGAGCCCGTGGCCGCCGCCGTCGCCTATGGCCTTCATGAAAGCACGGTGCCGAAAAACGTGCTCGTCTTCGATGTTGGAGGCGGTACCACTAGCGTGGCACTCCTCGCGATCGCGGCGGGCAGGATCTCGGTCACGGCAACCGCCGGTGACCCCAACGTCGGCGGCGAGGATTTCGGCAGCCGCATGGTCGAGCACTTGGTGGCGCGGTTCAAGACAGAGTACAAGAAGGTTAGGCTGAGGGCAGCCTGCGAGCACGCGAAGAGGACGCTCTCGTCGCGGGACTGGGCTCCCATCGAGATCGACAGTTTGATCGAGGGCGTCGACTTCCGCACGGCCATTACCCGCGACCAGTTCGAGGACCTCAACATGGACCTGTTCGACAGGTGCATGCAGCCCGTGAAGAAGTGCCTCGGCGACGCCGAGATCGAGAGGAGTGACGTGCACGAGGTCGTCCTCGTCGGAGGCTCCACAAGAATCCCCCGCGTGCGTCGTATGCTGAGTGACCTGTTTGATGGCAGGGAGCTCCGCCAGGACATCAATCTCGAGGAGGCGGTGGCCTGTGGCGCTGCCATCATCGCCGACATAGCCAGCCGCGTGCCCGACAGCAACTTGTTGGAGTTGTTCCTGCTAGACACCACGCCACGCTCTCTCGGTGTCGAGGCGGCCGGTGGTGCCATGGACGTGATCATCCCAAAGAACATTAGCATTCCCATCACCAGGAAGCAGACCATTCCGATCCAATCCCACAACAAGAGAAGTGTCGTCTTGTCGGTGTTCGAAGGGGAGAATGTCATTGCTCGGGACAACAGTTTGCTCGGAGAGCTCATGCTTCCAGGCGGAGACGGAGCGCCACCTGGAGCCAAGCGCCACATTGCAGTTTGCTTCGACATCGACGTGGACGGTGTCCTGACGGTGTATGCTATGGACAAGACAACCAAGCGTAAACAAAAGATGAAGTTCATGGACAAAGGTCAGCTGAGCAAGGAGGAGATCGAGAGGATGACAAAGGAGGCAACGGAGTACATGGCAGAGGATGCGGAGAATAGGGAGAGGATCAAGGCAAAGAATTTGCTCGAAGAACACTTGTACCAGAAGCGCCGTGCAATCAAGGTTGAGAGGAACAAGGCGGACGATGCTCTTTCCGCAGTGGAACTGAAAATTCAGCAGGTACACAATGACCAGCTCTCTAGCGCTAGAAAGTTCCTAGACGATTTGGAGGCGCTCAAGCTAGAGTGTAGTGCTGTTGCTGGTAAGCAGGTCCATACATAAATGTTGGACTCCAATACAAATTCCTGTGTTTGGTTGTAAATGGATTTATGGAGGTAGCACATGATTTCAATTTATGTTTGGTTGTAAAAAGTATGAAATTGAATATTTTGTTGAATTTGGACAATATAAAACTTGACATATACATGAAAAAATTGTATGTGTACATGAAATTCAAATACAGAGATTTGGTGTTGATGCAATCATGCAAAGTTTCTGCATTACTTGGACTATGCTTGTAAGCTATCTGAACATCAGTACTTGGAATGCTTGGAGACCAGGTAGGCAGTGGCGATTTTATCATACCTCCGCCTCGAATACGTGCCCAGACTTCATGGCGTTGCCCCCAAAGAGATTTGGCCATGGCGTATAGGATCTGGTGATGAAATCTCGATCTAAAAGGAAGGACCTTATGTAGACGATTTTGGGCTAATTTCGCTTATTGGGCCTTGCCTCCTAACCTCTCTTTGGTTCTTTTTCTATTGGGCCACTCCCCTCCCTGGCCCATGTGCCCAGGCTTTGAAGTTGGGTTAGCTTCGCCACTGCAGGTAGGTGCCGTGAGCGCAACTGCAACCTCTCCGGCCACTGACCCGAATGGTTGAATCAGATCATTCCCCAGCTCTCCAAAGTCGGGAAGCGGGCACGGCGGCTTCCCATCCGAGTAAAATTGACACCGTGCCATCATTAAAATAGCTTTGAACATAACAACTCTTAGTGCCATGGTTATGCTTCTTGTTCTTCCCATCCGAGGATCAAGCTTTGTTTTTCTTCTCAATAGAGACATGAATGTGGTGAATTCATCAATTTTGAAATTTGACTACTCCAGACTCCAAGTAGACACATAAATGTAGTGCTAATGGTTGTATGTGTATGTGTGTGGTTGTGTATCGGCCTTCATAAGTGTCAAATCTTGATTGCTGGTTTTCATTAGGTGGACAAAAATATAAAAAAGTCCAAGTTGAGGAACCAGACGTGGACTTAGAGGCAACCAAGTAAGCGAATTTCGACACAGGTCAGTACACATTAATTTTTGTTTGTTTGTTTGATTGAGTATAAATAAAAACAAGATGGTGGACCTCTAATTAATATTTCTATAAGGAATCATCTACTGTTTCTTCGGAAGTTTGAGAATTCCTTTGTAGTACATATTCTAGGAAAAAACCTAATGTGTTAGATTTGGATAAAAAACTACTCTATGCATCCAAATATATAAGCACTCTCACGTTTGAAGCTAATTTGACCATAAAACTAACTCACAAAGTAACGAGTTTATATGCCAAAAAATATATGTCGTTGAATTCATGATCGAAAAAAGTTTCAAATGGTGTAGTTTTGAATTATTTGTAGCCATACTTTAACCTGAGCATTTACCAAAGTTGGTTGTTATGATGTCATGCGTCCTAAGCTAAACTCAAACTCTGTTTTGAGTGGATAAACTTTTTTTGTTCTTCATTAAGAAGACCAAAAGAGCCAGCGAGCCTTGATCGCAAATCTTGTGCTTCATTCTCTCATGACGCTTTCATGTTATCCGACAGCAAATACTCAATGTAAGATTATACAATTTTTTAAACACTGAAAACCTTGATATATGATACAATTTGACGAACAATTTCTGTTGATAGATTGAGCAAAGAAAAGAGGGAATGCTGAAGATAGCAAACCACTCATACCTATAAATACCAACGAGGGTTCTCCTATAATTTTAATTCTAAAACGTAATGCCAGGAGTTCCAACAAGGATAAGCAATCGAACAACTTGGTTGGCGCCGTACTGAGTCGAGAGTTCGAACCGTGGACGTAGTGGTAGAGGCTGGTATTGCGAGGACCATCCTCCTCATGGCAATCATGAGGAAAAAGAATACAAAACCAATTTGCAATTAAACATTCTAAAACCAAGTAATTAGCGTCGGGAAGGAGATCTCACTATCAACGAAGGTCCTTATATTGCTTATTGTGAATAATGCCATCCCCATGCCATCTCTGTTAATAAAAATACGTCAAATAAAATCTTAACCAATCTATTAAACATTATTTATATAAATCTTTACATATAGACATACTAGTTTATATTCTTCACTCCACCTAAACCTGAAAATGTAGCGGATACGAACATAACTAAGTGCGGAGCGACTAGATTCTTCACCCCTTCTAAACCTGAAAACGTAGCGGATACGAACAGAACTGACTGCGGGGAGGGAAGCAAGGTATGGCGGGAGGAGCTGATGGTTTCAGGTGGATAGATGAAGGTGTGGGTCCCCAGAGTTGTCTCGGATAGCGGCTGCTCGAATGGAGCGAAAACACGTGATGGCACCACGTCCGTTTCCTCCGCAAGCCCCCCGCACCCGATGGGGTGAGGACGATCACGACACAAACCCCGCACGGCGGCACCGCACCAGAATATTGCGCCCCGCAGCGACGATGGATGGATTGAAAAGAAGCTCCCCTTTCCTTTCCTTTCCTTTCCCCGTTTTTAAAAATCTGACCTTCTCCTCACCTCTCTCTCTCCGCTCCTCAATTCCTCATCCCTCCTCTCGCCTTCCTTCCGCCCCCTTCTTTCCCTCCCTCCCTCCCATGGTCCTCATGGCCGCAGCTGCAGACGACCACCACCGCCTCGCCTCTCCCGCGCCGCTGCCTCCTCCCGCTCCCGCTCCCGCTCCCGCGCCCGCACCGCCCCAGCCCCCGCACCCACAGCCGCACCGCAGAAGGCTCCACAGCTTCTCCTTCCCCACGCTCAGCTGGGGCACGCACCGCCTCCTCCGCTGCGCCAAGAACCCCGCCTCCTCCTCGCCCCCGCCCGCAGCCCCGGAGACCCCGTCCCCGGACAAGGAGAACGCCCGCCCTCCCGTTCCCGCCGACGCCGCCGCCGCCGCCCCTCAGCGGCCCTGGAACCTCCGCACCCGCCGCTCCGCCACCGCCGCGCCGCGCGCCTTCGGAGCCCCCGACGACGACGGCGCGCCCGTGCCACCCGCGCGCCATCCGGAGCCCTCCAGCGACACCAGGCGCGGCGGCTTCTCCGTCCTGCTCTCCAAGGAGGAGATCGCCGACGACTTCGCGCTCTTCCGCGGCACGCGGCCCCCGCGCCGCCCCAAGAAGCGCCCGCGAACCGTGCAGCGCCAGATTGACGTAAGGATCAGCCCCACCTCCCGCCTCCGTAATTCTCAACTCCCTTTCGTATTTGAATTTGGCCTCTTATTATGCGAGTTTTTGTTGAAATTGCAGTCGCTGTGCCCTGGATTCTGCCTCGCGGACGTCACACCGGAAACCTACAAGATCGAGGAGGTAAGGAACAACCAACAACGGTTCCTTTGATTTCCTCTTGCTATTTCTATTTCACAACTTCTCTCTGGTTCAACTCTCAAACACGCGTCTGTCTGTCTATCTTCTTACAGAGGTAGTTGCTGCTAGTATGGTGGACATTCACATCATCGAATGGGAAGGGATTCAGACGTGCAGGGCTCTTTAATTTCATTACCGCTGCTCTGATCGTGTTTCTTTTCGTCTGTGGTGTCAGTTTCATAACTCGTAAGCGTTTTATGATGGATGTTGTAGAGAAAGTTGAATGAATCTAGTGTCTCTTCTGATCATGTGTTGGGATGTAGTGGAGTAGTAGTTAAAAGTTGAGGGATTTGGTTATTGGGCTTGTAGGATTGCTAATTGTATGAAGCTTGTGATCCTAGGTGGTGGGGTGTAATGGTCCTGTTATGTACATGCTTATCAGTCTATGAGGGTTTTCTATATGAAATTTGGAGAAAAATATGTTCAGTTCTGCTTCTTCTCCTTGCAGTGCTATGTGGTGTTTAAGTGCTCTTGTGCAAGTCTGTGTTTTCTTGTATGATTGCTTACTTGTTGAATCTGCCTACTCAACATAAACCAATAGTTGCATTGCACATTTCAAATGTGCATAGCATCGAAGGAAGCTGCTTTAACTTTACTCTTAGCGGAATTGTTATATGTTCTGGAACGTAACTTGGGGTATCCTTAGTGGGAGAGAGTTCTGTTCCATAAGCCAAAATTTGTGGGGAAGTAACATTGAACCAAAGGTAACAACTATCTTATTCTTCTTGTTTTAATATCTCTGTCACATTTGTTGTTGAGCTTTGATTTACGTCATCATTATCCGAATCTGGTGTTACTCTTGGAAACTTTATTCCTACTATTATTATCAGCATTTTGTGTTACTCTTGGAATTTTCATCCTCATATTATTATCAGCATTTCTGCTCAGCATCTTGATTCAACTGTGTGTTTCATTTCAGTGCATAATTTACACTACATTTCCTGTTTAAAATACTATAAATCTAGGCGATGGATTGTGGTGTTACACTTAATGGATTATAGTGCTATTTATCTTGGCATGTTCAGTTACCTCATGGGTAAGCTACCAAAAGTGTAGGCTGAAAGGCTGCAGAAATTCTATCAGGAGATAAAAGCAACCTGAGTTAGTTAACCTCCATCAGATGTCGAGCACCATTTTACACCTTGGTCTCCTTAGACATTTTTCGAATCAATTGGTACCCCTAAACATTCTAAGACCAGTGACATTTTTAAAGCAGTTGATATCGCTGAACATTCTTAAGCAGTCTGGCTTATTACTTCTCTATATTGAAAAAGGCACTCCTTACTTTAGGAGACGGATTAACATGTCCCTGGTACTGGATGGGTTTTCTTACTTCTGTACTATGTTATTCTACATGTATACCATTACTTTCTTGGAACGGTGACCAGATTGATGAGTCTTTATTTGAGAATATTATTGCTGAAGAGTGTGATGCTGGTTTCTTTTTACTACTGTTCTGCAAATCTTTCTTTCGCCAACCAAACATGTAATAAGCATGAAGATTTGGTTTTAATCGATTAGCAGTTATCTACATATGTTTCT
The DNA here is from genome assembly GCA_026929855.1 of Poa annua. NCBI lineage: Eukaryota > Viridiplantae > Streptophyta > Magnoliopsida > Poales > Poaceae > Poa > Poa annua. Next base: position 93,491,242 of record CM049428.1, on the reverse strand, counting down.
CTTTCTTTAGCCTGGTACACTCAACAACAATTGGGTCTGTACGCGCTGGGTCTAGGTTATCTTTGTTTAATGCTCAGTATGCAGAGTAGGATGGAGCTTGCCTGCTCCTACCTGCGCGCTTTCTGCCAGTCTACCGTGTGCCACGGTTGCTGCTCCTTGGATCAAATACAGAAAGACAAGGTCTATCTTCTGTATTTATTTCTGACTTATCTTACTTGTTTCTTTGCTGACTTGTGAATATTTCAACGCTTTTGCAAGCATGACGTACCTTGAGCATCTGTTGTCAACATCGATCTAAGAAGTTAAAAGAATCCAAGTGAATAGAGAAATATTTTGTTTTTAATATTTGGGTCTAGATTATAGCCAGCGATTAATTTTATAACCAAGTGCAACTATATACAGGGATTATAATTGTATAAAAGCAACACATTTTAACACAAGCACATGCATTTTATCATCTGGGTGTTTCAGCCATCTGGCTAGCTATATTATGGAGTTCAGACATTTGGTCAACGGAAAAATTTACGAATCTGTGACTCTGGGTAGACTATAAGTGATTACTTTGGTCTTCCCGCTATGTGCACCTGTGATCACTGATGCCGCTCCAGTGTTGCGCTGAGCTCCAGGAAATAGAGGTGCGGCTGCAATGCCTTTGCCTGATTTGTGTTCTCTATTCTATATTCAGACAAGGGGGTATATCTAGTCTGCACTTCTCGACCTTTTTTGGTTTTCTCCCTCTAGTCCTCTGCAGTATGCACAAGACCATTTTGAGTTGGTCTCACTTTTGAGTATCATTCCTGTTCGACACATAATCCACACGCGTATTCCTGCGAGCAACTCTAGTAAATTCTCCAAAATGCTTTCTGAGTGCTCTCTAAATAATTCTAATATTTGCACTGCTTTGACAGGTTCCTTAAAACTGCTCTCCTTGTATATTATTCTTCTCGTTTCTTTGTGCATCTGGACTTTATAACCTCATAATAATTCAAGCATTTATGTCGCAACCGAGGAATCAAGATAAGAGCAATATGCAGACATCAAGATACTTCTATTAATCGGCGAAGATATATTCATCTCACATGATCAAGGCACCATGGGTGAGGGGATACTGAAATGAATGCAGGGATCCATGATAGTAAATAAGATGGATACCATTAATCACTTAACTGAGGAAACAGGGAACTGCCTGCATTGAGCAAGATAACTTTTTACCTTTACCTACCTAGTTTGTGACCTGATTTATGTGTGATAGTCATTGTTAGGTTAAACAGAACCTTGTATCACATTTTGCCTACCATATAGCTGGCACATATCACATGAAGCAACATACAGAATAACAATAGGATGCAAGGCGAGATCAGTACAGAAATTTGCAGAACTACCTGATACAGAGATAATCGCATGTTATGCTCTCAAACCCCCTTTTATAATACATATATTAAATGGAAGTATTTCTCCCAAGCGACTTTGCCGGCTGAAATTTTTGTAGATAATAAACATGTACTACTAGGCACTGGAGTTTGTATGCTATTTCCCGTTGCTGATGTTTATTTGGGAATTATTTCAGATGGACAACTAAAATGATGAAGACTTCGGGGTATCCACTGATACTCTTGAGCAAAAGCAATAAAAACTTTTGGTGCCAAGCACAAGAAAAAACGTTTGTGGAAAGGTGGCAAGTTATCATTAGAAATTGTGTGGGCATAGAAGCAAGCGGAGGATGAGATCACGGAGGCTGCCAAAAATGCTCGCTACACACGAGCATTTGAATTACAAAAGAAACATATTGCATTGCAAGAGAGGGGCGATGCATGGAAACAATTTGAAATGAAAAGAGAATCATGCTCATGGCCATTAGTGGTATGACTGCCAAACAAAAGCAATTCTACCAAGACAAGTAGGATGAGATCATCGCCCACACATCCGGTAATCCTTCATTTGTGGTGTGAGCTAGTTGTTGTATGAACTCTCTGTTGTGTGAACTGTTCGTTATACTCCTACTAGTAATCAAGCACGTGCACATACACATACACATACACATACACTTGATGCACCAATCATCCTTCCATGCTACTCTCTCCGTTCCATATTAGATGAATTTCATTTGTTTAAAAGTGGATGTAGACTTATAACATGTGTAGATTCTAGATGCATTAACTTGTGTACAAATGGAAGTCGGAAGAGAGTAAATCAAAACAAAGGTTTGAAGATTCTTGCATGCCGTTCCTGGTTGACACCTCCAATAAAAATAACTCTTTTGCTTAGCACTCCCATAACCGAGCATGTACTCACTTCAAGCAAAATTGCAGGTCATTCTCTCATGGTAAATGCCCGCAGAAAAATTGTTGCCAGTACTCAAGCATCAACATAAGAGAGTTAATATGACATCTCCTTTTTTCCGAACATATATATCTCTAGGACAAGGCTACACAGTGCCCGGGCACCGGTTTGCGTTATACAGTGCCCCCGTGTCCGAATTTCCTAAAATGAAAAGTGGTCCCGACAGCCACTAGAAATGGAAATGATTCTTCCCCGCTGGGATTTTGGTGTCCAAGACACCCGCAACGTGACCGTCGTGAGAGGCCCAGATACCAGGCTAGCGGGTTTTTTGTGCCCAAGCACATGTGACGTGTAAACCGTCCGGGAGAGGCCCAAATACCAGGGAAATTACATCTAACAAACATTTGGGTGGTCTCCCTAAAAAAAATGGATGGTTCCCCAGGCAACCTGACCTGCTTCATCACTAGGATGGAATTTTAGCAGGAACCTACATATTTCACGTGGTAGTTAGAAAAACAAAAGAAAAAGTACTACTCACTTCGTTCATAAATAAGTATCTCAAGTTTGATCAAAAGTGCATGTATCTATATATGAAACATGTCTTGATACATTCACTTTTGGACAAATTTGAGATGCTTATTTTGGGACAGAGAGAGTACATATCGATCCTTGTGGAGTCGTGGGGATAATCTCATTCGTCGATACATCCCCCCAAGGATCCCCCATCAGGAGTTCAAGACGTACAAAACAAACAAAATAAATCATCAGCATGTACAAAAAAAACTCCTCGTCAAAAGCATGATCTGATTCCAGCAGAAGATACATTCTAGATGTAAAACCTCATCTGGTCGTTCCTCAACTATCAGTTCTTTACGCAGCATAAAAAGAAAGAGATCACAAATGTTTTGTGCCATACTCCTCTTGCCTATTGATCTGAACAGAAACTACTCCCAGCAAAAGGTGACTCGTTACTTTTTGCATAGTCTGCATCTTCATAACCACACTGAAATTTCGCGGCGGGGAGTAGCATGTGAAACCTGTTTACTTTACTGCACGTATGAGATATATGGATGTAGGCTTAATGATTTTGCTCCGTTGGAGTGTAGATCTCCATGATTTGACTTCCAGATAAAGATATGCAAACAGTATGTCTGCAAAATGGAAATTTGATCAAATAAATCATGTTAGAAAAAAATACAGTTTTGCATAAAAAAAAAAGATTGAAGAAACATGAAACATCTGCAAACGGCAAAAACTAGGAAAATAATTTCAAGTAAATATGCTGTTATCTTGCAGGTGTAAACATGGACTTTCTGCCTGGTGCTATTGACCTGAACACTCCAGTTCTGGAGGCTGATAACCAGCAGTTTGTGAATCCAGCGGGTGAAGGAGTGCATTTTGTCAAACCAAACACAGAGGAAACAAGGCACCCACTTTCCAGTAAAGATTTGGGCAGCGACAATGAAGTTGAATCAACTCCTAGCAGCCCGGACTGACATCGAGAAATCATATCCAGACATGATTTTTGAAAGTTGGGAGGTTGGAAAACTACATTACATAAGATATGACAAGAATGTACTGGTTGGGGACATAAGTAAAATCCAACTATAATAAATGGCGTGAAAAACTTTTGTTGTCATATTTAAATATATGTAACATGCAAAGCTAAAAAAAAATTAAAAATTACATGTAAGTTGAAAAGAAACTACATATACCCATAGGAAAACTACAATTTATCCATTATTTATGAGGAAAAACATATCATATGGTGTGAAGTGAATTTAAGTATCAAATATACATCTAAGTGGCATAGAAAATAGACGAAGTTATCAAAAAATACATTATATGGAAGTTACATCTCCCCATATAGAATTGTCATGGTCGGAGTGTATTACAAGAGACGTGTACATCCAGCTTCAACATGCACTAAATAGGTAGTAGTTTGGCCGTACATTTTGAGTTTGAATTGTGTTAGGCAAGAGTTCAATAGGAAAGAGTCCAGTCCGACTCTGTCTCATGGTTGTAAGTCCTTTATAAGGAGAGGGTCGTGACCAGTGAGAAGGGAACGGATAGAGTTATCAATCTGTCTCCTAACTCGGGCTTCTCTCCTACCCAGCGCCCCTCTATATGCGCTTGTTGTTCTAGAAATCACTGCATCTTACCACGTCTACTGGCCAAAGCTGCCCGTCCACCATGACTACCACCTAAGATCTGGTACTGGTCATGACAGAAACTTCATCTTCCTACACAATCATCTCACCTATATAGTCTGATGTAATCCGAAATATTAAAATTACATCCACATGACATGGAACTACAAAGAATATTCAAAAACTACATACCCGTATAGGACAACATCTCTTTACTAAATCATTTCACCTACATGGTCGAAAACGATGAAGAAATAATCATAAACTACATCTCGTTATTGAAAAACAACATTCCCTACTTAAATCATCTCACATAAATGATCTGATGTAATTATAATATTAAAAAATTGCGTCTACATGCCATGGAAATACCATGAATTATGAAAAGTTGCAAGTAAGTTATATAGAAACTACATCTCCCCAATTTGGTAAAAACCCATGTTTACCATTGGTGACATAAAATGGACAGTAAAAATACTTCTATATTGTGCTGCACTGTAGTTTTAATATTGAAGTTACATGTAAGTTTTAATGGGAGATGTAGTTTACATACAATTTCTGCTAACCTAATGGACAAAAAAACACATGGACATGCGCAGTGATATTGCAGGAGCAGCGCGACATCTACAAGTAGAAGAAGTACGAGAAGAACAAATACAAGTATGGAAATATGGAATTAGGACTCACCAATTCAAGCTCCAAAAAAGACTGGTCCTTCCGGACCAAATCTTTGTAAAAACCTAGGCAACAACACACCGACGGATTTGAAGGCGTCAAAATCACTAGCAGATTCCTCGAAAAATCACGCATAACAACAGAAACTTCATGGCTAGGGTTACAACGTCACGCACCTGGAAGAGAGCGGAGATAATCAAACGCGAGGTAGTGGGAGAAGCAAATCAACAACCGGACTCAACCTCTTCCGCCAAGGATCATTCTCCAACTCGGACGCCTCACGCCTGGGAAGGATTCCACGAGCTCTGCTGCTTCCGCGCCATCAAATCGACACAGAACAGCCGGCGGAGGGACTCGTCCCGCAAACTCACCGGTAGATAGAGATCTCCGCCGGACGACGGCGGCGCGATTTTCGTCGGCGACGACTGGAGACGGGAGAGAGAACGCGGGGAAGTGAAAGGGGAACGAATCTGAAACCATCGGCGGCTTTTGGACGGACGCGACGACAGGTCGGATCGATGTCTGTCACACGATCGCGATCCAACGGCGTGTGCGGTGAGCATTTTTTAGTGACAAGAAAGTGGGCAGGCACGGAATAGATTTTGCGATATCTCTAGCGTCAATTGAACAAAATAAGCTTAATCCCAAACATTAGCTTACTTGAAAAAGGGGAAATAAGCTAAGTACCATACTTACGATTTTTAATAATATTTCTACTGAAAGAATGTACCGTGTGACCCATGCGGAACTGCAGACAACCAGCTACTGCCTTGAGAACATAACAGAGAAGTAAATGGTCTCGAGATAGGATCACCACCAAATTAAAGCCATATCAAGATATATTTGTAATTTGTTAATCTATCTCTTATTTTGTTGGAGAATAATTTGCATGCACTTGATTCTTTGAAGATACTGTCGGCCCAGTGAAACTGGGGTATGAAGAGCCCACTTTCCTCAGGATTCGCACGCGTGCTGATCAGACGAAACGACTAAGTACCAAGCCACCGCTTGGAGAGACCCTCGAGAGGCAAATCCTCTTGAGGGCCTTAAGAGGAAGCGAGGGTTTGAAGAGTACCTGCGCTTCAAGAGACTCTCCCGAGGCAGCGTGCGCCTGGAGAGAAGTCAACAGAAATCCCTCCACATGCCGTCTCGGTCTTGTGGGAAAGCGTCGCGGCCAAGGCAGTACTGCAGGGCGCACATGGCCTATGCAACAGCCACATAGTGACACGGGCACTCTCTTTGCCGTTTTGGTGATAAAAGGGGGTCAATAAATTTGCGCCGCCTGCGCCCGGCCAGCTAGGGCATTCCTCTCTGATGATAAAGCAGCTGGACGGCGCAACACTCCAAGAAAATCGTCATTGTGGGCTCCACCCTGATCTCTACGACCCCTGCGAACCGTTATGCGCGGTCTGCAACCTATCGGCCACCGCACCCTACTTTATCGCCAATGGACCGCGTCCATGGAGGATTCAGCGGCGGTGGACTCCGGCGCCTCCGCGCCACTGCCGTGTGGGAACCCACCAGGGACGCCCTTGAACGGGAATCCGGCACCTAGAGCGGGGTGAATAGGTGCTATTACAAATTTTAGGTCTTTTCAAATTTAGGCTTAACACAAAGGTAAATTCTCTAGATATGCAACTAAGGTGAATTTACCTAAATGACAAGCTAAGCAATACAAGGATAATCTAGAACACAATACATGCAAGTAAGGGAGTAAAGATAAGGGGAACCAAGTGGAGCACGCGGAGACGAAGATGTAATCCCGAGATCCACCCAAGGGTGTACGTCTCGTTTGGAGAGGTGTGCGATACCACAACAGGTTAGCCGCAACGCCACAAAGGCTCACCTTCTTCTCCGATGAACTCAACCACAAAGGTTGCGAGTCCACCTTCCACTCTTGATCCCCTTTTAGGGCGGAGATCGAATCCCTTACAAACGCTTGAGGCACACACCCACAACTTAATTGGGGGCTCCCAAGATGACCACAAAAGGTCAAGGACCACAAAAGGTCAAGGTAACACCAAGAGTGCAACAATGGTGAACTAGGTTTTCCCACCGGAAACCCTAGCCACGAAATCCCCAAGTGAATGGGGGAGAAATGCAAATCCCTTCGGTGAAGATGTAGATCCGGGCCTTCTCCTCCAATCCTCCAAAGATCAACGGATTTGGGTGGGGGGATTGGGAGATCTTGATGATTTGAGCTTTCAAGAATAGTAGGAGAGAGAAAATCTGAGAGCTGGCTGTTCTTGAGTGAGTGAGGGGGTATTTATAGTCCCTCCCCTATTCTAACCGTTGCCTGTGTCGACCACCCGGAAATTCCGGTTTAAGTCATCACCCAACTGGAATTTCCGGCTGGAGTCAGAACCTATTCCTCTTCTTTCCTTAGCAGTTTTCTCCAATGTTCTTCAAGGTGCACTCGGAAATTCCGGTGAATGGAAATTTCCGAGCACAATTTCCGGTTGAGATCAGAACACTTCTCATTCTTGACTTAGCCGTTTCTGTGAACTTTTCTGGGTGTAACCGGAAATTCTGGTAGATGGAAATTTCCGGTCACAATTTCCGGTTGAGATCAGAACACTTCTTTTTCTTGACGTAGCCGTTTCTGCGTGGTGAACCGAAAATTCCGGTCCTGGAAATTTCCGGCTCAAATATTCCGGTTCCTGGAGCAATTCCAGAACCACTTCTTCTTCGCATTTTTGGCTTTGATGTATATGAACATAAATCACATACAATATGAAATACTTAGCATTCGATTAGTACATCATAAGTATTGTTAACTAACACACAAAACCTTAGGGATTAAGAGATGTTCTTTCAATCTCCCCCTTTTTGGTGTTAGATGACAATACCAAGATTTGCAGAGAAAATATGAATGCTATATCATGTTTTATGAAAAAATGGCTCATCCTCAACAAGTGCATACAAGAAAAACAGACCACCACGTGGTAGGAGCAATTTTGCAAAGAATAGCACATGATATTAACAAGCGGTAAGGAGACAATACATAAAGCTATGGTAGCAAAAAAAACTTGATCGAAATTCATACCTTGTGCATATATAATATGAAGAGAATGCCAATACTGCGAACATAATAGGCTTGAAGTCTCAACCATAGATAGAAAGATAACAAAGGATTGTCTCATTACACACACGAAATTCACAAACGAAATTCATAAATAGTTCTCAACAATTATGACGAAAGATAAATGGACACACGCGCAAATAAATGGTAAACGCACAAGCTTGTGTCCGAACCCATGCAAATCCCCGAAGTGCCTACTAGAGCAACTTCTCCCCCTTTGGCATCGAAACGCCAAAAAGGAAGAAGAGCGATGCTACGTCCCAAGGAGGTCATCAATCAGAAGGGGTGTCCACATCATCCATCTCCTCCTCATCCGTCTCCTCCTCATCCTCATCAACATACTCGTCAGCAGAGGTATCCTCATAAGCCTGTCATGTGGAGTAGGAGCTGCCCCAAGGTCACTCTCAATCTGAGACCACGGGGCCATAGAACCCTGGTTCCACTGAGCATAAGAGAGAGGAGCAGTGAGATCAGCACGAGCAGCAGAGCCAGACGCGTGGTGAAGAATCAACTGCTGATTATGAGCTAGCTGGCGGCGATCCTTGTAGGCGGTGTATTGCTCCTTGCGAATATCAATGTTCATGCAGAGAATGTTGCGCTGGAACCAGTTCAGTTTCTTCATCTGTGCTGAGGTGGAGGGAGCATGAGAGGGGTCAGCAGTCCTACGAGCATCTCCCATGAAGGAGGAATCCCTGGTGGACCGTGAGGTGGGCATACTCTGAGGCACAGCCACGGCTTCTTCTCATACAGCTTCTTGAAGTTATGAACCTCTGACTCATCATCACTGAAAATGTGCTCAGGGAACTTGGACTTAATGAGCTTCATGATGTAAGGAGCATAGGGGATAGTGCCTGTGAAAGTCATGGCTTCGAACATCTCATTATGGATATAGTCCATCACATCAACCCTCCAATCCGCAGACTCATCCGTGCTCATAGCAATGGTGTGTGCAAGGAGGAGTAGGTTGCACAGAGGAGACACCACATTGTCTTTGTTCCCACCACTTGGTGCAATGTTCTCCCGGAAGATGCGAAAAAAAATATCATAGAGAGGGAGCAGGTTCCGGGCAAGACCAGGGGTTGCACTCCTACCATAAAGATGTGCGGTGTCCTTCTTGTTGAGCCGGTAGGAGTGGTGCATGCGGTAACCTTGAGGGTTGTCTCCATCAAACCTGTAACCCAATACCTTGGCAAACTCATACCAGTCAGACTCGCAATAAGTGTCTCCTGTCATCCACTTGATGGTCTTTCTCGAATCACCCTTCATCACAAGAGTGGCAAAGAATTGCATCACAAGCTGAGGGTTGTAGTTGCACCGAGTGACCACAAGCCTTTCCAAACCCATGGTCTTGACAATATGAATAGCCTCAACAAAAGTGGCCTTGGACTGAAGAGCTCGAAGGTTGTATGGCTGCATCTTGCGGATAGGCTTGGATAGAGTATAATAGACGTCCTTGAGGACGTATTCTTGCTCAATGCACCAAAAGTTGCGATCATCAGAATCTCATCCCTTGGCTGGAGAAACCAATCTCTCTGACGAAACTGAGAGTAATCAACAGCTGACATCTCAGTATAAGGCTGACGAGCAGTGGGAGGAGGGGTGACCTCCTTCCTTTTCTTGGACTTGGGCTTGCTAGCGACAGCTTTGTTTGGCCTTGGTTTGCTTGAGGAGGGGGCAGCAGGCCCTTTACCATGGATCTTTCGAACGACAGGCCTCGAGAGCCTCCCACTCTCCTCCGCGAGAGTAGGGCTCCCACTCGAATCACCTGTGAATATAGCAAGGATAGGTAGCAAAAGATGAGTACACACAAGCCAGGAGTGCATACATACATTAGAGAGGCATTGGGTTGATCACATATAGCTAAACATTAAGAAATCTGAAAACTGCAGTTTTCAGGTTCAGACCGGAAATTCCGGTTCAGTTCAGACCGGAAATTCCGGTCTGTCGAAACAGTGCAGAATTGAGATTAGAAACGTCTAAAACTAGATCGATCCAACAAAATGCGAAACTAATGTACATATACTGCAGGGAGTGACACTAGGAACAACCTCTACCAAGCAATTTCAAAACAAATAACCCCACATTTAGATCCAAGTGCAAGCACCTAGGGTTAAGGAAAAGTGGAGTTACCCTCTTCCATTGAGGACATTGCTTGGAGAAGGTTCCTGGGACGAAGGAGAACCAGATCCGGCCGAGGGAGGGGATCCCCCGCGGTTGGAAGCCTCCGGGAGAGCTTGGGATGGCTGGGGCGGCAGTTTTGGAGAGAGGGGAGGTCGGGGGTGGAAGAAGAACTGGAAACAGTTCTTCACCCCGAGCCTCCCTTATATATTTTTTAGACAGACCGCCCGACCGGAAATTCCGAGTGCAACTTAAACCGGAAATTCCGAGTCACCGGAAATTCCGAGAGTAATATTGCACCGGAAATTCCGGGTCACCGGAAATTCCGATCCACAGGGGAGCCGGAAATTCCGACCAGCCAAACCAAACTTCCAGGTTTCAAACGGATCACTTGTGTGTAATAGAGAGAAATGTTTTCAGGTGAGATAGGGCTTAGGATAGAATTCCAAACTGTCATTGGTACACCATACTCAACTTACAACAACCAAATCGAATCATAAAGCGCCAAGTTGAGTAGGTTTCCCACATGCATGAAAAAGAAAGCAAATAGCAACAATAAGCTCCAAATAAAACCAACTCTTCAAAGGGAAGAGGTCGGTGGCCGAAGCCACCATGTAGGAGTGTATGGCATGTCACCACGAAGATATATCTTGGGTACATAACCACTACTCGTCGTTTTAGCTCATTGGTCATAAGAATGAATATAGAGATAAAAGAACACTTGCTATCGGCATAATGGGGGGGAGGGATGGTCCAATGTATCAGGACCGCACTCCCCCTATGTCCATGCCTACATCTAAACAAGATAAGATGCAATTACGCCCTAGGAGAGTGTGCAAGCGATCAAGCTAAGGACCTCGAATCAATGATATTTAGCTCATTCCTCAAAAAGCAAAACCTTCCTTCCTCAAGGGGCTTCGTGAAGATATCCGCCAATTGATCCCTTGTGCCCACATATGATAAGTCAATGTCTCCTCGGGCCACATGATCTCTTATGAAATGGTGGCGGATCTCAATATGCTTGGTTCTTGAATGTTGCACCGGTTTGTAAGCAATCTTTATGGCACTTTCATTGTCACATAGAAGAGGCACTTTGTCGCAATCGAATCCGTACTCCTTTAAAGTTTGCCTCATCCATAGCAATTGAGTGCAACAGCTTGCGGCAGCAACATACTCGGCTTCAGCGGTGGAGAGAGATATACAATTTTGCTACTTAGAAGACCAACTCACCAAGGACCTCCCAATAAACTGACAAGCACCGGAGGTTGACTTCCTATCATCTTGATCTCCCGCCCAATCGGAATCCGTGTACCCACATAATGAGAAATGTGCATCCTTGGGGTACCACAATCCAAAGGTTGGGGTATAAGCCAAATATCTAAAGATCCTCTTGACCGTCATATCATGGCTTTCTTTAGGAGCCGCCTGATATCTTACACACACTCCTACGGCTAGCACTATATCCGGTCTAGATGCGCAAAGGTAAAGAAGAGATCCAATCATGGAGCGATATACCTTTTGATCCACATCCTTACCCTTGGGGTTGAGCTCAAGGTGGCATTTGGTTTGCATTGGGGTAGAGGCACCCTTGAGCTCAAGCAACCCGCACTTCTTGAGCATGTCTTGAATGTACTTGTCTTGGTTGATGAATGTCCCTTCCTTCAATTGTTTGATCTCAAATCCTAGGAAGAACTTCATCTCACCCATCATAGACATCTCAAACCTGTCAGTCATAAGCTTGGAGAATTCTTCGTTAAATGCTTTGTTAGTAGATCCAAATATAATATCATCCACATATAATTGACAAATGAAAAGTTCTCCATTTACTTTCTTAGTGAAAAGGGTGGGGTCGATTTCCCCAACTTGGAATCCACGGTCTACAAGTAGTTCTCTAAGGTGCTCGTACCACGCTCGTGGGGCTTGTTTAAGGCCATAGAGTGCCTTATCCAACTTGTAGACATGGTTCGGATACTTGAGGTCCTCAAACCCCGGAGGTTGCTTAACATAAACAAGTTCATTTAGTGGACCATTTAGAAAAGCGGATTTAACATCCATTTGTTGCAACTTAAAGTTATGATGAGAGGCATAGGCAAGAAGAATACGGATTGACTCAAGTCGAGCCACGGGCGCGTAGGTTTCTCCAAAGTCAATGCCTTCAATTTGGGAGTAACCTTGAGCCACCAATCTTGCCTTGTTCCTCACCACCATGCCATGTTCATCTTGCTTGTTCTTGAAAATCCACTTGGTGCCGATAACATTGCGGCAATCTTTGGGTCTTTCCACCAACTTCCACACCTTGTTGCGCTCGAAGTTGTTGAGCTCTTCATGCATTGCATCAAGCCAATCTTTATCTTCAAGAGCTTCAAAGACCTTCTTGGGTTCCACCATGGAGATGTGAGCTTGATGTTCACTAAAACTTGCAAGTTGTCTTCGGGTAGAGACCTTGCTTCTCACATCACCAAGCACCTTGTCAAGAGATAGAGCTCTTAATTCTTGTGAGGTGCCAACCCTATTCAAGCGGCGGATCTCGATTTCCCTCCGAGTGGTGGGAGGGATTGCTTGATCATCTTGATCATTCATGTCTCCGCCTTGACTGATTTGATGGTCTTGATCAACCATAGAAGTGACGTCCAGAGGTGGGGGAGAGGGTTGATCTTGGCCTTGCTGCGAGCTGCCACCGGGAATGTCAGCAGGACCGGAAATTCCGGGTTCAGTATGGACCGGAAATTCCGAGTCACCGGAATTTCCAACTCTAGTTTGAACCGGATATTCCGGCCCTCCGGAAATTCCAGGAGCAGCTGGAGGATCTTGTGCTTCTTCTTGGCTGGGCGAGTTGAGCACGGTTTTGTTGTCGGGTGTTTCTTGTGTTGGAGTATCCACCACTTGAGTAGAGCTTGATCCTTGTTGAGCAACCTCATAATAGACTTCAACGGGGCGGTGGACTCCCAACCCCATCCTTCGGATAGCATCTTGAGGTTGATCATCACCTACATAGGAAACACCACTTTGCTCCACAAGGGAGCCGTCATTTTCCTCGAACACCACACTACAAGTTTCTATGATAATGCGCGAGGCCTTATCATAGACTCTATAAGTATGGGATTCGGAACCGTAGCCCACAAATGTCCCTTCAAGAGACTTAGACTCAAACTTGCCCAAACGAACACTTTTGATGAGATAGAAACACTTACAACCAAAAACTCGGAAGAAAGAGATATTGGGCTTGTTCCCGGTAAGCACTTCATAAGGTGTCTTCATGAGTCCTTTGCGAAAGAAGAGCCAGTTGGATGAATGGCAAGCGGTGTTGACGGCTTCGGCCCAAAAGTTGTGAGGGGACTTGAACTCGGCCATCATCGACCTTGCCATCTCAATAAGTGTGCGGTTCTTCCTTTCGGCTACACCATTTTGTTGGGGAGTATAAGCAGCGGAATATTGATGACGAATCCCTTCTTCACTAAGGAACTCGTTCAAGGTGTAGTTCTTGAACTCGGAACCATTGTCACTTCTTATCACCAAGATAGGGACATTGTGTTGTCGTTGAGCTTCATTGGAGAAGTCGATGATAGTTTGTTGGGTCTCCACCTTCGACTTGAAGAAGAAAACCCAAGTGTATCTTGAATAGTCATCAACAATCACCAAGCAATATTTCTTGCCACCAAGACTAGCTTCCGGAATGGGACCAAAGAGGTCAACATGGAGAAGCTCCAAAACCCTTGTCGATGAAATGATGGTCTTGCTTGGATGGTGAATGTCATGCATTTTTCCTTCAACACAAGCCCTACACATTCGATCCTTCGAGAAAGAAACATGGTCTTTTAGTCCTAGGATATGGCCACCTTTGTGGAGACTTTGCAAAGTCCTCATGTTGACATGGGCTAGTCGGCGATGCCATAGCCAACCCAAGTCCGCCTTAGCGAATAGGCACATTGAATGGGAAGTGGTGACTCCGGAGAAGTCAACCACATAGAGCCCATTCTCAATGTACCCAACGAAAGACACATTGAGAGACTTGCTCCGCAAGAGAATGACCATTTCCTTTTCGAAGACAACGGTATAACCCAAACAAGTTAAGGAATGGACCGAGATCAAGTTGAAACCTAGGGACTCGACAAGCAAGACATTCACAAGTTTGATGTCCGGTGCCACTACCACCTTGCCGAGCCCTATTACCTTAGACTTAGAATTGTCACCATATGTAACGGTCATTTGATCATCATTGGGCTTCAACTCCGTTACAATTTCCTTGCTTCCGGTCATATGACTAGTGCACCCACTATCAATTATCCATTTCGATCCTCCGGAAGCAAGGCCCTACACACAATCAATTCTTTGGTTTAGGTACCCATTTTGCAATGGGTGCCTTTTGGTTAGCAACAAGGGTCTTTGGAACCCAAATAGCATATTCAATGTAACCATCAAAATGACCAATGTATCTAGCATAGACATCCCCATAATGATCAACATATAAAGCATAATTGGGGTTAGATATGCCCGCAAAGTCATCACGAGTGGGAGTGCCCCTTGTGGCATTTCCACTCGCAATGTCATCTTTCTTGGCTTGTGCGGGCTTGGTCTTCTTCTTGATCTTCTTCTTCTCCTTAGCAACATAGCCTAGACCTTCCTTACCCTTGTGGGGCACTCGCTCATGAAAAGGAGTAGTGAGTGTCCCCTTACCTTTATCAAGAGAGGTCTTGGGCTTGGTTGCCATGGAGGGAACAAACAAAACCCTTGCTTTATCCTTAACAACATGTGCATTAGTGTTCAAAGGAGTAGAGGGGTTAGGTTTCTCAAGAGTAGATATCTGAGATTGGAGTTGATCACGAGACTTGAGAAGACGTTCGTGATCACTTATCAATACCTTGTGAGTATTTTCAAGAGACTCGAAGTCTTCACAAATTCTCGCATGAGCAACTACAAGCTCGGACTTTTCATTTTGCATGATTTTACATTTAGCAAAGTAAAGATCACGATACTTAGTGATCTTAGCAAGTTGTTCCTCGAGGAGAGCATGAGTTTCTTGTTCATCTTCAAGGGAGGATTGGAGAGACACTTTAGTGTGAGCATCATCTCTCTCAATCTCCCCTTTTAATTCTAGCTCATCCTCAAGCTCACCTATACGACTCATAATTGAGCCAAAGTGTCTCTTTCCTTCTCCTTGCGAGTTAGTCATGAATTTATCAAAAGCAATGATTTCATTCTCGACTTGGAGACTCATGCCATCATCAATTTCATGGGATATGGAGGTAGGAGACAATTTTACCTCGGATGTCTTTGCCATAAGACATCTTGCATTCTTGACGATGGGGCTCTCATTTGGTGAGGAGAAGAGTGACAAGGGTGTAGATGAAATGGCTAGGGCAGCCACTTGAGTTGGTGTATCCTCATTGTCACTATCTTCATCATCGGTGGGATATTGCTCTTGAGTCACCAAGACAATCTTTTGGTTCTTCTTGAAGAAGGACTTCTTCATGGGCATGGGCCACTTGCCCTTGGTCTTGGCCACGAGCCTCCCACCATGATCCTCTCTTCTTTCCCATGGGCAATCTGCAACAAAGTGGCTTTTGTCATCACAGTTATAGCAAAGCCTCACCTTGTTGATTGGCTTTCCTCCATTGGAGGGGAACCTCTTGTCGATCCTTGCTTTGGCCCTTCCGGGGTTCTTCCAAAACGTTCTTGCCGCAAGACCCATGTGTTGGGTGAGAGTACTTGAGAGCGTCTCACTAGATAGCTCGACTTTATCATCATACTCATCTTCATCCTCTTCTTCAACGGTGGCCTTCAAGGCAATTGAGGCATGCTTGTGCATCCCTATGGCCCTAGCTCTTACATCTTGAGCTATCTTGGAGGCCACCTTGTATGCAGTCATCTCTTGCATGACTTCATTGGATGTCATCTTCGGGAAGTCATGTCTCCCTTGGAGTGTCTTCAAGTCCGTTTCCTCAAAGGGCATGAGAGCGGTCACGAACTTCCTATTGATCCAAGCGTCATCAATATAGACCGCACCGAGGTTCTTGAAGGTGTTAGCAATAAACACCAACCTCCGGTACATGTCCTCATGACTTTCTCCATCCAACTTGTAGAACCCTTCCACCTCATTGCATAAGGCATCATACCGGTTCTTCTTCATGCTCTCATTCCCGACGAAGATGTAAGAAATAGCATTCCACACTTCTTTGGCGGTGGAGATTTGTTGAATGAGTGGCATGTCCTTCTCTCCAACGGCCATTTGGAGTTGATGAAGAGCGGTGGCGTTGAGTTGGCTATCGACCACCTCTCTTCTTGTCAAGTTGGTTGGATCATGCGCCTTGAATCCTTCTTCAATAATGCGCCATAGCTCAATGGAGGCACTACATACATGAGACTTCATTTGAAATTGCCATTGAGAGAAATGATTAGGTTTAAGCTTAGGAGGATCACTTCTAAAGTTCATATGAGGGTGAGGGATAGGTGGGTTAGGAGAGTAATTATGGTTGACATTATGAAATTCCTCTCCTTTGAGGGTATTAGAGGAGCTAGGTGATTCATCCTTTTCCGCCTTCTCGGGAGAAGCACTTGGGAGAACATCTTTGGACCCATCCGAGGATGATTCCTTAGAGTTCTCACCGTGCTCCTTAGAAGGAGGAGAGGGAGAGGTAGCCTCGGGCTCCTTAGACTTCAAGAGTGCCATAAGCATCTCATTCATCTTTAGGAGTTGGGCCTCCAAGGACGATTTCATGTCCATGAGATCGGCCATGGTTGCCCCTTTGGCTAACGCCTCCTTCTCCGCCTCTAATTTTTCACGAGCGGCCCTCTCGGCATCGGATTCCGTCATCATTGCACTTAGGCGGTTAAGCCCTTAAAAGTGAACCTGGCTCTGATACCAATTGAACGGGAATCCGACACCTAGAGGGGGGGGGGGGTGAATAGGTGCTATTACAAATTTTAGGTCTTTTCAAATTTAGGCTTAACACAAATGTAAATTCTCTAGATATGCAACTAAGGTGAATTTACCTAAATGACAAGCTAAGCAATAAAAGGATAATCTAGAACACAATACATGCAAGTAAGGGAGTAAAGATAAGGGGAACCAAGTGGAGCACGCGGAGACGAAGATGTAATCCCGAGTTCCACCCAAGGGTGTACGTCTCGTTTGGAGAGGTGTGCGCTACCACAACAGGTTAGCCGCAACGCCACAAAGGCTCACCTTCTTCTCCGATGAACTCAACCACAAAGGTTGCGAGTCCACCTTCCACTATTGATCCCCTTTTAGGGCGGAGATCGAATCCCTTACAAACGCTTGAGGCACACACCCACAACTTAATTGGGGGCTCCCAAGATGACCACAAAAGGTCAAGGTAACACCAAGAGTACAACAATGGTGAACTAGGTTTTCCCACCGGAAACCCTAGCCACGAAATCCCCAAGTGAATGGGGGAGAAATGCAAATCCCTTCGGTGAAGATGTAGATCCGGGCCTTCTTCTCCAATCCTCCAAAGATCAACGGATTTGGGTGGGGGGATTGGGAAATCTTGATGATTTGAGCTTTCAAGAATAGTAGGAGAGAGAAAATCTGAGAGTTGGCTTTTCTTGAGTGAGTGAGGGGGTATTTATAGTCCCTCCCCTATTCTGACCGTTGCATGTGTCGACCACCCGAAAATTCCGGTTTAAGTCATCACCGGAAATTTCCGACTGGAATTTCCGGCTGGAGTCAGAACCTATTCCTCTTCTTTCCTTAGCAGTTTTCTCCAACGTTCTTCAAGGTGCACTCAGAAATTCCGGTGAATGGAAATTTCCGAGCACAATTTCCGGTTGAGATCAGAACACTTCTCATTCTTGACTTAGCCGTTTCTGTGAACTTTTCTGGGTGCAACCGGAAATTCCGGTAGATGGAAATTTCCGGTCACAATTTCCGGTTGAGATCAGAACACTTCTTTTTCTTGACTTAGCCGTTTCTGCGAACTTTTCTGGTGAACCGGAAATTCCGGTCCTGGAAATTTCCGGCTCAAATATTCCGGTTCCTGGAGCAATTCCAGAACCACTTCTTCTTCGCATTTTTGGCTTTGATGTATATGAACATAAATCACATACAATCTGAAATACTTAGCATTCTATTAGTACATCATAAGTATTGTTAACTAACACACAAAACCTTAGGGATTAAGAGATGTTCTTTCAGACCCGCGCAAGGAAGACGTCTGTGGCGCCTATAAAAGGAGCAGAAGCTCCACCGTAGGAAGTGTCGGCCAATTACTTGCTAAACACTGTTATACCCTAGCCCAGCAAGTAGAGTAGCCTTCGGCTGGAGGAGGAAGAAGACCATTGCTTCCCTCTCCAGGCACGAATTGCCTCAAGAGAGCCCTCAGTAAGCTCAGTTGTACTGTAACCTCCGCAGTGCAATACAGACAAGCAGTAGTAGCGGTTTTACCTCCTCCTGAGGGTCGTGAACCTGGGTACGGGCCGGTGTCCATCTCTGTCGTGGGTGTTCCTCTCCAGGCCCGGCGAGCACCGTCGCGTGCCTCTCGAAGGTCTTGACCTCCGTGTTCAATCCCCTTCACGAACTACTCTTCGGGGTGTGACTACCCCTGTTCCGTGGGAGTCACTACTCGACATTTGGCGCGCCAGGTAGGGGATTGAGGCGCGTCAACGACCTTCGAGCCGCCACCGCGCCATGGCGAACACCCGCGCTACTCGCGCCAACTGACGCGCACCTGAAGGAGCACGCGCCACGCCCGGCGCCACGGCCACGCGCGGACGACGGGGACGACCCCGCCGTGAAGAGCGCGCCAACTCGGGTCCTTATGTGGAGGAGCCCGAGCACAACTCCGAGCACCAGGAGGACCCGCAGTCGGAGCACCCGACGCGTTGCCCAAGCGGCTCCGGTCCAGGTAGGACGGACCCCGTGCCGCACACCGCCCTGCTCATGGCGCAAGAACTTCTCCCCTATCAGCCTACCGCTGAGGCCCACGAACAGTGGCTGGAGCGCCTCAACCACCTCGTCGGCATCGCTACGACTCGTCCCGCTCCGTCGTAGTTAGTCGTGCACCCCTCCTTCGCGGGCACGGCTGCGCTTGACGCGCCTCCGCCTCCACCAGGGCCGGCACCGGCGGCGACGCAGAGAGCTGCCTCACACGCATCCTCGCCTCACGACTGCCTGATTGTGCAGCACCGCGCCCGACGCGCGTGTAGGGATGGAGATCCAGCGCAACCGCCAAAACCGCCTCGTGGAAGAAATCGGCCAGACGGGCCAGCAGAACCGCAGCGCGCTGCAGCACGGGGTCGCCACGTACGCCACGGGCTGCATGGCGTTCACCCGCTCCCTGCGACGCGTGGTATGGCCCCCAAAGTTCAGGCCGGCTCTCCCCAAGGGCTACGACGGCTCCAGCAACCCCATTGAGTTCCTGCAGCTCTACACCACCTCCATCCAGGCGGCAGGCGGAGACGACAAGGTCATGGCCAACTAGTTCTCCCACGCACTTCGCGACTCTGCGCTGTCGTGGCTCCTTAACCTCCCTGAGGACTCTGTAAACTCTTGGGAGGAGCTCTGCAAGAAGTTCGTCTCCAACTTCAAGGGGACGTACGAGCGCGCGCTCACCCACAACGACCTGCGCGTTGTGGTGCAGAAGAAGGATGAAACCCTCCGCAAGTACATTCAGCGCTTCAGCCAAGTGCGCAACAAGATCCCGAACATCCATGACACCCAAGTCATCGCCGCCTTCCGCGAGGGCGTCACGAACAACATGATGCTCGAGAAGCTGGGAATCCACGACAAGCTCACCTCTGTGGTGAAGATGTTCGGCCTGGCAGACAAGTGCGCCAAGGCTGAAGAGGGACTCCTCTTCGTCAAGATGTTCTCGAGAGGGGACGAGCACGCTAAGGGGTCAAAGAACCAGAAGAAAAAGGAGGAGCCCAAGCGCAAGGCCACCGCGGTCCTCACAGCAGAGCCTGACGCGAAGGGCACCCTTAGGGACTCTCCCGAGCCTTGGGAGATAAAAGACGACCACCGCCCGTTCTGCATCTACCACAACGGGCGTGGTCACTCTACAGAGACCTGCTTCGACCTCAAGAGGCTGAGAAAGGAGCGCGAGCAAGCAGAGGGCAGTGGCAGCCGCGGTCGAGGTCGTGGCTACCGCGGAAGCGGGTGCAAGGGCGGCTACCAGAAGCCATCTGGCAATCAGGCCAACGCTGCGAAGAGGAACGGCAACCTCCCTGCCGAGGAAGACGGAGGCTATCAAGCTCCAAGAGGCGCCATTGCCTGCATCCTCGGTGGGGTACAGGCGCCCAAATCGAACAATCAATTCAAGTAGTTCGCTCGCACAATGCCGCCCTCCCCAGTCTCGATACCTCCAGGCCCCTCAAATGGTCGCAGTACACCATCGCCTTCGACGCTCAGGACCACACCAAGTCTACCAAGACTGTTGGAACCCTCCCGCTGGTCTGCAGCCCCACCATCGACAACATCGCTGTCTCCAAGGCACTCATTGATGGTGGAGCAGGCCTGAATGTCATCTCCCTAGAGACGTTCGAAGCGCTTCAAGTGCCCTACGAGCGGCTCATGCTCTCTAGGCCCTACACGGGAGTCACCGGCGGCTCAATCGAGCCTCTGGGGCAGGGTAGGCTTGCCGTCACCTTCGGAAGCGAGGAAAACTACCGCACCGAGTACATCGACTTCGATGTTGCACACATCGGCTTGTCGTACAACGCCATCCTCGGCTACCCCGCCCTCGCGAAATTCATGGCCATCACTCATCATGCCTACAACATTGTCAAGATTCCCGGCAGCGCTGGCACAATCACCATCCGTGGACATGTCCAGGATGCCACGCGCGCCGTCGAAACAGCCTACAAGGCAGCCGCCATGGAATTCCCTGCTGACGAGGACATGGAGCCTCTCGAGAGACCCAAGAAGAAGAAGCAGTTGTTCTCCCAGGAGCCAGCCGCTACAAAGAAAGCCTCTCTAAGCTCCAACAACTCGGGGGCTAGCGTCACCATTGGCGCTGCTCTGCCTCCCAAATAGGAAAGCGCGCTCGTCGCCTTCCTCCGGGCAAATTCTGACATGTTCGCATGGACTCCGTCAGATATGTCCGGTGTACCGAGTGAGGTGATCGAGCACCGCTTAGCCGTGTGTCCAAACGCACGCCCCGTCAAGCAAAAAGCAAGAAAACATCCCCCGAGAAGCAATCATTCATCGTCAAAGAGGTCGAGAAGCTAAAAGCGGCAAATGTCGTTCGCGAAGTCGCGCACCCCACTTGGCTCTCCAACGGCGTGGTCGTCCCAAAACCCGCTGGAGGAGGCCGCCTCTGCATCGACTACACTGATGTCAACAAGGCTTGCCCCAAGGACCTGTATCCCATGCCAAGAATCGACCAGCTGGTGGACTCCACGGCAGGCTGCGACGTCCTCTGTTTTCTTGATGCTTTCTCTGGTTATCACCAGATAAAAATGGCACAAGAAGACGAGGAGAAGACGGCTTTCCTCACCCCTTGTGGTGTGTATTGCTTTGTCTTCATGCCCTTCGGCCTGAAAAACGCCGGCGCCACCTTCCAGAGGCTCATGAGGATAGCACTTGGCGAGCAAATGGGAAGAAATGCTGAGGCCTATGTCGATGACATCGTCGTCAAGTCTCGAGAGGGAAATACTCTCCTCAGAGACCTTGAAGAGACCTTCGCTAGCCTGCGCAAGGTGAACATCAAGCTCAACCCCGCCAAGTGCATCTTCGCAGTGCCATCAGGCAAATTGCTAGGCTTCCTCGTGTCCCACCGAGGCATAGAGGCAAACCCTGACAAAATCAAGGCCATAGAGGAAATGCAACCTCCACGCCGGCTCAAGGATATGCAACGCCTAGCAGGCTGCATGGACAGCTTGGCTAGATTCATCTCCAAGTTTGGCAAGAGAGCTCTGCCAGTCTTTGAGAGCATGAAGAGAATCGGCACCTTCAAGTGGACGCCCAAAGCGGAAAAAGCCTTCGAGGACTTAAAGAGGTACCTGACTAGCCCACCAGTCATGGTCGCCCCAAGGACAGGCGAGCACCTGAATATGTACCTATCAGCAACTCCACAAACCGCCAGTCCCGTCCTGGTGGTAGAAAGGGAAGAGCCAGTCCTCCACAAGAAAAGTGCAACCACTCCAAAGCCAAAACCCCGTGACGAAAAGCTCGACAAAGAAACAGGCCCCACATACCCACCGCCCGCCCAAATCCACAAGCGGAGCCTGCCCCGAGTCAACCGCTGTAGGATGATCTCGCCAGAGAGCCTGAAGAGCCTCCACAGGCCAACCCCCTCGAGGGCCCTAAAGAGTCTCCACAGGCCAGCCCCTTGAGGGCCCTGCAGAGCCTCCTCGGGCGGAGTGCGCCAAGATTAAACTGACAACCCTTGTCGAGCATCCAGTCTACTTCGTCAGCACAGTAATGCGCGATGCTCGTGAGCGGTACACAATGCAACAGAAGCTCCTCATCGCGCTACTCATCGCCTCAAGAAAGCTGCGACACTACTTCCAGGGGCACCCCATCACGGTGGTCACCTCTTTTCCCCTGGAGCAGATACTGCGCAACCCTAACGCCACAGATCGTGTCGCAGGATGGAACATAGAGCTACAACCATTCAATTTGCGCTTCGATACCACAAGGGTAATCAAAGGAAGAGTGCTGGCAGACTTCGTCGCCGAATGGACTGACCCAACACCTGAAGAGTCTCTAGGAGAAGAACAAGATCCCTCTGGAGAAATAATGCCCAGCCACTGGACCATGAAGTTTGATGGAGCTTTCGTTTGTCGTCACGGTGGGGCCGGCGTGGTCTTGACCTCACCCAAAGGCGACAAACTCTATTACGCGGTCCAGCTATGCTTAGGAATCGACAAGATCTCCAATAACATTGCCGAGTACGAAGGCCTACTCGCGAGCCTACGTGCCGCAATCGCTTTGGGCTTCAAGCACCTGCTCATCAAGGGCGACTCCCAGCTGCTAGTGAACTTCTCCAACAAGAGCTACAAGCCTAAGGACGACCACAAGGCCGCATACCTTGAAGAGGTCCGCAGGCTTGAGAAGCACTTCAGGGGAATGGAGCTCATGCACATCCCAAGAAAGGAAAATCAAGAGGCAGATGACATCGCCAAACGCGCGTAAAAGAGGCAAGCTCAGCTGCCAGGCGTCTTTGAAGAAAGACTTGTCAAGGCATCCGTAAAACAGCCTCAAGAGGCAATGCCCGTAAGCACAGACGAAGCGCTCCCGCCACCACCTATAGTTGGGGCTCCTAATTGCGGGCCCCCTACAGGGGAACGTCTGTTGCTCACAGCGGCGCATCAAGAAACATGATAGATTGACGAGATCAAAGACTACCTCGCCAAAGGGATCCTTCCCAAGGAAGATGTTGAAGCGGAGCGAATCGCCTGACTGGCAAAATCCTATCACATCCTCGAAGGAAATCTCTACCGCAATCGCCCAAACGACATCGCGCTCAAATGCGTTTCTCCTGAAGAAGGCAGAATGCTGATCAAGGACATCCACATCGGGGAGTGCGGCCACCATTCGTGCGCCCGCACCCTCGCAGGCAAAGTCTTCAGGAGTGGTTTCTACTGGCCACAAGCACTTCAGGATGCAGTTGACATCGTTCAAGCATGTGAAGCTTGCCAATTCCACGCCAAGCAAATCCACCAACCTGCGCTGGGACTACAGAGCATTCCGCTCTCCTGGCCATTCGCGGTCTGGGGGCTGGACATCCTGGGACCATTCCCAACAGCGCAAGGGGGGTATCGCTACCTCTCCGTGGCCATCTACAAGGTCACCAAGTGGCCCTGTCGTGGGATTGTCACGGCAGATGTTACCCGGAGGTAACTTGAAGATGAGGGGCAAGGCGACTCTGGCGCTCAAGAGATTGTCTAGCTCTGCGGGGAAGAAGATGTTTTTTACCCAAGTTCGGGTCCCCTCGGTGGAGGATCCCTATGTTTTGCTATAAATCACTGATATGATAATATGTTACATGGTGCGTCAATGGCGATCGCCGGGTTTCGATGACTCCGGCGTGGGAGATCTCTCTTGGGAGCTCTTTTTATTTTGTCTATCTTACTTGGCTTGACTATGGCTTATCGTTGCCTCTCTTGACCTTCTCTTTCTATGACCTAGGAGCCCGGTTATATAGACATACGGGTCTCCTGGTTTACATGGTAAGACTACTTGGAGTTCTACTCTATCTCGTCTTGTCTTTCGTATCCTCCAAGTCTTGGGCTCCGTGCTGAATACTGCCTCTGAGTCTTCTAGAGCCTTCCTTCTCTGGGTCTTCCTGAAACCTCTCCCAAATCCGGGTTTCGCCTGACACCCAAATCCGGGTTTCGCCTGACACCTCACCCAGATCCGGGTTAGCTTCCTGGCCGGGTTATAATACTGTCGGGTTATGATTCTGCCGGGCTATAATTCTGCCGGGTTATGAAATGAGCTCTCTGACCCAAGTGTAACCCTGCTCATGTGGAGTGCAGGGTAACCTCGCCCAGGCCTCCTGCCTGCCGGGTTACGCTTCCCTCTTCATGGGCCTACCAGGTTATCATTCCCCCAACAGTAGACCATAAGATTAATTTGGATATGAGCTTGGCTTGCTCTTCTTTGTGACCTTGATCTTGATCATCCTGTTTCATATGAAGCCTGCCAGCTCAAATCCGGGTTAATCTCCTGAAATAAGATAAATACTTGTGGACTAAAAGTCCGGGTTACACTATTAAATCATTGGGCCGACTCTTCTTGATGTTTCGCCTCATATAACCATGTTTTCTTCAGCCGGGTTTCATTTGACCCTGATTTAGCCTGCTCATACAGAGGCTATGCTGAAGGATGCTCCATATATTTATAATCCGGGTTTGATGAAGACCTCGCACAAAAACTCCGGCTTACTTTTGAGACCCGAATTTGATTTTGATTCTTCACCTTGGGGAATATTACTTCCAGACTCTAGCCCCCAAGTGTCGGGTTGTTGCTCGCAGCAACATGGGACTTTCAAGTTTCTTACTGCAATAGCTTTTGAGGTTCAAACTGAGTAGCCCCCAAGAGTCGAATTTGCAGCTTGCTGCGTTCTGGGTCTTCTGTGAGAACTTTCGAGCTTCAAACTGGGTAGTCCCCCAAGTGTCGGGTTCCAGCCTGCGACAACCTGGGACTTATAGCAATTTGAGCATAACTTACTTTTCTGATGAGTAGCCCCCAAGCGCCGGGTCTGCTGCCTGCAGCTGCTCGGGGCTCTCTGAAATTCATATTACCGAGTTACTTTTCTGATGGTGTCCATGCACTCTGAGAATTTGCGCTATTTGTCGAACGTTATCTTGTCGTTCTGCAAATCCTTTTGGTTTAGATGACCCTTTTGGTTTCTTTAGCTCTCTGCATAGCCGGTTTTCTCGTGACATCTTTCGTGCATAAAACTCTAGGACGATCAGGGTCTGCTAAGTCCTCATGGGCAACATAGTCAGATTGACAGCCGGATTTTTAGCATCAGGTCATTGTGGCGTCTTTGCCGGGTGAGAATAACATCGAGCTAGCAGGCAAGTATAACTAAGAATATTGTGACGTCTCTGCCGGGTCTTGAGTTTTCAACTTGCAACTGATAGTTAACAAGCCCCCAAGACCCCTTTTCATATGAAAGATGATGATCTGAATTTTGTGGCGTCTCTGCCAAGTATTGAGTTTTCAACTTATAACTTTTATTAGTTAATAAGCCCCCAAGACCCCTGATTTGTCATATGGCGAAACACTTTTGGTGCTGATAATGCATAAACCGGATTACGTACTACAATAGACTTTGATAAATCTATCTGCGGGAATTCGATAGCCCGACTTTGAAAAATACCTTTGCGGGAATTCTATAGCCCGACTTTGATAAATACCTTTGCGGGAATTCTATAGCCCGACTTTGATAAATCCATTGAGGTCTCGCTAAACAATGTAAAGGCTGAGTGATGTTTCACGGATCGTCCTCAAATATGTTTCACGTGTGGGGTTCGGTGTTTGTAACCCGAACATCATCACACGCGTCTTTTAAGCAGTAGGATCCATGTCTTCAACACAGCAATTGGTAAAATGTGTCGACTTCTGACTGAATGATAAAATATTAATCATAAACATGACTTAGCTGTCTGATTTAGATGTCGTTGTTGACGTGGTGAAACCCGGCGGTAGACGCGCTCGAAGCCGGCCGGTAGCCGGGTTATTGATCGTCACGGCATGAAGCTGTAGCCGGGGCACGATGAATATATTTGTTTCTGATCCGCATAAAATTGCCGTGCATAGCTTGATGAACCGGCTGCCTGATTGACTTGCTCTCGTATCTTCCATCCGGCTTATATTGCTCCTTTTTTTTCGCATGATGCAGCTGGATGATTGTCTTGTATCGCCGGCTCTCTTGTTTCTCTGAGGCCGGCTTATGTTTTTTCCTTTTTCTTTCCTTCCCTATCTTGGAAACCGGACCGCCCATGATTATATCCATCTGACAGAGTAACAAGTTAGCTGCTCCTCATTTGCTTCCTCCTCGGTATTGGTTTCAACAATACTAGACATCTTGGCGCGGCGATACGCCGCACCTGTGTTATGGATAGAGTGAATTAGGAACATAAGAACATTACAGTAGAATGCAAGCCAGAAAACACAAACCCGGGAGCACAAAATACACCGGAAGGCGCAAAGAAAATCAGAAATTGCCACCTTCCCCAACACAATTGGTGTATCTATGATATACTTATACATATCTAGCAAACCCAATCCCAATGAAGCATGCATACTTCAAAAGCCTGATATGTAAATTCTCACTGCGATCTCATATCTAAATAAGATTATATACATCACCGCAAATCACTGACTTAACAAAGAGGGAAAGCTACAAACCTACAATGCAACTGCAACTTCTCATATAAACTTCCATCGCCACGACTATGTGGTTGTACCAGATCTCATAACAATAATCTAAAGGAAAGGATGAAACAGAAGTAAGAAATCAATATGTTATGTGCTGATAGACATGAGAAGAAAAGGTAAATCACCAATAGCATAAGTCAAAATAAACTTATCGGGAAACAATGCAGGAATTAAGCTATTTTATATAGTAACCAAGGAAGCCTGAGTCAAAAGAAAAAAGAAGAGGCACTCTCACATTTGTACAAAACAACATACAACCGTCAGCATCATTCAGCGACAACAGTTAGGCACATACCATACTTGAATCTCATGCAAAATAAGCAAGAACTTAAATAAATATAGATCCACAGCTTGTCCTGCAGATGCTCTTCATATTTAGTGAGCCATGTTGCTTCACCTTTCCACCGACATCCACATGCATTATCCATGTTCAGAGGCTCAGAGCACTGAGTTGAGCCGCTGGCCAATTTACCAAGCAACAAACAACACACACCTGCACGACGACCTTCCTTCACCTTTTAGCACCGGCTTCCATGGGCATGAAAATGACAATAGTTGTCACCTGAGTTGACGTGTCAGGTCTTTCAGTGATGAAGGTGAAAGTGGCGCCTTTTTGCCATCACAAATGAATTCACCGACAGTCTGAGGACACATAGAAAAATCCTGCAACATAATCAAATACTTACTTACAACAATTTGGTGTCAAAAGTCAAGCTCTTATGATCCCATTTACATGTCAAAACTTGAATCAAAATTCTAAGTGTTGTACGGACATCATTAGGTGGACTAATATGCTACAACATTATAGATCAGCTGGATAAAACCATATAAGTAATGTGTGTGCGCATGAAAGTTCAGACAGAAATATATGGACCTAAGGATATCCCGCTAGTACATTCTTTCGACCGACAGACATAAACATTCAGTCAAACTGAGAAAAGAGAAAATTGAGTCCCAAATTAACAAAAGAATGGACCAAAAACAATTAAATAATCAACATTGAAGGGCATAAATAAATAATATGTTCTTTGAAATATCTGTGATATCAAGAAATCATCTTAATTTTTGGTGCAATCAAGGCATCAACAAAATATTGAAACCTTGCTAAATAAAAGTTGAACAACACAACTTTTTACACTTCAATATCCATACAGAGAGGACTAATCAAGCAATATTTTGGCACTACCACATTTCTTTATCTTTTACTCGCCCAACAATGGAGATTTGGAACATCAGTGTAGTAGCAATAAATCATATAGACCTCATCCCACTGTAGTTACAGAGTTTTGTGAGGCTATTATAGTTTGTCTTCCAGAAAGCAGCAAAATATTAGGCCCTACTAAAGAAAACAAAATCAGTACCTGAGCTCCATGCCTTTTGGCAAACTGAAACTTCATCAGGCAAAACAAATTAAATGCAAGGCTCTACTTTCACAGAAGCTAATTTTCAAGCTATTTAATGATCGGTAAACCAAAACTCTAGGTCCCCAACTGGTAAAGTTTTATAATTTTACGCAGATACATCAATGCCTAGACAAAAGCAGAATTTCAAAAGTTCAAACTCGCATGATATAAGGAGACTGATGCGGCGAGAGATGAACGTCGTCACCGTGCGCTCGAGGGCTAAGAATATGGATGTACATCTTCCTGAATCCGCGCTCCATCGTCGTGGGCCGGGGCCACGTCTAGTGATGGCGCGTTGTACCACGCGAACTTCGCATTGTCATCTAGCTGAACATTCTCATGTGCCCTGACTTATGTTCAACAACACCATAGTGATCAAGAACGAACTTAAAAGGATATATGAAACATTAAAACTAACTCCCTGTTCTTGCTCTAAATACAAAATCACACGTATGTAATGCACTGTCTAACACGTTTTTGTTGGTACACCTAATAAGGACAAAATTTCAAGGAGAAAAATCATACTGCCAAACCGTATAGTACATTCAGTTTGGATGCTTAAGAATGGCCACTAATATCTTGCACACCACATACAAATGAATTAACTTTTATGGATATTTACAGAAAATACCAACGATGGCGACTTCTGAAAAAGAATGTGCAGATTTGGATGGTAGCTTCTGTGCACAGAAGGCCGAAAAAATAATACAACTAAGGTAAAACGTAACCGGTAATAATTTTATCTGATTAAAGTCAACTTGCTGACAATAAGAGTATCTTCTGCTGAGATGAACAGGTGTCACTGGCAGTAACAAAGCAAAAGAGTAGTAAAACAAAGGCTGTATGTGAAAATGTCCACAATATTTCCAGAAATGAGTGAAATGGTTACTTTGCACTATAGTCATTGTTCCACTCTCATTCATATTCGCAATCCTAATATAATTGTTATTCGCATATTTTTGGAATTGTCACATGTTTAGAACTACACAGAGATTTTGGAGCAGCTGAAACGTAGAAGAGACATAGTCAATTAGAATATATTCAGTGATTCTAAGGTCTGGACAGCATATTATCATCATCCATCCAAATACATATAGAAACGAAATTAGTAGGTCATGCATCATATAGTAAATTCCTAGGAGAAAGATTCAAAACTCAGTTCTCCAAGAAAAACAATATCAGTAAGAGCTAAATATACACATACATGTTTCATAATTGTATTCTCCTAGCTGATGATTGGTGGCTAACTTTTTTACCCATGGATATTTGATAGCTATCTTGCTGATACATGCAGTGAAGGAAGATTGTTTTCAGCTTGACCTGGAACCCATGGTTCTAAGACTATTTTAGCTGGTAGACTTTATCACCTTTAGACGTATTTGTCATTGAACGTAGGAAAACAATGGTCAAATTAAGTATAATCAAGTAGAAATAAAATTGGTAGATCCCAGATACGTTCATTGATAATGAACGAGTATGCAAAATTGGTATTGAAGAACTTCCGGTGGTTGCTGCCGAGGAAGCTCCAAATCACACGAATCAGTTGAATCAATTACATGTTCAGCTAGCACCCAATCGTACGATTGAATCGATTGCATGTTCAGTTAGCAGTAAATCCCATAAATCAATTACATGTTCAACTAGCTCCAAATCCTACGAATTGATTGTATGTTCAGCTAGCGGAAACGTACCAGGAAGCTTGGAACGGAACCACGAAGATGTTCCATCCGCAGTGCCTCGGAGCATCTTGTGCCAGGATGCGAAGCGGCATATGGCACGCAAGGGGCCAGAGCGAGAGCGGCGCAGAAGCGGTCGGTGAGGAGGAGGAGGAGGAGTAGCCCGATGAGGACGTCAGGATGAGGAGCTTGCGGAGGAGGATGGCGGCCATGGCGTGGAGCTCAGCGTGGGTGGCGGGGGCGGTAGATGCGGCGAAGAGCATCGCGTACGGCGCCGTTGATTCCGGCGACGACGATTCGTTTCGGTCGGCGATCTGCGGCGAGGAGGGAGCGGGCGTGGCGGTGAAGCTCCCCGCGCCCGTCGATCTGTCCGGGGAAGAGCCGAACGGTGGCGCGGCGCGGTGGCGCCGACGGCGACCTCGGAGGCGCGGGAGAAAGGAAGGAGAAGGGGGATTGTGAGAGGACATTTTGCAGGAAAGTCTGTGCATTTTTCAGTATTTGCACATAGATCCTTCACACCGTTAGTCTATGGACAGTGGAGCTTCGCGGTGATATGTGAGGCGCTTTTCTACAAAAAAGTCACGGTGACCGGTGTAACCGGATGTCACCGGGTGGCGACCGGGCGACGTGGCGTCACTCGATTGATCAAAACACCCGTGCTACAGTAGATTCGTTTTGGGCTTCTAAAAACTCGCGATCTGGACCGTTTAACAGCCAGATCGGACGGCTGACGTGAAAAGGGCGACGTGGCCAGCAAATCCAGATGCAAATCTTACGCCATTTTATATATAGGGTAATGTGCAAGTGCAACAAATCTTTGAATTTTGAGCCGGCGCCCTTCCCAGCTGCATCAATCTGATTTTCCTTTCCATGATTCAAACAAACCTTGGCTTGTACACGTTTGTCCATTGCATGCGGATATGAACCCTGCGCTCTTGGATCCGGCTTCCGTGTAGCATACTAGTGATTCTACTGCCCTTCCTTTCTGACTTGATCTGTATCAGGACTCTTGCTGTCGTTGATTTCTTGACTCTACTGCCGGGTCTTCACCAGCCCCGGAACTGTACTCTCGCACCCGCACGGATAATCCAGCTAGCGATGGGAACGTGATCTTTTCGAGGTTGGCCTCTGTAATTCGATTCGGCCATGCTTGTCTTGTTACTTCCTCTTTGGCAATGTTCACGTCGTGGAATAGCAAGCTAGCTCTTTGTTTCCTTGTTGATGCTTTGCTCGAACGATCCAGGTGCTAGTCAAATTAGTACTAATAGGATATTTTTTGTTTCTGTGCTGCCTTGATGCTTTGCTCGAACGATCCAGGCTTCGTGCTGCCTTGGTATCCCGGCTGCATGCGATCCAATCAATCCTTGGTAACCCGGCTGTTCAAGTCGCATTAAGACCGTGCTATGCTGGGATGAATACGATTTCCTTCCTGACACGGACCATCAGGTGACGCATCACGACTTTGGAACCGGAATCTATATGGGATCCGGTAGTGTACAACGCTGGCCACACGCGAACTCGCCATGGATGCGGGATCCGGCTGCCGGCCACTTGACTTGATTTTGACGATGACGATGCCCATGAATCGCAATCTTTGACGTGAATTTGTTTTCTTCTTCATCTTTTCCCGGCTCATCCTATGCCATCTCTTCATGGCCGGCTCTTCCGGGCTCTTGATCTCTCGTAAGTTGGACTTTTCTTTTCTGAGTGGATCTGCTCCCAGCTCATAGCCACAATCTGAACGATGTGATCTTTTTACTGATTGTTGATAATCTTGTCGACGACGATTTTCTCCATCCTCGCATCGCTACTCCTTTAATGAGCATATATCTGATTGCAGGCCCCACGGTGGGCGCCAACTGTCGTGGGATTGTCACTGTAGATGTTACACGGAGGTAACTTGAAGATGAGGGGCAAGGCGACTCTGGCGCTCAGAAGATTGTCTAGCTCTGCGGGGAAGAAGATGTTTTTTACCCAAGTTCGTGTCCACTCGGTGGAGGATCCCTACGTCTTGCTATAAATCACTGATATGATAATATGTTACATGGTGCGCCAATGGCGATCGCCGGGTTTCGATGACTCCGGCGTGGGAGATCTCTCTTGGGAGTTCTTTTTATTTTGTCTATCTTACTTGGCTTGACTATGGCTTATCGTTGCCTCTCTTGACCTTCTCTTTCTATGACCTAGGAGCCCGGTTATATAGACATCCGGATCTCCTGGTTTACATGGTAAGACTACTTGGAGTTCTACTCTATCTCGTCTTGTCTTTCGTATCCTCCAAGTCTTGGGCTCCATGCTGAATACTGCCTCTGAGTCTTCTAGAGCATTCCTTCTCTGGGTCTTCCTGAAACCTCTCCCAAATCCGGGTTTCGCCTGACACCCAAATCCGGATTTCGCCTGACACCTCACCCAGATCCGGGTTAGCTTCCTGGCCGGATTATGATACTGCCGGGTTAAGATTCTGCCGGGCTATAATTCTGTCGGGTTATGAAATGAGCTCTCTGACCCAAGTGTAACCCTGCTCATGTGGAGTGCAGGGTAACCTCGCTCAGGCCTCCTGCCTGCCGGGTTACGCTTCCCTCTTCATGGGCCTACCGGGTTATCATTCCCCCAACAGGCCCGAAGTGGAGGCGACGGGCACAATTCCAGCAGGCGCGGCGGTGAAATTCATCAGAGGCCTGATCAGCCGCTTCGGAGTGCCTAAGCGCATCATCACCGACAATGGCTCGCAATTCACCAGTGGCATCTTCAGGGCTTACTGCGAAAAAATGGGCATCAAGCTCTGCTTCGCCTTGGTAGCTCATCCACAGAGCAATGGACAGGCCGAGCGAGCAAACGTAGAAGTCCTCAAGGGCTTGAAGACCAGGACCTTCGACATCCTCAAAGGCCACGACAAGGGTTGGATCAGCGAGCTCCCATCGGTGCTCTCGTCCATCTGCACAACGCCACCAAAGCCTACAGGGGAAACACCGTTCGCCCTCGTCTATGGAGCCGAAGCAGTCCTCCCACAGAGATAAAGCATGGATCCCCACAGGTCATTGCTTTTAACGAGGACCAGCAAGAGGACCTCCACAACGACGATCTGCTACTTCTCGAGGGACTACGCCGCCGTGCCGCCCTCCGGGCGGCAAAATACCAGCAGGACCTGCGACGCTACCACAGCCGCAAAGTGTGCTCGCGCACACTGGAGACAGGCGATCTCGTTCTCAGGCGAATCCTCTCCAGGGAAGGCCTCCACAAGCTGTCTCGGATGTGGGAAGGCCTCTACAGGGTCACCCACATCGCCAGGCCTGGCGCGGCTCGCCTCGAAACTCAAGACGGCATCCCCGTCAAGAATCCATGGTACATCATGCACTTACGCAAGTTGTACCCGTGATCATTGTCACGCCCGTGATCATTGTCACGTCAAGGCATCAGGCGGAAGAGGCAGCTTACGGCTCAACCTCCAAGCATTTTTTGTCTCCAGAAGGGTAAAAAGCAAGCGTGATCATTGTCACGCCCGTGTCACATCAAGACATCAAGCGAAAGAGGCAGCTTACGGTTCAACCTCCAAGCATTTTTTGTCTCTAGAGGTTAAAAGCTCACGGCTTAAACCTCCAAGTTCCAAAGGTTTCTCTCGAGGAACAACCCTCCGAGCTCTCCATGTAACGAGCCACCTCAGGCCGTAGAGAGTCTCTGCCACTAATGGGTGGTCCCCATGACTCGACATGGTCAAAACATTAACTTGGCAACTCCAAACATAATGAGACAATTTCGTTCCTAAGTGAACTTAGCGCTACGGCGCCGCTATGTAATATTTGATGGTGAGTTTTATTTACGCATTACTTCATTAAAATGTGCGCTTATATCTCTATGCATGCGCACCTCACGAGCGGGGGCTGAGTACGGTGCCAGTGCCTCAAATGACACACCAGCAACACTGCAAAATCCAAGGATCTGAGCTCTGGCTGGAGGGCAAGTTCCCACAAACACGCCATCTCTACAAAGGACCTTGGTACTTACTCTCCTCGCGAGGAACGCCTGAGGGGAACTATAAGCGCGCACGAGTCCTCAGTACCGTGCACAAGCGTTTGGGTTCGCCGCTCTAACATTTACAAGGAAGAAATGTCCCCATAAGTCTGAGGAGGCATCCAGGAATAACCCCTAAAGAGGACCTCCTCGCCAGGCAAAAATCTCTACAGGGCAAAAGCCTCGAGAAGCTAAGTCTCATACCCCGTGCCTCGAGAGCCTTTTTTCCTCCGCGAGCGCATGTTTGCCCCTCAAGCGACTTCGCTTTCCCTTATACTTCATGGACTACTCGTACGTCTAAGGAGGGCACTTGAGCATCGCGACTCAGGGCTCTTACCTCTCCTAGGCTTAAACTCCCCCCGGCCTTGCTAAGTCATTGTTCTAGCATACCGAAGTGGCGGGGTCATGGCGCGAAGATACGGGTCCTAACGACACAGAGAACCCATAGACATGAAGATAAGTCCAAAGGGACCCCTCGAGGGGCAAGGAAGCTAGAAGCAAATTGCAAAGCGAGAATATATTACATGCCCGAGAGTCGCATAATGTCTAAACATAAGATTGTTTCAGATACAAGCACCTAGGCGCAATGACCACAGCTAAGGCGGAGTCAGCATCGTCCTACACCTCCTCCGCTTCACCCTCCTCGGTCTCGGCAGAGGTGCCCCCCTCCTCGCTATCCTCCGCAGCGACCTCCGCACGCTTGAAGCGGTTGCAGAAGGCGTCGACTTGCTCGCGGAGGGAGTTGGAGACCCGCCGCACGTCCTCGCCTTGACGAGCCTCCGTCACGGTGGAGAGGTCGAAGCCCGGCTTGAGGATCCTGAGGTTGGTGTTGGACAAAATAAATTAAAACCAATTTTCAAGATGCGGTCAACGACCACCCCCAGGAGCTGCCGGCTCTCGTACTCGATCATCTCACAGAGGTCAGAGACAGGGACCTCGAGCACCGTGAAGAGCTGGTCGAAATAAACCAGGTACATGGCAGCATCGCCACGGCCTCGGACCTCGGCGTGCGGCGCATCCGCGCCAAGCTGGGCGGCAAGCTCGTTGCCCCGAGCGACCAGCGCCTCGAACATGCGCTCTCGCTGCCCCGTGAGCGTGCGAGCCGCCTTGGCGGTGTCCGCAGCCTCCGTCGCCTACTCCATCGCGGGAGCCACCTGCTCCTCCACGTCCTTGGCGAGGGTGTTGAGGTCCTGGATGGCCGCGCTACGGCCCTCCTCCACCAGGCGTTGACCCTCCTTGGCGCGTTGGAGGCGGGCCTCGAGCTTGGAGTTGGCCTTCTCGAGCTTCGCGATCCGCTGGGCATCGGCGGCGTGTCTGGCCTTGAAGCGGTCCTCCTGCTTCTTGGCCAAGTCGCGGTACTCCTGGGCTTTCGTCAGCCTGTACTACTTCTCGCGCTCTACGAGGGCGTCATCCGCCTCCTTCTTCTTCTCGGCGTACCGCTGCTCGAATCGCTCCAGGGCGCGCGTCTGGGCGGCGACGTTCTCGTCGTATTTTTGAAACGCCTGGGCCAGGTCCCCTTCGCGCGCCTCGAGCTCTTCGCGCTGGATGGCGAGCACGCTCTCCGCCTGAAGCCGCTGCTCGTCGCGCAGCCACACTTCTTTCTCCTTGAGAGCCAGCTGCCGCTCGCGCTCGGCAAGGCCCTTGCGGTCCTCCTCCAGGGTCTCCTGCGTGGCCCGTGGGCAGAAAGCAGCTGGGTCTCCAGATGACCCAGCTCGCGGCGTTTCTGCGCCAACGAACCCTCCATGGCTTCGCGCTCGGCCGTCGCCGCGGCCAGGAGCTTGGCAGCGGCTTCACGCTCCTCCTGGAGGGGCGCCAGAAGTTCGGAGGCGTCGCGGATGGCCCCCTCGCGGATCTCCTTGGCGAAGCGGGCGGCCTCCTCGCGCGTGGCCTGCAACGCCAGGTCCTCTTGACGTCGAGCCTCGATAGCCGCGTTGAAGGACGCCCACGCCCTTGCCAGCTCCTCGCGCTGCTGAGCGAGTTGTATGTCCTCGAGGGCGAGATGCACCTCCAAGCCCTCTAGGGACTCCTTCACGAGGCGACCACGCGGTGCCCGACGCTCCAGTCCCAGCCGCGGAGGACCAGGTCTTGGCTTGTTGAGGGCCCAACCCCGGTGTCGAGGCCCGAGAGCCTGGCCCCAGAACGCGCTCGGGGGCTAGGCTGCACTCCATCCCCGGCCGCGCCAGAAGCCTCCTCGGCGCCCGCACCAGCCTGGGTCATATCCCCTGCAGCGGGACGGGGCGGAGAAGAAGGAGATCCTCCTACGGACTCGCCCGCGCCTTGTGGCGTCTGGCCCGCCTCGGCCTCTGGCTACGCGGGAGGCGTGGCCACCCTAGAAGGAGTTGGCTCACGCGGCGGAGTTGGCTCACACGGTGGCGTAACCGCGCGAGGTGGAGAAGGAAAGCGAGGAGGAGTGGCAATCCTCTCCTCGGAGCCTCCACCACCATTGGCTCAGGAGGCGGCCTAGGGGCCTCTAGGCGAGGCGCGTCCTCCTCCGTCTGAGGCACGGCAGCCTCCGCCCGAGGCACAAACGCCTCCCCTTGAGGCACCTCCTCAGTAGGGCCTGAGGAGGCCGTCTCCACAGGCCTCGTGGCCTGTTCAGCCACGGCCTCAGCCGGGTCTCTCTTCACATCTGTTGCCTTGTGAAGCTTACGGCGCTTCGCAGGCACAAGATCACTGACAAAAACCAAGGAAGCATCTTCAAGAGAGGATGAAGATAAAAAAGAGCAAGAGTCGAGGGACCAAGTGCCAGAGACACTTACCCGGACGATTGAGCGCCGGTATCGACCCACGCCAGGCCCGGCGAGCGCCAAAAGGGCGTGGTCCTGGCGCCAGACCCCTCTGGAGGCGCCACGGCTTTCCTCTTGGAGGGGACGTCGGACGGCCTCGCCCCAGACCGGCCCACGGCCGTCTTGGTGCGTGGCTCGCGTCGCTTCGGAGTGGCCTCCGCGTCGGAGGCCTCCCTTTCCTCATCCTCCCCTGACGAGATATCGCAAATCTCGTCAGTGAATGGCCCTGCTCTCGAAGAGGACACCTCCCCTGCCGCGTCCTCCTCCTCGCCTAGCCCAGCTCCCGAGGCTGAGGGAGAGTCTGCTTCCTTCGCTCCCAGCACCACCGGCACGGGCACCTCCTTCCCCGCCTGGCCTGCCGGGGTGAACAGAGGCATCCCCTCCAAGATGGCCATGTGCTCAGTCATGTTGTATTGGTGGAGAGGCTGGAGCGTAACGGGGAGCTGGTCCGCGGCAGGCACCTCCGGGTTGGTGAAGAGCGCGGACATGACGTTGTCGACGGCGTCCTTGTCGTTGTCCTTGTGGTGGAGCCTCATCTTGTCGTGAGGCCCGGAGTACATCTACATGGGCACCGAGTGTGCCTGGAAGGGGGCGATGCGGCACTTCACGAAGTCCGCCACGATAATTTGCGTCGTGAAGTCTGAGTGACGCGTGGCTTGGGCCGGTCGGGCACTTTGGACCCACGACGCTCCGCCTGCGCCCATGGGCTCAATCGCGCCCATCACGGGCCCGAGGGCTACTGTCGTCCCAGTGGAGACTGGGGTATGAAGAGCCCACTCTCCCCAGGCCTCGCACGTGGGCTGATCAAACGAAACGACTAAGGACCAAGCCACTGCTTGGAGAGACCCTCGAGAGGCAAATCCTCTTGAGGGCCTGAAGAGGAAGCGAGGGCTTGAAGAGGACTTGCGCTTCAAGAGACTCTCCCGAGGCAGCGTGCGCCTGGAGAAAAGTCAACATAAATCCCTCCACAGGCCGCTCGGGCTTGTGGGGAAGCGTCGCGGCCAAGGCAGTTCTGCAGGGCGCACATGGCCTCTGCAACAGGCACAGAGTGACGAGGGCACTCTCTTTGCCGTTTTGGTGATAAAAGGGGTCAATAAAGTTGCGCCGCCTGTGCACGGACAGCTGGGGCTTTCCTCTCTGATGATAAAGCGGCTGGATGACGCAACACTCCAAGAAGATCGTCATCGTGGACTCCACCCTGATCTCTGCGACCCCTGCGAGCCGTTCTGCGCGGTCTGCAACATGTTGGCCACTGCGCCCTACTTTATCTCCAATGGACCGCGTCCATGGAGGATTCAGCCGCGGTGGACTCCGGCGCCTCCGCGCCACTGCCGTGTGGGAACCCACCTGGGACGCCCCACGCAAGGAAGACGTCCGTGGCGCCTATAAAAGGAGCAGGAGCTCCACCGTAGGAAGTGTCGGCCAATTACTTGCTAAACACTGTTAAACCCTACCCCAGCTAGTAGAATAGCCTTCGGCTGGAGGAGGAAGAAGACCATTGCTTCCCTCTCCAGGCACGAATTGTCTCAAGAGAGCCCTCGGCAAACTCAGTTGTACTGTAACCTCCGCAGTGCAATACAGACAAGCAGTAGTAGCAGTTTTACCTCCTCCTGAGTGTCGTGAACCTGGGTACGGGCCGGTGTCCATCTCTGTCGTGGGTGTTCCTCTCCAGGCCCGACGAGCACCGTCGTCGTGCCTCTCGAAGGTCTTGAACTCCGTGTTCAATCCCCTTCACAAACTACTCTTCAGGTTGTGACTACCCCTGTTCCATTGGAGTCACTACTCGACATATACTTCTTTTTAACGATCATGTTGAACATATAATTCTGACACATACGAACATAGTCAAAACATCAGGTATGTACCATATGTTAGCACATTCCCTCAAAATAAAAAGGTCTGCTAGGACAAAAGGCAGATTACGCATCATGCGGGCCTCCTCTTGAACATTTTTTGAAACCCATTGGAAAAAAATTCGAACGTGCCAACTTTTTTTAAGTCATGACTAATTTTCTTAAGCATGGGGATATTTTTAACCGGCAAACAATTTTTTATAAAACTTTATATGTATTTTTTAGAACATTTGTATTTTTAATAGATGATCATTCTATAGACCACATGGACGAATTTTATTTCAGAACATGAATATTTATTATTTAATATGCATGCAGTTTTTTAATTTATTTCCACGATCATATTTTCATGGTTTTGTAATTATTTTAGTAGTAAAAGTGATTAGTTAGAACTAATTTAAATAAAAAATCACATACTTGCTCTGATCCATAAAACAATGTCGGGATATAGTTTAGTTAAAACCCCAACACCTTTTTATGAAGCTGAGAGAGTATATAAATGGATCGAAAATGAGACGGCCCATTAACTTCTGCATCGGGCGAGTCCCTCATAGCGCTTGCTAGGAGCGATACATAGGAATATCTGAAGGGAAGTAAACTTATCAAGTCGGAGTGAGCCCAGATGACGTAACCAGTGGCCAACTTAAATCAGCCATGCTCTCCTCAAAAGAAAAAGAGAAAATATCGCACCATGCTTGTACCCAGAGTCATTTCACCACGAGCTCATCGCATATAGAAAAAAAATGAAATTTATGGGCTCTAGCACGCAATGAATTTTTCACATGGAAGAAACCCACCCAGATGAGGCACGAGAAATCATCTCCCGACAGTAGTCGAATCCTAGGCGCAGTGTGTGCCACTGCAACCCTTACCCTTTCCATTTAGCCACTGCTAGTTCTCCCATACCCATACCCATAACCAGGAAATTCAAAAAAAAAAACATAACCAGGGACAGTAAATCGTGTGCACTGGTACTCTGAAGTGACGTTTTCCAAGATTTTATGGGCATCTTGAGACTTAATGAGTTTGACATCAGATGCATGTCACCATCGTGGATCCGTGCTCCTATGGCTACTCTACTCACATATTCTGGCCGGTCACGTCGGCTTGATGAACCTCGTCTTTCGGCCCAAGCAAGCACGAGTTGGTGTGAGCAACACAAAAGGAGACTGTGGTGCATTTTCTCAAGATTTTATCGTCCCATGTCGTGGAGCACAAGACTGCCACCCAACTCTTGCTTGCATTTTTGCAAACATATCATATCGGTGTCCTTAACTTGCCACGTCGTCGAAGCAGTCTCGGATGTGTTTATAGGGGTAGGGTTTACATGCGTATGTTCATAGAGGTGTCTATATGTGTGTGTTTGTAAACGTCTGCATCTGTACTGTGTTTCTAAAAAACTTCCCACACCATCCTCGGCATGTTTTTTTTCGTCCCTAGAGTGGGTAAACATAAACAACAGATCGCATGTCACACGCGCAGACATCACCAAGGTCAGCGAGGAACCGAGTCATTCCGCGGGCGGTGACGGCGACCGGGTCACGACGCGCTGTTGGGCCACAATTGTTGTCAAAAGGGCCGGTCGTGTGCAGGCCTCCCTATCATCCAATTAATCAACCCGTACGTTGCCTTCACGCGTACTAGCTCAGCGCGCGCCGGCCTGCCACTGCCACCGGTCGTGGTCGCCGTTGCTCAAGTCCCCGGCCCGGCCAACCGCCGATGTGCACTGCCGCCATGCTTGCTCCCGTCACATCCTTTGGAATTCAGGGCTCGCGTTACAGTCT
Organism: Poa annua; assembly: GCA_026929855.1. Classification (NCBI taxonomy): domain Eukaryota; kingdom Viridiplantae; phylum Streptophyta; class Magnoliopsida; order Poales; family Poaceae; genus Poa; species Poa annua. Next base: position 93,450,572 of record CM049428.1, on the reverse strand, counting down.
ACTGCCCGTAATTGCAAGACAAGTATTGGCCGTCAGGCTATGGACGTGGACGCGATAGTCGGCATGCAAGACGCGCAAGCGCAAGAAGGGACGACTAGCTGCAGCGGAGCAGTGACCCAGACACCCGCAGAACCAGCTCTCGTTACTTCAACGCTAGCTCTCGCGCGTTCCGGAGGAAGAACCAGTGAACCACGGTCCTTGTTCCAGGCCTTCCTAGTTCCTATCGTCCCGCCGGTGCCCCCATGCTTGCTCCCATCACATCGTTTGGAATTCAGAGCTCGCTGCTCCTCGCACGCGCTCGCGTTACTGCTCGTAATTGCAAGAAAAGTAGTAATGGCAATGAGGCTATGGACGTGGACGTGATGGTCGGCAGGGACGCGGGTTAACGACTTCATAGCGCAAGCGCCTAGCCCAGCATGGTTCGTCCAGAGCACCGCCGCCTCCTCGCTGTCGCTGCGTGTCGAGTGCTGTCTTCATAGCTGCAGTGAGAGTCACTATTATAAGTCGTTCAATACAAAAAAAACATTCTTCCTATTTAATGAAAATGGAATAGGAACTGAGGATTACATCACTTGGACTATGTCGCCTACCGGGGTCTATTCCGCCAAGTCTGCATATAAGACCCAGTTCATCCGATTCTCCCCCTTCGCCTTCCTCGCTGGAAAACTTGCCCCCCCCCCCATATGCTCCTTCTTTGCGTGGCTCGCCGTCCAAAACCGGCTATGGACATCGAATCGCCTAGCCATGAGGGTGGTGGTCACATCATCATGTTTGCCAGCTCTACAGATGCGCTCCGGAGACGGGTCGACATCTCCTTTTCGAGTGACGCTATGCCAAAAGGATCTGGACTGAGGCCGCCTCCTGGTTATACACTGCCCCACGATCATCCAGACCCTCCAATCAACAAAACCGACCATCTTACTGGAAGGCCCTTGCGGCTGTGCTATCTCCCTCTCGTAAAGGAATGCAAACGATAATCATCCTCATCACACGGGAGATATGGAAGGAGAGGAATGATAGAATCTTCAACAACAAATTCTCGCCACCGACTTCACTCCTCCAACACATCAAGGAGGAGAGCAAGAACTGGATCATAGCAGGCGCGAAGAAACTTGTTGAGTATGTGGCCTAATGGGTTTCTTGATTTCCCGGTTTGTTTTTAGGGTTCACTAGGGTTTCGGGAATGTCTTGTATTCCCATGGTTTTTGGGACTTGGCCTATCCTTATCTTTCTTCCTTCTATATCAATATAAGAGGTAAAACTTTTGCCTTGTCTCAAAACAATAAAATAAAATGAAAATGATGGCAAGTTTTTTACCTTGTTTCAGAAGAACAAAAATGGTCATCATCAGTGACTAGATATGATCGAGCACCTAACATCGCGTGGACGGAAGTTTCTACAAGATCAAAAAAGCTTCAGCTTCTCAACCGTACCGTACGTCTAGAGTCTGTTTGTTCTACGCATGTAGAGCCAAACTCTCGAGTTCAGACCGTTTGAACTAACCGAATCCATGTCTCCCTGCCCCGGTGGCGCGGTCTACTCACTGTCGCCCGTTTCTATTAGGAACCCAGAAATGAAAATATGATAGCCTGTGTATGTTACACTAGTTTCCTATACTCTACCTCTGTAGTGTCCACTGTCGAGAAGTGTGTTTTTTTACTGTAATCGAGAAGTGTTTTTGGTACGGGCAAAGATGGAACAAAAAAAATGTAGCTAGCCAAGAGTATTAAGAAATCACGAGCAGATAACCGAACAAACAGTCAAGTTTTCAGTGAACCCATGCATGGATGATTCTAAATAGTTCCAGACACATGTCGTAGACAAGCCCAGGCTGGATAGAAGTTCATTAGTGACAAAAGCGATCGAGCACTAGCACATCATTGCTCTTAGCTAGGGGCAGAAGCATCTAGGCACTAACTATGGCAAGCTAGTGGAGTAGTTAATGATAAACCCTGTCCTAATGCGTACACAGCACAAGCAAATCAAAGCTAAAATCTTGTCGATCCAAACATAAAAATGGATCTTGGTTGGGGGAGCAAGCAAGCAGGGAGAGGACGAGTAGCACGGATGAGTTGATCGATCTGCCTGGAGAGAAAACAGGCGCGAAAACTGAAACCATGTGCTGTTTGCTTCGATTTCGCCACATGCATGCACCTGATCGCTCAAGTGGGATTAGATCTAGTGCAGCCATACGGAAGAGAGAATCACAGGTCATGCTCCATGAAAACCTTTTTGCACAACATAACTTACTTAATTAGCATAAGACACCTTTTATGTGTGGCATTACTATGGCAACATGACATATCCATGGAGAACGCATACATCAAGCGGAGACCGTAAAGGGGGAATGTGTTGGCTGAAACAAGAACAATTAAGCTATAATATAATCAATTAAAGACTAGGAACACTACCAGCGTTAGTTGTTCTCCTTGACTCGATATACTTAACAACGCAACCTTGGCCAGAAAGTTAGGATTCTAATCATGCATTCTGCAGGGAAGGCAATGAGAAGGAGCTCGGTTTTGGCAAGTTGTTAGAGAGACAGAGGGACAAGTCGACAGGGCAACGGTTGAGCTCGGGGAGAACAACTAAACACAGTGTTAGTACTTGACCACCTTTGTATATTTGATGCTTGCTCTGTCCTAAGCCAAATTACATGCATGCACGGACACGCACGCGCATGCAGCTGGAGAAGCAACCCTCGAGCGCCAAAAACAAGGAAGGCCCCTCGTCAATGGTGGCCTTTGCCGTCTCAAGAAGGGCCTAGAGACCTGCAACCGCAACAACTACCAAGGCAAGCAGGTGCATGCAGGTGAGAGCGGCAGGTTTATCTCCTCATCAGCTCCATAGATCGATGGAAGAGAGCTGCGGTCGATGCCAATGCCGCAACTCATTAAGATAATGCGGCCATCATTGTTCATGTGGAGGCACTTTCGGGTGCATTCTATTCTTCTGTGAGCCTTGTTGTCTTCTGGTCAAACGTGCGTGCATGCTTGGTGTACGGGTGTCTTCTTCAGGTTCAGCAATGGCGGAGTAGGATCTACTACGCCCTAGCCGAGTATAGTTGCCTTGCATTTGCACGCTCTCTCTTTTTCCCGTGATGTTCGTAGGTTAATCTGCTATAGGAGATTGTAGACCTGTGGCAGACCTTGTTTTCGCCAAAAAGAGTCTTCTCTTTTCTTTCGAGAAGTTTGTTTTTCGCGTGCTTCTTTTACTGACGTCTCCTAGACTAGATTAGCCTTTGCTACAATGGTGGCACTGGCTGGGTACCCGGCTTATCAGCCAACTGAGAAGAGCAGCTAGGCATCTCAAATGGCATCCTAACAGGCGGCAGTATTTATTTATTTTGAAATTTGGCGGCGGTTTTTTTATAGTGTTCGCTACGCGCAGGTGTTAGTTGTTGCATTAGTAAAAACAGCTAGCATGAAAGTTTCGGAGAATAATGTTGGTAGAGAACTTGCCTATAACAAGATGATTAGGTAGGTGGTTGTACCCCAGTGTAGAGTTCAAACCACATGTTTGACGCTGATGATTCTCATTTATGTGGAATATCCTTCAGTGAGAGGCGACGTTCCCGTCGACAGCGAGATGCCTGTGGTGACTTTGTTAATCTCAAAACCTAATCCGCCAACTCAACCATCGGAGGTGCTCGTAGGGTAGGGTGGGCGTGCGTTCATATGAACGCTTGCGTTATATTGTGTTTCGTAAAAAAATAGAATAATGCTGGTACACATATGGTTCCACATCCTAATCGAGCGCGGCGACATCGTCAACAAGGTGCAAACGAACTGAGAGAGGCGTTGCTGAACGGAATCCGGCACCTAGAGGGGGGGTGAATATGTGCTATTACAAATTTTAACTCTTTTTAAATTTAGGCTCAACTCAAAGGTAAATTCTCTAGATATGCAACTACGGTGAATTTACCTAAATGACAATCTAAGCAATAATAAGATAAACAAGTTAACAAGACAAGCAAGTAAGGGAGCAAAGATAAGGGGAACCAAGTGAAGCACGCGGAGACGAAGATGTAATCCCGAGTTCCACCCAAGTGTGTACGTCTCGTTTGGAGAGGTGTGCGCTACCACAACAGGTTAGCCGCAATGCCACAAAGGCTCACCTTCTTCTCCGATGAACTCAACCACAAAGGTTGCGAGTCCACCTTCCACTATTGATCCCCTTTTAGGGCGGAGATCGAATCCCTTACAAACGCTTGAGGCACGCACCCACAACTTAATTGGGGGCTCTCAAGATTACCACAAAAGGTCAAGGACCACAAAAGGTCAAGGCAACACCAAGATTACAACAATGGTGAGCTAGGTTTTCCCACCGGAAACCCTAGCCACGAAATCCCCAAGTGAATGGGGAGGAAATGCAAATCCCTTCGGTGAAGATGTAGATCCGGGCCTTCTCCTCCAATCCTCCAAAGATCAACGAATTTGGGTGGAGGAATTGGGAGATCTTGATGATTTGAGCTTTCAAGAATAGTAGGAGAGAGAAAATCTGAGAGCTAGCTATTTTTGAGTGAGTGACCCCCTCCCAAAAACTGGCCGTTGGCTGCCTCGAGGACCCGGAAATTCCGGTATAAGTGACACCCGGAAATTCCGGGTCACTCGGAATATCCGAGTCTGTGAAATATCCGAGTTGAATTTCCGGTTGAGATCAGAACGTCTTCGACATCTTGACTTAGCCAAATTTCTGAGGGTGACTCGGAAATTCCGAGTCAGTGAAATTTCCGATCTGAATTTCCGGTTGAAGTCAGAACCACTTTGACATCTTGACTTAGCCAAATTTCTGAGGGTGACTCAGAAATTCCGAGTCAGTGAAATTTCCGAGCTGAATTTCCGGTTGAAGTCAGAACCACTTTGACATCTTGACTTAGCCAAATTTCTGAGGTTGACTCGGAAATTCCGAGTCAGAGAAGTTTCCGAGCTGAATTTCCGGTTGAAGTCAGAACCATTTGGACATCTTGACTTAGCCAAATTTCTGTTAGGTATAGGAGACCCGGAATTTCCGATCCTGGAAATTTCCGGTTCCAATAATCCGATTCTTGGAAGAATTCCAGAAACTCTTTTTCTCTACATTTTGGCTTTGGGATAAGTGATATGCAACTCACACAAACTGAAATACTTAGCAATATGATTAGTATATCATTGGTATTGTTAACTAACACTCAAAACACTAGGGATTAAGAAATGTTCTTTCAATCTCCCCCTTTTTGGTGTTAGATGACAATACCAAGATTTGCAAAGAAACAAAATGCAATATCATGATTTTGACAGAAAATGGCTCCCCCTAAACAAGTGCATGTAAGCAACACAATATGACAAAGGATAGAAGCAATTTTATAACAACAAACACAAGATATCACACAGGTTATGGTAGCATTTGAGACTAGATAGATTTTCATACCTTGTGTATATAGAATATGAAGAGAATACCACCACAATAAAATTGAAGTCTCAACCATAGGATAATGATAGCATAACATTGTCTCAATACACATAGTCATCACACATAGAAAATAAAAGAGTTCAACAAATAACCTCAAACAAGATAAATGGACACAAGCACAAATAAATGGTAAACGCATATGCTTGTGCCCGAACCCTTGCAAATCCCCGAAGTCCTACTAGAGCAACTTATCCCCCTTTGGCATCTAAACGCCAAAAAGGAAGAGGAGCGATGCTACGTCCCATGAGGGTCTTCAGTCCGAGGGGGTCTCCTCATCATCATCATCATCATCATCATCAGCATCATCATCATCGTCAGCATCATCATCATCATCCTCATACTCTGCCTCCTCATCATCATCTTCCTCCTCATCATCATAATCATGTCCAGTGGTGTACGAGCTGCCGCCAAGGTCATGGTCAATCTGAGTCCACGGAGCCAAAGAACCCTGGTTCCACTGAGCAAAGGTCAGGGGATCAGAGAGTTCTGCAGGAGCAGGAGAGCCAGACACATGATGAAGGATCAAGTCTTGCTTGTAGGCCAGCTGACGGCGATCCTTGTAGGCAGTGTATTGCTCCTTGCGGATTTCCACATTCATGCACAGGATGTTGCGTTGGAACCAATTCAGCTTCTTTACCTTCGCATGAGTGGCTGGGACATAAGTATGAGTAGCAGCCCTCCTAGCATCACCCATAAAAGATCCACCCTGAGCTGAGCTAGAAGAAGGCCTAGGAGGGGGCTTGACCAATGTCTTCTTCTCATAAAGTTTCTTGAAGTCATGCGGCTCCATCTCATCATTGCTGAAGTTATAGTCAGGAAACTTAAACTTGATGAGTTTCATGATGTAAGGAGCATAGGGAATAGTGATCCTGGTGGTCATGGCTTCATACATCTCATTGTAGATGTAATCCATAACATCCACACTCCAGTCTGCATCAGAACCAGGGTCCTCCACAATGCGGTTGGCATGAAGGAGCAAGTTGCATACCACATTGTCGTTGTTGCCACCACTTGGTGCAATGTTCTCATGGAGTATGCGCACAAGAACATCATAAAGTGGAAGCAAGTCTCGAGAATTGCCAGGGGTGGCTCCCTCACCATATAAGTGCACGGTCTGCTTCTTGTTGAGCTTGTAAGGGTGGTGCATGCGATAGCCTTGAGGATTGTCACCATCAAACCTGTAGCCCAAAACCTTGGCAAACTCCTCAAAGTTGGACTCACAGAAAGATTCACCAGTCATCCACTTCATTGTCTTCTTCGAGTCACCCTTGATCACTAGAGTGGCAAAGAACTGCATCACAAGCTGAGAATTGTAAGGACAACGAGTGAGTACCAGCCTCTCCAAGCCCATAGTCTTGACAATATGAATAGCTTCAACAAAGGAGCCTTTCTTCTGCAGAGTTGCAAGATCAAACGGATGCATAGGCCGAATGGGCTTCGACAGAGAGAGGTAGAGGTCCACGAGTATGTGCTCTTGCTCTTGGCACCAATAGCTGCGATCATCCATAGTGTTGTCCCTTGGCCTAAGGTACCAATCCCCTTGTCTGAGCTGAGAGTATTCAACAGAGTTCATCTTTGAGTAGTTCTGACGTTGAGGAATAGGGGCATTCTTCCTTTTCTTGGATGGTGGCTTGCTAGCAACAGCTTTCTTCTGCCTTTGAATAGGTGGATTGCTGGAGGAGGCAGGACCCTTACCCTTGTTGACAGGGTTCTTGTGAACAGGTGCCCTTGAGGTGTTCCTGGATGCCCCGGCGGACAGACTCCCACTAGAACCTGTGAATTTGAGCATAGAGGGTAGCATAAGGTAAGTGCACACAAGTCAGGAGATTATACACACATTAGGTAGGCATTTGATGAATCAAATGTAGTTAAACATGAGTTAATCTTAAAACTGCAGTGTTTGGCTCGGAAATTCCGATTCAGACATAACCGGAAATTCCGGGGGACCGGAAATTCCGAGTCAAACTGAGTCGGAAATTCCGACCCAAACAGAAACAGTGCAGATCTGAGATTGACTCGGTCTAAAACTAGATCGATCTAACACAATGCAAAACTAATGTATGTAGATGGCAGGGAGAGGTGCTAGGAACAATCTCTACCAAGCAATATTGAAAACAAATAACTCCACATCAAGATCCTAGTGCAAGCACAAAAGGAAGAGGAAAAAGTGAAGTTACCCTCATCCATTGAGGCCATTGCTTGGAGGAGTGAGTTCCCGGGGCGGAGGAGGAGCAGATCCGGCCGAGAAAGAGGTTCCCCGGCGGTCGGAGTGCTCCGGAGGGATCTTGGAGCAGCAGGGGCGGCGGTTGGAGGAGAGAGAGGTCGGGGGTGGAAGAAGGGCACGAATGATCCCTTCACCCCGAGCCTGCCCTTATATTTTTGGACAAACCGCCCGATCGGAATTTCCGGGTGTAATTTACACCGGAAATTCCGAGTCACCGGATATTCCGATTCATAAATGAACCGGATATTCCGACCTGCTGAACTAAAATCCTAGTTTTCAAATGGATGACTTGTGTGCAATAGAGAGAAATGTTTTCAAGGGGAAGTAGGCTTGGGATAGATTTCCAAACTGTCATTGGTACACCATACTCAACTCACAACTACCAAAACGAAACAAAAAGCGCCAAGTTGAGTAGGTTTCCCACATGCATGAAAAGGAGGGCAAATAGCAACAATAAGCTCCAAATAAAATCAACTCTTCAAAGAGAAGAGGTCGGTGGCCGAGGCCACCATGTAGAAGTGTATGGCATGTTACCGCGAAGATGTATCTTGGGTACATAACCAATACTCGTCGTTTTAGCTCATTAGTCATAAGAATGAATATAGAGATAAAAGAACACTTGTTATCGGCATAATGGGAGGAGGGATGGTCCAATGTATTAGGACCGCACTCCCCCTATTTCCATGCCTACATCTAAACAAGATAAGATGCAATTACGCCCTAGGTGATTGTGCAAGCGATCAAGCTAAGGACCTCGAATCAATGATATTTAGCTCATTCCTCAATAAGCAAAACCTTCCTTCCTCAAGGGGCTTCGTGAAGATATCCGACAATTGATCCCTTGTGCCCACATATGATAAGTCAATGTCTCCTCGGGCCACATGATCTCTTATGAAATGATGGCGGATCTCAATATGCTTGGTTCTTGAATGTTGCACCGGGTTGTAAGCAATCTTGATGGCACTTTTGTTGTCACATAGAAGAGGCACTTTGTCACAATCGACTCTGTACTCCTTTAAAGTTTGCCTCATCCATAGCAACTGAGTGCAACAACTTGCGGCGGCAACATACTCGGCTTCGGCGGTGGAGAGAGATATACAATTTTGCTACTTAGAAGACCAACTTACCAAGGACCTCCCAATAAATTGACAAGCGCCGGAGGTTGACTTCCTATCATCTTGATCTCCCGCCCAATCGGAATCCGTGTACCCACATAATGAGAAATTTGCATCCTTTGGGTACCACAATCCAAAGGTTGGGGTATAAGCCAAATATCTAAAGATCCTCTTGACCGCCATATCATGGCTTACTTTAGGAGCCGCCTGATATCTTGCACACACTCCTACGGCTAGCACTATATCCGGTCTAGATGCACAAAGGTAGAGGAGAGATCCAATCATGGAGCGGTATACCTTTTGATCCACATCCTTACCCTTAGGGTTGAGCTCAATGTGGCATTTGGTTTGCATTGGGGTAGACGCACCCTTGAGCTCAAGCAACTCGTACTTCTTGAGCATGTCTTGAATGTACTTTGCTTGGTTGATGAACGTTCCTTCCCTCAATTGTTTGATCTCAAATCCGAGGAAGAACTTCATCTCACCCATCATAGACATCTCAAACCTGTTAGTCATAAGATTAGAGAATTCTTCGTTAAATGCTTTGTTAGTCGATCCAAATATAATGTCATCCACATATAATTGACAAATGAAAAGCTCTCCATTAACTTTCTAAGTGAAAAGTGTGGGGTCAATTTCCCCAACTTGGAATCCACGGTCTACAAGTAGTTCTCTAAGGTGCTCGTACCACGCTCGAGGGGCCTGTTTAAGGCCATAGAGTTCCTTATCCAACTTGTAGACATGGTTCGGATACTTGAGGTCTTCAAACCCCGGTGGTTGCTTAACATAAACAAGTTCATTTAGTGGACCATTTAGAAAAGAGGATTTGACATCCATTTGTTGCAACTTAAAGTTATGATGAGAGGCATAAGCAAGAAGAATACGAATTGACTCAAGTCGAGCCACAGGCGCATAGGTTTCTCCAAAATCAATGCCTTCAATTTGGGAGTAACCTTGAGCCACCAATCTTGCCTTGTTCCTCACCACCATGCCATGTTCATCTTGCTTGTTCTTGAAAATCCACTTGGTGCCGATAACATTGCGGCAATATTTGGGTATTTCCACCAACTTCCACACCTTGTTGCGCTCTAAGTTGTTGAGCTCTTCATGCATAGCATCAAGCCAATCTTTATCTTCAAGAGCTTCAAAGACCTTCGTGGGTTCCACCATGGAGATGTGAGCTTTATGTTCACTAAAGCTTGCAAGTTGTCTTCGGGTAGAGACCTTGCTTCTCACATCACCAAGCACCTTGTTAAGAGATAGAGCTCTTAATTCTTGTGAGGTGCCAACCCTATTCAAACGGCGGATCTCGATTTCCCTCTGAGTGGTGGGAGGAATCGCTTGATCATCTTGATCATTCATGTCTCCGCCTTAACTGATTTGATGGCCTTGATCAACCATTGGAGTGATGTCCATCGGTGAAGGAGAGGGTTGATCTTGGCCTTGCTGCGAGCTGCCACCGGGAATGTCACCAGGACCGGATATTCCGGGTTCATGGACCGGAAATTCCGAATCACCGGAATTTCCGACTCCGGTTTGAACCGGATTTTCCGGCCCTCCGGAAATTCCAGGAGCAGCTGGAGAATCTTGTGCTTCATCTTGGCTAGGCGTATTGGGCACGGTGTTCACGATGGGTGTTTTTTTGTGTTGGGGTGGCCACCACTTGAGAAGAATTTGATCCTTGTTGAGCAACCTCATAATAGAGTTCAACGGGGCGGTGGACTCCCAACCCCATTCTTCGGATAGCATCTTGAGGTTGATCGTCACCTACAACGGAAACACCACTTTGCTCCACAAGGGAGCCGTCATTCTCCTCGAACACCACACTACAAGTTTCTATGATTATGTACGAGGCCTTATCATAGACTCTATAAGTGTGGGATTCGGATTCGTAGCCCAGAAATGTCCCTTCAAGAGACTTAGATTCAAACTTGTCTAAACGAACACCTTTGATGAGATAAAAACACTTACAACCAAAAACTCGGAAGTAAGAGATATTGGGCTTGTTCCCGGTAAGCACTTCATAGGGGGTCTTCATGAGTCCTTTGCGGAAGAAGAGTCGGTTGGATGAATGGCAAGCTGTGTTGACGGCTTCGGCCCAAAAGTTGTGAGGGGATTTGAACTCGGCCATCATCGACCTTGCCATCTCAATAAGAGTGCGATTCTTCCTTTCGGCTACACCATTTTGTTGGGAAGTATAAGCAGCGGAATATTGATGACGAATCCCTTCTTCACTAAGGAACTCGTTTAAGGTGTAGTTCTTGAACTCGGACCCGTTGTCACTTCTTATCACCAAGATAGAGACATTGTGTTGACGTTGAGCTTCATTGGAGAAGTCGATGATAGTTTGTTGAGTCTCCATCTTCGACTTGAAGAAGAAAACCCATGTGTATCTTGAATAGTCATCAACAATCACCAAGCAATATTTCTTGCCACCAAGACTAGCTTCCGGAATGGGACCAAAGAGGTCTACATGGAGAAGCTCCAAAACCCTTTTTGAAGAAATGATAGTCTTGCTTGGATGGTGAATGTCATGCATTTTTCCTTCAACACAAGCCCTACACATTCGATCCTTCGAGAAAGAAACATGGTCTTTTAGTCCTAGGATATGGCCACCCTTGTGGAGACTTTGCAAAGTCCTCATGTTGACATGGGCTAGTCGGCGATGCCATAGCCAACCCAAGTCCGCCTTTGCGAATAGGCATATTGTATGGGAAGTGGTGACTCCGGATAAGTCAACCACATAGAGCCCATTCTCAATGTACCCAACGAAAGACACATTGAGAGACTTGCTCCGCATGAGGATAACCTTCTCCTTTTCGAAGACAATGGTATAACCCAAACAAGTTAAAGAATGGACGGAGATCAAGTTGAAACCTAGGGACTCGACAAGCAAAACATTCACAAGTGTGATGTCCGGTGCCACTACCACCTTGCCGAGCCCTATTACCTTAGACTTTGAATTGTCACCATATGTAACGGTCATTTGATCATCATTAGGCTTCAACTCCGTTACAATTTCCTTGCTTCCGGTCATATGACTAGTGCACCCACTATCAATTATCCATTTCGATCCTCCGGAAGCAAGTCCCTACACACAATCAATTCTTTGGTTTAGGTACCCATTTTGCAATGGGTGCCTTTTGGTTAGCAACAAGGGTCTTTGGAACCCAAATAGCATACTCAATGTAACCGTCAAAAGGACCAATGTATCTAGCATAGACATCCCCATAATAATCAACATATAAAGCATAGTTGGGGTTAGATATGCCCGCAAAGTCATCACGAGTGGGAGTGCCCCTTGTGGCATTTCCACTTGCGATATCATCTTTCTTGGCTTGTGCGGGTTTGGTCTTTTTCTTGATCATCTTCTTCTTCTCCTTAGCGACATACCCTACACCTTCCTTACCCTTGTGGGGCACTCGCTCATGAAGAGGAGTAGTGAGTGTCCCCTTGCCTTTATCAAGAGAGGTCTTGGGCTCGGTTGCCATGGAGGGAACAAACAAGATCCTAGCTTTATCCTTGACAACATTTGCATTAGTATTCAAAGGGGTAGAAGTACTAGGTTTCTCAAGAATAGATATCCGAGTTTGGAGTTGATCACGAGACTTGAGGAGACGTTCGTTATCACTTGTCAATACCTTGTGAGTATTTTCAAGTGACTCGAAGTCTTCGCAAAGTCTAGCATGAGCAGCTACAAGCTCGGACTTTTCATTTTGCACAATTTTACATTTAGCAAAGTAGAGATCACGATCCTTAGTGATCTTAGCAAGTTGATCCTTGAGGAGAGCATGAGCTTCTTGTTCATCTTCGAGAGAGGATTGGAGGGACACCTTAGCGTGTGCATCCTCTCTCTCAATCTCACCTTTTAATTCAAGCTCATCCTCAAGCTCACCTATACGACTCATAATTGAGCCAAAGTGTTTCTTTCCTTCTCCTTGCAAGTTAGTCATGAATTTATCAAACGCAATAATTTCTTCCTTGACTTCTAGGCTCATACCATCATCAATGTCATGGGATATGGAGGTGGGGGACAGTTTTACCTCGGATGTCTTTGCCATGAGACATCTTGAATTCTTGATGATGGGGCTTTCTTTTGGTGAGGAGAAGAGTGACGGAGGTGTGGAAGAAATGGCTAGTACGGCCACTTGCGTTGGAGTATCCTCCTTGTCACTATCTTCATCATCGGTGGGATATTGCTCTTGAGTTGCCAAGACAATCTTTTGGTTCTTCTTGAAGTAGGGCTTCTTGATGGGCATGGGCCCCTTGCCCTTCGTCTTGGCCACGAGCCTCCCACCATGATCCTCTCTTCTCTCCCATGGGTAATCTGCAACAAAGTGGTTTTTGTCATCACAATTATAGCAAAGCCTCACCTTGTTGAATGGCTTTCCTCCATTGGAGGGAAACTTCTTGTCAATTCTCGCTTTGGCTCTTCCGGGGTTCTTCCAAAACGTTCTTGCCGCAAGACCCATGTGTTGAGTAAGAGTACTTGAGAGGGTCTCACTAGATAGCTCGACTTGATCATCATACTCCTCTTCATCCTCTTCTTCAACGGTGGCCTTCAATGCAGTTGAGGCATGCTTGTGCATCCCTATGGCTCTAACTCTTGCATCTTGTGCAATCTTGGAGGCCACATTTTATGCGGTCATCTCTTGCATGACTTCATTGGATGTCATCTTTGCGAAGTCATGTCTCCCTTAGAGTGTCTTCAAATCCGTTTCCTCAAAGGGCAAGAGAGCGGTCACAAACTTCCTCTTGATCCAAGCATCATCAATGTAGACCGCCCCGAGGTTCTTGAAGGAGTTGGCAACCAACACCAATCTCCGGTACATGTCCTCGTGGCTTTCTCCATCCAACTTGTAGAACCCTTCCACCTCATTGCATAAGGCATCATACCGGTTCTTCTTCATGCTCTCATTCCCGACGAAGATGTCGGAAAGAGCATTCCAAACTTCTTTGGCGGTGGAGAATTGTTGAATGAGCGCCATGTCCTTCTCACCAACGGCCATTTGGAGTTGATGAAGAGCGGTGGCGTTGAGTTGGCTATCAACCACCTCTCTTCTTGTCAAGTTGGTTGGATCATGGGGCTTGTATCCTTCTTCATTGATGCGCCATAGCTCAATGGAGGCACTACATAGATGAGACTTCATTAGAAATTGCCATTGAGAGAAATGAGTAGGTTTAAACTTAGGAGGATCACTTCTAAAGTTTACATGAGGGTGAGGGATAGGAGGGTTAGGAGAGTAATTATGGTTGACATTATGAAATTCCTCTCCTTTGGGGGTGTTAGAGGAGCTAGGTGATTCATCCTTTTCCGCCTTTCCGAGGGAAACACTTGGAGTAACATCTTTAGACCCATCCGAAGATGACTCCTTAGAGTTCTCAGCATGCTCCTTAGGAGGAGGAGAGGGAGAAGTAGCCTCGGGCTCCTTAGACTTCAAGAGTGCCATGAGCATCTCATTCATCTTGAGGAGTTGGGCCTCCAAGGACCATCTCATATCAATAAGATCGGCCATGGTTGCCCCTTTGGCTAACGCCTCCTTCTCCGCCTCTAATTTCTCACGGACGGCCCTCTCGGCATCGGATTCCGTCATCGTTGCACTTAGGCGGTTAAGCCCTTAAAAGTGAACCTGGCTCTGATACCAATTGAACGGGAATCCTGCACCTAGAGGGGGGGGGGGGGGGGGGGTGAATAGGTGCTATTACAAATTTTATGTCTTTTCAAATTTAGACTCAACTCAAAGGTAAATTCTCTAGATATGCAACTACAGGGGAACCAAGTGAAGCACGCGGAGACGAAGATGTAATCCCGAGTTCCACCCAAGGGTGTACGTCTCGTTTGGAGAGGTGTGCGCTACCACAACAGGTTAGCCGCAACGCCACAAAGACGCACCTTCTTCTCCGATGAACTCAACCACAAAGGTTGCGAGTCCACCTTCCACTATTGATCCCCTTTTAGGGCGGAGATCGAATCCCTTACAAACGCTTGAGGCACGCACTCACAACTTAACTGGGGGCTCTCAAGATGACCACAAAAGGTCAAGGACCACAAAAGGTCAAGGACCACAAAAGGTCAAGGCAACACCAAGATTACAACAATGGTGAGCTAGGTTTTCCCACCGGAAACCCTAGCCACGAAATACCCAAGTGAATGGGGGAGGAAATGCAAATCCCTTCGGTGAAGATGTAGATCCGGGCCTTCTCCTCCAATCCTCCAAAGATCAACGAATTTGGGTGGAGGGATTGGGAGATCTTGATGATTTGAGCTTTCAAGAATAGTAGGAGAGAGAAAATCTGAGAGCTAGCTATTCTTGAGTGAGTGAGGGGTATTTATACCCCTCCCAAAAACTGGCCGTTGGCTGCCTCGAGGACCCGGAAATTCCGGTATAAGTGACACCCGGAAATTCCGGGTCACTCGGAATATCCGAGTCTGTGAAATATCCGAGTTGAATTTCCGGTTGAGATCAGAACGTCTTCGAGATCTTGACTTAGCCAAATTTCTGAGGGTGACTCGGAAATTCCGAGTCAGTGAAATTTCCGAGCTGAATTTCCGGTTGAAGTCAGAACCACTTTGACATCTTGACTTAGCCAAATTTCTGAGGGTGACTCGGAAATTTCCGAGTTAGTGAAATTTCCGAGCTGAATTTCCGGTTGAAGTCAGAACCACTTTGACATCTTGACTTAGCCAAATTTCTGAGGGTGACTCAGAAATTCCGAGTCAGTGAAATTTCCGAGCTGAATTTCCGGTTGAAGTCAGAACCACTTTGACATCTTAACTTAGCCAAATTTCTGTTAGGTATAGGAGACCCGGAATTTCCGATCCTGGAAATTTCCGGTTCCAATAATCCGATTCTGTGAAGAATTCCAGAAACTCTTTTTCTCTACATTTTGGCTTTGGGATAAGTGATATGCAACTCACACAAACTGAAATACTTAGCAATAGGATTAGTACATCATTTGTATTGTTAACTAACACTCAAAACACTAGGGATTAAAAAATGTTCTTTCAGTTGCTAGAGTCAGTATGGGGAGACAAGACACATTTTGTGGGGAATCACACTCCTTGTACCGTATGAACCAATTTTATTAGTTTTATAATTGGATAAATGCCAGCAATTCATGCCAAATCAAAAAACACCACTGTAATTTCTAACAAAAATGTCACTCCAATTTTTCAATACATCTAATATGTCCATGCAGCCAATTTAGCTCACCCTGATAATTTTTTGTCAAATACTCCATGCTTTTCTTCCTTGTTGACCAAAAGTTGGATATTTTAGCATAAGTTATCAAATGTTTGACCAAACGTTAGCTAACATGGTCGCAATGGCATATGTAGATTATTCAAAAAATGAAGGGATATTTTCAAAAGTTCGAAATTGCATTCGTGTTTTTTATTTTGGCATGAATCACAGTGGCATTTGTCCAATTAAGCCAATTTCTAAATATTGTACAATGTCGATCATTTAGTGGCGGCTCCACAAAAAACTTTAGCGAATCTAACTCTCATTTAGTGTTTTCCATAAAACATGAAAAAAATAGAGCACATGTAGTCCTCCATCATATCTGATATATCATGTATACTTGGAATAAACATGTTCAACATTACAAAAACTGACCAGCCATCCGAATTCAGTAACCAATTTTGCGGCATAGAAATTTCAGTATTTGCGGCTTAATTACGAAAAACCCAACGGATTTTGACCCAAATGTAGCTTGATTTGTAAAAATATTCTAAATTTAGTGAAAATTAGCGAGCTATTAGCATTATTTTAGTGTTAAAAGGGAATATCTTTAGCGGTACGGCTCTATAATACCCTATTTGAAATAATGGTATCAACTTATGATATCTCCGTGAACACCGATCATATTTTTTTTGTCAAAATTAGCCGCCATCCATATGAAAGGATGTTTCATTCCGAGTTTCATAATATACTTATTCGTGGGGACGAGCAAAAAATTGTGAAACATATTATGGAAACCTTTATACATAATTTGTTTCACTCTGATACATCCATTTTGAAGAACGTCTAAAACCTCAATGAAACATTTTTACGAACTTTTCTAAGGTTGAGTGTGAATAGATATTTATAAAAGGTAAGATTGCATATGCCAATGTGTTGTGGTCAATATATCAGCCTACCAGGAGAGCAAATAAACGACTACGCTGCCCTGCTCCACTAGCGACGAGAATATATACACAACTTGTGGCTTATCAGTTCATTAGTCGTTTTAGAAAGTTGTTCGTAAGTTGACTAAGTAAGCATCATCGAACTATTACGTAGCAAAATCCGAGAGAAAAATCATGTGCAATTTTATATGTATAAGTATACTTTTTTTGGGTTGAAAGGAGACGATTTGCCCTTTCATCAATATGTATATGTTATTGTTTTGTGGCCAGTAGATCAGCATGTTAGAGTATATTACGGTTTGTTAGGTTTGATAGTATTAGTTACCTAAAAAAAGATTTGGTTGTTTTAGGATTGTAACCCAAGTATATCTCTAGGGGGCTTCATGCTTTCCAAGTCATGTAGCCTTTATATACAGCCCGTCGTGTCTCAATATCAATAAAGTAATATAACTAATATTTCGCAATCTTATATGCCATCAATGCAATTTTATACGTACAATTTTTTATTGAAAGGAGATGATTTTCCTTTTCATTGACACAGAAAACAAAAATATGTAAGTATTCAACTACCGAGTTAGGCAAATTCAAAAACTGAGTGGCACTTCAGTTTCGAAGTGTGCAAACACGTTGTTTTCATGACAAAAACAAGCGCATACATAACACAGGTTGGAAGATTAAAAAGCGCCGAAATCGGTGGACCGTGGCAACGCAAAGGCCCGCAGCCAAAATCCAGGGATGCTGGTATTGTGGATTGTACAAACAGAGACACCTCAATCGTAAAAAAAATATTAATAGAAAATAAATGAAGAGAGCAGAGCACACGTCTGGACTCGTACTGTCTTCCTAGCTGGCACAACAAGAACACCAACTCACGCGTCCAGCACAATCCCTCCCCGTAATCACACACTAAGCATGAGATTACAATCTAATCATCCCTCTCACGCGCCAGCTTGGAATATTTTTCAAACCAGAACAAGCAAGCAAGCAAACAGAGGCTTTCAGTAAATAAAAGAAGAACCAATCAACTAGAAATGACCCACATGACATGGCAGGGTTTAGTAAAATCTGACTGAAGATGAGCAGCAAAGCCAGGTCAAAAAAGCACTTGTCCGGGCTTGAGAGATGCCAACTCTGATACAGATAGAAAGGAGGGGCGGGCCAGCAAAAGCAAGCCTGAACCCAAAACCCATGGTCCTCAAGACTGTTCAAGATGAGCAGTTAGCAAGAAAGCAAAACTTTTTTCAAATTTGAACAAGGTCGACTAGATTACACTGTAGTAGTGGTGGTCTAGCTAGCAGCAAAGATGACAAGAAAAGCCTCGCCATCCAGCTCCAGGTAGAGAAAGAATTCACAGTCCCCTGCAAAACTTCACAGTCTTTCTCTGTATCGGTGTTCCATGGCCCCGCCGAGACATGATGCCAGATCAGCCGCCGGACCCTCCAAAAATCGGCGGCCTATCAAAAAAATTCGAACCCAAAAAGCTCCAAGCTTTTTTCCTGCTCGATCGGCAAACCCCACCATTGCCATGGCATTGTCCCCGCGCGGCTACTCTGTAGTCTGTCCTCGTCATCGACGTCGTCGTGTCCGAACTGTTTTCAGCTGACAAGGAACTCCCGCATGGCGGCGAGGCCTGGGCCGCGTACGTCGCGCTCCCAGGCCGCGGCCTCGGCGTCTCGGCCTGCGCCCGCGAGCCGCGCGACGACGGTGGGCGTGGCGTCGAGCCGTCGGACGGGCCAGCCCCATCCGTCGGCCATGCGGCGGATCTTGCCGACCTGCGCGGCCGCGAGCACCCGCGTGTTCGCCTTGATCTCGTCTACCGCCTCGCTGAGGCTCTTGCGCCCGGTGAAGTGGTCTCCAATCTCCGGCACGCCGATGGCCTTGCACAGCCCGGCGTGCGAGGCCCGCTCGGAGGGCGACGTGGTCGCGAAGTATCCGCGGAGCTCCTCCACCATGCCCTCGCCCAGCATGTCGTCCACGCGCCGGTCGAGGTATTCGTCCAGAACAGCCTCGTCGACGTCGACCCAGAGGAGGCAGCACGGGAACCGGAGCGCCGGCCTGTATCCGGCCGCCGCAGCGCCGAAAGGGTCGGCAGGGGCGTGGTCGATTCGGCTGGCGAGGAAGGCGTGGATGAGAGAGTTGGACCCGCCGGCCACCACCGGCACGCGCCCCCGCGCCGCGATGGAGGCCGCGGTGGCGGCGGCGAGCGAACGGAAGGACGAGGCCGGGAGCTCCCCAGCATCGGCGCGGATGGCGCCAAGGAGGTGGTGCGGGACGCCGCGGCGGTCGGCGGGCATCACCTTGTTGGTGGTGACGTCGAGGCCGGCGTAAAGCTGGATCTTGTCGGCGTTCACCACCTCGCCGCCCAGCTCCTGGGCCGCGTCGATAGACAGCTTGGTCTTGCCCGCGCCCGTTGCCCCCACGATCACCACAAGCCTCGTGTCCGCTCGTTCTGCCTCCATCTTGTTGCCGCTACAGCTGCAGCTGCAGCCACCCCCAACTCTTGCCCTTTCCATTCTTACACCGTGCCGTTGTAGCCGCTTATGTGAGCCACTCACGCCAGCGACAACCGCGGACGCCATTGGTAACCTGACACCGGCGCCCGCCCTGCCTAGGAGGCTGCTCATACTCGTCCTCCTGGCCACACTAGCGTCGGGACTCACATATACGATCGACTTGACGACTACGGTGCAAGGACACGCGATTGATCGGCTTAAATAAGAGCATCTCCTTTGTTGCGCTCCCAGTTCTTAATCCGGCGGCGTAAAAAGGGGCCGTCTTTGAGCGTTGCCTAAGGTAATATCCCACTTCTAATTTATTTGAAGATTTCTAGTTCAAAATTTTAGATCAAAATTTGAACTTGAAATCCCAAACGAAGGACAATGGTGGGATCCCACTTGGAGTTATTTCTGGGCCCGGGGCACCCATCCCCAACCGGGTGCTCTAGGAATCGGTTCAAACATTTAAAAAACCTATATTTGGTTAAACTTTTACACAAATTTAACTGAATTTCATCCATATAGACGAAATTTGTACATTATTTATGTAATAAATACATTAAAAACATATTTAAAAAAGTTAGCCTAAAACGGGAAAATGTCGGTGTTCCACATGCCGAGTTGTTGTAGAACACCGTGCAGTCGTCGTTGTCGCCGCCATCGTTGGACGGCGACTGGGCCTGGTAGGAGGCCCCGGCTTCGGCGTTGTTGCGCCCGCCGTCTTCCTTGTCGGAGTCGAGGATGATGACGCCGTCGTGGACATCGAAGCCATGACGAAGCCGGTGGAGCGCGACTTGGTCCATGAGGTGATCGCGCTCCTGCCGCTTGTACTTCCGCCTAGACCAGGCGAGACCGAAGTCCTCGTCAACAGGGACGCTGTCATTGAACGACCTCTTCTCCGTCATCTTTTGACCAGCGAACTCATCCTCTGGCACTCCTAGCTTCGCCGCCACACGGAGGTACTCCCGCGTCGGCGCCCACTCCGGCTCCTGGTGATCGGGCTTTGTCTTCGGCTGGCGGAGCGGAGATGGCCGCTTTGAGCATCCATTGTTGGTGCTACGATGTTATATTTTCAGTTTGACGACGTGTGTGGGCTTTGTTTTTGGTGGTCATGTCGTCCTATAACGTACAATGTGGACGTGTTCCATGATGAAATATGTGAATTCGTAACGGTTTTCCTTCGATTCTTCGTGGATGAACCGATCGACTACATAGTTTGGGTAACATGACGAAGAATTACGTTTTTTGTTTAAATAAGATTTCTAATGACTGTTTGTTGGGGTTAGTTGCATATAAAACCCACATAGATGAAGATATTGGAATCATAAACTCAAACAGATGCTTTACACATTCGACCACAAATTGTCACCCATGAAAGAATCCAACTGGCCAATCTGAACATCGACCAAGAAGACTATGGTATAGCCTAGCACAGGGGAGGGGTTGATGCCTTTCGACCCACTCGATTTCAAGTTCTCATGGTTGCAATTTTAAAAATGTCACATGTGCTTCTCCCATAGGAATAATTTTGAACACCAGCCAACACTGGAGAAAACATGTGTAGGAGCAATCTCAATTGGCACGGACCCAAAGGAGGGATAATCATGCTTCGAAGCACTGGCGGATTGAGGTGTGCCCGCGCCATGTTTGACTAACTCTAGGGTCTATTTGGTAGTGAAACGAATCGTCTATTTGCATGAGGGAGGAGTAGGGACCGGAAAGGGGGGACATATTGAATAAGAAATTTGGGTACTTTCCTCTCTTATCTCATCATGTACCCTCTAGACTTCGTTGAGAGTCCGTTTTGCACCATTGGCCTTCTCCCCCTCTCCTTTGACTGCTTCGCCGACCAAAGCAAGGAGGGGCAAAGATGCAAACACTTTGTACATACTAGTTTCGGCAACAGAATATGCTTTGCATGCATTGTCAGCGGACTGGGGTCATGTCGTTCTGCAGGTGCACACCTTGATCATCTGTGAGTTGCGGTTGTGGATCGATGAAGCTCTCCCTTGGTCGTTGCCCAAGGTGGAACACGAAAAGAGTGCCTCTCTCAGTAAGTTGGGCGAAGTGCTATTATATTACGGATATATCAAGAGCTCTTGCCTCCTTATGCTTGTTGCAATGGCGACATTGTTGGGGGACATGGAGGAATCGCTTGCAATATAGGCTCGTGAATCCGATGCTCCGAGCAGGCGGGGAATGGATGCATGCATTTGTGTGTGTGCACTTGGAGCTGTGACGACGAGTGGAGTACATTTGTCAGATACTTGTGGCTAATGCTATGCTCTCAATGGGATCCCCATCCATGCTCAGGTTGTGTGCACCTATGCCTTTCTTCCTCCGGGCCGAAGTGCCTTTGTGCAGGATCTTTGACTTCGTGGCGAGACCCTCGTCGAAGTCTCCAGAAGTGGTAAAGTCCCGGGTGGTGATGCTGATGCTCGGGCCTCTAGGTCTGGCGACATGCGGTGATATGGATATTTGATGATTTAGTTTTCAGTTTTGAGGTCTTTGGTTTGCACTGTCAGAGGATGGTGTTGTACTTTTTTCTCTTTGTCCTTTGTGTATCTTTTATCGACCACCCTAGTAATGCAGTTCTAGGCCATTCAGGGTCTCCGTTAAATAATAAAGTAGAAAGAGGATCCTGAGCAAGAATGTGAAAACATGCAGTTTTTTTTTGAAATCATAACATGACGTCTCATTATAAACCTTGTCAGTTGCTTTCGGTACCCTGACAAGGAAAAGAGTGCGTCTGAAACCTGCCGCCTTTTCAATCAAATAGTTACATCGTTTATGATATTGTTCAGTAAGAAACTAGGGGGATCATCGTCCCAAATACAAGACAAATTGTTGCTAAAAGAAAATCTGGCTAACTCATGAGCGGCTCCGTTAGTCTCCCTCTTGCAATGAAGAAAGTTTATGGTTCCGATTGAATTCGCTAAATCGACGCAATTTGCATATATAGCCACAGGTTCAGTCCACCAAATGTCTCCCCCGGAACAATGTGTGTTTATTTGCATATGTTTGTTTTTATTTGCATATGTTCCACGAGAGGGGCAGACCGTAGAGTCATGTTGGGTCATCTCCCTTGAATTCAAGAATAGACGACCCAGATCTAACTAGAATCAAGTACTCACACAAGTGCCTTGTGGCACTAGATAAGTTCTCGCCGGAGGGAACAATCATGCGTAGCTTGTTGCTTGCATCCTTGCACGGCAGGTGTTCGTGCTTGTGCCTCTTAGAGGTTTGTCTTGTGTCTCTCCCTGGCCTGGGAGTGACGCTACACTATCATTGGCAATCCACAGGGATAACCATGCAAGGTCGCGCATGTTTATGTACAAGTCCCGGCCGGCCTCCAGGCTCCAGCTCAAGCCTGACTCTGGCCGCATGGCGATGGAGGGATCTCTGAATTGTAGAGCTCAAGCTAGCCCCTGACCATGATGCGCCCTGCATTTCTAATCTGCCCGTAAAAAAACGAGCGCTCTGATCAGAAAGCTGATCGCTCCAGGGAATAAGAATAAGAAGTGGCTTTGAAGTAAGCGGCGCATGTCGAATGGCATGGCAGAGAGCCGCCCACGCGCGCTGCGTCAGCCGTGCGCCTCGGTCGCTGCCAGAGCACGCAAAAACTTGCACCGGCATCGGCATTTATGCGAAAGCTCATCGGGCTACTGCGATTGGTTCATGTTCTCAGAGTCAGAGCTAGGCTAGGGGATGCGGCAGACGACCTCGTTGTGATGTCTTTGAGACGAGCTGAGGTGGCTGACGCTTTGGCCACGTGCGGTGAGATGGTAGTAGCACGGTTTTGGCAAAGCTATCCTCGCCCGCTGATCAATTTCATACACTTGTGATCTTTACCCAGCCTAGCAGTAAAAAAAATAGAGCACATCCCCGGCACCCTCCAATGGAGCTATTGGGGTGCCTCCATGTTTTCGACCACACCCACAACAGCGCACCCCAAAGGCCCACCCTAAAGGGTTTTAGTTTTAAGCAGTAGATCGAACACCTTGTGGGCATATGAACTACCGCATGTTCACCTATGTATGGCTTCGGAATACGTGTCGCTTCAGAACACGACGACTTTAATACGAATTGATGTTATAAATATTACAACCCAAGTTGAAATTCAAAACACAAAGTTGAAATATGAATTGAAGTTAAACCATGACCTATCAAACAGCCGTCTGCTGAGTTGTTTTGATGGTCCACAGGTGGTGCACGAGGTCATCGTGCATCTGCTTCTGCATTTCCATCACAAATTTGCCGATGTGTGGCAAGGAATTCTACATACTGCGTTGGCACGCCCGATGTCGGGTTATTGGATTCTTAGTCACGTAAGGAGGTGCCATGCTCCAACGGTGTAGAGAGGGGAAAGACATGGTGGCTTCTAGGATCGGGATTGCACACAAGGGTTTACCCAGCTTCGGATCTTGCAGCGGTGGCAAGATCCTACGTGTTGCTATAATTCACTAGATGCGAATATGTGTATATGTTATAATGTAGGTTGTGAGGTGTGTCCCTTAAGGGGAACATGAGGCAAGCTTATATAGGCGCCGTGCCTTCTCCTACAAGGAAAGGCTAACCGACCTATACATGGAGTCCTAGACTAACACGGGATAAACCCTAACTTGTTCTCTAAGGCGAATCTCGGTTCGTCTGGATCCTGGTCGGCTTGTAGGCTTCCTCTTACGCTTCAGCCCACTGGGCCGCCCGATAAGCCGAAGACCTTATCACCTCTTGGGCCACCCTGGTAGGCTGGTTTGGTCCTCGTGGTCGGCATACCCGTTTGGTATATCCTCCACAGTAGTCCCCGGAAAGGTTGGAGCACTCCAGCTTGTTCGTCTTAATCTTCATTGCGAACTTTCGTCTTCGTCTTCTTGATGAACTGATGTAGAGCTTGAACCATTCCCTATATAACTGAGGATACGGCTTTTCAATAAGCCGAAACGACCGTTGCGCTCATGGGCACACAAGCCGAACAATTTGTCAACTGATGTACAGAGGAAAAGATTCCTCGTCACCTTAGGTCAAGTCTTGTCAATGTACAGTCCATTATAGTCTAGACTGTTGACTAGGCCAAATCTAATCATCACGATTTTCCCGCGCATGACCCGAGGCTTGCGGGAGAAGGAAAACGGCTCCCTCAATTTCTCCGCTCCACGTGGCGCGGATCGAACGGTGCGAGCCCAACCGTTGCGGAGATCGTGGGATAGACCATAAATACCTTCCCATAATTCGAAATTAAATCACCGATTCATTTCTTTTCATCTTCTTCATCTCGCTCGAGCTCTCTTCTCTCTCCTACGCACCGAGCACATCGCCCCCCACGTCCACACCAAAATCATGGAGCAGACCATTGCTTCCGCTGCAGCGCGTTCGGCGGCGGAGGAGGACGCGGCGAGGGCAGCTACTGCTACGACGAGGAGCTCGGCAGAGGGATCCGCCGTCGGCGCATCTTCCTCAAGCACGCCCGTGGAGGCGTTGCTCGCGGAGCCGCTCATCAGGCTCTTCCCCGGAGAGAAGATGCCCACTGATTCCGGCGACGCCACTACAGCCGGCGCCGAGGAAGAATATGATTCCTCGTCGCGCCATTGGCTCCCCTTGACCATCACCGAGGATGATCTGGTGGAGCTGGAACGTAAAGGACTTCTTCCTCCTCGCGAGGTCTGCAAGTGGCGCTCGGCTTTCGAGCACGCCACTCCGGCTCCAGAAGGCGACGAGCGGGTAATATTAGTTTCCCACTTGCATCGCGGCATGGCTTTGCCGTCGTCGTCTTTCTTCATTTCCGTCTTAGATTATTACGGCTTACAGCCGCACAACCTAGGACCCAATAGCATTTTGTATTTAGCTGGTTTCCAAGCCTTATTCGAAGGCTACTTAGGAATAGCGCCCAGCTTAGACTTCTTCAAGTACTGCTTCCACTGTAAACGCCAAATAGAAGGCGACGAGCTGCTCACTTTGGGCACCGTTAGCCTTAACTTGCGTAGAAATAGGGCTTGGTACCCTAAGGTTCCCAAGCTGGACTCTGTCCGTAGCTGGGCGAGCATCTTTTTCTACTGTTCAGACATAGCTCCTGCGGTGAAGACGATAGGTCTCCCACGTTTTGTTAATTTAGCCGCTTCTCCTCGCCTTTCGTGGGACGAGAAGCCGGAGAAAGTCCTGCCTGCACACCTCCAGCTCATCCAGAAACGGATTGAGTACATGACTATGGAGGCGATGCCGAAACTTACCAGCACAGATACAATTCTGTGTTGGCTCAAAAGGCGGGTGCAACCTCTCCGGGAGAACAAGGGCCTGCTGTGCTCGTACATCGGCACTCGGGATGATCCTCTCCGCGTCTCCAAGGACGACTTGACGAATGACGCCTTCTTGATGCGATTCAAGAAGCTGCTCAAGGAGAGCACTCAATTCACCGAGTCTTTTCCCATGTATACCTCCCTCAACAAGCCGCCACCGGTGAGTGCTTTGTATGTTTACATGTTTTGGATTTGTTCGGCTTATTATCCCTCTCACTTGTATCTTTCCTTTGTCAGCTTGATTCTTCCCCTTCTTCGGTCGCTGCTACCAACACTAAGACGTGCAAGCGTAAGGTTGGTGCCGATAAGGCGGCATTGACCGATGCTGCATTGAAGAAGAAGGAGGACGTTTCCTCTATCTCCAGGGGTGCCGTTATTCACGATGTTCTTGATGACGACAAGGAATCCGCCTTCGCCATGCATCAGAAAGTGTAAGTGACGGGAGCCTAAGTTTCATATCATGTTTTCCTACTTTTTTCTTCCTATCCTGCTAAGCCTTGTATCTTCGTCTTATCTCAGGGTTAAGCCTACGGGCAAGCTGAAGGCGATGGTGGTGACTGGAAGGGGTAAGCCCCCAACTCCTTCGCCATCTACCGCTCCTCCTACTCCCAACGTTACGGCGAGTGTGCCGGCTCCTTCCTCCCAAGAGGTGAGAGCCGACATCGATATGCCGGACGCGATTGTGGAGAGGACGGAAGCTGCTGAGAAGACGGCTGCTACTGCAAAGGCAGCCATTCTTGAGGAAACCAATAAGGCTGAAGCTTCGGCTAATGATGCCTTCGAAGATGTTAAAGAAGAAGTCTTTGATGACGAGGGATTTCTTTTCTCTTCTATTGCGGCAAGAATTGCTGCTGAAAAGGAGTCCGTCGGGCCTTCTTCGCCTAAGTCAATCACTGTTGGGGATATACTGACTAGGGGTATCTCCAACATGGATAAATCCGGCTAGTCCAGGGTGGCCCAAGGGTGGTTAGGCTGAAGCCTGCCGGGCGGCCCAGATAGCTGACGTACAAGGAAGTAGGCGGATGGTCCAAGGAAGGCAGAAGGCCAAAGCCCATCAAGCCACCAAGCCCAAGACGGAAGGCGGCAACTAAGCCGGCTAGGTCTAGGGCTCTGTTTACTTGCCGGAAAAGTACTTGCCTTGTATCCCGAGGTCTGGCCATCTATATAAGCCGGCCACCAGGAAGCCTTTAGGGCAGCGCTTCAATACGCATCATACCCATTGTAACCTGTTCACGGCTATTTGCCTCATAGTGAATTATAGCAGCACGTAGGATCTCACCACTGTCGTGGGATCCGAAGCTGGGTAAACTCGCCGTGTTGAATCCCGTCCTCGACAACTCCAACCTTCTTCCCCACAATCCATACGTAGGCTAGAGGACCCCCATCTTCTATCAAATATGCCGATACCACGACAGTTGGAGCCCACCGTGAGGCCTAAGGTTCCTGGCGTCACGTTCCAGGCGGGAACACTTGGCGGCGTGGGCAAGCAGATCGCCGTCGGCCGCGTCACAAGGTATGGCGACCACAGCTACGTCAACTTAGATGAGTCCTGGCTCCCGGCGGATGACAACCTTATCGGGTGCGCAGTTGTACCGATCGGAGGGATTGACCTCTTCATCGGGTACACGCCAGAGGCGTACGGCCTACCGTGCTTCTACGACCCCACCCACCAACCCTTTGACCAAGCAGTCGACCGACAAGATGGATTTGAATCCGCTTTCTCCTAGGAGTCGGCTGGATCTGACTTCCACTTCGTCGGAGTTGTCGGACTGGGATCCGACTCCCAGCCGAAAAACAACGATCCTGAGTCAATCCTTCCTGCTCTCTAGGAGGATGCGATGTCAGATGCCGGATCCAGATCTACCGTTCAAGTCAACATAGATTCTGATGATGATGCTAGTCTCTTCGAAGAGAAAATCGAAAGCCGCTTTTCCAGTGATAATCCGGTTCCTTCAGGGAACATAGTGGATACAGACATGCCTGATAAGGTGGCTATGATGGTTGTCATCGGTCACGAGTCAACTCTAGTAGCTTTTGAAACGCAAGATAAACCGGCAGATGATGTCGGCAACACCGTTACCGGTCAACTCATTGACGGTTCCGACAAGGTGTGCGCAAAGAAGAAAACTGGTCTCGAAAAAGGCGACAGCAGCAAACCCACGGATTTGCTCTCCGTCATCAAAGAAGTAGAAGAGATCATGCACACTAAAGTGAACAAGGATACCCCACTCGACGAAGTGGAAGAACTTAGGCTTAATATGTTTAAGCACTCTGACTTCCTGCGCAAAAGAGAGGAGCATGTTGAGAGCCTTGCAAAGAAGATCAAGAAGGAGCAAGAAAAGATGTCGGCAAAAACGAGCCGGCAGGTCTTCGAATAAAAGAGGCCATCAAAAAGCCGCCGTGATAAGGAGCCAATTCGTGCAACAACAACAGCTCAAGATCTTGGGTTTGACTGGCACACAACACCACAGCGTGTGGACAGAAGGGGGGATGTTGTCTTCTGCACCCCCATCCTTAACGCTGTGGCTGCGCTAGACACCCTAGATGACAAGACTTACACATCGGAGGAAAAGCTGGCCAACGCAAGACACTTCGTGAGCAAGGCCCTAGAACAGCAAGCCCGCGCTGACTCCTATGGCCACATGGCGAATGCCCGTGGGGGAGATCTAGAATCCAAGTTAGGAAAGTGCAAAGCCGCACCTGGCGCTGACACCGAAGGCCCGTCCAGCTCCAGTAGCCATGGCAACAAAAGGAAAGCAACGCCACCTCCAAAGAAGACGCCACCGCCAAGACCAAGACGGGACAAGAACTCGCGGACAGGAAGCAGAGGAGACCTGCCACCTCCAACCCAGACAAGGCGCGGTAACGGCGGTAGCGGGGACAACAGCCAGCCGCCTAAAAAAGATGCCGGCAACGACCCTCCCAGGAGAGGTCGAAGCCGGTCTCCGCAGCGCAGCACCGGTAGCAAAAGGAAAGAGGCGGCAGAAGGGCCCAGGAAAAACGCAAGCCGAGCGCAGGACGAGCCAAACACCAACAGAGCCGGACAACAACTCGATCCAAAAGACGCACGGCATCGCCTACAATACATAGCAAGAGGAAGGGAGCCGCTATACTCTGGCCCAAAGTGCTTTGGCGACGCCCTCCGCAGAGAGCCGTTCCCCAAGGACATGACATCAGTGTCTAAAAATTGTCCTAGGTACAACGACCTCGTTAAGCCGGATTTGTGGCTAGCCGATTATGCCATGGCCATAGAAATTGCCGGCGGAAAAGTCTATCCATAGCTGGTACGACATGGAAAAGGTTTTCTCCCATCACTTCCAAGGAACATACAAGCGTCCAAATACCTACACGGATCTGCAACGCTGTATTCAGAAGCCGGACGAAACCATGACATATTTTGTCAGCCGTTGGATCTCCGAAAAGGCTAACGGTCATGGTGTTTCAGACGCACATGCTATCCATGCCTTCTACACGGGCCTACAGAAGAAGTCCCTGCTCCGTCACCGGCTCGTCCGCGAGCAAGTCACGGACCTTGGCGAGATGCTCAACCTAGCCGCCCAATACGTGGCAGCAGATGATGACGCACGTGACGATGATCCATGCGTCAGCACCGCGCCAAGGCGGAACAACAAGCGCAAGCAAGCAATGGAGGACAAAGCCAGACCTTCTAACGAGGTAGCCGTTGCGTTCCAAGGGAATGCCGGCAAAAAGAAGTGGAAGAACAAGAAAGATAACCGTGACGCTGGCTCAGGCCCTAAGGCGACACGTATCACTTACGAGCAGGCAAAACTTTTGCCATGACCCATCCACACCTCACTCGGCAAGGTCAACCATAAGCTCAGCGAGTGCCTTTTCATGGACGACTTCAAAAAGGATCCCACAGTTGGCTGGAAGTTAAAAAAGTCAAAGAAGTACGACAAGAAAGACAACAAGGATGATGAGGATGACGACGACATGTCAATCTCAAGCGATGACGATATTGCCGCTAAGAAAAAGAAGCCATGCCCGAAGGTTAAATAATCACTCGTGTGCTTTGTCGGCACGCCTTCGGCTAAGGCGGAGATGCGCGAACTCAACGCGACAATACCGTACGTCCCTCAGTACTTGAACTGGTCCGAGGCGGAAATCACTTGGGATTGGTCCGACCACCCTGATCATGTCCCTCACCCAGGCAAATACGCCCTTGTCGTCGACCCCATCGTCGACAACTTCAGGCTCACAAAAGTACTCATGGATGGCGGCAGCAGCCTCAACATCCTGTACTATGATACACTAAGCCGCATGAACTTGTCTGAGGATCAGCTTGATCACAGCAACCTCACTTTTCATGGTGTAGTGCCCGGCAGACAAGCAAAGTCAATGGGGAGCATTAGGCTGAAGGTAACTTTTGGAACAAAGGAGAACTATCGCTCAGAGTTTCTCAGGTTCGAAGTTGGCCCCTTCAAAAGCGCCTACCATGCAATCTTCGGACGACCGACCTTTGCCAAGTTCATGGCAAGGCCGTGCTACATATACAGCAAGCTTAAGATGGCGGGGGAAAATGGAACCATCACGGTTTCCGGCAACTTCAAGAAAGCTAAGGAGTGCGAGCGTGGCATGGACGCCTTCGCAGAAGCCGTCATCCACAAGGAAGAGCTCGCACTACTTAAGGCGGACCCAGACAACTCCATGCCCAAGCCAAAGATTGATGTCAAGAAGACCTTTGAAGCTTCCGAAGACACAAAAAAGGCGGACTTCATCCCAAGTGACAAGTCTAAGCAAGTTGTCATCGGCTCCAACCTCGACAGCAAATAGGAAGGCGCGCTCGTCGAGTTCCTCCGTGAGAATCGTGACATCTTTGCATGGTCGCCATCCGACATGCCGGGTGTACCGAGGGAACTTGCCAAGCACTCACTCAACGTCATAAAGGGATCCAAGCCGGTGAAGCAAGCAACAAGACGCTTTGGTGATGAGAGACGCAAGGCTATAGGGAAGGAGATAAATAGGCTGAAGGCCGCCAATTTCATAAAAGAAGTTGTACACACCGATTGGGTGGCAAATCCTGTACTTGTCCCAAAGAAGAATAAAGAGCTGAGGATGTGTATCGGCTATGCCGGTGTTAACAAGTGTTGCCCAAAGGATCCCTTTGCGCTGCCTAGAATTGACCAGGTCGTAGATTCCACAGCAGGCTCCGAGCTACATTGTTTTTTTGACGCCTACTAAGGGTACCACCAAATCAAGATGAGGGAGTCGGATCAACTGAAAACATCTTTCACCACTCCATATGGGACTTTCTGCTACATCACGATGCCTTTTGGCCTGAAGAATGCAGGGGCAACATACCAGCGCTGCATGCAAAATTGCCTGCACGAACAGATCGGCCGCAATGTTCACGTCTACGTAGACGACATTGCAGTGATGTCAAAAAAGAAGGCGGATCTCCTAAAGGATTTGGAGGAAACTTTTCATAATTTCCAAAAATACCAGATGAAGCTCAATCCCGCCAAGTGTGTTTTCGGCGTTCCATCCGGCAAACTACTCGGATTTATCGTCTCAGAACGAGGGATCGAAGTTAATCCGGAGAAGATCAAGGCTATCCAAAACATATCAAGACCTAATTGTCTGAAGGACGTGCAACGCTTAGCCGGATCGGCGACATCCGTCAGTCGTTTCATTAGTCGCCTCGGGGAAAAGGCAATGCCCCTCTACCGGCTATTGAAAAAGTCCGACAACTTTGAGTGGACAGCAGAAGCAGATGCCGCCTTGCATCAACTTAAGGAGGCTCTCGTATCCGCTCCAATATTGGCAGCACCTCGATCGCAGGAACCAATGCTGCTCTACATCGCGACAACTGGAGCAGTTGTCAGCGTTGTCTTGGCTGTGGAAAGAAAGGAAATCGAAACCGCGACGTCTGAGCAACGTCCGGTTTACTTCATCAGTGAAGTCTTTTCCGCCTCCAAACAGAGGTATCCACATTACCAAAAGCTGGCTTATGGTGTATTCTTCGCCGCCAGAAAGCTTAGGCATTACTTCCAGGAGCACATAGTGACAGTAGCCAGCAGGGCACCGTTGGGAGACATAATCAACAACGCAGAGACAACAGGCCGAGTTGCCAAATGGGGCATCGAGCTTGCCGCCTTCGATATAGTCTATAAACCACGGACCGCCATTAAGACTCAGGCACTCACAGACTTTGTTGCCAATTGGACAGAAGCCATGGAGGAAACAGTACTCCCCGAGTCAGAATATTGGGTCATGCACTTTGACGGATCAAAGATGCTCAAAGGCTCAGGGGCCGGAGTTGTTCCGCGCACACCCAAAGGTGACAAGCTCAGCTACGTATTGCAGATTCATTTCACAGCAACCAACAACGTCGCTGAGTATGAAGCTTTGCTTCACGGGTTACATGTGGCAAACAACCATGGCGTCAAGAGAATCCTCTGTTATGGCGACTCCGATTTAGTCGCGCAACAAGTAAGTGGCACATGGGACGCGAAAAGCACAACAATGGCGGCTTACAGGGCCAAAGTTGACGAATTCGCTAAAAATTTCATGGGCTACGAAGTCCGGCATGTTCCAAGTGCTGAGAACGAGGCGGCAGACACCCTCGCCAGACTCGGGTCAAAACGCAAAAAAGTGCCAAAGGACATTTTCCTGGAACACTTGCATAAGTCGTCCATTAAGGGCGCCGACTTGTTGGACCCTGATGCAGAAGAACCAGTAGAAGCGGCAAGTTTCGCCGTCTACTTGGTACAGCCGGATTGGACTGTCCCATACCTCGATTTCTTAATCAACCAGAAGTTGCCGGAGGATGATGAGGTGTTGAAAAGGCAGATCATAAGGCGATCCAAAGCATTCACAATAATAAAAGGCGAGATGTACAAGCGAAGCACGTGCGATATCTATCAGCGGTGCATACTGCCAGAAGAAGGTCGGGAAATCCTGAAGGACATACATATCAACACTTGCGGGCATCACGCCTCTGCCTGGTCCATTGTGTCCAAAGCTTTCCGCCAAGGTTTCTACTGGCTAACCGCCAAAGAAGACGCCGAACACATCGTGAAAACATGCAAAGGCTGCCAGTTGTACGCCCGCCAACCTCACATGCCGACACAAGAGCTCAGGAAAATTCCCATCACTTGGCCGTTCGTGGTCTGGGGCTTAGACATGTTTGGTCCCTTCAAGGAGGCGCGTGGTGGGTATACTCACTTGTTGGTCGCTGTCGACAAGTTCACTAAATGGGTCGAGGCCAAGCCGATCAACAAACTTGACGCACGAACAACCACCAATTTCCTCTAGGGAATTTTCTCTCGGTTCGGCGTTCCACACAGCATTATCACTGATAATGGAAGCAACCTATCTCAAGGCGACATAGAAGAATACTGCAGTGATCTAGGCATCCGGCTTGATTTGACATCCGTGTCACACCCTCAATCAAATGGACAAGTAGAGCGTACAAATGGCTTAGTCCTCTCAGGACTTAAGCCCCGTCTCGAAGCTCCGTTACATAGGGCAGCCGGTGCTTGGGCAGAAGAGCTACAGTCCGTACTCTGGAGTTTGTGCACAACGCCAAACAGATCTACTAGCTATACTCCTTTCTTCTTAGTATATGGCGCAGAGGCGGTGCTACCTACCGACATGAAATATGATTCGCCAAGAGTTCAAGCCTACATCGAGCAAGACGTAGAAGGTGCAAGACAAGATAGCCTAGACCTGTTAGATGAAGAAAGAGACGTCGCTCTACATCGCTCCGCCTTGTACCAGCAACAACTCCACCGCTATCATAGTCGGAGAGTGTGGAAGCGATGCTTCAGAACAGGTGACCTGGTTCTCCGCCTAATTTAAGACAGAAAAGGCTTGCACAAGCTATCCCCGCCATGGGAAGGACCATTTATAGTCACAAAGGTGTTGCTCAATGGTTCCTACTACCTAGCCGACATCCGCGACGAAGAAGAAAAGAAAAGGCGCAAGAAGGCGGCAGGAAGGAGAGGAAACAAGCGCAAAAGAGGCATTGACGACCCGTTTGAACAAACAAGACGGCCTTGGAACATTGAGCAGCTACGTCCTTTCTACACTTAGCAATTTATAATTATAATAAGTTATATATGATTATGAAATAAAAGTCTATGGGAGATAGCTGGCAGCCTCCAGGTCTTTGAGCGCCACCTCGTCGAAAATGGAGGGGAGCCAGTAGCGCGACCCAAGGTCGGCTGGCTCCTCCTCCTCATCGACAGACGCACCGCCGGCCGCCGCCGGCATGGTGGAATACGAAGGCACCGGGGCCGCCTCCCCGCGAACATGCGCAGTGGAGGTCGAAGATGGGGGTGGCGGGATTACCCGAGTGCGCCTCCGCAAGGCGCGACACCGCGCCGCCCATCGCCGCTACCGCGGTGGTCTTGGTCGCGGGCCCGCTGGGCGCCGCCGGTGCAATGTTCTGTTCGGTGGACATCGCCGTGCGTAGAGGTCGCCGAAGGGGAGCGCTCGCCGGAGTTCGCTCGGTGGGGTGTTGAGGAGCAAGAGAGCGGGAGAGTAAAGGACGGAGGAGAGCGAGAGTGGGGAAGGAAAATGAACTGCTCGGCTCCCTATTTATAGGTCCGGGCGTTGCTCCCTGTGCAACGACACAGATAGTCGGACACGTGTCGGACATCCGTTGCCGTAGAGCAACGCATGTCGGGGGGCTGCCCCCCGGGTAGGGCAGATCCCGGTACAAATCAGCAATATGACAACAGTGTTTGACCTTTGGGGAGTGCAAGTGCTGCTCTTTAGAATACTGAAGGGGCAACTTGACCTTTCGTAGCTGGTTGAGTCTAAAGTGTCTCTTGGGGGTCGCAAGGGTCACCCCTGGACTCTCTAAATAGCCTCCTCCAGGCCTTCAAAGCGGCATAAGCCCAAGAGGATGATTGCTCTAAGAACTAGCTTCTCAAAGATGTCTTTGGTAGCAGCCCAAGACATCTTCGGGAGGCTAGGCTAGAGTTGTTCATCCTAAGTGTTACTCGGCTACATCCGGAAGGGATCTCGGAAGCTCCGGGTACACTCTCTGGTGGAGGGGATCCCGGGTGAACCGGATAGACTCCCCGGGTAGGTGAGAAAGGTACAAACTCGCTCCCCGGGTACAGGTTTACCGACATATAGATCTCGGTCCTAGCAAATTGTCCAGTTTGTGCAGGAAAGACTTACATAATGGAGCAAGGAGGTAGCCGGCATGAGAGATGCCGGTAAGTCGTCAACGGTCCGGAGCAGGCTTTCCCGCCTGGCACGGGGGGAAGTACCATCCCCCCTGACACGGAAGCATGGTCACCTCCCGCCTGACACGGAAGCATGGTCACCTCCCGCCTGACATGGGAGCGTGTCAGCCGGTACGATAACGGTACGACAAGATCGGACATGCCTAGCCCGGCAATCCGGAAAAGGCTACTCGGGATGGGCAAAGACATGTCTTGTCTCTGACAGAGGGACAATGATGTTCAAGGACGGCGCCTGCTGTCCTTGCCGGAATGATGACAGCAGGGCTATGCCGGATAGGTAGGCGGCTAGGTCGCACTAGCCGGTGTCGATATAACCGTTAGGCCTGTCTGGTGGGGCCAGCCCGGATTAGGGTTTCCGGCCCTCCCGGCCGGAACTCTATAAAAGGCGCCATAACTGCTCAAGTGAAGAGAGACCAACTTGGAAGACAAGACCTTAGTGTCATTTACTCCTAGAGCATTTACTCTTCCCTCTCTCTAGTTCATCTTGTTCATCGTGTTCATCACCGCAAGAGCTCCAAGAGCATGTTGTAGATCTTATTCCACACTTATATCGAGAGGAAAGGCAGGAGTAGGGGTGTTACCTCCCCACGAGGTCCCCGAACCTGGGTACATCGTGTATGTGTGTTCTCTGCCTTCGTGCAGTTGTTTGTATTTGCTAGATCTTATCTCCTTCCCTTCGGTTGTGTTTTGTGTTCTTCGGAGATCCCGGTTATTCCGACATCCTCTATCGTGCGAGCTCTTTAGTTCGCTAGCCCTCCCCGGATCCACTAGCGTCCATCGGCCCCACACTTTAGCCATCCTATGGCATCTGCCGTGACACCAGCACGACAGTTGGTGCCCACCGTGGGGCACACAGAGGCGTTGGCTGGTGTACACATCCGGACGGGTCCCTCCGTTCGCTCTGGCATCAGAGTTCTCTCCGGCCTAGTTGTCAGGCTGGGCGAGATGGACTTCGTCAGCGACAATGCCGGTTGCTTCCGGAACAGGCCCTTCCCGGCTAACGGATGCCTCATCGACTTCGGCATCTTCACCACCTACGTCGCCACCGAGATCATCTGCAGCTATCCGGACGTTGTCCTGGAGGCTGAAGATCCCCCCATGCTCCGCGCAGCCCAGGGTCCGCGTGCCGATCGCTCCGCAGGCTGCGTCGCGGTCATGATGGTCGGGACGATCGAGGAGGTGTTCCAGGATGCCCCCGATGGCGATGCCGGCACTC
The DNA here is from genome assembly GCA_026929855.1 of Poa annua. Classification (NCBI taxonomy): domain Eukaryota; kingdom Viridiplantae; phylum Streptophyta; class Magnoliopsida; order Poales; family Poaceae; genus Poa; species Poa annua. The sequence continues at coordinate 93,414,426 of CM049428.1, read as the reverse complement.
ACCGGGTTCGATTAGCAAAACCTCCGCAAGAGAGAGGTGCTGCCTGAGACGGTGATCCTCAGCCATCCCACCATCGTCGCCGCCCGGATCCCCTCTCGGGTCTAGTGGCCAAGCTGGCTGTCCCACTGACAGTGGATGTGGATACCCAAGTCACCTCAGCTGATTTGGACGTGCAGCGCAAGTTGCTGCTCGCAGAAGCGCAAGAGATCACCGAGATCCGGCGTGAACTTAGTGCCAGTCTCCGGGAGTAGAATGCAGCTCACGGGTTCCCCGAGATAGGCTCTCGGGACAAGCGCATTGCTGACCTGCGCAAAAAGGGCAGAATGGTGAATGATGAGTTGGCGGGTAGTACGGCGCCTAGCCATAGCGGGACGGATAGCATGATCTCGGTAGAGAAGCCGGTATACAGCTCGCCTGCCAAAACTCTTAGGGCTGCAGAGGCAGCTATGGCCGAGTTGGCAGGGCTATCCGGAGAAGCTCTTCGTAAGCAACAAGAGCGAGTCAATGAATTAGTCATAGAGGCTAACCGGCAGAACAAGGCCTTCAAGAAGAAGAACCCGGGAGTTGGATCCCAAGTGCATTCGGCTAGGGCCGAGAGCGACAAATCGGGCGGGGAGGCTTCCTCTCCGCATCCGAGTAAAAGCAAGAGCCAGAGCAAGAGTCGAAGCCGGAGTAGGGGCTCCGGGAAAAACAAGCAATTATAGGCGTATGACCCGTACTTTGCCGGAGTTCAGCAATCCGGACGAAACAATCCCAGCCAAGCTCCGGGTAGCCATGGTGGTGGTAACGAGGGTGTAGGAAACAATGCTATGGCAAGCCAGGGCAATCCACCCCGGTATCCACCACAAAGTCAGGGAAACCGGCAGAGAGATGCCGCTTCTGTCCCACAGCAAGCCATAGTTCCTGTGGTTAACCGACATGATGATGGCAACTCGAGGCTGCAGCAACTCGGATACCAGCCTAACGAGAATCCCTTGGGATATCGGATAGGAACTCGGCAGCTAGATCCCGCGGATGCCCGGATCAGGCTCGACCGGATTCATCAATCCGAGTTAGTTGAGGAAACGGGCCCTCCGGGACCTGCATGCTTTGGACCTCGGATCATGAGGGAACCAGCTGTGCGAAACTTCCAGCTCAACCGGGGTGCCAAGACCTATGACGGTAGCTCAAAGCCGGAGGACTGGTTAACCGACTATGTAACTGCAGTAAGCATAGCCGGTGGAAACAGACGCTGGGCAGTACGGTACATACCGCAGATGTTGGAAGGACCAGCTCGGATCTGGTTGAATAACTTAAGGACTGGCAGCATAGACTGTTGGTTGGATTTCGAGGAGGCCTTCATCAGTAATTTCACCAGCACGTACAAGAGACCCAACAGACCGCAGCAGCTCGCCATATGCCGGAAAAGGAGCAACGAAACCGACCGGGAGTACCTTACTCGATGGAGCAACATTCGCAATTCTTGCGAAGGAGTTGTTGAGGCACAGGCCATCTCGTGGTTTGCGCAGGGATGCCGACATGGATCTATGCTTTGGCAAAAGCTGCAGAGAAAGATGCCGACAACCCTGGCAGAGACCATGCGCATCGCCGACACCTACACGCTTGGAGATCCCATGCAACCCCTAGTGGATGTCGGAGACTCCAACGGGAGGAATGCGGGAACTCAGCGTTCGGGGACGAGCAAAAGCCATGATCGCCACGATTTCGGCCCAAAGAGGAGCCAGCCCGAGTTCCACTATGCCTCGCGACAAGTTGCAGCTGTTGGCCGAGATCAGGGAGATGCCGGCAGCAATCAGCGGCAGAAAACAACTGGCCCGGCTTGGGATCAGAGTCAAGAAGTACAAAAGACTTGGGTGGACCCGAAGAAGCCCCTGACGTATGAAGAGATGCTGAACAAGCCATGCTGCTACCATACGTTGGAGGCCAACAAGCCTGCAAATCACTCTACCTGGCAATGCAACTGGTATCAGCGCACGTTGCAAGAGGGCAGCGCGGGGGCTACTCGGCCGAACGCTCCGGCGTCGCGACCGAACATCCCGAGACCTCCTCCACCGCTATCCGGTGCCAATGCAGTCCGGATTAACCCACCCAACCAGGGACCTCCTCCCAGACCTGTGAACATGGTGCATACCCAGAATGATAATGGCGCTGGTCCAAGTAACCAACCCGGACACCAGCAAGGCAACTACCGGGAGGCACATCAGAGCTATGTGGTCTTCGTGACCGAGCCCACTGACCGGAAGAGCGTGCGACATCGCGCCCTGGAAGTAAATGCTGTGATCCCGGCAGTGCCCAAGTTCCTGCACTGGTCCGAGATGGAGATCACTTGGAGCCGGAAGGATCACCCCCGGGTTATGCCTAAGCCTGGTGGCTAAGCTCTGGTGGTGGACCCAACATTTGTCGGACCCAGCCTCAACGTCCGCTTCAGCCGGGTACTAATTGACAATGGTAGTGCCATTAACATTATGTACAAGGATACCATGTTGAAGTTAGGGGTGTCCATGAACACGCTGCTCCCAACCGAAACAACCTTTCACGACATTGTACCCGGGGTCTCCTGCTCGCCTATGGGCAAGATCTGGATTGAGGTGTTATTTGGAACCCGGGAGAATTGCCGGACAGAAAGCCTGGAATTCGAGGTGGTGGATCTCGAGAGTCCATACCATGCACTTATTGGTAGACCAGCACTGGACAAGTTCATGATATCCACCCACATGGGGTACCTGAAGATGAAGATGCCGGGTCCAAATGGGGTGATCACCATAGCAGGAGACCACAAGCGCTCTATGGATTGTGCAACTGCCGGCTCAAATTAAGCCGAATCCTTGGTCATTGCAGTAGAGAAAAAGTGGATTCAGCAGGTAGTGGCACTGGCCCAGACCTCGCAACTCGGAATGCCCGTAATGGTGAACCCGGAGCAGAACGCCTCATTCCAGCCACCAAAGGAGACCAAGAAGGTGGGTGTTGACCCCAAGTACCCGGAGCGCCAGGTCATCATCGGCAGCAGCCTGGACAGCAAATAGGAAGGCGAGCTCGTCGACTTCCTCCGTGAGAATCGGGATGCTTTCGCGTGGTCAAGTGATGATCTGCAAGGCGTTCCGAGGGAGTTGGCTGAGCACTCACTATTTGTTAGGCCGGATGTGAAGCCGGTGAAGCAACCGACCAGGCGCCTCTCGGACGAAAGAAGAGCGGCGATCATGGAACATCTGGCAGTACTGCTTGCCGCCGGATTCGTGATGGAGGTACTGCACCCGGATTGGATTTCAAATCCGGTCCTGGTAGAGAAGCAGAAGGATGATCCCCTCCTGCTTAAGGTGTGGCGCATGTGCATCGACTTCACCAACCTCAACAAGGCTTGCCCGAAAGATCCTTTTCCACTTCCCCGGATAGATCAAGTGATCGATTCCACTGCCGGGAGTGAACTTTTGACTTTTCTAGATGCCTATTCCGGTTTTCACCAGATACCTTTGAATCCGGATGATCAATTGAAAACTGCTTTTATTACCCCCTATGGGGCTTATTGCTATCGTGTCATGACTTTTGGTCTGAGAAATGCTGCTGCCACATACCAGAGGTGCATGCAAAAATGTTTACATGACCAGATAGGCCGGAATGCCGAGGTCTATGTTGATGACATAGTCATAAAAACAAAAGAAAGATCCTCTCTGATCGATGATCTGAGAGAAACATTTAAAAATTTAAGGAGATTCCGGATGAAGTTGAATCCGGATAAATGCACCTGGCATTATGAGAAGATGGCATAACCTGGCAGTGACCAAGGTCAAGCACTATTTTCAAGAGCACCCCATCACAGTTGTGTGCGAGGCTCCACTAGCCGAGATCATCGGCTGCAAAGATGCTAGCGTCCGGGTTGCCAAATGGGCCATCCAGTTGTCTCCGTACGCTCCGGCATACGAGAGACGTGACGCCATTAAGTCGCATGCGCTGCCGGACTTCTTGGTGGATTGGGCCGAGATGCAATACGAGCCTCCAGCTCCCGACTACAACTTCAGGAGGATGCATTTCGATGGTTCCAAGGCCAAGATTGGATTGGGTGCCGGAGTGGTCCTCACCTCACCGAAACAAGATGTGCTGAAATATGTCCTGCAAATTCACTTCCAGGCATCCAACAATGTCGCCGAGTATGAGGCCTTAGTTCATGGACTGAACGTCGCCAAGGAAATCGGCATTCGCCGGATAGAGTGTTTCGGCGATTCCGACCTTGTGGTGCAGCAGGTGTCGGGGAACTGGGATGCGATTGACGCCAACATGGCCTTGTATCGGTTCCATGTACAGAAAATATCCGGATTTTTTGAAGGCTGCGAGTTCAAGCACATACCCAGAGGGGAAAACGAAGCAGCAGATGTGTTGTCTAAGCTAGGGTCATCTCGGGAGGCCATCCCACCCGGGATCGCTCTCGAACATTTGAGGAAGCCGTCTATCCAGCCTTCGCCCGAGTCGGATTCTATCTTCATCCCCAAAGAGCATGGTTCGGAAGCCGTACCTATGGAGGTGGAAGTCGGGAACATTATGTTGAACCCGGGGACTGCATCACAAATCCCGGAGAGGCTGAATAGCATGATGATGGAAGTAATGTCGGCAGAGCCAATGGACATAGATGCTCCCGTGTTCCCAGTTCGACCTGTCCCGGGATGGGCACTGCCCATCATGGCATACATATTGGAGGGAACTCTCCCGGAAAACGAGGTAGAAGCCCGACAAATACTGAGGAGATCCAAGGCTTACACCGTCATCAATCAAGAGCTATACAAGAGAAGTGTCACCGAGGTGCTCCAAATATGTGTGGAACCCGAGGAAAGACAAGAGATGCTATTAGAAATACACCAAGGGGAGTGTGGACATCATGCATCATCTCGGGCACTAGTGGCAAAAGTGTTCCGGCATGGGTTCTACTGGCTTACTGCCTTACAGCAGGCAGAGGACATTTTCTGTAAGTGTGGAGGGTGCCAGACATTTGCCCACAGGATACATATGCCGGCATCAGCACTGAAAACAATTCCTATCACTTGGCCATTCGCAGTATGGTGCTTGGACATGGTAGGGCAATTCAAGCCAGCAAGGGGCAATATGACGCACATGCTGGTCATGGTGGACAAATTTACAAAATGGATAGAGGTCAAACCAATCCGGAAGTGTGACGGGCACACCTCGGTTCAATTCTTGAAGGACATCATCTTGAGGTACGGGTACCCGCACAACATCATCATGGATAATGGCACCAATTTTGCTGTGGGGGAATTCGATCGATTTTGTGCCGAGAAGAGAATTCGGTTGGACGTGGCATCAAGGCCCACCCGGAAGCCAACGGGCAAGTCGAGAGAGCAAATGCTTTGGTCTTGGCCGGCATCAAGGCCCGCTTGATCGAGCCACTGTTGAGAACTCCGGGGTGTTGGATAGAGGAGATACCGGCAGTGTTGTGGGGTCTCCGGACCACACCAAACAGATCTACCGGGTACACGCCATTCTTCATGGTATACGGTGCCGAAGCCGTGCTTCCAACCGACATCCAGTATGACTCACCAAGGGTTAAAATGTTCACCGAGACCGAGGCAAAGGAAGCCCGGGAAGATGATGTGGACTTGCTCGAGGAAGCAAGGAAATTGGCACTATCTCGGTCGGCAATCTATTAGCAAAATCTCCGTCGCTATCATAGCCGGAAGGTGCATCCCAGAGTATTCCGAGAAGGGGATCTCGTGCTAAGGCTTATCCAGCGCACAACCGGGATGCATAAACTCTCGCCTCCATGGGAGGGTCCTTTTGTTGTAAGCAAGGCATTGCACAATGATTCTTATTACCTTGTAGATGCACAGGAAGCTAGAAAAGGTGTAATGGACAAAGCCGGTGAGGAAACCAAGCGACCATGGAATGTAGCTTTGCTTCGACCCTTTTACACTTAAAGGGTGCAACGTATGTATCTCGGTTTTCCTATCAATGAAATTTCGGCACCCCGAGGTGTTACTCGGGGACTGCCTGCCCAAAGTTCTCCTTTGTGTTAGCTTGCATATCGGTACCCTCGGGAGGAACCCGGGGACTGCCTCGTTTTATGCCTTCTGATTTTTCTATTATCATTTTATGCATGCCGGCAACCCAGGGAGGAACCCGGGGACTGCCTTGTGTATGTTTTTGATTTATTGTATGCCGGGCAAGTTCCGAGATCGATTTTCTAATCGGAGTAGTGTATGTCATGTAAAATCATCTTGTGACTCGACTGACGAACGCCGAAATGGTAGTCAAGAGCAGAGAGCGTCAAATATGGGAAACACGAAAACGAACTCGGGGACTCGGAATAGGAACTTCTCCGGCATACGCGTTTTTCTTGTTCAGTTGTTTATTTTGTTATGTCGGAAATTTAACAAATTGGAACTCGGATTTTCGTAAGTAGTGTATACTGTAAAGGGAATTTGGTGACTCGACTGTCGAACGCCGAAATGGTAGACAAGAGCAGAAATTACCTAACTACGGTAGACATGAAAACGAACTTGGGGACTCGTTGCGAAATAAACCGACATAACTTGTTCGCATAATACAGAGCAGGGTACGAGTTAAAATTTATATATTACAATTGCACCCGGCATCCCGGGGATCTAAAGTTTCAACACTTAGTGTTTTTATGCAGTCGGGGAAGCCGGTTTCTCGGGCGCGTCGGCAGAGGGAGCAGTGACAGTGGGCTCCTCCACGCCAGTAGTGGTATCCGGAGCCTCCGGGTTCGCCTCGGCGTGGGAAGTCTCGGGCGGCGAAGGAGTAGCAGCTTCTCGGGAGGCCACGGTCTCGGTAGCAGCACCGGTAGCAGCATCGTCATCCACCGGGATCTCAGCCTCCGCGTCACCGGTGTCACCCGTTTCACCGTCATCTTCATAATCTGACTCGGAGTCAGAAGTGATGAGGCTCGTGGTGAAGACGCAGATGTTGGACCAGGACGCGATGCGATGGGCAACCTCTTGGCGTTGCAGGATCTTGGCCGGGTCGGTGCACCACGACGAGATGGTGCGCAGGCGCTGGATCACGCTGAGGTCAAGCCCCTCGTACCAGCTGAGCACGTGGGTCAAGACTTAGTCGGCGCCAACCCGCGCACCGGAGCGCTTCCAAGCGTGAACTCGCTTGCCGGCATCCCGGAGCGCGGCAGCCAGTTCACTAACCGAGAGGGTAGCGGTGACGCCAAGCCATAGGGCGCCATGGACATGGACAGCCGCGTTGATTAGCTCGGTCCCGATCGACCGGAGAGGTACGATCCGGCCTTCAGGGCGGTGAGGTGATCCTCAATATCCCAAGAGTCCGAGATAGGACCCTTCCCGGATCGCTTCTCACGGGCAGCAGCATATGCAAGATTGGCGGCCTCTCGAGAGTGCTCAAAATGTCCTTTAAAGAGAAGAGCTGTCAAGCGGCCAGCACATGAGAATAATAACAGCAAAGGAAGAAAGCAAGAGAAAAGGATCTCGGTGAACTTACTATTCAGATCTCGGTTTAAAACGGTGAGCTCATTAAGCCATCCATCTGCCTTTGACCGGAGAAGGGCTAACTCGGTCTCGGCAAGGTGCGCGCGCGCCTCGGAATTGTCCAAGGTTTCCTTCTTCTTCTTGGTCGCGTCCAAAAAACGTGCCTTCAAGTTAGTAACGGTGGACTTCGACTTCTCGAGCTCGGCCGTTAGCCGCAAGATCTCGGACTGAGCCTCTGTTAAGGCAGATTTTTGATCAACCGAGACCTGTCGCGCGGCGTTCCGCTCCTCCCGGAGTCGCTCCTCTGACTTCTTGGACTGACCGAAGTTAGCAAGAAGCTGGTGGAAGACGCTGCTGCGTTTCTTGCCGCAGTCCCGTGTCAAAAGATTATCCGATATCAGAACTCGGGAAGGATCCTGGGGACTCGGGGGTATCCGGGATCCAAACTGGCTGAACAGATCAACTGGTTATTTTTCTAAGATTGGAGCCTAGTGGTCTGCTACTCGGTGGAGTCTAGATCACTAAGCGCCAATCTCGGGGACTTGTGGGGGTGGAAGAATTTAAAGTTTGGAGAAAGTAGGAGGAAACTTACATCGGTCACCCGGGTGACGTCCAGTACAGCCACCTGGAGAGCATGAAGGGCTTGGGCGCTGCGGCTCGTGCCGGCAGCGTGCAAATCCCCCACGATCTCGGAGGCATCAGCGGCAAGCCAGGCCTTGTTGTATTCTTCAACAACACGCAGGCCAGACGCGCTCGCGGCAACGATCTCCCGAGATCCTGGAGACACAAAATAGCTTACGGTTGCTCGCAGCGCCTGCATGGCGGCAGTAGGGATCTCGGCAGGAGGTGGCGGTAATCCGGAAAACTTACCCGACGAAGAGGAGCCCTTGCCTAGAGCCAAGTCGTGGGTCGAAGGTTTCGGAGGGGCGCTGGGCTTGGCAGAAACTAGCTTTTGCCCAGAGGCCTGCTTGGGCTTGAAGGAAGCGGTAGACGGCTTCGGCGGCGGAGTCTTGCGGGAAGTCAACCGGGAAGGGGCGCGCGGCACGACTTGCCGCGGAGGACTCGCCATCTCCCCCTCAAGATGGGACACCCGCCGCGGGCTATCCAGAATGATGGTATCCGCAGCCGCAGAGCTTGGCGGTACCAGAACCTCAGTCTCCTCGAGAGGGACCTCCGGAGCCGCAACCTCGGGCAGCACGAGACCAGGCGTAGGATGCTCATCGTCTTGCGCTGGACGCCGAAGTGGAGAAGGAGCAGCCCGGGAGGGGCTAGGAGTGCGGGATCCCGGAGGGTGGAGACCCACGGAAGCCGGGACGTCAAGAGCATCTCTATAATGAGCATGTTAGAAAAGAACTCGGAAGGAATCAAAGACAGATAATTCAAAGCAAGCAAATCATACCCGGAGTCAACTGTAGGGGGACCTTTCCGGTGCCGAGGAGGCTTTTCACCCGGCTGCTTGTTCTGCCTACTCTTCTTGGCGACACCACCAGATTCACCGGCAGGGGTGGTGTCGGAGCTCGCGCGTTTCCGGGTTTCGGTGCGCTTCGTCACGGCCACTGGTCTCAGAACTATTGGCAAAGCTCAATTGAGGGGAAGAGCGTCAATCACATCGAGTATTTGACAATCGTCACCATCATCATCGTCAGATGCAATGTGGATAGCCTCTGGAGTTGAGGGATTACCCGGGGCGGCAGCGCGGGTTAGAGGAATTGCGAGGTGATCCTCGCCGTCGGGATCCTCAGCCGGCATCTCCTTCGGAACCGGGAAGTCATCCGCGAAATTCCCATCGGCATGCATCACGTCTTCCTCGGTCCGACGCTCGAACAACTGCAGGAATAAGTCATTGCATGACAACCATGTCGATTTCCAGCAAAACCCGGGTGCAAAAGGAATTTTGCGGAAGGCAGACACAAGAACCTGCTTCAGTGGTCTCTTGCGACAGCCGGCAGCCCGACCCCACACATAGTCGTCCGGCTTCGTCGTTCGGGCGATAGCTCGGACACGCCGCCGCACAGCGGGTTTGTCCAACCCAAAGATACTCGTTCTAGTGGGATCGTATACCCCACTCATGTGGCACACTTTATGCACTCTGGTCTGAAGAGGGCAGATGCGGCGGACGATAAAGCAGCGCATGAGATCATCTGACATCAGACTATCCGTGAGGACGCTCAAGACGTCATGCATACACGTGATCTCCTCAGAATCCGGGAGCCTATTCCAGAGATCGAACACGCGGGGGGGACCCATGACAAACTCGGGCAGGTTGATGAAATCCGAGGAGGAAGATCCCGGAGAATCTCCTGAGGCTTCCCGGTTCTTCACGTAGAAGAAACTTCGCTGCCATTTCCGGCATGACTCCAGCCCCTGGACTTTGCGGAATCCGGAATCGGCGCGAGGGATGATGGTGGCCGCCCCACAGTCAACAAGGTCCTTGAACTTCTTGTCCGGATTTGGGACGACTTGCCGGCGGAGGATGAAGTACTTGGCCCAGAGATCCACGAAGGGCCAAATACCGAGATATCCCTCCGCGTAGGTAGCGAAAACAAAGAGCATCATAATTGCATTGTCCGGAAGATGGTGAGGTTGGAGGTTGTAGGTGTCGAGGAAGTCGCGGAAGAAGGGGCTAGCCGGAAGCCCAAACCCCCGCTCGAAATGCGTGAGGAACACTACATATTCTCCGTGTTGAGGTTCGGGCTGAACCTCGCCACTCAGAAGGCGACTCTCCACCTGCGGCGGGATCCGATGTGTCCGGTCTAGCCAATCAAGATCCTCTTGATGAATCTCGGAACCATCCCAGCAACCTCGGATACTCTCGTCGCCCATCTCGGACGGACCAGAGGACATGTCAGAGTTGGTCTGCAGGCGCAAGGTCCGGTTAGTCGGGTTAGCATGTTGGTAAGGGGAGAACTCGGATTAAAAACTACTCCCAAAGACCGACATCCTAAGGAATAGATCTATCATAGCAAAGTAGTTGAAGAATAATCAAAGAGAAAAAGTAGGGGTAATGTCATGCTAGAGGTTCCGAGCGCAAGCGGAACTGCTACAGGCATGGGCAGGGCGCAAAGCACCATCGGCGAGGTGCAAAAACCACATCTCGTTCCTAATGGCTACCCACAAAGATCTACCGGCAGAATATTAAGCATTTCACGGATGATCTCAAGGAAACATCCGATGAACACAAACTGCCGATGGTGAGATTCGACCGGGCGAAGGAGATGGAAGAACTTACCGACGGAGAAGGAGGTGCCGCGGCACGGGATTGGCGAGGACCAATGGCGGAGAACTCCGGCGGCGGAGTACGCTGGCAGATCTCGGGCTACGGGCGCGGTGGCGGAGCGCTCGGGACGGTCGCGGCGAAGAAGGAAGGATCGGGGAAGAAAGGGGATAACTCCTCCGCTCCCCTATTTATGGGGAGCTCCGGAGCGGTTTCTGTTTTTCCCGCCCACGATCTCCCAAATCGTGGGTGGGATCAGTTTTGTGCCGCGCGGCACGTGGCGTCACCTGGAGCGCCCGATCCGGCCACACCGCGGGCCACAGAGCCCCAACGGTTGGACTTCGGAACGGCTGCGGCTCCCGGCGCGCGAACCCGAGCAACAGCGTGTTAAGTCAAAAACACTCAAGTGCTTCTCTGGCACGACAAGACCTCGGGTGGGACCCTCCCCCTGTGGATAAATCTTGTCCGTCACGAATCAGGAACTATACCGGCATGACCCTACCCGGTCGAGACCCTGAAGGCTCTCTAGTTACCTGAGCAGGGCCTCCCGGTTGGAAAGGTCTCGGGAAAAGGATCTCGGTGAAGGTCATCTCCGCACCAAGACTGAAGAGTGTTCCTTGCTTATTCGGATAAGGTTTCTTTTTAAAAGCTGATCCCGCACATCGTCTTGGGTCGCTGCACAGCACCAGCTTTGGGGACTAGTGTCGGGGGGCTGCCCCCCCGGGTAGGGCAGATCCCGGTACAAATCAGCAATATGACAACAGCGTTTGACATTTGGGGAGTGCAAGTTCTGCTCTTTAGAATACTGAAGGGGCAACTTGACCTTTCGTAGCTGGTTGAGTCTATTGGGGGTCGCAAGGGTCACCCCTGGACTCTATAAATAGCCTCCTCCAGGCCTTCAAAGCGGCATAAGCCCAAGCGGATGGTTGCTCTAAGAACTAGCTTCTCGAAGATGTCTTTGGTAGCAGCCCAACACATCTTCAGGAGGCTACGCCTAGAGTTGTTCATCCTAAGTGTTACTCGGCTACATCCGGAAGGGATCTCGGAAGCTCCGGGTACACTCTCTGGTGGAGGGGATCCCGGGTGAACCGGATAGACTCCCCGGGTAGGTGAGAAAGGTACAAACTCGCTCCCCGGGTACAGGCTAACCGACATATAGATCTCGGTCCTAGCAAATTGTCCAGTGTGTGCAGGAAAGACTTACATAATGGAGCAAGGAGGTAGCCGGCATGAGAGATGCCGGTAAGTCGTCAACGGTCCGGAGCAGGCTTTCCCGCCTGGCACGGGGGGAAGTACCATCCCCCCTGACACGGAAGCATGGTCACCTCCCGCCTGACACGGAAGCATGGTCACCTCCCGCCTGACATGGGAGCGTGTCAGCCGGTACGATAACGGTACGACAAGATCGGACATGCCTAGCCCGGCAATCCGGAAAAGGCTACTCGGGATGGGCAAAGACATGTCTTGTCTCTGACAGAGGGACAATGATGTTCAAGGACGGCGCCTGCTGTCCTTGCCGGAATGATGACGGCAGGGCTATGCCGGATAGGTAGGCGGCTAGGTCGCACTAGCCGGTGTCAACATAACCGTTAGGCCTGTCTGGTGGGGCCAGCCCGGATTAGTGTTTCCGGCCCTCCTGGCCGGAACTCTATAAAAGGCGCCATAACTGCTCAAGTGAAGAGAGACCAACTTGGAAGACAAGACCTTAGTCTCATTTACTCCTAGAGCATTTACTCTTCCCTCTCTCGAGTTCATCTTGTTCATCGTGTTCATCACCGCAAGAGCTCCAAGAGCATGTTGTAGATCTTATTCCACACTTATATCGAGAGGAAAGGCAGGAGTAGGGGTGTTACCTCCCCACGAGGGCCCCGAACCTGGGTACATCGTGTATGCTGCCTTCGTGCAGTTGTTTGTATTTGCTAGATCTTCTCTCCTTCCCTTAGGTTGTGTTTTGTGTTCTTCGGAGATCCCGGTTATTCCGGCATCCTCTCTCGTGCGAGCTCTTTAGTTCGCTAGCCCTCCCCGGATCCACCAGCGTCCATCGGCCCACACTTTAGCCATCCTATGGCATCTGTCGTGACACCACCACGACAACGCACAATCTCCATGACTCCTCTTTTCCCGCGATTTGCAATCATGGCGTGATCTTCGCTCCATTTGGTTTCAAACTGTCGTGAGCCAACTGGCGTCATCCGTCAAAGATATGTTTGGCTTGCCGCCAAGGATCAGGCTTTCTTGTGAAGCTATCCGGCAAGTTTCAATAAGCCGTCTTTCCCATGATTGGATAAAGGCGGCCGTGTGCCAACATTGAGGTACACGTTCCCCCATTATTTTCAGAATGGTTCAAGCCCTGCTGCCGCCAACATTGAAGAACGAAGGCTCAAGAAGAAGTCGGCACCTGGAGAACTTCAACCTTTCTGGGGGCTAATGTTGGGGATATACCGACTAGGGGTATCTCTAAGATGGATCAATCCGGCTAGTCCAGGGTGGCCCAAGGGTGGTAAGGCTGAAGCCTGCCGGGCGGCTGACGTGGGGCTACCTTGCGGGTAGCCCACGATGAGGCTACCTGGGCCGCGCCAAGGATGGAAAGGCCCGCAGAAGGCCCACTCGGGGTATCTCATATCCTAGTCCAACTCGGTTAGGACTTGTAACCTACCGTATCTGTACCAACCACCCGAGACCTGGCTGCCTATAAAGCCAGGAGGGTTGCCCGTCCTCAAGGACACGCTCAGAACCACAAACCCTAGCGAGATCGCAATCTCGCCATTGTAATCGCTACTCGCATCAATAACCAGACAAGCAGGAGTAGGGTGTTATCCTCCGGGAGCCTGAACCTGGGTAAACCTCGCTTGTCAGCCGAAGTGATCACCTTGCACTCTCCTCTCTCCCCATCAATCAACCCGGGGTGCACAACCCTGGGACTTGTCGAGTTAGCACCTCGTCAATTGGCGCCGTCTGTGGGAAGTTCAAACAAGTGCTAGGATCATGGTCACGCCGGCTCCATCCGCAATGAAGATCGGCGCACCCGCTGTTAGGGAGTCGATCCGATTCGGCTCCTTCGAGTACGTCATCCATTCGCCAGCTCATCAATCGGTGTACGCCGATCTGGACAAAGGTATACACATCACCTTCGGCTCCATATTCTGCCGCATCGATAGTCGTGGCATACTCAGGTCTACGACTACTGCGCTACGCGCGACAGCATCACCAAAATCGCCAACCATCGCGCCCGCTGGACCCGCGAAGATCGCATCTGCCGCACCTGCGGAGATCGTAACCGCCGGACCCGTGAAGATCGCATCTGCCGCACCCGCGGAGATCGTAACCGCTGGACCCGCGAAGATCGCATCTGCCGCACCTGCGGAGATCGTAACCGCCGGACCCGCGAAGATCGCATCTGCCGCACCCGCGGAGATCGTAACCGCTGGACCCGCGAAGATCGCATCTGCCGTACTCGCGGAGATCACGACCGCCGGACCCGCGAAGATCGCATCTGCCGCACCCGCAAGGTTTGCGCCAGCCGTACCCGCGAAGAGGACATCTACGTCGACAATCTCGGCAACGACCACGCGAATCGAGTCTACTACCCCAACCTCGATCGCGCGGTCAATCAAGTCAAGCCCCACCTCCACCGTCGCGCCCGCACGTGCGACCGGGGGCCCGCGTCCGACATCAACGTCGCGCGCGCCCTCATCTTCCTGGAAGTCCTAGGTCTACCCCAAGCCACTCGCACTCACCCCGCCGAGTGCGGGCACATGGACAATCGTGAAGAGACGCGACAGCGGGTGTGCCGCGCGCCACGTTGCGGCAATTTTCTACCCCGAGCAAGAAGCGGGTGACATAAGTAGCAGCGGCAGCACCAACTCTCCAATCCATGCCTACCCCAGGCAGGTCTTCATGGCCGGCACAGCGCCGCATGACGACGAAGACGAACCCGCATACCCACTGGAGGTGGACATGCCGGACCAGACGAAACTTGTCATCACGCGTGATATGGCGATCCAAGCCATGAAGCATGTGGACGAGGGCACGTTCCCGCCACCCAACGCACATCGAGACGATCACCTGGCGGTCCAGTACTTGCTACGCAAGGAAGGCGAACGAATTCGCGCCGAAAAGGCCGAATTTCTCAGGCGCAAAAGGGACGCGGATGCGTCAAGTGCCAGGCGAGCTGCTCTCTCCTTCACATCCTCCACAGAGGTGAATCAGGGAGCACGGCGAACCAGAGCCCGTGTCCCCCACATGGGAGAAGCTGATCGAACAAGGCTCACCCGCAACCTTGACTCGTCCTTCGTCACCGAAGACGAGAATGGGATACCCGTCCCGAAGATGGCGAATGCCGCCCTGATATCAGTCGAGACATACCTCCGGCTCACGCAGCCACCGGAGGGTGACGCGCGCTCCCTCCTCCACAAGCAACAAATTGCCTCCATAAGGGCAATCGAAGAAGCTCTAGCGGCCAAGGGGCCAGGTAATCAAGCTCACGAACCAACGACGTCGGACATCCCGGCGGCGCAGCGACAGCCAGTCAAGGACCTTCGAGACGTCCTAACACAGAAGACGGTGGACCGTAACCGCAAGGAGCGTTCGGCTAACGCAGCACAGGCGGACGACCATACCAACCGCGACTTCGAACCATGTGGTGCGGCATGCTTCGGTTTCAACATCCGCGACACCCGTATGCCTAAAAGCTTCAAGTTGACGGCCGGCACACCAAAGTACGACGGGAAGCAAGACCCGAAGCTATGGCTCGAGGACTACCTTATTGCTTGCACCTGCCAAGGCGGAACATCGACCACGGCAATGCAGTACATCCAGCTCATGCTGACAGACTCTGCACGCGGGTGGCTCACAAGCCAACCCAAAGATTCTTTTCGAACGTGGGAGGAGTTCCAGGACAACTTCATCAAAAGTTTCTCGGGAACATTCGCCAGACCAACGACCTATATCGAGTTGCAGGCCTGCAAGCAAGGGAAGGACGAGTCGCTCCGATCTTACATCCAGAGGTGGACACTCCTCCGCAATACCATGGAACCCGTATCAGAGGACAGGGTGATGGATGCCTTCATGCATGGCGTTGCTCGCCGCGACCTCCGGGAGGAATTTGGTAGGCTCCAGCCGAAGACCACAATAGAGTTAATGAAGACAGCCAACCAATGGGCTGAAGGAGAGGACTACGTCCGCGAAACTTCTCCCAAAAAGGAAGGCGAAACAAGCAGCTGGCGCGAGTCACGTCAGAAGAGGAAGGCACGTTACACGCACGACTCAATCGAGTTAGTAGCGGAGGGTTATGAAACCCCCCGCGAGGTCAAGCGTGAGGGCAGCAGACAGCACGAGCAAAGTCGACAGCCCAGCTCGAGTCAGTACAACCGTGGCAGCAGCAGCATCGACCACAGCGATGGAAGTCAGAAGCGCGAGTGGAAGCGCCCATTAACCCCGGCAGAGGAACTGATGCAACCATGTAAGCATCACTCGTTCCGCAACCCGGCAACAGGAAAGTGGGGTTCAAACCACCTGTTGAAAGATTGCCGCAAAGCAAGGAAGATCTACCATGCCATGCAGCAAATCATCGCCCCGGTGCAGGCCATTCAAGCGGCACCGCAGCTAGCCATCCAGGCAGCACCCGCAAACAACAATCAAGTGCAGGCGGCGGGAGCGTTCCCCCAGCCGCAGCAGCAGCAACAAGGTCCGTCGGCAGCAGCCGACGCGTACCCAGCCGCACGAGGACAGTTGAACATGATCCAGAAGGGACCCCCGTCGAACAGGAGGCAGAAAATCATCACACGCCAAGTACTTCAAGCCATCAACAGCCCGCGCGCGGTACCAGATTACCTGCGCGGGTCGGAGACACCAATCACATTTTCCAGGGCAGATCACCCAGCGGAAGTAGTCCGACCAGGGCATGCCGCACTCGTGATTGAGGCTTTGATCGGCGACTACAGCCTGAAGAAGGTGTTCCTGGACGGGGGCAGCGGCATCAACATCATATTTGCCGATACCCTCAGGCGAATGAATAAGTCGACAGAGAAATTGCCGGAATCGGAGACCACCTTCCACGGCATAGTACCAGGGCAAGCAATCACGCCCATGGGAACAATCACACTCGACGTCATCCTGGGTACACCCGAACACTTCAGGAAGGAGTCGATAGACTTTGAGGTCGTCGACTGGAAGTCACAATACCATTCCATCCTAGGACGCCCAAGCTTTGCCAGGTTCATGGCGGTACCCCACTACGCCTACCTGATGATAAAGCTACCCGGGCCAAAAGGAGTAATCACCGTCCGCGGTGACTTTGGGCTCTCCAACAGCTGCGACCGCGAGTTTGCCAAGATCTCCGAGTCCTTCGGCGTCGAAGAGCGGTTCAAAGCCATATCAGCCGACAACGACAAGACCATCTTCCCGGCTCGCAAGAAGCCTGCCAAAGACGCAGCGTTCAACACGAACGACGACACCGTCACCCACCAAGTCCATCCGACTGACAGCGGAAAGACAGTCAAGGTCTCATCAAGCCTGACACCCGCATAGGAAAGCGCGCTCGTCGAGTTCCTACGTGAGAACTGGAAAATCTTCGCATGGCAACCTTCTGACATGCCGGGGATACCCAGGGAACTCGCCGAGCACTCTCTGAAAGTACACAAGGACGCAAGACCTGTCAAGCAATCCATGCGACGCTTCTCAGGGCCCAAACGAGACGCTATCACCATGGAAGTCGACAGATTATTGCACGCCAAGTTCATCCGAGAGATCAAGGACTCGGACTGGGTCGCTAACCCGGTTCTAGTTGAGAAAAAGAAGACGAAGAAACTACGCATGTGCGTGGACTTCACCGCAGTCAACAAATGCTGCCCCGAAGACCACTTCCCGCTCCCGCGGATAGACCAGATCATCGACTCGACTGCAGGTTGTGAACGCTTATCTTTTCTCGACGCCTACTCAGGTTACCAGCAGATCAGGCTGAAAGTAGAGGACGAAGAGAAGACAGCTTTCATCACACCCGACAGCGTTTTCTGCTACCAGACGATGTCGTTCGGGTTAAAGAACGCAGGTGCTACGTACCAGCGGACAATGCAAGCATGCCTCAAGGGGCTAATCGGGCAGATCGTCCAAGTCTACGTCGACGATATTGTCGTCACTACCCGAAAGGAGGATACCCTAGTCGACGATCTACGCAAGGTCTTCGCCGCACTGGACGTATACCAGATCAAACTCAATCCAGAGAAGTGCGTGTTCGGCGTGCCAGCCGGAGAGCTACTAGGGTACCTTGTATCCGCAAGAGGAATCGAAGCAAATCCCGAGAAGGTGCAGAACATACTCACAATGCCAGCACCAGCGAAGCTCAGGGAGGTGCAACGATTAGCCGGCCGAGTCGCAGCTCTTAGCCGGTTCGTTAGCAAGTTGGGAGAAAAGGCCTTACCCTTCTACCAACTGATGAAGAAGTCAGACAAGTTCGAGTGGACGCAAGAGGCGCAGGACGCACTCGACCATCTCAAGAAGACACTGACAACCTCTCCGGTCCTCGTGGCACCACTGGAAAACGAGCCGCTCTACCTGTACGTCTCAGCAACAAACAGGGTGGTGAGCACGATGCCCGTAGTCGAACGCGAAGAAGAAGGGCACAGCCACCCGGTGCAGAGCCCGTCTACTACCTTAGAGAAGTGCTCACCTTGTCCAAGCAGAATTACCCACATTACCAGAAACTGGCATACGGAGTCTTCATGACCTCCAGAAAGGTCGTCCACTACTTCTCCGAGCACCCGATCACGGTGGTAAGCTCCTCCGGACTAGCAGACATCCTCACAAATCAGCGCGCGACAGGACGAGTCGCCAAGTGGGTTGTCGAGCTAGGACCATGGGGGCTGAAGTATGCTCACCCGAAGTCCATCAAGGCCCAAGTCCTCCCAGAATTCACCACTGAGTGGATAGAAGCCCAGCTACCGAACGTCCCCGACTTGTCCAACGCGTGGACAATGTACTTTGATGGCTCCAAGAAATTCAAGTCAGCCGGGGCAGGAGTCGTGCTCGTTTCCCCCAAAGGCGACAAGCTCAAGTATGTCTTGCAGATGGACTTCCCGAAGCCGTCCAACAACGAAGCCGAATACGAGGCCCTGATCCACGGCATGCGAATGGCCAAGAACTGCGGCGCCACGCACCTCATGATCTACGGCGACTCCTACCTGGTGGTTCAGCAAACCATGAAGTCCTGCGACGCAATCGCTGACAACATGATTGCCTACAGAGACCTCTACAATCAGATGGAAGGAAACTTCGACGGCTGCGAGCTACGCCACATCGGCCGTGAAAGCAACGAGGAAGCCGACGCCCTAGCTAACATGGGCTCGGACAGGGTGCCGGTCCCACCCGGCGTTTTCCTCGAGTGCATCACACAAAGATCCATCAAGACTCAGGGTACAGCAAGCACTGCAGCCACAAAAGGCGATGTCAACCCGCCAAGCCAAGCCAAGGTCCCCATGGAAGTCATGCTAGTCGAAGCCACATGGACAGGACCATACTTGGCATACATAATGCATCAGAAGCTGCCAGCTGACCCAGTCGAAGCAAAGCGCATCATCAGACGCTCCAAAAGTTTCACCGTCATCAACGGGGAACTCTACAAAAGAAGCATATCAGGAATCCTGCAAAGGTGCATAGATCCAGTCGACGGCCAAGCCATCCTACTCGACATTCACGCGGGTACATGCGGACATCACGCAAGCAGCCGGGCACTGGTGGCCAAGGCGCTACGTGCCGGGTTCTATTGGCTCACACCCATGCAGGACGCCGAGGAGCTGGTGAAGAAATGCACAGGGTGCCAGGAATTTGCCAACAAGCCACACGCCCCAGCATCGGAGCTCAAAACAATACCACTAGCCTGGCCCTTCGCCCAATGGGGCCTAGACATGGTGGGCCCGCTGAAGAAATCCTCACCCGGAGGTCATACCCACCTCCTGGTCGCGGTCGATAAATTCACAAAGTGGATCGAAGCCGTGCCCATCACAAGTTCGACTGCGTCCGCAGCGGTCAACTTCATCAGGTCAATCATCTTCAGGTTCGGAGTACCTAACGGGATCATCACCGACAACGGCTCGAACTTCACAGCCGAGGAATTCAAAGACTTCTGCTCAGAGCAGGGGATCAAGCTCAACTACGCGTCGGTCTCGCACCCGCAGTCCAACGGACAAGTAGAGAAGGCCAATGGCTTAGTCTGCAACGGCATCAAGAAGCGACTGCGCGTACCCCTAAAACGCGCAGCGGGCGCATGGGTGGAAGAACTGCCATCAGTCCTCTGGAGTCTGCGAACAACGCCGAATAGATCTACCCAGTACACGCCCTTCTTCATGGTGTATGGTGCAGAAGCGGTCCTCCCCTGCGACATCAAGTTTGACGCACCAAGAGTAGTCGCCTACGACGAGTCAGAGGCGGAGGAAGCACTCGAAGACAGCAGAGACGCCCTGGACGAAGCACGCGACATCGCCCTGGCACGATCAGCCGTGTATCAGCAGGACCTGCATAATTATCATACTCGGAGGCTGCGACCAAGAGCGTTCGTGGCAGGCGACCTGGTTCTTCGACTAAAGCAAAAGAAGGTGCACAAGCTCGCTTCCCCATGGGAGGGCCCGTACATCGTAACAGAAGCAATAGGCAATGGAGCGTACCGCTTAAAGGACTCGAAGACAGGAGCAGACTGCAGCAACCCGTGGAACGTAGCACAACTCCGCCGGTTCTACGCCTAGTTCAAAGCAAGCATTGTACAAGAAAGTCAGCGCGGCAGGTTTCAGACGCACTCTTTTCCTTACCAGGGTACCTGAGGGGACTGGAAGGTTTTTAATGAGGCGGCCTGTTTGCAAGAATCAATAAAGTGATTTGAAGAAAACTTGTCTCCTTTTCCCCGTCGCTCAAGGAGCTCAAAAATCCTAGGCCGCCACTCGAACCACTCGGGGGCTGGCCACACGGGTTGAAATAATAGCTTAGGCCGCTACCCGAATCACCCGGGGGCTGCGCCATACAAGCACGCCAAAAATCCTAGGTCGCCACCCGAACCACTCGGGGGCTGCGCCATACAGGTTGAAATAAAAGCTTAGGCCGCCACCCAGCTTACTCGGGGGCTGCGCCACACAAGCACAGAGCCAAAAATCCTAGGTCGCCACCCGAACCACTCGGGGGCTGCGCCATACAGGTTGAAATAAAAGCTTAGGCCGCCACCCAGCTTACTCGGGGGCTGCGCCACACAAGCACAGAATCAAAAATCCTAGGCCGCCACTCGACCGACTCGGGGGCTGCGCCATACAGGTCAAGTCCAAAATCCTAAGGCGCCACCCGCAACCCACGGGGGCTGCGCCACACAGGTCACACTTGCAACCCTAGGCTACCACTCGACTTACTCGGGGGCTACGCCAAACAGGCTTCAGAAAAACCCTAGGCCACCACTCGACAGACTCGGGGGCTGCGCCATACAGGTCAAGTCCAAAACCCTAGGGCGCCGCCCACCACACACGGGGGCTGCGCCACACAGGTCACACTTGTAATCCTAGGCCGTCACTCGACCTACTCGGGGACTGCGCCAGACAGGAATTATTCAAAATCCTAGGCCACCACCTGAACGACTCGGGGGCTGCGCCGTACAGGTCAAGTTACAAAACCTAAGTCGCCACCTAATAAAATCAGAGACCGCGGCATACAGGTAACACATGAAAAACCTAGGCCGCTGCTTAGCACACTGGGCAGATGCGCCACACAGGTTGCAAATCGAATCAGGCATCCTCACTTTCGAATAAACAGATCAATTCTCATTACTCGAAAAAGTACTGTAATCTGTTACATTATATTTACACAAGCATACTTACCCCCTATGGCTAACCCTGTGCATCAGACGACAGCTACTCTAAACTGCAGGTTCGGCCTTTGGCGCATCGAGAGGACCTACAAGCCGCTCGCTCAAGTCCTGAACTTGCCGGATAATCCGGCGCGCAGCCGGCAAGGTCTCGTCGAAGTCGTCGTCACCTGGCAGACCTTCAAGCACCCGCTCAAGCGGAAGATGTGGCCGGTGCATCCGAACATACGCCAGCGCCGCGTTTGCACCAGCCACAAGCTGAGCGTCGACAACTTCCTTCAGCCCTTCGCCATCACGGAACCTCTCCAGCAAGGCAGGCAACCCGTTCGGCTGCGCATTATGCGGGAAGTACACGCGGTTGACGTGCCAAAGTGTCTTCCGGCAGCTCTCCAGAAGAAAGGCAGCGCACCACGTACGGTCAAGCATGGTGGCAAGGACGCGCCCCCTCGACTTGTTCACCCAGAACTGGCGAGCTTCATAGGAGTCACCGGACGCCTCTCGAGTGACTCGCTCTTCAACGCGAGCCCGCTCGGCCTCCCAATCGGGATTAACATCTGTGCACACGAACTGCAAGTCAGAACGAGAAGGACAAACAACGGTGACGGCAGCCGCCAACATGATACATACCCTGCAACTGCCGACTGATCAGGTCCATCTCTCCAAGTAAAAAATCTTCACGACGTGAGAACTCTGCCGTGGGATGCGACTGGGAGCGCTGCAACAGCTGCTCCGTATTCTTCAGGGTCGCCTCAAGCTCCACCACCTTGTTCTTCAAATAGGTGATTACCCGCTGATCATTTGCACTGCGCGGAGGAGCCGGCGCCACCCGACGACGGCGAGCACCCGAAGAGGAAGCCGCGCCACTCGGCCGTGCCAAGGAAGAAGGCGAAGCATCATCGCGCATGGCACTCTGTCAAGAATACGCAGAGTCAATACAGAAATGCGACTGCCAAACACAGTTCAACTCAGAAGACAGAAAAGTCAGCAAAATCAACACTGAAGAGCAAAAGACCCGACAGGGCAATATTCATTACAAACATGAAGTTCAAAATACAGGCCACAGCGACTGCCGCATCCCTACAACTATGCCTACTCTAAGGCCGCGGACTGCGACCGGGAACGGCCTCTCCGAGCAGCCGCCTCAGTCGTCTTAGCAAGGGCCCTCTCGAAGAGTGCCACAAGCTGCGCAGCCAGCTGCGAGGCGCGCTCCTTCACGCCACTCAGCGACGCGGTCCGGCCATCGGGTTTGCGAGGAAAGCCGCTGACGACCTTCTCGAAGTCACCTGGAACTTGGTGGCCTAATAGGAGCTGGAAGGTGAGCTCGGAGCCGCGTACCGTCTGCGACCGCGTGAAGTCGGCGATGGTGGTCGCGTCCCCAAACGGTGCAGCCAGAGCGTCCACGGTCGCTGGCGGCTGGCTGCCCGGGAAAATGCTCTGATGCACCACGGCCAGGGCTCCGGTCGACTTCTCCAACGTGGCGGAAGACTTCTTCAGGGCATCCGAGGCGTAGGCGCAAACCCGGTCGAAGAAGCCAACCGCGGTCGCCAAGTCGACCGTGTCACTCGACGCGTCTTCAGGAGGAGCTCCACCGCAAGTATCTGCGCAGAAATTCAAAGTCAGGACAAGAAAAGGAGCGAAGACTCAGTAACCGTCAAGCCGACACTCACCCCCAAGAACAACGGCGAGTGAAAGGAGACGACCGATTTGAGTTTTCTCCTGGGCGACCCGCGCCAGCTCGCGCTCTCGAGACTCACAAAGAGCCTTCTCAAGCTCGCCCACCCGGCCAGTAGCCTGGTCCAGCGAGGAACGCAGTTGGTCCCTCTCCTTCTCCAGGCGAACATAAGCCGCGGCTGCATCGAGCTGCTGGCGATAGTATG
This sequence comes from Poa annua, assembly GCA_026929855.1. Classification (NCBI taxonomy): domain Eukaryota; kingdom Viridiplantae; phylum Streptophyta; class Magnoliopsida; order Poales; family Poaceae; genus Poa; species Poa annua. Next base: position 93,391,050 of record CM049428.1, on the reverse strand, counting down.
GCTGAAAATAAAAAAAGAACAAGGTATCAATAAAGTTGCGGGCGACTATACTAGTCACCCACACCTTCGGGGGCTACTCCCATCGGGAGCGCTGATCGTGCACCCGATGAGAAATCAGAAATACAAGAAAAACAAGAGAAGACTTACGTGGTCCAGGAGCTCAAGGTCCTCGGCAGCCGAAGGAGGAGCCCGGCTAGACGAGGCCAGGCCGGCGGCCTCAACATGCACCTTCTCCACCACCACAGGCGTCTCCAGCCCAGTCGAAGGGCCAGAAGTAAGCTCCGTATCCCGAAGGGGAGAGCTGACGTTGTCAGAGCGGTGGCTGCACCGAAATCAAGAACACAAGACAGCTAAATGACGAACCCGCAAAGTACTACTCGAAGAACATGTTGCAAAGAAACTAACCTGGGGGTGCTGGCGTCGTCGAAGCTCGACAGAGAAGGCGAGGGCATCCGCACGAATGACAGAGGCGCTGCAGAGCTGACTGGAGGAACGTTGAGAGGTTCCTCCCAGCCACCCGAAGATTGCGCACCCGGGGACGTCGCCACGGTCTCCTCCTCAGCAACATCCACACCCCTGGCGGGCGACGACGCGGTGGCAGACTCGCCGCGACTCGGAAGCTTCCGCTTCTTCTTCGCGGGTTCCCCTGCTTCGTCTTCCTCCTCCACCTCATCGCGGGGAGAATGTGCGGAAGGAATTTCTTCGTCCTCGTCCTCCTCCTCGACGAACTTCGATTCATCGTCGGGTCCGTTCTCAGGGAGAGGAGGGTAGCTGATGAACAAGGCCCGACCCTAAAGCACAGTAGACGCAAGTCGAATCAAAATGCAAAGTAGACTCAAGTCGAACAAGTACAAAAAGAGAGCAAGATCAGACTCACCTCAGGAACGGGTTTCGCAGCCCCGTAAGGAGAAATCGGGCACTTGACGTTGCATGCGTCCGCGGCTCGGAGGTTGGTGATAGACCTGACGTTGGCCTCCACCTCCTCGTCATCCATCGGCTTGGCACTAACGCCTTCAGCGGCCCACATCGGGTGAGGCCGGGCGCTGAGTGGCTGCACCCGAAGACGGAAGAAGGTGGCCATCAGAAAGACGCCACCCGCATCACGCCCAAGGGTCTGAGTCAGCTCGTGCAACAGAGACAGCAGAGGCCGCACAGCCTCCTTCTCCACGGCAGACAGTGGGTGCGCCCAGGCGCCGGTCTTCCGCAGCCCGCGCTTGCCGTCGCATGCGTCCAGTTCGTCGCCACCCGACTGGACGTAGAACCATCTCCGGCGCCACCCTTGGACGGAGTCGGACTTCTTCATCTGAAAGTACGCGATATCACCGCGCACCTGGATTCCGAAGCCGCCCACTGGGAAGGTCAGCCCACTCTTCACCACGTTCTTGCGAACGAGGAAGAGCGACTTCCACAATGCCCAGTGGGGCGCGATGCCCAAGAAGCACTCGCATAGCACGATAAAGCCCGCGATGCTCAAGACGCCATTGGGTGTCAGATCATGGATCTGAACCCCATAGGCATACAGGAGTCCGCGCACGAAATCGTGCATGGGGAACCCGAAGCCACGCGGAATGAAGTCCGCGAAGCAAACGCGCTCCCCATCGCGGGGAGTGGGAAACACCTCTTTGCCAGGGACTCGTACCTGGACTTCATCCGCAGGTGGCAGCAGGCCTTGCGCGCGGAGCAGCTCCACGTCGGGCCTCTTCATCGACGACCTTTGCCAATCGCCCTCGGGCTTCTTCATCACCCCGGCGTCGTCGGCGGCGGCGGCGGAGGAGCCAGCAGCGCCCTTCGGCTTGCCCATTGCCTAAGTCGCAGGGTGCGTGGACAGATTGCTTTGAGCTCGGGACGGTGGCGGAAATGGCAGAGCGCAAGAGGAGAGGGAAGGCAAGAATCGATTGGAGAAGATGACATACCAAAGGCCGAGGCGCAGTACTTATTCCTCGAGGATTGGCATCTCAACCGTCCATCAAGCAGGGGCTCTGAGCGAGACCATCCAGCCGTCCACGTGTCGCACGGAGAAACCAATCGTCGCCGCCAACTTCCTCCACTACGCACGAGAACCGAGGCGTCATCATCGTGCCGCGCAAATTTTGCGCCCACTTCGGAGACGTGACAACTGTGGGCGTGGTCAGCTCTGACAGCGGGGCCCACCACATCACGTCCCATCGGGCGCAGAGGCGTGCAGCAAAACCGTCATTGATGACGTCACCAAGCCAACGGCTCCGAAACTAACCGAAGAAACTCGAAAGATTCATTCGAGTGGTAAGCTTCGTAGCTGAAATCAACAAGGTAAGATCAGCCAGTGATCCGAGCACCCGAAGTAACCCTTCGAGTGGCAACACAGTAAGCTCAAGCAGCCGAATCCATCCAACAAGTAAGCCAAAGCAGGCTGAATACAAGCAAGCTTCGCAAAAAGAAGTCAAAGTAATTCGACTGCACAGATTACTCCCATCGGGAGCGGCTGGTTCGACTGAAGAAATTCGGGTTTAGGCTCAAGATCAAGCAATCCAATGGCGCGTCCAGGAAGAAGGAGTCCTTTGTCCGACTCTGAGATTCGATCAAGCACTCGGGGGCTACTGACGTGGGGCTATCTTGCGGGTAGCCCACGATGAGGCTACCTGGGCCGCGCCAAGGATGGAAAGGCCCGCAGAAGGCCCACTCGGGGTATCTCATATCCTAGTCCAACTCGGTTAGGACTTGTAACCTACCGTATCTGTACCAACCACCCGAGACCTGGCTGCCTATAAAGCCAGGAGGGTTGCCCGTCCTCAAGGACACGCTCAGAACCACAAACCCTAGCGAGATCGCAATCTCGCCATTGTAATCGCTACTCGCATCAATAACCAGACAAGCAGGAGTAGGGTGTTATCCTCCGGGAGCCTGAACCTGGGTAAACCTCGCTTGTCAGCCGTCGTGATCACCTTGCACTCTCCTCTCTCCCCATCAATCAACCCGGGGTGCACAACCCTGGGACTTGTCGAGTTAGCACCTCGTCAGCGCCCCAGATAGCTGACGTACAAGGAAGTAGGCGGACGATCCAAGGAAGGGGGAAGGCCAAAGCCCATCAAGCCACCAAGCCCAAGACGGAAGGCGGCAACTAAGCCGGCTAGGTCGAGGACTCTGTTTACTTGCCGGACAAGTACTTGCCTTGTATCCTGGGGTCTGGCCGTCTATATAAGCCGGCCACCAGGAAGCCTTTAGGGCAGCGCTTCAATACACATTATACCCATTGTAACCTGTTCACGGCTATTTGCCTCATAGTGAATTATAGCAGCACGTAGGATCTCACCACCGTCGTGGGATCCGAAGCTGGGTAAACTCGCCGTGTTCAATCCCGTCCTCCACGACTCCAACCTTCTTCCCCACAATCCATACGTAGGCTAGAGGACCCCCGTCTCCTATCAAATATGCCGATACCACGACAATCACTATGGCAGTTACGGTGCAAACTTGAAGACAATTGCGATGCACTGTACGCCAAGATGAAGACTAGCTACCGGCTTTTGATGAAGCATCTTAAGGTAAATTTTTTTTGCCTTATCCATATTACCAGTCCCCGGGCGTCTCTTTGATCTAATGCATTTAGTCAAAGTGATGGCCTTGAATTTGATAACATTTTCTACCAGTCCCCAAGTGTACTTTATTTGACCCTTTTTCTTGCACTTATTTTATGTTTTTTTCAGGAGGGCGAGGACCTGAACCGCGACTTGTGGAATTCCTTGGTCGCGCTGCGCCAGGAGCTCAAGTTCGCCAAAAACAAGGCGAAACATGATGCTGGTATGTAATACCCTAAGTGGCTTTGCTTTTCGGTTTTTGTCTTTTGTCCCCTACGTTCTCCTTGCTTATGAAAGATGATGTACTTTGCAGATCTGCTTGCAAAGGCCCAGCAAGCTGCTAAGGAGTCTGGCGACATTGTTGTCGTTAGGCGCGAAAATGAGGCCCTCTTCAAGCAGATCCAAGAGAACAAGAAGCTGGCTGAGGACGCCATGAAGGTACTCTAGGAGAGTGCAGAGGCTGAGCAGTTGCGTCTAAAAGAAGAGCTGACTACAGCTCGCCAAGAAGCCGAAGACGCCAGGAAAGAGATAAATCTCTTACTGAGAAGGCGGAGCTCCGTATCCACGAGCTTGATGGCCAGATGGAACGTCGGAAAGACGAAATCCAGGCTTTGGACGACAAGATTCTTGGTATGTTTCCCGCCTTTCTTTTTCGTCTTTCGTCTTTTTGAACGAGGTTTTTCGCTTTTGCCTTATTTGCCTTTTGTTTTAGCTCTTGCTGGTCATGGTGATATTGACGATGCCAATCACCTGGAGCTCGTGTTGGATTTTGGTGAGCTAATTGCTCGCCAAACTTCTGCTGGGAAAGGCTGATTGAGCCAGATGTTCCCGAAGCAGCTGCCTTTGGCAACCAACATGAGGACTCTGGTGCCTCTGCTTGAGGACTGCGCCAGCAACGCCGAGGAATGTCTTCGTGCTGCCGCTCGTGGAGGTGCGAAACTTGCCTTGGGCAATGTTATGGGCCACCGTCCCGAGATGGATATCAAGAGGGTGGTGAGATGCTTACCAACCCATGACGCTGACGGCAACGAGATCAACCCAGTTGCTGTGTATAACTCTGTTTTATTCATGAAGTCTTGTAATATATTTTGTGAACAAGTTTGTCTTGTGATGAAAAGCGTGCTCTTTTGGTACTTAATACTGAAGTATTGCTTGCACTATGCCATGCGACTATGTTCCTTGCCCGTCTTTGAGTTATCTGGTTTATGCCTTTAGCCTTTTTCGTATGTTAGCGAAACCGCAAAGACGGTGACACTTTGTTAGGCAGCAGGACCATAGTCAATCTTCTTACACCTAATGCCCGTGCCGCCTTTGGGCGCATAAAAACATCTAGTGGAGTAACCCAGAACATAAACGATCAGAGAAAAAAATCTTAGACAGACACTCATTTTATTTTTGTAAGGCAGTAAGCCGAACCTGTCATGCTTAGTAATTTGTGTTAACAAAATTGACATGTTCAAAGTGAGGAATATGATCATTGTGAAATAAAAGATGGATGAGTAAGTGTAATACTATCAAATGTAAATTTTGGCAATCCAGGACTTTTTATTTGATGAGCATAGACATATGTTTACAATAGAATTGCTAAGTGTAAAAAGGACGTAGCTGCTCAATGTTCCAAGGGTGTTTTGACTCGCTGAGCTTTGCTTCTTCGCCTCTTTTCCTTTTGCGTCCCTTTTCTTCTTCTTTTTGAGATCTCTAAGGTCCACGAGATAGTATGCCCCGCTCTTGAGCGCTTTGCTGATAACGAAGGGTCCTTCCCATGTAGGGGATAGCTTGTGCTCCTTTTTCTGAACTATGCGGAGCACCAAATCACCTTCTCAAAACGATCTTCGCCTTACTCTCCTACTTTGATATCTTCGTAGGTCTTGTTGGTATATGGCGGATCGCTGGAGTGCAATCTCCCTTTCTTCTTCGAGTAGGTCTAAGCCGTCTTGTCGGGCTTCTTCTGCGTCTGCTTCAACGTAGGCTGCAACACGGGGAGAATCATGTATAACGTCTGTTGGAAGAACCGCTTCTGCGCCATATACAAGGAAGAAGGGCGTGTAGCCGGTTGATCTGTTGGGTGTTGTCCTGATGCTCCATAAGACGGCAAGCAATTCTTCTACCCAAGCTCCAGCTGCCGTGTGTAATGGTACTTCCAAGCGTGGCTTTAAGCCTTGAAGAATTATGATTGGTTTGTTCGACTTGTCCATTGGATTGTGGGTGTGCCACATATGCCAAATCAAGCCGGATATTGTTCCTGCCACAGTATTTTTCAAGTTCTCCAACAGCGAAATTCATCCCGTTGCCGGTGATTATGCTGTGGGGGACGTCGAAACGATGTATGATGTCTATTACAAACTTCGTGGCTGTTTCCCCGTCTACTTTTTTAATAGGTTGGCTTCTACCCGCTTTGTGTACTTGTCCACTCTACGAGTAGGTGTGTTAAGCCGCCTCTGGCTGTCCTGAACGGACCAACCATGTCAAGTCCCTAGACCGCAAAGGGCCATGTGATGGGAATTGTTCTTAGTTCTTGAGCCGACATTTTTGGTTGCCTTGCGTAGCGTTAGCAGCCTGCGCACTTTTTGACTATCTCTTCCGCGTCTTGTTTTGCGGTGAGCCAGAAGAAACCGTGGCTAAAGGCTTTGGCGACTATGGCTTTTAAGGGGGCGTGATGTCCGCAGCATCCGGAGTGTATTTCTTCCAAGATTTCTTGACCTTCTTCTGGGGAGACACTTGTCTGGTATATCCCATTGGTGCTTCTTTTGTCTAGTTCTCCCTTGATGATGTATAGGCTTTTGCCCTGCGTATCACTTGCCTTTTCAGTACTTCGTCTTCTGGCACTTCACCATTGACGAGGAAGTTGATGTAAAGTTGAGTCCAATCTGACGTTATCAATAAGACGGCTACAGACTTAACCGAATTTGGGTCTTCACTATCTCCGCCTTTGATTGAAGGCTTGTACAATTGTTCCAGGAATATATCCTTAGGAACTTTGTCTCGCCGTGAGACCATTCTTGCTAAGGCGTCTGCGGCTTCGTTTTCTTCTCTTTTGATATGCCGAACTTCAAGCCCTGTAAAGCATCTGTCGAATTCGTCAACTGTGCGCCGGTTTTCCGCCATTGTTGCGCTTTTGGTGTCCCAGGTGCCGTCAAGTTGTTGCGCCACCAAATATGAATCTCCATAGCAAAGTAGCCTTTTTACGCCAATGTCCTTAGCGATGTGAAGGCCGTGCAATAAGGCTTCGTATCCTGCAACATTGTTTGTGGCGTCAAAGTGAATTTGGAGAACTTAGAATAGCTTGTTCCCTTTGGTGTGGTTAGCACCACGCCTGCCCCTGAGCCTTTGAGCATTTTTTAACAATCAAAGTGCAGTACCCAATACTCAGAGTCTGGCAAAGGCGTTTCTTCCATAGCCTCCGTCCAATCGGCGATAAAATTGGCTAATGATTGGGATTTGATGGCTGTTCGTGGTTTACAATGGATATCAAATGATGCGAGTTCGATTCCCCACTTAGCGACGCGTCCTGTGGCGTCTGCGTTGTTGATGATGTCTCCAAGAGGTGCTTTGCTCACCACTGTGATGGAGTGATCTTGAAAATAGTGTCGTAGCTTTCTTGCGGCGAAAAATACATCGTATGCTGCCTTTTGATAGTGGGGGTACCTTTGCTTAGATTCTGAAAAGACTTAGCTTATGTAATAGACGGGTCTTTGCTCGGTAATTTCTTGTCCCTCCACTGGTCTTTCGACGACTATGACTGCACTGATCACCAAGTTTGTTGCTGACATGTATAGTAGCATATGTTCCTGCGGTTTTGGTGCTGCAAGTATTGGTGCACTGACTAAGGCCTCTTTCAATTGAGCTAAGGCGGTTTCGGCTTCTTCTGTCCACTCGAATTTATCCGACTTTTTGAGAAGGCGGTAGAGGGGTAAACCTTTGTATCCAAGGCTGCTTATGAATCGGCTTACAACGGCTGTTGATCATGTTAAGCGCTAGATATCTTTGAGACATGTAGGCCGCTTGATATCCATGATGGCTTTTATTTTATCAGGGTTAACTTCTATGTCTCTCTCAGAAACTATGAATCTAAGGAGTTTTCCTGCTGGGACGCCAAAAAAGCATTTTTCCCGGATTAAACTTCATCTTGTACTTTCTCAAGTTGTCAAAAGTTTCTTTGAGATCGGCTAACAGATATTCTTCACGTTTTGTCATGACTGCAATGTCATCGACATACGCGTGTGCGTTACGGCCGATTTGGTCGTGTAGGCATCTTTGGATGCACCTTTGGTACGTCGCACCTGCGTTTTTTTAGCCCGAAAGGCATTGTTACATAGCAGTAGGTACCGAAAGGCGTGATGAAAGAAGTCTTGATTTGATCAGACTTCTTTATCTTAATCTGGTGGTAACCGGAGTAAGCATCCAAAAAGCATACTAATTTGTCCCCTGCAGTAGCATCTTCAACCTGGTCGATTCGCAGTAAGGTGAAAGGGTCTATCTGACATGCTTTGTTTAATGCAAGTGAAGTCGATGCACATGCGCAACGCCTTCGTGTCCTTTTTAGATACTAGTACAGGGTTTGCGGACCATTCTGTATGAAGGACCTCTTCTATGAAGTTTGCGACTGTAAGTCGCGCTATCTCTTGTCCTATAGCTCTCTTCTTCTCTGGACCAAAACGCCTAAGGCCTTGCTTGACTGGCTTGGCGTCTTTTGCGACATTGAGGGAGTGCTCGGAAAGTTCTCTCGGAACTCCAGGCATGTCTGATGGAGACCACGCAAAGATGTCACGATTCTCACGGAGGAGCTTGACGAGCTCGCCTTCCTATTTGTCGCCAAGGGTGGTGCCGATGTTCGTCGTCTTCTCAGCATCCTTGTCATCAATTTTCGCCTTCTTGGAGTGGGAACCTGCTGTGAAGGTGACGTCGTGTGCAGTTGGAGCCTTCTTTATGTCCGGCATAGGCTCCTGCTTGACTTTCTTCAGGTAACCTGCAAGTTCGTCTTTGCTGATGACGGCTTCTGCGAAGACGGCGTTGCCCAGCTCGCACTCCCGCGCCTTCTTGTAGCTACCGTTTATTGTGATAACGCCGTTGGGTCCAGGAATCTTGAGCTTGCTATAGACATAGCATGGTCTTGCCATGAAGGTGGCAAAAACCGGTCTGCCAAAGATGGCATGGTAGGCGCTTTTGAAGGGCACTACCTCGAAGGATACTTCTTCTTATCTGTAGTTGTCCTTTTCGCGAAAGGTAACGTCCAAAGTAATTTGTCCAACGGAGTTTGCCTGCCGTCCTGGGACTATACCATGGAATTTGACGTCGCTGCGCTTGAGCTGGGTTTTTGATAGGTGCATGCGTTTGAGGGTTTCTAGGTATATGATGTTGATGCTGCTGCCACCATCCATAAGTACCTTTGAAAGCTGACAATTTGCCACTATGGGATTGACGACGAGAGCAGAGTACCCTGGGTATTGGGAAATGCGATCTGGATGATCGTTGCGATCCCAAGTGACCTGTACTTCGGACCAAGTTGCATATTGGGGAACAGCCGACATAGTAGCATTGAGTTCCTTCCAGATGGCCTTCTTCTTCTTAGCCGAAGGGGTTGCCAGGAAAGTGATGAAGTTTTCTTCGACTCTGGGGAACTAGTGGTTCTTCTTAGCCGTTCCTGGTTCTTCGCCTTGATCCGATGAACTGCTATCGTCCGCCTTTGCCTCTTTGGCTGCTTCCTTGCGAACTTTGCGTTTGTTGTTCTTGCTTGCCCTATATCCAGCTTCAGTGTCTTTTTTCATGTCGTCATTGATCCTGCACTGCCTGTTTGTGTGGGTGCATTTTCCGAACTTGCTGTGATAGGTACATGGAGATCCTTGATGTCATCATACGTGACCTTGATGTTCTTCCCGCCTTGGCTATCAATGTTTGGCTTCCACGGGCCACCTCTTTTGTTCTGTCCGCCTTTGCTGTAGGCAAAGGCTACTTCATTGGAGGGGCCTGCATTGTCATTGGGTTGTGCTTTTTTCTTTGTTGACTTGCCCCACCTTTTGTTGTTGTTGATGGAGATATCAAGTTTTGCGTCCCCATCGTCAACACGAGCGTTGTCTTCTGCAATTGCAAGGTTGTTTGCGCCGTCAAGCAGATCTCCAAGGGTGGTGATTCTGTGGCTTGACAAGATGTAACGCATCATGTTTCCTTTCTTCAAGCTGTGCATGAAAGCATGGATAGCTTGCGTCTCGGAGACACCTTCGCAATTGTTTTTCATCTCTGTCCATCGTGCGATGAAATCGCGACTGGACTCATTCGTCTCCTGAGTGCAACGTAAGAGCTCTGGATAAGCCTTTGGACGTTTGTACATGCAGGAGAAGTGTTGTGTGAAGCAGCGATTCATGTCTTGCCAATTGTGTATGCTTTTTTCCGACAGTGTCAATCCAAAGGCTTGCAGTACCTTCTAACATCAGGGGTAAAAAGCGGACTGCGGCGTCGTAGCCTCCGATATATATTCCCACTGTGTTGAGGTAGTCAGGCAGCCATGTCTCAGGATTATCAACGCCGTTGTACTTGTTCACAATCTTCTTGACATTGCCGAGTGCCTCTGGGAGTTGCACCTTGTGGATTGCCGGGCCAAAGCACTTTGCACTAGTAGAAAAAGGATTATAGGTGGAGTCATTTTTGTGGCACACCAAATTGCATGCGCCACAGAAAAGCCTTTTTGTGGCACATCCTTTTGCATGCGCCACAGAAAGTCATATTTCTATGGCGCATGGTTTCGAGTGCGCCACAGAAATATGACTTTCTGTGGCGCATGGGATCAGGTGCACCATAGAAAGTCGACATTATGTGGCGCATGAGCTGGGTGCGCCTCAGAAAGTCGACATTATGTGGCGCATCAGCTGGGTGCGCCACAAAAATTGGACATTTTGTGGCGCATCAGGTTCGGTGCGCCACAAAAATTAGATACTTTTTGTGGCGCATGGGGTCCATGCGGCACAGAATGGCACATCAGACAGTCTACACAGATCCCCCCCCCCCCCCCCCCCGTGGATCGCCTTTTCAATCTTGCGGGAAAAAGATGAAAATGAAAAAATGTTCAAAAAAGTCCATCCTTTGAAATATGGTTAGGTATTAGTGTATACTTCGTGTAGCATATTTGAAATATGAGTTTTGACCTTTTATGTTAAATCACTGTAAAGAAAGTTGAAACGGCTATAAATTTTGCATACGACGTCGGAAAAATGTGTTTAATACCTTAAAAAAAACTAGAGAATAAAAGAAAATTGCCCACACCTGGGCTTGCCTGGTTAGCCGTTTTCAGATTCCTCAAATTCCAAATGGAAAATAAGTTAGTTAAAAATGATTGTTTTCTCAGCAAAATAAAAAAAAAGAAAAAAATTTATGTGACGCACCAGGAGCGGGATTCGAAATTTGAAATGGGAGGCTGGCTCCCCTTATCTTCTCCCCTTCTCCTCACATTTCCTGCTCCTCTCCCCTTCTCCACCACCACTTCTCCTCTCCCTCCTCTCCCTCCTCTCCCATTCTCCTCACATTTCTTGCTCCTCTCCACTTCTCCACCATCACTCCTCTCCCTCTACTTCTCTCCCCTTCTCCTCACATTTCCTGCTCCTCTCCCCTTCTCCACCACCACTTCTCCTCTCCCTCCTCTCCCATTCTCCTCACATTTCTTGCTCCTCTCCACTTCTCCACCATCACTCCTCTCCCTCTACTTCTCTCCCCTTCTCCTCCCTCCTCCTTCTCAACAAACTCCGGCGACCTTCTCCTCCTCTACCAACTCCGGCGACTTCGACCTCTTCCTCCACCACAACTCCGCTGACCTCGTCCTCCTCCTAACCGGCGACAACTACCTCCACCTCCTACTCCGGTGCCCACCTCCTCCGGCGACCTTCTCCTCCTCCGGTGACCTCCTCCTCCTCCACCCCGTGACATCCGGCTCCAACTCCGGCGACCACCAACCTCCGACGACTCCCTCCTCCACCCACCTACGGCCAAGCCCAGTGCTGCCCCCGACAAGCTTCGATGAAACAAAATTTGGGCGGCCCAATCTAGATCTGGCCAGAATCCAGATTTTGATCTGGCCGCCCATTTTTTTGAAAGTCAAAAAAATTTAGTGGCGCACCTAAGTGGGGGATGCGCCACTGATATGTTTCTGTGGCGCATGGTGGTGGGGTGCGCCACAGAAATGTTTTTGTGGAGCACCGAGGGGGTGCGCCACAGAAATATATTTTAGTGGCGAGATAACTGTGGCGCACCCTCCCATTTTTCTGGGTGCGCCACAGAAAGGCTAAATGGTGCGCCACAGATAGCCTTTTTTCCACTAGTGTCAGACCTAGATAGGTTTCTTCCCTTCTGGCTCTGATTTCATCTAGGCGAGTGCGGGCATCTGACACTTGGGTCTTTTCCTTTGCGGCGTCGCCTTGTTGATGCCGGCTTCCGTCTTGACGATGTGGGGATCGAGATCTTGAGCGCCTGCGTTGGCGGTTTTTGTCGGCATTCTCCTCGTCTCTCCTGTGAGGAGGTCGAGGCATGTTAAGCCGATCACCATTACGTGCTGGGGTTGTCATGATTCTTATCACGGCTCTTCTTTCCTTCCTGGCGGCCTTGTCTGCCTTGTCTTTTTGACGTTCCTCCTGGTGCCGGTTAGATCCCGTGCGTGATACATCATTGCGTCGTCGAGCCGGCTTTTCATGTTGTTTGTCTTTGCCGTGGCTGCTGGACTTAGATGGATCATTGGGTGGTCCTGCGTCGGCTCTGGCTTTCCATAGGATGGTGTTGTCAGCAAGGCGACAACTTGAGGTAGCTACCTCCTGTAGCTCTTCCGCCTTTTTGAGTAGTGCTTTTGAATAAAACACTTTCTCGTCTGTTGGGATCTCTTCGTCTTCCATGATCTCCCGTGCGGCTTCCATGTTCTTTGCAGGAGTGGAGAAGTATATCAAACCGTCTTTGTTTATGGTGTAAGGGTATCTCTGCCACGCCTTCTTCTTTTGGGCAGACGGTCGATCGAAGTTCTTCGTGAGATCCCTGTGGAGGAAAGGGTCGTGAGTGTCCTTCACACGCCGGAATTTTTCTCTTTTCATGTGGCGGCGAAGGTCTTCTTTGTCCTGAGCTGTAGACTTTAGGGTTTTTTCTCTGTTTTGCAGAACCAAGTTATGGTGAATGCCTAACTCTGACTCACGAAGGAGGTACTAGCGCCTTTCTTCAAGTTCCTCTGGGGTTGCATTGGGACCGAGCGGCGTCTTGAGTATGTCAAGTGCTTTCTTGCGCGCTTCGGACGTTAGCTCAGCCTCCAGATCTTTGTCAAGGTTTGCTTGAAAGGGAGAATTGCCTTTTGGCTTGCTCCCGGACGCCTTTATTGTGTGGATGTCAACTTGTGACTCTAAGCTAGCAGATTTGGAAGGTGACTTCGACCCATATGCATGCTTTCCAGGTGCTGCATATGTTTTCATAGGAGTTGGTCCTGCCATCATGACTTCTTTGGGACCTCCTATGTTGAAAGAGGCGACTTTTCTTGCAAAATCGCTGTCTATGCTTTCGGTATCTGACTTTTCCGCCATTGGGGCCGTGTTCTCAGATCTTACTTCTGAGTCTGGACCAACTTGCAAAGCTGGTATAATGGACTCATGATCGGAACCTGCCGGCTGATCGCCGGTGGTTGCGATTTTTCCTACAAAGTGAAAGTCGGACTCCATGTAGCCTTCTGAGAAGCTGGAGCCAGTTTCGCTTTGTGAATCTAGATTGTAAGCTGCAAAGCCCTTAGGCGATGCTGGATGCGATCCGTCTTTTGGGTGGTGGGCGGGGAAGAATTTTCCAGATCCCCTGGGGAATCCGTACGCGGCGGCCGTAAAGCCGGTGAAGATATTGATGTTGCCGATGGAGATGATGAAGCTGGAGACGAGATCGTCGTCTACCGGAGTCCATGAATCTGCCTCCACGAAGCCAACATCGCCATCCAAATTGACGTGGCCTACCGCCATATATCTTCCAATCTCGCCCAGAGCTCCCGCCTTTAAGGTGACGCCTAACGCCTTAGGCCTCACGGTGGACGCCAACTGTCGGGTTATTGGATTCTTAGTCACGTAAGGAGGTGCCATGCTCCAACGGTGTAGAGAGGGGGAAAGGCATGGCGTCTTCTACGACCGGGATTGCACACAAGGGTTTACCCAGCTTCGGACCTTGCAGCGGTGGCAAGATCCTACGTGCTGCCATAATTCACTAGATGCGAATATGTGTACAGGTTACAATGTAGGTTGTGAGTCGTGTCCCTTGAGGGGAACATGAGGCAGGCTTATATAGGGGCAGTGCCTTCTCCTACAAGGAAAGGCTAACCGACCTATACATGGAGTACTAGACTAACACGGGATAAACCCTAACTTGTTCTCTAAGGCGAACGTCGGTTCGTCTGGATCCTGGTCGGCTTGTAGGCTTCCTCTTGTGATTCAGCCCACTGGGCGCCCGATAAGCCGAAGACCTTATCACCTCTTGGGCCACCCTGGTAGGCTGGTTTGGTCCTCGTGGTCGGCATACCCGTTTGGTATATCCTCCACACCCCACCGTGGATTGGCCATAGGCACCTGGAAATCAAACAATTTGTCGACCAGTTGCTTCCTCGTATCACGTTCATCTTCAATGATCATGTTATGCACGATAACACAAGCATTCATGATCTCTCACATTTGAACAAGCGACCATGAAAGACAAGTGTAGCGAACAACGGCAAACCTGCTCTGGAGCACACCAAAAGCCCGCGCCACATCTCTGGAGCACACCAAAAGCCCGATCCATATCTCTGCGAACTGAATCTTGTCTCTTTGCAAAATGACAATCTGCTTCGCCGTGATGGTTGCAGATGGTCTTCACAAACGTCGACAAAGTGGGATAGATGATGTCAGCAAGATAGTATCTGAAGCGTACCTGCACTTTAAATAAGGCAGATACCTGTGTATAGTGCAAATCCCTGGATCGATTCATTTGCACACACAGTTTACGATGTAATATCACAACAAAGCGTCAATTTTATTACATCGATGATCCAAAATTACAAAATATTCATTACAAGTTGCATAGCATAAAGCTAGCTTTGAAATAGTACACAGCGGAAATACAATAGCAGTGAGTCTCTATCACTTTCATGCTGCCATAGGCGAAAACATGTTAGTTGTAGACTCGAAACCTATAAACGAAACCTCACTCGTCATCTGAACAATCTGCAATAAGAAAAATATTGCAACAACGTGAGTCAGATTCCATTAAAAATGGAATCTGGCAAGTGACACTATGGTGGACACTTAATGGAATAACTCTAAAGCCTATATGCATATTTGGCTGGTGGAGTTCAAGGCTATTTTGCATAAAGCCAATTTTTCCTATCTCTTTGGAAAACACTTTCTTCAAATCAAGACAAGTATGGCATGAAAACCATAATCCTCATCTTCCCTTGTTCACCCATCAATCTGAAGTTGGAATGGTGGAATCCTCCGTTGACGTCCGTGATCAGCTGCTCAAATTGTCCGTACCGGGGACACGGCTAAGTACTTAGTTTTACACTCTACAGAGGTTGTGCACGTTCACCATTGTACCCATTCAATCCAGATTATCCTTTACACACCATTTGTGATAAGGAAAGGAGAAGAATGAGACGAGATCTTTCAGAAGCATTTTCCCTCCCACTCTGGCTTGACCCGTTCCACCTAACATCTCCCTACATCTGCTTGTCAAGTCGGAGAGAGTCCACGCAACATAATTGATCAAGCCAGAGCCCATATGGCAATGACTGCACTGGAAGCAATCGTCACTCGGAGTTCTTCAGATTCCTCTGTTCCCTGGGTGGCTATCCACAAGTGCACGTACTCCAGGAACCATAGACATGGACCTGAGCAGCCACTCAACTTCGCCGCCATACAACCAATCCACCCAGGAGTTTCATTAACTTAGTGGATGTGCACTCTCAGGTAAAAATCACCATGCTCACGGCCCTAAGTAGAATAGACATTCATCCTAGGCGACGACAACCATGAGCACAACCCTGAGTAGTCACTTAACAATTTGTAAAACTTTTCATCAATTGCATAGCATCAATACATCTACTAAGTATGATATAGGAACCTAGACACAGGAGTAAGGGAATTCTACACAGGTTTATCATAGCAATACTATCCTACTCATGCATATAGAAATACTAAGTAATGCAAAAAGAAAATAATAGGAAGTTTATGAGGTGTGCCACTTGCCTTTGAATGTTGTCGTCGTTCACAAACTCTTTTCAACAACGAACGTTTGCTCTCCGTTCAATCTAATCAATATAAGTAAACAACAATACAACAATCATCAAACATACATGCACATACATAGTGAACAAATAAGTTTCACAAAACTTCTAAGGAAAACATGTCATGTATGATATGCAAATTATTTCTAAGGACTAGAGATGCATGTCATGCCACGAAAATCTTTTAAGTCTTAAGTGAAAGACAAGATTAGAAAAGAGGGAAAAGATAGAAAGAAGATGTAGTTGTCCTCCAGGCTTCATCTCTAGACTTGTAATATTTTCCTTGGTGATGTCTTGATTGAATTTTTGGTAGACTTGAATAATCTTCAGACTTGATGATTTTGTATCATCTAGGTTGGTCTTGGATTTAACTTAGTCTTCAATAGGTCTAGGAGAAGAAAAGAGAAATGAAAGAGAGAGGAAGCAAGACTTAGAAAATATTGCTGGTTGGTCTTCATGAACTTCTTCTTGATTTTCTTCTAAGTGCTTCTGCTTCTTGGAGATTCTTCTGGAGTCTTGTTTTGGCTAAGTCCTTCATTGGTCTTCTAGCTCCATGTTGAAAATCCTAAGTGTCTAGTGCATAGCACTTTTACCAAAATACTAAGTTTGGAAAATATTCCTAACTTAGAGAAAAATAATGAAGAGATTTCCCATGGGAAATATATCTATATGTGAAAATAAGTTATGCATGCAATGCACTTTTAAATCCTAAGATATATCATACAAAATTGGTGATATTTATATAGTATGTATTTGGCTATAAATGCAATCTAATTAATTTCAAATTTTGGAAAAATATAAGAAAAGGAATAATTATAATATTAAGTTTTCTATAATTAAATTTTTATAGAAATTTTTTGTAATTAGTGTTAATAGACAGGGGGCATTTAATTAAATTTATAGCAATTTGATTTAATCAAAAATAATATTTCTATTAATGGTTATGTTGAAAATACTCAAACTATTCAAATTAACTATATAACTATGAATTCATTCAAATATTGCTCAAATATATTTTATAGCAGTGGCATAACATTACTAATATTCCAAAGTTTCTAAAACAATTTTATTTGCAATTTTTGGATTTATAGATTTAAAGTTATTACAAATATAATCAAATCCACCATTTGAAATTTGAACAATTAATACTAAGTTAAATTTGAATTTTGGCCGATCTAAAATATTCTAAATGTCGAGGGCTTTCCAAAAATATAAAGTTTGTTAAATTTGGATAAGTGAGTAAAAAGTTATAACAATTCTAAGTTACAGGGTCTTTTCTGTAAAACTGCCAATTAAAATTAATTACGAAAATAATTGCTGACGCGGACGCTGACGAGGCACGACGTGGCGCTGACTAAGCACGCTGAGTCAGCGTTGACGTGGATAAGTGGATAGATCTGGGCCGTTAGATCTGGATCTGGCGGTCCAGATCAACTCGTACCCCTTCGCGTTAAAGTTCTCATCGTGGCCGTTAAACTTAGATCGGACGGTCCAGGAGAGTTGACCAAAAACCGGCGGCGGGACTCACCGGAGATGGAGGGGACGGCGGCGTTCCGCTCGGGCGTGGACGGCGAAGTCGCTCCGGTGGCTCTCCTTGCTCGGAAAGGCGATGGCGAGGTACGGCGCGAGGCGGCGGAGACGATGGAGGTGACGGCGGCTACGATTTCTTCACGAACAGGCAGGGGATTGCGGCCGGAGGCGAGGTTACGGCGGCGAGCTCCGGTCGAGCACGCCCAGCTCGATTCTCTGCCGAAAACATTGAAGAGATGGTCAGGGGAGGTGCACACGAGCGAGGGGAGAAGGAGGGGGTGGGTCTCAGGCTAGCGGAGCGATTACCTCGCCGGGGACGGA
The DNA here is from genome assembly GCA_026929855.1 of Poa annua. Lineage (NCBI taxonomy): Eukaryota > Viridiplantae > Streptophyta > Magnoliopsida > Poales > Poaceae > Poa > Poa annua. Next base: position 93,373,398 of record CM049428.1, on the reverse strand, counting down.
GGAGAAATGGCGGTGGCTTCGACGAACTCCGGCGAGCTCTCGCGGCGGCCTGGGGGCGTCTTAGGGTCTAGGGTTTGGGGCAAAAGAGAGAGAGAGTGGAGAGGGCTATTTGAAGGAGCAAGCGGAGGAGGGAATCACGGCCTTAATCGCCGGGATTTAAGAGAGGAAACGGCTGGCTGTTTTCGGGCGTGAAATCCGGCTGGAGCTTGAAGACGATGACGTCACGCTGACGTCATCAATTTTCTTTTTCTTTTCTGATTTTTCTTTTAATTCATATCTTTTGATTTAAGTGTCCAAATGAAGTCAAATAAATTTCAAAAAAAATTGTAAAAACAATATCTTTGTGTTAAACCAGTTGTGGGCATGTTTTGAACAATTTTCAAAATTAATAATTTTGAAATATCGATTAAATACAAATTTGATACTTAATATAAATTTTGAAATTATAATTTAATTAAATTTTCTTTTGGTTAAATAAAATTTGTAAAAAAAAATACAACACTTATATAAGTTTAAAACTAAGTTATTTAAACTCATTTTCCAACATTAAATCATTTTTGGCTTTAGTACAATATTTATTATCATCACACATTTATTTGAAATGAAAAGGGAAATAAGTGTATTCATTTTTAATTCAAAATATTTTGTGCACCATTATATTTTATATTATGATAATTCATTTGAAAACCTTATAACAACTTTGGAAAAGATTTTTGATTTAATTCATTTCTTATATAAAAAATATATTCATGAAAGTCATTTCATGTTTTGAAAATAAATGAAAATCATTTAAGCTAATGAAATGCTTATTTGGGTTGTTAAGTAATTATAAAATCTATGAGGTTTTTAGTTATAAACTATAGACTTGTAATATCCAAATTATGTTTTGAACTCAGGTAAGTGAATAAAAATCTTCTAGCAAATAGACAATGTTTTCAATAGTTTAAAATAACACTTGTAATTATTATTTTAATTTATTTATAGCTAAGGCTAAGTGTTGAAATCAATTACTTTAACTAAACTATTTACTTAAAATAAAAATGGTTTGTACTTTATAAAACATTTGTCAATTTACATATTAAGTTTTTTTTGAAATACAATGGATAATTTAATGTTTAATTGGAAATAACTTTTGAAAATAATGCCACAATGGAAATTTTGAAATAATAGACTTTTTCAAATTGGTTGAAGTCTTTTATAGTTGGTTTCCTTAAGCATTTAAAGTTTTATTTTAATCAAAAGCAAAAGTTTTATATTTTAGTGATTTTTGAACATTCCAAAATGTTGGGATGTTACAGACTACCACCCTTAAAAGGAATCTCGTCCTCGAGATTCGGAGAGACTAGGAAGACAAAGCAAATGCTTGAATGATTCTGATAACTCAGGATGTTTTGAGAAATGAAATTTCTGACATGGAAACTGGAAACTAGCAGGGGATGAATTTTCTGATTTGGGGAGGCCAGAAGAACGACGGTTTGGGATCCGGATTGAGGTAACGAGGTTTAAATCAATCTGGGTGGCTACCACCCTTAAAAGAAATTTTTGTGGTCATTATAGGAACTTTGTTTAATCTTGTTTGTTTCTCTGATGTAGAGCGTACAAGTATTCAGATTGCAATGGCATGTGGTGGATACGGAAAGTTTTAACACTCACGTTTTCCACTTGGTCCTTGGAGAGATTTATCCTTCTTCCACTCAGGGCAGTCACTGGCATAGTGTCCCGTATCTTTGCACTTGTAGCATCTTATGTGGCTAAGATCTTTCTTGGATTTAACCCTTTGTCCTTATTCCTCCAGGTTCTTCATGAGAGACTGTTGCATTACTTCCTTGGCTTGTTGGCTAGCTTGTTGTACCAGGGGATAAAGTTGACACTAAATTGGGACATGTTTTGTTCCTTCACACAGGAAGCAAGTAACCCGTCTTAGGCGGCGTCTTTTAACTGGACGTCTGGGTTGACCATGGGGCCACTCATCAGAACGTATGTCCTGCTTCTCCACAAGTTTTTCCAGCCTTTAGTTTGGTCATAAGGTTCTCTTCAAAATCACTATGGTTTTGATCAATCTTAGGCAGTTGGTCATTGATCAACTTCCATTGCTGACTCTGCTTCTCTAATAGTAGTCGCATAGTTGTATGCAAATCATTGGTGTTGGTATTGGGGTGAGACATTTATTTGGTTTAGAAAGCAATGAGTTGAATTATTTGTACTATGGAGGAATCCTAGTTTAATAAAATAAAACAAGGCAACCAATCTATAACCTAATCAATCAACGTCTAACAAACATCAAGCAACAAGGTTCAAACACAAGCAAACGCATACGTGAAAATTTTCAAAACTTCTTTTGAAAAACCGAACTAATCGTTTATCGAACGAAACACACCAATGTCATGGAAAGACAAAATTGATAGTACTGCCATACCACAATTTGATAGGTCAATACATCATCGAATCTCGTTATTCTAATGGGCAAGTGGTCTAATCTATCCTTTTCTTGAGTGCTTCAAGTTCTTGTTCAACTTTCTTGGATATCTTCGAAGTGTTGGTCGAATCCTGATTCTGGTCTTCCATGTATGTAGAACTTCATGTTGCATCGTAGTTTTTCCATATGAAGCAGCCGAATCAGACTTAGACTATAAGAACATGGTCATCTAGAATAAGATAAGGTATTTTCAGAAGGTTGATAGTAGATGAGAATACAAGGAAGACATAGTGAAAAGATTTGTTTTTAGAAAAGTGAAGAAAAATAGATTTTCAATCCTATGGTCAAACCTATTTCTATCCAAACCTAGGGTTTCGAACCTACAGGCAACACAGTGCTCTGATACCATCTGTAGCGTACCTGCACTTTAAATAAGGCAGATACCTGTGTATAGAGCAAATCCCTGGATCGATTCATTTGCACACACAGTTTACGATGTAATATCACAACAAAGCGTCAATTTTATTACATCGATGATCCAGAATTACAAAATATTCATTACAAGTTGCATAGCATAAAGCTAGCTTTGAAATAGTACACAGCGGAAATACAATAGCAGTGAGTCTCTATCACTTTCATGCTGCCACAGGCGAAAACATGTTGGTTGTAGACTCGAAACCGATAAACGAAACCTCACTCGTCATCTGAACAATCTGCAATAAGAAAAATATTGCAACAACGTGGGTCAGATTCCATTAAAAATGGAGTCTGGCAAGTGACACTATGGTGGACACTTAATGGAATAACTCTAAAGCCTATATGCATATTTGGCTGGTGGAGTTCAAGGCTATTTTGCATAAAGCCAATTTTTCCTATCTCTTTGGAAAACACTTTCTTCAAATCAAGAAAAGTATGGCATGAAAACCATAAATCTCATCTTCCCTTGTTCACCCATCAAGTTTTATTTCAGAAGTTGGAATGGTGGAATCCTCCGTTGACGTCCGTGATCAGCTGCTCAAATTGTCCGTACCGGGGACACGGCTAAGTACTTAGTTTTACACTCTGCAGAGGTTGTGCACGTTCACCATTGTACCCATTCAATCCAGATTATCCTTTACACACCATTTGTGATAAGGAAAGGAGAAGAATGAGACGAGATCTTTCAGAAGCATTTTCCCTCCCACTCTGGCTTGACCCGTTCCACCTAACATCTCCCTACATCTGCTTGTCAAGTCGGAGAGAGTCCACGCAACATAATTGATCAAGCTAGAGCCGATATGGCAATGGCTGCACTGGAAGCAATCGTCACTCGGAGTTCTTCAGATTCCTGTGTTCCCTGGGTGGCTATCCACAAGTGCACGTACTCCAGGAACCATAGACATGGACCTGAGCAGCCACTCAACTTCGCTTCCATACAACCAATCCACCCAGGAGTTTCATTAACTTAGTGGATGTGCACTCTCAGGTAAAAATCACCATGCTCACGGCCCTAAGTAGAATAGACATTCATCCTAGGCGACTACAACCATGAGCACAGCCCTAAGTAGTCACTTAACATTTTGTAAAACTTTTCATCAATTGCATAGCATCAATACATCTACTAAGTATGATATAGGAACCTAGACACAGGAGTAAGGGAATTCTACACAGGTTTAGCATAGCAATACTATCCTACTCATGCATATAAAAATACTAAGTAACGCATATAGAAAATAATAGGAAGTTTATGAGGTGTGCCACTTGCCTTTGAATGTTGTCGTCGTTCACAAACTCTTTCCAAAACGAACGTTTGCTCTCCGTTCAATCTAATCAATATAAGTAAACAACAATACAACAATCATCAAACATACATGCACATACATAGTGAACAAAGAAGTTTCACAAAACTTCTAAGGAAAACATGTCATGTATGACATGCAAATTATTTCTAAGGACTAGAGATGCATGTGATGCCACGAAAATCTTTTAAGTCTTAAGTGAAAGACAAGATTAGAAAAGAGGGACAAGATAGAAAGAAGATGTAGTTGTCCTCCAGGCTTCATCTCTAGACTTGTAATATTTTCCTTGGTGATGTCTTGATTGAATTTTTGGTACACTTGAATAATCTTCAGACTTGATGATTTTGTACCATCTAGGTTGGTCTTGGATTTAACTTAGTCTTCAATTGGTCTAGGAGAAGAAAGGAGAAATGAAAGAGAGAGGAAGCAAGACTTAGAAAATATTGCTGGTTGGTCTTCATGAACTTCTTCTTGATTTTCTTCTAAGTGCTTCTGCTTCTTGGAGATTCTTCTGGAGTCTTGTTTTGGCTAAGTCCTTCATTGGTCTTCTAGCTCCATGTTGAAAATCCTAAGTGTCTAGTCCATAGCACTTTTACCAAAATACTAAGTTTGGAAAATATTCCTAACTTAGAGAAAAATAATGAAGAGATTTCCCATGGGAAATATATCTATATGTGAAAATAAGTTATGCATGCAATGCACTTTTAAATCCTAAGAAATATCTTACAAAATTTGTGATATTTATAGAGTATGCATTTGGCTATAAATGCAATCTAATTAATTTCTATTTTTGGAAAAATATAATAAAAGGAATAATTATAATATTAAAGTTTTCTATAATTAATTTTTTATAGAATTTTTTTTGTAATTAGTGTTAATAGACAGGGGGCATTTAATTAAATTTATAGCAATTTGATTTAATCAAAAATAATATTTCTATTAATGGTTATGTTGAAAATACTCAAACTATTCAAATTAACTATATAACTATGAATTCATTCAAATATTACTCAAATATATTTTATAGCAGTGGCATAACATTACTAATATTCCAAAGTTTTTAAAACAATTTTATTTGCAATTTTTGGATTTATAGATTTAAAGTTATTACAAATATAATCAAATCCACCATTTGAAATTTGAATAATTAATACTAAGTCAAATTTGAATTTTGGCCGATTTAAAATATTCTACATGTCGAGGGCTTTCCAAAAATATAAAGTTTGTTAAATTTGGATAAGTGAGTAAAAAGTTATAACAATTCTAAGTTACAGGGTCTTTTTTGTAAAACTGCCAATTAAAATTAATTACGAAAATAATTGCTGACGCGGACGCTGACGAGGCACGACGTGGCGCTGACTAAGCACGCTGAGTCAGCGCTGACGTGGATAAGTGGATAGATCTGGGCCGTCAGATCTGGATCTGGCGGTCCAGATCAACTCGTACCCCATCGCGTTAAAGTTTTAATCGTGGCCGTTAAACTTAGATCGGACGGTCCAGGAGAGTTGACCAAAAACCGGCGGCGGGACTCACCGGAGATGGAGGGGACGGCGGCGTTCCGCTCGGGCGTGGACGGCGAAGTCGCTCCAGTGGCTCTCCTGGCTCGGAAAGGCGACGACGAGGTACGGCGCGAGGCGGCGGAGACGATGGAGGTGACGGCGGCTACGATTTCTTCACGAACAGGCAGGGGATTGCGGCCGGAGGCGAGGTTACGGCGGAAGCTCCGGTCGAGCACGCCCAGCTCGATTCTCTGCCGAAAACATTGAAGAGATGGTCAGGGAGGTGCGCACGAGCGAGGGGAGAAGGAGGGGGTGGGTCTCAGGCTCGCGGAGCGATTACCTCGCCGGGGACGGAGGAGAAATGGCGGCGGCTTCGACGAACTCCGGCGAGCTCTCGCGGCGGCCTGGGGGCGTCTTAGGGTCTAGGGTTTGGGGCAAAAGAGAGAGAGTGGAGAGGGCTATTTGAAGGAGCAAGCGGAGGAGAGAATCACGGCCTTAATCGCCGGGATTTAAGAGAGGAAACGGCCGGCTGTTATCGGGCGTGATATCCGGCTGGAGCTTGAAGACGATGACGTCACGCTGACGTCATCAATTTTCTTTATCTTTTCTGATTTTTCTTTTAATTCATATCTTTTGATTTAAGTGTCCAAATGAAGTCAAATAAATTTCAAAACAATTTGTAAAAACAATATCTTTGTGTTAAACCAGTTGTGGGCATGTTTTGAAATTTTTTCAAAATTAATAATTTTGAAATATCGATTAAATACAAATTTGATACTTAATATAAATTTTGAAATTATAATTTAATTAAATTTCTTTTGGTTAAATAAAATTTGAAAAAAAAATACAACACTTATATATGTTTAAAACTAAGTTATTTAAACTCATTTTCCAACATTAAATCATTTTTGGATTTAGTACAATATTAATTATCATCACACATTTATTTGAAATGAAAAGGGAAATAAGTGTATTCATTTTTAATTCAAAATATTTTGTGCACCATTATATTTTATATTATGATAATTCTTTTGAAAACCTTATAACAACTTTGGAAAATAATTTTGATTTAATTCATTTCTTATATAGAAAATATATTCATGAAAGTCATTTCATGTTTTGAAAATAAATGAAAATAATTTAAGCTAATGAAATGCTTATTTGGGTTGTTAAGTAATTATAAAATCTATGAGGTTTTAAGTTATAAACTATAGACTTGTAATATCCAAATTATGTTTTGAACTCAGGTAAATGAATAATAATCTTCTAGCAAATAGACAATGTTTTCAATAGTTTAAAATAACACTTGTAATTATTATTTTAATTTATTTATAGCTAAGTCTAAGTGGTTGAAATCAATTACTTTAACTAAACTATTTACTTAAAATAAAAATGGTTTGTACTTTATAAAACATTTTTCAATTTACATATTAAGTTTTTTTGAAATACAATGGATAATTTAATGTTTAATTGGAAATAACTTTTGAAAATAATGCCACAATATTTTTTTTGAAATAATAGACTTTTTCAAATTGGTTGAAGTCTTTTATAGTTGGTTTCCTTAAGCATTTAAAGTTTTATTTTAATCAAAAGCAAAAGTTTTAAATTTTAGTGATTTTTGAACATTCCAAAATGTTGGGATGTTACAGTATCCCTTATCTTACTCATGGCCATTAATCACATAGTTGCATGGTGGAGTTAGGCCATCGCAAAGTTTTTCGGAAATTTTGTTTCATCATTTTTACTTGCTTTCAAATCATTTACATATGGTTAATTTGTTTATTTACTTTCATTTATGAATTATTATCGCAACATACGTTTCATATTCTAACCAGCAAGATTTGACAACCATCCTGAAACGTTGGGAACAATGTTGGAAAAAGCGCTAGGCGTAACCGAGGCGGTTGGCATTCGCCTAGCGCCTAGGCGATGCTTAAGCCCACAAGGTGTGACCTAGGCGGTATATAGTTTTTACCATCAGGTATATATTTGGGTTATTCTATATCTATACATACCAATTTAGCATATATAAATGAGTAAACTTAAACAATTGACATTGAATTATAATCCATCTGATTTATAAGTGCAATAAGGAATGAATTTCTTGCTGAAAAAGATAATTTCTTAGTTGTGTTGCCTAGAGTTCCGCTTATGATCTAGACGAGGCATTTGTCCATCGCCTAGTGCCTAAACGTGGTTAAGCGCTGCCTAAGAGCCGCCTAATCCAATACTGGTTGGGAACAAGTTTTATTTATTAATCTATCTTGTCTCTCAAGGTTAAATCATTTCTCTTTGTGATTCCCAACAAATTTTAGAGAAGTCCATACGACCATATTCTCAATCTGGAATGTTGTTCCTGCTCACCATCCCAAACAAGATACCAAACAAAACCACACAAACCCTCCTGTTGACGAGGGATTGGACTCCACCACACCCCAAGGTGCTAAAATATTACCCAAATATTGAGTGGGCTTTTGGCCCATGTAGCAATTTCAGAAAAATCCCTTAAGTCCATGTTGTTGTCATGGCAAGTGGAGGGACTTTAGTCCCATACTGCTAGTTGAGTGAGATGTGCATCAACTTATATACTGAATCATTCTCCTACTAGCATGAGTTGGTATGAGTTATGAGGAGAATGGTTGTGTACCACACGCGCGCTCCTCCTCCTCCGCCACCTGCATCGCCTCGTCACATCACGTCACGTCACGATGCGACGCGACGCAGGTTGCGGGAATCTCGCCGAACCGATGTGTTATTTTTGTCACGCAACAATAAAATGTTAACGACACGAAACGTTTTGTCTTAATGAGATTGATTGCTAGCTGAAACGTTATTTACGTTTTCAGTCTGGCAATTCATTACGTGTGTTTCGGTTGGACATTGTCCTCCTGCGCCTGTGCCTATGTTAGCGATAGGTCGCTACTCTCCGTCTACACACAATACACAAAACATAACCATTTGCACATGGCCGTAGCCGTCATCGTCGTTCCTCCTAACCTGTTGCTGCCATCGTTGATCCCATCCTATCCGCCGCGTACAAGGTCGACGGGAGAGCAGGCATGTGGATCCTCGCCTCTCCGTTTTCTGTACGGGAGAGGGGCGATTAGGTTTTTGGGAATCGTCTCCTAAGCGACTGCTCGCCAATCTTCATTAACTACGTCGGCTATTTCGCCTACTTTCTCTACGTCTACCGCGGCGCCTTCATCGTTGTCATGAGCAGCGACGCCGAGATCGAGAAGGCTGCTGCAGAGAAGAGGATCGCCGACGAAGATGCTTCCGCTTCGGCCAATTGGCCAACCGCCGGATATAATATGTTTATACCTTTTCTAATTATTTACTTGTTTACTGTACTAGCGATTTGTGTAGATGTATATACTATATGTCTAGTACATGATTATACTGTTAAGTTTCAGTATGTCATTAGCACTATCTACGTCATGATTTTAATTAATATTTAAATTAATATAATTGAAAAATTACTTATATTCTCAACACAATGCCCAAAGGTCCTAATAGACTTCCTCTAGTTCCCGTTTTCTATATCTTGCCGGCGAGTGTAAAGCACGTTGCTATGTCTGGCCATGCCTTTTGTGCCTATATATATCTAACGGCGGAGATATTCTTCCATTTCCATTGTTCTCTGCGGTTATCACGGTGCATATTGCCACACGGTCCAGCCCAGCTCACCGTGTGGTTCTTCGTGCTCGTACGTGTACAGCCGTACAGGGAGCTGAGCTAGAGGCGGTGCGTCTCCAATCGCATTTGTTCCTGGTCCAACAAATGGCCGATCGAGGGCAGGTCCCTGCAGTCTGCGTCCGAGTACAGTTTCGGGGCGTCCGGGTGTACTATTATGAACAGCGGTAAGCGTGAATTTACAGTCACAATACTACGATCGAGTTTACGGTGGCCTCTACTGCCGGTGGGCTTGACTAGGAGTAAGCACGTAGGATTTCCGTCTTGCACGCGCAGGTGCACACACATCGATACATCTCCACGGGCTCCCTGTCGAGTGTTCTACAGTTCCAATTAGAGCTAACCATGATGGATTATTAGATTCGTTACATTCAGCTTCCTTCTCCATTAGCAGTGCTCGCATTGCTTTCTGATTGCGCATCCACCGGCCCCAACCATGAATAAGTACATGGTAGACTTCTTTAGAAATCAAATCCAGTGTAGATATCTTCGGAAATCGAATCCAACGTAGATTTCTTTCCCTTGCCAGCCGATCTACCTTTTCCTGACCGAATACAGTGTATGCCTAATGCCTTAGCTATCACGTAGGCGATATACATGCACGCTGCACGCAAGACCAAATAGCCATATTGTAAGCTGGACATCATGAATCAAAGAATGGATATTTTGTCATACTTGGAATTGCCAAACTTTCGGAGGCTTGCTTTGGCCAACATTCTTCCTTTCCCAAACACGTACGAATGGGAACACCCACAATAAGTCTCATATATTCATGTTATCACTTATTATCACCAAGATTATTGCAAAGACAATTGCTACCACGATATTATGTATAATTACAACTTAGCGAGACAACTAGATATAACGGACGTGCATTGGCAGCTTTTCAAACTTTTGACCCGGTAAGATAGGACTACATTATTCGCGAGTGATTGCAGAAGAGGCTGGGACTTCCTATTAGGTCAAACTCTTAAAAAAAAGTTCTTTTGCACAGTACAAACATATTTGTGGAACCTGTTATTTTGCTAACCGTAAAATCGTTTAATTTTCTTATATCTGAGTGGATTTTGGATAAATGATCTTTGAACTTAGTGAAATTTGTAACTAGATGAAAAGAAACATAAGTTGTACTTTTCACTATCGTAAATTTCACTTTTTATAATCGATGTAGATATAAAAGGTATATCTTGACTTACATATTGATGAAGCGATATTTTAGTGGAGCAAGAATTAGTACACTCCTCGGCCAGAGAACATTGAGAGCAGCTCACACTGGGAGCAAGCTTTTCAGAAAGTATTTGAAGGGATACGATACCTCGTCGTCGTGCATGCATCTATGGCCCATCGTTTTGTCATCTCACAGGGAATTCTTGCAAATTGGGGAATAATTGAATACGGAAATATGTTCACAAGTGTAGTTGACCACATCAAAATTGGGAGAGTGAAGCTTAAAAGGTGGGTCAACTGAACTCAATTATATATACAAGGAATATCAGAAAGCTAAAGGTGAAAAATTCTGAGACACACACATCACAGAAACGATCCCTCTTCTGTTTGCAATTTGCAAAACTTTTCTGTAGATAAGAATTAAGATAGAAAACCTAATTAATCCTCAGTTCACTAGGGAAGCACGAGGGCCCTCCAGTTCTCTAATCAAACTTATGAAAAATTGTGTCCTCAAACCTGAAATAGATACACTAAAATCAGATGCAATTTCAAAAAGTACATTCAAATTATATAATTTAATTCTATATAAAAGCACACGCTAGATGGGATATTTTCAATCTAAACTATTCGATTTTTGATTTGATTTACCAAGTCTCAACCTGATGGTGTTATACAATATTCGTCCATCCCATTGTCACACTGATAGTGTAATTTTTTTTCAAAAAAAAGGAATTATCACGGCATCAGCATCAAAGTGAAAGTGCATTATATGCAATCCTACGTTTTGGTGACTAATGACAATATAAAAAGGTGCTTCTAATGGTTGAGCTGAGTCCCGCAGGAATAGATACAATTATATACTCTCTGGCTTGACCCATAAAAAGTTACAGATTTCAATACTGATGTCTTTAGTTCTGGTCCGAAAATTTAGGCAGAGATTTTCGGGGTCTGGAGATTTCGGGATCCAGTCCGGAGATTTCCGGATTTTCGAAGATTTTTGCAAAGTCAACAAATCAACCAGCACTAATACAAAGTTTCTCCCAGTCGGATATCCTTTTGGAGATTTCCGGGGTACAGAAATTTCCGGATGCGCTTCGGAAATTTCCAGATCATAAATCTCAAAGATTGCTAAGTCCCAGACTTTTCAGCACTGATCGGCCGAAGATTTCAGCCGGATTTTTACCCGGAGATTTCCGAGGTTCGGAAATTTCTGGACCTCAATTCGGAAATCTCCGGACGCCACTCGGAAATTTCCGAGCCAACGGCTCCAACGGACAGATATTTCGTGGAGGGGTATAAATATCCCTCCACCTACCTCCAGCCTCTCAAGCTTCCAGATTCTCTCTCCTCCATTGGTGCTGAATCTTTTTCTTCCGGATCTCCCAATCTAGCCACTCAAATCTTTTGATAGTTGTGGATCAAAGGGAGAAGTCACCGATCAACATCTCCACCGAAGTGATTTGATTTTCCCCCTCTATTTCTTGAGGGACAACGAATCTAGGGTTCCTTTGTGGATAGCTAGGTTCAACCTTGTGTGTTTTGATCCTTTGTAGATTCCTTTGTGGAAGTGACCTGTTGTGGTCTTTGTGTGAGCCCCCAATTCAGTTGTGGGTGTGTGCCTCACGAGTTTGTACGGGACCTTCTCCGCCCTTAAAGTAGTCTTTAGTGGAAACGTGGATTCGCACCTTTGTGGTCGAATTCGCTGGATAATAGGGTGAGACCTTTGTGGCGTTGAGCAAACCTTTGTGGTTGCTCACACCCCTCCAACGAGACGTACACCTATGTGGTGGAACTCGGGATAAAATTGCCGTCTCCGAGTCCCTACGGTTGTCTTGATCCACTCACCTTTATCGCTTTCTTATTTCCCGTAGTTGCTTAGTTTCTTTGTTGTCTATCATTTGTATCATCTAGTATCACATATAGACAACTTACTTTCCGCTTGCCTAAAACTGAAAAAGACATACAAATTGGTGTCAGAGCCAGAGCCAGGTTGTCTCTTAAAAGTTTCACCGCTTGAGACCAACCTTTGTCGGAGAGTGACTCCCACGGAACAGGGGTAGTCACACCCTGAAGAGTAGTTCGAAAGAGGGATTGAACACGGAGGTCAAGCAACCCTCGAGAGGCACGACGACGGTGCTCGCCGGGCCTACAGAGGAACACACACGACAGAAATAGACACCGGCCCGTACCCAGGTTCACGGCCCTCAGGAGGAGGTAACACCGCTACTCCTGCTTGTCTGTATTGCATTGCAGAGGTTACAGTACAACTGAGCTTGCCGAGGGCTCCCTTGAGGCAGTTCGTGCTTGGAGAGGGACACAGTGGTTGTCTTCCTCCTCCAGCCTATGGCTATCCTACTTGCTGGGCTAGGGTTTACAAGTGTTTAGCAAGCAATTGGCCGACCCTTTGCTACCGTGGATCTCTCGCTCCTTTTATAGGCGCCACGGGCGTCTTCCTTGCGCAGGGCGTCCAAGGTGGGCTCCCACACGGCAGTGGCGCGAAGTAGTTGGAGTCCACCAGTGCTGAAACCTCCATGGACGCGGTCCATCCGCGATAAAGTTGGGCACGGTGGCCGACATGCAGCAGACCGCGCAGAACGGCTCGCAGGGGTTGCAACGATCGTGGTGGAGCCCATGATGACGATCTTCTTGGAGTATTGCGCCGTCCAGCCGCTTTATCACCAGAGAGGAAAGTCCCAGCTGTCCTGGCGCAGGCGGCGCAACTTTGTTGACTCCTTTATCACCAGAATAGCAATTGGAGTGCTCGCGTCACTCTGCGGCCGCTGCAGAGGCCATATGCGCCTGCAGCGCTTGCTTGGCCGCGAAGTGTCTCCACAGGGCCGCGGAGGCCTGTGGAGAGATTTACATTGACTTCTCTCCAGGCGAAGATAGCCTGGGGAGTCTCTTGAAGCGCGCGGTCCTCTTCAGGCCCTGGCGTCCTCTTCAGGCCCTCGAGGGGAGTTGCCTCTCGAGGGTCTCTCCAAGCGATGGCTTGGTCCTTAGTCTTTTCGTCTGATCTATCAGTGGGCGAGGCCTGGGGAGAGTGGGCTTTGCACACCCCAATCCTCACTGGGCCGACAGTAGCCCCCGGGCCCGCGATCGGCGCGATTGAGCCCATTTGCGCAGTTGGAGCGTCGTGGGCCCAAAGAGTCCGGCCGGCCCGAGCCACGCGTCATTCAGACGAGTAACGGCCGCGCACGATCTGAGGCGCGCATAGTGGGGGGGTCCCACCACGCCCCGATAACCGCTCCTTGACGAGACATAAAGTCTGAGCGCTGGGGCAGGGAGTCGTTACTGTTTCCATTTCTTCTCGCAGAAGCCTTCTTCGTCTCGAGCCCTTCGCTCCTGCTCTCCGGCGCTTTCGTTTCCTTTCTCCTCCAACTTTCTTCGCTGCCGCGACCCACCAATCTTCGGCGATGAGTCCAGCCAAGAACAAGGGCAAGGCGGCCGTGGGGTCTGAAAGAGCATTTCTCGTCTCCTGAGTTTTGGATAGTAATGACAACACGATAAGGATGTTTAACGGTGTGCCTAAGTATTTCAGATACTACATCGCCTTGAAGAACAAAAAGGATGAAGATCAACTGGATTAAAGAGAGAGTTGGCTGGCAGTTTTTCCTGTCCTGTCAGGCCGGAAGTTCCGGCCTACGAGATGGAATTTCTGGGCCTGCACCGGATATTTCTGGTTGGCCAGAAAACGGCTATGTCCTTTAGGATTTAAGATCTAGCAAAGGCGGAACTTTGGCCGGAGGTTTGGCTGGATCTTTCCGGGCGACCGGAAGTTCCGGCCTGCCACCGGAAGTTCCGTCCTAGACAAACGTGAAAATCGGCTAAGTCAAAATTTGCCTACGCACGGGCAAAGCCGGAACTTTGTCCGGAGATTTGATCGGATCATTCCGAGAAACCGGAAGTTCCGGTCTACTCACCGGAAGTTGGTTTTATGGAAAACACACTCAAGTTGGTCTTCTTGAAAGCTTATTGCATTTTGCAATTTGAGTGTGAAGTACCATGATCAGTTTGAAATTCTCATCTAAGCTTTCCCCCTTTAACCCTGCTATTCCATCACTCATGTCCATTTTGATTTACTTTCCAGAAATTTTGGTTTGTTTTTCCTTAAGTCCGGAAATTCCGGGTCTCAGACCGGAACTTCCGGTGCTCAGGAAACTCCAGCACTTCATCATGTGGCTAAGTCCAAATTTCTCCACTCCCTGGAGAAACCGGAACTTTTCCCGGAAGAAGTGCCGGAAGTTTCGGGGGCACCGGAACTTCCGGCCAGCAGGCCGGAACTTCCGGTGCCAGGAAATTTCCAGCTTTTCTTCCAGCGGCTAAGTCCGGAATTCTCCATCCCCTGGAGAAACCGGAACTCTGCCCGGAAGAAAGGCCGAAAGTTTCCGGGGCACTGGAACTTCCGGCTTAAGTGGCTCGGGTCTATAAATAGGGCCGCGCGGGGTGAACTGGTTCGTTTAGAACGATTCTTCCACCCCCGCGCCGCCCAGTTCTTCTCTCTCCTCTCCCGAGCCCTATAACTTCACCAAATGACACTGAGGCCTTCCGACCTCGGATTCCTTCGGTTCAAAGCCGGATCTGCATCTCCTCGACGAGGGGATCCGTTTTCTCCTATCGGTTTTTGCGATGGACTTCGGTAATGTCTTCTATTTTCAAATCTAGGACGAATCTCACTTCGTTTAACCTAGTGGATTTAGAACATATTATTTCGATTCCTTTGGTAGAAACCTTCCCTTAGGCTTGCCCTACAATATCCTAGCAGCGAGTTGAATTTTAGTTGAAATTTCTTGAAGTTACATGAAATTTTCTTTTTTCAATCTGAAACCCGGAACTTCCGGTGCCTGGAAAATTCCATCAGTTCCTCCTGCGGCTAAGTCCGGAATTCGCCAACCCCTAGAGAAACCGGAACTTTGCCCGGAAGAATTGCCGGAAGATTCCGGGTCACCGGAACTTCCGGCCCCGTGGACCGGAACTTTCAGACTGAAACCGGAACTTCCGGACTAAAATCAGAAATTTTCGGACTAATTCAATTTGTTGCTAGATCTTGTTTTCTTGGACATGAGTGCTTATCCCCGTGCTTCCTTCTATCTCTATGTTGTGTTCATGCAGGTGCAGGTAGTCAGGCAGGGAGTCGTCGTGGTCGGGCTAAGAAGCAGGTTGTCAAGAGGAGTGCCAGTCATGGACCAGCACCCGAAGAGGAAGAAGAGATCATGTGTGAGGAAGAACATCAGTCAGATCCAGCTTGGGTTCAGTCATCTGCAGCTCCTTCCAGCAAGAAGAGCAAGGGGCCAGCTGTCTCAGTTTTGCGCATGTCTGCCGCATAATTCTATACCTGGAGGTGCACGTTTGACTATGCCAATCCTTTGGAGCACCTGATCTTTCATAGTTTGGACATGAAGCTACTTCATGATGAGCTCTACTGCGGCTTCTTTGAGAACAAGCGTGTGTGTCCCATGCAGACTATTGACTTTGAGTATCTTGAGAAGAAGCGCAGTTATTATGGGGGTGTTGTCACTATCGTGGATGCTCTTGGTCTTCGGTCTCTCATGACCCGTCAGTGCAACTACAACATTCCCTTGATCCATCAGTTCTTCTCCACTGTCGTGTTTGATGACTCCCCCAACATTGGGATGACATGGATGTTCGGGAAATTCTGACTTCAGGCTTCCTTCATGGACTTGCAGCGCTACTTGGTTACCCCTTCAATGGGTTAGATGAGCCTGCTGGTATGAGATTGCACAATGATGATGACCGTTATGACAAGAACGACATGGTAGAGTGTTATGAGACTAATGGCACCATTGGTGGCACCCATGGCTTGAAGCCCGTCTATGACATTGTCCTTCGGATGTTCCGCCACTCCATTGCTCCAAGTGGAGGGAACAATGATGCTATTCATCGAGGACTTGTTCATCTCATGGCATTGGCGAACCAAGCATACCTCTGAGACTCCGTGCCCGAACCCAACTCATTCTCCTTTGATGTCATGGACTTTATTTTCCGTGAGATGCACTATGATATCTTCCATAGGAAGGTGCCCCCCTATGCACCCTACATCATGCTGCTCATCAAGTACCAGTTTCCTTTCACCCCTGAGGAGAAGTTAGATGTGGACGCTGCCCTTGAGTGCACCCTCCACAAGCATGTTCGTCTGCACATGAAGAAATCCCATGTGGCTGCCCCAACTCGCCCCATGGGTACTTATGATGATGAGGAAGCCACCACTGGACGAAACCGTGCTCCCTCCGACCCCAACGTCAAGAAGGCAACCAAGAAGAAGCGTCCATGGTTTGCGAGGGCTCTAGAGAAGATCATGCTCATGGGCTCGTGTCTGCACAGAGAGGACTGTGCTATGTATGAGCAGAACCATGCCATCCTCACCAACCAGTCCGCCATCATGACTCACCTGAAGATTCCCAGCCCACCGTTTGCTCCTCCCCCTCTCCTTGAATACAAGCATTGGAACGCAAGAGGGATTGGATGGAACATTGATGTGCCAGAATATCTCACAGATGATGAAGATGCCATGGAGGAAGATGTGGATGGCTTGGACCACGCGTCCGACTGACTCTTGGGGCGTGAGCATTGATCTTCTACCTTTTTGATGTTGCAAGATGCCAAAGGGGGAGAAGTTTATCTATTAGGACTTCTCGGGGATTTGCAAGGGTGGAAGCACAAGCCTTTATTTCTCATTCGGTCTTAACTTGTGCTTCTTGAACTTTTTAGTCGTGTTATTTGGAACTCTATCTTTTAGCATGTGGTAAGACATGTGATACTTCTGTGTGAAACCTTGTGATGTAATCATTTCAGTCTTGTCTTACCTTAATTTTATTTCAACAAGTTATGCTATCTATTCTTCTTGTGATGAACTTGCTAGGATTGTAAAAGATAGGGGGAGTTGTGATCCTAAATATATGTGCACTTGTATTCAAACACAAGATTTAATAGTGCACATATTTAGGGGGAGCCCGTCAATTTTATGCAAATCCTTTGTCCTGCTTGTGTTGTCATCTCTAACCAAAAAGGGGGAGATTGAAAGAGCATTTTCCGTCTCCTGTGTTTTGGATAGTAATGACAACACGATAAGGATGTTTAACAGTGTGCCTAAGTATTTCAGATACTACATCGCCTTGAAGAACAAAAAGGATGAAGATCAACCAGATTAAAGAGAGAGTTGGCTGGCAGGTTTTCCTGTCCTGTCAGGCCGGAAGTTCCGGTGATGTGACCGGAAGTTCCGGCCTACGGGACGGAATTTCCGGGCCTGCACCGGACATTTCTGGTTGGCCAGAAAACGGCTAAGTCCTTTAGGATATAAGCTCTGGCAAAGGCGGAATTTTGACCGGAGGTTTGGCTGGATCTTTCCGGGCGACCGGAAGTTCCGGCCTGCCACCGGAAGTTCCGCCCTATAGAAACGTGAAAATCGGCTAAGTCAAAACTTGCCTGCGCATGGGCAGAGCCGGAACTTTGTACGGAGATTTGATCGGATCATTCTGCGAAACCAGACCGGTGCTGAATAGCAGAGAAATCTGCTAAGTCGGGAATTGCTCGCGCACGGGCAAAGCCGAAACTTTGTTCGGAAGTTTGGCCGGATCTTTCCGGGCGAACGGAAGTTCCGGCTAGACAACCGGAAGTTCTGGTGTCGAACATGCCAGGATTTTCTGTAAGTCTTGATTGCCTACGCCCTGGCCAAGCCGGAAGTTCCACCGGGACTTTGGCCGGAACTTTCCGGGCGACCGGAAGTTCTGGCCTGCGCGCAGTGAAAAACGGCTAGTTCTTGGAGGGGCTATAAATACCCCTCCACCTACCTCCAGCCATTTCAGCTCTTAAACTCTCTCTCATCATAAATGTTATGAAGCTCAAATCTTCAAGATCTCCCAACTCCTCCACCCAAACTCGTTGATCTTTGGAGGAGCGAAGGAGAAGGTCCCGATCTACTACTTCACTGAAGCGATTTGTAATCTTCCCCCATTTACTTGGGGATTTCGAGTCTAGGGTTTCCTCGAGCAAAACCTAGATCTCACCATTGTTGGTACTTGGTGTAAGCTTGACCTTTTGTGGTCATCTTGAGAGCCCCCAATTAAGTTGTGGGTGTGTGCCTCAAGCGTTTGTAAGGGATTCGATCTCCGCCCTAAAAGGGGATCAATAGTGGAAGGTGAACTCGCAACCTTAGTGGTTGAGTTCATCGGAGAAGAAGGTGAGCCTTTGTGGCGTTGCGGCTAACCTGTTGTGGTAGCGCACACCTCTCCAACGAGACGTACACCTGTGGGTGGAACTCGGGATTACCTCTTCGTCTCCGCGTGTTTCACTTGGTTCCCCTTATCCTTTCTCCCTTACTTGCTTGTCTTGCTCTCGTGTTTATCCTTTTATTGCTTAGCTTGTCATTTAGATAAATTCACCGTAGCTGCATATCTAGAGAATTTACCTTTGTGTTGAGCCTAAATTTGAAAAGACTTAAAATTTGTAATAGCACCTATTCACCCCCCTTCTAGGTGTCGGATTCCCGTTCAGGGTCCTCTTCTCAGGCGGCGCCAGCGGAGGTCGCGCACGCCGCAGCGCTGCTCGGGGTGCGTGTCAACGACAAGGCGCTCGCCAAGGTCCGCTTTCTGGTGGCGGACCGGACCAACGAGCATGGCGCTACCGTGTTAAGGTTTGGACGCACGCAAAACGCCCGCGAGGGTTTTCCCTGTCTTCCAGCATTGCGTCTCCGTCGGGTTGGTGTCGCCGTTCTCTCCATTCTTGGAGGCGGTGCTGGCCTTCTATCAGATTCAATTGCTGCACCTCCACCCCAACTCCGTCCTCATCCTCGATGTGTTCGCCTATCTCTGCGAGGCATACTTGTGCCTGGAGCCTACGGTGGGGCTCTTCCGGTGCTTCTACACGCTCTGAAACATGGCGAATAACGAGCCCTCGGGATGCGTTTCGTTCCACATCGTGGACGGCATGGGGAGCGTCTACATTCCAATGTCGTGGAGCAAGGGCAAGGCCGTCACTTCGATGACAAAGAAAGTGGACGACTTTCGCCAGCAGTGGTTCTTCATCGGGGTGGAGCAGCCCTACGCCTTCCTCAAGGTTCCCGACGCGCCATCCGTGAAGAACACGAACTGGGGCAAGGCTCCCTTCAACGGCGCGCAGAACACTATCCTGATGGGCCGCTTGAGTTTCCTTCGCGAGGAGGGCCTCACGGGGCAAATCATCGTTGCGGACTTTGTGACGCGCCGTATCGCTCCCCTTCAGGCGCATTCGACGCCCATGTGGATGTACTCCGGCCCCAAGGAAAAGATGCGACTCCACCACGAGGACAACGACAAGGACGCCGTGGACAACGTCATGTCCGCGCTCTTCATCAACCCGGTGGTGCCTGCCATGGACAAGCTCCCCATCACGCTCCGGCCGCTCCACCAGTACAACATGACCGAGCGACTGGCCATCTTGGTGGGATGCCCGTGTTTACCCCAGCTGGCCCGGCGGGGAAGGAGGTGCCTGTGCCGGTGGTGCAGGAAGCGGAGGGAGCAAATTCGCCCTCCGCCTCTGGAGCTGGGCGAGGCGAGGAGGAGGCCGCGGCTGGGGAGGTGTCCTCTTCGAGGCCCGGGCCCTTCACTGACGAGATTTGCGACATCTCGTCAGGTGATGACGACGCCTTCGTGGTGGCGCCATTGCGCCCCGTGGAGGAGGAGGATGAGGAGGAGGAGGCCTCTGACGAGGAGGCCACGCCGGGGCGGCGCGAGCCCCGCACAAAAGCAGCCGTGGATCGGCCTGGGGCGAGGCCGTCCGACGTCCCGTACAAAAGGAAGGCCGAGGCGCCCTCGAAAGGGTCAGGAGCCAAGACCAAGCTCACCTGGCACTCGCCAGGCTTGGCGTGGGTCGACACTGGCGCCAAGTTGCCTGGGTAAGTGCTTCTAGCACTTAGTTGTTTTTGACCCTTGCTTTCTCTTCTTAACCCTTTTCTGAAGACCTCTCTCTGGTGCTTGCCAGTGATCCTGCGCCTGCGAAGCGCCGTAAGCTTCGCAAGGCGGCAGAGGTGAAGAGAGCCACGGCTGAGTCCGTGGCTGAGAAGGCCGCGAGGCCTGTGGAGACGGACTCCACAGGACCTACTGAGGAGGTGCCTCCAGCGGAGGCGGCTGCGCCTCGGGCAGAGGCGGCTGCGCCTCGGGAGGAGCCGGCAGCGCCTCAGGCGGAGGCAGCCGCGCTTCGACCGGAGGCCTCTGCGCCGCGTCCCGAGCCAATGGTGGTGGAGGCGCAGGAGGAGAGGGTCGCTACCCATCCTCGTACTCCTACTCCACCTCGCGTGGTCACGCCACCGCATGAGCCAACTCTACCGCGCGAGCCAACCCTAGCCCGCGTGGCTACTCCGCAGTGCGCGTCAACACCTCCCGCGCAGCCAGAGTCTGAGGCGAGCCAGGGGCCAAAAGGCGCTGGCGAATCTGCGGGGGGAGCTCCTTCGTCTCCGCTTCGTCCCGCTGCAGGGGACGAGCGCCAGGATGATGCGGACGGCGAGGACACTTTGGGCGCAGCTGAGGACGGAGTGCGGCCTAGCACCCAAGCACGCCCCGAGGCCAGGCTCTCAGGCCTCAACGCCGGGGCAGGACCCTCCACGAGCCGAGACCTAGCCCTCAGCGGCTAGGACATGAGCGCTGGGCACCGTGAGGTCGCCTTCCGCCTCGTGAGGGAATCCTTAGAGGGCTTGGAGGCGCACCTCGCCCTCGAGGACGTGCAGCTCGCCCAGCAGCGCGAAGAGCTTGCAGGGGCGTGGGCGTCCTTCCATGCGGCGGTCGAGGCGCTTGTGTCGTGTTGACAACTATCTATATGATATACATGTTCAAAGTTGAACGCCAATGCTGAAACTTATATCTTCCTTTGTGTTGCTTCAATTAACTTTTACTTAGATAATATTGCTTAAAGAGTTAACTCTTATGCAAATCTTATTGATCCTTGTTTGAAAGTACTATTCATAAAGAGTTTTTACTTATATGATGTAGTTGTTTACTCCTTGTCTATTTGTTAGCAAAATATAGATCATTGCCTTGAGTCCTTTCATTCATAACATGAGCCTTATGATCAAGATTGTGTTAAAGCATGTCATTTCAGAAATTATTATTTTTATCGTTCTTGCCTACTCGGGACAAGTAGAGCTAAGATTGGGGATGTTGATACGTCTCCAACGTATCTATAATTTCTTATGTTCCATGCTATGTTATACCATGTTATTACATGTTTTATATGCATTTTATATAGTTTTGTGCATTTTCTGGTACTAACCTATTAACAAGATGCCAAGGTGCCAGTTCCCTGTTTAATGCTGTTTTTGTTTTTGGTTTCAGAAATTTACTTACACTATGTTTGGATGTAGGAATTGGGCCCTGGAATTGAATTGGGATTGGGCCCTGGAATTGAATTGGGTTAACAATTCCATTTCCATCTGGAAAGGAATTGAACTCCAATTCAAATTTCAGTGTTCGGTTGTCGATAGAATTTATGACAAGAATCGAAAGTAGCACGTGATTCCAATTCCAATTCCTGTTTGGATATATAAATTTTGGAATTGGAAGTTTAGTTTAGTTTGGACGATATAAACCTATTACATATATGAAAAAAATTGTATGTGTATATGAAAAAACCTGTACCAGATCTGACGGGAGCCATCTAAAAAAAAAATCCTACGGGAACTAGCTAGAAGAGACAGCTCCGATTCAATCCATGGACAAGCAGCACATCCAGCCGCGTCGGGCAATGGTTCAGGATCCTACACAGCAGCCGCGTCCCGCGAAGGTGGACAGGGGTCGCGCGCTCCTCCGGCCGCCGCCTCACGCGAGCTCCTCCGGTCGCCGCCTCGCGCAAGATCTTCCGGTGGTACGGCCGGCGGCCGAAGCACGCAGCCGCGTCGCGCGAGCTGCTCCAGCTTGCTGCTAAATCCTGCCGTCCTTCCCATCTCGCCAGCTCGTCCTTCCCTTCCCGCCGCTGCTAAATCTTGCCGTCCGTCCCCATCCTCGGTCGATCTACACGGGAGGAGACAAACGGAGCCGACATCCGCGAGGGGAGGACAGGCGAGAGCACAATGGGGAAGGAGGGATGTGGAGAGGAAAGCGGGATTTACCGAGATAGTCGCCGTCGACGTTTTCTCCTTCCTGAGCGGGCGACGGGATGAGCGAGGCATCTATCCCGAACAGGTACGCGGCACGGGGGCGAGGGAGCAATTCCGAGCAATTCCAAGCTCGTAACCTCGGAAACTTCAGTCGAGGGGCAGACGTGCGAGCGGGCTCGCGTGGAATTGGAGCAACTTTCCAGAGCCCAATTCCTATACCACCCCAAACAGTGGATTTTGGACCGGCAATTCCAAATGAACGATTCTAGGCTTCAATTCTTACATTCAAACACAGTGTTAAGGAAATATTTTCGGAATTGGAAATAAAAGATCCTGTAATTATTTATTGAATATTTGCGTTCCAGAATGTTCAAAACGAGACGGAGAAGAGCCACGAGGCCGCCACACCACCTGGTTGCACGACTCCCTTTTTGGCCGCGCCAGGAGGTGCTGTGGGCCCCTCGGACGCCCACCGACATCGCCCTTTTGCCCATAAATACCTCCTGACCTAAGTCTCTGTTCCGACACCCTGCCGTGACGGGGAATTGGCCCCGGAGCCATCTCCATCGACTCCACCACTATCTCTATCGCCGTTGCTGACTCCTATGATAAGGAGTGAGTAGTTTCCCCCGAGGCTGCGGGATCTACGGGTAGTCATGTGGTTTATCTCTCTCTCCCATGATGTCATCTTTATGTGATCATGAGCTTTGTAATCTAGTTGAATATGTGCTTTGTAATCTAGTTGAATATGTGATGCTACTCTTTATCTATTATGCACTCTAGAGGTTAGTTTAATATGAACTCCGGGGTTATTCACGTGTGTAACGGTGAAGGTGTGCACCGTGTGTGATTCCCTTTATGACATTGTTGGTGTTAGTTTACTCTGACTTTGAGGGTGCTCTTGTAGCACTACACAATGAATGGTGTTTGTTATCCAACATGAGAGTGTTTGAGAGTAGTGTTTATTTCTTTAACTTTGATGTCAATGTTGAGAGTGTCCACTGGTGAAAGTAGGATTCCCTAGGCCTTGTTTCTAAGCATTAAAACATCGTTTCCAACAAGTTCTGTTACATGTTTGCTTGCTGCCATTTTTATTACATGCAGTTACTACTTATAATCATCCATATTGGTTGTATTTCACTATCTCTTCGCATAACTAGTGCACCTATACATCTGACAAGTGTATTGGGTGTGTTGGGGACACAAGAGACTTCTCGTATCTTAATTGCAGGGTTGCTTGAGAGGAATATCTTTACGTGGACTAGTCCAAGAATATAGCCAAGGGAATCATCTACAAGAGACAAGATGGGGATCTCTCTTTTCTTTGATAAGGACGTTGTGGTCCTCTTGTGCAGCAAGTCGCTACGAGTGGCTTTCGTGGGATACGTGGAGCATGAGCTTTATGTGGTGGACTTCTCCGGAGCCAACACTACTCAAGCCATGTGTCTCTTCGGAAAAGCCGACGTGGGTTGGCTATGGCATCGCCGACTAGTCCACGTAAACATGTGTACTTTGTAAAGCCTTCACAAGGGTGGCCACATTCTTGGACTAAAAGATCATGTTTTCTTTTCAAGGGATCGTGTTTGTAGAGCTTGTGTGGAAGGCAAGATGCATGATATTACTCATCCAAGCAAGACCATCATATCTTCCTCCCGGATTTTGGAGCTCCTTCATGTTGATCTATTTGGACCAATCCCGGAGATAACTCTTGGTGGCAAGAAATATTGCCTCATGATTGTGGATGACTATTCAAGCTACACATGGGTCCACTTCTTCAAGACCAAGGATGAGACGCAACAAGTCTTCATCGACTTCTCAAAGGAGGTTCAACGCCAACATGACCTCCCATATTGGTTGTTCGAAGTGACAATGGGTCGGAATTTAAGAACTACACCCTCAACGACTTTCTTAGTGAAGAAGGCATTCAACACCAATATTCCGCGACATACACTCCTAAAAAAATGGTGTTGCGGAGAGGAAGAATCGGACTCTCATCGATATGGCAAGATCTATGTTGGCGGAGTTTAAGTCTCCCATCAACTTTTGGGCGGAGGCTATCTCCACCGCTTTTCATTCATCAAACCGCCTCTACTTCCGCAAGGGCTTGAAGAAGACTCCATATGAGATCCTTACCGGTAACAAACCCAACATTGGCTACTTCCAAGTGTTTGGATGTAAGTGCTATTATCTCGTCAAGGGTGTCCGCTTGGGTAAGTTCCACTCTAAGTCAGTTGAGGGGATTTTTATCGGATATGGTACCGAGTCCCACACTTATAGAGTCTTTGCTAAATCCTCTCGTATTATCATAGAATCTTGTGGTGTGGAATTCGATGAAAATGATGGCTCCCAAGTGGAGCAAGTTGGTGTCTGTGATGTAGGTGATGAAGACCCCTTGATGCCATAAAGAAGATGGAAGTGGGCTTTCATCGCCCCATTGAAGTTCATTAAGGAGTTGATCAAGAAAGCTCAAGCTCTTCTATCAAGGAGACCTCACCATCACAAGAACCACAAGGTGCATCATCCAAAGAAAATGATGAATCCCCTCAAGAACAATCTCAAGATCTTCCTCAACAAGAGAAAGCTACATCACATCATGATGAGACACAAGAAACGCCTCAACAAGATCCTCATCAACAAGAAGAACATGCATCCCCCAACAAGATTATTGAAGATACTTCCACTACTCCAAGTGCTACTCAAGGGCAAGATCATTCCTCTACACCATGTGAAGAAGCCTCTCATGATGATCAAGGCCCTCAAGAAGGTCAAGACGAGGATCCAAAGGACCAAGATGTTCAAGAGATTGTCCCACGTCAAGGGCGGAAATCGAAACTCGTCATCAAGCTCGCTTTGCAAGATCATTGGAACTAAGGGCTTTATCCCTCGACAAGGTCATCGGTGATGTGCGAGCTAAGGTCTACACACGAAGTCAATTGTCTCACTTTAGTGAGCATCAAGCGCACATCTCCATGGTTGAGCCCAAGAAAGTATTCGGTGCTCTTGAAGATCCCGATTGGCTAGATGCTATGTATGAAGAGCTTAACAACTTCGAGCGCAATAAAGTGTGGCGCCTAGTTGAGAAGCCCAAGGAGTATGTATGTTCAAGACCAAGCAAGACGAACATGGTATCGTTGTGAGAAACAAGGCGCGGTTGGTGGCACAAGGATTCTCCCAAGTCGAAGGCATCGACTTCGGAGAAACATACGCGTCGGTCGCAAGGCTTGAATCGATACGTATTCTCATTGCTTATGCATCTCATCATGGTTTTAAATTGCAACAGATGCACGTAAAAAGTGCATTTCTTAATGGTCCTTTGCAGGAACTTGTATATGTTAAACAACCCCCGGGTTTTGAGAACCCCAACCATCCTCACCACGTCTATGTCTTGGACAAAGCTCTCTCTGGCCTTAAACAAGCCCCCCGTTCTTGGTACGAGCATTTGAGAGAGTTCTTGGTAGACCGTGGATTTGAGGTTGGGGTAATCGATCCCACACTTTTTACTAAAAAGGTTAATGGTGAACTCTTCATTTGTCAATTATATGTCGATGGCATTATCTTCGGTTCTACTTGAAGGGAATATGCCCTAGAGGCACTTAACAAACATAGTTTATTGGCAATATCCCAATCGTTCATTATATGTTTTATACCATGCTATAACTGTATTAAGCGAAAACAATAATACAGGTGTGGTAGATAAACAACCAGGTCCCTAGTAGCCTCTACTAAGACTAGTTTCGTTGCGCGATTGATGATCGAGGTTTTCCGATCATAGGGCATGGCGCCGGTCGGCAATGAAAGTCATATCGTTAGGTGTAACGATGTGATGGACATACCCAGTATTTATAGGACATAGTCATTATGCCTTAAGACCGTGAGATCAACTCTTATTGTTATCCCTGGAAGATACTTTGATCGCACCAAACGTCATATCTTATATAGTGTGACAATGATAGGTGATACTTTTGGGTATCGGAAGGGAGTAGTTGAGACGAGGGGTCAACAACGGGATTTTTCAGTCCGCATAGCCGGATAGATACTCTAGGGCCCACTCGGTGAGATTATGTCAAATGAGTTTGCAAACATGTGACTAGGTCACCAGCTGACATAATATCATAGACGAGTAGAAGATAGCGATGTCGGTAACAAGATCATGTTAGGTATGGAGATATCTGAGAATGATGCTCCGACACGCTAAGTATCGCCATGACAATAGGTTTAAGACTATACGTCCAGGTTTGATAGATGAAAGTCATTCGTTGTATCACACGGATTAATTCATGGGGTCCAGGCCTACGAGTTAGTCTTGATCGTACGTGTTATTATATCGAACCGCTAGGGTAACACACTTAAGGGGTCTCGACAAGACAACCGGAAAGGAAAGAGATCACCGGGAACGTCCCGGGAATGGCCCGATGGAGATCGGGCAGCAACGAAAGAGTTTTCGTAGCTAGAATAAATTATTTAAAATATGTTGATATTAATTAGTGTAATTCATGTTTAAATATGATTTTATATATTTATTTTCGAATTTTTAAAGGCAGATTTCACTAAATGGGCCTTCTAGTGGAAAGAAGGCCCATGAGGGCTCATTTGGTGGTCCAGGAAAACACAGGGATCCCGGCCTTTTCTCCGGGTAAAAAGCCCACGGGTAAATCTGGGTCTGGGGAGACCTATCTAACCATTTGGCGCTCCACTAGGGGGAAATATCCCGTCCATTCCACGCGTTTTCCTTGGGGGAGATTTCCACTAGTCGGGACGTCGGGGACGAAATCCTCGACTCGGTCTCTCTTTCTCGCGAGTCACGACATCATCTGCTCGATCCTTGCGTGGCTCTTGGGCATCGTCCCGGCTGCTGCTCCTCGTCTGTCTCGGTGGGGAGCGAGCTGGTGTGCTGCGCATCAGCGGCGCCGACGGGGGCGTGGTGGCGGCGGCGAAGTCGTCGCTGCCACAGAAGGAGGACGCGAGAAAGGAGGAGCGCACGAGGCACGACTTCTTGGCGTCCTGCCCGGAGTTGGCACCGAAGCAGCCGCCCAGGGACAGCCAGGCTGAGCTCGACCGCGTCGTCGGACTCGCGACGCACCGACGACCACCACCGCCGGCTCCGGCGGCTCCCTCCGATCCGGCGCGTCCACTAACAACGGCGAGGACGGCGCCTCCTGCTCGGCCTGGCGCCGCCGCGCCGCGATGACCACCACCGCCGACTCCCTGCGATCCGGCGCGCCAACCAACAGCAGCGAGGACGGCGCCTGCTGCTCGCCCTGGTCTCTATGCGACTCCGCCATCCCCACGTCTCTCCGCCGCCCCGCCACAGCCCCTGCTTGGTGCTTGCTTTGGGTTCTTGTGCTGATTCCCCATCTGATCCAGCGATTCCCCCACGCGCCCCTCCCTTTGCATCCAAACCTGCATGTGGATAATTCCTGTAGGAGCGGGGATCCCCTTTGCTAGTGGAAACTCTCTCCCGTGGGAATCGTTCCCTGGGATATTTGCCCATCACAACCAAATTAGCCCTGAGGGGGGGAAGCTTCCCCCCAAGGGAGGGGGGCTGGTTCGGCCAGCCCATAGTGGGCCACAAGGGGCACACTAGGGCCGGCGCACCTCCTTGAGCCGCACCAGGCATGTGGGGATAGTCCCACATTGCCTGGCTGGCAAGGTTGGCTCCCCCGGAAGCCTTTATATAGAGGGGCACCCCTGGCCTTTTAATTCACCAATTAATTCCCTAATTCTTTCTCGATCTCGTGATTCTCTTTGTCGGAGTCGCGCCGAGTAGAGGAGGGGGATCTCTTCCACCATAGCCCTCTGCCGCGCTGCTGGTGTTCCGGTCCAAGTCTTCCGCTGCTCGTCCTGGACTGGAGCTTCGGAGGCCGTCGTCTCCACCGTATGTGTGTGACGCCCTGCGAGGTGCTGCGCTAGCGGTACTCGGAGGCCCACTTCCTCCACCCGACCTTGGGGTCATCTTCGTCGTCTTCGTCACGCCGAGTTCTCCGCGACCTAGAGGTCAGCTACGTCGTCTTCGTCGTCAACGCTTGTGCGGGAGCGTAATCCCCGCTATTCGGTCTACGAGGGTATGTATTCCGATCTCCGCCGTACTTCTATAGCTGCATAGTGTAGATCTTGGCTAGTTTAAGGATATCGTTGCTAGGAAATTTTTTGTTTTCTGCACACGATCCCCTTCAGTGGTATCAGAGCCGATCTATCATAGATATAGCTGTACGCTGTTAGAACCCGTGTTCTGCACGGGGGCACCGTTCCTGTTATTTGCTATCCTCTAGCATGCACTTGTGATTCCAACGGCATCGAGTTGATGAAGCGGCCCGGACCGACTTTACACGTACGCTTACGCGAGACTGGTTCCACTACTGACATGCGGCTTGTACCGTATCTGTGGCTGGCGGGTGCCTGTTTCTCTCTCTTTAATTGGTCTTGCATTTTCAATGGAGGGCCCGAAAGGGATGCTTAAATATGCAATTATTGGATTGTTGTTGTGGTCATAAGGTTCGTAGGTATGAAGCGGTTCTATTTACGAAAGTCCCAAGCCACGTAAAATATGCAAAAGATAAAGTAGAAGCATCTAACTTTATTTTGCAGGGGCTATGTGATATGGTCAAGGTAGGTTTATTAAATTGTTTATAAACCGCGGGCGCCAAGAAGACCATGGCGCAATGGACTATATCACATTACATTACATTTGATGTTTTGTGTGCATCTTATATTGTGTGATTGTATATATAGTGTATATTAGTTACACGGCGGTAGCTATATAAGATGATCCCTTCAAAATACCACTAGTGTTCTCCCTCCAACGCGCACCACCAAGAAAGTTCTACGTTATGAGGCAGGCCGTGATGATCGGGTGTCAGACATCTCGTCGTTCGCATAAAGTGGGTGTAAGCCATGTTGCACAAGCGTCAGCGTGGAGGTTTTTGGTGGCGAGCCTAGCATATTCAGAAATATGGCCTCGGAACATTGGAGACCGAAAGGTCAAGCACGAGTCACAAAATTGGTGTGGCGGACAATTGTCTACTCTTGAAGTTGTGCCGCAGACTCTGATGATGAGGCGTGGTGCAATGGATGAGGGTCGTGTAATCGCTTAAACGACCAGGAGGGATATTCGTTTGAGTGGGAGTTCAGATAGTTATTTTCGAAAATACTAGAACTCAGAATATAATGAATAGAGTCTGTTTTGCAAACCTTTGTAGATATTAACCATTGTGATAGCATCTTTTCAAATTAGGCGCATTCCTACGATTGAGACACTTAAAAGGTTGGGTCCAAACTTCATAGTTTTATGGTTTAGCTTGAGGATACTCCTTGTTTTAAACCGTTAGCTCTTTGTGTTACAATACACGCTAGGAGATAAACCCGGAGATTCCGCTGAAAAAAGATAATTTGGATTATCAGATTTTATGCGGATGATATCATCATAGTCCAGTGCATGCTATGATCTCTGCCATAGAGAATCAACGGTGGGTACGAGTTTTTTTAGATCGCGAACATATGATATGGTCGCTAAACTCGGGGTACCCCAAACGTTGGGTTGATGAAGTTTATCAGTACGTTGACTGATTTTCTTCTCAACCAAGATGGAAGAGAATATACACATTGAGGGAGCACATGGCGGTCATAGTTAATGACATATGTTCATACTTAATGAACATTGAGACGCATCGCTCAGCTCAATCACTGGATGACAGACATCGTTGCCAAGTGCAAATCCTCTGTCATAGACTATGTCATGCAAGGGGAATCGTTCACCTTCATGGTTCTTGATTACGGTGGAAGTATCAAGAAAATGAAATAGATCGCCGGAAGTCATCAATGATGATGGTGTATATATGATATACATTTTATGAATGTTTTAGCTAAGCAAGTACTCGCAGTAGTGACTAAGTTTTGAAGTGAAAACCAGGTTTACTGCTTGAGTAGCTTGAAAGGATGAGGCGACATTGCGTGTTGATAATGGCAGTCAAGTTGTTGTGATGGCCATATACACTCTCCCTCTAGATCTACCATTTGAATAAATTCTTTATGATCGCATGTTAGTATGATCGTTATAAGTGTGTCTCCTCTAGCGAGACACTTGTTCATACATGATAGTGACAAATTTGGTGTCCTATATTTATGAAGTAATGATCATATGCCGATTTGAATTTAAATGGTAGAAGCTCCCACATTCATAATATTAATGCCAAAGGATACAAACTTAATAAAGACACCACATATGTGTGGCACTACCGTTTAGTCATGTCAATGTTATAGTCAATGCATTAGCTCCATACCGGATGGATCTACAAGTCCTAAGATTTGATCTTTTGACACTTGCAAAATAACTGTGACACCGTTTTCGGAAAGCGGGCATATAACTTATTGATAGTCATACATAGAGATGTATGTGGTTCAATGAAGTAATTGACGGGTAGTGGAGACCTTTATTTTGTGAACTTAGCTGAACGTTTTGAGTATTACTTGTTGAGAATCATGCATATGGGTGTATGTGAATCAATGAAGTACTTTAACGTGTAGTGGAAGTATTTATTTCAAAGACTTCATGAACATTCGAGTAGATATATGGATATCCGCTCGGGGAATGTTGGCCTGGAATTTTGATTCGATCAATCAAGTTCAGAATGAAGTAGGAAATAAACTTAACAAGAAAATCAAATTCCCGCGATGCAGGTCGAGGAAATGAAGATTTGAGTTATAATGTTGGCACATCATTAGAAGACTTGTGAGAAGAGTTCCACAAATTACGTCGCATGGAACACCATAGTGTCATGGTGTGTTAGGATGTCGTAATTACACTCTATCGGATAGTGTGTGGTAAATAAATCTCTTACCGAATTATTGTGATCATTAGAGTCATATGGTAGGAACGTAAACACTCACGTTAGCAAATAGGGAAACCATTTGAATCCATGGAGACAATACCATACGAGTGATGGCATGGCTTTTTAGCCTGGATTGTCGTTTCAGCAATTTAGTGTTTCGATGTAATCGAACCTAAAATGGATTAATCTTTGTAGTATACCCTACCTAAAGAGTTAGTTGGGTACATGTCTCACGACATAGGCAACACAGTTGCCGGGATATACCTTGCGAAAGAAATAGTTTCTTGTCCGAGGGTATAAGTGAGAAAGAAAGTAGAGCAAGACGAAGTTGGTGAACTTCTTCTCCAGACATCAGAGTGGCGCAATCGAAAGTATTTTCGGTGTCAG
This sequence comes from Poa annua, assembly GCA_026929855.1. NCBI lineage: Eukaryota > Viridiplantae > Streptophyta > Magnoliopsida > Poales > Poaceae > Poa > Poa annua. Next base: position 93,341,554 of record CM049428.1, on the reverse strand, counting down.
ACTCCACAGCTTGAAAAAGCTGATGATTCAAGATCATGATGTTCTGAGCTCATACTAAGAGCGTAGGCATACGAGGTTGTGTTCCACACTGTGTGTTACGACAATCTTGCTATGAAGGTCATATTAATGGAATATGATACACCTACGAACTACGAAGAAGAGATGGTGGACCTAAGTCCGAGAAATGGCTATGAGTCATATATGATCCGAAATAAAATCCATATACGATTACCAGGTAATGACTTGGGAGATCTTGATGGCATCTAGGATGTTAATAGTATATGGAATTTTATGAGAGAATAGACATTGAGAAGGATCGATTTGTCGTGAAACAGTTCCGACAGATTCAAAAGTTGACCACATGAGAGTTTGTCTCAAGTGGCGAAGCTTAAATCTATTCTGGGTCATTTAGCAATCACTATAATTTCGAATGAGAAATTGATAGATGGATAAGGAAACCATGTTTCTTAATAGTGTCATTAAGAAAGAGTTGGTGATCCTAAGGATGCTAAACATGTATGCAAACTTCGGTGGTCCATTCATGGGCTGAAGCAAGCATATCGGAGCTGGAATCTTCACTTTGATAATGTGATCAAAGGATTTTGGAGTTGTCCAAAATAGTTGAAGAAACCTACATTTGCAAAGAAGTGAGTGGGAGCAAAGTAGTTTTCCTTGATCTTATATGCGGAAGGCATATTTGAGTGGGAGCTAGGTGTCATTCGTGATTTTGTATGTAACGACATATTGAGCGACACAGATCCTCTAGTAGAGTGTAAAGGATTATTTAAGTGATTAAATTTTCTATGAAATGAAGTTAGGAGTATTAGGCATCCGATTTATAATTGTATAGATCGTAAGGGGCTTAATAACATTAAGTCGGAATATTTCATAAGTCAGGATTCTGAAGTGTTTCAGAATAGGACAAGCAAAGAAAGAGTTTCTTGCTTGTATGACTAGGTAAAATATTAAGTTTATCTTGGCGTTTTTAGTTATAGCAAAAGATGTTCGACATTATCTATGTATCAGTCATAGATGCTATCAGATTGAAAGCTCGACTTAGTGTGACCCAAGTTCTTGGTTGAAGAACAGGTTCTAGAGTGATCCTTGTGTGGATCAATGAACAAACGTTAAGTTTATTCTTCAGTATCTATGAGAACTGAAGATATGTTTTCTAGTAAAGGGTAAGAGTGGAAAGACAACTTGCCGTAAAGCGGTTACGATGATGCAAGTTATAACACTGACCCATATGACTAGAAATCTCATATAGGAGATGTCCTTTATTCTGAAGAAAGACATGGTTAGTTTGCGAAGTCGCATATGAATGCACGGTCGCATAATCTACTTAGGTATAGAAATATATCGCGACTTCAGAAGTAGCAAGTGTGATTGGACTGAGCAGTTTTCGGGGCGTATGTGGTCTCCTTAATAGATCTCTTAGACTTTTAAGGCCCATGCTACGCGATTGTTCGAGTCTCACTCCATCCACTAGGATATATTTCGCCGTCATCGTAAAGATACGGGATGATGTCAAACTAGGTGACATAGAAGTGTTGCAAAGCACATATAGGTCTAAATGTGTGAGATCTATTGACTGTATTCCTCTTCCACGAGGCGAAGCAGGCACCAAGATGCTATGGGTGTTGAGCTTTTACCAAGTTGTAAACTAGATTAAGTGTTACTCTAGTGCAAGTGGGGGACTGAAGGGAATATGCCCTAGAGGCACTTAATAAACATAGTTTATTGGCAATATACCAATCGTTCATTATATGTTTTATACCATGCTATAACTGTATTAAGCGAAAACATTAATACAGGTGTGGTAGATAAACAACCAGGTCCCTAGTAGCCTCTACTAAGACTAGTTTTGTTGCGCGATTGATGATCGAGGTTTTCCGATCATAGGGCATGGCACCGGTCGGCAATGGAAGTCATATCGTTAGGTGTAACGATGTGATGGACATACCCAATATTTAGAGGACATAGTCATTACGCCTTAAGACCGTGAGATCAACTCTTATTGGTATCCCTGGAAGATACTTTGATCGCACCAAACGTCATATCTTATATAGTGTGACAATGATAGGTGATACTTTTGGGTATCGGAAGGGGGTAGTTGAGACGAGGGGTCAACAGCGGGATTTGTCAGTCCGCATAGCCGGATAGATACTCTAGGGCCCACTCGGTGAGATTATGTCAAATGAGTTTGCAAACATGTGACTAGGGCACCAGCTGACATAATATCATAGACGAGTAGAAGATAGCGATGTCGGTAACGAGATCATGTTAGGTATGGAGATATCTGAGAATGATGCTTGGACACGCTAAGTATCGCCATGACAAAGGGTTTAAGACTATACGTCCAGATTTGATAGATGAAAGTCATTCGTTATATCACAGGGATTAATTCACGGGGTCCAGGCCTACGAGTTAGTCGATGATCATAGAGGAGTCTTGATCGTACCTGTTATTATATTGAACCGCTAGGGTAACACACTTAAGGGGTTTCGACAAGACAACCGGAAAGGAAAGAGATCACCGGGAACGTCCCGGGAATGGCTCGATGGAGATCGGGTAGCGACGAAAGAGTTTTCGGAGCTAGAATAAATTATATAAATATGTTTGATATTAATTAGTGTAATTAATGTTTAAATATGATTTTTATATTTATTTTCTAATTTTTAAGGCAGATTTCCCTAAATGGGCCTTCTAGTGGAAAGAAGGCCCATGAGGGGGGGAAGCTTCCCCCCAAGGGAGGGGGGCTTGTTCGGCCAGCCCCTAGTGGGCCACAAGGGGCACAATAGGGCCGTCGCACCTCCTTGAGACGCACCAGGCATGTGGGGATAGTCCCACATTGCCTGGCTGGCAAGGTTGGCTCCCCCCGGGAGCCTTTATATAGAGGGGCACCCCTGGCCTTTTAATTCACGAATTAATTGCCTAATTCTTTCTCGATCTCGTGATTCCCTTTGTCGGAGTCGCGCCGAGTAGAGGAGGGGGATGTCTTCCACCATAGCCCGCTGCCGCGCTGCTGGTGTTCCGGTTCAAGTCTACCGCTGCTCGTCCTGGACTGGAGCTTCGGAGGCCGTCGTCTCCACCGTATGTGTGTGACGCCCTGCGAGGTGCTGCGCTAGCGGTACTCGGAGGCCCACTTCCTCCACCCGACCTTGGGGTCATCTTCGTCGTCTTCGTCGCGCCGAGTTCTCCGCGACCTAGAGGTCGGTTACGTCGTCTTCGTCGTCAACGCTTGTGCGGGAGCGTAATCCCCGCTATTCGGTCTACGAGGGTATGTATTCCGATCTCCGCCGTACTTCTATATCTGCATAGTGTAGATCTTGGCTAGTTTAAGGATATCGTTGCTAGGAATTTTTTTGTTTTCTGCACACGATCCCCTTCACTACTAACCGTGTGTTCAGTGATGAGTTCTCCAAGCTAATGACTGACAAGTTTGAGATGTCCATGATGGGTGAACTTAAGTTCTTTCTTGGTTTCAAGATCAAGCAATTGAGGGAAGCAACATTCAAGGACCAAGCATATTGAGATCCGCAACCATTTCATCCACGATCATGTGGCTCGGGGAGATATCGATCTATCATATGTTGGTACAAGGGGTCAATTGGCAGACATCTTCACGAAGCCCCTTGATGAAGCCCTCTTTTGCTACTTGAGTAATGAGCTCAATATCATAGATTCTCGGGACTTGGCATGATATCCTTGCACACTCTTCAACATTTAATGCTTTATTAGAATTAGATGCACGCATGGACTTAGGGGGAGTGTTTTCCTAATACATTGGATTCTTCCTCCTCCTATTATGCATATAGTAATGTATCATTGCTAAAACTTCAAATTAAATCTATAATTTGTGAACTTCAATGATAAGAAGTAGTTATGGACCCAAGATATATCTTCGCGGTGCAATGCTACAACACATACACTGTGGCTTCGGCCACCAACACTTCTTCTTGAAGTTTTTGGATTTTCTTTTGTTTTATCTTCTGATCTTCACTTGCATTTTCTTTGGTTCTCTTGGAAAACACACTCTTGTTGGTCCTTCCTTTTGGTTTATTTTTCTTGCAACTTGAGTGTGTGCTTCCTCATCAGTTTGTCTTTCTATCCTAAGCCTTTCACTATCTTGAACCTTGCTTTTCCCCACTCATGTCCTTTTTTATTCCTCTCGTTTGTTGGTTCCTGTGTTTGGGCGGAAATCTCCGAGTCAGACTCAGAAATTTCCTAGTCGCCTGAAGTTTTCCTAACTAAGTCTTTTCAAAATTCAGCACTGCACTAGGCTGGATTTTAAGCGGAAATAGTTCTGGAAATTTCCGACGACCGGAAATTTCTAAATCGGACTCGGAAATCTCGGGATCTTGCGATTTCTCGGTGACTAAGTCTTTTTCAACTTTGGCACTAAACATTGTCGAAGTCGGATCAGAAATAGTGTCGGAAATATCCGGGTCCCGAAAATCTCCGAACCATGTCCGGAAATTTCCAAACCTCCGTATCTTTCAAGCGCTAAGTCCTTTTTAAAACCCGGCATTGACTATGCCATGTTTTGATTCAGAAATAGTTCCGGAAATTTCCGGGGCCGGAAATGACCGAACCTTGATCCGGAAATTTCCGACCCAAAAAGTCTACGGCTATAAATAGGGCACGGGGTGGGCTGTTCGAACCGAACAGTTCATCCACCCCCGTGCCCATCTCCCTCCTCCTCAAGCCGGAGTCAACCGGCTCCTTGGATCCTCCAGCGCCGTTCTCTCCGACGTTTTCCCCGGTTCTTCACCGGATCTGCTTCGCCTCGTCGAGGGGATCGTTTCCATTCGCACAGTTTTCGCCGTGTCTTCCGGTAACATCCCCTATTTTCAAATCTAGGACAAAATTTTATTTCATTTAACCTATCCAATTTAGGAGTTTGTTTATCGATTCCTTTGGTAGAGTGTTCTCCTAGGCTTGTTCTACACTCCATATGCACATATCTGTTTTCGTTTGAAGATTGCTTGCAGATTTCAAAATTTTGTCCAGACCGGAAATTTCCAGAACCCCATTCGGAAATTTCCGAACCCCATTAGGAAATCTCCGGCCTGCTCAAAATTTTGAATCTCAGTAAACATTTTTGTGAATGTTAACCGTTTATGTTCATCTTCTTTGCCTTCCTGGACATGAGTACTTACCCCCATGCTTTCTTGCCTATGTATGTTGTTTGTGTGCAGGTACTCCTCAGTCATCATACCATGGTCGCCCCAAGCATGTCGCTATCAGGGGCTCCCGTCCTCGTCCTCCAAGTGACTCGTCCAATGAAGACGCTCATCTTCCCATTCCACTCGTGTCGAGGAAATCCACAGGTGCTCAGAAGAAGAAGAAGCCCGAGCTGCGTATTGAGGATATCAGCAAGGCTAGTTTCCGTCAGTGGCGCAATGAGCTATCATATGATGGAGAGCCTGATGATGAGAAGTTCTTTTGCACAAAGATGGAATGGCTCTACAGGGAAGTCTATAGCAAATTTTCAGCCAAGGCCCCGGTCTGCCCAATGTTTGCTATAGACTTTGAAAGGTTGTTGAAGAAGGCTGATTACTTTGGGGGAGCTGTGGAGGTTTGCAAGAGTCTAGGTTTGGAGCATCTTATGGGTGTGAAGTTCAACTACAACATCTCTCTCATCCATCAGTTTTACGCCACTGTGGTTTTTGACAAGTCTGAAGATATTGGGTTTACTTGGATGTTTGGAAGGCAGAGGTTGACTTCTTCTTTTCGAGAGTGGGCTGATTTTCATCATATTCCGTTTGCGGGTGCCTCTACTCCTTCCGGTGAGCGGATGCATGCCCATGGAGTTGCTTATGACAAGAACAAGTTGAGGAATCTTTACACTCCAGGTGGTGCTATTGTCTCTCACCATGGGCTCCTCCCTGTCTATGACATTCTTCTTAGAATGTTCCGCTGCACCATTGCTCCTAGCAGTGGCAATGCGGACAACATTGCTGAGGACTTGTAAACTTGATGGCTCTTGCTCAAGAAGCTTATGATGGGTTCTATGAGGATGAAGAAGTGGACCGCAACTTTGATATCATGGACTTCATCTTTCAAGAGTTGCATCTTGCAGTGTTTGAGAAGAAGGTTCTACCTTATGCCCCATATGTGATGGCCCTCATCTAGGCCAAGTACGAGTTCACTGAAGACGATGCTAAGGATGTTGACACTGCCCTCGAGTGCATTCCTCACAAGGTTGCAAAGCTTGTTCAGAAATCTGCTCATGTTGTCGAGAAGAAGGCCAAGTTGACTGACCTCACTGACGATGACACTCTTCGTATTGGTCATGCTCCTCGTGCTCCTCATCGCCACAACGTCAAGTATGTTGAGCCCAAGAATCGTCCTTGGATTGTCCGGGCTGTTGAGAAAGTAATCGATATGAGTTGTCGCCTCCATGCCAAGAACTACTCTCTCTACTCTCAGAACCACCGCATCTTGACCCAGCAGAGGGAGATCATGGAGAAGTTAGAGGTGCCCGTGTCGGAGAAGCCACCGAAGCTCATCGCCTTCGAACATAGGAATGCTGATGTGGGTTTCAAGTGGGATGAGAGTGTGCCCGATGACCCCTTTGACATCGAAGAGGAACCCGAAGATAAGGACTGAGCTTTGGTAGCGTTAGTGTGTATCTCTTCCTTTTTGGTATCTTGATGCCAAAGGGGGAGATGTTTCTCTAGGTTTCACAGGATTTGCTTGGAGGGAGCACCACTTTCGTTTCGTTTTTTTGGTGCTCCCTATCTTATTTGCCGTGGTTTATTTGAACTAGCATGTGGTAAGACATGTGGATCATGTCTCTTATTGTAATAACTCTTATCTTATATTTGTGGAACTTTGTGGTTGTATATTTTTCTTGATTATATATTTCCTGCGTGGTTTGTAAAATCTAGGGGGAGCATTGATCCTAAGTGAGTGTGCATTTTGCATTCAAAAGCATTATCTAAATAATGCACACACGTAGGGGGAGCCCGTCTATATTTTGCAAATCCTCTCTCCTTTTGTATTGTCATCATTCACCAAAAAGGGGGAGATTGCAAGTGCATTATTTGCAATCCTATGTTTTGGTGACTAATGAAAATATAAAAAGGTGCTTCTAATGTTTGAGTTGAATCCTGCAGGAATAGATACAATTATACTCTCTGGCTTGACCCATAAAAAGTTACATATTTCAATACTGATGTCTTTGTCTTTAGTTCTGGTCCGGAAATCTAGGCAGAGATTTCCGGGGTCCAGAGATTTCCGGATCTTCGAAGATTTTCAGTAAGTCAAGAAATCAACTAGCACTGATACGAAGTTCCTCCCAGTCGGATTTCCTTTCGGAGATTTCCGGGGTGCGGAAATTTCCGGATGCGCTTCAGAGATTTCCTGATCATAAAGCTCGAAGATTGCTAAGTCCCAGAACTTTTCAGCACGGATCGGCCGAAGATTTCGGCCGGATTTTTACCCGGAGATTTCCGGGGTTCGGAAATTTTCAGACCTCAATTCGGAAATCTTCGGATGCCACTCGGAAATTTCCGAGCCAACGGCTCCAACGGACAGGTATTTCGTGGAGGGGTATAAATATCCCTCAACCTACCTCCAGCCTCTCAAGCTTCCAGATTCTCTCTCCTCCATTGGTGCTGAAACTTTTTTTTTCCGGATCTCCCAATCTAGCCACTCAAATCCATTGATAGTTGGGGATCCAAGGGAGAAGCCACCGATCTACATCTCCACCGAAGCGATTTGATTTCCCCCCTCTATTTCTTGAGGGGCAACGAATCTAGGATTCCTTTGTGGATAGATAGGTTCAACCTTGTGTGTTTTGATCCTTTGTGGAAGTGACCTGTTGTGGTCTTTGTGGAAGCCCACAATTCAGTTGTGGGTGTGTGCCTCACGAGTTTGTACGGGACCTTCTCCGCCCTTAAAGGAGTCCTTGCTGTAAACGTGGATTCGCACCTTTGTGGTCGAATTCACCGGAGAATAGGGTGAGTCCTTTGTGGCGTTGGACAAAACTTTGTTGTTGCTCACACCCGTCCAACGAGACGTACACCTATGTGGTGAAACTCGGGATAAATTCGCCGTCTCTGAGTCCCTACGGTTGTCTTGCTCCACTCCCCGTTACCGCTTTCTTATTTCCCGTAGTTGTTTAGTTTCTTTGTTGTCTATCACTTGTATCATCTAGTATCACATATAGACAACTTACTTTCCGCTTGCCTAAAACTGAAAAAGACATATAAATTGGTCACCACCTATTCACCACCCCCCTCTAGGTGGTCAACTTCCGTTCACAAAGAGATATACTATATGATTTTAATACAATTATCACACACTATCACAGCTTTACTTAGCCTCTTAGCTATACTTATTTTCCCTCTTAATTACACTGATTTTTTTTGTACAGCGAAAAGTTTTTTCTTTCGTGTATTTGATATGCTATTTATTTCATTAACAAAACAAAATCGTGTAGTTACTCATAAGATGTGCATGATTCGTGAAAGCATCAAACAATATTTATGTTTGATATATGATAGTCATGATGTAGCATGGACGCACGAGGTTGCTAACTGGAAAAATAATAACATTCTATTTTTGGAAACTACCAAGCCTTTTCAAATATAAAGTAAATAAAACAACGTGATAACATAATCAAAGTGATTCACCAAGGCAATACCAGACAAGAAGTATAGAGTTGAATGATATGGCTTGAAATGTAAGGAGTGGATAATAGTACATCAAGATTCAAAAGGAGAAATAAAGGCGTCGATGATAAAAAAATGGGATTAGTAGGGCCTTAGGAATATTATTATCATTGCAACCATAAATAGGAGTTTTTTGGACGCTAGAATTTTAGGATTTGTTGGGTATCATATCCCTTTTTGCTGCCAATTGTTGCATCAAAGTATAAAGGAGCACCGTTTGCACCTCTTTCGTTTTTCATATTGGCGCACAAAGTATCCAACCAGTTTAGTCAAATCTCTTACATGGCTTCAGTTCTATCGAAGATGCTAGTCGTTTCTTGTGGTAACAAACGAACATAACGACCCCCCCCCCCCCCCCCCCCACCTATGCTCTACTATTAGGATTGCACTAGGCAACAAATTATAGAGAAGAAACTTATTTAGTACGATTCTATGTGTAAAGTTTAATCGTAAAAAACACATTTCATGATCACATTGACATAAAACCCATTCCCCTATTATGCATGTATGCGTATATCTCTTTTGCTGCCAATTGTTGCATAGGTACAAAGTAGCATTATTTGGATAGAAAAGTACATCTTATTGTTTCTGCATATTGGCGGACGGAGTACCAACCACTTTAGTCGAATTAATCCCCAGCTTCAGTTATACATCAGTGTGTTTCTTGTGGTTGCCTCAAGAACATAATGGCCGACAACCCTCTTTTGCTCTGCAATTACGATTGCAGTACCGATAAAATTTTAGACAAGAAAATTTAGAGAATCATCGTTAAAACCACAGTTCATGGCAACATTCACGTAGCCATTCCCCATTACCATTTGCAGCCAATTTTTTGTATATAGGCAAGTTGAATTTCCTGATTCTTTATTAAGATATATTAATGATGTATCGGCTCCTTCGCCCGTCGACACCAGTGCCTGACCTCGTCAAAGACGAGTGAATGGACGAAAGATTTTTGTTCTAGTGTCGTTGATCATGTTTTGATAGTTGATACATGTGATCTTTTTTGCCCTTCTTCCAGTTTTGCTTCTTATAAAAATAATTACTGCTAAGGTAATGGTGGATCATGGCCCTTGGATCAGTGATGGTTAATATTTTTTAGCCCCTACCGTAAAAGCCCCTGATGAGATATATACAGAGTACGGATATGGGCCATTTATCCTTGTAGATCGTCCTGATGAGATGTTTTGAGTTTAATAAAAAAAAATGTTGTTTGTGTTGTTTTAATTTGGCTGGGTGCAAGTTCATGTCATCCTTTGGCTTGAATTTGGGTGCATTTCCCTACTTATTACCGACATGCAGTTACGTTTTTTCTTCATTTCTGTTAGATTTCTGACAAGAAACATAGATCCATTTGCATGGCGTGGCGTACGTGGGTCGGTCGCAGGAGAATCCAACGCGTAAATTTATTGGAAATTGAAAGGCATGTCACTTTGGAGAGTTATCCGATTGGCTGATCGAGATGCTCCACCCTGCAGTGCATATATTCAGTTCAACAACGTACCGTTAATTCAGTCATTCCTGCATCCTTTAATCCGGACATGCACCGTGCTTTCTCTAGCTGGAATATAGGCCGGTGGCAACGCTCCATTCAGAAGCATAAAGCGCTCCCTCGTACTGTATATTCGACTGATCGTTTCAACAAGGCCGGCGATGCGACGTTGCGTGCATGCTAGCTCACTTTGACCGGCAATCCCAAGTGCACACGTACATCCATATGCTGAATATATACTAGCTCCTCCGCGTAGCATCGGTGCTTGCCACACTAGCGAGCTAGCTTTGCCTTCCGAAAGCTCTCCCTCCTTGTCCCTTCCCCTTCGTGTTTGGTTAGACTTTTTTCTTAGATTTTGCTTTTAGCTTTTGCTTTTGTTTTATAAGCCATTGGTGCTATTGGCCTATGGCTTTTAACTTATGTTACACTATGATACTCCCTCCTTCCCAAGGATTAAGGCGTAATTTTTTTTCTGGTTTTTAGTCAAGGCTTAAGGCACACGGTGTGCTATGCACCATTTCTCTCAGAACTGCCCCTCCTTGCCGTTGACACTCACCAAAATTTCGGGACGGCATCAGCACTGTTATTGGCCATGCATGGGATTAACAAAAAAATAGGAGAAGTTAATGGGGAGTAGTTATCGTGGACCAGCTATTGGCTATGCATGCAGGAGAAATATAAGAAGTGCATGCGGGAGAGAGAAACAAGGAGGAAGTTAATTGAGCAGAGAGAAAATAGAGAAAGTACATGCGTGCAAGAAGGGAAGGATGCCATTTTTTCTCTCCACCGATCGTTGCACGCTGAGATTTATACGCCCTAAGCCTTGGCAAGGAGGGAGTATAAGTAAAAACAAAAGTCAAAAGTACCTATTTAGGTGCTTTTTGGCTTATAAGCCAAAACCAAAAGCCAATTAAAAAGCATATCCAAACACCATCTAAGGTCATGTACAATGGACAATGGATGGTGCTTACAAAAATAAATCATTTTTTTCTTAAACACCGGTGCTTATTTGTATAGGAAAGATGTTTAGTTAGACATATGTCAAATGTAGTTAACTGGAACTACTGTACCTAGCAATAGCATGCATATAAGAAACAAGAGAAAAATAATACTTTGATGCATTAATCATTAAGATGTGGATTATTCTAACCAAGTAATAGTTCGAAACACATGCCAATTAAGATCACTCCAATTAAACTCTGTCTGTTTTTATGTTCTTCACATTTTAAGTTTTTCAAAGTCATACTTTGCAAAGTTTGACCAAATATATATGAAAAATATCAACATTTATAATATCCAATGTGTATAAAATTTATATTGTAGATGTTAATAGTTTTCCAATGTATTTGGTTAATTTTCAGAAATTCAATCTAGCTCTCGAACGCATGTGTCCTTTTCTAGTACGAAATTTGAAAACAATTGAAAAACACCTAAAATTTTCTGAAACAAACCAGGGACAACCATATGTAAAACACTTGGAGAAGTTTGTCTCTGATTTTTTCAGAATTTTTTAACGTGTTTCTATAATTTTTAGAGAACTATTTTTCTCTCTTTTGCACAGAGCACAAAAAATGTCATTTTTTAAGTTTGCGCATATGTAAAACACTTGGACATGTTTGTCTCTGGTTCCAGAATTTGTATAGTGTTTATATATGTTTCAATTTTTTTAGTCAATCATGAAGATATGAGCTCGGGAGCCAAAACTGCTCTCCCATCAAACTAAACCCTAAACCCTAATCAAATTTTACAAGTTTGATTTGATTAAACTTAGAACGACATATAACTGTAAATGGAAAGAGTACCAAGTGTCTTCTCTATAGCCATGCATGCTTGTGTGATAAGGAGGCTACAAGAGCCAATGGTTAATTAACTCAACCAATCAGTCTCGGCAAAGAATTGATGACCATTTAAGAACCTTATTTGTAAGGTCATGATGAAGTCAATTTAGTAGTACTAGATAATAGATAGAGTAGTTGTAGCTTTCAGCAAGACGGCATGATAGAGCTCCGACGATTGCTAGGGGCTGTGTATATTTCTAAATGAAACCAAGCTAGTGTGATGATGACATTAGATTAACTAAGTAATCATATCCCTCTAGTTGATGATCAGTTCACCATGCCTCCCTCAACTGACATTAATTCTTCCATGGGTAGAATAGCCTCAAAAATAGGCCTGTCCTTATATGGTTCCTTAGTTTTATTTTTCAATTTTGGTCAGCTCTGATCTTTCAAAGTAATTAAGGGTTAATATGAGTGAAGCTTGTAAGTGCACCGGCCGGGAAGTTCTGCTTAGTGCAATCGAATCTCATATAGTGCAAGAGATCGAGGACATTCAACCATCTGAGAAGAGGGATGGCGTGTCCTGAGCTTTGGATCCTATGGAGAGTTCTCCACTAATCCCATGTATCAGAAAATCTGCCTAGACACCTCATATCCGAACGCCATGGACATCTGGCAGGCTAGATGTGCCGCTCAAGATTAGGATCTTCATGGGCGCCTCCCCTCCAACGACCAGATCGCTCTTCATCATGGCCCTTCCAGTGGGCAGTGTGCCCTTTGTGGTGGGCCAGAGGATGTGAAACACATTTACTTGGGTTGCGTTCTTGCAAATTTTGTATGAAGTGGGCTTAGGGAGTATTTGAATGTTAGTTGGGATGTGGCTAGTTTTTTCTGACTTCGTTCCGATTTTAGTGTTCTTCAAGAGCAAAACCCGCAGGGTGCTGCGTATAATTTTCGATGTGGTGTGTTGGGGCTTATGGTTGATTCGGAAAAAATACACCATTCAAGCTAACTTTCCAAACCATCTAGCTGACTGCATATTCAAAATTCTCGTTTTTTCTGTAGAAATGGAGGGTATAACACTAGTGGAAAAAGTGGCTATAGTCCCGGTTCCAGAGGGACTATAGTCCCGGTGTAGCAACCGGGACTAGAGCCCCCACCCTTTGGTTTCGGTTTAATACGAACCGGGACCGCACCCCCCCACCAATTAGAGCTCCGCACGTGGAGGAACACGAACTGGGACTAGGGTTTTGTTTTATTTTTTACATTTCAGGGTTTTTTTTTATTTCAGGGTTTTGTTTTTTTTATTTCTGGGTAGGGGTTTCGGATGGTACCACGTCGATGCGTCGGGGTAGGGGTTTCGGATGGTACAACGTCGATGCGTCGGGTAGGGATTTCGGATGCTACGGCTTCGATGTGCGAAAAACACGTATAAATTATTATACGAACCTAGATGAATGCATCATGCATATATACAATTACATGAAAATCATATGTTGATAACACATACACATTTAAGTACGCGTGGTACATGAATATCATGTTTCCCGGTTCCAGATACTTAGAAGTATTTTGTTACATGGAGATCACTATATTTTACATGTCTGCACTAGTCAAAATAGTGGTACAAGGTGCGTCATAATATTGAAGAAGGTTGGTGGGAACACCAACTCGAAGCTGACAAGACATTGGACCACATCCTTCTCTAAATTTTTTAGAGTTAGTGGATTGATGACCTTCTGAGAAATTGCATTGAGAAATGCACATAGCTTTACAATGGGTTCTCGAACATTTTCCGGTAGAAGCCCTTCAACCGGAAGTAATTGTGTCATAATCACGTGACAGTCATGAGACTTTAGATTCTGAAATTTTTGCTCTGCCATGTTTATTATTCCTTTTATATTTGATGAGAAGTCAGATGGAACCTTCATACTGCGAAGGCACTCAAAAAATATTTTCTTCTCTTCTTTAGTAAGAGCGTAGCTTGCAGGACCTGGCTGATTCTCTGAATAAGTATCGTCTCGATGCATCTCTTCGCTCATACGTTGATGGGTCTGCCTTCCTTTCGGTGTAGCTTTTTTTGACTTCCCTTTTTTTGACTTCCCATCTTTTGACTTCCCATACACGCCCAAGAAGTTTAGCAAGTTGTAGCAAATGTTTTTTGTCACGTGCATCACGTCGATTGCAGAGTGAATCTCTAGCATTATCCAATATGACAACTCCCAAAATATAGATTTCTTCTTCCACATGTGTACGTGGTTGTTTGCGTCATTCGGAATAGTGAGTCCGGCAGGACCCTTTCCAAAGATTACATTTAAATCCTTGACCATATCATGTATAGCAGAATTAGAAGGGCGGGTAGGGCTCGGCCGATGATCTGCCTCACATTTGTAATGCTTGCCTTTCTTCCTTAACGGATGATTGGGTACAAGAAACCGACGATGACCCAGGTACACATTCTTGTTACCTAAATGTATACTATCAGTCTCAGCTAAACAGTGTGTGCATGTATTGTATCACTTGTTTGACTGTCCTGAAATGTTGCCTAGAGCAGGCCAATCATTGATGGTTACAAAAAGCAAAGCTCGTAGATCAAATTCCTCCCGTTTGTGCTCATCCCACACACGTACACCTTCTTCACGCCACAACTGCAAAAGTTCTTCAACTAATGGCCTGAGATACACATCAATGTCGTTGCCAGGTTGCTTCGGGCCTTGAATGAGCACTGGCATCATAATGTACTTCCGCTTCATGCACAGCCAAGGAGGAAGGTTATAGATACATAGAGTCACGGGCCAAGTGCTGTGACTGAAGCTCTGCTCTCCAAAAGGATTAAAGCCATCTGTACTTAGACCAAATCTTAAGTTCCTTGCGTCATCTGAAAATGTCGGGAACTCTCTGTCAATTTTTCTCCACTGGGACCCATCCGCGGGCTGTCTCAACATCAAGTCTTTTTTACGATCTTCTTTGTGCCAACGCAACAACTTGGCATGCTCTCTATTGCTAAACAAACGTTTCAACCGTGGTATTATAGGAGCATACCACATCACCTTTGCAGGAATCATCTTCCTGGGGCGCGGCTCGCCCTCAACATCACCAGGGTCATCTCGCCCGATCTTATACCGTAAAGCACCGCATACAGGACATGCATTCAATTTTTCGTGCTCACCGCCGTAGAGGATGCAGTCATTAATGCAAGAGTGTATCTTATGCACCTCTAATCCTAGAGGGCATACCACCTTCTTTGCTTGTTACGTACTCGACGGAAATTCGTTATCCTTTGAAAGTATCTTCTTAATTATTTTTAACAAATTTTCAAATCCCTTGTCAGACGTACCATTCTCTGCCTTCCATTGTAGCAATTCAAGTGTGGTACCTAGCTTTTTCTGATCATTTTGACAAGTTGGGTACAACAATTTGGCGTGATCATCTAACATACGCTCCAACTTCAATCTTTCGTTTTCACTTTCACAGTTCCTTTGTGCATCACGAATGGCCCGACGAAGATCATCGTCGGGCTCATCAATAATGGGATCTTCTTCAGTTTCGTCTTCTCCCATTGTAGTATCACTGAACCAAGGATACTTGTCATTATCCTTCTCTTCTTCATTTTCTTCCATGATAACCCCTGTTTCTCCGTGCTTGGTCCAAAAATAATAATCAGGCATAAAACAATTATGCAAGAGGTGTGAGTGAATGACTTTTGAGGTAGAGTGATCACTCATATTCTTGCAGGCACTACATGGACAACGAATAAAACCGTTCTTCGGCTTGTTTGCCTCAGCCACATGGAGAAAATTATGCATGCCATCAATGAACTCATGACAACATCGGTCACCGTACATCCATTGTCGGTTCATCTGTATTACATAAAAGTATATCGAACCCCATTATTACACTACTGTCATAAAGAATATGTAAGAGCAAATTAATTAATACAATTTTATCCATTAAAATAAGAGTAGAATAGTGACAACTGGTAATACATAGTTCTCATAAAACAAACATTAACTGAAACAAATATAAAAATTATCTAAATAATTTAAATCCAACAATAAATGCGATCAAAATCGCAACTAAGGTAAATACTGAACCCACAGCATAATGATACCAAGCCTCCCGATTAATGGCATATTTCTAATCCTTTTTATTTTCAAGCGCATTGCATCCATCTTGATCTCGTTACCATCGACCATGTCGGCAAGTTTGATCTCTAATTTCATCTTATCTTCTAAGCACTGAAGATAAAGATCTTCACTTCTTTTCAATTTTGCTTTCAAATCATTGTTTTCTTTATCCAAAAACTCGACAATAGGGTCAGGTTCAATTTCTGGTTCAACTACCTCCTAGATAAAAATAATTTTATATCAAGTTGGTCGCCATAATTGCCAGAAACATAGAATGAAATAAATATTTTTGAAAATATACCACATCCGAATCATAGACCGGACGAGAACCGGCGGGGACGGATATCAGAACCATGACACTATACATATAATACAAGTTAAAAAATTATAACTATGCATCTAAATCATTAAATCTATGTTTTTAAAAATCAAATAAAATAAAATATAGAGGCTCACCGAGGTGGTGCCGGTGACGGGACGGCGCGGGCGATCGACGTCGATAAGGATCCTCACCACACTAAAACACATAAATCATTATTTAGTTTGAGAACAAATTGCACATATACACAAATGAGATCATAACTTAGGCATTCCATCGAACACCTTGCTTACAAAAAAAAATTGAAATGAGCAAAATGAGCTAAAAATAAAGCCGGAAAGAGAATGAAGCTGCTAACCGTGGGGTGTCTTCAATCTGTTCAAATGGTGTAAAATATTGTGTATTATCTAGTCTTGGGAGAGAAAATGGAGAAGAAATGGAGAGGAAATGGTTTTGACCTCGACCTCGGTGGAAAAAATGGAGTAAGCAGGGGTCGAAGAAGCTGATAAAGTGAGAACCTTTAGTCCCGGTTCGTGAAAAAGAACCGGGACTAAAGGTCTCTGGCGCTGGGCCCCGCCTCTGCTGCCGCATGCGGTGAACCTTTAGTCCCGGTTCATAACGGTGCTGCGGCTCTCACCCCTTTAGTCTCGGTTCAATTTAAAATCCGGTCTAAAGGGGTGAACCAAATGCTCCTTTTCCACTAGTGGAACTCAAGGTCGAGGTCGCACCGTTGCTGGACACCCGGTCGCATCGCTTAAAGCTCTCTTCAGCGCCAACTACACCGCCTCGCCACGAGCTTAATCGTCACCCGTCGGTAGCTGCGTCTGCATTTGGCACCTTGTGCCGTATGTATTAATCTGTCTTGGTACTACGTATAGTCCGCTCATCGTTTTATCTGGACTGTAACTCTCCTTGTGGCTTTATTTATTTAAAGTTGGACATGTGCCTTCCGTCTAAAAATGCAGTTGGAATATGGCATCGGTCCTTATTAGGTTATAAAAATCCAAATGATATGTCAACTAGTTGAAATTACTGTATACATGTTGTTGTAGAAAAAACAACATAACGGGGTATCTCTTCATATGTAGCCACATCACAGTATGAGCTTTGGTTTGTATGGCGTCCTTATGACAAATATCGTCGTATACTAACAAGTTTAAGAATAACAGTAATTTTATTTTGTAGGGTCAGTCATCTCGTTGGAGCACATCTTAATCTTATATTAAGAAGACATCAAGAGAGACTTAATTGGTAGAGCGCTCGAGCCGCTCAAGAGGCCGGCCGATTCCAAACACTCGTCTGCAATGTCATCTGAACCGAAGTAAGTCTTGTCGATCTCGATCCTACACTGACTGAAACAAGACTTGAATCTCTAGTGCCACCCTCTTTATTTCATTCAACTGAGGTCGAATGGAATACACACATGCCCATCGGGGCTATTTATAGTCTAGTGGTTTTTTGTGATATGACCAAGACTATCCATGAGATGATAGGCGGGAGGGGTGGTGAACCTTCACCAATCTTTGTTTCATGAGTCCATGGTGGACTATGAATAGGGTTTGTTAGTTAACATGTTCCATAACCTAATGGGCTTATTTGATTTGGACTTCATGTGTTGACTTTTTCATTTTTGTTCTCATGTTTTGACTTGTTGACCATGTCTTATTGTTTGAACATTCTTTGATTTGTCTTAACTTTCTTAATTTACCACAGCTTGTTGTGATTAACACCAATCGTTGGGACTCCAAGAGGAAAATGCTATGGCAAGCGATGTTTTCCCCACAAGCGCTCGGGGAATTCGGCAAAAGGTGTCTTTGTCCTCTCCTCTTCCAGCACCTTACAAAACAAGTATTTTGTCTCGTGACCCCAACTCCACCGTGTGGTTGTCAAGCACAAAGTTTCGTATTAGTAAAACTGAAATAAAAAGTAAAACTATCTATAGCTTGGAAAGTAAAGTAAAAAACGATAAGTAAAGGTTTTTTTGGGGGTTTTGATTGTAGATGCAATGATTATAAGTGTTTTCGGATTTTTGAATTCAATTAAAACTGAAAATAAAACGTATGATAAAAGTGTTGTAAAGTTGTTTCTTATAGTAAAAAGATGGACTGGGGTTCGTGGGTTCATTTATCTACTATCTAATAAGATGTAGTGGACATAAAACAAATCACAAGTGACACAATATTGGTGCAACTTAATTATGTGAAGGATATCATTCATATGGTCATCACTCCTATTTTAGAGATGATGCAACACATATCTCTTATACTCCTCTCGAAAGGGAAAACTACATGCATGCAATCTACAATTAAGAATAAGTATAGCCTTTAGTACTTTGACATGAAGTTTGAATATCAAATATGCTAGCATAAAGCAAGAATGTCTTTGTTGTCACTAGACATCAAATAGCACATGCATTCACTTAATTTATAGTGAGGTAACAAACGAAAGGTAAAAACCATAGTGAATCTCAAATTTATTGTCATTATCCACGTTACTCCAGCTATCTCCACACATGCTCTCTTATACATGATTGATTAAAACAAGAAATAAAGAATAATATGCATCTACTTATACATCTCACATATAATGGAATTGCAATCTTAAATATCATCTCATAAAATAAAGATCCACCAGAAACGAATTACATAGATGACCATAATCATTTTAATCAGCGCATATGATACTAAAACATTGAAATAATGAGAGAGAGATATGAAAAGCTACACCACAAACCCATAGTCCAGACACTAGTAGAAAAAGACTTATATGTGGAGGCCTTTTTATGGTGCACCAAATTGTATGCGCCACATAAAAAGCCTTTTTGTGGAGCATCCTTTTGCATGCGTCACAGAAAATCATATTTCTGTGGCGCAGGGGTTCGGGTGCGCCACAGAAATATGACTTTATGTGGCGCATGTGCTCGGGTGTGTCACAGAAAGTCGACATTCTATGGCGCATCATCTGGGTGCGCCACCGAAAATGGACATTCTGTGGCGCATCAGGTTGAGTGCGCCACAAATGTATGCACTTTTTATGGTGCATGGGAGAATTTTTACCCCCCGATGGATCGCCTTTTCAATCTTGCAGCAAAAAGAAGAAAATGGAAAAATGTTCAAAAAATTTCATCCTTTGAAATATGGTTAGGTATTAGTGTCTACTCCTTGTAGCATAATTGAAATATGAGTTTTGACCTTTTATGCTAAATCACTGTAAAAAAGTCGAAACAGCCATAACTTTTGCATATGACGTCGAAAAATGTGTTTAATACCTTAAAAAAACTAGCGAACAAGTAGAGAATTGCCCACACACAGGCTTGCCCGGTTCCTCAGATTCCAAAAGGGAAAAAATTATTTTAAAATGATTATTTTCCCAGCAAAATCAAAAAAAAAGTGTGGCGCACCAGGAGGGGGTGCACCACAGCAAGTTTGGGCGGGATCCAAAATTTGAAATGGGAGGCGGGCTCCCCTTATCCTCTCCCCTTCTCACCTTATCCTCTCATGTTCTTCTCATTTCCTCTACTTCTCCTTATCCTCTCCTCCACTTGTCACCTTATCCTCTCATTTTCTTCTCATTTCCACTACTTCTCCTTCTCCTCTCCTCCACTTCTCTTATCCCCTTCTCCTCTCCTCCACTCCCCTTCTCCTCCACTCCACCAACTCCGGCAAAGAGAGACGACTTCGACCTCCTCCTCCTACTCCGGGGACCACCTCCGGCGACTTCCACGGCGACCTCCTCCTCCGGCGACCACCACCTCCTCCTTCTCCGGTGACCTCCTACGGCAAGCTCCTCCTCCTCCACCCATCTCCGGCGACCCCTCCTACACCCACTTACGACGACCTCCTCCTCCTACCATGGGCTTCGACAAAATTCTGGCGAAAAATGGGCGGCGCTAGATCCAGATTTGGATCTGGCCGCCATTTTTTTTAATTTAAAAAATAATTTAGTGGCGCACCTAAGTAAGGGTGCGCCACAGATATGTTTCTGTCGCGCATGGATGTGGGGTGCGCCACAAAAATATTTTTGTGGCGCACCGGGCGGGTGCGCCACAGAAATATATTTTTGTGGCGAGAATTCTGTGGCGCACCGACCATGCCCAATTGGTGCGCCACAGAAAGACTTTTAGGTGCGCCACTAGTAGCCCTTTTTTCCACTAGTGAGAGGTGGACCACTCCCCCTTCATCATACCGACGATGGTGGAGACGTTGGAGAAGGTAGAGATCCCACCAGCAGCGCTCCCACGACATTTCCACTCCAATCTCTTGCTGGTTTTGTCTCGGTTTCAGTGTTTCAATGTTTCTGTGGCACCATTCTCGAGATTTGTCGAGGGTTTCTTTTATAGGTGTTTTTAGGTCAAGACCTAATTTTCTGCGAAAGATGGACAATTGCGGAGCCTCAATGGTTGAACAAGTACAGGTAGAGCGGTCCCCCTCCTTGTTTGCGCCACATGTGCTCTTTTGGGCCTCATGGCTCGCATCTCGAGGTGCAATAGCCCATGTAATTTTTTTTCCGCAAAAATAAATCCTCAAAAAAATTCAGGTCAATTTTACGCAGTTGAGTCCTGAGAGTGAAAAATACACAAAACATGTGTTTTCCTTTTTTGTAGGTGATCACTCTGTGTGGTGTGTTGTTGGGAGACCCCAAGAGCAAGGTATGATGAGTGCAGCAGGAAGTTTCCCTCAATTATGAAACCAAGGTTATCGAACCAATAGGAAATGAGAATTCCCTCGAGGTGTGAATGACGCCAGATAAGTGTTTGGCGTGTAGTTGTGTGGAGCCTACACACAACACAATCAAGATACTTTGCCCCAACTTAACAGTGAGGTTGTCAATCTCACTGGCTTGCTGTAACAAAGGATTAAGACGACGAAGCCGACCTCAAGGTCGTGTAGTGGATGTAGACATTCCAGCACCGCTAGCGCAGCACCTCGCAGGGCGTTACACACATACGGTGGAGACGACGACTCCCGAAGCTCCAGTCTAGGACGAGTTGCAGAAGACTTGGACCGGAACACCAACAACACGGCTGTGTGCGTGTGGTGGAAAGTATTTTCTACTCGGCGCAACTCCGACAAAGGGAATCACGTAATCGAAGAGAATTGGGTGAATTAAAAGGCCAGTGGTGCACCTCTATATAAAGGCTCTTCGGGGGAGCCAACCTTGCCAGACTGGCGGTGTGGGACTATCCACACCCCAATCCGGCCAAACCTGGTGCGCCGGCCCTAGGTGGGCCCCATTTGTCCCACCTAGGCCGGCCCTTCCCCAATCCGAAGCTCTGGCGGGACCCCCCCCCCCCTCATGGGCCTTCTTTCCACTGGAAGGTCCATTTAGATAAATTGGCCTTTAAAATTTTGAAAATAAATAAATACAAATGTATTTAACTATTAATTAGTATCAAAGTTTTTCAACTGTTCCATGGCCGTGTTTGCGTGGGCAGTGCTGCGTCTAGCGCTAGGGAGAGCTTGGCGGCATGCCAACTTTGCGCAATTCTCGGCTATTCTGTCAAACCTTACTTCCCGTTCTTGTAGGACGGTCTGGCTGATTTTTGCTACGCAATCATGGGCACTTTGGGCCGTTAGGAATAAACTTTCTATTGAAAGAAAAATGATCAGGCACCCGGTTGACATTATATTAAAAACCATGATTTTTATGCAGGCTTGGCTACCTCTTTTCACGCTCCAGGATCAGGACATAGCAAGCTGGCTGGTCGGAAGGCTTAAGGAGATCCACTCGTCTCTGCTGCCGACGAGAGGCTGATTCTTCGCGCTCTCGGTTATCTTTCCAATTTTAGTTTTCTTTGGCTAAGCTGTATGCCTCAGCAGTTGTATTTTCTTTGGCAAAACTGTATGCCGCAGCATTGTAATGAACTTACCTTGCTTTGTTAACTCAAAGCTGGGTCTGCGCCTTTTTTCTAAAAAAAATGGAGTCGCGACGACGTCCTACGAATAAGACAGGGTGATTAGTTTTGTTTCCTACTTGTTGGCTAGCTTAAACTAAGGTATGGTCCTAAAACAAGCACTTGACATTTTAGGACATGTCCGACCAGATAAATTTGTACTCCCTCCATCCCAAAAAAGTGTCTCAAGTCTCAAAAAGGTGATGTATGAATTGAGACACTTTTTTTGGGAGCGAAGGAATACGTACTATGTTCACGCCGTAGCTATGTACACGTCATAGCCCGACCCGGTTAAGAGAACAAGCAAGCCCGTGTCGTCATGTATACCCGTGTCAAATCACGCGATCAGGAACATGCCAACACATATAGAGATGACAACACCTGAAAGTCGCGGTATTTTACGTGTTTGATCACGACCGGAGAAGGGATTGAGTTCAGTTCGGATAACAGCTGACGCTTGTTCCATTGACCTGCACGGACGCGTCTAGCGAACGGCCGGCCGTAGGTTCGTCGATTGGAACGGCTGGCCAAAAAAGGCAAGATGCTTTCCCCATGTGACCACGCTGGCGACAAACCTCTCCCCTCAACTTTCCTCTGTGTTCGATTTAGGCATGCTGGGCTCCTGGCGTGCCTTGGTGGTATCACGGCAGATGCCATGTGATGGCTCATGTGTGGGGCCGATGGACGCTGGTGGATCCGGGGTGGGCTAGCGAGCTAAGGAGTTCACACGGTAGGAGATGCCGAAACGCACAAGATCACCGAAGAACACACTTAAAGATCTACCAAATCCAAACAAGTGCACGAAGGAAAAATTACACACACGATTTACCCAGGTTTGGGGCCCTCGTGAGGAGGTAACACCCCTACTCCTACCTTTCCTCTCAATATAAGTGTGGCACAAGATCTACAACATGCTCCTTGAGCTCTTTTGGTGATGAACTAGATGAACTAGAGAAGGGAAGGAAGTAAATGCCCTGATAGTAAATGAGACTATAGTTTTGGCTCTTAAGTTGGTCATCTCCCCACAGGATGAGTTATGGCGCCTTTTATAGAGTTCCGGCTGGGAGGGCCGGAAACCTAATCCGGCATGGTCCCACCGGACAGGGCTAACGGTTATGTCGACACCGGCTACTGCGACCTAGCCGCCGTGCTACCCGGTATAGCCCTGTCGTCGTCATTCCGGCAAGGACCGCAGGCGCCGTCCTGGATCATCACTGTCCCCTTGTCAGAGACAAGACATGTCTTCACCCATGCTTAGTAACCTTTTCCGGATTGCCGGGCTAGGCATGTCCGATCTTGTCGCAGCGTCATCGTACCGACTGACACGCTCCCGTGCCAGGCAGGAGGTGACCATACTTCCGTGCTAGGAGGAACGGGACTTTCCCCCGTGTCAGGCGGAAAGCCTGCACCAAATCTCTGACTTCCGACCGACATGCCCCCACGTCGGTCTCCCCTTTGTTCAGTTCGGCACATCCTTCCTGCACAACGAAGATAACTCGCCAGGACCGAGATAGGTAAGTCGGTTAGTATCTACCCGGGACGTCCACCCGGACCATCCGGGTTCTCCACTACCCAAGATCTTACCGGAGGAGTCCGACATACCGAGAAGCCCAAGAGCCCTTCCGGTTGCGCCCGAGTTCCACCCCTGATCCGGATAGCCACTTAGGAGGAGTGTCTCTAGGCCTAGCCTCCCGAAGATGTCTTAGGCTGTCATCAAAGACATCTTCGAGAAGCTAGTTCTTAGAGGAACCCTCCGCGGGTGTTTATGTTGTCCTGGAGGTCTGGGGGTCTATTTATAGCTTCCATCGATGACCCTTGCGTCCTCCAGGAGACATTATGTCCCTGACCAGTCCCGAAAGGCCAAGTTGCCCCTTCGGCGCACCACGGGACAACCCTTGCTCACCCCCAAAGGTCAATTCCTGTAGCCATGCTGCTGATCTGAACCAGGGTCTGCCCCACCCCAAGGGCAGCCCCCCCGACACTAGTCCCCGAAGCTGGTGCTGTGCAACGGCTTAAGACGATGTGCGGGATCAGGTTCAAGAAGAAAATCCATTAAGAAGCTGAAAACAACCCTTGCTCCTGTGACCGGGATGCTTTTTACCGACATCCCTCTCCCGAGATCCCTCCGGCCAGGAAGACCTATCCCGGGGAATGAGACTTAGCATCTCTGGGCTCCTACTCGGATGTCGGCATGACGACGTGCACTCCGCTTCTCGTGCCGGACCAGCCTCCTCTGCATGGTGGTCCCACCCGGGGTCTTGTCGAGACAGAGAAACACTCGAGTGCTTCTTGACTTAATGAGGTGCCGCTCGGGTTCGCGAGCCGGGATTCGCAGCCGATCTGCATGCCAACCGTTGGGTTCATGTGGCCTCTTGTGTGGCCAAGGGGATTGCTCCGCGTGAGGCCACGTGTCAGATTTGGCACACCCCGATCCCATCCACGATTTGGGAGATCGTGGGCGGGAAATTCGGAAACCGCTCCGGAGCTCCCCATAAATAGGGGAGCGGAGAGATCATCTCCTCTTCTTCCCCAATCTTCCACTTCTTCCCGCAACCGCCCCGAGCGCTCCGCCGCCGTCGCGCCCGGACCTTGAGGACCGCCGCCGCAGCCCGCCACCGGAGCTCTCCGTCTTCGTCATTGGTCCACGCTATTCCTGTGCCACAGCACCCTCTTCTCCTTCGGTGAGTCCATGGATCTCTTCTGATCGATCGATCCTTGACCTTGGTAGTTCATGTTCATCTGAAGTTCTTCATGAACATCCGTGGGGTGACCGTAGCTCTTGCCCGGTAGATCCTTGTTACCAGGCATTAGAAACGATCTGTTGTAGTCGCATAGAGAGGAGGATTATTTGTGCTATGCCTTTGCTTGCAACATTCATGTTTGTGCCCGGAGCCTCTAGCACGACCTTGCACCGCGATTTTTTGCTTCTATTATGTGCCAATTGTTTTGCCACGGTAGATCTATTCGTTAGGATGTCGGCCCACGGGGATAGTCTTTAGCCCGGGTTCTCCCATTATCGACATGCTAACCCGACTAACCGGACCATGCGCCTGCAGACTAGGTCGGACATGTCCTCCGGAACCCCCGAGATGGGCGACGAAAGTGTTATAGGATGCTGGGACGGATCCGAGACCCATCAGGGGGGTCTCGACTGGTTATACTGAACTCACCGGATTCCACCTCAAGTGGAAAGCCGACTTCCGACCGGCGAAGTTGAGCCGGAGCCCCAACCCGGCGAGCGTGTAGTATTTCTCACGCACTTCGAGCGCGGGTTCGGGCTTCCGGCTAGCCCCTTCTTCCGCGACTTCCTCGACACTTACGATCTCCAACCACACCACCTTTCCGCCAATGCCATTATGACACTGTGGGGCTGCTACCAATATTCCCTGTGCCGACTCCGGATTCCCTAAGATCCAAGGGTTGGAGTCTTGCCGAAAATGGCAACGTAGTTTCTTCTACGTGCGGAATCCGGTGGCTTCGTGAGACTCGCCAAGCTCCTTCTCTCCGGACTTCCTTAACCTCCCCAAGTTCGTCATGGGCCCTCCCCGCGACTTCGAGCTTTGGAGCCAAATGTCGGATTCCGAGGAGGTCAACAGTATGCATGACGTCTTGTCCGTTCTCACGGGTGAGATGACGGGTGATGATCTCCTCCGCACCTTCATAAGCCGCCGGGTTTGCCCTCTTCAAACCCGGGTACACAAGATTTGTTTCATGAGCGGTCTATATGACCCCACTCGCACCAGCATCTTTCCTCTGGACAAAGCCGCGGTTTACCGCCGAGTCCGAGCCATTGCCCGGACCAAGATGTCGGAAAACTGGTCATGGGGACTGCCCCCAGCCACTCGGCGGAAACCGCTGGAGGAGGTGTGCATGTCGGGCTTCACCGGCATCTTTTCTATATTGGCTATTGTAATTTACCGATGACCTCTTCCCTTGGTTACTTCCCTCTTTTCTTGCAGTTATTCGAGCATCAAATCGAAGAAAACCTGATGCATCGCGAGAACCAGTTCGCCCCCAACTTCCCGGTGCCCGAAAAGATGCCGGAGGAGGATCCTGATGGCGAGGATCACCTCTCGATTCCCCTAGCTCGTGCTGCCGCTCCGGGTAAGCCTTCAGCTCAAGAGGCTATCCCCATCGAATCTGACGAAGGTGACGATGATTGTCAAATACTCGATGTAATTGACGCCCGTCCTCTCCAATAGGCCCTGCCAGTGGTTCCGGGACCTACGGTTGGCACGAAGCGCACAGAGAGCCACAAGCGTGCGGTGTCCGAGATCGTACATGCCGGTGGCTCGGGCGCAGCTGCCAAGAAAACCAGGATCACCAAGCAGCCAGGCGACAAGCCTCCTCGGCGGAGGAGAGGTCCTCCCACCGTGTCCTCCGTATCCTAGCATGTAGCTGGTTCATAACTGTGGATCTCGAATAATTGTCATGTTATCTGCTGCTCCGTTGAAGTCCCCGAGATTGACATCGGATAAACATTGATACAGGATTGCAGCAAAAAACGCAGCAGCATCTTCCACCGTCTTCTTGCTGACTTCGGCCAACCCAAGAGGTCGGAAGAGCGACTTCGGGAGGAGCGGGACGCAGCGCGTAATATCTCGGTGGATCAAAAATCTGCCTTAGCTGATAGGCATTCCGAGATCACGCGACTGAATGCCGAGCTGGAGAAGGCCAAGTCCACTGCTGTGGAATTAAAGACGCGTTTCTTGGACGCTACCAAGAAGCAGAAGGATACCTTGGACCAATCTGAGACGCGCGCGCACATTGCCGAGACCTAGGTGGCCCTTCTCCGGTCGAAACAAGAGGCTTGGCTTACCGAGGTCACCGGCCTTAACCGGGATATGAACGGTAAGTGTCCCTAGTACTTTTTTATTGCCTTCCTCTCTGTTGTCCTTGCCTCACGGCTTGCCCATGTGACAGTACTTCTTTCTCAAGGGCACTTTGAGCATTCCCGAGAGGCCGCTACCCTCGCGATCGCTGCCGCCTGGGAGAAGAGGGCCGGGAAAGGTCCTGTCTTGGATTCATGGGACATTGATGACCACCTCATCGCCCTGAAGGCCCAGATAGTCCCTCTCCGGACGATCGGGACCGAGCTCCTTAGCGCGGCAGTTCACGCGCATGGTGCCCTGTGGCCTGGCGTTACTGGCAAGCTCTCGGTTACCGAACTGGCCACCGCGCTCCAGGATGCCGGTAACCGGCTTCACACCTGGAAATGGTCCGGTGCCCGCGCTGGTGCCGACCAAGCACTGCAACATGTGCTAAGTTGGTATGAGCGGCTCGATCTCGAGGTGATCAAGAGCCTGCGGGTCGTCTCGGAATGGTACACTGACCCGACCAAGATCCGGCTACGCCAAGAGACTGCACATCGCCTCGCAGGCTGGTCGGATCCCGACTCCTTCATCACGAGTCTCATTGCATCTGACTCCGAGTCAGATTATGAAGATGATGGGGAGGCGGGGGATGCCGGTGATGCGGACGCCGAGATACTGGAGGCCGATGACGCCGAGACAACCGCAGTGACCGAGACCACGGCTTCCCGGGTTGTCGTGGCTCCTTTGCCACCCGAGGTCCCTCAATCCGAGACGAGCGTGCCTGCTCCGAACACCACTGCCAGTGTCGAGGAGATCGTCATCGTTCCCCCTGCTGCCGATCAACCCGAGAAGCCGGCCCATGATGTTTGATCTGAAAACACTTAGTTGTAGAAACATTAAATCCCCGGGATGCCGAGTGCAGCTGTAACATACTTTTAATTCGTACTCTACGCCTGCCAACTTTAGCTTTAATGTAAGACAAGTTATGCCGGTTTATTCTTCCCCGAGTCCCCGGGTTCATTTTCATGTTTACCGTAGTAAGGCAATTTCTGCTCTTGTCTACCATTTCGGTGTTCGACAGTCGAGTCACGAAATTCTGTTTACGGTATACATTACTTATAAATGTCCGAGTTCTAGTTGCTAAATTTCCGACATAAGAAGTAAGAAATCCAAAAACCGGATTAGTAAGGCGCATATGCCAGAGGAATTCCTATCCCGAGTCCCCGAGTTCGTTTCCGTGTTTCTCACACTTGATGCTCTTTGCTCTTGACTACCATTTCAGCGTTCGTCAGTCGAGTCACAAGATTATTTCACATGACATACACTACTCTAACTTTGGAACCGAGTTCAGAATATTTCCGGCATACACCAAATGAAAAAAAGTACAAGGTAGTCCCCGAGTTCCTCTCTAGGTTGCCGACATGCACAAAACATATAAATAGTAAAACCAAAGTAAAACAAAAATAGCCAGTCCCCGGGTTCCTCCCGAGGATGCCGACATGCTAGTTAGGATAAACAACACACTTGGGCCAGGCAGTCCCCGAGTAACGTCTCAGGGTGCCGATATTTCATTGATAAAAAACGGGATACATACATTGCGCCCTTTAAGTGTAAAAGGGACGGAGCAAGGCCGCTTGGTTTCCTCACGATCTTTGTCCATTACACCTTTTCTAGCTTCCTGTGCATCTACAAGGTAATAAGAATCATTGTGCAATGCCCTGCTCACAACAAAAGGGCCCTCCCACGGATGTGAAAGTTTATGCATTCTGGCTGTGCGCTGGATGAGCCTTAGCACGAGATCCCCTTCTGGAATACTCTGGGATGCACTTTCCGGCTATGATAGCGACGGAGGTTCTGTTGATAAATTGCAGACCGAGATAATGCCAATTCTCTTCCCTCTTCGAGCAAGTCAACATCATCTTCCCGGGCTTCCTTTGCCTCGGTCTCGGTGAACATTGTTACCCTTGGTGCATCATACTGTATGTCGGTTGGGAGCACTGCCTCGGCACCATACACCGTGAAGAATGTCGTATATCCGGTAGATCTATTCGGTGTGGTCCGGAGACCCCACAACACTGCCGGTATCTCCTCTATCCAACATCCCGGAGTTCTCAATAGTGGCTCAATCAGGCGGGCTTTGATGCCGGCTAATACCAAGGCATTTGCTCTCTCGACTTGCCCGTTTTCCTCCGGGTGGGCTACTGATGCCACATCCAACCGGATTCTCTTCTCCGCCCAAAATCGAGCAAATTCTCTCACGGCAAAGTTGGTACCATTATCTGTGATGATGTTGTGCGGGTAGCCGTATCTCAGGATGATGTCCTTCAAGAATTGGACCGAGGTGTGCCCGTCACACTTCCGGATTGGTTTGACTTCTATCCACTTGGTAAACTTGTCCACCATCACCAACATGTGTGTCATATTGCCTCTTGCCGGTTTGAATTGTCCCACCATGTCCAAGCACCATACCGCAAATGGCCAAGTGATAGGGATGGTTTTGAGTGCTGACGCTGGCATATGTATTCTGTGGGCAAACCTCTGGCACCCTCCACATTTTCGGACAATGTCCTCTGCTTGCTGTTAAGCAGTGAGCCAAAAGAACTCGTGCCAGAATACTTTTGCCACCAGTGCCCAAGATGAGGCATGGTGTCCACATTCTCCCTGATGTATCTCCAACAACATCTTTGGCCCTCCTCGGGCTCCACACATCTCTGGAGCACTTCGGTGACACTCCTTTTATATAGCTCTTGATTGATGATTGTATATGCCTTGGATCTTCGCAGTATTTGTTGGGATTCTACCTCGTTCTCCGGGAGGGTGCCATCCGATATGTATGCCATGATAGGTTGTGGCCATCCCGGAACAGGTCGTACCGAGTATGTCGGAATGTCTATGTCCATTGGTTCAGCCGACATCACCTCCATAGATATACCGTTTGCCATCTCCAGGCTCTGTGGTGCAGTCCCCGAGTTCAGTGCAGTACTCCCGACCTCCACTTCCATAGGTATGGCTTCCGCTCCAGGCTCCTTGGGGATGAAGATAGATTCCGACACGGGTGAGGGTTGGATAGACGGCTTCCTCAGATGTTCCAGGGCGATGCCGGGTGGAATGGCATCCCGGGATGACCCTAGCTTGGACAACACATCCACTGCTTCATTTTCCCCTCTTGGTATGTGCTTAAACTCGCATCCTTCGAAAAATCCGGATATTTTCTGCACATGGAAACAATATGAGGCCATACTAGCGTCAATTGCATCCCAGTTCCCTGACACCTGCTGCACCACGAGGTCGGAATCACCTAAGCATTCTATCCTGCGGATACCGATTTCCTTGGCGGCATTTATTCCATGAACTAAAGCTTCGTATTCGGCCACATTGTTAGGTGCCCCGAAATGAATTTGCAGTACATACTTCAGCACATCTTGCTTCGGTGAGGTGAGGACTACCCCGGCACCCAATCCAATCTTGGCCTTGGAACCATCGAAATGCATTCTCCAGAAATTGTAGTCGGGAATTGGAGGTTCATACTGCATCTCGGCCCAGTCCACCAAGAAGTCCGGCAGCGCCTGCGACTTAATGGCGTCTCGTCTCTCGTATGTCGAAACGTACGGAGACAACTGGATGGCCCATTTGGCAACTCGGCCGCTTGCATCCTTACAGCTGATGATCTCGGCGAGGGGAGCTTTGCACACCACCGTGATCGGGTGCTCTTGGAAATAGTGCTTGAGCTTGGTTACTGCCAAGTACACCCCATATGCCATCTTCTGATAGTGCGGGTAGTTCTGTTTAGATGTCGAGATCACTTCGCTCAGATAGTACGCTGATCTTTGTATTAGCTTATCCCCTTCTTCTCTTTCCACCACGATGGCTACACTCACTACCCGGTTAGTGGCAGCGATGTAGAGCAACATTGGCTCCTTGGGCAGTGGGGATGCCAACACCGGTGCTGTTGAGAGCATCCTCTTTAAATCATTGAACGCCGCATCAGCTTGCGGGGTCCATACAAATGTTTTTCTCTTTTTCATCAATTGATATAAGGGCAAAGCTTTTTCCCCTAGTCGGCTCACAAACCGACTTAAGGATGCCAGACAGCCTGTGAACTTTTGCACGTCTTTGAGACGTACCGGCAATTTCATGCTTTCGATTGCCCGTATCTTACCCGGTTTGACCTCAATCCCCCGGCTTGACATGAGAAAACCGAGTAACTTGCCTGCCGGAACACCGAATGTACATTTATCCGGATTCAACCTCATCCGAAATTTTCTTCAGTTTTTTAATGTTTCCCTCAGATCATCGACATAGACCTCGGCATTCCGGCCTATCTGGTCATGTAAACATTTCTGCATACATCTCTGGTATGTAGCACCAGCATTTCTCAAACCAAAAGTCATGACACGATAGCAATAAGCCCCATACGAGGTAATAAAGGCAATTTTCAATTGATCATCCAGATTCAAGGGTATCTGGTGGAAACCAGAATAAGCATCTAAAAAGTCAAAAGTTCACTCCCGGCAGTGGAATCGATCACCTGATCTATCCAAGGGAGTGAAAATGGATCTTTCGGGCATGCCTTGTTGAGGTTGGTGAAGTCAATGCACATGCACCACACCTTAAGCAGGAGGGGATCATCTTTCTTCTTCTCAACCAGAACCGGATTCGATATCCAATCCGGATGTAGTACTTCCATTACGAACCCGGTGGCCAGAAGTACCGCGAGATGCTCCATGATGGCAGCTCTTCTCTCATCCGAGAGGCGCCTAGTCGGTTGCTTCACCGGCTTCGCGTCAGGCCTGACAAATAACGAGTGCTCAACCAACTCCCTCGGAACACCTTGCAGATCGTCACTCGGCCACGCAAAGGCATCCCGATTCTCACAGAGGAAGTCGATGAGCTCGCCTTCCTATTTGTTGTCCAGGTTGCTACCAATGATCACCTGGCGTTCTGGGTTATTGGGGTCAACTCCCACCTTCTTGGTCTCCTTCGGTGCTTGGAACGATGCGTTCTGCTCCGGGTTCACCATCCCGGGCATGCCGAGTTGCGAGGTCTTGGCCAGTGCAACCACCTGCTGGATTCTCTTCTTCTCCTCAGCTATGACCAGGGACTCAGCTAAGTTTGAACCGGCAGACGCACAGTCCATGGAGCGCTTGTGGTCTCCCGCGATGGTGATCACTCCATTTGGACCCGGCATCTTCATCTTCAGGTACCCCATGTGAGTGGAGATCATGAACTTGGCCAATGCCGGCCTACCAATGAGCCCATGGTAGGGACTTTCGAGATCCACGACCTCAAACTCCAAGCTCTCAGTCCGGCAGTTTTCCCGGGTTCCAAACAACACCTCAACCCAAATCTTTCCCATGGGGGAGCAAGAGACTCCGGGCACAATGACATGGATAGTGGTCTCGGTTGGGAGCAGCGTGTTCATGGACACCCCCAGCTTCTGCATGGTATCCTTGTACATAATGTTAATGGCACTGCCATTGTCGATCAGGACCCGACTGAAACGGACGTTGAGACTTGGCCCTACGAATGTCGGATCTACCACCAGAGCATAACCACCAGGCTTGGGCATGACCCGGGGATGATCTTTCCGGCTCCAGGTGATCTCCATCTCGGACCAGTGCAGGAACTTGGGTACTGCCGGGATCACAATATTTACCTCCAGAGCACGCTGTCGCACACTCTTCCGGTCAGTAGGCTCGGTCATGAAGACCACATAGCTCTGATGTGCCTCCCGATAGTTGCCCTGCTGGTGTCCGGATTGGTTACTCGGAACAGCACCATTGTTATTTCTGACATTTACCATATTTACTGGTCGGGGGAGAGGAGGTCTCTGGGTGGGTTGATTAACCCGGATTGCATTGGCACCGGATAGTGGTGGAGGAGGTCTCGGAATGTTGGGACGTGATGTCAGAGCATTCGGCCGAGTAGCCCCAGCGCTGCCTTCCTGTAACGTGCGCTGGTACCAGCTGCATTGCCGAGTAGAGTGATTTGCGGGCTTGTTGGATTCCAACGTATGGTAGCAGCATGGCTTGTTCAGCATCTCCTCGTACGTCAGGGGCTTCTTCTGGTCCACCCAAGTCTTCTGCAACTCTTGGTTCTGACCCCAAGCCGGGCCAGTCACTTTCTGCCGCTGATTGTTTCCGGCATCCCCCTGATCTCGGCCTACCGCTGCAACATGCTGCGAGGCATAGTGGAACTCGGGTTGGTTCCTCTTCTGACCGAAATCCTGGCGGTCATGGTTCCTGCTCGGCCCCGAGCGCTGATTCACCGCATTCCTCCTGTTGGAGTCTCCGACATCCACCAGGGGTTGCATGGGGTCTCAAAGCGTGTAGGTGTCGGCGATGCGCATGGTTTCTGCCAAGGTTGCCGGCATCTTTCTTTGCAACTTTTGCCAAAGCATGGAGCCATGTCGGCATCCTTGCGAAAACCATGATATGGCCTGCGCCTCGACAACCCCTTCGCCAGAATTGCGAATGTTGCTCCACCGAGTAAGGTACTCTCGGGCAGTCTCATTGTCCCTCTGCTTGCCGATGGCAAGCTGCTGAGGTCGGTTGAGCCTCTTGTATGTGCTGGTGAAGTTGCTGATGAAGGCCTCCTCGAAATCTAACCAATAGTCTTTGCTGTCAGTCCTCAGGTTATTCAGCCAGATCCTGGCAGGTCCTTCCAACATTTGTGGCACATATCGCACCGCCCAGCGTCTGTTTCCACCGGCTATGCTTACTGCAGTTACATAGTCGGTCAACCAATCCTCCGGCTTCGAGCTGCCGTCATAGGTCTTGGCACCCCGGTTGAGCTGAAAATTTCGCACAGCAGGCTCCCGCATGATCCGAGGTCCGAAGCAAGCAGGTCCCGGAGGGCCTTGTTCTTCTACCAACTCAGATTGGTGAATCCGGTCGAGCCTGAACCTGGCATCAGCTGGATCTAGCTGGCGAGTTCCTATTCGAGATCCCAGAGGATTCTCGTTAGGCTGGTATCCGAGTTGCTGCAACCTCGAGTTGCCATCGTCATGCCTGTTAACCACAGGAACTACAACTTGCTGTGGAACGGAGGCGGCATCCCTTTGTCGGTTTTCCTGACTTTGCAGTGGATTCCGAGGTGGATTACCACGGCTAGCCGGGACATTGTTTCCTACACCCCGGTTACCACCACCATGGCTACCCTGAGCCTGGTCGGGATTGTTCTGCCCGGCTTGCTGGACTCCAGCAAAGGCCGGGTCGTATGTCTTTAATTGCTTGTTTCTCCCGGAACCTCGGCTCCGGCTTCGGCTTTTGCTCTTGCTCCTACTCGGATGTGGAGATGAAGCCTCTCCGCCCGATTTGTTGCTCTCGGCCCTAGCCGAGTACACCTGGGAGCCAGCACCCGGGTTCTTTTTCTTAAAGGCCTTATTCTGCCGGTTAGCTTCTATGACTAGCTCGTTGACGCGCTCCTGCTGCTTGCGTAGAGCTTCCCCTGATAGCCTAGCTAATTCGGCCATAGCTGCCTCAGCAGCCCTAAGAGTTTTGGCGGGTGAGATGTACACTGGCTTCTCCGCCGAGATCAGACTACCCGATCTATTATGGCTAGGTGCTGCGCCACCAGCCAACTCATCATTCACCATTCTGCCTTTTTTACGCAAATCGGTGATGCGTTTATCCCGGTAATCTATCCTAGGGAATCCGTGAGCGGCGTTGTACTCACCGAGACTAGCACTAAGCTCACGCCTGATCTCGGCGATCTCTTGCGCCTCAGCATGCAGCATCCTTCGATGCTCTTCCAAATCAGCCGAAGTGATCTGGGCATCAGCATTAGCTGCCAAAGGGACAGACAACTTGGCGACTAGACCCGAGAGGCGATCCGACCGGCGGCGAGGTTTGGACGGCTGGGGGTCGCCATCTCGGGCAGCACCTCTCTCCTGAGGAGGTTTTGCCAACCGAATTCGGCCACTGCCGGCGTCGCCGTCGGGAGCGTCCTAGAACACCTCCTCGGTTACCCCTGAAGGGAATATGCCCTAGAGGCACTTAATAAATATAGTTTATTGGCAATATCCCAGTTGTTCATTATATGTTCTATACCATGCTATCATTGTATTAAGCGGAAACATTAATACAGGTGTGGTAGATAAACAACCAGGTCCCTAGTAGCCTCTACTAAGACTAGTTTCGTTGCGCGATTGATGATCGAGGTTTTCCGATCATAGGGCATGGCGCCGGTCGGCAATGGAAGTCATATCGTTAGGTGTAACGATGTGATGGACATACCCAGTATTTGTAGGACATAGTCATTACGCCTTAAGACCGTGAGATCAACTCTTATTGTTATCCCTGAAAGATACTTTGATCGCACCAAACGTCATATCTTATATAGTGTGACAATGATAGGTGATACTTTTGGGTATTGGAAGGGGTTAGTTGAGACGATGGGTCAACAGCGGGATTTGTCAGTCCGCATAGCCGGATAGATACTCTAGGGCCCACTCGGTGAGATTATGTCAAATGAGTTTGCAAACATGTGACTAGGTCACCAGCTGACATAATATCATAGACGAGTAGAAGATAGCGATGTCGGTAACGAGATCATGCTAGGTATGGAGATATCTTAGAATGATGCTCGGACACGCTAAGTATCGCCATGACAAAGGGTTTAAGACTAGACGTCCAGGTTTGATAGATGAAAGTCATTCGTTATATCACAGGGATTAATTCATGGGGTCCAGGCCTACGAGTTAGTCGTTGATCATAGAGGAGTCTTGATCATACCTGTTATTATATCGAACCGCTAGGGTAACACACTTAAGGGGTTTCGACAAGACAACCAGAAAGGAAAGAGATCATCGGGATCGTCCCGGGAGGTGTCCGATGGAGATCGGGCAGCGCCGAAATAGTTTTCAGAGCTAGGAAAAATTATATATATTATGTTTGATATTAGTTAGTGTAATTAATATGCAAATATGATTTTATATATTCATTTTCGAATTTATTTAGGCTGATTTCCCTAAATGGGCCTTCTGGTCGAAAGAAGGCCCATGGGGGGGGGGGAAACCCTCAAGGGAATTTTGTGGGGGAGGCTTGGCCGGCCTAGTGGGCCAAATGGGGTCCACCTAGGGCCGGCGCACAATCCCTAGCCGCACCATGGCTGTGGGATAGTCCCACATTGCCTGCCTAGGGAGGTTGGCTCCCCCCGGGAGCCTATATAAGAAGGGGCACCCCTGGCCTTTTAATTAACCAATAAATTCCCAATTTCTCTCTCGATCTCGTGGTTCCCTTGTCGGAGCCGCGCCGAGTAGAGGAGGGGGATCTCTTCCACCATAGCCCGCTGCCGCGCTGCTGGTGTTCCGGTCCAAGTCTTCCGCTGCTCGTCCTGGACTGGAGCTTCGGAGGCCGTCGTCTCCACCGTATGTGTGTGACGCCCTGCGAGGTGCTGCACTAGCGCTACTCGGAGGCCTACTTCCTCCACCCGACCTCGGGGTCATCTTCGTCGTCTTCGTCGCGCCGAGTTCTTCGCGACCTAGAGGTCGGCTACGTCGTCTTCGTCGTCAACGCTTGTGCGGGAGCGTAATCCCCGCTATTCGGTCTATGAGGGTATGTATTCCGATCTCCGCCGTACTTCTATATCTGCATAGTGTAGATCTTGGCTAGTTTAAGGATATCGTTGCTAGGAATTTTTTTGTTTTCTGCACACGATCCCCTACAGTGGTATCAGAGCCGATCTATCGTAGATATAGCTGTACGCTGTTAGAACACGTGTTCTGCACGGGGGCACCGTTCCTGTTATTTGCTACCCTCTAGCGTGCACTTGTGATTCCAGCGGCATCGAGTTGATGAAGCGCCCGGACCGACTTTACGCGTACGCTTACGCGAGACTGGTTCCACTACTGACATACGGCTTGTACCGTATCTGTGGCTGGCGGGTGCCTGTTTCTCTCTCTTTAGTTGGTCTTGTATTTTCAATGGAGGGCCCGAAAGGGATGCTTAAACATGTAATTATTGGATCGTTGTTGTGGTCATAAGGTTCGTAGGTATGAAGCGGTTCTATTTACGAAAGCCCCAAGTCATGTAAAATATGCAAAAGATAAACTAGAAGCGTCTAACTTTATTTTGCAGGGGCTATGTGATATGGTCAAGGTAGGTTTATTAAATTGTTTATAAACTGCGGGCGCCAAGAAGATCATGGCGCATTGGACTATATCACATTGCATTACATTTGATGTTTTGTGTGCATGTTATATTGTGTGATTGTGTGTATAGTATACATTAGTTACACGGCGGTAGCTATATAAGATGATCCCTTCAAAATACCACTAGTGTTCTCCCTCCAACGCGCACCACCAAGAAAGTTCTACGTTATGAGGCAGGCCGTGATGATCGGGTGTCAGACATCTCGTCGTTCGCATACAGTGGGTGTAAGCCATGTTGCACAAGCGTCAGCGTGGAGGTTTTTGGTGGCGAGCCTAGCATATTCAGAAATATGGCCTCGGAACAGGGAGACCAAAAGGTCGAGCACGAGTCACAAAATTGGTGTGGCGGACTTTTGTCTACTCTTGAAGTTGTGCCGCCGACTCTGATGATGAGGGGTGGTGCAATGGATGGGGGTCGTGTAATCGCTTAAACGACCAGGAGGGATGTTCGTTTGAGTGGGAGTTCGGATAGTTATTTTCTAAAATACTAGAACTCAGGATATAATGAACAGAGTCTGTTTTGCAAACCTTTGTAGATATTAACCATTGTGATAACATCTTTTCAAATTAGGCGCATTCCTGCGATTGAGAAACCTAAAAAGTTGGGTCCAAACTTCATAGTTTTATACTTTAGCTTGAGGATACTCCTTGTTTAAACCGTTAGCTCTTTGTGATACAATACCCGCGAGGAGATAAACCCGGAGATTCCGCTAGCAAAAGATAATTTGTATTATCGGATTTTGAGCGGATGATATCATCATAGTCCAGTGTATGCTATGATCTCTGCCATAGAGAACCAACGGTGGGTACGAGTTATTGAATCGCGGACATATGATATGGTCGCTAAAACTCGGGGTACCCCTAAAGTTGGGTTGATGAAGTTTATCAGTACGTTGACTGATTGTCTTCTCGACCAAGATGGAAGAGAATGCACACATTGAGGGAGCACGTGGCGGTCATGCTTAATGACATATGTTCATACTTGATGAACATTGAGACGCCTCGCTCAGCTTGATCACTGGATGACAGACATCGTTGCCAAGTGCAAATCCTCTGTCATAGACTATGTCATGCAAGGGGAATCATTCACCTTCATGGTTCTTGATTACGGTGGAAGTATCAAGAAGATGAAACAGATCGCCGGAAGTCATCAATGATGATGGTGTATATATGATATACATGTTATGAATGTTTTAGCTAAGCAAGTGCTCAGTAGTGTCTAAGTCTTGAACTAGTCATGTTTTGTGAAGAACCAGGTTTACTGCTTGAGTAGCTTGAAAGGATGAGGCGATATTGCGTGTTGATAATGGCAGTCAAGTTGTTGTGACGGCCATAGACACTCTCCCTCTAGATCTACCATTTGAATAAATTCTTTATGATCGGGTGTTGGTATGATCGTTACGAGTGTGTCTCCTCTAGCGAGACACTTGTTCATACAAGATTGTGACAAATTGGTGTCCTATATTTATGAAGTAATGATCATATGCCGATTTGAATTTAGATGGTAGAAGCTCCCACATTCATAATATTAATGCCAAAGGATACAAACTTAATAAAGACACCACATATGTGTGGCACTACCGTTTAGTCATGTCAATGTTATATGCATTAGCTCCACACTGGATGTACCTACAAGTACTAAGATTTGATCTTTTGACACTTGCAAAATAACTGTGACAACGTTTTACGAAAACGGGCATATAACTTATTGATAGTCATACATGGAGATGTATGTGGTTCAATAAAGTAATTGACGGGTAGTGGAGACCTTTATTTCGTGAACTTCACTGAACGTTTTGAGTATAGCTTGTTGAGAATCATGCATATGGGTGTATGTGAATCAATGAAGTACTTTAACGTGTAGTGGAAGTATTTATTTCATAGACTTCATGAACATTCGAATAGATATATGGATATCCACTCGGGGAATGTTGGCCTGGAAATTTTGATTCAATCAAACAAAGTTCAGAATGAAGTAGGAAATAAACTTAACAAGAAAATCAAATTCCCGCGATGCAGATCGAGGAAATACAGATTTGAGTTATAATGTTGGCACATCATTGGAAGACTTGTGAGAAGAGTTCCACAAATTACGTCGCATGGAGCACCATAGTGTCATGGTGTGTTAGGACGTCATAATTACACCCTTTCGGATAATGTGTGGTAAATAAATCTCTTACCGAATTATTGTGATCATTAGAGTCATATGGTAGAAACGTAAACACTCACGTTAGCAAATAGGGAAACCATTTGAATCCATGGAGACAATACCATACGAGTGATGGCATGGCTTTTGAGCCTGGATTGTCGTTTCAGCAATTTAGTGTTTCGATGTAATCGAACCTAAAATGGATTAATCTTTGTAGTATACCCTACCTAAGGAGTTAGTTGGGTACATGTCTCACGACATAGGCAAAATCTTTGCCGGGATATACCTTGCGAAAGAAATAGTTTCTTGTCCGAGGGTATAAGTGAGAAACAAAGTAGAGCAAGACGAAGTTGGTGAACTTCCTCTCTAGACATCAGAGTGGCGCAATCGAAAGTGTTTTCGGTGTCAGGCTCCACAGCTTGAAAAGCTGATGATTCAAGATCATGATGTTCTGAGCTCATACTAAGAGCGTAGGCATACGAGGTTGTGTTCCGCACTGTGTGTTACGACAATCTTGTTATGAAGGTCATATTAATGGAATATTATAGACCTACGAACTACGAAGAAGAGATGGTGGACCTAAGTCCGAGAAATGGCTATGAGTCATTTGTGATCCGAAATAAAATCCATATACGATTACCAGGTATTGACTTGGGAGATCTTCTTGATGGCATCTAGGATGTTAATAGTATATGGAATTTTATGAGAGAGTAGACATTGAGCAGATTCGATTTGTCGTGAAACAGTTCCGACAGACCACATGAGAGTTTGTCTCAAGTGGCGAAGCCTTAATCTATTCTGGGTTGTTTAGCAATTACTATAATTTCGAATGAGAAATTGATAGATGGATGAGAAAACCATGGTTCTTAATAGTGTAATTAAGAATGGTTTGTAATCCTGAGGATGCTAAACATGTGTGCAAACTTCGGTTGTCCATTCATGGGCAGAAGCAAGCATATCGGAGCTGGAATCTTCACTTTGATAATGTGATCAATGGATTTTGGAGTTGTCTAAAATAGTTGAAGAAACCTACATTTGCAAAGAAGTGAGTGGGAGCAAAGTAGCTTTCCTTGATATTATATGCGGAAGGCATATTTGAGTGGGAGCTAAGTAGCTTTTCCTTGATCTTATATGCGGAAGGCATGTTTGAGTGGGAGCTAGGTGTCATTTGTGATTTTGTATGTAACGACATACTGAATGACACAGATCCTCTAGTAGAGTGTAAAGGATTATTTAAGTGATTAAATTTTCTATGAAATGAAGTTAGGAGTATTAGGCATCCGATTTTAAAATAGTATAGATCAGAAGGGGCTTAATAACATTAGGTCGGAATATTTCCTAAGTCAAGATTCTGAAGTGTTTCAGAATAGGACAAGCAAAGAAAGAGGTTCTTACTTGTATGACTAGGTAAAATATTAAGTTTATCTTGGCATTTTCAGTGATAGAAAATGATGTTCGACATTATCTATGTATCAGACATAGATGCTATCAGACTGAAAGCTCGACTTAGTGTGACCCGAGTTCTTGGTTGAAGAACAGGTTCTAGATTGATCCTTCTGTGGATCAATGAACAAACGTTAACTTTATTCTTCAGTGTCTATGAGAACTGAAGATAGGTTTCTAGTTAAGGGTAAGAGTGGAATGGCAACTTCCCGTAATGCGGTTACGATGATGCAAGTTATTACACTGACCCATACGACTAGAAATCTCATATAGGAGATGTCCTTTATTTTGAAGAAAGACATGGTTAGTTTGCGAAGTCGCATATGAATGCACTGTCGCACAATCTACATAGGTATAGAAATATATCGCGACTTTAGAAGTAGCAAGTGTGATTGGACTGAGCAGTTTTCCGAACGTAGGTGGTCCCCTTAATAGATCTCTTAGACTTTTAAGGCACATGCTACGCGAATGCTCGAGTCTCACTCCATCCACTGGGATATATTTCACCGTCATCGTAAGATACGGGATTATGTCAAACTAGGTGACATAGAAGTGTTGCAAAGCACATATAGATCTCAATGTGTGAGTTCTATTGACTGTATTCCTCTTCCACGAGGCGAGCAGGCACCAAGATGCTATGGGTTTTGAGCTTTTACCAAGTTGTAAACTAGATTAAGTGTTACTCTAGGCAAGTGGGAGACTGAAGGGAATATGCCCTAGAGGCACTTAATAAATATAGTTTATTGGCAATATCCCAGTTGTTCATTATATGTTTTATACCATGCTATAACTGTATTAAGCGGAAACATTAATACAGGTGTGGTAGATAAACAACCAGGTCCCTAGTAGCCTCTACTAAGACTAGTTTCGTTGCGCGATTGATGATCGAGGTTTTCCGATCATAGGGCATGGTGCCGGTCGGCAATGGAAGTCATATCGGTATGTGTAACGATGTGATGGACATACCCAGTATTTGTAGGACATAGTCATTACGCCTTAAGACCGTGAGATCAACTCTTATTGTTATCCCTGAAAGATACTTTGATCGCACCAAACGTCATCTCTTATATAGTGTGACAATGATAGGTGATACTTTTGGGTATCGGAAGGGGGTAGTTGAGACGAGGGGTCAACCGCGGGATTTGTCAGTCCGCATAGCCGGATAGATACTCTAGGGCCCACTCGGTGAGATTATGTCAAATGAGTTCGCAAACATGTGACTAGGTCACCAGCTGACATAATAGCATAGACGAGTAGAAGATAGCGATGTCGGTAACGAGATCATGCTAGGTATGGAGATATCTGAGAATGATGCTCGGACACGCTAAGTATCGCCATGACAAAGGGTTTAAGACTAGACGTCCAGATTTGATAGATGAAAGTCATTCGTTATATCACAGGGATTAATTCATGGGGTCTAGGCCTACGAGTTAGTCGTTGATCATAGAGGAGTCTTGATCATACCTGTTATTATATCGAACCGATAGGGTAACACACTTAAGGGGTTTCGACAAGACAACCGGAAAGGAAAGAGATCACCGGGATCGTCCCGGGAGGGGTCCGATGGAGATCGGGCAGCGCCGAAAGAGTTTTCGGAGCTAGAAAAAATTATATATATTATGTTTGATTTTAATTAGTGTAATTAATATGCAAATATGATTTTATATATTTATTTTCGAATTTATTTAGGCTGATTTCCCTAAATGGGCCTTCTGGTCGAAAGAAGGCCCATGGGGGGGAAAACCCTCAAGGGAATTTTGTGGGGGAGGCTTGGCCGGCCTAGGTGGGCCAAATGGGGCCCACCTAGGGCCGTCGCACCATCCCTAGCCGCACCACGTCTGTGGGATAGTCCCACATTGCCTGGCTAGGGAGGTTGGCTCCCCCGGGAGCCTATATAAGAAGGGGCACCCCTGGCCTTTTAATTAACCAATAAATTCCCAATTTCTCTCTCGATCTCGTGGTTCCCTTGTCGGAGCCGCGCCGAGTAGAGGAGGGGGATCTCTTCCACCATAGCCCGCTGCCGCGCTACTGGTGTTCCGGTCCAAGTCTTGCGCTGCTCGTCCTGGACTGGAGCTTCGGAGGCCGTCGTCTCCACCGTATGTGTGTGACGCCCTGCGAGGTGCTGCACTAGCGCTACTCGGAGGCCTACTTCCTCCACCCGACCTCGGGGTCATCTTCGTCGTCTTCGTCGCGCCGAGTTCTTTGCGACCTATAGGTCGGCTACGTCGTCTTCGTCGTCAACGCTTGTGTGGGAGCGTAATCCCCGCTATTCGCTCTACGAGGGTATGTATTCCGATCTCCGCCGTACTTCTATATCTGCATAGTGTAGATCTTGGCTAGTTTAAGGATATCGTTGCTAGGAATTTTTTTGTTTTCTGCACAGGATCCCCTTCAACCCCGACCATCATGACCACGACGCAGCCTGCGGGGCGATCGATACGCTGATCCCGGGCGGCGTGGATCATGGGGGGATCCCCAGCCTCCAGGACGATGTCCGGATAGCTTCAGACGATCTCGGTGGCGACGTAGGTGGTGAAGGCACCGAAGTCGATGAGGCAGCCGTTCGCCGGAAAGGGCTTGTTCCGGAAGCAATCGGCATTGTCGCTGACGAAATCCATCTCGCCCAGCCTGACGACCAGGCCGGAGAGAACTCGGATGCCGGAGCGAACGGTGGAACACGTCCGGATGTGTACACCAGCCAACGCCTCTATCTGCCCCACGATGGGTGCCAACTGTAGTGTTGGTATCACGGCAGATGGCATATGATGGCTAATGTGTGGGGCCGATGGACGTTGGTGGATTCGGGGAGGGCTAGCGAGCTAAGGAGCTCACACGGTAGGAGATACCGAAACGCACAAGATCACCGAAGAACACACTCAAAGATCTACCAAATCCAAACAAGTGCACGAAGCTAAAATCACACACACGATGTACCCAGGTTCGGGGCCCTCGTGAGGAGGTAACACCCCT
Source organism: Poa annua (assembly GCA_026929855.1). Taxonomy (NCBI): domain Eukaryota; kingdom Viridiplantae; phylum Streptophyta; class Magnoliopsida; order Poales; family Poaceae; genus Poa; species Poa annua. Next base: position 93,297,732 of record CM049428.1, on the reverse strand, counting down.
ACTCCTGCCTTTCCTCTCAATATAAGTGTGGCACAATATCTACAACATGCTCCTTGAGCTCTTTTGGTGATGAACTAGATGAACTAGAGAAGGGAAGGAAGTAAATGCCCTGATAGTAAATGAGACTATAGTTTTGGCTCTTAAGTTGGTCATCTCCCCACACGAGGAGTTATGGCGCCTTTTATAGAGTTCCGGCCGGGAGGGCCGGAAACCCTAATCCGACATGGTCCCACCGGACAGGGCTAACGGTTATGTTGAAACCGGCTACTGCGACCTAGCCGCCGTGCTACCCGGTATAGCCCTGCCGTCATCATTCCGGCAAGGACCGCAGGCGCCGTCCTAGATCATTATTGTCCCCTTGTCAGAGACAAGACATGTCTTCGCCCATGCTTAGTAGCCTTTTCCGGATTGCCGGGCTAGGCATGTCCGATCTTGTCGTAGCGTCATCGTAAAGGCTGACACGCTCCCGTGCTAGGCGGGAGGTGACCATACTTCCGTGCTAGGAGGAACGGGACATTCCCCCGTGTTAGGCGGAAAGCCTGCACCAGATCTCTGACTTCTGACCGACATGCCCCCACGTCGGTCTCCCCTTTGTTCAGTTCGGCACATCCTTTCTACACAACAAAGATAACTCGCCAGGACCGAGATAGGTAATTCGGTTAGTATCTACCCGGGACGTCCATCCGGACCATCCAGGTTCTCCTCTATCCGGGATCTTACCGGAGTACTCCGACATACCGAGAAGCCCAAGAGACCTTCCGGTTGCGCCCGGGTTCCACCCCTGATCCGGATAGCGACTTAGGAGGAGTGTCTCTAGGCCTAGCCTCCCGAAAATGTCTTAGGCTGTCACCAAAGACATCTTCGAGAAACAAGTTCTTAAAGGAACCCTCCGCTAGTGTTTATGCTGTCCTGGAGATCTGGTGGTCTATTTATAGGTTCCATCGATGACTCTCAAATGTCAATTACTGTAGCCATGCTGCTGATCTGGACCGGGGTCTGCCGCTCCCGAAGGGCAGCCCCCCGACATGGCGCTTGTGATCTGCAAGGAGGCCGGCGTGAACCGGTGGGGAACCGTCGCGCCATCGTGCTCGCCCACCTCCAGCCGTCGCTCGCGGGACAACACGCACTACCTGGAACGCTCTGTACGCTTGCCACCCCCAACGCCAGTGCCGCCCAAGGCCACACGGAGCCGCCGCCGCCCAAGGTCACCTGAGCCGCCCGGATCGGAGTCCAATCACCGGCAAGAACCAACACGCCGGATTCGAATCGCCGGTAGCGGCAGGCACCAACACTGCTCTAGCGCCGGCCATGTCTCTCCTCACCGGTGTGACCTTTCGCTCCAGCACACGCCCCTGGCCGGCTGGCCCAGCACAAAAACGTGGGAACTGAACGAGGTGCTGCATCCCCGACCGTAGCTTCCGTTGAGGGCATGGCTTGTACGCCATAGGATGATTGATAAGCATGGTGGCGCTTGCCTCCCATGATGGGCTGAAGAAGCTAGAACCGCATGGGAGAAAGATTGGGGAATTTTCTTCTTCCGTTGTTTGGCACTTTAGTCCTTCCACTTCTTATTATATATATACTAGAGCCATCTCTTATGCCTTGTAAAACCATTTGACCAATACTAGTCTCACCCCGCACCCAAGTTGCTTACCGTCACAGTGAATTTGTCACAAAGCTTTAAAGTTTTTTCGCCACCCATAAAAGTTGCCCTGTTACACATAAAAGTTGATTTGACACCCACAAAAGTTGAATCGTACGCTTACAAATGTTATCTCGACATCAATAAATGTTGCTTCGGCGCTTATAGATGTTACTTTCTCACTACAAATGTTGCTTTGGCGGTCATATTGCTTTGCCACACAATAGAGTTGCTTCGACGTCCAAAAATGTTGCTTCAGCACACAAAAATGTTGCTTCGACGCCAAGGAATATTAGTGTGTGATGCAGCAACTCTGGCGTCCAATAGAGCAATGTTGGTGTGTGACAGGTCAACTTTTGTGCCAAATAGAACAACTTTGGTTCCCCACAGAGCCACTTTGGTGTCCGATAGAGCAATGTTGGTGTGTGACCGAGCAACTTTGGTGCCCGACAGAGCAGTGTTGGTGTGTGACGGAGCATGCCAGATAGAGTAACATTGGTGCTGACGGAGCAACTTTTGTGACCGACAGAGCAATGTTGGTGTGTGATGGAGCAAATTTTGAGCCAGCTAGAGCAACGTTTGGTGTTTGGTGTCGGACGGAGCAACTGTTTCTTCGACGTCCAGAACTATTATCTTGACGCACATAAATTATTTTTGGCGACCACAACTATTTTTTAGGCAACAAATTGATAAATGAAGGTAGGCAACAAAATGGTAGATTTTAGCAATTATATATGTCTATTTCTTCAGAACCGAGATACTTTTTAAAAGCAACTAATGTATGACGCTAGGCAATAAATTAATATAGTTGAGCAACTAATATATGAGTAACCTCATAAATGCATTGGTAGATTGAGGAACTATATAAATGTTTAGGCAATAAATTGATAAAGTTAGGTAACTATAAGCATATTTGTTATCAACCGTCGTGTAAGAAAATTTAAATCTTAGTTGTGCCCATTTGTTGCCTATAAGTGTTTATTAGTTGTACAAATAGTTCTAATTTGTTAAGCATTTTTGAAATGTGAAGAGACAATTTTACAACAACTGTAAGCAAATTCACTACATTTAAAAGCAACTTTGGTATGAGACAAATTAAATTTTACATGCAACAAAATATTTTTTGTTGAGCAACATCCAGTAGTAGGCAAATTTCACAAGTACTATTATTAAGTCATATTTAGCAACAAAAATGTCATAATTGAGCAATTGCTATGTTTTGTTCGGCAAAAACATATTCCACAAAAAACGATTTTGGTTCCAGTCAAGACCAACTCCTTCTTTTTCCTTTCTCTCCTTCTCACGTCTAGCCCACTAAGGCCCATCTGTGCCCTTATGAAATTCAACTGATCGTCTTCCCCAGTCCCCACGCACGGCAGATGTAGAAGAGAAAGGATTTGTTGTCCTCGATCTGGTAGGAGACGCCGCGTAGGGCCTTTGGTGGTGGCGGCGCAGATGGAAAGAAGGCTGCGGTAATGCGGTGTGTGTGTGGTGGTGGTTGGGAGCATGGGTGGCAACGGGATCCGTCGTCGGAAGAGGATGTGCTCGGGGTGGTGTCACCAGCTATCAGAGGAGGATGGACTAGGAGGAGGCAGTGGTGCGTGGTTCGACGCGTCTGCGCCGCCGGCTGAGGTCCACCGCTGACCTAAGCGGCATGCCAACCACGCGGGACGGGCCGAGCTCCGCGGCGGCAGCTAGGTCGCGACCTGAAGGGAGATCATTCCAGGACGCACCGACGGGAGGAGTGGGTGGCGCGTCAACTGCCGCGCTGGTGGGGGAGGAGCAGTGGTGGGGAGGCGACCTTGGGAGGAGCAGGCGCGTCGGCCTCCGTGCTGGTGCGAAGGAGGTGGGGAAGTGTGGTGGGCTTGCGTCGTCGCTAGGAGCAGGCTCGGTAGCAGTGGATCGGGGCAGAGGGAGGTTGGAGACGAAGTGGGTTCGCTCGGTTTGTCATGTTGCGTGGCCGTTCGGTTCAACCAAACAACGCGCGCGAGATGAAGCATTTGGGTATTTGTATTGTTTGAGCCTTTAGAGCGTTCCATTTTTTATGTAGTGATAATCCTATGTCTTTTGTTTTTTCAGAGGAAGGATATTAAGCACATAGAGAGCTTCGGGTGTTAGGAGTGGCTATAGTTTGTTACTAGTGGATGCAAGCGCGGCTATGCCACGCCCGTGGAGTAAACATAATTGGAATTAAATGGTGCTCACATTTCAAAGATATGTAGGTTTGAAAATTGTCTGAATTTAAAGGAGTTTGTGGGTGAAATTTGTTTAGTCTTTGAGGCAAAAAAGTTTGGGTGTTTTGAGTCGTAGTAAAATTTTAAGTTGTTCTTGTAATCAATTTGTTGGTATGAGCTAGAATATGATGTTTTGTGTCTCTCCGAAAATTTGAAATATTTATTCATGAACTCTACATTGAATGGAAAAGGTTGTGTTATTTAATTAGAACTTGGTGTTTTGATTGTCTCTGAATATTGAGTAATGGCTGTGAATATTTAGCACTTTTTTTGTATAAACTCTGTAATTAATATTGAAATCTATGGTGTTTGCCCAAAGGTTGTGTTTTTTTGAAGTTTTTTGAACGTCCATGTAGACGTATTGGCTGTAAAGATTTTTTTTCCTGCAAATTTTGATATCTTGTTTGCATTTTTTCGAATCTTGGGTTTGAAGTTTTGAATTTTTTGGGATTTTATGTGTTGTTTGTGACTATGTGAGACTGAGCAGAGGGACCCAGACGTCAGGGTTTTTACTTTTCTCATTTCCTTTATGCTCTAGGGGCTGACATGTGGGCAGCGCTGACGTCAGCATGACGCAAGCGGCGGAGGAGGCGGTGGAGTCGCCGGAGCCGGCGAGCTCGCGGCCGCGCGCAGGGCCGCCGCCGCCCGGATCTGCAAGAGGAGGCGGAGTCGAGGCAGACGGGCGGCGCGCCGATCCATATTATTGCTGGAGCCGCCGTCGGGAGCCAAAATCGTGGCGGCGTAGGCGGACGACGGCGACGATGGATCCGCCCGATTCCGGCCACCCCGTGAAGGTTCCGACGTCTATGAGGTCCCTGGCTGTGTTAACACATGGACTGGGTTGATGGTTGAAATTCACAGACGCTTTTGTGCAAAAACAACACGGACACCGGCTGAAACCGGCGGAACCGGGCGGTGACCGGGGCACGTGTCGACTCCCGATTGGTAGATATTAGGAGATGAACTGTGACGCGCGGGGAGGAGTGGCGTGGGCTGATCTGGGCCGTCAATTGCGGCGATCGGACGGTGCGCGGGAGGAGTGTGACGTGGAAGCGGGAGAGGAGGTGGATCTTGACGTCCTTTATATATAGGTAGATGTCCTGATGTGACCATCTGTATGCATGACAGTGACCTAGCCATTTAGTTAATCAACAGTTGGATGGTCCAGTTTATGAAATCACATCATTAAGAACTCTAGAACGAGTCAGGAAATTAAACACGAGTCAATCAGGAGTACGTGTCGTCCCTCAGATGAGAACTGAAGCTAGGTCAGTGTGCTCAGCCGTCAACTTGGCGATCCTACTAGAGTTCCTTCCTAAGACTAAACGTGAAGCACAGTAAATGTGTGTAAGATCACCCAAGTATTGAAAGAGAAGTCTATTCCCATCCGGTTGTTGGATTATCTCTCATTTACTCCTGCTGGCTCGACTTGCACCCGTATATTGTCCCATTTTTTTGTCCCCTTTTTCATGGATTTCAGCTGAGAATTCTGTTTCTAACTTGAGGCGACAGGACGGTCCCATTTCTCAAAGATGCTAGATTTTCAGAGTTGTTCGCACAGAACTATCACTTTATGTGTTAAATTTCAGCAAACTACCACTATACGGTCAAATCGCAAGAAACTACGACAGTACGGTTGGTTCTTTGCAATGTGCGCAAATCTCGAATTTTAAACGGATTGACAGCGATTCTGACCGATGGACCCCACCTGTCAGCGCCGAGGTGGCAGCACGTGTGGACTGTTTGCTGAGGTGGCAGCACATGTGGACATGGGCCCACATGTTAGATCCATAAAATATTTAAATATCTCCGAAAATAAAAATAAAAATTATTTTGGCTGACTTGAAGGGTGGGTCCCACTTGTCACGGGCACATTTTTCTTTTTTCCTCTTTTTCTATCGTTGACCAGACTAACGTCTTAAAGCATCTACAGCTCGCAGAGTAAAGCAGAGCGAAGCGATGGCGACGAGCACGACCACCACCGCCGGCTACCGCGAGGACGGCATCTACCGCTCGTCGCGCCCAGCGGCACCGATCCCGTCCGACCCGGCGGAACTCCTCTTCCGCCGCGCCGACGCCTGCGCGCTGGTTGTAACGCCCCGGGATTTATCCCCTTTTTGTTTTGTGAGTTTTCTTTTGTGCATCAACATGGCATCGCATTGCATCTCGATAATTTAATTTGGTGCATTTAAATTAAATTTCCCACAATTAAATTCAAATGCATTTCAAATTAATTAAAATTGGGATATTTCAAATGTTTTGCAAATGTTAAAAATTGGTTTATTAAATTGTCTATTGAAAAATAAAACTATTTTGTATAGTTCGTATTCAAATTCCTTTTCTATTTTGTTTTAAAAATATAAAACAGAAAATATTAAAAGGGAGAGAAATAAAAGCCTAAAAGCCCATCAAACCCAAACCCTATTCCCCTGAAAACTTTTTCCCACCCCTGTAATTTTTGCAGCCACCCCCTCCCCTTTTTCTCTTTTTCTTTTTCCTTTTCTTCTTTTTCTTTGCTCTTCTTCCTTTCTTCTTCTTTTCCTTTTTTTCCTCCTTTCCTTCTCCCGCACGGGAGAAACCGCTTCCGCACGCCCGCAACCAGCCGACCCGAACGAGCTCCCCAGCGCGCCGCGCGCCGCGCCACCTCCCCATCCCCGCGCGCCGGCCGCCTCCGCGCCTGCCGCCCCCGTCGCCCCGTGTCGTGGTGGTGTCACGGCAGATGCCATTGGATGGCTAATGTGTGGGGCCGATGGACGTTGGTGGATCCGGGGAGGGATAGCGAGCTGAATAGCCCACCCGAGGAGGATCCCGGTATAACCGAGATCTCCCAAGAACTAGAAACAACAGCAATACGATATAGGGGAGATCTAACAAATAAAAACAAATGCACGAAGGCACACAACACACACACGATATACCCAGGTTCAGGGCCCTCGTGAGGAGGTAACACCCCTACTCCTGCCTTTTCTCTCTATATAACTGTGGTACAAGGGCTACAACTTGCTCTTAGATCTCTCAAAGTGAGGAACACGAAGAACTAGATGAACTCAAGGTATGAAGAAGTAAAAGCTCTAGGAGTAAATGCCACTACTGCTTTGGCTCCCAAGTTGGCCCTCCTCTCACAGAAGCAGTTATGGTGCCTTTTATAGGGTTCCGGCCCCAGAAACCCTAAACTGGCTCGGCCCCACCGGACAGGTCTAGCCGGCATGTCGTCACCGGCTAATGCGACCTAGTCGCCGCGCTATCCGGCGTAGCCCCTTCGTCATCATGTCGGCAAGGACAGCAGGCGCCGTCCTGGATCATCATTGTCTCCTTGTCAGAGACAGGACATGTCTTTGCCCATCCCGGATAGCCGGGCTAGGCATGTCAGGTCTTGTCGTACCGTTGTCGTACCGGCTGACGCGCTCCTGTGTCAGGCGGGAGGTGACCATGCTTCCGTGTCAGGCGGGAGGTGACCATGCTTCCGTGTCAAACGGAAAGGTACTTCCCCCCGCATCAGGCGGGAAAGCCTGCTACAGACCGTTGACGGCCTACCGGGATCCCTCATGCCGGCTACCTCCTCGCTCGCCCCCGTGAGCCTCTCCTACATAAGATCAAGACCGAGATATATACTCCGGTTAGCACTTACCCGGACCATCTATCCGGTAAAACCGAATACACCTCCTTCCGGGAGTCTCCTCGGAGCCCGAGATCCGAGATCCTTTCCGGAGGTGTCCGAGCTCGTCTGTGGATGCGCATCTCTAGGCCTAGCCTCCCGAAGATGTCTTGGCCTACCAGCAAAGACATCTTCGAGAAGCTAGTTCTTAGAGGAACCATCCGCTTATGCTTTTGCTGTCCTTGTGAAGGCTCGGGGTGTCTATTTATAGCTGTAAGAGCTGACCCTTGCGCCTGCCAGGTGGCACTTCGCACTCTTCCGGCGCTCAAGGGTCAAGCTGCCCCTTTCAGCACGCCAGGGGGTGTCCCTTGCTCTCGCCAAAGGTCAAGTACTGTTGGCATACTGCTGAGATATTCCGGGATCTGCCCCTACCCGGGGGGCAGCCCCCCGACACTAGTCCCCGAAGCTGGTGCTGCACAGCGACCTCGGATGATGTGCGGGATCAGCTTTACTAACAACCATCTTCTGAGAACATATGACACCATCCTTCGACTACTTGTCGAGATCGGTTCTTCCCGAGATCTTCTTACCGAGATTGTTTTAACCAGAAGACGAAGCCTGTAACCGGATACTGCAGTCTCAGTGAATCTTGACCGTTGGCTCCGTATTGAACTCGAGATCTCGAGCTGGGTCCCATCCGACGTCCCGTCTGACCAGAAATGCACTCGAGTGCCTTTGCCCGAGCACGCCGTCGCTTGGGTTCGCGCGCCGGGAGCCGCAGCCGATCCGAAGCCCAACCGTTGGGGCCGTGTGGCCCTCGGTGTGGCCGGATCGGGCGCTCCGGCTAGCGCCACGTGCCGCGCTGCACAAAATGGATCCCACCCACGATCGTGGAGATCGTGGGCGGGAAAACTGGAAACCGCTACGGAATCCCCCCATAAATAGGGGACCGGAACGGTCTCCTCTTCTTCTTCCTCTCATTCACTTCTCTGCCACCGTCGTCTCGAGCGCACCGCCGCAGCTGTGTCCGTAGCCCGAACGTCACCGCCCTCGCTGGTCGCCGGAGCCCGAACGCCGCCGTTCCTCTTGCGCGTCATCGACCTCCTCTTCTCCGGTGAGTTGTTCTCTCCGCCCCGATGATCTTCTTTACTAGAATGACAGCCTCGGTTACGCTCTAACACACGCGCGGCCGCGCCGCCGCCGGCGAGCACGGTTCGAGCGGCGCGCCCGGGGTGCGCGGCGTGGATGCACCGGTGCGGTAGGACTTAGAGCTTTTGCCCGCATTACGCCTTGTTTGAGTTTAGCCCGAGCCTATTTTCCTCCTTTTAGTTTTGATTTACCAGCACGCGGTAGATCTTATTTGCCAGGAATTCGGTTGTGTTTAGGAGTTTGCGATCCGGCATCTTAGCTCCCGGTAGACTAATTCCGACTAACTGCCGATGCGCCTGCAGAGTAGCCCGGATACATCTGCGGACTTCTCCGGCATGGGTGAAGAAAGTATCCGGGGGTGCTGGGATGGATCCGAGACCAAACAGGCGGACCTGGACTGGCTGTACCGGACTCACCGGATTCCGCCAGAAGTTTAGAGCCGTCTTCCGGAGGACGAGGTTCAACCGGAACCCCAACCCGGGGAATACGTTGTATTCCTCACGCACTTCGAGCGCGGGTTTGGGCTTCCGGCTAGCCCCTTCTTCCGCGACTTCCTCGACACCTACAGCCTCCAACCCCATCATCTCCCAGCTAACGCCATCATGATGCTTTCGATCTTCACCACCTACACGGAAGCATATCTCGGCGTATGGCCATTCCTGGATCTCTGGGCCAGGTATTTCATCCTTCGTCGCCAAGTCATCCCCAATCCGGACCAGAAAATAAAAGACTTGGTCGACTGCGGAGCTGCCACCATCATCCCCCGTGCTGACTCCGGATTCCCAATAGTCAAAGGACTAGAGTCCTGCCGGAAATGGCAGCGCAGCTTCTTCTACGTGAAGAACCGGGAGAGCTCGGGCGATGCTCAGGGATCCTCGAATCCGGACTTCATCAACCTGCCGGAGTTCGCCATTGGCCCTCCCCGTAAATTCAACCTCTGGAAACGGTTCCCCGACACCGAGGAAGTCAGGTGTATGCACGACGTCCTGAACGTGCTGACCGACACGATGACCGGCGATGACCTCCTGCGTTGCTTCATCATTCGCCGCGTCTGCCCCCTCCAAACCCGAGTACACAAGATGTGCCATATGGCCGGGAACTTAGACCCTACCCGGACCAGTATTTTTGGGTTAGACCATGCTGCGGTCGTCCGACGCGTTCGAGCTATTGCTCGGACGAAGATGACTGATGACTATTCTTGGGGTGCCATCGGGGGATCCCGGAAAAAACCCCTGAAACAGGTGCTCCTGTCTGCCTTTCGTAAACTTGCATTCGCACCCGGGTTCTGCTGGAAACCGACATGGGTATCATGTGGTGATTTATTTGTGCAGTTATTCGAGCGGCAAACCGAGGAAGACGCTATCCACGCCAACGGGAATTTCGCGCCGAACTTCCCAGCACCGGAAGAGATGCCGAGGGAGGATCCCGATGGTGAGGAGCATCTTGCCGTTCCTCTGGTGAAAGCTGCCGCCCCGGGTAACCCTTCAACCTCCGAGGCAGTTTCCATTTCTTCGGATGATGAGGATGAGATTGACTGTCAAATTCTCGATGTGATTGACGCCTCCCCTCTCAACTGGGCCTCAACAGTGGTTCCGAAGCCGACGGCCGTGACCAAACGGGCCGAGAGCCGGAAGCGTGCGGCTTCCGACACCGACGCTGCCGATGACTCCGGCAACCCCCCCAAGAGGAGCAAGCCGAACAAACAAACGGCCGAGAAGCCTCCTCGACGCCGGAATAAGGGTCCTCCCACTGTGGATTCCGGGTACATTTTCTTTGCCTTATGCTACATGACTTTGCCTTCTCCATAAATTATTACTGAGATACTTTCTTTCAGGGACGCACTCGACCTCCCGTCACCCGCTGTTCCTCCTCCTCCCGGAACTCGGACTCCCAGCCCGGCTCGGGCTGCCTCTTCTCCATCTCGCCCTTCTACTCGAGGAAGCGAGCCTGCTGCTTCCGGTGCCGCACCGGCTACTGTTGTGATTCCGGATGTACACCCGGTGATCGATGAGACCCCGGTGCAGGCCACGACCACCTCGGGAGACATTCTTCTTCCGGAGAGTCCGCGCCGGGTGCCCGGGCTTGAGGCAGAGATCCTGAGCCCTCCCCGGCAGCTTGTGCCCAGCGGTCCCTCCCGGCAAGCCGCGAACAAGACTGCCCCGGAGAAACGGTCCACAGCCTCCTCCCGGCCAGCTGATCAACCTGCCGCGAAGTCGCGCAGCAAGGTTGCCGGGCAGAAAACAACTTCTGCCAAACCTACTGCTGCTCTGACATCCTCGGCCCAAGACTTGGCGCTGCGCACGGGTAAGTTTTCACCGTTACCACCGCCTCCCGCGGAGATCCCTACTGCCACCCTGCGGATGTTGCGAGCAACCGTAAGCTCCTTTGTGCCTTCAGGATCTCGGGACGTTGTAGCTACTCGCGCGCCCGGCGGCTCCGGCATACACGTTGTTGATGAATACAATCAGGCCTGGATTGCCGCCGACGCCTCCGAGACCGTGGGAGACTTGCACGCTGCAGGCCCAAGCCGCAACGCTCAAGCTCTGCACGCTCTCCAGGTGGCCGCGCTGGATGTTACTCGGGTGACCGAGGTAAGTTTGTTCCCTTTCTTTCTCCAATAAACATTTGTTCCTTCCCCACTAGTCCCCGAGATTGGTGCTTAGTGCTCTAGATTCCACCGAATAGCAGATCACTAGGCTCCAATCTTAGAGAAAATTTCAGGACTCGGACACCGAGTCCCCGAGATCCTCCCAACCGGTTAGCTTGTTTCAAAATTTGCTCCATCACCACTAGTCCCCGAGATTGGTGCTTAGTGCTCTAGATTCCACCGAATAGCAGACCACTAGGCTCCAATCTTAGAGAAAACTTCAGGACTCGGACACCGAGTCCCCGAGATCCTCCCAACCGGTTAGCTTGTTTCAACATTTGCTCCATCACCACTAGTCCCCGAGATTGGTGCTTAGTGCTCTAGATTCCACCGAATAGCAGACCACTAGGCTCCAATCTTAGAGAAAATTTCAGGACTCGGACACCGAGCCCCCGAGATCCTCCCAACCGGGGAGCCTTTACTTGCTACTGATCTTGGAATCTCCCGATTTCCTTACATCTTCTCCCGGATTGACCTCATCCTTCTTTGTTTTGATTTCAGGAGTGCGGCAAGAAACGCTGCAGCATCTTCAACCGAGTTCTTGCTGACCTTGGTCAGTCCAAGAAGTGCGAGGGGCGCCTCCGGGAGGAGCGAGATGCCGCGCGCAAGATCTCGATAGATTAGAAGGCCGCACTCGCTACCGCGCAAGCCGAGATCGCGCGACTTAACGGCGAGCTTGAAAAGGCCAAGGCTGCTGCGACCGAGATGAAGACGCGCTTCGTTGAGGCGACGAAGAAACAAAGGGAAACCTTGGATCAGTCCGAGGAGCGCGCGCATCTTGCCGAGACCGGGTTGGCTCTTCTCCGGTCACGGTCCGATAGTTGGCTCTCCGAGCTAACTGTATTGAACCGGGACCTTAACAGTAAGTGGGCCGACATCCCCCATGTTTTCCTTGCTCTCTTTCTTTGTTGTTGCTCTTCTTATGCCCTAGTCGTTTGACAGCTCTTCTTTTTAAAGGGGAATTCGAGCACTCCCGCGAGGCTGCTGCTCTTGCCGTTGCTGCTGCCCGGGAGAAGCGTGCCGGGAAGGGTGCTGTCTCGGATGCTTGGGATATTGAGGACCACCTCACCGCCCTGAAGGCCCGGATAGTGCCTCTCCAGTCAATCGGGACGGAGCTGCTCAGCGCTGCGATCCACGTCCATGGCGCGTTGTGGCCGAGTATCCGCGCGACGCTCTCGGTCGCCGAACTCACGAGCGCACTCCGCTGCGCCGGGAGGCGTATCCACGCCTGGAAGCGCTCCGGTGCGCGGGCTGGTGCTGACCAGGTCTTGACCCAAGTACTTAGCTGGTACGAAGGTCTCGACCTGGACGCGATCCAGCGCTTGCGGACGATCTCGCCGTGGTGCAGCGATCCGGCTAAGGTCCAGCGGCGACAAGAGGTGGCGCATCGCATCGCCTCTTGGTCCAGCATTCGCGCCTTCACCGCCAGCGTCATTGCTTCTGATTCCGAATCCGACTATGAGGATGACGAAGAAACCGGCGCGACCGGCGACGCAGATGATGAGATCCCGGAAGAAGATGATGCTGCCTCTGGTGCTGCGCCCGAGACCGTGGTTCCCCGGGATGCTACAACTTCGCCGAGACCCGAGGCCTCCCAGGCCGAGGTGCGCCCCGATGCCCCGAGTACCGCCGCCGGAACTGAAGCCGATGCTGCTGCTCCCGAGATCGTTGCTCCTGCTGATGTCTCCGCCGAGAAGCCGGCTTCCCCTACCGTTTAGAAAAAATCTGAAGAGTAGAACTGTTAAATCCCCGGGATGCCGGTTGCAAGATGTATCATACACTATTTTAACATTTAAGCTCCGTTCCTAGTTATCTATCCGAACAAGTTATGTCAATTTATTCTGTTACGAGTTCCCGAGTTGCTTTTCATGTTTATCGTACTTAGGTAATTTCTGCTTTTGTCTACCATTTCGGCGTTCGACAGTCGAGTCACAAAATTCCATATACGGCATACATTACTTAAGACAATCCGAGTTCTGGCTAACCGAATTCCCGACATAAAAAATAACTGGTTAGCAAAAACAGGTATGCCGGATAAGTTCCTGCTCCGAGTCCCCGAGACCATTTTCGTGTTCCCCACATTTGATTCTCTTTGCTCTTGACTACCATTTCGGCGTGCGTCAGTCGAGTCACAAGATGATTTTACATGACATACACTACTCTGATTTTGAGAATCGAACTCGGAACTTTCCCGGCATATAAATACCCGGCAGTCCCCGGGTTCCTTCCCGAGATGCCGGTATAAAACAACAAATGAACTTGCCAAAACAAAATAAAATGGGCACAGAACCAGGCAGTCCCCGGGTTCCTCCCGGGGTACCTTACTTCCATTAATACTGAAAACTGAGATACATCATACACTGAGCCCTTTATGTGTAAAAGGGTCGAAGTAGAGCTACATTCCATGGACGCTTGGTTTCCTCACCGGATTTGTCCATTACACCTTTCCTAGCCTCCTGTGCATCTACAAGGTAATAAGAGTCATTGTGCAATGCCCTGCTTATCACAAAAGGTCCCTCCCATGGAGGCGACAATTTATGCATTCCGGCCGTGCGTTGGATGAGCCTCAGCACAAGATCCTCTTCTCGGAACACCCTCGGGTGCACCTTCCGGCTATGATAGCGACGGAGATTTTGTTGATAAATTGCAGACCGAGATAGTGCCAATTCTCTTGCCTCTTCGAGTAAATCAACATCATCTTCTCGGGCCTCCTTTGCCTCAGTCTCGGTGAACATTGTCACTCTTGGGGAATCATATTGTATGTCGGTCGGGAGTACTGCATCGGCACCGTATACCATAAAAAATGGCGTGTACCCGGTAGATCTATTCGGTGTAGTCCGGAGACCCCACAAAACCGCTGGTAACTCCTCTATCCACCATCCTGGAGTTCTCAACAGTGGCTCGATCAACCGAGCTTTGATGCCGGCCAAGACCAATGCATTTGCTCTTTCGACTTGCCCGTTCGCTTCCGGGTGTGCAACTGATGCTACATCCAGCCGGATTCCCTTCTCAGCACAAAATCGAGCGAATTCCCCCACAGCAAAATTGGTGCCATTATCCGTGATAATACTGTGCGGGTATCCGTATCTCAAGATGATGTCTTTCAGGAATTGCACAGCGGTGTATCCATCACACTTCCGGATTGGCTTGACCTCTATCCACTTGGTGAATTTTTCCACCATAATCAGTATATGTGTCATATTGCCTCTTGCCGGCTTGAACTGTCCGACCATATCCAAACACCATACTACGAATGGCCAAGTGATAGGGATTGTCTTCCGTGCTGACGCCGGCATATGTATCCGGTGAGCAAACCTCTGGCATCCTCCACACTTCCGGACAATATCTTCTGCTTGCTGTAATGCAGTGGGCCAGTAGAACCCATGCCGAAACACTTTCGCCACCAGGGCCCGGGATGATGCATGATGTCCACATTCCCCCTGATGTATTCCAGGAGCATCTCTTTTCCTTCTGCCGGTTCTACACACCTCTGGAGTACCTCAGTGACACTCCTCTTGTACAACTCTTGATTGATGACGGTGTATGCTTTTGACCTTCGCATTATCTGCCGGGCTTCCACTTCATTCTCCGGTAGAGTTCCTTCCAAGATGTAAGCCATAATGGGTTGTGCCCATCCCGGGACAGGTCGAACCGGGAACACGGGAGCGTCTATGTCCATTGGCTCTGCCGACATCACCTCCATCATCATCTTTCTTTGCCTCTCTGAGCACTGTGATGCAGTCCCCGGGTTCGATGTGATGCTCCCGACATCTCCTTCCATGGGTACGGCATCTGCACCAGGCTCCTTGGGGATGAAGATAGAATCCGACTCGGGTGAGGGTTGAATAGATGACTTCCTCAAATGCTCCAGAGCTATCCCGGGTGGGATGGCATCCCGAGATGACCCTAGCTTGGACAAGACGTCCGCTGCCTCGTTTTCTCCTCTGGGTATGTGCTTGAACTCGCATCCTTCGAAAAATCCGGATATTTTCTGCACATGAAACCTGTATAAGGCCATGTTTGCATCAAGGGCATCCCAATTCCCCGACACCTGTTGCACTACGAGGTCGGAGTCACCAAAACACTCTATCCGGCGGATGCCGATCTCCTTGGCGACGTTTAGTCCATGAACCAAGGCCTCATATTCCGCGACATTGTTAGATGCCCGAAAATGGATTTGCAGAACATACTTCAGTACATCCTGTTTCGGGGAAGTGAGGACCACTCCGGCACCCAATCCGATCTTAGCCTTTGAGCCATCGAAATGCATCCTCCAGAAATTGTAATCCGGCATCGGAGGTTCATACTGCATCTCGGCCCAGTCTACCAAAAAGTCCGGCAGCGCCTGCGACTTGATGGCATCTCGTCTCTCATACGCCGGAGCGTATGGAGATAACTGGATGGCCCATTTGGCTACCCGGCCGCTAGCGTCCTTGCAACCGATGATCTCGGCCAGAGGAGCTTCGCATACCACTGTGATCGGGTGTTCCTGAAAGTAGTGCGTGAGCTTGGTTACTGCCATGTACACCCCATACGCCATTTTCTGATAGTGCGGGTAGTTCTGCTTGGATTCCGAGATCACCTCACTGAGATACACCGGCCTTTGTATCAGCTTGCCCCTTCTTCCCTTTCTACCACCATTGCCACACTGACTACTCGGTTGGTTGCAGCAATATATAGCAGCATAGGTTCCTTGGGTAATGGGGATGCCAACACGGGTGCTGTTGAGAGCATCCTTTTCAAATCGTTGAACGCCGCGTCAGCCTGCGGGGTCCAAACAAATGTTTTGCTTTTCTTCATCAATTGGTACAGGGGCAAGGCCTTCTCCCCAAGTCGACTCACAAACCGACTTAGGGATGCAAGACACCCAGTGAACTTCTGTACATCTTTGAGACGCACGGGCAATTGTAGCACGAATTTTACCCGGGTTGACCTCGATTCCCCGGCTTGAGATGAGGAAACCGAGTAATTTCCCCGCCGGAACACCAAATGTGCACTTATCCGGGTTCAATTTCATCCAGAATCTTCTTAAGTTCTTAAATGTTTCTCTCAGATCATCTATTAGTGAGGCTTTTTCTTTTGTCTTTATGACTATGTCATCGACATAGACCTCGGCATTCCGGCCTATCTGGTCATGCAAACATTTCTGCATGCACCTTTGGTATGTAGCACCAGCATTCCTCAAACCGAAAGTCATGACACGATAGCAATAAGCCCCATAAGGGGTAATAAAAGCAGTTTTCAATTGATCATCCGGATTCAAAGGTATCTGGTGAAAACCAGAATATGCATCTAAAAATGTCAAAAGCTCACTCCCGGCAGTGGAATCTATCACTTGATCTATGCGGGGCAGTGGAAAGGGGTCCTTTGGGCATGCCTTATTGAGGTTGGTGAAGTCGATGCACATGCGCCACACCTTAAGCAGGAGGGGATCATCCTTCTTCTTCTCTACCAAGACCGGATTCGATATCCAATCCGGGTGCAGCACTTCCATTATGAATCCCGCAGCCAGCAGTATAGCCAGATGCTCCATGACGGCGGCTCTTCTTTCATCCGAGAGACGCCTAGTTGGTTGCTTCACCGGCTTCGCATCCGGTCGAACAAACAGAGAGTGCTCAGCCAACTCCCTCGGGACACCTTGCAGATCGTCACTCGACCACGCAAAAGCATCCCGATTCTCACGGAGGAAGTCGACGAGCTCGCCTTCCTATTTGCTGTCCAGGTTGCTGCCAATGATAACTTGGCGCTCCGGGTTGCTGGGGTCCACACCCACCTTCTTGGTCTCCTTGGGGGGCTGGAATGATGCACCCTGCTCCGGGTTCACCATCCCGGGCATTCCGAGTTGGGAGGTCTTGGCCATTGCCACCACCTGCTGGATCCTCTTCTTTTCTTCTGCGATCACCAGGGACTCAGCTAAGCATGACCCCGCCGAGGCACATTCCATGGAGCGCTTGTGGTCTCCCGAGATGGTGATTACGCCGTTAGGTCCTGGCATCTTCATCTTCAGGTAACCCATGTGAGTTGAGATCATGAACTTGGCTAGGGCTGGCCTGCCGATCAGTGCGTGATACGGGCTCTCGAGGTCCACGACTTTGAACTCCAAGCTCTCGGTTCGGCAGTTCTCCCGAGTTCCGAACAGCACTTCAACCCAGATTTTTCCCATGGGTGAGCAAGAGACTCCGGGCACAATGCCGTGGAAGGTCGTCTCGGTAGGCAGCAAGGTGTTCATGGACACCCCCAGCTTCAGCATCGTGTCCTTGTACATGATAATAATGGCACTGCCATTGTCGATCAGAACTCGGCTGAAGCGGACATTGAGGTTGGGTCCGACAAAGGTTGGGTCCACCACCAAGGCATATGCTCCCGGCTTGGGCATAACCCTGGGATGATCCTTCCGGTTCCATGTGATCTCCATCTCGGACCAGTGCAAGAACTTGGGCACCGCTGGGATCACGGCATTCACCTCCAGTGCACGCTGCCGCACACTTCTCCGGTCAGTGGGTTCGGTCACGAAGACCACATAGCTTTGATGTGCCTCCCGGTAGTTGCCCTGCTGCTGTCCGGCCTGGTTACTGGGGCCTGCACCGTTGTCGTTCCGGGTGTGCACCATATTCACTGGCCGAGGTGGGGGTCCTCGCGGAGGCGGGTTGATTCGGATAGCGTTGGCCCCCGACGTCGGAGGAGGGGGTCTCGGAATGTTGGGCCGAGATGCCGGAGCACTCGGCCGAACAGCTCCCAAGCTGCCTTCCTGCAATGTGCGTTGGTACCAGCTGCACTGCCGAGATGAGTGGTTTGCCGGCTTGTTGGCCTCCAAAGTATGGTAGCAGCATGGCTTGCTCAGCATCTCCTCATATGTCAAGGGCTTCTTTTGTTCCACCCAGGTCTTCTGCACCTCCTGACTCTGACCCCAAGCCGGGCCACTTGTCTTTTGACGCTGACTGTTGCTGGCATCCTCTTGCTCCCGGGTCACTGCTGCGACGTGTTGTGCGGCATGGTGGTACTCGGGCTGATTCCTTTTCTGGCCAAAATCTTGTCGATCATGGCTCCTGCTCGGTCCCGAACACTGAGGTCCCACATTCCTCCTGTTGGAGTCACCGACATCCACCAGGGGTTGCATGGGATCTCCAAGCGTGTAGGTATCGGCGATGCGCATGGTCTCTGCCAAGGTCGCCGGCATCTTTCTTTGCAACTTCTGCCATAGCATTGAACCATGCCGGCATCCTTGTGCGAACCAGGAGATGGCCTGTGCCTCTACCACTCCTTCGCAAGAATTGCGAATATTGCTCCACCGGGTAAGATACTCCCGGTCAGTCTCGTTACTCCTTTGCCTACAAATGGCGAGCTGCTGAGGCCTGTTTGGCCTTTTGTACGTGCTGGTGAAGTTGCTGATGAATGCGTCCTCAAAGCCTAACCAACAGTCTATGCTGCCAGTTCTCAGGTTGTTCAACCAAATCCGGGCAGGTCCTTCCAACATCTGCGGTACGTATCGTACCGCCCATCGTCTGTTTCCACTGGCTATGCTTACTGCAGTTACATAGTCGGTTAGCCAGTCCTCCGGCTTATTGCTGCCGTCATAGGTCTTGGCACCCCTGTTGAGCTGAAAATTCCGAACAGGTGGTTCCCGCATGATCCGAGGTCCAAAACAGGCAGGTCCCGGAGCTCCTTGCTCTTCCACTAGCTCGGACTGGTGAATCCGGTCGAGCCGGAATCTGGCATCTGCCGGATTCAGCTGTCTGGTTCCTATCCGAGATCCCAAAGGATTCTCGTCGGGCTGATATCCGAGCTGCTGCAGTCTCGAGTTGCCATCGTTGAGCCTGTTCTGTGCCGGGATCACAGCCTGCTGTGGAACAGAGGCGACCTCCCTTTGTGGGTTTCCCTGAACATGAGGAGGGTTCCGGGGTGGGTTACCACGGCCGACCGGGTTATTGTTTCCTACACCCAGGTTACCGTCCTCACGGGTACTTCCCGCCTGCCCCGAGTTACGTTGCTCGGCTTGCTGGATACCGGCGAAGGCCGGATCATAGGTCTGTAGCTTCTTGTTCTTCCCGGAACCTCGACTCCGGCTCCGGCTCTTGCTCTTGCTCTTGCTTTTGCTCGGATGCGGGGAAGAGGCCTCCCCGTCCGATTTCTGGCTATTGGGTCTAGCTGAGTGCACTTGGGATCCTGCCCCGGGATTCTTTTTCTTGAAGGCCTGATTCTGACGGTTGGCCTCGATTACCAACTCGTTTACTCGCTCCTGCTGCTTGCGTAGGGCCTCACCGGATAACCCTACCAACTCGGCCATGGCAGCTTCGGCAGCCCTAAGAGTTTTCGCCGGTGAGCTGTACACCGGCTTCTCCGCTGAAATTCGGCTCCCCGTGTGACTGGTTGTGGCTCCACCTGCCAGCTCCTCATTCACCATTCTTCCTTTCTTGCGCAAATCTGCGATGCGCTTGTCCCGGGAGTCTATCTTAAGGAATCCGTGAGCTGCATTGTACTCCCGGAGGCTAGCATTGAGCTCACGACGGATCTCGGCGATCTCCTGCGCTTCAGCGAGCAGCAGCCTCCGCTGCTCCTCCAAATCAGCCGAAGTGGCCAGGGTATCCGCTTCAGCAGCTACAGGTACATCCAACTTGGCCACCAGGCCAGAGAGGGGATCTGAACGACGTCGTGGCTGTGACGACTGTGGATCGCCATCCCGGGCCGCACCTCTTTCCTGAGGAGGTTTGGCCAAACGGATGTGGACGCTCCCGGTATCGCCGTCAGCGTCCTGGTACTCCTCCTCGGTTGCCCCGACCATCATCACCACGACGGAACTCGGGGGGCGACCGGCACGCGGACCCCGAGCAGCGCAGATCATGGGAGGGTCCTCAGCTTCCAGGACCACGTCCGGGTAGCTACAGATAACTTCGGTGGCGACTGGTGAAGCCACCAAAGTCAATGAGACATCCCTTCACCAGAAAGGGTCTGTTCCGGAAGCACCCTGCATTGTCGCAGACGAAGTCCATCTCCCCTAGTCTTACGACTAGGCCAGAGGGAACCCGAACGTCGAAATGAATGGAGAGCCCGTCCGGATGTGTACACCAGCCAACGCCTCTGTCAGCCCCACGGTGGGCGCCAACTGTCATGGTGGTGTCACGGCAGATGCCATAGGATGGCTAATGTGTGGGGTCGATGGACGTTGGTGGATCCGGGGAGGGATAGCAAGCTGAATAGCCCACCCGAGGAGGATCCCGGTATAACCGAGATCTCCCAAGAACTAGAAACAACAGCAATACGATATAGGGGAGATCTAACAAATAAGAACAAATGCACGAAGGCACACAACACACACACGATATACCCAGGTTCAGGGCCCTCGTGAGGAGGTAACACCCCTACTCCTGCCTTTTCTCTCTATATAACTGTGGTACAAGGGCTACAACTTGCTCTTAGATCTCTCAAAGTGAGGAACACGAAGAACTAGATGAACTCAAGGTATGAAGAAGTAAAAGCTCTAGGAGTAAATGCCACTACTGCTTTGGCTCCCAAGGTGGTCCTCCTCTCACAGAAGCAGTTATGGTGCATTTTATAGGGTTCCGGCCAGGAGGGCCGGAAACCCTAAACTGGCTCGGCCCCACCGGACAGGTCTAGCCGGCACGTCGTCACCGGCTAATGCGACCTAGTCGCCACGCTATCCGGCGTAGCCCCTTCGTCATCATGTCGGCAAGGACAGCAGGCGCCGTCCTGGATCATCATTGTCTCCTTGTCAGAGACAGGACATGTCTTTGCCCATCCCGGATAGCCTTTTCCGGATAGCCGGGCTAGGCATGTCAGGTCTTGTCGTACCGTTGTCGTACCGGCTGACGCGCTCCCGTGTCAGGCGGGAGGTGACCATGCTTCCGTGTCAGGCGGGAGGTGACCATGCTTCCGTGTCAGACGGAAAGGTACTTCCCCCCGCATCAGGCGGGAAAGCCTGCTACAGACCGTTGACGGCCTACCGGGATCCCTCATGCCGGCTACCTCCTCGCTCGCCCCCGTGAGCCTCTCCTACATAAGATCAAGACCGAGATATATACTCCGGTTAGCACTTACCCGGACTATCTATCCGGTAAAACCGAATACACCTCCTTCCGGGAGTCTCCTCGGAGCCCGAGATCCAAGATCCTTTCCGGAGGTGTCCGAGCTCGTTTGTGGATGCGCATCTCTAGGCCTAGCCTCCCGAAGATGTCTTGGCCTACCAGCAAAGACATCTTCGAGAAGCTAGTTCTTAGAGGAACCATCCGCTTATGCTTTTGCTGTCCTTGTGAAGGCTCGGGGTGTCTATTTATAGCTATTAGAGCTGACCCTTGCGCCTGCCAGGTGGCACTTTGCACTCTTCCGGCGCTCAAGGGTCAAGCTGCCCCTTTCAGCACGCCAGGGGGTGTCCCTTGCTCTCGCCAAAGGTCAAGTACTGTTGGCATACTGCTGAGATATTCCGGGATCTGCCCCTACCCGGGGGGCAGCCCCCCGACACCCCGGCCTCCTCCACCTCCGGCCCGAGCGCGCCGCGCGCCTCTCCCTGCCGCAGCGCCGGACGCGCCGCCAGGCCCGCGCGCCCTCTGCCGCCGGCCGCCGCACTCCCCCAGCGCCGCCAGCCGCCACCTCCCGCCGCGCCCAAGCGCCGCACGCCCCCGCTGCCGGCGCCTCCACGACGGCCGCGCCCCTGCTCCGTCCGCGCGCCTGTGCGCGCCCCGCGCCGCCTCTCCCCGCCGCCGCGCGCGTCCTCCCCTGCGTCGCCTCCGGCCGTGCCCCACGCCGCTCCGCCGCAGCAACACATCCGCCGCCCGCGCGCGCCGCGCTCCACTTCCGCCACGCGCGTCCGCGCCGCCGCCGCCGACGCAGCGCCTCCAACCGCGCCGGTCACTGCCACCGTGCACATCCGCTCCGCACCTTCCATTCGCCGTTTTCCCCGTCCGGTGACGTCCCCGCATCCGCCGCCCACAAGGTGTTCGACACAATGCCCGCAAGAACTTCAGCGTCGCTTTTGTGTTCGAGTCGTCCACCCTTCGAGGTGTTGCTACGTGCGCGTGCACGTCCTCTTCCGGTGCCGCATTTCTGTGGCCGCACGTGTTCGTGTCGCGGTGCCCACCCGTGCGCGTTTACTTCCGGTGTCCGTTCGCCGTGCTCCTACGTGCCCGCGCCCGTCAACGGTGATGTCCGAGTACGACTACCCCGACCACTTCCACGACACCGACAAACGACGATGCCCCGGTTCCGCGACGACTACTTCCTCTATGATGCCCCGGTTCCGCTTAGTATGATAGATTATTTTACCTTAATAAAATGTTGTCTTATATTGGGGTATTATAATTAAATGATAAGGCACCAGGCGGAAGGCCTTGCGAGGTGCTTTGTTCTGCTAAGTGTCGACCTAGGAACTGAGATTTTGTCCTCGGATCCAATTTTGAGCGCACTAACCACTTGTGGGTGGCCCAATGGAGCCCCCCTCGACTTTGAACGGATCCTCAGCTCGTCCATGTGCTGCAAGTAGTTCGGGTTTTCCATTCGCTCATATGCATGTGTATGATGATGATGATGATGATGATTGATGAGAGGTTACATGATACGGGGGGGGGGGGGGGGGGGTCATATAGGGGTGGTGTGCGCGAAGCGGACAGTTCCTACTGTGGTTTGAGCCGCATGGCGCGTGGACAAAAACTTATGAGTCCGCAACTGAGATTCGGCCGGACTCCTGACGCGGGTAACAACTCATATGGGTGGCACTTGGACTTGCTGTAGTGAAGGAATGAGTCGAGTTGAGAGGCCCTGATGCTTGCTTGGGTTGATCATACGAGTATGGGTACAGTAGTGCACCCCTGCAGGGTATAATCTTATCGGTGAGCCATTTTCACGGTTTTGGACGACTTAGTTGATGATGCTGGCTAACAAGATCTAGACAACTTGCACCTAATTAATGTTAATTAACTTGACTAGTAATATAGAATTACTTTCACAATAAACGGTAACTAAAACTGTTCCACGTGTGAGTTTTCCGAAT
The DNA here is from genome assembly GCA_026929855.1 of Poa annua. NCBI lineage: Eukaryota > Viridiplantae > Streptophyta > Magnoliopsida > Poales > Poaceae > Poa > Poa annua. Next base: position 93,274,467 of record CM049428.1, on the reverse strand, counting down.
TGCTTCCTCATACTTGGTTGAGGGGGTTAATCCGAGAATGGGTTATGATTGGTGTTAGTTGTAGTTGTTTACTTTATGCGCTCTTTATCCCTCTCTAATTAGACGGAAGTTGTAGCGTGTCTCTTTAGGTTGCTAGTGCTGCTGCCGCTAAGTCCATCTCCCCCATATTTTGGGAGATGGTGTAGAAAGTAGGCAAGTCGGTTTTGCTTGCCAGGGAGTGCCCTGACCCTCTTTTGGGTTGTGCTTTATGTGCAGTCAACAGGTTTGAAGTCTGACGACGTTAGCTTGGGAATCCCTCCGGCTTGGCTGGGCAGGGATATGGCGCCCTTGCTTATCTTCAGAACTCTTAGTCCAATATTTGTATCATATCTGTAGTCGGATACTATTTCGCTTCCGCTGTCATTTGAATCTTTGTATTGTATCACTTGTATCTTGACTCGTTCGATTCGTTGTTGTATTATATATCTTCTGTTGTATTTGTGGATGTATCAGAACTGTTGTAATGTTATCACAATTCCACCCACATAATGCGCATGTTTTGGCGTGCACATTATGTCTGGTGGGCGACCTAAAATCGTTATTATGCGGATTTCGGCGGGATCGCTTAAATCTACATAGTACTTATTTTAGGGCGTCACACTGGTCATGGTCGACGCCGCCACGGGCCGCTCCCTCACCTTCGCCGCCCTCTACTCGGCGGTCTGCTCCACGGCGTCGAGGAACGATGAGCCGGATACCGTGTGACGAGGGATGTCCCCATCAATACCCATGATTGCTAGCCAAGGGTAAGAGTTATGAGGTAAAGAACACGTAGTGTTGATAGATTCGTCGGCTGACAAGAGGGATTTACCCAGGTTCGGGGCCCTCGAGTGAGGTAACACCCTTACGTCTTGCTTGTCTGTTATAGATTGTGGATATGCGGCGAGTACAAGGTTCTAGCGAGATGTCGATCTTGCTAGGGTTTGGTGGTTCTAATTGGGTGTGTCCTTGATCGGCCACCCTCCTGTCCTTTATATAGTGGTACAGGTCTCGGGTAGTAACCGACTAGGATTACAAATATGGTAAATAATACCGACTATGTATCAATGATAGAATTCTTCGACTTGGGCTTCGCTTGTTGGGCTTCTTCAGCCTATTGACAATTGGGTTTTAGTCATTACGTGCACCAGGTACCCACACCAAGGGGTACCCATTTGGTATAACCTCGTCATTAGCCCCCGAGTGCTTGGCTAATTCGGAGAATCAGTCATGGACTCACTACGTAGTGCACGTCTCATGTTTTATGCTGACAATATGATATTTCTGCGTTTTGCTTGATTATGAATTATACCAAAGGATTTCGACTGAGTAGGCCTGGATTTATTCGATAAGTCGAAACCAGTTAACTGCATTTGGGAAAAACCTTACTAGCCTTCAATCAGGTTTCGAGTCCTTAGTCTCGAGTCTGGAACGTACTGGCCAGACTTATCTCAGGCCAGTCGATGGACTTACTGATATCGTTCTGCAGTTTAGATTTGCTACCCAGCGCATCCGCCAGGGTTTTCGTTGTATCTGTTGATACGGAAATATCTGGGATTAAACACTACTGGAGTGATCCCTGGCCCGTTCAACTAATCGATGGGTCTTACCTTTGTATTTTTCATATACAACATCCGAGGTGTCGTCGACTGACTTTTACTCGGGAATTCTTATGTTTTTAATGCTTTTGATTATATCGGGTGCACGACAGTGCTCCCGATGGGAGTAGCCTCCGAGATTGTGCTTTATTGCTTGCAGTAGAGGCTAATCTCAATTTGTGTTTTGTCAGTCGCATACTTTTGTTCTCTCCCGATGGAAGTTTTCCAGTCGACCATCTGTATGCTATTTATTTTGCTTTCGAGGTGCAGGGAGTTTCTCTTTTTGCCAGTCGTAGTATGACGCCTTTTTGTTTTATGCGTTTGTTTGCCTGTCAGCGAATGATGTCAACCATGACATCTTTGGCGTGCGAATAGCGTTTTGATGGGATGTGACATAGTGGGTCCCACCCCTTTGACCGTTGTGGACACCGGTTCAGTTTTGATTTGACCTGACGTGGCAAGATTTTCGTAGACATGATGATGATCTCCTCGTTTTACGCACGTAGTGGGCTATGAGGTCCGTGACGATCGCCCTCCCATTGCGCCACGTGTTGTGGTAATTTTTGTTCGGACGGCTGTGATCAATAGATGTCCTTGCCGTAAATACGGGATCTTCCGATGCGTTTAGTTTTACCTTGCCATTTGCTTTTTTCCGTTTCTGCTTCCACTTCTCCTTCGTTCTCATCTTTGCATCTCTACTCGCCCTTGCGTCTGTTTTGGCCATGGTGTCCCAGAACAATATCTCCTCTCCCACTAGTCTCTCCTGCTCCATTATCAACCAGTCGAAGAAGGATAAACCTATCTTCGGTGATTCCGCCGTCACCCCCGCTGCTGTGGCGAAGAAGGTTACCGGGGATTGGGTAAAATCTACTGTTATGGAAGAGAAGCTGGCAGATTTCCCTCATGCGGGGATTCTGTCTCCCATAGAGGTCGTTGCCGCTCGGGCTCTGATGACCCACACGTATAGGGGGTTTATTGCAATACTTTCGGTAAATAAGAGTGTCGAACCCAACGAGGAGCAGAAGGTGTTGACAAGTGGTTTTGATGAGGATTTCACTATAAACACTAGCAGACAAGTTTTCAGTAGACTTTGAGATAATAGATAAATAAAGTGCGCGTAAATAAAGCGTGGCAAATATAATTGCAGCGAGTGGTCCAATCCTTTTGAGAGCAAAGGACAACCGGTTTGTTTACTTATGATGACCTAACGTTCTTGAGGACACACGGGATTTCTGTCTAGTGCTTTCGCTTCATATTGATGAATAATCTTTAGTGTTTAGATAAGTGTCGTGTGGGTGAATCTATGCTAATGCATGTCGTGGTATCGGCATAATTGATAGGAGACGGGGGTCCTCTAGCCTACGTATGGATTGTGGAGAAGAAGGTTGGTGTCATCGAGGACGGGATTGAACACGGCGAGTTTACCCAGCTTCAGATCCCGCAGCGGTGGCGAGATCCTCCGTGCTGCTATAATTCACTATGAGGCAATAGCCGTGAACAGGTTACAATGTGTATGATGCGTATTGAAGCGTGCCCTAAAGGCTTCCTGGTGGCCGGCTTTTATAGGCGGCCAGACCCCAGGATACAAGGCAAGTACTTGTCCGGCAAGTAATCAGAGTCCTATACCTAGCCGGCTTAGTTGCCGCCTTTCGTCTTGGGCTTAGTGGCTTGATGGGCTTCGGCCTTCCGCCTTCCTTGGACCGTCCGCCTACTTCCTTGTACGTCAGCTATCTGGGCCGCCCGGCAGGCTTCAGCCTTGCCACCCTTGGGCCACCCTGGACTAGCCGGATTGTTCCATGTTGGAGATACCCCTAGTTGATATATCCCCAACATTAGCCTCCAGAAAGGTTGAGGTTCTCCAGACGCCGGCTTCTTCTTGATAGTTCATTCGCCAATGTTGGCGGCTGCAGGACTTGAACCATTCTGAAAATCAATGGGGCATGTGTGTCCCGATATTTACACACGGCCGCCTTTATCCAACATGGGAAAAGACGGCTAATTCGCAATTTCGCCGAGCGTATTTCTTGACGGACGTCGCTAGCCGGCTCACGACAGTTTGAAACCGGGCGAGGCGAAAATCTCGTCATGATCACAAATCACGGGAAAAGAGGAGGCGTAGAGATCGTGCGATCATGCGTCGCAGCGGATGCTGGACACGTGTCCGACTAAAAACGCCGTTTGCACAGGAAGCAACGCCCGGACCTATAAATAGGGAGCCGAGCGGTTCATTTCTGCACCCCTGTTCTTGCTCTCCTTGGCGCCTTGCTCTCCCACTTTCCCGCTTCTTGCTCCGAGCGAACTCCGGCGAGCGCTTTCCTCCGACGACCTTCGCACACGGCGATGTCCACCGGCCGGGACATCCCTTCCGTGGCATCCGGCGGTCCGGCGACCGAAACCATCTCCGCGGTAGCGATGGGTGGTGCGACATCACGCCTCGCGGCGGCGGCGACGGGCAATGTCGCCACCGTCGCCTCTCAAACTCCCACCGCGCGCGCGCCGGCGGCGGTCTCCTCGGCTCCTTCATCTTCCGCTGCGGCGACATCGGTGAGAGGCGCTCCCGTCGATGAGGAGGAGGAAGCAGCTGACCTCGGGTCACGCTATTGGCTTCCCTCCATAGTCGACGAAGAGGCACTCCAAGACCTGGAGGCCGTTGGCTACCTCCCAACTCGGGAGGACTGCCAATGGAGATCCGCCTTAGGAGACGTCATCCCGGCTCCGAAAGCCGGGGAACGGGTAATCCTCACCTCCCATCCAATTAGGGGAATGGCGCTACCGCCTTTTTTAGCGAGGTGTTAGATCACTATGGGCTCCAGCCCCATAACATTGCGCCCAACAGCATTCTAGTCTTAGCCGGCTTCACCGCTCTGTTCGAGGGCTATATAGGTATTAGGCCTAGTTTAGACTTCTTCAGATATTACTTCCGTTGCCGGCGCCAGACTGTGCCGGACGGCGGACTGGCGACCTGCGGCAGTGTCACTTTCAACTGCCGCCAAGGACGCCAATGGTATCCCAAGATACCATACCTCGAGTCCGTCAAGGGCCGGACGTCCACCTTCTTCTACTGCCAAGACATGGCAGCACCGGGGCGCCAATTTGGCGTCCCGGACTTTGTCAACGCGCCGCCTATGCCCAGACCATGCTGGGACGAGGCGGTGCCCAAGTTGACGGAGGATCTCCACCTTATTCAAAGGCGGATCGAGTTCCTCACCCGCACGATGTCTCCTCCCTTGCTGGATGGGGTGGACACCGTCATCTGCTGTCTTAGCCGGCAGATACTGCCCCTGCGGTATAGCCCGCACAAAATGTGTCAGTATTCGCCTACTGCCACAGCCTCTCTTCGCGTAAGTGAAGAGGGGTTACCGGCCGCCGACCCGGCGTTCCGACTTCGCAGCCTTGTCAAAGCAGGGCTGGTGAAGGCGGCGGAAGGCGAGCCCATGCACACCCACGACAACCCACCCCTCGAGGTAAAATATCCTGCTCGTTACCCTTCTTTGACAGCCTTTGTCGGCTAACTAGAGCCCTATTAACACTTGCCTTCTTTCTCAGATCTCTGCCCTGGGGGAGGATGACTTGGCTCCTGACTTCTACGAGTCGGAAGCCGGGAAAACCAAGAAGCGCAAGGCGTCCGGCGATGCTTCCTCTACGGTCAATGGCGAGAGGAAGAAACGGACCGCATCGGCTACAATGTCGGTGCTCGTCGATCTCGACGAGAACGCGGGGATTAACATCCCCCAAAGGTACTCATTTCCGCCTTAGATAGTTGTCGAATTCCTCTATTACTGGCATTCATCTGACTGTGCTTGCTTTATTGACAGGGAACGGGTGGCAACTTCCAGGTTGCTGACCAGACTCCTTTCCAAGGGAAAGCGGCCCCAAGGCAGCTCGCCTGCTACCATGCCGCCAACTCCCCAGCCCCGGGCCAGCGGCTTTATGAGCGATGCTCGCCGCCAGCCCCAGGCTCCGGCTTCCGGTCTGCCGCCAAAGACTTCCTCCGCTGGTCGCGCCACCAGTAGTCCACTTCCATCGGCTGAGGCTACGGCCAATGAAGCCGTCCAATCTTGTGCCGCCAAGGAGGAGCTGCTGGAGGTGGTTGCCTGCGGGACGCAGCGGGCAGCCCCGGCTGCAGGAGGCGGCCGAGTTAGGGATCCTTGGTCCACCTTTAAGGCGGCCAAGGAGTCCACCCTAGCTTTTGCCAACTTCGCCTCCCAGGCATTTGCCGACTTGGAGGGCGACATGTCTGTAAGTTTTTCTAACTTTGTGGCATATACATAGTCTCCCCCCCCCCCCCCCCCCCCGAGCACTTAGATGGCAAGTCGAGAACATTGACTGCCGGCTTAGTGGTTTTTTGACGATATGCTATATGCCTTTGTCTTTGCCTGCAGGGCCTCCTGTCCGCCAACGTTTAGCTTATCTCCTCTCGATTTGAGATAAACCAGCGATGCCGCGATCTGAAGAAAGATTGCGAGGCCAAGGACCTGCGGATTGCTGAATTGGAGGCGGCCCGCAAAAAAGACGAAGGTTGAATTATTCCTTCTGCCTTTTTGTCATCTTCCAATTTGTGCTGCCGCCAATTTTTTAGCTAGTGAATCCATATTGTAGAACTGCTAGATCACGCCCAGGATATACTGAAGGCGTCCACTGATATGCAAGCTGTTATGAATGAAGCTTCCGATTTGGCGGCCGCCAACTTGGTAATGAAGGAGGAGCACCAGAAGGAGATGGAGGCCCAGCAGCTCAAATTTGCGTAGGAATCTAGCCAGCTTACTGGGGAGCTGGATAGCCTGCTCAAGAAATTGGTGGAGGCGGAGAAGGCGGCTGCCGAGGAGATATCCAAGCAGACTTCTCGCGCCCAAACTGCTGAGGATGCGGTGGCAGCTCATATGATTGAGTTGCCCGCTTTCCATAACTCGGCCCTTGGTAATTTCTCACTTCTCATTTGCTTTCGTCATTTTGCTTAGCCTGGACCAAACTGACGCATTTATTTTTGATACAGTTCCTGCCGGTTTAGGCGACGACCAGGATGTCAGCCCCCGCCTAGATCGCCTTCCACGTCTGGGTGTGCTGATCACCGAGACATTGGCGTCCTCCAAGCGGTTTGCCGCCAAGTTCTTCATCTCTTCCGACAGCCATGAGTCGTCCGAGTTCAGCGATGTGCCCAATATGTTGGAGCAAGCTACAAAGCTTCACAAGAGCTCGCTGAAATCGGCGGCGCGGGGTGGTGCCAAGACTGCGTTGGGACTCTTCATGGCGCACTACCCCGAGGCGGAGATAGAAGCTGTCACCGAAGGCATGCCGTCTACCTATGAAGACGGCAGCGAGGTCGACCCAGCCGTTGTGCTGAACAGCGTTGCCGGCTACGCCACGCGTGTTGCCGACATGGTTGACACTTCGATATTCTACCGGCGCCATCCTGTGCCTGCCGCTGGAGAAGCTGGAGCTGCCGGTACGGCCGAGGCGGAGGGGAGTGACAGTTCTGGGGCTGAAGTTGTCAGCCCCCAAGCCTGATATAGGCGCCCCCCCCCGAGCTGTAGTTTCCTTTTCTTGTCTCCTTTTCCGACATGATTGTCAGCCCTTTCCTGCCCCTGAAACAGTACAAAATCAAGTTGTAATATTTGTGTATATTTTTGGAGATGTTCTGCTAGGCGGGAAGCTAGCCGACAAGTTTTATTTTGCCCTTTTTTTATATGGCCCGCCTTAATTTTACCCTGACTTATATCCTTGACTGTTTGTATGTTGGCGAACCTCAGCCGAAAACTTTAGCTGAAACAACCAGGGCTAAACCATGTGTTTAGGATCAGAAACCAAAGCCAACATGTTGGTGCCAGAGACATACTACTAGGCGAACCACATATAAGTAATCAGTGGTAAAGGAATTAGGCGGTGCAAAAAGTTGATTTTTGCTTTGGGTTGGCTCGAAAGCTGCAAGTATCTACCAGTTTGAACCTTTGCACGGAGCTAGAAAAAAGGTAACTTAGATACATAGGTGATATATGACTGTAAGAAAAGACAAAAGATGGCATGCTTCTCAACACAGATGATGAACCATAGACTTTTATTTCATAATCATATATAACTTATTACAATTATAAATTGCTAAGTGTAGAAAGGACATAGCTGCTCAATGTTCTAAGGCCGTCTTGTTTGTTCGAACGGATCGTCAATGCCTCTTTTGCGCTTGGTTCCCCTTCTTCCTGCCGCCTTCTTGCGCCTTTTCTTTTCCTCTTCGTCGCGGATGTCGGCTAGGTAGTAGGAACCATTGAGCAACGCCTTTGTGACTATAAACGGTCCTTCCCATGGCGGGGTTAACTTGTGCAACCTTTTCTGTCTTGAATTAGGCGGAGAACCAGGTCACCTGTTCTGAAGCTTCGCTTCCGCACTCTCCGGCTATGATAGCGACGGAGTTGTTGCTGGTACAAGGCGGAGCGATGTAGAGCAACGTCTCTTTCTTCGTCTAGCAGGTCTAGGCTATCATGTCTTGTACCTTCTACGTCTTGCTCGATGTAGGCTTGAACTCTTGGGGAATCGTATTTCATGTCGGTAGGTAGCACCGCCTCCGCGCCATATACTAAGAAGAAAGGAGTGTAGCCGGTAGATCTGTTTGGCGTTGTGCGCAAACTCCAGAGTACGGACTGTAGCTCTTCTGGCCAAGCGCCGGCTGCCCTATGTAACGGAGCTTCGAGACGAGGCCTAAGTCCTGAGAGGACTAGGCCGTTTGTACGCTCTACTTGTCCATTAGATTGTGGGTGTGACACGGATGCCAAATCAAGCCGGATACCTAGATCGCTGCAGTATTCTTCTATTCGCCTTGAGATAGGTTGCTGCCATTATCAGTGATAATGTTCTGTGGAACTCCAAACCGGGAGATAATTCCTTAGAGAAAATTGGTGGTTGTTCGCCCGTCAAGTTTGCTGATCGGCTTGGCTTCGACCCATTTGGTGAACTTGTCGTCAGCGACCAATAGGTGGGTATACCCAACACGTGCCTTCTTGAAGGGACCAACCATGTCTAAGCCCAGACCATGAACGGTCAGGTGATTGGAATTGTCCTAAGCTCTTGTGCCGGCATGTGAGGTTGGCGGGCGTACAATTGGCAGCCTTTGCATGTTTTTACGATGTGCTCGGCGTCTTCTTTGGCGGTAAGCCAGTAGAAGCCTTGGCGGAAAGCTTTGGACACGATGGACCTGGCGGAAGCGTGATGCCCGCAGGTACCAATATGTATGTCTTTCAGAATTTCCTGGCCTTCTTCTGGCTGTATGCACCGTTGATAAATACCACACGTGCTTCTCTTATACAGCTCGCCTTTTATTATTGTGAATGCCTTGGCTCGCCTTATGATCTGCCTTTTTAGCACCTCAGCGTCCTCCGGCAACTTGCTGTCGATTAGAAAATCGATGTATGGGACAGTCCAATCCGGCTGTATCGAGTAGACAGCGAGACTTGCCGCTTCTACCGGTTCTTCTGTATCGGGATCCAACAAGTCGGCGCCCTTAATGGACGGCTTGTGCAAGTGTTCCAGGAAAATATCCTTTGGTACCTTTTTGCGTTCTGACCCTAGTCTGGCAAGTGTGTCTGCCGCCTCGTTCTCAGCTCTTGGAACATGCCGGACTTCGTAGCCCGCGAAGTTTTTGACGAATTCATCAACTTTGGCCCTGTATGCCGCCATTGTTGCGCTTTTCGCATCCCATGTTCCGCTTACTTGTTGTGCGACCATAACAGAGGATTCTCTTGACGCCGAGGTCGTTTGCCACGTGCAACCCGTGAAGCAAAGCTTCATACTCTGCGACGTTATTGGTTGCTGTAAAATGAATTTGCAACACGTAGCTGAGCTTGTCGCCTTTGGGTGTGCGTAGAGCGACTCCAACCCCCGAGCCTTTGAGCATCTTTGATCCGTCAAAGTGTATGACCCAATATTCTGACTCGTGGAGTACCGTTTCCTCCATGGCTTCTGTCCAGTCGGCAACAAAGTCTGCCAATGCTTGAGACTTAATGGCGGTCCGTGGTTTGTAGACTATATCAAAGGCGGCAAGCTCGATGCCCCACTTGGCGACTCGACCTATTGTTGATTATGTCTCCCGACGGCGCCTTGCTGACTATTGTCACTTTGTGTTCCTGGAAATAATGCCTAATCTTTCTGGCGGCGAAGAATACACCATAAGCCAGCTTTTGGTAATGTGATACCTCTGCTTTGAGGCGGAGAAGACTTCACTTATGAAGTAAACCGGTCGTTGCTCAGACGTCGCGGCTTCGTTCTCCTTTCTTTCCACAGCCAAGACAACGCTGACAACTGCTCCAGTTGCCGCGATGTAAAGCAGCATTGGTTCCTGCGATCGAGGTGCTGCCAATATCGGAGCGGATATGAGGGCCTCCTTAAGTTGCTGTAAGGCGGCATCTGACTCTGCTGTCCAATCAAAGTTGTCGGATTTCTTCAATAGTCGGTAGAGAGGCAGTCCCTTTTCCCCTAGGCGGCTTCTGAAGCGACTGACGGCTGCCGCCGATCCGGTTAGGCGCTTCACGTCCTTCAGACAATTAGGTCTGGATATGTTTTGGATGGCCTTGATCTTCTCCAGATTAACCTCGATCCCTCGTTCTGAGACGATAAATCCGAGTAGCTTGCCGGCTGGGACGCCGAAAACACACTTGGCGGGATTGAGTTTCATCTAGTACCTCGGAGTTTCTGAAAAGTTTCTTCCAAATCCTCTAGGAGATCTGCCTTCTTTTTCGACATCACCACGATGTCGTCTACGTAGACGTGAACATTGTGGCCGATCTGTCCGTGCAGGCAATTTTGCATACAGCGCTGGTATGTTGCCCCTGCATTCTTCAGGCCAAAAGGCATCGTGATGTAGCAGAAAGTCCCATATGGAGTGGTGAAAGATGTTTTCAGCTGATCCGACTCTCTCATCTTGATTTGATGGTATCCTGAGTAGGCGTCCAAAAAACAAAGTAGCTCGGAGCCTGCTGTGGAGTCTACGACTTGGTCGATTCTAGGCAGCGCAAAGGGATCCTTTGGGCAGCTCTGTTTAACACCGGTATAGTCAATACACATCCTCAGCTCTTTATTCTTCTTTGGAACTAGTACAGGATTTGCCACCCAATCAGTGTGCACAACTTCTTTTATGAAATTGGCGGCCTTCAGCCTATTTATCTCCTTTTCTATAGCCTTGCGTCTCTCATCTCCAAAGCGTCTTGTTGCTTGCTTCACCGGCTTGGATCCTTTTATGACGTTGAGTGAGTGCTCGGCAAGTTCCCTCGGTACACCAGGCATGTCGGAAGGCGACCATGCAAAGATGTCACGATTCTCACGGAGGAACTTGACGAGCGCGCCTTCCTATTTGCTATCAAGGTTGGAGCCGATGATGACTTGCTTAGACTTGTCGCCTGGGATGAGCTCCGCCTTTTTGGTGTCTTCTGAAGCTTCAAAGGTCTTCTTAACTTCAATCTTTGGCTTGGGCATGGAGTTGTTTGGGTCCGCCTCAAGTAGTGTGAGTTCTTCCTTGTGGATGACGGCTTCTGCGAAGGCGGCCATGCCACGCTCACACTCCTTGGCTTTCTTGAAGTTGCCGGAAATCGTGATGGTTCCGTTTTCCCCCGGCATTTTAAGCTTGCTGTATATGTAGCACGGCCTTGCCATGAATTTGGCGAAAGCCGGTCGTTCGAAGATTGCATGATAGGCGCTCTTGAAGGGGACAACTTCGAACCGGAGGAACTCTGAGCGGTAGTTCTCCTTTGGTCCAAAAGTTACCTTCAGCCTAATGCTCCCCCATTGACTTTGCTTGCCTACCGGGTACTATGCCGTGAAAAGTGAGGTTGTTGTGGTCAAGCTGATCCTCTGACAGGTTCATACGCCTTAGTGTGTCGTAGTACAGGATGTTGAGGATGCTGCCGCCATCCATGAGTACCTTTGTAAGTCTGAAGTTGTCGACAATGGGATCGACGACAAGGGCGTACTTACCTGGGTGAGGAACGTGATCGGGGTGGTCGGACCGGTCCCAGGTGATCGCCGCCTCGGACCAGTTCAAATACTGAGGGACGTTCGGCATTGTCGCGTTGAGTTCGCGCATCTCCGCCTTTTCCGCCTTCGTCGAAGGTGTGCCGACAAAGCACACGAGAGATTCTTTGACCTTCGGATATGGTTTCTTTTTCTTGGCGGCCGCGTCATCTTCGCTCGAGATAGACATGTCGTCGTCATCCTCATCGTCCTTGTTGTCTTTCTTGTCGTTCTTCTTTGACTTCTTGACTTCCAGCCGACTGTGGGGTCCTTTTTGAAGTCATCCATGAAATGACACTCGCTAAGCATATGGTTGACCTTGCCAAGTGAGGCGTGGATAGGGCACGGCAAAATTTTTGCCTGCTCGTAAGTGATACGCGCCGCCTTAGGCCCTGAGCCGGCGTCGCGATTATCCTTCTTATTCTTCCACTTCTTTTTGCCAGCATTCCCTTGGAATGCGACAGCTACCTCGTTGGAAGGTCCGGCTTTGTCATCCGCCGCCTGCTTGCGTTTGTTGCTTCGTTTTGGCACGATGCTGACGTCTGGATCATCGTCGCGTGCGTCGTCATCCGCCGCCGCGTATTGGGCGGCTAGGTTGAGCATCTCGCCAAGGTCCGTGATTTGCTCGCGGACGAGCCGATGACGGAGCAAGGACTTCTTCTGTAGGCCCGTGTAGAAGGCATGGATAGCCTGTGCGTCCGAGACACCATGACAGTTGGCCCTTTTTGGAGATCCAACGGCTGACAAAGTCTGTCATGGTTTTGTCCGGCTTTTGAATACAGCGCTGTAAATCCGTGTAGGTGTTTGGACGCTTGTGTGTTCCTTGGAAGTGCTGGGAGAAAACCTTTTCCATGTCGTACCAGCTATGGATAGACTTTTCTGGAAGGTTGTCGATCCAAGCCCTTGCCATGCCTTCTAACATGAGAGGTAGGTAACGGACGGCAATATAACTGCTTCCGCCGGCAATTTCTATGGCATGGCATAGTCGGCTAGCCATGAATCCGGCTTAACGAGGCCGTTGTACCTAGAACAATTTTTTGACACTGATGTCATGTCCTTAGGGAACGGCTCTCTGCGGATGGCGTCGCCAAAGCACTTTGGTCCAAAATATAGCGGCTCCTTTCCTCTTGCTATGTCTTGTAGGCGGTGTCGCGCGTCTTTTGGATCGAGCTGTTGTGCGCCTCTGTTTGCGTCTGGCTCGTCCTGCGCTGCCCGGCTTATGCTGCGCCTGGGCCCTTCTGCCACCTCCTTCCTCTTGCTGCCGGTGCTACGCTGCGGAGACCGACTTCGACCTCTCCTGGGAGGGTCGTTACCGGCATCTTTCCTAGGCGGCAGTCCATTGCTCCGGCTACCGCCATTGTCGCGTCTTGGCTGGGCTGGAGGTGGCAGGTCTCCTCTGCTTCTTGTCCTTGAATTCTCGTCCCGCCTTGGTTTTGGCGGTGGTGCCTTCTTTGGAGGTGGCGTTGCCTTCCTTTTGTCGCCATGGCTACTGGAGCCGGACGGGCCTTCGGGGTCAGCGCCAGGTGCGGCTTTGCATTTTCCTGACCTGGATTCTAGGTCTCCCCCGCGGGCATCCGCCATGTGGCCATAGGAGTCAGCGCGAGCTTGTTGTTCGACGGCCTTGCTCACGAAGTGTCTTGCATTGGCCAACTTTTCTTCCTCTGTGTAAGTTTTGTCGTCTAGGGTATCCAGCGCGGCGGCGGCGTTGAGGATGGGGGTGCAGAAGACAACATCCCCCCTTCTGTCTACGCGCTGTGGTGCCGTGCGCCAGTCGAACCCAAGATTCTGAGCCGCTGTTGTTGCACGTGTTGGCGGCTCCTTATCACGGCGGTTTTTTGATGGCCTTTTTTCGTCGAAGAGCTGCCGGCTTGTTTTAGCCAACATTTTTTCATGTTCTTTCTCGATCTTCTTTGCAAGGCTCTCAACGTGATCCTCTCTTTTGCGCATGAAGTCAGAGTGCTTAAGCATGTTAATCCTAAGCTCTTCCACTTCGTCGAGTGAGGTATCCTTGTTCACCGAAGTGTGCATAATCTCTTCTACTTCCTTGATGACGGAGAGCAAATCCGTGGGTTTGCTGCTGCCGCCTTTCTCGAGGCCAGTTTTCTTCTTTGCGCGCACCTTGTCGGAACCTTCAATGAGTTGACCGGCAGTGGTGTCGCCGGCATCTTCCACCGGCTTGTTTTGCGTTTCAGAAGCAACTGGGGTTGACTCGTGACCAACGACAACCATCATAGCCAGCTTGTCAGGCATGTTAGTATCCGTTGTGCCCTCTGAAGGAGCTGGATTATCACTGGAAAAGCGGCTTTTGATCTTCTCTTCGAAGAGACTAGCATCATCATCAGAGTCAGAGTCTACGTTGACTTGAATGGTAGATCTGGATCCGGCATCTGACATTGCATCCTCCTGGAGAGCAGGAAGGATTGACTCAGGATCGTTGTTTTCCGGCTGGGAGTCGGATCCCAGTCCGACAACTCCGATGAAGTGGAAATCAGATTCTGCCGACTCCTGGGAGAAGGCGGATTCAGATCCATCTTGTCGGTCGACTGCTTGGTCGAAGTGTTCCCGCCTGGAACGTGACGCCAGGAACCTTATGCCCAACGGTGGGCGCCAACTGTCGTGGTATCGGCATAATTGATAGGAGACGGGGCGCCAACCTACGTATGGATTGTGGGGAAGAAGGTTGGTGTCGTCGAGGACGGGATTGAACACGGCGAGTTTACCCAGCTTCAGATCCCGCAGCGGTGGAGAGATCCTACAATGTGTATGATGCGTATTGAAGCGTGCCCTAAAGGCTTCCTGGTGGCCGGCTTTTATAGGCGGCCAGACCCCAGGATACAAGGCAAGTACTTGTCCGGCAAGTAATCAGAGTCCTAGACCTAGCCGGCTTAGTTGCCGCCTTCCGTCTTGGGCTTAGTGGCTTGATGGGCTTCGGGCTTCCGCCTTCCTTGGACCGTCCGCCTACTTCCTTGTATGTCAGCTATCTGGGCCGCCCGGCAGGCTTCAGCCTTGCCACCCTTGGGCCACCCTGGACTAGCCGGATTGATCCATGTTGGAGATACCCCTAGTTGATATATCCCCAACACCGCCCTTCCTAGGACTAATAAATACTTAGGATTATGCCCCTTGCAAGCATCCGCAAATACAAGAAAGTAATGAAGATAAATCTAACCATAGCCTCAAACTCTGAGATCATGCGATCCCTCGCGCATCGAAATACCAACGGGGGTTTAGGTTTCTGTCACTCCGGCAACCCCACAAATGATTGCCGAATACACGATGCATTCCCCTAGGCCCATAAAGTTGAAGTGTAATGTAGTCGATGTTCACATGACACCACTAGAAGAATGGCACCACAACTTAAATATCAAAACATCAAATATTAATCAACATAGTTCACTCCTGACATCTAGACTTCTCCCATGTCCTCAAGAAACTACTCACAACACACCATAATGAACATGATCAGAGGTGATATAATGATGGATAACAATCTGAAAGCATTAACCCTAGTTCAACGGTTTCACTCAATAGCATCAATAACAAGAGTAATCAACACCGGGAGAGTTTCCCCTATCAAATATACAGAGTTTAGCTCTAGATGTTACAGCGGGAAAGGAGTGGATGGATGGAGATGACGGCGTCGGCAGTGGAGATGGTGGTGTTGGCGATGGTGATGGAGTGCAGCTCGATGACGGTGACGATGGCGACGATATCCCCCATCCGGGAGGGAATTTCCCCGGCGGCAACGCAGCCTGCCGGAGAGCTTTCCTCTCTTTGTCTTCTCCGCCTCGTGGTGGCGGCGGAGATGGTTTCTGTACATCGTAGTAATTTAGATCTTCGGGGGGAAGATGTACGTGAAGGGGTGCGCCAAGTGGTTTGCCAGGGCGCCCACATCGCATGTTGGCGCGACATCCTTGGGAGCCGTGCCGAGAGGTGGTGTGGTCCCTCTGGGCCCCATCTCAGGCTCCCTTTTGGCTCCCCCGATGAAATAATTCAGAAATAATTCCCGGTTGGCCACTTTGTTCTTTTGGTCTTCGCAAATATTATATCTTGACGGTGCTTTTTCCAGCAGAATTCAGCCTCCGGGATTCCATCCTCTAATGATCATCAATCATGCAAGATAGATGAAATAACATAAGTATCATCTCCAAATATGATAAATATATATATATATCAATGAATAGCAGTAAATTATGATGTAAAATAGTGATGCAAAATGGACGTATCAACTCCCCCCCCCCCAAGCTTAGACCTCGCTTGTCCCCAAGCGAAAGCTGAACTCGGTAAACATGACCACAGGTTTATGGAGTGAAGTGTCGATATAAAATATACGGACAAAAAGAATCACATGTAAAAATGCACAAGTCATCTTAGATATTAACTATGTTCATGTATAAATCAACTTGTAACAAGTAGAGGTAAACCACAGTAAAGTACGTAGAGAAAACCATAGTTCGCGTTGGCAAATTTAGTCCTTGGTCAGAGAACAATGAGCAATTGTGCTTAGTTTATAAAACAGCCCTGTTTATAGGTTGATAGCTCCACAAATCAAATTCATTAGATACCAACAATGTGCTAAGAATTTCAAAAAAAAAACAATGTGCTAAGCAAGAAAGAATGAAAGACATGATTAACAATACTAATGTATGAATGGTTGAATCACAATCAACTCAAATGCTTGATTAAGATAGAAGGAGATAGGTTTACTGACTCAACATAAAGTAAATGATAGGCCCTTCGCAGAGGGAAGCAGAGATACAAGCATGTGCTAGAGCTTTTTGTTTTATAGCGTTTTGAACTCATATAGAGAGCATAAAAGTAAGTTTTTGAGCGATGTTTGTTGTTGTCAACGATGTGACGCCCTAAAATCGGTACTATGTAGATTTAAGCGCTCCCGCCGAAATCCGCAAAAAAACGATTTTAGGTCGCCCACCAGACATAATGTGCACGTCGAGACATGCACATTATGTGGGTGGAATTGTGATAACATTACAACAGTTCCGATACATCCACAAATACAACAAAGATATAATTACAACACCGACTCGAACGAGTCAAGATACAAATATTACAATACAAAGATTCAAATGACAACGGAAGCAAAAAGTATCCGATTACGGATAAGATGCAAATTGGACTAAGAGTCCTAAAGATAAGCAATGTCGCTATATCCCTGCCCAGCCAAGCCGGAGGGATTCCCAAGCTAACGTCGTCTGACTTCAAACCTGTTGACTGCACATAAAGCACATCCCAAAAGAGGGTCAGGGCACTCCCTAGCAAGCAAAACTGGCTTCCCTACTTTCTACACCATCTCCCAAAATATAGGGGAGGTGGACTTAGCGGCAGCAGCACTAGCAACCTAAAGAGACACGCTACAACTTCCGTCTAATCAGAGAGGGATAAGAGAGCGCATAAGTAAGCAACTACAACTAACACCAAACATAACCCATTCTCGAATTAACCCCCTCAACCAAATATGAGGAAGCAATTCGGGAAACTCACACGTTGAACAGTTTTAGTTATAATTTATGGTGAAAGTAATTCTATATTACTAGTCAAATTAATTAACATTAATTAGGTGCAAGTTGTCTAGATCTTGTTAGCCAGCATCATCACCAAAGTCGTCCATAACCGTGGACACGGCTCATCGATAAGATTATACCCTGCAGGGGTGCACTACTGTACCCATACTCGCATGATCAACCCAAGCAAGCATCAGGGCTTCTCAACACGACTTATTCCTTCACTACAGCAAGTTCAAGTGCCACCCATATGAGTTGTTACCCGCGTCAAGAGTCCGGCCGAATCTCAATTGCGGACTCATTAGTTTGTGTCCACGCGCCATGCGGCTCAAACCACAGTAGGAACTGTCCGCTTCGCACGCACCACCCCTATATGACCCCCCGTATCAAGTAACCTCTCATCAATCATCATCATCATGCACATTTAGATGAGCAAATGGAAAACCCGAACTAGTTGCGGCACATGGATAAGCTATAGATCCGTTCAAAGTCGAGGGGGGCTCCATAGGGCCTCCCACAAGTGGTTAGTGCGCTCAAAATTGGATCCGAGGACAAAATCTCAGTTCCTAGGTCGACACTGAGCAGAACAAAGCACCTCGCAAGGCCTTCCGCCTCTATCATACTAAGCACATGAAACATAAGACCAACAGATGACTCGCACAATCAACTCTAAGCATGCGCTACGACTCGCAAGGCCAACAGATAAACATGCAACGGGTATTAGGTTGTGGGGATAAAGCTGTATGGGCTGCAGGATAAACATGTGATGGGATTGCAGTTCAAGATTCGATAACTAGGGTAGCAGAGATCAACGGCAGGAATGAAAGATAATGTATAGGTAAACAAGCAAACTTTGCTTGCCTGGAATCCCGCATGGAAGCAGATCTTGTCGTTGCTCACACATCTCAACGTCGTATCCGCGAAGAAGCAACAAACACTAGAAAGCGTAAAGATGCATTTTACAATTACGGCAAAAGATCCAGCATGATCATGGGAGAATGATGCATGGCATGGCAAGATGCATTGCGAGATGCACTTAATCCTAATTAAGCGGAACCGGGATTCTGACAATTAATATTTATGTTCAAGTTATTTATTTACCAGCAATATTAAATGTTGGTTAGCATGGCAACACATGGCATGGGTGATCTAATTAAATTAAATGGAATAGGGCATTATATATTTATTACCCCACACATTCCATAATTAATATTTAGGTGATTTGCTATACTCGCAACCCAAGAGATGAACACATGTAAGTATGATGTGAGATGCACAAGATAGATGATATTTAATAAAATAGGTTTAGGGTTAGGGTTTGGGTCCGTACGTCGGATCGGGTGAACTAGGGTTCAAAACCGACGTCTTCGGTCCGTAGAGGAAGTAGTCGTAGCGGAACCGGGGCATCGTCGTTTGTCGGTGTCGTGGAAGTGGTCGGGTAGTCGTCCGGGTGGTCGTTGTTCGGAGCACCGGCTTCCGGGTCGGTGGCGCACTCGTCGTATCTGGTCTTTGGGGCCACGACAACGGTGTCAATTCACGCACGAAGGCGGCCACACACATGAGGCGACATGGAAAAGACGGAGGAAGACCTCGTCGATGGGTCATGAAGATGGACTCCGGTGTCTTGCGGACATAAAGTCGAACACCTGGCGGGCGTCGACGGCGGCGTGCACGCGACCGGAAAAAAAATAGAAGAACGCACGGCGACGGCGACATGGAGGGCACCCGCGGGGCGCTGCGTGGGCGGCGGCGGCGCGGACGCGCGGACAGCGCGGGCGGATGCAGACGTGCGCAGGTGGGCGCGCGGGCACGTGCGGACGCGGCGGTGGCGTGGGGCCGAGGGGGTGCGTGGTCGCGTGCGGGAGCGCAGCACGGTGGAGGCGCGGCGGTTGGCGGGAGGATGCGAGCGGGCGGCGCGGCGTAGGCGGCGGCAGCGAGGCGCGGGCGGCCGTAGGCGCGGCAGAGGACGACGCGGGGGCGCGCGGGAGCTGCGGGAGGCGCTCGGGGGCGCGGCCGGCGGCGGGAGGAGGCCGGGGCGCGGGGCTCGGGAGCATTGGTCGGCGGCGGCTCGGAGGCGGGAGGCGGCGCAGACGTGAGGGCGGAGGCGGCTGCGCGGCGGCGGGGATGGAGCTCGAGCGAGGGGCGCGGGAGCGGCCGGAGGCGGCGCGGCGGCGCTCGGGGGCAGGCGAGGCGGCCGGGGCCGGCGGCGCTGAGGAGGTCGCGTCGGGCGGCGGGGATGGACGCGACGGCGGCGCGGCGTGCGACTGCGACAGCGCGGGCACGGCGCGGGCGACGGTCAGGAGGCGGCCGGCGGCGCGCGCGGGCGAAGCAGGGCGCCGGCGGGTCGGGGGAGGAGGCGATGGGGTGCAGGGGCTCGGGAGCTCGGGGCTGGCTCGGGTGCGTGCGGGCTCGGGGTGGTTTGGTGCGGGAGGAGGAAGGAAGGAGAAGAGAGAAAAAAAGGAAAAGAGGAAAAAGAAAAAGGAAAAGAAAGAAAAAGGAGGGAGAAAGGGAAAAAAAGAAAAGGAGAAAGTGGAGGGGGGCGGCTACAAATATTCCAGGGGGTGGGAAAAGTTTTCAGGGGGCAAAACCTAGGGTTTGGGGTTAGATGGGCTTGGGCTTTATTTCTCTCCCGTTTAATCTTTTCGGTTTTATATTTTTAAAACAAAATAGACAGGGAATTTAAATACAAAAACTATACAAAAATATTTTTAGCTTTAAATAGACAATTTAATAAACTAGTTTTTAACATTTTTAAAAGATTTGAAAATAACACATTTTTAATTAATTTGAAATGCATTTGAATTTAATTGTGAAAAATAAATTTAAATGCAACAATTAAATTTAATGCGATGAAATGCAATGCCATGTTGATGCAAAAAGAAAACACAGAAAACAAAAGGGGATAAATCCCGGGGCGTTACAAACGATTTGTAATAGAGTTCTTCCCCTCTTCCATACTAAGCAAGTTAAGGGTGGTTCCGATTTTTTTTTTAAACAAGCATTTATCATATTCATCTACATTTTCTCTTTACTTTCACAGCCATGACACTCCTCCCCACCTTTCTAACATAACCATGGCTAGCCGAATTCACGGGTGCCCACCAATCAATCTCAAACCATGGAGGAGTGCCTATATTTTTGAAAAACTCAACCTTTGATATTATAGTGGTCTGACCACCCCTTTGCAATATTAATGACGAGCAGATGTAGCATGCAAGTGATGGGTTACTTAATTAGTACGGAAGATGACAAACCCAACTATTATTTCCTCATGAGCTAGTGAACGTTGACACAAATAATTGATAGTAATTTTGAATAAAGATAGCATAAGAAGTATTTACTTGGAGTGGCGCAAAATACCACATAATAGGTAGATATGGTGTACACAGATGGCAGGGGTTTTGGTTCAAGCTTTGGATGTATGAGAAGCATTCCCTCTCGATACAGGTCTTTGGCTAGCAAGGTTTGGTAGCAAGCATAAGAGTTGAAGGATACAAACAAACATACATGTAGTAAAAGACAATCATGCAATTCTTACTTGAAAGCACACACAGTTTTAAGTTGTGAATACTAGGCTTGTCATAGACAAGTGAGAAAGATCAATGAATGCTAAATTCTACATGTAATTCTTTTTCCTCTTAAGTCTCAAAGTATTGTAGCTATGGACAAATACTAAGTTTGGCAAAGCCAAAAGATTTACTATATGTTCCCAAAGTAATCACCAATACTAAATGACAGGATCAATCATACATGATAAAAACCTAAAATAAAGTGTGCAGAAAATAAATGATAACACTTCTCATTAATATTACATAACGGCAACTCACACCAAGGGATACATAGATAACCAACTAAAGAGAGATACTTCCATATTGCAAACCATCATATAAGACAACTTCCCTACTCATGATATGACACTACTAAAAAGTAAAAGATGAAAGATAATGGTGATACCGCGGCACTCCCCTCAAGCTTGAAACAAGCTAAGGGAGATGCCAATACTGATGATGAAGTACTCCTTCGGTGGCGATGGAGATGAATCCCCAATAAGCTTCTCAACCAACTCCTTCAGTTCGTCAATCTTGTAAGCAAGAGCACGGATCATCTCTGTGTTGTGCTCAATATGTTTCATGAATACATCAGCCTTCGAGTCCCAGCTCTTGGAGTTGTTTGCCCACTCTGCATAGGACTTGGAGCTCCTTTTCCCTGCATTGTTAGAACGATCCATATTCCAACGGTTTGGCCTCATACCCTCAGGCATCTTTTCAATTTGATCCAGGTGGATTAGGTTGTGAAAGGCGTAGTTGGTGCTTGATGAAGATGTTCTTGGAGCCAGATGATGACGTGGAACTCTCCCTCTGGTGCTCATTCGTGCACTCATCATGTGGTTGGAGGGGATCTCCACCACTCCAATGCTTGCGACAGTTGCACAAGGGTGACGACGCATGTGTTCTTCTTCCTCCACTTCATCTTTGCTCTTGATGTCCTCCTCTAGCTTGGGATCTTGAAGCCCATCCTCCAAAGTCTTCATTCCCTTGTCGTTGGCGGAGACCATGATGACTTTAAAAACTAGAACAATATCCTGGCAGAAAACAGCTCAAAACAAAACACGTCGAAAACACGATATACGGACCTCGGGGGCCTCGGGTGATTATATAGAAAAAATTTACGAAATAAAAGGAAGCCAGCAGTACGAAACCGAGTAGGCAAGGAGCCCAAGAAATTCTTGATGCCTTCTGCGTCAAGTTTTTGGCGCGTAGTTGACAAGGGAGCTTGATGTGGCTTTGCTTCTTTATGTCCCCGGCAACTGCGCCAGAAATTCTTGATGGTTGCTAAGCATGTGGTTGGTGAATTCCCAAGTGTCGTGGGACTACCCCCGGGTAGGGTAAAGTCCGGGCAAGATGGCCCCAATATCTGACAGAGTGACCTTTGGCCAGTTCCAAAAGTCACTTGACCCTTCATGCAGCAATAGGTTGGCCTTTTAGGCAGAGTAGCAGGTGACTTTTGAGGTGTTAATAGAGCTGACCTTTGGGGCAGGCGAGGGATTGGTGGAAACACTATAAATAGACCCCCACTCCTTCATCCTCACCCAGGCAGCAGCAGGGAGTTTTCCTAAGCACCAGCTTCTCGAAGATGTCTTCGGTAGCAAGACTAAGACACCTTCGAGTAGCTGGAACCACAAGAGGGATAGAGGCAGAGACAGGGAATTCTTCTGAGAACTAGTTTCTCGAAGATGTCTTTGGGAGTAAACCTAAGACATCTTCTAGGAACTAGGCTCAGGACTGCTCACTCGGAAACAGAAGGAAGAAAGGGTAGGAGAGGCCGGGAGCGGGAGAGGCCGATCCGACTTACCCGTACGCCGGAGGTGACCGACACTCATGGGCCGACTTACACTTAAGTCGGCATAACTAGACCAACCTTCCCATGTCGGCACCCTACCTTTATTCCTTGGGCGCATGAGGGAACTCGGAGGAGGTCCCCGACAGTACGAACCCGGCACAGGAGTGCCGGGGTGCGGAGGATAATCTGGCCCATAAGTGTCGGGTTGAGAAAGATACTCCGACATACTTTGAGTGGGAAAGGAGTCAAAGGGAAGGACAATCATACCTCTCACGTGGAAGCTAAGTCACATCCCGGATGACACGGAAGCGGAATAGAAGGCGTGTACCGCACGGACGTGACTATTCCACTATAGCACAGGCATGCTGACAGGGGACATGGTATGGAGAAGCCTAGTCTTGTCTCTGGCACGAAGACCATCATCAACTAGCTCGGCGCGACAAGGGCTAGGTCATGACGACCTGACAGAGGCTACTCAGGTAGCTCGGCGGCTAGGTCGGGTAGGCCACGTCGGCACTACCGTTAACTCGGGGACACTGCCTGGTGGACCTGGGTAACTTAGGGTTTCCGGTCAACCCGGCCAGAACTCTATAAATAGCACCATAACTCCTCCTGCGTGAGGGACGCACACATTCTATTAGAAACTTATTGCTCTGAGTTCTACTCTCTCCCACCCTCTAGCACTTAGGGTTCTTGGAGGATAACAGCTCAAGGAGCAACTTTGTAACCATTGTTGTATACATACACGAGAGAAGCAAGGGCAGGAGTAGGGGTGTTACCTCCCCCACGAGGGCCCTGAACCTGGGTACTTTGGGGTGTTTGTGTGTGTAGTTTCGAGTTTCTCCGGTTTTGATTGCTTTCTTTGTGTTCTCGTGAGTTCTTGAGCTCGCACTCGCATGTCTCGCGGCATGCAAGCCCTCCCCGGATCCCCCAGTGCACGTCTGGCTCCCAACTTTAGCCACCCGTGGCATATGCCGTGACACCACCACGACATTTGGCGCCCACCGTGGGCTAGAAGCGCTGGCTGGGGTTTCCATCCGGACGGGTTCCATCACCAGCTCGGGGGAGAGGGTGTTGTGCGGCCTCGTCTGCAACATCGGCGCCTTCCACTTCGTCTCTGACAACGCTGGCTTCTTCGCCGACAGGCCGTTTCCGACAAACGGTTGCCTCGTCATGTTCGGGAGCTTCGTCACCTGCGTTGCCACCGAGGTGGTCTACGAGTACCCGGCGCAGGTGCTCGTGGCCACCGATCCACCAGCGATTGCCGCGGCTCGCGGTTGGCGTAGCGCTCGCCCCGAGAGCTGCGGAGTCATGATGGCCGGGACAACAGAGATCCACGCCGAGGAAGAAACTGCAGCACTCGAGCCAGAAAGGAGGGGCCGGCACGCCAAGCAGAGGTTGGAGCGTGAGGTGCCCGAGGCATCGCATAGGCCGGTAAGACCCGAGCCTCTGACAGAGATAGTGCAGAAGTTAGCAGTGCCGGTAGCAGAAGTGTCGGATGCAGCGAAAGCTGTAGCCGAATTAGAGGCTCAGAGGCAGTTTTTGCTTAAGGAAGCCAACACTATGGCCGAGTTAAAAGCTCAGCTAGACACAACCCTCCGTGAGTACAACACGGCACATGGATTTACACCACTTGAAGATCATAGAGCCCGGATGAGTAACCTGCGCAGAAGAGGTAGAGCCCTCAATGTGGAGTTAGGAGGGGAAGAAACGGATGGTGTTACTAGCTCTACCACTGCACCCACGGAAGTGTCGGCGGGCAAGCCGATATATAGCTCGCCTGCCAAAACTCTTAGGGCGGCTGAGGCTGCTAGGGCAGAGTTGTCCGGGTTAACTGGAGATGTTCGGAAGAAACAACAGGACCGAGTTAACGAGCTAGTCGGCATGGCAACTCGGCAGAATGAAGCTCTGCGCCGGGCAAATCCTAATGCTGGTGGCTCTCAAGTGGTTCACTCACTCGGGCAGCGTAGCGGTTCAAACAGGCAGGCCTCTTCTCCGCATGTCGGAGCGGACCGTGCTTAGAGTGTGAATTCCGGCAGAGACCGGCAGATATTGACTTACGACCCGGAGTACGCTCACCGATAGTTGGCACGGCAACCAGGAGCTGGCAGAGCAAGGAGCAACCCAGTACCGGGCAAACTCGACGGGACCAGGTCAGCCCCCAACGTATACAGTACAGAACCAGGCGCAGAGGCAGCCAGAGGCAGCCAGAGGCAGTCTATGTCCAGCAGCCACCCGTTGTGAACACAGTGGCGAACAGGCATGATGATGGCAACTCGGCAATGGCACAGGCGGGTTACCAGGCATAGAACAACCCCTTGGGCTCTCGCTCGGGATCTCGGCAGCTTATCCCGGGAGACGCCCGACATCGGCTGGACATAATTTATATGTCGGAAGCGCTGGAGGAGCAAGGCCCACCCGGCCCCAAATGTTTTGGGCCCCGGATCATGAACGAGCCACCCGTGCGACACTTCCAGCTGAGCAGAGGAACAAATACATATGATGGCAGCACCAAGCCAGAGGACTGGCCAATAGATTATCTGTCGGCTGTGAACATTGCCGGTGGGAACAGAAGATGGGCGGTGAGATATATCCCGTAGATGTTGGAAGGGCTAGCTCGAATCTGGCTCAACAACTTGAGAGAAGGAAGTGTGGACTGCTGGTTGGACTTTGAGGATGCTTTTGTGAGCAATTTTTCAACCACATACAAGAGACCGAATAGACCTCAGCAGCTCGCAATGTGCAAGCAAAGAGATAATGAGACCGATAGAGATTACTTGACTCGGTGGAGTACAGTACGCAATTCCTGCGAAGGAGTTGTGGAATCACAGGTCATTTCATGGTTTGCGCAGGGTTGCTGACATGGCTCCATGTTATGGGAGAAACTGCAGAGAGAAATGCCGGAAACTCTGGCCGAGACAATCCGCATTGCGGACAGTTACGCACTGGGAGACCCAATGCAACCCCTGCTTAACTCAGGAGAGTCAAGTAGGAGGTACCAGGGCAACAACAGGACATGACCACCCCGGCGAGAGGAGAATTTTGGAGTCAAGAGAAGGGAACCAGAGTACAGATTTGAAGTGCAACATGTTGCCGTGGTGGTTTCGGCACACCCGGAGGCTGGTGCACCACAGCGCCCCAAGACAGATGGTCCGACTTGGACACCAAATCAGGAGGGAAAGCAGGCATGGCCAGGGCCGAGTAAGCCGGCGACATATGAGGCAATGTTGGATGGACCATGCAGCTTCCATACCACTGACATTCGCAAGCCAGCAAATCACTCCACCTGGAACTGCAGCTGGTATCAGCGTGCACAGAGGGAAGGAGCCCGATCAGGGGGGTACCAGCAAAAAGGCCCACAAAGACCACCAGCTCAGAGGCCACCGACACAACTTACGGGGCAAATGCGACTCGGATGTTGCCACCAGCACCAAGGGCACCCCCGCCAAGGCCGGTAAATATGGTGAATGTTAGAGCCAACTTTGCGGAAGCAAGGCAGCAGGAGAGGGAGCAATATCCTCAAGGTGATTTCAAAGAGGCCCACCAATCCTACATGATATTTGTGTCGGAACCAACAGACAAGAGAAGCATCCACAAACGCATGGAGGTGAATGCATTCATGCCGGCAGTGCCGAAATTCATGCATTGGTCCGAGCAAGAGATCACCTGGAGCAGGAAAGACACTCCCCGACTTATGCCTAACCTGGGAGGGTATGCTCTGGTGGTGGACCCGACATTTATTGGTCCGAGTTTGAATGTGAGGTTTAGCAAGGTGCTAATTGACAATGGCAGCGCCATTAATATAATGTATCAAGACACGATGGTGAAATTGGGGATCAGTCTGAATATGCTCCAGCCGAGTAACACTACTTTTCACAGTATTGTACCGGGAGTATCATGTGCTCCGTTGGGGAAAGTGTGGATAGATGTGCTATTCGGCACGAAGAATAACTGTCAGACTGAAAGCGTACAATTTGAGGTAGTGGACCTGGATAGCCCATATCATGCTCTGATCGGTCGGCCGGCACTGGCCAAGTTCATGGTGTCAACTCATATGGCGTACCTGAAGATGAAAATGTCGGGGCCCAATGGGATTATTACCATCTCGGGAGATCACAAGCGTTTCATAGATTGTGCATCAGCTGGCTCTTGCTTGGCAGAGTCCCTGATCATTCCTGCTGAGAAGACAAAGATGCAACAGGTGGTGGTCGGTATGCTAGGTATGACAAACCCGGAGCAGAATGCATCATTCCTGCCGCCAAAAGAGACAAAGAAGGTGAGCATTGACCCGGACTGCAAGGAGCACAAGGCCATTATCGGCGCGGACTTGACCGAGAAATAGGAAGGCGAGCTCACTCAGTTCCTCCGTGAGAATCGAGATGTTTTTGCATGGTCAAATCAGGACATGCAGGGAGTCCGGAGGGAATTGGCTGAGCACTCTTTGTTTGTCAGACCGGATGCTAAGCCGGTGAAGCAACCCACACGTCGACTGTCGGACGAGAGAATAGCAGCGATACTGGATCATCTGGCCGTACTGCTAGCGGACGGATTACTTATGGAGGTACTACACCCAGACTGGTTGTCTAACCCGGTCCTGGTAGAGAAGAAGAAGGATGAACCGGTGCTGTCCAAGGTGTGGCGGATGTGTATCGACTTCACCAACTTGAACAAGGCGTGCCCGAAGGACTCGTTTCCACTTCCTAGGATAGATCAAGTGATCGATTCCACTGCTGGATGTGAACTATTGTCTTTTGTAGATTCTTATTCTGGTTTTCACGAGATTCGTTTGAACCGTGCTGAGCAATTAAATACTGCTTTTATTACCCCGTACGGGGCTTATTGCTATCGTGTTGATTTAAGAAATGCCGGTGCAACTTACCAGAGATGTATGCAAAAATGTCTGCACAACCAAATAGGCAAGAATGTCGAAGTGTACGTCGACGACATTGTGATAAAAACAAAAGAAAAATCTACGCTTGTGGAAGACTTGCGAGAGACGTTCATGAACTTAAGAAAATTCCGGATGAAACTTAACCCGGATAAATGCACTTTCGGAGTGCCGGCAGGGAAGTTACTCGGTTTCCTCGTGTCAAGCCGAGGTATCGAGGCCAACCCCAGCAAAATCCAAGCTATCGAAAATATGAAGTTTCCAAAATCACTTAAAGACGTGCAAAAGTTCACCGGGTGTCTAGCATCCCTAAGTCGGTTTGTAAGCCGGTTGGGAGAAAATGCTTTACCTCTCTATCAGCTCATGAAGAAAAGTAACAAATTTGTTTGGACCTCTCAGGCAGATGTGGCTTTTGAGGATTTGAAGAGGATGTTAGCAACTGCGCCGATATTGGCTTCACCCTTGCCCAAGGAACCCATGTTGTTGTATGTCGCGGCAACTAACCGAGTTATCAGCGTGGTCATGGTGGTAGAAAGAGAAGAAGGGGGCAAGACCGTGCAGAGGCTGGTATACTACTTGAGTGAAGTTATATCGACATCCAAAAAAAACTATCCCCATTATCAAAAAATGTCATATGGTGTAGATCTGGCGGTCAAAAAACTGAAGCATTACTTTCAAGAGCACCCGATCACGGTAGTATGTGAGGCACCACTATCGGAAATTCTAGTTTGCAAGGATGCAAGCGGCAGAATAGCAAAATGGGCCATCGAATTATCACCTTATGCCCCGACTTGCGAAAGAAGGGATGCAATCAAATCACAGGTATTGTCGGATTTCCTTGTGGACTGGGCTGAAATGCAGTATGAACCACCTATACCAGATTCCAACTACTGGAAGATGCATTTTGACGGGTCCAAGACAAAGATAGGGCTAGGTGCCGGGATAGTACTGACATCTCTGAAACAAGATCAGTTAAAATATGTGCTACAAATACATTTTACGTCATCCAACAATGTGGCCGAGTATGAGGCATTGGTGCATGGAATCAAGGTGGCCAAAGAAATCGGCATTCGACGAATAGAGTGTTTTGGTGACTCGGACTTAGTCATACAGCAAGTCTCGAGAAATTGAGATGCATTGGATGCGAACATGGCATCATACCGGTTCCATGTCCAGATGATCTCAGGATGTTTTGAGGGATGCGAGTTCAATCATATACCTCGAGCGGAAAATGAAGCGACCGACATTCTATCCAAATTTGGTTCATCGAGAGATGCAATCCCACCCGGCATAGCATTGGAGCATTTGAGGAAGCCATCCATCAAACCCTCACCAGAGTCTGAGTCCATTTACGTACCCAAGATGTCAGTATCGGAAGCCAGGCCAATGGAAGTAGATGTCGGATGCATAACAGAAAGCTCGGGAACGACAGCGTCTTACCCGGGGACTGTCATTTCTAACCCGGGGACTACTTCATATAACCCGGGGACTGCACAGTGGATTTCCGACATTGTTATGTCGGTCCAACCAATAGAAATAGACGAACCGTTATTCCCGAAGCGACCGGTACCGGAGTGGGCCCAACCCATTATGACATATCTATCGGACGATAACCTACCAGACAACAAAGTCGAAGCCCGGCAAGTACTGAGAAGGGCGAAGGCGTACACAATCATCAACAAGGAGTTATACAAGAGAAGTGTAACACAAGTACTGCAACGTTGTGTGGGACCTGAGGAAGGCGGCGAGATGCTACCAGAAATACATCAGGGAGAGTGTGGACATCACGCTTCCTCAAGGGCTTTGGTGGCAAAATCATTCTGACATGGATTTTACTGGCCCACGGCCCTGCAGCAAGCGAAGGATATAGTAAGGAAATGTGAAGGGTGTCAAAGATGCGCTCATAGGATACATGTGCCATCATCGGCCCTCAAAAAAATCCCCATCACTTGGCCATTTGCAGTATGGTTCCTGGATATGGTTGGACAGTTTAAGCCGGCACGAGGAAACATGACACATATATTGGTGATGGTGGACAAATTTACAAAATGGATAGAAGTGAAGCCAATTCGAAAATGTGATGGGCATACAGCTGTAGCTTTCCTGAAAGATATTATCCTAAGATACGGCTACCCGCATAGCATAATCACCGACAATGGAACCAACTTTGCTGTCGGAGAATTTGCTAGGTTTTGTACAGAAAAAAAGAATCAGACTTGATGTGGCCTCGATAGCACACCCGGAGGAAAATGGACAAGTGGAGAGGGCCAATGCATTAGTGTTGGCCGGCATTAAGACCAGGTTGATCGAACCACTCATAAGAACTCCAGGATGCTGGATAGAGGAACTACCGGCAGTACTTTGGGGATTGAGAACTGTAACGCCCCGGGATTTATCCCCTTTTGTTTTGTGAGTTTTCTTTTTGCATCGACATAGCATCGCATTGCATCGCATTAATTTAATTGTTGCATTTAAATTTGTTTTCACAATTAAATTCAAATGCATTTCAAATTAATTAAAAAATGTGTTATTTACAAATCTTTTAAAAATGCTAAAAACTAGTTTATTAAATTGTCTATTCAAAACTAAAAATATTTTGTATAGTTTTCGTATGCAAATTCCTCTTCGTTTTGGTTTTAAAAATATAAATCAGAAAATAATTAAAGGGGAGAAAAATAAAAGCCCAAGCCCATCTAACCCCAAACCCTAGGTTTTGTCCCCCTGAAAACTTTTCCCACCCCCTGGAATTTTTGCAGCCGCCCCCTCCTTTTTCTGCTTTTCCTTTTTACCAGTTTTCCCCCTCCT
The DNA here is from genome assembly GCA_026929855.1 of Poa annua. Lineage (NCBI taxonomy): Eukaryota > Viridiplantae > Streptophyta > Magnoliopsida > Poales > Poaceae > Poa > Poa annua. Next base: position 93,244,309 of record CM049428.1, on the reverse strand, counting down.
TTCTTTCTTTTCCTTTTTCTTTTCTTCTTCCTTTTTTTCCTTTCCTTCTTTCCTCTTCTCTTCCTTCCCGCACGGGAGAGCCTTCCCGCACCAGCCCGTGCTCCCCAGCCGTGCGCCCCCGGCCCTTCCTCTGGCCGCCGGTCACCGCGCGCGGCGCCTCCCCAGCGCCCCCGGCCGAGCGCCCGACCGCGCCTCCACCGCCGCGACGTCGCCGCTGCGTGCTCCTCCGGCCTGGTCGCCGCCGCCGCCCGTGCTCCTCCGCCTCTCCCCTGCTCGCGCTGCCGCCTCCCCTGCTCCGCCGCCGGGCCCCCCGCACCAGCGCGTCACCGCCGCGCCCTGCTCTGGCTCTCCGCCGCCGCCAGCCGTCTTCCCCGCCTCCGGCCGCCCATGCGCACCGCGGCGCCGTGCCTCGCCGCCGGCCGAGCGCCGCCGCGCCCCCAGGGCCCCGGGCCGCCGTGCACCATCTCCTCCCGAGCCGCACCAGCCCCGCTCCTCCCGGCCGAGCGCGTCGACAACCGCCGCCTCCCCGGCCCGCGCTGCGCACGCCCAGATGCCCGCGCCGCCGCCTCCCGCATGCACGCGTCCCCGCTGCCTCTTCCGGCCGCGTGCACTCCGTCTCCGTCCGGTGGCGTCCTCGCGTCCGCGGCGCACGCAAGGTGTTCGAGGAAATGCCCGCAAGACCCGGGCGCCGCATTTTTTTTTTCCGAGTTGTCCACCCTTCGTCGTGTTGCTACGTGCGCGTACGCGTCCTCTTTCGGTGCCGCGTGCCGTGACTCCCCGTGTCCGTGTCGCGGTGCCCGCCCGTGCGCGTTTCTTTCCTGTGTCCGGTTTTCGTGCTCCTACGTGCCACGACTACCCCGACCACTTCCACGACACCGACAAACGACGATGCCCCGGTTCCGCGACGACTACTTCCACGACGATGACTACTTCCTCTACGGACCGAAGACGTTGGTTTCGAACCCTAGTTCACCCGATCCGACGTACGGACCCAAACCCTAACCTTATACCTATTTTATTAAATGCCATCTATCTTGTGCATTTCGCATCATAATTACATGTGTTGCCTCTCTTGGGTTTGCCGGTGTACCAATTCACCTAAATAATAATTATGGAATGTGTGGGGTAATAAATATATAATGCCCTATTCCATTTAATTTAATTAGATCACCCATGCCATGTGTTGCCATGCTAACCAACATTTAATATTGCTGGTAAATAAATAACTTGCACCTAAATATTAATTGCCGGGGTTGCTTTCCCGCTTAATTTGGATTACCTGCATTGTGTTGCATCTTGCCATACCATGCATCTTTTACGCTTTCCAGTGTTTGTTGCTTCTTCGCGAATACGACGTTGAGATGTGTGAGCAACGACAAGATCTGCTTACATGCGGGATTCCAGGCAAGCAAAGTTTGCTTGTTTACCTATACATTATCTTTCATTCCTGCCGTTGATCTCTGCTACCCTAGTATACGTTTCTAGAATTGCGATCCCATCACATGTTTATCCTGCAGCCCATACAGCTTTATCCCTACATCACATCACCTGTTGTATGTTTATCTGTTGGCCTTGCGAGTCGTAGCGCATGCTTAGAGTTGTTTGTGCGAGTCGTCTGTTGGTCTTTTATTTCACATGCTTAGTATGATATATTACTCTACCATAATAAAATGTTGTCTTATATTGGGGTATTATAGTTAAAAGATAAGGCACCAGGCGGAAGGCGGAAGGCCTTGCGAGGTGCTTTGTTCTGCTCAGTGTCGACCTAGGAACTGAGATTTTGTCGTCGGATCCAATTTTGAGCGCACTAACCACTTGTGGGAGGCCCTATGGAGCCCCCCTCGACTTTGACTGGAACTTTAACTTGTCCGGGAGCCTCACCTAGTTCGGGTTTTCCTTTTGTCTCATATGCATCGATACTAGTGTAGTATTTAACTTTGGCGGTGTGCCTTGTTACATGCATATAGGGCGCGGCCTGTTGGTGCGGAGGGGTGTGTCCTGCGGGAGTCCGCACCCTTTTGGCCGGAACCAGAATAGCTCCCGTGGCTCCTGGACTTGTTGCGGTGAAGGAAAAGAGTTGGGTTGAAAGTCCCTAATGTTTTTGACTGGGTTGATCATGCGAGTATGGGTCCAGTAGTGCACCCCTGCAGGGTATGATCTTATCGATGAGCCGTGTCCACGGTTATGAACGACTTGGTGATGATGCTGGCTAACAAGATCTAGACAACTTACACCTTATCATTGTTAATTAATTTGACTAGTAATATATAATTACTTTCACAATAAATGGTAACTAAAATTGTTAACGTGTGAGTTTCCCGAATTGCTTCCTCATACTTGGTTGAGGGGGTTAATCCGAGAATGGGTTATGATTGGTGTTAGTTGTAGATGTTTATCTTATGCGCTTTCTTATCCCTCTCTGATTAGACGGAAGTTGTAGCGTGTCTCTCTAGGTTGCTAGTGTTGTTGCCGCTAAGTCCACCTCCCTTATATTTTGGGAGATGGTGTAGAAAGTAGGCAAGTCGGTTTTGCTTGCTAGGGAGTGCCCTGACCCTCTTTTGGGCTGTTCTTTATGTGCAGTCAACAGGTTTGAAGTCTGACGACGTTAGCTTGGGAATCCCTCCGGCTTGGCTAGGCAGGGATATGGCGCCATTGCTTATCTTCAGGACTCTTAGTCCAATTTGTATCTTATCTGTAGTCGGATTCTATTTTGCTTCCGCTGTCATTTGAATCTTGGTATTGTATTATTTGTATCTTAACTCGTTCGAGTCGTTATTGTAATTATATCTTCTGTTGTATTTGTGGATGTATCGGAACTGTTGTAATGATATCACAATTCCACCCACATAATGCGCATGTTTCGGCGTGCACATTATGTCTGGTGGGCGACCTAAAATCGTTATTATGCGGATTTTGGCGGGATCGCTTAAATCTACATAGTACCGATTTTCGGGTGTCACAAGAACCACGCCAAATAGATCTGCCGGGTACACACCCTTTTTTCTTGTTTATGGAGCTGAGGCAGTACTCCCAACCGACATACAATATGATTAGCCAAGGGTGGCTATGTATACTGAGGTCGAGGCAAGAGAGGCAAGAGAAAATTATGTGGACCTACTTGAAGAGGCAAGAGAGTTGGCACTGTCGAGGTCAGCAATCTATCAGCAGAATCTACGTCGGTAGCATAGTCGAAAAGTCCACCCACGGGTGTTCAGAGAAGGGGACTTGGTTTTGAGGTTAATACAAAGGACTGCCGCAATGCACAAATTGTCACCTCCATGGGAGGGACCATTTATCATTAGCAGGGCCTTGCACAACGATTCATACTACCTTGTAGACGCACAGGAAGCCAAGAAAGGAGTAATGGACAAATCCGGAGAAGAAACCAAGAGACCATGGAATGTAGCTCTTCTTCACCCCTTTTACTCGTAAAAGGGGGCAGCGTATGTATCCGAGTTTATAAATGAATGAAATGCCGGCACTTCGACTTGAACTCGGGGACTGCCATGATTATTTATCTTTGTTATTTTCTTATTACTTTTTGTGTATGTCGGCACCCCGACTTAAAACTCGGGGACTGTCGGGGTTTTCTTGTGCATGCTTTATTTGTGTAATCTGTATGTCGAGTAAAAATTTGACCTTGTTCAAAAAGAACAAGTATGTATGATGTATGAAAAGAGCTTGTGACTGTGAAAATAGTAAACACGAAAACATACTCGGGGACTTGGTCCAAGCTTTACTCGGCATATGTTGTTTGTTGTTATGAATATAATTTGTTTATTCTGTATGTCGGATGACTTCCAACAAACCTCAAAAAATTACGAGTAATGTATACTGTAAACGGCGATTTTGTGACTCGACTGTCTATAGCGTACCTGCACTTTAAATAAGGCCGATACATGTGTATAGTGCAAATCCGTAGATCGATTCGTTTGCACACACAGTTAACGATGTAATATCACAAAAAAGTATCAATTGTATTACATCGATGATCTAGACTTACAAAATATTCAATACAAGTTGTATAGCATAAAGCTAGCTTTGAAATATTACACAGCGGAAATACAATAGCAGTGAGTCTTCATCACATTCATGTTGCCACAGGCGAAAACATGTTGGTTGTAGACTCGAAACCTTTAAACGAAACCTCACTCGCCATCTGAGCGATCTGCAATAAGAAAAATATTGCAACAACGTGGGTCAGATTCCATTAAAAATAGAGTCTGGCAAGTCACACTATGGTGGACACTTAGTGGAATAACTCTATAACCTATATGTTTATTTGGCTGGTGGAGTTCAAGGCTATTTTTCATAAAGCCAATTTTTCCTAACTCTTTGGAAAACACTTTTCTTCTATTCGAGACATTTGTGGTATGACAACCACGGTCTCATTCTACCCTTGTTCACCCATCAAGTTTCAATTTTGAAGTTGAAATGATGGAATCCTTCGTTGACGTCTGTGATCAGCTGCTCAAATTGTCCGTACCGGGGACACGGCTAAGTACTTACTTTTACACTCTGCAGAGGTTGTGCATGTTCACCATTGTACCCATTCAACCCAAACTATCCTTTACACACTTATAGTGATAAGGAAAAGGAGGAGAATGAGACGAGATCTTTTAGAAGCATTTTCCCTCCCACTCTGGCTTGACCCGTTCCACCTAACACCCCCTACATCTGCTTGTCAAGCCGGAGAGAGTCCACGCAACATAGTTGATCAAGCCAGAGCCCATTGGCAATGGCAGCACTGGAAGCAATCGTCACTCGGAGTTCTTCAGATTCCTCGGTTCCCGGGGAGGCCATCCACAAGTGCACATACTCAGGTATACACCATAGAAATGGTCCTGAGTAGCCACTCAACTTCGCCTCCGTATACAACCAATCCACCCAGGAGGTTCTTTATTAACTTAGTAGAATTTAGATTTTCACAAAACAACATTTGCATAGCATCAATAATTCTACTAAGTATTGCATAGGAGGCTAGACACAGGAGTAAGGAATTTTTACACAGGTTTAGCATAGCAATACTATCCTACACATGCTTATGTAAAAATACACTAAGTAATGCATATAGAAAATAGGAAGTTTATGAGGTGTGCCACTTGCCTTTGGATGAAGTCTTTACTCACAAACTCTTTTCAACTTTATTCGGAGCTCTCCGTTCAATCTAAGCAATATAGACAAACACAATACAAAAATCATAAAACAAAACAACACAACACATACAAGCATACATAATGAACAAACAAGTTTCATAAACTTCTAAGGAAAACATGTCATGCATGATATGCAAATTATTTTGAAGGACTAGAGATGCATGTGATGCTATGAAAATCTTTTAAGTTAATGCAAGGAAATGTGTTGGTCAAAAATGACTAAGGACTAAGGTCAGAAGTTGGACAAAGTAAATTTGTTATAAATTATCTTGAATAAGCACTCAAATGGCTTAGCCGTGGTGTGCATAAATACTAAGTCCATAAGGTGATCAACCATTATTATCAACTCTTTATAAATTGGATATTCACTATAGTGAGAGAGACAGACACCCGGCTAGCCACTTAAATTGTGGAACATGTCTCATGTACGTGGACATGTAAGGTTAGTCTCCAGACCGCTTCATCTCACTATGCCGCTAGGATCCAACAACTTCAAGATGGTAATAACAAGATCAAAAATTGTTTAAGTCTGAAATGGAAGACAAGATTAAGAAAGAGGGAAAAGAAAGAAAGAAAGATGTAGTTGGTCTTCCAGGCTTCATCTCCAGACTTGTAATATTCTCCTTGGTGATGTCTTGATTGAATTCTTGGTAGACTTGAATATTCTTCAGCCCCAATGATTTTTGTATTACCTAGGCTGGTCTGGGATTTAACTTAGTCTTCATGAAGTCTCAGAGAAGAAAGGAGAAAAGAATGAGAGGAAGTTTGACTTAGAAAATATTGCTGGTTGGTCTTCATGAACTTCTTCTTGATTTTCTTCTAAGTGCTTCTACTCCTTGAAGATACTTCTGAAGTCTTGTTTTGGCTAAGTCCTTCATTAGTCTTCTAGCTCCATGTTGAAAAATCCTAAGTGTCTAAGTGCATAGAACTTTACTAAAAATGCTAAGTTGAAACTAGTCCTAACTTAGAGAAAATGAGGGAGGAGTTTTCCTATGTGAAGTATACTACAAAATACAATATGCTATGCACGAAATGCAATTTTAATTCACAAGAAACATAATACCAATTTTTTTGATATTTATAAAGTATGCTTAAGGTTACAATTGCAATTTAATTAATTAGTTTCTAATTTTGCAAAATATAATAAAAGGATTAAATAAATATTAGAGTTTTATGTGATTAAATTTTTATATCAAAATTTTATAAATAGTGTTAATAGACAGAGGGGATTTAAATAAATTTATAGCAATTGGATTTGATTAAAAAATAATGTTTATATTAAAAGTTATATCAAAATTACTCAAGTTATTCAATTTAAACATATAACTTTTAAATCATCAAAATAATTCTCAAAATTATTTTATAATAGAGGCATCATATCACACAATATTCCAAAGTTTCTAAAACAATTTTATTTGCAATTTTTGGATTTATAGATTTAAAGTTATTACAAATATACTCAAATCATCCATTTTAAATTTGAATAATTTATACTAATTCAAATTTGAATTTTGGCAGATCTAAAATATTCTACATGTCAAGGGATTTCCAAATATATAAAAATATTTGAATTTGGATATGTGAGTAAAAAGTTATAACAGATTTAAGTTGTAGGGTCTTTTCTATAAAACTGCCAAATTAAATAAATAAGAAAAACATTTTCTGACGTGGCAGCTGACTGGGTGCTGACTGTGCATGCCACGTAGGCGCTTACGTGGTTAAGTGATTGGATCTGGGCCGTTGGATCTAGATCTGACGGTCCAGATCAAATCGTACTGGTTCGTGTTAAATATCTAATCACGGGCGTTGATAGAAGAACGGATGGCGGAGAGGAGCTGGTCATACCGTGGCGGCGCTTCTCGCCGGAGGAGAGGAAAACGACGGCGACGGCGGCTCGGCCTTGGACGCTCCGGTCGATGTGGTGTGGCCCCGGCCTCGGGAATACGACGAGCGGGCGAGGCGCGACTTGGAGAGGAAGATGGCGACGTCGTCTACCACGCGCGTGTCCTGGAACGGGCAGAAAGCACGGGCGGAGGCGGGGATACTCCGGCGAGCTTCGGTATTGCACGGTGTGCTCGAACCGCTGTGTACAAAATTCGAAGGAGAGGATTAGAAGTTGCGCACGAAAACAGCGAATCGCCTGGACACGGTCTCGGTCTCGGGGTTACGGTTACCTCGCCGGAAATCGAAGAATCGGGCGGCAGCGACCAAGCGGCTCCGGCGAGCAATTTCTCGAGCCTGGCGGGGCGATTTCAAGAGGAGGCAGAGGGGAAAGACAGCGGGGGTGGTGGGGTTTATATGGACGGTGAGGGGGAGCAAATCCCGCAAGAATTGCGTCGGTTTGGAACAAATTTGGAAAGCAAAATTTCGGGAGTGATTTTCGTGCGGGAGGTTGAAGACGATGTTGACGTCAGCAATGACCTCAGCGATTTTTCTTTTTTTCTTCTTCTGATTTTCCATTTTATTAATATCTTTTGATGTAAATGTCCAAATGAGGTCAAACAAATTTCTTTAAATTGTAAAATTCATATCTATGCTTTAAAACATTAGTGGGCATGTTTTGAAATTTTTTAAAATTAATATTTTGAATTATTCATAAAATGCAAATTTGTCCATTTAGATCAACTTTGAAATTAGTAATTTAATAAATTCATTTTAGGTCAATAAAATTTATGAAATTACCCACATTCAAATATGTTTGATTTAAAGTTATTTAAGATCATTTTCAAATACTAAATTCATTTTTGGCTTTAGTATAATATTAAATAGTATAACACAACTATATAAAAAATGAAAAGGAAAATATAATGTATTCATTTTTAATTTAAAATATTTTGTGCACCATTATATTTTATATTAAGATAAATCATATGAAAACTTCATAAAACAACTTTGGAAAAGATTTTAGATTTAATTCATTTCTTATATAGAATATACGTTCATGAAAATCATTTTATGTTTTGAAAATAAATGAAATCATTTAAGCTAATGAAATGTTTATTTGGATAATTCATTTATTATAAAATCTATGAAGTTTTTTAAAGTTATAAACTATAGACTTGTGATTTCCAAAAACTAAGTTTTGAACTCAGCTAAAAGAATGAAAACCATTTGGCAAATGGACCATGTTTTAAATAGTTTAAAAGAACACTAGTAAATATTATTTTAATTTATGAATAGCTATGGCTAAGTGGTTTGAAATCAAATACTTATAAAGAAACTTTCTATTTCATGAATATGGTTTGAAGGTTTGTAAAACATTTGTCAAATTAGATATTGAGGTTTTAATATTTACAATGGATAATAAATTATTAAACTTGAAACAACTTTTGAAAATAATGATAAACTGAGATGTTTGAAATATAACTCTTTCAATATGTTTGAAGTCTTTCATAGTTGGTTTTCTTATGCATTTTAATGTTTTATTTTAATCAAACAAAAAGTTTTAAATTTTATTGATTTTTTAACATCATAAAATGTTGGGATGTTTCAGACTACCACCCTTAAAAGGAATCTCGTCCCGGAGATTCGGAGACGATAGAAAGAAAAGCAACAGCTTGGAATGATTACTCACAAGGTTATGAGAAATGAAATTCCTGACATGAAATCTTGCAAACTGGCAGGGGATGATTTTTCTGATTGGGGAGGCCAAAAAGAAAGATAGACTTGGATCTCCAGGATTAAGCAGCAGGGTTTGAATTATCTGGATAGCTACCACCCTTAAAGAAAAGTTTTGTTGATACCCAAACATTCTAACTTATACAACAAGTTCAAGACAATTAATTACAAACAACATCTAGCAAACATCAAGCACAAGGTTCAAACACAAGCAACACATACGTAAATAAACTTTAAACTTCTTTTGAGGAATCGAACTAATCGTTTATCGAAGAAACACACCAATGTCCTGGAAAGACAAAATTGATAGTACTGCCATACCACAATTTGATAGGTCAATACATCAATGGATCTCGTTATTCTAATGGATAGGTGGTCTAATATATCTTTTTCTTGAGTGCTTTGAGTTCCTCTTCCACTTCCTTGAGTTCTTCAAGATACTTCTGGGTGGTGTGAAGTCTAAAATGAAGTCTTTCTACAAGGTACTCGATGGCTCTCCATGCTGCATTTCTTGCTGAATCAAAGAATGATGTGTGAAGTATTGTGTTGGTGAACATGTAGTCACCCTCAGTCTTGTGGTCAACTTCTTTGCTCTTGTATAGGTGGACTTGTACCCACCAGTACTCTTGGCCTTCATCCATGAAAGGAAAACCTTTGTATACTGCTTCTCCTTCAAAACCTAAACTCTTCATGTTATCCTTACGTGCTCTTGGAAACTCTGTCTCACATTCCAAGGTCATGGTCATCACTGGTCCTTACTTGAGTGATTCAATGAGGGCGGTCATCTAAAGAAAACAAGAGAAGAAACTTAGAAATGAAATAGTTAAGATAGTTACAAGAATGATGTTTGTAAAGTTCTTATTTTCAGCAAAGTGAAGGAAATACATTTTCAATCCTATGGCCAAATCCTATTTCTATCCAAACCTAGGGTTTCGAACCTACAGGCAACACAGTGCTCTGATACCATCTGTAGCGTACCTGCAGTTTAAATAAGGCAGATGCCTGTGTATAGTGCAAATCACTGGATCGATTCGTTTGCAAACACAGTTTACGATGTAATATCACAACAAAGTATCAATTTTATTACGTCGATGATCCAGACTTACAAAATATTCAATACAAGTTGCATAGCATAAAGCTAGCTTTGAAATATTACACAGCGGAAATACAATAGCAGTGAGTCTCCATCACATTCATGTTGCCAAGGGCGAAAACATGTTGGTTGTAGACTCGAAACCTTTAAACGATCTGCAATAAGAAAAATATTGCAACAACGGGGGTCAGATTCCATTAAAAATGGAGTCTGGCAAGTCACACTATGGTGGACACTTAGTGGAATAACTCTATAACCTATATGCTTATTTGGCTGGTGGAGTTCAAGGCTATTTTGCATAAATCCAATTTTTCCTAACTCTTTGAAAAACACTTTTCTTCTATTCGAGACATTCGTGGTATGACAACCACGATCGCATTCTACCCTTGTTCACCCATCAAGTTTTAATTTTGAAGTTGGAATGATGGAATCCTCCGTTGACATCCGTGACTAGCTGCTCAAATTGTCCGTACCGGGGACACGGCTAAGTACTTAGTTTTACACTCTGCAGAGGTTGTGCACGTTCACCATTGTATCCATTCAACCCAAACTATCCTTTACACACTTATAGTGATAAGGAAAAGGAGAAGAATGAGACGAGATCTTTTAGAAGCATTTTCCCTCCCACTATAACATCCCAACATTTTGGAATGTTCAAAAATCACTAAAATTTAAAACTTTTGTTTTGATTAAAATAAAATATTAAAATGCATAAGAAAACTAACTATAAAAGACTTCAACCAATTTGAAAAAGTCTATTATATCAAAATTCCCAATGTGTCATTATTTTCAAAAGTTATTTCCAATTAAACATTACATTATCCATTGTATTTCAAAAACCCTTAATATGTAAATTGATGAATGTTTGACAAACTTTCAAACCAATTTCATGAAATAAATAGTTTCCTCATAAGTATATGATTCCAACCACATAGCCATAGCTATTCATAAATTAAAATAATATTTACAAGTGTTCTTTTTAAACTATTTAAAACATGATCTATTTGTCAATTAGTTTTTCATTCTTTCAACAAGTTCAAAACTTAGTGTTGAAATTACAACCCTATAGTTTATAACTTTAATAAATTCACATAATTTTATAATAAATGGATTATCCAAATAAACATTTCATTAGCTTAAAATGAATTCCATTTATTTTCAAAACATAAAATGATTCTCATGAATATATATATTCTATATAAGAAAAGAATTAAATCTAAAATCTTTTCCAAAGTTGTTTATGAAGTTTTCAATTGAATTATCTTAATATAAAACTTAATGGTGCACAAAATATTTTGAATTAAAAATGAATACATTATATTTCTCTTTTCATTTCAAATAAATGTGTGATGATATTTAATATTGTACTAAAGCCAAAAATTATTTAATATTGGAAAATGAGTTTAAATAACTTAATTTTAAACTTATATAATATTTTTATAAATTTTATTTAGCCAAAAACGAAATTATTTAAGCCATGTTTTCAAATTTGACATTAAAGTGGCAAATTTGTAATTAATCAATAATTCAAAATTTTGATTTTTGAAAAGTGTTCAAAACATGCCAACAACTGGTTTAACACAAAGATATTATTTTTACAAATTTTTAGAAATTTATTTGACTTGATTTGGAGTTATAAATCAAAAGTTATGAAATAAATAAATAAAAAAATCAGAAAAAGAAAAAAAAAATGATGACGTCATGATGACGTCAGCATCGTCTTCAACCTCAGGAACCAGAAACGCACGAACGCGTTCAACTCGAAAACTGCCCCAATTGGATTGCGGTCTTAAATCCGTGCGATTTACTCCACCGTTTTCTTCCCCGTTTCCTCCTACTAAAAGCTCTTGACCTCCTCCTTCATTACCCCCAAAAGGCCCTCTCTGAAAAGCCCCCAGGAAGACAAATTTCGTCGCCGGAGTTCCGCTCGGATGTCGCCGCTTTTCTCTGATTCTGGCCAAATTAGCAAGTCCCGACCCCGAGACCATGCCCATTTCCTTCCCCACCTCCCCGCACACCCCTCCAACCCATGCTTTCATTTTTCCCGCGGCCAAATCGTCGATTGTGAGAACCGACCGAAGGTCGCCGACACGACGAGCCGACCGTCCGCATCTCCATGCCACTCCGGGAAGAGCTCGACGCCGCCATGACGCGCATAATCTCCGCCACGACCTTCTTCCCCTCGTTGTCACCATCCTGGAGCAAGGAGACCACCGGACCAAGGGGATTTTCTAGGCCCGACGCCGGTGCCGCCGGCTTCATCAACTCCGGCGAACTTCTCCGGCAGGTATGGTCAGCGCCCTCTCCTGGACGTCTCCTGCAAGATCAACGACAATCTAACCACCCAGCCCAAAACAGTCCGTCATCATCGTTTTCCAGCAAGCTAAACTCGCACGATCTTGATACATATTGCAATCACATCACGTATGTGGGTACCAGCCAATAGAAAATTGCCATGTGTCACTTGTTTCTATTTTCGTTTTTCTGTTTATTCTAGACAGGGAACTTTCAAAAATCATATCTTTTTATCTACTAGTCCAATTTAGCAAATAAAATATCGATGGAAAGCTCTGATCCTGTAGTTTAATTTTTCATCATTGTTTTAAATTTTTAATATGTTTAATTTGATCAAAATCCCAAAGGCATTTCGGCCATTTAATTCAAAACTTTTGTTTAAAAAAAAAAAACTTGTAGCTTAAAGTCAAGAAATTCCCTCCTCTGTCCAGAGAAACTAAAACCCAATTTTATTGTTCAATACATAAAAGAGGTACAAGTTTTGCATTTATGTTATCTAAAGTGATTCAATGTTTGAAATAACATTCTTGCATAAAACTAGTTAATTCCATGTAAAATCAATCGTAACTTCGTTTTCTTTGTTTTTTTGTAGTCTATGGAATCGTATGAATGTGTAGAATACAGTGGTTTGTATTTTAATCGTGCACTAACTTGTTATTTACAGAAACGTGTAAAACATTGTTTTAGGTATTGATTTAATTCTATAAGTTCAAATTTTGTAAATTAAATATCCTTAGAAAGCCCCTGACACGTAGAATACTTTGGTTATGTTGATTTACATTTTTTTAGTAGTCTAAATTTATTTAAATTGCAAATGAGCAATTTGAGTAAATTTGGTATATCTTTAATTCTATAAATCCAATTTTTGCAAATAAAATAGTTTTAGAAACCTTAAAATATGTGTAGTTTTATGCCCCTGTTGGAAAATAATGTTGAGCATTATTTTTTATGGTTTAAAAAGCAGAGGCGTAATTTAAGTATTTTTGTTATACTTTAATCCTAGGAATAATGTTAATATGTTTCTTTTTGCAAAATGTCACAAACTATATCTTTTGACCAGTAGTATTGTTTATAAGTTTTGAATAAAATTGTAATTATAGAAAACAATTAAACTGATGGTAGAACAATTAAAGTGTCTTAACAGTGTTTTAAGGTAATTCAGTGGTATTAAAAGCCTTTTAAGACCATTAAGTTTGATTTAAATGTTTTTGACCAAATTAATGTGTGATAAATTTCTATTTAAGACCAGCCCATTAAAACCATTATTCATCACATCAATTCTTTTTGCATATTGAATTATGTGATAAAGCTTGACCTAATTAATGTGGAGACTTTGTTTTGTATTTTTGTTTTTGTATGCCTTGTGTTGTGAACTTGTTTGTTTATTTGTTGTGTTATTTCATTGTATAGTTAAACGGAGTGCAACGTTCTTTGTGGAAATGAGTGTGTGAACAACGACATCGTACAAAGGCAAGTGGCTCACCTCATAAACTTCCTATTATTTTCTATATGCATTACTTAGTGTATTTTATATGCATGAGTAGGATAGTATTGCTATGCTAAACCTGTGTAGAATTCCCTTACTCATGTGTCTAGGTTCCTATATAATACTTAGTAGATGTATTGATGCTATGCAATTGATGAAAAGTTTTACAAAATGTTAAGTGACTACTAAGGGTTGTGCTCATGGTTGTCGTCGCCTAGGATGAATGTCTATTCTACTTAGGGTCGTGAGCATGGTGATTTTTACCTGAGAGTGCACATCCACTAAGTTAATGAAACTTCTGGGTGGATTGGTTGTTAATGGTGGCGAAGTTGAGTGGCTACTCCGGTCCATGTCTATGGTTCCTGGAGTACGTGCACTTGTGGATGGCCACCCACGGAATAGAGGAATCTGAAGAACATTGAGTGACGATTGCTTCCAGTGCAGCCATTGCCATATGGGCTCTGGCTTGATCAATTATGTTGTGTGGACTCTCCCCGGCTTGAAAAGCAGATGTAGAGGGTGTTAGGTGGAACGGGTCAAGCCAGAGTAGGAGGGAAAATGCTTCTGAAAGATCTCGTCTCATTCTTCTCCTTTCCTTATCACAAATGGTGTGTAAAGGATAGTTGGGTTGAATGGGTACAATGGTGAACGTGCACAACCTCTGCAGAGTGTAAAACTAAGTACTTAGCCGTGTCCCCGGTACGGACAATTTGAGCAGCTGATCACGGACGTCAAACGGAGGATTCCATCATTCCAACTTCAGAAATAAAACTTGATGGGTGAACAAGGAAAGATGAGATTTATGGTTTTCATGCCATACATGTCTTAATTTGAAGAAAGTGTTTTCCAAAGAGATAGGAAAAATTGGCTTTATGCAAAATAGCCTTGAACTCCACCAGCCAAATATGCATATAGGCTATAGAGTTATTCCATTAAGTGTCCACCATAGTGTCACTTGCCAGACTCCATTTTTAATGGAATCTGACCCACGTTGTTGCAATATTTTTCTTATTGCAGATTGTTCAGATGACGAGTGAGGTTTCGTTTATAGGTTTCGAGTCTACAACCAACATGTTTTCTCCTGTGGCAGCATGAAAGTGATAGAGACTCACTGCTATTGTATTTCCGTTGTGTACTATTTCAAAGCTAGCTTTATGCTATGCAACTTGTAATGAATATTTTGTAAGTCTGGATCATCGATGTAATAAAATTGATACTTTGTTGTGATAGTACATCGTAAACTGTGTGTGCAAACGAATCGATCCAGGGATTTGCACTATACACAGGTATCTGGCTTATTTAAAGTGCAGGTACGCTACACCCACTCTGGCTTGACCCGTTTCACCTAACACCCCCTACATCTGCTTGTCAAGCCGGAGAGAGTCCACGCAACATAGTTGATCAAGGCAGAGCCCATTGGCAATGGCTGCACTGGAATCAATCATCACTCGGAGTTCTTCAGATTCCTCTGTTCCCTGGGTGGCCATCCACAAGTGCCCATACTCAGGTATACACCATAGAAATGGTCCTGAGTAGCCACTCAACTTCGCCTCCGTACACAACCAATCGACCCAGGAGGTTCTTTATTAACTTAGTAGAATTTAGATTTTCACAAAACAATATTTGCATAGCATCAATAATTCTGCTAAGTATTGCATAGGAGCCTAGACACAGTAGTAAGGAATTTTTACACAGGTTTAGCATAGCAATACTATCCTACACATGCTTATATAAAAATTCACTAAGTAATGCATATAGAAAATAATAGGAAGTTTATGAGGTGTGCCACTTGCCTTTGGATGAAGTCTTTACTCACAAACTCTTTTCAACGTTATTCGGAGCTCTCCGTTCAATCTAAGAAATATAGACAAACACAATACAACAATCATAAAACAAAACAACACAACACATACAAGCATACATAATGAACAAACAAGTTTCATAAACTTCTAAGGAAAACATGTCATGCATGATATGCAAATTATTTCTAAGGACTAGAGATGCATGTCATGCTATGAAAATCTTTTAAGTTAATGCAAGGAAATGTGTTGGTCAAAAATGACTAAGGACTAAGGTCAGAAGTTGGACAAAATAACTTTGTTATAAATTATCTTGAATAAGCACTCAAATGGCTTAGCCATGGTGTGCATAAATACCAAGTCCATAAGGTGATCAACCATTATTATCAACTCTTTGTAAATTGGATATTTGAGAGAGACAGACACCCGGCCAGCCACTTAAATTGTGGAAGAGGTCTCATGTACATGGACATGTAAGGTTAGTCTCCAGACCGCTTCATCTCACTATGCCGCTAAGATCCAACAACTTCAAGATGGTAATAACGAGATCAAAAATTGTTTAAGTCTGAAATGGAAGAAAAGATTAGGAAAGAGGGAAAAGAAAGAAAGAAAGAAAGATGTAGTTTGTCTTCCAGGCTTCATCTCCAGACTTGTAATATTCTCCTTGGTGATGTCTTGATTGAATTCTTGGTAGACTTGAATAATCTTCAGACTTGATGATTTTTGTATCACCTAGGCTGGTCTTAGATTTAACTTAGTCTTCATGAAGTCTCGGAGAAGAAGGGAGAAAAGAAAGAGAGGAAGTTTGACTTAGAAAATATTGATGGTTGGTCTTCATGAACTTCTTCTTGATTTTCTTCTAAGATCTTCTACTCCTTGAAGATACTTCTGAAGTCTTGTTTTGGCTAAGTCATTCATTAGTCTTCTAGCTCCATGTTGAAAAATCCTAAGTGTCTAAGTGCATAGCACTTTACTAAAAATGCTAAGTTGAAAATAGTCCTAACTTAGAGAAAATGAGGGAGGAGTTTTCCTATGGGAAGTATACTACAAAATACAATATGCTATGCATGAAATGCAATTTTAATTCACAAGAAACATAATACTAATTTTTGTGATATTTATAAAGTATGCATAAGGTTATAATTGCAATTTAATTAGTTTCTAATTTTGCAAAATATAATAAAAGGATTAAATAAATATTAGAGTTTTATGTGATTAAATTTTTATAACAAATTTTATAAATAGTGTTAATAGACAGAGGGGATTTAAATAAATTTATAGCAATTGGATTTATTCAAAAATAATGTTTATATTAAAAGTTTTATGAAAATTACTCAAGTTATTCAATTTAAACATATAACTTTGAAATCATCAAAATAATTCTCAAAATTATTTTATAACAGAGGCATCATATCACACAATATTCCAAAGTTTATAACACAATTTTATTTGCAATTTTTTGATCCATTTGAACTTTGAATAATTTATACTAATTCAAATATACACAAATCATCCATTTGAACTTTGAATAATTTATACTAATTCAAATTTGATATTTTTCAAATCTAAAATATTCTACATGTCAGGGGCTTTCCGAATATATAAAAATATTTGAATTTGGATATGTGAGTAAAAAGTTATAACAGATTTAAGTTGTAGGGTCTTTTCTGTAAAAGTGCCAAATTAAATAAATAAGAAAAACATTTTCTGACGTGGCAGCTGACTGGGTGCTGACTATGCATGCCACGTAGGCGCTGACCTGGTTAAGTGATTGGATCTGGGCCGTTGGATCTGGATCTGACGGTACAGATCAAATCGTACCGGTTCGTGTTAAATATCTAATCATGGGCGTTGATAGAAGATCGGACGGCGGAGAGGAGCTGGTCATACTGTGGCGGCGCTTCTCGCCGGAGAAGAGCAAAACGACGGCGACGGCGGCTCGGCCTTGGACGCTCCGGTCGATGTGGTGTGGCCCCGGCCTCGGGAATACGACGAGCGGGCACGGCGCGACTTGGAGAGGAAGATGGCGACGTCGTCTACCACGCGCGTGTCCTGGAACGGACAGAACGCACGGGCGGAGGCGGGGATAATCCGGCGAGCTTCGGTATTGCACGGTGTGCTCGAACCGCTGTGTAAAAATTCGAAGGAGAGGATGAGAAGTTGCGCACGAAAACGGCGAATCGCCTGGACACAGTCTCGGTCTCGTGGTTACGGTTACCTCGCCGGAAATCGAAGAATCGGGCGGCGACCGAGCGGCTCCGACGAGCAATTTCTCGAGCCTGGCGGCGCGATTTGAAGAGGAGGCAGAGGGGAAAGACTGCGGGGGTGGTGGGGTTTATATGGAGGGTGAGGGGGAGCAAATCCCGCAAGAATTGCGTCGGTTTGGAACAAATTTGGAAAGCAAGATTTCGGGAGTGCTTTTCGTGCGGGAGGTTGAAGACGATGCTGACGTCAGCATGACCTCAGCGATTTTTCTTTTTCTTTTTTTCTGATTTTCCATTTTATTAATATCTTTTGATCTAAATGTCCAAATGAGGTCAAACAAATTTCTTTAAATTTGTAAAATTCATATCTATGCTTTAAAACATTAGTAGGCATGTTTTGAAAAAAAAAATTGAATTATTCATAAAATGCAAATTTGTCCATTTAGGTCAACTTTGAAATTAGTAATTTAATAAATTCATTTTAGGTCAATAAAATTTATGAAATTACCCACATTCAAATATGTTTGAATTAAAGTTATTTAAGATCATTTTCAAATACTAAATTCATCTTTGGCTTTAGTATAATATTAAATAGTATAACACAACTATATAAAAAATTGAAAAGGGAAATATAATGTATTCATTTTTTATTTAAGTGCACCATTATATTTTATATTAAGATAAATCATATGAAAACTTCATAAAAAACTTTGGAAAAGATTTTAGATTTAATTCATTTCTTTTTTTTTGAGGCGCAAAACAGTAGGGAAAATCCCTACTGCTTAATTTTATATTTTCTCACTGAGTCCAAAACTGTACATACAAGAAAAGTTCATAATGTATCAACCCATTGGGTCATACCCTCTTTAAGAGAGGGTTTAGCTCTATGCATAATAAGATTGAACGAATAAATAAAATCTTGAAAACAACTCTCCAGACAGACAGGTTGGTTATCAAAGATGCTTCGGTTTCTGTGATTCCATAGACTCCAGCATCCCACAATCAGGATTTCCTTAAAACAGATCAACTTGTAACTCATTTTTGCAGCGAGCAGCATACAGATAAAATCAAGATCATTGTTCCATTCTAGCAAGAGCTTCCACCAAAAGTTTCTGCTGAAGTCACACTCAAAGAAAAGGTGTAAGTAGTCTTCACTAGCTCCCTGTGTGCATAATACACAATCATAATCATCAATCACGAAGTTTTTTCTGGCAAACAGTTCTCTTGTGTTTAGTCTATCTTGCAACATGAGCCAGAAGAATATCTTTTGTTTTGGGAGAGTGCAATATTTCCATATCCACCTAAAAGGAGGAGGGGCCAACTCACTAGGCATCATGCTATTGTATACTCTCTTACTAGAGTAGGGCTTTCCATTTGGGGCCAGAGTCCATTTATCCAACAAGTTAGGTTCAGTGCTAGTGGCAAGAAGGGTTTCCAATTGGTCACATTGCTGGTCAGCAACAACTGATAGAGGAATGTGGAACATATCAGCAATATCCTCATCCACACAAATAGCAACTGCCTGTTTTAGTGTAATGGACTGTGACTTAGCAAAGGAACATAGATGAGGCAATTTAAATCGCAGCATCTCATCAGTCCATTGATCTAACCATAATCTAATGGTTCCTCCATCCCCTGGAGTACAAGCAGCAATTTCTAGGAAGGTATTCAGAATAGTGATACAATCCTTCCACCAAAAGGAGCCCACAGATCCTGTATTTTGCGGCAACTTGTCATGAGTATAATGAGCCTGCCATATCAACTTTACCCATGGAAGGTCCTCTCTGTTCATGAATTTAAACAAGTGCTTCATGAGTAAAGCAACATTATGTTTTCTGAGGTTTAGAACTCCCAGCCCCCCAACTCTCTTGGGCTTGCATACATTTTCCCACTTGACCAAGCATTTTCCTTTTTTGTGAATATCCTTTCCTCTCCAGAAAAAACCTCTGGTGGAACCCTCAATATAATCCAAGAACCCCAAAGGAAGTTTTAAGGTGCACATAGCGAAATTTGGGATAGCAGAAATGATTGATTTTATAACAACTAATCTTCCATCATAAGATAAGGTATATGAAATACCTATTAACCTTCTGTCAATTCTGTGAAGAATACCAATCAGATCTCCCATCATTGGTCTGGTTGTTCCCAATGGAAGTCCCAGATATGTAAATGGTAATGACTCCACTTTACACCCAACCACCTGGGCTAAATCTCAACTTCTCTCATGGTCAAGATTAATGGGTATTAAAGAGGATTTGCAATAATTCACCTTCAGACCAGTAGATGATGAGAATTTATCAAGAAGGACTTTTAATCTCCTCAATTGCTCAGTGCAGGCAGGCATAATAAGCAGAGTATCATCTGCATATTGAATGATGGGATAGTCCAAACCAAAGGAATCTGCAAGTGGCAAATCAATCTCTCCAGTATGCCAGGCCTCATTAATAACGTATTGTAGCAACTCTGCCGTTGATACAAAGAGAAGAGGTGAAAGAGGATCTCCTTGCCTTACACCCCTTTTACACCAAATTTTCTTACCAGGCACCCCATTTAACAGTACAGAGGTTGAGGCAGAGAACAAGATCTGAGCAATCCATCTTAACCACAAATCCCCAAAACCAAGACTCTTCAGCATTAGAAGAATAGCACTGTACTCAACTTTATCAAAAGCCTTTTCAAAATCAAGTTTAAGGATGATAATATCTCTCTTAGATTTGGGGCAAAGGCTGATATATTCAAAGGCCCATGCAAGGCAGTCCTGGATGGTTCTACTCTTAATGAAACCATATTGATTTTTGTGTAATGCCTGAACAATAACCCTCTGCATTCTATTTGCCAAAACCTTGGTAAGAAGCTTAAGAGTTATGCTGACCAGAGAAATAGGTCTATAATCATTGACAGTCTCAGGATCACTCTTCTTGGGAATAAGAGTAATATAAGCAGAGTTAATGCTGTGAATATCAAGGTTACCCTCATAAAACCTGAAGCACAGCTGATAGAACTGCTCTTTAACCTGATTCCAACACTTTTGAAGGAAAGCCCCATTAAAGCCATCAGGGCCAGGGGATTTATCTGTTGGCATGCATTTGATGACCTCATCAATCTCCTCTTTGGTGAAAGGAACCTCCAGGCCGGCAAAATCAATTCCAGGATTGGGGATAATTAAATTTCTCAGATCAAAAGCCATAGTTGGGTTATCAGAACACCCAATGCGCTGCTTAAAAGAATGCCATAGGACAGCTGCCTTGTCATCATGATCACAAACCATTCTCTTATCCTCTGTATTGAACATAGTAATAAAATTGCATCTATAACTTTTTGTCGCATAGGTGTGAAAAAACCTAGTGTTCTCACCCCCCATTTTTGCCCATCTAATTTTTGCTCTATTCCTCCAATAGATCCTCTTGGCTTCAAGCAGTTTAAGCAAATGGACTTTTAATGATCTTCTAAAGTTCTTTTCCAGCACAAAAAGTGACCTTTGGTCCTCTAAACCATCCAATAGTGCCAAAACAAAGTTACAGGAGGCAATCGTCTTATTAAGTAGAGAAAGACTTTTGCTCCATTTTTTCAGTCCATATCTCAGGGATTTCAGACGAGCAGTGATATCTTGTGCTACATTTTTAAAAACACCATTGTGCTGCCAAAATGTAGAAACTGTTTCAGAAAAACCCTGCATATCCAACCAGAACTCCTCAAAACGAAAGACCTTGGCCTTTGGGATACTAAGTCCAATCTGAATCTTAATGGGTACATGATCTGATGACAGCTTGGCCAAAGGGGAGGCGATGGTATTAGGGAAAAACCCATTCCAGCTAGAAGAAGTGAAAACCCAGTCCAATTTCTCCAATAAAGGGTCACTCTGCATATTACTCCATGTGAATGATCTGCCCTTCAGTGGGATTTCCAGCAAATCATGGTGGCTAATGAATCTATTAAACGCCAACATATTGTGGACATCCCCTCCAGGTCTATTTCTGTTATCTGGCTCTCTGATAAGATTAAAATCCCCAAGAATCATCCATAGATGCATAGGAGAAGTATCAATGTTAACTAGCCAATTAAGAAACAGAATTCTATCAGCAGGCGAATGTAACATCCCAAATTTTGCAAAAATTTAAAACTTTGCATTCAAGCATCATGCAACATTGAGCATAAGAATACATCACAAAAATTATTAAATAAAACTTCAATTTATAATTATAAATAGTCTATAAATTTCATAAAGTGTTTATTTAAAACTCCTTTAATAAATAAAATTTTACCAATTTATATATGGGCAAGAATAATGTTAAAAAGTTCCAATTTCAATAACCTTTCCAAAACATATTTTTATGATTTTTTCTGAAATGTTTTGAATAGGTTTAAAAATCATATTTGAAATCAGTATTTAAAAACAGAAAAGGTTTTAAATAAAAATAATCGAATTTCTGAGCCGAGTGGGCCGTGGCCCGTAGCTATCTACCGCGCGCGCGTAGCCGAGCAGCCCGCCAGCGGCCCAGCACCCCGCGCGCTCGCTCGCAGTCGCTGACAGGTGGGACCCACCTGTCATCACCCCCGCGGAAACGTTCGTCCCCAAATCACGCCCCGACCCCGACAGGAAACGGCGGATTGATTCGCTCGATTACGAGCGATTTACTGCTCCCCTTACCTCGCCTCCTCCCCCTACTAATACCCCTCTCCGTTCTCTTCCGTTTTCCCCAAACCAATCGATCTGAGAGCCACCAGGCCGCACGCATTCGTCTCCGGAGTCCCGCGGTGGCCGCCGGCAAAAAGTTCGACTTCCGGTGAGCTAAAGCAATGCCGAGCCCTCTCGTGGTTTCCCCTCGCATCCTTGCACTCACGCGACACTTTTTGACACGGTTACGGGCCTTTTGGTGCAGCGCTTTGTCGAGTTCGTCCACGACCGAGGAGATCCGCCGCCACGCACAACTCCGGCGAGCTCTCCCGAGGGAACGAGGACGCTCCGCTCCTCGCCACCTCGCCATCGTCTCCATCTCGACGCCACGCACCCTCTGGTGAGCTCCGTTTATCTCCTAGCATCGTAGCATGCCTCGGGCGCAAACGCCGGCCATGGCTCCGCCGCGCCCCGCGCGTCTCCGGTGATCGCGCCGCCCGTTTTTGGTCAACGGATCGTAGACCGTTAGATCTAGATCCAATGGATCTAGATCGATTAGATCTCGCACGTCCATTTTAATTTAGATCGGACGGCTCTCGCAGCCGATCCGCGCCGAAGCGGTACCGACCAATAGGATCGCGCCACGTAGCCCTGTTAATTTTCTTTTTCGCAGGAAATTTTATAAATAAAACAGAAAATAGATAAAACTTGCAAAATTCATAACTTTTGATCTGTAAGTCCAAATTTAATAAACTTTATGTCATTGGAAAGCTCTGCTCATGTAGTTTAATTCTACATCATTTGTTTTTCCCTTTGACAAATTATAAATTGTATAATTATCAGAGGATTATTTCGGCCATTAAAATAATAACTTAATAATAAAAATGATTTAGAAATAAATGTAATTGTTTTAAGATTGTATAATTTCCCTCTGTCCAGCAATATTAATAAATGTCCAAATTGAAGATGTCATAAAAACAATAAAAGTTGTAATTATAGAAATCAAAGTTTTACTATATTATTTTAAATTATTTAATTGATACCTAAACATTATATTCTTTTACTAATGACAGAAAATAAGAATTATTAATAAGTGTGTCCTATCATCATAGCATATCATTCATGCATACATGATTATGTTTAAGTGTTGTGATGATATGGTGTTGGTATTTATGTTATTCATTGTTTGTGATAGATTGTGAAGAAGAGGAAGGACTTGCTTGTGATTGTTATTCTTGCTGTGCTTGTTCCTCCTGTTACCAAGGCAAGTGACATTCATACAATATCCCATATTTTCTATATGCATAAGTAGTATGTTTTGAGTAGTGTGCATGATAGGGATTGTGATTTATTTTATAATGCTAAGTTAGTTGGTATTTTACAAATATCCTAGTAGTGTGTAGCCACCCTTTTCCCTAAGCAGCCATGAAAATATTTTATTAGTTGCTTAGCCATGCTATAAAAATGTTGCCATGTTATGGAAATGTTTCTAAGTGTTAAAAATTCTAAAATACACATCTGGGTGGAATTGGTTGATATGGTTTATGTTGAGTGGCTTTTGGGACTATGCTTGTGGTTGTCTTCGCCTAGGATGAATGTCTATTCTACTTAGGGCCATGAGTATGGTGGTTGTTACCCAGAAGTACACTTGTGGATGGCCACCCAGGAACGAAGAGATTACCAAGTCCCTCCAAGTTTAGAAGCTTCCCGTGCAACCTTTTGACAATGGGCTCTGTCTAGAACGATTAAGTTGTGAGAGTGCAACCGGTCAGCTTGACAAGCAGATGTAGAGATGATAGGTGGAACGGGTCTTGCTAGTATGGTTGCATTCTTCTTCTGAAAGTTCTTGTCTCAATTCTCTCCTTTCCATAATACACTCCGCGTGTATAGGATTTCCCGGACAAATTGAGTCTAAAGGTGAAAGTGCACAACCTCTGCAGAGTCGACAATCTGAGATCTCAGCCGTGTCCCCAGAAATGGACTACTTTGAGTAACTGGACAAGGATGGGCAGAAGAATCTCAACACTGTTTTCATAAAGTAAAAATTTGACTAAGGAAAGAATTGTTGGTGCACCTGGGCTTTGTCCCTCGGTGCCAAGTCTTCGAGAAATAAAAGTGTTTTACAAAATGATAGGAGAAAACTTGCTTTCTGCAAATAGCCTTCAACCCCACCAAGCCAAATATGCATATAGATGTTAGACTTGCCAGTATATTTATCCACCATAGTCACTTGCCAATACATCATTGTATTGACCTCCTTCGGGGGCTGCATATTCCAATGTGCAGGAAATTCTGATGCTGAATGATTGGCTCGAGTCTACACCCAACATGACTGCCTGTGGCGCATGCTTGAAGATGAGGCTCAATGTTATTTTGCTTTCGCTGTGAACTTTGAACTTTAGCTAGCCTTCATGGCTATGCAATTTGTAATAAAGCCATATTGGCTATTATTTTTGGATCTCGTTGTAGCAATTTAATACTTATGCAATGATACTTTATATTTTGTACTGTGGTGCTGGCAGTGATCCAGGGACTAGCACATAACACAGGTGTTCCAACTTTAATAAAAGTTGGGGTGCTACAGCGAAGTAGGACCATATACATTAGTAAGGTACCAAACCTGACCACTAATCTTACAAATCAGCTCTACTGTAACATGGAATCTGGAAGATGAAATTTCTGTCCCATTGAAAAGACTGCCATTCCAAATGGTGATGATACCCCCTGAACTGCCAACTGGAGGAGAGTAAGCAAACTGGTTAAATCTTCTCGGAGAAAATTTCCTAATATATGACAGGTCAAAAACTTCTTTTTTTGTTTCTTGAAAATAGATGATATTGCAGTTAGATTCCTCAATATTCTTCCTAATATCGTCCCATCTGATTTGGGAGTTAATCCCTCTCAGATTCCAGTCAAAGACAATCCATTGTCTACTCATTAAATAACCAATAACAGGACATAAACTCTGAGCAATATTAAAAAGCCCAGCAAATCAATGGTCACTGAGTATCTGAGGATTGGCAAACTGTGGTATAAGCAAAACAGCCAGAGCAGGTATAAATGGATCCAGAGATAATCAAACAAATACCAAAATGGCTCAAGCGGGTGATAAGTATGATCACATAGTACTTCATCAACTAGATAGGGGAAACATAAAAGGTTCAACAGATGATAACCAAGTACCAAAATATTACATGCCAGAACCCACAGATAGATGAAAAGAGCTAAGCTGAACAGGACCAACACACTCCCAAAATACATGTTACTCCACACTATCATTAGTACTATCATAGTTCAGGTTCTCCTCAGACACATCATCAAGAGGCATCTGACATGGCCAAGTGGCCAGGGCTTGAATAGTCTTCAGAGGAAGGTGTGGTGGTGGAGCAGCATCAGGATCTCTAATCTGGGCAAAGTACTCTGCCTCAAATGCTTCCTCATCCTCCTCCTGGGCATCATCATTTGATGTAGCATCCTTGAAACCATCTTTCAGTTTGGCTAGTCTGGAGCTTCTTCTAACATGTTCACATGATCTAGGTGCTTTCCCTTTCCTCTTCCTGGAGGCAGCCGAAATAGCATGAGCATTGAGGTTAACCTGATTCTCACTAGCAGATGATGAGGCCTCAGGATTCTGAAGATCAACTGCAGCAGAAATAACAGGTCCTACTGCAGCAGATGTCCCAGAGGTAATGTTGCAGTTATTCTCAGATGCAGGAACATGCTGAGTAGGCCTATTTAGTACAGGAGGGAACACCTCCACAAAGAGATGCTGTGGCGCAGAAACAGCAGGTGCTTGCTCATCCATCTGAGGCAGGGCAGGTGCAATCACAGCAGGTATGCCATCCAGAGGCTCCTCAATAACAGGTGCATTGTGAATAACCTGAGCAGGGCTTTGAGGAGGAGTGACTACAACAGGTTCATCATTGTTCTGATTGGCTGGGGGGGCCATTGCAGGGGCATCATCCTCTTGCCACATAGCAAAATCATCAATGGTAATAGGAACAGGATGAGGGTTGGCTCCATCTGGCGGCAAAGGGTCTTCATCACCAGCACCAGCCCCTAGCATGTTAGTGTTCAATATATAACAGGGGCACGACCAAGAGTTGCCGTAACCTTCCGCACCGAAATTCTGAACAACCACAATGCTACCAGGAATCGATTCCAGATCAAAAGCTCTGATCTTCACCAGAATCCTGGCTTTGTTGGAATCATCTCTGTTCCAAACCAGAAAACGACCATATGGTGCAAGAGTAGTAATGATAGTATTAAGATTCTAGCATTCAGGTGGAAAGTTAAGGAGCATTAGCCAAACATCATGAGTGAATGTGGCCGACCTCCAATTCAATCCCTTGTCATGCTCAATGACACGCAAAACAGTATCTCCAATAAAGTAAGGGATGTTCCTGATAGCACTATCACGATCAATAACCCCCTCAAATCTGACCAAGGCTGCCCCCATTGCACATCTTCTAATCTGTCTAATATCATAACCACGCTGGACCATCTGGGCTCTGATCAAGATAGAGGTACCTTCAAACTGCTCCCAAGATGGTTCTGGCTCGAGTAGAACAATCGCCCAGTCGTCGCAGACCTTCGAGGTGGAGCCTCCCACCACAACAAAACCTCGTTGCGGACGGCGATTGTTGAAAGGCACATAACCAGCACCAGGAGGAAGGTGGGGGATGGGGGTCACAAGGGTAGTTCGCCATGGCCACAATGTGCAGGGAATCGGTGGCGGGCGAGGAAGCGGAGTCGCCGGGGCGAGGGTTGCAAGGAAAAGCAGAGTTAGGTGCAGGGGATATCTCGTCGTCAGGTAATAAAATAATCAGCTCAGAGTCCTCCTTGGGGGCGACACGACGAAATAGCCCTTTCCGTTTAAAGCGAGAAAAACAGTTCTTGGAGATATGACCATAATTCCAACAGATTTTGCACCTAAACTGATTCTTACAATCCTTATGAAGGTGATTAAAATCGAGACAGCGAGAGCAACCTGATGCAACTCCAGCTATAGCAGATTGGGCCGAGATAACTGATGCTGGGTGGGCTTTTTCCGAAGAAATGGTGCAGTCCCCCCTATGTGGGCTAGAGGGTTGGGCCACCGGCCTCCATACCAAGCAAGAAGTTTTGTTCAAATTGTGGACGCGAAAATATCGCGCCTGATCCGTGATAACCGGCTGAACATGATCTTATTGATATAATGAATGATCCATAGATCTAAGGCCTAGAGGAACTGCATTAGCACCCGAGAGAATAGGATCAGCATGAACAGGCGCAGGAAGATTAACACGCAGCCGATCAAAGACCCGAGTAACAGCAAGGGGTTTATGCGTTGCATGCATAACCGATCGTCGTAAAGAAACAGAAATCCATTCCGAATAAGACTGTGCATACCAGATCTGTTCCTCCCTTTGCCAATTAGGACCTCCACGGCCCCAGAGATGAAAGTAACATTTAAACTGCGCACAAACTATTGATCTCAAATTGCAAATCAAGAATCGCACTGCCTTTGAACAGACTGCAAATTTGAAAACCCTTTCCGCAAGAAACTCCGTACCAATCTCATTGTAAGCAACACCCAGAACCGCCGAGAGGGCTAGACTAACATTGAGCTCATCCAGACGAAAAGAAGCACGACCAAAAGAGACCAAAAGGAAGAAATGATGGGAGGAGGAGATTGGACTAACCGAGGTGGCAAAATGATCACGAACCTTAGATCTGAATCGATGACCAATAGAGAAATCCAGGATGTGAGCAATGGAGGATGGATCATTGAAGGGATCCATTCCTTACGTCAGCCCTGAGAGAAACCCTAGGTGGAGTCGCCATCGCCATGGGAGTCGCCAGAGCTCGGGGGGGTGGGAGTCGCCATCGCCTAACCGATGTGAACTGACGAGTTATAGATTTAATAGCCAAAATATTTAATTCATTTCTTATATAGAATATATGTTCATGAAAATAATTGTATGTTTTGAAAATAAATGAAATCATTTAAGCTAATGAAATGTTTATTTGGATAATTCATTTATTATAAAATCTATGAAGTTTTTTAAAGTTATAAACTATAGACTTGTCATTTCCAGAAACTAAGCTTTGAACTCAGGTAAAAGAATGAAAACCATTTGGCAAATGGACCATGTTTTAGATAGTTTAAAAGAACACTAGTAAATATTATTTTAATTTATGAATAGATATGGCTAAGTGGTTTGAAATCAAATACTTATAAAGAAACTTTTTATTTCATGAAGATGGTTTGAAGGTTTGTAAAACATTTGTGAAATTAGATATTGAGGTTTTAATATTTACAATGGATAATAAATTATTGAACTTGAAACAACTTTTAAAAATAATGATAAACTGAGATGTTTGAAATATTAAACTCTTTCAATATGTTTGAAGTCTTTCATAGTTGGTTTTCTTATGCATTTTAATGTTTTATTTTAATCAAACAAAAAGTTTTAAATTTTAGTGATTTTTTAACATTATAAAATGTTGGGATGTTACACTGTCAAACACCAAAAAGGTAGACAAGAGCATAAATGGCCAGATATGGTAAACAGGAAGTAAATTCAAGACTTGGAGAAGAAGAATTTCAATGTCAGAAACTTGTTCGGTAACTTAGCAAAATAAGCATGATGATTTTAAATTTCTACTTAAAAAGTATATTACATATTGCACCCGGCATTCCAGGGATTTGATGAGTTGAATATGAGATCTATGCAGATTGGCCAGAGGCGTCAGGGCCCACAGTAGTTGTCTCGGCAGTGGTCGAGGTCGGCGTCGAAGTTGCAGCACCAGAAGTCGGAGCGAGCGGAGTCTCGGAAGTTGCTGGCGGGGTTGGGCCAGTAACTTCCGGGGTAGCAGTGTCGGTAGCGGCCGACACTGGAGTGTCGGTCGTCACGGGCTCGGCGACAGCGGCGGTAGCAGAGGAAGGAGTCATGGCAGAAACGGTGACGGGCATGTCGGGGCCACTCAGCTTAGGAGGCTCGGTGACGGGTGCGACGCAAGGAGTTGGTGTTGGAATCACCGGAGCCTTCCTAGGAACTTCAGGCACTATGGCGACAACATCGGGGATCGGATCGGACAGCTTCTTCTTCATCGGAATCACCCTCCTCGCCATCCTCATAGTCCTCGTCGTCAGTATAAGTATCACCCTCGACATACTGCTGAGGCTGGGAGAAGCGTGCCATGTAATCAGCAAGTTCTTGGCGCTGGGTAATCTTGGCGGGATCCATAATCCATGGTGACCCTTCGCGCTGCGTCCGCACTTGATCTAAATTGATGCCTCCGTACCAAGGTAGCACAAAGGCTAAAGCCTGATCAGCACCAGCGTGAGAAGCAGAAGAGCACCACGCCCGAAGTCGGCTCTCGGCATTTCTCAGCCGAGCCGCCAAGTCCTAGATGTTGGTGGGAGCAACCATGCTGGGCCATAGCACCCGGTGCGCCTTAATACCGACGTCCAGCAGCTCGGTGCAAATCAGCTTGAGGGGAGTAACTCGGGCGCTCAGGGCAAACAGATGGTCGTCGACCTCCCAGTCGGATGATATCGGCCCTGCCTCGACTCGCTTGCCCTGGACCTTCTCCACGGCTTTAATAGTAGCAGTCTGGAAATGCTCGAAGTGTTCTGAACGCTGAGCTGTAACAAGTTAATTCATATTCCGACAGAAAATGAGTATGTCGCTCTGCCAGCCAAGAGTTGCACCGAGATTGCAGGGTGCTAAGTCGGAGCTCCACGGTGTTGGCTCGCTCCTCAACAGCCTCTATCAGTTGGGTTTGAGTCTGTTCAGCGGCGCTCAACTGAGACTCCAGTGTGGCCTTGGCAACTTGCGCAGTGCCAAGTTCTCCTTGCAGACGAATCACCTTGGCCACCTCAGAGTTGTAGTCGAGCTTTTGGGCGGCAAGTTCTTGCTCCAGCTGCTGGTATTTTGCAATGAGCTCTCGGTGGGATTTCTTTAGATGCCCAAATTCATGTGTCGCACGGCGAAAAACCTCGCTATGTGCACGCATGACATCCTGCAAATCAAGCGAAAGAGAAGGAAAGTCAGTTAAGCTTAGATCGGGGAAGGGAGTTGTAAAAGTAACACAAAATTTTTGTTTTGTAATTTATGCCGAGTAAGCATCGCTCAGGAAGAACTCGGTTACTCGACATAAATCTCGGGGACTGGATATCGGAATTTTTTTTGAAGATTCATACCGAGTAAGCATCGCTCAGGAAGAGCTCGGTTACTCGACATAAATCTTGGGGACTAGTGGAGTTGGGAGTATAAAGGTTACCTCGGTAGTCTGCGTGGCTTGAAGGACCGCGACATGCATCTAGTGCATAGCCTGGGCAGTCCTTCCCGGTTCGGCGGGGTGCAACGAAGAGGAGAGCTCAGTCGAGGTAGATCCAACGTCGGCGCTATTCCAGTCGACAATCAGTTGGTCCACTTGGCTGTAGGGGCGGGCATCATGAGTAACTGGTACGCTCGACTGATCTCCCTCGGTAACGACAATCTCGGTACCCATGGCAGCTCGGAGCATCTTCAAGGCAGCAGTCTCTGGAGTGGGTTGCAGAGAGGCAATGGGCTTGCGCTTCTTGATCAAAGTGGTGCCAGCAGCAGAAGGAGAGCTCTTGGACAAGGTGGTGATTGTTCCTTTGCTTGGAGGCGCTGGGCGGTTTCTGAAGCACCTGCTTCTGGTTCAGTTTCTGGAGGTGGATCAGATATTTACCCAGCGGAAGTCGGAGGTTTCTTCCTTTGGGGCTTCTTGCCCTGGACCTTGGACCTCTTGGACACTGGCGCAGTGCCTTCTTGGTCAGTGGAGCTGGAGGTATTGCTGGCGGTGCGCTTGCGCGTAGCTCCCGAGGAAGCTGGTGTCGAGGAAGCCGGGTAAGCATAGGCTAGGGGGGTGGCGGCAATAATCTCTAGCATCACACAGTCGTCATCATCCGACCAATCTTGTAACACGGAGCGGGATGGAGGCTTACCCGCGGTGGCGGCGCGAGGTAGTGGAATATGAAGGGGTTCCGGTGCAGAAAACAATAATTTTTCTAACGTATGAAACCCTAACTAGACAGGATCTATCTATTTAGTGCATGTGATAACAGTGGCGGAACGGGTTACATTACCTCCATGTAGACCGATAGCGGGGATTACGCTCCCGCACAAGCATTGACGATGAAGTCGTACGTAGCCGACCTCGAGGTCGCGGAGAACTTGCCGCGACGATGTAGACGATGACGCCGGGGTGTCGACGATGACCTGCGTCGACGGGCGTCGGGCGGAAGATGGCGTGACGCCGGCGGCTGGGGGTGCGCCGGCGGCAGGGGGAGCAGCGGCTGGGCTACGGGTGAGCGAGCCGACGTCGCCCAGGCTCCTCAAAAGTGGTGCCACCAAGCACTCGCAAACATACGGAGCTTAACAACAACCCCCGGTCATTCAGATCCAGCTGAAATCGCAGGGGTAGAACTTTTCTGGAATCCCGCAGGGAAACAACGCCCGACAGTATAGCTTAGGTGGAGAGGGAGGGCAAAACGGGCGGAGAAGCAACTCGTCCGGCCTGTTATACAATTAATTGTATTTTTCTGTAATTAATCCAATTAGTATGCCTTGCTATATAAATGGGGGAGGGGGTGTGCAAACACCTTGCCTCCCCCATGTGGGACTAAAGGAAAAGGAGGGGAAGGGGGGTTCGGCCGGCTCTCCTAGTCCGAGTTGGACTAGGGGCCCAAGCCCCGTTCCTCCTTGGTGGTGCGGCTACCCCTCTTGGGCCCTCTTAGGGCCCATGTAGGTGGGATGCCCCTTTTTCCTTTATTATTTAATAATTAAATTAATATAAAATATAATTAATTCATAATTAATATATTTAAATACTATTTAATATCCTGTGACTCCGAAACATTTTCCAAACCACCCGAACAACTTTCGGACATCCTTGGAACCCTTCCAAACCTTTCCGAAACTCCTTCCGGACCACCGAAACTCTTTCCGGATCATTTCTCTCTCTCCAACAAAATCCTATATTATTACAGAACCTATTTCCTGGTGTTGTTAAGACCTTAAGTTTGTTACGCTACGGTTTGAGAACACTCCATACATGGTCGAGACACTCTGCTCACCAATGACCATCAGGGATACCTGAATGTATATGACGGCCCCTGTGCATTCTACGAATATCGTCGTTGAACCATAAACATGATATTCATTCCCTTTGTTTCTGCGATACTACCTTGTCCGAGATATGATCGTAGACATTTGATGTCTTTGTTGTATCTCGTTACCGACAAAGGTTATTAAATCGTCTGTGATATTACATCTCCATGACCTAGTCATAAGCTGCGCAGCTATATAGATGCAATCTCACCGAGTGGGCCCAGAGTATCTTT
Source organism: Poa annua (assembly GCA_026929855.1). Lineage (NCBI taxonomy): Eukaryota > Viridiplantae > Streptophyta > Magnoliopsida > Poales > Poaceae > Poa > Poa annua. The sequence goes on along the minus strand of CM049428.1, from coordinate 93,211,683 downwards.
CCATTACAAGAATGAACAAATCCCGCTCTTGATCCTTACGTCTCAACACTCTTTCGGGATACCCAAGATGTACACCGTTATTGTCATGCTAAATAAGACACAACGTTTGATGCTCTCAAAGTACCCCTAGGAAGTATCAGTAAGTACGGTCTCACGGTCTAAGGAATAAGCTATCACATTCATATCTATTGCAAATGACAAACATCGTAATACGATCTTATTGCAATACTTTGCGTATGTCCATCACCTTATTCAACTAATAAGATGACCCATTGTCAACCGACATCATTGTCCTTGATCGGGAATCTCGATCAACTGTTGCCCAATGGACTAGTTCATATAGAGGCTTACTAGGGACTCTGGTTGTCTATGTATCACACGTGTATTAATAATTCCGATTAATACAGTTTTAGCATGAGACACAAACCTATTATAAACTTTATGAAATAATGCAATAAATACTAGTTATTTATTTACCTCTAGGGCATATCTCCTTCAGTCTCCCACTTGCACTAGAGCACAAATAAACTAGCTGCATTTACTTCATCAAAATTCCTTATCAAATAAGCGTCATATGATAATGCTTGCTTGTGGAAGAGTGTTACTCTGACAATCTGTACAATACATAATTGTGCGTTCTTTTGCGATTCATTGATATCAACTTGGTTGATATCACCATGTTATCCAATAACATATATGCAAATACGGTAACTAAGTGAGACTACTGTTTCCCAGCGCTTACTCTGATACTGAAAACCAGATGATTGCCCTGAAAACACACTCAGTCATAGTGAGCTCCTTGTAACAATTACAACCTCACGATATCGATATATATACTTTCACACCAATGTAGAAAACTTGACACTCCAATGTCAATCTAATAACTAATGCACTTCTACTTCCAGTAAATTCTAAATTTACTTTTATAACTGTAATTCTTCTAAGAACATCGGTCATATTTCATCGAGTAGATAATATGGTTTCTGTATGATGTCTAATATCAAATAATAGACCAACATGTCATACAACCACTATTACCGTGTATCATTACTCTTAATGATTAATTGGATCTCCAAGGACCATCATTTGGTTTTAATCTATTCTGACTCCTCAGATAGAATCCAAAAACAACTCGACTAACTATTAAAAATCTCGTTCTATTCCAAATAGACACTAACTTTCAAATAGTTTCACAACTTCATCTTTCTAATTAATTCTACTGGTACAATTCACAATGCGTCATTTACACAAGATGAATTCGGCTCCCACAGAAATTATGTCTCCACACATTTGAGAACACAAGCTCCCACTCAAAAATATGTCCTTTCATATTCCACCTTAGTAAACTAACCTTGACTCCCACTTAAATTCACAATTTATCTCGACATTTCGGTCAAACCAAAATCATTTATCTCTTATCAATTCGAATTCAATACAAACTACTGTATTACATTAATACAAATCCCACAGACTCCAAGCATGTCTACATAAATGTAGTCAACAAATTTGATCTTGTCCAAGACACATTTCTTGACAAAACATGCTTCCACGTCTTTCTTATAGTTACATTTCTCATATAACACTTTATATGATGATTAAACAATCTTATTCCTCTAATAAGAATTGTAGAAACAATTACTATTTTAATCCTTTCAAATGTAACTTGGATTTTCGGGCTGAAAAGCCTTTGTTCGTATCCTGATATTTTCTCAACTTTCTTTGTATTCATAAAGTGAACCTTGATCTGTCAACAAGATCTGAAACACTTAATATTATGCTGTAACCTGACAACAATATTAAATATAACAACACTTTATTCAGAAGCTTCTTTCATGAAAATATTATGATCTTTACGAAGAGGATTGCAAGCAGAAAACAATTTTCTAGTCTCCTTCACTTTTAATCACCAAATTTTCATTTGTAGACATATGCTTTTTGGAACACTTTCCAATATTCTACTTTTATGAATATAGGTCTTGCACCTTATTTCAAGCTTCTAATTCCAATCCATAAACCATAATTCGAAAAATCATATTTTCCTCGGAATTACATAGACAACAAACCAAGTTTTGTTTCTATTTGGTTTTGGAATACACTCTCATCCAATGTGAGCAATCTACAAAGAACTATTCATGTATATTCTGAATTATCGTATAATCATATACAAATCGACACTACTGTCGATCACACGAATTCGCGTTGGGAAAAATATCTATTTAAAGTGGATATCGACTATAATGTTTCGAACATATTAACAGATTCTAAGACAGATTCTAACAGACCATACTTTATCTAAAATAGAGTATGATTATAATACCTCACATATCACCATATATGATATTATAATATTGTGAAACGAATTTCCACAAGTCTTTTGTGTTGAAACCTTAATTCAAAAATGTTGTCCTTTGATCGAATCTTGTGAATACAATATTCACTAATCTTTCTTCTAAAAAATACCATTTGATCTCTTATCAAATTAATTTCAGACTCATGATTTATTGTGCAAATACACTTATTCACCAATAATCATAGAAAAATTCGGATCAAGCAAAACACCATTTAATTAATTTAATAATCATTCGAAATGACTCTTAATTAATTTCCTTTCGTATTGACACTTCAATACTACATTTCAAACTTAATCAATTCGGCAATCGAAATACTTAAATGGACCAAAAATATCCATTACTTCTTGCATTGCCTTTATGACTAAATTCGATGGTGTTTGTTCTAGTAACAGAACTTTTATTCATTGGACACACTATTTTATCATTTCTACAATTATGAACGTTATCATACAAGTGATGTAATTGAGATGTGAAACCTTTATTCATTATATAAAACAACTGGCTTGTTCCATAACATAAAACAACTGAACTTGTCTTATTACATGAATAACTTTGTCTTGTAGCAATCAAGACACTGAACACACTTTCTCACTATTACAAAAGATTATCAAAAACTAGTAATGATAACTATGATAACTTGAGGACGTGAACACCAATGGACATCAACTTCCTTGATCACCATCTTCAGCGCCAGGTCACATCAAAATTCGCCACATATATGTGATAATCAGGACCTGTTTCACAAACAGAACAAGTTTCAAATACTTTATCATATATCAATAGGCGAATTCATAATTCTGTATATATCAAATGTATACCTGTAGCATCAAAGATTTCTCCTTCGATGGAATCAACTTTCAGAGATTTGAATTCGGACACGAACTTGTAGAAGTTCATATTGTCGGCCTTCAAAATGTACTTGCGCACATGCTTCTCATAGCTTGGAGGCAGAGATATCAGGACAGACTGAATGGCATAGGAATCTGCCATCCAGTAATCGAAGACCATTGTCAACTGGAAGTAGATGTCATACAATCTCTTCAAATGAGTCTCCAGACATGTATGCTCCTCCATATGAATGGTCAGGAACATTCTAAGCTGCCTGAATTGCTCACGCTTCCATTCATCTCTGAAGTGTGTCTTTATCGCATCAATCATGACGCATGGCTCCTTGCGTCGAAACAACTCTTTCAACTCAGGTGCTAGGCATACGGTCATGGTGATCTCCACTTCGATGAATATGTCTCGACGCCTACGGAAATCATCTTCCTGCTCCTCGCTTGCAGAATCTCCTGGTCTTTCTCCTAATGCTTCATCGAGAACATACAGGATGTTGTTGTGTTCGAGGATATTTCTAAAACCCTTGTACCAGCTAATGAAGTTGGACTCGTCGGCTTCTAAGGTAAAATCCGGGATCTAGTAACCGAAGTATAGTTGCGTAGTCTACAGATGTGATCGCAAAAGAGGTAAGGTAAAGTTTATAATATATGTGAGTTTTAGTTTATAATCATATTATCAAACACACTCCACCAAAATTATTATCCCTAAAATAATAATGGCGATTACACGACCCTCATCAACCATACCACCCCCGATCGTCACGGACGGCGGCAAAGCTTCAAAGGTGGACATAAAATGTCGATCACAACAACTCTGTGACTCATGCTCGATCTTTCAATCTTCCCGTGTTCCGAGGCCATATCTGCATATGCTAGGCTCGCCAATCAAACCTCGAAGACCCTGCGCGTGCAACATGGCTTACACCCACTGTATGCAAATGATGATATGTCTGACACCCGATCGTCACGGCCTGCCTCATAACGTAGAACTTTCTTGGTGGTGCGCAACGAGGGAGAACACAATTTTGGTTTTTGTTAGGGATCATCCTATTCATGATACTACCGTTGTATATCTAGCATATAAGCAATCAATAGGATGCACACACAACAACACACAATCAAATGATGCAATGAAGTGTGATGTGACATGGTCGATGCGCCTGGACCTTCATGGCGCCATGTGCCTGGCCCCGGCGCCCCGGCATAGCTCCGAGTCCACGGAGCCCTCCATTGCCTTCGACAGTACGAGTAATATTAAACTTACCGTAACCATGTCACATAAAATAACGCCTCTGCAAAACAAAGTTAGACGCCTCTAGCTTTATTTAGTTTTGCAAGTTTTACGTGGCATATAGGCTTATTCGTAAGATAATCGCTTCCCTACCTACGAACTTTGTACCACAACGTCGATCGTATAATTACATGTTTAAGCATCCCTTTCGGGCCCTCCATTGAAAATGCTTTGCCGACTAGAGATAGAGAAATAGACACCCGCCAGCCACAGATACGGTGCAAGTCGTATGTCAATAGTGGAACCAGTCTCGCGTAAGCGTACGCGTAAAGTCGGTCCAGGCCGCTTCATCAACTCAATACCGAAGGCATCACAAGTGCACGCTAGAGGGTGCAAATATAAGAAAGACGTCCTCATTCAACATGAGTTCTAACCGTACCAGAGGTACTACGCATAGATCCGCTCTGATACCACTGAAGGGGTTCCGGTGCAGAAAACAATAATTTTTCTAGAGTATGAAACCCTAACTAGCCAGGATCTATCTATCTAGTACATGTGATAACAGTGGTGGAACGGGTTACATTACCTCCATGTAGACCGATAGCGGGGATTACGCTCCCGCACAAGCGTTGACGATGAAGTCGTACGTAGCCGACCTCGAGGTCGCGGAGAACTTGCCACGACGATGTAGACGATGACGCCGGGGTGTCGACGATGACCTGCGTCGACGGGCATCGGGCGGAAGATGGCGTGACGCCGGCGGCTGGGGGGTGCGCCGGCGGCAAGGGGAGCAGCGGCTGGGCTGCAGGTGAACAAGACGACGTCGCCCAGGCTCCTCAAAGGTGGTGCCTCCGAGCACTCGCAAACATACCGAGCTTAACAAATACCCCCGGTCATTCAGATCCAGCTGAAATCGCAGCGGTAGAACTTTTCTGGAATCCCGCAGGGCAACGGCGCCCGGCGGTATAGCTTAGGTGGAGAGGGAGGGCAAACGGGCGGAGAAGCAACTCGGCCGGCCTGCTATACAATTAATTGTATTTTTCTGTAATTAATCTAATTAATATGCCTTACTATATAAAGGCGGGGGGTGTGCAAACACCTTGCCTCCCCCATGTGGGACTAAAGGAAAAGGAGGGGGAGGGGGTTCGGCCGGCTCTCCTAGTCCGAGTTGGACTAGGGGCCCAAGCCCCTTTCCTCCTTGGTGGTGTGGCTCCCCCTCTTGGGCCCTCTTAGGGCCCATGTATGTGGGTTGCCCCTTTTTCCTTTATTATTTAATAATTAAATTAATATAAGATATAATTAATTCATAATTAATATATTTAAATACTATTTAATATCCTGTGACTCCGAAACATTTTCCGAACCACCCGAACAACTTTCGGACATTCCTGGAACCCTTCCAGACCTTTCCGGAACTCCTTCCGGACCACCGGAACTCTTTCCGGATCATTTCTCTCTCTCCAACAAAATCCTATATTATTACAAAACCTATCTCCTGGTGTCGTTAAGACCTTAAGTTTGTTACGCTACGGTTCGAGAACACTCCAGACATGGTCGAGACACTCCGCTCACCAATGGCCGTCAAGGATACCTGGATGTATATGACGGCCCTTGTGCATTCTACGAATATCGTCGTTGAGCCATAAACATGATATTCATTACCTTTGTTTCTGCGATACTACCTTGTCCGAGATATGACCGTAGACATCTGATGTCTTTGTTGTATCTCGTTACCGACAAAGGTTATTAACTCGTCTGTGATATTGCATCTCAATGACCTAGTCATAAGCTACGCAGCAATATAGATGCGATCTCACCGAGTGGGCTCAGAGTATCTTTCCATTACAAGAATGAACAAATCCCGCTCTTGATCCTTACGTCTCAACACTCTTTCGGGATACCCAAGATGGTCACCGTTATTGTCATGCTAAATAAGACACAACGTTTGATGCTCTCAAAGTACCCCTACGAATTATCAATAAGTACGGTCTCACGGTCTAAGGAATAAGCTATCACATTCATATCTATTGCAAATGACAAACATCGTAATACGATCTTATTGGAATATTTTGCGTATGTCCATCACCTTATTCAACTAATAAGATGACCCATTGTCAACCGACGTCATTGTCCTTGATCGGGAATCTCGATCAACTGTTGCCCAATGGACTAGTTCATATAGAGGCTTACTAGGAACTATGGTTGTCTATGTATCACACGTGTATTAATAATTCCGATTAATACAGATATAGCATAATACACAAACCTGTTATAAACTTTATGAGATAATGCAATAAATACTACTTATTTATTTGCCTCTAGGGCATATCTCCTTCAGAATAGGCATATTGTCTTCGTCATCCGGATCCTCCGTCAGAGGAGTTTCTGGAGGGGGAAAGTCATCCTTCCAGTGGCCCTCGTTGAACTCGGCAGCCTCCTCCTTCCGACGCTCGAAGCGCTGAAGAAGAGTGTAGAAGTCAGCAAGGAAATATAAAAGGCAGGTAACTGACATAAGGCTAACCGAGATAAGCGGTATGTCGGAGCTGGCATAGAAGAACTTACTTGTGGCGGAGGATTGGCTCGATCGTGGGGAACCATGCCCCACTCCCAGTCATCTCCCATCTCGGTGGTCGCGATAGCTCGGACACGGCCGTGGACGGAGGCTTTGGTCAGCTCGAGCGGGCTCACCCGGGTTGGGTCGTATGGGCCACTCATATGGCAGATCTTGTGCGCCCGGGCTTGGAGGGGGCAGACTCGGCGGACAATGAAGGTCTACAGGAGATCATCGGCAGTAATCTTGTCCTTGATGGTCAGGAGATGCTTGTGGATCAAATTGATCTCCCAGACATTGTCCTTGGGATCCAGAGGCCAGTTGAGCTGAGCGGTGGGAGGATCGATCTTGAACTCGGGAAGGTTAATGTAATCCACCGGAGTGGACCTTTCCGCGGGCGCCGGGTTGCGCACATAGAAGAAACTCTTCTGCCACTTCCGGCAAGACTCTAACCCAAGAATCTTGGGGAAGGGAACGAGCTTCCTCACGGTCACTGTGGCGGCGCCGCACGCGGTCATCTCCTTCTCCTTAACCCCCGGGTTCGGAATGCTATGTTTCCGCAGCTGGAAATATTTGGCCCACAAGTTCACCATGGGCCAAATTCCGAGGTAGGCCTCGCAGAAAGAAACGAAGGCAGAAAGAGAGGTGATGGAATTGGCTGGGAGATGATGGGGCTGGAGCCCAAAGGTATTTAGGAAGTTGCGTAAGAAACGGCTGGCCGAGAGGCCAACGCCACGCTCGAAGTGGGCACGAATACGACCCGCTCCCCTTCCCGAGGATCGGGTTCAAGCTCATCCTTGGGTAGCCGAAATTTTACTTGACCCGGAATGCGCCGAGAGCGACGTAACCAATCAAGGTCGGCCTTGTTGGTCTCAGAGCCTTCCCAGCCACCGTGAATCCCTTCGGCAGCCATGTCGGAGGACTCTGAGTGTTGGGCTGAGGACATTCCGGGGAAAACCTGTCACGAGTTAAAAGTGCCGACATACCAAGTGTTGGATCAAGCCGACATATAAAAGAGAACGATTAACTCGGGCAGAAACAAAGTCATGTCGGGTGAATATAAAACGGAAGATCTAGGGCAACCATATAAATCAATGTAAATGGGTGAATAAAACGCTTTGCGGAAGTAGAACCGCAACCCTAGCAAAGCCAAACTCCTCCAATGCCTAAGATTTGGACGGGAGTTAGGGATCGACGCAAGCACAAACTAAAATAGCACCAATCCCCTATCGTTTCACGGGTGTAAGATCCTAATTGCTCCTAGGCACGAGAGGGAAACAAAGAACACTGGTGGCGGGGATGAACTCCCGTGGGCACGATCCAAAACTGAGGAAATGATAGGGAATGCTTACCGGAGAACGAGTGTGCGCAAGGAAATCGCGCGGCAGAGGAAGCGAGGAAGATGGGCTTCCTCCAATTGAGAACGGCGAGGATGCTCGTCGGCGGTCACGGGCGCAAGACGTGTACGGCGGCGCAGCGCGGTGGGCGAAGGGAGCGGAGAAGGCAAGAAGGAAGAAGAGAAGTGGAGAAGAAAGAGGGAGTGGGATACCCGTGGCTTATTTATGGGGGGAACGAAACGGCAGTTGCCGTTTTTCCCGCCGAGGAATCGTTTCAAGTGTGAGTGGGATCATTTGTGGAGAGTGGGTCGGTTGAAATTCGCGCTCACTACATAAACGGCCACACCGCAGGCCACAGGAGCCCAACGGCTAGGCGGCGTGATTCGGTGTGCCGACAAACCCTAGAACCGAGGCGGCACACCAAAGTCAAGAGTACTCGAGTGCCTGGAGGATTTGACATCCGGTGGGTCCCGCGGAGGCTTCTGCACGACGGCCTGTCAGTGGAATAAAATAATAACCTGGAGAAAGGGCAAACTACTGATAACAGATGGAGGGAAGAGATCTTCGAAAAAAGATCTGGATATATCGGAAACATATGGCGGGCAAGGACAGTCGGGATGGATTAGTAGTAACTCGGAAGGATAAAGTCGGGTAATCTTTGTCGGAGTGACAAGTCTAAGTCGGGAAACTTCACTGCCCGACAGGGCAATGTCGGGTTCGGAGAGTAAGGAGCGTTTGTGTTTTAACCTGGTCCAGCCCACCATCCGGGGATGACGGACTACACCAGCTTCGGGGACTAGTGCCGGGGTGCTACCCCCAGGTAGGGTAAAGTCCGGGCAAGATGGACCCAATATCTGACAGAGTGACCTTTGGCCAGTTCCAAAAGTCACTTGACCCTTCATGCAGCAATAGGTTGGCCTTTGAGGCAGAGCAGGAGGTGACCTTTGAGGTGTTAATAGAGGGACTGGTGGAAACACTATAGATAGATCCCCAGTCCTTCATCCTCACCCAAGCAGCAGCAGGGAGATTTCCTAAGCACCAGCTTCTCGAAGATGTCTTCGGTAACAAGACTAAGACATCTTCGAGTATCTGGGCCTAGGGATACTCACTCGGGTCATACTGGAACCACAAGAGGGATAGAGGCAGAGACAGGGAGTTATTCTGAGAACTAGTTTCTCCAAGATGTCTTTGGGAGTAAACCTAAGACATCTTCGAGGAACTAGGCTCAGGACTGCTCACTCGGAAACAGAAGGAAGCAAGGGTGGGAGAGGCCGGGAGCGGGAGAGGCCGATCCGACTTACTCGTATGCCGGAGGTGACCGACACTCATGGGCCAACTTACACTTAAGCCGACATAACTAGACCAACCTTCCCATGTCGGCACCCTTCCTTTATTCCTTGTGCGTAGGAGGGAAGAATCGGCTTACTCCTGGTGGAACTCGGAGGAGGTCCCCGACAGTATGAACCCGGCACAGGAGTGCCGGGGTGCGGAGGATAATCTGGCCCGTAAGTGTCGGGTTGAGAAAGAAACTCCGACATACTTTGAGTGGGAAAGAAGTCAAAGGGAAGGACAATCATACCTCTGACATGAAAGCTAAGTCACATCTCGGCTGACACTGAAGCGGAATAGAAGGCGAAGTACCACACGGACGTGACTATTCCACTGTAGCACAGACATGCTGACAGGGGACACGGTATGGAGAAGCCTAGTCTTGTCTCGGCGCGACCAGGGCTAGGTCATGACGACCTGACAGAGGCTACTCGGGTAGCTCGGCGGCTAGGTCGGGTAGGCCACGTCGGCACTACCGTTAACCCGGGGACACTGCCGGGTGGACCCGGGTAACTTAGGGTTTCCGGTCAACCCGGCCAGAACTCTATAAATAGCACCATAACTCCTCCTGCGTGAGGAACGCCCGCATTCTGTTAGAAACTTATTGCTCTGAGTTCTACTCTCTCCCACCCTATAGCACTTAGGGTTCTTGGAGGAAAACAGCTCAAGGAGCAGCTTTGTAACCACTGTTGTATACATATACGAGAGAAGCAAGGGCATGAGTAGGGGTGTTACCTCCGCACGAGGGCCCTGAACCTGGGTACATCGGGGTGTTTGTGTGTGTTGTTTCGAGTTTCTCCGGTGTTGATTGCTTTCTTTGTGTTCTCGTGAGTTCTTTAGCTCGCACTCGCATGTCTCGCGGCATGCAAGCCCTCCCCGGATCCCCCGGCGCACGTCCGGCCCCCAACTTTAGCCACCCCGTGGCATATGCCGTGACACCACCACGACACCAAGAGGAGGGTGTGAAGTAGCAGAGCAGCAAGATTTCCCTCAGTTATTAAACCAAGGTTATCGAACTAGTAGGAGATGAACGTTCGCCTCGAGGTGTGAACGGCGCCAGAAATTCTTGGTGTGGCGTCGGAGACGTGGAATCTGCACACAACACAATCAAAGTATTTTGCCCCTCAACGGTGAGGGTGTCAATCCCACTGGCTTGCTGTAACAAAATATTAAACGTATGTGTATAAGAAACATGTTTGTTTGCAAAAAGTAACAGGTTTGCAGTTGTGTTTTTGTCAGATTAATGAGAAGGACTGGGGTCCACAGTTCACTAGTGGTGTCTCTCCATAAATAATAACATTCATCCATGCATGGTAAACAAATTACAGCTAGGCAATTGACAGAATAATGATAAGTAACCCAATACATATACTAATGATATGGTGTCTAGTGTGAGATTCATTCGGGCATTACAACAATATACATAGACCGTTCCAACCGCATCTATGACTAATAATCAAACTTCCGGTTAGCGTTCGCACCCCTTTCAGTATTAAGTTGCATGCAACAGATTATCGCCTTAAGCACTGTGTGTAAAGTAAGTAAGTAACATCATCTTTAGATAAAGTACTATTGTTTTATTCCTAGTAGTAACAACACATCTACAACCTTAGAGCTTTCTGTCACTGCCCCAGATTAAATAGAAACATGAACCTACTATCGAGCATAAATACCGTCTCTTGGAGTTACAAGCGTCTACTTGGCCAGAGCATACACAAGTAACGGAGAGCATGCAAGATCATTAAATAGCACATACATGATATATTATGAAGCAATAACTTTAGTACTCAATATTCATCGTATCCCAGCAAACACAACATGGAGAATTATATAAATTTGATCTTGATCATGATAGACAGCTCACAAGATCTAAACATGATAGCACAAGTGAATGCGAATCCGGCACCTAGAGGGGGGGTGAATAGGTGCTATTACAAATTTTAGGTCTTTTCAAATTTAGGCTCAACACAGAGGTAAATTCTCTAGATATGCAACTACGGTGAATTTACCTAAATGACAAGCTAAGCAATAACAAGGTAAACTAGAGTGCAAGACAAGCAAGTAAGGGAGTAAGGATAAGAGGAACCGAGTGAAGCACGCGGATACGAAAATGTAATCCCGAGTTCCACCCAAGGGTGTACGTCTCGTTGGAGAGGTGTGCGCTACCACAACAGGTTAGCCGCAACGTCACAAAGGCTCACCTTCTTCTCCGATGAACTCAACCACAAAGGTTGCGAGTTCACCTTCCACTATTGATCCCCTTTTAGTGCGGAGATCGAATCCCTTACAAACGCTTGAGGCACTCACCCACAACTTAATTGGGGGCTCTCAAGATGACCACAAAAGGTCAAGTACCACAAAAGGTCAAGGCAACACCAAGATTACAACAATGGTGAACTAGGTTTTCCCACCGGAAACCCTAGCCACGAAATATCCAAGTGAATGGGGAATAAATGCAAATCGCTTCGGTGAAGATGTAGATCCGGGCCTTCTACTCCAATCCTCCAAAGATCAATAGATTTGGGTGGGGGGATTGGGAGATCTTGATGATTTGAGCTTTCAAGAAATGTAGGAGAGAGAAAATCTGAGAGCTAGCTGTTCTTGAGTGAGTGAGGGGGTATTTATAGCCTCTCCCAAATTTCTACCGTTGCATGTGGCGACCACCCGGAAATTCCGGTATAAGTCATAACCGGAAATACCGGTTGCTCGGAATTTCCGGAGAATTGAAATTTCCGACGGGAATTTCCGGCTGGAGTCAGAACCATTTCCTCTTCTTTCCTTAGAAGTTTTCTTAAATGTTCTTCAAGGTGCACTCGGAAATTCCGGTGAATGGAAATTTCCGAGCACAATTTCCGGTTGAGATCAGAACACTTCTTTTTCGTGACTTAGCCGTTTCTGTGAACTCCTCTGGGTGCAATCGGAAATTCCGGTAGATGGAAATTTCCGATCACAATTTCCGGCTCGAGTCAGAACACTTCCTCAATCTTGACTTAGTCGTTTCTGCGATGTTGATCTTGGTTCACTCGGAAATTCTGGTAAAGTGAAATTTCCGAGTTCAATTTCCGGTTGAGATCAGAACCATTTCTCAAACTTGACTTAGCCATTTTCTGTGAAGTTCTGGTGAACCGGAAATTCCGGCCCTGGAAATTTCCGGCTCAAATATTCCGGTTCCTGGAACAATTCCAGAACCACTTCTTCTTCGCATTTTTGGCTTTGATGCATATGAACTTAAATCACATACAAGCTAAAATACTAAGCATTCTATTAGTACATCATAAGTATTGTTAACTAACACACAAAACACTTGGGATTAAGAAATGTTCTTTCAATCTCCCCCTTTTTGGTGTTAGATGACAATACCAAGATTTGCAAAGAAAATATGAATGCTATATCATGTTCTAGATAAAATGGCTCCCCCTCAACATGTGCATACAAGAAAAACAGGACACAAATGGATAGGAGCAATTTTGCAAAAAGTAGCACATGATATGAACAAGAGGTAAGGAGACAATACACAAAGCTTTGGTAGCAATAGAGACTTGATAGAATTTCATACCTTGTGTATATAATATGAAGAGAATGCCAACACACTAGGCTTGAAGTCTCATCCATAGATAGAAAAGATAGCATAGGATTGTCTCATTACACACACAATGTTCACAAATAGTTCAAAATAACTAAGATGAAAGGTAAATGGACACAAGCGCAAATAAATGGTAAACGCACAAGCTTGTGTCCAAACCCATGCAAATCCCCGAAGTGTCTACTAGACCAACTCCTCCCCCTTGGGCATCAAAACGCCAAAAAGGAAGAAGAGCGATGCTACGTCCCAAGGCAGCCATCAATCAGAAGGGATCCCCTCATCATCATCAACATCATCATCACTAGAAGTATCCTCATAAGCCTGACCCGTGGAGTAGGAGCTGCCACCAAGGTCACTCTCAATATGAGACCATGGAGCCATGGAACCCTGATTCCACTGAGCATAAGAGAGAGGAGCAGTGAGAGCAGCAGGAGCAGCAGAGCCAGACGTGTGGTGAAGAATCAAGTGCTGATCATGAGCTAGCTGGCGGCGATCCTTGTAGGCTGTGTATTCTTCCTTGCGAATATCAATGTTCATGCAGAGAATGTTGCGCTGGAACCAGTTCAGTTTCTTCATCTTCCCGGAGGTGGAGGGAGCATGAGATGGGGCAGCAGCCCTGCGAGCATCTCCCATGAAGGAGCCATCCCTGGTGGACTGAGAGGTGGGCACACTCTGAGGCAAAGCCACGGTCTTCTCCTCATATAGCTTCTTGAAGTCATGAACCTGTGACTCATCATCGCTGAAAGTATGCTCTGGGAGTGGACTTGATGAGCTTCATTATGTAAGGAGCATAGGGAATAGTGCATGTAAAGGTCATGGCTTCAAATATCTCATTATGGAGATAGTCCATCACATCAACACTCCAATCCTCAGTCTCATCGATGCTCATAGCAATGGTGTGGGCATGGAGGAGCAAGTTGCACAGAGGAGACACCACATTGTCTTTGTTGCCACCACTTGGAGCAATGTTCTCCCGGAAGATGCGCAAAAGGATATCATAGAGAGGGAGCAAGTTCCGAGCAAGACCAGGGGTTGCACCCCTACCATAGAGATGTGTGGTATCCTTCTTATTGAGCCGGTAGGAGTGGTGCATGCGGTAACCTTGAGGATTGTCTCCATCAAACTTGTAACCCAATACCTTGGCGAACTCATACCAATCAGACTCGCAGTAAGTGTCTCCTGTCGTCCACTTGATGGCCTTCTTCGAGTCACCCTTCATCACAAGAGTGGCAAAGAACTGCATCACAAGCTGAGAGTTGTAGTTACACCGAGTGACCACAAGCCTTTCCAAACCCATGGTCTTGAAAATATGAATAGCCTCAACAAAAGTGGCCTTGGACTGAAGAGCACGAAGGTTGTATGGCTGCATCTTGCGAATAGGCTTGGACAGAGTATAATAGACGTCCTTAAGGACGTATTCTTGCTCAATGCACCAAAATCTGCGATCATCCAGAGTCTCATCCCTTGGCCTAAGATACCAATCTCCCTGACGGAACTGAGAGTAGTCAACAGCCGACATCTCAGTATATGGCTGACGAGTAGTGGGAGGTGGAGTGACATCCTTCCTTTTCTTGGACTTGGGCTTGCTAGAGAGAACTTTCTTTGGCCTTGGTTTGCTTGAGGAGGAGGCTGCAGGCCCTTTAGCACGGACCTTACGAATGACAGACCTTGAGATCCTCCCACTCTCCTCCGCGAGAGTAGGGCTCCCACTCGAATCACCTGTGAATATAGCAAAGATAGGTAGCAAAAGATGAGTACACACAAGCTAGGAGTGCATACATACATTAGAGAGGAATTAGGTTGATCACATATAGCTAAACATTAGGAAATCTGAAAACTGCAGTTTTCAGGTTCATACCAGAAATTCCGGTTCAGGTCAGACCGGAAATTCCGGCTTGTCGAAACAGTGCAGATTTTGAGATTAGATATGTCTAAAACTAGATCGATCCAACAAAATGTGAAACTAATGTACATACATAGCAGGGAATGACACTAGGAACAACCTCTACCAAGCAATTTCAAAACAAATAACCCCACATCTAGATCCAAGTGCAAGCACCTAGGGTTAGGGAAAAGTGGAGTTACCCTCATCCATTGAGGACATTGCTTGGAGGAGAAGGTTCCCGGGACGAAGGAGAACCAAATCCGGCCGAGGGGAGAGATCCCTGGCAGTTGGAAGACTCCGGGAGAGCTTGGGGCGGCTGGGGCGGCGGTTTTGGAGAGAGGAGAGTCGGGGTGGAAGAAGAACTGGAAACAGTTCTTCACCCCGAGCCTCCCTTATATTTTTTAGACAGACCGCCCGACCGGAAATTCCGAGTCTGACTTACACCGGAAATTCCGATTCACGGGAAATTCCTATGTAACTTCGCACCGGAAATTCCGGGTCACACGAAATTCCGATCCACACGGGAGCCGGAAATTCCGACCAGCCGAACCAAACTCCCAGATTTCAAACGGATGACTTGTGTGCAATAGAAAGAAATGTTTTCAGGGGAGAAAAGGCTTAGGATAGATTTCCAAACTGTCATTGGTACACCATACTCATCTTAGAACAACCAAATTGATTCATAAAGCGCCAAGTTGAGTAGGTTTCCCACATGTATGAATCTGAAAGCAATAAATCAATAATAAGCTCCAAAAAAAATCAACTCTTCATAGAGGGGAGGGCGGTGGCCGAAGCCACCATGTAGGAGTGTATGGCATGTCACCGCGAAGATATATCTTGGGTACACAACCAATACTCGTCGTTTTAGCTCATTAGTCATAAGAATGAATATAGAGATAAAAGAACACTTGATATCCACATAATGGGGGGAGGGATGGTCCAATGTATTAGGACCGCACCCCCCCCCCCCCTATGTCCATGCCTACATCTAAATAAGATTAGATGCAATTACGTCCTAGCTGAGTGTGCAAGTGATCAAGCTAAGGAAATCAATGATATTGAGCTCATTCCTCAAAAAGCAAAACCTTCCTTCCTTAAGGGGCTTCGTGAAGATATCCGCCAATTGATCCCTTGTGTCCACATATGATACGTCAATATCTCCTCGGGCCACATGATCCCTTATGAAATGGTGGCGGATCTCAATATGCTTGGTTCTTGAATGTTGCACCGGGTTGTAGGCAATCTTGATGGCACTTTCATTGTCACATAGAAGAGGCACTTTGTCGCAATCGACTCCGTACTCCTTTTAAGTTTGTCTCATCCATAGCAATTGTGTGCAACAACTTGCGGCGGCAACAGACTCGTCTTCGGCGGTGGATAGAGATATACAGTTTTTCTTCTTAGAAGACCAACTTACCAAGGACCTCCCAATAAATTGACAAGCACCGGAGGTTGACTTCCTATCATCATGATCTCCCGCCCAATCGGAATCTGTGTACCCACATAACGAGAAATGTGCATCCTTGGGGTACCACAATCCATAGGTTGGGGTATAAGCCAAATATCTAAAGATTCTCTTGACCGCCATGTCATGGCTTTCCTTAGGAGCCGCTTGATATCTTGCACACACTCCTACGGCTAGCACTATATCCGGTCTAGATGCACAAAGGTAGAGAAGAGATCCAATCATGGAGCGATATACCTTTTGATCCACATCCTTACCCTTGGGGTTGAGCTCAAGGTGGCATTTGGTTTGCATTGGGGTAGAGACACCCTTGAGCTCAAGCAACCCATACTTCTTGAGCATGTCTTGAATGTACTTTGCTTGGTTGATGAACGTTCCTTCCTTCAATTGCTTGATCTCGAATCCGAGGAAGAACTTCATCTCACCCATCATAGACATCTCAAACCTGTCAGTCATAAGCTTGGAGAATTCTTCGTTAAATGCTTTGTTAGTAGACCCAAATATAATATCATCCACATATAATTGACAAATGAAAAGCTCCCCATTTACTTTCTTAGTAAAAAAGGTGGGGTCGATTTCCCCAACTTGGAACCCACGGTCTACAAGTAGTTCTCTAATATGTTCATACCACGCACGTGGGGCTTGTTTAAGGCCATAGAGTGTCTTATCCAACTTGTAGACATGGTTCGGATACTTGAGGTCCTCAAACCCCGGTGGTTGCTTAACATAAACAAATTCAATTAGTGGACCATTAAGAAAAGCGGATTTAACATCCATTTGTTCCAACTTTAAGTTATGGTGAGAGGCATAGGCAAGAAGAATACGAATTGACTCAAGTCGAGCCACGGGCGCGTAGGTTTCTCCAAAGTCAATGCCTTCAATTTAGGAGTAACCTTTAGCCATCAATCTTGCCTTGTTCCTCACCACCATGCCATGTTCATCTTGCTTGTTCTTGAATATCCACTTGGTGTCGATAACATTGTGGCAATCTTTGGGTCTTTCCACCAACTTCCACACCTTGTTGCGCTCGAAGTTGTTGAGTTCTTCATGCATAGCATCAAGCCAATCTTTATCTTCAAGAGCTTCAAAGACTTTCTTCGGTTCCACCATGGAGATGTGAGCTTGATGTTCACTAAAGCTTGCAAGTTGTCTTCGGGTAGAGACCTTGCTTCTCACATCACCAAGCACCTTGTCGAGAGATAGATCTCTCAATTCTTGTGAGGTGCCAACCCTATTCAAGCGGCGGATCTCGATTTCCCTCCTTGTGGTGAGAGGGATCGCTTGATCATCTTGATCATTCATGTCTCCGCCTTGACTGATTTGATGGTCTTGATCAACAATAGTACTGACGTTCAGAGGTGGGGGAGAAGGTTGATCTTGGCCTTGCTGCGAGCTGTCACCGGGAATGTCAGCAGGACCGGATATTCTGAGTTCAGTATGGACCGGAAATTCCGAGTAACCGGAATTTCTGACTCCAGTTTGAACCGGATTTTCCGGCCCTCCGGAAATTCCTGGAGCAGCTGGAGGTTCTTGTGCTTCTTCTTGGCTGGGCGTGTTGGGCACGATGTTGTTGTTGGATGTTTCTTGTGTTGGGGTAGCCACCACTTGCGTAGAGCTTGATCCTTGTTGAGCAACCTCATGATAGACTTCGACGGGGCGGTGGATGCCCAACCCCATCCTTCGGATAGCATCTTGAGGTTGATCATCACCTACATTGGAAACACCACTTTGCTCCACAAGGGAGATGTCATTCTCATAGAATACCACACTACAAGTTTCTATGATAATGTGCGAGGCCTTGTCATAGGCACTATAAGTATGAGATTCAGCACCGTAACCAACAAAAGTCCCTTCAAGAGACTTAGAATCAAACTTGCCTAAACGAACACCTTTGATGAGATAGAAACACTTACAACCAAAAACTCGGAAGTACGAGATGTTGAGATTGTTCCCGGTAAGAACTTCATAAGGTGTCTTTATGAGTCCTTTGCGAAAGAAGAGCCGGTTGGACGAATGGCAAGCGGTATTGACGGCTTCGGCCCAAAAGTTGTAAGGGGACTTGAACTCGGCCATCATCGATCTTGCCATCTCAATAAGTGTGTGGTTCTTCCTTTCGGCTACACCATTTTGTTGGGGCGTATAAGCAGCGGAATATTGATGACGAATCCCTTCTTCACTAAGGAACTCGTTCAAGGTGTAGTTCTTGAACTCGGAACCATTGTCACTTCTTATCACCAAGATTGGGACATTGTGTTGACGCTGAGCTTCATTGTAGAAGTCGATGATAGTTTGTTGAGTCTCCACCTTCGACTTGAAGAAGAAAACCCATGTGTATCTTGAATAGTCATCAACAATCACCAAGCAATATTTCTTGCCACCAAGACTAGCTTCCGGAATGGGACCAAAGAGGTCAACATGGAGAAGCTCCAAAACCCTTGTTGATGAAATGATGGTCTTGCTTGGATGGTGGATGTCATGCATTTTTCCTTCAACACAAGCCCTGCACATTTGATCCTTCGAGAAAGAAACATGGTCTTTTAGTCCTAGGATATGGCCACCCTTTTGGAGACTTTGCAAAGTCCTCATATTGACATGGGCTAGTCGGCGATGCCATAACCAACCCAAGTCCGCCTTAGCGAATAAGCACATTGCATGGGAAGTGGTAACTCCGTAGAAGTCAACCTCATATAGCCCATTCTCAACGTACCCAATGAAAGACACTTTGAGAGACTTGCTCCGCATAAGGATAACCATTTCCTTTTCAAAGATAACGGTATAACCCAAAGCAAGTTAAAGAATGTACCGAGATCAAGTTGAAACCTAGGGACTCGACAAGTAAGACATTCACAAGTGTGATGTCTGGTGCCACTACCACCTTGACGAGCCCTATTTCCTTAGACTTTGAATTGTCACCATATGTAACGGTCATTTGATCATCATTAGGCTTCAACTCCGTTACAATCTCCTTGCTTCCGGTCATATGACTAGTGCACCCACTATCAATTATCCATTTCGATCCTCCGGAAGCAAGGCCCTACACACAATCAATTCTTTGATTTAGGTACCCATTTTGCAATGGGTGCCTTTTGGTTAGCAACAAGGGTCTTTGGGACCCAAATAGCATATTCAATATAGCCATCAAAAGGACCAATGTATCTAGCATAAACAACCCCATTATAATCAACATATAAAGCATAATTGGGGTTAGATATGCCCGCAAAGTCATCACGAGTGGGAGTGCCCCTTGTGGCATTTCCACCCACAATGTCATCTTTCTTGGCTTGTGCGGGCTTGGCCTTCTTCTTGATCTTCTTCTTCTCCTTAGCAACATAGCCTAGACCTTCCTTACCCTTGTGGGGCACTCGCTCATGAAGAGGAGTAGTGAGTGTCCCCTTACCTTTCTCAAGAGAGGTCTTGGGCTCGGTTGCCATGGAGGGAACAAACAAAACCCTAGCTTTGTCCTTGACAACATTTGCATTAGTATTCAAAAGAGTAGAAGTGCTAGGTTTCTCAAGAGTAGATATCCGAGTTTGTAGTTGATCGCGAGACTTGAGGAGACGTTCGTGATAACTTGTCAATACCTTATGAGTATTTTCAAGTGACTTGAAGTCTTCGCAAAGTCTAGCATGAGCAACTACAAGCTCGGACTTTTCATTTTGCACAATTTTACATTGAGCAAAGTAAAGATCACGACCCTTAGTGATCTTAGCAAGTTGCTCCTTGAGGAGAGCATGAGCTTCTTGTTCATCTTCAATGGAGGATTGGAGAGACACCTTAGTGTGAGCATCCTCTCTCTCAATCTCACCTTTTAACTCAAGCTCATCCTCAAGCTCACCTATACGACTCATAATTGAGCCAAAGTGTTTCTTTCCTTCTCCTTGCAAGTTAGTCATGAATTTATCAAAAGCAATAGTTTCTTTCTTGACTTCAAGACTCATACCATCATAAATTTCATGGGATATGGAGGTAGGGGACAATTTTACCTTGTATGTCTTTGCCATAAGACATCTTGCATTCTTGACGATGAGGCTCTCATTTGGTTAGGAGAAGAGTGACGGAGGTGTAGAGGAAATGACTAGTGCGGCCACTTGTGTTGGGGTATCCTCCTTGTCACTATCTTCATCATCGGTGGGATATTGCTCTTGAGTTACCAAGACAATCTTTTGGTTCTTCTTGAAGTAGGGCTTCTTCATGGGCATAGCCCCCTTGCCCTTCGTCTTTGCCACGAGCCTCCCACCATGGTCCTCTCTTCTTTCCCATGGGCAATCTACAACAAAGTGGCTTTTGTCATCATAATTATAGCAAAGCCTCACCTTGTTGCTTGGCTTTCCTCCATTGGAGGGGAACTTCTTGTCAATCCTAGCTTTGGCCCTTCCGGGGTTCTTCCAAAAAGTTCTAGCCGCAAGACCCATGTGTTGGGTGAGAGTACTTGAGAGAGTCTCACTAGATAGCACGACTTGATCATCATACTCATCTTCATCCTCTTATTCAACGGTGGCCTTCAAGGCAATTGAGGCATGCTTGTGCATCCCTATGGCTCTTGCTCTTGCATATTGTGCAATCTTGGAGGCCACCTTGTAAGCGGTCATCTCTTGCATGACTTCATTGGATGTCATCTTCGCGAAGTCATGTCTCCCTTGGAGTGTCTTCAAGTCCGTTTCCTCAAAGGGCAAGAGAGCGGTCACGAACTTCCTCTTGATCCAAGTGTCATCAATGTAGACCGCACCGAGGTTCTTGAAGGTGTTAGCAATCAACACCAACCTCCGGTACATGTCCTCATGACTATCTCCATCCAACTTGCAAAACCCTTCCACCTCGGTTCTTCTTCATGCTCTCATTACCGACGAAGATGTCGGAAATAGCATTCCATACTTCTTTGGCGATGGAGAATTGTTGAATAAGAGGCATGTCTTTCTCTCCAACGGCCATTTGGAGTTGATGAAGAGCGGTGGCATTGAGTTGACTATCAACCACCTCTCTTCTTGTCAAGTTGGTTGGATCATGGGCCTTGAATCCTTCTTCAATGGTGCGCCATAGCTCAATGGGGGCACCACATAAATGAGACTTCATTTGAAATTGCCATTGAGAGAAATGAGTAGGTTTGAGCTTAGGAGGACCACTTCTAAAGTTTACATGAGGGTGAGGGATAGGAGGGTTAGGAGAGTATTATGGTTAACATTATGAAATTCCTCTCCTTTGGGGGTATTAGAGGATCTAGGTGATTCATCCTTTTCCGCTTTCCCGGGGGAAGCATTCGGAGGAACATCTTTGGACCCATCCGAAGATGACTCCTTAGAGTTCTCACCGTGCTCCTTAGGAGGAGGAGAGGGAGAAGTAGCCTCGGGCTCCTTAGACTTCAAGAGTGTCATGAGCATCTCATTCATCTTGAGGAGTTGGGCCTCCAAGGACGATCTCATATCTATAAGATCGTCCATGGTTTCCCCTTTGGCTAACGCCTCCTTCTCCGCCTCTAATTTCTCACGGGCGGCCTTCTCGGCATCGGATTCCGTCATCGTTGCACTTAGGCGGTTAAGCCCTTAAAAGTGAACCTGGCTCTGATACGAATTGAACGGGAATCCGGCACCTAGAATGGGGGTGAATAGGTGCTATTACAAATTTTAGGTCTTTTCAAATTTAGTCTCAACACAAAGGTAAATTCTCTAGATATGCAACTACGGTGAATTTACCTAAATGACAAGCTAAGCAATAACAAGGTAAACTAGAGTACAAGACAAGCAAGTAAGGGAGTAAAGATAAGAGGAACCGAGTGAAGCACGCGGAGACGAAGGGTGTACGTCTTGTTGGAGAGGTGTGCGCTACCACAACAGGTTAGCCGCAACGCCACAAAGGCTCACCTTCTTCTCCGATGAACTCAACCACAAAGGTTGCGAGTTCACCTTCCACTATTGATCCCCTTTTAGGGCGGAGATCGAATCCCTTACAAACGCTTGAGGCACTCACCCACAACTTAATTGGGGGCTCTCAAGATGACCACAAAAGGTCAATGACCACAAAAGGTCAATGACCACAAAAGGTCAAGGCAACACCAAGATTACAACAATGGTGAACTAGGTTTTCCCACCGGAAACCCTAACCACGAAATCCCCAAGTGAATGGGGAAGAAATGCAAATAGCTTTGGTGAAGATGTATATCTGGTCCTTTTCCTCCAATCATCCAAAGATCAACGGATTTGGGTGGGGGGATTGGGAGATCTTGATGATTTGAGCTTTCAAGAAATGTAGGAGAGAGAAAATCTGAGAGCTAACTGTTCTTGAGTGAGTGAGGGGGTATTTATAGCCCCTCCCAAATTCTGACGGTTGCCTGTGTCGACCACTCGGAAGATCCGGTATAAGTCATAACCGGAAATTCCGGTTGCTCGGAATTTCCGGAGAATTGAAATTTCCGACAGGAATTTCCGGCTGGAGTCAGAATCTTTTCCTCTTCTTTCCTTAGTAGTTTTTGAAAGGATCGGTATGACACCTAGAGGGGGGTGAATAGGTGCTAATTCAAATTTTAGTTCTTTTTCAAATTAGGCTTGACATGAAAGGTAAATTCCCTAGATATGCAACTATGGTGAATTTACCTATATGACAAGCTAGCAACGAAGCAAGATATAATAATAAAGACGATAAATAAGGATAGAAGAAACCGAAGTGAAAGCACGAGACGACAAGGATGTATTCCCGAGTTTCTCCCTTAAATGGGAGTACGTCTCGTTGGAGAGGTGTGAACCAACACAATGGTTCAACGGCCACAAAGGCCTCACCCAAATCTCCAGTGAACCGTACCACAAAGGTTTGGTCCACTTTCCACTATCGGAATCCTTCGAGGCGGAATCCGGAGCCTTTACAACAACGATTCGGGGCACGACCCACAAAGGGCTTGGGGGCTCCCGAACAGCTACAATCTGTCACATAGACAAGAAGGTAAGTACAACAATGGGCTACGTTTTCCTAGTGGAAACCCTAGCAAGTGTTCCCTCAAGAGAATGAGGGGGAAATGAAGAACGGCTCGGTGAAGATGTAGATCGGGGCCTTTTCTTTCAATCCTCCAAAGATCGACGAGTTTGGACGGAGGGATCGGGATATCTAATGATTCTTGGCTTGCAACAATGGAGTTCCTCTTTTTCTGGTCAAGCAAGCTAGCTGGAGGAAGGAGGAGGGGTATTTATACCCCTCCAAAGATGTAGCCGTTGCAGACATTCATCAGGCCGGAATCTCCAGTCCTAGTGGACGGAAACTCCGGCCAGGGGCGGAAACTCCGGCCACTGGAGGCCGGAAAATCTGGGCCCCACCAGGGGCTGAACACCAACTTTCTCCAAACTGAGCTTGGACAACTTCTGAGGTCTTGAGGTCGGAAAGTTTGGCCAGGGGCGGAAACTTCGGCCCTTGGGACCGGAAACTCCGCCCCACACCAGGGGCTGAACAAATCTTCGTCAATTGAGGCTGAGAAAGTCTCCGGTCCTCAGGGACCGGAAACTCCAGCTAGGGGCGGAAACTCCGGCCCCTGAGGCCGGAAACTCCGCCCCCCACCAGGGGCTGAACACACTTTTCAGTACTGCCTCTTTTTCCCTTTATGGTTCTGATGCATCTCAAATGTTCCTAAATTATCCTGCATCACTTATCACCAACTTAATACATCCAACATGTTGTTAACTAACACACAAAACACAGAGATCATAGAAATGTCCTTTCAGGTTTCTTCAATGTTCTTCAAGGTGCCCTCGGAAATTCTGGTGAATGGAAATTTTCGAGCACAATTTCCGGTTGAGATCAGAACACTTCTTATTCTTGACTTAGCCGTTTCTGTGAACTCTTCTGGGTGCAATCGGAAATTCCGGTAGATGGAAATTTCCGATCACAATTTCCGGCTCAAGTCAGAACGCTTCCTCAATCTTGACGTAGTCGTTTCTGCGATGTTGATCTTGGTTCACTCGGAAATTCCGGTAAAGTGAAATTTCCGAGTACAATTTCCGGTTGAGATCAGAACCATTTATCAAACTTGACTTAGCCATTTTCTGTGAAGTTCTGGTGAACCGGAAATTCCGGCCCTGGAAATTTCCGGCTCAAATATTCCGGTTCCTGGAACAATTCCAGAACCACTTCTTCTTCGCATTTTTGGCTTTGATGCATATGAACTTAAATCACATACAAGCTGAAATACTAAGCATTCTATTAGTACATCATAAGTATTGTTAACTAACACACAAAACACTAGGGATTAAGAAATGTTCTTTCAACAAGAGGAGAAGACAACCATCTAGCTACTGCTATGGACCTGTAGTCCAAGGTAGACTACTCACGCATCAGTCCGGAGGCGGTCATGGCGACGTAGAGGCCTCCGGGGACGATTCCCCCTCCCGGTAGGGTGCCGGGGAGCAGTTCTGATCTCTCCCGAAGTGGTGACGGCGACGGCGGCGGCTCTGGGCCCGTGGAGGAAAAAGTGATTAACCGTCCTCTGTTTTTAGGTCAAGGGGGTATTTATGGGCGAAAGACCTAGGTCGGTGGGCGCCTGATGGCGCCACACCACCTCCCGGCGCGGCAGGCAAGGGAGCCGCGCCAGCAGGTGATGTGGGCCCCTCGGGGCCCGTCTTTGTCTCGTCTTCGGTTCTTCGCGATGCAAATATTCCAAAAATAATTCCTGGTTGACTCGTTTCCAATTTGGCGGATATTTCCTTAAGAGCTTTTCTGAAACCAAAAACAGCAGAAAACAGGGAACTGGCACTGTGGCATCTTGTTAATAAGTTACTCCCAGAAAATGCATAAAACTATATAAAGTGCATATAAAACATGTAATAACATGATATAACATAGCATGGAACACAAGAAATTATGGAGACGTTGGAGACGTATCAACATCCCAAGCTTAGTTCTACTCGTCCCGAGTAGGCAAGAACGATAAAAGAAGAATAATTTCTGAAGTGACATGCTTAAACATAATCTTGATCACGTAATAATGTAGTGCATGTAAACTGAGATCAAATGAATAAGGTTGTAGTTTATATTGATATCAAATGAGTAATAAATAAACAAGTAGGTAAAGCAAGCAAAGCTTTCAATGATATAGTACTCGATAGCAATTAGCCGTGCAAAGTAGATACTAAACATGATTTAAGCTTCAAGCACAACAATATAATCATCTAATGCTTCCAACAAACATGACAACTAAATGAAAGGATCAAGTCAAGCAATATCAATATGCATGTAGAAGATCAATACTTTATTTGTTCAAAAGAAACAAGCAAGCGTTCAACGTTGGTTCCTGGCACCAGGATGTTATGAGTAAGAGAATGTTAACGGAGGTTTGGAAGGCCAACGGAAGAAAGGCTCACAAAGCTGTAAGTGATTATTAGACAAGAGGAAGTCTTACAATCGAAGCTATGCAAGGAGTAGTGATTGCCATACAACGGATGCACAATGAGATATAAGTATATGAAAGCTCTCCAATGGAACTAGTGGGGGTGCATCCAACTTGCTTGCTCACGAAGACCTAGAGCACTTTCAGCTCTATAGTGTAAAGTTCCCCACATAGTTATGCAACTAAGACATGAAAACTCTCTCATATGGAGTAAAGGTGCTAAACATGAGCACAAATGATGATCACAAATGATATGGTGCTATAACATGAGCACAAGTGATGACTATAAATGAACTGGTGATGTAACATAAGCACAAGTGTGTGATAAAGAATAGTAATGCTGCCCCTTTTTATTTCTTTTCTTTCTTTCTTTTTCTTTTTTTTCTTTTTTCTTTTCTTTTTTTGTTTCTCTTTTCGATGGCCTACATGGCTCTTTTCCTTTTAGGGGCAAGCATCCTAATATGATACATGATGTATGACAATACACTAATGATGATAAAACAACATACTGATGATATAAGTCACTAATATGAATGTGCCATAAGAATACATATGACAACGGTGCCTCTACCAGTGTAGCAGGTTATGCAGTGATCTAGCGTAACATGAGTACAACCACACATCAGCTTTATAGAAACACGCAAAGCAATAAATAAGTAATGAATGATAACAAGTCATGTAATGTAAGATGGATGTTGCATGGCAATATATCTCGGAACAGCTATGGAAATGTTGTAGTAGGTAGGTATGGTGGCTGTTTTGATGAAGATGGTTGGCTTATGTGTAGGAGAACAAGATGAAGATCTCCCACAAGTTTGGATGTACCCGCTAAAAATGCACCAATTCTCAATGTGAGAAAGGACAAAGCAAAGTACCGAAAAGGGTAGCAATATGGTAGTGGAAGTGTCATGAAAACCGCAGTTTTAGAACTCACAAGTAAAAAGATTCCAAATAAAAATATGATCATGCAAGGCATAATGAAAATTACTCCTATGGGTGATGTGGCAAATGAACAAGTCACTTTTGGGGACCCGGCCGTAGCGCATAACATAAAGCCATTACGGTTGCCTTAGGCATATAGAAGTCATATACCATTATGCAATCAACTGGAAATTTAAGTGTGGCACAGTTTTCAAGTTTCTCTAGACCAACCATTTAATCATTCCACTTTACTAGACCATCATGTTTACCATTAAGCAAATTAATATCTCAAAACAACATCAATGATTCAAGTGATACAATTTAATGATCTACAAGATTAATGTATCATTTAATTATACCATCTACCACATTTAGCATTTTCTGTTCTCAACCAAACACCAATCAACTTATTTAAAAGATAAACTCTTCAAGTAATTAAACAATGAGATATGAAAGTATAACATAACAAATCTAACAGCTCTAACAAGAGATGCATGAAAAACAAGAGATAGAGAGCAAACAATAACATGAAAAGAATACTCAACAAATATAAGTGAAAATACGAGTATTCATATGAAAAAGCGGAGCGTGTCTCTCTCCCACACAAAAGAATGTTAGGATCAATATTTATTCAGAGAATGAAAATAACAAAAACAAAAACAAACAAACGCTTCAAGATAAGCACATAAGATGTGACGGAATTGAAATATAGTTTCACTAGAAAGGACCTGATAGTTTGTCGACGAAGAAGGGGGTGCCTTGGCATCCCTAAGCTTGACGCTTGATTCTTTTTGAATTATATTGGGGTGAAACACCGGGGCATCCCAAGCTTTGGCTTTACTATCCTCTTGATCACATTATATCATCCTCTTCTCTTAATCCTTGAAAACTTTCTCCACACCAAACTTAGAATAACTTCATTAGAGGGTTAGTGCACAAATAATTATGATATTCTGTAGGAACACAATTACTACCATTGCTACTGAATCTTAGCTACAGACCTGATACTTAAAAGGATAAAAAGATCCAATCAAAATAGCAAAAGAGGCATTGCAAAATAAAATAGCAGAATCTGTCAAAAAATGAACAGTCCGTCAAGACGAATTTTTTTGAGGCACTTAACTCGCTCAGATCAGAAACCTCAAAACTAATAAAAGTTGCGTATACATCTGAGGATTATGCAAAAAGAAGGGTAGATTTTTCTGACGTTCCAGTGAATTGATATGAATTTAAGGGTGGACAGCAGAAATCTGTTTCAGCACAGGAATGGAATTTTAACATCAACTTTCAACTAGAGGCTTAACTTGACACAACATTGCAATAAAAATAATATACAAAGGAATTGATAAAGAGGTAGGAAAAGTCCTTGACACAAGCAAAATAAATTAAAATGACAGGAAATAAAAGTGGGTTGTCTCCCATAAACGCTTTTGTTTAACGCCTTTGAGCAGCACAAAGTAAAACTCAATTATTATCAAGAGATGAAGTATCAACACTATAATTTGAACGGAAAATAAATCGGTAGCTTCATTCTTTTCATAGGGAAGTGTTCCATATCTTTCTTGAGTGGGAATTGGTATTTGATGGTATATTCTTTCATATCAATAATTGCACCCACAGTTCTCAAAAAGGGTCTTCCCAACACAATTGGACAAGATGGATTGCATTCAATGTCCAAGACAATAAAATCAACGGGAACCAGGTTATTATTAACCATAATCGGAATATCATTGATCCTCCCCAAAAGTTTCTTCAAATCATTATCAGCAAGAAAAACGTCCAAATTACAATGTTCCAATGGGGGCAAGTCAAACATATCATTGAGCTTTTTAGGCATAACAGAAATACTTGCACCAAGGTCACACAAAGCATTGCAATCAAATTTATCTACTTTCATCTTAATGATGGGCTCTCAATCGTCTTCTAACTTCCTAGGGATAGAAGATTCAAGTTTTAATTTATCCTCCCTACCTTTAATGAGAGCATTTGTAATATGAGTAGTAAAACAAATTAAGAGAGCTAGCATTAGGACTTGTGGTCAATTTTTGCAAGAACTTAATAACTTCAGAGATATTACAATTATCAAAATCAAAATTATTATCATCAAAGCAAACTGAACCACATTCTCTCACGTTTTTAAAATTTTCACCACTTTTATCAACACTAGTTTCAGCATTTTTAGACCATTTTAAATTTTTTGGAGGAAGTAGAGGAGACATTTCCAACACCAACTATGTTACCATGGATAGTAGGAGGCTTACTAACATGTGAAACACCATTATTTTCAGAGGTAGTAGTAGTAAAAATTGCTCGCCTCCTTGCAGAGAATGAAGCAAGATGCTTTCTCGGGATGCTTGGTAGTATCGACTGTATGTATTGGGCATGGAAGAACTGTCCATTTGATTGTCAGGGGATGTACAAGAGAAAGGAAGGAGAGTGCTCGGTGATTCTCGAGACCGTGGCTTCATATGATCTATGGATTTGGCATTCATTTTTTGGTATGCCTAGAACTCACAACGACATCAATATGTTGCAGTGCTCGGATGTCTTTGTTGATCTTGTCGAAGGTCATTCTCCCCAGTGAATTATGAGATCAATGGACACCAGTACACAAAGGGCTATATCTTGCATATGGCATCTACCCAAGTGGGCAACATTTGTGAAGACCATCTCCAAGCATGTGCCAGGAAGCGCGAAAAGCTTGGTTTTCGAAGTGCCAGGAGCCTTGCAGGAAGGATGTCGAGCGAGCATTTGGTGCGCTGCAGTCTCGATATACCGTTGTTCGGTACCCAGCTATGACTTGGCCGAAGTCCAACATGTGGAAGGTGATGCAATGTTATGTGATCTTGCACGACATGATCATTGAGAGTGAGCGGGATGATCCGGTGCCTGACAGTGAGGCAAAGATACCATACTACCGTCAGGATCCTCTTGCAGATGTTGATCACCAGGTGCCAACATCATGGACAGACTTCCTCTGCCATGTGTCAGGAGATTCGAGACGCTGGAACACATCAAACTCTACAGAATGATCCAGTGCAGCACTTGAGGGCGTGCAAGAACAATGGCAATGCCGATGTCTAGTATTATTTATTTTATTTTATTGCATTGTTACGTATGAATTTGTATGCCAAAATGGGCCGGACTATGTATTTATCCAAATATAGCCGAAAATGTGCCGTTCATCCCCTTAGGGCTTAGGTTTCGAATTCGCCGTTTCGTGCAGGGGCGGGGCGCAAAAATCTGGCGTTTTACGCCTAAGGACCGGTCAACCGTGGAACAAAGGAAAACCCCTCTTCCAGCTCCAGGCCGGCGTCTCGACAAGGAGCACGACGCCACCCTGCTGCCTGCCTGCCCTCCTCCTCAGAGCTCAGAGTCTCTAGGTATTCAAGTGTAGTGCCCACAGCTCCTGCCGGCTGTCGAGCAAGCATCACATGGCGGCGATCTCGCAGTTGCAGCGCATCGCGGGGCCGCGCCACGCCGGGGCGCCGCGGCCGGGGACTGGGAGGCGCGCGGCGGTAGCCGTCGCCGCGGGCAAGGCGCCGCTGCTGAGGCTGGAGGGAGCGAGCGAGGAGCTCAGGGCCGCCGCGGCGCAGAGCCTCGACTGGGCGCCGGCGCGACGGCGCGTGCGCGGCGTCTTCGCGCCCGTGCTCCCCACGCTCGACCACTGCCTCTTCAAGGTACCGCCTGGTCCGCCTCTGTTCTTGCCCCCCTTCACTTCGCTTACTTCAGTGAAGGACCCTAATGGTAAACAGTAGCATCAATTTAATTAGGAAAATATGTTTCAAGTCTTCCAGAGTCCAGACTAGAGCTCAAATATAGCATTTGCGATCTGAAATCACTCATGATTTGGGAGTGTGTCTCATTTGTATGGTAGTACACTGCGTGTGGGCCACTCATGTCACTCCGGGTTAGCACAGTCCTACGATTCAATGCACATAGAAATGGGCAGCGCTAAGCACATCGTATGTAGTTGCTGTGTTGCTTGAGCTGTTTAAAAGTGGACCATCTTGTTCCGAAGGTGATCGGTTCTGAAGTAGTACTGTATTCCATTAAAGGGTCATTTCATATATAGTTCATCGGCAGTCTTGGTACTATTTCTGAATATTTCTTCTCTGTCATGCCCATTGGTATGCGATGTCAGTTAGTTCTACTTCACTTTCTCATCTTTTGCCTCCTGATCCTCATTCTGTAGATGGCTCCCAAGGGAATCCAGATGGAGGAGGTAAGCACATGATGGGGATTCCTGAATTGACCTGACCTTCTATTTGGTTCAACTACTTCCCTGGCAGAAATGCAATGTATCTCTGCCACAAGCATCTATTTATGTCCTAAAGCTAGTTTGATGGCATCCATCAAAAGACAGGCACCTTAAGCGTGTAATATCAGGAACACGCTCGTGGTGTGTATTGAGCAACAAATTTACAGGAAGCCGCATAATGGGTTACATGCTGTTTTTTTTTCTTTGCGAATATGCAGTTAGCCTCAAATGGAAACTAACATAGCAAGCGTTTTGAATCTTGATGAACTGTTATGTAGCTTCTTTTTCTTTGTGTGACGAGTGACAGTACTTGTCTCTGTAGAATTTTGAGACCAACTCAAAGGGGGTTGAAATATTCTGGAAGAGCTGGCTGCCCAGTGAGGGCACTGCCACCAAGGCAGCTCTTTTCTTCTGCCATGGCTACGGGGATACCTGCACTTTCTTTTTTGAAGGTGATTACTTCATTTATTATGTTCCGCTTAGAGTTTTCTTTCCTTCTCCAACATTTTTATGCATATCTCACCAGCTTGGTTTAAAATATCAGGGGTCGCCAAGAGAATAGCCGCTGCTGGGTATGCAGTATATGCTATGGATTATCCTGGTTTTGGATTATCGTATGGTCTTCATGGCTACATTGCAAGCTTCGATGGAATGGTGGACCATGTCATTGAGCAATATGCAAGAATAAGAGGTTTGTGGTGGATATCTCAGTGTCGTGCAATATTATAATCTTTGCATCATAATGAATACTGCCTAATGTTTTAGGCAGGGAGGATGTGCGGGACCTCCCGCACTTTCTCTTGGGGCAGTCAATGGGAGGTGCTGTTGCTCTGAAAGTACACTTGAAGCAACCAAAAGAATGGGACGGAGTGCTTCTTGTTGCACCTATGTGCAAGGTAAGTATAGAACTCTAGATGAAACTCGTCAAATCTAGCATCCCATTACATTATCTTCATCTCTTGGATAGTTATTTTTAGATAAGGAGCATTTATTAATATCGCGTAGATACCAATTACACCCAGCCTCTGCAACAACGCATTGCCCTAGCGGCATTACGGATGCACACAGCCACAAAGTAGTAAGAATTACAAAAAAGAGAAAAGTCCCGGCTACAGTGATCCACTTCTTTAAACTACAGTACTGGACTTGTGTAGTGTTTGCAGTTTATCTGATTGTGACTTGTGTGCTTTTGTAACTAGAGTTTTGTGGGTTTTCGCCAATGAAAAAAATAGCGCGCTATATCGGCGTTTATAGCGCGTTATAGCGTTTCTGAGAAGGCTACGCTATATTTAGCCTAAAATGCTCGCTACGGCGCTACGCACGCTATATATGCGTTATACCGCGCTATACCACGCTAAATAATATAGCGTATAGCACGCTATAAAAAAACTGGAAAACTGGGTCTGGAGCCCATTGGCCCAAACAAAAGCCCAACTCCCATCGGCCCAAACACGTAACAAAACTACAAAAGTCTAGCTCCCAAGCTCCTACAAAAGTCTAGCTCCCAGGCTCCCAAGCTCGTATGAACCTGATGATATACAAGTTGAAGGATCAACATCAAAAGGAAATAGAGTTCCTAGGAAGAAGATGTTTCCTGTCTTCGGTAATGATGATGGGTGTGCAATCTGGTTGTTCGTCTAGTGAAGAAGAAGATGAGGCCAATAATTCTGATTAATAGTGTACACTATAAGTGGTTATATTTTAAAACTTATTATTTTGTTCAAGGATATGTATCTCCTATTTTACGTTTATGCCATGGAGCTGGTTAAGTGGACTGGTTCTGCAAGTATTACCGATTATTTATGTTGAAGAAATCTTTAATATTCACTTATTCAGACTATATATTACAGTTTTTTTTGTCAAACGCTATTTCAAAAATAGCACGCTATAACACGCTATAGCGTTTGTAGCATTTTAAAAAGGGCCACGCTATATTCTGTAGCGCGCTATTTTTTTCATTGGTTTTCGCCCTTAACAGTATGGAGATACACTGTAATTGAAGGGTTCCATGATAAAAACAAGACTTCTCATCTACTACTCCCTCTGTTCCATAATATGAGATGTTTTAGCCATTTTCCACATTCATATGTACACACATGTACCTAGACATGTTTTAGTGTACACTTGCACTCATGTTAGTCTGAATCTAGACAACACTGTGTTACACCTAAAACATCTTATACTGTGCAATGGAGGGAGTATATCGCCAAATACTGTGTTAAGCTGGCACTTGGCACTACTAAGTTAACGTGACATTTGAATTTGAAATATCCTATTGTAAGGATTTGTTGAATAATTAATGAAAAAAAGTTGTGTGCATCATTTTGGTGTAATGGCCGAGGTTTAACCTCCTTTTCGGGGGTATCCATTTTCTCAACTTTGTACAATCATCAATGAAAAAAGTTTCATAAACAACTGCCCACTGGTACAGAGGACTTACTTTATACTTGTATCGCATGTTTAAGCCACTGGCTGTAAGTAAAATTTCTTTGTTTTCATTATTGGATGCATTAACCATATTTAAGGCCCTGACTTTTATTTGGCAAGATTTCAGAAGATGTAACACCATCAGCACCAGTGCTGAAGGCACTGAGCATGTTATCATGCCTTCTTCCAGAAGCAAAGTTATTTCCGCAAAAAGACATAGGAGATTTGGGATTCAGAGATCCGGTGAAAAGAAAATTAGTAAGCGCCCTGGACCAATTTCTTGCTGTTTTTCTTCTGCTTAGTTTGTTTCTCTATAATGTGATATCTAGCATATAGCACATTACCCAAGTAGTGGCACCTGTCTATGGTCACATTCCTTGGTTTATTTATGGGGAAGTTCTTGGTGTTCCTAAATGCTATGGAATCTCTCTGTTTTCGCTTTTCAGTGTGAGTACAACGCGATTTCATACAATGAACAGATGAGGTTAAGGACAGCAGTTGAACTCTTGAAAGCCACAAAGGATATTGAATCCCAGTTGGAAAAGGTCAGTATCACTTGCACGGTTGCCACCCATTTCTCTTGTACCTGGTTTCCTTTTCAATGTTGTTCAAAGCGTGACCTGGATCTAGAAGCAACCATTGTAATTTCTTGTTATTCTTAAACTACCTTGAAATGCAAAACACTCCATACATGTTTTCTAACTGATTCCATACATGTTTTCACAGATCTGCTCTCCGCTGCTGATTCTTCACGGAGCAGCAGATCAGGTAACCGACCCTCACGTTAGCGAGTTCTTGTACGAGAAGGCCAGCACGAAAGACAAGACCCTCAAGCTCTATGAAGGTGCCTACCACGCTATCCTAGAGGGAGAGCCCGACGATCGTATTTCAACCGCTATCAACGACATCGTTTCCTGGCTGGATTCACACTGTTGAGTATGGTTGTACATGGTCTCATTCATTGGCACATTTCTTGTCCTTAATAGTGGATGGATCATATAATAAAACTCGGTAATGAGACCTTCTTTCCATAGGTGAGCATGAAAGGCACTGCTGCCTTAGCTTCAGAAACATGCTGTACAGAGATGGTTTTTTTCTCACATTATCTGGAACTCCACCTTCATGCTTTCATTAATCTGTTGGCGAGAACAGGGTAGAAGCCTAGTGGTTGGAGAGTGGTTGAGCACTCTCGACATCCTGAGTTTGATTCCCATAAGGGACGAATTTTACTCTCAAACATCCTGAGTTTGATTCCCATCAGGGACGAATTTTACTAGATTTTCTCACAAAGCAGACCTCTCCTATAAAAGAAAGCCATGGGTGCTAGTGCCTATGGGCCTCTTTTTTTTTAATTAATTTGTTAGCAATCGCTAACTTGATTCCGTTGGCAGTTAGAACTCCACCTTCACGTGTATTTTTTTTTTAGAAAATGAGCTTGCATACGGCCTTTATTTTATTAATACCTTCACGTGTATTGTTGTTGTTTTTGTTCTTTCATGTATTTTGTTATGTTTTAGACATGTTTTCTTGAAGCTGGTTCAGAGCACCAAGGAAACAAAAGCGAAGCTAGCGTTGTTCCTACAGCGATTCGTGCTGGGTTACCAAGAACATAAGCTGCCACAACGCAACCATAAGTTGAGCCATTTTTCTTGACCACAAGTAAGCAGGAAACTTGGCGTGGGGAAATCCACTTTGGATCATGGAGAATGCGCCCAATCCAAAAAAAAACGCATTTCAAAATGTTAAGAAATTCTGTTTTTTTTTTTGGATATAGATCCAGATATTCTATGAAGTTTCACAACATTTTTAGCGGTCTATGTAGAAAACAACCATAAGTTGCTAAACTTCGCCACACGTGTCACGCCAGTGTTGTTGACCACAAGTAAGCAAGAAACTTGACATGTGGAAATCCACTTAGTATCATGGATGACGCGCCCAATATGAAAAAACTCATTTCAAAGAAATTCTAATTTTTTTGAATGTTGATCCAGACATTCTATGATGGCATACGAAACTTCACGAAAACGCCATTTTTGGTGGTATGTGTAAAAAACCAAAAAAAATTGTTTCAAAATGACTTTTCACGAGACATTGTAGTCCCTTTAAACAAGATATACAAACATACTATTATTTCTTAGAACTTTGTTTCTAATATAGAAATCTGGATGTACCTGGTTTGTTTTCAGAATTCCAGCATGTCATAGACAGCGTAGGGGGGTTATTATCAACATATTGGCACCCTGAGGGGTTATCATCAATTATCCCTAGTTTGATACTACTGTTTTATTTTTGTGTTTGAACAAAAGTATCAGTTTAATTTCTACTTGGAGTATAACCTAACAAACCACTGATAGCGGACGTAATCGTAAAAATAATCAAGTAAAGGGTCGTACCGGCAAACGTACACAGAACAGCTTCTTTCCCCTCTTCTGCCTTCTCCGGGTGGATCAGCGCGGACGCTACAGACGATGTCGTCCCTCAACTCGCTCTTCAACCGCTCCTCCCCATTCGGCACCAAATGGTTCGTATTCCTCTTAGATCCCGTCACTGCTCGCTATAGCTGCAGATTCTCTTTCTCGGTTTGGGTCAGTGATCCTAAGGATCGGCGGATTTCGCTACGACTATGAGGAGTTCCAGGTTTAGATTCCGCTCAGCAGGGTGGTCGGCGGATGGCCTGTTTCTCGATGTGGAAAAAGTAGCACCCATTTGGACCCGAGCGACAAACGACTCTTGTTCATACTTTTTTCGCCTCCTTGGGTGACGAATTGCGGTTGCTGGATGGGGCATATTAGGTTTGGTTAGAAAATTCATGTGCGTTGTGATTTTGAAGATGTAGCATGATCCAAATCAGCTTCGGTAATTGGAACATCATATGACAGCTTCGTTTTATACATGGCATCTGATTATAAGGGTCATCAGGAGTGGATTGAGCTAATAAAAACTTACTGATAATTAACAGAATTTTCTTATTTTGTGTAGCAAAACATGCTTGAATTTGATCATTTCAAGGATCAAGCTGCTGCGCAACAGGAGGGAGATGCAGCTGATAAATATGCGCAAAGAGATGGTTCAGTATCTTCAGACAGGCCAAGAGTCGATCGCAAGGATTCGAGTAAACTAGACTTACAGCTGTATAATTCCCATTGTTCCAGTTTTCTCCTTTCTGTAGTTCTCTAACCTATAATTATTAATCACAGGTGGAGCACATTATACGGGAACAAAATATATTGGCTGCCTATGAGATTGTGGAGCTTTTTTGTGAATTTGTTTTGGCACGAGTCCCTATTGTTGAGGTCCAAAAGTAGGTCCAGATTTATCAAGTGTGATCTTACTAAATTTACTTGTTTACATCTTACCCATTGTGTAGATACCATGATTCTTTATTTCTCACTTTATAGAATATGATTAACAGCTACTGGATTTATCATGGAACAGGGAATGCCCCATAGAACTACGAGAAGCAATAGCTAGTATAATCTTTGCATCAGGAAGATGCTCAGACTTGCCTGAGCTAATGCATCTCCGGAATTTGTTTACCACCAAGTACGGGAAGGAGTTTGTTGCTGCTGCTATGGAATTGCGCCCGGACTGTGGCGTTAATCGTACAGTAAGAAAATCTCCAATATATGCTTTCCTTCAGAGGGCAGTTTGTGTTGCTCGCAAATCTAGCATCTTATGCAATTTTAAAATATGAGCATTGTGTGTGCAGATAATTGAGAAGCTTTCAGTCAAGGCTCCATCAGCTGAATCAAAGCTGAAGGTTTTGAAAGCTATCGCTCATGAGTACAATCTTGATTGGGATTCATCTAATACTGAAGCAGAGTTCAATAAGAAATATGAAGATCTGCTGGTAATATTTGCTAACTTATTGCTTATTTCCTAAATATTGGATGGAAATGCTAGTAGATCTGCTGTTTAAAGATACGTGTTGTATCACTACTTCCTAAAATAAAATAAACTATCATGGTGAAAGAACTTCTCCTTTGACGTCCTGATGGGCCTTTACATCTTGAAAAGCTCACTAGTATTTCAGGTGAAATAATTTGATTAAATCTGTATACATGCTCTTCCTGACATATGATTTGTTAATGCTGAGAAGCCTTTTGTTTCCTTTTATATATTCATTTTTTCAGTTAATTTTTCAGCTAGGAGTCTAAGACTGTAGTACAAACCTCACAGATCTACCATCATATTTTGGATGGCTGGTGCATTATGGTGTGCAC
This sequence comes from Poa annua, assembly GCA_026929855.1. Lineage (NCBI taxonomy): Eukaryota > Viridiplantae > Streptophyta > Magnoliopsida > Poales > Poaceae > Poa > Poa annua. Next base: position 93,173,922 of record CM049428.1, on the reverse strand, counting down.
GTATTTTTATACCTTATCCTTCCTTTGGTATCTTGTTCCCTCTCATTGTCATTCTTTCATCTCATCCTTCTCTTGGTATCTTGTTACCGAAAAATGTCTATTTCGATATAGAAATCTAGAGAGTATAGGTTTAATCTGATTTTACGCGGTGATTGTTGAGGGTGTACAGACATAATGTCTTAATGCTGTGAAGTTCTTCGGTTGCTCACCTGCAAGAATAGGGGCCAACAATTTGAACAGTTTGGGCAGTTTATTAGAGGAAAGTTACAGGAAGAATCAGAGAGAAGTCTGAGTTTATTCAAGTCCCTGACAATTGCCTACAGTTATGTCATCCTAGAAACTATAAATTTACTTCACTTGTTGTGTGCAGGACGACTCAGGATCATCAGTCTGGCAAGGACAGACACCTATAATTGATAGTTCTCCAGCTGCTTCTTCCAGAGATAAGCCATCGATTCTACCTGTCGAGGACACAAGAAAACATAAAACTCCTGAGTCCCCAAAGTCACCTGCTGTGAGCTCAAAAACATATGCTACCACCAAGAGTAATTTGGCCAGTCAAGAGCATCACCCCCCTGCTGCGGAGATATCCTGCACTGGCCCAGGTTCATCAGATGTGCTGGAAAAGGCCCGAGCTGCCATTGCTGCAGCAAACCGTGCCTCTGCCGCTGCCCGTGCAGCAGCAGAACTTGTTAAGGTTAAAGTTACAGTTTAGTGATCTACGCCTGCTGTAGAGGCACGATTCCGACAACACATAGTCATGGCTTGATGAACATGTTTCCTTCATAACTGTATTATGTGTATTCTCCTGGAAGTACATTGATTGAGAAATTGTGACTTGCCTATTCCCTGATTACATGTAATGTATTTCTTTACATGGATCATGCATTCTAAAATCTAAAGCATATAGCAGTTGTAAGTTCTATGGTCCCAGCAGTTTGCAGAACGAAGCATTTACCTGATTTTGATGGCGTTCTGGTTGACTACCTTCTGCTTCCTGTAAAAGGTGTGTGCATTCGAAGTATGTATGCAGAACAAATGATCGAAACAGCTCGATTTTAGATGCTCTTCCACAGATACTAATCCATTGACCTGTGCTCTCCTTATGGTCACATGTTCACTCTTTAAAATATGTGGCGCATCACGCATGATGAAGTTATGGTGACTGATTATTTTAATCCCAGTTGTTTGATTGAACTGTTCGGTCCAACATTTTTTTGTTTTTTCTCCAATTTAATTTCACTTTGATGGATTTCCTATGTTCCTGTAAAATGTCGTCGCAATACGTCTATTTTGTTCGAGACACCAGCAAAGACAATATCTTCTCATTTAGACAAAAAAAAATAGATTCTATGTACATGGGTATAAGCCCTATTAATCTTATGTTGTACACAAACAATGCAAGTAAACTGTATCTCATATACTAACCTAAATGAATAAGAAACAATTAAAATGTAGCTAAGAGAAACATGTACTGGTTTGGCTCCTTTGGCATCACAAAGGGATTTTGGTGTAATAGCCTGTCAGCACGTCATGATACTCTTCGATCGTCCTCTTTGCTTCAGCAAACTTGATTTGATTTATTTATACCGATCGTTAATTAAGCTAAAAGAAGAACCGCCACTTCCTCTGCTCTTCACTTGGCGCGTCGGTCATGCCGGTGGAAGCCTTGATCAGCTCCTCCAGCTCGCGGATGCGCTCGTCCATGGCGTCCGACTCCTCCGCCTTCCGCAGGAGCTCGTCCACACGGGCGTCTCGCTCCTCCTCGGCGGCGCGAAGCTCGGACACCGCCGCCTCCGCGCGCGCCTCCGCCTCCCGCCTCCGCGCCTCCGCGGCCTCCCTCTCCTTCTCCGCCGCGGCCAACGAGCGCTCCAGGGCCTTCACCTCCCCCTCCAGCTTCTTGACCGCCACCGTCTCCGACGCGGCAGACGCCCTGTCAGCGAGGAGCCTGCCGCGCAGCTGCTTCTCCTCGTCCGTGTCCCCCGGTCCTCCGACGAAGACGGACAGCACCGACGACCAGCACGACTCCATAGCTAGCTGCTCGATCGATGAACAAATCGTAGTTTACGTCGTGTATACGAGATCGGTGGCTACCTGATTTTATCCTAGTCAGGCCACGATCGGTGTCCTCAGCTTCTTTTCTTCTCTGGGTGACCGTGTTCGACACGGAGAAGAAGGCGGGAGCTGGGCTTTGGATTTACGAAAGGAGTTGCTGCCGTTTTCATGGGCCGAAGCCCATCATTATCTCATTGCAGCTTCAAAACCCCAGCCCAACAATCTTCCCCCAGAGAAAAATACAGTAAAAGGTTAACCCAGCCCATTCGCCGCTCGCCGGAGTCCTGCTCCTGCGGCGATGGAGGAAGAGAAGGCGGCGGCGTACTACGAGGAGCTCAACCGCAAGGGCGAGAGCGCCCGCCGCTTCAAGCAGGGACTGGGCTTCTCCTCCGACGAGCCCCAACCTGCCGCCTTCACATCCAAGCCCACCACCTCCTCCTCCTCCTTCCTCTCCGGCTTCGTCCGCGCCGGAGCCACCCCCGCCCAACTCCCTAATAAGTCCACCAGACCGCCTCCACCTCCCGAGGCTGCATCCCGCCAGCCGCTCCGTCGCTCTCGCTCGCCATCCCCCTCGCGGGCCCGGCCTCGGTCGAGGTCCCCGTCCCGCTCGCGGCGGCGCCGGTCAAGGTCTAGGTCCCGGTCGAGGGAGCGGAGGCGCCGGTCCAGGTCGAGGGACCGCAGGGCGTCGCACCACCGGTCGAGGTCGAGGTCGCCTTCTCACCGGAGTAGCAGGAACTCGCACGACGAAGCTCGGCGGGACCGGCATGGGGATCGGAGGCGTGACGACGATGCCGGCGACGGCCGTCGGAAGGGTCCCGGTAGTAGGGACGGTGGTAAAATAGACTACTCGCGGCTCATTCAAGGATTCGATAAAATGGTTGGTCCCTTCTTTCTTTACCGCGTTCTAACTTAATACTGTTATTATGCAACTGTGTTAGATTGCATCTTGGTGTTTACGGAGTGATAAGCTGTTGATGTTCTTTCAGACCCCTGCGGAGAGAGTGAAAGCAAAGATGAAGCTTCAGCTTTCAGAGACAGGTGTTGCCACGTTTCTCTGTTACTCCCAGTCTATTGTTCTGAATCAATTGCTCTAGTCTGCTGCTGTTCCATTAAAAGCAATGGCGCCGATACTTGTGTGAGGATACCTGAGTATGCACCAATACCGCAAGTTCAATGAATGTATGATTCCGCAGTAGTATCCAACTACTCTTGTCATTTATATGTCGATTGTCTACCAGCAATCTGACGTTTCTATATAATAAATGCTTATGTGTTTCTGCTTGCAATTGTAGCCATGCCATTGTTTTTTTAACGACAATGAAAATACATGATTCAACTCTCGTAAACACGAGTGTAATGCTAAAATGCCATTCAAATACATAGGGAATGCCGTCTTATTCATCATTTAGCAGTCTAGAACACAACAGTTGATGCTTAGGTTTGGGCAATCTTCATGTGGTTTTTATTCCTTTTCATTACTCTTAAGATTAATTTTTATTTACAATGTGTAACAGCTTCAAAAGATTCCACTCTCGGAACTGCCACTGTGGGGTGGGGAAGATTTGAATTCAATAAGGATGCGCCACTTGATGAAGATGACAATGGTGTTGAGGGTCAGTCTTGATATGTCTGCATTTGAATTCAGGATTCTATTCTTTTTTAATGAATTTATTATCCCCTTTGCATGCCTTTGCGTTTGGTTTTGTACATAGCTCGAGTAAATATCTTGGGCATCATACCATTTTAGGCACCATCTAAGGATACAATACAATATAAACTGTGTACTAGGGTATGCCGTTCTGCTAGAACTACTTTACAAAACCTTAGGGTATAGAAAAAAATTAAACATGAAAAGTTAATTATTTGTACCCCCACCCTAGGACAAATTTCTTATCATCACATAAAGTTTGCATTACCTTTATTTATTTGAGTTGCAACACGCAATCTAGGAATTTAAGTTGTTTAATTGTTTCAAATGTATAATTCCATCCGAGCAGTGTATAGTTACCTCTTTATTCACAGTTTGTTTGCAGAGTGAAATAACCTAATGAAGTAATCAAGTAATTATGTACTTAGTTCTGTTTATCATGGTTTAATATATACAAAATCAACTAATCAAGTATGGATTCAGAAATTTCGGATCAAACCTAAATCTCCATGTAATTACTATGTTGAGCTATAGAGTCCATTGCCACCATGCTTAATGTATATTCAAATTTAGAGCACTCAGAATATAGTACTCCCTCCGATCCTATATGTAAGTGTATTAGTTTTTTAGCAAAACTTCTAGATCTAAGGTCTATTGCGTTCCACCGCTTGAGTAGATAATTTACCCCTAACACCCCCACGTGCAATCACATTCCAATCTGTTTAGAATCCCTGAAATTTCGGAATGGAGTAATCACTCATTCCTTCCCAACCGCCTTGCACGACGAGTTACTACACTCTAAATATATGATCGAAAGGAGTATTTAGGATCAGAGGGAGGATATTGTGGTGTCTCTACTGTTGTAACTAGATGATGCCCCGTGCGTTGCTGTGGAAATGTTTGGTGAATATTCTGATAAATACTCCTACAACAAAGATGGCGTAGTCCATTGTTGTGGGATGTTTGCAAGCTAAACAGACTCAAATAGAGATTTGCATAAATATGAAATGGAAAAGGTAGAGTAGGAAAAATAGGGAGATTGGCACAATTGTTACTTCAACACATGATTAGTCAATATGTAATTTAGACTTGATATAATAGTTTTTGGATGGAGTAAAAAAACATAGTGGCTGCACGCTTCTAAAAACAATCACAAAGGGCCATGTTTATTCTCATGAACCGAAACATCAATGCTTAAAAAAAGTTTCAGGAATTGTGATTTACCTGCCTTCGGCGACTCAAATAACCACATTGGACAACTGATATTTTATGAGATAAATTTACAATGATAGATGGCTTATATATTTTTATTTTCATGCTGGATCTAAAGAGATCAATATTGCTGCCGCGGAGATCAGGATGCACATGCCTCCAATGAAATATGATATTTACGTGATGTGCGACTGTATCATGTTGTATTGGGATATATGTCTTTTGGATAACCTGCAATATTTGTGACAGGCATTAACACTGTGATCCTATTTTTGTCACTGTGAACTTCTTTCTTCTTAATAAACAACAACATCCGGTTGTATTTCGCCAAAAAAAAAACTCACAAGGTTGTGCTGCATACGTTGGTGAAATTGGAGATGTTGGAGTGTTCTTGATCATGACTTACACTGGCCGGCTTGCAGTTGATCTTATTTCACCACCAGGTGATGTCAACATACGGCAAGTAGTACTCAGTACAAAGAAGGGCCAGAAACATAGATGGAAGAAGGTGGCATGGGGACTCTACCGTGGTGGCAATAGCTGAAGGATGAGGTGGTGATGATGTACTCACTGCCATCTCACTGTTGCTTGGGGTATGCATGTGACCGTAGAGATTGACCCCATGCATGCTGTTTGTTTGCCGCTTAGTTCCTGCCTGCTTCCAACACTAAACCATCTGGCCAAGTTAGAAACCCTTCGAGCAAGTGCTAAGGTTTTTAAAGGCGCACGCAAATGTCTCTTGGGCTGCCTCGTCCACCAGTTACTCTTGCAGATTGTGAATGCCTCCATCGATTTAGTAACGCTGAGGACGCGAGGAGGTCTCAGAGTATCGGAAGAGGTTTAATTAACAATGAATTAAAGCAAACACTCAGTACTAATTGGATCACGATCCATACAGGAGAGGAGATGAAAGGCCAACAGCCGGTGAACTGAAGTTGAGGATAATAACAAAGTGGCGTGCACATGAGCTGAGGAGGTGTTTTTTTAGATGACATATTTTGTGAGGTGGATGATTTGCTTATGTGGAAGACTATTATTGGTTATGGATACTTGATGATGTGGACAACTTGCATGTTGAGAGAAATACCCATAGTGGGTTGCTCCCATTTATGTATTATAGATCTGTACTAACAATAAGCTATAACAGTCATGCAATATGGAAAGTGTTCGACCGACGCCTTTATTCGCTCCTCCTCAAGCTACTCAAACTGGGATGCATCTCTTGTAGGAATGTAATGCCTATTTCTAATTTAACATAATCAAGATATTTTCTCTAGTAGCTTGAGCATTTAAGAGGTTCTGGTGCACAGATCTACACAAAATTTAAAACCCTTCTTTTGGCAAGTCAATTTTTTTATCTGATAGTCCATAATATGTCTTTGTGCCCCCTCACCATTTTAGGTGCTAATGATGACGCTACACTGGTTAAACACATAGGGAGGAGCTTCCGACTTTCTGCCGTGGAGGTACCAGGGCTGTAAAATAATGAATTTATAATGCTATATTATGTATGTTCCTCCTTTGTTCCTTACACGCGCTATTTCTACACTGGTTGTTTATATATCATAGTCAAAGAATGAAAACATAGTCAGGGATGCGCATGATGAGGCTATGTTTGGTGTACCTACATCTTCGACTGTTGATACTGAAACTTCTGATGATGAGCTTAAAACCAATGATGATACTGGAGATGTTGAAGTTCAAACCGGCAGTTCCCTCATTAGCGATGAAGTAATCCCAAGTCCTTCCATGAATTTTGTTTATTTTTGTGTGTCCAATAAGATACTAATGAAATGATGTTTTTCCAGGTTCTGGCAATGCAAAAAGGGTCGTGGAGAGAAAGGATTCAGAAGTTGCGGCAGAATTCAAATACATGAAGTTAGTTCTTGCTAAAAAATGTCCACATCTGCTGTTCTACTCACACATATTCTATGTACATACTGTAACATTGGGCACGATTGTGTTCGCCTAATTAGATTTATGAAGATAAGGCTTAGATCCATTAGGTGGATGATGTTTGCAGTGCTAAGTTAGCTCAGTTTTGTCCAGCAAACCGATTACTGAAAGTATCATTTGTTTTAAAAAAACTGAAGCTGGATATTCTGAGCGTTTCCACCGGGACAGGCCAGCGGGAGATGAGAGGAGAGAAAGATGTCCTTGTTTTTAGTGTCCATGTTGTGTGTCAGTCTCACAAAGTGTCCATGTTGTTGTGCATTTAAGAGGTTGTGTTTTTAGTTTCCGATAAGACGATTTCTTTTGTCGTGGGAAACCAAACAAACTGTAAACGGCGTCTTTTGCACTGTTTCGAACGGGACAAGCCCTCTAGATGCAACAATGTGCGTTGTTTGAAAAACGGGAAAATTTGCTGCAGGCTACCAAACTCGCCCCATATTGAGCATGAGCACCAGGAGAGCTGAGTGCAGCTGTGCTGTTTAGAGCTGTCTCTTTGATCTAGAAGTATTGCCATTTAGTCTCTATGAAGACGCTTTCAGAAGTCATGGCCAGTAATTGAACTCTCAAATGATAAGACCAACAACATTCTGTCAACACCATTCAAGGTAGGGTGTATCATTGTGCTTTCAGTTGGGAAAGAATACAGATGAGCACGGTGATCTAGAAATAGTTATCTCTACTCACAAATTGACTGAGGGTGGAATACATTTATTCTAAAATCCAGAAAACTAAGACCATCTCTACCACGCCTGCAAAATTCCCTAACAACGGCCGTTTGCAAAAATATGTAAAAACTGACGGCATGCAGTTTTTCTGTTTTGCATCTTTCGCACATCCTGTAAAGTGAATGCAGATTTCCCCTCTATGGTGATTTCAACAGCTTTTGACCACGCAAACCCTTCCAGAAGTTTTGAGCCGTCATTGACTCATTGCCTTCTTTCCAGGCAGCTGAAGCTCCAACACCTAATATGCACATGACAAGAGAAGAATTGGTCATCAGGAAAACAAGCAAAATGTTGTTGCTATGCTAAACAGAGCTTATACCTCGAGCCAAGTTGATCCACTGCAGGGAATCAGCAGTGAGTTCCCCAAGAATATTACTTCTTTTTCATCACGGGCTTTGACACGGGATGTGGAAACCTCCGTGCTGATAATCTTAATGTCTAGAACATTGGATTCACCATTTTGGTTCATGAGTTGCAATTTTGCACGGGTTCCTGGCCATCCTGTAAATGCTCGCACCTACCAAAGTTGGTTGGCAACAGCTTCCATGAGTATATTTAAGAACTAAAAACTCACCTTGTTATGGAGATGTTTAGCTTCTTTGTCAAATATCAGCCATGACTCGTCAGGATTCATCTGGAACACAGAGGTTATCATGATAAATTAGTTGGGCTATATATGTGTCTTTTTAAGGGGGTCACTTGAGTCTATCATCCGCAGACTCTGATGTACCAGTAGATTAGGATAGTATTAAGTTCAGCAGCTTGAGCGGGTGAGTTGTTGGAACAAATGAAATAGAATGAGAGTCATATTTGACAACCATACAAATATCAGTACACAAAGAAATATGCCCTAACACTTACAAATCCAACAAAGTAGATGAACCACAGGGTGGAGTCCCAGAGGAAAAAATGGCCACGTAAATGCAACAAATGGATTTGCAATCCCCCAACATAGGTTCATAGCTTTAGTTGGAATCAAACACAGTGAAATTGAGAAGCAATTAATCAAATCACCAAATATAAAGTATGAACTAAACTGTAGCAAGTCTTATTGTTCATTTGGATCAATGATGATTAACTTGATGTGAGGGTTATTTTTTATGTGAGGGTTATTTTTCTCGTGAATTTTGACAGTGACTAATGCTGATGAGTTCTATATTTGATTAAGTAGCATCAATTAATAAGACAAATGCTTTTCTAGCTGTCCGCTAGTACCTTGGGTGCCAGTGTAGCTTTGGAGTCATCCTGTGGATTTGCCTTTTGCTTAGCTGAACCATCAAGAACAGATGGTAGTTCATCCAGCAGTAGCTTGGACCCTATTTAATACAAGATCGAATTACCAAGTCTGAATAGCTCGAAACTATACTAAATGTTGATCAAACTATTCAACATGTTTCTCTATGAATTTGTAATACATAATGAACTAATCATAAGTCTATTTAGGAGTAGGTCGATGTTGTAAAGAGTGGTGTAACACTAGGAGGACCAACTCCATGTAATTCTCATGTTGAAAAAAATGAACTATACACATACTTTACTAGTGGAGTATCAACGTTTGCAGTTTGTACCTATATTAAATAATATATCAAGCAACTCTGGTGCCTGCAGACAAATTGATAAAATATTTGTCAAGGAAGAATTGTGTAAAATTGATAATCAAACACCGTAGCATCGTCTGAACTTTTAATTATAGTCAATTCTAACATGAACAAACCAGAAAAACATCATCCACAAATTTGCAAACAAATAACATATCATGCTACTTCAATTATGTTGCTTCCTTGAAACTTCCCAAAGTTGATCAGTTATCACAAACATAGACAGATAGCCACTAAAAGTATGACGATAGTCCATTAGAACTATATTTATTGAACAATTATCTATTTTCATTACAAGAAATAAAATCTTGAAATGAACAACGAAAATGTTATTTGCTGATATGGTTTGGCATTAACATAAAATCAGGGAATTCGACAATTTTCCACACTTTATTTTGCAATTTGATCATTTGCCACATCCTGTGTTACTGACATGTGGTGGTCACGGGGCAAATAATCAAATTTCAGAGAAAAAGTGTGGCAAATGATCAAATATTCCTGTCTTCAGAAAATATATGGCAGTGTCGATGACTTGCCTACCTGCTTTTACATAGCTTTGAACAATTAAGATGATCCATCAAACTGGCAAGAGAACAAATATGATCTACCTTGATGTGGTCATCAACAGAAAACCTTTCGCAAGCAATCATTGGACCTGCATCCAAGGCACGGACAGTATATGAAAGGGAAACACCTGTTTCTGCAACACCGTCCTGCATACATAGTCGATACCATGGTATAAATAATATATGTTGTAGTTTGACTGGCCCAGAACTGTAACAGGCACACCATACAAACCTGCAATGCCCTCTGCACAGGAGCTGCACCGCGATATAGAGGCAACAAACTTGGGTGTATATTAACTGTACCTGATATACAAGAAGACATGACGAATGATCAGGGTTCAAAGTGCCAACAAGATTTTTTATAGCAGAAAAAATTGTATCCCAGTTGTTTCTTAGTAAAATATCTTTTAGGTTCTCCCAAGCTTCAATGAGCAGAATCAGATCTAGCATGACTCATCCAGCAAAGCCTAAGCTCACATTATTTGTAAACATATTGCCTAATCTTGGTGAAATCCAGTAATCAGGTAAACTATCTGGTTACCAGTAATTCTCCTAGTCCTATGAATGATCATGCTATCATGCAATCGGTTGGTCTGAGGAGCAAATATTTGAGGAATAGGTAGACTCAAAAAATATTGCAACCACTAAAAAAATCAATGGTTAATGCGTAGTGCCGATAACACACATAGTAGACACAAAAATACCTGATTTGCTTTTGAGACACCAAACCAAAATTAGCAAAGTCGAGCAAACCTGTATAGTAAACCAAGTACTCCTAACGCTATACAAGATTACAAGTTATTCAATGTGTTGCATTATACGCAGTAGACAGTAGATGCTAGTCAGAAGGACTGTAATGAGGTTCCATGAGTAATACAAATTTCCATTCGCCAAAAAAAGCAGTAGATAATAGTATATGCTAGTCAATACTGATGGATTCCTAATGGTGTAGTATCTCTGATTGAAAGTGAGCTAATTATGGCTCAAAATGCAGGGCAACAGTTGAGTTCTAAAACAACGCCAATGTTGGAAATTCGACACAGAGTTTAGGACTTGCCACACGGTGGGATATCAAGAAACCTCTGTGGCAAAATGTTCCCGTAAGCAGCACTGATGCAAAGTTCTGGTCTCACTTCCTTCAAGTCAGACAAAAAGGACTCCTGCATTGCAACATAAATCACTATGAGCTGCACTGATTCAGCACCATTACAGCCTGGATGTGAGGAAAAACTAGGAGAAGGATTCTGCAGAAAGCACCTCCCCAGCGTGCTCGGGGGTGAACATAAGGTCGTCAGGGAACCCTCGGTCGAGCGCGAGCTGCGCGACGGCCGTCGGCAGCGGCTTCCTCCCCCTGTTCTTGGTGGCTGGCGGCTGTGTCACGACGGCGGCGACCTGGAACGCGGAGTTGGGGGAGCTGGACGCAACCAGCAACGTGTCCAGGACCGAGGCAGCCACCTGGGGGGATCCCAAGAAGACGATGTTCTTCTTCTTAGGCCCGGCGGCGGCTGTGATGGAGGTGGATTTAGCGGCGCAGCAGCAGAAGCGGCCCACCGGCGGCGGGGAGCAGCGCGCCATGATTAGATTGCTCTTTGATTGGTATTTTGGGACGAAGTAGGAATCAGTGACTACTCCCTATAAATTATACTGTAAATATATCTTGTACACCATGATTAATGATTAAACAAATTCCTCGATCTACCGAAACGGGATGCATCTTGTAGAATTGTTTTGCAATGTCTATTTCTGATTAGACATTATGCAAAATATTTATTTAGTAGCTTGGGCTTTTAAGAGGTTGTGGTGCACAAATCTAAACAAAAATTTAAACCCTTCTTTTATGTCAAATTTTCTGTCCCATAATCCATACTTTTCTGACCCCATCTCCTTTTTAGGTGCTAATGATGATGCAGCATTGCTTAAACACACATGGAAAAGCTTCAGACTTTCTGTTGTGGAGATGCCAGTGCTGGGCTGGAGCAGGGATTTCTGGCTCCAGTGATCTCTTTATTTTTTAATTACAGATTTTGTCACATTCGTGTCGCCTATAATTTTTAAAAATTGCTTTATGATTTTTACGTGCTTGAAGTTCACATCATTGGCTAAATCTAGAATTATTTTTAGTTTTTAGAACTTATAATACTCAAGCTACTAAATTAAGGAATCACTAGAGCTCAGCCAAAGAGTTTACGGAACTTAGAATGCTCTATTATGTAAGTTCACCTATTTCAGTTTCAGTTTACGGAATCTAGAATGCTCAATTTAGTTTTTTAGTATGTCAATTCACCTATTTCAGTTCATATGGAGTCCACATTATAACATCCCAAATATATCTTATAATTCGGAACAGGGTGAGTATATCATAGGCAAAGAATGAAAACATACTCAAACATGTGTTTTAGTATGTCCGTTCACCTATTACAGTTAGTATGTAGTCCACTGTCGCTTCCAAAACTCGCGTCCAAATTGCAATTGAATTCTCAAAATGTTAAAACCACAATTCAAAGTGTATCCACAAACTGGGAAATATAATAGAGATGAGCACAGCAACCTGGAAAATAATAATTTGTACTCCCGTTTTGTGGTGGTGGGTGAAAGATAATTCTAGAATCTAAGAAATTGAGACCTTCTCTATCCACTACCCTGCAAAGTGCTCTAAGGATAGCGTCAATGATCCTTTGCAAATTGTGTATAAACTGGGCACGTCATACAGTTCTTGGTTTGCATCCTTTGCACATGTGCTGTAAAGTGAATGCAGATTTCCTCTCTATGGTGATTTCAACAGCTTCCGACCACGCAAACCGTTCCAGAAGTCTCGAGCCGTAGTTACCTTCTTTCCAGGTAGCTGAAGCTCCAACACCTAATATGCACATGACAAGAGAAGAATTGGTGAACGCCATGAGGAAAACAAGCATAATGTCATTGTTATGCTAAACAAAGTTTATACCTCGAGCCAAGTTGATCCATCACAAGGAATCAGCAGCGAGTTCCCCGAAAATAGTACTTCGTTTTCATCTCCAGTTTTGTCACAGGACTTGGAAATCTTCGTACTGATAACCTTAATGTCTAGAACATCGGGTTCGCCATTTTGGTTCATGAGTTGCAACTTTGCACGGGTTCCTGGCCATCCTGCAAATGCTCGCACCTAGCAGAGTTGGTTGGCAATAGCTTCCATGAGTACATTTAAGAATTACAAAACTCACCTTGTTATGTAAATGTTTAGCTTCTTCATCAAATGTCAGCCATGACTCATCAGAATTCATCTGGAAAACAGAAGCTATTATGATAAATAGTTCGGCTATATATGTATCAACATTTAAGGAAATCACTTGAGTGTATCATCCAGAGTGTTTTAAGTGCCAGTAGATTAGGGTACTCCCTCTGATCCGTTTTAATTGTTGTACAACCTGCGACAATTAATTGGGGTCGGAGGGAGTAGTATTAAGTTCAGCAGATTCAGCAAGTGCATTACTGGAACAAATTCAACAGAATGACAGTCATATTTGTACAACCATACAAATACCAATATACGAATAATATGTCCTAGCAGTTCCTTCAGTTCAAATCCTACAAAGTTAAAGATGCAAGCACCTCTTCTACATCGAGTCCGTGGATGATGATAACGAAGACGAAGGCGAGAACCTACAGATCTCGCTGCTTGCGGTCACTGGCGTACGTACCAGCGACACAATGCAATTGGTGGTGCGCGTAGGCGAGCGCGAGCTAGTTGCTCTTGTCGACTCAGGTAGCACTCACAATTTCATCAATGAGGAGCTTGCTGCACAAGTAGGCAGCCATGTCTCAACAGGGCGCCGCCTCCGCGTGACCGTAGCCAATGGGGATCACATCACGTGTGGCGGTCTTCTTCGCCAGGCTGCCATCACCATAGGCCCAGAAGACTTCATCATCGACCTTTACGCCATTCCATTGGGTGGGTTTGACATCGTTCTCGGGACACGCTGGCTGGCTGAAGACACTCGGGCCCATACTTTGGGACTTCAAACGTCTCTGGATGTCCTTTTGGCGGTTTGACCATCGTGTGGAGTGGTACGGTGTCGCAATGTCAAAACAACCCCACCACATTCACGCTTGCTCCGGTCGGGAGCTTCTCGACAGCCTCCTCGCCGACTATGTCGACGTCTTTGCTGAGCCTCGGGGCCTGCCCCCACCTCGCACTCACGACCACCGCATCCGATTGGTGGCTGGTACCGCACCGGTGGCTGTTCGATCATACCGCTACCCAGCCATACAGAAAGATGAGCTTGAGAGGCAATGCGCCGACATGTTGGAGCACGGCATTATACGCCGCAGCAATTCGGAGTAAATGCTAAGACCATAAAGGACAAGTTCCCTATCCCTGTTGTAGATGAGTTATTGGACGAGCTAAAGGGTGCCCGCTTCTTCACGAAGCTGGATTTGCGCTCCAGCTATCACCAGGTGCGCATGCATATCGAGGACATTCCCAAAACAGCGTTCCGAACGCACGAGGGCCTCTTCGAGTTTCTGGTCATGCCCTTTGGACTCACAAATGCGCCGGCAACCTTCCAGGCTTTGATGAACGACATTCTTCGACCCCACTTACGCCAATTTGTGATAGTGTTTTTTGATGATATTTTGGTGTACAGCTCTTCATGGTCAGAGCATGTTCGGCATGTCCGTGTCGTCTTGGAGCTCATGCGGCAGCACCAGTTATTTCTCAAGCGCTCCAAATGCTCTTTTGGGGAGGAGTCAGTTACCTACCTCGGTCATGTCATATCCGCCGACGGCGTCGCCATGGACAGTCAAAAGGTGCTAGCTGTTGTTGACTGGCCAGTGCCACGCACAGCTCGTGCTGTCTGTGGCTTCTTGGGGTTGGCTGGCTACTACCGGAAGTTCATCCGTGATTTTGTCATTATTGCGGCACCCCTCACAGCATTGCTAAAAAAGGATGGATTTCTCTGGTCTGAGGAGGCCACGCATGCTTTCACAAAATTGAAGACCGCCTTGACTACAGCACCAGTGCTTCAGCTCCTAGACTTCACCGTTCCATTCATTGTGGAATGTGATGCCTCGGGTTCAGTATTTGGTGCAGTTTTACACCAAGGCACGGGACCTATAGCTTACTTCAGTCGGCCTATTGATCTTCGTCACGCTTCTCTTGCGGCATACGAGCGCGAATTCATTGGTCTCGTACAAGCTGTGCGGCATTGGCGACCATACCTCTGGGGTCGTGCCTTTGTTGTCAAAACAGATCACTACAGCCTCAAGTTCCTTCTCGACCAGCGCCTCTCGACTATCCCACAACATCATTGGTTTGGTAAGCTTCTAGGATCTGATTTTACAGTGGAGTACAAGCCTGGCCGACAGAATATAGTGGCTGACGCATTGTCACGGCGCGACACTTCTGATGCCCGTGTGTGCGCCATCAGCGGTCCTTCCTTTGATCTATTTGAGGAACTTGTCGGGCTGCACATACCGACCCAGCTCTCATGGCGTTCCGTGAGCAACTAGAGAATGGCGAGTTAGGACCTCCATGGGCACTCATTGATGGCATTGTCACCTTTGAGCGTCGTGCCTACGTGCCACCTTCCTCAACACTTTTGGCAGATGTCCTTGCAGCATCCCATGATACGGGCCATGAGGGTATTCAGAAGTCGCTACACCGTCTGCGTTGTGACTTCCATCTACCACACGCACGAACAGCTATTCAAGACTACATCCGCAACTGCCTGGTTTGTCATCGTAACAAGACTGAGCAGCTCCATCCAGCGGGTTTGCTTCAGCCCTTGGCAGTACCATCTCGGAGTTGGGAGGACATTGCCATGGAATTCATCGAGGGATTACCTAAAGTGGGCGGCAAGTGTGTCATTCTTACAGTAGTGGATCGTTTTTCCAAATATGCACACTTCATTCCGTTAGCACATCCATACACAGCTGAGACGGTGGCAAAGGCCTTCTTCGCCAATATTGTTCGTCTACATGGTGTACCAGCCTCCATCGTGTCTGATCGAGATGTTGTTTTCACCTCTGGCTTCTGGAAGGCTCTGTTTGCTGCTTCCGGTTCTCGCCTACACATGAGCTCAGCTTTTCACCCGCAGTCCGATGGCCAATCAGAGGCTGTTAACCGGGTGATTGCTATGTACTTACGCTGCCTCACTGGCGACCGGCCCCGACAGTGGCTTCAGTGGCTGCCGTGGGCGGAGTATTGCTACAACACATCTTACCACACAGCTCTCAAGGATACACCGTTTCGTGTGGTGTATGGCCGTGATCCGCCTTCCCTCCGGGCATATTCTCCAGGTGAGCTGCGCAATCAGGCTGTGGAGCGTAACATCGCAGATCGCGACCAGTTCCTTCTCGATGTTTGTGACCGTCTCATTCAGGCTGCGCAACACTACAAGCATTACTATGATGGCAAGCACCGGGAACTTCGTTTGAGGTCGGAGAATGGGCTTGGTTACGTTTGCAGCACCGTCCAGCAGCATTTCTTGGATCTGGTGCAAAGGGAAAGCTCGCTCCTAAGTACTTTGGTCCCTACAAAGTCCTTGCAAAAATTGATTCTGTTGCCTACCGTTTGGAGCTTCCACCCCGCGCCCGCATCCATGATGTTTTCCATGTGGGAATTCTGAAAAAGTACCAAGGTCCTCCTCCGGATGCTCCACCGGTACTACCAGCCATCTTCCAAGGACGTGTTCAGCCAACGCCTTGCAAGGCGCTGCGTGCACGACTGTCCAGGGGTATGCAACAGGTTCTCATCCAGTGGGAGGGACAACCGGCGTCTGATGCGTCATGGGAGGATGTTCCAGCCTTCAAAGAACGCTATCCAAGCTTCCAGCTCGAGGACGAGCTGTTTCAGAATGGAGGGGGAGATGTCATGTGGGGGCGTACGTATAGGAGACGTACAGCCAGAAATTCGAATTAGTTTAAGTTAGAATTATAGATAGTCAGGTTTGGAAACGGAAGGGTTTTTAGTCCCAAAGAAGGTTTTCCCTTCTGTTTCCATACCAAGTAGGAGTCCTATTTCTATTAGGAGTCGTGGATGTAATTGACTACTTATATCCCCCCTGTGGAGGAACGAGGCAAGCAATAAACAACACAACTTTGTTACCCTGCGCCTCTCTCCTTCCTGCCACGGGGCGACGAGGATTCAAGCCTCGTCCTCCCGTAGAGCACAGCTACAACCTACGATCTAATCCCCAAGCATCTAATCCCCAAGCACCTGACAATGAATTTTCTAAATACAGGGGAGTTCCACAAGTGTTATAGAGAAAAAACTGCCAGGTAAATGCAACAAGAGAATGGATTTGCAATCCCCCTACGTAAGTTTTATAGCTGCACTTGAAAGCAAACAGAGTGAACTTGAGAAGCAATTAAGCAAGGCATCAAATATAAAGTATGAACAAAACTGTGGCAGGACATTTCACAAAAGCTCCTGCAACTTGTCATATTGTTAATTTGGGTGAATGATTTATTAACTTTATAGCATCGGGCTTAATGTTAGATTTTTTTCCCGTGTGAATTCTGACAAAACTAGTACTGAAGATTCTATATCCATCTGTATATCAAATTACTTAATTAAGTTGCATCAATTAATAAGATAAATGATTTTTTAGCCACTTCTGTCCATTACTACCTTGGGCGCCAGTGTAGCTTTGGAGTCATCCTGTGGCTTTGCCTTTTTCTTAGCTGAACCATCAAGAACGGATGGTAGTTCATCTAGCAGTAGCTTTGACCCTATTTAATACAAGATGTTACAAGTCTGAATTGCTCAAACTATAGTACTACATGTTTTTTAAACTTTTCAACATGTTTCTCAGTGAATTTATAAAACATAAATCAACTAGTCATAAGTGTATCTAGGAGTATGCCGATGTTGTCAGGAGAGGTGCATTGCTAGGAGGATCAACTCCATCTAATGCTCATGTCAAGATAAGGAGATATGCCTATACTTTACTGATGAAGTATTATCGTGTACAGTTTACCTATATTGAATAATACAGCGAGCAGTTCTGGTGCCTGCAGAAAAATTGATAAGAGATTTACCAAGGAAGGATTACGTAAAGCTGATAATTAATCACCACAGCATCTTCTGAAATTATTCAATTTTAACCGGAACTAAACAAACTCTTGCACAGAGGATCATCCAGCAAATTAGCATAAAAATTAACTAGTTACAACTATGTTACTCCCGCGAAATCTTTCCAATGTTGATTAGTCATCACGAACAAAGACAGAGACCCGCTAAAAGTATGAGGATAGTCCATTAGAACTATTTTTACAGAACAAGCATCTATTTCATCACCCGGAAACAAAGTCTTGAAATGAACAACGAAAATGTTATTTGTTGATATGATGGTTATAATATACTCCCTCTGTTCCTGAATGTAAGAGCTATAGTTTTCTGCACGGATATTAAGACATGAGTATTTGACATACTATGGACTCATTTGTTTTAGACAAAATTCAGAAGTCAGGACTCACTGATAGACAACAAATAAAACAATCCATAAAATCACTCCGTTCAAGAATGAAACTCATTTCTGATCACTTTATGATCGGTAAATTCGTCCAAAAATCGCTATAAACCCTATATTTCGGATTTTTTCTCAAAAACCTATAGCTCTTACATTCAGGAATAGAGGGAGTATAATAAATAGCAACCACGAGGCCTCAATTTTTTAAAATTAGCATTTGCATAAAATATTTTCAGAAAAGTATTGCAGTGTAAAAGACATGCATAACTGCTTTTCCATAGTTTTGAACAGTCAAGATGATACATCAAACTGGCAAGAGAACAAATTTAATATACCTTGATGCAGTCATCAACAGAAAACCTTTCGCAAGCAATCACTGGACCTGCATCCAACGCACGGACAGTATATGCAAGGGAAACACCTGTTTCTGCAACACCATCCTACAGATGTAGTTGATAACATGGTATAAATAATGTCTGTCGTTGTATAACTGGCCACAAATGTAACGGGCACATCATTCAGACCTGCAGTGCCCTCTGCACAGGAGCTGCACCGCGATATAAAGGCAACAAACTTGGGTGAATATTAACTGTACCTGGTATACGAGGTGACATGACAAACAATTAGGGTTCAAAATTCAGGAACAACATTTTTGTAGCAAGAAATCACTGTGGCATACTATTTCCTAGGAAAGTATGGTAAGTCTAGGTTCTCCCAAGCTTGACTGTGTACTGACTGGAAGTTTGGTTTGTAGGAAAACAAGAGAGAATCAGATTTAGCATGACGCATCCGACAAAGCCTAAGTTCAAATCAGGTGTACCTGTATTCCATAATCTTTGTGAAAATATGAAATCCAGTGATCAGGTAAATTATCTGGTTACCAGTAGTTCTCCTAGTCCTGTGAACGATCATGCTAGCATGCAATAGGCTGATCCGAGGAGTGGATACTCACTCCGATCCACAAAAAGTGTCGCTCCTCTAGTACAAACTTTGTACTAGCTTAGTACAAAATGGGCGACACTTTTTATGGATCGGAGGGAGTATTACATATTTGAGGAATTGATGGATTCCATAATATTAAAACCATTACAAATAAATGGTTAACACCCAATACAAAATACCATACAACAAAAGACCTGCTTTGGTTTTGAGGCACGGAAACCAAATTACCAAAGTTGAGGAAACCTGTACAGTAAAATACGAAGCAAAAATATCTTAATGCCTATACAAGAATCAAAATCTTATTCACTGTGTCGCATTGTAAGCAGTAGACAATAGCTGGTAGTCAATATTGATAGATGTTGAATATAAATATAGTGCTTAGCCCTTTCCATCAGTTCGGGCTTTTGGGATAATTGGCTAGTGCAGCAATTCTATATGGTATCATAGCCAAGAGGTCTCGAGTTCGAGACCCCGCTCACGCGGATTAAAAAAAAGGGAAAAAAGATCCTGCGGCCCGCTCATATCCCACGCTAAGGACTAAAATAGCCTAGACGTGAGGGGGCAGCAGAACAATTGAACGTACTAAAACAAAGCCAATGATGGCAATTCGACACACATTTTAGGACTTACCACATGTTGGGATATCAAGAAACCTTTGTGGCAAAATGTTCCCGTAAGCAGCAGTGATGCAAAGTTCTGGACTCACTTCCTTCAAGTCAGACAAAAAGGTCTCCTGCATTGCAACAACATAAATCACCAATGAGCTGCACTTCCTAAGGCGCTCGATGAGACCAGGGCGAGGGTTCTGAAGAAAGCACCTCCCCCGCGCGCTCGGGGGTGAAGATGAGGTCGCCGGGGAACCCTCGGTCGAGAGCGAGCTGCGCGACGGCCGACAGCATCAGCTTCCTCCCTCTGTTCTTGGCGGCGGGCGGCTGCGTCACGACGGCGGCGACCTGGAACGCGGAGTCGGGGGAGCTGGACGCAGCCAGCAACGTATCCAGGACCGAGGCAGCCACCTAAAGCGCGATCCGAATCCTTGAATGAGACAATCAATGGACTGGACGCTGGGAATTTGGGGGAGGTAGTACCTGGGGGGATCCCAAGAAGACGATGTTCTTCTTTTTCTTATGGCCGGTGGCGGCGGTGGTCGAGGCGGATTTGGCGGCGGAACAGAAGCGGCGCAACAGCGGCGAGGAGCAGCGCGCCATGATTCCCTCCTCTTGGATTGGAAATTTGGGATGAGGGATGAGGGAAAGCACGGTGCTGGTATTGGACGGCCAAGATTGAAGTCAGCTTCTTCTTTTTACAGCACTTGATTGAAGATTTCTGACCGTGGAACCCAAGTCATGCCCGTTGTGGACCTTATGGTAGGTGGTTATAATCCCAGCCATCATAGTTTAAACTGTAAACTGTAGGTTTCATTTGGACTGTATATTTTTTCATGAAAAGATAGGATGTGTGATTGTACGTGCGTGTATTTATAAGGGTAGGTATGTGCACATATATGTGAATGGCCACAGTGTACTATATTTCGTAAAAAAGATCCTAACAAGATTATATTGTACAAGAGATGTTCTAAATGTTTAGCTTTGATTTGTCACCACGGTTCCACTAACAAGAGATACAGACTTCTTAATTGTTTTTCTTGTTATCTTAACGTCTAATTTTATTTAACCCATTCTATTTAATCCCATCAATTCTTTATTTATCTTTCCAATTTAACTTTAGTATTTTAATATTTTCATTTCATCATTAAACGGGGTGGAGGGCTGACAACGGTGTGTAGATGCCCCTAAGTAGACATTTGGTGTATGACACTTCTTGCTGGGGTGAAAAAACGGAACGAAAACTTTTTGACTCTTTCACGAAAAATGAAAACAGAATAGGAATACGGAAAATAAACCGAAATTTTGCATTACAGAAACGGAAATTTTTATGCAAAAAAGGAACGTCTCGTATTTAGGGCTAGACTCAAAACTCTCGAGATAAACGAGTAGCTCGGAACTCGACTCGGCTTGGTTCGAACGAGCCGAGCCGAGCCGAGTTCTCACTTTAGACAATAAACAAGTTCGAGTTAAACAAGCCGAATTCTGGGAAACTCGTTTAGCTTATTTAACTCGGTAACAAAATCATTACATGCATTCTTATCTTTGTGAACATTTTTTTTTGATGATTATTACAGTTTAACAACTAGATATTAATTAACATTGTAATAGTGTTATAAATTCTTGTATACTTGTAGTAACAGCATCATAGATGTCCAAATAATTAGAAACAATTATATATAAAACTATTATAATGCATGTTAACAATTTGATCGAGGTAAATGAGTTAAACAAGCGTGAGTTCAGCCAGTCAGACCGAGTTTCAGTTCTAGACTCGTTTGTTAAATGACTCGAGCCGAGTTAACTCTTAGTTGACCGAGTTTTAACGGAGCACGAGCCGAGCCGGCAGAGCTCGCCTCGAATTACAGGCCTAGTCGTATTTCGTAGAAACACCCACAGAGTGCGGAACTTCCATCTTTTGCTACGTGCTGCTTATGAATTCAACAAGTCTAAAAGTTCTAGTCGATAACTTATGCGCAATATATTATATAATCATGATATCTCTTTATATTTTATTTTATCTAAGAATTTTGACAATTTTATTAGTTTGATTAGGCTTTTCTTCATTTTTCAACAAGTCTCTTGGTTCCGATAAAGGTTTGTTTTCTGTTCCGCCTCCACACCATAATCCATTAGTCTCTTTTTTCAATAATATTTGTTTTCGTATTGGTTTTCGCTTCTGTATAAAAAGAAAGCAAACGTAACACCATTTACTTCCGTTTATCTGCTCTGTTTTCATCCCTACTTCTTTCCATGTGCCCCCGATTGTAAGTTGCATTTTGGATCTAAGTTTCTATCATGATGGATGCCTCCACAGATCTGTCAGGAGAAACGTTGACATTTGGGATGGGTGGTCCGCATCGAGTAGATCCAAGGAGACATGCCCTTTTTATAAAATGATCATTCTAATTCTTGACTATTTGAACTCAAACTTAAGGTCTGGTAAAACCACCTCTACTAACTACACACACTCATTAACATGCTTGACAAAGTGACTTATATGTCAATGCTTCGGCTTCATAGTGGCTACTCCATACTATCAAGCATCTGAAATGGATGCAAGGGGTTTCCGGAATTATTCTCCATTGCCACAAGAAAATCAAGAATCGTCAAAAAAGAACTACATGACAATAATTGGTTGAAGTCTCTATTCTGCATCTCCATTCCAGTTCAGATTGATCAGTTCGTCTCGCTTTGGGAGCGCTTGCGTGATGTGGCGTTGCAGCCACGACCTGACGCCACTACATGGAGATGGACAGCTTCAGCTGTATACTCGGCGGTCTCGTCATACCGCTGTCAATTCTCCGGAGCATGCCCTCCGTTCAGGGCAGCAAAGACTGAGCCAAAATGCAGATTTTTTGCATGGTTGGCTATTCACGGTAAGATACTCGGCGAACAACTTGGCGATTCGCGGATGGCCTTACGATCCCATTTCCAAGCTGTGCTGAATTCACCCTGAATCGGTACGACACTTGCTTCTTGAGTGTAGCTTCACGACAGTGGTGCACGAGAAGATCTTGGATTGAAATGGTTTCATTGGAATCACACCACCTCCTTTGGGGCATGACATTGATGGATGGTGGGACGGCATGTTGGCCGGGAACCCGAAAGAGAGGAGGCGGGAGGCTAGCGGCAATTTCATCTATGCCATGTGGGGATGTTGGGAAGAGCGGAACAGGAGGGTGTTTAGATACACCGGGCTGCAATCGGAGTTGGTTGCACATCTTGTGTGGGAAGAGATAGAGCTGTGGATGTTTGCCCACACGCAAGACCCTAGAGGCAATTAGTTGTTATTTTGCTTATTTCATACTCGGCATAAACTTTGCTACGGCAATGATTCTGTAATTATAACACTTTCTATCTAATTGGGCGGCAATATCGACTGCTTTAAAATTAAAAAAAAATGGGTGCAAGAGGATAAGAAACCTCAGCTGCCTCGGTCTTAAAAAGTCAACAGACGAAACGAAGTAAAGGACAGCGACAATACGAGTACGCCGAAACTAAAACTCTCAACAGCCAACGACCAAGGCCAAGGCCATTCATCATTTTCTCAGTTGTGAACCAGTTTAGTTATGGTACACAAATAGAGCACCCTTCAAAACAGAGAAAATGATATCAATCCCAAGAACTTTGGGAAATTAATTCAGGAATATTTGTCACGCTGCGTGATTCATTAAAATCACACAATTTTTTCTCCTGTTGAAAATGGTATTCACACTTCGATCTATTTTCTTTCAATGAGACGATAATCATAAACACCGCTATCCGTGCAGCAATTTATCTCCTGACTGAAGAATTTTGAACTGACAGCCCATGGCCAGCCTGAATACACCCGGATAAGCACTATGCAAGTTTCACAACCCCTCTGTCTTCCAGACTACAGAAGGACCCTTCTTCTCAAGTTCACATGGACGGAGCTTGTTCATTACACGTCCCATCATGGCCATTGCTGCGATGCTTGGAAACTGGCCCTCAAGACAATCAGGTGGCGTGTTAGACCTGCGTGCTTGCTTTCCTAGACTCAAACTCCCATGAAAATTAGGGGTGCCACCTTGGCACCACCTCCCTATCCAATGATTAAGTTTTTTTGCTGAAATAGAAGAGTCATCTTGGTTTTGTTGGTCCACCAGTGTATCATGCATCAGTTGATCCTCCTTCACATGTTTGATCATGCAAGTACTATCCCTCTTGTAATCAAGCCCTTGACTATACATGGTACATGCTCCTCCAGGGGATGGACTATCTCCACACTTTGGTCTCTTGGAACAAGGGACATGGCGATATGAAACATTTCGTTTCAGGCGTTTGAGCCACTTGTCACTTGGATCTGAGCATAGTGGTGACTCAGCTAGAGCCTTGGAAATTGGATTTCTCATTCTGCTTATCTGAAAAAGAACTAGATCTAAATTCATGCTCGATGTTTTGGGTATGCTCCATTCTTGCTTACTGGTGCAGGTTGCCTTGGAGTAAGAGTTTTGATGCTCTGAACTCATGTTGATTGTTTCGTTTCCGTCACAGAAGCTTGATACTCTTTTAATCGATGAAGACACTATCCGTTCAGTTTTTGCTGATTCTGGAGAACCACCGTCCTGTGGGCCAATTTTTAGTTAAACAACATTAGTAATGAGCTGTATTCTGATACTATAAACTATAAAGTAGCTATTTTAGTTCCAGGATTTGCAAAGGTTAAATGGAGAGGTAATCAAATGTAGACCAAATGTTATATGAACAACAGTTAGTCAAACATAAAGTAGTATATTCAATTGAATAAACAATTGTTTTCCTTCAACATATGTGATCATAACCCCAAATTTGTTAAACAAAGTTCTAGAGTAGAGAGATTCCACCCAGGAACCATTCCAGCCATTAACTAGTTTTATGATCTTCTATGTGCAGATTAGGCTATTTTCTGTGAATAGCTGAAAGTGCAGCTGTCTCGTGATAAAATAGAAGATTATTTACTCAAACTCTGGGAATACAATAGGCAAATAAATTCGTAAATAAAAATTATGTTATTGAGAGGTAGAAATATTTTGCAACATGTTGATTTACAGAAATATGAAAGGTGCATTTTTACAAGAAAACAATAAAAATATTTCAACCCTCAAGTTGCGAAACCTCCCCTTTCAACCTTGAACTTTGTCTTAACCTTGAATGTTTCCAATGGTTTATCAGGATTTTGTTCATAACATCTGACTTTTTGGATTTTAAATTTCATTTTGTCTTACTTTCCTTTATTTCTCTTTTCCCATTTTTTTCAAAACAAATCTTAATTTTACATTTTTTCCATTATCAATATTTTTGTGTTTTCAATTATTTATATGTTTCTGATCTTCTGTGATTTCCTTGGTCTTCATTATATATTCCCTATTTTGTCTAATTTTACACGGTAAGAAGCTGATGCATAAAGATTAAATTGAGAATTAATCAATCTAGAAGAAATGTTGAATGAGAAACAGATAATCAAACATACAAGAATTGATCAATTTATTAAATGATCACATTCCATCAACATAAATATTTTTTATTAGGAAGGATTCCACCAAAGAACACAGAGACTACCTTTTTAGTCATCGGCTAGTTTTATGATCTTATATGTGCAGATTATAGGTTATTTTCTGTCAAAATGGCTAAAAATACACCAGTCTCATGATAAAAGTAAATACATTTGTTATTCGAACTCTGAGAATTAAATAAGCTAATCAATTTGCATACAAGGAAGGAAGTTACACTATCGAAAGGTACAAACCTTTTGCAGCATGTTGATTTATGCTTAGTTTGTGGTTTCTGAACTATGCTATGCTTATTTTATACTGCTGAAAATGAGCCACAAAAGTAAGAAAAAATAGGCCAAACAAACACTAAAATAGGAAAATCTAGTTTTGACAAATGGGATTATCATAATCTACCTAAGTGACAAACACAGAAGTATGAAAGGTGCATTTTTATAAGAAAAAAAAATACACATTTCAGCCTTCATTGTTGCAGAAGTTCACCTTTCAAATGATTTTGTGCCACTCTAACTTTAATTCAGAATTTTTGGATTTTCTATTTATTAATTATTTATCTTCCCTGGTTTTTTTGTCCCATATTTCATTAAGAAAAAAGAAATCTCTAGTTGTCCTCCGCCAGCTATTTTATTTTTCATATTTTTTATCTTTTTTACATTTGTCTGATTTCCTTTAAATCTATTTTATTTCCTGAGTTGTCTATTTCACATGGAAAGGAGTTAAAGGTTGTACCATTTTGCGCTCACTTGTCAGTCAAGTCAGCCTCAAAACAGCCTGGGATGAGACTAAGGGAATAAAGTAAATAGATTCATCAGTTTAATGTAAGAAAGAACCCCTTATGGGGTCCAAGGTGTATTTTACTGGTTTCATCCACCCATACACACACACATACACACAAAAGTAAAAAACACCTACACACTAACATGTGATGTGTCTCGTTGCAGGCTCCATCGATTATGGCTTATGATGTTGTATGCTTCCATACAACAATATACTACTAAAATATGTGTCATGACTCACATGACCACAGAAATGTCTTCCATATTTTATGAGTACCTAAAGTCTTTTTTGGTTGCATATAGATATATAGATATAGTGAATTAACACGGAGAGAAGTTCTTAAAAACGCAGCAAAGTAGAATGCTAGTACCTTTTGAATTGACGTTGAAGCAAACCCTACAAAGCCAGAACGAGCATATCAGTAACATTACAATGAGCGCAGCTAGTGCAAGATATATCGCATCCAAATAATAATGTATCTTTTCTCTTCTTTTATTTACATTATCAAGTAGCACCTTGTGACAAAAACTACCTGATAATTCAGGGAAGTTCTGCCATGAAGGTGTACCAATACCAGAAGTCCAGAAATAATTCTTAACTTATACAAGATAATCTCATAACCATCTCACCTGCCGTGGACTTTGATGCATCATGAGTATCGTTGTACAATGTATTAGTTTTAGTTGAGAACTCCTGTGTTTCCGATAAACATTTGCCCTTGTTACTGATAGAATTACCCCAACATGTTGGATCTTTGGAGCATGTGATATATGATTCAGAGGGTACTGTTAACATTTCAAATAAGCAGGAATCTTTCTGTTTGCTATGTGTGAATATTTGCTTTGGCGGTTTTCTACAAGCCAGTGCTTCGCCTTCGCTCTTTATTGTTAGTGTATTTTTAACTGTATCCGGTAACTTGGAGCACTGTGTCCAATCCATAGCAGAATCCATTTTGCGTGTAATGGGGTGTTCTTGTTCACCATGGGCATTAAGGTCCACATCAATGCCCTTGCCAATGGAAGAAGTGTTTACTGATTTCACCTGGTATTCTCTACCTACAGCTGATTCATGAAACGGTATTTCCTCAAAATTGTGCTGATTTTGGCATCCGTCAGATGTTTCTAACTTCTTCTCCAATAAAGATTCATCAATTTTATTCTCTTTTCTTCTTGCTGAAAACATGTCTTTGTTCTTGCTAGACCAGTAAGGTGCCCCCTTTGAAGGACTACGAAGGAGCTTCTCTGCTAATAATGAACATGATGAGTTGGTTTCATCCTTACTGCAAGAGCATGATTCTTCATTTGACAAATGTGCTTTCAGTTTTTTTTCTGCATTGTCAGATTCAAGACTGATATGATCACCTAGGTGAGATAGGCGGACTCCAGCAGATTTGCAGTTAGTCCTATTTTCATCAGTTACTTGGTGAGTGTGGAACTGATATTCCTTTGATGAAAATGTCATCACATTAGATGCAGACATGTTTGGCTTCAAACTATTTTGTGGAACGAAAATCTTATCAGACGATGTAGCAAGAACAGACCGTCTTGGGTTAAGTATACTGTCAATTTTCCTATTGATTGCAAACATAGGAAAATGATTCCATTCTGAACTCAGATTGTCAGAACTCAAAAGTTTAGGAGAATACACAGATGAATCTGAAGGCTTATGTACAGAAAATCTTTCTGACACCACTGTCTTAGAAGCATATAACTTCATATTTTTCTGTGTCACAGAACCTTCGGATGGCCTACCAAACTGTTCAGCGTTCTTGCATTGAAATTCTTGGCAAACATCATGTGCTACACCCCATATATTAGAACTGGATTGCCTTGTATTCTCAGATGAGGCAACTCCATGGCTAACTCCCACCATCAACCTTTCAGCCACTCTAGCTTTCATGAGCTCAAAAGGTAAATTTCCACAATCTTTTGAATATCCAACATCATCAATCTCCTCGAAAGGACTACAGCTCTTGCCAATTTGTGGTTCTGCACTGATGCGATCTCTGGTCCAGTGTGCCATCCACAGCGAATGCTTGCGGTAAGATGATTCTCTGATATCACTTTTGCTCAGCAGAAGTTCAAAATCTTCCTTCTCACGAAATATTTTAGAAGTGCCACCTGACATACTGGAATGTAGTTTGATTAAGAAAGCTGGGTGAAACTTCGGCACATAAAAGGGAAGACTGGAAGTAGTTCATTGTGTGAAGTGCTGTAACAAGAATCAATGCCTATGCCCTAATGCCCAGAGAAATTAATACATCTTATACTAAAAACATCGCATATTGAAACAGTTAATCAGCTACCATGTCATTTTCAGTAGAAAAATACAGAAAAGGATGGACGACAACATTGGCTGTTAAAGTTTACGTACATTAATGCATGTAAATGTTAGTTTGTTCATTTTGTAAGGAGCATTCACGAAGGAAGTAGAAGGTCGGTGGTTCAAACTTCAAACCATAAACTTATGGAAGTGCCACAGTTTTCTGAAAATAACAGTGCAATAGATGTTAACATTGACGGCACTAGGCATTCTACAATCTACAACCTTCGAGGAATACTAAGGACAATACCAGTCAAGTATTATGCTCTATTATCTTACCGAACTGATTCTGATATTTTCCGTTTTTATCTCATTCTATTAAGTAAGAATATGAAGTCATGAAACCTTGTTCGACTCCGGTACTTAATATCCAATTTACACTGTTCATGACACTGCACAGTATCGGTATTAAACAAGGTACTTTGTTACCGACTTCAAAAGCAAGAACTAAATACAATAAAAGGCAGTCAGGATCAGAAAGTACAAGTATAAACATAGATCATACTCTAAATGACATGAGTGTTAGGGGCATTATCCGGTTTAAGTGAATCGTGACTAAGTAAATCCAGTAGTATCTAAACTACGTAGTTTCTTTTTTAGGCTTATCATGTGGTGTTTGACTTGTTGTTACCAAAGGCACAGACAACAATGTTGCAACTTCCAACAACACATGATGAGCCTTAAAAAAAACCTTAATAGAATTCAGCGAGATGGACACTTCAAAGAGTTATGGAAACCATAAAAAAAAAGAATTATGGAGGACAGAGGGCAAAGGTGGGCCTAGGAGGTGATTGTTATAACATTGACGGGACCCCGCAGCTGGAACTGACTTATTATTGTCTTATAAATCAAGGTGCAAACAGAACAATGAGTCATCTAAGCTTGGTTGTATGATATGTCATTAACTTCCCCTAGAGTATGTTGACGAAACTTACTTCCGCTCAGCAAGAACTCTCCAACATAGGCCTTTCAAAGAAAAAGAAAATCTCCAACATAGGGGGAGAAGGCCTTCCCTATTACAAGAGTCAAGAAGCAGGATAATACTAGCAATCAAAGAAGGTTGTTAGGCCCTCTTTTCACCATGGTAAGCAAATCACACAACCACCCCCACGAAAATGGAAGAGAAAATAACAGCCCGTCAATCAACAACAATTCAAGAGGGATAGGGAGATTCTGAATTACCTCAGCAACTTTGTTGGTCTGGATAGAAAAACCGGATCAGAGACCACCAAACTCCGGCAAGAAGAAGCCGGCCAATAACCAAGAAACCAAAGCCGTTGGCTCGGGGCTCCTGGTACAGAACGCGGAGAGGCTTAAAAGAGCCCAAAGAAGCAATTCGAGGCGGCGGCGGTGGCACCTGTCCGTCCGTCCGTCCATCAATCCACTTGCGCCACAGGCAAGAGCATGATCCCAGCGCTCAGCCGCGCTTGCTCGGCCACTCCTTTCCCTCCCGGAGCATCGGCGTCCCAGTCGCGGAATAAAAACGTGTGGGTGGAGAGCGAATTTCCTCGGGGGATGAATGATTCCTCCTTCCTCCCTCGCTGTTGCAGTATTAGGGGAAAAGGCTGGAGCAAACTGTGGTTGGTACATATCCGGTCGCGTCTTGTCGCCATTAAAGGCAGAGGAGTCGGCGAGGACGGTGGAACGGCCGGGGTGACGTAGCAGCGTCTCAGCCAAGTAAAGTGGGCCGGTGGAGGGATTGTTTTTTCGGCACAGCAAAATATCTTTGGGCGCTTTGCACTTTTCCTACGCCCCAACGGAGATATTTATGGATGCCACGTACGCGCCCCGATCTAACTGGCCAGCTATGCGGCTTTGACAAAAAAAATTCAAAAAAAGCTACGCAGCGTCCGAATGATGAGATCCAACATTTGTTCTTTTTCATCCTATCGCCATCTCCAAATTTGGACGTGGTTTAGGTCGCCACGGATTGATCACGTTGTCCAAGCGCGTTCTCCTTAAACGGTTTCGTCCCTACGTCGATGTGGGGGTGGGTGACGCCACGCGGAGGTCCTCTACGCAGAGGCAGGGGCGAAGACGAAGACGAATGTGGAGGTAGAGGCGATTGGCTCATTCCGCAGCTCGGCGTAGAGCTCGCCACGGAGCTGGGCTGCTCCAGGAGTAGTGGCGAAGACAACCTCCTCCGCGGCGATCTCCTCCGGGATGGTCGTGACCTCCTCAGTGTCGTAGGTGAACCGGGCGTAGACCTGCGCCACGTTTCCTTTTTGGAGATCTGGAACGTTCCCATGAAAATAGGAACTTTGGAAAAAAATCGTTCAATACCGAGAATATTTTCTTAAGTACTTTTCTGAAACAAAAAACAGCAGAAAACATGGAACTGGCACTGTGGCATCTTGTTAATAGTTTAGTTCCACAAAATACATAAAACGATATAAAATGCATATAAAACATGTAATAACTTGATATAATATAGCATGAAACATAAGAAATTATAGATACGTTGGAAACGTATCAACATCCCCAAGCTTAGTTTTACTCGTCCCGAGTAGGCAAGAACGATAAAAGAATAATTTCTGAAATGACATGCTTTCACACAATCTTGATCATAATATAATGTAAGGCTCATGTTATGAATGAAGCGATTCAAGTCAATGATATATAGTTTGCTAACAAATAGACAAGGAGTAAACAACTATATCATATAAGTATAAACTTTTCATGAATAGTTCAAACGAGCAACAAAAAGATTTGCATAAGAGTTAACTCATAAAGCAATATTATCTAACTAAAAGAGCATTGAAGCAACACAAAGGAAGATACAAGTTTCAGCATTGGCTTTCAACTTTTCAATATGTATATCATATAGATAGTTGTCAACACAAAGAAATATAACAAGTGTAATAAGTAAGTATATAAGAATTGTTGCACATAGTTGACACAAGTGTTTGCTTCGGGGAAAGAAAAAAAAGTAGGTAAACTGACTCAACATAAACTAAAAGATAGGCCTTTCGCAGAGGGAAGTAGGGATACAAGCATGTGCTAGAGCTTCTTAGTTTTTATAGGTTTTTGAAATCATATAGAGAGCATAAAAGTAAGTTTTTGAGTGGTGTTTGTCGTTGCCAACGAATGGTAATGGGCACTCTGCCCACCTTGTCAACCAGACTTTCTTAAGAGCGGCTCCCATGAAGGAAGTTATTTCTACCCAAGGGAAGATCATCCCTCTCTTCACTTTTATTTACACATATAGTTCAGAACTAGTATCATTGCTTGGCTGATTAGATCAGGGCAAAATTGTGAAGAGAATGCAGCGGTTAAAGTTGCAATTAATTGGGACTGGACACCCCTTTTGCCAGCTCTTTTTGCAAAATTAATGGATAAGCGGTGTATATGCCACTAGTCGGGTTGGTGAAAGTATGTCTAAAAGCAAATGACAAGGTTGATATCCGTAACACCACATACTTCCTCATGAGCTAATAAACATTGACATGAATACGATATAATAAATTTTGAATGAAAGGTAGAACATGAAGTATTTACTTAGAATGACAGGAAATACCATGTAGTAGGTAGGTATGGTGGACACAAATAGCATGGGTTTTGGCTCAAGGTTTTGGATGCACAAGAAGTATTCCTCTCAGTTCAAGGCTTTGGCTAGTAAGGTTGTTTGAAGCAAACACAAGTATAAACTATGACAACAAGACATATATAAAACATATTGCAAGTATTATAAAACTCTACATTGTCTTCCTTGTTGTTCAAACACTTTAACTAGAAATATCTAGACCTTAGAGATATCAAACATGCAAACCAAACTTCAGCAAGTTTTACGGTAGTTCCTCACTAATAGGTTTTACCTACATGATGTAAAAGCTTAAGCATGATCTACTTGAGAGCTCAAAAAAAATTCCAAGCACCACACATACAAGATAACAATCCATAAGAGCATGCATATCTTTCTTTATGATATCTACCACATTTACCATTTTCTGTTTCCAACCAAACACCAATCAACTTATTTAAAGGATAAACTCTCCAAGTATTTAACAATGAGATATGAGAGTATAACATAAGAAAACTAACAGCTCTAGCAAGAGATGCATGAAAAACAAGAGGTAGAAAGTATTGAAGTAACATAGAAGAATATTCAACAAATATAAGTGAAGAATACGAGTATTCATAAGAAAAAAGCAGAGCGTGTCTCTCTCCCAGAAAGGAATGCTAGGATCCATTTTATTCAGAGAATGAAAATAACAAAAATAAAAACAAACAGACGCTTCAAGCAAAGCACATAAGATGATGCGAAATTAAAATATAGTTTCACTAGAAAGGATCTGATAGTTTGTTAATGAAGAAGGGGATGCCTTGGGCATCCCCAAGTTTTGACGCTTGAGTCTTCTTGAAATATGTTGGGGGTGACCCACCGGGGCATCCCCATGCTTTGCTTATACTATCTTCTTGATCACATCATATCATCCTTCTCTCTTGATACTTGAAAACTTCCTCCACACCAAATTTAGAATAAACTTCATTAGAGGGTTAGTGCATGAAAAATTATGATATTCTGTAGGAACAAAATTACTACCAATGCTATTGGGCATTAGATACATCCACTGATACTTCATGGAACAAAAAGATCCAATCAAAATAGCAAAATAGGCATTGCAAAATAAATGACAGAATCTGTCAAAAATAGAACAGTCCGTAAAGACAAAAAATTTCGGGGCACTTAACTTGCTCAGATCAGAAAACTTAAAACTAATAAAAGTTACATATATATATTCGAGTATTACGCACAAAAAAAGGCAGGTCCTTTGGATATTTAGATGAAGAGTTATGAATTTAACGGTGAACAGACGAAAACAGTTTCTGCGCAGGAATCCAAATTTAGTACTCCCTCCATTCACAAATAAGTGTCTCAAGTCAACTTTCAACTAGAGACACTTGAGACACTTATTTGTAGACGGAGGGAGTATCAACTTTCAACTAGAGGCTTAACTTGACACAACAATGCAATAAAGTAAACATACAAAGGAATTGCTACATAGGTATGTATGTTCCTTGACTCAATATAAACGAAAATAACAAAAATAAAATATTGGGTTGTCTCACAAAAGCTCTTTCTTTATATTCATTAAGATAGACATAGTGATTTTAAAAGATGCTCATGTAAAAATAAGAGTTGAAAACCAAAGGGAGCATCAAGAGGCAAATATCAGACACACTTAAGTCTAACCCTCTTCCTATGCAAAGGAATCTTGTAAAGAAACAAGTCATGAAAGCACAAAGCAATGAGCATAAGAAAGCAAAACAAGTGCAACTTCAAAAAATTCAACATAAAGAGAGGTGTTTTAGTACCATGAAAACTTCTACAACCATATTCTCCTCTCTCATAGTAGTTGCAAGTAGTATAAATAAATTCAACCATATAACCACAAGAATCATTCAACTTAGATAATATCGGCACATAAAGAGGATCATTAAATTTATTTTCAAATTCATTAGCATGCTATCCTCTTTCAAAATAGTTACTAAGATCAATATCAAGTTTAAGAGCATGGTTGCAACAAAGATTTGAAACTAGAGACAATTACAAACCACATAAGTATTTTTCAACATAAGCAAGTTTCTCCTCCATGGTGTAACTAGGAGAATTCAAGAACAAAGTAGGACTCTCATGAGTAAGAGTACCATCACAAGCAGCAATTATATCATTTTTATCCTCACATAAATAAGTAATAACTTCTAAACATAGAGGATTATCAATAAGCATAGGACCATCATCTAAAGCATTATCATATAGCATATTTAAGCAATACTCATCATTATCATCAATAAGTTCACCAGTACCATCATGAATAAAATTAACAATATAACTATCACATAAAACATTCTTATCATGAGCCACATGCATGAAATAATTATTTCTATCCACATAAGCATAGTAATTCTTATTAATTTTAGTGGGAGAAAATTCAACAAAATAACTATCATTATTATTCTCATACCCATAATCATCAAATATAGGAGGCATATTGTAATCATGATTAATTTTCTCCTCAATAGTAGGTGGACTGAAAATATCATATTCATCATTGTAATCATCATATATTGGAGGTATAGTATCATCAAAGTAAAATTTCTCCTCTGTGCTTGGGGGACTAAAAATATCATGCCCATCAATCCCCGCTCCCCCAAGCTTAGACTTTTCCACAACATTAGCTATAATGGTGTTCAAAGAATTCATACTATTAACATTGCTACTAGCATGCAAATAAAGTTCCATAGGTTTTTTAATTTTTTCTTCAAACACTTCATGTCCTAACTCAAGTTAAATACTGTAAACCTGAAGGGGTTACGGTGCAGAAAACAATAATTTTTCTAGCGAATGAAACCCTAACTAGCCAGCATCTATCTATCTAGTACATGTGATAACGGTGGCGGAACGGGTTACATTACCTCCATGTAGACCGATAGCGGGGATTACGCTCCCGCACAAGCGTTGACGATGAAGTCGTACGTAGCCGACCTCGAGGTCGCGGAGAACTTGCCGCGATGACGAAGACGATGACGCCGGGGTGTCGACAATGATCTGCGTCGACGGGCGTCGGGCGGAAGAAGGCGGGGCGCCGGCACCAGGGGTGGTGCGCCGGCGGCAGAGGGGGAGGCGGCGCGGCGGCTGCAGGGGCGAGACGACGTCGCCCAGGCTCCTAAAAAAGAGTTACCTCCGAGCACTCACAAACATACGGAGCTTAGCGACAACCCCCGGTCATTCAGATCCAGCTGAAATCGCAGGGGTAGATCTTATCTGAAATCCCGCAGGGCAACGGTGCCCGACGGTATAGCTTAGGTGGAGAGAGGGGGCAAAACGGGCGGAGAAACAGCTCGGCCGGCCTGCAATACAATTAATTGTATTTTCCAATGAATTAATCCAATTAATATGCCTTGCTATATAAAGGGGGAAGGGGGTGTGCAAACCCCCTGGCTCCCCCATGTGGGACTAAAGGAGGAGAGGGGGGGAGGCCGGCGCACCCTCCTAGTCCAACTCGGACTAGGGGGCCAAGCCCGCCCTTCCTTGCTTGGTGCGGCTCCCCCTCTTGGGCCCTCTTAGGGCCCATGTAGGCGGGAGCCCCCTTTTTCCTTTATTTAATTAATATTAAATTAATATAAAAATCCCATTAATTTATAATTGATATATTTATATATAATTCAACATCCCGTGACTCCGAAACAATTTCGGAATCACCCGAACAACTTTCGGACATTCCTGGAACCATTCCAGACCTACCCGGAACTCCTTCCGGACCACCGGAACTCTTTCCGAATCATTTCTCTCTCTCCAACAAACACCTATATTATTCCAGAACTTATCTCCTAGTGTCGCTAAGACCTTAAGTTTGTTACGCTACGGTTCGAGAACACTCCAGACATGGTTGAGACACTCTGCTCACCAATGACCGTCAGGGATACCTGGATGTATATGACAGCCCATGTGCATTCTGAAAGTGCATGGTTGCCCCCATGCGTGGTTTTGGTAATTAATGACAATCCTTATGGACTAATGTTTACATTGAGATATTCTTATAGATCTTGTCCATGGGAAAATATAGGAGTTCATGTGTTGGACTCTTCAAGATGACATAATGATCAATGCTCTATTCAAGGGTTAATATGAAGAATGGTCATGTATAGAGTTGAGCTCATCGCAAGTATGGCTTGGAATAGAAGATTGAATGAACAATCATGTTTACCCCCAAGCCATCTTACATATCAAGAGAAGAAGATGAAGTGCAAGTTCAATATGATGCATCTCGGAATATATCTTTTGATTGAAGCTTGCAAAGAAGACATGAAGACGAAGCTTAGCGAGGCCCTCCCATAATGGAGTATGGGGGAGCATTTGGAGAAGTCCTCATTAAGCATGTGCTAGCAAGAACAATCAAGAAAGGTGTTTCAACTTGAGAGAGTCAAGATCGTCATCATCCACCCCATAATGGAGTATGGGGGAGCATTGGAGAAGTCCTCATTAAGCATGTGCTAGCAAGCACAATCAAGAAAGGTGTTTCAACTTGAGAGAGTCAAGATCGTCATCATCGAGCTCAAGTGGAATGCGCAAGGCAAAGGTATGATCTTGATAGGTTTTCTATTTTACCGGTCTCATGGTGTTAGTGGGAGACCGGGTTTTAGGATAGATGGCGTACTATCAAGAGGGGCTCTCGAGTGAGTAACTTGATCGCATCTTTGTGGAGAGCTCAAACCTTTGCATACTTGCCATTTCATCTTTCTTGGTTCTTACTTGGTTTTTCTCCTTGTTGAGTTTTGGTGCTTGTTGTGATCTTCACGACAAGCCCAAGTTCACCGAAAACGAATTTCATATGAAAAACTTGTTGCGTTTTCGGTTTTGGAGGTTTGCCGATCATTCCTTTTTAGAGAGATTTTAACCTCCTCCATTTGGTTTTATCTTCCATTGTTGGACTATGAGGTTTATCTGCATGATCTTGTAAAGCTCTTCGTTGTGATTTCAACGAGCCAAAAATCATCGAAAACGGAGTCCAGATGGAAAAGATATTGACGTTTTCGTTATCGGTTTTGCTGCAGTTTTTCCTAGGCCGGAGTCTCCGGTCCTAGACCAGAGTTTCCGGTCTGTGCAGGACCGGAGTCTCCAGACTCAACGTTTTTCTCCAAACGTTGTTCAGCCCCTGGTGGGGGGCGGAGTTTCCGGCCCTAGAGGCCGGAGTTTCCGCCCCTGGATGAACTTTCCGGCCCAGGGCACCAGAGAGTTTGCCCAAGCCTCGGCGGTGTTGACAGTGTTCAGCCCCTGGTGGGGGCCGGAGTTTCCGGTCCCAGTAGGCCGGAGTTTCCGGCCCTAGTGACCGGAAACTCCGGTGTGAAGTTTTCCTGCAACGGCTCTTTTTCGTGGGACCTATAAAAAGGCCCCTTCTTCCCCAGAGAGAGCAGCTCTTCCAAGCACGAATTTTCCCCCTCTCTCTCCTCCATTGTTGACCTTGGAAAGCTTGCCCCTCTCTCATTTCCTCCCATGATTCTTGCATATCTTTGAGGGATTTGAGAGAGGAGATCTAGATCTACATTTCCACCAATCCATCTCTCCTCTAAGTGAGGGGAACCTTGTAGATCTTGATCTTGGAGTTCTTGGTGCATCTCCTCTTTGTTCTTCCTATCTTTTTTCCCCATAAGCATTTGTTGCTTTGTTGTAATTCGAGAGTGAAGGATTTGAGCACTTGTGCTCTTGCCTTTTGCATTTGGTGCATCGGTGTGCTCTCCACGAGGATTCGTGGAAGTTGAAAGTTTGTGAGCTTGTTACTCTTGGGTCTTTGGACCCTAGACGCCTTTGTGGTGGTTGGACCCTTGTGTGGTCACTTGAAGCTGTTCGGGAGCCCCCAATCCCATTGTGGGTTGTGCCCCGGATTGTTGTTGTGGAAAGCCGTTCGGGAGCCCCCAATCCCATTGTGGGTTGTGCCCCGGATTGTTGTTGAAAGGCTCCGGATTCCGCCTCGAAGGAATTCCGATAGTGGAAGGTGAACCAATCCTTTGTGGTGCAGTTCATCGGAGAAGAAGGTGAAACCTTTGTGGTTGTTGAACCGTTGTGTCGGTTCACACCTCTCCAACGAGACGTACTCCCTTAACAAGGAGGAACTCGGGAATACATCCTCGTCTCCGCGTGCCTCGGTTATTTCTATACCCGAGCTTTTACTTATGCACTTTACATTGTGATAGCCTTCATGCTTGAAGTATTCTATATTGCTATCACCTTGTTGTTTGTCTTGCTTAGCATAAGTTGTTGGTGCACATAGGTGAGCCTAGTTTATTTAGGTTGTCGACTTGTTAATTTAAACATCTAGTTTTATTCCGCAATTATCAAGCCTAAACCGGAAAAGTTTTAAACCGCCTATTCACCCCCCCCCCCTCTAGGCGACATCATTGTCCTTTCAATTGGTATCAGAGCCTTGGCTCTCTTTTTGGGCTTTACCGCCTAGAGAGTAAAAGATGTCGTTTAGGGAATTAGTGCATGATCCCACTTTTATATTTGATGGCACAAATTTTGATGTGTGGAAAATTCACATGCTTAATCTATTTAGGGCCATGGGTCCAAATTATGTTAAGAGGATTGTAGATGTGTGTTTATCTCCTCCAAAGGATTCTCATGAATTATCTTTAGAGGATGAGATAAACTCTCATCCCGAGACTCAAGTTACTAATGGTCTTATGTGTGTTTTGACCGATGTAGTTCTTGCTTCAATCATGCCTTTTCGAAATGCACATGAGCTTTGGACCAAGCTTCAAGATATATATGAAGTGTCCAAAATTATTGTGGATGATTTTTCTTCCTCCACCTCCGGCCGTGATGAGTTCACAACTTCTTCCACTTCACCAACATGTGATTTGTCACAC
This sequence comes from Poa annua, assembly GCA_026929855.1. Lineage (NCBI taxonomy): Eukaryota > Viridiplantae > Streptophyta > Magnoliopsida > Poales > Poaceae > Poa > Poa annua. Next base: position 93,135,188 of record CM049428.1, on the reverse strand, counting down.
GGTAACGATATGGTGAGTGGCGATAGAAATTGCATTGGTGATGGTGAACTTACTATTGATTATACCTATTCTCTATCACATTGCAATCTTCTATCTTTGAACTTAAAATCTTATAGCACTCCAAATGTCATACATGCTAGAGTTGATTGTCCTTGCATATCAAGTAATAGTTGCTTAACTAAATATAATGATGATATGCTCTCTATGTCTTGTTGTGTTGAAAATTACTCTTCCATATCCTCTAGTATTTGCATGACTAACAATGTAGAGGAATCCCAACAATTGTTGGAACAAGATATGGACCTCAATGGAGCTTCAAGTATTTCTTCATCCTCCTCACCCATTAATCATGTTTGCCTTATGGCTAAGGATTCCGAGGTATCTCCCACCTCGAATCCAAACTGTGATGATGTGGATGAGGATTCTCATGAAGAAGGTTTTGACTTTGAATCCTTAACCAAGATGGGTGAGATGGTACTTGGTGATCTCCCCAAAGGTAGTAAAGCTATCCCTCCTCTTTGTGAAATCATTGATTATGTTACTAAGAGTAGGGAATTCATTGAGGATTTGGAAAGTTAATTTGATGAGAAATGTCAAATTGAGAGAGATGACTCTATCACCATAGCTTCTTTGAAAGCTTCTCTTGAAGAGGAAGAAGAGCTCAGGGTTTCTCTTGAAGAGAAACTTGAATCCCTTGATGAGTCTAATGATCTTATTATTGCTAAAATCATTAAGGAAAGAGATCATGCCCTTGCTAAGTATAAAGTGCTTAAAATTGAAAAAGTTGAATTTTGTGTTGGCAATGCTAGACTAAATGAGGACATAGAGAGACTTGATAAAGCTCACAAGGCTTTAGAAAGTGAACATTCTCTCCTTATCAAGTCTCATGATCAACTCCAAACTCAACTATCTAAGAATGACAAGCTTGTCAAATTGTCTTCTTCCATCTCTAATATTAATGATGCTTGTGCTACTAACTCCACTTCTTGTGAAGCATCTATTTTGAAGGAGAATGTTGAGCTAAGGGCTCAACTTGAGTTGCTATTAAGTAAGTATGGGAAATTGGAAGAAAGTCATGAAAAGCTTTCTAGCTCTAGTGATGATCTTCTAGCATCCCATGCTAGGCTAAAGTTAGCTCATGAGGCTATTATGTCAAAGGTAACATCTTGTGAGTCTCATGTGGACAATGACACAATTTCTACTCTTAATGCTTTATTGCCAAATGCTAGTCCTAGTGATTCATCAACTCATAATGTTGCTACATCCTGTGATGAATTACTTTCCATGCCTTGTTGCTCTAACAATGAAGCCTCTACTTCCTCTAGTTTTTGTGTTGATACTAACCATGTAGAGGAATTAAATGAGCTCAAGGCCCTAGTCACTTATTTGAAGAAAGACTTGGAAAAGCGTCATGTTGGGGATTCTACACTTGACAATATGTTGAGTGTTCAAAGACGCCCCAATGACAAGAGTGGACTTGGATTCAACTCCAATATCAAGAACAAGTCCAAGCTTAACAAGAAGAACAAGGGCCAAGAACAAGTCAAGGATTCGGCCAAGATTGTTTGCTTCAAGTGCAAAGTTGAAGGGCACCATGTTAGATCTTGCCCTTTGAAGAAGAAGGCTCTTAGTGAGAAGCAACAAGGGAAGAAGACTCAAGTTCAAACTCAAGCTCCTCAAGTTGAAGAACGGTCTCTTCCCAAGAAGAATCAAGCTACCCCTCCTCAAGTCAAGACTCCAACTAAGAAGAGAGGAGGAAGTAGATGTTGCTACCTATGCCGTGAGAAGGGTCACCTTGCTTCTTCATGCACAAATGGTACCTTATCCAAGCCCATTATAGTTGATGATGTTTATTCTCTTCGGAAGGATAAGGTTGGCAATGTGTTTGCCAAATTTGTTGGTACTCAAAGTGGTGTCAAGAAAAGAACCATTTGGGTTGCCAAACCTATTGTGACTAACCTCTTAGGACCCAACTTGGTTGGGGACCAACAAGCTAAAACTTGATCAATAGGTGTTGTTGGAGGACATTGGAGACTTGGCTACACTATGAAGAATTAAGGGATCTTCATCAATTATATTCTCTCAAGTCAAGTCATATGGATTATATTGTTCTATCTCATATCCAATGTTCCTCCTTGCGGTAACTTTTATTTAAATCATATATACATTGAAAGTTGCTTGCACCCTTGCATGTGTTAGGTTTAGTACCTTGCTAGAGTTTGTATGTGTTGTGCTCTCTACTTACTTATCTTGAGAAACCAAGTACGTGTACTTTGGTTTGCACACCATCTACTTGTTTTGATCCCTATTGCTTTTATTTGCTATCTTATCTTGTTGGCTCTCTTTGAGAGATAAATGGACTATCCATTTTTGGAGAGTGATATGCTTCGTGCACTTTACAATCCTAAAAATGTGTGTACATGAGGAATACCACTTAGTGTTGATATATCAATATTATCTATTCTCTTTGTGGTATGTCATGCTCATGAGAAATTCAAATTATATAATTTTCATTAATTTCTCTAGTTGTTTTTGTTTGCCTCATGTGTTAAAATAAATGGATTATCACATTATGGGGGAGTAATAAGCTATATGCATATTACAAGCCTAGAAAATGTGAAAATGTGAGGTTTTGCCACCTAGCATTGATATTGCTAATTATCTTGTTCCTATGTGGCATGTTGCTCAAACAAGTTCCCATTTACTTAAATGCTCTTTGTCTCTCACTCTTTTGGATCTTGTTTGTGAAGGATGTTCTTGATATGGCTTTCCCTAAATATGTTCTCATATATCTTTTTGGGAAGCCAATTGATTCAAGCTACTCCTTGGAGTTGCTTTGCATTATCACATGATTTGTGAATCTATCAAGAATATCTATCTAAGCATGGCTTTTAATTCCTATACTTTGCCACATGCTTATGTTTTGTGAATATGGTCTTGAATATATCTTTGCAATCCACGCCCGAGAAATATCTCCATACATTACTTGTCGTGACAAGTGATAATCATAATTTGTGGTATATATATTGATCATATTCACTTTGACTCTTGCTTTGAATTGCCTTATTTGATTGCCAAGAATTTAGTTTGATCTAACTTTCTTTTGTCTTTCTTGTATCTTTTGGATCCTTTATTGCTCTACTTGAAATTTGTTTTGTGCTTTCTTGAGTTGGGACTTGCAATGAACCAATTCTTGTGCATTGACCTTCAAGAGTCATACTTGTTAATAATGCACTATTCTTTGGGAAGCTATCCTACTTTGAGTAAAACACCGTTCTTTAAATTGGTATTGCAATTTCTTGCCTTTCTTGAACATGACTAGTGTTTGAATATATATATGAAGAGTGATGATCTCATTTGTGTGCATTTTGTATTCAAATGCAAAATCATAAATAATGTACACATCTTGGGGAGCAATCCTATATGCTTTAGAACATTAGTTGTCTTCATATGATATTTGATCCCGATGACATGTCTCCTTGGAAGACAAACATTTTTCGTCTTGGTACTTTGTGCCATCATGAAAAGTGTAGAGGTTTTGGTTTATTCCTTGATGATATGTTCATCAATTGGTTTCTTGATTTCATTAGCATATTTTCAAAGTGGTATCTTCACTCATGTGTTGATTTGGTTATTTGATATAATGTGGACAATTTGTTTTATTGTCACAGTTCTGTGTGCCTTGTTGGTTTACTTGGTGTTTTGTCTAAATTATATCTCGTTTGGTTCTTGAAAGTCATGTGCATGCATTTTTATTATATGTATATCTTATGGCATGCTTACTTTCGTTGATCCAATATATAGGATAAACTCCATCAAATCCTATATGGCTAAGATGTGCATGAAATTCAATTTCACATTAATATGCACATATTTATGTGGAGTTTGTCCTATGTATTATAGTTGCTCTAACTACTTTGGACCCAATGAGTTTGGGTACCTTTTTGTACTTGAATTTGTTTTAGGTATATTGGAGATGCATTGGAAGCTTGTCTCATCTAAAAGGAATGTGGTGTCACCATGTGCTTATTGGAGCCAAGCTTGGATGATCATGAGCTCTTATCTTCTATATCACCAATGCTATCTCGGTAACAAGTATCTACCTCATGCATACTTTTCTAGCTTTCAACCTTGTGTAGGTTGATTTCATGGCATGAATCTCTTTGGTTGCAATTCTTTTGATTCTTGTAAAACGTCTTTATTGCAAATGTGAGTAAGCCGGGATGATTACATATCAAGGGAGGAATATATATAATCATTTTCATGATTCACCAATCCCAAATATGTTAATCTAGCACTTTCTAATCTATGTCTCGTATATGTAATATTGATGTGTTTCAAAATCATTTTCCTTTTGTGAGACTTGTTATCCTACTCGGAGCATCCCGTTTATCACCTTATCCCTTGTGGATACCTTGGATGCTATGATGAGTGTGTGTTTGAAGTTCATCTATATCCCTTTAAGATAAAAGTGAGCTTTGTGCTATGCTTTTAAGCAAAGATCTTATTGGTGTATTTATGACTTCCTCTTGGATATCATGACCTCTACCTTTGTATCTATCTTGTGTGTACATGTTTATTTGTAGACCCATATCTTAGTGATTCGTGTCTACTTAGAAACTTATACACATGAAAATAGTACATCTTTATTTGGTATTCCAATTCCTTAGTGACCACCTCTTATTGCTTTTGTTTCTTTGGTGGTTTCTAATTAAAGGCACAAGCTTTATTTTCATGTATTATGCTTGTTGAGTTTTAATAAGCCTGTGGAGCTACTTGCTATATCTCCTTTGGTGTGTGAGTATGGGTAAGACATCATATGCACCATGTGGAACTCCTTTTGAAAGACTATGTTGATGTGTTTGCTCATCCTTATATTAGTCTCCTAAATTTCTTTATATCTCACACCCATCCTTTTATTTGCCGCTCCTTGCTCATGTTGCAAAACATTTTATTTGTTGCAAATTGTTTTGTTTCTTTTCTCACTTATATTCTCTTGCATGTGCTTGTGTTCGATTTTATCTAGGAGGGAGTGAGGATTCCATGTTGTGCACACTATATTGAAATACAAATCCTATTTGTGCACGTACCTTGGGGAGTTACCTCATGATATTTAGAACACTTTTTGGATCCTTTTGATTGATTGCATCTTTCGTTGAAGTATCTTTCTATTTGATATTCTCTTGCAATCTTTGGATCCTCAATATAGTTTGATCTCCCTCCATCTATTCTTCATTGGATATGTGCATTTGATTTCACTCACATTATGAGAAATGCACACTTTATGGGGGAGCTCTTATTATATTAGCCTTCTTACTTTTCACCCATTTCGGCAATCAATGCCAATGGGGGAGAAATTTAGAGGGTTTAAGGGAATATGGGTTTGTTCTCTTGCGGTTATCTTGCATCCTTGCTCTTTGTGTTGCATGGCTGCTTAAATTCATTATATAAACCCTCGTAAAAGGGATTGTCATCAATTACCAAAATGAGGGAGATTGAAAGTGCATGGTTGCCCCCATGCGTGGTTTTGGTAATTAATGACAATCCTTATGGACTAATGTTTACATTGAGATATTCTTATAGATCTTGTCCATGGGAAAATATAGGAGTTCATGTGTTGGACTCTTCAAGATGACATAATGATCAATGCTCTATTCAAGGGTTAATATGAAGAATGGTCATGTATAGAGTTGAGCTCATCGCAAGTATGGCTTGGAATAGAAGATTGAATGAACAATCATGTTTACCCCCAAGCCATCTTACATATCAAGAGAAGAAGATGAAGTGCAAGTTCAATATGATGCATCTCGGAATATATCTTTTGATTGAAGCTTGCAAAGAAGACATGAAGACGAAGCTTAGCGAGGCCCTCCCATAATGGAGTATGGGGGAGCATTTGGAGAAGTCCTCATTAAGCATGTGCTAGCAAGAACAATCAAGAAAGGTGTTTCAACTTGAGAGAGTCAAGATCGTCATCATCCCTCCCATAATGGAGTATGGGGGAGCATTGGAGAAGTCCTCATTAAGCATGTGCTAGCAAGCACAATCAAGAAAGGTGTTTCAACTTGAGAGAGTCAAGATCGTCATCATCGAGCTCAAGTGGAATGCGCAAGGCAAAGGTATGATCTTGATAGGTTTTCTATTTTACCGGTCTCATGGTGTTAGTGGGAGACCGGGTTTTAGGATAGATGGCGTACTATCAAGAGGGGCTCTCGAGTGAGTAACTTGATCGCATCTTTGTGGAGAGCTCAAACCTTTGCATACATGCCATTTCATCTTTCTTGGTTCTTACTTGGTTTTTCTCCTTGTTGAGTTTTGGTGCTTGTTGTGATCTTCACGACAAGCCCAAGTTCACCGAAAACGAATTTCATATGAAAAACTTGTTGCGTTTTCGGTTTTGGAGGTTTGCCGATCATTCCTTTTTAGAGAGATTTTAACCTCCTCCATTTGGTTTTATCTTCCATTGTTGTACTATGAGGTTTATCTGCATGATCTTGTAAAGCTCTTCGTTGTGATTCCAACGAGCCAAAAATCATCGAAAACGGAGTCCAGATGGAAAAGATATTGACGTTTTCGTTATCGGTTTTGCTGCAGTTTTTCCTAGGCCGGAGTCTCCGGTCCTAGACCGGAGTTTCCGGTCTGTGCAGGACCGGAGTCTCCGGACTCAACGTTTTTCTCCAAACGTTGTTCAGCCCCTGGTGGGGGGCGGAGTTTCCGGCCCTAGAGGCCGGAGTTTCCGCCCCTGGATGAACTTTCCGGCCCAGGGCACCAGAGAGTTTGCCCAAGCCTCGGCGGTGTTGACAGTGTTCAGCCCCTGGTGGGGGCCGGAGTTTCCGGTCCCAGTAGGCCGGAGTTTCCGGCCCTAGTGACCGGAAACTCCGGTGTGAAGTTTTCCTGCAACGGCTCTTTTTCGTGGGACCTATAAAAAGGCCCCTTCTTCCCCAGAGAGAGCAGCTCTTCCAAGCACGAATTTTCCCCCTCTCTCTCCTCCATTGTTGACCTTGGAAAGCTTGCCCCTCTCTCATTTCCTCCCATGATTCTTGCATATCTTTGAGGGATTTGAGAGAGGAGATCTAGATCTACATTTCCACCAATCCATCTCTCCTCTAAGTGAGGGGAACCTTGTAGATCTTGATCTTGGAGTTCTTGGTGCATCTCCTCTTTGTTCTTCCTCTCTTTTTTCCCCATAAGCATTTGTTGCTTTGTTGTAATTCGAGAGTGAAGGATTTGAGCACTTGTGCTCTTGCCTTTTGCATTTGGTGCATCGGTGTGCTCTCCACGAGGATTCGTGGAAGTTGAAAGTTTGTGAGCTTGTTACTCTTGGGTCTTTGGACCCTAGACGCCTTTGTGGTGGTTGGACCCTTGTGTGGTCACTTGAAGCCGTTCGGGAGCCCCCAATCCCATTGTGGGTTGTGCCCCGGATTGTTGTTGTGGAAAGCCGTTCGGGAGCCCCCAATCCCATTGTGGGTTGTGCCCCGGATTGTTGTTGAAAGGCTCCGGATTCCGCCTCGAAGGAATTCCGATAGTGGAAGGTGAACCAAGCCTTTGTGGTGCAGTTCATCGGAGAAGAAGGTGAAACCTTTGTGGTTGTTGAACCGTTGTGTCGGTTCACACCTCTCCAACGAGACGTACTCCCTTAACAAGGAGGAACTCGGGAATACATCCTCGTCTCTGCGTGCCTCGGTTATTTCTATACCCGAGCTTTTACTTATGCACTTTACATTGTGATAGCCTTCATGCTTGAAGTATTCTATATTGCTATCACCTTGTTGTTTGTCTTGCTTAGCATAAGTTGTTGGTGCACATAGGTGAGCCTAGTTTATTTAGGTTGTCGACTTGTTAATTTAAACATCTAGTTTTATTCCGCAATTATCAAGCCTAAACCGGAAAAGTTTTAAACCGCCTATTCACCCCCCCTCTAGGCGACATCATTGTCCTTTCACATTCTACGAATATCGTCGTTGAACCATAAATATGATATTCATTCCCTTTGTCTCTGTGATACTACCTTGTCTGAGATATGATCGTAGACACACCGATGTCTTTGTTGTATCTCGTTACCGACGAGGGTTATTAACTCGTCTGCGATATTACATCTCCATGACCTAGTCATAAGCTGCGCAGCTATATAGATGCAATATCACCGAGTGGGCCCAGAGTATCTTTCCATTATAAGAATGGACAAATCCCGCTCTTGATCCTTACGTTTCGATGCTCTTTCGGAATACCCAAGATGGACACCGTTATTGTCATGCTATATAAGACACAACGTTTGATGCTCTCAAAGCACCCCTACGAAGCATCAATAAGTACGCTCTCACGGTCTAAGGAATAAGCTATCATATTCTTATCTATTACAAATGACAAACATCGTTATACGATCTTATTGCAATACTTTGCGTATGTCCATCACCTTATTCAACTAACAAGATGACCTCATTGTCAACCGACGTCATTGTCCTTGATCGGGAATCTCGATCAACTGTTGCCCAATGGACTAGCTCATATAGAGGCTTGCTAGGGACCTAGTTGTCTATGTATCACACGTGTATCAATAATTCCGATTAATACAGTTATAGCATAATACACAAACCTATTATAAACTTATGAGATAACGCAATAAATACTACCTATTTATTTGCCTCTGGGACATATCTCCTTCAGTCTCCCACTTGCACTAGAGTACAAATAAACTAGCTGCATTTTAATTTATCAGAATCCCTTATCAAATAAGAATCATTTGATAATGCTTGCTTGTGGAAGAGTGTTACTGCACAATCCATGATTATACATGCTTTTGCGATTCACTGATATCAACTTGCTTGATATCACCATGTTGTCCAACAACATATATGTAAATACCGTAACTAAGTGAGACTTCTGTTTCCCAGCGCTTACTCTGATTATACTAACCAGATAACTGCCCTGGAAAACACACTCAGCCATAGAGAGCCCCTTGTAACAATTACAAACTCGCGATATCTACATACTTTCACACCAATGTAGAAAACTTGACATTCTAATCCAACAACTAACACACCCCTACTTCCAGTAAATTCTAAATTTACTTTTATAACTGCTCTTCTTCCAAAGAACATCGGTTATATTTAATCGAGCAGATAATATGGTTTCTGTATGATGTCTAATATTACATAATAGACCCACATGTCATACAACCATTACTTTCATGCATCATTACTCTTAATGATCAACTGGATTCCAAAGGACCATCCTTTTGATTCTATTCTGACTCCTCAGATCTAATCCAAAACAACTCGACTAACTATTTAAAATTCCCGTTCTATTTCAAAATAGACACTAACTTTCAAATAGTTTTACAACTTCATCCTATTCTATTGGTACAGTTTCACAATGTGTTAATTACACAACATGAATTCGACTCCCACTCAAAACATGTTTCCACATATTTGAGAACACGAGCTCACACTCAAAAACATGTTATCCACATATTTGAGTTCCTAAGCTCCCACTCAAAAATATGTTTCCTTTACATATTCTACTTGAGTAAACTAACATTGACTCCCACTTAAATCGACATTTTGGTGAAACCAAAATCATTGATCTATTATCAATTCGAGTTTAATACAAACTATAGTATTACATTAATACAAATCCCTCAGACTTCAAGCATGTCTACACAAATGTAGTCAACAAATTTGATCTTGTCCAAGACACATTTCTTGACAAGACATGCCACCGCGTCTTTCTTATAGTCACATTTCTCATATAACACTTTATATGACGATTAAACAATCTTATTCCTCTAATAAGAATTGCAGCAACAATTACTCTTTTAATCCTTTCAATGTAACTTGGATTTCCATGCTGAAAAAGGCTTTGTTCATATTCTGATATTTTCTCAATTTTCTTTGTATTCATAAAGTGCACCTTGATCTGTCAACAAGATCTGAAATATTTAATACTGTGCTGTGACCTGACAGCAATATTAAATATAAAAACACCTTATTTAGAAGCCTTCTTTCATGAAAATTTTATGATCTTTATAAAGAGGATTGCAAGCAGAAAACAATTTTCTAGTCTCCCTCACTCTTAATCACCAAATTTTCATTAGCAGACATATACTCTTTGGAACACCTTCCAACATAGGTCTGACACCTTATTTCAAGCTTCTAATTCCAATCCATGAACCATAATTTGAAAAATCATCTTTTCCTCGGAATTATATAGACAACAAACTGAGCTTTGTTTCTACTTGGTTTTGGAATGCACTCCCATTCAATGCGAGTATCCTAAAAAGAACTATTCATGTATATTCCGAATTATCGTGTAATCATATACATGTCGACACAACTGTCGATCTCATGAATTCTTGTTGAGAAAACATCTATTTTCTAAAGTGGACATCGACTATAATGTTTCGAACATATTAGGAGATTCTAAGACTGATTCTGACAGACCACACTTTATTTAAAATAGAGCATGATTATAATTCCCCACATATCACCATATATGACATTATAATTTTGTGAAACAAATTTCCACAAGTCTTTTGTGTTGAAACCATAATTCAAAAATATTGTCCTTTGATCGAATCTTGTGAATATAACATTCACCATTCTTTCCTCTGAAAAACTCCATTTGATCTCTTATCAAATTAATTTCAGACTTATGATTTGTCGGGCAAATACTCCTATTTACCAAAATCATAGGAGAATTCGGATCAAGCAATAAACACTATTAATTAATCATTAAAAATGACACTCAATTAATTTCCTCTGGTATTGTAACTTCAATACTTGATTTCAAGCTTAATCAACTCGGCACTCGAAATACTTAAATGGACCGAAAACATCCATTACTTCTTTCATTTCTTTCATGACTAAACTCGATGGTGTTTGTTCTAGTAATAGAACTCTCATTCATAGGACACGCTATTTTATCATTTCTACAATTATGAATAATTATCATACAATCAATGTAACTGAGATGTGGAACCTTTATTCATAATATAAAACAACTGACTTGTTCCATAACATAAAACAACTGAACTTGTCTTATTACATGAATAACTTTGTCTTGCAACAATCAAGACACACACACTCGCTCACTATTACAAAAGATCTTATCAAAAACTATTAATGCTTAGAAACAAGGCCTAGGGATCCTACTTTCACCAGTGGACATTCTCAACAATGACATCAAAGCTGAATAATAAATAATACTCTTAAACACTCTCATGTTGGATGATTAACACCATTCATAGTGTAGGGATACAAGAGCACCTCAAAGTCAGAGTAAACTAACACCAACAACGCCATAAAGGAATCACACATGGTGCACACACTGTCACTGTTACAACCGTGAATAACCCCGAAGTTCATATTAAATTAACCTCTAGAGTGCATAATAGATAAAGAGCAGCATCACATATTCAACTAGATTACAAAGCTCATGATCACATAAAAGATCACATCATGGGAGAGAGAGATAGACCACATAGTTACCGTAGATCCCACAACACCGTGAGAGAGCTACTCACTCCTCATCATAGGAGTCAGCAACGGCGATGGAGATGACGGTGGAGTCGATGGAGATGGCTCCTGGGGCAATTCCCCGCCCCGACAGGGTCCCGGAATAGAGACTTCTATCCCCCGAATCTCGTCTTTGATGGTGGCGGCGCTCTGGAACTCGTGGAGGAAAAAAGGCTTATTCTTCTAGGGTTTTTGCGTTGGGATCTTTATATGGGCGAAAGGGCGAAGGTGGTGGAGGGCCGAGGCCCCGTCACCAAGTGCTCGCGCGCCTAGGGTTCCCGTCGCGCGAGGACGTGATGTGGGTCCCTCGGTCCTCGTCTTTGTTTCCTTTTCGGAGTTCTGGAACGTTGCCAGGAAAATAGGGACTTTAGAAAAGAAATCATCCAATTCCGAGAATATTTCCTTAAGTACTTTTCTGAAACCAAAAACAGCAGAAAACAGGGAACTGGCACTGTGGCATCTTATTAATAGGTTAGTCCCAGAAAATGCATAAAACTATATAAAATACATATAGAACATGTAATAACTTGGTATAATATAGCATGGAACATAAGAAATTATAGATATGTTGGAGACGTATCACGTCATCGCGACGATCCTAGCCCAGGTGCTGTCGGGGTGGCCGGTCATTGTTTTGTGCTGGCTGAGCACCGCCGGCGACACTTTATAAAGCCCGCAGTGAGTGGGAAGCGAAAGGTCGGCGCGCGGGAAACGCCGTCGTAGGCGGGAACACAGGAAACAGCTGGCCGGAAGCAGACGTTGCGGGACGATTTGGGCCCAAAATGTGTCGAGCCACTGAAGATGCCCTAAGATCATATTTCGGCACCCTCTAAATTCGTGTCCAACACCTATAATTGAGTTCCCATTGAGTGTGCCGAACATATGTCTGGTCCAGTGAAGGGAACTGATACGTCTCCAACGTATCTATAATTTCTTATGTTCCATGCTATATTATACCAAGTTATTACATGTTTTATATGCATTTTATATAGTTTTATGCATTTTCTGGGACTAACCTATTAACAAGATGCCATAGTGCCAGTTCCCTGTTTTCTGTGTTTTTGGTTCAGAAAAGTACTTAAGGAAATATTCTCGAAATTGAACGATTTCTTTTCTAAAGTATGTTTTTCATCGGGAACGTTCCAGAAAGCCGAAGAGGAAACGAAGACGAAGCCCAAGGGGCCCACACCTGGTCCAGGCGCGGTAGCCCTTCTGGCCGCGCCGACACGTGGTGTGGGGCCCCTGGCGCTCCACCGTCTTCGCCCTTTCGCCTACATATACCCCTCAGACTAAAAACCCTAGCACGGTGTTCATATTTTTCTCCACGGGTCCCGAGCCGCCGACGTCGTCAACACCAATTCGGGAGAGATCAGAACTTCTCCCCGACACCATGTCGGGAGGGGGAATCGTCACCGGAGGCCTCTACGTCGCCATGACCGCTTCCGGACTGATGCGTGAGTAGTCTACCCTCGGACTACGGGTCCATAGCAGTAGGTAGATGGTTGTCTTCTCCTCTTGTGCTATCATGTTTAGATCTTGTGAGCTGCCTATCATGATCAATATCACTATTATGTAATACTTCATGTTGTGTTTGCTGGGATCCAATAAATATTTAGTACTAAAGTTATTGCTTCATAATATATCATGTATGTGCTATCTAATGATCTTGCATGCTCTCCGTTACTTGTGTATGCTCTGGCCAAATAGATGCTTGTGACTGCAAGAGGGGGTATTTATGCTCGATAGTAGGTTCATGTCTCTATTTAATCTAGGGTGGTGACAACTAGCTCTAAGGTTGTAGATGTACTGTTGCTACTAGGGATAAAACAGAAGTACTTTGTCTAAGGATGATGTTACTTACTTACTTTACACACAGTGCTTAAGGTGATAATCTGTTGCATGCAACTTAATACTGAAAGGGGTGCGGACGCTAATCGGAAGGTGGATTATTAGTCATAGATGCGGTTGGAACGGACTATGTATATTGTTGTAATGCCCGAATGAATCTCACACTAGACATCATAACGTTGGTATATGCATTGGTTTGCTCATCATTATTTTATCAATTGCCCAGCTGTAATTTTTTTACCCGCATGAATGTTATTATTATTTATGGAGAGACACCACTAGTGAATTGTGGACCCTGGTCCTTCTCTTTAATCTGATAAACCACCAACTGCAAACCTGTTACTTTTCGTAAACAAACGTCTTTCTTCCACACATACGTTTAATCCTTTGTTACAGCAAGCCGGTGAGATTAACAACCTCACTGTTAAGTTGGGGCAAAGTATCTTGATTGTGTGTGTGCAGTCTCCACTTGAACTACGTCAAGGTCTTTCCTAGCATCGTTGATAGCTCGGGGGAATTCATCATCTCCTACTGGTTCGATAACCTTGGTTTCATAATTGAGGGAAACTTGCTGTTGCACTATTTCACACCTTCCTCTTGGGGTCTCCCAACAACACACCCACCGTGTGCATCAGGAACCAGTTTTAAAACTGGAGCAACCGATTGAAAAACTTGTGGAAGAACCGCCGCCGGTTCAATTTCACGTTGTGTGGGAACACGGCGGTTGGTGTCAACGCGCAACCGCCATCGTGTCGCTTAGGGCTAGCGTCTGCACTGCTTCTCATCTGTATCACCCTCGTCCCCGCCCACACGTCGCTCTTATTCTCTCCGCGCATCACCACCCACAACTCGCTCGCGATGTCGTTGCCTGAGAAGTAGGTCGTGGTGGCCGATCAGGAGGAGCAGAAGGTGGCCGTGGAGGCTGACCAGGAGGAGGAGAAGAAGGCTGTGGTGGCCGATCAGGAGTACGAGAACAAGGACGATCAGGCGGCCATGGTGGCCGAGCCGCAGCAGGACGAGGAGGACGTCAAGCCCGCAACTCCATCACCTAAACGCCCGACTTTCGCAATGTGGGAATCTTGATCCCCGTGTGCGTCCTGTGTAGCTGATGCACAATATCAGAGTGGTAGACAGGTACTCCAGACGTGGCGTCGTCGGACGACGGGCTTGGTAAATCACCACGTTTGAACACTTAGAATGTGTTTAAGGAGTTATCAAGCTACCTGCAAGTTCATAATTAGTAGGAAAATTGCTTATTTCATGTTTGAACACTTATAATGTGTTTAACGAGCTACTTCCGAGTTTAGAGTTTAGATTCAAAACTCGCCTCAGCTCGTTAGACACCGAGTTCGAGTCGAGTAATGAGCTAAGTACGAGTTTCGTATTTTAATTCCAACCCTGGTCCCAATCATGTACTTCCATCATCTTTAGTGTGACTCCTGCTCGGAACACAACGATGCACTAAGGTTGAAGACAGAAGTTGCGGGATTTGTCCTATGTGTTGAGCTAAGTGCCCTCCTTCGTCTTCTCTATCTAAATAGGTCACATTAGTCTCTAATTGGTCCACCTCATTAAGTCATCCACATTACCTTTAGCCTATTAGTTAATTTTTGAACAAAGAAATAGAACAACTCAATTCATAGAAGATTTTCTAATATACATATCATTATGAAATTCTGGAGCAACTCGTGCATGATGTTAACTAGCTATAAAATCGATTCGGCCAACATTCAAGGCTTAGCCGTATTCAAGACGTTCAACATAGTTTGAGATGTCATACTCAACAGTCAACACGAGGTTGATTCCACCATTTTTTTTTCCTAAAGTTTGACAAAGAAACTTTTCTAGTCCTTCTAAGGTTTTCACTATATTTTGGATAAGTTTTTTTCCATTCGTAGAAACCTCTTCCTACAAATCAATCCATTTGTTTTCGTTCTGCGGCTAGATTTTTTAGCTAATGATGATTCAAACAATCAAATGAATCCTGCAATTGAAAATAAGCCTAACCCTTTGTGTGTTAATGCTGGAGTGACCATACCAAGGAATTTGGTGACCAGCAATCCTACTCATGGTTTAGTGCAACTAGAGATATTTGAAAAACAAGAGTGAATGGTGATGGAAAGCAGAATGTACCACATCTCCCGGGCACTTAAACATGGATTGGGAACCCTGTGAACTACCAACACAGATCACGCACCTCACAGACAATTCAACATGGAGTGCTAACGCTGGCAATTACTAGTACATATTGCACATCTCCCTCAGCAAGGGAGAGTTCACGATCTGCTGCGCTGAAACACACACACAACGAAACCACATCACTTTGGAATTCAGATACCACCGGCTACCCAGTTGGACTCAATACTCAGACCACTTGTCTCGAACAGGCCAGTACCTCATCAGCATTCCAAGGACATACCATTATACACGAAAGGATCTCCAAACTGATTATACGAAGCAGCACCATTGATTCCATGATCAACAAGATAATATATTAAACAGTCAAAAACAAAACACAGTGCAAATGAGTACCTATCCGCATTATCCATGAGATGATGACTGACAAAGACTAAGACACAGATAGCAAATTAAGCAGAAGTACCAAGGCAGATATTATGCCTTTAGACAGTCAAGACAGACGATACCACAGCCGTTTACCAGAACAAAGGCCACTAAAACAAGATACATAATCTAGCTCGAGTAGCTGAAGCCTGAGATCTTGTAGATCCGGATGGTTCCATCAGTATAACCAGCATAGAGAGTGCTGCCATCAGCACTCCAGCTCAAGCAAGTGCAGTACAGCAGCTGCATAACAGCATGCAAAATTAGTAAGATTGCATTCCAAAGACAACAGATTTAGATTCACATAGCATTTGAAACGAAGGAAGTGGATCAGTTTGGTAGTGACTGTCTAGCTAATAAACCTAGACGTACGTTAAAAGTAAATGCATAGATTATGTTGGTCATTCCTACAGTGAATGGCAATTACTATATTGCATCTGCAATTATATGGGATAATGGTAGAGGAAAGATGAACAGGAGAGTTCAATACAACTGTATTTAATACGGCCATTGTACTATTCTTAGTGGAGCAATGCAGTAAACGAACAGGTTACACATAGCTAATGAAAACAGTGCATTCCAATGCATTATTAGAGAAAGAGTACTGCATTCTGAAAATAGCAATAGAAAAATAAGCAAATAGCTTTGACAATGAAACATGTCAGATTACCAGAAAATGAGTAATGACATTATAATGCATAAAGAGCTCTTTACAAATTGCCAAGTACAGACTCTATGCTTGACATTTAGCAATCTTAAAACATTGCAGGTAATGTTGAGAACCTATGTCTAAATTCGAGAGTTTTGGCACAAAACTAACATCTAATAAATATATATAACTAGAATAAATGTTACAGATAAAATCTACACAACAAATACTTCCTTTGTTCTTTACTAAAGGAAACAATAGCAACAATAGGGAATTGTGAAATAATTGAGGGCACGTATAGTATACCTGTTTGCTGGCGACTGGGACCTCAGGCCTAAGGTCCTGCACAATGTGCTTCGACTCAAGATCCCAGATCTTGATGGAATCATGTGTTGCCGCACAGAGCCAGTAGCGGTTGGGCGAGAAGCAGAGTGAGTTGATAATGGAGCCCGCGTCCAGCGAGTAGAGTTTCTTGCCCTCACCCAGATCCCACAGCAAGGTGACTCCATCCTTACCACCAGAGGCGCAGAGTGAACCGTCTGGGCTCACTGCGACAGCACTGACGTATCCACCGTGACCATCGAGAGTGTTGCGGAGCTTGCAGTTGGTGAGGTTCCACACCTTGACGGAACGGTCCCATGAGCCCGACACAATGGTCGGGGCAAAGTTGTTTGGGGAGAAACGGACGCAGGACACCCAACCAGTGTGGCCCTCGCCGCCACCGAGCTCACCACCGATAGTGTACTTGCACTCACCGAGGGTGTTCCATAGCTTGATGGTGCGGTCGCGGGATGCGGAGACGATCTGACGGTTGTCAATGGAGAAGGCGACAGAGAGGACGTCCTTATCGTGGCCAACGAATCGGCGGGTGGTGACGCCAGTGGAGAGGTCCCAGAGGCGGAGCTCACCGTCCCAGGATCCGGAGAGCGCGAACTGGCCGTCGGAGCTGAGGACGACGTCCTGGACGAAGTGTCCGTGTCCGGTGAGGCGGCGGAAGGGGACGCCGTACTCGGAGCTGGAGTCCTGGGTGGCCTGGATGGGGTTGGTGAGGTCCCACACCAGCAGGGACTTGTCGCGGGAAGAGGAGACGATGAATGGCGAGTTGTCGATGGGCGTGGCGATGGCCGTCACCAGATCGTTGTGGCCGCGCATCACGCCAGCGTACACGAGGGACTCCTGGCCGGCCATGGTGGTGGGGCGGAGGAACGAGGGCTAGGGTTTTGGGGTGTCGTGGAGGCGGCGGCGGCGGAGGCTGGAGATGAGAAGGAAAACGGGCAAGGAGGGACAAGGAGGCCTTTATACTGGGGGCGGCGTGAGAAGCTAGGGTTTTCGGGGATTAAAAGAGCGGAAATCGTGACCGTCCGATATATCAAAAGGGCTTGTGGGCCATTCGTTCTGTTTGCTCGGCTGCACCACAAAGAAAGCCCATAGCAAAATGCATCAGATTGAGAGCATAGCAAACTAGGTCCACCAGGATGGGCCTCAATGGCTTAAAACTCCCACGGAAATGGAAAGTCATTTTGACCAAGCGCAGGTGATCACGCTACTGTGCTAAATAAAAGTGATCTGGCTATTCTGAATATACTGAAAAGTTTTATAAAAAATATGAAAACAATCCCCCATGTTTTCAATGATGTACGTGCAAAATCATAGTGTGGATTGTTAGGTATCACAAAAATGACAAAACTTGAAGACATGAAACTATACATTCTTCACTATACTGTATACACAGATTTGTTCATCATTTTTGGTTTGCTCAAAGTATTTTTCATTCATGTAATTTATATCATGTTTTTTTAATAAAATTTTATTTTTCATAAACAGTGAGATCACCCAGGAACTCAGGAGCACGAAATATTCACTGCCACGAAAATAAGAAATGATTTGGTCCTTTAGAGAGGGCAAAACATACCATGTGGTTGCTTCTTTGGGGATTCTATGAATCTAACTAAGTGCTTACGAGTCGGTTGATATAACATTTTGCCTTTAACTATGTCTTCACTGCAACGTGTTATACCATTGTAAATAATGATAAATATTACATATAAGAATAAAAAAATGGGCACGTGTATTCTTTGTCGTTACTGCATCCAATGCTAGTTGTAATGAACAATTCTCACTCGATTAAAGCAAAATACAGTACTTTTTGTGTCTCGAAACAAAATTATTGAGAGTCTAAGGTCAAATTTTTAATTTGTCTCTCTTGAAAATTGCAATGTCGCTCGTCCCAATCCCACTACCTCGCCCAGCCCGTCGAACTTTTGTTGGTCAGTTCCTAGTTATCACCACAAGGAGAGGGTGAGGTCCAGAGATTTTGACATGGAGTGTGAGATGGTTGCCTCACACATAGAACATATAAGCTACACAATGTGGCAGGAGGAGAAGAATCTGCAGACGAGGGAGACGAGAGAGTGCATACCAGAGTTACCGAAGGTGATGACACGTGGACTATATTAAAGGCTATAGGATTTGAAGTGCAACTTCTCTATTTACCCTTACATGTGGAAGACACTTGTCTTCTTTTTCTAAGGAGGTTGTCCTGGGTTTCACGACGCCATATGTGGACGAAAGAGATGAGGTGTTGCACCCACGGACATGTGTTCCATAAGATAAACGAGGTGGCACATGAGCTTGGTGGTGCCTTCAAGTTGCAAGAAGGTGGCAAAAGTCGTACCGAGATGCTAGAGCAGTGACGTCAACCGTGGCAGAGATTGAAACACGAGGCCGAAAATCGTGGTGGAGGGAACAACTGGAGCGGGTGGCGGGAAGGGGAGCTCGCGCTGAAACCTTCTTGGCGCAAAATTAGTCAGGATAGGGACTCGTAAAATATGTCTAACTATCCATACACTTAAAGAAGTTTTAGGAGACGGTTTAGATGGTAGGCCTATGAGATCACTTAGTCTGTTAAAGTGAGTCTAGTTCGTAAAACAACACTTCATGGGGATTTTAGAATCTACTAGAATTTTCTTAAAACTATTATCTCTTAATCGATTCGACCAGGAAACACAAAATTAAGCTGCAAAATCAAATTCAGTTTGAAGATACAGCAAGAGCAAAATCAAATTCAGTTTGAAAGAGCCCGGCCCGTGATTCGTAACAGGTGTTCTTCCGTCCACGTCAAGGCAGCGCCAAGGTGAGCGGAGGAGACGGAAGACAGTGAGAGCTAGATGGACGTTTAATTACAAGAATGACGGAGCCATCATGCAACTCCAGTTGTCAACCTCTCCGCTCTAATCAGGTAACTAATCATGCCATGGCGGAATGCCTGGGAAAAGTGACGTTTCGCAAGAGCTGTCGTCCCGTGAATGATTGCACTGGTTCAGGTAAATTACAGTTATCAGGAACGTGAATCTTGCAAGATGGCCATCCACTCGATGAATGTGATGGAGTTCGTATTGTTGGTGAACGATCGTGATGCCCTGAGGAGCGATCGGCTACGTGTTGATATAGCGATGGAAGAGCCCCATCGGTGGCGAATACATGGAAACGTTATATAAGGAAATAGATAAAACGGGAAGGGAGAAATCTCTGGTGTGAGACCGTTGGAGAATAGTTGTTGGTGTACTACACCATATCGCATGGTCCTGGTCCATACAAGGAGAGTACAACGGTTTTGTCTAACACCCCCCATAATCTAAGCCTTGGAAGAACTGGAAAGGTTGAGATTACGCTTGAATTCATTTAACTCCTTGACTGGTAAGACCTTCCTAAAACCGTCAGCAATTTGATCCTTGATAGAGATGTGGCGAATATCAAGCAATTTGGTGGCCACTCGCGAACGAACGAAGTGAAAATCAATCTCAATGTGTTTGGTTCTAGCATGAAACACTGGATTCGCGGATAGGTAGGTGGCGCCAAGATTGTCACACCAAAGACACGGCCTGCTCTTGAGAGAGATGCCTAATTCCTTTAGAAGTGCTTCAACCCATATGAACTCGGCAGTGGCGTTGACAAGTGCTTTGTATTCTGCTTCGGTACTTGAGCGAGAAATTGTGGCTTGTTTGCGAGCACTCCATGAGATTAAATTGGGGCCAAAGAAAATTGCAAAGCCACCAGTAGAACGTCGATAATCAAGACAACCACCTCAATCGGCATCTGAAAAGGCACTAAGAAGAGTAGAGGGTGACTTCTGAAAAGTGAGACCAATATTAATCGTACCTTGAACGTATCGTAGGATGTGTTGGACATCGGTCCAATGAGCAGTGGTGGGAGCATGAAGAAATTGGCAAATTTTGTTGACAGAGAAAGATATATCGGGACGTGTGAGAGTGAGATATTGAAGGCCTCCCACAATACTCCTGTATTTTGTGTTGTCTTCGGGGCCAAGAGGAGTGCCATCGGTGAGAGAGAGTTTGTCTGTGGTAGAAAGTGGTGTGGGCAGGGCGTGCAAAGGGGCATTTCCACACGAGTAAGAAGATCCTTAGCATATTTTGCTTGGGTTAATAAGAGTCCTTCTTGTGTGTTCTTAACTTTGATACCCAAAAAGAAATGCAAGGCACCAACATATTTGAGTGCAAAGTCCGCACGCAAGTCATGGAGGAGGGCCGAAATAGCTGCATCGGAAGAACTAGAAACAATGATGTCATCAACATAAATTAGCATAAACATAGTGATACCTGACTTGTGGTAGATGAAGAGGGATGTATCAGCCTTGGATGGAGCAAAACCGAGAGTAATGAGTTTGGTGCTTAGTTTTGAGTACCAGGCACAAGGGGCTTGTTTGAGCCCATTGAGAGCTTTATCAAGTTTGCAGAGATGATGCGGAGCATGAGGGTCGATAAAACCAGGTGGTTGTGTCATGTAAACCTCCTCTTCTAGAACGCCATGTAAGAACGCGTTCTTGACGTCAAGTTGGCGAAGATTCCATCCTTGAGAGACTGAAATAGCTAAGACAAGTCTGATAGTAGCTGCTTTAACTACATGACTAAATGTGTCCTCATAATCAATACCGTATCGTTGCTTGAAACCTTTGGCAACTAGACGTGCCTTGTACCTGTCAATAGTACCATCGGAGTTTTTCTTGATACGATGAACCCACTTACAATCAATTATATTTTTGTTGGAGCTCGGGGGGACAAGATGCCATGTCTTGTTTTGAATTAGCGCATTGTATTCCTCTTGCATTGCGTCTTTCCATTTTGTGTCACCTAATGCTTCAGATAATTTGCTGGGTTCTCCTGTGGATGTGAACATACCATAGCGAATAGTACTGACGTGGGGCTGCCTTGCGGGTAACCCACGATAAGGCTACCTGGGCCGCGCCAAGGATAGAAAGGCCCACAGGAGGCCCACGCGGGGTACCATGTAACCTAGTCCAAGTCGGTTAGGAAGCATAACCTGTCATATCTGTAGTTGCCATCGGCACCAACCACCCGAGACCTGGCTGCCTATAAAGCCAGGAGGGTTGCTCGTCCCAGAGGACACACTCATAGCTACAGCACAAACCCTAGCGAGATCGCAATCTCGCCATTGTAACCACGACTCGCATCAATAATCAGACAAGCAGGAGTAGGGTGTTATCCTCCGGGAGCCTGAACCTGGGTAAATCCTTGCTTGTCAGCCGTCGTGACCACCTGCACTCATCTCTCTCCCCATCAATCAACCCGGGGTGCACAACCCTGGGACTTGTCGAGTTAACACCTCGTCAAGTACCATCTTTATATATTCGGGGTTGACGAATACCTTTTTGTAGTCGTGTTCTTGCCATAGGTGCTGGTGGTGGTGCAGGATGTGTTGTAGAATCAGTGGCTGCAGAGGATCCGGATGGAGCTGCAGTAGTAGCAGACGAATCCGGCGCAGGAGATCCTGTGCCCTTGTATGTCCGTGGTGGTGAAGGAGTACCATCCGTAGAAGATCCCGTAGAGGTGGTGTCATCAGTACCTGCAGAAGGGGTTGTCGGCGACGTGGCGAAGCGCGATAGGCGCCGAGGAGAGGTCCCGTCGGGCGGATCAGGGTGGAGATCCGTCGTTGTCGCCGCTGAACGGATAGACGTCGCCTAGAGGGGGGGGGGGGGGGTGAATAGGCGATTTAAAACTTTTTCCGAGGAGCCGGAATATCCGGTCCAAGAATGACCCGGAAATTCCGGTATGCTTGATAAAGGCGGAATAAAACTAGAGGTTTACTTTAACAAGCATACAACCTAGATATAAATACTAGGCTCACCTATGTGCACCAACAACTTATGCTAAGCAATACAAGTAACAAGGTGATAGCAAGATATATGACTTCAAGCACGAAGGCTATAACAATGTAAAGTGCATAAGAAAAGAGCTCGGGTATAGAAATAACCGAGGCACGCGGAGACGAGGATGTATTCCCGAGTTCCACCCAAAGGGTGTACGTCTCGTTTGGAGAGGTGTGCGCAACCACAACAGGTTATCCGCAACGCCACAAAGGCTCACCTTCTTCTCCTGATGAACTCAACCACAAAAGGTTGCGAGTTCACCTTCCACTATTGATCTCCTTTGGGGCGGAGATCGAATCCCGTACAACTCTTGAGGCACACACCCACAACTTAATTGGGGGCTCCCAAGTCTTGAGGCACACACCCACAACTTAATTGGGGGCTCTCAAGTGACCACAAAAGGTCTTGGCCACA
This sequence comes from Poa annua, assembly GCA_026929855.1. Classification (NCBI taxonomy): domain Eukaryota; kingdom Viridiplantae; phylum Streptophyta; class Magnoliopsida; order Poales; family Poaceae; genus Poa; species Poa annua. Next base: position 93,112,018 of record CM049428.1, on the reverse strand, counting down.
AAAGGCCGGCCACAAAAGGCGTCTAGGGTCTAAAGACCCGAGAGTAACAAGCTCACAAGTAACACCACCACGAATCCTCGTGGAGGGCTCAAACCGATGCAAATGCAATGGCAAGAGCATACGAAGTGCTCAAGTCCTTCACTCTCAAATTCCAACACAACAACAAATGTTTATGGGGGAATAAGAGAGGAAGAACAAAGGAAACCACAAAGGAGTCAAATCCTTCACTCTCAAATCCCACCAAAAGCAACTAATGCTTATGGGGGGAGAAGAGAGGAAGAACAAAGAAGAAGAACCACAAAGGAACTCCAAGAACTAGATCCACTAAGTTCCCCTCACTTAGAGGAGAGATGGATTGGTAGGATTGTAGATCTAGATCTCCTCTCAACTTTCCCTACAGAATATGGAAGATTCAATGGAGGGATTGAGATGGAAGTGAGCTTTCCAAGGTCAACAATGAAGTAGGAGAGAGGGAAAAAACGTGATGCCTTGGATTTTCTGGGGAAGAAGAAGGGGAGGGGTATTTATACCCCTCCAGGAAATATAGCCGTTGGCTGTTTCGACACTCGGAAATTCCGGTATAAGTGAGACTCGAAAATTCCGGTTACCCGGAAATTCCGAGTCCATGAAATTTCCGAGCTGAAATTCCGGCTGGAGTCAGAAGCAAAACCAAACTTTTCCTTAGCCATTTCTGGAGGACTTTTCTGGGGGCACTCGGAAATTCCGGTAGACGGAAATTTGCGAGCACAATTTCCGGTTCGAGTCAGAACCAAAAGTCCTTCTTTCCTTAGCCAAAACATGAGGGCTTTCTGGGTGCACTCGGAAATTCCGGTAGACGGAAATTTCCGAGCACAATTTCCGACTGGAGTCAGAACCCTTTTTCTCCTTTCCTTAGCCGTTTTCTTGGATGAGCTGGGGAACCGGAAATTCCGGTAGAGCGGAATATCCGGCCCCAATAATCCGAATCAGCAAAACACCAAAAAACGAAAACTGCTATAACTTTTGCAAATGAACTCCAAATGAGGTGAGACCAATTTTGTTGGAAATATTGCATCCCAAAAATAGAGTAAAATCACCACACATGACAAGGTGTGGGACTTTCCTCACGGTAGAACCGACAATATTTCCGCCACCGAAAACGCAACAAGTTGTCCAAAGTAAAACTGATTTCGATGAACAAGAGCTTGACATGGAGATGAACCAAGCTCTAATTCCTCACCAACATAAAAGCCAAATAAGAACCAAGAAATATGATATGCCAAGTATGCAAAGGTTTGAGCTCTCCACAACGATGCGATCAAGTTACTAACTTGAGAGCCCCTCTTGATAGTACGCCTATCTATCCTATAGCCCTATCAAGATCATACCTTTGCCTTGAGCATTCCACTTGAGTTGTATGAAGACTATCTTGATCTCTTCAAGTGGTTCATCTTTCCTTGATTGCGCGTCCAAGCACATGCTTGATGAAGACTTCTCCAAATACTCCCCCATGCTCACATGGGAGAGTCTCGCTTAGCTTCATCTTCATGTATCCATTGCAAGCACCAAGCATAGGATCTCTTCAAGAAGTTTCTCTTGGTCTTGGTCTTGCACATCTCACCTTGATGACGATCACGACATGACGTCATCCTCCATGAGCTATATGAAATCTTCATTTGATGCAAGCCCATGGGAAGATACCTAACCTCATATAAAGATACCACACACACATATATCATGGGTTAGTTCACAAAGCTATGCGGACAAGTGTTTACCATCCCAAGATATACATGATCGCTCTTGGTACATCTTGTAGCTTTGTGTGTTGATCAACATCTTGATCAACCTTATATCTTCCAACATTTCTTCACTAATACGATGTCTTGAATCCTTCAAGACATATTTGAAATATGCTCCACTCAACACATAAGCTTCAAGAGTCCAACACATGAACTCCACAACTCCATGGACATGATCTATAATGATATCTCAAAGCAAACATTAGTCCATAGAGATTGTCATTCAATTACCAAAACCACACATGAGGGAAAATGCTCTTTCAGCCGCGCGTGAAGATGCTGCAGACATGGCGCCATCAGGTTGGGTGGACGTGGGCCCGAAGAGCTGGCGTGGGGCTGGACGTGAGGATGATGGCGACGTATCCGTTTCGGTGGCGGGGCGCAGTTGGCGTGGCAGCAAAATCAGAGGCGGGACCCGCGGGCGAGCGCTCGTGAAAGGCGATGCAGGTGAGGAAGGCGCACCTGACCCGGGATTCGTGGGCTCATATCTCGGAGGATATGTTGGTGATGGATCTGACGACGATTCCTGCACATTCTGTGCGTCGGTGGCGGGAGAATCACCGCCGGGATCCGTGCTGGATCTGTCTTCTTGTGCAGGAATAGAAAGTTGATGATTTGAGCTGATTTCTTCAGTATTTTGGCTGGTTTCTTCCGTAGATGATGGCTGAATCGAAGTGGTACCTGCAGCACTGTCCTCGGGAACCTGTGTATGATTAGTAGCAGGGAAAAAATGCATTGGGTCATTCTTAGACATATCCTCAAAGGTAGATGTTGGAGGGGATAATTGGGTAGGTAGTAGTAGAATTTCTTGTCGAAGACGAGAGCCAGCATTAGGATGAAGTGAAGCAAACGGAAAAATATTTTCATCAAAAACAACATCACGAGAAATGTAGACTCGTCCGGTACTAATATCAAGACACTTGACACCTTTGTGTAAAGGGCTATAACCAAGAAAGGCACATTGCTTGAAATGGAAAGAGAGTTTTCGTTTGTTATAGGGACGGAGATTTGGCCAGCAAGCACAACCAAAAATGCGTAGAGAGTCATAGTTTGGTTTGATATGAAGGAGTTTTTCGGTTGGAGTTTCAAAATTTAGAGGTTTGCTAGGGAGCATGTTAATGAGATATGTAGCGGTTAAGAAAGCTTCATCCCAAAATTTTAGAGGCATGGAAGCGTTTGCAAGAAGTGATAGGCCAACTTCAACGATGTGGCGGTGTTTTCTTTCGGCAAAGCCATTTTGTTGATCGGCATGTGGGCAAGAAACATGATGAGAGATGCCAACTTTTTGGAAAAAAGAATTAAGTTTTTCATATTCACCACCCCAATCTGTTTGCATAGTTATAATTTTGCAATTAAATTTGCGCTCGACAAGTTGTTGAAAATTAAGAAAGGCTTTGTAAACATCGGAGCGTTTATTAAGTAAATAGATCCATGTGAATTTGGTGAAATCGTCAATAAAACTTACATAGTAGGCATGTTTACTAACAGAAAGAGGTGCTGGTCCCCAAACATCAGAAAAAATTTGTTCCAAGGGTACAGTGGAAATACTAGTGGATATAGGATAAGGCAATTGTTTACTCTTTTCTTGTTGACATGGATCACATACATAGGGATTTATTTCAGTAGAATGAGCAAGATTATTTTTCCGAAGAGTTTGTTGAACAATGAACGAGGATAGATGCCCTAGACGTCGATGCCATGTGGAGGATGAAGGCTTGATTGTGATGAAGGTGTGCTTGTGTGGCTCCATGGATGTAGGCACGAGAGGATATAGACCACCGTGACACAGACCTCTAAACATGATTTGCTTTGTGGCGCGATCCTTTATCAAAAAGAAAAAAGGGTGAATTTCAATAAAGGCATCATTGTCTAGGGCAATTTTATGGGCTGATAATAAGTTTTTAGAGGCATTAGGAACATGGAGAATATTTTGAAGATGAATAGAACTATGAGGAGTATGAATAAGGGAATGACCAATATTTTTAATTGCCATACCTTGACCACTGGCGGTGTGGATTTGATCATGTCCATTGTACGGTTCATGGGTGGAGAGCTTGCTCAATTCACCGGTGAGATGATTTGTGGCGCCTGAGTCCATGTACCAGTTGGTGTCAACTCCGTAGGATGCATGGTTAGCACCTTTGTCTTCATTGGTGGAGTCGTCATCATGGTCAACGTCGCCGTAGCGCCACCAACACTCGGTGGCGGGGTGCCCGTACTTCTTGCAAATTTGACAAGTGACATCCTGCATGGGAGAGGGAACACGGTTGCTGCGACCACGTCCATGGCCTCCACGTCCACGACCACCTTGGAGACGCCGATCGTTTCCATCAGAACGTCGAGGAGGTCTTCCTTGTTGGTGGTTGCGGGAAGCACCTCCACCTCCATAGCTGCCGTGGTTCCCTCCATTGTGAGAGCGATAGCCACCACCCCCACCTTGGTTAGGGCGATAGCTACCACCACCACTTGCTTGGCGAGAGGTAGCATTGGTGGAGGAGACGAAGGGGGAAGCAACTTCCTCCAACTCGGAGAGCATGGTTTGACGATGATCGTAGGCGAGAAGTTGGTGGCATGCATCGGCAGAAGTGGAGAGTGGATTAGCATTAATAGCAGCAACAAGGCCATTGTACTCACTGGGTAGTCCGGCAAGAATGGCTTCTTTCAGTTCATCATCGGGAACGGCTCGACCCGCAGAGGCGAGTTCAGAGGCGAACGTCTTCTTCTTGGTGATGTAGGTGGTGGCCGATAGATCTCTTTTCTTGGTGTTGATGAGGGCAGCACGGAGAGAGCCGATGCGAACCTTCGTTTGGGCGGAGAATTTGTCGTTGATGGCCTCCCAGATCTCAGTCGCGTGCTCCAGGTCAAGAACATCTGCGAATAAATCCGGCGAGATGGCCTTGACGAGGAAGCTCACGAGTTGCTGATCCGTCGCAATCCAGAGCCCATAGGCTGATCTTCTCAGGAGGCGCGGCATCGGAACCATCAAGGAGCCCCATCGCCTGTGCGCCTCTCACCGCCGGCAAAACCTGCGCTTTCCACTAGAGGAAGTTTGCGAGCGACTGACGGAGGACTGCATAGAGCATATGCTAGCGAGGATGTGGTGGTCGTCATTGTGGGAGGGAGGGAGGCTCGATCGCACGAAGGGAAGCAGCGATCGATTGATTTCCTGTGGTTCTATTTTTCTCTCTCGGTTGTTTCCTTGTCAAAGCGACGTCAGAGAAGAGGATGCTCTGATTACCATGTTGGTGAACGATCGTGATGCCCTGAGGGGCGATCGGCTACGTGTTGATATAGCGATGGAAGAGCCCCATCGGTGGCGAATACATGGAAACGTTATACAAGGAAATAGATAAAACGGGAAGGGAGAAATCTCTGGTATGAGACCGTTGGAGAATAGCTGTTGGTGTACTACACCATACCGCATGGTCCTGGTCCATACAAGGAGAGTACAACGGTTTTGTCTAACACGTATACCCATGAAAATTGGTGGCTTTGGCAGGAAAGGCAGGATCAGTTTCCCAACAATCATGCCAACTGCTAAGTACTTTCTGGAGCATCTGCAAGCTGGGTTGGCTTGGCTCGGCTAACTCCTCCTTTATTTGAGCAAACAAATTTATACTAAAATTTTCTTCTTATGGTAATCAACACGGGACAGACCTGAAAGACCATGCGAACATCATATACTGCAGCACAAGATCGAAAACATTTCACAGATAGTAACGCAAAACGGGGGGCTAAAACTGCCAGTGCTACTTAAACTTGTACAGTGCTCCAGTTCAGTTACCATAAGAGGGTCACCTTGCAAACAGCCCTAGCACGAATCCCGAGATGAACACGTCGGAATCAGATGATTCTCACGACGAAGGAGGGCAGGTAGCAGAGGAGGGCCACCTAAACCCATCGATCGATCTCTTGCTTCTTTGGAGCGGCAAGTCCCGCCTTGCAAGCGTGCTGCTACAAGGCCCTTCTAGGATTGTTGCCGTTGTTGGCCTGCCGCCAACTCTTCTCTTCCTTTCTTCCTGCTCCCTTGGTCTCCGTATCATATCATCTACATTCTCCTCATTCCTTCCTTCCTTCCTTCATGGAGAAAGCCAAGATCCTCAGCTCACTCTAATGGTGTAAAAAGCTCCCGCCTTTTTCCTGTCCCTCACCGGCTGGCTTTGCATTGCCTTCGTCTCATCTGCCCCCTGCCCCAGGCTCCAGGTAACATGTAATCCATACATCCTTTTCATATCTCCATGCATGGGCGCATGGTCTTGTTAGCTCCTTTTCATCACCAAGGATGCCTGAAACATCCATTTTTATTTATGCCGTTCCTTGTGATGTTTGTGGTCTAATTCTTGTCTCGTGGTACAAATCAACATGCATGGAGACATGGAGTGCGTGGTGCTTGTTCCGAATATCCTTTCCCTTACCGTGTCCGCGAAAATAATCACAGCTGTAGCCTACGTTCTCCACGCGGCTATGTAATCATCCGATATTCACAAGCTTAATCTGCAAATGATTGATTCAAGGATGGAGGACCACTTCGCGCTGATGACGGGGCGGATGATCACGGAGGCGACGCTTCAGTCTGCCATTCATCAGGCATTCGATCTGAAGGTTGCTTACGGCCATCACGATCCCTCTGTTTTTGAGTCTGTTCAAGACGGGAGAACCAAGAGTGGTGTCGTGGTAGAATGTAGAATCTGTCAAGAAGAAGGTGATGAAGCCTACATGGAGACTCCGTGCTCCTGCAAGGGTAGCCTCAAGGTAAGGATTTCTGCTCCTCTTCCAGCTTGATAATTCCCAATGCCATGGAATTTGTTTCCTTTTGGAAGTCTGAACCCCACAATAACCTGAAGTACTAAATAAGTCTCTTATTCATCATGGCATCTTCAACCATGGAACATAGCTCTCTTACATATTAGATTTTTTTATATCTAAATGACACTTGGAGCGAACTTCTAGTTTCCATATAACAATCAGTGGATTTCTTCTCATATTTTTGTATCGCAACCTCGGATTTTTCGGGGTGTTATCTCTGGTATTGATAATAAAATCACGACTTCCATATAGATTCGAGTGCCCTTCTACTATTTTCTAGCAGATGCTGATTTAGTCCTTCAAATCGAGGTTTTACTTGAATTACTTCGTTGCTGCCTGCAGTACGCTCACCACATATGCATCCAGAGGTGGTGTAACGAGAAAGGAGATACCCACTGCGAGATATGCTTACAGGTGAGCATTTCTGGAACTACTTACCTTGTCATAGCCAACCATTCTCAACTGATATAAGAAAGAAGCAGACGAACTTGCCCTTTTCTTCCTAGTAAACCGACTCCATGTTTCCTTATATGCTTAAGGTTTTCAGTTCAGACTCCACGAGAGACGAGGAAAACACCGTCATCAGTCCTTAGTGCCGAAGGACAGTGCATGGTTTGTTGACTAATTTGTTGTGTCTGCTCCTTATGTCACAGCAATTCACACCAAACTACAGTGCCCCTTTGAAGTTGTTTCGGATCGGAGGAAACCAAATTATCTTCAGGTGTCATTTGGTGCTTCTTCAGAAATTCAGATCTGTGATAATATTTTTTGTCTGAGGAAGGACATATCTGACATCCTATCCCTCTTCTCACTGTAGGAGAGCCGGAGAAACACCAGAGAATCCCAATGCTGATCACGCTGAAGAAAACATTTCGCAAACTGCAGATCATCCTGCAGGCACGTCAAGCTTTGACTCTCAAGGTTTCAATCCTAAAGGTGCCACGTACTGCCGTGTAATCGCCATAGCTGTAAGTGCTACAAAACATAAACCCTTCCATCTGGACACGAGTAGTCAACTGATGCACATGCAACCTTCAGTTGATGGCTCTTCTAGTGCTCCGTGACGCGATATCGCTTCTCCTCGGCGGTCCTGAGCTGTACTCGATGGCACTGATCACTGTGAGATACTGAATCCCGTAATGTGATTAAACCTTTCTGGTTTCTAGCACCATTCATGGGCAACCAAATTACTTGCCTGATACGGATCATGTTCATGGGACAGCTGCTGATGCTGAGAACAGCCGGAGTTGTCGTACCAGTCTACATTATCTTGATATCAGTTGTCACATTACTCCATCGGTACAATCAGCACCAGGTCTGTCAAACGCACGTACATTCATTCACAGAAAAATCGTCACTTCCATTCAGAATGTAAAGTTTTTATGATAATGCAGGGTGTGCATGACGTAACGCCAGTTTCAGAACCAGTAAGAGCAGAGGGCTTACAGAGCCTGCAGCCGATGCCACCTCGGCAGCATGTTATCAGCATCCAGTAGCAAGCTGCACACGGAGAATTGTGATTAGATTCTGTAAATATTAGTCTCATTGTATGAATCTGGCGAGATCCATGCTAGTTGTCATAGGATACGGAGGATGCAAAATCGTTACAACGGTAAAGTTACTTCGGAGAATGTTTGTACACAAGGCATACTAGCAAATCCACGTAACTTCACAAATCGTGGAGATGAGAAGTGAAGGTGAAGTGGGCATGTGTACATAAAATTTTAAAAAACCAGAGCAAGGGAGTGAAACGTACAGGTTTTCCCAAACAGGTGGGAAGAAAAACCGGTGCCGAAAAGTAAAATAAACGTCGACCTCTGCATTAAGCGATATACACAATCTTAATTTATTACGACTATTCAACTAAGACCGACAAATTCATATAAAGACCATATAAACCGAAACCACCGATCTAGGTGGCAACGCGCCACAACCAGCACAACAATAGGGGAGTCACAGAACCTACTGCCCCGGCCACATCCACTGCCGGCTCACCGGTCAGATCTGCAAACCTCCTAACCGACTCTTGGCAAGAAACCAACTTAGATGTGACCTAGTATTCCGCATAGGCTGGATCGGTGACTGTGCATTGAATATGAAGTGCACGTTTAGTGATTTTGAACTAAATTTATTCAATTCAAAATCATTGTTTTCACTAATTTTAAATGAATTTTACTCACTGAAAATTCGATACAATATCATTGAACATTCAATGAATATATCATTGAACATTCAATGAATATTGTGAATATTCATGGGATTTAAACTAGATTTCCATTTAGTGAAAAAATAGTTAAAATCAGTGAGCATGCACTAAATATTTAGTGATCACTGAATAAATTTAATTTAATTTAGTTAATAACTATGATAAAATGTTAATATTAGTTAAACATGAGAATAATATATATTTTGTTTTTCACTCATGATTGTGAAGGGAGATGTATGAGTGATATTTATAACACATCTCAAATTGGTGCTCCCATGAGATTATGTGTTTCATCACAACTAACTTCATTGCTATTGGATATATAAAATCATTCAGATCAATGTAATCTAGAGTGAGAATCTGAATTGTATCTGGTTTTTATTTGAGAACCATCTATGCAAATAAGTAGTTCGCATCCTTTCAGGAATCATCTCTTGCACGCATTATATGACCTAAACAAGGATGAGATGTTCCTTTGGATGCTCATGTTTCCTCGAAAACAGGCTTACGCCCAGCTATATAAATATAGCAACCACACCGATACAACAATTTTAACCAAAGAAAATGTTGGGGCAACATCACAAACATGCCCAAAGAAAGTAAATGAAAACAACGGTGAATTGACGAAACACTGTTGACTCGTAATCGTTGCACCCTCCGACTTTGCTCCACCATGCTCCAAGCACGCCGAAGCGCTCCGTGCCAAGCAACACCTTCAAGAAGGAAGCATCGTCACCGGCACTGTTGCGCGGACCATCGGTCTTAGGGTTTCCCCCGACACGCAGAGTACAGTTGACAGAGAATTCCTGCGACGCCCTTCAGGAAGGCAAGGTGCCACTCGAAGGCGGCACCACGTCAGGCCAGACAAGCCGACAGGGATTTCTCCCAACCCCGTCCACAATCCCTGGCGCAACGGAGCACCCCCACCTATCTTCGTCACCCACTAGCATGCGCCACACGATTTTGAAGTCACAGTTCTTCGTCTCTTCGTGAACACCGAAAAGTGGCCTACAAGGTAGCGGCGGACAACAACGTCGTGACAAAGGACAACAGCCTCGCAATCGTGCGGGAGGGATCCACCTCCACTTCCCTCCACCCTGGAAGGCAGTCATCGGCCGTACAGAGCAGCAAGAGCACACCAGGCCCACACTGGCCCGGCCAGGCCCAGACAGGCCCGTAAAGCTTCGGCCGCACTGCTGCAATGGGCAGGCGCACCGCCGTCGTCCTCAGCCCGGACATGTCATCACCACCACCTGCAGACACAGCTACAGAACCCCGGCCCGCCCGAGCCCATCTGAGACCCGGGGTGCCCAGATCTTGCGCTCAGAACCGCCGGTGAGCTTGCAGCCATGGGGCCGGCTGAGCCCAGCACCTGCCGTGCCCAACACCACCTCCAGCGCCACCCAGCCGCACCGGACCGAAGCTTACCGGAGAGCACCACCACGGAGGAAGAGGAGGCCCCGACCACCATCCATCGCGCGGGTAAAGGCAGGCCGCCGCCGCCGGCGTCGCACGGGCAGCGCTCGACGACCTCTGCCGGCGGCGGCGACGGGGGGAGGGTGGAGGAGAGGAGGCTGCGACTGGACGAGGGGGCGCGCCCCGTCGCCCTCGGGGGGCGAGAGGGGACGAGGGGGAGGGGGGCGGCGGCGGCTGGCCGGCGGCGGCGCGGGCTGGCTTGCGGCGGCGGTGGCTAGGGTTGGATGGAGGGAGGAGTCGCGGGAGCTCCTATCGCAGTGAGCAGTTTCTTTTTTCCCTAGATGCTCCACTTGTATAGCTCCTTGTTAATGACTGTGAAAGCCTTTGAGCGTCGAGTAATATGTTTGGCTTCGACTGAGTCACTGGGCAACTCCTGACATGTGATATACGACAAAAAAGGTTTGGTCCAGGATGGCTCGATGAGGAACACTGCGACTGGAGGGATCGAGGCTAATAGATTGTCGGGTTGCTGATCAACCGGTGCATTTTCACCTTGCTTCTTTGGGATGTCGGTGTCTACTGCTGACTCGACCGGACTCTTGATTTTGACTGATCTCTCCTTGATTCTTTTCAGAAAAACTCCCGGCGGGACAGACTCCTTTTTGGACCCTATGTTGGCCAACATATCCGCTTCCTCGTTGCTTTCCCTACCGACGTGCCTTAACTCGCACCCGTCGAAATTGGCCTCCATGACATTGTACATATCACGGTAAGCCTGCATTTTGTCCGCGTTTGCATCACACTCCTTCATCGTTTGCTGAACCACCAGGTTTGAATCACCGTAAATCATCAGTCGAGTTGCTCCACAAGCTTTGGCCATGCGCATGCCATGCAACAGCGCCTCATACTCTGCCTCGTTATTTGTGGCTCGCTTAAAGTCCATCTGCAGTACATATCTTAGTTTGTCTCCTTTGGGTGAAGTTAAGACAACTCCGGCTCCTGCACCCTCGAATCGTTTTGACCCGTCGAAATAAATGGTCCAAGAATTGGACAAGTCAGGGACGTGTGGCAACTGAGTCTCTATCCACTCGGTTGTGAAATCTGGCAGATACTGGGCTTTGATTGCCTTGGGGTGACGATAAGTGATGTCTCTGGGACCAAGTTCGATACTCCACTTGGCGACTCGCCCAGCTTCCATGGAGTTATTCAGAATATCGGACAATGGTGCGCTGCTCACCAGCACTATCGGGTGCTCTGCAAAATAGTGTGCGACTTTGCGACTCGTCATAAACACACCGTACGCTAACTTCTGATAGTGTGGATATCACTCCTTGGCAGGGGTGAGCACCTCGCTGAGGTAGTAAACCGGCCTCTGAACTGGCTGCGTTTTTCCTTCCTCTGGCCTCTCGACTACGAGGACCGTACTGACCACCATGTTGGTGGCGGCTATGTATAAATACAGAGTTTCCTGCTCTCGGGGCGCCACGAGAACATGAGGGTTTGTGAGCGTCCGCTTCAGTTCTGAGAATGCCACTCGCGTCTCCGTTGTCCACTCGAACTTGTCCGCCTTCTTCATTAACTGGTAGAAAGGCATAGCCTTCTCGCCCATCCGACTGATAAATCTGCTGAGAGCTGCCACCCTTCCTGCGAGTCCCTGGACTTCTCGGAGCTTTGTCGGCTCCGGCAGTTGCAAAAGGTCTTGAATTTTCTCGGGATTGGCCTCGATGCCCCTAGCGGACACCAAGTAACCCAATATCTGCCCTGACGGCACCCCGAACTCGCACTTGGTGGGGTTTAGTTTGATTCTGTATTTGTTGAGGGCTGCGAAAGTTTCCCTCAAATCATCTATCAAAGTTCTTGTTTCCTTGGTCTTGACCACTATGTCGTCGATGTAAACCTGAATATTTCGGCCGATCTGGTCCCTCAGGCAGTTCTGCATCATCCGCTGATACGTAGATCCTGCATTCTTCAGCCCTAAGGTCATCTTGGTGTAGCAGTATACACCGTGAGGGGTGATGAAAGATGTATTTTCCTCATCCTCCTTCTTTACCTGAATACGCTGATACCCTGAGTAGGCGTCAAGAAAAGACAGACGCTCGCACCCTGCCGTCGAGTCCACGATCTGATCAATTCGAGGCAGGGGGAAGTGGTCCTTGGGGCAGCATTTGTTGAGCGACGTGAAGTCGATGCACGTTCGCCCATAGTTAACTCCTTTCTTTGGTACAAGTACTGGGTTTGCAACCCAGTCTGATTTTTTCAATTCTCGGATGAACTTGGCGTCTATTAATCTGTCAATTTCGGACCCGACTGCCACACACTTTGGTTCTGACAACCTTCGCATGGTTTGCTTGATTGGCTTGGTGCCTGGATAAATTTGCAAGGCATGCTCGGCGAGTTCCCTGGGTACACCTGGCATATCAGTAGGGTGCCAGGCGAAAATTTCCCAGTTTTCACGGAGGAACTCGACGAGCGCTCCTTCCTATGCTTTATCTAGACTGGATGATACAAGGACTGTCTTGTCGCTGTCCACCGGGTGAACCCTGTGAGCCCTTGTGTCATTTTTGGCGCTGAACGAGTTCTCGGGAGCGGGTTTCTTTGCCTCAGAGAACAGTGTGCGATCATTATCCAACGCGAGCTCCGCAAGCTGCTCTTGCGCACCGAAAGACTCGGAAATCCTGCTGAATTCTCTGTCGCAACCATCAGAACGACGGAAATCGCCGTGGACTATGATAACTCCCTTTGGTCCTGGTAGTTTAAGCATAAGGTAAGCGTAGTGTGGCACCGCCATAAATCTGGCAAACGTTGGTCGCCCTAATATTATGTGGTACTGAGAAGGCCAATCAACGACCTCGAACTCGACACTTTCCTTTCTGAAATGATCTTCGTCACCCAGAACAACCTCGAGCCATAAAGAACCCAAAGGGTACACTGCCTTGCCCGGTACTATGCCGTGGAATGTGTTCTCAGACTGCTTCAAATCGTCGAGTGACATATTCATCTTGCGCAAAGTGTCTGCAAAAACGATGTTGATGCCGCTGCCGCCATCCATAAAGACTTTGCTCATTCTGAATCCTCCAATCAAAGCCTGAATGACAAGAGGTGTGTGGCCTGGACGCACTACTCGCGGCGGGTGATCCGCCCGAGTGAAGCCGATTGGAGTATCTGAACCTTGCAGATACTCTGGGACTGCTGGTGGTGCCGCTATGGCCAAATGAACTTGGCGACTGATGAGCTTCTGACACCTGTTGGATGGCCGCCCTTTCTGTATCATGTACATTGCCCCCCTGGTTTGCGGGTACTGATCTCGGGACGCACCGAGTTTTCCCGCTGCCGGCTTTCCTGAACTATTCCCGCGACTTGCCCTGCCGGCGGTGGTGGTAAAGTTGCGTGCGCGGGCAGAGTCGGAGTTGCCGCGGCGTTACGCCGTATCTCAGCCTGCATTGCGATCAAGTCGCGGCAGTTTTTTAGTATGTGAGTTGCTCGCAAGTTGCCGAAATCATCTTTGAACAGGTGCAGTCTGCATGAGTCGTTGAGTTGCTGAGCCGGCGATCGATAGGGTCGCTCGAACCGGGCTCCCCTTGGCTTGAAATCACGTCTTCTGTTGGCATCCTCTCGATTTCTGTCGAGAAAGTTTCCGTCCTCCCGCTCTTCGCGCGGGTTCTCCCCCTGCTGGGTGCCTCGACTTGCCCAGTTATCCTGGAGCCTTGCCGCTACTTGCTCAACTTTGTCCATTCCCTCGTACGGCCTTGGCCTGATTCTTCTGTCGAAACGGCCGCGACGTCCGTTAATGCCCTGTTGGCGATCGGCTTCTGGCGATGGCACTCTGTCGTTCCTAACTGAATCTTCCCCGTCAGCCCATTTATTAGCTATTTCCATGAGGTGCGCAATTGACTTGGGATCTTCCCGACCTAGGGCTTCCTGCAAGTCTTTGCGCCTGACTCCTTGTATAAACGCAAATATGGCGTTGTCCTCCGAGATGTTTGCGCCTGAGTTTTTCATGGTAGTCCAACGCTGAATATACTCACGCAGTGTTTCACCAGGTTTTTGCTTGCAAGCCCGGAGCTGCTGAAAAGATGCGGGTCGCTTGAACGTGGAAGAAAAGTTTTTCTTGAATTCACTACAAAAAGCTTCCCATGTACCATACGAACTGCGCGGTAGTCCTCTGAGCCACGCACGGGCTGATCCAGTCAACATTAGCTAGATGTACTGCATGGCAGTCGCGGTATTCCCTCGCTGACACGCTACTGCCGTTGTGTAGTCTTCTAACCATGCTGATGGCTCTTGACTGCCATCATACTTGGGAGTCTCTGAAGTTAGTTTGAATCTTCTTGGCATGCGAGTTTCTCATACCGCCGAAGTGAAGCACATTGCGCCGCATGGCTCGACATCAGATTTTGACTCTGAACTGCTATGACTGAAACCTGGAGTGCGACTACGATGCCTACACTGGTGCCGGCGTCTGTTTATTTACCGTTGAGTGATTACGTCTCTTGCATCGAACCCCTCCTCTTCATAATCATGATCAAAACTATCAGCCTGCATCTGCTGCCGTCGTTCCTCTCTACTACGCCTGCGTTCTTCTCTCTCGTGACGACGTCGAGTGGACTTCTCCTCTTCGGTCTCTTCTCTGTCCCGGCTGCTCCGATTTCGCTGCCTGGACCTGCTCCGCTCCAAGCCTTCCCGATCTCGCTCGTCGCGTTGACGGCGCCTGGTCCTGCTACCCTCTGGCTCGTCCTGAGCATCTTCCTCTTGCCGCTGACTGCAGCGTCGGGTGTTGCCGATCGGGGTTGACTGACCAACTGGCTTGCTGCCGTTTGCACGGGTGTCTGTACCGGGAGGGTTCTGACCAGGACTGCTCCCTGGACGGCCTGCCGGGATTGCGACTGGTACAAAAGCTGAACCCACATGCCCTAAAGCCTCGATCTGAGCTCGGTGAAGAGCGTGTCGCGGGTCATCCTGCGGAGGCATGGTGGACCTGAGATAGGTTGCTACAGAAGCTACGACTGCTGTTGTGGTTTTCGGGATGGGAATACTGTCATCTGCAATGGTCATGAACTTCTGTCTGACGTTACTCAAGTTTTTCCTAGCCCTGGGTAACGTGGGCCTAGTTCTTACATGCTCCGTTGTGCCCGGCTCCGCACCAGTCGACTGAGAGGATGAATAAGCCAGTCTCCTTGCACTAAGTGAGTCGGCTCTGGCCTGCCTTTCGTTGAGGGTGTTCTGCAACTCAACTAACTCGAGGTTTCTCTTACGTAATAGGTACTCGTATGCCAATAAATCCTCCCTGGCGGAGTCGATGGGTAGCAACGCGCCTCTGTTAACAATATCCTCCAACCTGGTGGCCTCCTCTGTGATTTCTAGATCCTCACTTGCCATCCGTACTATGATAGGGTATTGAATGCCCTGGGGCGCCGGGTGCGGTGTAGGCGTGGCACCCGGAGTCGCATCCACCGTGCATACTTGGATAACCTGCTGACTGCGCACGCTGCGCCCTCTGCAACTGTGCTCACGCTTACTATCCACGGATGAACCCCCACTGCGGAGTATTAATGCAACTTGGGAAACGACACAGTCAGAACAATAACCTGCCACGCCTAACTCCTTGACAGACACGAACGGGTTTATAGTGCTCGAAGATGAAACTGAAGTTGATTTGTTTGCTGTCGATGACGCGGGAACAGAAACTCCCGTTAGTGATGCAGATGCGATCTTGACTGTTGATGAACATGCGGGAGTCGAGGATCCCGCGGGTGACGCATATGCGATCTTGACTGTTGATGAAGATACGAGAGTCGAGGATCCAACGGATGACGCATATGCGATCTTGACTGTTGATGAAAATGCGGGAGTCGAGAATCCCGCGGGTGACGCAGAGGCGATCTTGACTGTTGATGAAGACGCAGGAGTTGAGGATCCCGCGGATGACGCAGATGCGATCTTGACTGTTGATGAAGACGCGGGAGTTGAGGATCCCGCGGATGACGCAGATGCGATCTTGACTGTTGATGAAGACGCGGGAGTCGAGGATCCCGCGGGTGATGCAAATGCGATCTTGACGCCCATGCTTGCCGATTTAACCGGCTTGCCACATGGAGAGTTCCCCATTGGTTGACCAAAAAGGGAAGCTGCCAAAGGTCAGATCCATACCTGAGTATACATGCGCGAACGCTGATCGCTCCACAGCCGAGTGCGGGACGAACTCGAAGGTCCCGAGCGCGTACGACTTCCTTAGATCCAGGGATTCCCGTGACGGTCCTGACGCTGCTGCTGCTGATGGAGCCGCCGACTCCGTTGGTCCAACACCCTTCTTTCCCACAGACGGCGCCAATTGACGAGGGATTAACTCGACAAGTCCCATGGTGATGTACCTAGGGTTGTATCGATAGGAAGAATATATGGGTATTGGCGAACTCGGACAGCTGACGAGCAAAGTGTTGCTCGTCCAATCTATATTAACAATCTCTCAATTGGATTACAGGGGTTCCCGGCGAGTCTGTGCCTCGCTAGGGTTTGGGTATCTTCGATTGCGTGTGTCCTTTACTTCCCTCCTAACCCATATATATAGGGATCCAGGTCTCAGGAGTTTGGATACGACTAGAATTACATTTACTAGATAACTAAGTCGGCACGAAACCGCTTAACTTGAGTCATACCCTTCCTACCAAAAACACTGTATCTTCTTCTTTATATGGGCCAGCAACTGGGACTGGCAGGAAACCAACCTTTAATATAGCTAGCTGGACATACCCATCGGGTATAACCACATCAAAAAACTTGGAGCTAGGGTTTAATATCCTCAGCATAGCCCTGCAAACAAATGAACTGTTCAGTCTCATCACCGTGAATTATCTAAAAGCATCACTTCTTGCTGTTCTTAACTTCCATCTATATGGACACATGTTGTTGCCTAGGACTTTAGAAGCACAAGTCTTGAGCTCCTTGTCCCTGAATTCTTCAATGAATTATTGAGTGAGAAACTGTACTGTGAACACCTTCTGCTCCCAAACTTTCTCGCAAGTATGGTTTTCTACATGTTCTCACTATTACTAGTTTCGACCTGCTAGGAATTTAACATCCAAGGGCAACTAGGCTCACATATTGCATACTCTCTCTATTTATAAAAGGATGTCACAAGTTTGTCCAAACTTGTATGTATCTACACATGTCAGTTTCATTCCATATTTTTTTTTCTTTAATTCCTCGTGGTGTATGTTGGCAATGCATTTCTTAGCTCTTCACACCTTGGAAAACCATCCCTACCCTTAATGATGGCCTTTCTCAACCAAATTCATTACTGACGACGATGAGCTTGTACTACAGTTGTTGCTCTTGTCCTTTGGAAAGATTTAACTAAAATTCAAAGATCATCTTCTATTGATGTTGCATCTGATGATACTTTTGCGTCAAACAATTCTGATCGGAGGAAGTATTTTTTTGGATGAAACTTACGTATATAATGTGTATATGTATTTGTGTACGAAGTTTCAGATTTTTTAAAACTTTCAAATATTTTGAAAAAACAGGATCGCTGATGCTCGGGAGCCACAGCCAGTTCTCGATACTCCATAGATTAGTTCCACAAATGACTCTCCTATTATAGTCTGTTGCCAAACAGGCCCACAGCCACAGGGCGAGCCTATGTGATCCGAGCTAGACCGCCGGACCTAGCTGAGTTATCTGGTCAACAAAAGCCTGTACGCCGTTATCCGACGAGCCGCCGTCGGACACCGCCGCACACGCACTCTTCTTCCAGCTGGCTGCTCGTAGTCCGATCTCCTCCGCCTCCGGCCCGCCCATGACCTCCTCAATGGACAGACGGAGCGATTCCCTTGTCACCGGCGTCGGGCCACGGACGCCGGCCCGGAACACGTCCACCAGAAATTTGGCGTTCATGCTCTGGTCGGACCACTTCGGAAACGCGACGACCGGCACGCCCGCGGCGAGCGCCTCGGTGGTGGAGTTCCACCCGCAGTGCGTCACGAAGCATCCGACCGCGCCGTGCGCGAGCACCCGCGCCTGCCTGCACCACGCCACGACCTTGCCTCTGCCGCAGGAGGCCGCCGCCGTGAGCGCGCCGTCGAGGGTGTCCTTGGAGAGGAAAGCCCGGTTCTCCTCGCGCAGCACCCACAAGAACGGGCGTTCTGTGGTAGCCAGCCCCTCGGCTAACACGGTCGTCTCCTCGTCGCTGGTCTTCACGAGGCTCCCGAACGCGACCAGCACCACCGAGCGCGGCGGCTGCGCGTCGAGCCACGCGATGCAGTCGTCGTCTTCGTCAGTCTCCGGCTCGAGGAGCGGGCCGACGGGTATGACTGGCACGTGCTCGCCAAGCGCCGCGATGGTCTCGTGCTCGAGCGCGTCGAAGGTGTTGACGAAAACCCATGACACCTTCTCTCGGATGCTGCCGAGATCAGCGACGAGCATCTGGCGCCAGATGTCCTGGCTGGAGGTGTAGATCAGCAGGGGACGGAGCTCGTGGATCGCCAGGTCAGGGAGCCCGGGGATGGCCAACGAACCGGACGCGTCGCCGTCCGCCTCGGGGAAGGGCGCGAGCGCGTGCCGGTAGTGGTAGTACACGGAGAGCACGGCGCAGGACTGGATCCACAGCATGCCGCACGGGAGGCCCATGTCGCCGGCCACACGGAGCGCCCACGGGACGAAGGCGTTGGCCACGACGCACGTCACCGGCCGCCCGGCCTCCGCCTCCCGGGTGATGAGCGCCTCCAGCGCCGCCGGTCCGGCAGTCTCCAAGTGGCGCGCCATGTCGCCGGCGACGACAAACCGGGGATCGTCGAGCTCCCATAGCTGGCCGCTTGGAAGGCCTTGGACGCGGAACCCGTCGACGCCAGAGACCTCGTCGAGGCGGATGCCTGCGCGGAGCGCAGTGGTGAAGGTGACCAGGACGCCCTTAGCGGCGAGGCGTCGGCCGAGGCGCATGAGGGGGTTGACGTGGCTCTGGAACGGGGTGGACACGAGGAGGACGTGCAGCTGAACCGGCGTCGTCGTCGGCATCGTGGTGGTCACTGGTCAGGAATCCGGTGGTGGTGACCGTGGCCGTGGCGGCTGTTTCTCTTGGCTGCGTTCGACTAGTATTGTTGCCCACTCTTTTGAGTACGGCTGGATAGAGGTGATCTAGCGCTGGCGCAAGCGTTACTATGCAACTTCTGTAGTTGCTGGGATTTTTGATAGCGAAATGTGGGCAACATTGTGTGGCGGCTATGCACTAACCAACCGGATAAGATTAAATTACCTCAAAACATAAACAAGAATGGAAGGAATTAAATACTCGACCACAAACTTAGCTTAGCTATGTTATCGTGTCGTTAATGGTGATGCCGGATGCCACGCTAGCACGCTTAGGTTAACTAAGAACATAAGTTGTACTATCTAGAATTGTTTTGTAGAACAAGTACTCCCTCCCTCTGTAAAAAGATTTTAGTTAGCAGACTGTCAAAACTGAAATAGAGAAAAGGAGCAGGCTAGACGTCAACACCCACTCATCCCCATTTTATACGGAAGAAGATTGTGAACTAATAAAGTACTCCCTCTCTACAGAATAGAATATTGTTAAAATAGATATATCTAGACATATTTTAAGAGTAGATATATCCATTCGATTTTAAGGACATCCTTCCCCCACACGGATAGAGTAATAATAATTGTAATTATTAGTTGGCTATTAAATGACATACAGTAAGTTTAGTTGGAGAGTTGACCAATGAAATCCGTGCTACATAGAGCATTTCATTACAAAAAAATAGAAATCATATTTTGAAGTTGTAAAAGATTATGAAAAGAATCTGTATGTAGACAATGTTGTATTCTATCAACGTGTAAATTTCAGCTATAAATATCTCACAAATTTGACCTTCACAAAAATGACAAAGTCTGACAATTAAACATAGTGAACGGTGTAAAATTTAAACTCTTCCAAATCTATCAGATTTTGCTATTTTTGTGTAGCTCAAAATATGAACCGAGAGGCTGGGGCTCATTTAATTTGGTCTATGATCTTTCAAAGGGGTCTAATCTGGTCCCTTCTATTGGCTCCAAAGGAAGACACAGCTCCAGTGCCGCAGCAGATGCACATAGACTTTCGAAGGCCAAATGACATCTCAGATCTCACCTACAAACGAAACGCTTTTATTGTTCTTGTTGTAGAATGCGAGAGTCACTGGACAAATTTAAACTCTTCCAAAGTATTTGGTTTCTTACTAGTCACTGGATGCAATATTGCCATGTGCCGCCTGATACTGGAGAAAAGCATAAACCATGTGTATCACCCTAATTACTTGCCAAGCTCAATGAAACGTGAGAGCAGCCACGTTTGCGGATCGATCTTCCCACGGATTGTTTTTTTTTGACGGGTTTGACCTTCCCATGGATTGCTGAACTCGGCTAAAAACTTGACGAACCTTGACATCGTAGATTCTACGTGCAAGTGTTGTATATTTAGGATGCGAAAACGACCCTTTTTTTTATACTTATTTTTCATTTTGAATAAAATATTTGAACTACACATGCACAAAATAGGGAAAACGTGGGACAAACAACGGTCCCGTTTTGAAATCCTTATGTATGTTAGTAAGTACTCCCTCAACATCAAAATATAAAATATAAGATGTTTTATGAATAGTCTAGAAAAGTTTGAGTTAATTTTTTTCCTAGTTTACTAGTTTTTTTGGTGTTTGGTCGTTTTATTTGTTTTGGACTTTTTTCTCCCTTTTTCATCTTTTTAAATTCATGAATATTTTCATATTTATGGAAAATAATCATCTTTTGTAAATTGATCATTTTTAAAAATGGTTCAGATTCTGATAATGTTAATTTGTGAAATGGTTTATTTTTGGGAAAATGTTCAATTTTTTAAAATGGTTCATTTTGAGAAAAGATCATATTTAAACATGGTTCAGATTTTAAAACATTCATTTTTGAAAATAATTCCGATTTAAAAATGATTCATTTTTAAATATTTCAGATTTAAAAATGTTCAATTGTGAAAATGGTTTATTTTTTAAATGATTCATATTTAAAAATGTTTCATTTTTCAAACTTATGAACCACTTTTAAATTCATAAAAAATCTTGAGTGTTTTGATATTCGAAAGGAAGATAAACAAAAGAAAGAAAAAAGAGAGCCGAAGCTGGAAAGCAAACTTCTTGGACGGGCCCACATGGGGCAACGCTTCAGCCGTTGCGTGTGGAACCGATGCCTAAAGCGGCCTATAGAAGCGTGCTAGCTATTGAATACAAAACTTAACAGAAAAAATTATTTTGACAACAATGTTGGTTCCCCTAATTCGGAGTTAGAACAGAAAGGTTGTTGCTCCTTGTGGAAGACAAAGGTGCTTTCTAAAATTATAGTTTTTCTTTCGGGATTAGCCCAACAATCTTTACCCACGGCTGATTTGCTGGAAAATCGCAATATGTCCAGGATGGCAGGATATGCAGTTGTGCTCTGTGTGGGGCATTGGATTCATGGAGGCATTCTTTAATTGAGTGCAATATGGCTAGATGCACATGGGCTCTATCTGTTGAAATGATGGTTGAACATATGAGTACAAATATTGTCCTAGCGCCAAGCATTGGCTCTTCCATATGTTGGAGACGCTACCACATGATCAGTTTAAACGTTTTACTCTAACTCTTTGGGGGTATATGGACAGCGAGGAGGAAAGTTATCCATGAAGATATATTTCAAAGCCCTCTCTCAACTCATGGATTTATTAATTCGTATCTAGACGAGTTGAAGATCATATCAAGTGTTTCATCTAGCCTAAGGCCTAGCCAGGTGAGAGCTCCCATACGAAATAGATGGCTGCCACCTTCCACTGTCATTGCTAAGATAAATGTGGATACTTTTTTTTGCGCTAAGATAAATGTGGATACTGCTGTTTAGAAGGTGAAAAATTATGGTGTGGCTGCGTGGCTGCCGAGATAGCAATGGTAATTATATGGGACCGTTAGCGGTGGTGTTTTTTTTTGAAACTTTTCAACTGTAGGGCAAACAGCCTCACAGCCCCCCACCTTTATTAAAAAAGAAATCACAAAGCTAATTATGCAGGATATCAGAAATACCTACCTAAAATCAGAAATACCTACCTAAACAGATCTATGCAAGGGTGCTAAGCCAACCCAACAGTTTGTCCTTGTTCTTCTGTTTCATTCTATGTGCATGTAAATGTACATCATGGAAAAAAGTGCTGAGCCAGCAAACCTAGGCCTTATGTGTATAGTGGATCCAGCTTGCTTGGAAACCCTGGCCTGTCGAGAAGCTTTGGCGTTGACAAATGATCTCAGCTTGAGCTAGATTTTTGTGGCTTCACATTGCAAGACAGTCATGTAAGACATACTTCAAGGGAGCAAGGGAAGGAATGGTTCTTTTATATCTATGAAATAAAAACTAGAGCTAGCCATTCTGAGGAGCGCTGATACACTTTTGAAAGTAGACCTTCAAATTTTGAAGCCCGCAACTTAGCCAAACATATGATTTCATTTGGAGTTTTTTTAGATAAAGAGAAATATATTAATATCGTGAAGATACCAATTACACCCAGCCTCTGCAACAACGTAATACCTTCATGGTATGACGGATGCACACCGCATAAACAAAAAAATTGAAAAAAAGTCCCGCTACAGAGTTTCAGTCCTTACAGCAGCAGCACAACCACCACCTAGCCAACACATGTCGTCCATATTCTCCAAAGCGACGCCTCCAAGAAGGAAACGGTGCACAAACACCGACATCGCCCGATCGTAGATCTTGGGTTTTCACCCTGAAGATAGTCCCTTCTCTCGAAACAATGCATTCAACAAAGGCATTGCGAGGCACAACCAATTAAGGACATAACTTAGATTTTCACCCTTTCAGGTAAGACCTTGGACTTCACCTCTGTTGGCCCCCACTTACATACCGCTGCTACGAGTTCCGAAACTCCAAGCAAATTCCTCAACACCGCAAAGACTCCAATTGGCATTACTGGTCCTCTAATCTTGGCTTCTGAGACATTCTCCGCCTCTGACTTCATTATGGATTTACCCATAATGGAAACAGATAGCAGAGCTTTGCGCCGCTCTCTCTGACGCGACCGAATTCAATCCGATCCAGCAATCTCTAGGCATATGCTTTCATTCGGAGTTGGACGCCACCTGTTGTTGGGAACCCCCTATTATGTAGCCATCCCTGTTATCAATAAAGTTTGGCTGGTTGTCTGAAGAAAAACGTGCTTGCGCCTTCAAGGTTTTTATAGACAACATAGCCAAATATAGCGCCGTGCTGGTAGCGAGGACATAAAGCGAGCTAGGTTGTGAGCTTCGACATTCGATAGGCGTCCTTCGTAGCAAAAAGAGACCCCCCACGAAGGCTAGAAGTTGTTATCACTTCCCTCAGAATATGGCTATTCAGACCTTTGCTTCCAGACTACAGACCTTGCACCACGTCTGAGCAATCTGAGGCGATCATCACTTCGGCAACGTGCAAATCCTCTATCAGCGCTAGCGCCTCGCGGCATGCCATTGCCTCTAGACACCCTGGGTCGGTGATACTATCGAAGGCAACAGCCGAAGCACCCAGGTCGGCGGAGGTACTATCGAAGACTTCACTACTGCTCCATCCACATTAACCTTGCACGAGCTGGTCGGCGGAGGTATCCACTTGGGTGCAGGTTCAGAACGCCGCACCGTTTGTGTAGTTTGTTTCTTCATCTTGCTTCCATTAAGATCCGCTATGAAGCTCTCGACGAATTGGTGAGTGATACGTCACCAACGTATTTATAATTTATTATGTTCCATGCTTATATTATAGCACTTATGACATGTTTTATATGCATTTTATATAGTTTTATGCATTTTCTGGGACTAACCTATTAACAAGATGCCACAGTGCCAGTTCCCTGGTTTCTGCTATTTTTGGTTTCAGAAAAGTACTTAAGGAAATATTCTTGGAATTTGACGATTTCTTTTCTGAAGTCCATTTTTACTCGGGAACGTTTTAGAAGACCGAACACGAGACGAAGTGGGCGACCGAGGCGGCGCCATCACCTCCTCGCACGACATCCTTCTTGGCCGCGTGAGCACGTGGTGTGGGCCCCTTGGGGTCCACTGACTTCGCCCTTTTGCCTACAAATACCCTCCAAACCAAAAACCCTGGCACGGTATTCAATTTTTCCTCCACGGGCCCCGAGCACCGCCGCCATCGAAGACAAGATTCGGGGGACATAAGTCTCTATTCCGGCACCCTGCCGGGATGGGGAATTGCCCCCGGAGCCATCTCCATCGACTCCACCGCCATCTTCATCGCCGTTGCTGACTCCTGTGATGAGGAGTGAGTAGTTCTCCCCCGGGGCTGCGGGATCTACGGTAGCCATGTGGCTTATCTCTCTCTCCCATGATGATCTTTATGTGATCACGAGCTTTGTAATCTAGTTGAATATGTGATGCTACTCTTTATCTATTATTCACTCTAGAGGTTACTTTAATATGAACTCCGGAGTTATTCACGGTTGTAACAGTGACAGTGAGTGCACCGTGTGCGATTCCTTTATGACATTGTTGGTGTTAGTTTACTCTGACTTTGAGGGTGCTCTTGTAGCTCTACACAATGAATGATGTTTGTTATCCAACATGAGAGTGTTTGAGAGTAGTGTTTATTTATTTAACTTTGATGTCATTGTTGAGAATGTCCAGTGGTGAAAGTATGATCCCTAGGCCTTGTTTCTAAGCATTGAAACAACGTTTCCAACAAGTTCTGCTACATGTTTGATTGCTGCCATTTTTATTACAAAGAGCAATTACTACTTATAATCATCCATATTATTTGTATTTCACTATCTCTTCGCATAACTAGTGCACCTATACATCTGGCAAGTGTATTGGGTGTGTTGGGGACACAAGATACTTTTGGTATCTTAATTGCAGGGCTGCTTGACAGGAATATTTTTGACCTCTACCTCCCTGAGTTTGATATACCTTGGGTGATTCACTTAGGGGAAACTTGCTGCTGTTCACAAACCTCTGCTCTTGGAGGCCCAACACTCTCACCGAGAATAGAAGCGTGCGTAGACATCAAGCTATTTTTTGGCGTCGTTGCGGGGAGGTAAGCGTTGGAAGGTATCTCCTTTAGATCATGCAGCTCTTACCTTTTGTTTCTTGTTTTTATTTTCACTAGTTAGGCTAATGGAAAACAACAACAAAAATTAGGGATCTCTACGACATTTCTATTGCATTAGGACATGATACTTTTGAAGAGAAAATTTAAAAACCTATGGAAGTTTGTTTGCATAATAGTGGTAGTAATGTAATTAGTATAAATTCTTTGGACACTATTATTGCTAAGGCCGTTGAAAAGCCTAACCTTGGGGGAGCTACATTAAATAAAAGCAATATTTTTTCTCCTCAGCTTTGGAGGAATTATTTAGCCTTGATAATGGTTTACCTCCAATATGTGATAATTCTAATGATGCTTGTGATATTCTGAAGCCACCTGAAGAAATAGTGCCATTTAAATTACCTATAAAAATTATTTATCGTGTTATGCATAACCCTATGTAGGGTATGGAACTGTCCATCCTAGTGACCATTTGCTATTTTTAAATGAATTATGTGAGTTGTTCAAGTGTGCAGGTATTTCAATGGACAAAGTTAAGAAGAAATTATTTTTGATATCACTTGGTGGAAGAGCTGCGCATTGATATAAATTGTTGAAGAATAGGCAATCTCTTGGATGGGAGGATGTTGTATCTCTCTTTTATTCTAAATTTATCCTCTAAGTGAGATTCACCAAGATCGTAGTTCTATATATAATTTCTGGCCTCTTGAAGGAGAAAGCATTGCTCAAGCCTGGGGAAGGCTGAGAACATTAATACTCAAATGTCCTAACCATGAGCTTCCTTATAAAATAATTGTTAATAATTTTTATGCAAGGCTTTCAGGACATTGCAAGGATTATCTAGATACTTGTTCAGAGGGCTCTTTCACAAATAAGAAGGTTGAAGCTAGATGGGATCTCCTTGAAACAATTCGAAACAATGCTGAAAATTGGGAGAATGACAAAGGTAAAGAATCAAGTATAAACTATGAATATGATTGCATTAAGTCTTGTGTTGAAACTGCTGATTTTCAAGAGCTTAGTGCTAAATATGGTCTTGATTCTCATATTATTGTTTATTATTTTAGAACCTTTGCTTCTCATATTAATGTTCCTAAAGAAAAGTGGGATGTATCATGAACCTTTCAAAGACACTTGCATGGAAAATGAATTTTTTGTTAATGATTGCAATAGACATGACCAAGAAAATATTATTTCTTATAAGCATGTTAATTTTTGTGGAATACATAGACCTTGTGGAATTAATCAAATTTAAGATGAATATTGTATCCATCATAGGAATGAAAATACTAGAGGTTGGTATAAATTTTTAAGAGATCTTGGTAACATAATTTGTGCCACCTATCCTTTTATTTGTGAACTTTGCTATGAAGACGGTCATTTCGAATTTCAATGCTCAGGTTCTCATAAAGATATTGCAAGAGACTTTTGTGATAACATGATCACCCCTAATCAACATGATGAACTTACATTATTTTTGGGGTGTGAAGAAATATCAAGAAAATTTTCTTTGTTAAATATGAGTGATATTGATATGAATGATTTGTTGCATGGATGTCATCTCTATTGTGTTAATAATTTCCATGCTAACACCTACATACAAAATATTATAAAGGATGGGACTTTACCAACGTATGATAGGACTAATATGTGTTTTCATCCTATTAATGAAAGAGAGGAATTCTCCCAAGTTTCTTCCATTGTCTCTAATACTAACACATGTTATGTGGAGAAGCTTCCTTTCAAACCTCTCACTCCTTGATGCACACGGTGGTGTGTTGTTGGGAAACCCCAAGAGGAAGGTATGAAGTAGTGCAACAACAAATTTCACTCAGTTGTGAAACCAAGGTCATCAAACTAGTAGGAAATGAGAATTCCCCCGAGGTGTCAGGGGCGCCAGAAAAGAGCTGTGACGTGGAACCTGCACACAACACAATCAAGATACTTTGTCCAAACTCAACAGTGAGATTGTTGTCGGCCCAGTGAGGACCAGGGGGTGCAGAGCCCACTCTCCACAGGCCTCGCACGCGACAGATTCAACGAAACGACTAAGGACCAAGCCACCACTTGGAGAGACCCTCGAGAGGCAACTCCTCTTGAGGGCCTGAAGGGGAAGCGAGGGCCTGAAGAGGACCCCGCGCTCCAAGAGACTCCCCAAGGCTCTATTCACCTGGAGAGAAGTCAACAGGAACCTCTCCACATGCCACCGCGTCCCTGCGGGGACACTTCACGGCCAAGCAACCGCTGCAGCATACAGGGCGCACATGGCCTCTGCAGCAGCCGCAGAGTGACGCGAGTGTCGCAGTTGCCATTCTGGTGAGAAAGGAGTCAACAAAGCTGCGCCGCCCGCGTCAGGACAGCAAGGACTTTCCTCTTTAGTGATAAAGCGGTTGGATGGCACAACGCTCCAAGAAGATCGTCATCGTGGGCTCCGCCACGACCTCTGCAACGCATGCGAGCCGTTCTGCGCCGTCTGCAGCTTGTCGGCCACCGCTGCTAACTTTAGCATAGATGGACCGTGTCCATGGACATTTCTGCAGCGGTGGACTCCTCTCTTCGCGCCACTGCCCTGTGGGAACCCACCCTCTGCGTACAACGCAAGGATGAGGCCCGAGGTGCCTATAAAAGGAGCAGGGGCACCACCGTAGCAAGTAGATCGATCAATCACATTCTGAACCCTTGGAACCCTAGCCAAGCGTGTAGGATAGCCAACTGCTTGAGGAGGAAGAAGACCATAACTTCCCTCTTCAAGCAGCAAACTGCCTCAAGAGAGCCCTTGGCAAGCTCATTGTACTGTAGCCTCCACAGTGCAATACAGACAAGCAGGAGTAGCGGTGTTACCTTCTCCCAAGGGCCGTGAACCTGGGTACGTGATGTTGTTTGAATCTGTCGTGCTGTCCCTCTCCGAGCTCGGCAAGCACCGTCGTCGAGGCTCTCGAGGGTTGTTTGACCTCCGTGTTCAACCCCCCTTCGAACTACTCTTTAGGGTGTGGCTATCCCTGTATCGTGGGAGCCACTCTCCGACATTTGGCGCGCCAGGTAGGGGATTGAGGCGCGTCATTGTTGAGGACATACCAAGTGGGGGTATCCCTGACATGGATCAATCCGGATAGTCCAGGGTGGCCCAAGGGTGGTAAGGATGAAGCCTGCCGGGCGGCCCAGATAGCTGACGTACAAGGAAGTAGGCGGACGGTCCAAAGAAGGCGGAAGGCCAAAGCCCATCAAGCTACCAAGCCCAAGACGGAAGGCAGCAACTAAGCCGGCTAGGTCTAGGAATCTGTTTACTTGCCGGACAAGTACTTACCTCGTATCCTGGGGTCTGGCTGCCTATATCAGCCGGCTACCAGGAAGCCTTTAGGGCACACTTCAATACACATCATACACATTGTAACCTGTTCACGA
Source organism: Poa annua (assembly GCA_026929855.1). Classification (NCBI taxonomy): domain Eukaryota; kingdom Viridiplantae; phylum Streptophyta; class Magnoliopsida; order Poales; family Poaceae; genus Poa; species Poa annua. Next base: position 93,083,308 of record CM049428.1, on the reverse strand, counting down.
CTATTGCCTTATAGTGAATTATAGCAGCACATAGGATCTCGCCACCGCTGCGGGATCTGAAGCTGGGTAAACTCGCCGTGTTCAATCCAAACGTAGGCTAGAGGACCCCCATCTCCTATCAATTATGCCGCTACTCCAAAAGTTGGCCCCACCATGGGGCATAAGGTTTCTGGCGTCAAGTTCCAGGCGGGAACACTTGGCGGCGTGGGAAAGCAGATCGCCGTCGGCCGCGTCACAAGGTATGGCGGCCACAGCTACGTCAATTCAGATGAGTCCTAGCTCCCGGCGGATGACTACCTCATCGGGTGCGCAATCGTACCGATTGGAGGGGTTGACGTCTTCATCGGGTTCACGCTAGAGGCGTACGGTCTACCACGTTTCTATGACCCCACCCACCAACCCTTCGACCAAGCAGTCGACCGACAAGATGGATCTGAATCCGCCTTCTCTCAGGAGTCGGCCGGATCTGACTTCCACTTCGTCGGAGTTGTCGGACTGGGATCCGACTCCCAGCCGGAAAACAACGATCCTGATTCAATTATTCCTGCTCTTCAGGAGGATGCGATGTCAGATGCCGGATCCAAACGTAGATTCTGATTCTGATGATGAGGCTAGTCTCCTCGAAGAGAGAATCAAAAACCGATTTTCTAGTGATAATCCGGTTCCTTCAGAGAACACAGCGGATACAGATATGCCTGATAAGCTGGCTATGATGGTTGTCGTCGGTCACGAGTCAACCCCAGTCGCTTCTGAGCCACAAGATAAGTCGGCAGAAGATGCCGGCAACACCGTTGCCGGTCAACTCATTGACGGTTCCGACAAGGTGCGCGCAAAGAAGAAAACTGGTCCCGAAAAAGGCGGCAACAGCAAACCCACGGATTTGCTCTCCGTCATCAAAGAAGTTGACGAAATCATGAACACTCTGGTGAATAAAGATACCCCACTCGACAAAGTGGAAGAACTTAGGCTTAATATGCTTAAGCACTCTGATTTCCTGTGCAGAAGAAAGGAGCATGTTGAGAGCCATGCGAAGAAGATCAAGAAGGAGCAAGAAAAGATGTCGGGAAAACCGAACAAGAAGCTCTTCGAAGAAAAAAGGTCATCAAAAAACCGCCGTGATAAGGAGCCGCCAATTCGTGCGACCACAGCAGCTCAAGATCTCGGGTTTGACTGGCGCACAACACCACAACGTACAGACAGAAGGGGGGATGTTGTCTTCTGCACCCCCATCGTTAAGGCTGCTGCTGTGCTTGACACCCTAGACGACAAGACTAACACATCGGAGGAAAGGGTGGCCAATGCAAGACACTTCATGAGCAAGGCCTTAGAACAGCAAGCTCGCGCTGACTCCTATGGCCATATGGCGGATGCCCGCAGAGGAGATCTAGAATCCAAGTCAGGAAAGTGCAAAGCCACACCTAGCGCTGACCCCGAAGGCCCATCCGGCTCCAGTAGCCATGGTGACAAAAGAAAAGCAACGCCACCTCCAAAGAAGACGCCACCGCCAAAACCAAGGCGGGACGAGAACTCGCGGACAGGAAGCAGAGGGGACCTGCCACCTCCAGCCCAGCCAAGGCGCGGCGATGGCGGTAGCCGGGATAACGGCCAGCCACCTAAAAAAGATGCCGGCAACGACCCTCCCAGGAGAGGTCGAAGCCGGTCTCCGCAGCGCAGCACTGGCAGCAAAAGGAAGAAGGCGGCAGATGGGTCCAGGCGTAGCGTAAGCCGGGCAGTGCAGGACGAGCCAAACGCCAATAGAGGCGGACAACAACTCGATCCAAAAGAAGCAAGACATCGCCTACAAGACATAGCAAGAGGAAGTGAGCCGTTATACTCTGGCCCAAGGTGCTTTGGCGATGCCATCCGCAGAGAGCCGTTCCTCAAGGACATAACATTAGTGTCTAAAAATTGTCCTAGGTACAACGGCCTCATTAAGCCGGACTCATGGCTAGCCGACTATGCCATGGCCATAGAGATTGCCGGCGGAAGCAATCACATTGCCATCCGTTACCTACCTCTAATGTTAGAAGGCACGACAAGGGCTTGGATCGACAACCTTCCCGAAAAGTCTATCCACAGCTGGTACGACATGGAAAAGGTGTTCTCCCAGCACTTCCAAGGAACATACAAGTGTCCAAATACCTACACGGATTTGCAACGTTGTGTTCAGAAGCCGGACGAAACCATGAATTTTTTTTCAGCCGTTGGATCTCCGAGAAGGCCAATTGTCATGGTGTTTCGGACGCTCAAGTCCTTACTCCGTCACCGGCTCGTCCGTGAGCAAGTCACGGACCTTGGTGTGATGCTCAACCTAGCCGCCCAGTACGCGGCAACAGACGATGATCCGGACGTTAGCACCGCGCCAAGGCGGAAGACAAAGCCGGGCCATCTAACGAGGTAGCCGTCGCATTCCAAGGGAACGCCGACAAAAAGAAGTGGAAGAACAAGAAAGATAACCGTGACGCCGACTTAGGCCCGACACACATCACTTACGAGCAGGCAAAACTTCTGCCATGCCCCATCCACGCCTCACTCGGCAAAGTAAACAACATGCTTAGCGAGTGCCGCTTCATGGACAACTTCAAAAAGGACCCCACCGTTGGCTGGAAGTCAAAATAGTCAAAGAAGTACGACAAGAAGGACAGCTAGGACGACGTGGATGACGACGACATGTCAATCTCAAGCGATGACGACGCCGCCGCCAAGAAAAATAAGCCGTATACGAAGGTCAAAGAGTCACCCGTGTGCTTTGTTGGCACACCTTCGGCTAGGGCGGACAAGGCGGAGATGCGCGAACTCAACGCGACGATGCCGGACGTCCCTCTATATTTGAATTGGTCCGAGGCGGCAATCACTTGGGACCGGTCTGGCCACCCTGATCATGTCCCCACCCAGACAAATACGCCCTTGTCGTCGACCCCATTGTCGACAACTTCAGGCTCACAAAAGTACTCATGGATGGCGGCAACAGCCTCAACATCCTGTACTACGATACACTAAGTCGCATGAACTTGTCTAAGGAAGAACTCGCACTACTTAAGGCGGAACCAGACAACTCCATGCCCAAGCCAAAGGTTCATGTCAAGAAGACCTTTGAAGCTTCAGAAGACACCAAAAAGGCGGACCTCATCCCAGGCAATAAATCTAAGCAAGTCGTCATCGGCTCCAACTTAGAAAACAAATAGGAAGGAGCGCTCGTCGAGTTCCTCCGTGTGAATCGTGACATCTTTGCATGGTCGCCATCCTACATGCCTGGTGTACCGAGGGAACTTTGCGAGCACTCACTCAATGTTATCAAGGGATCTAAGCCGGTGAAGCAAGCAACAAGACGCTTTGGTGGTGAGAGACGCAAGGCTATAGGAAAGGAGATAAATAGGCTGAGGGCCGCCAATTTCATAAAAGACGTTGTACACACCGATTGGGTGGCAAATCCTGTACTTGTTCCAAATAAGAATAAAGAGCTGAGGATGTGTATCGACTATACCGGTGTTAACAAGTGCTGCCCAAAGGATCCCTTTGCGCTGCCTAGAATTGACCAGGTCGTAGACTCCACAGTAGGCTCTGAGATGCTTTGTTTTTTGGACGCCTACTCCGGATACCACCAAATCAAGATGAGGGTGTCAGATCAGCTGGAAACATCTTTCACCACTCCGTACGGGACTTTCTGCTACATCACGATGCCTATTGGCCTGAAGAATGCAGGGGCAACATACCGGCGCTGTATGCAAAATTGCCTGCACGAACAGATCATCCGCAATGTGCACGTCTATGTGATGACATTGCGGTTATGTCGAAAAATAAGGCGGATCTCCTAGAGGATTTGGAAGAAACTTTTCAAAATCCCCGGAAATACCAGATGAAGCTCAATCCCGCCAAGTGTGTTTTTGGCATTCCAGCCGGCAAACTACTTGGATTTATCATCTCAGAACGAGGGATCAAAGTTAACCCGGAGAAGATCAAGGCTATCCAAAACATATCCAGACCAACTTGTCTGAAGGATGTGCAACGCCTAGCCGGATTGGCGGCAGCCGTCAATCGTTTCATAAGCCGCCTCGGAGAAAAGGCAATGCCCCTCTACCGGCTATTGAAGAAATCCGACAACTTTGAGTGGACAGAAGAAATGAATGCCGCCTTACAACAACTTAAGGAGGCTCTCGTATCCGCTCCCATATTGGCAGCACCCCGTTCGCAGGAACCAATGCTGCTCTACATCGCGGCAACTGGAGCAGTTGTCAGCGTTGTCTTGGCTGTGGAAAGAAAGGAAAGCGAAGCCGCGACGTGTGAGCAGCGTCCGGTCTACTTCATCAGTGAAGTCTTCTCTGCCTCCAAGCAGAGATATCCACATTACCAAAAGCTAGCTTATGGTGTATTCTTCGCCGCTAGAAAGCTTAGGCATTATTTCTAGGAGCACATAGTGACAATAGTCAGCAGGGCAATGTTGGGAGACATAATCAATAACGCAGAGGCAATATGCCGAGTTGCCAAATGGGGCATCGAGCTTGCCGCCTTCGATATAGTCTACAAACCACGAACCACCATTAAGACTCAAGCACTTGCGGACTTTGTTGCCAACTGGACAGAAGCCATGGAGGAAACAGTACTCCCTGTGTCAGAATACTGGGTCATGCACTTTGACGGATCAAAGATGCTCAAAGGCCCAGGAGCTAGAGTTGTTTTGCGCACACCCAAAGGTGATAAGCTCAGCTACGTATTGCAGATTCATTTCACATCAACCAAAAATGTCGCATAGTATGAAGCTTTACTTCACATGCTACATGTGGCAAACGACCTTGGCGTCAAGAGAATCCTCTGTTATGGCGACTCCGACTTGGTCGCACAACAAGTAAGCGACACATGGGACACGAAGAGTGCAACAATGGCGGCTTACAGGGCCAAAGTTGACGAATTCGCCAAAAAATTCATTTGCTACGAAGTCCGGCATGTTACAAGAGCTGAGAACGAGGCGACAGACACCCTCGCCAGACTCGGGCCAGAACGCAAAAAAGTGCCAAAGGACATTTTCCTGGAACATTTGCACAAGCCGTCCATTAAGGGCGCCAACTTGTTGGACCCCGATGCAGAAGAACCAGTAGAAGTGGCAAGTCGTGCCGTCTACTTAGTACAGCCGGATTGGACCGTCCCATATCTCGATTTTTTAGTCGACCAGAAGTTGCCGGAGGACGATGAGGTGTTGCAAAGGAAGATCATAAGGCGAGCCAAAGCATTCAAATCATCAAAGGCGAGCTATACAAGCAAAGCACGTGCGGTATCTATCAGCGGTGCATATTGCCATAAGAAGGCCGGGAAATTCTGAAAGACATACATATCGGCACTTGCGGGCATCACGCCTCCGCCAGGTCCATTGTGTCCAAAGCTTTTCGCCAAGGTTTCTACTAGCTAACCGCCAAAGAAGACGTCGAGCACATCGTGAAAACATGCAAAGGCTGCCAGTTGTACGCCCGCCAACCTCACATGCCGGCACAAGAACTCTGGACAATTCCAATCACTTGGCCGTTCGCGGTCTGTGGCTTAGACATGGTTGGTCCCTTCAAGAAGGCACGTGGTGGGTATGCCCATCTATTGGTCGATGTCGACAAGTTCACTAAATGAATCGAGGCCAAGCCGATCAGCAAACTTGACGCGCAAACTGCCACCAATTTTCTCTGGTGAATTATCTCTCGGTTCGGAGTTCCACACAACATTATCACTGATAATGGAAGCAACCTATTTGAAGGCGACATCAAAGAATACTGCAATGATCTAGGCATCTGGCTTGATTTGGCATCTGTATCACACCCTCAATCAAATGGACAAGTAGAGCGTACAAAACGGCTTAGTCCTCTCCGGACTTAAGACCCGTCTCGAAGCTCCATTGCATAGGGCAGCCGGCGCTTCGGCACAAGGGCTATAGTCCGTACCCTGGAGTTTGCGCACAACGCCAAAAAGATCTATGGGCTACACTTCTTTCTTCTTAGTATATGGCGTAGAGGCGGCGCTACCCATCGACATGAAATATGACTCCCCAAGAGTTCAAGCCTACATCGTGCAAGATGTAGAGGGTGCAAGACAGCATAGCCTAGACTTGTTAGATGAAGAAAGAGACGTTGCTCTACATCGCTCCGCCTTGTACCAGCAACAACTTCGCCGCTATCATAGCCGAAGAGTGCGGGAGCGAGGCTTTAGAACAGGTGACCTGGTTCTCCGCCTAATTCAAGATAGAAAATGCTTGCACAAGCTATCCCCGCCATGGGAAGGACCGTTTATAGTCACCAAGGCGCTGCTCAATGGTTCCGACTACCTATCCGACATCCGCGAGGCAGAAGAAAAGAAAAGGCGCAAGCAGGCGGCAGGAAGGAGAGGAACCAAGCGTAAAAGAAGCATTGACGACCCGTTCGAGCAAACAAGACGGCCTTGGAACATTGAGCAGCTACGTCCTTTCTACACTTAGCAATTTATAATTGTAATAAGTTATATATGATTATGAAATAAAAGTTATGATTCCTCATCTGTGTTGAGAAGCATGCCATCTTTTGTCCTTTCTTGCAATCATATATCCCTATGTATCTAAGTTACCTAATTTCTAGCTCCGTGCAAAGGTTCAAACTGGTAGATACGCCAACCCAAAGCAAAAATAAACTTTTTTGCGCCGCCTAATTCCTTTACTTTTGATTACATATATGTGGTTCACCTAGTAGTATGTCTTTGGCGCCAACATGTTGGCTTTGGTTCCTGATTCTAAACTTATGGTACTAACCCTGGTTGTTTCAGTTAAAGTTCCCGGCTGAGGTTTTGCCAACATTCAAACAATCATGCATATAAGTCAAAATAAAATTAAGGCGGGCCAAATAAAACAAAGCAAAACCTACTTAAGTAGCACAATAAAACAAGTTAGCTGGCTTCCCGCCTAGCAGTACATCTTCAAAAGATATTTACAAATATTACAAGTTGAGATATAATTGTTTCAGGGGTAGGAGGAGGCTAGCCGTATGAAAAAACAAAGGGAGCTGTCAACAACGACTTTGGCTCCAGCTTCTCCAGCAACGCTGATAGAAGACCGTCGTGTCAACCATGTCGGCGAACCGCCTGGCGTAGCCGGCAACACTGTTCAGTACAGCAGCCAGCTAGACCTAGCTGCCGTCTTCATAGGTAGACGGCATGCCCTCGGTGACGACTTCTATCTCCGTCTCGGGGTAGTGCGCCATGAATAAGCCTAGCGCAGTCTTGGCACCACCCCGCGCCGCCGACTTCAGCGAGCTCTTGTGTAGCTTCGTGGCTTGCTCCAGCATGCTGGGCACATCGCTGAAATCGGCGGGCTCCTGGCTGTCAGACGAGATGAAGGACTTGGCGGCACTCCTTCGGCTAAGGTGGAAAAAGCGGAGATGCACGAACTCAACGCGACAATGCCGGACGTCCCTCAGTACTTGAACTGGTCCGAGGCGGCGATCACTTGGGATCGGTCCGACCACCCTGATCACGTCCCTCATCCAGGCAAATACTCCCATGTTGTCGACCCCATTGTCGACAACTTCAGACTCACAAAAGTACTCATGGATGGCGGCAGCAGCCTCAACATCCTGTACAATGATACACTAAGCCGCACGAACTTGTCAGAGGATCAACTTGATCACAACAACCTCACTTTTCATGGCATAGTGCCCGACAGACAAGCAAAGTCAATGGGGAGCATTAGGCTAAAGGTAACTTTTGGACCAAAGGAGAACTATCGCTTAGAGTTTCTCTGGTTCGAAGTTGTCCCCTTTAAAAGCGCCTACCATGCAATCTTCGGACGACCGACTTTCGCCAAGTTCATGGCAAGGCCGTGCTACATATACAGCAAGCTTAAAATGCTAGGGGAAAATGGAACCATCACGGTTTCCGGCAACTTCAAGAAAGCTAAGGAGTGCGAGTGTGGCATGGCCGCCTTCGCAGAAGCCGTCATCCACAAGGAAGAGCTCGCACTACTTGAGGCGGACCTAGACAACTCCATGCCCAAGCCAAAGATTGATGTCAAGAAGACCTTTGAAGCTTCAGAAAACACCAAAAAGGCGGACCTCATCCCAGGTGACAAGTCTAAGCAAGTTGTCATCGGCTCCAACCTTGACAGCAAATAGGACGGCGCGCTCGTCGAGTTCCTCCGTGAGAATCGTGACATATTTGCATGGTCGCCATCCGACAGGCCTGGTGTACCGAGGGAACTTGCCGAGCACTCACTCAACGTCATAAAAGGATCCAAGCCGGTGAAGCAAGCAACAAGACGCTTTGGAGATGAGAGACGCAAGGCTATAGGAAAGGAGATAAATAGGTTGATGCAACATCCCAATATTTTGGAATGTTTAAAAATCACTAAAATTTAAAACTTTTGAAAACATTTAAGTACTGTTGCAATAGAAAAGAAAATTTAAGCATTGCATTTATGCATTCATGCATCTCATCGTTCATCATGTTATCACATAGGGCTTAATTTTTTTTTCATTTATAGGTTTAAATAGGTTTTATTTCCATAAATATGTTAATTGTATTTTCTATAATATTCCAATTTATTAATTTTTATTTCAGACAAAAATACTACCAAAAAGCCCTGTTTTTAATAAGCTTTTCAAAAAGTATTTTTATGGATTTTTCTGAATAGTTTTGATAAAGTTATGAATTTATTTCAAATTCAAAAGTTTTAAAACAGAAAATCTTTGAACAAAAAAAAATAGACGAGGTCAGCCCTCCGAGCTTTTGGGCCGAAGCCCAATTCTTACCTCCCGCGCGCACAACGTCTTCCAGCCCAGCAGCGGCCCAGCCTGCTCTCTCTCTCTCTCTCTCTCTCTCTCTCTCTCACTGACATGTGGGTCCCACACGTCAGGTTCGTCTTCAACGTTCATCCGGAGACCACGCCCCCGACCGAGACGAAAACGGCCGGCGTTTCTTCTCTTCATTTCGCCCGATTAAAGACGTTTTGATGGCTTCCGACCACGCCTACTTAAAGCCCTCGACGCCCTCTTTGTTTTGCCCCCAAAACCAAAACTCGGGAGCCACCGGGCTGCTCATAAGCATCCACGAAGCTCCGCCACGGTCGCCGGCGACGATCTCCATTTCCGGCGAGTCCAGGACACCCCGAGCCCTCCCATCTCCCCCTTTATCTTTCATTTGTTACAGCGCACCTTTTTGACTTGGTCTCGTAACTTTTCGTGCGCCAGATCGACGCGCTTGTCCACCCCCGAAACTCGCCGCCGCCTCCGTCAACTCCGGCGAGCGATTGCGGGAAGAACAGGAGACGGAGAAGCACGCCATAACGCCCAAAGCCTTCGTCTCGTTCCGCGGCACCTCTCCGCCGTCAACACGAAGCCGGGGGAGCTCCACACCGTCCAAAGCATCCATGCCCGAGCGCAGAGCCGCCACGGCGACCTTTTCCGGCGACCTCCCGCGCCGCCCGGTGAGACCTTGCCTCTGATCCGTAGGATCTAGATCGAGCGGCTAGGATTAGATCACTTGTTACCAAACCGGTACGCTGACGTGGCTCGCACAGTCAGCGCCACGTCGGATCCACGTAGGCAGAAAGATTTTCTACAATTTTCTGAAATTGAATTAAAAATTAAATGTCAGTTTTACAGAAAACCCCCTGCATATTGTTTTTATCATTACATTTTTATCTGTTTAGCCAAATTCAAATATTTTTATATTTTTGGAAAGCCCTTGACATGTAGAATATTTTAGATCTGTAAAATTTCAAATTTGACTTAGTATACATTATTCAAATTTCAAATGGATGATTTGAGTATATTTGTAATAACTTTAAATCTATAAATCCAAAAATTGCAAATAAAATTGTTATAGAAACTTTAGAATACTTGTAACTTGATGCCTCTGTTATAAAATATTTTTGAGTATTATTTTCATGATTTAATAGTTGTATGTTTTAATTTGAATAGTTTGACTTTTTTTGACATAACTATTAAGAGAAACATTAATTTTGATTAAATTAAATTGCTATAAATTTAATTAAATGCCCTCTGTCTATTAACACCATTTATAATTTTTTTTTATAAAGTTTAATCACATAAAACTTTAATATTATATATAATCCTTTTATGATATTTTGCAAAAATAGAAATTAATTAAATTGCATTTATAGCCTAATGCATACTTTATAAAATATCACAAATTTTGTATGCTGTTTATTATGATTAAAAAGAGCATTGCATGCATAACATATTTTATTATATAGTTATTCTCCTCATAGGAAAACTCCTCCATTATTTTCTCTAAGTTAGGAATATCTTCAACTTAGCATTTTCGGTTAAGTGATGTGCACTTAGACACTTAGGATTTTCAACCTGGAGCTAGAAGACCAATGAAGGACATAGCCAAAAAAAGACTCCAGAATAATCACCAAGGAGTAGAAGCACTTAGAAGAAAAATCAAGAGGAAGTCCAAGAAGACCAACCCCCTCTATTCACTAAGTCTTTCTTTCTCTTTTTCTTTTCTTCTCTCTAAGACATGGTGATCAAGACATCACTAAGGAGAATACTACAAGTCTGGAGATGAAGCCTGGAAGATAACCTAGATCATTTTCTTCTATCTTTCCTAATCTTGACTTAAAACCATTTTTTTTGATCATGTTATTACCATCTTGAAGTTTGTTGGCTCAACATCCAATTTACAAAGAGTTGATAATGATGGTCGATCACCTTGAAGAATAGACTTAGTATTTTCTCTAATTATTTTGCACATCATGCATAACATATTCTTGTATTGTTACTTGTTAGCATGTTTATGTGTGTTTTGTTTGATGTGTTAGAAATCTCGGAGGGAAACGACAACAGTTGCAGTTGCTGTTACTATTCTTCTTGTTGCCAAGGCAAGTGGCACACCTCATAAAGTTCCTAAGTATTTTCTATGCATAACTTAGTTATTTTCCTATGCATGACTAGAGTTTAGTAGATTGCTATGCAAGACTTTATAATTTCCTATTCCATTGTGTCAAGGTACCTATGAGATGACTTAGTAGAATTTTGATGCTATGCAATTGATGAAAGGTTTTACAAAATCTTAAGTGGCTACCCAGGACCATGTCTATGAGGGTTTTCACCTGAGATAGTCTTTACTATACTTAGGATCATAGTATGTGGGGGTTTTCACCTGGGAATGCACATCACTAAGTTAATGAATCATCTGGGTGGATTGGTTGTTTGGTTTATGTTGAGTGGCTACTCAGGACCATGTGCATGAGGGTTTTCATCTAAGATAGTTTCTACTATACTTAGGATCATGAACGTGGGGGTTCTTACCTGAGAGTACACTTGTGGAAGGCCACCCAGGAACAAAGGGATGTGAGAAATAAATGGAGAAGATTGCGAAGGACGCAAGGAGAAGTATTCCAAGTAAAGACTACAACTGATCAAGGAACATGGAGGAATCCCAACATTCTAATTTCTTAATAAAATTTTGATAAACAACAGTGGACTACTCAGGACCATGTTCATGGGGGTTTTCACCTAAGATAGTTTCTACTATACTTAGGACCATTGAATGTGGGGGTTTTCACGTGAGAGTGCACCTAAGGACGAGATATCTTTTGGTCCACTAGAACTTGCCAGTGTTGCCAACTATGATGTTGAAACTGTTTTTATAAAGTGATAGGATAAAATTTGGCTTTATGCAAAATAGCCTTGAACTCCACCGGCCAAATATGCATATAGGCTATAGAGTTATTCCAGTAAGTGTCCACCATAGTTTCACTTGCCAGACTCCATTTTTAATGGAATCTGACCCACTCTGTCGCAAATTATTATTTGTTGCAGAAATATCTGACGAAGAGTAAGGATTACGTTTTGGGTTTCGAGTCTGCACCAACATGTGTTCGCCTGTGGCGTATCATGAAGTTGGAGGCTCATTGAAGATTTAATTCCGCTGCTTTATTGTTTTGAGCTAGCTATAAGCTATGCAAAGATGTATCGAACTATTTATTTTACCAAGTCTGGATTATTCGTGTAATATTGATACAGTGTTGTGATATTCATCGTAAACTGTGTGTGCAAATGAATCGATCCAGGGGTTTGCACTATACACAGGTACCTATCATATTTTTAAGTGCAGGTACGCTACAGATGGTATCAGAGCACTGTGTTGCCTGTAGGTTCGAAACCCTAGGTTTGTATAGAAATAGGATTTGGCCATAGGATTGAAAATCTATTTCATTCATTTTGCTGAAAATAAGAACTTTTCAAACTTCATTCTTGTATCTATCTTATCTATTTCCTTTCTAAGTATCTTCTCTTGTTTTTTTCTTAGATGACCGCCCTCATTGAATCACTCAAGAAGGGACCAATCATAACCATGACCCTACAAAGTGAGGTTGATTTTCCAAGAGCACTTAAGGATAACATGAAGAGCTTGGGATTTGAAGGAGAAGCAATATACAAAGGTTTCCCTTTCATAGGTGAAGGTCAAGAGTACTGGTGGGTGCAACTTCATCTATACAAGAGCAAACAAGATGACCACAAGACCAAGGGCTACTGCATGTTCACCAACCCTATACTCCAAACATCATTCTTTGACTCAGCAAGAAGTGCAGCATGCGAAGCCATCGAGAACCTTAGAAGAAGACTTCAATTTAGAAGTCAAAACACCCAAAAGTATCTTGACGAACTCAAGGAAATAGAAGAGGAACTTGATGCACTCAGGAAGGAGATAGACAAGACCACCTATCTATTAGAGTAACGAGATACTAATGATGTATTGACCTATCAAATTGTGGTATGGCAGTATCATCGTTTGTGTTCTCCAGAACCTGGGGTGCTTCGTTACAGAACGATTAGTTCGGTTTTCTCAAAACATGTTTGGAAATTTAATTGATTGTGGTTGTTTGTGTCAATTGCTTGTATGGGTAGGAATGTTTCCCCTAGATCTGTCTATCTTTTACTCATCTATGCTAAAACCCACAGATGCCTCCCCGTCGTGCTCCTGAAAACAACAAAAACAATGATGTCATGCAACAACTGATGGCCGCTCAAGCTCAGCTGATGACTATGATGACTCAGTTTATTGCAGCAAGCAACAACAACAATAACAACAACAACAACCCTCCACCACCACCACCTCCCCAAGTGGACAGGCTTACCAGATTTCTGAGGCTTAGGCCAAACAAGTTCTCGAATGCAACAGAGCCAATGGTGGCAGATGACTGGCTACGCTCTGTACAAAAGGATCTGGTGACAACTGAATGTGATGACGCTGAGAAAGTTAGGTTTACCGCACACCTACTTGAAGGACCTGCTGCACAATGGTGGGAAACTTATCAGATTACTCACCCATTGGACACCTTGACCTGGGAGGAATTCAAGGAAGGATTTCGTAATGCTCACGTCTCCACGGGAATTATGAACCTTAAACAGGAAGAGTTTCGCAATCTGCGTCAGGGAAACATAAGTCTTAAGGAGTATATGGACGACTTCCATTCCTTGTCTCGATATGCTCCTGAGGACATTGACACTGATGCAAGGAGGAAGTCAAAATTTCTCAATGGACTTAGTGATGAGCTGAAGATACCTCTGACAGTTGCGTATGCACCAAACTACCAGATATTTCTAGATCAAGCAATCACCCTTGAAGATAGCATAAAGAAAGCTGAAAATAGGAAGAGGAAGATGGACAAGCACTCCTCTGAACCCTCATTCAAGAAGCACCTTGTTCATGATGTGAACAGTGGCCACAAACATGGGAATCACCATAATGGAGGAAATCACCACAAGCATCACAGTCACCATGGTGGATCCAAGGGAATCAATGGAGACCATAAAGGAAATGGATCTGCTGGCCATAACCATAATAATGGACACCACCGTCCAAATCCTGAACACAGAGATACCAGTCAGGTGCTTTGTCACAAATGCAAGAACAAGGGTCATTACGCCAATGACTGCCCAGCAAAGAAGAAGGCCGAAGAAGCTGCTAAGTCAAATCCTTTCGATAAAGGATATGTGAATCACATCACTGTGGAAGAAGTAATTGGTACATTCTGAATCAAGTTTCATATTGAAGATTTCAATACCCACAAAGTTTCCTTTTAAGGGTGGTAGCCCAACCCGATACCAGACAGAACCATTTTGCTAGCCTTATCGAATCTCGAGGACGAGATTCCTTTTAAGGGTGGTAGTCTGTAACATCCCAATATTTTGGAATGTTTAAAAATCACTAAAATTTAAAACTTTTGAAAACATTTAAGTACTGTTGCAATAGAAAAGAAAATTTAAGCATTGCATTTATGCATTCATGCATCTCATCGTTCATCATGTTATCACATAGGGCTTATTTGTTTTTTTCATTTATAGGTTTAAATAGGTTTTATTTCCATAAATATGTTAATTGTATTTTCTATAATATTCCAATTTATTAATTTTTATTTCAGACAAAAATACTACCAAAAAGCCCTGTTTTTAATAAGCTTTTCAAAAATTATTTTTATGGATTTTTCTGAATAGTTTTGATAAAGTTATGAATTTATTTCAAATTCAAAAGTTTTAAAACAGAAAATCTTTGAACAAAAAAAATAGACGAGGTCAGCCCTCCGAGCTTTTGGGCCGAAGCCCAATTCTTACCTCCCGCGCGCGCAACGTCTTCCAGCCCAGCAGCGGCCCAACCTGCTCTCTCTCTCTCTCTCTCTCTCTCTCTCTCTCTCTCTCTCACTGACGTGTGGGGCCTACACGTCAGGTTCGTCTTCAACGTTCATCCGGAGATCACGCCCCCGACCGAGACGAAAACGACCGGCGTTTCTTCTCTTCATTTCGCCCGATTAAAGACGTTTTGATGGCTTCCGACCACGCCTACTTAAAGCCCTCGACGCCCTCTTTGTTTTGCCCCCAAAACCAAAACTCGGGAGCCACCGGGCTGCTCATAAGCATCCACGAAGCTCCGCCACGGTCGCCGGTGACGATCTCCATTTCCGGCGAGTCCACGACACCCCGAGCCCTCCCATCTCCCCCTTTCTCTTTCATTTGTTACAGCGCACCTTTTTGACTTGGTCTCGTAACTTTTCGTGCGCCAGATTGACGCGCTTGTCCACCCCCGAAACTCGCCGCCGCCTCCGTCAACTCCGGCGAGCGATTGCGGGAAGAACAGGAGACGGAGAAGCACGCCATAACGCCCAAAGCCTTCGTCTCGTTCCGCGGCACCTCTCCGCCTTCTCCACGAAGCCGGGGGAGCTCCACACCGTCCAAAGCATCCACGCCCGAGCGCAGCGCCGCCACGGCGACCTTTTCCGGCGACCTCCCGCGCCGCCCGGTGAGACCTTGCCTCTGATCCGTAGGATCTAGATCGACCGGCTAGGATTAGATCACTTGTTACCGAACCGGTACGCTGACGTGGATCGCACAGTCAGGGCTCCATCAGCGCCACGTCGGATCCACGTAGGCAGAAAGATTTTCTACAATTTTCTTAAATTGAAATAAAAATTAAATGTCAGTTTTACAGAAAACCCCCTGCATATTGTTTTTATCATTACTTTTTATCTGTTTAGCCAAATTCAAATATTTTTATATTTTTGGAAAGCCCTTGACATGTAGAATATTTTAGATCTGTAAAATTTCAAATTTGACTTAGTATAAATTTTTCAAATTTCAAATGGATGATTTGAGTTTATTTGTAATAACTTTAAATCTATAAATCCAAAAATTGCAAATAAAATTGTTATAGAAACTTTAGAATACTTGTAACTTGATGCCTCTGTTATAAAATATTTTTGAGTATTATTTTCATGATTTAATAGTTGTATGTTTTAATTTGAATAGTTTGACTATTTTTGACATAACTATTAATAGAAACATTAATTTTGATTAAATTAAATTGCTATAAATTTAATTAAATGCCCTCTGTCTATTAACACCATTTATAAAATTTTGTTATAAAAGTTTAATCACATAAAACTTTAATATTATATATATTCCTTTTATGATATTTTGCAAAAATAGAAATTAATTAAATTGCATTTATAGCCTAATGCATACTTTATAAAATATCACAAATTTTGTATGATGTTTATTATGATTAAAAAGAGCATTGCATGCATAACATATTTTATTATATAGTTATTCTCCTCATAGGAAAACTCCTCCATTATTTTCTCTAAGTAAGGAATATCTTCAACTTAGCATTTTCGGTTAAGTGATGTGCACTTAGACACTTAGGATTTTCAACCTGGAGCTAGAAGACCAATGAAGAACATAGCCAAAACAAGACTCCAGAATAATCACCAAGGAGTAGAAGCACTTAGAAGAAAAATCAAGAGGAAGTCCAAGAAGACCAACCCCCTCTATTCACTAAGTCTTTCTTTCTCTTTTTCTTTTCTTCTCTCTAAGACATGGTGATCAAGACATCACTAAGAAGAATACTACAAGTCTGGAGATGAAGCCTGGAAGATAACCTAGATCATTTTCTTCTATCTTTCCTAATCTGGACTTAAAACCATTTTTTTTGATCATGTTATTACCATCTTGAAGTTTGTTGGATCAACATCCAATTTACAAAGAGTTGATAATGATGGTCGATCACCTTGAAGAATAGACTTAGTATTTTCTCTAAGTATCTTGCACATCATGCATAACATATTCTTGTATTGTTACTTGTTAGTATGTTTATGTGTGTTTTGTTTGATGTGTTAGAAATCTCGGAGGGAAACGACAACAGTTGCAGTTGCTGTTACTATTCTTCTTGTTGCCAAGGCAAGTGGCACACCTCATAAAGTTCCTAAGTATTTTCTATGCATAACTTAGTTATTTTCCTATGCATGACTAGAGTTTAGTAGATTGCTATGCAAGACTTTAGAATTTCCTATTCCATTGTGTCTAGGTACCTATGAGATGACTTAGTAGAATTTTGATGCTATGCAATTGATGAAAGGTTTTACAAAATCTTAAGTGGCTACTCAGGACCATGTCTATGAGGGTTTTCACCTGAGATAGTCTTTACTATACTTAGGATCATAGTATGTGGGGGTTTTCACCTGGGAGTGCACATCACTAAGTTAATGAATCATCTGGGTGGATTGGTTGTTTGGTTTATGTTGAGTGGCTACCCAGGACCATGTGCATGCGGGTTTTCACCTAAGATAGTTTCTACTATACTTAGGATCATGAACGTGGGGGTTCTCACCTGAGAGTACACTTGTGGAAGGCCACCCAGGAACAAAGGGATGTGAGAAATAAATGGAGAAGATTGCGAAGGACGCAAGGAGAAGTATTCCAAGTAAAGACTACAACTGATCAAGGAACATGGAGGAATCCCAACATTCTAATTTCTTAATAAAATTTTGATAAACAACAGTGGACTACTCAGGACCATGTTCATGGGGGTTTTCACCTAAGATAGTTTCTACTATACTTAGGACCATTGAATGTGGGGGTTTTCACCTGAGAGTGCACCTAAGGACGAGATATCTTTTGGTCCACTGGAACTTGCCAGTGTTGCCAACTATGATGTTGAAACTGTTTTTATAAAGTGATAGGATAAAATTTGGCTTTATGCAAAATAGCCTTGAACTCCACCGGCCAAATATGCATATAGGCTATAGAGTTATTCCAGTAAGTGTCCACCATAGTGTCACTTGCCAGACTCCATTTTTAATGGAATCTGACCCACTCTGTCGCAAATTATTATTTGTTGCAGAAATATCTGACGAAGAGTAAGGATTACGTTTTGGGTTTCGAGTCTGCACCAACATGTGTTCGCCTGTGGCGTATCATGAAGTTGGAGGCTCATTGAAGATTTAATTCCGCTGCTTTATTGTTTTGAGCTAGCTATAAGCTATGCAAAGATGTATCGAACTATTTATTTTACCAAGTCTGGATTATTCGTGTAATATTGATACAATGTTGTGATATTCATCGTAAACTGTGTGTGCAAATGAATCGATCCAGGGGTTTGCACTATACACAGGTACCTGCCATATTTTTAAGTGCAGGTACGCTACAGTTGAAGACCGCCAATTTCATAAAAGAAGTTGTACACACCGATTGGGTGGCAAATCCTGTACTTGTTCCAAAGAAGAATAAAGAGCCGAGGATGTGTATCGACTATACTGGTGTTAACAAGTATTGCCCAAAGGATCCCTTTGCGCTGCCTAGAATTGACCAAGTCGTAGACTCCACAGCAGGCTCCGAGCTACTTTGTTTTTTGGACGCCTACTCAGGATACCATCAAATCAAGATGAGGGAGTCAGATCAGCTGAAAACATCTTTCACCACTCCATACAGGACTTTCTGCTACATCACGATGCCTTTTGGCCTGAAGAATGCAGGGGCAACATACCAGCACTGTATGCAAAATTGCCTGCACGAACAGTTCGGCCGCAATGTTCACGTCTACGTAGACGACATTGCGGTGATGTCGAAAAAGAAGGCAGATCTCCTAGAGGATTTGGAAGAAATCTTTCAGAATCTCCGAAAATACAAGATGAAACTCAACCCCGCCAAGTGTGTTTTTGGCGTTCCAGCCGGCAAGCTACTCGGATTTATCGTCTCAGAACGAGGGATCGAAGTTAATCCGGAGAAGATCAAGACTATCAAAAACATATCCAGACCCACTTGTCTGAAGGACGTACATCGCCTAGCCGGATCGGCGGCGGCCCTCAGTCGTTTCATAAGCCGCCTAGGTGAAAAGGCAATGCGTCTCTACCTGCTATTGAAGAAATCCGACAACTTTGAGTGGACAACAGAAGCAGATGCCGCCTTTCAGCCACTTAAGGAGGCTCTCGTATCCGCTCCGATATTGGCAGCACCTCGATCGCAGGAACCAATGCTGCTCTACATCGCGGCAACTGGAGCAGTTGTCAGCGTTGTCTTGGCTGTGGAAAGAAAGGAAAGCGAAGCCGCGACGTCCGAGCAACGACCGATTTACTTCATAAGTGAAGTCTTCTCCGCCTCCAAGCAGAGGTACCCACATTACCAAAAGCTGGCTTATGGTGTATTCTTCGCCGCCAGAAAGCTTAGGCATTATTTCCAGGAGCACACAGTGACAGTAGTCAGCAGGGCACCGCTAGGAGACATAATCAACAACGCAGATGCAATAGGTCGAGTTGCCAAGTGGGGCATCGAACTTGCCGCCTTCGATATAGTCTACAAACCACAGACCGCCATTAAGACTCAAGCACTAGCAGACTTTGTTGCCGATTGGACAGAAGCCATAGAGGAAACAGTACTCCCCGAGTCAGAATATTAGGTCATGAACTTTGACGGGTCAAAGATGCTCAAAGGCTCGGGGGCCAGAGTTGTTCTGCGCACACCCAAAGGCGACAAGCTTAGCTACGTGTTGCAGATTCATTTCACATCAACCAATAATGTCGCAGAGTATGAAGCTTTGCTTCACGGGTTACACGTGGCAAACGACCTAGGCGTCAAGAGAATCCTCTGTTATGGCGACTCAGATTTAGTCGCGTAGCAAGTAAGCGGCACATGGGATGAAAAATCTCAACAATGGCGACATACAGGGCCAAAGTTGACGAAGTCGCCAAAAATTTCATGGGCTACGAAGTCCGGCATGTTCCAAGAGCTGAGAACGAGGCGGCAGACACCCTCGCTAGACTCGGATCAGAACGCAAAAAAGTGCCGAAGTCCCGGAACACTTGCACAAGCCGTCCATTAAGGGCGCCGACTTGTTGGACCCCGATGCAGAAGAACCAGTAGAAGCGGCAAGTCTCGTTGTCTACTCGATACAGTCGGATTGGACTGTCCCATACCTCGATTTTTTTAATTGACAAGAAGTTGCCGGAGGACGATAAGGTGTTACAAAGGTAGATCATAAGGTGAGCCAAGACATTCACAATAATCAAAGGCGAGCTATATAAGCGAAGCACGTGCGGTGTCTATCAGCGATGCATACTGCCAGAAGAAGGCCAGGAAATTCTGAAGGACATACATATTGGCACCTGCGGACATCACGCCTCTGCCAGGTCCATCGTGTCCAAAGCTTTCCACCAAGGTTTCTACTGGCTTACCGCCAAAGAAGACGCCGAGCACATCGTGAAAACATGCAAAGGCTGTCAGTTGTACGCCCGCCAACCTCACATGCCGACACAGGAACTCAGGACAATTCCCATCACCTGGCCGTTCGCGGTCTGGGGCTTAGACATGGTTGGTCCCTTCAAGATGGCACGTGGTGGGTACACCCACCTATTGGTCGCTGTCGACAAGTTCACCAAATGGGTCGAGGCCAAGCCAATCAGCAAACTTGACGCACGAACAACCACCAATTTTCTCTGGGGAATTATCTCTCGGTTCGGAGTTCCACACAACATTATCACTGATAATGGCAGCAACCTGTCTCAAGGCGACATAGAGGAATACTGCAGTGATCTAGGTATCCGGCTTGATTTGGCATCTGTGGCACACCCTCAATCAAATGGACAAGTAGAGCGTACAAACAGCTTAGTCCTCTCAGGACTTAAGCCCCGTCTTGAAGCTTCGTTACACAGGGCAGCCGACGCTTGGGCAGAAGAGCTACAGTCTGTACTCTGGAGTTTGCGCACAACGCCAACTAGATCTACCGGCTACACTCCTTTCTTCTTAGTAAATGGCGCAGAGGCGGTGCTACGTACCGAAATGAAATACGATTCCCCAAGAGTTCAAGCCTACATCGAGCAAGACGTAGAAGGTGCAAGACAGGACAACCTAGACCTGTTGGATGAAGAAAGAGACGTTGCTCTACATCGCTCCGCCTTGTACCAGCAACAACTCCGCCGCTACCATAGCCGGAGAGTGCGGAAGCGAGGCTTCAGAACAGGTGACCTGGTTCTCCGCCTAATTCCAGACAGAAAAGGCTTGCACAAGTTATCCCCGCCATGGGAAGGACCGTTCATAGTCACAAAGGCGTTGCTCAATGGTTCCTACTACCTAGCCGACATTCGCGACGAAGAAGAAAAGAAAAGGCGCAAGAAGGCGGCATGAAGGAGAGGAACCAAGTGCAAAAAAGGCATTGACGACCCGTTCGAACAAACAAGATGGCCTTGGAACATTGAGGAGCTACGTCCTTTCTACACTTAGCAATTTATAATTGTAATAAGTTATATATGATTATAAAATAAAAGTCTATGGTTCCTCATATGTGTTGAGAAGCATGCCATCTTTTGTCTTTTCTTGCAGTCATATATCCCCTATGTATCTAAGTTACCTATTTTTTTGGCTCCGTGCAAAGGTTCAAACTGGTAGATACTTGCAGCTTTCGAGCCAACCCAAAGCAAAAATCAACTTTTTGTGCCGCCTAATTCCTTTACGTCTGATTACTTATATGTGGTTCGCCTAGTAGTATGTCTTTGGCGCCAACATGTTGGCTTTGGTTTCTGATTCTAAACATATGGTTTAGCCCTGGTTGTTTCAACTAAAGTTTCCGGCTGAGGTTTGCCAACATACAAACAATCAAGCATATAAGTCAGGGTAAAATTAAGGCGGGCCAAATAAAAATAAGGCAAAAAATAATAAGTTAGCTGGCTTCCCGCCTAGCAGAGCCTCTCCAAAAATATTTACAAATATTACAAGTCGAGATTCGATTGTTTCAGGGGCAGGAAAAGGCTAGCCGTCAAGATGTAAAGGAGACCGTCAACAAAAACTTCGGCTCGAGGGACGCCTACATTAGGCTTGGGGGCTGACAACCTCAGCCCCAGAGCTATCACCCCCCTCCGCCTCGGTCGAACCGGCAACTCCAGCTTCTCCAGCAGCAGGCACAGGATGGCGCCGGTAGAAGACCGTCATGTCAACCATGTCGGCAACACGCGTGGCGTAGCCGGCAACGCTGTTCAACACAACAGCCGATTGGACCTCGTTGCCGTCTTCATAAGTAGACTGCATGCCTTCGGTGACGGCTTCTATCTCCGCCTCGGGGTAGTGCGCCATGAATAATCCAAGCGCAGTCTTGGCACCACCCCGTGCCGCCGACTCCAACGAGCTCTTGTGTAGCTTCGTAGCTTGCACCAGCATGCTGGGCACATCGCTGAACTCGGACGGCTCCTGGCTGCCGGAGGAGATGAAGAACTTGGCGGCAAACCGCTTGGACGCTGCCAAAGTCTCGGTGATCAGCTCACCCAGACGCGCAAGGCTATCTAGGCGGGGGCTGACAACCTGGTCATCGCCTAAGCCGGCAGCAACTGTACCAAAAAATAAAAGCGTCAGTTTGGTCCAGGATAAACAAGTTGACGAAAACAGATGAAGAGTGAGGAATTACCAAGGACCGAGTTATGGAAGGCGGGCAACTCAATCATATGAGCTACCACCACATCCTCCGCAGTCTGGGCGCAAGAAGGCTGCTTGCATATTTCTTCAGCAGCCGCCTTCTCCGCCTCCGCCATTTTCTTGCGCAGGCCATCCAGCTCCCTAGTAAGCTGGTTAGACTTCTGCGCAAACTTCAACTGCTGGGCCTCCATCTCCTACCGATGCTCCTCCTTCATCAATAAATTGGCGGCCGCCAGATCGGAAGCTTCATTCATAATATCTTGCATATCAGTGGACGCCTTCAGTATATCCTGGGCGTGATCTAGCAGTTCTACAATATGGACTCACCAGCTAAAAGATTGGCGGCAGCAAAACAGAAAAATGGCGGAAGGTAAAAACAATGATTTTACCTTCATCCTTCTTGCGGGCCGCCTCCAACTCGGCAATCCGCAAGTCCTTGGCTTCGCAATCTTTCTTTAGATCGCGGCACCGCTGGTTTATCTCCAACCTGTAGGAGATAAGCTCCACGTTGGCAGACAGGATGCCCTACGGACAAGGACAAAGACATATAACATATTGTAAACAAACTACTAAGCCGGCGATCAATGTTTTTGACCTGCCATCTAAGTGCTCGGGGGGGGGGGGGGGGGGGGGAGACTAAGTAAGAAAAACTTATAGAACTATCGCCCTCCAAGTCGGCAAAGGCCTGGGAGGCGAAGTTGGAAAAATCCAGGGTGGTTTCCTTGGCCTCCTTAAAAGTGGAACAAGGATCCCTAACTCTGCCGCCTCCGGCATCCGGGGCTGCCCTTCGCGTTCTGCCGACAACCTCCACCAGCAACTCCTCCTTGGTGGCGCGCGATTGGACGGCTTCATTGGCCGTAGCGTCAGCCGATGGAAAGGGAGTGCTGGTTGCGCGACCAGCAGAGGAGGTCCATGGTGGCGGACCAGAAGCTGGAACCTGGGGCTGGCGGCGAGCATCGCTCATAAAGCCGCTGGCCCAGGGCTGAGGAGTTGGCGGCACGGTAGCGGGCGAGCTACCCTGGAGCCGCTTTCCCTTGGATAGAAGGGACCTGGATGGCAACCTGGAAGTCGCCACCCGTTCCCTGGCAACAAAGCAAGGTCAGCCAGATGAATACCAGTAATAGAGAAATTCAACGACTACTTAAGGCGAAAATGGGTACCTTCGGGGGACGTTAATCCCCACGTTCTCGTCGAGATCGACGAGCACCGCCTCTGTAGCCGCTGCGGTCCGTTTCTTCCTCTCGGCGTTCACCGTAGAGGAAGCAGCGCCGGACGCCTTGCGCTTCTTTGTTTTCCCGGCTTCCGACTCGTAAAAGTCGGGAGCCAGGTCACTCTTCCCCAGGGTAGAGAGCTGCCAATCGAGAAGAAAGCAAGTGTTAATAGGACTCCATCAAGCCGTCAAAGAACGGCAACAAGAAAAATATCTACCTCAAGGGGAGGGTTGTCGTGGGTGTGCATGGGCACGCCTTCCACCGCCTTCACCAGCCCTGATTTGACAAGGCTGTGAAGTCGGAACGCCAGGTCGGCAGCTGGTAACCCGTCTTCGCTTACGCGAAGAGAGGCTGTGGCAGTAGGCGAATACTGACACATCTTGTGCGGACTGTACCGCAGGGGTAGTATCTGCCGGCTAAGCCAGCAGATGACGGTATCCACCCCATCAAGGAAGGGGGGAGCCATCGTGCAGGTAAGGAACTCAATCCGCCTTTGATTAAGGCGGAGCTCTTCCGTCAACTTGGGGACCGCCTCGTCCCAGCATGGCCTGGGCATAGGCGGCGCGTTGACAAAGTCCGGGACGCCAAATTGGCGCCCTGGTGCTGCCATGTCTTGGCAGTAGAAGAAGGTGGACGTCCATCCCTTGACGGACTCGATGTATGGTATCTTGGGATACCATTGGCGTCCTTGGCGGCAGTTGAAGGTGACGCTGCCGCAGGTCGCCAATCCGCCGTCCGGCACAGTTTGGCGCCGGCAACGGAAGCAATATCTGAAGAAGTCTAAACTAGACCTAATACCTAGGTAGCCCTCAAACAGCGATGTGAAGCCGGCTAAGACTAATATGCTATTGGGCGCTATATTGTGGGGCTGGAGCCTGTAGTGATCTAACACCTCGCTAAAGAAGGCGGAAGGCGGCAAGGCCATTCCCCTAACTAAATGGGAGGTGAGGATTACCCGCTCCCCGGATTTCGGAGCCGGGATGACGTCACCGAAGGCGGACCTCCAGTTCCAGTCCTCCCGAGTCGGGAGGTAGCCGACAACCTCCAAGTCCTGGAGCGCTTCTTCGTCGACAATGGAGGGAAGCCAGTAGCGCGACCCAAGGTCGGCTGACTCCTCCTCCTCGTCGGCGGGCGCACCTCTCGCCGCCGCCGGTGCGGTGGAAGACGAAGGTGCCGAAGGCGCCACCACACGAGCGCACACGGTGGGGGTCGAAGAGGGGGCGGCGGTGGCATTGCCCGCACGCGCCGTCGCAAGGCGCGACGCCGCGCCGCCCATCGCCGCCGCGGTGGTGGTTTCGGCCGCGAGACCGCTGGACGCCGTCGAAGGAGTGTTCTGCTCGGTGGACATGGCCGTGAGCAGAGGTCGCCGGAGGAAAGTGCTCGCCGGAGTTCGCTCGGTGAGGAGAGAAAGATTGGAAGAGAGGGAGAGCGGGAGAGCAAAGGACGATGGAGACCGAGAGCAGAGTTGAAAAATGGACTGCTCGGCTCCCTATTTATAGGTCCAGGCGTTGCTCCCTGTGCAACGACATAGTTAGTCGGACACGTGTCGAACATCCGTTGCCTCAGGGTAGCGCGCGATCGCACGATCTCCACGACTCCTCTTTTCCCGCGATTTGCAATCATGACGTGATTTTCGCTTCGGTTGGGTTCAAACTGTCGTGAACCGACTGGCAATATCCGTCAAAAATATGTTTGACTTGCCGTCAAAGATCATGCTTTCCTGTGAAGTTATCTGGCAAGTTTCATTAAGCCGTATTTCCCATGTTGGATAAAGGCGGCCGTGTGCCAATGTTGAGGTACACGTTCCCTCATTATTTTCAGAATGGTTCAAGTCCTGCAGCTGCCAACATTGAAGAATGAAGAATCAAGAAGAAGAAGCCGACGCCTAGAGAACTTCAACCTTTCTGGGGGCTAATGTTGGGGATATACCAACTAGGGGTATCTCTAACATGGATAGATCCGGCTTGTCCAGGGTGGCCCAAGGGTGGTAAGGCTGAATCCTGCCGGGCGGCCCAGATAGCTGACGTTTAAGGAAGTAGGCGGACGGTCCAAGGAAGGCGGAAGGCCAAAGCCCATCAAGCCACCAAGCCTAAGACGGAAGGGGCAACTAAGCCGGCTAGGTCTAGGACTCTGATTACTTGTCGGACAAGTACTTGCCTTGTATCCTGGGGTCTGGCCGCCTATATAAGCCGGCCACCAGGAAGCCTTTAGGGAACGCTTCAATACGCACCAGACACATTGTAACCATTTCACGGCTATTGCCTCATAGTGAATTATAGCAGCATGTCGGATCTCGCCACCGTTGCGGGATCTGAAGCTGGGTAAACTCACCGTGTTCAATCCGGTCCTCGACGACACCAACCTTCTTCCCCACAATCCATACGTAGGCTAGAGGACCCCCGTCTCCTATCAAATATGTCGATACTACGGTGTCCACCCCGTCCAGTAAGGGGGGGGGCATCGTCCGGGTGAGGAACTCGACCCGCCTTTGGATAAGGTGGAGCTCCTCCGTCAACTTGGGGAACGCCTTGTCCCAGCATGGCTTGGGCATAGGCGGTGCGTTGACAAAGTCCAGGACGCCAAATTGACGCACTAGTGCTGCCATGTCTTGGCAGTAGAAGAAGGTGGAGGTCCAGCCCTTGACGGACTCGATGTATGGTATCTTGGGATACCATTGGCGTCCTTGGCAGCAGTTGAAAGTGATACTGCCGCAGGTTGCCAGCCCACCACCCGGCACGGTCTGGCGTCGGCAATGAAAGCAATATCTAAAGAAATCTAAACTAGACCTAATACCTAGACAGCCCTCAAATAGAGCTGTGAAGACGACTAAGACTAAGATGCTATTGGGCGCTATATTGTGGGGCTGGAGCCCATAATGATCCAACACCTCCCTATAAAAGGCGGAAGGCGGCAAGGCCATTCCCCTAACTAAGTGGGAGGTGAGGATTACCCGCTCGCCGGCTTTCCGAGCCGGGATGACGTTCCCTAAGGCGGGCCACCAGCTGCAATCTTCCCGGGTCGGCAAGTAGCCGACCGCCTCTAGGTCCTTGAGGGCATCTTCGTCCACCACGAAGGGGAGCCAGTAGCGTGACCCGAGGTCGGCTGGCTCCTCCTCTTCATCGGCAGGTGCGCCGCCGGCCGCCGCCGGCGCGGTGGATGACGAGGGTGCCGAGGCCGCCGCCGCGCGTGCGTGCGCGACCGGAGTAGAGGACGGAGTGGCGACGGGAATGCCCGCGTGCGCTGCCGCGGAGCGTGTCACCACGCCGCCCATCATCGCGGCCACGGCAGTCTCCGTCGCGAGCTCGCTGGACGCTGCCGATGTGGTGGCTTGTGGTTCCGTGGCCATCGCCGCGCATGAAGGTCGCCGGGGAAGCAACGCTCACCGGAGTTCTCTCGGTGGTGGAAAGAAAGCTCTGGAGAGTGAGAGCGTGGGAGAGCAAAGGGCAGAGAGGTGAAGTGCGAAGGAAGAGAATGGTGTCGTGGTATCGGCATAATTGATAGGAGACGGGGGTCCTCTAGCCTACGTATGGTTTGTGGGGAAGAAGGTTGGTGTCGTCGAGGACGGGATTGGACACGGCGAGTTTACCCAGCTTCGGATCCCACAGCGGTGGCGAGATCCTACGTGCTGCTATAATTCACTATGAGGCAATAGCCGTGAACAGGTTACAATGTGTATGATGCGTATTGAAGCGTCTGCCCTAAAGGCTCCCTGGTGGCCGGCTTATATAGGCGGCCAGACCCCAGGGTACAAGGTAAGTACTTGTCCGGCAAGTAAACAGAGTCCTAGACCTAGCCGGCTTAGTTGCCTCCTTCCGTCTTGGGCTTGGTGGCTTGATGGGCTTCGGCCTTCCGTCTTCCTTGGTCCGTCCACCTACTTCCTTGTACGTCAGCTATCTGGGCCGCCCGACAGGCTTCGGCCTTACCACCCTTGGGCCACCCTGGACTAGCCGGATTGATCCATGTTGGTTATACCCCTATTTGATATATCCCCAACATTAGCCCCCAGAAAGGTTGAAGCTCTCCAGGCGTCGGCTTCTTCTTGATTCTGCATCTGCCAAAATTGGCGGCTGCAGGACTTGAACCATTCTGAAAATCAACGAGGCATGCGTGTCTTGATATTGACATGCGACCGCCTTTATCCATCGTGGGAAAAGACGGCTACTCGGCAATCTTGCCGAGCATTCTTATTGACGGTTTCCACTTAGCCGGCTCACGACAGTTTGAAAACGGCCTAGGCGGGAATCTCGCCATGATCACAAATTGCCGAAAAAGAGGAGGCGTGGAGATCGTGCAATCGTGCGCTGCAACGGATGCTGGACACGTATCCGACTAAAAGCACCGTTGCACAGGGAGCAACGCCTGGCCCTATAAATAGGTAGCCAAACGGTCCATTTTCACCACCCTGCCTTTGCTCTCCGTGCCCTCTTGCCCTTCCACTTCTCCGCTTCTTGCTTCCGAGCGAACTCCGGCGAGCTCATCTCCTCCTGCGACCTCTGCGCGCGGTGATGTCCACCGGCCAGAACCTTTCCACGGCGTCGAGCGGTCCGACGACCGAGACCGCGCCCGCGACGGCGATGGGCGGCGCGGTAACTCGTCCCGCGACGACGGCGACGGGCAATGTCGCCACCGTCGCCCTCGGACTTCCACCGCGCGCACGCCAGCGGCGGGCCCCTCGGCTCCTCCACCGACCACCGCGGCAATGACGGCGGCTGGTGCTCCCGTCAACGAGGAAGAGGAAGCGGCGGACCTCGGGTCCCGCTACTGGCTTCCTTCCATAGTCGACGAAGACGCCCTCCAAGACTTGGAGGCCGTCGGCTACCTCCCCACTCGGGAAGATTGCCGGTGGAGGGCCTCCTATGGAGACGTCATCCCGGCCCCGAGAGCCGGGGAGCGGGTAATCCTCACCTCCCATTTAGTTAGGGGAATGGCGCTTCCGCCTTCCGCTTTCTTTAGCGAGGTTCTAGATCACTATGGGCTCCAGCCCCACAACATAGCACCCAATAGCATATTAGTCCTAGCCGGCTTCACAGTTCTGTTCGAAGGCTACCTAGGTATTAGGCCTAGTTTATACTTCTTCAGATATTGCTTCCGTTGCCGGCGATAGACGGTGCCGGACGGCGGGTTGGCAACCTGCGGCAGCGTCACCTTCAACTGCCGCCAGGGCCGCCAATGGTATCCTAAGATACCATACCTTGAATCCGTCAAGGGCTGGACCTCCACATTCTTCTACTGCCAAGATATGGCAGCTCCGGGCCGCCAAGTTGGCATCCCGGAATTCGTCAACGCGCCACCTATGCCCCGGCCATGCTGGGACGAGGCGGTGCCCAAGCTGATGGAGGAACTCCGCCTTATTCAAAGGCAGATTGAATTCCTCACGCGGACGATGGCTCCCCCTCTGCTGGATGGGGTCGACACCGTCATCTGCTGGCTCGGCCGGCAGATCCTCCCCCTACGGTACAGCCCGCACAAAATGTGTCAGTATTCGCCTACTGACACGGCCTCTCTCCGCATGAGCGAAGAGATGTTGCCGGTTGCCGACCTGGCGTTCCGGCTCCGCAGCCTTGTCAAGGCGGGGCTGGTGAAGGCGGTGGAGGGCGTGCCCATGCACACCCACGACAACCCTCCCCTCGAGGTAAATATTCTTCCTTGCCCCTTGTTTGATAGCTTCGCCGGCTAAAATTGAGCTCCACTAAACTTGTCTTCTTTTTCAGCTCTCCGACTTGGGGGAGGATGACCTGGCTCCCGACTTCTACGAGTCGGAAGCCGGGAAGACGAATAAGCGCAAGGCATCCGACGCCGCTTCCTCTACGGTGAATGCCGAGAGGAAGAAACGGATCGCATCGGCTACCGAGCCGGCTCTCGCCAACCTTGGCGAGAACGCGGGGATTAATATCCCCCGAAGGTGCTCAATTATGCCTTTAATAGACGACAAACTTCTTCAATATTGGCACCCAATTGACTATGCTTGCTTTTTATTGACAGGGAAAGGGTCGCAACTTCCCGGTTGACGACCAGGCTTCTTGGCAAGGGTAAGCGGCCTCAAGGCAGCTCGCCGGCTACCGTGCCGCCAACTCCTCAGCTCCAAGCCGGCAGCTTTATGGGCGACGCTCGTCGTCAGCCCCCGGCTCCGGCTTCTGGCGCTCCGCCAAGGGCCTCTTCCACCGACCGCGCGCCCAAGACTCCCCTACTGCTGGCTGAGGCTACGGCCGATGAAGCCGCTCAATCGCGCGCCGCCAATGAAGGGTTGCTGGAGTCGACTGCCGACGGGTCTCGGAGGGCAGCCCCGACCGCGGGAGGCGGCAAGGTCAGGGACCCTTGGTCCACCTTTAAGGAGGCCAAGGAGTCAACTTTGGCTTTCGCCAACTTCGCCTCGCAGGCCTTCGCCGATTTGGAGGGCGACCTGTCTGTAAGTTTTTACCACTCCGACATATACATAGTCTTTCCCCCAAGCACTTAGATGGCAAGTCAAAAATAAAAGAAATTTTGACTGCCGGCTTAGTGGTTATTCAACAATATGTTTTATGCCTTTGTTTGTCCCGCAAGGCCTTGTGTCCGCCAACGTCGAGATTGTCTCCTCCCGAGTCGAGATAAACCGGCGCTGCCGCGACCTGAAGAAGGAGTGCGAGGCTAAGGACCTGCGGATTGCTGAGTTGGAGGCGGCCCGCAAAAAAGATGAAGGTAGGGTTAATCCTCTTCGCCTTCAACTATACTTTCGACTTGTGTTGCCGTCAATCATTTAGTTAGCGAATCCATATTTGTAGAACTGCTAGACCACGCCCAGGATATTCTGAAGGCGTCCACTGATATGCAAGCTCTTATGAATGAAGCTTCTGATTTGGCGGCCGCCAACTTGGAGTTGAAGGAGGCTCACCAGAAGGAGATGGAGGCCCAGCAGCTCAAATTTGCGCAGGAATCTAGCCAGCTCACTGGTGAGCTGGAAAGCCTGCGCAAGAAGTTGGCGGAGGCGGAGAAGACGGCTGCCGAGGAAATCTCCAAGCAGACTTCTCGCGCCCAAACTGCTGAGGATGCGCTGGCAACTCATATGATTGAGCTGTCCGCTTTCCATAACTCGGCCCTTGGTAATTGCTTACTCCTTATTTGATGTTGCCATTTTGCTTTAGCCTGAGCCAAACTAATGGCTTCATTTTTGATACAGTTCCCGCCGGTTTAGGCGATGACAAGGTTGTCAGCCCCCGCCTGGATCGCCGTGCGCGTCTAGGAGAACTGATCACCGAGACTTTGGCGGCGTCCAAGCAGTTTGCCGCCAAGTTCTTCACCTCCTCCGGCAGCCAGGAACCGACCGAGTTCAGCGACGTGCCCGCTATCTTGGAGCAGGCGACTAAACTGCACAAGAGTTTGCTGAAGTCGGCGGCGCGGGGTGGTGCCAAGACCGCACTTGGGTTATTCATGGCGCACTACCCCGAGGCGGAGATAGAAGCCGTCACCGAAGGCATGCCGTCAATATATGAAGACGGCAGCGAGGTTGAGTCGGCCGCTGTTCTGGACAGCGTTGCCGGCTACGCCACGCGTGTTGCCGATATGGTTGACACTTCAATCTTCTATCGGCGCCATCCTGTGCCTGGCGGAGAGGGAGCTGGAGCTGCCGTGCGGCCGAGGCGGAGGGGAGTGATAGTTCCGGGGCTGAAGTTTTCAGCCCCCAAGCCTGATGTAGATGCTCCCCCGAGCCATATCTTTTTGTCCTTGCCTCCTGTTAGCCTTATTTGTCGGCCCCTGAAACAATGCAACATTGACTTGTAATATTTGTATATACTTTTGTTGCTGCTTTGTTAGGCGGAAACTATGTGACAAGTTTTATTTTGTCTTTATTTATATGGCCCGCCTTAATTTTACCCTGACTTATATGTTTGACTTTTTGTATGTTGACGAAACCTCAGCCGGTAACTTTAGCTGAAACAACCAGGGCTAAACCATGTGTTTAGAATCAGAGACCAAAGACAACATGTTGGTGTCAAAGACATACTACTAGGCGAACCACATATAAGTAATCAGAGGTAAAGGAATTAGGCGGCGCAAAAAAGTTTATTTTTGCTTTGGGTTGGCTCGAAAGCTGCAAGTATCTACCAGTTTGAACCTTTGCACGGAGCTAGAAAATAGGTAACTTAGATACATAGGGGAAATATGATTGCAAGAAAGGACAAAAGATGGCATGCTTCTCAACACAGATGAGGAACCATAGACTTTTATTTCATAATCATATTTAACTTATTACAATTATAAATTGCTAAGTGTAGAAAGGACGTAGCTGCTCAATATTCCAAGGCCGTCTTGTTTGCTCGAACGGATCGTCAATGCCTTTTTTACGCTTGGTTCCCCTTTTTCCTGCCGCCTTCTTGCGCATTTTCTTTTCGTCTTCGTCGCGGATGTCGGCCAGGTAGTAGGAACAATTGAGCAGCGCCTTTGTGACTATAAACGGTCCTTCCCATGGCGGGGATAACTTGTGCAAGCCTTTTCTGTCTTGAATTAGGCGGAGAACCAGGTCACCTGTTCTGAAGCTTCGCTTCCGCACTCTCCGGCTATGATAGCGGCGAAGTTGTTGCTGGTACAAGGCGGAGCGATGGAGAGCGACGTCTCTTTCTTCGTCTAGCAGGTCTAGGCTATCCTGTCTTGCACCTTCTACGTCTTGCTCGATGTAGGCTTGAACTCTTGGGGAATCATATTTCATGTCGGTAGGTAGCACTGCCTCAGCGCCATATACTAAGAAGAAAGGAGTGTAGCCGGTAGACCTGTTTGGTGTTGTGCATAAACTCCATAGTACCGACTGTAACTCATCTGCCCAAGCGCCGGCTGCCCTGTGTAATGGAGCTTCGAGACGAGGCTTAAGTCCTGATAAGACTAGGCCGTTTGTACGCTCTACTTGTCCATTGGATTGAGGGTGTGACACGGATGCCAAATCAAGCCGGATACCCAGATCGCTGCAGTATTCTTCTATGTCGCCTTGAGACAGGTTGCTGCCATTATTAGTGATAATGCTGTGTGGAACTCCAAACCGAGAGATAATTCCCCAGAGGAAATTGGTGGCTGTTCGTGCGTGAAGTTTGCTGATCGGTTTAGCCTCGACCCATTTGGTGAACTTGTCGACAACGACCAATAGGTGGGTGTACCCACCACGCGCCTTCTTGAAGGGACCCACCATGTCTAAGCCCCAGACCGCGAACGGCCAGGTGATTGGAATCGTCCTCAGTTCCTGTGCCGGCAAGTGAGGTTGACGAGCGTACAACTGGCAGCCTTTGCATGTTTTTTACGATGTTCTCGGCGTCTTCTTTGGTGGTAAGCCAGTAGAAACCTTGGCGTAAAGCTTTGGATACAATTGACCTGGCGGAAGCATGATGCCCGCAGGTGCCAATATGTATGTCCTTCAGAATTTCTCGGCCTTCTTCCGGCTGTATGCACCGCTGATAGATGCCGCACGTGCTTCGCTTATATAGCTCGCCTTTTATTATCGTGAATGCCTTGGCTCGCCTTATGATCTGCCTTTTTAGCACCTCATCGTCCTCCGGCAACTTTCTGTCGATTAGAAAATCGAGATATGGGACTGTCCAATCCGGCTGTGTCAAGTAGACAACGAGACTTGCCGCTTCTACCGGTTCTTCTGCATCGGGGTCCATCAAATCGACGCCTTTAATGGATGGCTGGTGCAAATGTTCCAGGAAAATATCTTTTGGTACCTTTTTGCGTTCCGATCCTAGTCTTGCAAGTGTGTCTGCCGCCTCGTTCTCAGCTCTTGGAACATGCCGGACTTCGTAGCCCGCGAAGTTTTTTGCGAATTCGTCAACTTTGGCTCTGTAAGCCGCCATTGTTGCGCTTTTCGCATCCCATGTTCCGCTTACTTGCTGCGCGACCAAATCTGAGTCGCCATAACAGAGGATTCTTCTGACGCCTAGGTCGTTTGCCACGTGTAACCCATGAAGCAAAGCTTCGTACTCGGCAACGTTGTTGGTTGCTGTGAAGTGGATTTGTAACATGTAGCTAAGCTTGTCACCTTTAGGCGTGCGTAGAACGACTCCAGCCCCCGAGCCTTTGAGCATCTTTGATCCGTCAAAGTGCATGACCCAATATTCTGATTCGGGGAGTGTCGTTTCCTCCATGGCCTCTGTCCAGTCGGCGACAAAATCTGCAAGCGCTTGAGACTTAATGGCGGTCCGTGGTTTATGGACTATATCAAAGGCGGCAAGTTCGATGCCCCATTTGGCAACTCGACCTGTTGCCTCTGCATTGTTGATTATGTCTCCCAACGGTGCCTTGGTGACTACTGTCACTGTGTGTTCCTGGAAGTAATGCCTAAGCTTTCTGGCGGCGAAGAATACACCATAAGCCAGCTTTTGGTAATGCGGATACCTCTGCTTGGAGGCGGAGAATACTTCACTGATGAAGTAGACCGGTCGCTGCTCACACGTCGCGGCTTCGTTCTCCTTTCTTTCCACAGCCAAGACAACGCTGATAACAGCTCCTGTTGCCGTGATGTACAACAGCATTGGTTCCTGTGATCGAGGTGCTGCCAATATCGGAGCGGATATGAGGGCCTCCTTAAGTTGTTGTAAGGCGGCGTCTGCCTCTGCTGTCCACTCGAAGTTGTCGGATTTCTTCAATAGCCGGTAGAGAGGCATTGCCTTTTCCCCTAGGCGGCTTATGAAACGACTGACGGCTGCCGCCGATCCGGCTAGGCATTGCACGTCCTTCAGACAAGTAGGTATGGATATGTTTTGGATGGCCTTGATCTTCTCCGGGTTAACCTCGATCCCTCGTTCGGAGACGATAAACCCGAGCAGTTTGCCGGCTGGAACGCCGAAAACTCACTTGGCGGGATTGAGTTTCATCTGAAACCTCCGGAGATTCTGAAACGTTTCTTCCAAATCCTCTAGGAGATCTGCCTTCTTTTTTGAAATTACCGCGATGTCGTCTACATAGACGTGAACATTGCGGCCGATCTGTTCGTGCAGGCAATTTTGCATACATCGCTGGTATGTTGCCCCTGCATTCTTCAGGCCAAAAGGCATTGTAATGTAGCAGAAAGTCCCGTATGGAGTGGTGAAAGATGTTTTCAGCTGATCCGACTCTCTCATCTTGATTTGGTGGTATCCTGAATAGGCGTCCAAAAAACAAAGCAGCTCGGAGCCTGCTGTGGAGTCTACGACTTGGTCAATTCTAGGCAGCGCAAAGGGATCCTTTGGGCAGCACTTGTTAACACCGGTATAGTCAATACACATCCTCAGCTCTTTATTCTTCTTTGGAACAAGTTCAGGATTTGCCACCCAATCGGTGTGTATAACTTCTTTTATGAAATTGGCCGCCTTCAGCCTATTTATCTCCTTTCCTATAGCCTCGCGTTTCTCATCTCCAAAGCGTCTTGTTGCTTGCTTCACCGGCTTGGATCCTTTTATGACGTTGAGCGAGTGCTCGGCAAGTTCCCTCGGTACACCAGGCATGTCGGAAGGCGACCATGCAAAGATGTCACGATTCTCACAGAGGAACTCGACGAGCGCGCCTTCCTATTTGCTGTCAAGGTTGGAGCCGATGACAACTTGCTTAGACTTCTCACCTGGGATGAGGTCCGCCTTTTTGGTGTCCTCTGAAGCTTCGAAGGTCTTCTTGACATCAATCTTTGGCCTTGGCATGGAGTTGTCTGAATCCGCCCCGAGCAGTGCGAGTTCTTCCTTGTGGATGACGGCTTCTGCGAAGGCGGCCATGCCACGCTCACACTCCTTGGCTTTCTTGAAGTTGCCGGAAATCCTGATGGTTTCGTTTTCCCCCGGCATTTTTAGCTTGCTGTATATGTAGCACGGCCTTGCCATGAACTTGGCGAAAACCGGTCGTCCGAAGATTGCATGATAGGCGCTTTTGAAGGGGACAACTTCGAACCGGAGAAACTCTGAGCGATAGTTCTCTTTTGGTCCGAAAGTTACCTTCAGCCTGATGCTCCCCATTGACTTTGCTTGCCTGCCGGGCACTATGCCATGAAAAGTGAGGTTGCTGTGGTCCAGCTGATCCTCTGATAGGTTCATGCGGCTTAGTGTGTCATAGTACAGGATGTTGAGGCTGCTGCCGCCATCCATAAGTACCTTTGTGAGTCTGAAGTTGTCGACAATGGGATCGACGAGAAGGGCGTACTTGCCTGGGTGAGGAACGTGATCAGGGTGGTCGGGCCGGTCCCAAGTGATTGTTGCTTCCGACCAGTTCAAGTACTGAGGGACGTCCGGCATTGTCGCGTTGAGTTCGCGCATTTCCGCCTTATCCGCCTTAGCCGAAGGCGTGCCGACAAAGCACACAAGAGATTCTTTGACCTTCGGATACGGCTTCTTTTTCTTGGCGGCTGCGTCATCTTCTCTTGAGATAGACATGTCGTCGTCATCCTCATCCTCCTTGTTGTCTTTCTTGTCGTTCTTCTTTGACTTCCAGCCGACTGTGGGGTCCTTTTTGAAGTCGTCCATGAAACGGCACTCGCCAAGCATATGGTTGACCATGCCCAGTGAGACGTGGATGGGACATGGCAAAAGCTTTGCCTGTTCATCAGTGATTCGCGCCGCCTTAGGCCCTGAGCCGGCTTCGCGACTATCTTTCTTATTCTTCCACTTCTTTTTGCCGGCGTTCCCTTGGAATGCTACGACTACCTCATTGGAAGGTCCGGCTTTGTCGTCTGCCGCCTGCTTGCGCTTGTTGTTCCGTTTGGTATGATGTTGACATCTGGGTCATCGTCCCGGGCGTCGTCATCCGCCGCCGCGTATTGGGCGGTCAGGTTGAGCATCTCACCAAGGTCCGTGATTTGCTCGCGGAAGAGCCTATGACGGAGCAAGGACTTCTTCTGCAGGCCCGTGTAGAAGGCGTGGATAGCCTGTGCGTCCGAAACACCATGACAGTTGGCTTTTTTGGATATCCAACGGCTGACAAAATCTTTCATGGTTTCGTCCGGCTTTTGGATACAGCGTTGCAAATCCGTGTAGGTATTTGGACGCTTGTATGTTCCTTGGAAGTGCTGGGAGAAAACCTTTTCCATGTCGTACCAGCTATGGATGGACTTTTCAGGAAGGTTGTCGATCCAAGCTCTTGCCGTGCCTTCCAACATGAGAGGTAGGTAGCGGACGGCAATATAGCTGCTCCCGCCGGCAATTTCTATGGCCATGGCATAATCGGATAGCCATGAGTCCGGCTTAACGAGGCCGTTGTACCTAGAACAGTTTTTTGACACTGATGTCATGTCCTTAGGGAACGGCTCTCTGCGGATGGCGTCACCGAAGCACTTTGGTCCAGAGTATAGCAGCTCCTTTCCTCTTGCTATGTCTTGTAGGAGGTGTCGTGCGTCTTTTGGATCGAGCTGCTGTGCGCCTCTGTTTGCGTCCGGCTCGTCCTGCGCTGCCCGGCTTATGCTGCGCCTGGGTCCTTCTGCCTCCTCTCTCTTCTTTCTGCCGGTGCTACGCTGCGGAGACCGGATTCGACCTCTCCTGGGAGGGTCGTTGCCGACATCTTTTCTAGGCGGCGGCCTGTTGTTCCGGCTACCGCCGTTGTCGCGTCTTGGCTGGGATGGAGGTGGCAGGTCTCCTCTGCTTCCTGTCCTTGAATTCTCGTCCCGCCTTGGCTTTGGCGGTGGCGTCTTCTTTGGAGGTGGCGTTGCCTTCCTTTTGTCGCCATGGCTACTGGAGCCAGACGGGCCTTCGGGGTCGGCGCCGGGTGCAGCTTTGCACTTTCCCGATTTAGACTCCAGGTCTCCCCCACGAGCATCCGCCATGTGGCCGTAGGAATCAGCGCGAGCTTGTTGTTCTAGGGCCTTGCTCACGAAGTGTCTTGCATTGGCCAGCTTTTCTTCCGCCGTGTAAGTGTTGTCGTCCAGGGTATCTAGCGCGGCGGCCGCGTTGAGGACAGGGGTGCAGAAGACGACATCTCCCCTTCTGTCCACGCGCTGTGGTGCCGTACGCCAGTCGAACCCTAGATCTTGAGCCGCTGTCGTCGCTTGCGTTGGCGGCTCTTTTCCACGGCGGTTTTTTGATGACCTTTTCTCCTCGAAGAGTTGCCGGCTTGTTTTGGCCGACATCTTCTCCTGTTCTTTCTCGATCTTCTTCGCAAGGCTCTCAACGTGCTCCTCTCTTTTTCGCAGGAAGTCAGAGTGCTTAAGCATGTTAAGCCTAAGCTCTTCCACTTCGTCAAGTGGGGTGTCTTTATTCACCGGAGTATTCATGATCTCGTCTACTTCTTTTATGACGGGGAGCAAATCCGTGGGTTTGCTGCTGTCGCCTTTCTCGAGGCCAGTTTTCTTTTTTGCGCGCACCTTGTCGAAACTTTCAATGAGTTGGCCGGCAGTGGTGTCGCCGGCATCTTCCGCCGGCTTGTTTTGCGCCTCCGAAGTAACCGGGGTTGTCTCGTGACCGACAACAACCATCATAGCCAGCTTGTCGGGAAGGTCAGTATCCGCTGTGCCCTCTGAAGGAGCCGGATTACCACTGGAAAAGCGGGTTTTGATCTTCTCTTCAAAGAGACTAGCATCATCATCAGAGTCAGAGTCTACGTTGACTTGAACGGTAGATCTGGATCCGGCATCTGACATCGCATCCTCCTGTAGAGCAGGGAGGATTGAATCAGGATCGTTGTTTTCCGGCTGGGAGTCTGATCCCAGTCCGACAACTCCGACGAAGTGGAAATCAGGTTCGGCCGACTCCTGGGAGAAGGCGGATTCAGATCCATCTTGTTGGTCGACTGCTTGGTCGAAGGGTTGGTGGGTGGGGTTGTAGAAACGCGGTAGGCCGTACGCCTCTGGCGTATACCCGATGAACACGTCGATCCCTCCGATCGATACGATCGCGCATCCGATAAGGTAGTCATCCGCCGGGAGCCAGGACTCATCCGAGTTGACGTAGCTGTGGCCGCCATACCTTGTGACGCGACCGACGGCGATCTGCTTGCCCACGCCGCCAAGTGTTCCCGCCTGGAACGTGACGCCAGGAACCTTATGCCCCACGGTGGGCGCCAACTGTCGTGGTATCGGCATAATTGATAGGAGACGGGGGTCCTCTAGCCTACGTATGGTTTGTGGGGAAGAAGGTTGGTGTCGTCGAGGACGGGATTGGACACGGCGAGTTTACCCAGCTTCGGATCCCACAGCGGTGGCGAGATCCTACGTGCTGCTATAATTCACTATGAGGCAATAGCCGTGAACAGGTTACAATGTGTATGATGCGTATTGAAGCGTCTGCCCTAAAGGCTCCCTGGTGGCCGGCTTATATAGGCGGCCAGACCCCAGGATACAAGGTAAGTACTTGTCCGGCAAGTAAACAGAGTCCTAGACCTAGCCGGCTTAGTTGCCGCCTTCCGTCTTGGGCTTGGTGGCTTGATGGGCTTCGGCCTTCCGCCTTCCTTGGTCCGTCCGCCTACTTCCTTGTACGTCAGCTATCTGGGCCGCCCGGCAGGCTTCGGCCTTACCACCCTTGGGCCACCCTGGACTAGCCGGATTGATCCATGTTGGTTATACCCCTAGTTGATATATCCCCAACAAATGGACCCCTCGACTCCCTATTTATAGGCCCGGGCGTTGCTCTCTGTGCAACGGCTCGAATAGCCGGACACATGTCGACCATCCGGCGCCGCGGAACAACGCATGTCCGCACGATCAACACAACTCCTATTTTCCCGCGATTTGCAATCATGGCGTGATTTTTGTTCCGTTTGGTTTCAAACTGTCGCGAGCCAACTGGCGTCATCCGTCAAACATGAGGTTGACTTGCCGCCAAGGATCAGGCTTTCTCGTGAAGCTATCTAGCAAGTTTTACTAAGCCGTCTTTCCCATGTCGGATAAAGGCGGCCGTGTGCCAACTTTGAGGTACACGTTCCCCATTATTTTCAGAATGGTTCAAGCCCTCCATCCGCCAACATTGAAGAATGAAGAATCACTAAAGAGCCGGCGCTTGGAGAACTTCAACCTTTCTGGGGCTAATGTTGGGGATATACCAAGTGGGGGTATCTCTGACATGGATCAATCCGGCTAGTCCAGGGTGACCCAAGGGTGGTAAGGCTGAAGCCTGCCGGGTGGCCCATATAGCTGACGTACAAGGAAGTATGCGGACGGTCCAAGGAAGGCGGAAGGCCAAAGCCCATCAAGCTACCAATCCCAAGACGGAAGGCGGCAACTAAGCCGGCTAGGTCTAGGACTCTATTTACTTGCCGGACAAGTACTTACCTTGTATCCTAGGGTTTGGCCGCCTATATAAGCCGGCCACCAGGAAGCCTTTAGGGCACGCTTCAATACGCATCATACACATTGTAACCTGTTCACGACTATTGCCTTATAGTGAATTATAGCAGCACGTAGGATCTCGCCACCGCTCGGGATCCGAAGATGGGTAAACTCGCCGTGTTCAATCCCGTCCTCGACGACTCCAGCCTTCTTCCCCACAATCCAAACGCAGGCTAGAGGACCCCCGTATCCTATCAATTATGCCGATACTCCGACATCAACGAACTTCGAGCCGCTACCACGACATGACGGACACTCGCGCAGCCCGTGCCAGTAGGCGCGCACCCGAAGGAACCAACGCCGCGCCCGGCGCCACCGCCACTCGTGGACGACGGGGTCGCCCCTGCCGTGAGGAGCACGCCAACACCAGGCCGCATG
Source organism: Poa annua (assembly GCA_026929855.1). Taxonomy (NCBI): domain Eukaryota; kingdom Viridiplantae; phylum Streptophyta; class Magnoliopsida; order Poales; family Poaceae; genus Poa; species Poa annua. The sequence continues at coordinate 93,043,286 of CM049428.1, read as the reverse complement.
TGGAGGAGCCCGAAAGCGAGCCCGAGCGCGACAAGGAGGAGCACCCCGAGCACCACGCTGACGCAGAGTCTTCACACATGACGCATCACCCAAACGCCTCCTCCCAGGATGCGTGGATCCCGGTCCGCACACCGCTCTGCTCATGGCGCAAGAACTTCTCCGCTACCGGCCTACTCCATAGGCTCAGGAGCAGTGTCTAGAACGCCTCAACCACCTCGTCGGCATCACCGCCACTCGACCCGCTCCGTCACGGTCGATTGTGCACCACTCCCTCGCGGGCACGGCTGCACCTGACGCGCCTCCGCCTACTCCGGGACCTGCTCCGGCCGTGACGCAAAGAGCTGCCTCGCACGCATCCTCGCCGTGCGACTGCCAAATCGTGCAGCGCACCGGGCTAGACGCGAGCGTGGGGATAGAGCGCCAAGGAGACCGCCAGAACCGCCTCGTGGAGGAGATTGGCCAGGCGGGCCAGCAAAACCGCGCGGCTCTGCAGAACAGGGTCGCCACATACGCCTCGGGCTGCTTGGCGTTCACCCGCGCCCTGCGCCGCATGGTCTGGCCTCAGAAGTTCAGGCCAGCCCTCCCCAAGGGCTACGACGGCTCCAACAACCCCGTCAAATTTCTGCAGCTCTACATGACCTCCATCCAAGCTGCAGGAGGAGATGACAAAGTCATGGCCAACTGGTTCTCCCACGCGCTTCGCGACTTTGCGCTATCGTGGCTCCTGAACCTCCCGGAGGACTCCGTGGGCTCGTGGGAAGAGCTCTGCAATCAGTTCGTTGCCAACTTCAAGGGCACGTACTAGCGCGCACTCACCCACAATGACCTGCGCGCTGTGGTGCAGAAGAAGGATGAGACCCTCCGCAAGTACATCCAGCGCTTCAGCCAGTGCGGAACAAGATTCCAAACATCCCTGACACCCAGGTCATCGCAGCCTTCCGCGAGGGTGTCACGAACCGTAGAATGCTCGAGAAGCTGGGTATCCACGACAAGCTGACCTCTGTGGTAAAGCTGTTCGATCTGGCGGACAAGTACGCCAAGGCTGAAGAGGGACTCCTCTTCGTCAAGATGAGCTCGCAGGGAGATGATCCTGGCGAGGGTTCCAAGAGACACAAGAAGAAGGAGGATCCCAAGCGCAAGGCCACCACGGTCCTCGCGGCAGAGCCTGACGCCAAGGGCTCCCACAGGGACTCCCCCGAGACTGGTGAGAAGAAGGAGGAAAACCGTCCGTTCTACGTCTACCACAACAGGCGCGGCCACTCTACTAAGACCTGCTTTGACCTCAAGAGGCTAAGCAAGGAGTGCAAGCAAGCCGAGGGCAGCGGCGGCCGCGGTCGAGGCTGCGGCTACCGCCGAGGCGGACGCAAGGGCGTGTCGGAATATCGGTATAATTGATAGGAGACGGGGGTCCTCTAGCCTATGGATGGATGTGGGGAAGAAGGCTGGTATCGTCGAGGTCGGGATTCAACACGGTGAGGTTACCCAGCTTCAGATCTCGCAGCGGTGGCGAGACCCGACGTGCTGCTATAATTCACTATAAGGCAATAGCCGTGAACAGGTTACAATATGTATGGAGCGTATTGATGTATGCCCTAAAGGCTTCCTGATGGCCGGCTTATATAGGCGGCCAGACCCCAGGATACAAGGTACGTAATTGTCAAGCAAGTAAACAGAGTGCTAGACCTAGCCGGCTTAGTTCCCGCCTTCCGTCTTGGGTTTGCGGCTTGATGCGCTTCGGCCTTCCGCCTTCCTTGTACTGTCCGCCTACTTCCTTGTACGTCAGCTATCTGGGCCACACGGCAGGCTTCAACCTTACCACCTATGGGCCACCCTAGACTAGCCGGATTGATCCATGTCAGAGATACCCCCACTTGGTATATCCCCAACATTAGCCCCCAGAAAGGTTGAAGTTCTCCAGGCGCCGGCTTAGTTGCTACCTTCCTTCTTGGGTTTTGTGGCTTGATGTGCTTCGGCCTTCCGCCTTCCATGGACCGTCCGCCTACTTCCTTGTACGTCAACTATCTGGGCCGCCCGACAGGTTTCAGCCTTACCACCTTTGGGCCACCCTGGACTAGCCAGATTGATCTATGTCAGAGATACCCCCACTTGGTATATCCCAATATTAGCCCCCAGAGAGGTTGAAGTTCTCCAGGCGCCGGTTTCTTCTTGATTCTTCATTCTGCAATGTTGGCGGCTGCAGGGCTTGAACCATTCTGAAAATAATGGGGAATGTGTACCTCAATGTTGGCACACGGCCGCCTTTATCCGACATGGGAAAGACGTCTTAGTAAAACTTGCCGGATAGCTTCATGAGAAAGCTTGATCCTTGGCGGCAAGTCGAACTCATGTTTGACGGATGACACCTTTTGGCTCACGACAGTTTGAAACTAAACAGAACGAGAATCGCGCCATGATTGCAAATCGCGGGAAAAGAGGAGCCGTGGTGATCGTGCGAACGTGCACTGTTCCGTGGCGTCCGGATGATCGACACGTGTCCGGCTATTTGGGCTGTTGCACAGAGAGTAACGCCTGTGCCTATAAATATGGAGCCGAGGAGTCTATTCTCTTCCTCCGCACTTCATCTTCACTTTCGCCCTTCGCTCTCCCGCGCTCTCGCCCTTCCGAGCTTTCTTGCCACCACCGAGGGAACTCCGGCGACCTTTGCTTCCCGGCGATCTCGCACGCGGCGATGGCCACCGATCTCCAGACCACTACGTCGGCGGCGACCAGCGAGCTCGCGACGAATACCACCGCGGCCACGATGATGCGCGGCACGGTGTCGCGCTTCACGACGGCGCATGCGGGCATTCCCGCCATTGCTCCGCCCTCTACTCCGGCCGCGCACGGCCGCGCGACGGCGGCCTCGACACCTTTGACATCTACCGCGCCGGCGGCGGCGGCCGACGGCGCGCCTGCCGATGAAGAGGAGGAGCCAGGCGACCTCGGGTCACGCTAATGGCTTCATTCCGCGGTGGACAAAGATGTCCTCAAGGACTTGGAGGCGGCCGGCTACTTGCCGACCCGGGAAGACTGCAGCTGGCGGTCCGCCTTTGGGGACGTCGTCCCGGCTCCGAAAGCCGGCGAGCGGGTAATCCTCACCTCCCATTTAGTTAGGGGAAAGGCCTTGCCGCCTTCCGCCTTTTATAACGAGGTGCTGGATCACTACTGGCTCCAGCCCCACAACATAGCACCCAATAGCATTTTAGTCTTAGCCGGCTTCACAACTCTATTTGAGGGCTATCTAGGTATTAGGCCTAGTTTAGATTTCTTTAGATACTGCTTTCGTTGCCGGCGTCAGACCGTGCCGGACGGAGGGCTGGCAACCTGCAGCAGTGTTACTTTCAACTACCGCCAAGGACGCCAATGGTATCCCAAGAAACCATACATCGAGTCCGTCAAGGGCTGGACCTCCACCTTCTTCTACTGCCAAGATATGGCAGCACGGGGGCGTCAGTTTGGCGTTCCGGACTTTGTCAACGCGCCACCTATGCTGGGACGAGCGGTCCCCAAGTTGACGGAGGAGCTTCGTGTTATCCAAAGGCGGATCAAGTTCCTCACCCGGACGATGCCCCCCCTTGCTGGACGGGGTGGACACTGTCATCTGCTGGCTTAGCCGGCAAATACTGCCCTTGCGGTATACTCGCACAAGATGTGCTCGTATTCGCCTACTGCCACAGCTTCTCTTCGGGTAAGCGAAGAGGGGTTACCAACTGCCGAATTGGCGGCCCGACTTCGCAGCCTTGTCAAATCAGGGTTGGCGAAGGCGGTGGAGGGCGTGCCCATGCACACCCACGACAACACTCCCCTCGAGGTAGACATTTCTCTTTTTGCCCTTTTTTGACGGCTTTTCTGGCTTACTTGAATTTTCCTTAACACTTGCTCTTTTTTGTTAGCAGCTCTCTGCTCTGGGGGAGAACGACCTGGCTCCCGACTTTTACGAGCCGGGAGCCGGGAAAACCAAGAAGCGCAAGGCGTCCGACGCTGCTTCCTCTATGGCTAACGCCGAGAGGAAGAAACGGACCGCAACGGCTACCGAGCCGGTGCTCGTCGACCTCGACGAGAACGAGGGGATTAACATCCCCAGAAGGTGATCATTTCCGCCTTAGTCATTTGTTGGCCTTCTTTATTGCTGATGTTCATCTGGCTAACTTTGCTTTGCTGCCAGGGAGCGGGTGGCAACCTCCAAGTTGCCGGCCAAGTCCCTTTCATCCAGGGTGAAGCGACCTCTTGGCACTTCCCCGACAACCATGCCACCAACTCCTTAGCCCCAGGCCGGTGGCTTCATGAGCGACGCCCGCCGTCTGCGCCAGCCCCAGGTTCCGGCTTCTAGTCCGCCGCCAAGGACCTCCTCTGTTGGCCATGCTGCTAGTGCTCCTTTTCCTTTGGCTGAGGCTACGGCCAATGAAGCCGGCCGATCGCGCGCCGCCAAGGTGGAGTTGCTCGAGGAGGTTGCCGGCGTGCCGCGAAGGGCAGCCCTGGCTTCCGGAGGCGGAAAGGTTAGGGATCCCTGTGAATCCTTTAAGGAGGCCAAGGAGTCCACCTTGGCCTTTGCCGACTTTGCCGCCCAGACCTTTGCCGACCTGGAGGGTGACATTGATGTAAGTTGTCTCTTTGGTACTTGGTAGCATATACATAGTCTTTCCCCCCAAGCACTTAGATGGCAAATTAATGAGATTGGTTGCCGGCTTAGTGTTTTTTTGACAATATGTTGTATGCTTTTGTCTGTTTCCGCAGGGCGTTCTCACCGCCAATGTTGAGCTCATCTCGTCCAGGTCGGAGATAAACAAGCGGTATCGCGATCTGAAAAAAGATTGCGATGCCAAGGATGTGTGGATTGCCGACTTGGAAGCGGCCCGCAAGAAAGATGAATGTAAAATCACTAAGTTTTCCCCTCCTGCCATGTTTATGTTGGCTTCCGCCAATCATTTAGCCAGCTTATCCATATTGTAGAACTGCTAGATCACGCCCAGGATATACTGAAGGCGTCTACTGACATGCAAGCTATTATGAATGAAGCCTTTGATCTGGCGGCCGTCAACTTGGCGATGAAGGAGGAGCATCGGAAGGATATGGGGGTGCATCAAATAAAGTTTGCGCAGGAGATTAGCCAGCTAACCGGAGAGCTGGATTGCCTGCGCAAGAAAATTGGCGGAGGCGGAGAAGGCGGCTGCTGAAAAGATATCCAAACAGACTTCTCGCGCCAAAACTGCGGAGGATGTGGTGACAACTCATATGATCGAGCTGTCCGCCTTCCATAAATCGGTCCTTGGTAAGCTTTTCCTCACTCTTCATCTTTGTCGTCAGTTGAGTTGTTAGCCTGAGCCAACGTACGTTTTTGTTTTTTTACACAGTTGCTGCTGGCTTAGGCGATGACAAGGTTGTCAGCCCCCGCCTAGATCGCCTTGCGCGCCTGGGTGAGCTGATCACCGAGACTTTGGCGGCGTCCAAACAGTTTGCTGCCAAGTTCTTCATCTCCTCTGACAGCCAGGAGCCCACCGATTTCAGCGATGTGCCCAGCATGCTGGAGCAAGCAACGATGCTACACAAGAGCTCGCTGAAGTCGGCGGGGTGGGGGTGGTGCTAAGACTGCGCTAGGCTTATTAATGGCGCACTACCCCGAGGCGGAGATATATGTCGTCACTGAGGGCATGCCGTCTACTTATGCAGACGGCAGCGAGGTCCAGCCTGCTGCTGTACTGAATAGCGTTGCCGGCTACGCCACGCGGGTTGCCGAAATGCTTGATACGACGGTCTTCTATCGACGCCATCCTGTGCCGGCTGCTGGAGAAGTTGGAGCTGCCGCCACGGCCGAGGCGGAGGGGAGCGATAGCTCTGGGCTGTGGTTGTCAGCCCCCAAGCCTAATATAGACGGCCCCCGAGCCAATGTCGTTGTTGTCGACGCCCTTTGTTTTGTTCCTTGACGGCTAGCCTCCTCCTGCCCCTGAAACAATTATATCTCAACTTGTAATATTTGTAAATATCTTTTGGAGATGTACTGCTAGGCGGGAAGCCAGCCAACTTGTTTTATTGTGCTACTTAAGTAGACTTTTTTTTTTATTTGGCCCGCCTTAATTTTATTTTGACTTATATGCTTGACTGTTTGTATGTTGGCAAATCTCAGCCGGGAACTTTAGCTGAAACAACCAGGGCTAGAACCATAAGTTTAGAATCAGGAACCAAAGCCAACATGTTGGCGCAAAGACATACTACTAGGCGAACCACATATAAGTAATCAAAAGTAAAGGAATTAGTTGGCACAAAAAGTTGATTTTTGATTTGGTTTGGCTCGAAAGCTGCGAGTATCTACGCACGGAGCTAGAAATTAGGTAACTTAGATACATAGGGATATATGATTGCAAGAAAAGACAAAAGATGGCATGCTTCTCAACACAGATGAGGAACCATAGACTTTTATTTCATAATCATATATAACTTATTACAATTATAAATTGCTAAGTCACTAGTGGAAAAAAGGCCTTTCTGTGGCGCACCAATTGGGCATGGTCGGTGCGCCACAGTTATCTCGCCACAAAAATATATTTCTGTGGCGCACCGCCCGGTGCGCCACAAAAATATTTTTGTGGTGCACCCCACCTCCATGCGCCACAGAAACATATCTGTGGCGCACCCTAACTTCGATGCGCCACTAAATTATTTATTTGATTTTTTTAAAAAAATGTCGCCGCCCGTTTTTCGCCGGAATTTCCTCGAACCCCGTGGTCAGAGGAGGAGGTCGTCGTATGTGGGTGTAGGAGGGGGTCGCCGGAGGTGGGTGGACGAGGAGGAGGAGGAGGTGGTAGCGGAGAAGGAGGAGGAGGAGGAGGTGGTCGCCGGAGGAGGAGGTCGCTGGAGGAGGAGGAGGTCGCCGAAGGAGGAGGTCACCGAAGCCAGAGGAGGTGGTCGCCGGAGGAGGAGGTTGCCGTCGAAGTCGCCGGAGTTGGTCGCCGGAGTAGGAGGTCTCTCTTCACCGGAGTTGGTGGAGTGGAGGAGAAGGGGAGTGGAGGAGAAGGGAAGTGGAGGAGAAGGGAAGTGGAGGAGAGGAGAAAGGGAGAAGAGAAGGGGAGGAAAGGAGAAGGGGAGAAGAGAAGTGGAGGAATGGAGAAGGAAATGAGAGGATAAGGTGAGAAGGGGAGAGTATAAGGGGGAGTTGGCTGCTCCGATTAAAAAAGAAACCCCGCCCAACAATTCTGTGGCGCATCATTACCCCATGCGCCAGAGATTTTTTTTTTGATTTTGCTGAGAAAAACAATCATTTTGAAATAACTTTTTTCCTTTTGGAATTTGAGGAATCTGAAAAGGGCTAACCGAGCAAGCCCGGGTGTGGGCAATTTTCAACTTTTCTCTAGTTTTTTAAGGTATTAAACGCATTTTTTCGACGTCGTATGCAAAAGTTATGGCCATTTCGACTCTCTTTACAGTGATTTTGCATAAAAGCTCAAAACTCATATTTCAAATATGCTACACAAAGTATACACTAATACCTAACCATATTACAAAGGATGGAATTTTTTGAACATATTTTCATTTTCATCTTTTTGCCGTAAGATTTAAAAGGCGATCAACGGGGGGGCAGGGGGGGGGGGGGGGTTGGGATCTGTGTGGGAGCTATGTGTAGAAATTCCAAGGCGCATGGGACCCCATGCGCCACAAAAAGGGCATACATTTTGTGGCGCACCCGAGCCCATGCGCCACAGAAAGTCATATTTCTCTGGCGCACCCAAACCCATGCGCCACTGAAATATGTATTTTTGTGGCGCATGCAAAAGGATGCGCCACAAAAAAGCTTTTCTGTGGCGCATGCAATTTTGTGCGCCACAAAAAGGCTTCCACCTTTAAGGCTTTTTCTACTAGTGAGTGTAGAAAGGACGTAGCTGCTCAATGTTCCAAGGCCGTCTTGTTTGCTCGAACGGATCGTCAATGCTGCTTGGTTTCTCTCCTTCCTGCGGCCTTCTTGCGCCTTTTCTTTTCTTCTGCGTCGCAGATGTCGGATAGGTAGTAGGAACCATTGAGAAACGCCTTTGTGACTATAAACAGTGCATAACTAGTGCACCTATACATCTGACAAGTGTATTGGGTGTGTTGGGGACACAATATACTTTTGGTATCTTCATTGCAGGTCTGCTTGAGAGGAATATTTTTGACCTCTACCTGAGTTCGACATACCTTGGGTCATTCACTTAGGGGAAACTTGCTGCTGTTCACAAACCTCTGCTCTTGGAGGCCAACACTGTCTCCAAGAATAGAAGCGTGCGTAGACATCAAGCTATTTTTTGGCGTCGTTGTCGGGGAGGTAAGCGTTGGAAGGTATCTCCTTTAGATCCGGCAGTTCTTACTTTTTGTTTCTTGTTTTTATTTTCACTAGTTAGGCTAATGGAAAACAACAACAAAAATTAGGAATCTCTATGAAATTTCTATTGTATTAGGACATGATACTTTTGAAGAGAAAATTTAAAAACCTATGGAAGTTTGTTTGCATAATAGTGGTAGTAATGTTATTAGTATAAATTCTTTGGACACTATTATTGCTAAGGCCGTTGAAAAGCCTAACCTTGGGGGAGCTACATTAAATAAAAACAATATTTTTTCTCCTCGGCTTTGGAGGAATTATTTAGCCTTGATAATGCTTTACCTCCAATATGTGATAATTCTAATGATGCTTGTGATATTCTGAAGCCACCTGAAGAAATAGTGCCATTTAAATTACCTATGAAAATTATTTATCGTGTTATGCATAACCGCTATGTAGGGTATGGAACTGTCCATCCTGGTGACCATTTGCTATTTTTAAATGAATTATGCGAGTTGTTCAAGTGTGTGGGTATTTCATTGGACAAAGTTAAAAAGAAATTATTTTCGATATCACTTGGTGGAAGAGCTGCGCATTGATATAAATTGTTGAAGAATAGGCAATCTCTTGGATGGGAGGAGGTTTTATCTCTCTTTTATTCTAAATTTATCCTCTAAGTGAGATTCACCAAGATCGTAGTTCTATATATAATTTATGGCCTCTTGAAGGAGAAATCATTGCTCAAGCGTGGGGAAGGCTAAGAACATTAATACTCAAATGTCCTAACCATGAGCTTCCTGATGAAATAATTGTTAATAATTTTATGCAAGGCTTTCAGGACATTGCAAGGATGATCTAGATACCTGTTCAGAGGGCTCTTTCACAAGTAAGAAGGTTGAAACTAGATGGGATCTCCTTGAAACAATTCGAAACAATGCTGAAAATTGGGAGAATGACAAAGGTAAAGAATCAAGTATAAACTATGAATATGATTGCATTAAGTCTTGTGTTGAAACTGCTGATTTTCAAGAGCTTAGTGCTAAATATGGTCTTGATTCTCATATTATTGTTGATTATTTTAGAACCTTTGCTTCTCATATTAATGTTCCTAAAGAAAAGTGGGATGTATCATGAACCTTTCAAAGACACTTGCATGGAAAATGAAATTGTTGTTAATGATTGCAATAGACATGATCAACAAAATATTATTTCTTATAAGCATGTTAATTTTTGTGGAATACATAGACCTTGTGGAATTAATCAAATTTAAGATGAATATTGTATCCATTTTAGGAATAAAAATACTAGAGGTTGGTATAAAGTTTTACGAGATCTTGGTAACACAATTTGTGCCACCTATCTTTTTATTGTGAACTTTGCTATGAAGACGGTCATTTCGAATTTCAATGCTCAGGTTCTCATAAAGATATTGCAAGAGACTTTTGTGATAACATGATCACCTCTAATCAACATGATGAACTTACATTATTTTTGGGGTGTGAAGAAATATCAAGAAAAATTTCTTTGTTAAATATGAGTGATATTGATATGAATGATTTGTTGCATGGATGTCATCTCTATTGTGTTAATAATTTCCATGCTAACACCTACATACAAAATATTATAAAGGATGGGACTTTACCAACGTATGATAGGACTAATATGTGTTTTCATCTTATTAATGAAAGAGAGGAATTCTCCCAAGTTTCTTCCATTGTCTCTAATACTAAAACAAGTTATGTGGAGAAGCTTCCTTTCAAACCTCTCACTCCTTGATGCACACGGTGGTGTGTTGTTGAGAAACCCCAAGAGGAAGGTATGAAGTAGTGCAACAACAAATTTCACTCAGTTGTGAAACCAAGTTCATCAAACTAGTAGGAAATGAGAATTCCCCCGAGGTGTCAGCGGCCCCAGAAAAGAGCTGTGACGTGGAACCTGCACACAACAGAATCAAGATACTTTGCCCAAACTCAACAGTGAGGTTGTTGTCGGCCCAGTGATGACCAGGGTGTACAGAGCCCACTCTCCACAGGCCTCGCACGCGACAGATTCAACGAAACGACTAAAGACCAAGCCACCGCTTGTAGAGACCCTCGAGAGGTAACTCCTCTTGAGGGCCTGAAGGGGAAGCGAGGGCCTGAAGAGGACCCCGCGCTCCAAGAGACTCCCCAAGGCTCTATTCACCTGGAGAGAAGTCAACATGAAGCTCTCCACAGGCCCCCGTGTCCCTGCGGGGACACTTCACGGCAAGCAACCGCTGCAGCCTACAAGGCGCACATGGCCTCTGTAGCTGCCGCAGAGTGACGCGAGTGTCGCAGTTGCCATTCTGGTGAGAAAGGAGTCAACAAAGCTGCGCCGCCCACGTCAGGACCGCAAGGACTTTCCTCTTTAGTGATAAAGAGGTTGGACGGCGCAACGCTCCAAGAAGATCGTCATCATGGGCTCCGCCACGACCTCTGCAACGCATGCGAGCCGTTCTGCGCCATCTGCAGCTTGTCGCCCATCGCTGGTAACTTTAGCACAGATGGACCGTGTCCATGGACATTTCTGCGGCGGTGGACTCCTCTCTTCGCGCCACTGCCATGTGGGAACCCACCCTCTGCGTACAACACAAGGATGAGGCCCGAGGCGCCTATAAAAGGAGCAGGGGCACCACCGTTGCAAGGAGATCGATCAATCGCATTCTGAACCCTTGGAACCCTAGCCAAGCGTGCAGGATAGCCAACTGCTCGAGGAGGAAGAAGACCATAGCTTCCCTCTTCAAGCAGCAAACTGCCACAAGAGAGCCCTCAACAAGCTCATTGTACTGTAGCATTCACAGTGCAATACAGACAAGCAGGAGTAGCGGTGTTACATTCTCCTGAGGTCCGTGAACCTGGGTACGTGCTGGTGTTTATCTCTGTGGTGATGTCCCTCTCCGAGCTCGGCGAGCACCGTTGTCGAGCCTCTCTAGGGTTGTTTGACCTCCGTGTTCAATCCCCCTTCAAACTACTCTTCAGGGTGTGGCTATCCCTGTATCGTGGGAGCCACTCTCCGACATTTGGCGCGCCAGGTAGGGGACTGAGGCGCGTCAACTGTTGGGGATATACCAAGTGGGGGTATCTTTGACATGGATCAATCCGGCTAGTCCAGGGTGGCCCAAGGGTGGTAAGGCTGAAGCCTGCCGGGCGGCCCAGATAGCTGACGTACAAGGAAGTAGGCGGACGGTCCAAAGAAGGCGGAAGGCCAAAGCCCATCAAGCTACCAAGCCCAAGACGGAAGGCGGCAACTAAGCCGGCTAGGTCTAGGACTCTGTTTACTTGCCGGGAAAGTACTTACCTTGTATCCTAGGGTCTGGCCGCCTATATAAGTCGGCCACCAGGAAACCTTTAGGGCACGCTTCAATACGCATCATACACATTGTAACCTGTTCACGGGTATTGCCTTATAGTGAATTATAGCAGCACATAGGATCTCGCCACCGCTGAGGGATCCGAAGCTGGGTAAACTCGCCGTGTTCAATCCCGTCCTCGACGACTCCAGCCTTCTTCCCCACAATCCAAACGTAGGCTAGAGGACCCCCCTTCTCCTATCAATTATGCCGATACTCCGACAGTTGGCGCCCACAGTGGGGCATAAGGTTTCTGGCGTCACGTTCCAGACGGGAACACTTGGCGGCGTGGGCAAGCAGATCGCCGTCGGTCGCGTCACAAGGTATGGCGGCCACAGCTATGTCAATTCAGATGAATCCTGGCTCCCGGCAGATGACTACCTCATCGGGAGCGCAATCGTACCGATCGGAGGGATTGACGTCTTCATCGGGTACACGCCAGAGGCGTACGGTCTACCGCGTTTCTACGACCCCACCCACCAATCCTTCGACCAAGCAGTCGACCGACAAGATGGATCTGAATCCCCCTTCTCTCAGGAGTCGGCCGGATCTGACTTCCACTTCGTCAGAGTTGTCGGACTGGGATCCGACTCCCAGCCGGAAAACAACGATCCTGAGTCAATTCTTCCTGCTCTTCAGGAGGATGCGATGTCAGATGTCGGATCCAGATCTACCGTTCAAGTCAACGTAGATTCTGATTCTGATGATGATGCTAGTCTCTTCGAAGAGAGAATCAAAAACCGATTTTCCAGTGATAATCCGGTTCCTTCAGAGAACACAGCGGATACAGATATGCCTGATAAGCTGGCTATGATGGTTGTCGTCGGTCACGAGTCAACCCCAGTCGCTTCTGAGCCACAAGATAAGCCGGCAGAAGATGCCGGCAACACCGTTGCCGGTCAACTTATTGACGGTTCCGACAAGGTGCGCGCAAAGAAGAAATCTGGTCTCGAAAAAAGCGGCAGCAGCAAACCCACATATTTTCTCTCCGTCATCAAAGAAGTAGACGAAATCATGAACACTTTGGTGAATAAAGATACCCCACTCGACAAAGTGGAAGAACTTAGGCTTAATATGCTTAAGCACTCTGACTTCCTGCGTAGAAGAGAGGAGCATGTTGAGAGCCTTGCGAAGAAGATCAAGAAGGAGCAAGAAAAGATGTCGGCAAAAAACAAACAAGAAGCTCTTCGAAGAAAAAAGGTCATAAAAAAACCGCCGTGATAAGGAGCCGCCAATTCGTGCGACCACAGCAGCTCAAGATCTAGGGTTTGACTGGCGCACATCACCACAGCGTACGGACAGAAGGGGGATGTTGTCTTCTGCACCCCATCCTTAACGCTGCTGCTGCGCTTGACACCCTAGACGACAAGACTTACACATCGGAGGAAAAGGTGTCCAATGCAAGACACTTCATGAGCAAGGCCTTAGAACAGCAAGCTCGCGCTGACTCCTATGGCCATATGGCGGATGCCCGCGGAGGAGATCTTGAATCCAAGTCAGGAAAGTGCAAAGCCGCACCTGGCGCTGACCCTAAAGGCCCGTCCGGCTCCAGTAGCCATGGTGACAAAAGGAAAGCAACGCCACCTCCAAAGAAGACGCCACCGCCAAAACCAAGGCGGGACGAGAACTCGCGGACAGGAAGCAGAGGGGACCTGCCACCTCCAGCCCAGCCAAGGCGCGGCGATGGCGGTAGCCGGGATAACGGCCAGCCACCTAAAAAAGATGCCGACAACGACCCTCCCAGGAGAGGTCGAAGCCGGTCTCCGCAGCGCAGCACCGGCAGTAAAAGGAAGGAGGCGGCATATGGGCCCATGCGCATCGTAAGCCGGGCAGCGCAGAACGAGCCAAACGCCAATAGAGGCGGACAACAACTCGATCCAAAAGACGCAAGAAATCGCCTACAAGACATAGCAATAGGAAGGGAGCCGTTATACTCTGGCCCAAGGTGCTTTGGCGATGCCATCCACAGAGAGCCGTTCCCCAAGGACATGACATCAGTGTCTAAAAATTGTCTTAGGTAGAACGACCTCGTTAAGCCGGACTCATGGCTAGCCAACTATGCCATGGCCATAGAGATTGCCGGCGGAAGAAATCACGTTGCCGTCCGCTACCTACCTCTAATGTTAGAAGGCACGGCAAGGTCTTGGATCGACAACCTTCCCGAAAAGTCTATCCACAGCTGGTATGTAGCGTACCTGCACTTAAAATAAGGCAGATACCTGTGTATAGTGCAAATCCCTGGATCGATTCGTTTGCACACACAGTTTACGATGTAATATCACAACAAAGTATCAGTTTTATTACATCGATGATCCAGACATACAAAATATTCAATACAAGTTGCATAGCATAAAGCTAGCTTTGAATTAGTCAACATCGGAAATACAATAGCAGTGAGTCTCCATCACATTCATGTTGCCACAGGCGAAAATATGTTGGTTGTAGACTCGAAACCTTTAAAAAACCTCACTCGACATCTGATCAATCTGCAATAAGAAAATATTGCAACAACGTGGGTCAGATTCCATTAAAAATGGAGTCTGGCAAGTGACACTATGGTGGATAGTTAGTGGAAACTTAGTGGAATTCAAGTTATAACCTATATGCTTATTTGGCTGGTGGAGTTCAAGGCTATTTTGCATAAAGCCAATTTTTTCTAACTCTTTGGAAAACACTTTTCTTCTATTCGAGACATTTGTGGCATGACAACCACTGTCTCATTCTACCCTTGTTCACCCATCAAGTTTTATATTTTGAAGTTGGAATGGTGGAATCCTCCGTTGATGTCCGTGATCAGCTGCTCAAATTGTCCGTACCGGGGACACGGCTAAGTACTTAGTTTTACACTCTGCAGAGGTTGTGCACGTTCACCATTGTACCCATTCAACCCAAACTATCCTTTACACACTTATAGTGATAAGGAAAAGGAGAAGAATGAGACGAGATCTTTCAGAAGCATTTTCCCTCCCACCTGGCTTGACCCGTTCCACCTAACACCCTCTACATCTGCTTGTCAAGCCGGATAGAGTCCACGCAACATAGTTGATCAAGCTAGAGCCCATTGGCAATGGCTGCACTGGAAGCAATCGTCACTCGGAGTTCTTCAGATCCCTTGTTCCCTGGGTGGCCATCCACAAGTGCACTCTTAGGTTGACAACCACCATGCTCACGGCCCTAAGTAAACCATGAGCACAGACCTGAGTAGCCACTCAACATAAACCATTCGACCAATCCACCCAGGTGTTTCATTAACTTAGTGGATGTGTACTCTCAGGTGACAATCACCATGCTCACGGCCCTAAGTAGAATAGACATTCATCCTAGGCGACGACAACCATGAGCACATCAATTGCATAGCATCAATATTTGTACTAAGTATTGTATCGGAACCTAGACACCGGAGTAAGGAATTCCTACACAGGTTTAGCATAGCAATACTATCCTACACATGCTTATAAAAATACACTAAGTAATGCATATAGAAAATAGTAGGAGGTTTATGAGGTGTGCCACTTGCCTTTGAATGATGTCTTGCTCACAAACACTTTTCAACATTACTCGGGACTCTCCGTTCAGTCTAAACAATATAAACAAACAACAATACAACAATCATAAAACAAAACAACACAACACATACAAGCATACATAATGAACAAACAAGTTTCATAAACTTCTAAGGAAAACATGTCTTGCATGATATGCAAATTATTTCTAAGGACTAGAGATGCATGCCATGAAAATATTTTAAGTTAATGCATGGCAAATAGGTTGGTCAAAAGTGACTAAGGACTAAGGTCATAGGTTGTACAAAATAGTTTGTTATAAATCATCTTGAATAAGCACTCTAATGTCTTAGTCATGATGTGCACAAATACTAAGAGAAAATACTAACTCTATTCTTCAAGGTGATGTACAATTATTAACAACTCTTTGTAAATTGGATATTCCCTATAGTGAGAGAGACATACACCCGGCCAGCCACTTAAGTTGTGGAACATGGATCATGTACGTGGACATGTAAGGTTAGTCTCCAGGCCGCTTCATCTCACTATGCCGCTAGGATCCAACAAACTTCAAAGATGATAAAATCATGATCAAAATTGTTTATGCCTAAAGTGACAGACAAGATTAGGAAAGAGGGAATAGATAGAAAGAAAGATGTAGTTGGTCTTCCAGGCTTCATCTCCAGACTTGTAACTTTTCCTTGGTGATGTCTTGCTTGAATTTTTGGGGACTTGATGAATCTTCAGACTTGATGATTCTTGTATCATCGAGGTTGGTCTTGGGTTTAACTTAGTCATCATAAAGTCTTAGAGAGAAGAAAAGAAAAAGAAAAAGAAAAAGAAAAAGAAAGACTTAGAGAATAAAGGGGGTTGGTCTTCTTGAACTTCTTCTTGATTTTGTTCTAAGTGCTTCTACTCTTTGATGATACTTCTGAAGTCTTGTTTTCTTGGCTAAGTCCTTCATTGACCTTCTAGCTCCATGTTGAAAATACTAAGTGTCTAAGTGCATAGCACTTTACAAAAATACTAAGTTGAAAATAATCCTAACTTAGAGAAAATTGGGAAGGAGTTTTCCTATGAGGAGTATAACTATAAAATAAAATATGCTATGCATGAAATGCAATTTTTAATCACAAGAAACATCATACTAATTTTTATGATATTTATAAAGTATGCATAAAGTTTGAATTGCAATTTAATTAGTTTCTAATTTTGCAAAACATAATAAAAGGAAAACATATAGATTAAAGTTTTATGTGATTTAAATTTTTTATAACACAATTTTTATAAATGGTGCTAATAGACATAGGTGATTTAATTAAGGTTGAAGAAGAAGCTCCCGTGACAGGTGGGTCCCCCTGTCAGGTTTTCTCTTTTTTTCTATTTTATTTATTTCCTTTCTAACTTTTAATTTAGGACTCCAAATAAAGTCAAACAAATTTATAAAAATTGGTAATATTCATATCTATGTTTTAAAACATTAGTGGGCATGTTTTGAAAACTTTTGAAAAATAATATTTTGAATTATTCATAAAATGCAAATTTGTCCATTTAGGTCAACTTTGAAATTAGTAATTTAATAAATTCATTTTGGGTTAAATAAAATTTATGAAATTACCCACATTCAAATATGTTTGAATTGAAGTTATTTAAACTCATTTTCAAATACTAAATTCATTTTTGGCTTTAGTATAATATTAAATAGTATAACACAACTATATGAAAATGAAAAGGGAAAAATAATGTATTCATTTTTAATTCAAATTAATTTGTGCACCATTATATTTTATATTCAGATAATTCATTTGAAAACTTCATAAACAACTTTGGAAAAGATTTTAGATTTAATTCATTTCTTATATAGAATATATATTCATGAAAATCATTTTATGCTTTGAAAATTAATGAAAATCATTTAAGCTAATGGAATGTCTATTTGGATAATACATTAAAACCTATGAAGTTATAAAGATATAAACTATAGAGTTGAAATTAACAAAACTATGTTTTCAACTCAGGTAAAACAATAAAAACCATTTGGCAAATAGATTATGTTTTAAATAGTTTAAAATAACACGTGTAAATATTATTTTAATTTTATGAATAGCTATGGCTAAGTGGTTGAAATCAAATACTTACAAAGAAACTTTTTATTTCATGAACATGGTTTGAAAGTTGGTAAATTATTTATCAAATTTCATATTGAGCTTTTAAGAAATAGAATGGATAATATAATGTTTAACTTTTAAACAACTTTTGAAAATAATGTTTATTTGAGAATTTGAAATATTAAATCTTTTCAAGATGCTTCAAGTCTTTTATAGTTGGTTTCCTTATGCATTTTAATATTTTATTTTAATCAAATGAAAAGTTTTAAATTTTAGTAATTTTTAAACATTATAAAATGTTGGGATGTTACAGACTACCACCCTTAAAAGGAATCTCGTCCCCAAGATTCGGAGAGGCTAAAAGGAAAGCAAATGCTTGGAAAGATTATGATAACTCGAGAGGGGGAGTAATCCAGCAGTTGACACGGAAACTGCAAACGAGCAGAGAATGATTTCGCTGATTGGGGATGCTAGAAAGAAAGATAGGCTTGGATCTCCGGGTTTAGGTTACTGGGTTTGAGTTATCTGGGTGGCTACCACCTTAAAGAAAAGTTTTCTTGATAGTTAAACCTTCTAACTCATACAAGAAGATCAAGAAAAATCATTACAAACAACATCTAACAAACATCAAGCAACAAGGTGCTAACACAAAGCAATCAATCTAGTATTGTCACACAACCTAAGTTCGTATGAACAATACACTAACACGATATCGTTGTTCTATTTAAGTGGTGGTCAAATCTACCTCCTTCGTGAGTGCTTCAAGTTCTTGTTCAACTTTCTTGAATATCTTCGAAGTGTTGGCCGAATCTTGGTTCTTAAGTGGGGTTCCATGCATGTAGAACTTCATGATGAATCGTAGCATTCCCATATGAAGTAGAAGAATCAGGCTTAGACTATAAGAACATGGTCATCTAGAGTAAGATAAGGTATTTTCAGAAGGTTGATAGTAGACAAGAGTACGAGGAAGATAAAGTGAAAATATTTGTTTTTAGAAAAGTGAATAAAATAGATTTTCAATCCTATGGTCCAAACTTATTTCTATCCAAACCTAGGATTTCGATCCTACAGGCAACACTGTGCTCTGATACCATCTGTAGCGTACCTGCACTTAAAATAAGGCAGATACCTGTGTATAGTGCAAATCCCTGGATCGATTCGTTTGCACACACAGTTTACGATGTAATATCACAACAAAGTATCAATTTTATTACATCCATGATCCAGACTTACAAAATATTCAATACAAGTGAGTCTCCATCACATTCATGTTGCCACAGGCGAAAACATGTTGGTTGTAGACTCGAAACCTGTAAGGACCCCTCGAAGCAAGTCCGGGATGTCCACGTTATGTAAAAGATCACGATCCTAATGATCAGTCAATCGCAATCACATAACCAACATTCGTATCAAAGAGTTACATCATTCAAGTCATACGAATAAAAGTCTTACATCACATAGATGGTCATACAACCGAAGTCAACAAACCTCGTCACGCAGGACGAAATTAAACTAAGATAGCGGAAGCTCGTGGCTAGCGACGGCCCTTAACATCTCCGAGCGCTGATCCCACAAGTGCAGTTGACCGGTGACAACTAAGTGGCGAAGTCGTCGTCAAACACCTCCTCCTCGACGTAAGCCTCCTCATTATAATCTGGACATTTGAATATCCAGGGACAAAGACATATGAGTACAATTACGTACTCGCAAGACCACCTCTAAGTTTACGGTTCTCCATGGATATGCAAGTAAAACATTTTCGAAAACTAGGATGGCTCCTATATATGACTATAAGTCTTAGTTTTCGAACACCATGATTTTAGACATAGAGAGTATGACATCTCTGTATCTTTGTTGAAGAAAACATTTATAGATAGAATTCTCTTCTCTTAGATATAGCAATGACATATCTAAGTTCAAACTTTCTTTTGAAAGAAGTTAATCAAAACTCTAGGATAGGGGTAACCCTTTTTCCTGACTTGAGATCGGACTGGTTGTCTCCCCGAGATCAACCATCTTCACCCAAAATCCGTACCTCCCAGGTACCACTTTATGCCTCCTTGTTTTCCCTCGAAAAATCATATCTTTCTCTTTTTAAGAACAAAAATGCCCATACGCCTAGATCAGTGGCCTTTCCAACCGTCCATGACCGCAGACGCGGCTATTCGAATAGATTTACACTCTGCAGAGGTTGCACACTTTACCCACACCTATCGGTCATTCCACCGTGTCTGCCACGGCCCGTTATATGACAACATGCGGGGGTCCGGATAACACGATCAAAGCTTTCCACTATGACCACCCTAGTATCGGGGCCTCCCGGTAGGTTTGTTCTCCTCGGCACCGTGTGCTCCACTAGACCTCTTGGTCTTTCCTTGGGATGCCACACCGCCATGTCAGGAGACCTGCCGTAATCGTCCGGCTGCTGGTCCTCAGCAGTGTATTGTCTCTTCCGGACGACAACCCGGCTTCGAGGGCCCAGTCCTCATAGAAAGTATGAGGGCCCCAACACTAAAATAGACAAGCTTCCGGCTAAGCCCTACCCATGTCAGGTAATGTGGTTGCACGGGTTAATTGTTCGAGCGGCTGCTAGGGCAGTACTTTGTTTTTCAAAAACAACCTCCAATCCACCGACTACTCCCAGCAGCTCGGGTTTTCGCAAACATCTCCGATTGCTCCAGCAACTCGGGTTTTAATAAAACACTTGCTCTCCGATTGCTCCCAGCAACTCGGGTTTTCCTCCGTAAACCGATTTCATCAAATAGGTTCCCATCCTGTAGTTTTGAGGTAAGTAGAGGAAGGTAAACCACTAGAAAACTTAATCTTTTTGATGGAGCCTTCAACAACAAGGCTCATCAAGTAAAACTCTTTTTGTAACACCTATAGTATTCTAGTAGGTAACTTTGGACAAACAATACTTTGTAAAATAGTTTTCGGGTGGCAAGGTGCCACAAAAGAAGTGAAACATGCATCATTTTATTTTGAAAACAAAACAATGCTTGATAAAATAGTAGGATTCATTATATTAGTGAGGTGGGCTTACCTTGCTCAGAGTACTGTCCCTGGTCTTGTTCTTCTCCGTAGTTGTGCTCAGCTACCTCGTACTGCTCTTCCTCGGATTGCGGTTCTACCGTAACATGAAAACAAACAAGACTAGTGTAAATCCTAAAATGCGAGTTGATAACAATCTAAAGTATAATAACAAACAATAAGCACCACAAAATAGAAAATACAACTAATGCATTTGAATAGTTATCAAGGGGCTGTTTAGATGAGAAAGGCATAGCTCCTAAGGTACTATTTCTAAAAATAAACCATTCTACCACATTACTCCTAGTTACTATATGAAGCTCTGAAAATTAGCTGTGCATGAAAATCTATTACCAAACAAAAACTAGAAATCAGCTAAGAGCTACTGGTGTCAAACCCAAAAGGAATGTGGTTTCAGTTTTATAGATCTACTGTATGCAAAATTAATTTATCTGGAGAGATATGAGCTTTCTCTTTAAGTGGAGATTTTTTTCATCCAAATTGGATACTCCTAGCTCAAGTTATCCTTGTTTTAAAATAAAGTAAACTTCTGACTATTATTTAGGTACAGAGAATAGTATGGGGTATTTTGATGCCAAACCAGTGGGGTAAGTTAGATAAAACTAGTGGCTATTCCACAAAAATACCCCCAACACCACTCCATGGACAGAGGTGGCTCATCCAAACAAAACTAGACATGCACAAATCTATGAAATTCCAAATATGCACTTCAAGAGGCTATCTTCCTGTTTTTAAGAAATTTATTCATGAAGCATAAAGTATCTACTGGAAAAATCTGCATTTATAGTATATGACACCTCCAACCTATATTTACCATCTCCGAGTGGATTTTCCCCAAAAAGGGTTTTAATTAAAGAGTTAAAAATCACCAAATACCCATTGGTGTTATTCTTGAACTAACAACATCTTTTGCTAGAATAACCTCCTGCATGCAAGACTTACCAATCTAGGTAGACATTTTTACAGGCTTTCCAGAGGATCTAAGTTTGCATGATTTGGACTTATAAATCCCAAGTTATTAAACAAATGGTAAAATGGATACTTTTTACTAAATCTACTGTACCACACAACAGGAAATACATTTTGGACTAAATCCAAAACCACATGATTAAGAAAACGTGTATGCATGCTACAAAATTAATCTCAATATTTTAGCTAATACAGATTAACCACAAACAAATAAAAGCGAGACCCTTAATTCTCTGGATTTTTCAACACAGAAAAAGATTTTTAAAAAGAAAAAGGCCGGGCGGCCAGATCTAGGCCAAATCGGCCCAGAAACCACGTGGAACAGCGCGGGAGACGGAGCTGGGCCGGCCAAATACTAGTAGGTAACTTTGGACAAACAATACTTTGTAAAATAGTTTTCGGGTGGCAAGGTGCCACAAAAGAAGTGAAACATGCATCATTTTATTTTGAAAACAAAACAATGCTTGATAAAATAGTAGGATTCATTATATTAGTGAGGTGGGCTTACCTTGCTCAGAGTACTGTCCCTGGTCTTGTTCTTCTCCGTAGTTGTGCTCAGCTACCTCGTACTGCTCTTCCTCGGATTGCGGTTCTACCGTAACATGAAAACAAACGAGACTAGTGTATCCTAAAATGCGAGTTGATAACAATCTAAAGTATAATAACAAACAATAAGCACCACAAAACCGAAAATACAACTAATGCATTTGAATAGTTATCAAGGGGCTGTTTAGATGAGAAAGGCATAACTCCTAAGGTACTATTTCTATAAATAAACCCTTCTACCACATTAGTCCTAGTTACTATATGAAGCTCTGAAAATTAGCTGTGCATGAAAATCTATTACCAAACAAAAACTAGAAATCAGCTAAGAGCTACTGGTGTCAAACCCAAAAGGAATGTGGTTTCAGTTTTATAGATCTACTGTATGCAAAATTAATTTCTCTAGAGAGATATGAGCTTTCTCGTAAGTGGAGATTTTTTTCATCCAAATTGGATACTCCTAGCTCAAGTTATCCTTGTTTTAAAATAAAATAAACTTCTGACTATTATTTAGGTACAGAGAATAGTATGGGGTATTTTGATGCCAAACCAGTGGGGTAAGTTAGATAAAACTTGTGGCTATTCCACAAAAATACCCCCAACACCACTCCATGGACAGAGGTGGCTCATCCAAACAAAACTAGACATGCACTAATCTCTGAAATTCCAAATATGCACTTCAAGAGGCTATCTTCCTGTTTTTAAGAAATTTATTCATCAAGCATAAAGTATCTACTGGAAAAATCTGCATTTATAGTATATGACACCTCCAACCTATATTTACCATCTCCGAGTGGATTTTCCCCAAAAAGGGTTTTAATTAAAGAGTTAAAAATCACCAAATACCCATTGGTGTTATTCTTGAACTAAAAATATCTTTTGCTAGAATAATCTCCTGCATGCAAGACTTACCAATCTAGGTAGACATTTTTACAGGCTTTCCAGAGGATCTAAGTTTGCATGATTTGGACTTATAAATCCCAAGTTATTAAACAAATAAAACTAGACCCTTAATTCTCTGGATTTTTCAACACAGAAAAAGATTTTTAAAAAGAAAAAGGCTGGGCGGCCAGATCTAGGCCAAATCGGCCCAGAAACCACGTGGAACAGCGCGGGAGACGGAGCTGGGCCGGCCCATCCGCGCGAGGTCGCGCGCGCACGGCGGGATTCAAACCTGGCCGTAGATCTCGCGATCTACGACTCGCGGTCATCATCTTCCTCGCGTCGCCGCGCAGACGAACCAGTCGCGGAAAAGAAGAAGGGTGGCGCAGGCGCTCACCAGAGGCCGTGCAAGGCCAGGGGAAGGGCAGGGGCCGATGGAGGAGACGATGACGAGCTCGGTGACCCCCTCAGCTCCCGCAAGCGACGTCGGTGTCCATGGCGATGGAGGCGACAAGCTTCTCGGGTCAAGGATGGGCGCTGCAGCTACGATCACCTAAAAGAGAAACGGAATGCACGGCGGTTAGGTCTAGCCGAGACGCGCTCGAGGGGCCAAAAATGGTAGAGGGAGGTGAAGAGGAACGATGGTGAGTGCCGTGGGAAGCAATTGGTCACCGGCGACGTTTTCCTCTTCCAGAGCACGAAGGAGGACGTGGTTTTGAGCGAGGGTGGCAGGGGAGGGTAGAGGAGGTGTGGGAGAGTCTCGGGCAAGGATTTAAGGGGGAGGGCGTGGCTGGGTACATCTTCAAAAACTAGGGGCCGATTTTGAGCCCCCTTCGGACAGGAGCGGTTTGGGGAGGGTGGAGAAGTGGGCTGATTGGTCCTCCAGGGCGGTGGAGGGGGGGGGGTAGGAGAGATGGTGGTTGGGGTGACAAGGCCTGGCCAGTAGGGAGAGAAGAGGAGGGCTCCGGTTGGGTGGAGAGAAAGAAAAAAAAGAGAGAGGAGGAGAGGTGACCCAAGTCCATGACAGGTGGGCCAGGGGGTGAGAATGCTGCTCTCCTTCTCCAGCAGGTAGGGTAGAGATGGGTGAGAGGAAAATGGGTGGAGGATTAGAGTACTTCTTTAAACAATTTCAAACCCTAAGTTTTGAATAATTCAAACACTAATCACAAAAGAAAATAAACTATTTTCCCAAACTCACTAGTTTGTGGTGAAGTTACAGAATTAGCAAGTGCCCAAACCAAACACCTCATTGAGCACACAAAAGAAAATAAGTTTGCAAGGGAAAAGAAAGAGAATAACCCAAATGGTCATGTTATTTTAATGGCTACAAAAGCTAGTGAGATTTATGTGCAAACAAGCTCTTTTGTGATAACTTAGAACAGGGTATGAAACTATACATGACCTAGATAAAAATGGTTCAAATGCATGTCAAAAACCATTTGAGGTTTGCTTAATAATAGCCCCTAGTTTGGCTAAGTTTTAACAGACATGAAGATCCTAATAGTTGATGTTTTCTTTTAGTTGTTGTGGTTTTAGTGTTTCTATCATCTTACAAGGCTAGTGGAACTCAACAAGAATAATGAGTACAACAAGATATTTCATGTTTAAAATTTTACACACCTCAAAGTTTTTGCTAAGATTGAAATCTAGGATAACACCACAATACTAATGCTAGGAGAATTGGGGTGTTACAAAACCTTTAAACGAAACCTCACTCGACATCCGATCAATCTGCAATAACAAAAATATTGCAACAACGTGGGTCAGATTCCAATTAAAATGGAGTCTGGCAAGTGACACTATGGTGGTCACTTAGTGGAATAACTCTAATAACCTATATGCTTTATTGGCTGGTGGAGTTCAAGGCTATATTGCATAAAGCCAATTTTTCCTAAATCTTTGGAAAACACTTTTCTTCTATTCGAGACATTTATGGCATGACAACCACTGTCTCATTCTACCCTTGTTCACCCATCAAGTTTTATATTTTGAAGTTGGAATGGTGGTGTAGCGTACCTGCACTTAAAATAAGGCAGATACCTGTGTATAGTGCAAATCCCTGGATCGATTAGTTTGCACACACAGTTTACGATGTAATATCACAACAAAGTATCAATTTTGTTACATCGATGATCCAGACTTACAAAATATTCGATACAAGTTGCATAGCATAAAGCTAGCTTTAAAAGAGTAAACAGCGAAAATACAATAGCAGTGATTCTCCATCACTTTCATGTTGCCACATGCGAAAACATGTTTGTTGTAGACTCAGACCTTTAAACGAAACCTCACTCGTCATCTGATCAATCTGCAATAAGAAAATTATTGCAACAACGTGGTCAGATTCCATAAAAAATGGAGTCTGGCAAGTAAAACTATGGTGGACACTTAATGGAATAATTCTATAGCCTATATGCATATTTGGCTGGTGGAGTTCAAGGCTATTTTGCATAAAGACAATTTTTCCTACTCTTTTGAGAACACTTTCCTCAAATCAAGACAAGTATGGCATGAAAACCATAATCTCATCTTCCCTTGTTCACCCATCAAGTTTTATTTCTGAAATTGGAATGATGGAATCCTCCGTTGACGTCCGTGATCAGCTGCTCAAATTTTCCGTACCGGGGACACGGCTAAGTACTTAGTTTTAAACTCTGCAGAGGTTGTGCACGTTCACCATTGTACCCATTCAACCCAATCTATCCTTTACACACATATAGTGATAAGGAAAAGGAGAAAAATGAGACGAGATCTTTCAGAAGCATTTTCCCTCCCACTCTGGCTTGACCCGTTCCACCTAACACCATCTACATCTGCTTGTCAAGACGGAGAGAGTCCACGCAACATAATTGATCAAGCCAGAGCCCATATGGCAATGGCTGCACTAGAAGCAATCGTCACTCGGAGTTCTTCAGATCCCTTTGTTTCTTGGGTGGCCATCCACAAGTGCACTCTCAGGTGAACACCACCATGCTCATGGCCCCAAGTATAGTAGAAACTACCTTAGGCGAAGACCACCACAAGCACAGCCCTGAGTAGCCACTCAACATAAACCATTACACCAATCCACCCAGGTGATTCATTAACTTAGTGGATGTGTACTCTCAGGTGAAAACCACCATGCTAACGGCCCTAAGTAGAATAGAAATTCATCCTAGGCGACGACAACCATGAGCACAGCCCTGGGTTGTCACTTAACATTTTGTAAAACTTTTCATCCATTGCATAGCATCAATAATTCTACTAAGTATTGCATTATAGTGTCCTCACCTTTTATTATAAGGTGGAAGTCCCTGTGTTAATGTGCTAGTCCCTGGATCAAATGCTAGCACCACAGTTTCAGATGTATATCATGCAAAAGTGTCAAATACTTTATTAAATCGCATGATCCAGTGTTACAAATATCTCTTAGAACTTGCATAACCTGAAAAGGCTAGCAAAATTTCCAAGAGTAGCAGCGGAAAATAGTAGATACAATGTGCCTCATCATCTTCATGTACCACAGGCAAAGCATGTTGGTTGTAGACTCGAAATCCTATCGAATGCTCACTCGTCGTTTGTTAAATCTGCAAGGTTTAGTTGCAGCCCAGCTATAAAGGGTCAGCACAATTGAATTGTGGTGGCAAGTGACTTTTAGTTCTAATATTCTACTAAGCTATATCTATATGCTTATTTGGCTGGTGGAGCTCAAGGCTATTGCGCAAAGCAAGTTTTTTCCTACTTTTGGTAAACACTTTTTGGAACAATAACTTCTCTTTAGGAGACAACTCGGGACAAGTCCATGTCCCCTACCCATGTTCACCCATCAAAGTTTTATTAAGAAATTGGGATGAAGAGATTTTCAGAAGACAACCTTGTGTAGTTACTCAAATTGTCCGATGCCGGGGACACGGCTAAGATCTTAGGTTTTAACTCTCGAGAGTGTGTGCACTTTCACCATTAGACTTAATCAACCCAAACTATCCTCTACACTCCTTTAGTGAGAAGGAAAAGGAGAAGATCAAGACGAGACTTTTCAGAAGTTGCTTTCCCATGATCATACTAAGAGATTACCACCATCCTATCAACTCTACCACCATCAATCTCTTGACCCAGGTCCACATCAACTTACTCCATCAAGACAGAGCCCATATTGGCCAATGGTTGCACGATAATCAACTAAACTCAGTGTAAACTTAAATCTCATAGCCCTGGGTGGCCTACCACAAGTGAGCAACTCAGGTTAACACCGCATATCATGGCCCCAAGTAAGTGAAAACTATCTTGGGCGAAGACGACCATGAGACTTGGCCCTGAGAAGCCACTCAACTTGAAACCTCCTCGATCGACCCAATCCACCTAGGCGTTAAATAAATTTAGTGAAAATTTTCATTTATCACATCAACCATAAAACAATCATTTTAGCAGCAGGTATTTCTACTAAATTATAATAGGGGTCTAACTGGAATTTCTAAGGGGTAACCTAACAGGTATGCATAGCATACTACAATCTCCCAAAAACCTATCATGCATACTACTTTTGCAAATACTGCTTAAAACATTAGGTATGCAATAGAATAAAATAGTAGGTGTTTTATGAAGTCACTTGCCTGATGAATGTTGTCGTTTCTCACACACTCATTGTCGACAACAAACGTTGCACTCCGTTCAATCTATAAAGTAAAAATACATACAATAAACAAGCAATTCAACAGGCACATAACAATTAAAACAAACAAGCGTAAAAAGGCTTAGCACAGGGTTTGGTCAAGGGTATCACATAATTTGATATGCAAAAGGAATTAATGTGATTGAGTTAAGGGTTTGCCAATTTGGTCTGGGGATGGTCTTGAAAAAGATTTACACCAATGAATGCCGACCTGGTTTGAAAACAATTTAAAAGCAAGGTTTGCAATTTTAAGTTATCCAGCATATTTAAATACAATTACACAAGTCTATGTTTCAAAATTGATTTAATGAGAGTTTGTGTTAAACTTGTCCAAATGATCACACATTAACTTTGAAAAAGGTTTTAACCTAATTTAAAATTCAAGTTTCATTAAAGCATCATAACAAATCAGTTTAAATCCAAACTTCAATGTTCATATCAATAAATTAATAATCTAGTTATTTAAATTGGCATCAAGTTTTAAAATCGAATTTGTACACTAAATCATTTTAAGGTTGGTCAAAATAATGTATAATTCGAATACTTATTCTACCTTAATGATTCCAAAAATATTTCATTTGAAAATTTCTTGGACATACACAATAAAATCTATGTCCAATTTACTTAAATCATGCATTTGAACATTTGTACGAGTTTAACTAGTCAAAGTTTAAGAGCTTTCCATAAACATAAAGTTCATCAAATTTGGACATGTGGTTCAAAAGATATGAGAGTTTTAAGTTATAGGGGTGTTTCTGCAAAATCTGCATACGAATTTCCTATTGGGGTCAACCCAGAAAACAGCTAGACAAAGTGGCAAAATGGTGATTGGTGGAACCGGTAGACAAACTAACTATATCCGTAGGATTAAAAAGCAAATAGCTAAAGTTACGACACTACTCGATCTAAAAACGGATCGTACAGTGTACGAGTAAATACTACGCTAGACTAAAATCTAAAACTACTCCGAAACTATGCTACGGAAAATATACTACTACTAAATTTGTAGCCTAAATTATTCTACAAAAACTACTCTACAAAACTAAATATAAAAGGCGGAAAAGAGAAGATATGCACAGTACCTCCGTTGTGTGAGAAGCGCCGTCGAGAGAGAAGAATAGAAATCCCACCAATAGAAATCCCACCGGAGATAAAATAAATATTTTATTTTATTCTAGTCAAACAAAAATAAATGATTCAATCCGAATTTGTATTTTATGATTTTGCCCATACACTTGGGGTCTATATATATGTTAAAACTATGTCTGGGTGTGGCTAAAGTAGCAAGGTGGGACTAAAAAGGAGAGAAAAGGAGGCAAATCCCGCACGCACCGGCCACCCGCGCGTACGCTGCGCGCGCGAGAAAAAGGCCGGCCGGCCCAGCTGGCCGCTGCGCTGCGTGCTGCTGCGATGCGTGTTGCTGTTTTTTTTCCTTTATATCTTTTGTTTTATAAATCCAGATGAAGTCAAATAAATTTCAAAAAATTTGTAAAAGCATTATCTTTGTGTTAAACCAGTTGTGGGTATGTTTTGAACATTTTTAAAAATTAATGTTCTGAAATATTCATAAAACGCAAAATTGCCCATTTAGGTCAACTTAGAAATTTGGGATTTAATAATTCATTTGGGGTTAAATAAAATTTATGAAATTACCCATATCTAAAAATGTTTGAATTTAAGTTATTTACTCATATTCCAAAATTAAATCGTTTTTGTCTTTAGTACAATATTAAATACATAACACATTTGTTTGAAATGGAAAGGGAAATATAATGCATTCATTTTTAAATTCAAAATATTTGGTGCACCATTAAGTTTTATATTATGATAAATCATTTGAAAACTTCATAACATATATGTGGAAAATATTCTAGATTTATTTCATTTCTTATATTGGATATATATTCATGAAGATCAATTTCTGTTTGAGAATTAATGAAACTAATTTAAATTAATGCAATGCTTATTTGGTTAATTCATTAATTATGAAGTCTTGGAAGTTTTAAAGTTATACACTATAGACTTGAAATATACAAAACTATGTTTTGAACTTGGGTAAATGAATAATAATCTTTTGGCAAATAGACAATGTTTTCAAAAGTTTAAAATAACACTTATAATTATTATTTTAATTTATGAATTGCTATTGCTAAGTGGTTGAAATCAAATACTTATAAAGAAACCTTTTATTTCATGAATATGGTTTGAAGGTTTGTAAAACATTTGTGAAATTAGATATTGAGGTTTTAATAATTACAATGGATAGTAAAATCTTTTAAGTTGAAACAACTTTTGAAAATAAAGATAAACTGAGATATTTGAAATATTAAACTTTTTCAATATGTTTGAAGTCTTTCATAGTTGGTTTTCTTATGCATTTAATATTTTATTTTAATAAAAGAAAAGTTTTAAATTTTAGTGATTTTTGAACATTATAAAATGTTGGGATGTTACAGACTACCACCCTTAAAGGAATCTCGTCCCGAGATTCGGAGAGGCTGAGAACAAAATGCAAGTGTTGCGAAAGGGTCTGATAGCGGCGGACGGTGGAGAAATGCAGCTGCTGACACGGGAACACCATAACCAGCAGAGAATGATTCCGCTGATTGGGGAGGTTAGAGAGAAAGATGGGTTTGGACAACTTGGATTAGATTAACTCAGTGGCGTACCACCCTTAAAAGAAACTTTGCGGCAATCTGAAATTCTTTCTATAATCTTTCAGTCGAACTTTTCCATCACTTTAGGGTTGTATTATAACATAAGTCCATTGAACTGCTTTTGGTACTGAATATCACTCTTGGCTTAATCTGAAAACCAACCTGAGAGGATTTCAAAGCGATCTCCATAACTCTAACCGCTTGATGTCCCCATGTGCTTCATCTTCACAGTTTACATTTTTGAAGCAACTAACGTAACTCTCATGGAAGGCAAATCTTCGATTGTTGGGTATTCTTCAACACTTTGCTTGTGGTTATCCTCACCGTAATTTAATACGTTTTAGAAACCCTTTCCTCACATAGGGTTATAAATATCTACAATTCTATGGTTTTGGTTTTTCATCGTCGTATTCTCTCATCGGAAAGTCACTCAAGATTTTCCATTCCTCATAGCAAAGAGAATGACCTGAGTATTCGCCATGGGGGCCAATCCATGTCGCACTCACTCATTACTTTGTACTTGGTTTGATGAATCTCGTATTCAAACACTTTTTCAAACCTCACTTATCTCACAGAATGTTTCCAGTCTGTAGGACAAACCTGAGCTAAACTATCGGTACTCATACTAGTAGGTTGCGTTAAACCTACGTCATGATAGCTGAAAAGTTTTTGTCTCTTCAAAATTCCTTCTCCTTGATGTGATGGAAAATATATGTTGTCTCAACTCCTAAACTTAACCTCCACTAGTATATCCATTCTGGTTGGTTTAATTTTGTTCTAAGGATAGATATTGCGTCTGGTTTGGGTTTAGCATGGATGAGTTAAGATAGAAAGACACTAAGAAAGAATCCTACGCCAACATAATTAGACAAGGCAATTCATTTTACAAACAACATCTAGCAAACACCAGGCAACAAGGTTCACACACAAACAAACAATCTAGTATTGTCATACAACCTAAGTTGGTATGAACAATACACTAACACGGTATCGCTGTTCTAAATGGTGGTCTAGTATAGCTCCTTCTTGAGCGCTTCATCATCTTCTTCAATTTCTTTAAACTCTTCCAAGTGTTTGAACTCTAAATCCAAGTTCTTCTATCATCTTCCATGTAGTTCTTCGTGTTGAATCGTAGAATTCCTTATGAAGTATCAGACTCAGACTTCAAGAACAATGGTCATCTAGAAATAGATAAGATATTTTCCAGAAGGTAGATAGTAGACGAGAGGATAAGAAAAGATAAAGAAAATTATATATTTATTTTAGTAAAGTGAATAGAAATAGATTTTCAATCCTATGGTCAAAGCCTATTTCTATCCAAACCTAGGGTCTCGAACCTACATGCAACACAGTGCTCTGATACCATCTATAGTGACCTCACCTTTTATTATAAGGTGGAAGTCCCTGTGTTAATGTGCTAGTCCCTGGATCAAATGCTAGCACCACAGTTTAAGATGCATATCATGCAAAAGTGTCAAATACTTTATTAAATCGCATGATCCAGTGTTACAAATATCTCTTACAACTTGCATAACCTGAATAGGCTAGAAAAATGTCCAAGAGTAGCAGCGGAAAATAGTAGATACAATGTGCCTCATCATCTTCATGTACCACAGGCAAATCATGTTGGTTGTAGACTCGAAATCCTATCGAATGCTCACTCGTCGTCTGTCAAATCTGCAAGGTTTAGTTGCAGCCCAGCTATAAAGGGTCAGCACAATTGAATTGTGGTGGCAAGTGACTTTTATTTCTAATATTCTACTAAGCTACATCTATATGCTTATTTGGCTGGTGGAGCTCAAGGCTATTGCGCAAAGCGAGTTTTTTCCTACTTTTGGTAAACACTTTTTGGAACAATAACTTCTCTTTAGGAGACAACTCGGGACAAGTCCATGTCCCCTACCCATGTTCACCCATCAAAGTTTTATTAAGAAATTGGGATGAAGAGATTTTCAGAAGACAGCCTTGTGTAGTTACTCAAATTGTCCGATGCCGGGGACACGGCTAAGATCTTAGGTTTTAACTCTCGAGAGTGTGTGCACTTTCACCATTAGACTTAATCAACCCAAACTATCCTCTACACTCCTTTAGTTAGAAGGAAAAGAAGAAAATCAAGACGAGACTTTTCAAAAGTTGCTTTCCCATGATCATACTAAGAGATTACCACCATCCTATCAACTCTACCACCGTCAATCTCTTGACCCAGGTCCACATCAACTTAGTCCATCAAGACAGAGCCCATATTGACCAATGGTTGTACGATAAGCAACTAAACTCAGTGTAAACTTAAATCTCATAGCCCTGGGTGACCTACCACAAGTGAGCAACTCAGGTAACACCGCATATCATGGCCCCAAGTAAGTGAAAACTATCTTGGGCGAAGACGACCATGAGACTTGGCCCTGAGAAGCCACTCAACTTGAAACCTCCTCGATCGACCCAATCCACCCAGGCGTTAAATTAATTTAGTGAAAATTTTCATTTATCACATCAACCATAAAACAATCATTTATGCAGCAGGTACTTCTACTAAATTATAATAGGGGTCTAACTGGAATGTCTAAGGGGTAACCTAACAGGTTTGCATAGCATACTACAATCTCCCAAAAACCTATCATGCATACTACTTTTGCAAATACTGCTTAAAACACTAGGTATGCAATAGAAGAAAATAGTAGGTGTTTTATGAAGTCACTTGCCTGATGAATGTTGTCGTTTCTCACACACTCATTGTCGACAACAAACGTTGCATTCCGTTCAATCTATAAAGTAAAAAGACATACAATAAACACGCAATTCAACAAGCACATAACAGTTAAAACTAACAAGCGTAAAAAGGCTTAGCACAGGGTTTGGTCAAGGGTATCACATAATTTGATATGCAAAAGGAATTAATGTGATTGAGTTAAGGGTTTGCCAATTTGGTCAGGGGATGGTCTTGAAAAAAATTTACACCAATGAATGCCGAGATGGTTTGAAAACAATTTAAAAGCAAGGTTCGCAATTTTAAGTTATCCAGCATATGTAAATACAATTACACAAGTCTATGTTTCAAAATTGATTTAATGATACTTTGTGTTAAACTTGTTCAAATGATCACACATTAACTTTGAAAAAGGTTTTAACCTAATTTAAAATTCAAGTTTCATTAAAGCATCATAACAAATCATTTTAAATCCAAACTTCAATGTTCATATCAATAAATTAATAATCTAGTTATTTAAATTGGCATCAAGTTTTAAAATCAAATTTGTACACTAAATCATTTTAAGGTTGGTCAAAATAATGTATAATTCGAATACTTATTCTACCTTAATGATTCCAAAAATATTTCATTTGAAAATTTCTTGGACATACGCAATAAAATCTATGTCCAATTTACTTAAATCATGCATTTGAACATTTGTACGAGTTTAACTAGTCAAATTTGGAAAATAACAGTGCCAAAAGATTCTACAGGTCAATAGCTTTCGATAGACATAAAGTTCATCAAATTTGGACATGTGGTTCAAAAGATATGAGAGTTTTAAGTTACAGGGCTTCCTTTATGTTAAACCCAGATGAAGTCAAATTTGGACAAGTTTTAAGTTAAATTTGGACATGTGGTTCAAAAGACATAATGTTCATGAGCTTCCTTTATATCTTTTGTTCTATAAATCCAGATGAAGTCAAATAAAATTTAAAAAAATTGCAAAAGCATTATCTTTGTGTTAAACCAGTTGTGGGTATGTTTTGAACATTTAAAAAATTTAATATTTTGAAATATTCATAAAACGCAAAATTGCCCATTTAGGTCAATTTAGAAATTAGGGATTTAACATTTCATTTGGGGTTAAATAAAATTTATGAAATTACCCATATCTAAAAAAGTTTGAATTTAAGTTATTTACTCATATTCGAAAATTAAATCATTTTTGTCTTTAGTACAATATTAAATACATAACACATTTGTTTGAAATGGAAAGGGAAATAGAATGCATTCATTTTTAAATTCAAAATATTTGTGCACCATTAAGTTTTATATTATGATAAATCATTTGAAAACTTCATAACATATCTGTGGAAAATATTCTAGATTTATTTCATTTCTTATATTGGATATATATTCATGAAAATCATTTTCTGTTTGAGAATTAATGAAACTAATTTAAATTAATGCAATGCTTATTTGGATAATTCATTAATTATAAAATCTTGGAAGTTTTAAAGTTATACACTATAGACTTGAAATATACAAAACTATGTTTTGAACTTGGGTAAATGAATAATAATCTTTTGGCAAATAGACAATGTTTTTAAAAGTTTAAAATAACACTTATAATTATTATTTTAATTTATGAATTGCTATTGCTAACTGGTTGAAATCAAATACTTATAAAGAAACCTTTTATTTCATGAATATGGTTTGAAGGTTTGTAAAACATTTGTGAAATTAGATATTGAGGTTTTAATAATTACAATGGATAGTAAAATCTTTTAACTTGAAACAACTTTAGAAAATAAAGATAAACTGAGATATTTGAAATATTAAACTTTTTCAATATGTTTGAAGTCTTTCATAGTTGGTTTTCTTATGCATTTAATATTTTATTTTAATAAAAGAAAAGTTTTAAATTTTAGTGATTTTTGAACATTATAAAATGTTGGGATGTTACATGTATAGGAACCTAGACACGGGAATAAGAGATTTCTACACAGGTTTAGCATAGCAATACTATCCTACATATGCCTATATAGAAATACACTAAGTAATGCATATAGAAAATAATAGGAAGTTTATGAGGTGTGCCACTTGCCTTTGGATGCAGTCTTTACTCATAAACTCTTTTCAACGTTATTCGGAGCTCTCTGTTCAATCTAACAATATAGGCAAACAACAATACAACAATCATAAAACAAAACAACACAACACATACAAGCATACAAAATGAACAAACAAGTTTCATAAACTTCTAAGGAAAACATGTCATGCATGATATGAAAATTATTTCTAAGGACTAGAAATGCATGACATTCCATAAAAAATCTTTTAAGTTAATGCAAGGAAATGTGTTGGTAAAAAAGACTAAGGACTAAGGTTAGAAGTTGGATAAAATACCTTTGTTATAATTTATCTTGAATAAGTACTCTAATGACTTAGTCATGATGTGCATATCTACTTAGAGAAAATACTAAGTCTATTCTTCAAGGTGATCAACAATTATTAAAAACTCTTCGTAAATTGGATACTAGGATCCAACAAACTTCAAGATGATAATATCATGATCAAAAATTGTTTAAGTCTAAAGTGAAAGACAAGATTAGGAAAGAGGGAAAAGATAGAAAGAAAGATGTAGTTGGTCTTCCAGGCTTCATCTCCAGACTTGTAATATTCTCCTTGGTGATGTCTTGATTGAATTCTTGGTAGACTTGAATAATCTGCAGACTTGATGATTTTTGTATCACCTAGGCTGGTCTTGGATTTACTTAGTCTTCATTAAGTCTCAGAGAAGGTGGGAGAAAAGAAAGAAAGAGGGAGCAAGACTTAGAAAATATTTCTGGTTGGTCTTCATGAAATTCTTCTTGATTTTTCTTCTAAGTGCTTCTACTCCTTGGAGATACTTCTGAAGTCTTGTTTTGGCTAAGTGCTTCATTGGTCTTCTAGCTCCATGTTG
Organism: Poa annua; assembly: GCA_026929855.1. Lineage (NCBI taxonomy): Eukaryota > Viridiplantae > Streptophyta > Magnoliopsida > Poales > Poaceae > Poa > Poa annua. The sequence goes on along the minus strand of CM049428.1, from coordinate 93,007,614 downwards.
AAAATTACTAAGTGTCTAAGTGTAGCACTTTACCAAAATGCTAAGTTTGAAAATAATCCTAACTTAGAGAAAATAATGGAGGAGTTTTCCTATGGGGAGTAAAACTATATAATAAAATAAGTTATGCATGAAATGCACTTTTAATCACAAGAAAGCATCAAAATAACTTTTGTGATTTCTTTATAAATATGCATGAGGTTATAAATGCAATTTAATAAATTTCTATTTTTGCAAAATATAAATAAAAGGAATAAATAAAAGATTAAAGTTATCTAAGATTAAATTTTTATAACAAAATTTTATAAATAGTGTTAATAGACAGGGGCATTTAATTTCAATTTATAGCAATTTGATTTAATCAAAAATAATATTTCTATTAATAGTTATGTCAAAATAGTCAAACTATTCAATTTAAATATATAACTATCAAATCATTTAAATACTACTCAAAATTATTTTATAACAGAGGCATCATTTTAAAAATATTCCAAAGTCTCTAAAACAATTTTATTTGCAATTTTTGAATTTACTGATTTAAAGTTATGACAAAAATATTCAAATTCACCATTTGAAATTTGAATATTTTAACTAACTCAAATTTTAATTCCAACAGATCTAAAATATTCTACATGTCAAGGGCTTTCCAAAAATATAAAATTTGTCAAATTTGGAGTTGTGGTTAAAAAGTTATGAAGGTTTGAATATGCAGGGGCTTTTCTGCAAAAGTGTCAGATCGGTTGACTGGGCGCTGACTGGATCTGACGTGGCTGCTGACTAAGCACGCTGAGTCAGCGCTGACGTGATAAGTGAATTAGATCTGGATCGTCCAGATCTAGATCTACGGTCTAGATCTAACGGTACCGGTTCGCATAACAACTTTTAATCTCAGTCGCATGATCTAGATCGGATGGCTCACCGTGCTTGACCGGTAGGTGGCGGCGGAAACTCGCCGGAGTTGGAGGATATGGCGGCGGAGCTCTCGGGCGATGACGGCGCCGGTGTTGTAGGGCTCCCCTAGGCAAACAGAGGCGACGGCGACGGGTAACTCGTTGCGGTGATCTCGATGGACTTGGTGGTGGCGTCGCGTGCGTCTCGGAGGGACGTGGGGGCGTGGCTGAAGTGTGTCGGGCACCGGCGAGCTCCGGTCGGACGTGTCCCGTGCGATGTAATGCAATGGGAGAGAGGGCAACGCGTTAGGAGGTGCGCGTCGGCGAGTGAGAGAGGAGGAGGGTGGCTCACCTCGCCGGAATCGGAAGAAAAATGCCGGCGGCAAACGCGAACTCCGGCGAGCGGTTGTGGCGGCCTGGAGGCGCAAAATGGAGAGGAAGGAGAGGGGAAAAGAGGCGGAGGTGCTGGGGCTTTATATGGGGACTGAGGGGGAACATCACGCGATCATCATGGCGCGGATTGGAGCTTCGGCGATCTCGGGCGCGTTTGTGCCGGAGGAGGAAGACGATGACGTCATCGCTGACGTCAGCAGGTAATTTCCTTTTCTGTTTTATTTATTTAATTCATATCTTTTGATTTAATTATCCAAATGAGGTCAAACAAATTTCTACAAAATCGTAAAATTCATATCTTTGTGTTAAACCAGTTGTGGGCATGTTTTGAACATTTTTGAAAAATAATATTTTGAAAATTTGATTGAATACAAATTTGACACTTTATTGTTAAATGTGAACTAGGGTTTAATAAATTTTATTTTTGGCTAAAATACATTCTATGAAATACCCACATTCAAATATGTTTGAATTTAAGTTATTTAAACTCATATTCCAATATTAAATAAATTTTAGCTTTAATAGATTATTAATTAACATATTACAACTATTTGTAATGAAAAGAGAAAATGTAATGTAATAATTTTTAATTCAAATTATTTTGTGCACCATTAAGTTTCGTAATATGATAAATCATTTGAAAACTTTATAACATATCTTTAGAATAGATTTTAGATTTAATTTATTTCTTATACTAGACATATATTCATGAAAATCATTTTATGTTTTGAAAATAAATGAAATTCATTTAAGCTAAGGAAATGTCTATTTGGATAATTCATTAATTAAAATCTATGTAGTTTTAAAGTTATAAACTATAGGCCTGTAATTTATAAAACTATGTTTTGAACTCAGGTGAAAGAGTGAAAACCATTTGTCAATGGATCATGTTTTAAATAGTTTTAAAAGAACACTTGTAAATATTATTTTAATTTATGAATAGCTAGGACTAAGTGGTTGAATTCAAATACTTATAAAGAAGCTAATTTATTACTATAAAATGGTTTGAAGTTTGAAAAACATTTGTAAAATTAGATATTGAGGTTTTAAGCATTTACAATGAATAATAAATTGTTTAACTAGAAACAACTTTTGAAAATAATGATAAACTGAGATATTTGAAATATTAAACTCTTTCAATATGTTTGAAGTCTTTCATATTTGGTTTTCCTATGTATTTTAATATTTTATTTTAATCAAAACAAAAGTTTTAAAATTTAGTGATTTTTAAACATTATAAAATGTTGGGATGTTACAGACTACCACCCTTAAAAGGAATCTCGTCCCCGAGATTCGGAGAAGCTAAAAAGACAAAGCAAATGCTTGGAATGATTCTGATAACTCGAGAGGTTTCAAGAAATGAAATTTTCTGACATGGAACTTGAAAGCTGGTAGGGAATGATTTTTCTGATTGGGGAGACTCGAAAGACATATAGTTTGGGATCTCTGGGTTTAAGCAACGTGGTTTCATTTAACTTGGTGGCTACCACCCTTAAATAAAATAATTGTGGTCAGTCTAGAAACTTGGTTTAATCTTGTTTATTTCTCTGATGTAGAGCGTACAAGTATTCAAAATACAATGGCATGTGGTGGATACAGAAAGTTTTAGTACTCACGTTTTCCACTCGGTCCTTGGAGAGATTTATCCTTCTTCCTCTCAGGGCATTTATCAACGTAATGTCCCTTAGCTTTGCACTTGTAGCAACTTATGTGGCTAAGATCTTTCTTGGATTTAGCCTTTTGTCCTTGTTCCTCCAGGGTCTTCATGAGAGACTGTTGCATTCCCTCCTAGGTTTGCTGGATAGCTTGTTGCACCAACGGATAAAGTTAACACTGAATTGGGACATGGTTTGTTCCTTCACATAGGAAGCAAGTAACCTGACTTGTGGGGCATCATTTAACTAGATGTCTGGTATGACCATGGGGCCACTCATCAGGACATTCTTTGGACGTATGTCCTATCTCTCCACAAGTTTTGCATGCCTTTAGTTTGGTCACAAGGTCCTCTTCAAAAACACTATGGTTTTGATCCATCTTAGGCAGTTGATCATTGATCAAATTCCACAGCTAACTCTGGTCCACGAATAGTAATCGCATTGTTGTGCGCAATTCATTGTTGTTGATATTGGGGTGAGACATCTGCTTATTTTAGAAAATAAATGAGTTGGATTATATGTACTATGGAGAAATCCTAATTCAATAAATCAGAACAAGACAACCAATTTCTAAAATAATCAATCAACATGGTTCAAACACAAGCAAAATGCAACATAAAAAAACTTCAAACTTCTTTTGTAAAACCAAATTAATCGTTTATCCAACGAAATACACCCACGTCAAGGAAATACCAAAGTGACAGTACTGCCATACCACAATTTGATAGGTCAATACGTCATCGGGTCTTGTTATTCTAATTGATAGGTGGTCTAATTTATCTTTTTCTTGAGTGCCTTGAGTTCTTCCTCAACTTCCTTGAGTTCTTCAAGATACTTCTAGGTGTTGTGAAGTCTAAAATGAAGTCTTTTTGCAAGGTACTCGATAGCTCTCCATGCTGCATTTCTTGCTGAATCAAAGAATGATGTGTGAAGTATTGGGTTGGTGAACATGCAGTCACCCTCAGTCTTGTGATCAGCTTCTTTGCTCATGTATAGGTGGACTTGCACCCACCAATACTCTTGGCCTTCATCCATGAAAGGAAAACCTTTGTATACTAATTCTCCTTCAAAACCTAAGCTTTTCATGTTATCCTTAAGTGCTCGTGGAAACTCAGTCTCACACTCCAAGGTCATGGTCATCACTGGTCCTTTCTTGAGTGATTCAATGAGGGCGGTCATCTAAGAAAACAAGAGAAGAACTTAGAAATGAAATAGTTAAGATAATTACAAGAATGATGTTTGAAAAGTTCTTATTTTCATTAAACTGAATGAAATAGATTTTCAATCCTATGGCCGAAAATGCTATTTCTATCCAAACCTAGGGTTTCGAACCTACGGGCAACACGGTGCTCTGCTACCATCTGTAGCGTACCTGCACTTTAAATAAGGCAGATACCTGTGTATAGTGCAAATCCCTGGATCGATTCGTTTGCACACACAGTTTACGATGTAATATCACAACAAAGTATCAATTTTGTTACATCGATGATCCCGACTTACAAAATATTCGATACAAGTTGCATAGCATAAAGCTAGCTTTAAAAGAGTAAACAGCGGAAATACAATAGCAGTGAGTCTCCATCACTTTCATGTTGCCACAGGCGAAAACATGTTGGTTGTAGACTCGAAACGTTTATTCGAAACCTCACTCGTCATCTGATCAATCTGCAATAAGAAAAATATTGCAACAACGTGGGTCAGATTCCATTAAAAATGGAGTCTGGCAAGTGACACTATGGTGGACACTTAATGGAATAAATCTATAGCCTATATGCATATTTGGCTGGTGGAGTTCAAGGCTATTTTTCATAAACCCAATTTTTCCTACTCTTTTGAGAACACTTTCTTCAAATCAAGACAAGTATGGCATGAAAACCATAATCTCATCTTCCCTTGTTCACCCATCAAGTTTTGTTTCTGAAGTTGGAATGATGGAATCCTCCGTTGACGTCCGTGATCAGCTGCTCAAATTGTCCATACCGGGGACACGGCTAAGTACTTAGTTTTACACTCTGCAGATGTTGTGTACGTTCACCATTGTACCCATTCGACCCAAACTATCCTTTACACACTTATAGTGATAAGGAAAAGAAGAAGAATGAGTTGAGATCTTTCAGAAGCATTTTCCCTCCCACTCTGGCTTGACCCGTTCCACCTAACACCATCTACATCTGCTTGTCAAGCCGGAGAGAGTCCACGCAACATAATTGATCAAGCCAGAGCCCATATGGCAATGGCTGCACTAGAAGCAATCGTCACTCGGAGTTCTTCAGATCCCTTTGTTTCCTGGGTGGCCATCCACAAGTGCACTCTCAGGTGAAAACCACCATGCTCATGGCCTCAAGTATAGTAGAAACTACCTTAGGCGAAGACCACCACAAGCACAGCCCTGAGTAGCCACTCAACATAAACCATTGAACCAATCCACCCAGGTGATTCATTAACTTAGTGGATGTGTACTCTCAGGTGAAAACCACCATGCTCACGACCCTAAGTAGAATAGAAATTCGTCCTAGGCGACGACAACCATGAGCACAGCCCTGAGTTGTCACTTAACATTTTGTAAAACTTTTCATCCATTGCATAGCATCAATAATTCTACTAAGTATTGCATAGGAACCTAGACACAGGAATAAGGGATTTCTACACAGGTTTAGCATAGCAATACTATCCTACACATGCTTATATAAAAATACACTAAGTAAGGCATATATAAAATAATAGGAAGTTTATGAGGTGTGCCACTTGCCTTTGGATGCAGTCTTTACTCACAAACTCTTTTCAACGTTATTCGGAGCTCTCCGTTCAATCTAACAATATAGACAAACAACAATACAACAATCATAAAACAAAACAACACAACACATACAAGCATACATAATGAACAAACAAGTTTCATAAACGTCTATTGAAAACATGTCATGCATGATATGCAAATTATTTCTAAGGACTAGAAATGCATGTCATGCCATAAAAAATCTTTTAAGTTAATGCAAGGAAATGTGTTGGTCAAAAAGACTAAGGACTAAGGCTAGAAGTTGGATAAAATACCTTTGTTATAATTTATCTTGAATAAGTACTCTAATGACTTAGTCATGATGTGCATATCTACTTAGAGAAAATACTAAGTCTATTCTTCAAGGTGATCAACAATTATTAACAACTCTTCGTATATTGGATACTAGGATCCAACAAACTTCAAGATGATAATATCATGATCAAAAATTGTTTAAGTCCAAAGTGAAAGACAAGATTAGGAAAGAGGGAAAAGATAGAAAGAAAGATGTAGTTGGTCTTCCAGGCTTCATCTCCAGACTTGTAATATTCTCCTTGGTGATGTCTTGATTGAATTCTTGGTAGACTTGAATAATCATCAGACTTGATGATTTTGTATCACCTAGACTGGTCTTCGATTTACTCAGTCTTCATGAAGTCTCAGAGAAGGAGGGAGAAAAGAAAGAAAGAGGGAGCAAGACTTAGAAAATATTTCTGGTTGGTCTTCATGAACTTCTTCTTAATTTTTCTTCTAAGTGCTTCTTCTCCTTGGAGATACTTCTGAAGTCTTGTTTTGGCTAAGTCCTTCATTGGTCTTCTAGCTCCATGTTGAAAATTACTAAGTGTCTAAGTGTAGCACTTTACCAAAATGCTAAGTTTGAAAATAATCCTAACTTAGACAAAATAATGGAGGAGTTTTCCTATGGGGAGTAAAACTATATAATAAAATAAGTTATGCATGAAATGCACTTTTAATCACAAGAAAGCATCAAAATAACTTTTATGCTTTCTTTATAATTATGCATGAGGTTATAAATGCAATTTAAATAAATTTCTATTTTTGCAAAATATAAATAAAAGGAATAAATATAAGATTAAAGTTTTCTAAGATTAAATTTTTATAATTTTTTTTATAAATAGTGTTAATAGACAGGGGCATTTAATTTCAATTTATAGCAATTTGATTTAATCAAAAATAATATTTCTATTAATAGTTATGTCAAACTAGTCAAACTATTCAATTTAAATATATAACTATCAAATCATTTAAATACTACTCAAAATTATTTTATAACAGAGACATCATTTTACAAATATTCCAAAGTCTCTAAAACAATTTTATTTGCAATTTTTAAATTTACAGATTTAAAGTTATGACAAAAATACTCAAATTCACCATTTGAAATTTGAATATTTTAACTAACTCAAATTTGAATTCCAACCAATCTAATATATTCTACATGTCAAGGGCTTTCCAAAAATATAAAATTTGTCAAATTTGGAGTTGTGGTTAAAAAGTTATGAAGGTTTGAATATGCAGGGGCTTTTCTGCCGTGGATAAGTGAATTAGATCTGGATCGTCCAGATCTAGATCTACGGTCTAGATCTAACGGTACCGGTTCGCATAACAACTTTTAATCTCAGCCGCATGATCTAGATCGGATGGCTCAAAGTGCTTGACCGGTAGGTGGCGGCGGAAACTAGCCGGAGTTGGAGGAGATGGCGGCGGTGCTCTCGGGCGAGGACGGCGCCGGCGTTGTAGGGCTCCCCTGGGCAAACGTAGGCGACGGTGGCGCGTAACTCGTTGCGGTGATCTCGATGGACTTGGTGGCGGCGTCGCGTGCGTCTCGGAGGGGCGTGGGGGCGTGGCCGAAGTGTGTCGGGCGCCGGCGAGCTCCGGTCGGACGTGTCACGTGCGATGTACCGCAATGGGAGAGCGGGCAACACGTCAGGAGGTGCGCGTCAGCGAGGGAGAGAGGAGGAGGGTGCCTCGGGCGCGAGGGGTGGCTCACCTCGCCGGAATTGGAAGAAAAATGCCGACGGCAAACGCGAACTCCGGCGAGCGGTTGTGGCAACCTGGAGGCGCAAAATGGAGAGGAAGGAGAGGGGAAAAGAGGCGGATGTACTGGGGCTGTATATGGGGACTGAGGGGGAACATCACGCGATCATCACGGCGCGGATTGGAGCTCCGGTGATCTCGGGCGCGATTTGTGCCGGAGGAGGAAGACGATGACGTCATCGCTGACGTTAGCAGGCAATTTCCTTTTTGTTTTATTTATTTAACTCATATCTTTTGATTTAATTATCCAAATGAGGTCAAACAAATTTCTAAATTTTTTAAAATTCATATCTTTGTGTTAAACCAGTTGTGGGTATGTTTTGAACTTTTTTGAAAAATAATATTTTGAAAATTTGATTGAATACAAATTTGACACTTTATTGTTAAATTTGAACTAGGGTTTAATAATTTATTTTTGGCTAAAATACATTCTATGAAATAACCACATTCAAATATGTTTGAATTTAAGTTATTTAAACTCATATTCCAATATTAAATAAATTTAGCTTTAATAGATTATTAAATAACATATTACAACTATTTGTAATGAAAAGAGAAAATGTAATGTAATCATTTTTAATTCAAATTATTTTGTGCACCATTAAGTTTCATAATATGATAAATCATTTGAAAACTTTATAACATATCTTTAGAATAGATTTTAGATTTAATTTATTTCTTATACTAGATATATATTCATGAAAATCATTTCATGTTTTGAAAATAAATGAAATTCATTTAAGCTAAGGAAATGTCTTTTTGTATAATTCATTAATTAAAATCTATGAAGTTTTAAAGTTATAAACTATAGGCCTGTAATTTATAAAACTATGTTTTGAACTCAGGTGAAAGAGTGAAAACCATTTGTCAATGGATCATGTTTTAAATAGTTTTAAAAGAACACTTGTAAATATTATTTTAATTTATGAATAGCTAGGACTAAGTGGTTGAATTCAAATACTTATAAAGAAGCTAATTTATTACTATAAAATGGTTTGAAGTTTGTAAAACATTTGTAAAATTAGATATTGAGGTTTTAAGGATATACAATGAATAATAAATTGTTTAACTAGAATCAACTTTTGAAAATAATGATAAACTGAGATATTTGAAATATTAAACTCTTTCAATATGTTTGAAGTATTTCATAGTTGGTTTTCCTATGTATTTTAATATTTTATTTTAATCAAAACAAAAAGTTCTAAATTTTAGTGATTTTTAAACATTATAAAATGTTGGGATGTTACAGGTGGAATCCTCCGTTGACGTCCGTGATCATCTGCTCAAATTGTCCGTACCGGGGACACGGCTAAGTACTTAGTTTTACACTCTGCAGAGGTTGTGCACGTTCACCGTTGTACCCATTCAACCCAAACTATCCTTTACACACTTATAGTGATAAGGAAAAGGAGAAGAATGAGACGAGATCTTTCAGAAGCATTTTCCTCCCACCTGGCTTGACCCGTTCCACCTAACACCCTCTACATCTGCTTGTCAAGCCGGAGAGAGTCCATGCAACATAGTTAATCAAGCCAGAGCCCATTGGCAATGGATGCACTGTAAGCAATCGTCACTCGGAGTTCTTCAGATCCCTTTGTTCCCTGGGTGGCCATCCACAAGTGCACTCTCAGGTTGACAACCACCATGCTCATGGCCCTAAGTAGAATAGACATTCATCCTAGGCGAAGACAACCATGAGCACAGACCTGAGTAGCCACTCAACATAATCCATTCAACCAATCCACCCAGGTGTTTCATTCACTTAGTGGATGTGTACTCTTAGGTGACAATCACCATGCCCAACAGCCCTAAGTAGAATAGACATTCATCCTAGGCGACGATAACCATGAGCACAACCCTTAGTAGTCACTTAACATTTTTTAAAAACTTTTCATCAATTGCATAGCATGAATATTTCTACTAAGTATTGTATGAGAACCTAGACACCGGAGTAAGGAATTTCTACACAGGTTTAGCATAGCAATACTATCCTACACATGCTTATAAAAATACACTAAGTGATGCATATAGAAAACAGTAGGAGGTTTATGAGGTGTGCCACTTGCCTTTGAATGATGTCTTGCTCACAAACTCTTTTCAACGTTACTCGGGACTCTCTGTTCAGTCTAAACAATATAAACAAACAACAATACAACAATCATAAAACAAAACAACACAACACATACAAGCATACATAATGAAAAAACAAGTTTCATAAACTTCCAAGGAAAACTTGTCATGCATGATATGCAAATTATTTCTAAGGACTAGAGATGCATGCCATGAAAATCTTTTAAGTTAATGCATGGCAAATAGGTTGGTCAAAAGTGACTAAGGACTAAGGTCATAGGTTGGACAAAATAGTTTGTAATAAATCATCTTGAATAAGCACTCTAATGGGTTAGTCATGATGTGCACAAATACTTAGAGAAAATACTAACTCTATTCTTCAAGGTGATCAACAATTATTAACAACTCTTTGTAAATTGGATATTCACTATAGTGAGAGAGACAGACACCCGGCCAGCCACTTAAGTTGTGGAACAGGTCTCATGTACGTGGACATGTAAGGTTAGTCTCCAGGCTGCTTCATCTCACTATGCCGCTAGGATCCAACAAAATTCAAAGATGATAAAATCATGATCAAAATTATTTATGTCTAAAGTGACAGACAAGATTAGGAAAGAGGGAATATATAGAAAGAAAGATGTAGTTGGTCTTCCAGGCTTCATCTCTAGACTTGTAACTTTTCCTGGGTGATGTCTTGCTTGAATTTTTGGTAGACTTGATGAATCTTCAGACTTGATGATTCTTGTATCATCGAGGTTGGTCTTGGGTTTAACTTAGTCATCATAAAGTCTTAGAGAGAAGAAAAGAAAAAGAAAAAGAAAGACTTAGAGAATAAAGGGGGGTTGGTCTTCTTGAACTTCTTCTTGATTTTTTTCTAAGTGCTTCTACTCCTTGATGATACTTCTGAAGTCTTGTTTTCTTGGCTAAGTCCTTCCCTTGACCTTCTAGCTCCATGTTGAAAATATTAAGTGTCTAAGTGCATAGCACTTTACAAAAATACTAAGTTGAAAATAATCCTAACTTAGAGAAAATGGGGAAGGAGTTTTCCTATGAGGAGTATAACTACAAATTAAAATATGCTATGCATGAAATGCAATTTTAAATCACAAGAAACATCATACTAATTTTTGTGATATTTATAAAGTATGCATAAAGTTATAATTGCAATTTAATTAGTTTCTAATTTTGCAAAACATAATAAAAGTAAAACATATAGATTAAAGTTTTATGTGATTTAATTTTTTTAACACTATTTTTATAAATGGTGTTAATAGACAGATGTGATTTGATTAAATTTATTGCAATTGAATTTACTCAAAAAATAATATTTCTATCAAAAGTTATGTCAAAATTACTCAAACCATTCAATTTAAACATATAAGTATTCAATCATCAAAATAATGCTCAAAATTATTTTATAACAGAGACATCAATTTACATATATTCCAAAGATTCTAAAACAATTTTATTTACAATTTTTGGAATTATAGATTTAAAGTTATGAAAAAAATACTCAAATCAGCCATTTGTAATTTGAATAATTTGAACTATGTCAAAGTTGAATTTTAATAGATCTAAAATATTCTACATGTCAAGGGCTTTCCAAATTTATAAAAATATTTGAATTTGGATAAACAGAGAAAAATATATGTTAAAACTAATGTGAGGATCTTTTCTGCAAAACTGCCAATTAAATAAATCGAGAAAATTATTTTCCACGTCAGCGCTTACTGGGCAGTGACGTGGCCGCTGACTTTGCATGCTGACTGGGTTAAGTGATTCGATCTGGGCCGATGAATCTAGATCTGACGGTCAACAGCCACCGTACCGGTTCGAATAAGCAAATCTAATCTCGGCCGTAGAAAAAGGATCGGACGGCTTACAGCGATGGAGCTAGCGGCGCAGTGGCTGCCGACATTGAAAAAGACGGCAGCGTGACCTCCGGCGGGGGAGAGGATGGCGCTCCGACGGTTCCTCGGACGCGCGGATGATGCCCTCAGGTGCGGCGCGTCGCGTTGAAGACGAAGGGGCCGATGTCGTCGTTGCGTTCTTCCTGGAACGGCGGGGAGGTGCTGTGAGGACCCTTCTGACAACCAGCCAGAGATGCCCACGTTATGTAAACAGATCACGATCCCAATGATCAGTGTATCGCGATCACATAACCAACATGGTATACAAAGTTACATCATACAACTCGAGAAGAATAAGACTTACATAAATACTGGTCGCATGACCAAGTCTGCAAACATTGTCGCACATGACGAAAATGAACTAAGGTACTGCGGAAGATTCGGCCAGCGTCGGCCCTCGTCACGTCCTGACGCATTCCCACAGAGCAGTTGAGCGGGACACTCAGTTGGCGTAGTCGTCGGCCTACTCCTCCTTCTTGTCGTACATCTCTTCATTTCAACCTGGACGTTTGAATATCCAGGGACACAGCCATATGAGTACATTTATGTACTCGCAAGACCACCTCTAAGGCTTAAGTTTTCATGATAATGCAAGAAAACACTTTTCGAAAACTGGGATAGCTGCTATATATGACTATAGGGCTTAGTTTTCGAATACCATGATTTTAGACATAGAGAATACGACATCTCTGTATCTTTGTTGAAGAAAACATTTAGAGATAGAATTCTCTTCTCTTAGATATAGCAAGGACATATCCAAGTTCAAAACTTTCTTTTGTAAAACCTTTAAAAGCACTAGGATAGGGGTAACCCTTTTTCCAGACTTGAGGTCGGACTGGTTGTCTCCCCGAAATCAACCATCCTTGCCCAAATTCCGTACCTCCCAGGTACCACTTTGTTGCCTCCTTGTTTTCCCCCGGAAACCTTTCTCTTTTGAAACCATAAAACATCCAGCATGCCTAGTGGGACCTTCCCAACCGTCCATGACCGCGGACGCGGCTATTCGAATAGATTTACACTCTGCAGAGGTTGTACACTTTTCCCACAAGATTCGGATGGTCTGCCGTGGATCAACCATGGACTGTACAAAGACAGCATGCACACATCAGACGGCCAATCCTAATTTCCACTATGTTAATGCTGGTACAAGAATATCCTCTTCGAGTGGGTTTGTTCTCTCCGGCACCGAGTGAGCTAGCCGTATCGATCCGGTTTCCCCTAGTCTCACACCGCCATGACAGGAGACCCACCGTTGCTTCCCGGTGGCACACGAAGTCCACACTCTGTATGCCCATTCCCTGGCAGCATTCGGTTCCGGGGACTCTAACCCCATCTAGCCCATTGAGGAATATTCGAATACCAACAGCAACAAGCTTCCGTTAAGCCTCGTGCACATTTTGAGGTAATGTGGTTGCACGGGTTAATTGTTCAAGCGGCAGCTAGGGTCACACTTTGTTTTTGAAAACACTTTCTTCTCCGACTACTCCCAGCAGCTCGGGTTTCGCAAACACCTTCGATTGCTCCCAGCAACTGGGGTTTTAATAAAACACTTGCTCGCCGATTGCTCCCAGCAGCTCGGGTTTTCCTCCATAAAACATTTTTATCAAATAGGTCCCCATCCTGTAGTTTTGAGGTAAGATAACAGAATATACTACTAGAAAACTTAATCTTCTTGATGGAGCCTTCAATGACAAGACTCATCAAGTAAAACTCTTTTTATAATACCTACCGCTATTCTAGAAGATAACGTTGGCCAAACAATATTTTGTAAAAATAGTTTTTCGGGTGGCAAGGTGCCACAAAGGAAGTAAAACATGCATTATTTTATTTTTGAAAACAAAACATGCTAGATAAAATAATAGGATTCATTATAGTGGTGAGGTGGGCTTGCCTGGCTCAGCAATATGTCCTTGGTCTTGATCTTGATGTTCCTCAGGTTCATTCCTCACTTCCCGTTCCTTCCCGATTGTATCTAACGTCGTAAAAAGGAAAATGAACCACACCCAGAACACCAGACAAAACCACAAGGACATAACAACCATCAAGCATTGTACAAGACACTGAGATACAAACAGCAGTAAACAACTCCTTTAGCTCTACAACAACAATCAACAAGGTCCATCGAGCTAAGACAATAACAGATTCTCCTAAAAATATACACAACAATTCTGAGTATTAAAAGGTAGTTCTTCAGAACATTATAACAACACATTACTTGGGGTTATCATATCATTTAATAAGGGTTGTTATATTAGTTTCAGGAAATAATTCAGACAAAAGTATCTTAGTAGATTAGGAAATACTTCAGACAAAAGTATATTAATTGTTTAGGAAATACTTCAGACAAAAGTATCTTAATCACACCAGCAAGTATTAATATTAACACGAGCATTGAGCACCCTCACATGCAACCATGTTACTAGCTCAAGAAACACCTACTACTAAGTAACTAAGCGACAAACAATAGTAACATCACTGTCCAAACAAGTTTATGACTAAGAGCTATAAAGGTGCATTAAGCCTATTTAATAAGACACTGCAATTAATACCACTTCAACAATTAAACCAAACAATCACACAGTAAACAAGTGTTGATAGCAAATCTTGAAGAGAACAAACCATACAACAATCATTACAAAGCACAACAATTACTGTATAGCATTTAACACCAAACAATCATTCACATGCATGACACACAAATGAAATTAGTGCAACTCCTAGGAAACAAGATGAACTATGTGAAACTCAAAAGTGAAGGGACAAGCAATACTTTCAGGAAATTTATTAAGTCTATTAAAGGATAACCTGAGCTTCTGAACTTATGAGTTACTAAGCACATCAACACATAACAATTCAAGTAAAACAGGGAATTAACTTATTACATTTATTGGATAAATAAGATGATGTTTAAAGAGATAAAACATAACACACAAACATACCCACAAGCAGAGCATATAAACACAATTGATGGGGTACAACGTGAATAATGCTAAAGTTAAGTAAACAATGCACCACACATTATAAAAGTGGTTCAATCAAGTAATTATTATTGAGTTAAGGTTCTGATCTTTAAAAGATGATCAGTAATGTTTATACAATTCACATTTGTTAAGAACAAATGATTAACATCTAAGACTCCTATTAGCCAAATGTTGCTGCTTTGGGAGATAAGTTATAACTCCAATAATATTTTTCAGAAATATAAGTTCTTCTACCACAGTACACCTAGTAGCTATAGGAAGCTAGGGAAATTGGATTTGCATCAAAAGTTATTACTGAACATGAGTTAAAAATCATACAAATGCTACTGGTCTCAAAACCATAATGAATATAGTTTCAGATTTAGGAATCTCCTGTATGAAAGGTTAATTTCTATGGATAGGTATTTCCTTAAGCTGTCTTTAGAAATTGGATTCGCTCAGTTTTAGTGGAACACACACATTTTACCATTAATAGTGTGCAGCACAAGATATGATTTATTTTTAGACAAATCCAACTTTGCATGGTAAACAAAATGCATAGGTACCACAAAAAAATAATCCTACACCATTTTCCTAAACATATAAAGCACAAACAAGTCAAACTAGATACATGCAAATAACATAAAATAATGATATCCCTTTTAAAGTGTAATAACCTACTGTTTAAGAAACTAATCTACCAAGATCAAGATATGAGAGGTAAAATTCTACCAATCTAGGATATGATAGCTACTACTCATATCTAACACATGCAATTGGATTTGCTCAAAAATGTATTTTTAATAATGAACTAAAAATCACCAAAGTGGTACTGGTGTCAATCTTAAACATGATATAACTTTAGTTATATACATCTCCTGCATGCAAGGCTTATAGATCTAGGTAGGTATTCTCACTGGCTTTCCACAGAACTAAAGTTTGCTAATTGTGGATCTATAAAACTAAAGTTATTAAGTAAATGGTAAAAATTCCACTTTTTACAAGATTGAACATAGAGCACACATATAAACATATTTTTGCAAACGGCCAGAGCCACATGGTCAAGAAAACACATAGCTACTCAATTTTTTTTGAATCATCCAATTTGGATAAGTAAATCTCTCAGAAACGAATTAAAACTACAAGGTAAAATAACAGGGAAATTAACAGGAGTTTAATTAATCAGAAAAACAAAAGGAAAGGGGGCCGGATCCGAGGCGGGGCTGGCTCGCCCGAGCTGGGCTGGCCCAACCGACTGCGCGCGTGAGAAGGGAGTTAAGCCACCGTAGATTTCTGATCCGACGGTCAGAATTAGATCTGGGGAGTTCAAACGAAGGCCGTGGATCAAGAATCGGACGGCAAGCATGCGTCTTCAACCTCGCGACGCGGAGGGCATGGCCAGAACCCTAGCGGAGAGGTCGAGCTCGAGGGTCTCACCTAGGGGGCCAGAGGGGCGACGAGGAGGGGTGGAGGAAGACGCGGAGGGTCGAGGACGGCCTCAGGTACCCGCAGAACTCGGTGGCGAGCTTCGGGTCGACGGCGCGGTCTCTGGCGTCCGGAGCGAGCACGGCGAGGTCCAAGCATCACCGGCGATTCCTGAAACGAATGGAGGTGTCTCAAAGGTTGCCCAGGAAGAGGGGAGTGAGGAATTGAAAAAGGGAGAGAGAAACGAGGTTCGGAGCCGAGGCATTGGAGCTCGAAAATGTCGAGTCCGAGCGGCGGTTCTTCAATGATCTTGAGCAGGAGAGAGCAAGAGCTCGGGAGATCTTGCTGGGGGTGGGTGAGAGAGTGCAGGGGAAGGCAATGGGCAAGGTAACGGAGGCCGAGGGAGCCTCAGTTGCAATAAGAGAAGAGGGTGGCGCGCTCGGGTGCTCGGGAATGGACAGAGGAAGAGAGAGAGCACTGGCAGGGGATTGGGCGACAGAGGCGGTGGAGGAGCGTCAGCTGGTACTGTTGCAAGCTTTGGATGCTAGCCACTGTCTCCAAGTTTATGGAGGGAGGTGAAATAATGGAGGTGGTGTCTGCTGCCTGCTAGGTGTTTGATGAAAAGCTCAAGTGAGTAAAGAAAATGAGAAATGAGGCAAGGGCTGGCCAGGGCTGAGGCCAAGGGGTGCAGGGGTGTGTGAGGATCCAAAGCAAGTCTAAGATCAGGGTTTGGGAGGAGGGGAGTGGAGGTTTAGGATTTCAAATATTTTCGGGCTGATATAATTAAGCCACTAAACCATGATGGATTAGTCAATCCTTTAGCTAGAAAAATATGGGACAAGATAGGTTGATCACTGGGGAGAAAAGTTTAGCCTAAGGATTAGAAGTTTTGCTCAAAGGGGTTTAGCAACACTAGATACAAAAATGACAAAAGGCTATCTAGTAATGCACAAATGGTCACCTTATTTTGAAACACTCAAAACAAGCATGAATTTATGATCAAACAATTTTGAATATTTTAAATAAGGTTATGTGTGGATAGCAGAGATGATAAGGATGAGGTTAGGTGAGTTGCATTTCCAAATTGAATAAAATAAACTCTAATGGTCATGTTCTAGAAAGACTAGAAATTAAGGGAAATGAAGATGGTTATTTCTTATTTGAAAAAAGGAAATATTTGAGTTACTCCTAAAATCAAACATTATAATAAAGAGTTAAACACACCTTTATCACATGGCACAACATGTAAAGCATGAATGGTCTCAATTAAATTATATAAATAAGATGTTGTCTCATACACCACCACATGAACACACATGAAATAACACCCTCATGGGAAACAATTTAAACACATCACATATAGGTCAACCACACATAAAAATAGATAAACACCCACACCATTGGATCAACAGCCATACTTTTAATATAGATCAAAACAATTTGTGAGGAGGTGATCAACAGAATCAAAACATGGTATTTTTGGTAGGAATATAATTAAATCAGTATAAGGTGAGGTGGTGATCATAATGATCCAGACATGGCTCTTGGTATAACTAGAATTACTCCAGCATGTTGAGCATTAGCTTCCAGAGGCTAATTAATATGGTGCTTTGAAAAAGAGAGTTGATAATGTTAGCAACATGTTAAAATCCAATATAATTCAAGACTTATTGTATGGTCCTATATAGTTTTGCAACCTATATTTTTTTAGGACTACTGTTAGTTTCTCAAATGATACATATATATATATATATATTTGGGTGGTTGCAAAAATCAAAACATCATGGAAAAAAGAGTTTGTTAAGAATAAATTTTGGAGAACATACATGGACAATTGTATTAGACATATCATTGCTATCAAAGGCCATATTATTACTGGTTCGAGTTTTAAGGTTGCTATTTAGAAGTCAACAACATAAACAACACACAAGATGATACACAGAGCATACCAGGGGAAACACATCCATTAACAGGACATTTCAAAAAGTTTTTGTTCCCTCAGAAATTTAGGTCTTTATTAATTAATTTTCTGTTGCTTCCAAAATTTTGGGGTGTTACAGGTGCGGCCGGACTTTCTCAAACGCCGGAGAGCTTCGGTCGGGTTCCTCCCTGATGAACTGCTGCGAAAACAAAGCGAGGAAGGGGTTGAGAGGGTGCGCATTGTTACGGTAAGGAGGATGAGAGGGGTCTCCGGGCTTGGGACGGCTTACCTCGGCGGAGACAGAGGAAAAATGGTGGCGGCCTCGACGTACTCCGGCGAGAAATCGGAACGGCCTGGCGGCGCAAATCGAAGGGGAAAAAAGAGGGGAAGGAAGAGGCGGCGGGGTCATGGTTTGTATGGAGGGTGAGGGGGAGCAAATCCCGCAAAGAACGCCATGATTTGGAAGCGGATTTGGAAAGCAAATTTTCGGGAGGGAATTTCGGGGATGGAGGTTGAAGAAGAAGCTCCCCTGACAGGTGGGTCCCCCTGTCAGGTTTTTCTCTTTTTTTCTGTTTTATTTATTTCCTTTATAACTTTTAATTTAGGATTCCAAATGAAGTCAAACAAATTTATAAAATTTTGTAATATTCATATCTATGTTTTAAAACATTAGTGGGCATGTTTTGAAAACTTTTGAAAAATAATATTTTGAATTATTCATAAAATGCAAATTTGTCCATTTAGGTCAACTTTGAAATTAGTAATTTATTAAATTCATTTTGGGTTAAATAAAATTTATGAAATTACCCACATTCAAATATGTTTGAATTCAAGTTATTTAAACTCATTTTCAAATACTAAATTCATTTTTGGCTTTAGTATAATATTAAATAGTATAACATAACTATATGAAAATGAAAAGGGAAAATAATGTATTCATTTTTAATTCAAATTAATTTGTGCACCATTATATCTTAATTCAACAGCGGTGCATCAAGAAGCGGGATGGATTGACGAGATCAAAGGCTACCTCGACAAAGGGATCCTTCCCGAGGAAGATGTTGAAGCGGAGCGAATCGCCCGCCAAGCAAAATCTTACCAAATCCTCGAATGGAATCTCTACCGCAAGCGCCCAAACAGCACCGCGCTCAAATGCGTTCCTCCTGAAGAAGGCAAAATGCTGATCAAGGACATCCACAGCGGGGAATGCGGCCACCATTCATGCGTCCGCACCCTCGCAGACAAAGTCTTCAGGAGCGACTTTTACTGGCCTCAAGCACTTCAGGACGCAGTTGACATCGTCCAAGCATGTGAAGCCTGCCAATTCCACGCCAAGCAAATCCACCAACCTGCGCTGGGGCTACAAACCATTCCGCTCTCCTAGCCGTTCGCGGTCTGGGGGCTGGACATCCTGGGACATTTCCCAACAGCGCAAGGGGGATATCGCTACCTCTTCGTGGCCATCGACAAGTTCACTAAGTGGCCCGAAGTGGAGGCGACGCGCACAATCACAGCAGGCGCGACGGTGAAATTCATCAGAGGCCTGGTCTGCCGCTTCGGAGTGGCTAACCGCATCATCACCAAGAATGGCTCGCAATTCACCAATGGCATCTTCAGAGCTTACTGTCAAACAATGGGCATCAAGCTCTACTTCGCCTCAGTCGCACATCCACAGAGCAACGGACAAGCTGAGCGAGTAAACGCAGAAGTCCTTAAGGGCCTAAAGACCAGGACCTTTGACATCCTCAAAGGCCACGGCAAGGGCTGGATCAACGAGCTCCCTTCGGTGCTCTGGTCCTTCCGCACAACGCCACCAAATCCTACGGGGGAAACACCGTTCGCCCTCGTCTATGGAGCCGAAGCAGTCCTCCCCACAGAGATAAAGCATGGATCCCCCCGGGTCCTTGCCTTTGACGAGGACCAGCAAGAGGACCTCCACAACGACGACCTGCTGCTTCTCGAGGGACTACGACGCCGCGCCGCCCTCCGGGCGGCCAAATACCAGCATGACGTGAGACGCTACCACAGCCGCAACGTGCGCTCGCGTACTCTGGAGGCAGGTGTTCTCGTCCTCAGGCGAATCCTCTCCAGGGAAGGCCTCCACAAGTTTTCCCCAATGTGGGAAGGTCCCTACAGGGTCACCCACATCGCCAGGCCTGGCGCGTCTCGCCTCGAAACTCAAGACGGCATCCCCGTCAAGAATCCATGGAACATCATGCACCTACGCAAGTTCTACCCGTGATCATCGTCACGCCCGTGATCATTTTCACGTCAAGACATCTGGCGGAAGAGGCAGCTTACGGCTCAACCTCCAAGCACTTGTGTCTCTAGAGGTTAAAAGGTCACGGCTTAAATCTCCAAGCTCCAAAGGCTTCTCTCGAGGGTCAACCCTCCGAGCTCTCCTTGTAACGAGCCACCTCGGGCCGTTGAGAGTCTCTGCACTAATGGGTGGTCCCCATGCCTCGACATGGTCAAAACATTAACTTGGCAACTCCAAGCATAATGAGACAACTTCGTTCCCAAGTGAACTTAGCGCTACGGTGCCGCTATGTAATATGTGGTGGTGAGTTTTATTTACGCATTACTTTGTTGAAATGTGCGCTTATATCTCTCAACATGCGTACCTCACGAGCGGGGGCTGAGTATGGTGCCAGTGCCTCAAACGACACTTCAGCAGCACTGCAAAATCCAAGGTTCCGAGCTCTGGCTGGAGGGCAAGATCCCACAAACACGCCATCTCTAAAGAGGACCTTGGTACTTACTCTCCTCGCGAGGTACGCCTGAGGGGACCTATAAGCGCACACGAGTCCCCTGTACCGTGCTCCAACGTTTGGGTTCGCCCCTCTAACATCTACAAGGAAGATATGCCCCCACAAGCCGGAGGAGGCATTCTGGAACGATCCCTCAAGAGGACCTCCTCGCCAGGCAAAAAGCCTCTACAGGGCGAAAACCTCGAGAAGCTAAGTCTCGCACCCGCGCCTTAATTGCGTTTTTCCCTCTAACACACGTTTGCCCCTCAAGCGACTTCGCTTTCCCTTACGCTTCATGGACTACTCGTACGTCTAAGGGGGGCACTTGAGCATCGCGACTCAGGGCTCTTACCTCTCCTAGGCCTAAACTCCCCCCGGCCTTGCAGAGTCATTGCTCCAGCATACCTGAACTTGTCGATGTCCACAAAGAGGTAGCGATATCCCCCTTGCGCTGTTGGGAAATGTCCCAGGATGTCCAGCCCCCAGACCGCGAACGGCTAGGAGAGCGGAATGGTTTGTAGCCCCAGCGCAGGTTGGTGGATTTGCTTGGCGTGGAATTGGCTGGCTTCACATGCTTGGACGATGTGAACTGCGTCCTGAAGTGCTTGAGGCCGGTAAAAGCCGCTCCTGAAGACTTTGTCTACGAGGGTGCGGGCGCATGAATGGTGGCCGCATTCCCCCGCTGTGGATGTCCTTGATCAGCATTTTGCCTTCTTCAGGAGGAACGCATTTGAATGTGGTGCCGTTTGGGCGCTTGCGGTAGAGATTCCCTTCGAGGATTTGGTAAGATTTTGCTTGGCGGGCGATTCGCTCCGCTTCAACAACTTCCTCGTGAAGGATCCCATTGTCGAGGTAGCCTTTGATCTCTTCAATCCATCCTGCTTCTTATTGCAATTGAATTTACTCAAAAATAATATTTCTATCAAAAGTTATGTCAAAATTACTCAAACTATTTAATTTAAACATATAAGTATTCAATCATCAAAATAATGCTCAAAATTATTTTATAACTGAGGCATCAATTTACAATATTCCAAAGTTTCTAAAACAATTTTATTTACAATTTTGGGAATTATAGATTTAAAGTTATGACAAAAATACTCAAATCCACCATTTGGAATTTGAATAATTTAAACTAAGTCAAAATTGAATTTAACAGATTTATAATATTCTACATGTCAAAGGCTTTCCAAATATATAAAAATATTTGAATTTGCATAAACAGAGAAAAATATATGATAAAACTAATGTGAGGTCTTTTCTGCAAAACTACCAATTAAATAAATCGAGAAAATCAATTTCCACGTCAGCGCTGACTGGGCAGTGACGTGGCCGCTGACTGTGCATGCTGACTGGGTTAAGTGATTCGATCTGGGCCGATGAATCTAGATCTGACGGTCAACAACCACCGTACCGGTTCGAATAAGCAGATCTAATCTCGGCCGTAGAAAAAGGATCGGACGGCTTACAGCGATGGACACGAAGTTGGCGGCGCGGTGGCTGCCGGCGACGAAGAATACGGTGGCGTGGCCTCCGGCGGGGGAGAGGATGGCGCTCCGGCGGTTCCTTGGACGCGCGGATGATGCCCTCGGGTGCGGCGCGTCGCGTTGAAGACGAAGGGGCCGTTGTCGTCGTTGCGTTCTTCTTGGAACGGCGGGGAGGTGCGGCCGGACTTTCTCAAACGCCGGCGAGCTTCGGTTGGGTTCCTCCCCGACGAAATGCTGCGAAAACGAAGCGAGGAAGGGGTTGAGAGGGTGCGCATTGTTACGGTAAGGAGGATGAGAGGGGTTTCCGGGCTTGGGACGGCTTACCTCGCCGTGGACAGAGGAAAAATGGCGGCGGCCTCGACGTACTCCGTCGAGAAATCGGAACGGCTTGGTGGCGCAAATCGAAGGGGAAAAAGAGGGGAAGGAAGAGGCGGCGGGGTCATGGTTTATATGGAGGGTGAGGGGATCAAATCCCGCAAAGAACTCCGCGATTTAGAAGCGGATTTGGAAAGCAAATTTTCGGGAGGGAATTTCGGGGATGAAGGTTGAAGAAGAAGCTCCCCTGACAGGTGGGTCCCCCTGTCAGGTTTTTCTCTTTTTTCTGTTTTATTTATTTCCTTTATAACTTTAAATTTAGGACTCCAAATGAAGTCAAACAAATTTCTAATTTTTTTTAATATTCATATCTATGTTTTAAAACATTAGTGGGTATGTTTTGAAAACTTTTGAAAAATAATATTTTGGATTATTCATAAAATGCAAATTTGTCCATTTAGGTTAACTTTGAAATTAGTAATTTAATAAATTCATTTTGGGTTAAATAAAATTTATGAAATTACCCACATTCAAATATGTTTGAATTCAAGTTATTTAAACTCATTTTCAAATACTAAATTCATTTTGGGCTTTAGTATAATATTAAATAATATAACACAACTATATGAAAATTAAAAAGGAAATATAATGTATTCATTTTAAATTCAAATTAATTTGTGCACCATTATATTTTATATTAAGATAATTCATTTGAAAACATCATAAACTACTTTGGAAAAGATTTTAGATTTAATTCATTTCTTATATAGAATATATATTCATGAAAATCATTTTATGCTTTGAAAATTAATGAAAATCATTTGAGCTAATGAAATGTTTATTTGGATAATACATTAAAACCTATGAAGTTATAAAGATATAAACTATAGAGTTGAAATTAACAAAACTATGTTTTGAACTCAGGTAAAATAATAAGAGCCATTTGGCAAATAGATTATGTTCTAAATAGTTTAAAAGAACACTTGTAAATATTATTTTAATTTTATGAATAGCTATGGCTAAGTGGTTGAAATCAAATACTTACAAAGAAACTTTTTATTTCATGAACATGGTTTGAAAGTTATGAAATTATTTATCAAATTTCATATTGAGCTTTTAAGAAAAAGAATGGGTAATATAATGTTTAACTTTTAAACAACTTTTGAAATTAATGTTTATTTGATAATTTGAAATATTAAATCTTTTCAAGATGCTTGAAGTCTTTTATAGTTGGTTTTCTTATGCATTTTAATATTTTATTTTAATTGAAAGAAAAGTTTTAAATTTTAGTGATTTTTAAACATTATAAAATGTTGGGATGTTACATGGTACGACATGGAAAAGGTGTTCTCCCTACACTTCCAAGGAACATACAAGCGTCCAAATATCTACACGGATTTGCAACGTTGTGTTCAGAAGCCGGACGAAACCATGATAGATTTTGTCAACCGTTGGATCTCCGAGAAGGCCAATTGTCATGGTGTTTCGGATGCACGGGCTATCCATGCCTTCTACACGGGCCTACAGAAGAAGTGCTTACTCCGTCACCGGCTCGTCCATGAGCAAGTCATTGACCTTGGCGAGATGTGTCGGGTTATGACTCCCTGAACAGAGGTAGTCACTTCCTGAAGGGTAGTTCGTGAAGGGGATTGAACGCGGAGGTCAAGACCCTCGAGGGGCACGGCGACGATGCTCGCCGGACCTGGAGACGAAACACCCACGACAGAGATAGACAGCAGCCCGTACCCAGGTTCACGGCCCTCGTGAGGAGGTAAGACCGCTACTCCTGCTTGTCTGTATTGAACTATGGAGGTTACAGTACAGCAGAGCTTGCCGAGAGCTCCCTTGAGGCGGTTCTTGCCTGGGGAGGGAAGCGATGATCTTCTTCCTCCTCCAGCCAGAGGCTATTCTACTAAGTAGTGCTAGGGTTTACAAGTGTTGTAGAAAGCAATTGGCCGACCCTCCCTACGATGGGGGTCTTGCTACTTTTATAGGCGCCGCATTCGCTCTTCTTCTGCTTGGCGTCCAAAGTGGTTCCCACACAGCAGAGGCGTGGAGGAGCAGGATTCCAGCACCGCGGGATCGTCCATGGATGCGGTCCATCATCGATAAAGTTGGGCGCGGTGGCCGACCAGCGGCCGACCGTGCAGTACTGCCCGCAGGGACGGCAGTCTCTGAGGTGGAGCCCGCGATGACGTTCTCCTTTGAGGGTTGCGCCGTCCAGCTGCTTTATCAATAGATAGGAAGGTCTTAGCAGTCCTGGGGCAGGCGGCGCAACTTTATTGACTCCTTTATCACCAAAACGGCAACGGGAGCGCCCGCGTCACCATGTGGGCGTGGCAGAGGCCATGTGCGCCCTGCCGTACTTCCTTGGCCGCGACGTTTCCCCACAGGCCTGGGGAGGCCTGTGGAGGGGTTCTTGTTGACTTCCCTCCAGGCGCGTTGCGCCTCGGGAGGGTCTCCTGAAGTGAGGGTCCCCTTGAGGCCCTTGCTTCCTCTTCAAGCCCTCGAGGGGAATTGCCTTAGTCGTTTTGTCTGATTAGGCCGCGTGCGAGGCCTGGGGGGAGTGGGATCTTCATACCCCAGTCTCCACTGGGCCGACAGTAGCCACCGGGCCCGCGATGGGCGCGAGTGAGCCCATGGGCGTAGGCGAAGCGTCGTGGGCCCAAACTGCCCGGCCGGCCAGAGCCACGCGACACTCGGACAAGTTACGATTGCGCACGATCTGGGGCGTGCGTCGTGGGGGGTCCCACCACGCCCCGGTAACTGCTCCTCGAGGTGACATAAAGCCCAAGCGCCGCAGCAGGAAGCCATTACTGTTTCCCATTCTTCTCGCAGAAGCCTCCGCCATCTCGAGCTCTCCGCCTCCGCTCTCTTCTGCGATTTCTGCTCCTTCCGTCTTCCGTGGCCCAACCGAGCCCCCGGCGATGAGTCCCCTCAAGAGCAAGGGCAAGGCCGCTGCGGGGTCTTCCTCCCAGGCGGAGGCCTCTGAGGCCGTGTAGGGCGCGGCGCTGTTGGGCGTGCACGTCAACGAGAAGGCTCTCACCAAGGTCCGCTACTTGGTTGCGGACCGGACGAATGAGCACGGCGCCTCCACGCTGAAGCCCGTGGCGCACTGGAAACGCCCGCGAGGGTATTTTCCGATTTTACAGCACTGCCTCGCCGCCGGGCTGGTGCCGCCTTTCTTGCCATTCCTGGAGGCGGTACTGGCGTTCTATCAGGTGCAGTTGCTGCATCTGCACCCCAAATCCATCCTCATCCTCGCCGTCTTCGCATACCTCTGCGAGACATACCTGGGTTTGGAGCCCACGGTGGGGCTGTTCCTGTGCTTCAACGCGCTCCGGAGCAAGGCGAAGAATGAGCGTTCCGTGTGCGTCTCATTCCGCATCATCGACGGCATGGGGAGTGTCTACATCCCCATGTCATGGAGTGAAGACAAGGCCGTTACCTCGGTGATGAAGAAGGTGGACGACTTCCGCTAGAAGTGGTTCTTCATCGGGGTGGAGCATCCCTGCGCCTTCCTCGAGGTCCCCGACGAGCCACCATTGAAGAACGCCCACTGGGGCAAGGCAACCTTCGACGACGCGAGGAATGCAAGCCTGATGGGGCGCCAGAGTTTCCTTCGCGAGGTGGGCCTCACGGGGCAGATCATCGCGGCGGACTTTGTGACGCGCCGCATCGCTCCCCTCCAGACACACTCGGTGCCTATGTGGATGTACTCGGGGCCGAACGACAAGATGCGGCTTCATTGCGAGGACAACGACAAGGACACCGTCGACAATGTCCTGTCTGCGTTCTTCGTCAACCCGATGGTGCCTGCCGTGGATCAGCTCCCCATGACGCTCCGGCCTCCCCATCAATACAACATGACGGAGCGCATGGCCATCTTGGAGGGGATGCCTCCGTTCACCCCGATAGGCTTGGCGGGGATGGAGGTGCCACTGCCAGCGACGCGAGGAGCGGATGGGGCGGACTCTCCCTCGGCCTCAGAAGCTGGGCTAGATGAGGAGGAGGCCACAGATGGGGAGGTGTCTTCTTTGAGGGCCGGGCCATTCACTGACGAGGTTTGTGACATCTCGTCAGGCGATGACGATGCCTTCGTGGTGGCTCCCTCGCGCCCCGTGGAGGAGGAGGCTGAAGAGGGGGAGGCCTCTCCGGGAAGGCACATGCCTCGCACCAAGGCCGCCGTGGACCGCTCTGGGGTGAGGCCATCCGACGTCCCCTCCAAGAGGAAAGCGGTGACGCCTTCGTAGGGGTCAGGCGCCAAGACCATGCCCTCCTAGCGCTCACCAGGCTTGGCGTGGGTCGATACCGGCGTTCCTCCGTCAAGGTAAGTGTTCATGACACTTGGTCGTTTTGATTCTTGTTTTCTCTTCCCTTTGCCCTCTCTTGAAGATCTTTTCTTGGGTTTTTGCCAGTGATCTTGTGCCTGCGAAGCGCCGTAGGCTTCGCAAGGCTGCAGACGTGAAGAGAGCCACGACTGAGGTTGTGGCTGACGAGGCCACGAGGCTTGTAGAGACGGCCTCCACAGGCACCACTGAGGGGGTGCTCAAGGGGAGGCAGCCGCGCCTCGAGCGGAGGCGGCAGAGCCTCCGGTGGAGGAGGACACGCCTCGCCCAGAGGTCTTAGGACGCCCCCGAGCCAATGGTGGTGGGGCTGCAGAGGAGAGGATCTCCACTCCGTCTCGCGCTCCTACTCCCCCTCGCGCGGTCACACCTCCTCGCGAGACGACTCCGCCACGCGATCCAACACCGCCGCGCGTGTCGACGCCATCGAGTGCGCCCACTCCGCCGCGCGCAGCCTGAGGCGGAAGCAAGGGAGGCGTCAACGGGCACGGGCGCGTCCGTAGGGAGAGGTTCTTCTTAGGCTCCTCGCCCAGTTGAAGGCGATGAGCGCCCTGCTGATGCGGGGGCCAAAGAGGACGCTGGCGCGGATGGAGGCGGAGCCCAGGCTAGCCTCCGAGCTCACCCTGAGGCTAGGCTCTTGGGGCTCGACGCCGGGGCTGGGCCCTCCTCAAGTCAGGAGCTGGTCCTCCGTGGCTGGGACTGGAGCGCGGAGCGCCGCGAGGTCTCCTTTGGCCTCGTGAGGGAGTCCGTGGAGGGCTTGGAGGCGCACCTCGCCCTCGGGGACATCCAGCTCGCCCAGCAGCAGGAGGAGCTCGCGAAGTCATGGGCGTCCTTCCATGCGGCGGTTGAGGCGCGCCGGCAGGAGGACTTGGCGCTCCAGGCCGCACGCGAGGCTGCCACCCGCTTCGCCAAGGAGGTCCGCGAGGGGGCCATCCGCGACGCTGCAGAACTCCTCGCGCCCCTCCAAGAGGAACGTGATGCCGTTGCCAAGCTCCTGCGCGAAGCCACGGCCGAGCTCGAGGCAACGGAGGGCTCGCTGGCGCAGAAGCGACGCGAGCTGGGCCAACTGGAGGCCCAGCTGCTCACCGCCCACCAGGCCGCGCAGGCAACCCTGGAGGGGGACCGCAAGGGCCTTGCCGAGTGTGAACAACAGCTGGCCCTCAAGGAGAAGGAACTGCGGCAGCGCGACGAGCAACGGCTTCAGGCGGAGCAGGACCTAGCCACCCAGCGCGAGGAGCTTGAGGCGCGCGAAGGAGACCTGGTCCAGGCGCTCTCGAAGTAAGACGAGAACGTCGCTGCCCAGAAGCGTGCTTATGAACGCTTCGAGCAGCGGTTCGTCGAGAAGGAAAGGAGGCGGAGGATGCCCTTGCGGAGCGCGAGAAGCAGTTCCGGCTGACCAAGTCTCAGGAGAACTGTGACTTGGCCCAGAAGCAGGAGGACCGCTTCAAGGCCAAGCACGCCGCATAGAAAATTTTAGCATCTAGAAAACTTAGTTGTTTTATTTTGTTAAGTGTTGTCCTCAGAAATAAATTGCATTGCATGCATGACATATCTATTGTATAGTTATACTCCTTATAGGAAAACTCCTTCCTTATTTTCCCTAAATTAGGATTATTTTCAACCTAGTGTTTTGGTAAAGTGCTATGCTCTTAGACACTTAGGATTTCCAAGATGGAGCTAGAAGGCCATTGAAGGACTTAGCCAAAACAAGACTTCAGAAGTATCTCCAAGAAGTAGAAGCACTTAGAAGAAAAATCAAGAGGAAGTTCATGAAAACCAACCAGAAATATTTTCTAAGTCTTGCTCCCTCTCTCTTTCATTTCTCCTTTCTTCTCTTAGACTTCGTGAAGACTAAGTAAATCCAAGACCAGCCTAGGTGATACAAAAATCATCAAGTCTGAAGATTATTCAAGTCTACCAAGAATTCAATCAAGACATCACAAAGGAGAATATTACAAGTTTAGAGATGAAGCCTGGAAGACCAACTACATCTTTCTTTCTATCTTTCCCTCTTTCTAATCTTATCTTTCACTTTAGACATAAACGATTTTTTATCATGTTATTACCATCTTGATGTTGTTGGATCCTAGCGGCATAGTGAGACGAAGAGGCCTGGAAACTAACCTTACATGTCCACGTACATGAGACATGTTCAACAATTTAAGTGGTTGGCCGGGTGTCTGTCTCTATTACTATAGTGAATATCCAATTTACCAACAGTTGTTAATAATTGTTGATCACCTTGAAAAATAGAGTTAGTATTTTCTCTAAGTAGTTATGCACATCATGACTAAGTCAGTGAGTGCTTACTCAAGATGATTTATAACAAAGTATTTTGTCCAACCTATGACTTTAGTCCTTAGTCATTTTGACCAAACTAATTGCCTTGCATTAACTTTAAAAAATTTCAAGGCATGACATGCATCTCTAGTCCTTAGAAATAATTTGCATATCATGCATGACATGTTTTCCTTAGAAGTTATGAAACTTTTTTGTTCATTATGTATGTTTGTATGTGTTGTGTTGTTTTGTTTTATGATTGTTGTATTGTTGTTTGTTTATATTGTTTAGACTGAACGGAGAGTTCCGAATATTGTTGAAAAGAGTTTGTGAACAACGACAACATTCAAAGGCAAGTGGCACACCTCATAAACTTCCTATTATTTTCTATATGCATTACTTAGTGTATTTTTATATGCATGTGTAGGATAGTATTGCTATGTTAAACCTGTGTAGAATTCCCTTACACCTGTGTCTAGGTTCCTATATCATACTTAGCCAAAATATTGATGCTATGCAATTGATGAAAAGTTTTACAAAATATTAAGTGACTACTCAGGGCTATGCTCATGGTTGTCGTAGCCTACGATGAATGTCTATTCTACTTAGGGCCGTGAGCATGGTGATTTTTACCTGAGAGTGCACATCCACTAAGTTAATGAAACTCCTGGGTGGATTGGTTGTTAATGGTGGCGAAGTTGAGTGGCTACTCTGGTCCATGTCTATGGTTCCTGGAGTACGTGCACTTGTGGATGGCCACCCAGGGAACAGAGGAATCTGAAGAACTCTGAGTGACGATTGCTTCCAGTGCAGCCATTGCCATATGGGCTCTGGCTTGATCAATTATGTTGCGTGGACTCTCTCCGGCTTGACAAGCAGATGTAGGGGGATGTTAGGTGGAACGGGTCAAGCCAGAGTGGGAGGGAAAATGCTTCTGAAAGATCTCGTCTCATTCTTCTCCTTTCCTATTCACAAATGGTGTGTAAAGGATAGTTTGGGTTGAATGGGTACAATGGTGAACGTGCACAACCTCTGCAGAGTGTAAAACTAAGTACTTAGCCGTGTCCCCGGTACGGACAATTTGAGCAGCTGATCACGGACGTCAACGGAGGATTCCATCATTCCAACTTCAGAGATAAAACTTGATGGGTGAACAAGGGAAGATGAGATTTATGGTTTTCATGCCATACTTGTCTTGATTTGAAGAAAGTGTTTTCTAAAGAGATAGGAAAAATTGGCTTTATGCAAAATAGACTTGAACTCCACCAGCCAAATATGCATATAGGCTATAGAGTTATTCCATTAAGTGTCCACCATAGTGTCACTTGCCAGACTCCATTTTAAAATGGAATCTGACCCACTCTGTTGCAAAATTTTATTTGTTACAGGTTATTCAAATGACGAGTGAGGTTTCGTTAAGGGATTTCGAGTCTGCAACCAACATGTTTTCGCCTGTGGCAACATGAAGTTGTTGGAGACCCACTGCTATTGTATTTCCGCTGTTTACTCTTTCGAAGCTAGCTTTATGCTATGCAACTTGTATTGAATATTTTGTAAGTCTGGATCATCGATGTAATAAAATTGATACTTTGTTGTGATATTACATCGTAAACTGTGTGTGCAAACGAATCGATCCAGGGATTTGCACTATACACAGGTATCTGCCTTATTAAAAGTGCAGGTACGCTACAGATGGTATCAGAGCACTGTGTTGCCTGTAGGTTCGAAACCCTAGGTTTGGATAGAAATAGGATTGGACCATAGGATTGAAAATCTATTTTATTCACTTTTCTAAAAACAAAACTTTTTCATTTTATCTTCCTCATACGCTCATCTACTATCAACCTTCTGAAAACCTCTTATCTTTTTCTAGATGACCATGTTCTTGTAGTCTAAGTCTGATTCTACTGCTTCATATAGAAAAGTTTCAATTCAACATGAAGTTCTATATGCATGGAAGACCACTGAAGAAACAGGGTTCGGCCAACACTTCTAAGATATCCAAGAAAGTTGAACAAGAACTTGAAGCACTCACGAAGGAGGTAGATTTGACCACCACCTAAATAGAATAACGATATCGTGTTAGTGTATTGATCATATCAACTTGGCTATATGACAATACTAGATTGTTTGTTTGTTGTAAACCTTGTTGCTTGATGTTTGTTAGATATTGATTGATTATGTTATAGATTGGTTGCCTTGTTTTGTTTTATTGAACTAGGATTCCTTCATAAGTACAAATAATTCAACTCATTGCTTTCTAAACCAAACAGATGTCTCACCCCAATACCAACACCAATGATTTACACACCACAATGCGACTACTATTAGAGAACTAGAGTCAGCTGTGGAATTTGATCAACGACCAATTGACTAAGATTGATTAAAACCATAGTGATTTTTTTTGAAGTCCTTATGACCAAACCAAAGGCATGCAAAACTTGTGGAGAGATAGGACATACGTCCAAAGGATGTCCTGATGAGTGGCCCCATGGTCATACAAGACATCTAGTCAAAGTTTGCCCCACAAGTCAGGTTATTTGCTTCCTGTGTGAAGGAACAAACCATGTCCCAATTCAGTGTCGATTTTATCCCTTGTGCAACAAACTAACCAGCAAGCCAAGGAAGGAATGCGACAGTCTCTCATGAAGATCCTGGAGGAACAAAGACAAAAGGGTGAATCCAAGAAAGATCTTAGCCACATAAGATGCTACAAGTGCAAGGATAAGGGACACTATGCCAGTGGCTGCCCACAGCGGAAAAAGAATAAATCTCTCCAAGGACCGAGTGGAAGCGTGAGTGCTAAAACTTTCCGTATCCACCACACGCCATTGAATTTTGAATACTTGTACGCTTTACATAAGAGAACTAAACAAGATTAAACAAAGTTTCTAGACCGACCGCAATTATTTCTTTTAAGGGTGGTAGCCACCCAGTTAAATTAAACCTCGTTGCTTAAACCCAGAGATCCCAAGCTGTCTGTCTTTCGAGCCTCCCCAAATCAGAAAAATCAGCCTCTGCTAGTTTTCATGTTTCCATGTCAAAACATTTACATTTCTCAAAACATCACGAAATTATCAGAATCATTTCAAGCATTTGTTTTTCTTTCTAACTTCTCCGAATCTCGGGGACGAGATTCCTTTTAATGGTGGTAGCCTGTAACATCCTAAGATTTTCAAATTCTGAAAAATTAGAAAAATTAAAAACTTTTTGAAAAATATTTGTATGTCGATTTGAAAACAAAATGCATGCATGCATTCATCATTTTCTTGCATTGTTTATATTTGAAATTATAATGGTTGAAATATTATTTCCACTTGAAAATCTATTTGAGAAATATTAAAAACAAAATAATGATTATGCTACTTATCTTATTTTACTTTAATATTTTGATTGTAATTATTAGAAATAATTATTTTCATATGTTCACAATTGTGGTACCAAATTTTATTTAGCCATAAGTAAATTGACTAAATTTTTATTTTCAAATTTGACAAAAGTGTCAAATTTGCATTAAATCAAATATTCAAAATTAATATTTTTAAAAAGTGGTCAAAACATGTCCATAAATATTTTAAAATAAAGATATGATTTTTACAAATTTTTAGAAATTAATTTCACTTAATTCGGAGTTCTAAAACAAAAGATATGAAATAAATAAGAAAAAAAAATGAATTGGGCCAAGCCGGCCTGGGCCAAACCGAACCTGACCTGCTCTATCGTATCCAACGTTTTTCCAACCACCTTTCATTTAAACACGTATATCTCGAGAAATATAACTCCAAATCTGGATCTGCTTGATCCTACGCGTTCATAACTCGGAGCCCTATCTATTCCACCATCCCTCCGCCTATATAAACCCCTGTAGCCGCCGGCATCTCTTTTACTCTTTTCGTTCCACCGAAACCCTAATCAGCGAAATAGTATTTTATTCGTTTCACGAACAAAACCATCTCCAATCGCGACGGGGCCTTAATCATTGTTATAGATCTCGTCGATACCTTTCCATCCCAATAAGTCTGAACTCTTTTTATCAAGCGCGGGGGAAGAATTTCGAATCGTCATCCATCAGATCTGAAGTCATATTTCTCAGATCTCTTCGCGCTCGTTGAGCCAAATCAAAATTCCTCCGGTGAAAATGTAGATCTACTCTATATCTACAACTTTCCTGTTGACAACTTTTTATTTTAACGTACGTAATTTTCTATATAATACAGATCGTGTTTGATGTTGTTCGAGTAACCAAACATTTCAAAAGTTTGGGACGACAATACGAAAGTTATTCCCCTGATCAAGACCTTTCTTTTGCCCCAAGACTCACCTATTTTGGTTCAGCGAGCTGAGATATATTCGCGTTTAAAGTTTCGGACCAGAAAGGTATTTTGAGATTTATGACCAATCTATTCATCCACTTATGTTATAATTGTGATAATTAGAAATAGCACGTAATTATCTATAACTTTCCTTAAGAGTATTTTTCCATCCGAGCAACTTTATTTTTGGTCAAATTCGTAGTCAAATTCCGAGTCAGCATGCCACATCAGCGAGTCAATTCCCACGTCAGCGGTCAAAGTCAACAGTCAACCGAAGAACGGCTGTTTTACAGAAAAACCCTAGAATTTAAATCTATCACTACTTTTTATTGGTTTGGTCAAATTTTACTAATAAAATATTTTTGGAAAGCTTATGACACATAGAAACTTTTGGCATCATTACTTTTATGTTTTGTCAAATTAAAATTTGTTAAAATTCAAAAGTGGCATTAATGGTAATTTGAACACAACTTCAAATTTGGAATTTAAAATTTATCAAACTCTTTTGCTATAAATTTGAATGTCTAAGTATTGGCAGTAGTATTTTTCTACTAATTTTTGTAGAATAATTTTCTATGATTTTATAATTAATATTGATTAAATACTTTTAAGTGTTGTTTTAATGATTAAAATTGATTAAAAAATTATTAAAAAATATTTTCATCATCTATTCGAATTACAAAGTACTTATTCATATTATAACCACTTTGGTAATAAAATGTACTTAGAAATATTTTGCCTCTTTAAACAAAATAAATTCTTTCTTAACAAATATTTGATAACTATTTTTCGACAACACTCTTCCTTAGAAAAAATTTAACATCTTAAAGATGCTAAATCTTTTCCTTAGAAAATTTTAGCATCTAGAAAACTTAGTTGTTTTATTTTGTTAAGTGTTGTCCTTAGAAATAAATTGCATTGCATGCATGACATATCTATTGTATAGTTATACTCCTTATAGGAAAACTCCTTCCTTATTTTCCCTAAGTTAGGATTATTTTCAACCTAGTGTTTTGGTAAAGTGCTATGCACTTAGACACTTAGGATTTCCAAGATGGAGCTAGAAGGCCATTGAAGGACTTAGCCTAAACAAGACTTCAGAAGTATCTCCAAGAAGTAGAAGCACTTAGAAAAAAAATCAAGAGGAAGTTCATGAAGACCAACCAGAAATATTTTCTAAATCTTGCTCCCTCTCTCTTTCATTTCTCCTTTCTTCTCTTAGACTTCATGAAGACTAAGTAAATCCAAGACCAGCCTAGGTGATACAAAAATCATCAAGTCTGAAGATTATTCAAGTCTACCAAGAATTCAATCAAGACATCACCAAGGAGAATATTACAAGTCTAGAGATGAAGCCTTGAAGACCAACTACATCTTTCTTTCTATCTTTTCCCTCTTTCTAATCTTATCTTTCACTTTAGACATAAACGATTTTTGATCATGTTATTACCATCTTGAAGTTGTTGGATCCTAGCGGCCTAGTGAGATGAAGCGGCCTGTAAACTAACATTACATGTCCACGTACATGAGACCTGTTCCACAATTTAAGTGGTTGGACGGGTGTCTGTCTCTCTTACTATAGTGAATATCCAGTTTACCAAGAGTTGTTAATAATTGTTGATCACCTTGAAAAATAGAGTTAGTATTTTCTCTAAGTAGTTATGCACATCATGACTAAGTCATTGAGTGCTTATTCAAGATGGTTTATAACAAAGTATTTTGTCCAACCTATGACTTTAGTCCTTAGTCATTTTGACCAAACTAATTGCCTTGCATTAACTTACAAGAATTTCATGGCATGACATGCATCTCTAGTCCTTAGAAATAATTTGCATATCATGCATGACATGTTTTCCTTAGAAGTTATGAAACTTTTTTGTTCATTATGTATGGTTGTATGTGTTGTGTTGTTTTGTTTTATGATTGTTGTATTGTTGTTTGTTTATATTGTTTAGACTGAACGGAGAGTTCCGAGTATTGTTGAAAAGAGTTTGTGAACAACGACAACATTCAAAGGCAAGTGGCACACCTCATAAACTTCCTATTATTTTCTATATGCATTACTTAGTGTATTCTTATATGCATGTGTAGGATAGTATTGCTATGCTAAACCTGTGTAGAATTCCCTTACTCCTGTGTCTAGGTTCCTATATCATACTTAGCAGAAATATTGATGCTATGCAATTGATGAAAAGTTTTACAAAATATTAAGTGACTACTCAGGGCTATGCTCATGGTTGTCGTCGCCTAGGATGAATGTCTATTCTACTTAGGCCCGTGAGCATAGTGATTTTTACCTGAGAGTGCACATCCACTAAGTTAATGAAACTCCTGGGTGGATTGGTTGTTAATGGTGGCGAAGTTGAGTGGCTACTCCGGTCCATGTCTATGGTTCCTGGAGTACGTGCACTTGTGGATGGCCACCCAGGGAACAGAGGAATCTGAAGAACTCCGAGTGACGATTGCTTCCAGTGCGGCCATTGACATATGGGCTCTGGCTTGATCAATTATGTTGCGTGGACTCTCTCCGGCTTGACAAGCAGATGTAGGGGGGTGTTAGGTGGAACGGGTCAATCCAGAGTGGGAGGGAAAATGCTTCTGAAAGATCTCGTCTCATTCTTCTCCTTTCCTATTCACAAATGGTGTGTAAAGGATAGTTTGGGTTGAATGGGTACAATGGTGAACGTGCACAACCTCTACAGAGTGTAAAACTAAGTACTTAGCCGTGTCCCCGGTACGGACAATTTGAGCAGCTGATCACGGACGTCAACGGAGGATTCCATCATTCCAACTTCAGAAATAAAACTTGATGGGTGAACAAGGGAAGATGAGATTTATGGTTTTCATGCCATACTTGTCTTGATTTGAAGAAAGTGTTTTCCAAAGAGATAGGAAAAATTGGCTTTATGCAAAATAGCCTTGAACTCCACCAGCCAAATATGCATATAGGTTATAGAGTTATTCCATTAAGTGTCCACCATAGTGTCACTTGCCAGACTCCATTTTTAATGGAATCTGACCCACTCTGTTGCAAAATTTTATTTGTTACAGGTGAACGGATAGACGTCGCCTAGAGGGGGGGGGGTGAATAGGCGATTTAAAACTCTTTCGAGGAGCCGGAATATCCGGTCCAAGAGTGACCCGGAAATTCCGAGAAGCCGGAATATCCGGTCTACGAATGACCCGGATATTCCGGTATGCTTGATAAAGGCGGAATAAAACTAGAGGTTTATTTTAACAAGCATACAACCTAGATATATAAACTAGGCTCACCTATGTGCACCAACAACTTAAGCTAAGAAATACAAGTAACAAGATGATAGCAAGATATATGACTTCAAGCACGAAGGCTATCACAATGTAAAGTGCATAAGTAAAGAGCTCGGGTATAGAAATAACCGAGGCACGCGGAGACGAGGATGTATTCCCGAGTTCCACCCAAAGGGTGTACGTCTCGTTTGGA
The DNA here is from genome assembly GCA_026929855.1 of Poa annua. Taxonomy (NCBI): domain Eukaryota; kingdom Viridiplantae; phylum Streptophyta; class Magnoliopsida; order Poales; family Poaceae; genus Poa; species Poa annua. The sequence goes on along the minus strand of CM049428.1, from coordinate 92,970,605 downwards.
GAGGTGTGCGCAACCACAACAGGTTAGCCGCAACGCCACAAAGGCTCACCTTCTTCTCCTGATGAACTCAACCACAAAAGGTTGCGAGTTCACCTTTCACTATTGATCTCCTTTGGGGCGGAGATCGAATCCCGTACAACTCTTGAGGCACACACCCACAACTTAATTGGGGGATCCCAAGTCTTGAGGCACACACCCACAACTTAATTGGGGGCTCTCAAGTGACCACAAAAGGTCTTGACCACAAAAGGTCTTGGCCACAAAAGGCGACTAGGGTCCAAAGACCCAAGAGTAACAAGCTCACAAGTATCACCACCACAAATCCTCGTGGAGGGCTCAAACCGATGCAAATGCAATGGCAAGAGCACACGAAGTGCTCAAGTACTTCACTCTCAAATTCCAACACAACAACAACTGTTTATGGGGGAATAAGAGAGGAAGAACAAAGGAAACCACAAAGGAGTCAAATCCTTCACTCCCAAATCCCACCAAAAGCAACTAATTCTTATGGGGGAGAAGAGAGGAAGAACAAAGAAGAAGAACCACAAAGGAACTCCAAGAACTAGATCCACTAAGTTCCCCTCACTTAGAGGAGAAATGGATTGGTAGGATTGTAGATCTAGATCTCCTCTCTACTTTCCCTAAAGAATATGGAAGATTCAATGGAGGGATTGAGAGGGAAGTGAGCTTTCCAAGGTCAACAATGGAGTAGGAGAGAGGGGAAAATCATGCTGCCTTGGATTGGTTGAGGAGGAAGAAGGGGAGCGGTATTTATACCCCTCTAGGAAATATAGCCGTTGGCTGTTTCGACACTCGGAAATTCGTATAAGTGAGACTCGGAAATTCCGGTCATCTGGAAATTCCGGTCTAAGAGAGACTCGGAAATTCCGGTCACCCGGGAATTCCGAGTCCATGAAATTTCCGAGCTGAAATTCCGGCTGGAGTCAGAACCAAAACCAAACTTTTCCTTAGCCGTTTATGGAAGGCTATTCTGGGTGCACTCGGAAATTCCGGTATATGGAAATTTCCGATCACAATTTCCGACTGAAGTCAGAACCCTTTTTCTCCTTTCCTTAGCCGTTTTCTTGGATGAGTTGGGGAACCGGAAATTCCGGTAGATCGGAATATCCGACCCCGATAATCCGAATCAGCAGAACATCGAAACGAAAACTGCTATAACCTTTGCAAATGAACTCCAAATGAGGTGAGACCAATTTTGTTGGAAAGATAGCGACGATGACTACCCAAAAAAAGAGAGTAAAATAGAGTAAAATCTCCACACATGGCAAGGTGTGGGACTTTCCTCAAGGTAGAACCGGCAATATTTCCGCCACCGAAAACGCAACAAGTTGTCCAAAGTAAAACCGATTTCGATGAACTAGAGCTTGACATGGAGATGAACCAAGCTCTAATTCCTCACCAACATAAAAGCCAAATAAGAACCAAGAAACATGATATTCCAAGTATGCAAAGGTTTGAGCTCTCCACAAGAATGCGATCAAGTTACTAACTTGAGAGCCCCTCTTGATAGTACGCCTATCTATCCTATAGCCCTATCAAGATCATACCTTTGCCTTGAGCATTCCACTTGAGTTAGATGATTACTATCTTGTCTCTTCAAGTGGGTCATCTTTCTTGATTGCGCGTCCAATCACTTGCTTGATGAAGACTCCTCCAAATACTCCCCCATGCTCACAATGGGAGAGTCTCGCTAAGCTTCGTCTTCATGTATCCATTGCAAGCACCAAGCATAGGATCTTTTCGAGAAAGCTTCTCTTGGTCTTGCACAACTCATCTTTTCTTCACTAAGATGATGTCTTGAATCTTCAAGACATACTTGCAATAAGATTCACTCAACACATAAGCTTCAAGAGTCCAACACATGAACTCCACAATTCCATGGACATGATCTATAATGATATCTCAATGCAAACATTAGTCCATAGAGATTATCATTCAATTACCAAAACCACACATGAGGGAAAATGCTCTTTCAACAGGTTATTCAAATGACGAGTGAGGTTTCGTTAAGGGATTTCGAGTCTGCAACCAACATGTTTTCGCCTGTGGCAACATGAAGTTGTTGGAGACCCACTGCTATTGTATTTCCGCTGTTTACTCTTTCGAAGCTAGCTTTATGCTATGCAACTTGTATTGAATATTTTGTAAGTCTGGATCATCCATGTAATAAAATTGATACTTTGTTGTGATATTACATCGTAAACTGTGTGTGCAAACGTTTCGATCCAGGGATTTGCACTATACACAGGTATCTGCCTTATTAAAAGTGCAGGTACGCTACACCAGAGCACCGAAGGGAGCTCGTTGATCCAGCCCTTGTTGTGGCCTTTGAGGATGTCAAAGGTCCTGGTCTTTAGGCCCTTAAGGACTTATGCGTTTGCTCGCTCAGCTTGTCCGTTGCTCTGCAGATGTGCGACTGAGGCGAAGTAGAGCTTGATGCCCATTCTTTCGAAGTAAGCTCTGAAGATGCCACTAGTGAATTGCGAGCCATTGTTGGTGATGATGCGGTTAGACACTCTGAAGCGGCAGACCAGGCCTCAGATGAATTTCACCGTCGCGCCTGCTGTGATTGTGCGCGTCGCCTCCACTTCGGGCCACTTAGTGAACTTGTCGATGGCCACGAAGAGGTAGCGATATCTCCCTTGCGCTGTTGGGAAATGTCCCAGGATGTCCAGCCCCCAGACCGCGAACGGCTAGGAGAGCGGAATGGTTTGTAGCCCCAGCGCAGGTTGGTGGATTTGCTTGGCGTGGAATTGGCAGGCTTCACATGCTTGGACGATGTCAACTGCGTCCCGAAGTGCTTGAGGCCAGTAGAAGCCGCTCCTGAAGACTTTGTCTGCGAGGGTGCGGGCGCATGAATGGTGGCCGCATTCCCCGCTGTGGATGTCCTTGATCAGCATTTTGCCTTCTTCAGGAGGAACGCATTGAATGCGGTGCCGTTTGGGCGCTTGCGGTAGAGATTCCCTTCGAGGATTTGATAAGATTTTGCTTGGCGGGCGATTCGCTCCGCTTCAACATCTTCCTCGGGAAGGATCCCATTGTCGAGGTAGCCTTTGATCTCGTCAATCCATCCTGCTTCTTGATGCACAATCTGGAGCCCCGTTTGCAGGTGGTGGCGGGAGCGCTTCTTCTGTGCTTGCAGGCATAGCCTCTTGAGGCTGCTTTATGGATGCCTTGACGAGTCTTTCTTCAAAGATGCCTGGCGGCTGAGCTTGCCTATTTGATGCGCGCTTGGCGATGTCATCAGCCTCTTCGTTCTCCATTCTTGGGATGTGCATGAGCTCCATTCCCCTGAAGTGCTTCTCAATCCTACGGACCTCTTCAAGGTATGCGGCCATGTGGTCGTCCTTAGGCTTATAGCTTTTGTTGGAGAAGTTGACGAGCAGCTGGGAGTCGCCCTTGATGAGTAGGTGCTTGATGAGCGGGGACGGCAGTTTCTGAGGTGGAGCCCGCGATGACGTTCTCCTTAGAGGGTTGCGCCGTCCAGCTGCTTTATCACCAGATAGGAAGGTCTTGGCAGTCCTGGGGAAGGCGGCGCAACTTTATTGACTCCTTTATCACCAAAACGGCAACGGGAGCGCCCGCGTCACCATGTGGGCGTGGTAGAGGCCATGTGCGCCCTGCCGTACTTCCTTTCAAAACTGTTTTCAAAACTGATTTCCAAAATGATTTTCAAACCTATTCAAAACATTTCAGAAAAATTCATAAAAATATGTTTTGGAGAAGTGATTAAAATTAGAACTTTTTAGCATTATGCTTGCCCATTAAATAATTTGGAAAAATTATATTTATTAAGGAAGTTTAAATAAACACTTTATGGGATTATAAATTATTTAAACTTATAATTGCAATTTTATTTAGTACTTATGTGATTTAATGTTATGCCTATATGATGAATGATGCATGAATACAAAGTTTAAATTTTTGCAAAATTTGGGATGTTACAACGAACCGTAGAATCCTCGAGAAGCTGGGCATCCACGACAAGCTGACCTCTGTGGTAAAGCTGTTCGATCTGGCGGACAAGTGCGCCAAGGCTGAAGAGGGACTCCTCTTTGTCAAGATGAGCTCGCGGGGAGATGATCCTGGCGAGGGGTCCAAGAGACACAAGAAGAAGGAGGAGCCCAAGCGCAAGGCCACCGTGGTCCTCACGGCAGAGCCTAACGCCAAGTGCTCCCGTAGGGACTTCCCCGAGACTGGTGAGAAGAAGGATGACAACCGTACGTTCTACGTCTACCACAACAGGCGCGACCACTCTACTGAGACCTGCTTCGACCTCAAGAGGCTAAGCAAGGAACGCGAGCAAGCCGAGGGCAGCGGCGGCAGCGGCCGAGGCCGCGGCTACCACCGAGGCGGACGCAAGGGCGTGTTGGAGTATCGGCATAATTGATAGGAGACGGGGGTCCTCTAGCCTATGGATGGATGTGGGGAAGAAGGCTGGTATCGTCGAGGTCGGGATTGAACATGGCGAGGTTACCCAGCTTCATATCTCGTAGCGGTGGCGAGACCCGACGTGCTGCTATAATTCACTATAAGGCAATAGCCGTGAATATGTTACAATATGTATGGAGCGTATTGATGTATGCCCTAAAGGCTTCCTGGTGGCCGGCTTATATAGGCGGCCAGACCCCAGGATACAAGGTAAGTAATTGTCTAGCAAGTAAACAGAGTGCTAGACCTAGCTGTCTTAGTTGCCTCCTTCCGTCTTGGGTTTTGTGGCTTGATGGGCTTCGGCCTTCCGCCTTCCTTGGACCGTCTGCCTACTTCCTTGTACGTCAGCTATCTGGGCCGCCCGACCGGCTTCAGCCTTACCACCTTTGGGCCACCCTAGACTAGCCGGATTGATCCATGTCAGAGATACCCCCACTTGGTATATCCCCAACATTAGACCCCAGAAAGGTTGAAGTTCTCTAGGCGCTGGCTTCTTCTTGATTCTTGATTCTGCAATGTTGGCGGTTGCAGGGCTTGAACCATTCTGAAAATAATGGGGAATGTGTACCTCAATGTTGGCACACGGCCGCCTTTATCCGACATGGGAAAGACGTCTTAGTAAAACTTGCCGGATAGCTTCATGAGAAATCTTGATCCTTGGCAGCAAGTCAAACTCATGTTTGACGGATGAGGCCATTTGGCTCACGACAGTTTGAAACCAAACGGAATGAGAATCGCGCCATGATTGCAAATCACGGGAAAAGAGGAGCCGTGGTGATCGTGCGAACGTGCACTGTTCCGTGGCGTCCGGATGATCGACATGTGTCCGGCTATTTGAGCTGTTGCACAGAGAGTAACGCCTGGGCCTATAAATAGGAAGCTGAGGAGTCCATTCTCTTCCTCCGCACTTCATCTTCACTTTCGCCCTTCGCTCTCCCGCGCTCTCGCCCTCCCGAGCTTTCTTGCCACCACCGAGCGAACTCCGGCGACCTTTGCTTCCCGGCGATCTCGCACGCGGCGATGGCCACTGATCCCCAGACCACTACGTCGGCGGCGACCATCGAGCTCGCGACGGAGACCAACGCGGCCACGACGATGGGCGGCACGGTGTCGTGCTTCGCGGCGGCGCACGCGGGCATTCCCGCCACTGCTCCGTCCTCTACTCCGGCCGCGCACGCCCGCGCGGCGGCGGCCTCGACACCTTCATCATCTACCGCACCAGCGGCGGCGGCTGGCGGCGCGCTTGCCGATGAAGAGGAGGAGCCAGCCGACCTCGGGTCGCGCTAATGGCTTCATTCCGCGGTGGACGAAGATGTCCTCAAGGACTTGGAGGCGGACGGCTACTTGCCGACCCGGGAAGACTGCAGCTGGCGGTCCGCCTTTGGGGACGTCGTCCCGGCTCCGAAAGCCGGCGAGCGGGTAATCCTCACCTTCCATTTAGTTAGGGTGAATGGCCTTGCCGCCTTCCGCCTTTTAAAGCGAGGTGCTGGATCACTATGGGCTCCAGCCCCACAACATAGCACCCAATAGCATTTTAGTCTTAGCCGGCTTCACAGCTCTATTTGACGGCTATCTAGGTATTAGGCCTAGTTTAGATTTCTTCAGATACTGCTTTCGTTGCCGGCGTCAGACCGTGCCGGAGGGCTGGCAACCTGCGGCAGTGTTACTTTCAACTGCCGCCAAGGACGCCAATGGTATCCCAAGATACCATACATCGAGTCCGTCAAGGGCTGGACCTCCACCTTCTTCTACTACCAAGATATGGCAGCACCGGGGCGTCAGTTTGGCGTTCCGGACATTGTCAACGCGCCACCTATGCTGGGACGAGGCGGTCCCCAAGTTGACGGAGGAGCTCCGTCTTATCCAAAGGCGGATCAAGTTCTTCACCCGGACGATGGCCCCCTTGCTGGACAGGGTGAACACTGTCATCTGCTGGCTTAGCCGGCAAATACTGCCCTTGCAGTATAGCCGCATAAGATGTGTCAGTATTCGCCTACTGCCACAGCTTCTCTTCGCTTAAGCGAAGAGGGGTTACCAACTGCCGAATTGGCGGCCCGACTTCGCAGCCTTGTCAAATCAGGGTTGGCGAAGGCGGTGGAGTGCGTGCCCATGCGCACACACGACAACACTCCCCTCGAGGAAGACATTTCTCTTTTTGCCCTTTTTTGACGGCTTTGCTGGCTAACTTGAATTTCCCTTAACACTTGCTCTTTTTTGGTTAACGCAGCTCTCTGCTCTGGGGGAGAACGACCTGGCTCCCGACTTTTACGAGCCAGGAGCCGAGAAAACCAAGAAGCGCAAGGCGTCTGGCGTTGCTTCCACTACGGCTAACGCCGAGAGGAAGAAACAGACCGCAACGGCTACCGAGCCGGTCCTTATCGACCTCGACGAGAACGCGGGGATTAACATCCCCAGAAGGTGATCATTTCCGCCTTAGTCATTTGTCGGCCTTCTTTATTGCTGATGTTCATCTGGCTAACTTTGCTTTGTTGCCAGGGAGCGGGTGGAAACCTCCAAGTTGTCGGCCAAGTCACTTTTATCCAGGGGGAAGCAGCCTCTTGGCACTTCCCCAGCAACCAGGCCGCCAACTCCTCAGCCCCAGGCCGGCGGCTTCATGAGCGACGCCCGCCATCCGCGCCAGCCCCAGGTTCCGGCTACTAGTCCGCCGCCATGGACCTCCTCTGCTAGCCGTGCTGCTAGTGCTCCTTTTCCTTTGGTTGAGGCTACGGCCAATGAAGCCGGCCGATCGCGCACCGCCAAGGTGGAGTTGCTCGAGGAGGTTGCCGGCGTGCCGCAAAGGGCAGCCCCGGCTTCCGGAGGCGGCAGGGTTAGGGATCACTGTGAATCCTTTAAGGAGGCCAAGGATTCCACCTTGGCCTTTTCCGACTTTGCCGCCCAGACCTTTGCCGACCTGGAGGGTGACATTGCTGTAAGTTGTCTCTTCGGTACTTGGTAGCATATACATAGTCTTTCCCCCCGAGCACTTAGATGGCAAATCAATGAGATTGGTTGCCGGCTTAGTGGTTTTTTGACAATATGTTGTATGCTTTTGTCTGTGTCCGTAGGCCGTCCTCACCGCCAATGTTGAGCTCATCTCGTCCAGGTCGGAGATAAACAAGCGGTATCGCGATCTGAAAAAGATTGCGATGCCAAGGATGCGTGGATTGCCGACTTGGAAGCGGCCCGCAAGAAAGATGAAGGTAAAATCACTAAGTTTTTGCCTCCTGCCATGTTTATGTTAGCTTCCGCCAATCATTTAGCCAGCTTATCCATATTGTAGAACTGCTAGATCACGCCTAGGATATACGGAAGGCGTCTACTGACATGCAAGCTATTATGAATGAAGCCTTTGATCTGGCGGCCGCCAACTTGGCGATGAAGGATGTAACATCCCAAATGTAACTTTACTAAATTGTATGCTTGTTATGTAATAAAGTGGGACATCATGGCATCTTTCATTTTGATTGCATTTCAATTAAATAAATTACTTTCAAATTTCAAATCCCATATTTAAATTCAAATGCTATTTCAAATCAGTTCAAAATTGAAGTTTCAATTTTGGTACAATTAAACTTTTCAATAGTTTAATCTGTTTATTTTAAAACTATAAAAACTTGCCAAAAAGATTTATATCGTTGCCCTTTTCTATTTTGTTTTAAATTACAAAACAGAAAAAAAAGAGGAGAGCGGACTCTCTCTGGCCGAAGTGGGCCAAGAGGCCCAACTCCGGCCCGCTTCCCTCATCCGCTTCCTCCGTACGCCTTTCCAGCTCGACAGAACGCCATGGCTCGCTGCCCCTCTACCCCCTCCTCGCTCCACCTTTCCCCCTCTCTCCTTAAGACTTGCCCGCAACGCCCCCCAAACCTAGGTCACCTTCTCCCCCCTCCTCGCGCCGCCGCCCTCTTTTTCCCTCTGTTATCCACCGGAGTTTGCCGAGTCGCCGTCATCGATCTTCTTCCGCTTCGGCGTGTCCCGACCTCCTCCTCGTTCCTCCTCGCGCCAGAGGCGTACTCACGGCCTTCTCCATCCTCGACGCCACGCCGGAGGACCCGGGAGGCACACACGACTACGCACGAACACTCCGTCCCCGACGCCGTCCACACGGCCGCCGTCCGTCTCCGGCACCGTTCGGTCGAGTCTGATCACCCCGCGCTCCCTCGCCTCGCCACCAAGCCCTGCACGGTGAGACACTTCGATCCCGCCTCTTTCCCCCTTCGCTTCCTGCGCCGTCTGGTGGAATTCCACCGTCACCGGACCGCTCCGCCCCGGCTGTGTCGCATTTGCGAAGGAACGAGCACGGACCCGAGGCAGAGAGCCCTCCTCTTGCCCCTCGAGCACGCACGGCCCCATCCCGCACGCTCCTGCACCCGCATGCGCTAGCCCGAGGCAGCGCCGCCCAGTTTTCGCTGCCGGCGAGTTTTTTCCGACCGCCGTGCGCCTATGCTCCTCTACTATTCAGTTTCGTCAGTTATTGAGCACTTGCTACGCTTTAAAAACAAACGAAAACCTTTTCTATCACTTGCACACATCAGACCCAGTGGCTAACAGAGCCGAGTCGCTCCGCTAGCTATGCCGAATACAGGCCCCCTTTTTATTTGCTTGAGGTCACTAACAGGTTGGTCCCTCCTGTCATAGACTACAGAGACAGTTCGTTCTGGAATTCTTACCCCGAGCCCCTTGCTCTCTGTGTTTCACACTTAGGCCCTCACAGATATTTTCTCCCATCACGGATAAGTCCCTGCACTTTTACAGAACACCCCCTAACCTTTAAATGTTAATAACTTTAGTTTTATAACTCCAAATAAAATAATAATTATATGTTTAAATATCAGAAAAATGCAATAAACATTAATATGACATCGTTATGCCAATTTGTATCATTTTATTTTATTGCTTAGTTTAATTTAACAAATGCAACTAAATAATTAAAGATGGAATGTGTGGGGTAATAAATATATAATGCTCTAATTCCATTTAATTTGATCTTATCATCTACACCATGTCTTGCCATGCTAATAAATATTTCATTGATGTGTAGATAAATAATTTGCACTTAAATAATAAATATGGAATGTGTTGGGCAAATATTTAATTATTGCCTATTCCATTTAAATTGATTAGATCACCATGCCATGCTATACATGTTAAATAACATTTAATTTGTTGGTTACACAAATAATTTGCACCATAATTAATTGCCGGGATTTCCTCCCCACTTTAATATGACCTAATCATCGCATGCCATCCGTCACATCAATTGTTTGTGCATTTGTTTTGTATTGATTATGTTTCATATTTCGTCTGTGTTGCTCTTCTCTGGGTAGACGACGACGTGTCTGCTGACGATACTTTCATCGTTGAGATTCCAGCTTTTGTGTCGGGCCACTAGCTGCCAGGCAAGATTCTGCTAACCGGTTACACGATTGTTTGGTTTTCATCCTTGCCTTTTGATCTATGTTATCCTAGTTACGATTCTTGAATTGCGATCCCATCATATGTTTATCCTGCAGCCCATACAGCTTTATCCCCACATCCTATCACCTGTTGTATGTTTATCTGTTAGCCTTGCGAGTCGTAGTGCATGCTTAAGGTTGGTTATGCGAGTATGTTTGTCCTATGTCATTTATACTTAGCATGATAGATTGTCTACTTTAATAAAATGTTATCTTCTGTTGGGAATTATAATTAAAAGATAAGGCAACGGCGGAAGGCCTTGCGAGGTGCTTTGTTCTGCTAAGTGTTGACCTAGGAACTCAGTTCTTGTCCTCGGATCCAATTTTGAGCGCACTAACCGCTTGTAAGAGGCCCTATGGAGCCCCCCGCGGCTTCGATCTAATCCTCTTCTTATCCAGGGCGCCGCAAATAGTTCGGGCTTTCCATTTGATGCATGCATATGGTTACATAACGATCTCATGATGATGCAGTAGTTGATTCTCATATAGGGTGGCACAATCTTAGAGTGCTATGAAGGTCGATCCCGCGGGTACTTGACCTGATTAGCCGTGCACACAATCATGCGGTTCCCTGGATGGGTCGTAGAGAAGAGATTTGCCGTGTTGAGATGCCCTACCTTCTGGCTTTGCTTTTGGGGTTGATCGAACGAGTATGGGTACAGTAGTGCACCCCTGCAGGGTTTAATCTTATCGATGAGCCCTGTCCACGGTTATGGACGACTTGGTGATGATGCTGGCTAATAAGATCATAGACAACTTACACCTAATCATTGTTAATTAACCTGACTAGTAATATAGAATTACTTTCACAATAACTGGTAACTAAAATTGTTCAATGTGTGAGTATTCCCGAATTGCTTCCTCATACTTGGTTGAGGGGGTTATTCCGAGAATGGGTTATGATTGGTGTTAGTTGTAGATGGTTATCTTTTGCGCTCTCTTATCCTTATCTATATAGACGGAAGTTGTAGCGTGTCTCTATTAGGTTGCTAGTGCTGCTGCCGCTAAGTCCACCTAACCCCATACTTTGGGAGTCTTTCAGTTTTGTATCCTGTTAGCTTAAGCTTGTTCGATACGCTCCGGTGTATTGACCCGTTCGCGGGTTGTGGTTTTTCTGCAGTTGAGGATTCGCCGTACGACCAGGTTGGTGGTTACTACGTGGAGTTCGACGACGAGATCTAAGATGAGTAGTTAGAGTTCCTCTGGGCTTCTTCCTGGTGGACCGCGTGGATGGGCCTTCTCTTTTCGTTTCGGCTTTGAGCCGTTTGCTTCTTGTCTGTACTCAAACTGGCTTGTTTTCCGTTGCATGATGTAATATTGGGACATGTGTCCTCTGATTGGTGGCATTCGATATATTTGCTCAGTGAGAGCGTTGGATAATTATTTCCTTTCTTTATGTCTTAGGTTTATTCTGTGGTTTCCAACCTGTTCAAAATCGACTCGTATACCATGCGTGTATGATTGAAGTATACGAGTTGGTAGGACTTTTGGGTTCTTGGGTGCACAATCTTGAGATGTATGTGACGTTGGGGTCGCTAGGAGCTGTCGGCAGATGATCCATTCCGAGCCATGCCTGCTTTTATTCCTGGGTTGGGTAACCCTAGTATGCTCCTAGATGTGTGGCCCAACCGATACATTTTGTTTGTGTAGTCTGAATTCAGGGTCTGACAGTTGGTATCAGAGTCTAAACGCCCTCATGTTCCCTTCTACTTGTCGTTGTTTGAGTCTAGAAAAATATTTTGTAGCTATCAGGAAAAATCTTAAACGTGAGAGTAGGAATTCTGTTTTTTTACTTCTTTCCCCACCCACCCACCCTATTCTTTTGGTAAGGAAGTGTTACGATGTTTTTCCCTTCTCATCTCTTATTTCAAATTAGGACATCACGTGTTCTGGGTTTCCTTAGTACCATAGTTGCAGGTGTTTTCAAGGTGGTGCTTTTCGCTTCAGCAGTTATCAACCTCTTCGGCTACGTTCAGTTTCATTCTTGAATCAATCAGTTGTTTCTCCTCTTTTGGTAGAGTTACGTCAAGCTCAATTGGCGTTTTCCTCGTTCTAGTGCTAGTCTTTGTTCTTAACTCTCTTTAAACCTTTCTGGAAGTGAACAAAAATGGCTTACCATGATGGATGGCCATGTCTTGTTCCATGCTATCTTTTCTAAAGCAATCTAGAGTTTTTCCTTTAAACACTTACATTGGATTTTGTTTATCCGGGTATGGTGTTAACATTGTATCCTCCTCAGGATGGAGAGTGGCGAAGAAGATACTCAAATGCCTTACGAAATGGGGCAAGTGTTGTCTCAGATGAAGCAAGTTTTGGGTCACTTTCAGCAAAACCAAAACCAGGGCAACTGCCGTGTGACAATTGTAGAGTTCCTCCAGCTCAACCCACGCACGTTTGATGTTCCCTCTGAGCCACTCGATGCTGATGACTGGCTGCGTGAGATGAACAATGCTCTGGCTGTTTCTCAAGTGTACGATGAGGATCGTGTTCCTTTTGTGTCCTATCTTCTCCGCGAAAAATCCATGTCTTGGTGGGAGAACTTCCAACAGTTACGAGCACCCAGTGTTGTTATCACTTGGGATGAGTTCAAGGAGGCTTTCAAATGACACCATATTCCCGATGGGGTCCTGGAAACAAAGCGTGATGAATTCTATGACTTGACTCAGGGAAGCATGTCTGTGCTGGACTATCAAGCTGACTTCAACCGTCTGGCTCGCTATGCTCAAGGTGAGGTATCAATGGATGCCCAAAAGCAAGCCAAATTTCGCAGAGGTCTAAGCCCAAATCTGAAGTATGCACTCACCTTGTTCAAGTGCGTTAACTTTGAAGAGCTCGTGAACACATCTCTCCGGGAGGAATTTGGTCGTGAGATTTTTGAAGAATCTCGAAAACATGCTCTTGAAGGTGCTTCTTCTTCAGCAAACACCATGCCTCCACAGAAGCGTAGGCTTTGGGTTCCATATGCATCTCAAACTCAACCCACCTATCTTCCAAGCTCTATAGGGTTTCCTCCTCGTCCTCCCTCCGTAATGTTTCCTACAAGAGGTTCTCAAGCTCAAAAAAGGCCAAGTGTTCAACTTCCGCCAAAGCCAATGACTTCAAAAACCTGCTTCAAGTGCGGTGATCCAGGCCACATCTCTATCCATTGTCCCCAAAACAAGCTTCATAAGCAACAAGCTCGTTCTTCTCCAACACAAGCTTTAGTTTGTGCTTTCCCCAGCAATATGCCTGCAACTAGGAGTGGAAGAGTGAACCACCTCAACGCCAAAGAGGCAGAGGAAGCTCCAGAAGTTATGATGGACAAACTCCTAGTTAACTCTTTTCCTGCTAAGGTATTGTTCGATACTGGAGCATCTCATTCTTGTGTGTCAGTAACCTTCGCTGAAACAACGAAGCTGCCTCTAGATCACTTACCTATTCCACTCGTGATCCATTCTCCGGGAACGCAAATGCAGGCTTCCAGGCTAAGCCATGGAAACCAAATTCAAATTGGAAGTCATTTGTTTCTTGCTTCCTTAATTCTTCTGGGTAACTCAGACATCGATGTCATTCTCGGCATGGATTGGTTGAAGGCCAACAAAGTTAAGATAGACTGTTCCACAAAGACGGTAACTCTTTCTCATCCTTCTGGACAGATAGTCTATTCTCCAAACCAAACCTCTTCAGCTCAGCTTTTCGCTCTCAATGTTCATCCACTTCCTGCTATGGAAGATATACCGGTGATCCGAGATTTTCCTGACGTCTTTCCTGAAGAATTGCCAGGTATGCCACCTGACAGAGCCGTGGAGTTCGTTATTGAACAAGAACCAGGCACAACTCATATCTCCAAACGTCCTTACAAGATGGGCCCCAAAGAACTGGTTGAGCTTAAGAGACAACTAGAGGAGTTGGAAAGTAAAGGTCACATTCAACCTAGTACTTCTCCTTGGGGCTGTCCTACTCTGTTTGTCAAAAAGAGGGACACGACTAAGCGACTGGTTGTTGACTACCGTCCTCTGAACAAGAAAACCATCAAGAACAAGTATCCCCTTCCTCGCATCAATGACCTATTTGATCAACTGGCAGGCGCCAAAGTTTTCTCCAAGTTGGACTTATGGTCAGGTTATCACCAGATCAAGATCCGCAAAGAAGACATTCCAAAGACAGCTTTCACCACTCGTTATGGCCTCTACGAATACACTGTCACGTCTTTCGGTCTCACAAATGCTCCGGCGACTTTCTCACGTCTCATGAACTTCGTTTTCATGGAGTACCTGGATAAGTTTGTGGTAGTCTATCTCGATGACATTCTTATCTATTCCAAATCCGAGGAGGAACACGGAGAACATATACGTCTTATCTTGTTGAAACTCCGAGAACACCGTCTCTACGCCAAGTTCTCCAAGTGTGAATTCTGGCTTCCTAAAGTATCCTACCTTGGTCACGTCATCTCTTCTGAAGGCATTTCTGTTGATCCAGAAAAAGTAAAAGCCATTGTTGAATGGTTGCCTCCTACAACGGTGAAACAAGTCAAGAGCTTCCTTGGCATGGCTAGCTATTGCCGTCGATTTGTTGAGAACTTCTCCAAAATCGTTGAGCCTCCCACCGATCTTACTAGGAAGGATAGAAAGTTTCTTTGGACTCCAAAGTGTGATGAGAGCTTCAATCTGAAAGATAAACTCACTTCTACTCCTATTCTAGTTGGCCCAGACACTTCCAAACCTTTCCAAATCTTCTGCGATGCATCTCTTCAAGGACTAGGCGCAGTCCTCATGCAAGAACGCAAAGTTGTGGATTATGCATCTCGTCAGTTGCAGCCTCATGAGCTCAACTATCCTACACATGATCTTGAACTTGCAGCAATCATGTATGCCCTCAAGGCTTGTAAACCCTATTTGTTGGGGCACAGCTGTGAAATCTTCACCGATCACAAGAGTCTCAAATATCTCTTCACCCAACCATATTTGAACCTCAGGCAAACAAGGTGGCTTGAGAAACTCTCGGATTACGACCTCGCCATCTCTTACTCTCCAGGCAAAGCTAATGTAATGGCTGATGCTCTTAGTCGCAAGTCCTATTGCAACAACCTCATGGTTGAGGACATCCAACCTCCTCTTCATGAAGAATTCAAGAAGCTCAATCTTCAAGTGGTTCCTTCTGGTTATCTTGCAAGCTTGGTTGCCACTCCTACACTTGAGGAAAAAATCCATGCCGCATAGTCGCGTGATTTTGGTGTCAAGAATATCACAGCAAACATCGGCAAGGATAAGTACAAGAGTTTCTCTCTCGATGAAGAGGGTACCTTGCTCTTTGAAGGACGCATTGTAGTTCCCAAGCTTGACAGCTTAAGAGAGCTCATTCTCAAGGAGGCTCATGATACTCCGCTTTCTATCCACCCTGGCAGCACAAAGATGTACCAGAATATCAAGTCAATCTATTGGTGCACTAGGATGAAGCGTGAAATTGCTCGCTATGTGTCTCAATGTGATGTTTGCTGTCGTGTCAAGGCAGTTCATCAGAGACCACCTGGACTTCTTCAACCACTCCAAATTCCTGAGTGGAAATTGGACAAGATCGAGATGGACTTCGTTACTGGGTTTCCAAAGTCCAAGAAAGGCAACGATGCAATCTTTTTTGTCATTGATCGTCTCTCCAAAGTGGCTCACTTCTTCCCAGTCAAAGAGACAGTATCAGCTAGTCAGTTGGCAGAACTCTATATGAAAAGACTGGTTCCTCTACATGGTGTGTCGTTGGCAATAAGCTCAGATCGTGGAAGTATCTTCACTTCTCGATTTTGGGATAGCTTTCAGAAAGCCTTGGGTACCAAACTTCTGTTCAGCACAACTTACCATCAGCAGACAAGTGGACAGGTTGAAAGAGTGAATCAAATTCTGGAGGATATGCTCAGAGCTTGTGTTATCTCCTTTGGCAGGAAACGGGAGGATTGCCTTTCGTATGCGGAGTTCTCCTACAACAACAGCTTCCAAGCAAGTCTAGGCATGGCTCCCTTCGAAGCTCTCTATGGCCGCAAATGCAGAACTTCTCTGAATTGGTTTCAAGCTGGTGAACGTCAATTCTTTGGTCCTGACATCATCCAGGAGGCTGAAGAAAAGGTTCACATCATTCGTGACAATCTGAAGATTGCCCAGTCTTGTCAGAAAAGCTATTATGATAGCAAGCACAGGGACATGGTCTATGCACCTGGTGATCAAGCTTACCTTTGTGTCACTCCTCTGAGAGGCAGACAATGCTTTTGCATCTAAGGCAAACTTGTGCCGCGTTATGTTGGGCCTTTCAACGTTCTTTCAAGGCGTGGTGATTTGGCTTACCGTCTGGAACTTCCTCCAAACCTCTCCAAAGTGCACGATGTCTTCCACATGTCACAACTCAAGAAGTGCTTCCAAGATCCAGGACGTGCAGTTGATCATGGATCAATTGAACTTCGAGAAGATCTCTCTTATGTCGAACAACCGATTCGCATTCTTGATGAAGCTGAACGTCGCACCCGTAACAACAGTGTCAAGTTCTACAAGGTTCAATGGTCTCATCATTCTGACAAGGAATCTACATGGGAACGTGAAGACCACCTCCGTGCCGAGTATCCCGACCTCTTCGTTGCTCCATGAAGAATCTCGGGGCGTGATTCCTTTGAGGGGGGGGGGGGGGGGGAGTGTTGTAACATCCCAAATGTAACTTTGCTAAATTGTATGCTTGTTATGTAATAAAGTGGGACATCATGGCATCTTTCATTTTGATTGCATTTCAATTAAATAAATTAATTTCAAATTTCAAATCCCATATTTGAATTCAAATGCTATTTCAAATCAGTTCAAAATTGAAGTGTCAATTTTGGTACAATTAATCTTTTCAATAGTTTAATTTGTTTATTTTAAAACTAGAAAAACTTCCCAAAAAGATTTTATATCTTTGCCCTTTTCTATTTTGTTTTAAATTACAAAACAGAAAAAGAATAAAAACAAAAGAAAACAAAAAAAAGAGGAGAGGGGACTCTCTCTGGCCGAAGTGGGCCAAGAGGCCCAACTCCGGCCCGCTTCCCTCATCCCCTTCCTCCGTACGCCTTTCCAGCTCGACAGAACGCCATGGCTCGCTGCCCCTTTGCCCCCACCTCGCTCCACCTTTCCCCCTCTCTCCTTAATACTTGCCTGCAGCGCGCCCTGAACTCTAGGTCTCCTTCTCCCCACTCCTCGCGCCGCCGCCCTCTTTTTCCCCATATCATGGCCCCAAGTAAGTGAAAACTATCTTGGGCGAAGACAACCATGAAACTTGGCCCTGAGTAGCCACTCAACTTTAAACCTCCTCGATCGAACCAATCCACCCAGGCATTAAATTAATTTAGTGGAAATTTTCTCTTATCACATCAACCATAAAACAATTATTTTTGCAGCATGTACTTCCACTAAATTATAATAGGGGTCTAACTGGAATTTCTAAGGGTTAACCTAACAGGTTTGCATAGCATACTACAAATCTCCCAAAAACCTATCATGCATACTACTTTGCAAATACTGCTTAAAAATACTAGAAATGCAATAGAATAAAAATAGTAGGTATTTCATGAAGTCAATTGGCTTGGTAGCAGGAGGAGCAAGCACAACAAGAATAACAATCACACGCAAGTCCTTCCTCTCCTTCACAATCTAGCACAAGCAATAAATAAAATAAATACCCACACAATATCACACAACACCAAACATAAATATGTATGCATGCATGATATGCCATGAGTATAACAAGACACACTAATTAACAATTTATATTCTCTGTTATTAAATGTATGAAATGCAATTTCTAGGAATTTCTTATTTTGCTTATCAATTAAATAATTGAAAACAATATAGCAAAAATTTGAATTCTACAACTATAACTTTTATTGTTTTATGAGAGTTTTCAAATAAGACACATCTAAATATTTCTGGACAGAGGGCAATAACCTAACACTAAAACAAATTACATGAATTATTATTTAAGTTATGGATTAAATAGCCGAAATACTCATCGGATAATTACATGAATTCTAATTTATCAAAAGGAAAAACAAATGATGTAGAAATAATCTACACTAGCAGGACTATCCGTGGATATACAATTTATCAAATTTGAACTTATAGATAAAAAGTTATGAATTTTCTAAGTTTTGCATATTTTTGTTTTATTTATAAAATTCCTGGGAAAATGAATAAAGGGAGGGCTACGTGGCGATCGCTGATTGGCTCGTACCGATTCACGCGGATCACGGGCGCGAGCCGTCCGATCTAATTAGAAACGGACGCGCGAGATTGTTCCGATCTAGATCCGTTGGATCTAGATCCGACTGTCTACACGCAGGGGCAGGGCGCGGGCGGCGCGGTTCGCCAGAGCGTTCGCCGGCGATGGTGCCCGCGGCGGCGGCGCGTCAGCAACTACGTTTCTCGGCATTTTATGAAGCCCCAGGAGGAGCGGCTCTTACCAAAATGCAGCGGAGGAGGAGGCGAGGTCGATGGTGCGGTGGCGGCGTCAGAAATCCTCCCCTTTTCCTCGTCGGAGTCGTGGACGGCGGCGGTGGTCTCGGGTCGCGGACGGACACGACGTTTGGCTGTGAAAGAAGACACACGAGGGGGCTCAACGGATGCGCAAGAAGATGGGGAAGCGAGGGGAAGGCTCGGAGGCGCTCGAGGAGCTCGGCTCTTACCGAGATGCTTGCGAAACGCCCGGTGGCAATGGCGGCCCGATTCCGAGCAGCCCGGCGGCGGAGTGGTAGGGTTTCGGGGGGGGGGGGGGGGGTTCGGAGGCGGCTTCGTGGGGGATAAATAGGAGGGAGAGGGGGAGCTAATCGCGACTAGAAAACGGCCCAAATTGATTTGGTCGCGGACTCCTTCTCCGACGCGATCTCCGGGCGGAGGTTGAAGACGGCTGACAGGTGGGGGTCCACCTGTCAGCGAGGGAGAAGAGAGGAGCGCGGCGTTGGAGCGGGCTGATGGGCTGTTAGCTCACGCGCGCGCGGCAGATAGCGCATGGCCGGCCCGAACTCCTATTCTTTTAAATAAAATTTAAAAACAGTTTTCAAAACTGATTTCCAAAATGATTTTCAAACCTATTCAAAACATTTCAGAAAAATTCGTAAAGTATGTTTTGGAGAGGTCATTAAAATTAGAAATTTTTAGCATTATGCTTTCCCATTAAATAATTTGGAAAAATTATATTTATTAATGAAGTTTAAATAAACACTTTATGGGATTATAAATTATTTAAACTTATAATTGCAATTTTATTTAGTACTTATGTGATTCAATGTTATGCCTATATGATGAATGATGCATGAATGCAAAGTTTAAATTTTTGCAAAAATTGGGATGTTACAAACCTAACCACCTTAAGATGAATATCGCCCTCGAGATTCGGATTGGCCTGCAAAAAGGTGTGGGTGTTCTTCTCGAAGATCATCCTCCCGTTCCCAAGTTGCTTCTTCGGTATGGTGGTTCCACTGAACCTTACAAAATTTGATAGTCTTGGTTCGTGTAACCCTTTCTACCGTCTCCAAGATTTTGATTGGCTTCTCTTCATATGTCAGGTCACTTTCCAACTGGACCTCTTCTAGTGGCACTGTATCTCGTAGCGGGGTTCTGCCATCTCTGGGTGACACTTCTTTAACTGACTCACATGGAACACATTGTGAACTGCTGACAAAATTTCCGGCAATTCTAGCTCATACGCCACTTCTCCCTTGCGAGAAAGAATCTTAAAGGGCCCAATGAATCGAGGTGCAAGTTTTCCTTTGATCCCGAACCTCTTCACACCACGCATCGGTGACACTCGCAAATATGTCCTGTCACCTATCTCATATGTGATCTCTCTCCTTTTCGAATATGCATAACTTTTCTGTCTGGACTGCGCGATATTCAATCTGTCCTTGATCATTCGAACCTTCTCTTCGGCTTCCTTGATTATATCAGGTCCAAATAAACTACGTTCTCCAACACCGCTCCAAAGTAGTGGTGTGGTGCATTTCCTCCCATAGATTGCCTCAAACGGTGACATCTCTATGCTGGCCTGGTAACTGTTGTTATAGGAAAATTCCGCGTACGGCAAATTATCATCCCAACTAGACTCGTAGTCCAATGCACATGCCCTCAGCATATCTTCTAGAATCTGGTTTACTCTTTCCGTCTGTCCATCCGTTTGGGGATGAAATGTTGTACTGAACTCTAATCTGGTACCCAACGACTCATGTAGATGTTTCCAGAAATGCAAGGTAAACTGGGTACCTCTGTCAGACACAATCCTCTGGGGAATACCATGCAAACACACTATCCTCCTCATGTATATCTCTACCAACTTAGCACTTGAGTAGGTAGTCTTTATTGGCACAAAATGGGCCACTTTTGTCAATCGATCCACTATTACCCAAATCGAATCATACCCCGATCTGGTACGCGGTAATCCTGTAATGAAATCCATTCCTATTTGTTCCCATTTCCAATCCGGTACAGGTAAAGATTGCAACAAACCTGCTGGCTTCTGATGTCCAGCCTTCACACGACTACATACATCGCACTTAGCTATATATTCTGCGATGTCTCTCTTCAGGTTATTCCACCAAAATCTTTCCTTCACATCCATATACATCTTGGTGTTTCCCGGGTGTATGGAATAAGGCGAGTTATGCGCTTCTTGCAGAATCTTCTAAGATCATCATCTTGCGGCACGCAGATGCGTTTCTCAAACCACATGGTGCCTTGTTCATCTTCCCGAAATCCCTTGGCCTTTCCTTCGCTCAGGTTGACCTTGATTTCATCCATTACTTTGTCTCCCTTCTGAGCTTCCCGAATCTTATCCATCAACAAAGGTTGTACTTCCAGTGTTGCTAGGAATCCTTCGGGTACTACCTCTAATCTGAGGTCCTTTAATGCCTTACTTAAATCCTCAGGCAATTCTCCCGCTGTCAGTCCATTCACATGGACCTTATCAATGCGGCTGCCACCACATTAGCCTTTCTTGGATGGTATTGTAAACTCATATCATAGTCCTTAATAAGTTCCAGCCATCTTCTTTGCCTCATATTCAATTCCTTCTGGGTGAAAATATATTTCAGACTCTTATGATCTATGAATACCTCACAACGATTTCCCAACAGATATGGTCTCCACGTCTTTAGAGCATGCACTACTGATGCTAACTCCAGATCGTGGGTGCGATAGTTGACTTCATGTTTCTTAAGCTGTCTAGAAGCATAGGAAACCACTTTTCCTCCTTGCATCAAGACACTTCCTAGTCCATGGTGCGAGGCATCACAATATACTTGGAATTCGTTCTCTATATCTGGCAAACATAAAACAGGTGCTGACACCAGCCGTTTCTTTAGTTCCTGGAAACTTATTTCATATTCTTCAGTCCACTTAAATTTGACTTCCTTCTTCAGTAGTGAGGTCAGAGGTTTGGCAAGTTTGGAGTAGTTCTCAATAAATCTTCTATAATAACCTGCCAGTCCAAGGAAACTACGAATGTCCGCCACATTCTTGGGTATCTCCCATTTTGTCACTGCTGACACCTTTTCTGGGTCTACTGCTATTCCATTTTTCGACACGACGTGTCCTAGAAAACCAACTTCTTCTAGCCAGAATTCAAACTTACTGAATTTGGCATACAGTTTATGCTCTCTAAGTCTCTGTAATATCAGGTGTAAGTGTTCTTCATGTTCCTCCTGACTTTTGGAGTAAATCAGGATGTCATCAATGAACACCACAACAAACTTATCCAGAAAGTCCATAAACACCTTGTTCATCATGTTCATGAAGTACGCCGGTGCGTTGGTTAAACAAAACGGCATTACTGTATACTCATACAGTCCATATCTGGTGGTGAATGCGGTCTTTGGGATATCTAATTCTCTTATCCTGATCGTAAATCGATCTTAGAGAATACAGAAGCACCCTCTAGTTGGTCAAAAGCTCATTAATTTTGGGTAGCGGGTACTTGTTCTTGATTGTCACCTCATTGATTGCTCGGTAATCCATGACTAGCCTTTGAGTACTATCCTTTTTCTCTACAAACAGAATGGGCGCTCCCAAGGTGAAGAACTTGGGCGGATGAATCCTTTCTGCAGTTGCTCCTCTAGTTGCTTCTTGAGTTCTTTCAATTCAGCTACGGCCATTGGGTATGGTCTCTTAGCTATGGCTCCCGTTCCGGGAACCAAATCTATAAGGAATTCAACATCTCTATCGGGTGGCATTCCCGGTAGTTCTTTGGGAAAAACATCAGGGTATTCCCTTACCACGCGAACGTCTCTCAAGCTAACCCCCTTAAGAGAATTCAGCTTAACTTTCTTAGGTTCAAATTTGGATTTGTATCTAATCTTCTTCTTCTCGGGGGTGGTGAGTGTAATGGATCTATTTGCACAATCTAGTACTCCTTCAAACTTGGCCAACGAATCCATACCGAGTATAACATCCAGACCCTGGGTCTCTAGAACTATCAGGTTTACCGGAAACGAGTGTTTGCCAATTTCTAGCCTCAAGTTTTGACAATCGGTTTGTGCAAGCATTTCCCCCCTGGGGAACTCACCCTAACCGGATTTAGCAGGCTTGTGGTAGACAGTTTGTGTTTATTAACAAATGCCCTTGAGATAAATGAGTGAGATGCTCCTGTATCGAACAAAACTAATGTTGGAAAGGTATGTAGTAGGAACGTACCGATCACTGCATCTAGTTCATTCTGCACTGCTTCCACATCAACATGATTCACCTGTGCCTTCTGGAACGGATTAGGCTTTGAAGCTTCCGGTGCCTTCTTCTTCTCGGGACAGTCTGTGGAGTAATGTCTCTTGTTCCCACACTTATAGCAAGTCACTTGACTAATATCCCGTTTCGGTTCGTTGTTGTGGCGGTGTTGCTCTTTTCCACTATTGTTCCCATTGAACGGGTGATTGTGTCCATTACCACCCTGCCCATTTCCTCTGTATCCGAAATTTCCTACTTTATGGATATGACCGTTATGGTTGTGGCCATTCCCATTCTTGTGACTGTTGTGGCTTCCGCCGTTCTCTGGAACGAAAGGTTTCTTCTGCATCAGATTAGTGTTGTACTTATTGGCACTGAACTTCCTTTTTCCTATTCTCCTCCTTCTTGATGTTGCTGTCCAGAGTAATGGCCTGATCAAGTAGATCCTGGTAATTGGGAGCATATGCCACAGACAAAGGTATCTTCAGCTCACCATTGAGTCCATTCAGAAACTTATACTTCCTCTTTGCATCGATGTCTACATCCTCTGGGGCATAGCGTGAGAGGGAATTGAAGTCCTCCATGTACTCCCTCAAGGCATGATTCCCTTGTCTCAGGGTACGAAACTCATCCCTTTTCAGATTCATGATCCCAGTTGAGATGTGAGCATTACAGAAACCTTCTTTAAAGGCTTCCCAAGTGAGTCCATCAAGTGGGTGAGTGATCTGATATTTTTCCCACCACTGTGCCGCTGGTCCCTCCAGTAGGTGAGTAGTGAACCTTATTTTCTCCATTTCAGTACACTCGCAAGTAACTAGATCCTTGTTCACAGAGCGTAGCCAATCATCGGCTACGATAGGTTCTGTAGCTGTGGAGAATTTATTGGGTCTGAGCCTCAAGAACCTAGCAAGGCGATCAATTTGGGGAGGGGGTGGTGGTGGCGGCGGCGGTGGAGGTGGTGGCGGATTGTTCTGGTTTGCCATGAACTGAGCCATCATGGTCATTAACTGTGTCTGAGCTGCCATCATTTGTTGCATCATTTCGTTGGCATTATTGTTGTTATCAGGATCACGACGCGGAGGCATCTGTATGGTTTGAGCATAGGTAAGTATAGATAGAAAGGGACTACAGAGGAAAATCTACCCATGCACAACATTACACATAACAGAAGCACAACAAACAACAACCAATACACACACTCGAAATATTTTAAATACCAAGAGAGAACATGATAGGGAAAAATACCAAGAGAGAACAATTTAGAGATTTTGAATACCAAGAGAGAACATGGGTTCAACGTACTGCCTCACCACAATTTGGTAGGTCAATACAACTTCGACATGATAGGGAAAAATACTCGCAAGGTAAGGATAACTGGTGGTCTCTCTAATCAAAGTTTGAAACTCCTCATGTAATTGCGGGTGTTCCCGCACTTGCGCTTCTTGTAGAGTACCTGCACTTTAAATAAGGCAGATACCTGTGTATAGTGCAAATCCCTGGATCGATTCATTTGCACACATAGTTTACGATGTAATATCACAACAAAGCATCAATTTTATTACATCGATGATCCAGAATTACAAAATATTCGATACAAGTTGCATAGCATAAAGCTAGCATTGAAAAAGTACACAGCGGAAATACAGTAGCAGTGAGTCTCTATCACTTTCATGCTGCCGCAGGCGAAAACATGTTGGTTGTAGACTCGAAACCTATAAACGAAATCTCACTCGTCATCTGAACAATCTGCAATAAGAAAAATATTGCAACAACGTGGGTCAGATTCCATTAAAATGGAGTCTGGCAAGTGACACTATGGTGGAGACTTAATGGAATAACTCTATAGCCTATATGCATATTTGGCTGGTGGAGTTCAAGGCTATTTTGCATAAAGCCAATTTTTCCTATCTTTTTGGAAACACTTTCTTCAAATCAAGACAAGTATGGCATGAAAACCATAAATCTCATCTTCCCTTGTTCACCCATCAAGTTTTATTTCTGAAGTTGGAATGGTGGAATCCTCCGTTGACGTCCGTGATCAGCTGCTCAAATTGTCCGTACCGGGGACACGGCTAAGTACTTAGTTTTACACTCTGCAGAGGTTGTGCACGTTCACCATTGTACCCGTTCAACCCAATTTATCCTTTACACACCATTTGTGATAAGGAAAGGAGAAGAATGAGACGAGATCTTTCAGAAGCATTTTCCCTCCCACTCTGGCTTGACCCGTTCCACCTAACATCTCCCTACATCTGCTTGTCAAGTCGGAGAGAGTACACGCAACATAATTGATCAAGCCAGAGCCCATATGGCAATGGCTGCACTGGAAGCAATCGTCACTCGGAGTTCTTCAGATTCCTCTGTTCCTTGGGTGGCTATCCACAAGTTCACGTACTCCAGGAACCATAGACATGGACCTGAGCAGCCACTCAACTTCGCCGCCATACAACCAATCCACCCAGGAGTTTCATTAACTTAGTGGATCTGCACTCTCAGGTAAAAATCACCATGCTCACGGCCCTAAGTAGAATAGACATTCATCCTAGGCGACGACAACCATGAGCACAGCCCTGAGTAGTCACTTAACATTTTGTAAAACTTTTCATCAATTGCATAGCATCAATACATCTACTAAGTATGATATAGGAACCTAGACACAGGAGTAAGGGAATTCTACACAGGTTTAGCATAGCAATACTATCCTACTCATGCATATAAAAATACTAAGTAATGCATACAGAAAATAATAGGAAGTTTATGAGGTGTGCCACTTGCCTTTGAATGTTGTCGTTGTTCACAAACTCTTTTCAACAACGAACGTTTGCTCTCCGTTTAATCTAAACAATAATAGCAAACAACAATACAACAATCAACAAACAACAATCATCAAACATACATGCTCATATCAAATGAACAAACAAGTTTTGTAAAACTTCGAAGGAAAACATGTCATGCCATGAACATCTTTTAAGTTAATGCAAGAGAAATGTATGTCAAAATGACTAAGGACTAATGTCAATAGTTGAATAAAATATTTTGTTTTATATCATCTTGAATAAGCCCTCTAATGGCTTTGTCTTGATGTGTAGAAATATTTAGAGAAGATACTAAGTCATTTCTTCAAGATGATAATATCATGATCAAAATTTGTTTAAGTCAAATGTGAAAGACAAGATTCGAAAAGAGGGAAAAGATAGAAGAAAGATGTAGTTGTCCTCCAGGCTTCATCTCCAGACTTGTAACTTTCTTCTGAATGATGTCTTGATTGAGCTCTTGGTAGTCTTGATGAATCTTCAGACTTGATGATTCTTGTATCACCTAAGCTGGTCTTGGATTTAACTTAGTCTTCATGAAGTCTCAGATAAGTAGGAAGAAAAGAGAGAGAGCAAGAAATACTTAGAGAATAGAGGAGGTTGGTCTTCTTGAACTTCTTCTTGCTTTTCTTCTAAGTGCTTCTACCCCTTGAAGATACTTCTGAAGTCTTGTTTTGGCTAAGTCCTTCAATGGCCTTCTAGCTCCATCTTGAAAATTACTAAGTGTCTAAGTGTAGCACTTTACTAAAATGCTAAGTTGAAAATACTTCTAACTTAGAGAAAATAATGAAGGAAATTTTCCTATGGGAAATATACCTATATGTGAAAATGAGTTATGCATGCAATGCACCTTTTAAATCCTAGGAAATATCATACAAAATTTGGGGTATTTATAAAGTATGCATTTGGCTATAAATACAATCTAATTAATTTCTATTTTTAGAAAATATAATAAAAGGAATAATTATAATATTAAAGTTTTCTATAATTAAATTTTTATAGCAAAATTTTGTAATTAGTGTTAGTAGACAGGGGGCATTTAATTAAATTTATAGCAATTTGATTTAATCAAAAATAATATTTCTATTAATTGTTATGTGGAAAAATACTCAAACTATTCAAATTAACTATATAACTATGAAGTCATTCAATATTACTCAAAATTATTTCATAGCAGTGTCATCACATTATGAATATTCCAAAGCCTCTAAAACAATTGTATTTACAATTTTTGAATTTACAGATTTAAAGTTATGGCAAAAATACTCAAATTCACCATTTGAAATTTGAATATTTTCAACTAAGTCAAATTTGAATTTTGGCAGATCCTAATTAATCTACATGTCAAGGGCTTTCCAAATATATAAAAATATTTGAATTTGGATAAACAGAGAAAAAGATATGATAGTTTGAATAGACAGGGGCTTTTCTGCAAAACTGCCATTTTTAATTTAATTAGGAAACGAATTTCCACGCTGGCGCTGACTGGATCCGACGTGGCGCTGACTAGGCATGCTGACTCAGTGCTGAGCTGGATAAGTCATTGGATCTGGTCCGCACGATCTAGATCTAACGGTGCCAAACAGATCGTACCGATTCAAATAAAACAAAAGGCAGGAGCCGTTGGATCAAGATCCAACGGTCCAGATCTAACGACCAAACGCGGGTGGCGCTAGGTCACCGGAGGACCTCGTCGGAGATGCGCCCGCGGCGGCGGCGCGTCGGCATCGCGTGTTCCCGGCGAACTAAAAGTTACGGGGACGAACTGGTGTTACCAGAGCACGCGGAAGTTCGAGGCAGTCTCGGTGGTGAGCTTGGCGGCTGCGGCGTGCTCCGGTGCTCCTCCAAATCGTCGCCGGAGTTGCGCACGGCGGCGACTTGCTTCGGACATGCACGGACGAGACAACCTAACGCACGGAAAAATATCCGAATTAGTCAGGAGGGTGCGCACGGAGAAAATAGAGAGAAAGTGAGAGACGAGAGGGCACGGGGTGTGCGTCAGCTCACCGGAATCGAAGAAAACGGCGGCGGAAAATGTGACACGGCGGCGGCGATTTGCGGGCAGCCTAGGGGCGGGATTTCTAGGGTTTTCGAGGGGAAAGCGAGAGGAGGGGCAGGGCTACTTATAAGGCAGAGAGGCGCGTTGATTTGGGGCGCTAATCACGCGAATTTGAAGGAAGGAGGCGCCGGCGGTTTCAGGCGGGATTTGAGGCAGAGGTTGAAGACGATGACGTCAGCATGACGTCAGCGTTTTTCTTTTTCTTTTCTGATTTTTCTTTTAATTCATATCTTTTGATTTAATTGTCCAAATGATGTCAAATTAATTTCTATAAATTTGTAAAATTCATATCTAGGTTTTAAAACAATAGTGGACATGTTTTGAAACTTTTTGAAAATTAAATATTTTGAAATATTCATAAAATACAATTTGACCTAATTTAGTTACCCTTTGAAATTAGGAGTTTAATAAATTATTTGGAGTTAAATAAAATTTTATGAAATTTCCCACATTCTTATATGGTTGATATTGAGTTATTTTAAACACATTTTTAATAACCATTCACTTTTATTTTT
This sequence comes from Poa annua, assembly GCA_026929855.1. NCBI lineage: Eukaryota > Viridiplantae > Streptophyta > Magnoliopsida > Poales > Poaceae > Poa > Poa annua. The sequence continues at coordinate 92,942,621 of CM049428.1, read as the reverse complement.
GGTATAGTAATAGAATATAAATATTTTTAAGGTAATTGGAAATAACTTTTGAAAATAATGACACATTGGAAATTTTGAAATAAATAGATCTTTTCAATTTGGTTGAAATCTTTTATAGTTAGTTTTCTTATGCATTTTAATATTTTATTTTAATCAAAACAAAAGTTTTTAAATTCTAGTGATTTTTGAACATTCCAAAATGTTGGGATGTTACAGACTACCACCCTTAAAAGGAATCTCGTCCCCGAGATTCGGAGAGGCTAGAAAGACAAAGCAAATGCTTGAATGATTCTGATAACTCGAGAGGTTTGAGAAATGTAACGTTTTGACATGGTACTTGAGAATTGGCAGCGAGTGATTTTTATGATTAGGAGGATAGAAAGAAAGATGGTTTGGGATCTCTGGGTTTAAGCAACTGGGTTTGAATTATCTAGGTGGCTACCACCCTTAAAAGAAAATTTTGTGGTCAGTCTAGAAACTTTGTTTAATCCTTTTTATTTCTCCGTTGTAGAGCGTACAAGTATTCGAAATACAATGACATGTGGTAGCTACGAGAAGTTTTAGCACTCACATTTTCCACTCGCTCCTTGAAGAGATTTAATCCTCTTCCACTCTGGGCAGCCGCTGGCATAGTGTCCCTTATCCTTGCACCTGTAGCATGTTAAGTGGCTAAGATCCATCTTGGATTCATCTTTTGTCTTTGTTCCTCCAGGATCTTCATGAGAGACTGTTGCATTCCTTCCTTGGCTTGCTGGTTAGCTTGTTGCACCAAGGGATAATATGGGCATTGGATTGGAACATGGGTCGTTCCTTCACACAGGAAGCAAATAATTCGTTTGGAGCGGCGTCCATTAATTGGACGTCTGATGTGACCATGGGGCCACTCATCAGAGCAATCTTCGGACGTATGTCCTATCTCTCCACAAGTTTTGCATGCCTTTAGTTTGGTCATTGGGTCCTCTTCAACAACCCTATGGTTTTGGTCAATCTTAGGCGAGTGGTCATTGATCACCTTCTGACTCTGGTCCCTTAACAGTATTCGCGTAGTTGGGTAAAATTTACTGTTGTTGATATTGAAGTGAGACATCTGCTGGTTTTTAGAGAATAAATGAGTTAATTTATATGTACTATGGAGGATTATTAATTCAATAATTTTTAGAACAAGGCAACCAATTCCTAACAAAATCTATCAACATGATTAAAACACATGCAAACATATAAATTTCACACTTATTTTGAGAACTCGAACTAATCATTTATCGAACGAAAACACATCAATGTCATGGAATTACAAAAACGATAGAACTGCCATACCTCAATTTGATAGGTCAATACATCGAATCGATACGATAAGCTAAATGAGATAAATGGTGGTCCCTCTAACGTGGTTTGTATTGCTCCCCTTATTCCTCCTCAATCTCACGCTTGCATTTTATTGCGTGGTTATTTGCCACAGGAGTGACTTCTCCCTCAGTTGACTCTTCAAACAGCACCTCTTCGGGGTCTTCTTCCTCCTGTCCTTCCTCCTTCGTAGCTGCAGGTACAGTCACGTCTCCAGTGCCCTGGTCACCTCCTTCTTCAGCTACTGGCGGTGGTGGAGGTGGAATCAGTTGCGCCTCAAGCGTGGCAATCTGCTCATCCTTGCCAAGGTTCTGCAAATGTAGGTCATGGATGAGTTCCTCCAAATGACCAACAAGATTTTCAGAAGCCTGGAGTTCTTGGGTTTTTGCGTGTATGACGGCTTGTGCATGATCCGCGACGTCATAAGCCTGTTGAACCTTCCTGGTCAGACAGTTGATGAGAAAATCCAAGTCTTCAAACATCTTGTTAACGATGGGCAGGTCCAGGCGATTTCCCGTGTGAGCCATCGAGAGACCGTGTGCATCCCTCTTCCCAAAGGCACGGAAGGGTGATCCTGGTGCTACTTGTTGCGATACTTGTAACACAAACGAGCCATTAAGTCCACCATAGCTATGTTCACTCCCTCAATCCACTCTGGGTAGTAGGTGGCATAGTCCACGGGCTCGAAGTCTGGCATCGTGGGATCTGGGGTCATAATTGTGCGGATTTTCCAACGCGTCACATTAGGTATGTCGGTCTCCTCTTTCCTTCCTCGGAAATAGGGCGGTTGTAGCTTCAATATACTTGTCAACCTAGACAGCTGCCTCCCAAAGATGAAACCCGACAAAACTCCAGCATACGCGGTCTCGGTGTACTCTCCCATCTAAAATTTTGAAAAGGAAATAGAATTAGAATTAAAGGGAAGCGGAAAAATTCATATAATAAAATGAAAAAGTTTTGTTTTTAGAAAGGTGAAAAATAGATTTTTCAATCCTATGGTCAAATCCTATTTCTATCCAAACCTAGGGTTTTGAACCTACAGGCAACACAGTGCTCTGATACCATCTGTAGCGTACCTGCACTTTAAATAAGGCAGATACCTGTGTATAGTACAAATCCCTGGATCGATTCATTTGCACACACAGTTTACGATGTAATATCACAACAAAGCATCAATTTTATTACATCGATGATCCAGAATTACAAAATATTCGATACAAGTTGCATAGCATAAAGCTAGCATTGAAAAGGTACACAGCGGAAATACAGTAGCAGTGAGTCTCTATCACTTTCATGCTGCCACAGGCGAAAACATGTTGGTTGTAGACTCAAAACCTATAAACGAAACCTCACTCGTCATCTGAACAATCTGCAATAAGAAAAATATTGCAACAACGTGGGTCAGATTCCATTAAAATGGAGTCTGGCAAGTGACACTATGGTGGACACTTAATGAAATAACTCTATAGCCTATATGCATATTTGGCTGGTGGAGTTCAAGGCTATTTTGCATAAAGCCAATTTTTCCTATCTTTTTGGAAACACTTTCTTCAAATCAAGACAAGTATGGCATGAAAACCATAAATCTCATCTTCCCTTGTTCACCCATCAAGTTTTATTTCTGAAGTTGGAATGGTGGAATCCTCCGTTGACGTCCGTGATCAGCTGCTCAAATTGTCCGTACCGGGGACACGGCTAAGTACTTAGTTTTACACTCTGCAGAGGTTGTGCACGTTCACCATTGTACCCGTTCAACCCAATTTATCCTTTACACACCATTTGTGATAAGGAAAGGAGAAGAATGAGCCGAGATCTTTCAGAAGCATTTTCCCTCCCACTCTGGCTTGACCCGTTCCACCTAACATCTCCCTACATCTGCTTGTCAAGTCGGAGAGAGTCCACGCAACATAATTGATCAAGCCAGAGCCCATATGGCAATGGCTGCACTGGAAGCAATCGTCACTCGGAGTTCTTCAGATTCCTCTGTTCCCTGGGTGGCTATCCACAAGTGCACGTACTCCAGGAACCATAGACATGGACCTGAGCAGCCACTCAACTTTGCCGCCATACAACCAATCCACCCAGGAGTTTCATTAACTTAGTGGACGTGCACTCTCAGGTAAAAATCACCATGCTCACGGCCCTAAGTAGAATAGACATTCATCCTAGGCGACGACAACCATGAGCACAGCCCTGAGTAGTCACTTAACATTTTGTAAAACTTTTCATCAATTGCATAGCATCAATACATCTACTAAGTATGATATAGGAACCTAGACACAGGAGTAAGGGAATTCTACACAGGTTTAGCATAGCAATACTATCCTACTCATGCATATAAAAATACTAAGTGATGCATATAGAAAATAATAGGAAGTTTACGAGGTGTGCCACTTGCCTTTGAATGTTGTCGTTGTTCACAAACTCTTTTCAACAACGAACGTTTGCTCTTCGTTTAATCTAAACAATAATATCCAACAACAATACAACAATCAACAAACAACAATCATCAAACATACATGCTCATATCAAATGAATAAACAAGTTTTGTAAACTTCGAAGGAAAACATGTCATGCCATGAACATCTTTTAAGTTAATGCAAGCGAAATGTATGTCAAAATGACTAAGGACTAATGTCAATAGTTGAATAAAATATTTTGTTTTATAGCATCTTGAATAAGCCCTCGAATGGCTTTGTCTTGATGTGTAGAAATATTTAGAGAAGATACTAAGTCATTTCTTCAAGATGATAATATCATGATCAAAATTTGTTTAAGTCAAATGTGAAAGACAAGATTCGAAAAGTGGGAAAAGATAGAAGAAAGATGTAGTTGTCCTCCAGGCTTCATCTCCAGACTTGTAACTTTCTTCTGAATGATGTCTTGATTGAGCTCTTGGTAGTCTTGATGAATCTTCAGACTTGATGATTCTTGTATCACCTAAGCTGGTCTTGGATTTAACTTAGTATTCATGAAGTCTCAGATAAGTAGGAAGAAAAGAGAGAGAGCAAGAAATACTTAGAGAATAGAGGAGGTTGGTCTTCTTGAACTTCTTCTTGCTTTTCTTCTAAGTGCTTCTACCCCTTGAAGATACTTCTGAAGTCTTGTTTTGGCTAAGTCCTTCAATGGCCTTCTAGCTCCATCTTGAAAATTACTAAGTGTCTAAGTGTAGCACTTTACTAAAATGCTAAGTTGAAAATACTTCTAACTTAGAGAAAGTAATAAAGGAAATTTTCCTATAGGAAATATATCTATATGTGAAAATGAGTTATGCATGCAATGCACCTTTTAAATCCTAGGAAATATCATACAAAAATTGGGCTATTTATAAAGTATGCATTTGGCTATAAATGCAATCTAGTTAATTTCTATTTTTAGAAAATATAATAAAAGGAATAATTATAATATTAAAGTTTTCAATAATTAATTTTTTATAGCAAAATTTTGTAATTAGTTTTAGAAGACAGGGGGCATTTAATTGAATTTATAGCAATTTGATTTAATCAAAAATAATATTTCTATTAATTGTTATGTGGAAAAATACTCAAACTATTCAAATTAACTATATAACTATGAATTCATTCAATATTACTCAAAATTATTTCATAGCAGTGTCATCACATTATGAATATTCCAAAGCCTCTAAAACAATTGTATTTACAATTTTTGAATTTACAGATTTAAAGTTATGGTAAAAATACTCAAATTCACCATTTGAAATTCGAATATTTTCAACTAAGTAAAATTTGAATTTTGGCAGATCCTAATTAATCTACATGTCAAGGGCTTTCCAAATATATAAAAATATTTAAATTTGGATAAACAGAGAAAAAGATATGATAGTTTGAATAGACAGGGGCTTTTCTGCAAAACTGCCATTTTTAATTTAATTAGAAAACGAATTTCCACGCTGGCGCTGACTGGATCCGACGTGGCCCTGACTAGGCATGCTGACTCAGTGCTGAGCTGGATAAGTCATTGGATCTGGTCCGCACGATCTAGATCTAACGGTGCTAAACAGATCGTACCGATTCAAATAAAACAAAAGGCAGGAGCCGTTGGATCAAGATCCAACGGTCCAGATCTAACGACCAAACGCGGGCGGCGCTAGGTTACCGGAGGACCTCGCCGGACATGCGGCCGCGGCGGCGGCGCGTCGGCTTCGCGTGTTCTCGACGAACTAAAAGTTACGGGGACGAACTGGTGTTACCCGAGCACGCGGGAGTTCGAGGCGGTCTCGGTGGTGAGCTTGCCGGCTGTGGCGTGCTCCGGTGCTCCTCCAAATCGTCGCCGGAGTTGCGCACGGCGGCGACTTGCTTCGGACATGCACGGACGAGACAACCTAACGCACGGAAAAATATCCGAATTAGTCAGGAGGGTGCGCACGGAGAAAATAGAGAGAAAATGAGAGACGAGAGGGCACGGGGTGTGCGTTAGCTCACCGGAATCAAAGAAAACGGCGGCGGCGATTTGCGGGCAGCCTAGGGGCGGGATTTCTAGGGTTTTCGAGGGGAAAGCGAGAGGAGGGGCAAGGCTACTTATAAGGCAGAGAGGCGCGTTGATTTGGGGCGCTAATCACGCGAATTTGAAGGAAGGAGGCGCCGGCGGTTTCGGGCGGGATTTGAGGCAGAGGTTGAAGACGATGACGTCAGCATGACGTCAGCGTTTTTCTTTTTCTTTTCTGATTTTTCTTTTAATTCATATCTTTTGATTTAATTGTCCAAATGATGTCAAATTAATTTCTATAAATTTGTAAAATTCATATCTAGGTTTTAAAACAATAGTGGACATGTTTTGAAACTTTTTGAAAATTAAATATTTTGAAATATTAATAAAATACAATTTGACCTAATTTAGTTACTCTTTGAAATTAGGAGTTTAATAAATTATTTGGAGTTAAATAAAATTTTATGAAATTTCCCACATTCTTATATGGTTGATATTGAGTTATTTTAAACACATTTTTAATAACCATTCACTTTTATTTTTGGTATAGTAATAGAATATAAATATTTTTAAGGTAATTGGAAATAACTTTTGAAAATAATGACACATTGGAAATTTTGAAATAAATAGATCTTTTCAATTTGGTTGAAATCTTTTATAGTTAGTTTTCTTATGCATTTTAATATTTTATTTTAATCAAAACAGAAGTTTTTAAATTCTAGTGATTTTTGAACATTCCAAAATGTTGGGATGTTTCACTTCTTGCCACCCATGGCTTCCTTGGGAATGTCCTCTTCGGGATAGGTTATCAATAGGGGCTCGTGGACGTCAGGAGGAAGGTTCTTCTTTCCCTGGAGTTCCATTTGGTTTAGTTGCTCACACAAATGAGCACACTGCGCTTACAAGGCCAGAATGTGGGCATCCTTCTGCGCAATCCTATCGTCTTGCAGCTCAATCTTGGCTTCAAGCTTCTTGTTCTCCTTACTCAGCTGCTGATTTTCTTCACAAAGGAAATCCTTCTCTTCCTCTAAGCTCTTTTTAACGTAACGATGAACACGCCTTAAATCAGCCATGTAGAAAATCTCTGTACCCAGAAGTATATCCAGGTTATGGCAATGAGCTTCGAGATCTCCGTGATGCTTCTCATTCAGACCCCTAAGTGGGGGTTGAACGGGTTGTCCAATGCTATCCCTCCTGGCAAAGTGACGAAAGACAGAGTTGGGCTTGATTTCGTCATAGAACTGCTCAATGATGCGGGATAAGGTTTCCAGCACTGCCATCTCCACTCCATTCTTCCAGTTGGGGTACCTAGACTGGAAACGGATCGGCTACGATCCAGGTGGATCAAGACGAGGGAGAACTTCTGCCTCGATCTTCCTGCGACCTTCGGGATAATCCTCAGACATAATTTCTTTGCCCCTGAAGACTGGCGGCATCAACCTCAAGGTCTTGGAAATATTAAGGAGCTGATCACTAAAGTAGTATTGGTCTCCTTTCTACGGGGATATCTCACGAGTGAAGTCCTTCATCTACAAAAATTTTTGAAGAGGAAAGAATTAATGAGATGAAAAGAATAAGTTAAGAATGTACAAGGCAAGGAAAATATTATAAGAAAGGAAAAGTCTGAATAAATTTTCAAATTCGAAATTTATTGATTTAAAATATTTACTTTTGGGTTTGTATCCAATCCTAGGGGTTTCGAGCCTACAAGCAACATTCGTGCTCTGATACCATCTGTAGCACCCTTGCTTAAGAAAGCAATTGTGCATATGAATCGTGCGGAAGACTTGGATCACATAAGTCTCGCATTTTCCAATAAGATGTAATATCACAGTACAATGTCAAATTTATTACAACTGAGAACGAATGATCCAAAAACAATATTCCTTACAACTTTGCATAGCTGAAAGCGCTAGCTAAATAAGTAAATAGTTCACAAATTATTTCAGAGTTCATACGCAATTCTAAAGAAAATCATGGAGCTACATCATCTCCATGAAGCTACTGGCAATCATGTTGGTTGTAGCTCGAAGACGACCCCCTTACTCCTCATTCGAACAATCTGCAAGGTTTAGTTGCAACCTAGCTATAAAGGGTCAGCACAATTGAATTATGGTGGCAAGTGACTTTTAAATGCTAATATTCTACTAAGCTATATCTATATGCTTATTTGGCTGGTGGAGCTCAAGGCTATTGCGCAAAGCAAGTTTTCTCCTACTTTTTGTAAACAACTTTTTGAAACAATATCTTCTCTTTATGATACAATCTCCAGACAAATCTATGTCTCCTACCATGTTCACCCATCAATGTTTTATTAAGAAATTGGGATGAAGAGATTTTTCAGAAGACAGCCTTGTGTAGTCACTCAAATTGTCCGATGCCGGGGACACGGCTAAGATCTTAGGTTTTAACTCTCGAGAGTGTGTGCACTTTCACCATTAGACTCAATCAACCCAAACTATCCTCTACACTCATTTAGTGAGAAGGAAAAGGAGAAGATCAAGACAAGAATTTTCAGAAGTTGCTTTCCCATGATCATACTAAGAGATTACCACCATCCTATCACCCCTACCACCATAAATCTCTTGACCCAGGTCCACATCAACTTACTCCATCAAGACAAAGCCCATATTGACCAATGGTTGCATGATAAGCAACTAAACTCAGTGTAAACTTAAATCTCATAGGCCTGGGTGGCCATCCACAAGTGAGCATACTCAGGTTAACACCACATATCATGGCCCCAAGTAAGTGAAAACTATCTTGGGCGAAGACAACCATGAAACTTGGCCCTGAGTAGCCACTCAACTTGAAACCACCCAGGCATTAAATTAGTTTAGTGGAAATTTTCTCTTATCACATCAACCATAAAACAATTATTTTTGCAGCATGTACTTCCACTAAATTATAATAGGGGTCTAACTGGAATTTCTAAGGGTTAACCTAACAGGTTTGCATAGCATACTACAAATCTCCCAAAAACCTATCATGCATACTACTTTGCAAATACTGCTTAAAAATACTAGAAATGCAATAGAATAAAAATTGTAGGTATTTCATGAAGTCACTTGCCTTGGTAGCAGGAGGAGCAAGCACAGCAAGAATAACAATCACACGCAAGTCCTTCCACTCCTTCACAATCTAGCACAAGCAATAAATAAAATAAATACCCACACAATATCACACAACACCAAACATAAATATGAATGCATGCATGATATGCCATGAGTATAACAAGACACACTTATTAACAATTTATATCCTCTATTATTAAATGTATGAAATGCAATTTCTAGGAATTTCTTATTTTGCTTATCAATTAAATAATTGAAAACAATATAGCAAAAATTTGAATTCTACAACTACAACTTTTATTGTTTTATGAAAGTTTTCAAATAAGACACATCTAAATATTTCTGGACAGAGGGCAATGACCTAACACTAAAACAATTAAATTTATTTGTAAAACATTTTTATTATTTAAGTTATGGATTTAATAGCCAAAATACTCCTCGGATAATTACATGAATTATAATTTATCAAAAGGAAAAAAAATGATGTAGAAATAATCTAAACTAGCATGGCTATCCGTGGATATAAAATTTATCAAATTTGAACTTATAGATCAAAAGTTATGAATTTTCTAAGTTTTGCAAATTTTCTGTTTTATTTATAAAATTCCTGCGAAAATGAATAAAGGGAGGGCTACGTGGCGATCGCTGATTGGCTCGTACCAATTCGCGCGGATCGTGGGCGCGAGCCGTCCGATCTAATTAGAAACGGACGTGCGAGATCGTTCCGATCTAGACGCAGGGGCCAGGCGCGGGCGGCGCGGTTCGTCGGAGCGTTCGCCGGCGATGGCGCCCGCGGCGCGTCGGCAACTACATTTCTCGGTGTTTTACGAAGCCCCAGGAGGAGCGGCTCTTACCAAAATGCACCGGAGGAGGAGGCGAAGTCGATGGCGTGGTGGCGGCGTCGGAAATCCTCCCCTTTTCCTCGTCAGAGTCGCGGACGGCGGCGGTGGTCTCGGGTCGCGGACGGACACGGCGTTTGGCTGCGAAAGAAGACACACGAGGGGGCTCAACGGATGCGCAAGAAGATGGGGAAGCGAGGGGAAGGCTCGGAGGCGCTCGAGGAGCTCGGCTCTTACCGAGATGCTTGCGAAACGCCCGCCGGCAATGGCGGCGGTGGCGGCCCGATTCCGAGCAGCCCGGCGGCGGAGTGGTAGGGTTTGGGGGGGGGGGGTTTCGGAGGCGGCTTCGTGGGGGATAAATAGGAGGGGGAGGGGGAGCTAATCGCGTCTAGAAAACGGCCTGAATTGATTCGGTCCCGGACTCCTTCTCCGGCGCGATCTCCGGGCGGAGGTTGAAGACGGCTGACAGGTGGGGACCACCTGTCAGCGAGGGAGAAGAGAGGAGCGCGGCGCTGGAGCGTGCTAATGGGCTGTTAGCTCACGCGCGCGGCAGATAGCGCATGGCCGGCCCAAACTCCTGATCTTTTAAATATAATTTGAAAACTGTTTTCAAAACTGATTTCCAAAATGATTTTCAAACCTATTCAAAACATTTCAGAAAAATTCATAAAAATATGTTTTGGAGAAGTTATTAAAATTAGAACTTTTTAGCATTATGCTTGCCCATTAAATAATTTGGAAAAATTATATTTATTAAGGAAGTTTAAATAAACACTTTATGGGATTATAAATTATTTAAACTTATAATTGCAATTTTATTTAGTACTTATGTGATTTAATGTTATGCCTATATGATGAATGATGCATGAATACAAAGTTTAAATTTTTGCAAAATTTGGGATGTTACAACGAACCGTAGAATGCACAAGAAGCTGGGCATCCACGACAAGCTGACCTCTGTGGTAAAGCTGTTCGATCTGGCGGACAAGTGCGCCAAGGCTGAAGAGGGACTCCTCTTCGTCAAGATGAGCTCCCGGGGAGATGATCCTGGCGAGGGGTCCAAGAGACACAAGAAGAAGGAGGAGCCCAAGCGCAAGGCCACCGTGGTCCTCACGGCAGAGCCTGACGCCAACTGCTCCCGCAGGGACTTCCCCGAGACTGGTGAGAAGAAGGAGGACAACCGTACGTTCTACGTCTACCACAACAGGCGCGACCACTCTACTCAGACCTGCTTCGACCTCAAGAGGCTAAGCAAGGAACACGAGCAAGCCGAGGGCAGTGGCGGCAGAGGCCGAGGCCGCGGCTACCATTGAGGTGGACGCAAGGGCGTGTTGGAGTATCGGCATAATTGATAGGAGACGGGGGTCCTCTAGCCTATGGATGGATGTGGGGAAGAAGGCTGGTATCATTGAGGTTGGGATTGAACACGGCGAGGTTACCCAGCTTCAGATCTCGTAGCGGTGGCGAGACCCGACGTGCTGCTATAATTCACTATAAGGCAATAGCCGTGAATATGTTACAATATGTATGGAGCGTATTGATGTATGCCCTAAAGGCTTCCTGGTGGCCGGCTTATATAGGCGGCAAGACTCCAGGATACAATGTAAGTAATTGTCCAGCAAGTAAACAGAGTGCTAGACCTAGCTGTCTTAGTTGCCGCCTTCCGTCTTGGGTTTTGTGGCTTGATGGACTTCGGCCTTCCGCCTTCCTTGGACCGTCTACCTACTTCCTTGTACGTCAGCTATCTGGGCCGCCCGACCGGCTTCAACCTTACCACCTTTGGGCCACCCTAGACTAGCCGGATTGATCCATGTCAGAGATACCCCCACTTGGTATATCCCCAACATTAAACCCCAGAAAGGTTGAAGTTCTCTAGGCGCTGGCTTCTTCTTGATTCTTCATTCTGCAATGTTGGCGGCTGCAGGGCTTGAACCATTCTGAAAATAATGGGGAATGTGTACCTCAATGTTGGCACACGGCCGCCTTTATCCAACATGGGAAAGACGTCTTAGTAAAACTTGCCGGATAGCTTCATGAGAAATCTTGATCCTTGGCAGCAAGTCGAACTCATGTTTGACGGATGACACCATTTGGCTCACGACAGTTTGAAACCAGACGGAATGAGAATCGCGCCATGATTGCAAATCGCGGGAAAAGAGGAGCCGTGGTGATCGTGCGAACATGCACTGTTCCGTGGCGTCCGGATGATCGACATGTGTCCGGCTATTTGAGCCGTTGCACAGAGAGTAACGCCTGGGCCTATAAATAGGAAGCTGAGGAGTCCATTCTCTTCCTCCGCACTTCATCTTCACTTTCGCCCTTCGCTCTCCCGCGCTCTCGCCCTCCCGAGCTTTCTTGCCACCACCGAGCGAACTCCGGCGACCTTTGCTTCTCGGCGATCTCGCACGCGGCGATGGCCACTGATCCCCAGACCACTACGTCGGCGGCGACCATCGAGCTTGCGACGGAGACCACCGCGGCCACGACGATGGGCGGCACGGTGTCGCGCTTCGCGGCGGCGCACGCAGGCATTCCCGCCACTGCTCCGTCATCTACTCCGGTCGCGCACGCCCGCGCGGCGGCGGCCTCGACACCTTCATCATCTACCGCGCCAGCGGCGGCGGCTGGCGGCACGCCTGCCGATGAAGAGGAGGAGCCAGCCGACCTCGGGTCGCGCTAATGGCTTCATTCCGCGGTGGACGAAGATGTCCTCAAGGACTTGGAGGCGGACGGCTACTTGCCGACCCGGGAAGACTGCAGCTGGCGGTCCGCCTTTGGGGACGTCGTCCCAGCTCCGAAAGCCGGCGAGCGGGTAATCCTCACCTCCCATTTAGTTAGGGGAATGGCCTTGCCGCCTTCCGCCTTTTACAGCGAGGTGTTGGATCACTATGCGCTCCAGCCCCACAACATAGCACCCAATAGCATTTTAGTCTTAGCCGGCTTCACAGCTCTATTTGACGGCTATCTAGGTATTAGGCCTAGTTTAGATTTCTTCAGATACTGCTTTTGTTGCCGGCGTCAGACCGTGCCGGAGGGCTGGCAACCTGCGGCAGTGTTACTTTCAACTGCCGCCAAGGACGCCAATGGTATCCCAAGATACCATACATCGAGTCCGTCAAGGGCTGGACCTCCGCCTTCTTCTACTACCAAGATATGGCAGCACCGGGGCGTCAGTTTGGCGTTCCGGACATTGTCAACGCGCCACCTATGCTGGGACGAGGCGGTCCCCAAGTTGACGGAGGAGCTCTGTCTTATCCAAAGGCGGATCAAGTTCTTCACCCGGACGATGGCCCCCCCTTGCTGGACGGGGTGGACACTGTCTTCTGCTGGCTTAGCCAGCAAATACTGCCCTTGCAGTATACCCGCATAAGATGTGTCAGTATTCGCCTACTGCCACAGCTTCTCTTCGCGTAAGCGAAGAGGGGTTACCAAATGCCGAATTGGCGGCCCGACTTCACGGCCTTGTCAAATCAGGGTTGGCGAAGGCGGTGGAGGGCGTGCCCATGCGCACCCACGACAACACTCCCCTCGAGGAAGACATTTCTCTTTTTTCCCTTTTTTGACGGCTTTGCTGGCTTACTTGAATTTCCCTTAACACTTGCTCTTTTTTGGTTAACGCAGCTCTGTGCTCTGGGGAGAACGACCTGGCTCCCGACTTTTACGAGCCGGGAGCCGGGAAAACCAAGAAGCGCAAGGCGTCTGGTGTTGAATAAACAGACCGCAACGGCTACCGAGCCGGTCCTCGTTGACCTCGACAAGAACGCGCGGATTAACATCCCCAGAAGGTGATTATTTCCGCCTTAGTCATTTGTCGGCCTTCTTTATTGCTGATGTTCATCTGGCTAACTTTGCTTTGTTGCCAGGGAGCGGGTGGCAACCTCCAAGTTGTCGGCCAAGTCACTTTTATCCAGGGGGAAGCAGCCTCTTGGCACTTCCCCAGCAACCAGGCCGCCAACTCCTCAGCCCCAGGCCGGCGGCTTCATGAGCGACGCCCGCCATCCGCGCCAGCCCCAGGTTCCGGCTTCTAGTCCGCCGCCATGGACCTCCTTTGCTGGCCGTGCTGCTAGTGCTCCTTTTCCTTCGGTTGAGGCTACGGCCAATGAAGCCGGCCGATCGCGCATCGCCAAGGTGGAGTTGCTCGAGGAGGTTGCCGGCGTGCCGCGAAGGGCAGCCCCGACTTCCGGAGGCGGCAGGGTTAGGGATCACTGTGAATCCTTTAAGGAGGCCAAGGATTCCACCTTGGCCTTTTCCGACTTTGCCGCCCAGACCTTTGTCGACCTGGAGGGTGACATTGCTGTAAGTTGTCTCTTCGGTACTTGGTAGCATATACATAGTCTTTCCCCCCGAGCACTTAGATGGCAAATCAATGAGATTGGTTGCCGGCTTAGTGGTTTTTTGACAATATGTTGTATGCTTTTGTCTTTGTCTGTAGGGCGTCCTCACCGCCAATGTTGAGCTCATCTCGTCCAGGTCGGAGATAAACAAGCGGTATCGCGATCTGAAAAAGATTGCGATGCCAAGGATGCGTGGATTGCCGACTTGGAAGCGGCCCGCAAGAAAGATGAAGGTAAAATCACTAAGTTTTTCCCTCCTGCCATGTTTATGTTAGCTTCCGCCAATCATTTAGCCAGCTTATCCATATTGTAGAACTGCTAGATCACGTTTAGGATATACTGAAGGCGTCTACTCACATGCAAGCTATTATGAATGAAGCCTTTGATCTGGCTGCCGCCAACTTGGCGATGAAGGATGTAACATCCCAAATGTAACTTTCCTAAATTGTATGCTTGTTATGTAATAAAGTGGGACATCATGGCTTCTTTCATTTTGATTGCATTTCAATTAAATAAATTACTTTCAAATTTCAAATCCCATATTTAAATTCAAATGCTATTTCAAATCAGTTCAAAATTGAAGTGTCAATTTTGGTACAATTAAACTTTTCAATAGTTTAATCTGTTTATTTTAAAACTATAAAAACTTGCCAAAAAGATTTATATCTTTGCCCTTTTCTATTTTGTTTTAAATTACAAAACAGAAAAAGAATAAAACAAAAGGAAAGAAAACAAAAAAAGACGAGAGCGGACTCTCTCTGGCCGAAGTGGGCCAAGAGGCCCAACTCCGGCCCGCTTCCCTCATCTGCTTCCTCCGTACGCCTTTCCAGCTCGAGAGAACGCCTTGGCTCACTGCCCCTCTACCCCCTCCTCACTCCACCTTTCCCCCTCTCTCCTTAAGACTTGCCCGCAGCGTCCCCCTAACCTCGGTCTCCTTCTCCCCCCTCCTCGCGCCGCCGCCCTCCTTTTCCCTCTGTTATCCACCAGAGTTTGCCGAGTCACCGTCGTCGATCTTCTTCCGCTTCGGCGTGTCCCGACCTCCTCCTCGTTCCTCCTCGCGCCAGAGGCGTACTCGCGGCCTTCTCCATCCTCGACGCCACGCCGGAGGACCCGCGAGGTACGCACGACTACGCACGAACACTCCGTCCCCGACGCCGTCCGCACGGCCGCCGTCCGTCTCCGGCACCGTTCGGTCGAGTCCGACCACCCCGCGCTTCCTCGCCTCGCCACCAAGCTCTGCACGGTGAGACACTTCGATCCCGCCTCTTTCCCCCTTCGCTTCCTGCACCGTCCGGTGGAATTCCACCGTCACCGGACCGCTCCGCCCCGGCTGTGTCGCGTGTGCGAAGGAACGAGCACGGACCCGAGGCAGAGAGCCCTCCTCTTGCCCCTCGAGCACGCATGGCCCCATCCCGCACGCTCCTATACCCGCATGCGCTAGCCCGAGGCAGCGCCGCCCAGTTTTCGCTGCCGGCGAGTTTTTTCCGACCGTCGTGCGCCCCTGCTCCTCTACTATTCAGTTTCGTCAGTTATTGAGCACTGGCTACGCTTTAAAAACAAACAAAAACCTTTTCTATCACTTGCACACATCAGACCCAGTGGCTAACAGAGCCGAGTCGCTCCGCTAGCTATGCCGAATAAAGGCCCCCCTTTTTATTTGCTTGAGGTCACTAACAGGTGGGTCCCTCCTGTCATAGACTACAGAGACAGTTCGTTCTGGAATTCTTACCCCGAGCCCCTTGCTCTCTGTGTTTCACACCTAGGCCCTCACAGATATTTTCTCCCATCACGGATAAGTCCCTGCACTTTAGAGAACACCCCCTAACCTTTAAATGTTAATAACTTTAGTTTTATAACTCCAAATAAAATAATATTTATATGTTTAAATATCAGAAAAATGCAATAAACATTAATATGACATCGTTATGCCAATTTGTATCATTTTATTTTATTGCTTAGTTTAATTTAACAAATGAAACTAAATAATTAAAGATGAAATGTGTGGGGTAATAAATATATAATGCTCTAATTCCATTTAATTTGATCTTATCATCTACACCATGTCTTGCCATGCTAATAAACATTTCATTGATGTGTAGATAAATAATTTGCACTTAAATAATAAATATAATGTGTTGGGCAAATATTTAATTATTGCCTATTCCATTTAAATTGATTAGATCACCATGCCATGCTATATATGTTAAATAACATTTAATTTGTTGGTTACACAAATAATTTGCACCATAATTAATTGCCGGGATTTCCTCCCCACTTTAATATGACCTCATCATCGCATGCCATCCGTCACATCAATTGTTTGTGCATTTGTTTTGTATTGATTATGTTTCATATTTCGTCTGTGTTGCTCTTCTCTGGGTAGACAACGACGTGTCTGCTGACGATACTTTCATCCTTGAGATTCCAGCTTTTGTGTCGGGTCACGAGCTGCCAGGCAAGCTTCTGCTAACCGGTTACACGATTGTTTGGTTTTCATCCTTGCCTTTTGATCTATGTTATCCTAGTTACGATTCTTGAATTGCGATCCCATCATATGTTTATCCTGCAGCCCATACAGCTTTATCCCCACATCCTATCACATGTTGTATGTTTATCTGTTAGCCTTGCGAGTCGTAGTGCATGCTTAAGGTTGGTTATGCGAGTCTGTTTGTCCTATGTCATTTATACTTAGCATGATAGATTGTCTACTTTAATAAAATGTTATCTTCTGTTGGAAATTATAATTAAAAGATAAGGCAACGGAGGAAGGCCTTGCGAGGTGCTTTGTTCTGCTAAGTGTTGACCTAGGAACTAAGTTCTTGTCCTCGGATCCAATTTTGAGCGCACTAACCGCTTGTGGGAGGCCCTATGGAGCCCCCCGCGACTTCGATCTAATCCGCTTCTTATCCAGGGCGCCGCAAATAGTTCGGGCGTTCCATTTGATGCATGCATATGGTTACATAACGATCTCATGATGATGCAGTAGTCGATTCTCATATAGGGTGGCACAATCTTAGAGTGCTATGAAGGTCGATCCCGCGGGTACTTGACCTGATTAGTCGTGCACACAATCATGCGGTTCCCTGGATGGGTTGTAGAGAAGAGATTTGCCGTGTTGAGATGCCCTACCTTCTGGCTTTGCTTTTGGGGTTGATCGAACGAGTAAGGGTACAGTAGTGCACCCCTGTAGGGTTTAATCTTATCGATGAGCCCTGTCCACGGTTATGGACGACTTGGTGATGATGCTGGCTAATAAGATCATAGACAACTTACACCTAATCATTGTTAATTAACCTGACTAGTAATATAGAATTACTTTCACAATAACTGGTAACTAAAATTGTTCAATGTGTGAGTATTCCCGAATTGCTTCCTCATACTTGGTTGAGGGGGTTATTCCGAGAATGGTTTATGATTGGTGTTAGTTGTAGATGGTTATCTTTTGCGCTCTCTTATCCTTATCTATATAGACGGAAGTTGTAGCGTGTCTCTATTAGGTTGCTAGTGCTGCTGCCACTAAGTCCACCTAACCCCATACTTTGGGAGTCTTTCAGTTTTGTATCCTGTTAGCTTAAGCTTGTTCGATACGCTCCGGTGTATTGACCCGTTCGCAGGCTCTGGTTTTTCTGCAGTTGAGGATTCGCCGTACGACCAGGTTGGTGGTTACTACGTGGAGTTCGACGACGAGATCTAAGACGAGTAGTTAGAATTCCTCTGGGCTTCTTCCTGGTGGACCGCGTGGATGGGCCTTCTCTTTTCGTTTCGGCTTTGAGCCGTTTGCTTCTTGTCTGTACTCAAACTGGCTTGTTTTCCGCTGCATGATGTAATATTGGGACATGTGTCCTCTGATTGGTGACATTCGATATATTTGCTCAGTGAGAGCGTTGGATAATTATTTCCTTTATTTGTGTCTTAGGTTTATTCTGTGGTTTCTAACCTGTTCAAAATCGACTCGTATACCATGCGTGTATGATTGAAGTATACGAGTTGGTAGGACTTTTGGGTTCTTGGGTGCACAATCTTGAGACGTATGTGACGTTGGGGTCGCTAGGAGCTGTCGGCCGATGATCCATTCCGAGCCATGCCTGCTTTTATTCCTGGGTTGGGTAACCCCAGTATGCTCCTAGATGTGTGGCCCAACCGATACATTTTGTTTGTGTAGTCTGAATTCAGGGTCTGACAGTTGGTATCAGAGTCTAAACGCCCTCAGGTTCCCTTCTACTTGTCGTTGTTTGAGTCTAGAAAAATATTTTGTAGCTATCAGGAAAAATCTTAAACGTGAGAGTAGGAATTCTGTTCTTTTACTTCTTTCCCCACCCACCCTCCCTGTTCTTTTGGTAAGGAAGTGTTACGATGTTTTTCCCTTCTCATCTCTAATTTCAAATTAGGACATCACATGTTCTGGGTTTCCTTAGTACCATAGTTGCAGGTGACTTCAAGGTGGTGCTTTTCGCTTCAGCAGTTATCAACCTCTTCGGCTACGTTCAGTTTCATTCTTGAATCAATCAGCTGTTTCTCCTCTTTTGGTAGAGTTACGTCAAGCTCAATTGGCGTTTTCCTCGTTCTAGTGCTAGTCTTTGTTCTTAACTCTCTTTAAACCTTTCTGGAAGTGAACAAAAATGGCTTACCATGATGGATGGCCATGTCTTGTTCCATGCTATATTTTCTAAAGCAATCTAGAGTTTTTCCTTTAAACACTTACATTGGATTTTGTTTATCCGAGTATGGTGTTAACATTGTATCCTCCTCAGGATGGAGAAGATACTCAAATGCCTTCCGAAATGGGACAAGTGTTGTCTCAGATGAAGCAAGTTTTGGGTCACTTTCAGCAAAACCAAAACCAGGGCAACTGCCGTGTGACAATTGTAAAGTTCCTCCAGCTCAACCCACACACGTTTGATGTTCCCTCTGATCCACTCGATGCTGATGACTGGCTGCGTGAGATGAACAATGCTCTGGCTGTTTCTCAAATGTCCGATGTGGATCGTGTTCCTTTTGTGTCCTATCTTCTCCGCGAAAAATCCATGTCTTGGTGGGAGAACTTCCAACAGTTACGAGCACCCGGTGTTGTTATCACTTGGGATGAGTTCAACGAGGCTTTCAAACGACACCATATTCCCGATGGGGTCATGGAAACAAAGCGTGATGAATTCTATGACTTGACTCAGGGAAGCATGTCTGTGCTGGACTATCAAGCTGAGTTCAACTGTCTCGCTTGCTATGCTCAAGGTGAGGTATCAATGGATGCCCAAAAGCAAGCCAAATTTCGCAGAGGTCTAAGCCCAAATCTGAAGTATGCACTCACCTTGTTCAAGTGTGTTAACTTTGAAGAGCTCATGAACACATGCTCTTGAAGGTGCTTCTTCTTCAGCAAACACCATGCCTCCATAGAAGCGTAGGCTTTGGGTTCCATATGCATCTCAAACTCAACCCACCTATCTTCCAAGATCTATAGGGTTTCCTCCTCGTCCTCCCTCCGTAATGTTTCGTACAAGAGGTTCTCAAGCTCAAAAAAGGCCAAGTGTTCAACTTCCGCCAAAGCCAATGACTTCAAAAACCTGCTTCAAGTGCGGTGATCCAGGCCACATCTCTATCCATTGTCCCCAAAACAAGCTTCATAAGCAACAAGATCGTTCTTCTCCAACACAAGCTTTAGTTTGTTCTTTCCCCAGCAATATGCCTGCAACTAGGAGTGGAAGGGTGAACCACCTCAACGCCAAAGAGGCAGAGGAAGCTCCAGAAGTTATGATGGGCAAACTCCTAGTTAACTCTTTTCCTGCTAGTTCGATATTGGAGCATCTCATTCTTGTGCGTCAGTAACCTTCGCTGAAACAACGAAGCTGCCTCTAGATCACTTACCTATTCCACTCGTGATCCATTATCCGGGAACGCAAATGCAGGCTTCCAGGCTAAGCCATGGAAACCAAATTCAAATTGGAAGTCATTTGTTTCTTGCTTCCTTAATTCTTCTGGGTAACTCAGACATCGATGTCATTCTCGGCATGGATTGGTTGAAGGCCAACAAAGTTAAGATAGACTGTTCCACAAAGACGGTAACTCTTTCTCATCCTTCTGGACAGATAGTCTATTCTCCAAAGCAAACCTCTTCAGCTCAGCTTTTCGCTCTCAATGTTGATCCACTTCTTGCTATGGAAGATATACCGGTGGTCCGAGATTTTCCTGACGTATTTCCTGAAGAATTGACAGGTATGCCACCTGACAGAGCCGTGGAGTTCGTTATTGAACAAGAACCAGGCACAGCTCCTATCTCCAAACGTCCTTACAAGATGGGCCCCAAAGAACTGGCTGAGCTTAAGAGACAGCTAGAGGAGTTGGTAAGTAAAGGTCACATTCAACCTACACTAGTGGAAAAAGGGGCACTAGTCCCGGTTCCAGACAGGCTCTAGTCCCGGTGTAGCAACCGGGACTGTCAGGCCGGGACTAGAGCCCACTGACCCTTTGGTCTCGGTTTAACACGAACCGGGACCGGAGCCCCCCTCCCCCCCCCCCCCAATGAGCGCAGCGCACGTGGCCGCGGCAGGGCGTGCGGGGGCGAACCCTTTAGTCCCGGTTCGTAACACGAACCGGGACTAGGGTTTTTATTTTTTTTACATTTCAGGGTTTTGCTTTTTTTCATTTCAGGGTTTACTTTTTTTTATTTCTACCGGTTTTCTGGGTAGGGGTTTCAGATGGTACCACGTCGATGCGTGACAGTAGGGGGTTTCGGATGGTACCACGTCGATACTATAGTCGATGTGTGATGGTAGGGGGTTTCGGATGGTACCATGTCGATGCGTCGGGGGTAGGGGTTTCGGATGCTACAGCTTCGATGGGCGAAAAACACGTATAAATTATTATACGAACCTAGATGAAGTTGCATCATGCATATATACAATTACATGAAGATCATGTGTTGATAACACATACACATTTAAGTACGCGTGGTACATGAATATCACGTTTCCCGGTTCCAGAGACTTAGAAATATTTTGTTACATGGAGATCACTATATATTACATGTCCGCACTAGTCAAAATAGTGGTACTCTCCGGTCTCCGGTATGACATCGGTGAGGTAAAATCCCGTCAACTCCTCTGCAATTGCCCTGAAGCGGGTCTTTATTGGTAACTCGTTGCGCTTTCTTGCCAACTGTAAAAAAATGATATCACAATGAATACATGAGATATGAAATGAATAAAGCTCATCACGATTGATGATACAAAAATAATGTTGTGACTAGAGCTTTACGTACTTCGATACTTCTTTTGCTCTTCAAACTCTCGTTGACCACAGTGTGCATGTACTCGCAAACGAAGAATCCACATAGATCAGTCCCGGTTGGCTGTTTAAGACAAGTCTATAGAAGAATAAAATTTAATCAAATAATAATAAAGTATGATAATGGTGCATGGGCCTAGTTATAGTACTACTTACATCGTTAGAACGCCAGCGCAGTTTCTCTGGCCATCCACTGTTCGGATGTTCTGCGAGGAACATTTTCCAAACGCTGCATGACAAGAAAATTAATGAATGAGTCATAAATTCCTTGATATTAGGAAATGAACGAAAGAGGCGATAAGAAAAGAAAGTACCTTGCCACCAAATCAAAACAGGTCTTGTATTGTTTAGGGCATCTTCTTAACGAGTCAAGGACAACAATTTCTCCTTTCCGCAAGTCAATAACGATAAGAATGTAGTGGTAGCTGCGCACGTTTATAAATAGTCATGCATAACTAATCAATTAAACTTAACATCGGGTGAGAAAATAGAATGTGTAATAAGCAGTAACACTCACTTGAAGTTGTAAGGCCATAATATATATTTTTTGTCAGCTTGTCGCTTGAGAAACATTAGCAAATTCCTCGGTGTATCCTTGTTAAGTATTGGATCAATTATGTTATCTTCATGCATTATAGAGGGGTCAATGAACCCAATGTGGTTGATTTTCTTCTTCTTGCATTCGAGCATCTTCATTCTGCGTAATAAAGCACACAAAATATTATAGAGAGGATTATCACAGACAATGAACGAGTAGAGCTAATTAAAACATTAAATTACAGGAATAGATGACTTACAGACAATAGGAACTCATGATGCCTTTGTCGAGGGCCCGGAGATTGTATAACTGAAAGATTTCGGCGAAGTAAAGGACAACAGAGTATTCTTGGAAATAATGCTCTTCCTTAACTGCCATCATGAGAGCGACTTTATTCGTCTCCTTTACGGTATCCTTGTACCAGGCTTGAAATTGACGCATTCTTGTGGGTAAGTCGCCGTCAACAAAATTCTCCCCGTGAACATAAGTACGAACAACATCCGCGAAGGGGATATCATCTCCCGAATATACCAGCTCCCGCACATTGATGTTTTTGAGAACTCTGTCATCAAGCACCTTGAGCGGGGGGGCCGACTGTGCGTCTTGTTCTCCGAGTTGGGCAACTTGTTTCCCTTTTTTCGATCGATCATCCATCTCTTCGTCATATGACTTACCAATGTTGCGATCATAGTCTGTTGGCGGCGATGGTGGGGGGTTGTATAGGGCATCGATGCAACGGTCAATTTTTTCCTGAGGAATTCCGGCAGTAAATTTTGCAGGAGGCAATTGTTTCGCTAACGCTTTCTGTTTCACGCCAGCAAGCCAGGCATCCGTATGTTCTTTGCATGCGATATCGTTTTCCTCGACGGTTCTCTCCCAAGGTAACTTTGGAGTAGGCGGCGGTATTTTCTGCTTTCTAGGTTTCTTCCTAACAGGAGAACCAGACTGGCGCCTACTCGAGAGCGACTTAACATTCTGGCGGACTGGCACAGACTGCGATGGCCTCGCGCTAGGAACCCTCTCGGGGGGTGGTTGGCTTTGCTGTTGAGCTGGAGATGGACTCGGGCTGGGGTCCCTATCGGGGAGGTGTGGGCTTTGCTGATGGGGTGGAGATGGACTCCGTCTTTGATCCCTCTCGAGGAAGAGTGGACTTGGCTGGTGAGCTGGACTCCTAGAACGAGGAGTGGACTTTGCTTGTTCTGAAAGGACGATGTATTTCTTGGGCCATAGGGCGAAGGCATGCTTGACGTCTGCCGACGTTTTCTCCTCATCACCTCCAGGTAAGTCAAGTTCCAAGGATTCAAATCCCGGCATAATTTCGTCCACCCCGACACGAGCGTAGCCATCTGGAATTTGACCACAATGGTAGAATTCTCCAGGTTGAATTACTAAAGCTTGCCCCACCGCCACCTTCAAAGTTATGTTTCTCATTGCTATATGTAGCTCACAACCTGTAGGCTCTGTGATGTCATCCACTGGGTAGGCACCAACGTCGACCTGACGCGTGGAACCAACGCTGCTTCTACGCTGAGATGGGGCGGCATGTGCTTCATGGTCTAATTGGTGCCGCTCCTGAGGTTCCGTTCTTTGCTCCTTCAATGCTTTTATTTCCGCCCGTTGCTCCTTCATTTCACGTTCCAATTGTAATATCCGGTCGACCTCCTTCTTCTTACCTCTGCTACGGCTTCTATAAGTGTGAGCGGATTCCGGCCACGCAGTCTTAAACGTAGCACCGCCAGGAAAGCCTCGAGCTCGTCCAACATGTTCAGGATTCCCCAGTGCCCGTGTCAGCTCGTCATCCTCTCTATCGGGTTTGAACACACCATTGCGAACATCATTAATTGCTTCTTCAAGCTTCTTTTTTATACGATTAACGAGATCTTCCATTTTCCCCTTCCAACAATCTCTCCGGTTTTAGGGTCCAACATTGCCCCATGCGCGAACAACCAGAATTTCGACCTCTCGGGCCAGTCAAGTGTCTGTGGACGGACCCCCGATTGAAGCAGTTTTTCTTCATAGGCTAACCACTTAGGAATGGCGCTCTTGTAGCCACCTGTCCCCAATGTATGGTGGTGTTCCTTCAGCCCAGCATTCAATTTATTTATCGTCGATCGGGCCACAGCCATAGGTGATTCCCTATACGCCTTAAACGCCGCCCATTCAGATTCTAACTTCTTCCCTTGTGCTCCACTGAAATCTGGCACTTCTTTTGTTTCTACATATTGATTCCATAACTTTTTCTTCCAGTTCCGGAATTGTTCCGCCATCTTAATAAGAGTCCACTTCTTGAGGTTGTCCTTCTTCACTTTAGAGAGATCTGGCGGGAGGGTGAAATGTGACAACAACGTGTTATAGACCAAATCCTTAAGAACTTGGTGGACATAACATGGGTCATCCACATCTGCGACCGCCGGCTTATTCCATTCGCGTATGCTGATTGGGATCATGTCCCTAACAATAACTCCAGCTTGACTTATAAATTTGCTGCGGTTCTGTTTTGGTTCGAGCGGTTCGCCGGAATCAGCAATTTCCTCAATCGGTAACTTTGGATCCTCGCTCGTCATTCTTTTTGCCTTGCCTCGAGGAGCACCTGGTGGCTGTTTTTTCGCAGATTTGCTTGATCCGGATGGCTAAAAGAAAAATGAGTCGTTAATAAATACAACACAAATCAATTAATGCATGTAGTTAACAACAACATATCGCCATATTTATTATAAACACATATACACCTCTCCGCCGGAGTTTGTTATCACCACATCAAAGTCTTGTGACTCGATTCCAAAGTCGTTAAAAAATTGTTCGAAATCATAATCATCTATATCTCCTCCAGCTCGGGCATCATTAAAAATAAGTTGTTCCATTTGGTCTTCCATCCCTTCGTCTCGTTGAAATTGTGCTTCTTCTATCTGCTCGTCTCGCAAGTGCTCCATAGCTCAAATGTACCTGCAATCAATAAAATTTGCAATCAAGTTTAGATTTATAAAAAAAGATACAAGTATGCAATCCTATAAATTACAAGAATATGAATATTGGGTTGAATGATTGTTTAAAATATTCTATAAATTACAATGTACCTGTTTACTACTCAAGCATGTCAAACTAATGCACCCAAGGTGTAACTCTCATAAATAAAACACAAAGGATTAAGTAACACCCTCCCCTTAAAAACATAAAGTACGTATTTTACGTACTACTGCAGCAATGCAACAATAACAGTAGAAGGTGAAAAAATACATACTTTATGTTTTAGCAAGTAAAATATGCACACTCGAACTATTGTTGAGATAAACTTTATGCTTCTACTGTTATGCACACTCGAACTATTGTTGAGATAAAGTAAATAAAGCTTACTACAACAGAAGTACTTACTACTATCATATGCACACTCGAACTATTTAGCAATACTTATGTAGTGCAACAAAAAAATACTAATCCATGTGTGTGACTAGCACTACATTAGTAGGAGTAGAAGAATTCAGTAAGGCGGCAAATGTGAAAACTAAATTTTTTACACAAGGCAGCAGTGTTTATCAATTGATTGACCCAGTCCACACTAATGTGACTAGCATTACTAATATAGCAAATGTTGCACTAAACAGACTACATGCACTACACTTCACAACTTGAAGCTACACCATCACTGACAAGAAACAAATAAGGATTTATTATTTCAGCAAACAACTCCCTTTATCACTGTTTTTCTTTTCGAAATTAAGACAAGGAAAACATATGAGTACAGAACAGATCGCACTACTAAATCATATGATGTAGTTTCTCATAAAATAAAATTAGAGCATCCAAATTATTCAACTTTGCACTCCACAATTTATGCAACCAAATTGTATTTAAGACTTGCAATTATTCAAGCTAACGGTGAGGATCGGTCAGTGGCTGGTCAAAGCAGAACTCCCTCCGGACACCAGAAGTGCAGATCAAAGCATTAATCTCAAACTGAGCAAGATATATAGACATATACACTATGTGTCATCGGGGAATTTGACGATTTGCCACACTTACCGAGGAGGAGGAGAAGGTGGGGCAGCACGGGCCGGAGTTGGGGCCGGGTAGCACGTGCTCGCGCGGGACGACGGCGTCGGGGAGCACGACGGAGCGGCGCGGCGGGGAGCAGCGCAGCGGCGGATAACCCTAGCTAAGGTTTTTGCGGGGAGCAGCAGGGCGCGGCGGAGCGGCAGACGGCAAGGAGCACGACAAACGACGGAGCAGCGCGGCGGCGGGGAGGAGCGCAGCGGCGAACGGAGCAGCGCGGCGGCGGGGCAGCAACGGCCGGATTTGGGATTTGGGGGAGGACTTGTGCTTTTTTTCTGCCGCGACCTGCCTAAACGCCGCGAAACAGACCTTTAGTCGCGGTTCGTGACAGGAACCGGGACTAAAGGGTCTTTAGTCGCGGTTCGAGCCACCAACCGCGACTCGGGGCCGCGAAAAACTGCGCGCGTAGCCCAGGGGACCTTTAGTCTCGGTTGGTATTACGAACCGAGGCTAAACACCCTTTTTTTTGTTTTTCTTTTTACAGGTTTTTGTTTCCTTTTAAATACTTTGGTTTCTTTTTCCTAGTTTTTGTTTCTATTTTCTTTTATATACTTTGGTTTACTTTTTTTTAATTGTTTGGTTTCTAGTTTATTCTTTCATTTTCCTTTTTTTTGTTTCTAGTTTTTTTTAATATCATTTTCCATTTTTAAAATATGATTCCAAATGTGAAGTAAGTACAGTAAATATGATTCCAAATGGCACCCAACTATTTTTCACTAAGAGTTGGTGCACATATGATGGATGATCCCCAAGTTTGAGTTTTTTCTTTTAATTATAGCTAATTTTCCCTAGTTAATTGAGTTTATGTTGATTTATCGAAAGTAATTTAAATTTAAACTACAACTATTTGATAGTTTGGTCTGAAACTTTTGGAAAAATCATTTTAAGGTACATAACTAGTGGTTATATCACAGAAACGTTGATAGTTCTAGAAAATATCACCTCTTCCGATGCTTAGTCGTAGCGACCGTTTTGATCGTTTTTAAGAAAAATTGTAATAAAGTGATAAACAACTCAAAAAATCAAATCCTTTGGCATGGGCTCCTTATATGTGTACTAGTTGCTATGAAAAATGATAAACTTGATTTTTGCCAACATTTGCAAAAAAAGTATTCACAAAAAGGTCTATCATGTATGAACATCTAGAAGTTTCAAGCCAAATGACCAAGTTATGGTCATTTCAACGACATAGTTTGTGATAAAGATCTCATACTCCACACATAGGTGCATATTGGTATATTAAACAACCTTGACAAAGGGATTCTTCAAAATATTTTCATAAATATCATTTTCCATTTTTTAAGTGGAAAAAATAAGGTTTTTTGTGAACTAAGTACATAAAATATGATTCCAAATGTCACCAAACTATTTTTCACTAAGAGTGGTGCACACATGATGGATGATCCCCAAGTTTGAGTTTTTTCTTATAATTATAGCTAATTTTCCCTAGTTAATTGAGTTTATGTTGATTTATCGAAAGTAATTCAAATTTAAACTACAACTATTTGATAGTTTGTTCTGAAACTTTTGGAAAAATCATTTTAAGGTATACAACTAGTGGTTATATCGCAGAAACATTGATAGTTCTAGAAAATATCACCTCTTCCGATGATTAGTCGTAGCGACCGTTTTGATCGTTTTTAAGAAAAAATGTAATAAAGTGATAAACACCTCAAAAAATCAAATCCTTTGGCATGGGCTCCTTATTTGTGTACTAGTTTCTATGAAAAATGATAAACTTGATTTTTACAAACATTTGCAAAAAAAGTATTCACAAAAAGGTCTATCATGTATGGACATCTAGAAGTTTCAAGCCAAATGACCAAGTTATGGTCATTTCAACGACATAGTTTGTGATAAAGATCTCATACTCCACACATAGGTGCATATTGGTATATTAAACAACCTTGCCAAAGGGATTCTTCAAAATATTTTCATAAATATCATTTTCCATTTTTTAAGTGGAAAAAAGAAGGTTTTTTGTGAAGTAAGTACATAAAATATGATTCCAAATGGCACCCAACTATTTTTCACTAAGAGTGGTGCACACATTATGGATTATCCCCAAGTTTGAGTTTTTTCGTAGAAGTATAGCTAATTTTCCCTAGTTAATTGAGTTTATGTTGATTTATCGAAAGTAATTCAAATTTGAACTACAACTATTTGATAGTTTGGTCTGAAACTTTTGGAAAAATCATTTTAAGGTACACAACTAGTGGTTATATCACAGAAACATTGATAGTTCTAGAAAATATCACCTCTTCCGATGCTTAGTCGTAGCGACCGTTTTGATCGTTTTTAAGAAAAAATGTAATAAAGTGATAAACACCTCAAAAAATCAAATCCTTTGGCATGGGCTCCTTATATGTGACTAGTTGCTATGAAAAATGATAAACTTGATTTTTGCCAACATTTGCAAAAAAATGTATTCACAAAAAGGTCTATCATGTATGAACATCTAGAAGTTTCAAGCCAAATGACCAAGTTATGGTCATTTCAACGACATAGTTTGTGATAAAGATCTCATACTCCAGACATAGGTGCATATTGGTATATTAAACAACCTTGCCAAAGGGATTCTTCAAAATATTTTCATAAACATCATTTTCCATTTTTTAAGTGGAAAAAATAAGGTTTTTTGTGAAGTAAGTACATAAAATATGATTCCAAATGGCACCCAACTATTTTTCACTAAGAGTGGTGCACACATGATGGATGATCCCCAAGTTTGAGTTTTTTCTTTGAATTATAGCAAATTTTCCCTAGTTAATTGAGTTTATGTTGATTTATCGAAAGTAATTCAAATTTGAACTACAACTATTTGATAGTTTGGTCTGAAACTTTTGGAAAAATCATTTTAAGGTACACAACTAGTGGTTATATCACAGAAACATTGATAGTTCTAGAAAATATCACCTCTTCCGATGATTAGTCGTAGCGACCGTTTTGATCGTTTTTAAGAAAAAATGTAATAAAGTGATAAACACCTCAAAAAATCAAATCCTTTGGCATGGGCTCCTTATTTGTGTACGAGTTGCTATGAAAAATGATAAACTTGATTTTTGCCAACATTTGCAAAAAAAGTATTCACAAAAAGGTCAATCATGTATGAACATCTAGAAGTTTCAAGCCAAATGACCAAGTTATGGTCATTTCAACGACATAGTTTGTGATATAGATCTCATACTCCACACATAGGTGCATATTGGTATATTAAACAACCTTGCTAAAGGGATTCTTCAAAATATTTTCATAAATATCATTTTCCATTTTTTAAGTGGAAAAAATAAGGTTTTTTGTGAAGTAAGTACATAAAATATGATTCCAAATGGCACCCAACTATTTTTCACTAAGAGTGGTGCACACATGATGGATGATCCCCAAGTTTGAGTTTTTTCTTAGAATTATAGCTAATTTTCCCTAGTTAATTGAGTTTATGTTGATTTATCGAAAGTAATTCAAATTTGAACTACAACTATTTGATAGTTTGGTCTGAAACTTTTGGAAAAATTATTTTAAGGTACACAACTAGTGGTTATATCACAGAAACATTGATAGTTCTAGAAAATATCACCTCTTCCGATGATTAGTCGTAGCGACCGTTTTGATCGTTTTTAAGAAAAAATGTAATAAAGTGATAAACACCTCAAAAAATCAAATCCTTTGGCATGGGCTCCTTATTTGTGTACTAGTTGCTATGAAAAATGATAAACTTGATTTTTGCCAACATTTGCAAAAAAAGTATTCACAAAAAGGTCTATCATGTATGAACATCTAGAAGTTTCAAGCCAAATGACCAACTTATGGTCATTTCAAGCCAAGCTAAATGACCGTGGCAAGACATCTCTGAGGATCTACAACCGTCCGACAAAACATCTCTGATGATCTGCAACCGTTTGGAACGGTCGCAAATCATCAGAGACGTCTTGCCGTTGGTTGCCCAAAGATGCCTCTGTTGAGTGGAGGGTTCACCTTCAGCCTTCACTGAGTGCTCTCTGCTACCCGTGTGCTGCCAAAATGAACAATAATGAGTAGACACTGAGTGTTGAACATGTCCGGGAGGGGGGCTATATATAAGGTACGTGTGCTTCTTTAGTCCCGGTTGGTAACGAAGTGGTCGTCATACTGCTGATCCAACAGCTCAGAATCTCTCAAAAGAAACACACCTCAGATCCAACGTCTCAGAAGCGCTAGAAAGAAACACACGATCCATGTGCTTCTTTAGTCCCGGTTGGTAAACACCAACCGGGACTAAAGAAGCACATGGATCGTGTGTTTCTTTCTAGCGCTTGTGAGACGTTGGATCTGAGGTGTGTTTCTTTTGAGAGATTCTGAGCTGTTGGATGGGCACTATCATGACCAGTTAGTGAGTCACATGACCCTATATATAGCCCCCTCTTGAACATGTTCGGCAGTCATTGTCTCCTCATTCTACTTCATCGACAGAATACAAAGCATTCGGATTCCCTGCATACGCCCAACGGTGCATTTCATATGCAGGCACTCACGAGCCACCGTTGGGCTGTATGCAGGTGAAATCGTGTGTTTTGTTCCATGTATCTACAAAATACTTCAGTTCACTTGTTCTTGTGATACAAAACATTCGGATATTACACATCAACAATAATATCCCTCTCTAGTGTTCACTTGTTCTTCTGATTGCGTCGTAACCACGGACAATCTTCTTCATTTAACTTGATACTTGGATCAGTGTTGACTTTGAAGGGCGGAATGTCATGAAACTTATCGTAATCTTCTGACATGTCTGTCTTGTCCTCCACTCCCACAATGACTCGTTTCCCTGAAAGAACTATGTGGCGCTTTGGCTCATCGTATGATGTACTCGCTTGCTTATCTTTTCTTTTTTTCGGTAGGGTAGACATGTCTTTCACATAGGAACCTGAGCCACTTCACTGGCTAGGACGAATGGTTCGTTCTCGTACGAAAGATTGTTGAGATCCACTGTAGTCATTCCGTATCGTGGGTCTACCTCTACCCCGCCTCCACTTATTTGGTTGGTGCTCTTTTTATCTTGTTTGGCTGTGTAAAATATATTTCCATTTATCTCATACCCTTGAAAAGTCAATATAGTTGAAGCTGGTGATGTGGCCAACAAGTATAGATGTTCTTCAACATTGGTGTCATTAATGAGACGTCTTTTTAACCAACTGCTGAAAGTCTTCATGTGTTCTCCATCAATACAATCTTCAGATTTCTCCGGGTACTTGGAGCGTAAAACATTCTTGTGTTCCTCGACATACGGACCCACCAAACTGGAATTATGTAGAACGGTGTCGTGTGCTTGAGTGAAAGAATCCCCGTCTTGACATATTGTTGCTTTCTTTCCTAGGGTGCCTTTT
Organism: Poa annua; assembly: GCA_026929855.1. NCBI lineage: Eukaryota > Viridiplantae > Streptophyta > Magnoliopsida > Poales > Poaceae > Poa > Poa annua. Next base: position 92,911,364 of record CM049428.1, on the reverse strand, counting down.
CCATGCAGTCTCCCCTCATGACGTGATTCAGGAACACCGATCGGCTTCAGATCAGGAATAAAATCTACACAAAACTCAATGACCTCCTCTGTTCCATAACCCTTGACGAAACTTCCTTCTGGCCTAGCCCGGTTATGCACATATTTTTTTAAGACTCCCATGAACCTCTCAAAGGGGAACATGTTGTGTAAAAATACAGGACCGAGAATAGAAATCTCTTCGACTAGGTGGACTACAAGGTGCGTCATAATATTGAAGAAGGTTGGTGGGAACACCAACTCGAAGCTGACAAGACATTGGACCACATCCTTCTCTAAATTTTTTAGAGTTAGTGGATTGATGACCTTCTGAGAAATTGCATTGAGAAATGCACATAGCTTCACAATGGGTTCTCGAACATTTTCCGGTAGAAGCCCTCTCAATGCAACCGGAAGTAATTGTGTCATAATCACGTGACAGTCATGAGACTTTAGATTCTGAAATTTTTGCTCTGCCATGTTTATTATTCCTTTTATATTTGATGAGAAGCCAGATGGAACCTTCATACTACGAAGGCACTCAAAAAATATTTTCTTCTCTTCTTTAGTAAGAGCGTAGCTTGCAGGACCTGGCTGATTCTCTGAATGAGTATCGTCTCGATGCATCTCTTCGCTCATACGTTGATGGGTCTGCCTTCCTTTCGGTGTACCTTTTTTTGACTTCCCATACACGCCCAAGAAGTTTAGCAATTTGCAACAAATGTTCTTTGTCACGTGCATCACGTCGATTGCAGAGTGAATCTCTAGCATTATCCAATATGGCAGCTCCCAAAATATAGATTTCTTCTTCCACATGGGTACGTGGTTGTTTGCGTCATTCGGAACAGTGAGACCGCCAGGACCCTTTCCAAAGATTACATTTAAATCCTTGACCATATCATGTATAGCAGAACTAGAAGGGCGGGTAGGCCTCGGCCGATAATCTGCCTCACATTTGTAATGCTTGCCTTTCTTCCTTAACGGATGCTTGGGTACAAGAAACCGACGATGACCTAGGTACACATTCTTGTTACCTAAATGTATACTATCAGTCTCAGCTAAACAGTGTGTGCATGCATTGTATCCCTTGTTTGACTGTCCTGAAATGTTGCCTAGAGCAGGCCAATCATTGATGGTTACAAAAAGCAAAGCTCGTAGATCAAATTCCTCCAGTTTGTGCTCATCCCACACACGTACACCTTCCTCACACCACAACTGCAAAAGTTCTTCAACTAATGGCCTGAGGTACATATCAATGTCGTTGCCAGGTTGCTTCGGGCCTTGAATGAGCACGGGCATCATAATGTACTTCCGCTTCATGCACAGCCAAGGAGGAAGGTTATAGATACATAGAGTCACGGGCCAAGTGCTGTGACTGGAGCTCTGCTCTCCAAAAGGATTAAAGCCATCTGTACTTAGGCCAAATCTTAAGTTCCTTGCGTCATCTGAAAATGTCGGGAACTCTCTGTCAATTTTTCTCCACTGGGACCCATCCGCGGGGTGTCTCAACATCAAGTCTTTTTTACGATCTTATTTGTGCCAACGCAACAACTTGGCATGCTCTCTATTGCTGAACAAACGTTTCAACCGTGGTATTATAGGAGCATACCACATCACCTTTGCAGGAATCCTTTTCCTGGGGCGCGGCTCGCCCTCAACATCACCAGGGTCATCTCGCCCGATCTTATACCGCAAAGCACCGCATACAGGACATGCATTCAATTTTTCGTGCTCACCGCGGTAGAGGATGCAGTCATTAATGCAAGCGTGTATCTTATGCACCTCTTATCCTAGAGGGCATACCACCTTCTTTGCTTCATACGTACTAGACGGCAATTCGTTATCCTTTGGAAGCATCTTCTTAACTATTTTTAACAAATTTTCAAATCCCTTGTGAGAAGTACCATTCTCTGCCTTCCATTGCAACAATTCAAGTGTGGTACCTAGCTTTTTCTGGTCATTTTGACAAGTTGGGTACAACAATTTTGTGTGATCAGCTAACATACGCTCCAACTTCAACCTTTCGTTTTCACTTCCACAGTCCATTTGTGCATCACGAATGGCCCGACGAAGATCATCGTCGGGCTCATCAATAATGGGATCTTCTTCAGTTTCGTCTTCTCCCATTGTAGTATCACTGAACCAAGGATACTTGTCATTATCCTCCTCTTCTTCATTTTCTTCCATGATAACCCCTGTTTCTCCGTGCTTGGTCCAACAATAATAACCAGGCATAAAACCATTATGCAAGAGGTGTGAGTGAATGCCTTTTGAGGTAGAGTGATCACTCATATTCTTGCAGGCACTACATGGACAACGAATAAAACCGTTCTTCGGCTTGTTTGCCTCAGCCATATGGAGAAAATTATGCATGCCATCAATGAACTCAGGACAACATCGGTCACCGTACATCCATTGTCGGTTCTCTGTATTACATAAAAGTATATCGAACCCCATTATTACACTACTGTCATAAATAATATGTAAGAGCAAATTAATTAATACAATGTCATCCATTAAAATAAGAGTAGAGTATTGACAAGCGGTAATACATAGTTCTCATAAAACATACATTAACTGAAACAAATATAAAAATTATCTAAAGAATTTAAATCCAACAACAAATGCGATCAAAATCGCAACTAAGGTAAATACTGAACCCACAGCATAATGATACCAAGCCTCCCGATTAATGGCATATTTTCTAATCCTTTTTATCTTCAAGCGCATTGCATCCATCTTGATCTCGTTACCATCGACCACGTCGGCAAGTTTGAGCTCTAATTTCATCTTATCTTCTAAGCATTGAAGATAAAGATCTTCACTTCTTTTCAATTTTGCTTTCAAATCATTGTTTTCTTTATCCAAAAACTCGACAATAGGGTCAGGTTCAATTTCTGGTTCAACTACCTCCTAGATAAAAATAATTCTATGTCAAGTTGGTCGCCATAATTGCCAGAAACATAGAATGAAATAAATAGTTTTGAAAATATACCACATCCGAATCATAGACCTGACGAGGACCGACGGGGACGGATATCAGAACCATGACACTATACATATAATACAAGTTAGAAAATTATACAAGTAGTAACTATGCATCTAAATCATAAAAGCCATGTTTTTAAAATCAAATAAAATAAAATATAGAGGCTCACCGAGGTGGTGACGGGACGGCGCGGGCGATCGACGTCGATAAGGCTCCTCACCACACTAAAACACATAAATCATTATTTTAGTTTGAGAACAAATTGCACATATACACAAATGAGATCATAACTTAGGCATTACATCGATCACCTTGCTTGCACAAAAAAATTGAAATGAGCAAAATGAGCTAAATAAGCAATGCCGGAAAGAGGATGAAGAGGCTAACTGTGGGGTGCCTTCAATCTTGCCAAATGGTGTAAAATATTATGGATTATCTAGTCTTGGGGAGAGGAAATGGAGAAGAAATGGAGAGGAAATGATTTTGAGCTCGGGCTCGGTGGGAAAAATGGAGTGAGCAGGGGTGGAAGAAGCTGATAAAGGTCAAGACCATCAGTCCCGGTTTGTGTTACGAACCGGGACTAAAGGGTTCTGACGCTGGGGCCCGCCTCTGCTGCCGCATGCGGTGAACCTTTAGTCCCGGTTCGTAACACGAACCTGGACTAAAGGTCCCTCACAAATCCGGCGGTGTGGCTCTCACCCCTTTAGTCTGGGTTCAAAAAATGAACCGAGACTAAAGGGGTGAACCAAAGGCTCGTTTTCTACTAGTGCTAGTACTTCTCCTTGGGGCTGTCCTACTCTGTTTGTCAAAAAGAGGGACACGACTAAGCGACTGGTTGTTGACTACCGTCATCTGAACAAGAAAACCATCAAGAACAAGTATCCCCTTCCTCGCATCAATGACCTATTTGATCAACTGGCAGGCGCCAAAGTTTTCTCCAAGTTGGACTTAAGGTCAGGTTATCACCAGATCAAGATCCGCAAAGAAGACATTCCAAAGACAGCTTTCACCACTCGTTATGGCCTCTACGAATACACTGTCACGTCTTTCGGTCTCACAAATGCTCCGGCGACTTTCTCACGTCTCATGAACTTCGTTTTCATGGAGTACCTCGATAAGTTCGTGGTAGTCTATCTCGATGACATTCTTATCTATTCCAAATCCAAGGAGGAACACGGAGAACATCTACGTCTTATCTTGTTGAAACTCTGAGAACACCGTCTCTACGCCAAGTTCTCCAAGTGTGAATTCTGGCTTCCTAAAGTATCCTACCTTGGTCACGTCATCTCTTCTGAAGGCATTTTTGTTGATCCAGAGAAAGTGAAAGCCATTGTTGAATGGTTGCCTCCTACAATGGTGAAACAAGTCAAGAGCTTCCTTGGCATGGCTAGCTATTGCCGTCGATTTGTTGAGAACTTCTCCAAAATCGTTGAGCCTCTCACCGATCTTACTAGGAAGGATAGAAAGTTTCTTTGGACTCCAAAGTGTGATGAGAGCTTCAATCTCTTGAAAGATAAACTCACTTCTACTCCTATTCTAGTTGGCCCAGACACTTCCAAACCTTTCCAAATCTTCTGCGATGCATCTCTTCAAGGACTAGGCGCAGTCCTCATGCAAGAACGCAAAGTTGTGGCTTATGCATCTCGTCAGTTGCAGCCTCATGAGCTCAACTATCCTACACATGATCTTGAACTTGCAGCAATGATGTATGCCCTCAAGGCTTGTAAGCCCTATTTGTTGGGGCACAGCTGTGAAATCTTCACCGATCACAAGAGTCTCAAATATCTCTTCACCCAACCAGATTTGAACCTCAGGCAAACAAGGTGGCTTGAGAAACTCTCAGATTACGACCTCACCATCCCTTTCTCTCCAGGCAAAGCTAATGTAATGGCTGATGCTCTTAGTCGCAAGTCCTATTGCAACAACCTCATGGTTGAGGACATCCAACCTCCTCTTCATGAAGAATTCAAGAAGCTCAATCTTCAAGTGGTTCCTTCTGGTTATCTTGCAAGCTTGGTTGCCACTCCTACACTTGAGGAAAAAATCCATGCCGCATAGTCGCGTGATTTTGTTGTCAAGAATATCACAGCAAACATCGGCAAGGATAAGTACAAGAGTTTCTCTCTCGATGAAGAGGGTACCTTGCTCTTTGAAGGACGCATTGTAGTTCCCAAGCTTGACAGCTTAAGAGAGCTCATTCTCAAGGAGGCTCATGATACTCCGCTTTCTATCCACCCTGGCAGCACAAAGATGTACCAGAATATCAAGTCAATCTATTGGTGCACTAGGATGAAGCGTGAAATTGCTCGCTATGTGTCTCAATGTGATGTTTGCTGTCGTGTCAAGGCAGTTCATCAGAGACCACCTGGACTTCTTCAACCACTCCAAATTCCTGAGTGGAAATTGGACAAGATCGAGATGGACTTCGTTACTGGGTTTCCAAAGTCCAAGAAAGGCAACGATGCAATCTTTGTTGTCATTGATCGTCTCTCCAAAGTGGCTCACTTCTTCCCAGTCAAAGAGACAGTATCAGCTAGTCAGTTGGCAGAACTCTATATGAAAAGACTGGTTCCTCTACATGGTGTGTCGTTGGCAATAAGCTCAGATCGTGGAAGTATCCTCACTTCTCGATTTTGGGATAGCTTTCAGAAAGCCTTGGGTACCAAACTTCTGTTCAGCACAGCTTACCATCAGCAGACAAGTGGACAGGTTGAAAGAGTGAATGAAATTCTGGAGGATATGCTCAGAGCTTGTGTTATCTCCTTTGGCAGGAAACGGGAGGATTGCCTTTCGTATGCGGAGTTCTCCTACAACAAAACCTTTCAAGCAAGTCTAGGCATGGCTCCCTTCGAAGGTCTCTATGGCCGCAAATGCAGAACTCCACTGAATTGGTTTCAAGCTGGTGAACGTCAATTCTTTGGTCATGACATCATCCAGGAGGCTGAAGAAAAGGTTCGCATCATTCGTGACAATCTGAAGATTGCCCAGTCTCGTCAGAAAATCTATTATGATAGCAAGCACAGGGACATGGTCTATGCACCTGGTGATCAAGCTTACCTTTGTGTCACTCCTCTGAGAGGAAGACAACGCTTTGGCATCAAAGGCAAACTTGCGCCGCGTTATGTTGGGCCTTTCAACGTTCTTTCAAGGCGTGGTGATTTGGCTTACCGTCTGGAACTTCCTCCAAATCTCTCCAAAGTGCACGATGTCTTCCACGTGTCACAACTCAAGAAGTGCTTCCAAGATGCAGGACATGCAGTTGATCATGGATCAATCAAACATCGAGAAGATCTCTCTTATGTGGAACAACCGATTCGCATTCTTGATGAAGCTGAACGTCGCACCCGTAACAACAGTGTCAAGTTCTACAAGGTTCAATGGTCTCATCATTCTGACAAGGAAGCTATATGGGAACGTGAAGACCACCTCCGTGCCGAGTATCCCGACCTCTTCGTTGCTCCATGAAGAATCTCGGGGCGTGATTCCTTTGAGGGGGGGAGTGTTGTAACATCCCAAATGTAACTTTGCTAAATTGTATGCTTGTTATGTAATAAAGTGGGACATCATGGCATCTTTCATTTTGATTGCATTTCAATTAAATAAATTACTTTCAAATTTCAAATCCCATATTTGAATTCAAATGCTATTTCAAATCAGTTCAAAATTGAAGTGTCAATTTTGGTACAATTAATCTTTTCAATAGTTTAATTTGTTTATTTTAAAACTATAAAAACTTGCCAAAAAGATTTTATATCTTTGCCCTTTTCTATTTTGTTTTAAATTACAAAATAGAAAAAGAATAAAAACAAAAGGAAACAAAAAAGAGAGGAGAGGGGACTCTCTCTGGCCGAAGTGGGACAAGAGGCCCAACTCCGGCCCGCTTCCCTCATCCCCTTCCTCCGTACGCCTTTCCAGCTCGACAGAACACCATGGCTCGCTGCCCCTTTGCCCCCACCTCGCTCCACCTTTCCCCCTCTCTCCTTAATACTTGCCTGCAGCGCCCCCCGAACCCTAGGTCTCCTTCTCCCCACTCCTCGCGCCGCCGCCCTCTTTTTCCCTCTGTTATCCACCGAAGAAATCCACCGGAGTTTGCGAAGTCGCCGTCGTCGATCTTCTTCCTCTCCGGCGTATCCCGACCTCCTCCTCGTTTCTACTCGTGCCAGGAGCGTACCCATGGCCTTCTCCATCCTCGACGCCGCGCCGGAGGACCCGGGAGGCACGCACGACTACGCTCGAACACTCCTTCCCCGACGCCGTCCGCACGGCCGCCGTCCGTCTCCGGCACCGTTCGGCCGAGTCCGACCACCCCGCGCTCCCTCGCCTCACCACCAAGCTCCGCACGGTGAGACACTTCGATCCCGCCTCTTTCCCCCTTCGCTGCCTGCGCCGTCCGTCGGAATTCCACCGTCGCCGGACCGCTCCGCCCCGGCCGTGTCGCCCGTGCGAAGGAACGAGCACGGACCCGAGGCAGAGAGCCCTCCTCTTGCCCCTCGAGCACGCACGGCCCCATCCCGCACGCTCCCGCACCCGCACGCGCTAGCCCGAGGCAGCGCCGCCCAGTTTTCGCTGCCGGCGAGTTTTTTCCGACCGCCATGCGCCCCTGCTCCTCTACGATTCAGTTTTGTCAGTTATCGAGCACTGGCTACGCTTTAAAAACAAACGGAAACCTTTTCTATCACTTGCACACATCGGACCCAGTGGCTAACAGAGCCGAGTCGCTCCGTGCGCGCTGTGCGTCCGAGTTCGATCCCTAGCTATGCCGAATAAAGTCCCCCGTTTTTATTTTCTTGAGGTCACTGACAGGTGGGTCCCTCCTGTCATAGACTATAGAGACAGTTCGTTCTGGCATTCTTACCCGAGCCCCCTGCTCTCTGTGTTTCACACTTAGGCCCTCACAGATATTTTTTCCCATCACGAATAAGTCTCTGCACTTTTACAGAACACCCCCTAACCTTTAAATGTTAATAATTTTAGTTTTATAACTCCAAAAAAAAAATATGTTTTAATATCATAAATATGCAATAACCATTAATATGACATCTTTATGCCATTTTGCATCATTTAATTGTATTTCTTAGTTTAATTTAACAAATGCAACTAAATAATTAAAGATGGAACGTGTGGGGTAATAAATATATAATGCCCTAATTCCATTTAATTTGATCTTATCATCTACACCATGTCTTGCCATGCTAATAAACATTTAATTGATGTGTAGATAAATAATTTGCACTTAAATAATAAATATGGAATGTGTTGGGCAAATATTTAATTATTGCCTATTCCATTTAAATTGATTAGATCACCATGCCATGCTACATATGTTAAACAACATTTAATTTGTTGGTTACACAAATAATTTGCACCATAATTAATTGCCTGGATTTCCTCCCCGCTTTAATATGACCTAATCATCGCATGCCATCTGTCACATCAATTGTTTGCGCATTTGTTTTGTATTGATTATGTTTCATATTTTGTCTGTGTTGCTCTTCTCTAGGTAGACGACGACGTGTCTGCTGACGAAACTTTCATCCTTGAGATTCCAGCTTCTGTGCCGGCCATGAGATACCAGGCAAGCTTCTGCTAACCGGTTACACGATTGTTTGGTTTTCATCCTTGCCTTTTGATCTATGTTATCCTAGTTATGATTCTTGAATTGCGATCCCATCATATGTTTATCCTGCAGCCCATACAGCTTTATCCCCACATCCTATCACCTGTTGTATGTTTATCTGTTAGCCTTGTGAGTCGTAGTGCATGCTTAAGGTTGGTTCTTCGAGTCTGTTTGTCCTATGTCATGTATACTTAGCATGATAGATTGTCTACTTTAATAAAATGTTATCTTCTTTGGGAATTATAATTAAAAGATAAGGCACCGGCGGAAGCCCTTGTGAGGTGCTTTGTTCTGCTAAGTGTCGACCTAGGAACTCAGTTCTTGTCCTCGGATCCAATTTTGAGCGCACTAACCGCTTGTAGGAGGCCCTATGGAGCCCCCCGCGACTTCGATTTAATCCGCTTCTTATTCAGGGCACCGCAAGTAGTTCGGGATTGCCATTTGATGCATGCATATGGTTACATAACGATCTCATGATGATGGAGTAGTCGATTTTCATATAGGGTGGCACGTTCTTAGAGTGCTATGAAGGTCGATCCCGCGGGTACTTGACCTGATTAGCCGTGCACACAATCATGCGGTTCCCTGGATGGGTTGTAGAGAAGAGATTTGCCGTGTTGAGATGCCCTACCTTCTGGCTTTGCTTTTGGGGTTGATTGAACGAGTATGGGTACAGTAGTGCACCTCTGCAGGGTTTAATCTTATCGATGAGTCGTGTCCACGGTTATGGACGACTTGGTGATGATGCTGGCTAATAAGATCAAAGATAACTTACACCTAATCATTGTTAATTAACCTGACTTGTAATATAGAATTACTTTCACAATAACTGGTAAATAAAATTGTTCAATGTGTGATTATTCCCGAATTGCTTCCTCATACTTGGTTGAGGGGGTTAATCCGAGAATGGGTTAGGATTGGTGTTAGTTGTAGATGGTTATCTTTTGCGCTCTCTTATCCTTATCTTTATAGACGGAAGTTGTAGCGTGTCTCAATTAGGTTGCTATTGTTGTTGCCGCTAAGTCCACCTAATCCCATACTATGGGAGTCTTTCAGTTTTGTAACCTGTTAGCTTAAGCTTGTTCGATACGCTCAAGTGTATTGACCCGTTCGCGGGCTGTGGTTTTTCTTCAGGTGAGGATTCGCCGTACGACCAGGTTAGTGGTTACTTCGTGGAGTTCGACGACGAGATCTACGACGAGTAGTTAGAGTTCCCCTAGGCTTCTTCCTGGTGGACTGCGTGGATGTGCCTTCTCTTTTCGTTTCGGCTTTGAGCCCTTTGCTTCTTGTCTGTACTCAGACCGGCGTGTTTTCCGCCGCATGATGTAATGTTCGGACATGTGTCCTCTGATTGGTGACATTCGATATATTTGCTCAGTGAGAGCGTTGGATAATTATTTCCTTTCTTTGTGTCTTAGGTTTATCCTGTGGTTTCCAACCTGTTCAAAATCGACTCGTTTACCATGCGTGTATGATTGAAGTATACGAGTTGGTAGGACTTTTAGGTTCTTGCGTGCACAATCTTGAGACGTATGTGACGTTGGGGTCGCTAGGAGCTGTCGGCCGATGATCCATTCCGAGCCAGGCCTGCTTTTATTCCTGGGTTGGGTAACCCCAGTATGCTCCTAGATGTGTGGCCCAACCGATACGTTTTGTTTGTATAGCCTGAATTCAAGGTCTGACAAAGGATGAGCACCGGAAGGAGATGGAGGCGCAGCAAATAAAGTTTGGACAGGAGACTAGCCAGCTAACCGGAGAGCTGGATTGCCTGCGCAAGAAATTGGTGGAGGCGGAGAAGGCGGCTGCTGAAGAGATATCCAAACAGACTTCTCACACCAAAACTGCGGAGGATGCGGTGGCAGCTCATATGATCGAGTTGTCCGCCTTCCATAACTCGGTCCTTGGTAAGCTTTTCCTCACTCTTCATCTTTGTCATCAGTTGAGTTGTTAGCCTGAGCCAACTGACGTTTTTGTTTTTTTACACAGTTGCTGCCGATTTAGGCGATGACAAGGTTGTCAGCCCCCGCCTAGATCGCCTTGCGCGCCTGGGTGAGCTGATCACCGAGACTTTTGCGGCGTCCAAGCAGTTTACCACCAAGTTGTTCATCTCCTCTAACCGCTAGGAGCCCGCCGATTTCAGCGATGTGCCCAACATGCTGGAGCAAGCAACGAAGCTACACAAGAGCTCGCTGAAGTCGGCGGCGTGGGGGTGGTGCCAAGACTGCGCTAGGCTTATTCGTGGCACACTACCCCGAGGCGGAGATATATGTCGTCACCGAGGGCATGCCGTCTACTTATGAAGACGGCAGCGAGGTCCAGCCCGCGGTTGTACTGAATAGCGTTGTCGGCTACGCCACGCGGGTTGCCGATATGGTTGATACGACGGTCTTCTATCGGCGCCATCCTGTGCCGGCTGCTGGAGAAGTTGGAGCTGCCGCCACGGTAGAGGCGAAGGGGAGCGATAGCTCTGGGGCTGAGGTTGTCAGGCCCCAACCCTAATATAGACGGCCCTCGAGCCAATGTCGTTGTTGCCGACTCCCTTTGTTTTGTTCCTTGACGGCTAGCCTCCTCCTGCCCCTGAAACAATTATATCTCAACTTGTAATATTTGTAAATATCTTTTGGAGATGTACTGCTAGGCGCGAAGCCAGCTAATGTGTTTTATTGTGCTACTTAAGTAGACTTTCTTTATTTTATTTGGCCCGCCTTAATTTTATTTTGACTTATATGCTTGACTGTTTGTATGTTGGCAAACCTCAGCCGAGAACTTTAGCTGAAACAACCAGGGCTAGTACCATAAGTTTAGAATCAGGAACCAAAGCCAACATGTTGGCGCCAAAGACATACTACTAGGCGAACCACATATAAGTAATCAAAAGTAAAGGAATTAGTTGGCGCAAAAAGTTGATTTTTGCTTTGGTTTGGCTCGAAAGCTGCAAGTATCTACGCACGAAGCTAGAAATTAGGTAACTTAGATACATAGGGATATACGATTACAAGAAAAGACAAAAGATGGCATGCTTCTCAACACAGATGAGGAACCATAGACTTTTATTTCATAATCATATATAACTTATTACAATTATAAATTGCTAAGTCACTAGTGGAAAAAGGCATTTCTGTGGCGCACCAAAAAGCCTTTCTGTGGCGCACCAATTGGGCATGGTCGGTGCGCCACAGTTATCTCGCCACAAAAATATATTTCTGTGGCGCACCCGCCTGATGCATCACAAAAATATTTCTGTGGCGCACCCCACCTCCATGCGCCACAGAAACATATCTGTGGCGCACCCTAACTTCGGTGCGCCACTAAATTATTTATTTGATTTTTTTAAAAAAATGGCGCCGCCTGTTTTTCGCCGGAATTTCCTCGAATCCCGTGGTCAGAGGAGGAGGTCGTCATAGGTGGGTGTAGGAGGAGGTCGCCGGAGGTGGGTGGACGAGGAGGAGGAGGAGGTGGTAGCCGGAGAAGGAGGAGGAGGAGGTGGTGGTCGCCGGAGGAGGAGGAGGTCGCTGGAGGAGGAGGAGGTCGTTGGAGGAGGACGAGGAGGTCACCGAAGGAGGAGGAGGTCGCTGGAGGAGGAGGTCACCGGAGCCGGAGGAGGTGGTCGCCGGAGGAGGAGGTTGCCGTCGAAGTCGCCGGAGTTGGTCGCCGGAGTTGGAGGTCTCTCTTCGCCGGAGTTGGTGGAGTGGAGGAGAAGGGGACTGGAGGCGAAGGGAAGTGGAGGAGAGGAGAAGGGGAGAAGAGAAGTGGAGGAAAGGAGAAGGGGAGAAGAGAAGTGGAGGGAAGGAGAAGGAAATGAGAGGATAAGGTGAGAAGGAGAGAGTATAAGGGCGAGCTGGCTGCTCCGATTCAAAAAAAAATCCCGCCCAACAATTCTGTGGCGCATCATTACCCCATGCGCAATTTCTTTTTTCTTTTCTTTTGATTTTGCTGAGAAAAACAATCATTTTGAAATAACTTTTTTTCCTTTTGGAATTTGAGGAATCTCAAAAGGGCTAACCGGGCAAGCCCGGGTGTGGGCAATTTTCTACTTTTCTCTAGTTTTTTTTAAGGTATTAAACGCATTTTTTCGACGTTGTATGCAAAAGTTATGGCCGTTTCGACTTTCTTTACAGTGATTTTTCATAAAAGGTCAAAACTCAAATTTCAAATATGCTACACGAAGTATACACTAATATCTAACCATATTTCAAAGGATGGAATTTTTTGAACATTTTTTCATTTTCATATTTTTGCCGTAAGATTTAAAAGGCAATCCAGGGGGGTGGGATCTGTGTGGGAGCTATGTGTAGAAATTCTATGGCGCATGGGACCCCATGCGCCACAAAGAGCGCGTACATTTTGTGGCGCACCCAGCTGATGCGCCACAGAATATCAACTTTCTGTGGTGCACCCAGCATATGCGCCACAGAATATCGACTTTCTGTGCCGCACCCAGCTGATGCGCCACAGAATATCGACTTTCTGTGGCGCACCCGAGCCCATGCGCCACAGAAAGTCATATTTCTATGGCACACCCAAACCCATGCGCCACCGAAATATGAATTTTTGTGGCGCATGCAAAAGGATGCGCCACAAAAAACTTTTCTGTGGCGCATGCAATTTGGTTCGCCACAAAAAGGTTTCCACCTATAAGGCTTTTTCTACTAGTGAGTGTAGAAAGGACGTAGCTGCTCAATATTCCAAGGCTGTCTTGTTTGCTCGAACGGGTCGTCAATGCCTCTTTTACGCTTGGTTCCTATCCTTCCTGCCGCCTTCTTGCGCCTTTTCTTTTCTTCTGCGTCGCGGATGACGGATAGGTAGTAGGAACCATTGAGCAGCGCCTTTGTGACTATAAACGGTCCTTCTCATGACGGGGATAGCTTGTGCAAGACTTTTCTGTCTTGAATTAGGCGGAGGACCAGGTCACATGTTCTGAAGCCTCGCTTCCGCACTCTCCGGCTATGATACCAGCGAAGTTGTTGCTTGTACAAGGCGGAGCGATGTAGAGCAACGTCTCTTTCTTCATCTAACAAGTCTAGGCTATCATGTCTTGCACCCTCTACGTCTTGCTCGATGTAGGCTTGAACTCTTGGGGAATCATATTTATGTCGGTGGGTAGCACTGCCTCTGCGCCATATACTAAGAAGAAAGGAGTGTAGCCAGTAGATCTGGTTGGCGTTGTGCGCAAACTCCAGAGTACGGACTGTAGCTCTTCTGCCCAAGCGCCGGCTGCCCTATGTAATGGTGCTTCGAGACGGGGCTTAAGTCCGGAGAGGACTAAGCCGTTTGTACGCTCTACTTGTCCATTTGATTGAGGGTGTGACACAGATGCCAAATCAAGCCGGATGATTAGATCGTTGCAGTATTCTTCGATGTCACCTTGAGACAAGTTGCTTCCATTATCCGTGATAATGTTGTGTGGAATTCCGAACCGAGAGATAATTCTCAAGAGGAAATTGGTGGCTATTCTCGCGTCTAGTTTGCTGATCGGCTTGGCCTCGACCCATTTAGTGAATTTGTCGACATCGACCAATAGGTGGGTATATCCACCACGTGCCTTCTTGAAGGGACCAACCATGTCTAAGCCCCAGACCGCGAACGGCCAAGTGATTGGAATTGTCCTAAGTTCTTGTGTCGGCTAGTGAGGTTGGCGGGCGTACAACTCGCAGCCTTTGCATGTTTTCACGATGTGCTCGGCGTCTTCTTTGGCGGTTAGCCAGTAGAAACCTTGGTGGAAAGCTTTGGACACAATGAACCTGGCGGAGGCATGATGCCCGCAAGTGCCAATATGTATGTCTTTCAGAATTTCCCGGCCTTCTTCTGGCAATATGCACCGCTGATAGATACAGCACGTGCTTCGCTTGTATAGCTCGTCTTTGATGATTGTGAATGCTTTGGCTCGCCTTATGATCTGCCTTTTCAACACCTCATCATCTTCCGGCAACCTCTGGTCGACTAAAAAATTGAGTTAGGGGACGGTCCAATCAGGCTGGACCGAGTAGACGGCGAGACTTGCCACTTCTACTGGTTCTTCTGCATCGGGGTCCAACAAGTCGGCGCCCTTAATGGACGGGTTGTGCAAATGTTCCAGGAAAATTTCCTTCGGCACTTTTTTGCGTTCTGACCCGAGCCTGGCGAGGGTGTCTGCCGCCTCGTTCTCAGCTCTGGGAACATGCCGGACTTTGTAGCCCATGAATTTTTTGGCGAATTCATCAACTTTGGCCCTGTAAGCCGCCATTGTTGCACTCTTCGCGTCCCATGTGCCGCTTACTTGTTGTGCGACTAAGTCGGAGTCACCATAATAGAGAATTCGCTTGACGCCAAGTTCGTTTGCCACATGTAGCCCGTGAAGCAATGCTTCATACTCTGCGACGTTATTGGTTTCCTTTCTTACCACAACCAAGACAGCGCTGACAACTGCTCCAATTGCCACGATGTAGAGCAGCATTGGTTCCTGCGATCGAGGTGCTGCCAATATGGGAGCGGATACGAGAGCCTCTTTAAGTTGTTGTAAGGCGGCATCTGCTTCTGCTGTCCACTCGAAGTTGTCGGATTTCTTCAATAGCCAGTAGAGAGGCATTGCCTTTTCTCCAAGGCGGCTTATGAAACGACCGACGGCTACCGCCGATCCGGCTAGGCGTTGCACGTCCTTCAGACAAGTTGGTCTGGAGATGTTTTGGATAGCCTTGATCTTCTCCGGGTTAACTTCGATCACTCATTCTGAGACGATAAAGCCAAGTAGTTTGCCGGCTGGAACGCACAGGGATCCTTTGGGCAGCACTTGTTAACACCGGTATAGTCGATACACATCCTCAGCTCTTGATTCTTCTTTGGAACAAGTACAGGATTTGCCACCCAGTCGGTGTGTACAACTTCTTTTATGAAATTTGCATCCCTCAGCCTATTTATCTCCTTTCCTATAGCCTTGCGTCACTCATCACCAAAGCGTCTTGTTGCTTGCTTTACCGGCTTAGATGCTTTGATAACATTGAGTGAGTGCTCGGCAAGTTCCCTCGGTACACCAGGCGTGTCGGATGGCGACCATGCAAAGATGTCACGATTCTCACGGAGGAACTCGACGAGCGCGCCTTCCTATTTGCTGTCCAAGTTGGAGCCGATGACAACTTGCTTGGATTTATCGCCTGGGATGAGGTCCGCCTTCTTGGTGTCTTCTGAAGCTTTGAAAGTCTTCTTGACATCAACTTTTGGCTTGGGCATGGAGTTGTCTGGGTCCGCCTTAAGTAGCGCGAGCTCTTCTTTGTAGATGATGGCTTCTGCGAAGGCGGCCATGCCACGATCACACTCCTTAACTTTCTTGAAGTTGCCGGAAACCGTGATGGTTCCATGTTCCCCCGGCATCTTATGCTTGCTGTATATATAGCACGGCCTTGCCATGAACTTGGCAAAGGCCGGTCGTACGAATATTGCACTGAAAGGAATATGCCCGAGAGGCAATAATAAAGTGGTTATTAACTTATTCCATGTTTATGATAAATGTTTATTTCTCATGCTAGAATTGTATTAATCGGAAACATTAATACATGTGTGACTAATGAACAAATTAGAGTTCCTAGTAACGCCTCTCGTTTAACTAGCTCGTTGATTAACTGATGATCAAGGTTTCCTGATCATGAACATTGGATGTTGTTAATAACAGGATCACGTCATTCGGAGAATGATATGATGAACAGACCCAAATTAAGTATAGCAATACGATCAAGTCATTAAGTTTATATTGTTGTACTGAGTAGACGAAATAACCCTAATCCTTAGATCATGACATCATGTCAATCACTAACACCGGAAGAATGCTTTGATGACATCAAACGTCACAACGTAACAGGGTGACTATAAAGGTGGCGTTGGGTATTCTGAAAGTGTTAGTTGAGGCTCATGGATCAAGAAGTGGGATTTGTCCATCCAAATGACGGAGAGATATACTCTGGGCCCTCTCGGTGATATCACATCGACACCGCTTGCAAGCACATGACTATGTCACAAGGATGTCATATCACAGAACGAGTAAAGAGTACTTGTCGGGAACGAAATCGAACAAGGTATAGATGATACCATTGATCGGATCTCGGGCAAGTAAAATATCGTGAAACAAACGGAATTAGTTATGACGTTTCTGGTTCACACGATCACAAGATTCATCGTGGAATATGTAGGATTCATTACGGATCTCCAGATTTCGTTGTTGACTATTGATCGGAGAGGTGTCTCGATCATGTCTACATTATTCACGAACCGTAGGGTGACACACTTAAGGTTTGTCGACGCTTTTGGGTAGACACGGAATTTCGGAGAAATGTTTGGATAGCACCGAAATTGTTTCGGGTAATATTGAAATAGTTCAAGGAGTTAATTGTCAATGGTTTGTCAATTGTTGTTAATAGAATTAGCAAATGAACCAAGGGGGTAAGTGTTAATGTTTGTTAATAGAATTAACAAATATTAAAAAGAAATGAAATTGTTTTATTTAATAAAGAATACCACTTGGAATTTTGAGTGGGAATTGTTGAGAGAATGAGTGGGTTGAGTGGAGACTCCACTCACATGATGAGGGGAGAGGTGGGGGCACTCCAAATTGGTGGCTCCCTCCCCCTCCTATATAAAGCGGGGTGTAAGCTCCCTCTCGCCACACACTTGCCTCTCTCTCCCTCCTCCCGCTGCTCCATCTTTCAACCACCCGCTTGGCGAAGCCATGGCCGATTAGTTTCTCTACCACAGCACGCCGTCGTGTTGCTGGAGTTTTCGGTGGTTCTACTACTTCCGCTGCCCCGCTGGATCGAGGGAACGGAGGTCGTCATCAAGCCGTACGTGTGACCGAGTACGGAGGCACTGCCCGTTGCAGTGCACATCTTCACGATCTTGAGATCGGCGAGTAAACGACTACATCATCCACGAGAATTATTCTCGAAACGCTTACGGTCTTCGAGGGTTAGTTCTCTTGGAATTTATTCTACTCGTTACGAGCATCTCCTAGACTAGATCTTGGCTTGTTGGTTTGTTTACACCGTAGGAAATTTTTTGTTTTGTATGCTAAGAACCCATCAGTGGTATCAGAGCCGTGTCTATGCATAGATGTTTTGTACGGGCAGAACACATATGTGTATGTGGGCGTTGATTATAATGTTATTGCTTCCTTTGTATATTTTGTATCTTAGTGGCATAGTGGGATGAAGCGGCCCAGACTAACCTTACATTTCCACGCACATGAGACTTGTTCCACGACTGACATGCAATTTGTTTTGCATAAGTGGCTTTGCGGGTGTCTGTCTCTCCTACTATAGTTAAGATATAAAATAGAACAGGTTGCTAATAATATTTTCATCACCGTTGTGGTTTCATGTTCGTAGGTAAGAACGGTTATATCTTCGAAAGCCCTAAGCCATGTAAAATATGCAAAAATAAATTAGAGGACGTCTAACTTGTTTTTGCAGGGCATGTGATGTGATATGGTCAAAGTTACAAATTTTATGTATGATATGATACCTTTTGTAAATTATGACAAACCAGCAGGAGCCAAATGGTTGTTTTTTTTAATTTATGGCATGCGTGCTAAATATCATATCTAGATGATATGTTGTAAATTTGGAGGACAATCAAGAAGGAGGCGCCATGGACCTTGGTGCCACGCCGGTGGAATGATGGAGATCATGCCAAGATGAACAAGATGGAGATCAAGTGCTAGAAGGACCATATCATATCACATTATCCATGCATGTGATGTTAATCCTTTTATGCATCTTATTTTGCTTAGATCGCGACGGTAGCATTATAAGATGGTCCCTCTCACAGTTAATATCAAGATAATAATGTGTTCTCCCTTAGTATGCACCATTAAGAAAGTTCGTCGTTTCGAAGCACCACGTGATGATCGGGTGTGATAGACTAAACGTTCGCATACAACGGGTGTAAGACATTTTTACACACGCAAATACTATGGTTTTACTTGGCGAGACTAGCATGTACAGACATGGTCTCGGAACACGTAACCGAAATGTAAAGCATGAGTCATATAGATGATATGATGAATATGTCGATGTTCGACTTTGCAGCTGCACCATCTCTCGTGATGATCGGTTATTGGTGTAGTGAATTTGGTTTGTGTAATCCCTAAAACGACTAGAGGGATGTTGTTTTTGAGTGGGAGTTCCCGTAATAATTTTGAATTAACTTGAACTTAATTTATCATAATCTTAGTCTAAATAGTCTTTGCAAATATGTTGTAGATCATGGCACCACCTGCTTTCAATTTCAATATGTTCATGGAGAAAGAGAAACTAGAAAACAATGGAAGCACCTTCACCAATTGGGCACTTAACCTGAGGATTCTCCTCACACCTTGTCAAAAGCTCTATGTGCTTGATGCACCGCTAGGTGCCCCGCCCGCCGATGACACTCCCGATGATGTGAAAAATGTTTTCCTGACTCAGAAGGAGGACCACAATGTAGTTCACTGTGGCATTCTGTATCGTTTAGAGCCGGGGCTGTAAAAACATTTCGAGAACAGCACCGCTTTTGATACAATGGGAGAATTGAAAATTATTTTCGATACCCATGCTGCCGTAGAGAGTTATGATGCTTCAGAAAAGTTCTTTAGCTGCATGATGGAAGAGAACAGCTCCATTAGCGAGCACGTACTCAAAATGTCTGGGTACGCCGATAAGCTCATAGCCCTGGGTATATCGATCCCCAATGAGCTAGGAATTCATCGTGTTCTCCAATCACTCCCACCAAGTTACAAGAACTTTGTGATGAACTACAATTTGCAAGGCATGAAGAAGACTCTCCCCGAGCTTCTGTCAATGCTCAAAACTGCTGAAGTGGAGATCAAAAAGGAGCATCAAGTGTTGATGATCAGTAAAACCACTAGTTTCAAGAAAGGCAAGAAAGGCAAGCCAAAGGGTAATTTCAAGAAGGGCTGAAAAACTGGTGCCGCACGTGAGAAAAAGACCAAGGCTGGCCCTAAGCCTGACACTGAGTGCTTTTACTGCAAGGGCACTGGGCACTGGAAGCGTAATTGCCCCAAATATTTGGCGGATAAGAAGGCCGGCAAAGTGAACAAAGGTATATGTGATATACATGTTATTGATGTGTACCTTACAAGTACTCGCAGTAGGGCCTGGGTATTTGACACTGGTTCGGTTGCTAACATATGTAACTCGAAACAGGAACTACGGAATAGGCGGCAACTAGCAAAGGATGAGGTGACGATGCACGTCGGTAATGGATCAAAGGTTGATGTGATCGCTATCGGGACGCTACCTCTTCGTATACCATCATGATTAGTGATGAACCTAAATAATTGTTATTTGGTGCCTGCGTTGAGCATGAACATTATATCTGGATCTTGTTTAATGCAAAACGGTTATTTATTTAAGTCTGAGAACAATGGATGTTCGATTTATATGAATGATATCTTTTATGGTCATGCACCTATGAAGAATGGTTTATTTCTTTTGAATCTTGATGTAACGTACCTGCACTTAAAAATATGGCAGATACTCGTGTATAGTGCAAACCCCTGGATCGATTCGTTTGCACAAACAGTTTACGATGTAATATCACAACAAAGTATAAATTTTATTACATCGATGATCCAGACTTAAAAAAAAATAGTTCGATACATATTTGCATAGCTTAAAGCTAGCTCGAAACAATAAAGCAGCGGAAATAAATCTTCAATGAGCCTCCAACTTCATGATACGCCACAAGCGAAAACATGTTGGTGCAGACTCGAAACCCAAACGTAGTCCTTACTCTTTGTCAGAAATTTCTGCAACAAATAATAATTTGCAACAGAGTGGGTCAGATTCCATTAAAAATGGAGTCTGGCAAGTAACACTATGGTGGACACTTAATGGAATAACCCTATAGCCTATATGCATATTTGGCTGGTGGAGTTCAAGGCTAATTTGCATCAAGCCAATTTTTCCTACTCTTTTGAAAACACTTTCTTCAAATCAAGACAAGTATGGCATGAAAACCATAATCTCGTCTTCCCTTGTTCACCCCATCAAATTTAAACTTAGAAATTGGAATGTTGGGAGCCTCCGTTAAATCCTTGATCAGCTGCTCAGATTGTCCGTAACCGGGGACACGGCTAAGTACTTAGTTTTACACTCTTCAGAGGTTGTGCACTTTCACCACGAGACTCAAACAACCCTTCTGTCCTTGACCCTCATGTAGTGAAAAAGAAAGGAGAAGCCTGAGACGAGACCTTTGGGAAAAAGTCAAGGCAGAGCCATTATACCACGTGGCTGCACTGGAAACATCTTCACTTGGAGAAACCTTTGGTCCCTTTGTTCCTGGGTGGCCATCCTCAAGTGTACGTACTCAGGTTCACTCATCTAAATGAGCCTGGATCTTAGCCAGGTGCACCCACCTAAATGAGCCTAAGCAGCCAGTCAACTCTAACCTCCATCCTCTTGCCACATCCACCCAGAAGTTTCTTTAACTTAGTAGAAATTTACTTTCCACAAAACAACTTTAGCATAGAATCAATATTTCTACCAAGTTACCCATAGGATTCTAGACACAACTAGTGTAAGGGATATAGTAGTTTCAGCATAGCAATACTATCCAACACATGCATATAAGAAACACACTAAGTAATGCATAGAAGATACTTAGGAAATTTATGAGGGTGTGCCACTTGCCTTGGCAACAAGAAGAATAGCAATAGCAGCTGCAACAGTTGTCTTTTCCCTCCGAAATTTCTAACACATCAAACAAGGCCAAATAAACATACAAACAAAATAACAATACAAGAATATGTTATGCATGATGTGCAAGATATTTCTAAGAACTAGAGATGCATGCCATGGCAAGAAATTATTCTAAGTTAATGTAAGGCAAGTGTGTTAGTCAACTTGACTAAGTTGTAAGTTTGCTCCTAGTCTTCATCACGTTTGATTTTGAATTCTTCAAATCCTTTGTAGTTTCCTTCATCTTCAATTAGCACTCTAAGGACTTGGTCAAAATCACTAAGGACTTGGTTTATGTCCAAAGTGGAAGAAGAATAGCAAGGCATAAAAAGATCCAGGGAAGATATAGTCTCCAGGCTTCATCTCTAGACTTGTAACTTTCTCCTTGGTGATATGTCTACATTGAAATATTGTGGACTTTGGTTCTTCAGACTTGATGATTCTTCAGGCTTGATGATTCTTCAGGCTTGATGGTTTTAGTGTTACCAGGGCTGGTCTGGAATATAACTTAGAAAAGAAGAGAGAGAAAGACTTAGAGAAAAACAATAACTATGCAATAAATATGCTATGCATGCAATGAAATGTTCAATCACAAGAAAACATCAAACTTGATAAAGTTTTCTATGTGCTAAATTTTCTAAGGAAAAGAGTTGTCAAATTATTATCGAATATTTTCTAAGGAAGAAATTACTTTGTTTGAGGAGGCAAAATATTTCTAAATACTTTTGTGACCAAAGTGGTCATAATATGCCTAAGTACTTTATAATTTCGAATATATGATGAAACTAATTTAATATATTTTTAATTAATTTTTATTCATTAAAATATCATTTACAAGTATTAAATCAATATTATTTACAAAATACACAAAATAATAATTCTACAAAAATTATTAGAAAATTCATACTACCAATACTTAGTCATTCAAATTTATAGTAACTGGATTTACTCAAAAATAATATTTCTATCAAAAGTTATGTCAAAATTACTCAAACTTTCTTCAATTTAAAATTATGATTTTGAAATCGTCCAAATAATACAAAAAAATATTTTTTAACAGTGGAATCATATAACACATACTCTATGGTTTTAAAATAATTTTAATTAAAATTTTTTGGACTTATGGATTTATATCTAAATCGAATTTACTCAAACATTTAATTTGAAATTTGAATAATTTAAACAAACTCAAAAAAACAAAACTAACCGTGCATAAATTGGAATATTATAAAAGATACAAATAACATTTTTATGGAATAATTTCCAAAACAAACATATAAATAAAATATAAAATTTAAATCTTTATGTAATTTAACAACATGATGAAATGATGTTGATGCATGAATGCAATGCTTGAATTCTCTTTTAAAAGTAACATACAAAGTAATTTTTAAAAGTTTTAATTTTTTTTGATTTTTCAAATCCCAGGATGTTACAGACTACCACCCTTAAAAGGAATCTCGTCCTCGAGATTCGAGAAGGCTATCAAAAGGTTGTGACTGGTTTGACTGGGTGGGCTACCACCCTTCAAAGGAATCTTTGTTGGTATTGAAAATTCAATAAGAAAACTTGATTTAAAATGTACCGTTCACTTCCTCCACGGTGATGTGGTTCACATATCCTTTATCAAAAGGATTTGGCTTGACAGCGGCTTCGGCCCCTTTCTTTTCTGGGCAGTCAGTGGAGTAATGTCCTTGCTTCTTGCAGTTGTAACATGTGATATGATTGATGTTTTTCTTGGGTTCCACATTTGGACGGTGATTGTGGTTAGGAACATTGTGTCCGTTTCCCTTGAATGCACCATTGTGTTCATGATGCTTGTGGTTGCTTCCTCCACTATGGTGGTTTCCAAGTTTGTGACCATGGTTCCCATCATGAACAAAATGCTTTTTGAATGAGGGTTCAGAGGATTGCTTGTTCATCTTCCTCTTCCTATTTTGAGCTTTCTTCATACTATCTTCAAGGGTGATTGCTTGATCAAGAAGTATCTGATAGTTTGGAGCATATGCAACAGTCAGAGGTATCTTCAGCTCATCACATAGTCCCTTGAGAAATTTTGCCTTCCTCTTAGCATCTGTATCAATGTCCTCAGAAGCATATTGAGACAAGGCATGAAAGTCATCCATGTACTCCTTAAGACTTCTGTTACCCTGACGCAGATTGCAAAACTCCTCCTGTTTCAGATTCATAATCCCCGTTGAGACATGAGCATTACGAAATCCTTCCTTGAATTCCTCCCAGGTCAAGGTGTGCAATGGGTGAGTAATCTGATAAGTTTCCCACCATTGGGCAGCAGGTCCTTCAAGAAGATGTGTTGTGAACCTGAATTTCTCAGCATCATCACATTCAGTTGTCACCAGATCCTTTTGCACAGAACGCAGCAAGTCATCAGCTACCATTGGCTCAGTTGAGGTTGAGAACTTGTTTGGCCTAAGCCTTAGAAATCTGGTAAGCCTGTCCACTTGGGGAGGTGGTGGCGGTGGAGGATTGTTGTTGTTGTTATTATTGTTGTTGTGGCTCGCTGCAATAAACTGAGTCATCAACTGGGCTTGGGCGGCCATCAACTGCTGCATAGCATCATTGTTGTTGTTGTTGTTCCCAGGAGCACGTCGGGGAGGCATCTGTGGATTTTAGCATAGATGAGTAAAAGATAGACAGATCTAGGAGAAAAAAATTCCTACCCATACAAGCAATTGCACAATCAACCACAATCATTAAATTTCCAAACTTGTTTTTGAAAAGCCAAATTAATCGTTTTCGAACGAAGTACGCCGATATTATGGAGAACACATACGATGATACTGCCATACCACAATTTGATAGGTCAATACATCATTAGGATCTCATTACTCTAATGGATAGGTGGTCTAGTCTATGTCCTTCCTGACTGCATCAAGTTCTTCTCCTATTTCCTTGAGTTCATCAAGATACTTTTTGGTGTTATGAAGCCTAAATCGAAGTCTTCTTCCAAGGTTCTCGATGGCTTCGCATGATGCACTTCTTGCTGAGTCAAAGAATGATGTGTAAAGTATTGGGTTGGTGAACATGCAGTAGTCCTTGGTCTTGTGGTTATCTTCTTTGCTTTTGTATAGATGGAGTTGCACCCACCAGTACTCTTGACCTTCACCCATGAAAGGAAATCCTTTGTATACAGCTTCTCCTTCAAAGCCCAAGCTCTTCATGTTATCCTTAAGTTCTCTTGGAAAATCAGTCTCACATTGTAGGGTCATGGTCATCACTGGTTCCTTCTTGAGTGATTCAAAGAGGTTGGTCATCTAAAAAGAAGATATAGTATTTTTAGAAAGCAAATAGATAAGATAGTTACAAGAAGGAAAATTAGTAAAGTTTTTTTAGCAACTGAATAAAAATAGATTTTCAATCCTATGGTCAAACCTATTTCTATCCAAACTTAGGGGTTTCGAACCTACAGGCAACACAGTGCTCTGATACCATCTGTAACGTACTTGCACTTAAAAATATGGCAGATACCTGTGTATAGTGCAAACCCCTGGATCGATTCGTTTGCACACACAGTTTACGATGCAATATCACAACAAAGTATCAATTTTATTACATCGATGATCCAGACTTACAAAAATAAATAGTTCGATACATATTTGCATAGCTTAAAGCTAGCTCGAAACAATAAAGCAGCGGAAATAAATCTTCAATGAGCCTCCAACTTCATGATACGCCACAGGCGAAAACATGTTGGTGCAGACTATAACCCAAACGTAGTCCTTACTCTTCGTCAGAAATTTCTGCAACAGAGTGGGTCAGATTCCATTAAAAATGGAGTCTGGCAAGTAACACTATGGTGGACACTTAATGGAATAACTCTATAGCCTATATGCATATTTGGCTGGTGGAGTTCAAGGCTAATTTGCATAAAGCCAATTTTTCCTACTCTTTTGAAAACACTTTCTTCAAATCAAGACAAGTATGGCATGAAAACCATAATCTCGTCTTCCCTTGTTCACCCCATCAAATTTAAACTTAGAAATTGGAATGTTGGGAGCCTCCATTAAATCCTTGATCAGCTGCTCAGATTGTCCGTAACCGGAGACACGGCTAAGTACTTAGTTTTACACTCTTCAGAGGTTGTGCACTTTCACCACGAGACTCAAACAACCCTTCTGTCCTTGACCCTCATGTAGTGAAAAAGAAAGGAGAAGCCTGAGACGAGACCTTTGGGAAAAAGTCAAGGCAGAGCCATTATACCACGTGGCTGCACTGGAAACATCTTCACTTGGAGAAAACTTGGGTCCCTTTGTACCTGGGTGGCCATCCTCAAGTGTACGTACTCAGGTTCACTCATCTAAATGAGCCTGGATCTTAGCCAGGTGCACCCACCTAAATGAGCCTAAGCAGGCAATCAACTCTAACCTCCATCCTCTTGCCACATCCACCCAGAAGTTTCTTTAACTTAGTAGAAATTTACTTTCCACAAAACAACTTTAGCATAGCATCAATATTTCTACCAAGTAACCCATAGGATTCTAGACACAACTATTGTAAGGGATATAGTAGTTTCAGCATAGCAATACTATCCAACACATGCATATAAGAAACACACTAAGTAATGCATAGAAGATACTTAGGAAATTTATGAGGGTGTGCCACTTGCCTTGGCAACAAGAAGAATAGCAATAGCAGCTGCAACAGTTGTCGTTTCCCTCCGAAATTTCTAACACATCAAACAAGGCCAAATAAACATAAAAACAAAATAACAATACAAGAATATGTTATGCATGATGTGTAAGATATTTCTAAGAACTAGAGATGCATGCCATGGCAAGAAATTATTCTAAGTTAATGTAAGGCAAGTGTGTTAGTCAACTTGACTAAGTTGTTAGACTGCTCCTAGTCTTCATCACGTTTGATCTTGAATTCTTCAACTCCTTTGTAGTTTCCTTCATCTTCAATTAGCACTCTAAGGACTTGGTCAAAATCACTAAGAACTTGGTTTATGTCCAAAGTGGAAGAAGAACAGCAAGGCAGAAAAAGATCCAGGGAAGATATAGTATCCAGGCTTCATCTCTAGACTTATAACTTTCTCCTTGGTGATATGTCTTCATTGAAATATTGTGGACTTTGGTTCTTCAGACTTGATGATTGTTCAGGCTTGATGATTCTTCAGGCTTGATGGTTTTAGTGTTACCAGGGCTGGTCTTGAATATAACTTAGAAAAGAAGAGAGAGAAAGACTTAGAGAAAAACAATAACTATGCAATAAATATGCTATGCATGCAATGAAATGTTCAATCACAAGAAAACATCAAACTTGGTAAAGTTTTCTATGTGCTAAATTTTCTAAGGAAAAGAGTTGTCAAATTATTATCGAATATTTTCTAAGGAAGAAATTACATTGTTTGAGGAGGCAAAATATTTCTAAATACTTTTGTGACCAAAGTGGTCATAATATGCCTA
Organism: Poa annua; assembly: GCA_026929855.1. Taxonomy (NCBI): domain Eukaryota; kingdom Viridiplantae; phylum Streptophyta; class Magnoliopsida; order Poales; family Poaceae; genus Poa; species Poa annua. The sequence goes on along the minus strand of CM049428.1, from coordinate 92,884,611 downwards.
AGTACTTTATAATTTCGAATATATGATGAAACTAATTTTAATATATTTTTAATTAATTTTTATTCATTAAAATATCATTTACAAGTATTAAATCAATATTATTTACAAAATACACAAAAATAATAATTCTACAAAATTAGTAGAAAATTCATGCTACCAATACTTAGTCATTCAAATTTATAGTAATTGGATTTACTCAAATATAATATTTCTATCAAAAGTTATGTCAAAATTACTCAAACTTTATTCAATTTAAAATTATGATTTTGAAATAGTCCAAATAATACAAAAAAATATTTTTTAACAGTGGAATCATATAACACATACTCTATGGTTTTAAAATAATTTTATTTAATTTTTTTTGGACTTATGGATTTATATCTAAATCAAATTTACTCAAACTCTTAATTTGAAATTTGAATAATTTAAACAAACTCAAAACAGAAAACTAACCGTGCTAAAATATTCTACAAGTCGAGAGCTTTTCAAAAATATAAAGTTTGTTAAATTTGGGCAAACCAATAAAAAATATAATAGAATTAAGATACATGGGCTTTTCTGCAAAACTGCCAGTTTTAATCTTATTTAAGAAAATCGCAGAAAATCAAATCTGACGTGGCGCTGATCTGGCGCTGACTGTGCTGCTGACGGAGCGTACACGTGGCTTCCTCTGATTGGACAATACCGTTTCGAATAAGTGATTAAAACAGAGCCGTAGGATCACGATCTAACGACCTAGATTGGATCGACCAAATCCGAGCGGCGCTAGGTCGCCGGAGTTGCTCCGGTGCGGCGGTGCCATGGCCGGAACGCGCGTTCGAGATCATCTACGGGTTCCCGTGAAGAAAAGAGCATACCCGAAGCTAGAGGAGGTCTCGGCTATGTCGGTGGCGAGGTGGCGCAGCCCGGGTCTCCTTGGTTCGCCGTGAAATCTTCGCCGGAGTTGGAGACAGCGGCAGGGAGCTTCGACCGTGGCGAGTCCACGCAGCTTAGTTGATCAAGCCAGAGCCCATATTGGCAATGGTTGCACGAGAAGCAATCTTCACTCGGAGTTCTTCAGATCCCTTTGTTCCTGTGTGGCCATCCACAAGTGAATATCCCACAGGTACATCCCCTGGGGACAACACTCAACTCATACAGCCAAGCAACCAATTCCACCTAGGTGTTTGATTATAACTTAGTAGAATTTAACATTTCATCAAAAATAGTTTTGCATAGCATCACAATTCTACTAAGTATTTTTATAGGAACCTAGACACAGGAATAAGGAAGTCTAAACATGGCTTGCATAGCAATACTATCCTACACATGCTTATAGAAAAATATCTAATCATGCATAGAAAAATAATAGGACTTTTATGGGGGTGTGCCACTTGCCTTGGCAACCGGGAGTACAACAGTTACAGTTGCAAAGACTTTTGTTTCCCTCCGAATAGTCTAACAAAAGAAATAAAGAGCCACACATAAACACACAAGAAATATGTTCATACCATGAAAAATATATGCTATGCATGAGATGCAATAATTTATTGTAATGTCAAGAAACAATTAAATGTATCTCTTTGAATGTTTGTGATGTATGCATGAATAAATTTTTAATTTGTTTTCATTTATTTAGACATGAATAAAGGGTAACATCAAGAGTCTTAATTTCCTTAAATAAAATTTCATAATCAAATTTTGTAGGAATGACATTTGGGCAGAGGGCATCTAAACAAGTTTTTAGCAATTTGTTTTACTCAAAAATAATTTTTCTAAATAAAGTTATGTAAAAAAAAACACTTAAACTACTCTCAAAAATATTTGAAAATTTTGAATGTGTCAAACCATAAAACTAATGAAGCCAAAAGATTCTACTGGTTCTAAGGATTCCAAATATATAAAATTATTTAAATTTGGATAAACAGATAAAAAGTAATGATAAAAACTGTATGCAGGGTGTTTTCTGCAAAACTGCCAAATAAAATGATTTTAAGAAATTCGTAGAAAATAATATCTGACGTGGCGCTGACGTGGTGCTGACTGTGCACTGACGCGGCGCTGACTGTGCGTGCCACGCAAGTGTACCGCTTCGTTTTTAAGTGATCTAATCCTATCCGTGCACGGGAGATCTAACGGTCCAGATCCAATCGACCAGAAACGAGCGGCGCGGCCGACCGGAACCCTAGCCCGAGGCGTACTCGCGGCAGCGCCCTCGCCGGCGATGCTCGTTGCCTACGATCTACTGTCTACGAGGACGAACGAGTCATACCCGTGCTTGGAGGAGGTCGAGGCGGAGACGATGGCGAGGTGGTCGATGATGGGATGCTCTGACGCGCCGGAGATTGCTCGTCGGAGTCGTGCTTGGCGGCGGTCCTCCTCGGGTGTGGACGGAGTCGTTGTTCTGCTGCCCGAGAAGATGCAAAAACTTGTCAAAACGATGCGCAAGGTCAAGGTAAAAGGAAAGGGAGTGGAGGGAGGTCTCGGGGTTCACGACGCTTGCCGGAGTTGCGAAATTTCGCCGGCGGCTACGGCGGAGCTCCGGGGATGTTCGCGGGCGGCCTGGTGGCTCTCGGGAGGTCGTGCTTGGGGTAAAAGAGAGAGGTGATCGAGTGGTTCTTATAGCACGAATCGGCGACGTAAATGGAGCAATGAATCCTCCGCAATGAATCAAAATTATTCGGCCGATTCTCGGCGTCGTCGCGGGCGTGATTTGGGGTGAGCCGTTGCCGGGGAAGGGATGACAGGTGGGGCCCACCTGTCAGAGAGAGAGAGCACGCGTGCGGGCGGGACGGGCTGCTTGCGGGCTGCGGTGCCGCGCGTGCGGTAGATAGCTTGTGGGCTTCGGCCCACTTGCTGGCCCGGCTCGATTTTTCTTTTATAAATCATTTTTCTGTTTTAAATCTTTTGAGTATAAAACAATTTCAAAACTATATCAAAACTTCTCAGAAAAATTCATAAAAATATAATTTGAAAAGCTTATTAAAAATAGATCCTATTGATATTATTTTTGTCTAAAGTAAAAATAGAGTAAAAAGGAATATTATTATAAATTCAAATAAAAAAATTTATAGACATAAAATCAATTAAAACATATATAAAGATTTAATTTAAAATCTATGTGATTTAAATGACAAGTTTAATGATGATGATGCATGGATGCAAAGTTTTAAATTTTTCTGAAAATTGGGATGTTACATACTTAAGAAGGACTAAGGAGATGTTTCTCGTGTATGGCGGTGAAGAAGAGATCGTCGCAAGATGTTACGTTGATGCTAGCTTCGACACCGATCCGGATGACTCTAAGTCGCAATCTGGGTACGTATTTCTTATGAATGGAGGAGCAGTAAGCTGGAGGAGTTCCAAGCAACCCGTGGTGGAAGGAGTTTGGATGAAGGAGTTCATATCCGAACTAGGTGTGGTTCCAAGTGCGTTGGATCTGATGGTTATCTATTGTGAGAACAATGGTGCCATAGCCAATGCTAAAGAACCAAGGTCTCACAAGAATTCCAAGCATTTCAAGCGCCGTTTTCACTCCATCCGTGAGCATGTCAAGCATGGTGATATAAAGATTTGCAAAGTACATACGGATCTGAATGTGGCAGACCCTTTGACTAAAAAACTCCCAAGGGCAAAACATGATCAACACCAGAACTCCATGGGTGTTAGGGTCATTACAATGTAATACAGATTATTGCCCCTAGTGCAAGTGGGAGACTGAAAGGAATATGCCCGAGAGGCAATAATAAATTGGTTATTATCTTATTCCATGTTTATGATAAATGTTTATTTCTCATGCTAGAATTGTATTAATCGGAAACATTAGTACATGTGTGACTAATGAACAAATTAGAGTTCCTAGTAACGCCTCTCGTTTAACTAGCTCGTTGATTAACTGATGATCAAGGTTTCCTGATATGAACATTGGATGTTGTTAATAACGGGATCACGTCATTAGGAGAATGATATGATGAACACACCCAAATTAAGTATAGCAATACGATCAAGTCATTAAGTTTATATTGTTGTACTAAGCAGACGAAGTAACCCTAATCCTTAGACCATGAGATCATGTCAATCACTAACACCGGAAGAATGCTTTGATGATATCAAACGTCACACCATAACAGGGTGACTATAAAGGTGGTGTTGGGTATTCTGAAAGTGTTAGTTGAGGCTCATGGATCAAGAAGGGAGATTTGTCCATCTCGGTGATATCACATCGACACCGCTTGCAAGCACATGACTAGGTCACAAGCAAGTCATATCAGAGAACGAGTAAAGAGTACTTGTCGGGAACGAGATTGAACAAGGTATAGATGATACCAATGATCGGATCTCGGGCAAGTAAAATATCGCGAGACAAAAGGAATTGGTTATGACGTTGTTGGTTCACACGATCACAAGATTCATCGTCGAATATGTAGGAGTCATTACAGATCTCCAGATCCCGCAGTTGACTATTGATCAGAGAGGTGTCTCGATCATGTCTACATTATTCACGAACCGTAGGGTGACACACTTAAGGTTTGTCGACGCTTTTGGGTAGACATGGAATTTCGGAGAAAAGTTTGGCTAGCACCGAAATTGTTTCGGGTAGTATTGAAATAGTTCAAGGAGTTAATTGTCAATGTCTGTCAATGGTTGTTAATAGAATTAACTAATTAACCAAGGGGGTAAGTGTTAGTGTTTGTTAATATAATTAAAAAATATTAAAAAGAAATGAAATTATTTTATTTAATAAAGAATACCCCTTAAAATTTTGAGTGGGAATTGATGAGAGAATGAGTGGGTTGAGTGGAGACTCCACTCACATGATGAGGGGAGAGGTGGGGGCACTCCGAATTCGTGGCTCCCTCCCCCTCCTATATGAAGAGGGGTGTAAGCTCCCTCTCCCCACACACTTGCCTCTCTCTCCCTCCTCCCACTGCTCCACCTTTGAGCCATCCGCTTGGCGAAGCCATGGACGATTAGTTTCTTCACCACAGCACGATGTCGTGTTGCTGGAGTTTCTGGCGGTTCTACTACTTCCGCTGCCCCGCTGGATCGAGGGAACGGAGGTCGTCATCAAGCCGTACGTGTGACCGAGTACGGAGGCACTGCCCGTTGCAGCGCACATCTTCACGATCTTGAGATCGGCGAGTGAACGACTACATCATCCACGAGAATTATTCTCGAAACGCTTACGGTCTTCGAGGGTTAGTTCTCTTGGAATTTGTTCTACTCGTTACGAGCATCTCCTAGACTAGATCTTGGCTTGTTGGTTTGTTTATACCGTAGGAAAATTTTTGTTTTCTATGCTACGAACCCATCATGCATGATAGGCACTTTTGAAGGGGACAACTTCAAACCGGAGGAACTTTGAGCGGTAGTTCTCTTCAGGTCCAAAAGTTAACTTCAACCAAATGCTCCCCATTGACTTTGCTTGTCTGCCGGGCACTATGCCATGAAAAGTGAGGTTGCTATAATCAAGGTGATCCTCAGACAAGTTCATGCGGCATAGTGTATCATAGTACAGGATGTTGAGGCTGCTGCCGCCATCCATGAGTACTTTTGTGAGCCTGAAGTTGTCGACAATGGGGTCGACAACAAGGGCGTATTTACCTGGGTGGGGGACATAATCAGGGTGGTCGGACCGGTCCCAAGTGATTGCTGCCTCTGACCAGTTCAAATACCGAGGGACATCTAGCATTGTCACGTTGAGTTTGCGCATCTCCGCCTGTCCGCCTTAGCCGAAGATGTATCGACAAAGCACACGAGTGACTCTTTGACCTTCGGATACGACTTCTTTTTCTTGGCGGAGGCTTCGTCATCGCTTGAGATTGACATGTCATCGTCGTCCTCGCCGTCCTTGCAGTCTTTCTTGTCGTACTTCTTTGACTTCCAGCCAACGGTGGGGTCTTTTTTTAAGTCGTCCATGAGGCGACACTCGCTGAGCATATTGTTGACCTTGCCTAGCTTCTCGTGGATTCGGCATGGTAGAATTTTTGCCTGCTCGCCTTAGGGCCTGAGCCGACGTCACGGTTATCCTTCTTGTTTTTCCACTTCTTTTTGCCGGCGTTTCCTGGGAGCGCGACGGCAACTTAGTTAGATGGCTTGGCTTTGTCTTTCGTTGCTTGCTTGCGCTTGTTATTCCGCCTTGGCGCGGTGCTGACATCCGGATCATCGTCACGGGCGTCGTCTGGGCGGCAAGGTTGAGCATCCCACCAAGGTCCGTGACTTGCTCGCGGACGAGCCGGTGATGGAGTAAGGACTTCTTTTGTAGGCCCGTGTAGAAGGCATGGATAGCCTGTGCGTCCGAAACACCATGACAGTTGTCCTTCTCTGAGATCCAACGGCTGACAAAATCTGTCATGGTTTCGTCCGACTTCTGAACACAGCATTGCAAATCCGTGTAGGTGTTTGGACGCTTGTATGTTCCTTGGAAGTGCTGGGAGAACACCTTTTCCATGTCATACCAGCTGTGGATAGACTTTTCATGAAGGTTGTCGATCCAAGCTCTTGTCGTGCCTTCTAACATTAGAGGTAGGTAGCGGACGGCAATGTGATTGCTTCCGCCGGCAATCTCTATGGCCATGGCATAGTCAGCTAGCCATGAGTTCGGCTTAACGAGGCCGTTGTACCTAGGACAATTTTTTGACACTGATGTCATGTCCTTGGGAAACGGCTCTCTGGGGATGGCATCGCAAAAGTACTTTGGGACAGAGTATAACGGCTCCCTTCCTCTTGTTATGTCTTGTAGGCGGTGTCTTGCGTCTTTTGGATCGAGCTGTTGTCCGCCTCTGTTGGCGTTTGGCTCGTCCTGCGCTGCCCGGCTTATGCTGCGCATGGGCCCATCTGGCACCTCCTTCCTCTCGTTGTCGGTGCTGCGCTGCGGAGACCGGCTTCGGCCTCTCCTGGGAGGGTCGTTGCCGGCATCTTTTTTAGGTGGCTGGCCGTTATCCCGGCTACCACCATCACTGCGCCTTGGCTGGGCTGGAGCTGGCAGGTCCCCTCTGCTTCCTGTCCGCGATTTGTCGTCTCGCCTTGTTTTTGGTGGTGGCGTCTTTTTTGGAGGTGGCGTTGCTTTCCTTTTGTCGCCATGGCTACTAGAGCCGGACGGGCCTTCGGGGTCAGCGCCAGGTGCGGTTTTGCACTTTCCTGACTTGGATTCTAGATCTCCCCCCCCCCCCCCCCCCCGGGCATCCGCCATATGGCCGTAGGAATCAGCACGAGCTTGTTGTTCTAAAGCCTTGCTCATGAAGTGTCTTGCATTGGCCACCTTTTCCTCCGCTGTGTAAGTCTTGTCGTCTAGGATGTCTAGTGCAGCAGCGGCGTTAAGGATGGGGATGCAGAAGACAATATCCTTCCTTCTGTCCATACGTTGCGGTGCCATGCGCCATTCCAACCCTAGATCTTGAGCTGTTGTGGTCGCACGAATTGGCGGCTCTTTATCACGGCGGTTTCTTGACCTTTTTTCTTCAAAGAGCTTCTTGTTCGGTTTTGCCGACATCTTCTCTTGCTCCTTCTCGATCTTCTTCGCAAGACTCTCAACATGCTCCTCTCTTTTGCGTAGGAAGTCGGAGTGCTTAAGCATATTCAGCCTAAGTTCTTCCACTTCGTCGAGTGGGGTATCCTTATTCACCGGAGTGTTCATGATTTCGTCAACTTCCTTGATGACGGAGTGCAAATCAGTGGGCTTGCTGCTGCTGACTTTTTCGAGACAAGTTTTCTTCTTCGCACGCACCTTGTCGGACCCGTCAATGAGTTGACCGACAACGGTGTTGCCGGCAGCTTCCTCCGGCTTATCTTGTGGCTCAGAAGCGACTGGGGTTGCCTCGTTACCGATGACAACCATCATAGCCAGCTTATCAGGCATGTCTGTATCCGTTGTGTTCTCTGAAGGAGCCGGATTATCACTGGAAAAGGGGTTTTTGATTCTCTCTTCGAAGAGACTAGCATCATCATCAGAATCAGAATCTACATTGACTTGAACTATAGATCTGGAACCGGCATCTGACATCGCATCCTCCTGAAGAGCAGGAAGAATTGATTCATGATCGTTGTTTTCCGGCTGGGAGCGGATCCCAGTCCGACAACTCCGACGAAGTAGAAGTCAGATCCAGCCGACTCCTGGGAGAAGGCGGATTCAGATCCATCTTGCCGGTCGACTGCTTGGTCGAAGGCTTGGTGGGTGGGGTTGTAGAAACGCGGTAGGCCATACGCCTCTGGCGTGTACCCGATGAAGACGTCAATCCCTCCGATCGGGACGATTGCACACCCGATGAGATAGTCATCCGCCGGGAGCCAGGACTCATCTGAGTTAACGTAGCTGTGGCCACCATAACTTGTGATGCGGCCGACGGCGATCTGTTTGCCCACGTCTCCAAGTGTTCCCGCCTGGAACGTGACGCAAGAAACCTTATGCCCCACGGTGGGCGCCAACTATCGGAGTATACTGTCGAAGTATCGGCATAATTGATAGGAGACGGGGGTCCTCTAGCCTATGGATTGATGTGGGGAAGAAGGCTGGTATCGTCGAGGTCGGGACTGAACACGGCGATGTTACCCAGCTTCAGATCTCGCAGCGGTGGCGAGACCCTACGTGTTGCTATATTTCACTATAAGGCAATAGCCGTGAACATGTTACACTGTGTATGGAGCGTATTGATGTATGCCCTAAAGGCTTCCTGGTGGCCGGCTTATATAGGCGGCCAGACCCCATGATACAAGGTAAGTCCTTGTCCGGCAAGTAAACAGAGTCCTAGACCTAGCCGGCTTAGTTGCCGCCTTCCGTCTTGGGCTTGGTAGCTTGATGGGCTTTGGCCTTCCGCCTTCCTTGGACCGTCCGCCTACTTCCTTGTACGTCAGCTATATGGCCGCCCGGCAGGCTTCAGCCTTACCACCCTTGAGCCACCCTGGACTAGCCGGATTGATCCATGTCAGAGATACCCCCACTTGGTATATCCCCAACAGGGCGGCTACCAGAAGCCACAAGGCACTCAGGCCAACGCCGCCGAGAAGAACAGCAACCTCCCTGATGAGGAAGATGGAGGCTACCAAACCCCGAGAGGGGCTATGGCCTGCATCCTCGGCGGGGCTCAAGCGGCCAAGTTAAACAACCAGTTCAAGCAGTTTGCCCGTGAGCTCAATGTCGCGCTCCCCAGCGTCGAGACATCCAGGCCCCTCAAGTAGTTGCAGTTCACCATCACTTTCGACGCGCAAGACCACCCCAAGTCCACCAAGACTGTTGGAACCCTCCCGCTGGTCTACTCCCCCACCATCAACAACATCGCCGTCTCCAAGACGCTCATCGCTGGAGGTGTAGGCCTAAACATCATCTCCATCGACACCTTCGAGACGCTTCAAGTGCCCTACGAGTTGCTCATGCCCTCCAGGCCCTTCACGGGAGTCACCAGCGGCTACATCGAGCCTCTGGGGCAGGTCCGACTCGCTGTCACCTTTGGCACGCAGAAGAACTACCGCACCGAGCTCATCGACTTTGATGTCGCGCGCATCGGCTTGCCGTACAACGCCATCCTCGGCTACCCCGCTCTCGCGAAATTCATGGCCATCACGCACCATGCCTACTACATGGTCAAGATCCCTAGCAGCGTTGGCACCATCTCCATCCAAGGTCACGTCCTGGACGCCACGCGCGCTGTCGAGACAGCCTACAAGGCAGCCGCCATGGCATTTCCGGCTGAAGAGGACATGGAGCCTGACGAGGGATGTCCCCATCAATACCCATTGTTACTAGCCTAGGGTAAGAGTTATGAGGTAGAGAACGCATGGTGCTGGTAGATTCGTCGGCTGACAAGCGGGAATTACCCAGGTTCGGGGCCCTCGAGTGAGGTAAAACCCTTACTCCTGCTTGTCTGTTATTGATTGTGCATATGCGCCGAGTACAGGGGTCTAGCTAGATGTCAATCTTGCTAGGGTTTGGTGATTCTGGTTGGGCGTGTCCCTGGTCGGTCTCCCTCATGTCCTTTATATAGGGGTACAGGTCTCGGGTCGTAACCGACTTGGACTACATTGTAACGCCCCGGGATTTCCCAAATTAGTATTTGTTTGTTTTTATTTTTTGCATCATCATAATCATCATGTCATTGCATTGTCAACTCATTTATTTATTTTGTTGCATTTAAATTCAATTCCCACGATTAAATTCAAATGCATTTCAAATTAATTAAAATGTGATATTTCAAATCTTTTGCAAATGTTATAAAAACTAGTTTATTAAATTTCCTATTTGAAACTAAAACTATGTTTTAAAGTTTCTTTATTAAAATTATTTTCTATTTTGTTTTAAAATACAAAAACAGAAAAGAAATAAAAGGTAAATGTGACATCCCAAGTTTGTTAAATAGAAATAAAAGGTGTGATCTGAGCATTGCATGCATCTCATTTAATTTGGGACAAGAATTTTCATTTAAAATTTACATGTTTGCTTTTGAAATAAAGGGTTAAACTCTTGTTATTTTTTGTGAACTCAAAGTATTCCCAATTTTCAAAATCCTAGACTACCTTTGGCTTCCTTGTGAAATTTTGAATCTCCTAATATTTTTCTGCAACTTTTTCTCTTTACATAAAAGCCCCGAACTATTTAAATAAGCAACCAGGGTCCTGTTTGTGAACAAAACTGGCAATTAATAATTTCTTCAGGGGGTTTCCCGAAAAATCGTCGCCGTCTTCAACCTTCTGACCTCCTGTGCGCCCGTGTCGCACGCGAGGCCGTCCCTCGCCGGGATGCGCAGCGATTCCCGCCGTCGACCTCGCCGGCCTATAAGTAGCCGCCGCCGCCAGGGGAAAACCCTAGTTCGTCCTCTCCTCCTCCATTTCTCCCCAACTCGCCGAAACCCTATCCACGGGTCGCCGGCGATTGCTGCTGTCTGCGGCCACCTCTTGCTCCGGCGAGCAGCTCGGAAGCTGCGCGTTGATCATCTCCATCTCCTCCTCGAGCCGTTCGTGCAGGGAAGACCAGAGCCCGGGGAAATCGTCGAATCCCTCTGCTCGGTCCGCCGCTGTCGAGCTCGTTTTCCGGCCATCTCCGACCTTGTCTCGCCTCCCAGACGCCTCCACGAGCCTCAGGTCGTCCCCGCGGTCCTCCCCATGCCCTCCTCGTCTTCCTTCCCCTCTGGTTCGCCCGGCCACCGTGCGCCGCCGCCGGCTCTGCTCCGGCGAGCCATACGGCGCCTCCGGTGACCACTTCTGGGCGGCGCCGTCACCGTTCGGTCCGCCCAAGCCTCCTCTACTAACTGCCATGGAGGAATTGCTCCAATTCCTCCAGGAACGAGAAATTCGTGCTCGGCAGGGAGGATTTGGCGTTGATGACGTCAGCTGACATCATCATTTCTTTTTAATTCTGAAAATCATTTATTTCTTTTCTGTAATTGTTTAATTAAATGAAATGTGGGACCATGATGTCAGGGTTTTAATCTTTTTCCATTACTATTTTCTGAAATGATTAAAAGTATGACATGTGGGGCCAATTTATTTAAATAAATTTGAATTTTGAATTAAATTGTTTAAACTTTGAAAATTCATAACTAATTCATTTTAAATCAGAAAAATATGATTTTTCTATCAAAATATTCAGAAAAATAAAATCTATTCAATTATAATTTAATCATACCTATTCCATGCAAATGAAAATAATGTTATAGTCTCACCTTAATAAACCCTAATTTTAATATGGGTATGTTTTATACACCCATTTAATCTGATGCTTGCATCTAGGTTATCCTAAATGCCATGTCATTCATGTGATTGTGCATTTCATCTATATTATATTGATTGTGTCATTCCTTTCCGGTATTTGATTCTTCGCGGTAGGATTCGAGCCCGAGAGTGTTTGTAACGTCTCCGAAGATCAATACCCAGCTACTGAAGAGCAAGGCAAGCATAACCTCTTATCTGCACATATAAGATTTCCAAAGTATTTGATTCTTGTGTTATGCATACGTTTAAAGATGTTTTGATCGAGGTATAGAGTGTCACTTGCGTTGCATCGCCGCTTAGACTTGCTTAGTTGTTTCTTTCTCTACCACGTCGAGAAGGTTGAGGCGGAATGGGAATGTATGATTTATTTATTGTTACAGACTTGGACGAGAGGCCACATTGGGATTGTGGTGGGTTGTCTCGTTCTCGTCGACAATAGGAACCGAGTTCCTGGGTTTGGAACCAAGACTATTCGTGCATCCACACGGGGCTCGGAAACCCCTCGACTCCAACTTGCCTAGGCTACTACGTGATTCCACTAGTTCGAGTGTTCCATTTGCGTGTGCGGTAAAATGGATTGAGGAGAAAAATTAGGGCTCGGGTCAGGAGAGTGTGACGCTCTGATCTTGACCCTGGCAACCCGCACTAGGGATCGCTGAGATGGCGGTCTCACCTACTGCTATGGCTCATGGACATATGCGAAGCTTGGGAAAGGTCGTGGCCAACCCTCCAGCCGGCACTCCCAGGTGGAGTGCTAATGTCTGGCGTATCGGTTGGTTGGCGCGTGTGGGTAGTTACTCCCCCTGCAGGGTAAATCTTTTCGAAAAGCCGTGTCCACGGTTATGGACGATTTGGTACCTTATTTCGGTGATCATAGACAACTTAAAACTAATCATAAAACTGTCAACTAAGAGTGGTTAGGATTGCTTCCTCGGGTTGAGCGAGGGGGTGATTCTTGTGGGTGGTGCAAACGATGACATCCCGGTGGCTACGGAAGATGGAGGATGAAGTCAGAGGTGTTACCTACTTACCCCATTTTAAAAGTCTACTGATGCGAGATTCTCTCCTTCCTCGATTTGAAAATAAAGATGGCTTTACGCAAAGACTTCATTCATACTCTATGAACGGGAAGATATATAATAGGTTAAGTAAGTCTTGTTGAGTACCTCCTGTACTCAGCCTTGCGCACTTTTTGGACAGGTGAAGGTTCCTACTCCACTGCCGGTTTCTACATGGACATCGACGAGTAGATCGGGGTTCCCGGGCAGCAGCCTGGAATCGATGGGCGGGACATCGCTTATGATATGGCCTCTTAGGCCTTTTGGTTCTTGTTATGTAGCATAACATAATTTTCTTTTGTTGTTTGCTGTACTGTTGGGTCAGTGACCTCTGCTTGTAATATTTTCTATCTTTACTCTGCTAAGAGTTTGTGTAATATTGCTTTGATTCGTAGAGACACTGTTGTGTTACCGAATGTTCAACTGTTGGCTCTCGAGATCAAGGTTAGTCTTATATCAAATGGATATCTGGGATTTGTCTAGCCTGGCTCTCGGGGGTGCTACAGGTTTTGGTATCAGAGCAGGACTGCCTGTAGGAAACCCTTTTTGTTGGTCGATGATGAGTTTAGTGTTTGTGAAAACTATTTGAAATCTAAAATTATTTACAAAAATGTCTATAGGATTCTTTTTCTCCTTATCCATGAATCTATTCCTCGAGCCTCTTTTCCTGATTTGATTTTTAAAGGTTTCCTGTCTTATCTAATACTTCAAAATCTTAGGATCTTGAAGTTTGGGTAGTGTTCTTTCGTACCTATTTTTAGTTGCGATTCTCAGAGTACTCTATATGCTTCAATTCCGCTGAAGCATGTATCTTTCTTCTTCCAAGCTTGAATTTTAGTGCTTGTCCATCTCTTATCACCGATATCTTGTTACTTTCCCACGTCTTTTCATCTATCCTGTTTACTGGTGGATCTAACCTTTGTGGTCTCTAATCTATTCTATCAGGATGATAAGTGGTACTCGTGGCTAGGGCCGTTGTGGTCGACACCCTGGTGATGATGAAATGCCGCCACCTCCCACAATGGCGCAGGTTCTTCAGAATATCAAGAACAATCGCGTGACGACTGAACATCTCCTTGAGCGTGTGGCCCAGAACACAGAACGTCGTCTCAATGTCTGTGCTACACTTGGAGATTTCCTTAAAGCTCAGCCTCCTACCTTTGGTGAATACAAGGAGCCCCTTGAAGCTGATGACTGGATCCGTACAATTGAGCGTAAGTTTGCTGCTCTCCATGTTCAAGCCAATGACCGTGTGAACTTCGCCACCTACCATCTAGAGGGTGCGGTTACCGCTTGGTGGGAAGGTTACTTGGCGTTGCAGGCGGCAGGACATGAGGTCACTTGGGATGAATTTCGTACTGCCTTTCGTGCTGCCTATATCCCTAAGGCAGTAATGGACATCAAAAGAAAGGAGTTCCTGGAACTGTCTCAGGGAAGGCTGAATATCGAGGCTTACGGGCGTGAGTTCACTCGTCTCGCTCGCTATGCCCCTCGAGATGTTACTGATGATGCGGATAAACAAGAGTTGTTCCGCAAGGGCCTGAACCCAGCACTTCGGTATGAGCTGTTACCCTTTAAATTCCAAACCTTCCAGGATCTGTACAATCAGTCTATCACTCTTGAGAATGGAAGGAAGGAAATGGATTCTGCTATGAAGTCTGTCTCCGGGGATTCTCGTGCATCTGGCTCTGGCTTCAAGAAGCTTCGTGTGTTCATTCCATTTAGCGCTGTTCCAAGAGCCCCATATGCCCCCAAGCCTGCTGGTTATGCTCCTCGCCCAACTGCACCCCATGCTACTTCGACCTATGGTGGCGGGCAAGGTTATCGTCCCTCAGGGACTGCTCCAGCTGGACTTATCTGCTACACTTGTGGTCAGCCCGGACACTATGCTTGGGGATGTCCTCAAAGGAACATTGGTGGTGGAACACCTCCGCCAAAGAAGGATGCTAAACCATCTGGTGATGGACGTGGTCGTCTGACCCATGTCACTGCTGAGGCTGCTGAAGAAGATCCAAGCGTCATCCTTGGTACACTTCACCTCAACTCAATTCCAGCTACAGTTTTGTTTGATTCCGGAGCATCGCATTCATTCATATCGCAAGGGTTTGCTCAAAAGCATGGTATCCTTCTAGAGGAAATGTCTATCTCTATGGAGATTAATACCCCGGGATCTCGTTGGCGGGCAATCTGGACTGCCCTTGAGCCCATATTGTTATAGTCTCTTTATCTTATCCAATTTCCCTCATTGCCCTCAAGTCAACTGACCTTGGCGTCATCTTGGGTATGGATTGGCTGGTACGGTACAAGGCCGTTATTGACTGTGCAGCCAGATCTGTGGATATGACCCATCCTTCCGGTGAAACTGTTCGGTACTGGTCTTCTTCTTCAGTACCTTCCTCAGCAACATCTTTTCCAAGCTCAGAGTTGTGTGCCATGGATGCCTCACCTACCCTTGAAATTCAAGATGTTCAGGTGGTTTGTGATTTTCCGGATGTTTTTCCCGAGGAGTTGCCTGGTATGCCACCTGATCAAAGTGTGGAGTTTGTTATTGAGTTGGTTCCTGGAACTGTTCCAGTCTCCAAAAGACCTTACCGCATGCCTAAGGAAGAGTTGGTTGAGTTAAAGAGACAACTAGAGGAGATGGAAGGAAAGGGATTTATCCAACCTAGCACCTCTTCTTGGGGATGCCCTGCACTCTTTGTTAAGAAGCGGGACACCAACATTTCTCGACTGGTGGTTGATTATCGACCATTGAATGCCGTGATAATCAAGAACAAGTACCCTCTTCCTCGGATCAATGATCGATTTGACCAATTAGCTGGTGCTACTGTCTTCTCCAAGATGGATCTGAGGTCCGGTTACCATCAAATCAAAATCCGGGAGGAAGACATTCCAAAGACTGCATTTCAGACTCGTTACGGCCTCTATGAGTATACTGTGATGTCCTTTGGTCTTACCAATGCTCCAGCCACTTTTATGCGGCTTATGAACTCAGTATTCATGGAGTACCTTGACAAGTTCGTCGTGATCTACATCGATGATATCCTAATATATTCCAAAACCGAAGAAGAACACGCAGAGCATCTGCGTTTGGTGTTGACTAAGCTTCGTGAGCATCGTCTCTACGCCAAGTTCTCCAAGTGTGAATTCTGGTTGAAAGAGCTTATCTTTCTTGGCCATGCTGTGTCTGCCGATGGTGTTACCGTCATTTCAGAGAAAGTTCAAGCTGTTCTGGATTGGGAGACACCTAAATCAGCTAAAGAGATTCGGAGTTTTCTCGGACTTGCTGGTTATTACCGTCGCTTTATTGAGAACTTTTCCAAGATTGCAAAGCCTATGACTGATCTTCTCAAGAAAGGAAAGAAGTTTGAATGGTCAGAAAAGGTTGAAGAAAGCTTCCAAATTTTGAAAACTAAGTTGACTACTGCTCCAGTTCTTATTCTCCCTGATACAAGCAAGGATTTTGTTGTCTTCTGTGATGCTTCTCTTCAAGGGCTTGGATGTGTGTTGATGCAAGATGGTCATGTGGTGGCCTATGCCTCTCGACAATTGAAGCCACATGAGCTAAACTATCCAACCCATGATCTAGAGTTGTCTGCTGTTGTACATGCTCTAAAGTAATGGCGGCATTATCTCTTTGGTAATCGTTGCGAGATCTATTCGGATCATCAAAGTCTGAAGTATCTATTCACCCAGCCGGATCTGAATCTCCGACAGAGAAGATGGTTGGAACTCATCAAAGACTATGATTTGGGTCTCAATTACCAACCTGGCAAAGCGAATGTTGTTGCTGACGCGCTAAGTCGAAAGTCTTACTGCAACAATCTGATGCTTAAGAAAGCTCAACCCTCCCTCTATGAGGAGTTTGCACGACTCAACCTTGAAGTTGTTCCTAGTGGATTCTTGGCAAATCTAGAGGTGAAACCCTCTCTTGAACAACGGATCATAGCTGCCCAAAAGAATGATTCTGATATCACCCAGATCAAGCGGAACATTGCTGACGGAGCAGCTACATGCTTCACCATCGATGATCAAGGTACCGTTTATTTTGGCAAGCGTCTAGTGGTGCCAAAGAAACAAGATCTGAAACAGCTAATCCTTCGGGAAGCTCATGATTCACCTCTTTCTATCCATCCTGGTGGCACTAAGATGTATAGGGATCTTTGTCAAAGATTCTGGTGGTCCCGGATGAAGCGAGAAATTGCTAAGTTTGTGGCAAAATGTGACATTTGTCGTCGCGTTAAAGCTGAACATCAAAGGCCAGCTGGTACCCTTCAACCCCTTTCTATTCCTGTCTGGAAGTGGGATGAAGTTGGTATGGATTTCATCAGTGGTCTTCCGAAGACTCAAAAGGGAAACAATGCTATCCGGGTAGTCGTGGACCGCCTTTCTAAGGTTGCTCACTTCATCCCCATTCGAGAAGATGTTACCGCTATTCAACTTGCAGATTTGTATGTCTCCCGGATAGTTGTTCTTCATGGTCTCCCGAAGAAGATCATCTCTGACCGTGGAAGTCTGTTTACCTCCAAGTTCTGGTCTAGTTTCCAACAAGCTATGGGAACACATCTTTCCTTTAGCACATTTTATCATCCTCAAACCGGTGGTCAGACAGAACAAGTCAATCAGATTCTTGAGGACATGTTAAGAGCCTGTGTTCTATCCTTCAGAAAGAATTGGGAGAAGTGTCTTCCATTCTCTTAATTCAGTTATAACAACAGCTTCCAATCTAGCATTGGTATGGCACCCTTTGAAGCTTTGTATGGCAGGAGATGTCGTACTCCTTTGAATTGGTCCGAAACCGGTGAAAGATCACTCTTTGGGCCAGATATCATCAAAGAAGCAGAAGATCAAGTCAATATCATCCGTGAGCGTCTCAAAACAGCTCAGTCTCGTCAGAAGAGCTACTATGACAGCCATCATCAAGATGTTCGCTATGAAGTTGGTGAGTATGCCTATCTCAGGGTCACTCCTCTTCGGGGTGTCCGTCGTTTTGGTATCAAAGGCAAACTGGCTCCTCGCTATGTTGGTCCCTTTCACATTCTTGCTAAGAGCGAAGAGCTTGCCTACCAGTTGGAACTACCCTCAAAGTTTCCAGACGTCCATGACGTCTTCCATGTTTCCCAACTGAAGCGTTGCTTCAAAAATCCCATTCGTGGTGTTGATCATGAGACTCTTGACCTTCAAGAGGATCTAACCTATCGTGAATATCCTATCTGTATCCTTGCTGAAGCCGAGCGTAAAACTCGTCGTCAAAGCATCAAGTTCCTCAAAGTTCAGTGGTCTCATCACTCTGAGGAGGAAGCAACCTGGGAACGCGAAGATCGTCTCCATTCTGAGTATCCCGACTTCTTTACTAAAACCTACGAATCTCGGGGCGAGATTCTTGTAAGGAGTGTAGATCTGAAACATCCCAAGTTTGTTAAATAGAAATAAAAGGTGTGTTCTGAGCATTGCATGCATCTCATTTAATTTGGGACAAGAATTTGCATTTAAAATTTACATGTTTGCTTTTGAAAGAAAGGGTTAAACTCTTGTTATTTTTGGTAAACTCAAAATATTCCCAATTTTCAAAATCCTAGACTGCCTTTGGCTTCCTTGTGAAATTTTGAATCTCCTAGTATTTTTCTGCAAATTTTTCTCTTTACAGAAAAGCCCCAAACTATTTAAATAAGCAACCCGGGGCCTGTTTGTGAAGAAAACTGTCAATTAATACTTTCTTCAGGGGGTTTCCCGGAAAATCGTCGCCGTCTTCAACCTTCTGACCTCACGTGCGCCCGTGTCGCGCGCGAGGCCTTCCCTCGCCGCGATGCGCAGCGATTCCCGCCGGCGACCTCGTCGGCCTATAAGTAGCCACCGCCGCCAGGGGAAAACCCTAGTTCGTCCTCTCCTGCTCCATTTCTCCCCAACTCGCCGAAACAATATCCACGGGTCGCCGACGATTGCTCCTGTCTCCGGCCACCTCTTGCTCCGGCGAGCAGCTCGGAAGCTGCGTGTTTATCATCCCCATCTCCTCCTCGAGCCGTTCGTGCAGGGAAGACCGGAGCCCGGGGAAATCGTAGAATCCCTCCGCTCGGTCCGCCGCCGTCGAGCTCGTTTTTCGGCCATCTCCGACCTCACCTCGCCTCCCCGACGTCTCCACGAGCCTCAGTTCGTCCCCGCGGTCCTCCCCATGCCCTCCTTCGTCTTCCTTCCCCTCTAGTTCGCCCGGCCGCCGTGCGCCGCCGTCGGCTCCGCTCCGGCGAGCCATACGGCACCTCTGGTGACCATTTCTGGGCGGCGCCGTCACCGTTTGATCCGCCCAAGCCTCCTCTACTAACTGCCGTGGAGGAATTGCTCCAATTCCTCCAGGAACGAGAAATTCGTGCTCGGCAGGGAGGATTTGGCGTTGATGACGTCAGTTGTATGTTTTATACACCCATTTAATCTGATGCTTGCATCTAGGGTATCCTAAATGCCATGTCATTCATGTGATTGTGCATTTCATCAATATTATATTGATTGTGTCATTCCTTTCCTGTATTTGATTCTTCGCGGTAGGATTCAAGCCCGAGAGTGTTTGTAACGTCTCCAAAGATCAATACTCAGCTACTGAAGAGCAAGGCAAGCATAACCTCTTATCTGCACATATAAGATTTCCAAAGTATTTGATTCTTGTGTTATGCATACGTTCAAAGATGTTTTGATCGAGGTATAGAGTGTCACTTGTGTTGCATCGCCGCTTAGACTTGCTTAGTTGTTTCTTTCTCTACCCAGTCGAGAAGGTTGAGGTGGAATGGGAATGCATGATTTATTTATTGTTAAAGACTTGGACGAGAGGCCATATTGGGATTGTGGTGGGTTGTCTCGTTCTCGTCGACAATAGGAACCGAGTTCCTGGGTTCGGAACCAAGACTATTCGTGCATCCACACGGGGCTCGGAAAACCCTCGATTCCAACTAGCCTAGCCTACTACGTGAAGCCACTAGTTCGAGTGTTCCATTTGCGTGTGCGGTAAAATGGTTTGAGGAGAAAAATTAGGGCTCGGGTCAGGAGAGTGTGATGCTCTGATCTTGACCCTGGCAACCCGCACTAGGGATCACTGAGATGGCGGTCTGACCTACTGCTGTGGCTCATGGACATAGGCGAAGCTTGGGAAAGGTCGTGGCCAACCCTACAGCCGGCACTCCCAGGTAGAGTGCTAATGTCTGGCGTATCGGTTGGTTGGCGCGTGTGGGTAGTTACACCCCCTGCAGGGTAAATCTTTTTGAAAAGCCGTGTCCACGGTTATGGACGACTTGGTACCTTATTTCGGTGATCATAGACAACTTAAAACTAATCATAAAACTGTCAACTAAGAGTGGTTAGGATTGTTTCCTCGGGTTGAGCGAGGGGGTGATTCTTGTGGTTGGTGCAAACGATGACATACCGGTAGCTACGGAAGATGGAGGATGAAGTCATAGGTGTTACCTACTTACCCCATTTTAAAAGTCTATTGATGCGAGATTCTCTCCTTCCTCGATTTGAAAATAAAGATGGCTTTACGCAAAGACTTCATTCATACTCTATGAACGGGTAGATATATAATAGGTTAAGTAAGTCTTGTTGAGTACCTCCTGTACTCAGCCTTGCGCACTTTTTGGACAGGTGAAGGTTCCTACTCTACTGCCGGTTTCTACATGGACATCGATGTGTAGATCGGGGTGCCCGGGCAGCAGCCTGGAATCGATGGGCGGGACGTCGCTTATGATATGGCCTCTTAGGCCTTTTGGTTCTTGTTATGTAGCATAACATAATTTGCTTTCGTTGTTTGTTGTACTGTTGGGTCATTGACCTCTGCTTGTAATATTTGCTATCTTTACTCTGCTAAGAGTTTGTGTAATATTGCTTTGAGTTGTAGAGTCATTGTTGTGTTACCAAATGTTCATGTAGCGTACCTGCACTTAAAAATATGGCAGGTACCTGTGTATGGTGCAAACCCCCGGATCGATTCATTTGCACACACAATTTACGACGAATATCACAACATTGTATCAATATTACACGAATAATCCAGACTTGGTAAAATAAATAGTTCGATACAACTTTGCATAGCTTAAAGCTAGCTCAAAACAATAAAGCAGCGGAAATAAATCTTCAACGAGCCTCCATCTTCATGATACGCCACAGTCGAAAACATGTTGCTGCAGACTCGAAACCCAAACTAAGTTCTTACTCTTCGTCAGAAATTTCTGCAACAATAATAATTTGCAACAGAGTGGGTCAGATTCCATTTAAAAATGGAGTCTGGCAAGTGACACTATGGTGGACACTCAATGGGAATAACTCTAAAACCTGTATGCATATTTGGCTGGTGGATTTCAAGGCTATTTTGCATAAAGCCAGTTTTGCCTAACTCTTTGCAAAACAAACTTATTAACATCAATAATTGGCAACACTGGCAAGTTCCAGTGAACCAAAAGATTTCACGTCCTTAGGTGTACCCTCAGGTGAAAACCCCCACATTCAATGGTCCTAAGCATAGTGGAACTATCTTAGGTGAAAACCCCCATGAACATGGTCCTGAGTAGTCCACTGTTGTTTATCAAAAATATATTAAGAAATTAGAATGTTGGGATTCCTCCATTTTCCTTGATCAGCTGTAGTCTTTACTTGAAATACTTCTCCTTGAGTTCTTCACGATCTTCTCCATTTATTCCACACATCCCTTTGTTCCTGGGTGGCCTTCCACAAGTGTGCTCTCAGGTGAAAACCCCCACGTTCACGATCCTAAGTATAGTAGAAACTATCTTTGGTGAAAACCCTCATGGACATGGTTCTGAGTAGCCACTCAACATAAACCAAACAACCAATCCACCCAGATGATTCATTAACTTAGTGATGTGTACTCCCAGGTGAAAACCCCCCACATACTATGATCCTAAGTATAGTAAAGACTATCTCATGTGAAAACCCTCATAGACATGGTCCTGAGTAGCCACTTAAGATTTTGTAAAATATTTCTTCAATTGCATAGCATCAAAATTCTACTAAGTCATTTCATAGGTACCTAGACACAACGGAATAGGGAATTCTAAAGTCTTGCATAGCAAATCTACTAAGTCCTACACATGCATAGGAAAATAACTAAGTCATGCATAGAAAACACTTAGGAATTTCATGGGGGTGTGCCACTTGTCTTGGCAACAAGAAGAATAGTAACAGCAACTGCAACTGTTGTCGTTTCCCTCCGAGATTTCTAACACATAAAAAAAAAAAACATAAACATACTAACAGGTAAAAATACAAAAATATGTTGTGCATGATGTGCAAAATACTTAGAGAAAACACTAAGTCTATTCTTCAAGGTGATCGACAATTATCAACAACTCTTTGTAAATTGGATATTCACTATAGTGAGAGAGACAGACACCCGGCCAGCCACTTAAGTTTGTGGAACAGGTCTCATGTACGTGGCCATGTAAGGTTAGTTTCCAGTCCGCTTCATCTCACTATGCCGCTAGGATCCAACAACTTCAAGATGGCAATAACATGATAAAAAATTGTTTTTAGTCAAGATTAGGAAAGATAGAAGAAAATGATGTAGGTTATCTTCCAGGCTTCATCTCCATACTTGTATTATTCTCCTTAGTGATATCTTGATCACCATGTCTTAGAGAGAAGAAAGAAAAAGAGAAAGAAAGACTTGGAGAATAGAGGGGGTTGGTCTTCTTGGACTTTTTCTTGATTTTTCTTCTAAGTGCTTTTGCTTCTTGGAGATTCTTCTGGAGTATTTTTTTGGCTAAGTCCTTCATTGGTCTTCTAGCTCCATGTTAAAAATCCTCAGTGTCTAGTGCATAGCACTTTTACCAAAATACTAAGTTTGGAAAATATTCCTAACTTAGAGAAAAATAATGAAGAGACTTCCTATGGGAAATATATCTATATGTGAAAATAAGTTATGCATGCAATGCACTTTTAAATCATAAGAAATATCATACAAAATTTGTGATATTTATAGAGTATGCATTTGGCTATAAATGCAATCTAATTAATTTCTATTTTTGGAAAATATAATAAAAGGAATAATTATAATATTAAAGTTTTCTATAATTAAATTTTCATAGCAAAATTTTGTAATTAGTGTTAATAGACAGGGGCATTTAATTAAATTTATAGCAATTTGATTTAATCAAAAATAATATTTCTATTAATGGTTATGTTGAAAATACTCAAACTATTCAAATTAACTATATAACTATAAGTTCATTCAAATATTACACAAAAATATTTTATAGCAGTGGCATCACATTACAAATATTCCAAAGTCTCTAAAACAATTTTATTTGCAATTTTTGAATTTACAGATTTAAAGTTATGACAAAAATATTTAAATTCACCATTTGCAATTTGAATATTTTAAACTAATTCAAATTTGAATTTTGGCAGATCCAAAATAATCTAGATGTCAAGGGCTTTCGAAATATATAAAAATATTTAAATTTGGATGTGTGAGTAAAAAGTTATAACAATTCTAAGTGATAGGGGCTTTTCTGCAAAATTGCCATTTAATTAAATCGAGAGAAATCATTTTACACGTCAGCGCTGACTGGGCGCTGACTGTGCGCTGACAAGGCACGACGTGGCGCTGACTGGATTAAGTGATTCGATCTGGGCCGTCAGATCTGGATCTGGCGGTCCAGATCAAATCGTACCGGTTCGCTTTAAAAAAACTAATCTCAACCGTTGAACGCCGATCGGACGGTAGAGGAGAGACGCTCACCGTGGCGGCGCGACGTGGTCGCCGGAAACGGGGCAGACGGCGGCGGCGGCTCGGCCGTGGACGCTCCGGTCGCTACGGCGCCTCCCCGGATGAATGGAGGGCTGCTCCGGGCGCGGCGTGACGCGGGGAGGGCGATAGTTGCGTCGGCGTCAAGCGGCACGTCTCGGCGCGGCGCGGAGGAGCGGCCGGAGTGCGTCGGGCTTCGGCGTGCTTGCCCCGAGCGTTTTGGTCGTGGAGGAGAGGCGAGGATGGGTCGAGGGGGTGCGCACGGGCAAGGCGGAAAGGATGGAGGTGCTCTCGGTTCTCGGGGTGGGTTATCTCGCCGGGGACGGAAGGAATACGGTGGCGGAGGAGATGAACTCCGGCGAGCCCGTACGGCGGCCTGGCGGCATGAAACGAAGGGGGAGGAGAGGGGAAATGACGATGAGGAGAAGGGGATTACAAGGAGCTCGGAGGGGCGGTGAATCCGTGTCTTAATCGCGCGAATTTAAGCGAGGTAAAGTCGGCCGTTTTCGAGCGTGGTCTCCGGCCGGGGATTGAAGACGATGACGTCACGCTGACGTCATCATTTTTCTTTTTCTTTTCTGATTTTTCTTTTAATTCATATCTTTTGATTTAATTGTCCGAATGTTGTCAAATTAATTTATAAAAATTTGTAAAATTCATATCTATGCTTTAAACCATTAGTGGGCATGTTTTGAAACTTTTAGAAAAATAATTATTTTGAATTATTCATAAAATACAATTTTTACCTATTTTAGGTTAACTTTGAAATTAGGGATTTAATAATTTATTTGGAGTTAAATAAAATTTATGAAATTACCCACATTCAAATATGTTTGAATCTAATTAATTTAAACTTATTTTGCTGAAATCATTCACTTTTATTTGGCATAATAGTAGAATAATAGAATATAAGTATTTTAAAGTAATATGAAATATAATGGATTTTTAATTTAAACCTTTTGTAATTTAATCAGATGATGAATGATGAGATGCATGTATGCATGAATGAAATGCTTAAATTTTCTTTTCAAAGCAAAAATGCATAAATGTTTTCAAGAGTTTTCAATTTTAATGATTTTTTTAACATTCCAAAATATAGAGATGTTACAGACTACCACCCTTAAAAGGAATCTCGTCCTCGAGATTTCAGCAGGCTAGCAAAAGGTTTTGTCTCGGTATCAGGTTGGGCTACCACCCTTAAAAGAAATCTTTGTTAGTATTGAAAATATCCATATGAAAACTTGATTCAGAATGTACCGTTTACTTCTTCCACTGTGATGTGGTTTACATATCCTTTATCGAAAGGATTTGACTTAGCAGCTTCTTCGGCCGTCTTCTTTGCTGGGCACTGTAGTGACCTCACCTTTTATTATAAGGTGGAAGTCCCTGTGTTAATGTGCTAGTCCCTGGATCAAATGCTAGCACCACAGTTTAAGATGTATATCATGCAAAAGTGTCAAATACTTTATTAAATCGCATGATCCAGTGTTACAAATATCTCTTACAACTTGCATAACCTGAAAAGGCTAGCAAAATTTCCAAGAGTAGCAGCGGAAAATAGTAGATACAATGAGCCTCATCATCTTCATGTGCCACAGGCAAAGCATGTTGGTTGTAGACTCGAAATCCTATCGAATACTCACTCGTCGTCTGTCAAATCTGCAAGGTTTAGTTGCAGTCCAGCTATAAAGGGTCAGCACAATTGAATTGTGGTGGCAAGTGACTTTTATTTCTAATATTCTACTAAGCTATATCTATATGCTTATTTGGCTGGTGGAGCTCAAGGCTATTGCGCAAAGCAAGTTTTTTCCTACTTTTGGTAAACACTTTTTGGAACAATAACTTCTCTTTAGGAGATAGCTCGGGACAAGTCCATGTCCCCTACCCATGTTCACCCATCAAAGTTTTATTAAGAAATTGGGATGAAGAGATTTTCAGAACACAAGCTTGTGTAGTTACTCAATTTATCCGATGCCGGGGACACGGCTAAGATCTTAGGTTTTAACTCTCGAGAGGGTGTGCACTTTCACCATTAGACTTAATCAACCCAAACTATCCTCTACACTCCTTTAGTGAGAAGGAAAAGGAGAAGATCAAGACGAGACTTTTCAGAAGTTGCTTTCCCATGATCATACTAAGAGATTACCACCATCCTATCAACTCTACCACCATCAATCTCTTGACCCAGGTCCACATCAACTTACTCCATCAAGACAGAGCCCATATTGACCAATGGTTGCACGATAAGCAACTAGACTCAGTGTAAACTTAAATCTCATAGCCCTGGGTGGCCTACCACAAGTGAGCAACTCAGGTTAACACCGCATATCATGGCCCCAAGTAAGTAGAAACTACCCTGGGCGAAGACAACCATGACACTTGGCCCTGAGAAGCCACTCAACTTGAAACCTCCTCGATCGACCCAATCCACCCAGGCGTTAAATTAATTTAGTGGAAATTTTCATTTATCACATCAACCATAAAACAATCATTTTTGCAGCAGTTGCTTCCACTAAATTATAATAGGGGTCTAATCTGGAATTTCTAAGGGGAAACCTAAAAGGTTTGCATAGCATACTACAATCTCCCAAAACCTATCATGCATACTACTTTTGCAAATACTGTTTGAAAACACTAGATATGCAATAAAATAAAATAGTAGGTATTTTATGAAGTCACTTGCCTGAAGAAAGTTGTCATTTCTCACACACTCTTGTCCAAATCAAAAGTTGCTCCCCGTTTCAAACTATATAGTAAAAGGGCATCCAATAAACAAGCAATTCAACAAACACAAAAACAAATTGAAACATACAAGCTCAATAGGGCTTAGAAATGGATTTGGTCAAGGGTGTCACATAATTCAATATGCAAAAGGAATTTATGTGATTGCGTTTAGGGTATAGTCAAAAGTCAACTTGGATATTTTCAATTTGAAAAGATTGAAAGATCACAGGATCCAAATGAAATAGCCTTTAAACGAAGAGATCCTAAGATGCTTTAATCATAATTTAAAAGAAGGGTACAAGATTTTACAACAGCCAACCATATTTAATTTCTTTTACCTAAGGTTATGTTTTCAGAATTTTAAATTTAAGCAAATTCATATTCAAGAATTTCTTAATTTATCATATCTAACATTTTTAAATCCCAACTGAAAAGTTCATAGTATTAAAATATACAACCTAGTTATTTGAAATGACATAATGTTTTAATTCACATTTTTAGTAACACCTAATTAACCAATATCATTTATATACACTTGTAAATGAAATGGTATCATTTAACAGGGTTTTAAACAAAACTTACATCTTAATGTTGTGAAATAGATTAATAATAATGGAATTGAGTTTTCTCTAGTCAAGGGCAATTATTTATGGCATTAGTGCAAAGAAAATAATTTGTAATACATTAATAAAAGATTTTATTAGGCCAAATTAAAATCAAATAAGTATCTGATTATAAACTTCTTTTAAAATTGTTCAAATTTTATTTATAGCAGTGGGTCATCATTCTACATATCTTAAGATTTCCAAAAATATTTTATTTTCAAATTTTAGACATATGAATTTGAATCTATGTCAAATTTACTCAATTTCTAAATCTGAGAGTTGGATCAATTTAAACTAGTCAAAATTAAATTTTAAAAGTACCAATAGATTCTACTGGTCAAGGGCTTTAATTTGACATAAACATTGTCCAATTTGGATAATGGGTTAAAAAGTTATGAAGATTCTAAGTTGTAGGGACTTTTCTGTAAATCTGCCAATTAAATCTATTCGGAAATAAAACAGAAAAAGGTTGGCCACGTGGCGGGCTGTGATTGGCTGGGCTCGGCTAGGCTCGGCTTAGTCTGAGACGCGGCTCGGCTCGGCTCCAGTCGATCTGGATCGTCAGATCCAGATCCGACGGATCGACAGGACTCGTACCGCTTCGATCTGAGGATCTAATCCTACGCGTAGAAAACAGATCGTACGGCCAGGGAGCGTTGACCTTACCGTGGCGGCGCTCCGGTGGCCGGAGTTGGGGAGGACGGCGGCGCGCGGCTCGGTCGAGGACGTCGGCGACGCTCCGGTTCCACCCTGGACTCGGCGAGGCGACGAGGAGGTTCAGCGCGCGACGAGGAGCTCGATGGTGCAGGCGGCGCCGTCGATAGCTTCCCGGATGAACGTGGTGGCGTGGGCGGAGACGGTAGGTTGATGGCGAACTCCGTTCGTGCACGGACCCGAAGAAACGCTGCGCAAAATAGGCGGGGAAGGGGTGATAAGTTTCGCGACGACGCGGGGGACCGGTGGGGAACGACCTCGGACAGGAGGAGGTGCTCACCTCGCCGAAGAACAAGAAATGAGCGGCGGCGGTCGGGCGATTCCGGCGAGCGACTGCGACGGCCTAGCGGCTCTATTTGGAGTGAAGGGAGAGGGGAAGGAGAGCGGGGCTCGAGGGCTTTAACAGGGAAGGGTCTAGGGCAGCGGGGTCGCGCGAGGGCGAAGAAACGGCGCGAGATTTCCGGCCGGAAATCTCGGACGGAGGTTGAAGATGTAGTGACGTCACCGCTGACGTCACAACTGAATTTTCCTTTTCTGATTTTTTCCATTTTATTCATATCTTTTGATTTAAATGTCCAAATGAAGTCAAACAAAATTCTAAAAATTTGTAAAATTATTATCTTTGTGTTAAACTAGTTGTGGGCATGTTTTGAACATTTTTGAAAAACGATATTTTGAAATATTCATTTAAATACCAATTTGATACTTAAAATAAATCTTGAAATAATGACTTAATTAAACTTTCTTTTGGCTAATAAAATTTGTAAAATACCCACATTCAAATATGTTTGAAAATAAGTTATTTAAACTCATATTCCATTATCAAGTAAAACTTAGCTTTAATAGATTATTAACTAACATATTGTACCTATTTGAAATAAACCGAGAAAATGTAATGTACTCATTTTTAATTTAAAGTATTTTGAGCACCATTATATTTCATATTATGATAATTCATTTGAAACTTTATAACATATCTTAAGAATAGATTTTTAGATTTAATTCTTTTCTTATATAGAATATATATTCATAAAAAAACATTTCATGTTTTTGGAAATAAATGAAGATCATCTTAATCAAATGACATGTTTATTAGGGTTGTTAAGTAATTATAAAATCTATAAGGTTTTAAGGTTATAAACTATAGACTTGAAATATCCAAACTATGTTTTGAACTCAGGTAAATGAATAATAATATTTTGGCAAATAGACAATGTTTTCAATAGTTTAAAATAACACTTGTAATTTTTATTTTTATTTATAGCTAGGGCTAAGTAGTTGAACTCAATTACTTATAAGTAAACTATTTACTTAAAATAAAATGGTTTGTAGTTTAATAAACATTTGTCAAATTACATATTGAGGTTTAATAACTACAATGGATAATAAATTGTTTAACTTGAAACAACTTTTGAAAGAAATGATGAACTGAGATATTTGAAATATTAAATCTTTTCATGATGCTTGAAGTCTTTTATAGTTGGTTCTCTTATGCATTTTAATATTTTATTTTAATCAAAACAAAAGTTTTAAATTTTTGTGATTTTTAAACATTCCAAATTATTGGGATGTTACAGACTACCACCCTTAAAAGGAATCTCGTCCCGAGATTCGAGAATGTTTAGAAAGATAGCTGGGTTTTGAAAACTGAGTTTTGGAATTTCTAGGTGGGCTATCACCCTTAAAAGTAACTTTTGTTGATCAGTCTGAAATCTTTTCCTCACTCCTTGAGTCAAACTTTTCACTCACGGTAGAGTTGTAGGATAACACAAGTTCATTGAACTGCTTTTGATACTGAATATCACTCTTGGCTCAATCTGGAAATCAAGCTGAGAGGATTTCACAAAGACCTCTTTAACTCCAAACGCTTGATGTCCTCCATGTGCTTCATCTTCACAGTTTCCACCTTTGAAGCAACTAACGTAACTCTCATGGTAGACAAATCTCCAAAACTTTGCGTGTGGTTATCCTCACCGTAATTTAATACGTTTTAGCAACACTTGCCTCACATAGGGTTATATATATGTTCCATTCTATGGTTTAGGTTTAACATCGTCGTCACTCTTATAGGCATGGCACTCAAGATTTTATCATTCCTTATACCAAAGCGAATGACTTGAGTATTCGCCATGGGGGCCAATCCATGTCGCACTCACTCATTACCTTGTATTTGGTTTGATGAATCTCGTATTCTAACACTTGGTCACCTCACTTATCTCACAAAATGTTTCCAGTCTGTAGGACAAACCTAAGCTAAACTATCGGTCCTCATACTAGTAGGTTGCGTTAAACCTACACCGGGATAGCTGAAAAGTTGGTGTCTCTTGAAAATTCCTTCTCCTTGATGTGATGGAAAATATATGTTGTCTCGACTCCTAAACTTAACCTCCACTAGTATATCCATTCTGGTTGGTTTAATTTTGTTCTAAGGATAGAGATTGCGTCTGGTTTGGGTTTAGCATGGATGAGTTAAGATGGAAAGACACTAAGAAAGAATCCTACGCCATCAATAATAAGACAAGGCAATTCATTTTACAAACAACATCTAGCAAACACCAAACAACAAGGTTCACACACAAACAAACAATCTAGTATTGTCATACAACCTAAGTTGGTATGAATAATACACTATCACGGTATCGCTGTTCTAAAGGGTGGTCTAGTATAGCTCTTTCTTGAGCGCTTCATGATCTTCTTCAATTTCTTTAAATTCTTCCAAGTGGTTGAACACTAAATCCAAGTTCTTCTATCATCTTCCATGTAGTTCTTCGTATTGAATCGTAGAATTCCTTATGAAGTATCAGACTCAGACTTCAAGAACAATGGTCATCTAGAAATAGATAAGATATTTTCCAGAAGGTAGATAGTAGACGAGAGGATACGAAAAGATAAAGAAAATTATATATTTTAGTAAAGTGAATAGAAATAGATTTTCAATCCTATGGTCAAAGCCTATTTCTATCCAAACCTAGGGTCTCGAACCTACAGGCAACACAGTGCTCTGATACCATCTGTAGTGACCTCACCTTTTATTATAAGGTGGAAGTCCCTGTGTTAATGTGCTAGTCCCTGGATCAAATGCTAGCACCACAGTTTAAGATGTATATCATGCAAAAAAGTCAAATACTTTATTAAATCGCATGATCCAGTGTTACAAATAGCTCTTACAACTTGCATAACCTGAAAAGGCTAGCAAAATTTCCAAGAGTAGCAGCGGAAAATAGTAGATACAATGAGCCTCATCATCTTCATGTGCCACAGGCAAAGCATGTTGGTTGTATACTCGAAATCCTGTCGAATACTCACTCGTCGTCTGTCAAATCTGCAAGGTTTAGTTGCAGCCCAGCTATAAAGGGTCAGCACAATTGAATTGTGGTGGCAAGTGACTTTTATTTCTAATATTCTACTAAGCTATATCTATATGCTTATTTGGCTGGTGGAGCTCAAGGCTATTGCGCAAAGCAAATTTTTTCCTACTTTTGGTAAACACTTTTTGGAACAATAACTTCTCTTTAGGAGATAGCTCGGGACAAGTCCATGTCCCCTACCCATGTTCACCCATCAAAGTTTTATTAAGAAATTGGGATGAAGAGATTTTCAGAACACAACCTTGTGTAGTTACTCAATTTGTCCGATGCCGGGGACACGGCTAAGATCTTAGGTTTTAACTCTCGAGAGGGTGTGCACTTTCACCATTAGACTTAATCAACCCAAACTATCCTCTACACTCCTTTAGTGAGAAGGAAAAGGAGAAGATCAAGACGAGACTTTTCAGAAGTTGCTTTCCCATGATCATACTAAGAGATTACCACCATCCTATCAACTCTACCACCATCAATCTCTTGACCCAGGTCCACATCAACTTACTCCATCAAGACAGAGCCCATATTGACCAATGGTTGCACGATAAGCAACTAGACTCAGTGTAAACTTAAATCTCATAGCCCTGGGTGGCCTACCACAAGTGAGCAACTCAGGTTAACACCGCATATCATGGCCCCAAGTAAGTAGAAACTACCCTGGGCGAAGACAACCATGACACTTGGCCCTGAGAAGCCACTCAACTTGAAACCTCCTCGATCGACCCAATCCACCCAGGCGTTAAATTAATTTAGTGGAAATTTTCATTTATCACATCAACCATAAAACAATCATTTTTGCAGCAGTTGCTTCCACTAAATTATAATAGGGGTCTAATCTGGAATTTCTAAGGGGAAACCTAAAAGGTTTGCATAGCATACTACAATCTCCCAAAACCTATCATGCATACTACTTTTGCAAATACTGTTTGAAAACACTAGATATGCAATAAAATAAAATAGTAGGTATTTTATGAAGTCACTTGCCTGAAGAAAGTTGTCATTTCTCACACACTCTTGTCCAAGTCAAAAGTTGCTCCCCGTTTCAAACTATATAGTAAAAGGGCATCCAATAAACAAGCAATTCAACAAACACAAAAACAAATTGAAACATACAAGCTCAATAGGGCTTAGAAATGGATTTGGTCAAGGGTGTCACATAATTCAATATGCAAAAGGAATTTATGTGATTGCGTTTAGGGTATAGTCAAAAGTCAACTTGGATATTTTCAATTTGAAAATATTGAAAGATCACAGGATCCAAATGAAATAGTCTTTAAACGAAGAGATACTAAGATGCTTTAATCATAATTTAAAATCAAGGTACAAGATTTTACAACAGCCAACCATATTTAATTTCTTTTACCTAAGGTTATGTTTTCAGAATTTTAAATTTAAGCAAATTCATATTCAAGAATTTCTTAATTTATCATATCTAACATTTTTAAATCCCAACTGAAAAGTTCATAGTATTAAAATATACAACCTAGTTATTTGAAATGACATAATGTTTTAATTCACATTTTTAGTAACACCTAATTAACCAATATCATTTATATACACTTGTAAATGAAATGGTATCATTTAACAGGGTTTTAAACAAAACTTGCATCTTAATGTTGTGAAATAGATTAATAATAATGGAATTGAGTTTTCTCTGGTCAAGGGCAATTATTTATGGCATTAGTGCAAAGAAAATAATTTGTAATACATTAATAAAAGATTTTATTAGGCCAAATTAAAATCAAATAAGTATCTGATTATAAACTTCTTTTAAAATTGTTCAAATTTTATTTTTAGTAGTGGGTCATCATTCTACATATCTTAAGATTTCCAAAAATATTTTATTTGCAAATTTTAGACATATGAATTTGAATCTATGTCAAATTTACTCAATTTCTAAATCTGAGAGTTGGATCAATTTAAACTAGTCAAAATTAAAATTTAAAAGTACCAATAGATTCTACTGGTCAAGGGGTTTAATTTGACATAAAAATTGTCCAATTTGGATAATGGGTTAAAAAGTTATGAAGATTCTAAGTTGTAGGGACTTTTCTGTAAATCTGCCAATTAAATCTATTCGGAAATAAAACAGAAAAAGGTTGGCCACGTGCCGGGCTGTGATTGGCTGGGCTCGGCTCGGCTCGGCTCCAGTCGATCTGGATCGTCAGATCCAGATCCGACGGATCGACACGACTCGTACCGCTTCGATCTGAGGATCTAATCCTACGCGTAGAAAACAGATCGTACGGCCAGGGAGCGTTGACCTTACCGTGGCGGCGCTCCGGTGGCCGGAGTTGGGGAGGACGGCGGCGCGCGGCTCGGTCGAGGACGTCGGCGACGCTCCGGTTCCCCCCTGGACTCGGCGAGGCGACGAGGAGGTTCAGCGCGCGACGAGGAGCTCGATGGTGCAGGCGGCGCCGTCGATAGCTTCCCGGATGAACGTGGTGGCGTGGGCGGAGACGGTAGGTCGACGGCGAACTCCGTTCGTGCACGGACCCGAAGAAACGCTGCACAAAATAGGCGGGGAAGGGGTGATAAGTTTCGCGACGACGCGGGGGACCGGTGGGGAACGACCTCGGACAGGAGGAGGTGCTCACCTCGCCGGGGAACAAGAAACGAGCAGCGGCGGTCGGGCGATTCCGGCGAGCGACTGCGACGGCCTGGCGGCTCTATTGGGAGTGAAGGGAGAGGGGAAGGAGAGCGGGGCTCGAGGGCTTTAACAGGGAAGGGTCTAGGGCAGCGGGGTCGCGCGAGGGCGAAGAAACGGCGCGAGATTTCCGGGCGGAAATCTCGGACGGAGGTTGAAGATGTAGTGACGTCACCGCTGACGTCACAACTGAATTTTCCTGTTCTGATTTTTTCCATTTTATTCATATCTTTTGATTTAAATGTCCAAATGAAGTCAAACAAAATTCTAAAAATTTGTAAAATTATTATCATTGTGTTAAACCAGTTGTGGGCATGTTTTGAACATTTTTGAAAAATGATATTTTGAAATATTCATTTAAATACCAATTTGATACTTAAAATAAATCTTGAAATAATGACTTAATTAAACTTTCTTTTGGCTAATAAAATTTGTAAAATACCCACATTCAAATATGTTTGAAAATAAGTTATTTAAACTCATATTCCATTATTAAGTAAAACTTAGCTTTAATAGATTATTAACTAACATATTGTACCTATTTGAAATAAACCGAGAAAATGTAATGTACTCATTTTTAATTTAAAGTATTTTGAGCACCATTATATTTCATATTATGATAATTCATTTGAAACTTTATAACATATCTTAAGAATAGATTTTTAGATTTAATTCTTTTCTTATATTGAATATATATTCATAAAAAAAACATTTCATGTTGTTGGAAATAAATGAAGATCATCTTAAGCAAATGACATGTTTATTAGGGTTGTTAAGTAATTATAAACTCTATAAGGTTTTAAGGTTATAAACTATAGACTTGAAATATCCAAACTACGTTTTGAACTCAGGTAAATGAATAATAATATTTTGGCAAATAGACAATGTTTTCAATAGTTTAAAATAACACTTGTAATTTTTATTTTTATTTATTTATAGCTAGGGCTAAGTGGTTGAACTCAATTACTTATAAGTAAACTATTTACTTAAAATAAAATGGTTTGTAGTTTAATAAACATTTGTCAAATTACATATCGAGGTTTAATAACTACAATGGATAATAAATTGTTTAACTTGAAACAACTTTTGAAAGAAATGATGAACTGAGATATTTGAAATATTAAATCTTTTCATGATGCTTGAAGTCTTTTATAGTTGGTTCTCTTATGCATTTTAATATTTTATATTAATCAAAACAAAAGTTTTAAATTTTTGTGATTCTTAAACATTCCAAATTATTGGGATGTTACAGGAACTCATTGGCGTAATGACCCTTGTTCTTGCATTTGTAACAGAGCACCTGACTCATATCTTTGTGTTCAGGATTTGGACGGTGGTGTCCATTGTTATGGTTAGGGCCAGCAAACCCATTTCCTTTATGATCTCCATTGCTTCCCTTGGATCCACCATGGTGATCATGATGCTTGTGGTGACTTCCTCCATTATGGTGATTCCCATGTTTGTGGCCACTGTTCACATCATGAACAAGGTGCTTCTTGGATGAGGGTTCAGAGGAGTGCTTGTCCATCTTCCTCTTCCTATTTTCAGCTTTCTTTATGCTATCTTCAAGGGTGATTGCTTGATCAAGAAGTATCTAATAGTTTGGTGCATAAGCAACAGTCAGAGGTATCTTCAGCTCATCACTAAGTCCATTGAGAAATTTTGACTTCCTCTTTGCATCGGTCTCAATGTCCTCAGGCGCACATCGAGACAAGGAATGGAAGTCATCCATATACTCCTTAAGACTTCTGTTTCCCTGATGCAGATTGCGAAACTCTTCCCGTTTAAGATTCATAATTCCCGTAGAGACATGAGCATTAAGAAATCCTTCCTTGAATTCGTCCCAGGTCAAGGTGTCCAACGGGTGAGTAATCTGATAAGTTTCCCACCATTTGGGCAGCAGGTCCTTCAAGTAGGTGTGCGGTAAACCTAACTTTCTCAGCGTCATCACATTCAGTTGTCACCAGATCCTTTTGTATGGAGCGTAGCCAGTCATCAGCCACCATCGGCTCTGTTGCATTCGAGAACTTGTTTGGCCTAAGCCTCAGAAATCTGGTAAGCCTGTCCACTTGGGGAGGTGGTGGTGGTGGAGGATTGTTGTTGTTGTTGTTGTTGTTATTGTTGCTTGCTGCAATAAACTGAGTCATCATGGTCATTAGCTGAGCTTGAGCAGCCATTAGTTGCTGCATGGCATCATTGTTGTTGTTGTTTTCAGGAGCACGGCGGGGAGGCATCTGTGGGTTTTAGCATAGATGAGTAAAAGATAGACAGATCTAGGGGAAACATTCCTACCCATACAAGCAATTGACACAAACAACCACAATCAATTAAATTTCCAAACATGTTTTGCGAAAACCGAACTAATCGTTCTGTAACGAAGCATCCGAGGTTCTGGAGAACACATACGATGATACTGCCATACCACAATTTGATAGGTGAATAATCATTAGTATCTCGTTACTCTAATAGATAGGTGGTCTAGTCTATCTCCTTCCTGAGTGCATCAAGTTCCTCTTCTATTTCCTTGAGTTCGTCAAGATACTTTTGGGTGTTTTGAATTCTAAATTGAAGTCTTCTTCTAAGGTTCTCGATGGCTTCGCATGCTGCACTTCTTGCAGAGTCAAAGAATGATGTGTGGAGTATTGGGTTGGTGAACATGCAGTAGCCCTTGGTCTTGTGGTCATCTTGTTTGCTCTTGTATAGATGAAGTTGCACCCACCAGTACTCTTGATCTTCACCTATGAAAGGAAAACCTTTGTATATTGCTTCTTCTTCAAATCCCAAGCTCTTCATGTTATCCTTAAGTGCTCTTGGAAAATCAGGCTCACTTTGTAGGGTCATGGTTATCATTGGTCCTTTCTTGAGTGATTCAATGAGGGCGGTCATCTAAGAAAAACAAGAGAAGATACTTAGAAAGGAAATAGATAAGATAGATACAGGAATGATGTTTGAAAAGTTCTTATTTTCAGCAAAATGAATGAAATAGATTTTCAATCCTATGGCCAAATCCTATTTCTATCCAAACCTAGGGTTTGGAACCTATAGGCAACACAGTGCTCTGATACCATCTGTAGCGTACCTGCACTTAAAAATATGGCAGGTACCTGTGTATGGTGCAAACCCCTGGATCGATTCATTTGCACACACAGTTTACGATGAATATCACAACATTGTATCAATATTACATGAATAATCCAGACTTGGTAAAATAAATAGTTCGATACAACTTTGCATAGCTTAAAGGTAGCTCAAAACAATAAAGCAGCGGAAATAAATCTTCAATGAGCCTCCATCTTCATGATACGCCACGGGCGAAAACATGTTGGTGCAGACTCGAAACCCAAACTTAGTTGTTACTCTTCGTCAGAAATTTCTGCAACAATAATAATTTGCAACAGAGTGGGTCAGATTCGACTTAAAAATGGAGTCTGGCAAGTGACACTATGGTGTACACCCAATGGGAATAACTCTAAAACCTGTATGCATATTTGGCTGGTGGAGTTCAAGGCTATTTTGCATAAAGCCAGTTTTACCTAACTCTTTGTAAAACAAACTTATTGACATCAATAATTGGCAACACTGGCAAGTTCCAGTGAACCAAAAGATATCACGTCCTTAGGTGTAACCTCAGGTGAAAACCCCCACATTCAATGGTCCTAAGCATAGTGGAACTATCTTAGGTGAAAACCCCATGAACATGGTCCTGAGTAGTCCACTGTTGTTTATCAAAATTTTATTAAGAAATTAGAATGTTGGGATTCCTCCATGTTCCTTGATCAGCTGTAGTCTTTACTTGAAATATTTCTCCTTGAGTTCTTCACGATCTTCTCCATTTATTCCTCACATCCCTTTGTTCCTGGGTGGCCTTCCACAAGTGTGCTCTCAGGTGAAAACCCCCACATTCACGATCCTAAGTATAGTAGAAACTATCTTAGGTGAAATCCCTCATGGACATGGTCCTGAGTAGCCACTCAACATAAACCAAACAACCAATCCACCCAGATGATTCATTAACTTAGTGATGTGTACTCCCAGGTGAAAACCCCCACATACTATGATCCTAAGTATAGTAAAGACTATCTCAGGTGAAAACCCTCATAGACATGGTCCTGAGTAGCCACTTAAGATTTTGTAAAATCTTTCTTCAATTGCATAGCATCAAAATTCTACTAAGTCATTTCATAGGTACCTAGACACAACGGAATAGGGAATTATAAAGTCTTGCATAGCAGATCTACTAAGTCCTCCACATGCATAGGAAAATAACTAAGTCATGCATATAAAACACTTAGGAATTTTATGGGGGTGTGCCACTTGCCTTGGCAACAAGAAGAATAGTAACAGCAACTGCAACTGTTGTCGTTTCCCTCCGAGATTTCTAACACATCAAACAAAACACACATAAACATACTAACAGGTAACAATACAAAAATATGTTATGCATGATGTGCAAAATACTTAGAGAAAACACTAAGTCTATTCTTCAACGTGATCGACAATTATCAACAACTCTTTGTAAGTTGGATATTCACTATAGTGAGAGAGACAGACACCCGGCCAACCACTTAAGTTTGTGGAACAGGTCTCATGTACGTGGACATGTAAGGTTAGTTTCCAGGCCGCTTCATCTCACTATGCCGCTAGGATCCAACAACTTCAAGATGGCAATAACATGATCAAAAATTGTTTTTAGTCAAGATTAGGAAAGATAGAAGAAAATGATGTAGGTTATCTTCCAGGCTTCATCTCCATACTTGTAGTATTCTCCTTAGTGATATCTTGATCACCATGTCTTAGAGAGAAGAAAGAAAAAGAGAAAGAAAGACTTGGAGAATAGAGGGGGTTGGTCTTCTTGGACTTTTTCTTGATTTTTCTTCTAATTGCTTCTGCTTCTTGGAGATTCTTCTGGAGTCTTGTTTTGGCTAAGTCCTTCATTGGTCTTCTAGCTCCATAATAAAAGGAATAATTATAATATTAAATTTTTCTATAATTAAATTTTTATAGCAAAATTTTGTAATTAGTGTTAATAGACAGGGGGCATTTAATTAAATTTATAGCAATTTGATTTAATCAAAAATAATATTTCTATTAATGGTTATGTTGAAAATACTCAAACTATTCAAATTAACTATATAACTATGAATTCATTCCAATATTACTCAAAAATATTTATAGCAGTGGCATCACATTACAAATATTCCAAAGTCTCTAAAACAATTTTATTTGCAATTTTTTAGTTTACAGATTTAAAGTTATGACAAAAATACTTAAAATCAACATTTGAAATTTGAATATTTTAAACTAAGTCAAATTTGAATTTTGGCATATCCAAAATAATCTACATGTCAAGGGCTTTCCAAATATATAAAAATATTTAAATTTGGATGTGTGAGTAAAAAGTTATAACAATTCTAAGTTACATGGGCTTTTCTGCAAAATTGCCATTTAATTAAATCGAGAGAAATCATTTTACACGTCAGCGCTGACTAGGCGCTGACTGTGCGCTGACAAGGCACGACGTGGCGCTGACTGGATTAAGTGATTCGATCTGGGTCGTCAGATCTGGATCTGGCGGTCCAGATCAAATCGTACCGGTTCGCTTTTAAAAAACTAATCTCAACCGTTGAACGCCGATCGGACGGCAGAGGAGAGACGCTCACCGTGGCGGCGCGGCGTGGACGCCGGAGACGGGGCAGACGGCGGCGGCGGCTCGGCCGTGGACGCTCCGGTCGCTACGGCGCCTCCCAGGATGAACGGAGGGCTGCTCCGGGCGCGGCTTGACGCGGGGAGGGCGAAGGTGGCGTCGGCGTCGAGCGGCGCGTCTCGGCGCGGCGCGGAGGAGCGGCCGGAGTGCGTCGGGCGTCGACGAGCTTGGGCGTGCTTGCCCCGAGCGTTTTGGTCGTGGAGGAGAGGTGAGGATGGGTCGAGGGGGTTCGCACGGGCAAGGCGGAAAGGATGGAGGTGGTCTCGGTGCTCGGGGTGGGTTATCTCGCCGGGGACAGAAGGAATACGGCGGCGGAGGAGATGAACTCCGGCGAGCCCGTACGGCGGCCTGGCGGCGTGAAACGAAGGGGGCGGAGAGGGGAAATGACGCTGAGGAGGAGGGGATTAAAAGGAGCTCGGTGGGGCGGTGAATCTAAGCGAGGTAACGTCGACCGTTTTTGGGGCGTGGTCTCCGGCCGGAGATTGAAGACGATGACGTCACGCTGATGTCATCATTTTTCTTTTTCTTTTCTGATTTTTCTTTTAATTCATATCTTTTGATTTAATTGTCCGAATGATATCAAATTAATTTCTAAAAATTTGTAAAATTCATATCTATGCTTTAAACCATTAGTGGGCATGTTTTGAAACTTTTTGAAAAATAATTATTTTGAATTATTCGTAAAATACAATTTTTACCTATTTTAGGTTAACTTTGAAATTAGGGAATTAATAATTTATTTGGAGTTAAATAAAATTTATGAAATTACCCACATTCAAATATGTTTGAATCTAATTAATTTAAACTTATTTTGCTGAAATCATTCACTTTTATTTGGCATAATAGTAGAATAATAGAATATAAATATTTTTAAAGTAATATGAAATATAATGGATTTTTAATTTAAACCTTTTGTGATTTAATCAGATGATGAATGATGAGATGCATGTATGCATGAATGAAATGCTTAAATTTTCTTTTCAAAGCAAAAATGCATAAATGTTTTCAAAAGTTTTAAATTTTAGTGATTTTTTTTACATTCCAAAATATAGGGATGTTACAGTTCAACTGTTGGTTCTCGAGATCGAGGTTAGGCTTATATCAAATGGATATCCGGGATTTTTCTAGCCTGGCTCTACGAGGGTGCTATAGTAAAAATGCAAAAACAGAAAAACTCTTAGCTGGGCCTATTCTTCCCCAGGCCCACTCCCAGCCCGGCCCACTTCTCGTCTCCTCCTACCTCGGTACGGTCAACACACCAGAGGAGAAAAGCGCCATGGAGCCCCCCACTCCCTCAACCACTTCCCCTCCTTTTTAGCCGACCCCTCCCCCAAACCCTAACCCTAGCCGCCAGTCCTCCTCTTCCCCCTCGCTGCGCTGCCAAATCCTCTCCTCCCTCGGTTTTCTTCTCCCCACCTAACCACCACCATGGCCGGAGCATGGAGCTCACCGAACCGTCTCCATGGACATCCCTAGGAGCTTCTGAGACCGGGAATGGAACCACGGCACCTTCTGCTGCGTCCCCGCTGAAGAGTTGGTGCTGGAATCACCGGGAACATCGCCGTCGCTGAGTCATCATCTACCTCCGCCAGAGTCGCTGCAATCGCCTCCCTCTGCTACCCCTTCGCTCCAACCGTCCTCGGCTTCAACCCCGACCACCCCACAGTTTGTCGCACCCCGCTCCCCTCTCTCCCCTTGCTCTGGGTACCCTGTGTCGTGAGGAGCCACGGTGATTGTCTCTGGCTGCTTCTCAGTTCGCTGCCGTCGCCGAACTTGAATCCTAAAGTTTTGCTGAATGTTCAGTTAACATTGCTCTCCATGTTCATATAATGGTGCCTCTGTTTGCAGTCATACACATCTTCTTAGACCAGTGGCTGCGCGACCTATGCCCTTAGTGCAGATCGGGATATCAAATCCCCGCACCGCGCCCACCTTTTCTTTTGTTGCTCACCTGAAAACCTGACAAACTGCATCTCTGTTACTGTTAAAATTCAGTTAACGTCGCTAGTACCCTTCATATAGAATTGTTCGCTATGTACATCACCAACACACTCCGGTCCTATTGACTAGCGCAGCCATCGCTCCCCAGCACGAGGTCGCGAGTTCGAATCCTCATATGCTGCGCTGAATAAAAAAGGCCCTTTTTTATTTCTCTTTCGGTCACTGACATGTGGGTCCCACTCGTCAGTGACCAGTGCGCTTGGAATTTTACCCCGAAGCCCCTGTGCTTTAGTGTTTTAGCCCTTGTCAGTACTGTTTCCATCACAGACAAGTCCCTAACTTTTACAGAAACAGCCCTCAACTTAAATTGTCAATAACTTTAATTCTCTAACTCCAAATTAAATAATCTTTATATGTTTTATTATTATAAAAATGCAATGAACATTAATATGACATTTGTATGCCATTTTGCATCTTTTATTTTCATTGCTTAGTGTAATTTGTTAGTTGCCCCTAAATAGTAAAATATGGAATGTGTGGGGTAATAAACATATAATGCCCTGTTCCATTTAATTTGATTATATCATGTCATGTCTTGCCATGTTAACCAACATTTAATATTGTTGAGTAGATAAATAACTTGCGTCTAAATATTAATTGTCGGGTTGCTTTCCCGCTTAATTTGGATTAATTGCATTTGTTTTGCATCTTGCCATGTCATGCATCATTCTCGTATGATCATGCTGGATCTTTTGCCGTAGTTGTAAAATGCATCTTTTACGCTTTCCAGTGTTTGTTGCTTCTTCGCGGATAAGACGTTGAGATGTGTGAGTAACGACAAGATCTGCTTCCATGCGGGATTCTAGGCAAGCAAAATTTGCTTGTTTACCTATACATTGTCTTCCATACTTGCAGTTGATCTCTGCTACCCTAGTATTCGATTCTTTATCGCGATCCCATCACATGTTTATCATGCAACCCATACAACTTTATCCCCACATCCTATTACCGTTGCATGTTTATCTGTTAGCCTTGCGAGTCGTAGCGCATGCTTAGAGTTGGTTGGGCGAGTCGTCTGTTGGTCTTTTATTTCACATGCTTAGTATGATAGATTGTCTACATAACAAAATGCTATCTTATTGGGGGTATTATAATTAAATGATAAGGCACCGGTGGAAGGCCTTGAGAGGTGCTTTGTTCTGCTTAGTGTCGACCTAGGAACTGAGATTTTGTCCTCGGATCCAATTTTGAGCGCACTAACCACTTGTCGGAGGCCCTATGGAGCCCCCTTGACTTTGAACAGATCTTCAGCTTGTCCATGTGCCGCAAGTAGTTCGGGTTTTCTATTTGCTCATATGCATGTGCATGATGATGATGATTGATGAGAGGTTATGTGATACGGGGGTCATATAGGTGCGGTATTACGCGTAGCGGACAGTTCCTACTATGGTTTGAGCCGCATGGCATAGTAGACGCAAACTATTGAGTCCGCATTTGAGATATCGGCCGGACTCTTGACGCGGGTAAAAACTCATATGGGTGGCACTTGGACTTGCTGTAGTGAAGGAACGAGTCGGGTTGAGAGGCCCTGATGCTTGCTTGGGTTGATCATACAAATATGGGTACAGTAGTGCACCCCTGCAGGGTATAATCTTATCGATGAGCCGTGTCCACGGTTATGGACGACTTGGTGATGATGCTGGCTAACAAGATCTAGACAACTTACACCTAATCATTGTTAATTAACTTGACTAGTAATATAGAATTACTTTCACAACAAATGGTAACTAAAACTGTTCAGTGTGTGAGTTTCCCGAATTGCTTCCCCATACTTGGTTGAGGGGTTTAATCCGAGAATGGGTTATGATTGGTGTCAGTGCAGTTGGTTACTTATGCGCTCTCTTATCCCTCTCTAATTAGACGGAAGTTGTAGCGTGTCTCTATTAGGTTACTAGTGTTGCTGCCGCTAAGTCCACCTACCCCATATTTTGGGAGATGGTGTAGAAAGTAGGGAGGTTGGTTTTGCTTGCCAGGGAGTGCCCTGACCCTCTTTTGGGATGTGCTTTATGTGTAGTTAACAGGTTTGAAGTCTGATGACGTTAGCTTGGGAATCCCTCCGGCTTGGGCTGGGCCGGGATATGGCGCCATCGGTTATCTTCAGAACTCTAAGTCTAATTTGCATCTTATCCGTAGTCGGATTCTATTTTGCTTCCGTTGTCATTTGAATCTTTGTATTGTATCATTTGTATCTTGACTCGTTCGAGTCGTTGTTGTATATTATATATTCTTTGTTGTTGTGGATGTATCAGAACTGTTGTAATGTTATCAAAATTTCACCCACATAATGAGCATGTTTCGGCGTGCACATTATGTCTGGTGGGAGACCTAAAATCGTTATTATGCGGATTTCGGCGGGAGCGCTTAAATCTACATAGTACCGATTTTGGGGCGTCACATACATTTATGGAAAGTATTACCGACTATGCTATCTATGGTAGAAGTCTTCGTCTTGGGTTTCGCATGTTGGGTTTCTTCAGACTATTGACAATTGGGATTTAGTCATTACGTGCACCAGGTACCCACATGAGGGGGTAACCGTTTGATATAACCTTGTCATTAGCCCCCGAGTGCTTGGCTAATTCAAAGAATAAGTCATGGACTCACTACATAGTGCATGTCTCATGTTTTATGCTTTTGGATATGATATTTTTGTCTTTCTGACTTATGAATTTTGACAAAGGATTTCGACTGAGTAGGCCTGGGTTTACTCAATGAGTCGAAACCACTTAACTGCACTTGGGCAAAGCCTTACCTGCCTT
Source organism: Poa annua (assembly GCA_026929855.1). NCBI lineage: Eukaryota > Viridiplantae > Streptophyta > Magnoliopsida > Poales > Poaceae > Poa > Poa annua. The sequence goes on along the minus strand of CM049428.1, from coordinate 92,840,614 downwards.
CAGTCAGGTCTCGAGTCCTTGGGCTCGAACCTGGAACATACTCGACAGACACACCTCATGCCAGTCGATGGTCTTACTGATATTGTTCTGCAGTTTCAATTTGCTACCCAGCGCGTCCGCCAAAATTTTCATCGCATCTGCTGATACGGAAATGTCTAGGATTAAGAACACTGCTGGAGTGATCCTCGGCCCACTCGACCGATCGAGGGGTCTTACCTTTGGATTTTTCGTATACAGCATCCGAGGTATCTTATCGACTACTTCTTACCCGGGAATTCTTATGTTTCAAATGCTTTTTGATTCTATCGGGTGCACGACAGTGCTCCCGATGGGAGTAGCCCCCGAGATTGTGCTTTATTGTTTGCAATAGAGGATAATCTCAATTTGCGTTTTGTCAGTCAAATGCTTTTTTGCCTTCTCCCGATGGGAGTTTCCCACTCGACTCTTTTTTAGTTTTATTCTTGCAGTTTTGCTTTTAAGTTTGTAAGGAGCTTTTCCTTTTTGTCAGTCGTGGTATGACGCCTGTTTTTGTTCGTCTGGATTGATGTCATGTTTGACATCCTTGGTGTGCGACTAGCACTCTGATAGGACGTCACACAGTGGGTCCCTCTCTTTGACCTTTGTGGACGCCGGTTCAGTTCCGATTTGACCTGACGTGGCGAGATTTCCACAGACGTGATGATGATCTCCTCGTTTTACGCACGTAGTGGGAGGCGTGGTATGTGACGATTGCCCTCCGATTGTGCCATGTGTCTCCCTATTTTTGTTTGGACGGACACGATGAACCTCTGGTTTTTACCATAAGTACGGGTTTCTCCTTATGATTTATTTTACCCTGCCATTTGCCTCCTGTTCTCCTCTGCTTCATCTTCCTTCTCGCGTCTGCCGCCGCTCTGCTTTCGCTCCCTTCCTTTTTTACGCCCGCTCCTCCTTCTTTCCTCTTGCATACCTTCTACCTACCATGGCTCCTAAGAAGAGCTCGGCGTCTTCCACTGCTGCTGCTGCCACCGGCAAGAAAAGGAAAGACGCGACTGTCGCTGCCGTCCCTGCCGTTCTGAAGAAAGAGTCTGGCGGCTGGACTTCGTCCACCGTGACGGAGAAACGGCTGGCGGCCCTTCGCAAGGAGGGACTTCTTCCTCCATCCGAGGAGCTCGTCGTTCGGGCTCCCGCCAAAGATAACTTCCCCGCGCCCCTTCTCGGAGAACAGGTATGTTTCGCCGAGTTCCTTCCCCGCGGCTTCGGTTTCATGCTACACGATTTTGTGTGCGGTCTCCTTTTTTCCTACGGGATATAGATCAATGATCTGGTCCCCAATGGTGTTTTGCACATTGCCTGTTTTATGGTAATGTGGGAATGCTTCTTGGGGATATCCCCTAGCTAGGCACTATGGAAGTCGATCTTCCTAGTGCGCCCCATGGCCCGCAAAGGTCATGTCAATCCCGTCGGAGGCGTCGGCTTCCAGGTCAAGGCTGGCTGCAAGTAATTCACTTTGAAGGCAGTCGAGTCTGCACAGGGGTGGAGAACCAAGTGGTTCTACGTCCTTGTGGGCCAAGACGTCCACCCCGCCTTCTCGACTGGCACTGCTGAGAAGACGAAGGCCTGGGAGCACTGTCTTACCCCTGCATAGGAACTCGAGGCTGCCCCGCTGTTGGAGAAATTCGCCGGATTGCTGAACACCGGTGTCTCCGGTGTTCAGTTGATCTACACTTTCCGGAAGAATCGGGTATGTCCCCTTCAGCAGCGCGCGCACCCGATGTGGGCGTATGAAGGGGTACTCGGCGCCACCCGGATTAGTGTCGTGGAGCTGTCGGCGAATAAGCTCAACGCCCTCGTGAAGTCGGTGACCAACTACAAAGCCGAGGACGCCATCAACTATGCTTTCACGACAACTCCCTTCAGCTTAGAGAATCCCCTTCCAAAAGTAAGTTACTTGCACCCTTTGTTGTCGACTAGATTTTGTCGTTATCTTCTCATTTAAATTTTGCTTTCGCTTTTGCTTTGCCTCGTGTAGGGGCATTCGACAAAGTCTTCGCTCCCTCCCCTTCCCGAAGCTGGGCCTGTCGAGGAAACGTCTGTGCTGAAGGAGCGAGAGAAGTCGACAGACTCTCTGCCTGAGGCCGAATCTTCTTCTTCGGTGAAATCCTAAGTCGCTGGAAAAGGTGTAGGGCAGCTTGATGCCGAGGCGGACATTGAGCCCACTCCTAAGCGTCCCCGCCTGGTGCACTCGGGCGAAGGTGAGGAGGCAGCAGACTCTGGTGCTTCTTCGCCTGCGCGGGATGTGCCTCCCTTGGCCCAGCGCTCACCTCCGCCTTCTACCAGCCAATCTGGCTTTGGTGGGCCTCGGTTCGACTTCGATCTCACTTCCGATTGTAGCGTACCTGCACTTAAAATAAGGCAGATACCTGTGTATAGTGCAAATCCCTGGATCGATTCGTTTGCACACACAGTTTACGATGTAATATCACAACAAAGTATTAATTTTATTACATCGATGATCCAGACTTACAAAATATTCAATACAAGTTGCATAGCATAAAGCTAGCTCTGAAATAGTAAACAACGGAAATACAATAGCAGTGAGACTCCATCACATTCATGTTGCCACAGGCGAAAACATGTTGGTTGCAGACTCGAAACCTTTAAACGAAACCTCACTCGTCATCTAAACAATCTACAATAAGAAAAATATTGCAACAACGTGGGTCAGATTCCATTAAAAATGGAGTCTGGCAAGTGACACTATGGTGGACACTTAGTGGAATAAATCTAATAACCTATATGCTTATTTGGCTGGTGGAGTTCAAGGCTATTTTGCATAAAGCCAATTTTTCCTAACTCTTTGGAAAACACTTTTGTTCTATTCGAGACATTCGTGGCATGAAAACCACTATCTCATTCTACCCTTGTTCACCCATCAAGTTTTATTTTTGAAGTTGGAATGGTGGAATCCTCTGTTGACGTCCGTGATCAGCTGCTCAAATTGTCCGTACCGGGGACACGGCTAAGTACTTAGTTTTACACTCTGCAGAGGTTGTGCACGTTCACCATTGTACCCATTCAACCCAAACTATCCTTTACACACTTATAGTGATAAGGAAAAGGAGAAGAATGAGACGAGATCTTTCAGTAGCATTTTCCCTCCCACTCTGGCTTGACCCGTTCCACCTAACACCCTCTACATCTGCTTGTCAAGCCGGAGAGAGTCCACGCAACATAATTGATCAAGCCAGAGCCCATTGGCAATGGCTGCACTGGAAGCAATCAACACTCGGAGTTCTTCAGATTCCTCTGTTCCTGGGTGTCCATTCTCAAGTGTACGTACTCCAGGAACCATAGACATGGCCTGAGTTGCCACTCAACATAAACCATACAACCTCTTACCACCCAGGTGTTTCATTCTTAACTTAGTAGAATTTAGGTTTTCACAAATTAACATTTGCATAGCATCAATAATTCTACTAAGTATTGCATAGGAGCGTAGACTCAGGAATAAGGAATTTCTACACAGGTTTAGCATAGCAATACTATCCTACACATGCTTATATAAAAATACACTAAGTAATGCATATATAAAATATTAGGAAGTTTATGAGGTGTGCCACTTGCCTTTGAATGATGTCTTTGCTCACAAACTCTTTTCAACGTTATTCGGAGCTCTCCGTTCAATCTAACAATATAGGCAAACAACAACACAACAATCATAAAATAAAACAACACAACACATACAAGCATACATAATGCACAAACAAGTTTCATAAAATTCTAAGGAAAACATGTCATGCATGATATGCAAATTATTTCTAAGGACTAGAAATGCATGTCATGCCATAAAAAATCTTTTAAGTTAATGCAAGGAAATGTGTTGGTCAAAAAGACTAAGGACTAAGGTTAGAAGTTGGATAAAATACCTTTGTTATAATTTATCTCGAATAAGTACTCCAATGACTTAGTCATGATGTGCATATCGACTTAGAGAAAATACTAAGTCTATTCTTCAAGGTGATCAACAATTATTAACAACTCTTCGTAAATTGGATACTAGGATCCAACAAACTTCAAGATGATAATATCATGATCAAAAATTGTTTAAGTCTAAAGTGAAAGACAATATTAGGAAAGAGGGAAAAGATAGAAAGAAAGATGTAGTTGGTCTTCCAGGCTTCATCTCCAGACTTGTAATATTCTCGTTGGTGATGTCTTGATTGAATTCTTGGTAGACTTGAATATTCTTCAGACTTGATGAATTTTGTATCACCTAGGCTGGTCTTGGATTTATTTAGTCTTCATGAAGTCCCAGAGAAGGAGGGAGAAAAGAAAGAAAGAGGGAGCAAGACTTAGAAAATATTTCTGGTTGGTCTTCATGAACTTCTTCTTGATCTTTCTTCTAAGTGCTTCTACTCCTTGGAGATACTTCTGAAGTCTTGTTTTGGCTAAGTCCTTCATTGGTCTTCTAGCTCCATGTTGAAATTTACTAAGTGTCTAAGTGTACCACTTTACCAAAATGCTAATTTGAAAATACTTCTACTTAGAGAAAAATAATGAAGAGGTTTTCCTATGAGGGATATAATTATATAATAAAATATATTATGCATGAAATGCAATTTTTTATCACAAGAAAGCATCAAAATAACTTTTGTGATTTCTTTATAAATATGCATGAATTTATAAATGCAATTTAATTAATTTGTATTTTTGGAAAATATAATAAAAGGAATAATTATAAGATTAAAGTTTTCTATGATTAAATTTTTATAAAATAATTTTATAAATAGTGTTAATAGATAGGGGGCATTTAATTAAATTTATAGCAATTTGATTTAATCAAAAATAATATTTTAATTAATAGTTATGTTGAAAATACTTACACTATTCGAATTATCAAATTAAATATATAACTTTGGATTCATTCAAATATTACTCAAAAATATTTTATAGCAGTGGCATCAATTTACAAATTTTCCAAAGTCTCTAAAACAATTTTATTTGCAATTTTTGGATTTACAGATTTAAAGTTATGACAAAAATACTCAAATTCACCATTTGAATATTTTAAACTAAGTCAAATTTGAAATTTAACAGATCTAAAATATTCTACATGTCAAGGGCTTTCCAAAAATATAAAATTTGTCAAATTTGGAGTTGTGGTTAAAAAGTTATGAAGGTTTGAATATGCATGGGCTTTTCTGCAAAAGTGACAGATCTGTTGACTGGGCGCTGACTGAATCTGACGTGGCTGCTGACTAAGCACACTGAGTCAGCGCTGACGTGGTTAAGTGACTGGATCTGGATCGTCAGATCTAGATCTGACGGTCCAGATCAAATCCTACCGGTTCGATTACAACATCTAATCCTGGTCGTTGATTTCAGATCGGACGGATCTAGAAGAAGCTCACCGTGGCGGCGCGGGGTGGTCGCCGGAGACGGAGGCGACGGCGGCGCTGCGCGTGGCGAGGACGCTCCGGTCACTACGTCGCCTCCCCGGATGCGCGGAGGGCAGCTCCGGACGCCGTGCTGCAAGGCGGTGAATATAAGCGTGTCAGTGACGTGCTCTTCTCCCCGGAGCGACCGTGACGACCGGCCGGAGGAGTTCGGACACCGGCGAGCTTCGGCTCGTCCTCCCCCTCGTGATTTGCTGTGAAGAGAAGTCGGAAAAAAAAACGTCAGGAGGAGCGCGTCGTCGAGGGAAAGAGGAGGAGGGGCTATCGGGCGCGAGGGGTGTGGCTCACCTCGCCGGAACGAAAGGAATACGGCGGCGGACACGGTGGACTCCGGTGAGTTATTTTGCCGGCCTGGGGGCCCCGTTTTGAGCGAAATGAGAGGGGAAAGAGGGAGACGAGCGAGGAGATTTATATGGGCCGGAGAGGAGACACCAATCGCGACGATTGCGCCCAGATTTTGGAAAAATTCGTGGGAGGATTCGGGGGCGAAATTCCCGGCTGGAGGAAGACGACGATGACATCAGCGATGACGTCATCCAGGTAATTTCCTTTTCTGTTTTTATTTATTTAATTCATATCTTTTGATATAAATGTTCAAATCAAGTCAAATTAATTTCTATAAATTTGTAAAATTTATATCTATGTTTTAAACCATTAGTGGGTATGTTTTGAAATTTTTTTAAAATTAATAAATTTGAAATATTGGTCAAATACAAATTTGACACTTAATATCAAATTTGTAATTATATCTTAATTAAATTTTCTTTTGGCTGAATAAAATTTGTAAAATACCCACATTCCAATATGTTTGATTTAAGTCATTTAAACTCATTTTCAAATACTAAATTCATTTTAGGCTTTAGTATAATACTAAATAACATACCACATACTATATGAAAATGAAAAGGGAAAAAATGTATTCATTAAAAATAATTTGTGCACCATTATATTTTATATTAAGATAAATCATATGAAAACTTTATATCATATCTTTAGAAAAGATTTTAGATTTACTTCATTTCTTATATAAAATATATTCATCATTTTATGTTTTGAAAATTAATGAATGCCATGCTTATTCAGAAACATTTTTTATTTCAATAAAATGGTTTGAAAGTTTGTAACACATTTGTCAAATTGGGTATTGAGGTTTTAAGAAATACAATGGATAATAAAATGTTTAACTTGAAAATAACTTTTGAAAATAATGATACAATGGAAATTTTGAAATAATAGACTTTTTCAAATTGGTTGAGGTCTTTTATAGTTGGTTTCCTTAAGCATTTAAATTTTTATTTTAATCAAAAACAAAAGTTTTAAATTTTAGTGATTTTCAAACATTATATAATATTGGGATGTTACACCGATGAAGATGAGCGAAGGTAATTTTTCTATCATGTGAATGTGTGTACCTTCTTTTGATTGTGCGCTATGCTTTTATTTCTAAATGTCCTTTCTTTGTGTCTTTCATTTTCTAGCGATGACCGGGCCTCCAGTCCCTTGGCTGCTCGTACCACAACTGCCACTTCCTCTCCAGTTGCGGAGACGGTAGTCGCTCCTTCGCCACCTTCTGTTCCTGCGTCGGGGATCGTTGCGCCCGCTGCGACTGCTTCGACTGCTGCGCCTTCGACTCCTTCCATGCCCTCCTGGCTGAACCATGTAAAAATTCTTCCTTCTGTCGCATAGTGTTCTTTTCTTTGACATGTGTGTGTGATGTGTACATTATGCTTGTAGCCGACCGCAAGGGGCCTTGCTTCCTTTGGCGAGGCCTTTGCGCATTCGGAGGATGAGCGAGTCGCTCTTTGCTCTCAGCTGGATCAGCTCAGCCGTAAGTTCCTGCCTTTGCTTTGCACATGCTGCCTTTCTTCCTTTATGTGACCGGATTTCTTTCTCTCTTTTGTTTCAGGGGAGAAAGAAATTTTGGAATCCCGACTGGCTGATTTAGAGAAGACCCTCTCGCAGCAATCGACTACCAAGGAAGAGCTAGATGCTCTTCGTGCTTTTGAAGGGGAGCGGGCTAAGAGACTGCTTGGCTATGTTCACTCTCTTGCTGGTGAGGAATAATGATTTCTGTGTGTGGATTTGCTATTTGCCTTTTTCAGATTTTTTGACACGCGTCTTCTTCTTTTGTTATGCAAGTCCTTCTTCCAGCTCCGTTGGTGCAACAAGTGATGTCTTGTCACTCGACCAAGTTATCGACCAGGTTGGGGTGACCGTGAAGCACGCCAAGAAGTCTCTGGAGACGTCCGTCCAGACTCTTGGCGCTGTTTTTAAGGAAGTGGGCTGACAGCCGAGGTCCCGATGACTATTGCGGGATTCCCTACGCGACTGGGCCCCAAGTCGAAAACTTTAAAGTATTACGCTCAGGAGCTGATGGTACGCGGCTCAGACTCCACCCTCAAGCTTCTTCTTAGTCATGGGACGGACGCTGACTATGGGTCCATCCTGTTTGACTTTCCAAAGAAGTCAGATGGAAGGCCTTCGAGTCCGGGGAAATACAGCGCACGCGCGTCTAGCCTTGCTAAGTCTAGCACCGCGACTATTGAGCGCCGCTCGGCAGCTGTTGATGTTGCCCCCAAGACTGGGTCTGAGTCAGTTGCCCAGTCCTAGGCAGCTTTAGTTTTAGTATTTTTGCTTTGTGCTGTAATTTTTGATGTATATTGTGCCACCTACGTTGATATTTGGAAAATATAGCTTTTGCTGCTCCTTGCCATATGCTTTGTGTCTCCTTTTGCTTCGACTTGTATATTGCCTGAAGTGCTTATGATTGTGTCTCAGTCGAACGTCTCGACTGCTCCAGGGAATGTTCGAGTAGGAGGGTAGTGGCGCTCGACTGCGCACCTGACGAACGACACTCGCGTGCTTGATTATGCCAAGAAGAAGGTTGTTCAACTGGAGCAGCAGCTCAAAACTGCCCAAACTGACATGGACATTCTTCGAGGGAGACCTTCTTTGTCCACTCAGAGGAAAAATATGTTCTCTATGAGATGGAAGATTCGAACAGGCAACTTGAAGGTATTTGGTGTGTGGATTTTGCTTCTTGTGCGTGTGTGAATTTCATCTGATGCCTTTTCACTTTGCTCTATCTGTAGTTTTTTGTAGATGACTCTCGTGCTGAGGCCGCTCGTGTGGCCGAACATCTGGCAGCTGCTACTCAGATGGACGTCACTGGCCCTCAGCACTTTTGGCTTGATGCGTACCATACAAATATCCTTGCCACTCTGAATGATCGAGTGTGGCGTGGGGCTATTCAACTGGAGCGCTGTCGGGCGACACTTGCACGGGCGAACCATTATTTGTTTCCTGAAGGTCCCCAGCCTCGAGGAATCCACGCCCTAGTCGACCTGTTTTGCTCTCATGAGCCTATTCGAGAGGCTATGACCCGACGGGTTGTGCTTGGAGCCAATGCTGCGTTCGCCTACATGAAGCGTCAAGATTCTTCGCATCCTTCTTCTTCTTCATCTCGGTCACAGATTCGAATGTCTAGCAAAGATACAGAGCGAACTCTTGCCCCTGCTGAGAGGTTGATAAGCCGAGCACGGAGGCAACTGATCGACTCCAATCTGCCGTTGAAGGATGAATATCCTTAGCTTATGTATTTGTAGGCTTTGCACTTGTAAATGTAACACAGAGATCTAGCCCCCAATAGCGAGTGGGGTTTTGTTGTTATGTCATAGGGATCCCTTGTCCATCTGTATTAGATGTTTCTCAAGTATATTGAGTTTGTTTGTGTTTTTGGTTCTTGATACTCACACAACCCCCGAGTGTATCGAGTGGTTGTTTGTGCCTTCTGATTTACATACGGCCCCCGAACATATCAAGTTAATGCTTTTTTGCTTTTTGATGTATGCGCAGCCCCCGAGCATATCGAGTGGCTGCTTTTTGCTTTTTTGACGTATGCGCAGCCCCCGAGCATATCGAGTAGCTGCTTTTTTTTGCTTTTTGATGTATGCGCAGCCCCCGAGTATATCGAGTGGCTGCCCTTTCGTTGTGAGGAAAAATTATGCGGGGAAGGTATGGATAATCTCTTTTCTTTATAAATGCTGACCAGCAAGCCGCCTCATTAAAAACCTTCCAGTCCCCTTAGGTACCCTGGTAAGGAAAAAGAGCGCGTCTGGAACCTGCTGGCCTTTTGATACATGAGTTTTTTGCTACATCGACTAGATGTTTTTGCTAAGTGATGATGACTCTAAATGGCCTTACTCTCCGAGTTGTGTGCTTCCTCTTGGTGATGTAGCATATTTTGCTTGTACCTCCTTTCGTATGACATCTTTGGCTTTTGCAGTCGAAACACCAGGTGTTCCCCGTGGAACGTGTCTTTCCCTGGTAGTGTGATGCGCATAGCAGTAAAAGCTTCGAGTGGCATCACCCCCTTTGCGTCTTGCTCTTGCATTTTGCGACTGTCACTTATGATGACGCAGTTTGGCACTCCTTGGCTGAAGATAGTAGTGATGTGGTTTGGGCTTGCCAACCTGCTTGTGCCTGACCTCACTTGGTTGGTCATGGCTTGGTTTGTTTTGCTTGGAGGATCCTCTTGGTCTAGTTTTTGCCCGAAGATTTTTACTTCTCGAGTGACCTGTGGGTGCCACCTTTTGATTGACCTGTGGTTTATGTGCCTGAAGAAGACATCTGGCGGTACCTGCGCTTTTGCTGCCCCCATGTTTGCTAGCATGTTGGCTTGTTTGTTGCGTGTTCGCGCTATATGCTGCAGCTCGCAGCTGTGAAATCTTCTTTGCCACATATCGAAGTAGTCCTGATACCTAGCCAGTTTGTCTATGTTCATTCTTCTTGCACTTGCCGTGTTTTGCATGATTGTGCATGAGCTCCCTCGGATGATGATGTTTTGTGCTCTTGACGCTCTTGCCAGTCGCATGCCTTGGAACATGCCCTCATAGTCGACTTCGACCTTTGATGGCGACGGGAAATTTATCTGCATCACATATCGTACTTGCTCCTTGTTGGGGTTTATGAGTACCATACCTGCGCCTGTGCCTCTGCCGTTTTTGGACCCGTCGAAATGTATTGTCCATTGTTTGTCTTATGTGATTCTTCTTTTGTGGGTTTAACTGTCCATATGGCGTTTACCTCATGCGCTGCGGCTACGATTGCTCGTTTCTTACGTTCTGGCTCTGTCGCTACTTCCCTTTCGACTTGCGCCTTGCCTGAGGTTTCCTCGGCGCCGTATGCCTCCGAGATCTTGCAAAAGTCTCTGTCACAGTCGTCTGACTTTTGGAAGTTTCCGTTGACTGTGATGACTCCTTTTGGACCTGGCATTTTGAGCTTGAGGTATGCGTAGTGCAGTACTGCCATGAACCTTGCGAATGTCGGCCGTCCCAATATGGCGTGGTATTGTGATTTCCAGTCGACGACGTCGAAGTCGATGAGTTCGCTTCTGAAGTGGGTTGCATCCCTGAATGTGACGTCGAGTTGGATTTTCCCTTCTGGACGCACGGCTTTGCCTGGTACAATACCGTCAAAGATGTTTGTAGATTTCGGGAGATTCTCGACTGACATGTTCATTCTTCGGAGCGTGTCTGTGAATATTATGTTGACGCCTCTGCCTCCATCCATGAATATTTTGGTCATAGTGTATCCTCCAATTTGTCCTTCGAGTCCTAGAGCCGCGTGTCCCGGTCGATAGATGGCTGGCGGGTGTTCATCCTGATCAAAAGCGATTGTTATGTCTGACCCTTGCAAAAATTCTGTTACTGGGGGTGGAGCTAATACTGCCATATCGACGTGGCGCTTTTGCCTTATGTTGGAGGTGCATCCCTTCTGGATCATGTACATCTGCCCTTTTGGCTGTGGATATTGAGTGTCCATATTGTGCGGTATGTGATGTATGGCGCCTGCCATCTGGTTATTCGCATCGTGTTGTGGTGGTGGCGGTAATGCTGCCACTATTTTTGGAGGTGCTATGTGTGCCGCTGGGATAGCTTGTGGTTGTTCTCTCTTCATCTGATTTATGTAATCCATTGCCATTTGCCCGAATTCGCGACAGCTTCCCATTGTGTGATGGGATGTTAACCGTCCAGTCGTCGGGTCTTTGAACATATGGAGTCTGCACACATCTTCCATCTTTTCTTGAAATGATTTCTCGATTCTTGACTCTTAGCGCTTCTGCCAGTCTTGTCTTCTATAGCTTCCACGCTGGTGTCGACCTCGTTCGTCGCGTCTGTCGACCGACCTATCTCGTCTATAGTTATCACTTCGTGTGTCCCGGTGATCGTCTTGCCGGCTACTTCGCCGGTCATCTGGCTTTCTATCATTTTGATTCCGGTCGTCCTGCGAGAATCCAGCTGCTACAAATTTGTCCTTGTTGCGATGATCGTAGTCGCGCCTTCTTCGTTTGTCGTCTCTATCCCGTCGATCTCGGCTGTCCCGGTGATCGCGATTGTCCCGTCTGTCGCGATGTCGCTCTGGTGAGTATGGTTTTTTACTCTGGACTGCATCTTCACCATCTGCCCACTCGGTTGCTAGCTTCATGAGCTCCGCCATGTTTTCTGGTTTTTGCCGTTCGAGTGCTTCCCTGAAATCTTTTATGTAGACTCCATTCTTGAAGGAGTCCATTGCTCTGTCTTCTGATATTGCGCCCACGGAGTTCCTAATGGAGGCCCACCTTCTGATGTAAGACCTAAGCATATCGTCTGTCTTTTGCCTGCATGCTCTTAATTCCTCGAATATTTTCGGCCTTTCGCAGAGAGGGTCAAAATATTTTATGAAGTCTTCCTTGAAGTGGTCCCAAGAATCATAGGCTCCTTCGGGTAAAGACTTGAGCCAGTCGCGGGTTGTGACTTCAAGTATCAACTGTATGTATTGTAGTGCCGTCGTTGTTGTTCCTCCTTGGCATATGACTGCCAGCTTGTAATCTTCCAGCCACCCCGAGGGTTCCTGTTTTGAGTTAAATTTTGGAAAGGTTGGTAGGCTAAACTTCTTTGGGAGTTTTGTTTCTTGGATCCGTCGAGTGAAGCATTGTGCTCCGCACGGTCCTGCGTTGCGATTGTCGGGTGATTCGCGACTGCCTGATCTCCTGGACCTGCTTCTTGAGCGGCTTCTTGATCTGCGATGGCTTGAGCTCTTTCTGTCGCTGCTTCGCTGAGGACTGCGTTTGGAACGTTCTCTCGAGCGGCTCCTGCTACGTCTTCTACTTCTTCTGTCGACCAGTTCTTTTGCTGCGATTTCCAGGGTCTTCATTTGCTGTAGGTATCTTGCTTCAGCAGGGTCATCTGCAGGTGGTTTTCCTGCTTGGAGGTATGCTCCTATGGATATGAGGGCTCCTTCTGTTGTTTTGGGTTGGATTATGCCGTCAGAGTCGACGGTTATGAACGAGTTGTTCAGGTTTCGAGTGACGTATGCCCTTTCGTGTTCGGGGATTCTGTCGAATCTGGATCTGCGTCGTGCCTCAGTTGCTCCTGTAGAACTCATGGATAATTGTCGTCTGCGTGCGCTTGATATGCTTGCTTGTCTTCTTCGCTCTTTGAATGTTGCTATGAATTGCTTCAAGCGTTGCGATTCCTGCCAGTTGAAGTAGTTGTATGTTGCCATCTCATCTGGCGTTGCGTCTGGTGGCATCATTATTCCCTCTTCAATGACCTTTCTCACCTTTGCAGCCAACTCTGCCGTGATATCCATAGTGGTGGTACCATCCGGTAAGGTGACCATCCGTGGGTATTCGACTGGTTGTCGATTGGCTGCGTTTTTCGATATTTCCGCGGCTGTTGCCACATAAACCTGCTGGGGTATGTGGTAGTGATATGTGTAGCCAGATTGTTCTTCATATGCTGCTTCGATGTCACTATCCCGCTCTATGCTTTTGCTTTTTTCGCCATCTTCTGTTTGCTGTATATGCTCGTCGTAGTCGACGGTAGCATGATGTGTAGATTGGATCTCTGCGCCGGTGAAGTCGGCCAGCCGTATGATGTCTTCTGCAGGCTTTCATACTCGGGGAGGTGAAAGCTTTCTTCTGGAGCGTCGATTTGCATATGGTCTTCGGGTGGGTTGATATGGAGGGTCGACTTCACTTCTTCTTCCATCTTGTTTTGCATTATGAATTCGTTGAATTCTCTTGTGGACATGGACCCTGCTATGGATGAGATCGGATTGATCTGTGATGTTGGCGCTCCAGTGCTTCCAGCCAAAGATGTCGATATGATCATATCGTCGACTGAAGTAGTCAACAATCTTTCCTCTTCAGGGAACTCATCCGCCATGAATTTGTTGAATTATGTGGATGTCATTGAATCTGTTGGAGATTGTGGTGGCGGGATCAGATCGATCTGTGACGGGGTATCTTCCTTGTCTGCTGCAGATGCGACATCAGTCGATCTCTTCTGAAGTGGCTGAGCTGCGATCGGTTCGACTAAATCCTGCACACCAAGCTGATCAACAAAGAAGTAATGTTCCCCAATAGTTAGATCAAAACCTGAATCGATATTGGAGTAGATCTCCTGAGCTTCGGGTGAGTATGGCCTGATCCTTGCTTGTGATGCTGTTTTTGGCGAGTGGTCGCCTGTGATCTGGATACGATCTGTTGTTGCTGATCTGCATCCCTTTGAAGAAGTCGGCGGATCGCCGTTTGAAATTTGGACCGAAAAATCCGTAGATCCAACACCACTTGTTCCCACAGACGGCGCCAATTGACGAGGGATGTCCCCATCAATACCCATGGTTACTAGCCTAGGGTAAGATTTATGAGGTAGAGAGCGCGTGTTGCTGGTAGATTCGTCGGCTGACAAGTGGGAATTACTCATGTTTGGGGCCCTCGACTGAGGTAAAACCCTTATTCCTGCTTGTCTATTATTTATTGTGTATATGCGGCGAGTACAGGGGTCTAGCAAGATGTCAATCTTGCTAGGGTTTGGTGATTCTGGTTAGGCGTGTCCCTAGTCGGTCTCCCTCATGTCCTTTATATAGGGGTACAGGTCGCTGGTCGTAACCGACTAGGACTGCATTTATGGAAAGTATTACCGACTATGCTATCTATGGTAGAAGTCTTCGTCTTGGGCTTCGCATGTTGGGCTTCTTCAGCCTATTGACAATTGGGCTTTAGTCATTACGTGCACTAGGTACCCACATGAGGGGGTAATCGTTTGATATAACCTTGTCAGAGCCTCTCGAGAGGCCCAAGAAGAAGAAGCAATTGTTCTCTCAGGAGCAAGCTTCCACGAAGAAGGTCTCCCTGAGCACCAGCAGCTCGGGGGCTAGCGTCACCATTGGCGCTGCTCTGCCTCCCAAATAGGAAGGCGTGCTCGTCGCCTTCCTCCGGGCAAACTCTGACATGTTCGCGTGGACTCCGTCAGACATGTCCGGTGTACCGAGGGAGGTGATCGAGCACCACTTAGCCATGTGTCCAAACGCACGCCTCGTCAGGCAAAAGGCAAGAAAGCATAGAGCGGGATAGTGACAAATGTTGTCCGCAAAGTCACGCACCCCACTTGGCTCTCCAACGGCGTGGTTGTCCCAAAGCCCGCCGGAGGAGGCCGCCTCTGCATCGACTACACTGATGTCAACAAGGCCTGCCCCAAGGACCCATACCCCATGCCAAGGATCGACCAGATCGTGGACTCCATGGCAGGATGCGACCTCCTCTGCTTCCTCGATGCCTTCTCTGGTTATCACCAGATCAAGATGGCTAAGGTAGACGAGGAGAAGACGGCATTCCTCACCCCTTGTGGTGTGTATTGCTATGTCTGCATGCCCTTCGGCCTGAAGAACGCTGGCGCCACCTTCCAGAGGCTCATGAGGATAGCCCTTGGCGAGCAAATGGGCAGAAATGCAGAGGCTTACATCGATGACATCGTCGTCAAGTCTCGAGAGGGAGATACTCTCTTCAGGGACCTAGCAGAGACCTTCGGCAGCCTGCGCAAGGTGAACATCAAGCTCAACCCCGCCAAGTTTGTCTTCGGAGTGCCCTCGGGAAAATTGCTTGGTTTCCTCGTGTCCCACCGTGGCATAGAGGCAAATCCTGACAAGATCAAGGCCATAGAGGAAATACAGCCTCCTCGCCGGCCCAAGGACATGTAACGCCTGGCGGGCTGCACGGCCAGCTTTGGCCATTTCATCTCCAAGTCCGGCGAGAGAGCCCTGCCATTCTTCAAGATCATGAAGAGATCTGGCACTTTAGTGGACGCCTGAAGCGGAGTAAGAGGTACTTGACCAGCCCACCAGTCATGGTTGCCCCAAGGACAGGCGAACATCTGAAGCTGTATCTATCAGCCACTCCACAGACAGCCAGCACCGTCCTGGTGGTAGAAAGAGAAGAGCCAGTCCTCCACAAGAAGAGTGCAACCACTCCCAAGCCAAAGCCGCCTGACAAAAAGCTCAACAAAGGGATATACTCCACAAACCCACCGCCAGGCCCAGAGCCACAAGCTGAGTCTGCCCCAAGCACTGATCTCGCCAAGGGGTATGAAGAGCCTTCACAGGTTGATCTCGCCAAGGGGTCTGAAGAGGCTCCACAGGCGGATCTCGCCAAGCGGCTTAAAGAGCCTCCATAGGTCGATCCCCTCAAGACACCTGAAGAGCCTCCTCAGGCAGACAACGTTGCGCCTAAACTGACAACCCTTGTCGAGCACCCCGTCTACTTCGTCAGTACAGTACCGCGGGATGCTCGGGAACGGTACACAATGCAACAGAAGCTCCTCATTGCGCTCCTCATCGCCTCAAGGAAGCTGCGACACTACTTCCAGGGACTCTCCATCACGGTGGTCACCTCATTTCCCCTGGAGCAGATCCTGCGCAACCCTAACGCCACAGATCGTGTCGCGGGATGGAACATAGAGCTACAACCATTCAACTTGCGCTTCGATACCACAAGGGTCATCAAAGGAAGAACGATGGCAGACTTTGTCGCCGAATGGACTGACTCAACTCCTGAAGAGACTCTAGGAGAAGAGCCAGAGCCCTCTGGAGAGAAAATGCCCAACTACTGGACCATGAAGTTCGACGGAGCCTTCGCCCGTCGGAATGGAGGGGCTGGCATCGTCCTGATCTCGCCCAAGGGTGACAAGCTCTACTATGTGGTCCAACTGTGCTTCGTGATCGACAAGATCTCCAACAACATTGCTGAGTACGAGGGCCTTCTCGTCGGCCTACGGGCCGCCATCGCTCTAGGCGTCAAGCACCTGCTCATCAAGGGCGACTCCCAGCTACTCGTCAACTTCTCCAACAAGAGCTAGAAGCCTAAGGACGACCACATGGCCGCATACCTTGAAGAGGTCCGCAAGCTTGAGAAGCACTTCAGGGGCATGGAGCTCATGCACATCCCGAGGAAGGAAAACCAAGAGGCTGATGACATCGCCAAGCGCGCATCAAGAAGGCAAGCTCAACAGCCAGGCGTCTTTGAAGAGAGACTCGTCATGGCATCCATAAAGTAGCCTCAAGAGGCCACAGCCGCAAGCACAGACGAAGCGCTCCCACCACCGCCTACAACTGGGGCTCCCGACTGCGGACCCAAGACAGGGGAGCGCCTGTTGCTTACAGCGGTGCATCAAGAAATAGGCTGGATCGACGAGCTCAAGGACTACCTCGCCAAGGGAATCCTTCCCGAGGAAGATGTCGAAGCAGAGCGAATCGCTCGCTAGGCGAAATCCTACTACATCCTCGAGGGAGATCTCTACCGCAAGCGCCCAAATGGCATCGCGCTCAAATGCGTCCCTCCTGAAGAAGGAAAAAGATTGATCAAGGACATCCACAGCGGGGAATGCCGCCACCATTCGTCCGCCCTCACCCTCGCAGGCAAAGTCTTCAGGAGTGGCTTCTACTGGCCGCAAGCACTTCAGGATGCAGTTGAAGGAGATATGCCCTAGAGGAAAATAAATAAGTAGTATTTATTGCATTATCTCATAAGTTTATAATAGGTTTGTGTATTATGCTCTAATTGTATTAATCAAAATTATTAATACACGTGTGATAAATAGACAACCAGAGTCCCTAGTAAGCCTCTATATGAACTAGTTCATTGGGCAACAATTGATCAAAATTCCCGATCAAGGACAATGACGTCGGTTGACAATGGGGTCATCTTATTAGTTGAATAAGGTGATGGACATACGCAAAGTATTGCAATAAGATCGTATTACGATGTTTGTCATTTGCAATAGATAAGAATATGATAGCTTATTCCTTAGACCGTGAGACCGTACTTATTACTACTTCGTAGGGGTACTTTGAGAGCATCAAACGTTGTGTCTTATTCAGCATGACAATAACGGTGTCCATCTTGGGTATCCCGAAAGAGTATTGAGACGTAAGGATCAAGAGCGGGATTTGTTCATTCTTATAATGGAAAGATACTCTAGGCCCACTCGGTAATTTCACAGACGAGTTAATAACCTTGTCAGTAATGAGATACAACAAAGACATCGGATATCTACGATCATATCTCGGACAAGGTAGTATCGCAGAAACAAAGGGAATGAATCATGTTTATGGTTCAACGACGATATTCGTAGAATGCACAGGGGCCGTCATATGCATCCAGGTATCCCTGACGGTCATTGGTGAGCGGAGTGTCTCGACCATGTCTGGAGTGTTCTCGAACCGTAGCGTAACAAACTTAAGGTCTTAACGACACCGTGAGAAAGGTTCTGGAATAATAAAGGTTTTTATTGGAGAGAGAGAAATGATCCGGAAAAAGTTCCGGTGGTCCGGAAGGAGTTCCGGGAATGTCTGGAATGGTTCCAGGGATGTCCGAAAGATGTTCGGGTGATTCGGAAAATGTTTCGAAGTCACGGGAGATTAAATAGTATACAGATATATTAATTATGAATTAATAGTATTTTATATTAATTTAAAATAAAGGAAAAGGGGGCAGCCCACCTAATGGGCCAATTGGGGCCCATTAGGGGGAGCCGCACCAAGGAAGGGGGGAGCCCATGGTGGGTGCGGCCAGCCCATGTGGGTTCGGCCGGCTCCCCCTCCCTCTCCTTTGTTTAATCCCACATGGGGGAGGCAAGGTGTTTGCACACCCCCTCCCCCCCTTTATCTAGCAAGGCATATTAATTGGATTAATTCATGGAAAATAGAATTAAATTTGTAGCAAGCCGGCCGTGTTGCTTCTCTGCCCGTTTTCCCCTCCCTCTCCACCTAAGCTATACCGTCGGGTGCCGTTGCCCTGGGGGATTCCAGAAAAGTTCTACCCCTACGATTTCAGCTGGATCAGAATGACCGGGGGTTGTTGTTAAGCTCCGTTTGCGAGTGCTCGGAGGCGCCACATTTGAGGAGCCTAGGTGACATCGTCTCGCCCACCCAGCAGCCCTTCCGCTGCCCAGCCGCCGGCGCCACCCCCCCTCCCAGCCGCCGGCGCCTCGCCATCTTCCGCCCGACGCCCGCCGACGCAGGTCATCGTCGACACCCCGACGTCATTGTCTACATCGTCATGGCAAGTTCTCCGCGACCTCGAGGTCGGCTACGTACGACTTCATTGCCAACGCTTGTGCGGGAGCGTAATCCCCGCTATCGGTCTACATGGAGGTAATGTAACCCGTTCCGCCATCGTTATCACATGTACTAGATAGAGAGATCCTGGCTAGTTAGGGTTTCCCGGACCGACTTGCGATGCCTTCGGTATTGAGTTGATGCAGCGGCCCGGACCGACTTTACGCGTACGCTTACGCGAGACTGGTTCCACTACTGACATACGGCTTTCACCGTATCTGTGGCTGGCGGGTGTCTGTTTCTCTCTCTCTAGTCGGCAAAGCATTTTCAATGGAGGGCCCGAAAGGGATGCTTAAACATGCAATTATATGATCGACGTTGTGGTACAAAGTTCGTAGGTAGGGAAGCGGTTCTCTTACGAATAAGCATATATGCCACGTAAAACTTGCAAAACTAAATAAAGGTAGAGGCGTCTATCTTTGTTTTGCAGAGGTGTTATTTCATGTGACATGGTTACGGTAAGTTTGATATTACTCGTATTGTCGAAGGCAATGGAGGGCTCCGTAGACTCGGAGCTATGCCGGGGCGCCGGGGCCAGGCTCTTGGCGCCATGGAGGTCCAGGCGCATCGACCATGTCACATCGCACTTCATTGCATCATTTGATTGTGTGTTGTTGTGTGTGCATCCTATTGATTGCTGATATGCTAGATATACAACGGTAGAATCATAAATAGGATGATCCCTAACAAATACAAAAATTGTGTTCTCCCTCATTGCGCACCACCAAGAAAGTTCTACGTTATGAGGCAGGCCGTGATGATCGGGTGTCAGACATATCGTCGTTCGCATACAGTGGGTGTAAGCCATGTTGCACGCGCAGGGTCTTCGAGGTTTGATTGGCAAGCCTAGCATATGCAGATATGGCCTCGGAACACGGGAAGATTGTAAAAAATCGAGCATGAGTCACAGAGTTGTTGTGATCAACATTTTTTGTCTACCTTTGAAGTTGTGCTGTCGGCCGTGACGATCAGGGGTAGTGTGGTTGATGGGGGTCGTGTAATCACTATTATTATTTTAGGGATAATAATTATAGTGGAGTGTGTTTGATAATGTGATTATAAACTAAAACTCATATATATTATAAACTTTACCTTACCTCTTTTGCGATCACATCTGGAGACTACGGAACTACACTTCGGTTACTTCCTCAAGAGCACGGATTCTACCTTAGAAGCCAACATGTCCAACTTCATCAGCTGGTATGGTTTTAGAAACATTCTCCTACACAACAAACATCCTATATGTCCTAGAACATTAGTTAGGAGAAAGACCAGATGATTTTGCTTGCAAAGAGGAAGATGATGAGTTCCGTAAGCATCATGATATTTTCATAGAAGTGGAGGTCGTCATGAGCGTATGCCTAGCACCAGAGTTGAAAGTTGTTTCAACACATGGAGCCATATGTCGTGATTGATGCAATCCAAAGACACTTCAAAGATGAATTGAGTGTAACATCCCAACATTTTATAATATTCAAAAATCACTAAAATTTAAAACTTTTCTTTTTATTAAAATAAAATATTAAATGCATAAGGAAACCAACTATAAAAGACTTCAAACTTATTGAAAGAGTTTAATAATTCAAATGTCACAGTTTAAACATTTTTATTATCCACTGCATTTCAAAAACCTAAAAGTGTAGTTGACAAATATTTTACAAACTACAATCCATTTTATTTTAAGTAAATAGTTACATATAAGAAATTGATTCCAATCACATAGCCATAGCTATTCATAAATTAAAATAATATTTATAAGTGATCTTTTTAAACTATTTAAAACATGGATTATCCAAATAAACATTTCATTAACTTAAAATGAATTCCATTTATTTTCAACACCTAAAATGATTTTCATGAATATGTATTCTATATAAGAAAAGGATTAAATCAAAATTCCTTTCCAAGGTTGTTTATAAAGTACAAATGATTACCTTAATATAAAACATAATGTTACTTTTGAAAGAGGATTCAAGCATTGCATTCATGCAATCATGCATAAACACCATTTAATCTTGTGGCTTAAATAAAATAAGGGTTTGAAATTTAATATTTAATGATATGTTTGTTTTGGAGATTATTCCATAAAACATGTTAAATTATATCTTTCAAAATATTCCAAATTATTAATTTTATCTTGGGCAAGAATACTACCAAAAAGTTCTAAATTAAATTAGCTTTCCAAAACATATTTTTATGAATTTGTCTGAAAAGGTTTGGTTAAGTTTAAAAATCAATTTTGAATTAAAAGATTGAAAATAGAAAATGATTTGTCAAAAAAAAAAAAAGAGCAGCCGAGCCAGTGGGCCGAAGCCCATTTCTTCTCTCCCGCGCGCGCAGCTCGCCTTGGCCCAGCAGCAGCCCACTCCGGCCTCGCTCCCTCTCCTCTCTCACTGACGCGCGGACTCCACCTGTCATCATCTCCACGCGTATCTCGCTGGGACTCCGGTGAACTTCGATTCGGTTACGATTCAAACCACCCGATTCTTGCGGGATAAGCCGCCTCCGTGCACCCCATAAATAGCCCGAGGCACCGCCTACTTTTCCCCCTCGAAACCCTATCAAATCGCGCCCCCTACCTTCCAGAGAAGCTCGCCGGAGTTGCTTCAGCCGCCGCCGCCTTTTCTTCGAATCCGGTGAGCCCCATCGACCCTCAAGCCTGTGGCCTTTCCCCCTCTCTTCGCCGTGCCCGGGAGACTCGTTCTAACCCCATCCCCGGCCTCCTTTCACAGCAAATCGAGCTGGACAAGCTCGCCGGAACCGCCGGAGGTATTCACCGCTCCGCCTGCGCCTCCTCGTCGATGCACGGCAGCCGAGCCTACGCCACCGCCTCCATCCCGCTCGCCATCTCCTTCCGCACGCTTTCGTGTCCTTACGGGAGCTAGGAGACCACCGCAACGACGAGTTCGTCGTCAACCGAAGCCGCGCCGCCGTCTTCATCGTCGCCGGCAGCCACCGGCGCCGCCACCCTCAGGCCAAGCAAGGTGAGCCCTCCGATCGGCGATTAACGACTGGGATTAGATGTCGAGGACGAAGCGGTACGATCCGATCTGGACCGTCAGATCCAGATCTGACGGCCCAGATCTGTTGACTTAACCACGTCAGCGCCTACGTGGCATGCCCCGTCAGCACACAGTCAGCGCCCAGTCAGCGCTGACGTGTAAAATCAATTTCGCAATTTAATTAATTGGCAGTTTTGCAGAAAGGCCCCTGTCTATTCAAACTATCATATCTTTTTCTCTGTTTATCCAAATTCAAATATTTTTATATATTTGGAAAGGTCTTGACATGTAGATTATTTTAGATCGGCCAAAATTCAAATTTTACTTAGTATAAAATATTCAAATTTCAAATGGTGAATTTGATTATATTTGTAATAACTTTAAATCTATAAATCCAAAAGTTGCAAATAAATATGTTTTAGAAACTTTAGAATATTTGTAAATTAATTCCACTGCTATAAAATATTTTTGAGTAAATTTTGAATGATTTCATAGTTGTGAGTTTAATTTGAAAAGTTTGACTAATTTTGAAATAACTTTTAATAGAAATATTATTTTTGATTAAATCAAATTGCATTTAATATAATTAAACCACCTCTGGCTATTAACACCGTCTATAAAGAAAATTGTGTTATAAAATATAAAACACATAAAATTTTAGTCTATATGTTTCCTTTTATTATGTTTTGCAAATTAGAAACTAATTAAATTGCAATTATAACTTTATGCATATTTTATAAATATCACAAAAATTAGTATTATGTTTCTTGTGGTTTAAAAATTGCAATTCATGCATAGCATATTTTATTTTTGTAGTTATATTTCCCATAAGAAAACTCCTCCCCCATTTCCTCTAAGTTAGGATTATTTTCAACTTAGAATTTTGAAAAAGTGCTATGCACTAGACACTTAGTAATTTTCAAGATGGAGCAAGAAGAAGTGAATGAAGGACTTAGCCAAAAACAAGACTTCAGAAGTATCTTCAAGAAGAAGAAACACTTAGAAGAAAATCAAGAAGAAGTTCATAAAGGACTTAGAAGAAAACAGACTCTGGAAGCATCCCAAAGATGTCAAGCACTTGGAAGAAAAGTGAGAAGAAGTTCAAGAAGGCCAACCCCCTTTCTATTCTCTAAGTCTTTCTCTCTGTCTTTTCTTCTCCTCTGAGACCTCATGAAGACTAAGTAAATCCAAGACCAGCCTCGAGGATACAAGAACCACCAAGTCTGAAGATTTATCAAGTCTATCAAAACTTCAATCAAGACATCATCCAAAAGAAAGTTACAAGTCTGGAGATGAAGCCTGGAGGACAACTACAACTTTCTTTCTATCTTTTCCCTCTTTCCTAATCTTGTCTTTTAGACTTAAATAAAATTTGATCATGATGTTATCATCTTGAAGTTGTTGGATCCTAGCAGCATAGTGGGATGAAGCGGCCTGGAAACAAACCTTACATGTCCATGTACATGAGACCTGTTCCACAATTTAAGTGGCTGGCCGGGTGTCTGTCTCTCTCACTATAGTGAATGTCCAATTTACAAAGAGTTGATAATAATTGTTGATCAACTTGAACAAATGACTTAGTATTTTTCTCTAAGTATTATGCACATCATGGCTAAGCCAGTAGAGTGCTTGTTTAAAGATGATATAAAACAAAGTATTTTTATCCAACTTGAGACCTTAGCCCTTATCCCTTTTTGGACCAACCTATTGCCTTGCATTAACTTAAAAGATTTTCCATGGCATGGCTTGCATCTCTAGTCCTTAGAAATAACTTGCATATCATGCATGTCATGTTTTCCTTAGAAGGTTAAGAAACTTGTTTGTAAGTGTTGTGTTGTTTTATGATTGTTGTATTGTTGTTTGTTTGTATTGTTTAGACTGAACGGAGAGTCCCGAGTATCGTTGAAAAGAGTTGTGAACAACGACAACATTCAAAGGCAAGTGGCACACCTCATAAACTTCCTATTTTTATATGCATTACTTAGTGTATTTTTATATGCATGTGTTGCTATGCTAAACCTGTGTAGAATCCCTTATTCCTGTGTCTAGGTTCCTATATCATACTTAGCAGAAATATTGATGCTATGCAATTGATGAAAGGTTACAAAATATTAAGTGACTACTCAGGGCTGTGCTCATGGTTGTCGTCGCCTAGGATGAATTTCTATTCTACTTAGGGCTGTGATCATGGTGACTTTTACCTGAGAGTGCACATCCACTAAGTTAATGAAACACCTGGGTGGTAATTGGTTGCATGGGTTATGTTGAGTGGCTACTCAGGTCCATGTCTATGGTTCCTGGAGTATGTACACTTGTGAATGGCCACCCAGGAACAGAGGAATCTGAAGAACTCCGAGTGAAGATTGCTTCCAGTGCAGCCATTGCCATATGGGCTCTGGCTTGATCAATTATGTTGCGTGGACTCTCTCCGGCTTGACAAGCAGATGTAGGGGGATGTTAGGTGGAACGGGTCAAGCCAGGTGGGAGGGAAAATGCTTCTGAAAGATCTCGTCTCATTCTCTCCTTTCCTTATCACAAATGGTGTGTAAAGGATACCTTGGGTTGAATGGGTACAATGGTGAAAGTGCACAACTCTGCAAAGTGTAAAACTAAGTACTTAGCCGTGTCCCCGGTTACGGACAATTTTGAGCAGCTGATCAAGGACGTCAACGGAGGATTCCATCATTCCAACTTCAGAAATAAAACATGATGGGTGAACAAGGGAAGATGAGATTTATGGTTTTCATGCCATACTCGTCGATTTCAAGAAAAGTGTTTTCAAAAGAGTAGGAAAAATTGGCTTTATGCAAATTAGCCTTGAACTCCACCAGCCAAATATGCATATAGGCTTTAGAGTTATTCCATAAGTGTCCACCATAGTGTCACTTGCCAGACTCCATTTTTAATGGAATCTGACCCACGTTGTTGCAATATTTTTCTTATTGCAGATTTGATCAGATGACGAGTGAGGTTTCGTTTAAAGGTTTCGAGTCTACAACCAACATGTTTTCGCCTGTGGCAGCATGAAAGTTATAGAGACTCACTGCTATTGTATTTCCGCTGTGTACTTTTTCAATGCTAGCTTTATGCTATGCAACTTGTATTGAATATTTTGTAAGTCTGGATCATCGATGTAATAAAATTGATACTTTGTTGTGATATTACATCGTAAACTGTGTGTGCAAATGAATCGATCCAGGGATTTGCACTATACACAGGTATCTGCCTTATTTAAAGTGCAGGTACGCTACAGATGGTATCAGAGCACTGTGTTGCCTGTAGGTTCGAAACCCCTAGGATTGGACTGAGACCCCAAAGGTTAAATAGTTAACTAAACTAGGATTCCAAAACAGGAGTAAATTTTGAACTCTTCTCTAATATTGTTTTACATTATCTTGTCTTGCATCTTTCCCTTTTCTTTTAAATTCTAATACTCTTACCTGTTCAAAATTTTAGATGGGAGAATACACTGAGACTGCGTATGCTGGAGTTTTGTCGGGTTTCATCTTTGGGAGGCAGCTGTCTAGATTGACAAGTGCATTGAAGCTACCACCACCCTATTTCCGAGGAAGGAAGGAGGAGACCAACATACCCCATGGGATACGTTGGGAAATACGCACCATCATGACCCCGGATCCTACGATGCCAGACTTCGAGCCCGTGGACTATGTCACCTACTACCCAGAGTGGATTGAGGGAGTGAACATAGCTATGGTGGACTTAATGGCTCGTTTGTGTTACAAGTATCGATTCAAGCTAGCACCAGGATCGCCCTTCCGTGCCTTTGGGAAGAGGGATGCACATGGTCTCTCGATGGCTCACACGGGAAATCGCCTGGACCTGCCCCTCGTTAACAAGACATTGGAAGACTTGGATTATCTCATCAACTGTCTGACCAGGAGGGTCCAACAGACTTATGACGTTGCAAATCATGCACAAGCCGTCATACACGCAAAAACCCAAGAACTCCAGGCTTCTGGAAACCTTATGGGTCAGTTGGAGGAACTCATTCATGACCTACATTTGGAGAACCTTGGCAAGGATGAGCAAATTGCCATGCTTGAGGCGCAACTCATTCCACCTCCACCCCCGCCAGTAGCTGAAGAAGGAGGTGACCAAGGCACTGGAGATGTGACTGTATCTGCAGCTACGAAGGAGGAAGGACCAGAGAAAGAAGACCCTGAGGAGGTGCTGTTTGAAGAGTCAACAGAGGAGGAAGTCATGCCTGTGGCAAATAACCACGCAATAAAACGCAAGCGTAATATGTAAGAGGGATAAGTATAGCAATCAAAACCATGTTAGAGGGACCACCATTTATCTTATCTAGCTTATCGTATCGATTTAGTGTATTGACCTATCAAATTGTGGTATGGCAGTACTGTTGGTTTCGTATTCCTACGACTTTAGTGTGTTTCGTTTGATAAAAGAATTGTTCGATTTCTCAAAATAAGTTTGAAATTTTCATGTATGCATTGCTTGTGTTGAACCTTGTTGCTTGATGTTTGTTAGATGATGTTTGTAATGGATTATATTGATTCTTGGTTGTGCATTAGAATGCTAAATTATCAACAAAACTTTTCTTTTAAGGGTGGTAGACACCTAGATAATTCATACCCAGTCGCTTAAACCCAGAGATCTCAAACTATCTTTCTTTCCATCCCCCTAATCAGAAAAACCATTCACTGCCAAGTTTTCAAGTTTCCATGTCGGAAATTTCATTTCCCAAAACATCTCGAGTATCAGAATCATTCAAGCCCTTGCTTTCTTTTCTAGCCTCTCCGAATCTCGGGGACGAGATTCCTTTTAAGGGTGGTAGTCTGTAACATCCCAACATTTTATAATATTCAAAAATCACTAAAATTTAAAACTTTTCTTTTTATTAAAATAAAATATTAAATGCATAAGGAAACCAACTATAAAAGACTTCAAACTTATTGAAAGAGTTTAATAATTCAAATGTCACAGTTTAAACATTTTTATTATCCACTGCATTTCAAAAACCTAAAAGTGTAGTTGACAAATATTTTACAAACTACAATCCATTTTATTTTAAGTAAATAGTTACATATAAGAAATTGATTCCAATCACATAGCCATAGCTATTCATAAATTAAAATAATATTTATAAGTGATCTTTTTAAACTATTTAAAACATGGATTATCCAAATAAACATTTCATTAACTTAAAATGAATTCCATTTATTTTCAACACCTAAAATGATTTTCATGAATATGTATTCTATATAAGAAAAGGATTAAATCAAAATTCCTTTCCAAGGTTGTTTATAAAGTTCAAATGATTACCTTAATATAAAACATAATGTTACTTTTGAAAGAGGATTCAAGCATTGCATTCATGCAATCATGCATAAACACCATTTCATCTTGTGGCTTAAATAAAATAAGGGTTTGAAATTTAATATTTAATGATATGTTTGTTTTGGAGATTATTCCATAAAACATGTTAAATTATATCTTTCAAAATATTCCAAATTATTAATTTTATTTTGGGCAAGAATACTACCAAAAAGTTCTAAATTAAATTAGCTTTCCAAAACATATTTTTATGAATTTGTCTGAAAAGGTTTGGTTAAGTTTAAAAATCAATTTTGAATTAAAAGATTGAAAATAGAAAATGATTTGTCAAAAAAAAAAAGAGCAGCCGAGCCAGTGGGCCGAAGCCCATTTCTTCTCTCCCGCGCGCGCAGCTCGCCTTGGCCCAGCAGCAGCCCACTCCGGCCTCGCTCCCTCTCCTCTCTCACTGACGCGCGGACCCCACCTGTCATCATCTCCACGCGTATCTCACTGGGACTCCGGTGAACTTCGATTCGGTTACGATTCAAACCACCCGATTCTTGCGGGATAAGCCGCCTCCGTGCACCCCATAAATAGCCCGAGGCACCGCCTACTTTTCCCCCTCGAAACCCTATCAAATCGCGCCCCCTAGCTTCCAGAGAAGCTCGCCGGAGTTGCTTCAGCCGCCGCCGCCTTTTCTTCGAATCCGGTGAGCCCCATCGACCCTCAAGCCTGTGGCCTTTCCCCCTCTCTTCGCCGTGCCCGGGAGACTCGTTCTAACCCCATCCCCGGCCTCCTTTCACAGCAAATCGAGCTGGACAAGCTCGCCGGAACCGCCGGAGGTATTCACCGCTCCGCCCGCGCCTCCTCGTCGCTGCACGGCAGCCGAGCCTACGCCACCGCCTCCATCCTGCTCGCCATCTCCTTCCGCACGCTTTCGTGTCCTTACGGGAGCTAGGAGACCACCGCAACGACGAGTTCGTCGTCAACCGAAGCCGCACCGCCGTCTTCATCGTCGCCGGCAGCCACCGGCGCCGCCATCCTCAGGCCAAGCAAGGTGAGCCCTCCGATCGGCGATTAACGACTGGGATTAGATGTCGAGGACGAAGCGGTACGATCCGATCTGGACCGTCAGATCCAGATCTGACGGCCCAGATCTGTTGACTTAACCACGTCAGCGCCTACGTGGCATGCCCCGTCAGCACACAGTCAGCGCCCAGTCAGCGCTGACGTGTAAAATCAATTTCGCAATTTAATTAATTGGCAGTTTTGCAGAAAGGCCCCTGTCTATTCAAACTATCATATCTTTTTCTCTGTTTATCCAAATTCAAATATTTTTATATATTTGGAAAGCTCTTGACATGTAGATTATTTTAGATCGGCCAAAATTCAAATTTTACTTAGTATAAAATATTCAAATTTCAAATGGTGAATTTGATTATATTTGTAATAACTTTAAATCTATAAATCCAAAAATTGCAAATAAATATGTTTTAGAAACTTTAGAATATTTGTAAATTAATTCCACTGCTATAAAATATTTTTGAGTAAATTTTGAATGATTTCATAGTTGTGAGTTTAATTTGAATAGTTTGACTAATTTTGAAATAACTTTTAATAGAAATATTATTTTTGATTAAATCAAATTGCATTTAATATAATTAAACCACCTCTGGCTATTAACACCGTCTATAAAGAAAATTGTGTTATAAAATATAAATCACATAAAATTTTAGTCTATATGTTTCCTTTTATTATGTTTTGCAAATTAGAAACTAATTAAATTGCAATTATAACTTTATGCATATTTTATAAATATCACAAAAATTAGTATTATGTTTCTTGTGGTTTAAAAATTGCAATTCATGCATAGCATATTTTATTTTTGTAGTTATATTTCCCATAAGGAAACTCCTCCCCCATTTCCTCTAAGTTAGGATTATTTTCAACTTAGAATTTTGAAAAAGTGCTATGCACTAGACACTTAGTAATTTTCAAGATGGAGCAAGAAGAAGTGAATGAAGGACTTAGCCAAAAACAAGACTTCAGAAGTATCTTCAAGAAGAAGAAACACTTAGAAGAAAATCAAGAAGAAGTTCATAAAGGACTTAGAAGAAAACAGACTCTGGAAGCATCCCAAAGATGTCAAGCACTTGGAAGAAAAGTGAGAAGAAGTTCAAGAAGGCCAACCCCCTTTCTATTCTCTAAGTCTTTCTCTCTGTCTTTTCTTCTCCTCTGAGACCTCATGAAGACTAAGTAAATCCAAGACCAGCCTCGAGGATACAAGAACCACCAAGTCTGAAGATTTATCAAGTCTATCAAAACTTCAATGAAGACATCATCCAAAAGAAAGTTACAAGTCTGGAGATGAAGCCTGGAGGACAACTACAACTTTCTTTCTATCTTTCCCCTCTTTCCTAATCTTGTCTTTTAGACTTAAACAAAATTTGATCATGATGTTATCATCTTGAAGTTGTTGGATCCTAGCAGCATAGTGGGATGAAGCGGCCTGGAAACAAACCTTACATGTCCACGTACATGAGACCTGTTCCACAATTTAAGTGGCTGGCCGGGTGTCTGTCTCTCTCACTATAGTGAATGTCCAATTTCCAAAGAGTTGATAATAATTGTTGATCAACTTGAACAAATGACTTAGTATTTTTCTCTAAGTATTTTGCACATCATGGCTAAGCCAGTAGAGTGCTTGTTTAAAGATGATATAAAACAAAGTATTTTTATCCAACTTGAGACCTTAGCCCTTAGCCCTTTTTGGACCAACCTATTGCCTTGCATTAACTTAAAAGATTTTCCATGGCATGGCTTGCATCTCTAGTCCTTAGAAATAACTTGCATATCATGCATGTCATGTTTTCCTTAGAAGGTTAAGAAACTTGTTTGTAAGTGTTGTGTTGTTTTATGATTGTTGTATTGTTGTTTGTTTGTATTGTTTAGACTGAACGGAGAGTCCCGAGTATCGTTGAAAAGAGTTGTGAACAACGACAACATTCAGAGGCAAGTGGCACACCTCATAAACTTCCTATTTTTATATGCATTACTTAGTGTATTTTTATATGCATGTGTTGCTATGCTAAACCTGTGTAGAATCCCTTATTCCCGTGTCTAGGTTCCTATATCATACTTAGCAGAAATATTGATGCTATGCAATTGATGAAAGGTTAAAAAATATTAAGTGACTACTCAGGGCTGTGCTCATGGTTGTCGTCGCCTAGGATGAATTTCTATTCTACTTAGGGCCGTGATCATGGTGACTTTTACCTGAGAGTGCACATCCACTAAGTTAATGAAACACCTGGGTGGTAATTGGTTGCATGGGTTATGTTGAGTGGCTTCTCAGGTCCATGTCTATGGTTCCTGGAGTATGTACACTTGTGAATGGCCACCCTGGAACAGAGGAATCTGAAGAACTCCGAGTGAAGATTGCTTCCAGTGCAGCCATTGCCATATGGGCTCTGGCTTGATCAATTATGTTGCGTGGACTCTCTCCGGCTTGACAAGCAGATGTAGGGGGATGTTAGGTGGAACGGGTCAAGCCAGGTGGGAGGGAAAATGCTTCTGAAAGATCTCGTCTCATTCTCTCCTTTCCTTATCACAAATGGTGTGTAAAGGATACCTTGGGTTGAATGGGTACAATGGTGAAAGTGCACAACTCTGCAGAGTGTAAAACTAAGTACTTAGCCGTGTCCCCGGTTACGGACAATTTTGAGCAGCTGATCAAGGACGTCAACGGAGGATTCCATCATTCCAACTTCAGAAATAAAACATGATGGGTGAACAAGGGAAGATGAGATTTATGGTTTTCATGCCATACTCGTCGATTTCAAGAAAAGTGTTTTAAAAAGAGTAGGAAAAATTGGCTTTATGCAAATTAGCCTTGAACTCCACCAGCCAAATATGCATATAGGCTTTAGAGTTATTCCATAAGTGTCCACCATAGTGTCATTTGCCAGACTCCAATTTTAATGGAATCTGACCCACGTTGTTGCAATATTTTTCTTATTGCAGATTTGATCAGATGACGAGTGAGGTTTTGTTTAAAGGTTTCGAGTCTACAACCAACATGTTTTCGCCTGTGGCAGCATGAAAGTTATAGAGACTCACTGCTATTGTATTTCCACTGTGTACTTTTTCAATGCTAGCTTTATGCTATGCAACTTGTATTGAATATTTTGTAAGTCTGGATCATCGATGTAATAAAATTGATACTTTGTTGTGATATTACATCGTAAACTGTGTGTGCAAATGAATCGATCCAGGGATTTGCACTATACACAGGTATCTGCCTTATTTAAAGTGCAGGTACGCTACATTGAGTCTTGAGCAGTTCAGACAGCTTAGAAAGTTCCGAATCATTCACATGGGGAGCATTACTTTCTGGAGACTCATTTGAAGAAGTTGTATGACATCTACTTCAGTCTTACGAATATCTACGATTTCTAGATAGCGAACTCTAGTGCAATAGAGATTGCGCTTTGCCTCCTAGCTATGAAGAGCATATGCGTGAATATGCTATAGAGACACGATGAGCTTCTTCACGTTCGTGAACAAGTTCAAATCTCTAAAAGTTGATTTGTAACATCCCAAAATTTTGGAATGTTTAAAAATCACTAAAAATTTAAATTTTTGTTTTTGATTAAAATAAAACATTCAAAACAAAAGGAAACTAAAATATAAAGAACATTATAGGTTCTTCCAAAGAGTTAACATTTAAAACATTCGAGTAAACACTATTTGAATTTGGAGTTTAGTTTAGAAACCGTTTATCCTAAGTATTTCTTAAATCCCATGATAGTTTGCTAAGTTGAAATTAAAATTTGAGAGAACCTTCTTCATTCATAAAAAGTTTCATTTTAAGTAATTGACTCTAAAACACGTAGCCTTGGATATTTATAAAACCTAAAGACATATATTAAAAGATGTTTTAAGTATTCTTAAGTATGCCCTCTTCTTAAACGGTTTTAATTAAACCATATGTTTTAAAGATGTCTATACAACCCTTTGATGTTTAATTGACCTTCCAATAAGGTTTACAAATGTTCTAAAAGCTAATTAAAGCATAACCTATTTTATAAAGTGGCTTTCATTTAAATATGTTTTGACTTATAAGATTTAGGAAGTACCAACAAAATAACGTTTAAACCCAAAATAACGATTTTAAATTCTCAAATGCATCCTTGGAAATCTGAATGAGTTATAGTACTTTAAAACTTAAATGTTTTGCACAAGCTACTTCGGTTACAGAATGAGTCCATCATAATCCATAGTCAATACAAAAAATTGTGGTATTTCTTTTTAATAAACAACATATGACTTTGTTAGACACTATTTTAAATTGACAAAGTTTTTAATCAAACAGTTATTAAACAATTCAAGTACATATTTTGAATTATATTTAAAAGCAAACAAAAAATTCATCATCATCATGGCATCCTTGCATTTAAATCACAGATGTTTTGGTGTGTGAAATCCACATGTCAAAACCATAAATAAACAATATTAAATAAGATATCATGTATTCTCTATACCATACTTTGAATTACGAAATTATCATGTGACTAAAGTATTACCAAAATGTTCCATTATGGACAAGTTATTCAAAACATATTTTATACAGTATTTCTAGATTTTATTCAAAGCCAAAATTGAGTTTTATTGAAAAAGGATTATAATTTGTGGTATTTTCAAACATATATATTTGTGGTATTTTCATAAATATATTTTAGCTACAAAGAAATTAATTTAAATCGCTAATTTTGAATTTAACATAAAGTGTCAAACTTATATTTAATCAATATTCAAATTACTATATTTGAAAAGTATTCAAAACATGAATTTAAATGTTTTAAATGATAGATATGATTTTTAGAAATATTTAGAAAATTATTTCACTTAATTTGAAATTATAAAACAAAAGATGTACAAGAAATAAGAAAAACTAAAAAAAATAAAAAAACACACACACGCGCTCGCGCGGCCACACCGGCCGGCCCAGCTGGCCTGCTGCTCCCGCGCGTATGTGTGCACAGCCAGGGTTGCCTTCTTTGTCTCCTTTTAGTCCCATCTTGCTAATTTAGCAACACCTCCACCCAGTTTTAGGCTATATATAGACCCCATATGTATGGACAAAATCACAAATATAAATTCGGGTTGAACCATTTATTTTGGTTTGACTAGAATAAAATAAAATTATTTATTTTATCTTCGATGGGATTTCTATTGGTGGGATTTCTCTTCTTCTCTCTCGACGGCGCTTCTCACACAACGGAGGTACTGCACATATTTCTCTTTTCCGCTTTTTATATTTAGTTTTCTAGAGTAGTTTTTGTAGTATAATTTAGTCTACAAATTAAGTAGGCGTACATTTTCCGTAGCGTAGTTTCGGATTAGTTATAAATTTTAGTCTAGCGTAGTATTTACTCGTACACCGTACGATCCGTTTTTAGATCGAGTAGGTTCGTAACTTTAGCTACTGTCAGACCCCCACAAACAAAGCGTATCGGTTGGGCCACACAACCAAGAGCATACTGGGGAATACCAACCCCAGGAAACAGGTAGGCCAGGCTCGGAATGGATCATCGGCCGACAGCTCTTGGCGACCGCAACTTCACATACGTTTCAAGATTGTGCACGCAAGAACCCAAAAAGTCTTCCAACTCGTATACTTCAACCATACACACATGGTATACGAGTCGGATTTTTAACAAGTTGAAACCACAGAATAAACCTAAGACACAAAGAAAGGAAATAATTATTCAAAAGCTCTCACTGAGCAAAATATACTGAATGGCACCAATCAGAGGACACATGTCCCAACATTACATCATGCAGCGGAAAATAAGCCGGTCTCAATACAGACAAGATGCAAAGGGCTCAAGGCCGAAACGGAAAAGAAGGCCCATCCACGCGGTCCACCAGGAAGAAGCCTAGGGGAACTCTAACTACTCGTCGTAGATCTCGTCGTCGAACTCCACGTAGTATCCACCCACCTGGTCGTACGAAGAATCCTCAACTGCAGAAAAACCACAGCCCGCGAACGGGTCAATACACCGAAGCGTATCGAACAAGCTTATGCTAACAGGTTACAAAACTGTAAGACTCCCAAAGTATGGGGATAAGTGGACTTAGCGGCGGCAGCACTAGCAACCTAACAGAGACACGCTACAACTTCCGTCTAAGTTAGAGAGGGATAAGAGAGCGCATAAGGTAACCATCTACAACTAACACCAATCATAACCTGTTCTCGGATTAACCCCCTCAACCAAGTATGAGGAAGTAATTCGGGAATACTCACACATTGAACAATTTTAGTTACAAGTTATTGTGAAAGTAATTCTATATTACTAGTCAGGTTATTTAACAATGATGAGGTGTAAGTTGTGTATGATCGTATTAGCCAGCATCATCACCAAGTCGTCCATAACCGTGGACACGACTCATCGATAAGATTATACCCTGCAGGGGTGCACTACTGGACCGGTACTCGTTCGATCAACCACAAAAATGCAAACCAAGAAGGTAGGGCATCTCAACACGGCAAATCTCTTCTCTACAACCGCATGATTGTGTGCACGGCTAATCAGGTCCGGTACCCGCGGGATCGACCTTCATAGCACTCTAAGAACGTGCCACCCTATATGAGAATCGACTACTCCATCATCGTGAGATCGTTAGGTAACCATATGCATGCATCAGATGGAAAGCCCGAACTACTTGCGGCGCCCTGGATAAGAAGCGGATTAGATCGAAGCCGCAGGGGGCTCCATAATGCCTCCCACAAGCGATTAGTGCGCTCAAAATTGGATCCAAGGACAAGATCTGAGTTCCTAGGTCGACACTTAGCAGAACAAAGCACCTCGCAAGGCCTTCCGCCGGTGCTTTTCTTTTAATTATAATTCCCAACAGAAGATAACATTTTATTAAAGTAGACAATCTATCATGCTAAGTATAAATGACATAGGACAAACAGACTCGCAGAACCAACCTTAAGATCTCGCAAGGCTAACAGATAAACATACAATAGGTGATAGGATGTGGGGATAAAGCTGTATGGGCTGCAGGATGAACATATGATGGGATCGCAATTCAAGAATCGTAACTAGAATAGCATAGATCAAAAGGCAAGGATGAAAACCAAACAATCGTGTAAACGGTTAGCAGAAGCTTGCCTGGCAGCTCGTGGCCCGGCACAAAAGCTGGAATCTCAAGGGAGAAAGTATCGACAGCAGACACGTCGTCGTCTACCCAGAGAAGAGCAAAACACAGACAATAGGAAACAATATCAATAAAAAAAGAAATGTGCAAACAATTGATGTTGCAAAAGGTATGAGATGATTAGGTCATATTAATGCGGGGATGAAATCCCGGCAAAAGATTAGGTTGCAAGTTATTTATGTAACCTAAAAATTAAATGTTGCTTAACATATATAGCAGGTATGGTGATCTAATTAATTTTTAAATGGAACAGACATTAATTAAATATTTGCCCAAAACATTCCATATTTAGTATTTAATTGCAAATTATTTATCTACAACTCAAATTAAATGTTATTAGCATGGCAAGACATGGTATACAAGATATGAGCATATTAAATGGAATTAGGCATTATATATTTATTACCCCACACATTCCATATATAACTAATTAGTTGCATTTGTTAAACTAAACTAGGTATTTAAAATAAATGATGCAAAATGACATAAGAATGTTATAATGTTGATCATTGCATTTTTCTGATATAAAAACATATAAAGATTATTTGATTTGGAGTTGAAGAAATAAAGTTATTGCATTTTTAGTTGTAGGGGTGTTTCTGAAATTGCATGGACCTGTTCGTGATGATAAAAGTTTTCTGTAAGGGCTAAAGCGAAAAAAAAGAGAGCAGGTGAACGGGAATCCGGCACCTAGAGGGGGGGGGGGGTGAATAGGTGCTATTACAAATTTTAGGTATTTTCAAATTTAGGCTCAACACAAAGGTAAATTCTCTAGATATGCAACTACGGTGAATTTACCTAAATGACAATCTAAGCAATAACAAGATAAACAAGCTAACAAGACAAGAAAGTAAGGGAGCAAAGATAAGGGGAACTGAGCGAAGCACGCGGAGACGAAGATGTAATCTCGAGTTCCACCCAAGGGTGTACGTCTCGTTTGGAGAGGTGTGCGCTACCACAACAGGTTAGCCGCAACGCCACAAAGGCTCACCTTCTTCTCCGATGAACTCAACCACAAAGGTTGCGAGTCCACCTTCCACTATTGATCCCCTTTTAGGGCGGAGATCGAATCCCTTACAAACGGTTGAGGCACGCACTCACAACTTAATTGGGGGCTCTCAAGATGACCACAAAAGGTCAAGGACCACAAAAGGTCAAGGCAACACGAAGATTACAACAATGGTGAACTAGGTTTTCCCACCGGAAACCCTAGCCACGAAATCCCCAAGTGAATGGGGAGGAAATGCAAATCCCTTCGGTGAAGATGTAGATCCGGGCCTTCTCCTCCAATCCTCCAAAGATCAACGAATTTGGGTGGAGGGATTGAGGGATCTTGTTGATTTGAGCTTTCAAGAATAGTAGGAGAGAGAAAGTCTGAGAGCTAGCTGTTCTTGAGTGAGTGAGGGGGTATTTATACCCCCTCCCAAAATCTGGCCGTTGGCTGCCTCGAGGACCCGGAAATTCCGAGTCACCCGGAATATCCGAGTTGAATTTTTGGTTGAGATCAGAACCACTTTGACATCTTGACTTAGACAAATTTCTGAGGGTGACTCGGAAATTCCGAGTCGGTGAAATTTCCGAGCTGAATTTCCGGTTGAATTCAGAACCACTTTCTGAACTTGACTTAGCCAATTTTCTGAGGGTGACTCGGAAATTCCGAGTCAGTGAAATTTCCGAGCTGAATTTCCGGTTGAAGTCAGAACCACTTTCTAAACTTGACTTAGCCAATTTTCTGAGGGTGACTCAGAAATTCTGAGTCAGTGAAATTTACGAGCTGAATTACCGATTGAAGTCAGAACCACTTTCTGATTT
Source organism: Poa annua (assembly GCA_026929855.1). Lineage (NCBI taxonomy): Eukaryota > Viridiplantae > Streptophyta > Magnoliopsida > Poales > Poaceae > Poa > Poa annua. Next base: position 92,803,401 of record CM049428.1, on the reverse strand, counting down.
TTCCTTAGCCATTTTTCTGTTAGGTATATGAGACCCGGAATTTCCGATCCTGTAAATTTCCGGTTCCAATAATCCGATTCTGGGAAGAATTCCAGAAACTCTTTTTCTCTACATTTTGGCTTTGGGATATGTGATATGCAACTCACACAAACTGAAATACTTAGCAAATAGGATTAGTACATAATTGGTATTGTTAACTAACACTCAAAACACTAGGGATTAAGAAATGTTCTTTCAATCTCCCCCTTTTTGGTGTTAGATGACAATACCAAGATTTGCAAAGAAACAAAATGCAATATCATGTTTTTGACAGAAAATGGCTCCCCCTAAACAAGTGCATGTAAGCAACACAATATGACAAAGGATAGGAGCAATTTTAAAACAACAATCACAAGATATCACATAGGAGAAAAGAGATAAAATGTAAGGTTATGGTAGCATTTGAGACTAGATAGATTTTCATACCTTGTGTATATAGGATATGACGAGAATACCAACACAACAAATTCGAAGTCTCAACCATAGGATAATGATAGCAGCATAACATTGTCTCAATACATAGTCATCGCACATAGAAAATAAAAGAGTTCAACAAATAACTTCAAACAAGATAAATGGACACAAGCGCAAATAAATGGTAAACGCATATGCTTGTGCCCGAACCCTTGCAAATCCCCGAAGTCCTACTAGAGCAACTTCTCCCCCTTTGGCATCTAAACGCCAAAAAGGAAGAGGAGCGATGCTACGTCCCATGGAGGTCTTCAGTCCGAGGGGGTCTCCTCCTCATCATCATCAGCTTCATCATCATCGGCATCCTCATCCTCCTCCTCATACTCTGCCTCCTCATCATCATCTTCCTCCTCATCATCATAATCATGTCCAGTGGTGTATGAGTTGCCGCCAAGGTCATGGTCAATCTGAGTCCACGGAGCCAAAGAACCCTGGTTCCACTGAGCAAAGGTCAGAGGATCAGAGAGTTCTGCAGGAGCAGGAGAGTCAGATGCATGATGAAGGATCAAGTCTTGCTTGTAGGCCAGCTGACGGCGATCCTTGTAGGCAGTGTATTGTTCCTTGCGGATGTCCACATTGATGCAAAGGACGTTGCGTTGGAACCAATTCAGCTTCTTTACCTTCGCATGAGTGGCTGGGACATAAGTGGGAGCAGCAGCCCTCCTAGCATCACCCATAAAGGATCCAATCTGAGCTGAGCTAGAAGAAGGCCTAGGAGGGGGCTTGACCACTGTCTTCTTCTCATAAAGCTTCTTGAAGTCATGCGGCTCCATCTCACCATTGTTGAAGTTATAGTCAGGAACTTCAACTTGATAAACTTCATGATGTAAGGAGCATAGGGAATAGTGACCCTGGTGGTCATGGCTTCATACATCTCATTGTAGATGTAATCCATAACATCCACACTCCAGTCTTCATCAGAACCAGGGTCCTCCACAATGCGGTTGGCATGAAGGAGCAAGTTGCATAGAGGGGTCACCACATTGTCGTTGTTGCCACCACTTGGTGCAATGTTCTCACGCAGGATGCGCACAAGAACATCATAAAGTGGAAGCAAGTCACAAGAATTGCCAGGGGTGGATCCCTCACCATATAAGTGCACTGTTTGCTTCTTGTTGAGCTTGTAAGGGTGGTGCATGCGAAAGCCTTGAGGATTGTCACCATCAAACCTGTAGCCCAAAACCTTGGCAAACTCCTCAAAGTTGGACTCACAGAACGATTCCCCAGTCATCCACTTCATAGTCTTCTTTGAGTCACCCTTGATCACTAGGGTGGCAAAGAACTGCATCACAAGCTGGGAGTTGTAAGGACAACGAGTGAGCACCAGCCTCTCCAAGCCCATGGTCTTGACAATATGAATAGCTTCAACAAAGGAGGCTTTCTTCTGCAGAGTTGCAAGATCAAACGGATGCATAGGCCGAATGGGCTTCGACAGAGAGAGGTAGAGGTCCACGAGTATGTGCTCTTGCTCTTGGCACCAATAGCTGTGATCATCCAGAGAGTTGTCCCTTGGCCTAAGGTACCAATCCCCTTGTCTGAGCTGAGAGTATTCAACTGAGTTCATCTTTGAGTAGTTCTGACGTTGAGGAATAGGAGCATTCTTCCTTTTCTTGGAAGGTGGCTTGCTAGCAACAGCTTTCTTCTGCCTTTGAATAGGTGGATTGCTGGAGGAGGCAGGACCCTTACCCTTGTTGACAGGGTTCTTGTGGGCAGGTGTAACGCCCCGGGATTTATCCCCAATTAGATTTTTGTTGTTTTTCTTTTGTGCATCATCATGTCATCATTTCATCATGCATTGGTCACTTCATTTAATTTATTACATTTAAATTTAAACTCCCTTTAAATTCAAATCACACAATTTGTATTCAAATGCATTTCAAATTAATTAAAATGTGTATTTTAAATCTTCTGCAAATATTATAAAAACTAATTTATTAAATTGCCTATTTAAAAACTAAGGCTATTTTATAAAGTTTCTTTATACAAATTATTTTTTTCTATTTTGTTTTAGAATACAAAAACAGAAAAGAATTTAAAAGAGAAATAACATTTTCAGGGTAAGAAACCCTCCCTAGGCCGAAGCCCACTTATCTCCAGCCCACCTCTTCCCTAGCTCGGCCCACTTCTCCTCCCTGTCCTCTTCCTCCCTTTCCAGCGAGGCACAGAGAGCAGCCATGGCGCCCCACCACGTGCTCTCCTCACCCACTCCTCCCCTCTACTTAGCCTGCCCCGACCCTCCTCCAAAACCCTAGCCGCCACCCTCCTCTCCCTCGCAGCCGCGCCGCCGCATCCTTTTTCTTCTCCCCTTCCGTTCCCCTCTATTTTATCTTCTCCACCGAGAGCTCGCCGGAGACCACGCCGTTGCGCCGCCGCCCCGGTGCAGTCGAAGCCCATCAGAGGAGCCCAGAAGCCTCGCCGCGTCACCACCGTCCCCTTCCCCGAAGGAGTTGGGCCTGTAGCTGCTAGGGGCCGTCGGACTCGTCCCCGTCGTCCTCAACATCCCCGACGCCGACCGCTACTTCCCCGCCACCAACGGCTCCCCCCGTCGCCCCCGGGCTGCCTCACCTCGCCATCGAGCACCTCTCGGTGAGCTCCGTCATTCCCCTCGATCCCCCTCCTGTCATTCGTCGTCGTTCGACTCGATTAGCCGGCGCCGGAGCAGACTGCCACGGACACGCGCACGGGGCTTCCCGGTCGAGCACGGATGGGAGGAAAGCCTGAGTTTTTCGTCGATCCGACACCCAAAACGGAACCGCCGTGCACCCTGCTACCCCATGCACACGCACGCACGCGCAGCGCCGCTCACAGGAGGTCACCGGAGTTCTTTTTCCGCCGCCGGCGTCCTCTGTTCTCGGAATCTGATGAAATTCAGTTTTGTCAGAGATCTATGTTTCGTCTTCGGGTTAAAAAGAAACTATGGCTTAGTGTCTCAACATCACCCACCCGACCCATTGGCTAGCGAAGCTACCCTCAAACGCGGGAGGTTGCTGGTTCGAGTCCCCTCGGGCGCGCGGATTAAAAGGCCCAATTTTTTTCCTATTTTGCGCACCGCGCACCCGCACCCGCGTGGCACCTGGGCCCGCCTGGCAGCCGCAGGGGTGGCTTCTGTTTCGGTGAGAAAGATTCTGAGGAAAATCTCTGCGCGGGAAACTTGCACCAGAGCCCCTGTATTCTTGGTTTTAGTGCTTTAGCCCTCACAGTAACTTTTCCATCACCAACAGGTCCCTGACAATTGCAGAAACACCCCTAATCTTAATTTGTTAATAACTTTAATTCTATAACTCCAAATAAAGTAATCTTTATATGTTTATTTATCAGAAAAATGCAAGGAATATTAATATGCCATTTGTATGTCATTTTGCATCTGTTATTTTAATTACTTAGTATAATTTGTTAATTGCAACTAAATAATTAAATATGTAATGATTTGGGGTAATAAATATATAATGCCCTATTCCATTTAATTTGATTAGATCACCCATGCCATGTGTTACCATGTTAACCAACATTTAATATTGTTGAGTAGATAAATAACTTGCACCTAAGTATTAATTGTCGGAATCCCGGTTCCGCTTAATTTGGATTATGTGCATCTCAAATTGCATCTTGCCATGTCATGCATCATTCTCACATGATCATGCTGGATCTTTGCCGTAGTTATAAAATGCATCTTTTACGTTTTCCAGTGTTTGTTGGTTCTTCGCGGATACGACGTTGAGATGTGTGAGCAACGACAAGATCTGCTTCCATGCGGGATTCCAGGCAAGCAAAGTTTGCTTGTTTACCTATACATTGTCTTTCATTCCTGCCGTTGATCTCTGCTACCCTAGTATTCGATTCTTTATCGCGATCCCAACACATGTTTATCCTGCAGCCCATACAGCTTTATCCCCACATCCTAATACCTGTTGCATGTTTATCTGTTGGCCTTGCGAGTCGTAGCGCATGCTTAGAGTTGTTTGTGCGAGTCGTCTGTATGTCTTATTTTATTTCACCTGCTTAGCATGATAGGTTATTCTACCTTAATAAAATGTTGTCTTATATTGGGGTATTATAATTAAAAGATAAGGCACCGGCGGAAGGCTTTGCGAGGTGCTTTGTTCTGCTAAGTGTCGACCTAGGAACTCAGTTCTTGTCCTCGGTCCAATTTTGAGCGCACTAACCGCTTGTGGGAGGCCCTATGGAGCCCCCCGCGGCTCCGATCTAATCCGCCTCTTATCCAGGGCGCCGCAAGTAGTTCGAGCTTTCCATTTGATGCATGCATATGGTTACCTAACGATCTCATGATGATGGAGTAGTCGATTCTCATATAGGGTGGCACGTTCTTAGAGTGCTATGAAGGTCGTATCCCGCGGGCACTGGACCTGATTAGCCGTGCACACAATCATGCGGTTCCCTGGATGGGTTGTAGAGAAGAGATTTGCCGTGTTGAGATGCCCTATTTTCTGGCTTTGCTTTTGGGGTTGATCGAACGAGTACGGGTCCAGTAGTGCACCCCTGCAGGGTATAATCTTATCGATGAGCCGTGTCCACGGTTATGGACGACTTGGTGATGATGCTGGCTAACAAGATCATAGACAACTTACATGTAATCATTGTTAATTAACCTGACTAGTAATATAGAATTACTTTCACAATAACTGGTATCTAAAATTGTTCAATGTGTGAGTTTCCCGAATTGCTTCCTCATATTTGTTTGAGGGGGTTAATCCGAGAATGGGTTATGTTTGGTGGTAGTAGTAGTTGGTTACTTTATGCGCTCTCTTATCCCTCTCTGATTAGACGGAAGTTGTAGCGTGTCTCTTTAGGTTGCTAGTGCTGCTGCCGCTAAGTCCACCTCCCCCATATTTTGGGAGATGGTGTAGAAATTAGGCAAGTCGATTTTGCTTGCCAGGGAGTGCCCTGACCCTCTTTTGGGATGTGCTTTATGTGCAGTTAACAGGTTTGAAGTCTGACGACGTTAGCTTGGGAATCCCTCCGGCTTGGCTGGGTAGGGATATGGCGCCATTGCTTATCTTCAGGACTCTTAGTCCAATTTGCATCTTATCCGTAGCCGGATACTATTTTTGCTTCCGCTGTCATTTGAATCTTTGTAATTGTATCATTTGTATCTTGACTCGTTCGAGTCGTTGTTGTAATTATATATTATGTTGTATTTGTGGATTTATCGGAACTGTTGTAATGTTATCACAATTCCACCCACATAATGCGCATGTTTCGGCGTGCACATTATGTCTGGTGGGCGACCAAAAATCGTTACTATGCGGATTTCGGCGGGATCGCTTAAATCTACATAGTTCCGATTTTTGGGCGTCACAGCAGGTGCTCTTGTTGTGTTCCTTGATGCCCCAGCGGACGGACTCCCACTAGAACCTGTGAATTTGAGCATAAGGTAAGTGCACACAAGTCAGGAGATTATACACACATTAGGTAGGCATTTGATGAATCATACGTAGTTAAACATGAATTAATCTTAAAACTGCAGTGTTTGGCTCGGAAATTCCGATTCAGACATAACCGGAAATTCCGGGGGACCGGAAATTCCGAGTCAGACTGAGTCGGAAATTCTGAGTCAGACAGAAACAGTGCAGATCTGAGATTGACTCGGTCTAAAACTAGATCGATCCAACATAATGCAAAACTAATGTATGTAGATGGCAGGGAATAGTGCTAGGAACAATCTCTACCAAGCAATATTGAAACAAATAACTCCACATGAAGATCCAAGTGCAAGCACATAAGGAAGAAGAGAAGTGAAGTTACCCTCATCCATTGAGGCCATTGCTTGGAGGAGTGAGTTCCCGGGGCGGAGGAGGAGCAGATCTGGCCGAGAAATAGGTTCCCCGGCGGTCGGAGTGCTCCGGAGGGATCTTGGAGCAGCAGGGGCGGCGGCTGGAGGAGAGGGGGGTCAGGGGTGGAAGAAGGGCACGAATGAGCCCTTCACCCCGAGCCTGCCCTTATATTTTTGGACAAACCGCCCGACCGGATATTCCGAGTGTAACTTACACCGGATATTCCGAGTCACCGGATATTTCGAGTCACCGGATATTCCGGTTCATGAATGAACCGGATATTCCGACCTGCTGAACTAAAATCCCAGTTTTCAAATGGATGACTTGTGTGCAATAGAGAGAAATGTTTTCAGGGGGAAGTAGGCTTGGGATAGATTTCCAAACTGTCATTGGTACACCATACTCAACTCACAAGTACCAAAACGGAACATAAAGCGCCAAGTTGAGTAGGTTTCCCACATGCATGAAAAGGAGGGCAAATAGCAACAATAAGCTCCAAATAAAATCAACTCTTCAATGAGAAGAGGTCGGTGGCCGAGGCCACCATGTAGGAGTTATGGCATGTTACCGCGAAGATGTATCTTGGGTACATAACCAATACTCGTCGTTTTAGCTCATTAGTCATAAGAATGAATATGGAGATAAAAGAACACTTGCTATCGGCATAATGGGGGGAGGGATGGTCCAATGTATTAGGATCGCACTCCCCCTATTTCCATGCCTACATCTAAACAAGATAAGATGCAATTACGCCCTAGGTGAGTGTGCAAGCGATCAAGCTAAGGACCTCGAATCAATGATATTTAGCTCATTCCTCAAAAAGCAAAACCTTCCTTCCTCAAGGGGCTTCGTGAAGATATCCGCCAATTGATCCCTTGTGCCCACATATGATAAGTCAATGTCTCCTCGGGCCACATGATCTCTTATGAAATGATGGCGGATCTCAATATGCTTGGTTCTTGAATGTTGCACCGGGTTGTAATCAATCTTGATGGCACTTTCGTTGTCACATAGAAGAGGCACTTTGTCGCAATCGACTCCGTACTCCTTTAAAGTTTGCCTCATCCATAGCAACTGAGTGCAACAACTTGCGGCGGCAACATACTCGGCTTTGGCGGTGGAGAGAGATATACAATTTTGCTTCTTAGAAGACCAACTTACCAAGGACCTCCCAATAAATTGACAAGCGCCGGAGGTTGACTTCCTATCATCATGATCTCCCGCCCAATCGGAATCCGTGTACCCACATAATGAGAAATTTGCATCCTTGGGGTACCACAATCCAAAGGTTGGGGTATAAGCCAAATAGCTAAAGATCCTCTTGACCGCCATATCATGGCTTTCTTTAGGAGCCGCCTGATATCTTGCACACACTCTTACGGCTAGCATTATATCCGGTCTAGATGCACAAAGGTAGAGGAGAGATCCAATCATGGAGCGGTATACCTTTTGATCCACATCCTTACCCTTAGGGTTGAGCTCAAGGTGGCATTTGGTTTGCATTGGGGTAGAGGCACCCTTGAGCTCAAGCAACTCGTACTTCTTGAGCATGTCTTGAATGTACTTTTCTTGGTTGATGAACGTTCCTTCCCTCAATTGTTTGATCTCAAATCCGAGGAAGAATTTCATCTCACCCATCATAGACATCTCAAACATGTCAGTCATAAGCTTAGAGAATTCTTCGTTAAATGCTTTGTTAGTCGATCCAAATATAATGTCATCCACATATAATTGACAAATGAAAAGCTCTCCATTAACTTTCTTAGTGAAAAGTGTGGGGTCGATTTCCCCAACTTGGAATCCACGGTCTACAAGTAGTTCTCTAAGGTGCTCGTACCACGCTCGTGGGGCTTGTTTAAGGCCATAGAGTGCCTTATCCAACTTGTAGACATGGTTCGGATACTTGAGGTCCTCAAACCCCGGTGGTTAATTAACATAAACAAGTTCATTTAGTGGACCATTTAGAAAAGCGGATTTGACATCCATTTGTTGCAACTTAGAGTTATGATGAGAGGCATAAGCAAGAAGAATACGAATTGACTCAAGTCGAGCCACGGGCGCATAGGTTTCTCCAAAGTCAATGCCTTCAATTTGGGAGTAACCTTGAGCCACCAATCTTGCCTTGTTCCTCACCACCATGCCATGTTCATCTTGCTTGTTCTTGAAAATCCACTTGGTGTCGATAACATTGCGGCAATCTTTGGGTCTTTCCACCAACTTCCACACCTTGTTGCGCTCGAAGTTGTTGAGCTCTTCATGCATAGCATCAAGCCAATCTTTATCTTCAAGAGCTTCAAAGACCTTCTTGGGTTCCACAATGGAGATGTGAGCTTGATGTTCACTAGAGCTTGCAAGTTGTCTTCGGGTAGAGACCTTGCTTCTCACATCACCAAGCACCTTGTCAAGAGATAGAGCTCTTAATTCTTGTGAGGTGCCAACCCTATTCAAACGGCGGATCTCGATTTCCCTCCGAGTGGTGGGAGGAATCGCTTGATCATCTTGATCATTCATGTCTCCGCCTTGACAGATTTGATGGCCTTGATCAACCATGGGAGTGATGTCTATCGGTGAAAGAGAGGGTTGATCTTGGCCTTGCGAGCTGCCACCGGGAATGTCAGCAGGACCAGATATTCCGGGTTCATGGACCGGAAATTCCGAATCACCGGAATCTCCGACTCCAGTTTGAACCGGATTTTTCGGCCCTCCGGAAATTCCAGGAGCACCTGGAGAATCTTGTGCTTCTTCTTGGCTAGGCGTATTGGGCACGGTGTTGTCGATGGGTGTTTCTTGTGTTGGGGTGGCCACCACTTGTGAAGAACTTGATCCTTGTTGAGCAACCTCATAATAGAGTTCAACGGGGCGGTGGACTCCCAACCCCATTCTTCGGATAGCATCTTGAGGTTGATCATCACCTACAACGGAAACACCACTTTGCTCCACAAGGGAGCCGTCATTCTCCTCGAACACCACACTACAAGTTTCTATGATTATGCGCGAGGCCTTATCATAGACTCTATAAGTGTGGGATTCGGACCCGTAGCCCAAAAATGTCCCTTCAAGAGACTTAGATTCAAACTTGCCTAAACGAACACCTTTGATGAGATAAAAACACTTACAACCAAAAACTCGGAAGTAAGAGATATTGGGCTTGTTCCCGGTGAGCACTTCATAGGGGGTCTTCATGAGTCCTTTGCGGAAGAAGAGTCGGTTGGATGAATGGCAAGCGGTGTTGACGGCTTCGGCCCAAAAGTTGTGAGGGGACTTGAACTCGGCCATCATCGACCTTGCCATCTCAATAAGAGTGCGATTCTTCCTTTCGGCTACACCATTTTGTTGGGGAGTATAAGCAGCGGAATATTGATGACGAATCGCTTCATCACTAAGGAACTCGTTTAAGGTGTAGTTCTTGAACTCGGACCCGTTGTCACTTCTTATCACCAAGATAGGGACATTGTGTTGACGTTGAGCCTCATTGGAGAAGTCGATGATAGTTTGTTGAGTCTCCATCTTCGTCTTGAAGAAGAAAACCCATGTGTATCTTGAATAGTCATCAACAATCACCAAGCAATATTTCGTGCCACCAAGACTAGCTTCCGGAATGGGACCAAAGAGGTCAACATGGAGAAGCTCCAAAACCCTTTTGAAGAAATGATGGTCTTGCTTGGATGGTAGATGTCATGCATTTTTCCTTCAACACACGCCCTACACATTCGATCCTTCGAGAAAGAAACATGGTCTTTTAGTCCTAGGATATGGCCACCCTTGTGGAGACTTTGCAAAGTCCTCATGTTGACATGGGCTAGTCGGCGATGCCATAGCCAACCCAAGTCCGCCTTTGCGAATAGGCACATTGTATGGGAAGTGGTGACTCCGGAGAAGTCAACCACATAGAGCCCATTCTCAATGTACCCAACGAAAGACACATTGAGAGACTTGCTCCGCAAGAGAATGACCATTTCCTTTTCGAAGACAACGGTATAACCCAAACAAGTTAATTAATGGACCGAGATCAAGTTGAAACCTAGGGACTCGACAAGCAAGACATTCACAAGTGTGATGTCCGGTGCCACTACCACCTTGTCGAGCCCTATTACCTTAGACTTAGAATTGTCACCATATGTAACGGTCATTTGATCATCATTGGGCTTCAACTCCGTTACAATCTCCTTGCTTCCGGTCATATGACTAGTGCACCCACTATCAATTATCCATTTCGATCCTCCGGAAGCAAGGCCCTACACACAATCAATTCTTTGGTTTAGGTACCCATTTTGCAATGGGTGCCTTTTGGTTAGCAACAAGGGTCTTTGGAACCCAAATAGCATATTTAATATAACCATCAAAAGGACCAATGTATCTAGCATAGACATCCCCATAATGATCAACATATAAGGCATAATTGGGGTTAGATATGCCCGCAAAGTCATCACGAGTGGGAGTGCCCCTTGTGGCATTTCCACTCGCAATGTCATCTTTCTTGGCTTGTGCGGGCTTGGTCTTCTTCTTGATCTTCTTCTTCTCCTTAGCAACATAGCCTAGACCTTCCTTACCCTTGTGGGGCACTCGCTCATGAAGAGGAATAGTGAGTGTCCCCTTACCTTTATCAAGGGAGGTCTTGGACTCGGTTGTCATGGAGGGAACAAACAAGATCCTAGCTTTATCCTTGAAAACATTTGCATTAGTATTCAAAGGAGTAGAAGTACTAGGTTTCTCAAGAATAGATATCCGAGTTTGCAGTTGATCACGAGACTTGAGGAGACGTTCGTGATCACTTGTCAATACCTTGTGAGTATTTTCAAGTGACTCGAGGTCTTCGCAAAGTATAGCATGAGCAACTACAAGCTCGGACTTTTCATTTTGCAGAATTTTACATTTAGCAAAGTAGAGATCACGATCCTTAGTGATCTTAGCAAGTTGCTCCTTGAGGAGAGCATGAGCTTCTTGTTCATCTTCAAGAGAGGATTGGAGGGACACCTTAGCGTGTGCATCCTCTCTCTCAATCTCACCTTTTAATTCAAGCTCATCCTCAAGCTCACCTATACGACTCATAATTGAGCCAAAGTGTTTCTTTCCTTCTCCTTGCAAGTTAGTCGTGAATTTATCAAACGCAATAATTTCTTCCTTGACTTCTAGGCTCATACCATCATCAATGTCATGGGATATGGAGGTGGAAGACAATTTTACCTCGAATGTCTTTGCCGTGAGACATCTTGGATTCTTGATGATGGGGCTCTTGTTTGGTGAGGAGAAGAGTGACGGAGGTGTGGAAGAAATGGCTAGTGCGGCCACTTGCGTTGGAGTATCCTCCTTGTCACTATCTTCATCATCGGTGGGATATTGCTCTTGAGTTACCAAGACAATCTTTTGGTTCTTCTTGAAGAAGGGCTTCTTCATGGGCATGGGCCCCTTGCCCTTCGTCTTGGCCACGAGTGTTGGGGATATATCAACTAGGGGTATAACCAACATGGATCAATCCGGCTAGTCCAGGGTGGCCCAAGGGTGGTAAGGCCAAGGCCTGCCGGGCGGCCAAGATAGCTGACGTACAAGGAAGTAGGCGGACGGTCCAAGGAAGGCGGAAGGCTGAAGCCCATCAAGCCACCGAGCCCAAGACGGAAGGCGGCAACCAAGCCGGCTAGGTCTAGGACTCTGTTTACTTGCCGGACAAGTACTTACCTTGTACCCTGGGGTCTGGCCGCCTATATAAGCCGGCCACCAGGGAGCCTTTAGGGCAGAGACAACTTCAATAGACATCATACCCATTGTAACCTGTTCACGGCTATTGCCTCATAGTGAATTATAGCAGCACGTAGGATCTCACAACCGCTGTGGGATCCGAAGCTGGGTAAACTCGCCGTGTTCAATCCCGTCCTCGACGACACCAACCTTCTTCCCCACAATCCATACGTAGGCTAGAGGTCCCCGTCTCCTATCAATTATGCCGATACCACGACAGTTGGCGCCCACCGTGGGGCATGAGGTTCCTGGCGTCACGTTCCAGGCGGGAACACTTGGCGGTGTGGGCAAGCAGATCGCCGTCGGTCGCGTCACAAGGTATGGCGGCCATAGCTACGTCAACTCGGATGAGTCCTGGCTCCCGGCGGACGACTACCTTATCGGATGCGCAATCGTGCCGATCGGAGGGATCGACGTCTTCATCGGGTACATGCCAGAGGCGTACGGCCTACCGCGTTTCTACAACCCCACACACCAACCCTTCGACCAAGCGGTCGACCGGCAAGATGGATCTGAGTCCGCCTTCTCCCAGGAGTCGGCCGAATCTGATTTCCACTTCGTCGGAGTTGTCGGACTGGGATCAGACTCCCAGCCGGAAAACAACGATCCTGAGTCAATCCTCCCTGCTCTACAGGAAGATGCGATATCAGATGCCGGATCCAGATCTACCGTTCAAGTCAACATAGACTCTGATTCCGATGATGATGCTAGTCTCTTCGAAGAGAAGATCAAAACCCGCTTTTCCAGTGGTAATCCGGCTCCCTCAGAGGGTACATCGGATACAGACATGCCTGACAAGCTGGCTATGATGGTTGTTGTCGGTCACGAGACAACCCCAGTTACTTCAGAGGCGCAAAACAAGCCGGCGGAAGATGCCGGCGACACCACTGCCGGCCAAATCATTGAAAGTTCCGACAAGGTGCGCGCGAAGAAGAAAACTGGCCTCGAGAAAGGCGGCAGCAGCAAACCCACGGATTTGCTCTCCGTCATCAAAGAAGTAGACGAGATCATGAATACTCCGGTAAACAAAAACACCCCACTCGACGAAGTGGAAGAGCTTAGGCTTAACATGCTTAAGCACTCTGACTTCCTGCGAAAAAGAGAGGAGCACGTTGAGAGCCTTGCGAAGAAGATCGAGAAAGAGCAGGAGAAGATGTCGGCCAAAACAAGCCGGCAACTCTTCGAGGAGAAAAGGTCATCAAAAAACCGTCGTGGAAAAGAGCCGTCGGCGCAAGCAACGACAGCGGATCAAGACCTAGGGTTCGATTGGCGTACGGCACCACAGCGAGTGGACAGAAGGGGTGATGTTGTCTTCTGCACCCCTGTCCTCAACGCGGCTGCCACGTTAGATACCCTAGATGACAACACTTACACGGCGGAAGAAAAGCTGGCCAACGCAAGACACTTCGTGAGCAAGGCCCTAGAACAACAAGCTCGCGCTGATTCCTACGGCCACATGGCGGATGCTCGCGGGGGAGACCTAGAGTCTAAGTCGGGCAAGTGCAAAGCTGCACCCGGTGCCGACCCCGAAGGCCCGTCTGGCTCCAGTATCCATGGCGACAAAAGGAAGGCAACGCCACCTCCAAAGAAGGCGCCGCCGCCAAAGCCAAGGCGCGACGAGAATTCAAGGACGGGAAGCAGAGGAGACCTACCACCTCCATCTCAGCCAAGACGCGACAATGGAGGTAGCCGGAACAACAGGCCACCGCCTAGAAAAGATGCCGGCAACGACCCTCCCAGGAGAGGTCGAAGCCGATCTCTGCAGCGTAGCACTGGCAGCAAGAAGAGAGAGGAGGTAGAAGGGCCCAGGCGCAGCATAAGCCGGGCAGCGCAGGACGAGCCGGACGCAAACAGAGGCGCACGGCAGCTCGATCCAAAAGATGCACGACACCGCCTACAAGACATAGCAAGAGGAAAGGAGCCGCTATACTCTGGACCAAAGTGCTTCGGTGATGCCATCCGCAGAGAGCCGTTCCCTAAGGACATGACATCAGTGTCAAAAAACTGTTCTAGGTACAACGGCCTCGTTAAGCCGGACTCATGGCTATCCGATTATGCCATGGCCATAGAGATTGCCGGCGGAAGCAGCCATATTGCCGTCCGCTACCTACCTCTCATGTTGGAAGGCACGGCAAGAGCTTGGATCGACAACCTTCCTGAAAAGTCCATCCATAGCTGGTACGACATGGAATAGGTTTTCTCCCAGCACTTCCAGGGAACATACAAGCGTCCAAATACCTACACGGATTTGCAGCGCTGTATCCAAAAGCCGGACGAAACCATGACAGATTTTGTCAGCCGTTGGATATCCGAAAAAGCCAACTGTCATGGTGTTTCGGACGCACAGGCTATCCACGCCTTCTACACGGGCCTACAGAAGAAGTCCTTGCTCCGTCATAGGCTCGTCCGCGAGCAAATCACGGACCTTGGTGAGATGCTCAACCTGGCCGCCCAATACGCGGCGGCGGATGACGACGCCCGGGACGATGACCCAGACGTCAACATCATACCAAAGCGGAACAACAAGCGCAAGCAGGCGGCGGATGACAAAGCCGGGCCTTCCAATGAGGTAGCCGCAGCGTTCCAAGGAAACGCCGGAAAAAAGAAGTGGAAAAATAAGAAAGATAGTCGCGAAGCCGGCTCAGGGCCTAAGGCGGCGCGGATCACTTATGAACAGGCAAAGCTTTTGCCATGTCCCATCCACGCTTCATTGGGCAAGGTCAACCATATTCTTGGAGAGTGCCGCTTCATGGATGACTTCAAAAAGGATCCCACAGTCGGCTGGAAGTCAAAGAAGTCAAAGAAGAACGACAAGAAAGACAGCAAGGAGGATGAGGATGACGACGACATGTCTATCTCAAGCGAAGATGACGCAGCCGCCAAGAAAAAGAAGCCGTATCCGAAGGTCAAAGAATCTCTTGTGTGCTTTGCCGGCACGCCTTCAGCTAAGGCAGATAAGGCGGAAATGCGCGAACTCAACGCGACAATGTCGGACGTCCCTCAATACTTGAACTGGTCTGAGGCAACGATCACTTGGGACCGGTCCGACCACCCCGATCACGTTCCTCACCCAGGAAAGTACGCCCTTGTCGTCGATCCCATTGTCGACAACTTCAGACTTACAAAAGTACTCATGGATGGCGGAAGCAGCCTCAACATCCTGTACTATGACATACTAAGCCGCATGAACCTATCAGAGGACCAGCTGGACCACAGCAACCTCACCTTTCATGGCATAGTGCCCGGCAGGCAAGCAAAGTCAATGGGGAGCATCAGGCTGAAGGTAACTTTCGGACCAAAAGAGAACTACCGCTCAGAGTTCCTTCGGTTCGAAGTTGTCCCCTTCAAAAGCGCCTATCATGCAATCTTCGGACGACCGGCTTTCGCCAAGTTCATGGCAAGGCCGTGCTACATATACAGCAAGCTTAAAATGCCGGGGGAAAACGGAACCATCACGATTTCCGGCAACTTCAAGAAAGCCAAGGAGTGCGAGCGTGGCATGGCCGCCTTCGCAGAAGCCGTCATCCACAAGGAAGAACTCGCGCTGCTCGGGGCGGATTCAGACAACTCCATGCCAAAGCCAAAGATGGATGTCAAGAAGACTTTCGAAGCGTCAGAGGACACCAAAAAGGCGGACCTCATCCCAGGTGACAAGTCTAAGCAAGTTGTCATCGGCTCCAACCTTGACAGCAAATAGGAAGGCGCGCTCGTCGAGTTCCTCCGTGAGAATCGTGACATCTTTGCATGGTCGCCTTCCGACATGCCTGGTGTACCGAGGGAACTTGCCGAGCACTCGCTCAACGTCATAAAAGGATCCAAGCCGGTGAAGCAAGCAACAAGACGCTTTGGAGATGAGAGACGCAAGGCTATAGGAAAGGAGATAAATAGGCTGAAGGCCGCCAATTTCATAAAAGAAGTTGTACACACCGATTGGGTGGCAAATCCTGTACTTAACCCAAAGAAGAATAAAGAGTTGAGGATGTGTATTGACTATACCGGTGTTAACAAGTGCTGCCCAAAGGATCCCTTTGCGCTGCCCAGAATTGACCAAGTCGTAGACTCCACAGCAGGCTCCGAGCTGCTTTGTTTTCTGGACGCCTACTCAGGATACCACCAAATCAAGATGAGAGAGTCAGATCAGCTGAAAACATCTTTCACAACTCCATATGGGACTTTCTGATACATTACAATGCCTTTCGGCCTGAAGAATGCAGGGGCAACATACCAGCGCTGTATGCAAAATTGCCTGCACGAACAGATCGGCCGCAATGTTCACGTCTATGTAGACGACATCGCAATAATGTCCAAAAAGAAGGCAGATCTCCTAGAGGACTTGGAAGAAACTTTTCAGAATCTCCGGAGGTATCAGATGAAACTCAATCCCGCCAAGTGCGTTTTCGGCGTCCCAGCCGGCAAATTGCTCGGGTTTATCGTCTCAGAACGAGGGATCGAGGTTAACCCGGAGAAGATCAAGGCCATCCAAAACATATCCAGACCTACTTGTCTGAAGGACGTGCAACGCCTAGCCAGATCGGCAGCAGCCGTCAGTCGTTTCATAAGCCGCCTAGGTGAAAAGGCAATGCCTCTCTACCGGCTATTGAAGAAATCCGACAACTTTGAGTGGACAGCAGAGGCAGATGCCGCCTTGCAGCAACTTAAGGAGGCCCTCACATCCGCTCCAATATTGGCAGCACCTCGATCACAGGAACCAATGCTGCTGTACATTGCGGCAACAGGAGCTGTTGTCAGCGTTGTCTTGGCTGTGGAAAGAAAGGAGAACGAAGCCGCGGCGTGTGAGCAGCGACCGGTCTACTTCATCAGTGAAGTGTTCTCCGCCTCCAAGCAGAGGTATCCGCATTACCAAAAGCTGGCTTATGGTGTATTCTTCGCCGCCAGAAAGCTTAGGCATTACTTCCAGGAACACACAGTGACAGTAGTCAGCAAGGCACCGTTGGGAGACATAATCAACAATGCAGAGGCAACAGGTCGAGTTGCCAAATGGGGCATCGAACTCGCCGCCTTTGATATAGTCTATAAACCACGAACCGCCATTAAGTCTCAAGCGCTTGCAGACTTTGTCGCCGACTGGACGGAGGCCATGGAGGAAACTACACTCCCCGAATCAGAATATTGGGTCATGCACTTTGACGGATCAAAGATGCTCAAAGGCTCGGGGGCTGGAGTCGTTCTACGCACGCCTAAATGTGACAAGCTTAGCTACGTGTTACAAATCCACTTCACAGCAACCAACAATGTTGCCGAGTACGAAGCCTTGCTTCACGGGTTACACGTGGCAAACAACCTAGGCGTCAAAAGAATCCTCTGTTATGGCGACTCAGATTTGGTCGCGCAGCAAGTAAGCGGAACATGGGATGCGAAAAGCGCAACAATGGCGGCTTACAGAGCCAAAGTTGACGAATTCGCTAAAAACTTCGTAGGCTACGAAGTCCGGCATGTTCCAAGAGTCGAGAATGAGGCGGCGGACACACTTGCAAGACTAGGATCGGAACGCAAAAAGGTACCAAAAGATATCTTCCTGGAGCAACTGCACAAGCCATCCATTAAAGGCGCCGATTTGATGGACCCCGACGCAGAAGAACCGGTAGAAGCGGCAAGTCTCGCTGTCTACTTAACACAGCCGGATTGGACAGTCCCATATCTCGATTTTCTAATCGACCAAAAGTTGCCGGAGGACGATGAGGTGCTAAAGAGGCAGATCATAAGGCGAGCCAAGGCATTCACGATAATAAAAGGCGAGCTATACAAGCGAAGCACTTGCGGCATTTATCAGCGGTGCATACAGCCGGAAGAAGGCCGGGAAATTCTGAAGGACATACATATTGGCACATGCGGGCATCATGCTTCCGCTAGGTCCATTGTATCCAATGCTTTCCGCCAAGGTTTCTACTGGCTCACCGCCAAAGAAAACGCCGAGAACATCGTAAAGACATGCAAAGGTTGCCAGTTGTACGCATGTCAACCTCATTTGCCGGCACAGGAGCTAAGGACGATCCCAATCACCTGGCCGTTCGCGGTCTGGGGCTTAGACATGGTGGGTCCCTTCAAAAAAGCGCACGGTGGGTACACTCACCTATTGGTCGTTGTCGACAAGTTCACCAAATGGGTCGAAGCTAAACCGATCAGCAAACTTGACGCACGAACAGCCACCAATTATCTCTGGGGAATTATCTCTCGGTTTGGAGTTCCACACAGCATTATCACCGATAATGGCAGCAATCTGTCTCAAGGCGACATAGAAGAATACTGCAGCGATCTGGGCATCCAGCTTGATTTGGCATCCGTTTCACACCCTCAATCCAATGGACAAGTAGAGCGTACAAACGGCCTAGTCTTATCAGGACTTAAGCCTCGTCTCGAAGCTCCATTACACAGGGCAGCCGGCGCTTGGGCAGATGAGTTACAGTCGGTACTGTGGAGTTTGCGCACAACGCCAAACAGGTCTACCGGCTACACTCCTTTCTTCTTAGTATATGGCGCTGAGGCAGTGCTACCTACCGACATGAAGTACGATTCCCCAAGAGTTCAAGCCTACATCGAGCAAGATGTAGAAGGTGCAAGGCAGGATAGCCTAGACCTGCTAGACGAAGAAATAGACGTCGCTCTCCATCGCTCCGCCTTGTACCAGCAACAACTTCGCCGCTATCATAGCCGGAGAGTGTGGAAGCGAAGCTTCAGAACAGGTGACCTGGTTCTCCGCCTAATTCAAGACAAAAAAGGCTTGCACAAGTTATCCCCGCCATGGGAAGGACCGTTTATAGTCACAAAGGCGCTGCTCAATGGTTCCTACTACCTAGCCGACATCCGCGACGAAGACGAAAAGAAGATGCGCAAGAAGGCGGCAGGAAAAAGGGGAACCAAGCGCAAGAAAGGCATTGACGATCCGTTCGAGCAAACAAGACGGCCTTGGAATATTGAGAAGCTACGTCCTTTCTACACTTAGCAATTTATAATTGTAATAAGTTAAATATGATTATGAAATAAAAGTCTATGGTTCCTCATCTGTGTTGAGAAGCATGCCATCTTTTATCTTTTCTTGCAATCATATTTCCCCTATGTATCTAAGTTACCTATTTTCTAGGTCCGTGCAAAGGTTCAAACTGGTAGATACTTGCAGCTTTCGAGCCAACCCAAAGCAAAAAATAAACCTTTTTGCGCCGCCTAATTCCTTTACCTCTGATTACTTATATGTGGTTCGCCTAGTAGTATGTCTTTGACACCAACATGTTGGATTTGGTCTCTGATTCTAAACGCATGGTTTAGCCCTGGTTGTTTCAGCTAAAGTTACCGGCTGAGGTTTCGTCAACATACAAAAAGTCAAGCATATAAGTCAGGGTAAAATTAAGGCGGGCCATATAAATAAAGACAAAATAAAACTTGTCAGCAAGTTTCCGCTTAACAAAGCAGCAGCAAAAGTATATACAAATATTACAAGTCAATGTTGCATTGTTTCAGGAGCCGACAAGTAAGGCTGATAGGAGGCAAGGACAGAAAAGATATGGCTCGGGGGAGCGTCTACATCAGGCTTGGGGGCTGACAACTGCAGCCCCGGAACTATCACTCCCCTCCGCCTCGGCCGCGCCGACAGATTCAGCTCCCTCTCCGCCAGGCACAGGATGGCGCCGGTAGAAGATTGAAGTGTCGACCATGTCGGCAACACGCGTGGCGTAGCCAGCAACGCTGTCCAGAACAGCGGCCGGCTCAACCTCGCTGCCGTCTTCATATGTTGACGGCATGCCTTCAGTGACGGCTTCTATCTCCGCCTCGGGCTAGTGCGCCATGAACAACCCAAGGGTGGTCTTGGCTCCACCCCGTGCTGCCGACTTCAGCGAGCTTTTGTGCAGTTTGGTCGCCTGCTCCAAGATGGCGGGCACGTCGCTGAACTCGGTCGGTTCCTGGCTGCCGGACGAGGTGAAGAACTTGGCGGCAAACCGCTTGGACGCCGCCAAAGTCTCGGTGATCAGTTCGCCTAGACGCGCAAGGCGATCCAGGCGGGGGCTGACAACCTTGTCATCACCTAAACCGGCGGGAACTGCATCAAAAAATAAAGCCATTAGTTTAGCTCAGACTAAAGCAACATGGCAGCATAAAAAAGGAATAAGAAATTACCAAGGACCAAGTTATGGAAAGCAGACAACTCAATCATATGAGTTGCCAGCGCGTCCTCCGCAGTTTGGGCGCGAGAAGTCTGCTTGGAGATTTCCTCCGCAGCCGTCTTCTCCGCCTCCGCCAACTTGTTGCGCAGGCTTCTAGCTCACCAGTGAGCTGGCTAGATTCCTACGCAAACTTGAGTTGCTGGGCCTCCATCTCGTTTTGATGAGCCTCCTTCAACTCCAAGTTGGCGGCCGCCAAGTCTGAAGCTTCATTCATAAGAGCTTGCATATCAGTGGACGCCTTCAGGATATCCTGGGCGTGGACTAGCAGCTCTACAAATATGGATTCGCTAGCTAAATGATTGACGGCAACATAAGTCAAAAGCATAGTTGAAGGCGAAAAGGATCAACCCTACCTTCATCTTTTTTGCGGGCCGCCTTCAACTCGGCAATCCGCAGGTCCTTGGCCTCGCACTCCTTCTTCAGGTCGCGGCAACGCCGGTTTATCTCGACTCGGGAGGAGACAAGCTCGACGTTGGCGGAGACAAGGCCCTGCAAGACAAAACAAAGGCATATAACATATTGTCGGATAACCACTAATCCGGCAGTCAAAATTTCTTTTTGACTTGCCATCTAAGTGCTCGGGGGAAAGGCTATGTATATGCCGGAGTGGTAAAAACTTACGGATAGGTCGCCCTCCAAGTCGGCGAAGGCCTGCGAGGCGAAGGTGGCGAAAGGCAAAGTTGACTCCTTGGCCTCCTTAAAAGTGGACCAAGGGTCCCTCACCTTGCCGCCTCCCGCAGTCGGGGCTGCCCTCCGAGACCCGCCGACGGTCGACTCCAGCAACCCTTCATTGGCGGCGCGCGATTGAGCGGCTTCATCGGCCGTAGCCTCAGCCAACAGTAGGGGAGTCTTGGGCGCGCGGTCGGTGGAGGAGACCCTTGGCGGAGCGCCAGAAGCCGGAGCCGGGGGCTGACGACGGGCGTCGCCCATAAAGCTGCCGGCTTGGAGCTGAGGAGTTGGCGGCACGGTAGCCGGCGAGCTGCCTTGTGGCCGCTTACCCTTGCCAAGAAGCCTGGTCGTCAACCGGGAAGTTGCGACCCTTTCCCTGTCAACAAAAAGCAAGCACAACCAATTGGCCTGTATTGAAGAGGTTTGCCGTCTATAAAATGCAAAAATGAGTACCTTCGGGGGATGTTAATCCCCGCGTTCTCGCCAATGTTGGCGAGAGCCGGCTCGGTAGCCGACGCGATCCGTTTCTTCCTCTCGGCATTCGCCGTAGAGGAAGCAGCGCCGGACGCCTTGCGCTTCTTCGTCTTCCCGGCTTCTGACTCGTAGAAGTCGGGAGCCAGGTCGTCCTCCCCCAACTCGGAGAGCTGAAAAAGAAGACAAGTGTAATGGAACTCAATTCTAGCCGGCAAAACTATCAAACAAGGGGCAAGGAAGAAAATATTTACCTTGAGGGGAGGGTTGTCGTGGGTGTGCATGGGCACGACCTCCGCCGCCTTCACCAGCCCCGCCTTGACGAGGCTGCGGAGCCGGAATGCCAGGTCGGCAACCGGCAATATCTCTTCGCTCACGCGAAGAGAGGCCGTGTCAGTAGGCGAATACTGACACATCTTGTGCGGGCTGTACCGCAGGGGGAGGATCTGCCGGCCGAGCCAGCAGATGACGGTGTCGACCCCATCCAGCAGAGGGGGAGCCATCGTCCTCGTGAGGAACTCAATCCGCCTTTGAATAAGGCGGAGTTCCTCCGTCAACTTGGGCACCGCCTCGTCCCAGCATGGCCGAGGCATGGGTGGCGCGTTGACGAATGCCGGGATGCCAACTTGGCGGCCTGGCGCTGCCATATCTTGGCAGTAGAAGAACGTGGAGGTCCAGCCCATGACGGACTCAAGGTATGGTATCTTAGGATACCACTGGCGGCCCTGGCGGCAGTTGAAGGTGACGCTGCCACAGGTTGCCAGCCCTCCGTCCGGCACCGTCTGTCGCCGGCAACGAAAGCAGTATCTGAAGAAGTCTAAACTAGGCCTAATACCTAGGTAGCCTTCGAACAGAGCGGTGAAGCCGGCTAGGACTAATATACTGTTGGGTGCAATATTGTGGGGCTGGAGCCCATAGTGATCCAAAACCTCGCTAAAAAAGGCGGAAGGCGGAAGCGCCATTCCCCTAACTAGATGGGAGGTGAGGATTACCCGCTCCCCGGCTCTTGAGGCCGGGATGACGTCTCCGAAGGCGGCCCTCCACCGGCAATCTTCCCGAGTGGGGAGGTAGCCGACAGCCTCCAAATCTTAGAGGGCATCTTCGTCGACGATGGAAGGTAGCCAGTAGCGGGACCCGAAGTCCGCCGCTTCCTCTTCCTCGTCGGCGGGGGCGCCCGC
This sequence comes from Poa annua, assembly GCA_026929855.1. NCBI lineage: Eukaryota > Viridiplantae > Streptophyta > Magnoliopsida > Poales > Poaceae > Poa > Poa annua. Next base: position 92,780,874 of record CM049428.1, on the reverse strand, counting down.
CGTCGTCATCGCCGCGGTGGTCGGTGGAGGAGCCGAAGAACCCGCCGCTGGCGTGCGTGCGGTGGAAGTCCGAGGGGCGACGGTGGCGACATTGCCCGTCGCCGCCGCCGCGGGACGGGTTATCGCGCCGCCCATCCCCGTCGTGGGCGCAACCTCGGTCGCCGGACAGCTCGACGCCGTGGAGAGGGTCTGACCGGTGGACATCGCCGCGAGGAGAGGTCGTCGGCGAAAAGGAGTTCGCCGGAGCTAGCTCGGAGACAAGGAGCAAGGAAGCGGAAGAGGAAAGGGCGTACGGAGAGCAAAGGCTGGGTAATGAAAATGGACCGTTTGGCTATCTATTTATAGGGCCAGGCGTTGCTCCCTGTGCAACAGCGTTTTTAGTCGGACACGTGTCCAGCATCCGTTGCAGCACACGATTGCACGATCTCCACGCCTCCTCTTTTCCCGTAATTTGTGATCATGGCGAGATTCCCGCCTAGACAGTTTTCAAACTGTCGTGAGCTGGCTAGGTGGAGACCGCCAGGAAGGATGCTCGACAAGATTTCCGAGCAGCCGTCTTTTCCCATGATGGATAAAGGGGGCCGCATGTCAACTTCAAGACACGCATGCCTCGTTGATTTTCAGAATGGTTCAAGTCCTGCAGCCGCCAAACTTTGGCAGATGAAGAATCAAGAAGAAGCCGGCGCCTGGAGAACTTCAACCTTTCTGGGGGCTAATGTTGGGGATATATCAACTAGGGGTATAACCAACATGGATCAATCCGGCTAGTCCAGGGTGGCCCAAGGGTGGTACGGCCGAGGCCTGCCGGGCGGCCCAGATAGCTGACGTACAAGGAAGTAGGCGGACGGTCCAAGGAAGGCGGAAGGCCGAAGCCCATCAAGCCACCGAGCCAAAGACGGAAGGCGGCAACCAAGCCGGCTAGGTCTAGGACTCTGTTTACTTGCCGGACAAGGACTTACCTTGTACCCTGGGGTCTGGCCGCCTATATAAGCCGGCCACCAGGGAGCCTTTAGGGCAGAGACAACTTCAATAGACATCATACCCATTGTAACCTGTTCACGGCTATTGCCTCATAGTGAATTATAGCAGCACGTAGGATCTCACCACCGCTGTGGGATCCGAAGCTGGGTAAACTCGCCGTGTTCAATCCCGTCCTCGACGACACCAACCTTCTTCCCCACAATCCATACGTAGGCTAGAGGACCCCCGTCTCCTATCAATTATGCCGATACCACGACAACGAGCCTCCCACCATGATCCTATCTTCTCTCCCATGGGCAATCTGCAATAAAGTGGCTTTTGTCATCACAGTTATAGCAAAGCCTCACCTTGTAGAATGGCTTTCCTCCATTGGAGGGAAACTTCTTTGTCAATCCTCGCATTGGCCCTTCCGGGGTTCTTCCAAAACGTTCTTGCCGCAAGACCCATGTGTTGAGTAAGAGTACTTGAGAGGGTCTCACTAGATAGCTCGACTTGATCATCATACTCCTCTTCATCCTCTTCTTCAACGGTGGCCTTCAAGGCAATTGAGGCATGCTTGTGCATCCCTATGGCTCTACCTCTTGCATCTTGTGCAATCTTGGAGGCCACCTTGCATGCGGTCATCTCTCGCATGACTTCATTGGATGTCATCTTTGCGAAGTGATATCTCCCTTGGAGTGTCTTCAAATCCGTTTCCTCAAAGGGCAAGAGAGCGGTCACAAACTTCCTCTTGATCCAAGCATCATCAATGTAGACCGCCCCGAGGTTCTTGAAGGAGTTGGCAACCAACACCAACCTCCGGTACATGTCCTCGTGGCTTTCTCCATCCAACTTGTAGAACCCTTACACCTCATTGCATAAGGCATCATATTGGTTCTTCTTCATGCTCTCATTCCCGACGAAGATGTCGGAAAGAGCATTCCCAACTTCTTTGGCGGTGGAGAATTGTTGAATGAGCGCCATGTCCTTCTCTCCAACGGCCATTTGGAGTTGATGAAGAGCGGTGGCGGTGAGTTGGCTATCAACCACCTCTCTTCTTGTCAAGTTGGTTGGATCATGGGGCTTGTATCCTTCTTCAATGATGCGCCATAGCTCAATGGAGGCACTACATAGATGAGATTTCATTAGAAATTGTCATTGAGAGAAATGAGTAGGTTTAAGCTTAGGAGGATCACTTCTAAAGTTTACATGAGGGTGAGGGATAGGAGGGTTAGGAGAGTAATTATGGTTGACATTATGAAATTCCTCTCCTTTGGGGGTGTTAGAGGAGCTAGGTGATTCATCCTTTTCCGCCTTCCCGAGGGAAACAATTGGAGTAACATCTTTAGACCCATCCAAAGATGACTCCTTAGAGTTCTCTGCATGCTCCTTAGGAGGAGGAGAGGGAGAAGTAGCCTCGGGCTCCTTAGACTTCAAGAGTGCCATGAGCATCTCATTCATCTTGAGGAGTTGGGCCTCCAAGGACGATCTCATATCAATAAGATCGGCCATGGTTGCCCCTTTGGCTAACGCCTCCTTCTCCGCCTCTAATTTCTCACGGGCGGCCCTCTCGGCATCGGATTCCGTCATCGTTGCACTTAGGCGGTTAAGCCCTTAAAAGTGAACCTGGCTCTGATACCAATTGAACGGGAATCCGGCACCTAGAGGGGGGGGGTGAATAGGTGCTATTACAAATTTTAGGTCTTTTCAAATTTAGGCTCAACACAAAGGTAAATTCTCTAGATATGCAACTACGGTGAATTTACCTAAATGACAATCTAAGCAATAACAAGATAAACAAGCTAACAAGACAAGCAAGTAAGGGAGCAAAGATAAGGGGAACCGAGCGAAGCACGCGGAGACGAAGAAGTAATCCCGAGTTCCACCCAAGGGTGTACGTCTCGTTTGGAGAGGTGTGCGCTACCACAACAGGTTAGCCGCAACGCCACAAAGGCTCACCTTCTTCTCCGATGAACTCAACCACAAAGGTTGCGAGTCCACCTTGCACTATTGATCCCCTTTTAGGGCGGATATCGAATCCCTTACAAACGGTTGAGGCACACACCCACAACTTAATTGGGGGCTCTCAAGATGACCACAAAAGGTCAAGGACCACAAAAGGTCAAGGCAACACCAAGATTACAACAATGGTGAACTAGGTTTTCCCACCGGAAACCCTAGCCACGAAATCCCCAAGTGAATGGGGAGGAAATGCAAATCCCTTCGGTGAAGATGTAGATCCGGGCCTTCTCCTCCAATCCTCCAAAGATCAACGAATTTGGGTGGAGAGATTGAGAGATCTTGTTGATTTGAGCTTTCAAGAATAGTAGGAGAGAGAAAATCTGAGAGCTAGCTGTTCTTGAGTGAGTGAGGGGGTATTTATACCCCCTCCCAAAATCTGGCCGTTGGCTGCCTCGGGGACTCGGAAATTCCGGTATAAGTGACACCCGGAAATTCCGAGTCACCCGGAATATCCGAGTCTGAGAAATATCCGAGTTGAATTTCCGGTTGAGATCAGAACCACTTTGACATCTTGACTTAGCCAAATTTCTGAGGGTGACTCGCAAAATTCCGAGTCAGTGAAATTTCCGAGCTGAATTTCCGGTTGAAGTCAGAACCACTTTCTGAACTTGACTTAGCCAATTTTCTGAGTGTGACTCGGAAATTCCGAGTCAGTGAAATTTCCGAGCTGAATTTCCGGTTGAAGTCAGAACCACTTTCTGAACTTGACTAAGCCAATTTTCTGAGGGTGACTCGGAAATTCCGAGTCGGTGAAATTTCCGAGCTGAATTTCCGATTGAAGTCAGAACCACTTTCTGATTTTTCCTTAGCCATTTTTCTGTTAGGTATATGAGACCCGGAATTTCCTATCCTGGAAATTTCCGGTTCCAATAATCCGATTCTGGGAAGAATTCCAGAAACTCTTTTTCTCTACATTTTGGCTTTGGGATATGTGATATGCAACTGACACAAACTGAAATACTTAGCAAATAGGATTAGTACATCATTGGTATTGTTAACTAACACTCAAAACACTAGGGAATAAGAAATGTTCTTTCAGCAGGGGGCTCAGTGCAAGAAGCCAGCGCCTCTCTCTCTCTCTGGAAGTCCATGACAAGGGGGACCCGCCTGTCAATGGGAGGGCAAGGGAAAAATTGGGTTTTTATTCCATTGCGCACAGGGGGATCGAACTCGCGCGCTCGCGCGGCGCGAGGATGGCGCTGCTAGCCACTGCGGCTCGGTGGTGTTTGTGTTAAGAAAAGATTTGCTTCGTTTTTGTACCACAACCCGTGGATGTCTCGGACGAAAACTGAAAAAACTGCACACGTTCCTCACGAACTGAAACCTGAACCCGACCGGCGACGACGGAAAGAGCGGGCACCGGTGACCTGGTTAGGGTGGCGCGAGGGGCGTGTGAGTGGGGGCTGGCGTGCGGGAGCATGGGGCATTCCATTCTCGCTCTCGGAATCGAAGGGGAGGTGTTGGGGGGTTCGAACCCGTGCTCGGTACGTGCGGGCGGCCATGGCGTGAGGTCGCCGGAGCTGACGCCACGGGCGCTACGGAGTCTAAACGGAGGGGAGATAGGAGGGGGCCGAGGAGGCTTACCGTGGGGGGTTCGCCGACGGAAGAATGGGGCTCGGAGGAGACCGGAGGCGAGCGGTGGTCGTCGATCTTCAGAGGGGGCTACGGTTCTTGGTGGGAGCAGAGAGGAAAGAGAACAGGGGGCGGCGGCAAGAGATGGGAAAGGGGAAGCAAGAGGCTAGGTTTTCGTGGTTCTCTGTGGGGGGGCTTAAAGAGAGGAGGGCAGTGGGCAGAGAGGTGGGGCAGCCATGGCTCACGCCATGTGCGTGCTGCCTCGCTGTAAAGGTCTGTACGGAGGTAGGGGATAGGAGGGAGTGGACCGGGCTGGGTGCTGGGGTGGTTGCTGGGCCAGGGAGTGGCCCAGTTCGGCCAGGAGAGCCTCCATCTCCTTTTTTTCCTTTTAAAACTTTTCTGGATTTGTATTTTTAAAACAAACAAAAAATATAGACGACAAAAACCTTTGCACAAATTTTAATAGTCTCAAAATGGTAAAAGTAATTTACTAGTTTGATTCTTTATTAATATTTTGAAACTTCATTTGAATTTTATTTGACAAAGCATTTGAAATTGAATATGGGATTTGAAAATTTGAAAGTAATTTATTTAATTGAAAAGCAATCCCAAATGAAAGGTGCATGATGTCACACTATATTACAGCACAAGCATACAATTTAGGAAAGTACAAATTTTGGGATGTTACAACACTCCCCCCTCAAAGGAATCACGCCCCGAGATTCTTCATGGAGCAACGAAGAGGTCGGGATACTCATGGTGGTCTTCACGTTCCCATGTAGCTTCCTTGTCAGAATGATGAGACCATTGAACCTTGTAGAACTTGACACTCTTGTTACGGGTGCGACGTTCAGCTTCGTCAAGAATGCGAATCGGTTGTTCCACATAAGAGAGATCTTCTCGAAGTTCAATAGATCCATGATCAACTGCACGTCCTGAATCTTGGAAGCACTTCCTGAGTTTTTACACGTGGAAGACATCGTGCACTTTGGAGAGGTTTGGAGGAAGTTCCAGATGGTAAGCCAATTCACCACGCCTTGAAAGAACGTTGAAAGGCCCAACATAACGCAGTGCGAGTTTGCCTTTGATGCCAAAGCGTTGTGTGCCTCTCAGAGGAGTGACACGAAGGTAAGCTTGATCACCAGTTGCATAGACCATGTCCATGTGCTTGCTATCATAATAGCTTTTCTGCCGAGACTGGGCAATCTTCAGATTGTCACGAATGATGCGAACCTTTTCTTCAGCCTCCTGGATAACGTCAGGGCCAAAGAATTGACGTTCCCCAGTTTGAGACCAGTTCAGAGGAATTCTGCATTTGCGGCCATAGAGAGCTTCAAAGGGAGCCATGCTAGACTTGCTTGGAAGTTGTTGTTGTAGGACAACTCAGCATACGGAAGGCAATCCTCCCATTTCATGCCAAAGGAGATAACACAAGCTCTGAGCATATCCTCCAGAATTTGATTCACTCTTTCAACCTGTCCACTTGTCTGCGGATGGCAAGCTGTACTGAACAGAAGTTTGGTACCCAAGGCTTTCTGAAAGCTATCCCAAAATCGAGAAGTGAAGATACTTCCACGATATGAGCTTATTGCCAAAGGAACACCATGTAAAGGAACCAGTCTTGTCATATAGAGTTCTGCCAACTGACTAGCTGATACTGTCTCTTTGACTAGGAAGAAGTGAGCCACTTTAGAGAGACGATCAATGACAACAAAGATTGCATCGTTGCCTTTCTTGGACTTTGGAAACCCAGTAACGAAGTCCATATCGATCTTGTCCCACTTCCACTCAGGAATTTGCAGTGGTTGAAGAAGTCCAGGTGGTCTCTGATGAACTGCTTTGACACGACAGCAAACATCACAATGAGACACATAGCGAGCAATTTCACGCTTCATCCTGGTACACCAATAGATTGACTTGAGATCCTGGTACATCTTTGTGCTGCCAGGGTGGATAGAAAGCGGAGTATCATGAGCCTCCTTGAGAATGAGCTCTCTTAAGCTGTCAAGCTTGGGCACTACAATGCGTTCTACAAAGAGCAAGGTACCCTTGTCATCGAGAGAGAAACTCTTGTAGTTATCCTTGCCGATGTTGTCTTTGATATTCATAACAACAGAATCGCGCAACTGTGCGGCACGGATCTTATCCTCAAGTGTAGGAGTGGCAATCAAGTTTGCAAGATAACCAGAAGGAACCACTTGAAGATTGAGCTTCTTGAATTCTTCGTGAAGAGGAGGTTGGATGTCCTCAACCATGAGGTTGTTGCAATAGGACTTGCGACTGAGAGCATCAGCCATTACATTAGCTTTGCCTGGAGTGTAAAAGATGGTAAGATCGTAATCTGAGAGCTTCTCAAGCCACCTTGTTTGCCCGAGGTTCAAATCTGGTTGAGTGAAGAGATATTTGAGACTCTTGTTGTAACATCCTGGGATTTGAAAAATCAGAAAAATTTAAAACCTTTAAAAATTACTTTGTATGTTACTTTTGAAAGAGTATTCAAGCATTGCACTCATGCATTCATGCATAAACATCATTTCATCTTGTGGCTTAAATTAAATAAGAGTTTGAAATTTTAAATTTTATTTATATGTTTTGAGAATTATTCCATAAACATGTTATTTGTATCTTTTATAATGTTCCAATTTATAATTTTTATTTTGGGAAAGAATACTACCAAAAAGTTCTAAATTAAACAAGCTTTCCAAAACATATTTTTATGAATTTTTCTGAAAAGTTTTGGTTAAGTTTAAAAATCAAATTTGAATTAAAAGTTTGAAAACAGAAAATGATTTGTCAAAAAAAAAGGAGAAGAACAGCCCGACCCAATCTGGGCCGAAGCCCATTTCCTCCCTCTCACGCGCGCAGCAAGTTGTGGCCCAGAAGAAGCCCGACAGCAGCCCGCTTCTCTCTCTCTGTCGCTGACGTGTGGGTCCCACGGTCATCTCCTTCTTCACCGAATCTTAACAGAGTTCTATCTCTTCCGAAAAAAACCGAACGGAACACGATCAAATCGCGGCGATTTCTTGCGGGATAAGAAGCCCGTGCCCCCCCCCCATATAAACTCCATGAACTCCTCTTCGTTTCCCCTAAAAAAATTCCATCTACGAGACGCCAGGCTGCCCGCAGTTCCCCACCGCCGCGCCGCCACTACCGCCGGCGGATTTCTCGAACTCCGGTGAGAACCGTTGACCCCGAGCCACCTCGTTGCTCCCATCCTCCTTAAATACTCCTGGCGCATCTCCGTGAACCTTTTGCGCAACTTCTTGTGCCCCAGATCGACCCCTGGTTCATCGACCTCCGCCGGCCGCCGCGGGACCGACTCCGGCGAACGATACAGGAAGAAGAAGACTGCCCCCGTCCGCGACAACCTCTACCTCGGCCTCGCCTCGAACCTCTGAACCCCGTGGTAAGACCAGCGCCTCCCCTTCCTCTCTCATTCGTCGTGCGCGTGAAGACCGGCGATGGCGCCGCCGCGGGAGTGAGGTCGCCGGAGACCTCCGATCGGTAGCGCGCTAGGTTTAGACCGGGTAGATCCGGACCGTTAGATCGCCATCTAACGGTTGCCTTTTAATGATCTCTCCGAGCCGGTACCGTCCAATCAGAGGCAGCCACGCGGATGTACAGTCAGCGCCTCGTCAGCAGCACAGTCAGCGCCACGTCAGATTTGTTTTTCTGCGATTTTTCTTAAATAGATTAAAACTGGCAGTTTTGCAAAAAAGCCCCTGTATCTTAAATCTATTATAACTTTTTATTGGTTTGGCCAAATTTAACAAACTTTATATTTTTGAAAAGCTCTCGGATTGTAGAATATTTTAGCACTGCTGGTTTTCTGTTTTGAGTTTGTTTAAGTTATTCAAATTTCAAATTATGAGTTTAAGTAAATTTGACTTAGATTAAATCTATAAGATCAAAAATTGTAAATAAAATTGTTTTGGAAACCTTATAATATGTGTTATATGAATACACTGTTAGAAAATATTTTTCAGTATTATTTGGACTATTTCAAAATCATAATTTTAAATTGAATAAAGTTTGAGTAAATTTTACATAACTTTTGATAGAAATATTATTTTTGAGTAAATCCAATTACTATAAATTTGAATGACTAAGTATTTGCAGTAGGAATTTTCTACTAATATTTGTGGAATAATTTTCTCTTTATTTTGTAAATAATATTGATTTAATACTTTTAAATGATATTTTAATGAATAAAAATTAATTAAAAATATATTAAAATTTATTTCATCACATATTCGAAATTATAAAGTACTTAGGCATATTATGAACACTTTGGTCACAAAAGTATTTAGATATATTTTTGCCTTCTCAAACAAATCAAGTTTGATGTTTTCTTGTGATTAAACATTGCATTGCATGCATAGCATAATGTATTGTATAGTTATTGTTTTCTCTAAGTTAGGATTATTTTGAGCATAGTGTTTTGGTAAAGTGCTACAAAATGAAGACTAGAAGGTCAACAAAGACTTAGAAGAAAACAAACTCTGGAAGCAGCTCCAAAAAGTAGAAGCACTTAGAAGAAAATCAAGAGGAACTGCAAGAAGACTATTCCCTTTTATTTCTAAGTCTCTCTCTCTTTTCTTTTCTTCCCTCTTGGACCTCGTGGTGGCTAAGTTATATCCAAGACCATCCCTGGTGATATACAAATCCTCAAGTCTGAACAATCAAGACTACATGATTCAATGAAGACATCACCAAGAAGAAATTACAAGTCAGGAGATGAAGCCTGGGAAATCAACTCTATCTTCTCTGTATCTTTTCTGCCTTCCTATTCTTCTTCCACTTTGGACATAAACCAAGTCCTTAGTGATTTTGACCAAGTCCTTAGAGTGCTAATTGTAGATGAAGGAAACTACAAGGGAGTTGAAGAATTCAAGATCAAACATGATGACGACTAGGAGCAGTCTTACAACTTAGTCAAGATTGACTTATAGTAATTAATTTTATGACCTTGGTCCTTAGTCATATTTGGCTAACACACTGGCCTTGCATTCACTTAGAATAATTTCTTGGCATGGCATGCATCTCTAGTTATAAATATTTTGCACATCATGCATAACATGTTTTTGTGTGGTTATTTGGTTTGTATGTTTATTTGTGTCTTGTTTGATGTGTTAGAAATATCGGAGGGAAACGACAACTGTTGCAGCTGCTGTTGCTATTCTTCCTGTTGCCAAGGCAAGTGGCACACCCTCATAAACTTCCTAAGTATTTTCTATGCATTACTTAGTATGTTTATTATATGCATGTGTTGGATAGTATTGCTATGCTGAAACTACTATATCCCTTACACTAGTTGTGTCTAGAATCCTATGGGTAACTTGGTAGAAATATTGATGCTATGCAACAGTTGTTTTGTGAAAAGTTATTTTCTACTAAGTTAAAGATACTTCTGGGTGGATGTGGCAAGAGGATGGAGGTTAGAGTTGAGTGGCTGCTTAGGCTCATTTAGGTGGGTGCACCTGGCTAAGACCCAGGCTCATTTAGATGAGTGAACCTGAGTACGTACACTTGAGGATGGCCACCCAGGAACAAAGGGACCAAAGTTTTCTCCAAGTGAAGATGTTTCCAGTGCAGCCACGTGGTAATGGCTCTGCCTTGACTTTTCCCCAAAGGTCTCGTCTCAGGCTTCTCCTTTCCTTTTCACTACATGAGGGTCAAGGACAGAAGGGTTGTTTGAGTCTCGTGGTGAAAGTGCACAACCTCTGCAGAGTGTAAAACTAAGTACTTAGCCGTGTCCTCGGTTACGGACAATTTTGAGCAGCTGATCAAGGATTCAACGGAGGCTCCCAACATTCAAATTTCTAAGTTAAAAGTTGATGGGTGAACAAGGGAAGATGAGATTATGGTTTTCATGCCATACTTGTCCTGATTTCAAGAAAAGTGTTTTCAAAAGAGTAGGAAAAATTGGCTTTATGCAAATTAGCCTTGAACTCCACCGGCCAAATATGCATATAGGCTTTAGAGTTATTCCATTAAGTGTCCACCATAGTGTCACTTGCCAGACTCCATTTTTAATGGAATCTGACCCACTCTGTTGCAAAATTTTATTTGATACAGGTTGTTCAGATGACGAGTGAGATTTTCGTTAAGGGATTTCGAGTCTGCACCAACATGTTTTCGCCTGTGGCGTATCATGAAGTTGGAGGCTCCTAGAAGATTTATTTCCGTTGCTTTATTGTTTTGAGCTAGCTTTAAGCTATGCAAAGATGTATCGAACTATTTATTTTTGTAAGTCTGGATCATCGATGTAATAAAATTGATACTTTGTTGTGATATTACATCGTAAACTGTGTGTGCAAACGAATTGATCCAGGGTTTTGCACTATACAGAGGTATCTGCCTTATTTAAAGTGCAGGTACGTTACAGATGGTATCAGAGCACTGTGTTGCCTGTAGGTTCGAAACCCCTAAGTCTGGATAGAAATAGGATTTGGCCATAGGATTGAAAATCTATTTTTATTCAGTTTGTTAAAACAAAACTTTACTAATTTTCCTCCTTGTAACTATCTTATTTATTTGCTTTCTAAAAATACTATATCTTCTTTTCAGATGACTAACCTCTTTGAATCACTCAAGAAGGGACCAGTGATGACCATGACCCTACAATGTGAGACTGACTCTCCAAGAGCACTTAAGGATAACATGAAGAGCTTGGGCTTTGAAGGAGAAGCAGTATACAAAGGATTTCCTTTCATGGGTGAAGGTCAAGAGTACTGGTGGGTGCAACTCTATCTATACAAAAGCAAAGAAGATAACCACAAGACCAAAGCCCACTGCATGTTCACCAACCCAATACTTTACACATCATTCTTTGACTCAGCAAGAAGTGCAGCATTCGAAGCCACCGAGAACCTTGGAAGAAGACTTCGATTTAGGCTTCATAACACCCAAAAGTATCTTGATGAACTCAAGGAAATAGGAGAGGAACTTGATGCACTCAGGAAGGACATAGACTAGACCACCCATCTATGAGAGTAATGGGATCCTAATGATGTATTGACCTATCAAATTGTGGTATGGCAGTACCATCGTCTGTGTTCTCCATAATATCGGTGTACTACGTTCGAAAACGATTAGTTAGGTTTTTCAAAAACAAGTTTGGAAATTTAATGATTGTGGTTGATTGTGCTATTGATTGTATGGGTAGGAATTTTTTTTCCCTAGTACCCTTCTATCTTTTACTTATCTATGCTAAAACCCACAGATGCCTCCCCGACGTGCTCCTGGGAACAACAACAACGACAACAACAATGATGCTATGCAACAGTTGATGGCTGCCCAAGCCCAGCTGATGACTATGATGACTCAGTTCATTGCAGGGGGCCACAACAACAATAACAACAACAACAATCCTCCACCGCCACCACCTCCCCAAGTGGACAGGCTTACCAGGTTTCTGAGGCTTAGGCCAAACAAGTTCTCAACCTCCACTGAGCCAATGGTGGCTGATGATTGGTTGCGTTCTGTGCAAAAGGATCTGGTGACAACTGAATGTGATGATGTTGAGAAAGTCAGGTTCACCGCACATCTTCTTGAAGGACCTGCTGCCCAATGGTGGGAAACCTATCAGATTACTCACCCATTGGACACTTTAACCTGGGAGGAATTCAAGGAAGGATTTCGTAATGCTCATGTCTCTACGGGGATTATGAATCTGAAACAGGAGGAGTTTCGCAATCTGCGTCAGGGTAATAGAAGTCTTAAGGAGTACATGGATGACTTTCATGCCTTGTCTCGATATGCTCCTGAGGACATTGATACGGATGCAAAGAGGAAGGCAAAATTTCTCAAGGGACTATGTGATGAGCTGAAGATACCTCTGACTGTTGCTTATGCTCCAAACTATCAGATACTTCTTGATCAAGCAATCACCCTTGAAGATAGCATGAAGAAAGCTGAAAACAGGAAGAGAAAGATGAACAAGCACTCCTCTGAACCCTCATTCAAAATGCATTTTGTTCATGATGGGAACCATGGTCACAAACTTGGAAACCACCATAGTGGGGGAAGCAACCACAAGCATCATGGACACAATGGTGGATTCAAGGGAAACAGACACGATGCTCCTAACCACAATCACCGCCCAAATGGGGAACCCAAGAAAAACCTCAATCATATCACATGCTACAACTGCAAGAAGCAAGGACACTACTCCACTGACTGCCCAGAAAAGAAAGGGGCCGAAGCCGCTGTCAAGCCAAATCCTTTTGATAAAGGATATGTGAACCACATCACCGTGGAAGAAGTGAACGGTACATTTTAAATCAAGTTTTAATATTGAAGTTTCAGTACCAACAAAGATTTCTTTTAAGGGTGGTAGCCCACCCAGTCAAACCAGTCACAACCTTTTGCTAGCCTTCTCGAATCTCGAGGACGAGATTCCTTTTAAGGGTGGTAGTCTGTAACATCCTGGGATTTGAAAAATCAGAAAAATTTAAAACTTTTAAAAATTACTTTGTATGTTACTTTTGAAAGAGTATTCAAGCATTGCACTCATGCATTCATGCATAAACATCATTTCATCTTGTGGCTTAAATTAAATAAGAGTTTGAAATTTTAAATTTTATTTATATGTTTTGAGGATTATTCCATAAACATGTTATTTGTATCTTTTATAATATTCCAATTTATAATTTTTATTTTGGGAAAGAATACTACCAAAAAGTTCTAAATTAAACAAGCTTTCCAAAACATATTTTTATGAATTTTTCTGAAAAGTTTTGGTTAAGTTTAAAAATCAAATTTGAATTAAAAGTTTGAAAACAGAAAATGATTTGTCAAAAAAAAAGGAGAAGAACAGCCCGACCCAATCTGGGCCGAAGCCCATTTCCTCCCTCTCACGCGCGCAGCAAGTTGTGGCCCAGAAGAAGCCCGACAGCAGCCCGCTTCTCTCTCTCTGTCGCTGACGTGTGGGTCCCACGGTCATCTCCTTCTTCACCGAATCCTAACAGAGTTCTATCTCTTCCGAAAAAAACCGAACGGAACACGATCAAATCGCGGCGATTTCTTGCGGGATAAGAAGCCCGTGCCCCCCCCATATAAACTCCATGAACTCCTCTTCGTTTCCCCTAAAAAATTTCCATCTACGAGACGCCAGGCTGCCCGCAGTTCCCCGCCGCCGCGCCGCCACTACCGCCGGCGGATTTCTCAAACTCCGGTGAGAACCGTTGACCCCGAGCCACCTCGTTGCTCCCATCCTCCTTAAATACTCCTGGCGCATCTCCCTGAACCTTTTGCGCAACTTCTTGTGCCCCAGATCGACCCCTGGTTCATCGACCTCCGCCGGCCGCCGCGGGACCGACTCCGGCGAACGATACAGGAAGAAGAAGACTGCCCCCGTCCGCGACAACCTCTACCTCGGCCTCGCCTCGAACCTCTGAACCCCGTGGTAAGACCAGCGCCTCCCCTTCCTCTCTCATTCGTCGTGCGCGTGAAGACCGGCGATGGCGCCGCCGCGGGAGTGAGGTCGCCGGAGACCTCCGGTCGGTAGCGCGCTAGGTTTAGACCGGGTAGATCCGGACCGTTAGATCGCCATCTAACGGCTGCCTTTTTATGATCTCTCCAAACCTGTACCGTCCAATCAGAGGCAGCCACGCGGATGTACAGTCAGCGCCTCGTCAGCAGCACAGTCAGCGCCACGTCAGATTTGTTTTTCTGCGATTTTTCTTAAATAGATTAAAACTGGCAGTTTTGCAGAAAAGCCCCTGTATCTTAAATCTATTATAACTTTTTATTTGTTTGGCCAAATTTAACAAACTTTATATTTTGAAAAGCTCTCGGCTTGTAGAATATTTTAGCACTGCTGGTTTTCTGTTTTGAGTTTTTTAAATTATTCAAATTTCAAATTATGAGTTTAAGTAAATTTGACTTAGATTAAATCTATAAGATCAAAAATTGTAAATAAAATTGTTTTGGAAACCTTATAATATGTGTTATATGAATACACTGTTAGAAAATATTTTTCAGTATTATTTGGACTATTTCAAAATCATAATTTTAAATTGAATAAAGTTTGAGTAAATTTTACATAACTTTTGATAGAAATATTATTTTTGAGTAAATCCAATTACTATAAATTTGAATGACTAAGTATTTGCAGTAGGAATTTTCTACTAATATTTTTGGAATAATTTTCTGTTTATTTTGTAAATAATATTGATTTAATACTTTTAAATGATATTTTAATGAATAAAAATTAATTAAAAATATATTAAAATTTATTTCATCATATATTCGAAATTATAAAGTACTTAGGCATATTATGAACACTTTGGTCACAAAAGTATTTAGATATATTTTTGCCTTCTCAAACAAATCAAGTTTGATGTTTTCTTGTGATTAAACATTGCATTGCATGCATAGCATAATGTATTGTATAGTTATTGTTTTCTCTAAGTTAGGATTATTTTGAGCATAGTGTTTTGGTAAAGTGCTACAAAATGAATACTAGAAGGTCAACAAAGACTTAGAAGAAAACAAACTCTGGAAGCAGCTCCAAAAAGTAGAAGCACTTAAAAGAAAATCAAGAGGAACTGCAAGAAGACTATTCCCTTTTATTTCTAAGTCTCTCTCTCTTTTCTTTTCTTCCCTCTTGGACCTCGTGGTGGCTAAGTTATATCCAAGACCATCCCTGGTGATATACAAATCCTCAAGTCTGAACAATCAAGACTACATGATTCAATGAAGACATCACCAAGAAGAAATTACAAGTCAGGAGATGAAGCCTGGGAAATCAACTCTATCTTCTCTGTATCTTTTCTGCCTTCCTATTCTTCTTCCACTTTGGACATAAACCAAGTCCTTAGTGATTTTGACCAAGTCCTTAGAGTGCTAATTGTAGATGAAGGAAACTACAAGGGAGTTGAAGAATTCAAGATCAAACATGATGAAGACTAGGAGCAGTCTTACAACTTAGTCAAGATTGACTTATAGTAATTAATTTTATGACCTTGGTCCTTAGTCATATTTGGCTAACACACTGGCCTTGCAAGAGGATGGAGGTTAGAGTTGAGTGGCTGCTTAGGCTCATTTAGGTGGGTGCACCTGGCTAAGACCCAGGCTCATTTAGATGAGTGAACCTGAGTACGTACACTTGAGGATGGCCACCCAGGAACAAAGGGACCAAAGTTTTCTCCAAGTGAAGATGTTTCCAGTGCAGCCACGTGGTAATGGCTCTGCCTTGACTTTTCCCCAAAGGTCTCGTCTCAGGCTTCTCCTTTCCTTTTCACTACATGAGGGTCAAGGACAGAAGGGTTGTTTGAGTCTCGTGGTGAAAGTGCACAACCTCTGCAGAGTGTAAAACTAAGTACTTAGCCGTGTCCTCGGTTACGGACAATTTTGAGCAGCTGATCAAGGATTCAACGGAGGCTCCCAACATTCAAATTTCTAAGTTAAAAGTTGATGGGTGAACAAGGGAAGATGAGATTATGGTTTTCATGCCATACTTGTCCTGATTTCAAGAAAAGTGTTTTCAAAAGAGTAGGAAAAATTGGCTTTATGCAAATTAGCCTTGAACTCCACCGGCCAAATATGCATATAGGCTTTAGAGTTATTCCATTAAGTGTCCACCATAGTGTCACTTGCCAGACTCCATTTTTAATGGAATCTGACCCACTCTGTTGCAAAATTTTATTTGATACAGGTTGTTCAGATGACGAGTGAGGTTTTCGTTAAGGGATTTCGAGTCTGCACCAACATGTTTTCGCCTGTGGCGTATCATGAAGTTGGAGGCTCCTAGAAGATTTATTTCCGTTGCTTTATTGTTTTGAGCTAGCTTTAAGCTATGCAAAGATGTATCGAACTATTTATTTTTGTAAGTCTGGATCATCGATGTAATAAAATTGATACTTTGTTGTGATATTACATCGTAAACTGTGTGTGCAAACGAATTGATCCAGGGGTTCGCACTATACACAGGTATCTGCCTTATTTAAAGTGGGTGAGCAGGGTTGTTTGAGACTCTTGTGGTCGTAAACTGGGTGAGCAAGGATTTAAAGTGGGTGAGCAGCTTATCGTAAACTGTGTCTACAGGGTTGTTTGAGACTCTTGTGGTCGGTGAAGATCTCAGAGTTGTGCCCCCAACAAATAAGTTCTACAAGCCTTAAGGGCATTCATGATTGCTGCAAGTTCAAGATCATGTGTAGGATAGTTGAGCTCATGAGGCTGCAACTAACGAGATGCATAAGCCACAACTTTGCGTTCTTGCATGAGGAATGCGCCTAGTCCTTGAAGAGATGCATCGCAGAAGATTTGGAAAGGTTTGGAAGTATATGGGCCAACTAGCATAGGAGTAGAAGTGAGTTTAGCTTTCAAGAGATTGAAGCTCTCATCACACTTTGGAGTCCAAAGAAACTTTCTATCCTTCCTAGTAAGATCGATGAGAGGCTTAGCGATTTCGGAGAAGTTCTCAACAAAACGACGGCAATAGCTAGACATGCCAAGGAAACTCCTGACTTGTTTTACCGGTCTAGGAGGCAACCATTCAACAATGGCGTTCACTTTTTATGGATCGACAGAAATGCCTTCAGAAGAGATGACATGACCAAGATAAGATACTTCAGGAAGCCAGAATTCACACTTGGAGAACTTGGCGTAGAGACGATGTTCTCGGAGTTTCAACAACATAAGACGTAGATGTTCTCCGTGTTCTTTTTCGGTTTTGGAATAGATAAGAATGTCATCGAGATAGACTACCACGAACTTATCGAGGTATTCCATGAAAACGAAGTTCATGAGACGTGAGAAAGTCGCCGGAGCATTTGTGAGACCGAAAGACATGACCGTGTATTCATAGAGGCCATAACGAGTGGTGAAAGCTGTCTTTGGAATGTCTTCTTTTTGGATCTTGATCTGGTGATAACCTGACCTCAAGTCCAACTTGGAGAAAACTTTGGCGCCTACCAGTTGATCAAACAGGTCATTGATGCAAGGAAGGGGATACTTGTTCTTGATGGTTTTCTTGTTTAGAGGACGGTAGTCAACAACCAGTCGCTCACTCGTGTCCCTCTTTTTGACAAACAGAGTAGGACAACCCCAAGGAGAAGTACTAGGTTGGATGTGACCTTTACTTTCCAACTCCTCTAGCTGTCTCTTAAGTTCAGCCAGTTCTTTGGGGCCCATCTTGTAAGGACGTTTGGAGATAGGAGCAGTGCCTGGTTCTAGTTCAATAACGAAATCCACGGCTCTTTCAGGCGGCATGCCTGGCAATTCTTCAGGAAAGACGTCAGGAAAGTCTCGGACCACCGGTATATCTTCCATAGCAGGGAGAGGATGAACATTGAGGGCGAAAAGCTAAGCTGAAGAGGTTTGGTTTGGAGAATAGACTATCTGTCCAAAAGGATGAGAAAGAGTTACAGTCTTTGTGGAACAGTCTATCTTAGCTTTGTTGGCCTTCAACCAATCCATGCCTAGAATGACATCAATGTCTGAGTTACCCAGAAGAATTAAGGAAGCCAGAAACAAATGACCTCCAGTTTGAATTTGGTTTCCATGGCTTACCCTAGAAGTCTGCATTTGTGTTCCCGGAGAATGGATCACGAGTGGAGTAGATAAGGGATCTAGAGGCAGCTTTGTTGCTTCAGCGAAGGTTACTGACACACATGAATGAGATGCTCCAGTATTGAACAATACCTTAGCAGGAAAAGAGTTAACTAGGAGTTTGCCCATTACAACTTCTGGAGCTTCCTCTGCTTCTTTGGCGTTGAGGTGGTTCACCCTTCCGCTCCTAGCTGTAGGAAAATTGCTAGGGAAAGCACAAACTAAAGCTTGTGTTGGAGAAGAATGAGCTTGTTGCTTATGGAGCTTGTTTTGGGGACAACGGATAGAGATGGGGCTTGGATCACCGCACTTGAAGCAGGTTTTTGAAGTCACTGGCTTTGGCGGTATTTGAACACTTGGCCTTTTCTGAGCTTGAGAACCTCTTATAGGAAACATTACGGAGGGCGGACGAGAACCCTAAAGGGCTTGGAAGATAGGTGGGTTGAGTTGGAGATGCATATGGAACCCAAAGCCTACGCTTCTGTGGAGGCATGGTGTTTGCTGAAAAAAGAAGCACCTTCAAGAGCATGTTTTCGAGATTCTTCAAACATCTCACGACCAAATTCCTCCCGGAGAGCTATGTTCACGAGCTCTTCAAAGTTAACGCACTTGAACAAGGTGAGTGCATACTTAAGATTTGGGCTTAGACCTCTACGAAATTTGGCTTGCTTATGGGCATCAGTTGATACCTCATCTTGAGCATAGCGAGCCAGACGGTTGAACTCAGCTTGATAGTCCAGCATAGACATGCTTCCCTGAGAAAAGTCATAGAATTCCTCACGCTTTCTTTCCATGACCCCATCGGGAATATGGTGGCGTTTGAACGCCTCCTTGAACACATCCCAAGTGATAACAACACCTGGTGCTCGTAACTGTTGGAAGTTCTCCCACCAAGACATGGATTTTCCACGGAGAAGATAGGACACAAAAGGAACACGGTCCTCATCGGACACATGAGAAATAGCCAGAGCATTGTTCATCTCATGCAGCCAGTCATCAGCATCGAGTGGCTCAGAGGGAACATCAAACGTGCGTGGGTTGAGCTGGAGGAACTCTACAATTGTCACACGACAGTTGCCCTGGTCTTGGTTTTGCTGAATGTGACCCAAATCTTGCGTCATCTGAGACAACACTTGCCTCATTTTGGATGGCATTTGAGTATCTTCTTCGCCACTCTCCATCCTGAGGAGGATACAACGTTAACACCATAATCGGATAGACAAAATCCAATGTAAGTGCTTAAAGGATTACTTCAGATTGCAAGAAAGGATAACACAGAACGAGACATGGCCATCCATCATAGTACGCCATTTTGTTCACTTCCAGAAAGGTTTAAAGAGAGGTAAGAACGAAGACTAGCACTAGAACCAAGAAAACCAATTGAGCTTGACGTAACTCCACCAAAAGAGGAGAAACAACTGATTGATTCAAGAATGAAACTGAACGTAGCCGAAGAGGTTAATAACTGCCGAAGCAAAAAGCACCACCTTGAAGACACCTGCAACTATGGTACTACAGAAAACACAGAACACGTGATGTCCTAATTTTTAAAAAAAAATGTGAGAAGGGAAAAACATTGTAACACTTCCTTACCAGAAGAACAGGGAGGGTGGGTGGGGAAAGAAGTAAAAGAACAGAATTCCTACTCTCATGTTTAAGATTTTTCTGATAGCTACAAAATATTTTCTAGACTCAAACAACGACCAGTAGAAGGGAACCTGAGGGCGTTTAGGCTCTGATACCAACTGTCAGACCCTGAATTCAGGCTACACAAACAAAGCGTATAGGTTGGGCCACACAACCAAGAGCATACTGGGGAATACCAATCCTAGGAAACAGACAGGCCAGGCTCGGAATGGATCATCGGCTGACAGCTCTTGGCGACCCCAACGTCACATACGTTTCAAGATTGTGCACGCAAGAACCCAAAAAGTATTCCAACTCGTATACTTCAACCATACACACATGATAGACGAGTTGGATTTTTAACAAGTTGAAACCACAGAATAAACCTAAGACACAAAGAAAGGAAATAATTATTCAAAAGCTCTCACTGAGCAAAATATAGTGAATGGCACCAATCAGAGGACACATGTCCCAACATTACATCATGCAGCGGAAAACAAGCCAGTCTAAGTACAGACAAGAAGCAAAGGGCTCAAGGCCGAAACGGAAAAGAAGGCCCATCCACGCGGTCCACCAGGAAGAAGCCCAGGGGAACTCTAACTACTCGTCGTAGATCTCGTCGTCGAACTCCACGTAGTATCCACCCACCTGGTTGCACGAAGAATCCTCAACTGCAGAAAAACCACAGCCCGCGAACAGGTCAATACACTGAAGCGTATCGAACAAGCTTAAGTTAACAGGTTACAAAACTGTAAGACTCCCAAAGTATGGGGATAAGTGGACTTAGATGCGGTAGCAGTAGCAACCTAATAGACACATGCTACAACTTCCGTCTAAGTTAGAGAGGGATAAGAGAGCACACAAGGTAACCATATACAACTAACACCAATCATAACCCATTCTCGGATTAACCCCCTCAACCAAGTATGAGGAAGCAATTCGGGAATACTCACACATTGAACAATTTTAGTTACAAGTTATTGTGAAAGTAATTCTATATTACTAGTCAGGTTATTTAACAATGATGAGGTGTAAGTTGTCTATGATCTTATTAGCCAGCATCATCACCAAGCCGTCCATAACCGTGGACACGGCTCATCGATAAGATTATACCCTGCACGGGTGCACTACTGGACCCGTACTCGTTCGATCAACCCCAAAAATGCAAAGCCAGAAGGTAGGGCATCTCAACACGGCAAATCTCTTCTCTACAACCCATCCAGGGAACCGCATGATTGTGCGCACGGCTAATCAGGTCCAGTGCCCGCGGGATCGACCTTCATAGCACTCTAAGAACGTGCCACCCTATAGGAGAATCGACTACTCCATCATCATGAGATCGTTAGGTAACCATATGCATGCATCAAATGGAAAGCCCGAACTACTTGTGGCGCCCTGGATAAGAAGCGGATTAGATCGAAGCCGCGGGGGGCTCCATAGTGCCTCCCACAAGCGGTTAGTGCGCTCAAAATTGGATCCGAGGACAAGAACTAAGTTCCTTGGTCGACACTTAGCAGAACAAAGCACCTCGCAAGGCCTTCTGCTGGTGCCTTATCTTTTAATTATAATTCCCAACAGAAGATAACATTTTATTAAAGTAGACAATCTATCATGATAAGTATAAATGACATAGGACAAACAGACTCGCAGAACCAACCTTAAGCATGCACTACGACTCGCAAGGCTAACAGATAAACATATAACAGGTGATAGGATGTGGGGATAAAGCTGTATGGGCTGCAGGATAAACATATGATGGGATCGCAATTCAAGAATTGTAACTAGGATAGCATAGATCAAAAGGCAAGGATGAAAACCAAACAATCGTGTAAACGGTTAGCAGAAGCTTGCCTGGCAGCTCGTAGCGCGGCACAAAAGCTGGAATCTCAAGGGAGAAAGTATCGACAGCAGACACGTCGTCGTCTACCCAGAGAAGAGCAAAACACAAACAATAGGAAACAATATCAATAAAAAAAGAAATGCGCAAACAATTGATGTTGCAAAAGGTATGAGATGATTAGGTCATATTAATGCGGGGATGAAATCCCGGGAAAAGATTAGGTTGCAAGTTATTTATGTAACCTACAAATTAAATGTTGCTTAACATATATAGAAGGTATGGTGATCTAAACAATTTTAAAATGGAATAGACATAAATTAAATATTTTCCCAACACATTCCATATTAAGTATTTAATTGTAAATTATTTATTTACAACTCAAATTAAATGTTATTAGCATGGCAAGACATGGTATAAAAGATATGAGCAAATTAAATGGAATTAGGGCATTATATATTTATTACCCCACACATTCCATAGTTGCATTTGTTAAACTAAACTAAGTATTTAAAATAAATGATGCAAAATGACATAAGAATGTTATAATGTTGATCATTGCATTTTTTTGATATAAAAACATACAAAGATTATTTGATTTGGAGTTGTAGAAATAAAGTTATTGTATTTTTAGTTGTAGGGGTATTTCTGAAATTACAGGGACCTGTTCGTGATGATAAAAGTTTTCTGTGAGGGCTAAAGCAAAAAAAACAGAGAGCAGGGGGCTTAGTGCAAGAAGCACGCGCCTCTCTCTCTGGAAGTCCATGACAAGGTGGACCCGCCTGTCAGTGGGAGAGCAAGGGAAAAATTGGGTTTTTATTCCATTGCGCACAGGGGGATCGAACTCGCGCGCTCGCGCGGCCCGAGGATGGCGCTGCTAACCACTGCGGCTCGGTGGTGTTTGTGTTAAGAAAAGATCTGCTTCATTTTTGTACCGCAACCCGTGGATGTCTCGGACGAAAACTGAAAAAACTGCACACGTTCCTGACGAACTGAAACCTGAACCCGACCGGCGACGGCGGAAAGAGCAGGCGTCGGTGACATGGATAGGGTGGCGCGGGGGGCGTGTGAGTGGGGGCTGGCGTGCAGGAGCATGGGGTATTCCATTCCCGCTCTCGGAATCAAAGTGGAGGCGTTGGGGGGTTCGAACCCGTGCTCGGTACGTGCGGGCGGCCGTGGCGCGAGGTCGCCGGAGTTGACGCCACGGACGCTAGGGAGTCTAAACGGAGGGGAGATAGGAGGGGGCCGAGGAGGCTCACCGTGGGGGGTTCACCGGCGGAAGAATGGGGCTCGGGGGAGACTGGAGGCGCGAGATGGGAAAGGGGAAGCAAGAGGCTAGGTTTTCGTGTATCTCTGTGGGGGGCTTAAAGAGAGGAGGGCAGTGGGCAGCGAGGTGGGGCAGCCATGGATCACGCCATGTGTGTGCTGCCTCTCTTCTGGATTTGTATTTTTAAAACAAACAGAAAATATACATCACAAAAACCTTTGCACAAATTTTAATAGTCTCAAAATAGTAAAACTAATTTACTAGTTTGATTCTTTATTAATATTTTGAAACTTCATTTGAATTTTATTTGACAAAGCAATTGAAACTAAATATGGGATTTGAAAATTTGAAAGTAATTTATTTAAATGAAAAGCAATCCCAAATGAAAGGTGCATGATGTCACACTATATTACAACACAAGCATACAATTTAGGAAAGTACAAATTTTGGGATGTTACAGCTGCTTACTCTTTGGTCCTACGGATATAGTTAGTTTGTCTAAACCAACCTGTTCCACATATCACCTCTTGCCACTTTGTCTAGCTGTTTTCTGGGTTGACCCAATAGGAAATTTGTATGCAGATTTTGTAGAAACACCCCTATAACTTAAAACTCTCATATCTTTTGAACCACATGTCCAAATTTGATGAACTTTATTTCTATAAGAAGCCCTTGACCAGTAGAATCTTTTGACACTATTATATTTAGAATTTAACTAGGTTAAATTCGTTCCATTTTCAAATGCATGATTTAAATATATTGACATAGAGTCTAAAGAATAAGTATTCGCTATTATACATTATGTTTGAATCAACTTTAAAATGAATGTTTAACTTTGGACTCAAAATATTATATGATAATATGAAAAACTTGATGAATAAAATTTTCAAAACCTTTTAACAATTTAATGTGTCATCTTTAACCAAGATTAAAACTATGTATTATTAATTTAATTCGAAACAATAGAATTGTGTACAAGTGTTAAAATATGTTAGTTACATTAAAAATTGTAAATATCGCTGTGTTAAGCTATCTTGACTTTTCTCATGTTATCTTTTCATTAAGACCAACTCTTTTAGACCTATGGAACATCACGTCAATATATTTTCGAACTAGTCAAATTGTTTTAAGATAAATTGCTGGCCAACCTTCAACCAATATGGCAAGCAACTAAACACTCTTATTCACTCTATTGCTTATTACCCTTAACCAAATATATTATGAAGAATATGTTATTCATGTTTGTCTTGGTATGCATCGAGGCGTTGAAATGTTTGCTTGTTGGTGTGCTATTTCTATGTTATAGATTGATCGGAGTGAAACGTTATTTATTGAGAAGAGTGTGACAAACGTCGATCAACTTCCAAAGGCAAGTGATACCATAAAAGACCTACTATTTTTACTTACTGCATTATTAGTGTTTTTCAGTAGTATGCATGAGAGGTTTACTACTGTTATTTATTATGCTATGCAAACCTTTTTAGGATATCCATATGACCACCTTGGTAGTAACCTACTATAATTTAGTGGAAGTACTTGCTGCAAAAATGATTGTTTTTTGTTAGATGTGATAAGTGAAAATTCCACTAAATTAATTTACCGCCTGGGTGGATTGGTTCGATCGAGGTGGTTTCAAGTTGAGTGGCTACTCAGGGGTCGGGTCTACGGCGGTCTGAGTTTGCTCAATTGTGAAAGGCCACCCAGGGCTATGAGATTTAAGTTTACATTGAGTTTAGTTGCTTATCGTGCAACCATTGGTCAATATGGGCTCTGTCTTGACGGAGTTAGTTGATGTGGACCTGGGTCAAGAGATTGATGGTGGTAGGGGTGATAGGATGGTGGTAATCTCTTAGTATGATCATGGGAAAGCAACTTCTGAAAAGTCTCGTCTTGATCTTCTCCTTTTCCTTCTCACTATATGAGTGTAGAGGATAGTTTGGGTTGATTGAGTCTAATTGTGAAAGTGCACACACTCTCGAGAGTTAAAACCTACGATCTTAGCCGTGTCCCCGACATCGGACAATTGAGTGACTTCACAAGGCTGTCTACTTAAAATCTCTTCATTCCAATTTCATAATAAAACTTGAGATGGGTGAATAAGAGTTGGGGGTTCACTGATGTCTATCAGTGGTACCAATTAATTATAGTTTAGCAAAGTCGTTCACTGATGTCTATCGGTGGTACTCTTTGCGAAGATGAAAATGTCTTTACAAATATAGGACAAAATTGGCTTAAGGCAGATCGGCCTTGAACTCCACCGGCCAAATATGCATGTAATTTTAGTCTTGCCATTTATATCCACCATAGTATCACTTACCACCACAATTCAATTGTCCTGACCCTTTATAGTTGGGCTGCAACTAAACCTTGCAAATTCGACAGACGACGAGTGAGCATTCGATAGGATTTCGAGTCTACAACCAACATGATTTGCCTGTGGCACATGAAGATGATGAGGCTCATTGTATCTACTGTTTTTCGCTGCTGCTATTTGAATTTTGCTAGCCTTTTCAGGTTATGCAAGTTGTAAGAGATATTTGTAACACTGGATCATGCGATTTAATAAAGTATTTGACACTTTTGCATGATATACATCTTAAGCTGTGGTGCTAGCATTTGATCCAGGGATTAGCATATTAACACAGGGACTTCCACCTTATAATAAAAGGTGAGGTCACTACATGATTCCATCGATGAAGAGTTCTTCGACGCTACGGGTATATTTGATAATCGAGGATATAAATGTATTCTGCTCATACTTGATAAAAAGTATTTGATACTTGTTCTGTTTATGAAACAGTCCCTGATTATCACAAGTACGCGGCGATGGGTGACGTGACAATGCACAAGTGATGGCAAGTTAATGGCCATTAGTACTCACGCCCTCGAGATATCATATTAGTTATCATCAATAGTTTTTTATAAGACATTTTGTAATAGTGAGAGTGTGATCTAGTTTGGTGTCTTGAATGTTACAAGACATAGTTATTCATATAGAACAAATCAGTTGTTTTATGTTATGAAACAAAGCAGTTGTTTTATATTATGAGTAATTTGTATCACATCTCAATTACATTATGCGTATGATATACATTTATAATAGCGGGAATGATAAAATAGTGTCCAAAGAATAAAAGTTTTGTTACTAGAACAAACACCACCGAATTTAGTCATAAAGGCAATGAAAGAAGTAATGGACATTTTTGGTCCATTTAAGTATTTCGAGTGCCGAATTGATTAAGTTTGAAATGTAGTATTGAAGTGTCAATACGAAAGATTAAATGGTGAACTTTACTTGATCCGAATTCTTCTATGATTATTGGTGAATAAGTGTATTTGCATAATAAATCATGAGTCTGAAATTAATTTGATAAGAGATCAAATGGGGTTTTTTAGAAGAAAGAATAGTGAATATTGTATTCACAAGATTCAATCAAAGGACAATATTTTTGTATTAAGATTTCAACACAAAAGACTTGTGGAAATTCGTTTCACAATATTATAATATCATATATGGTGATATGTGCGGTATTATAATCATACTCTATTTTAGATAAAGTGTGTTCTGTCAGAATCTGTCTTAGAATCTCTTAATATGTTCGAAACATTATAGTCGATGTCCACTTTAGAAAATAGATATTTTTCTCAACGAGAATTCATGTGATCGACAATAGTGTCGTCATGTACATGATTATACGATAATTCATAATATACATGAATAGTTCTTTGTAGATTGCTCGCATTGGATGGGAGTGTATTCCAAAACCCAATAGAAACAAAACTTGGTTTGTTGTCTATGTGATTCCGAGGAAAATATGATTTTTCGAATTATGGTTATGGATTGGAATTAGAAGCTTGAAATAAGGTGTCAGACCTATATTCATTAAAGTAGAATATTGGAAAGAGTTCCAAAAGGCATATGTCTACAAATGAAAATTTGATGATTAAGAGTGAAGGAGTAGAAAATTGTTTTCTGCTTGCAATCTCTTCGTGAAGATCATAATGTTTTCATGAAATAAGCTTCTAAATAAAGTGCTGTTATATTTAATATTGCTGTCAGGTCACAACATAATATTAAGTGTTTCAGATCTTGTTGACAGATCAAGGTGCACCTTATGAATACAAACAAAGTTGAGAAAATATCAGAATACGAACAAAGGCTTTTGTGCCCGAAAATCCAAGTTACATTTGAAAAGATTAAAATAGTAATTGTTGCAATAATTCTTATTAGAGGAATAAGATTGTTTAACCATCATATAAAGTGTTATATGAGAAATGTAACTATAAGAAAGACGTGGAAGCATGTTTTGTCAAGAAATTTGTCTTGGACAAGATCAAATTTGTTGACTACATTTATGTAGACATGCTTGAAGTCTGTGGGATTTGTATTAATGTAATACTGTAGTTTGTATTGAATTCGAATTGATAAGAGATCAATGATTTTGGTTTCACCAAAATGTCGAGATAAATTGTGAATTTAAGTGGGAGTCAAAGTTAGTTCACTCGGGTAGAATATGTAAAGGACATATTTTTGAGTGGGAGCTCGTGTTCTCAAATGTGTGGAGACATATTTTGAGTGGGAGCTCGTGTTCTCAAATGTGTGGAGACATAATTTGAGTGGGAGCCAAATTCATCTTGTGTAAATGACGCATTGTGAATTGTACCAGTAGAATTAATTAGAAAGATGAAGTTTTGAAACTATTTGAAAGTTAGTGTCTATTTAGAATTGAACGGGAATTTTAAATAGTTAATCGAGTTGTTTTGGATTATATCTGAGGAGTCAGAATATAATAAAACCAAAGGATGGTCCTTGGAAATCCAATTAATCATTAAAAGTAATGATACACGGTAATAGTGGTTGTATGACATGTTGGTCTGTTATTAGACATCATACAGAAACCATATTATCTGCTCGATGAAATATGACCGATGTTCTTGGAAGGAGAACAGTTATAAAAGTAAATTTAGAATTTATTGGAAGTAGAAGTGAATTGGTTATTAGATTGACATTGGAGTGTCAAGTTTTCTACATAGGTGTGAAAGTATATAGATATCGCAAGGTTGTAATTGTTACAAGGAGCTCTCTATGACTGAGTGTGTTTTCAAGGCAATTATCTGGTTTTCAGAATCAGAGTAAGCGCTGGGAAACAGAAGTCTCACTTGGTTACGGTATTTGTATATATGTTATTAGATAACATGGTGATATCAAACAAGTTGATATCAATGGATTGCAAAAGAGCGCACAATTATGTATTGTACAGATTGTCAGAGTAACACTCTTCCACAAGCAAGCATTATCATATGACGCTTATTTGATAAGGGATTTTGAAGAAGTAAAATGCAGCTAGTTTATTTGTACTCTAGTGCAAGTGGGAGACTGAAGGAGATATGCCCTAGAGGTTAATAAATAAGTAGTATTTATTGCATTATCTCATAACTTTATAATAGGTTTGTGTATTATGCTATAACTGAATTAATCAGAATTATTAATACACGTGTGATACATAGACAACCAGAATCCCTAGTAAGCCTCTATATGAACTAGTCCATTGGGCAACAGTTGATCGAGATTCCCGATCAAGGACAATGACGTCGGTTGACAATGGGGTCATCTTATTAGTTGAATAATGTGATGGACATACACAAAGTGTTGCAATAAGATCGTATCACGATGTTTGTCATTTGCAATAGATAAAAATATGATAGCTTATTCCTTAGACCGTGAGACCGTACTTAGTACTACTTCGTAGGGGTACTTTGAGAGCATCAAACGTTGTGTCTTATTTAGCATGACAATAACGGTGTCCATCTTGGGTATCACGAAAGAGTATTAAGACGTAAGGATCAAGAGCAGGATTTGTTCATTCTTCTAATGGAAAGATACTCTGGGCCCACTCGGTGAGATTGCATCTATATAGCTACGCAGCTTCTGACTAGGTCATGGAGATGTAATTTCACAGACGAGTTAATAACCTTGTCGGTAACGAGATACAACAAAGAAATCGGAAATCTACGATCATATCTCGGACAAGGTAGTATCACAGAAACAAAGGGAATGAATATCATGTTTATGGTTCAACGACGATATTCGTAGAATGCACAGGGGCCGTCATATGCATCCAGGTATTCCTGACGGTCATTGGTGAGCGGAGTGTCTCGACCATGTCTGGAGTGTTCTCGAACTGTAGCGTCACAAACTTAAGGTCTTAACGACACCGTGAGAAAGGTTCTGGAATAATATAGGTTTTTATTGGAGAGAGAGAAATGATCCGGAAAGAGTTTCGGTGGTCCGGAAGGAGTTCCGGGAAGGTCTGGAATGGTTCCAGGGATGTCCGAAAGATGTTCGGGTGGTTCGGAAAATGTTTCGGAGTCACGGGAGATTAAATAATATACAAATATATTAATTATGAATTAATAGTATTTTATATTAATTTAAAATAAAGGAAAAAGGGGCAGCCCACCTAATGGGCCAATTGGGGCCCATTAGGGGGAGCCGCACCAAGGAAGGGGGGAGCCCATGGTGGGTGCGGCCAGCCCATGTGGGTTTGGCCGGCTCCCCCCTCCATCTCCTTTGTTTAGTCCCACATGGGGGAGGCAAGGTGTTTGCACACCTGTAGCACCCCCAAGAGCCACGCTAGACAAATCCGAGACCTTAATCTGAGATAAGCCTAACATAGATCTCGGAAGCAAACAGTTGAAAATCGGTAACACAAAAGAGACCCTACAACACAAGAAGCAAAATATTAAGCTCTTAACAGAGCGAAGAAGCAAATATCACGAAAATATGGTCACTGACCTGTCAATCACCAATACAACGGAAGGCAAATTATGCTATTAGACATAGCAAAACTAGCAAAAGGCCTAAGAGGCCAAAGCATAACGGCGACGTCCCAGTCCATAGATTCCAGGCTGCCGTCTGAGAACCCCAACCTACTCGTCGATGTCGATGTCCAGATAACACACTTGTCCAAATAATCGCGCAAGGAGTACAGGAGGTACTCAACAAGACTTATTTAATGTAACATCCCAACATTTTGGAATGTTCAAAAATCACTAAAATTTAAAACTTTTGTTTTGATTAAAATAAAACCTTTAAATGCATAAGAAAACCAACTAAGAAAGACTTCAAACTTATTGAAAAAGTTTAATATTTCAAATATCTCACTTTATCATTATTTTCAAAAGTAGTTTCAAGTTAAACAATTTATTATCCATTGTAATTATTAAAACCTCAATATCTAATTTGACAAATGTTTCACAAACCTTCAAACCATATTCATGAAATAAAAGGCTTCTTTATAAGTATTTGAATTCAACCAATTAGCAATAGCAATTCATAAAATTAAAATAATAATTACAAGTGTTATTTTAAACTATTGAAAACATTGTCTAATTGCCAAAAGATTATTATTCATTTACCTGAGTTCAAAACATAGTTTGGATATTACAAGTCTATAGATTATAACTTTGACAACTTCATATATTTAATGGAATATCCAAATAAACGCTTCATTAGATTAAATGATTTTCATTTATTTTCAAAGCATGAAAAGATTAATATATTCTAAATAAAAAATGAATTAAAACTAAAATCTTTTCCAAATTTGTTATGAAGTTTCAATTGAATTATCTTAATATAAAATATAATAGTGCACAAATTATTTTGAATTAAAATGAATATATTATTTTCCCTTTTATTTTCATAGTTACTAAAGCCTAAAATGAATTTAGTATTTGGAAATGAGTTTAAATGACTTAAATTCAAACATATTGGAATGTGGGTATTTTACAAATTTAATTTAGCCAAAAGAAAATTTAATTAAGATATAATATCAAATTTGACTTTAAGTGTCAAATTTGTATTTAATGAATATTTCAAAATAATATATTTTAAAAAGTTTTCAAAACATACCCACTAAGGTTTTAAAGCAAAGATATGATTTTTACAAAATTAAAGAAACTAATTTGAGGTTATTTGGTTTCATAATTTAAAAGTTATTTAAAAATCCAGAAAACAGAAAAGGAAAAGAACAAAAGAAAAAAAGGGAGAGAAAGATCAACTGGGCCGAAGCCCATCAGCTCTTCCTCGCGCGTGCAGATTGCAGTGGCCCAGCAACAGACCACTAGAGCCCGCACCTCCCTCTCCCACTGACTGATGGACCCCACCGCCCAGGTCGTCTTCAACCTCGCCCCAAATCCCGCCCCCGAGTCAAGAAACGGCCGGCGTTACCTCGCTTAAATCCGGGCGATTAAGGCCATTAAGCCTCCCCCTCTCCGGCCCTATTTGAAGACCACGCCCTCCTCCACCTTTTCCCTCTGTTTCCCTCTCGATAGCGCCGCAAGGCTGCAAGAATAGCTCGCCGGAGTCCACCGTGTCCACCGCCGCCATTCCTCCGATTCCGGTGAACAGAGACCACCTCGAGCCTCCTCTCCACTCCCCTCCTTCATATCTTTGACTGGTGCATCTTCCTCACCCATTTCCGACCTCCCTGCGCAGCTAAACGAGAAGGGGTGGGTCGAGCCGAAGCTCGTCGGCGCCCGAACTCCTCCGGCCGGTCGTCGCGGTCACTCCAGGGAGCGGAGCACGCCACCTACACGTTCATCCTCCTTGCCTCGAAGCGCCACGCCCAATACCGCCCTCCGCGAGCTCGGGGAAGATCGAAAACGACCAGTGCGTCCAAATCCGACGCCGGCGCCGCCACCGTCACCACCTCCGGCGAGATCCCGCCGCCCAGGTTTGGTCATCGATCCCCTGCCGTCCGATCCTCCATCCACGGTCTCGATTAAATCATTCAAATCGAAGGGGTATGGGCTGATATGTGCCGTCAGATCTAGATCCAAGCACTTATCCAGTTCAGCGCCACGCCAGCGGCCACGTCACTGCCCAGTCAGCGCTGACGTGTAAAATGATTTTTCTCGATTTAATTAAATGGCAATTTTGTAGAAAAGCCCCTGTCACTTAGAATTGTTATAACTTTTTACTCACACATCCAAATTTAAATATTTTTATATATTTGGAAAGCCCTTGACATGTAGAATATTTTAGATCTGCCAAAATTCTAATTTGACTTAGTTTCAAATATTCAAATTTCAAATGGTGAATTTGAGTATATTTGTAATAACTTAAATCTATAAATCCAAAAATTACAAATAAAATTGTTTGAGAGACTTTGAAATATTTGTAAAATGATGCCTCTGTTATAAAATATTTTTGAGTATTATTTTCATGATTTAATAGTTAAATATTTAATTTGAATAGTTTGACTATTTTTAACATAACTATTAATAAAAACATTATTTTTTATTAAACCAAATTGCTATAAATTGAAGTAAATACCCTCTATCTATTTACATTATTTACAAAATTGTGTTATAAAAATATAATCACATAAAACGCTAATGTTATATTTAACCCTTTTATAATATTTTGCAAAATTTGAAACTAATTAAATTGCAATTATAACTTTATGCATATCTTATAAATATCACAAAAATTTATTTTATGTTTCTTGTGATTTAAAAATTGCATTCCATGCATATCATATTTTATTTTGTAATTATACTTCCCATAAGGAAAACTCCTCCCCAATTTCTCTAAGTTAGGATTATTTTCAAACTTAGTATTTGGTAAAAGTGCTATGCACTAAACACTAAGGATTTTCAACATGGAGCTAGAAGGCCAATGAAGGACTTAGCCAAAACAAGACTTCAGAAGTATCTTCAAGGAGAAGAAGCACTTAGAAGAAAATCAAGAAGAAGTTCATGAAGATAACCAACAATTTTTCTAAGTCTTGCTCCCTCTTTCTTTATTTTCACCCTTCCTATCTGAGACTTCATGAAGACTAAGTTAATCCAAGACCAGCCTCGGTGATACATGAAATCATCAAGTCTGAAGATTATTCCAGTCTACCAAGAATTCAATCAAGACATCACCAAGGAGAGTATTACAAGTCTGGAGATGAAGCCTGGAGGACAACTACATATTTCTTTCTATCTTTTTCCTCTTTCCTAATATTGTCTTTCACTTAAGACTTAAAAAGATTTTCATGGCATGACATGCATCTCTAGTCCTTAGAAATAATTTGCATATCATACATAAAATGTTTTCCTTAGAAGTTTTATGAAACTTATTTGTTCACTATGTATGTGCATGTATGTTTGATGATTGTTGTTTGTTGATTGTTGTATTGTTGTTTGCTTATATTGTTTAGATTGAACGGAGAGCAAACATTCGTTGTTGAAAAGAGTTTGTGAACAACGACAACATTCAAAGGCAAGTGGCACACCCCCATAAAATACCTATTATTTTTCTATGCATGAGTAGATTATTTTTCTATAAGCATGTGTAGGATAGTGTTGCTATGCAAGCCATGTTTAGACCTCTTTATTCCTGTGTCTAGGTTCCAATGAAAATACTTAGTAGAATTGTGATGCTATGCAAAACTATTTTTGATGAAATGTTAAATTTCTACTAAGTTGTAATCAAACACCTGGGTGGAATTGGTTGCTTGGCTGTATGAGTTGAGTGTTGTCCCCAGGGGATTTACCTGTGGGATATTCACTTGTGGATGGCCACCCAGGAACAAAGGGATCTGAAGAACTCCGAGTGAAGATTGGTTCTCGTGCAACCTTTGCCAATATGGGCTCTGGCTTGATCAACTAAGCTGCGTGGACTCACCCCGGCCTGAGAGGTGGAGGTAGTGGTTTGTAGGTGGAGCGCGTCAGGCCAGACTGGGAGGGAAAATGGTTCTGAAAGATCTCGTCTCATTCTTCTCCTTTCCCTTATCACAAATGGTGTGTAAAGGATAGTTTGGGTCGAATGGGTACAATGGTGAACGTGCACAACCTCTGCAGAGTGTAAAACTAAGTACTTAGCCGTGTCCGCGGTACGGACAATTTAAGCAGCTGATCACGGACGTCAACGGAGGATTCCACCATTCCAACTTCAGAAATAAAACTTGATGGGTGAACAAGGAAAGATGAGATTATGGTTTTCATGCCATACTTGTCTTGAATTGAAGAAAGTGTTTTCCAAAGAGATAGGAAAAATTGGCTTTATGCAAAATAGCCTTGAACTCCACCGGCCAAATATGCATATAGGCTATTAGAGTTATTCCAATAAGTGTCCACCATAGTGTCACTTGCTAGACTCCATTTTTAATGGAATCTGACCCACGTTGCTGCAATATTTTTCTTATTGCAGATTGTTCAGATGACAAGTGAGGTTTCGTTTAAAGGTTTGGAGTCTACAACCAACATGTTTTCGCCTGTGGCAACATGAAGTTGTTGGAGACCCACTCCTATTGTATTTCCGCTGTGTACTATTTCAAAGCTAGCTTTATGCTATGCAACTTGTATCGAATATTTTGTAATTCTGGATCATCGATGTAATAAAATTGATGCTTTGTTGTGATATTACATCGTAAACTTTGTGTGCAAACGAATCGATCCAGGGATTTGCACTATACACAGGTATCTGCCTTATTTTAAGTGCAGGTACGCTACAGATGGTATCAGAGAACTGTGTTGCCTGTAGGTTCGAAACCCTAGATTTGGTGTAACATCCTAGGATTTAAAAAAATCAGAAAAATTTAAAACTTTTAAAAATTACTGTGTATGTTACTTTGGAAATAAAATTCAAGCATTGCATTCATGCACTGTCGCATTCATGCATCAACATCATTTCATCATGTTGATTAAATTAAATAAGAGTTTCAATTTTAATATTTATTTATATGTTTGTTTTGGAAATTATTCCATAAACATATTATTTGTACCTTTTATAATATTCTAATTTATAAATTTATGGTTGTGCAATAATACTACCAAAAAGTTCTAAATTAAACAAGCTTTCCAAAACATATTTTTATGACTTTTTCTGAAAAGATTTGGTTATGTTTAAAAATCATTTTTGATTCAAAAGTTTCAAAACAGAAAAATCGTTTAGTTAAAAAAATGAAACGAACCAACTGGGTCGAAGCCCATCTCTTTCTACCGCGCGCGCAGCGCAGAAGCCCAGCAGCAGCCCACTCCCTCTCCTCTCTCGCTGACGCCTGGGTCCCACTTGTCATCCCCGTCGTCGCGTCTTCAACCTCTCACATGAGATTTTCCCGGTGGAGATCGTTTCCGATACGCGCCGTGCACGCCACGGAATCCATCCTCCGCACCCCCTTATAAACCCCACCTCCCCTGTCCTCGCACCTAAAACCCTAGCTCAAATAGCCGCCGGGCTGCCCTAATTTTTAGCCACCATCGCCGCCATTGCCGCCGACTGCCGCTTCGATTCTGGTGAGGAAACTCAACGCCAAGCCCCCCCCCCCCCATATCTCTAGTTCTCTCTATTGCGCCAATGCGCATCACCCTGACTTGGCCGTATGTGTTTTCGCGCACCAGAACGCCTTCGCCGTCCTCGACCGAAGCACGTCGCCGCCAGCAGCAACTCCGACGAGGAACTGGAGAAGAACCGGAGCACGCCGCAGCCGCCAGGCTCGCCACCAAGTCCGCCGTGACCTCCTCTACGATCTGGTATGATCCGTCTGTCCCGGCTCGTCTTTTATATGCGTAGAACACGGACGATCGTGCGCCAACGCCGCGGGCACGTCTCCGGCGAGGCTTTCCGGTGACCTAGCGCCGCTCGGATCTGGTCGATCCAATCTAGGCCGTTAGATCGTGATCCTACGGCTATGTTTTAATCACTTATTCGAAACGGTTTCATCCAATTAGAGGCAGCCACGCGGATGTACAGTCAGCGCCAGATCAGCGCCACGTCAGATTTGATTTTCTGCGATTTTCTTAAATAGATTAAAACTGGCAGTTTTGCAGAAAAGCCCCTGTACATTAAATCTATTATAACTTTTTATTGGTTTGGCCAAATTTAACAAACTTTATATTTTTGAAAAGCTCTCGACTTGTAGACTATTTTAGCACTGTTGGTTTTCTGTTTTGAGTTTGTTTAAATTATTCAAATTTCAAATTATGAGTTTAAGTAAATTTGACTTAGATTTAAATCTATAAGATCAAAAATTGTAAATAAAATTGTTTTGGAAACCTTATAATATGTGTTATATGAATACATTGTTAGAAAATATTTTTCAGTATTATTTGGACTATTTCAAAATCATAATGTTAAATTGAATAAAGTTTGAGTAATTTTTACATAACTTTTGATAGAAATATTATTTTGAGTAAATCCAATTACTATAAATTTGAATCACTAAGTATTTGCAGTAGGATTTTTCTACTAATCTTTGTGGAATAATTTTCTGTTTATTTTTTAAATAATATTGATTTAATACTTTTAAATGATATTTTAATTGATAAAAACTAATTAAAAATATATTAAAATTAACAGGCATATTTTGAACACTTTGGTCACAAAAAGTACTTAGAAATATTTTTTCTTCTTAAAACAAAGTAAATTTCTCTCTTAGAAAATATTTGATAAATATTCGAGAATACTTTCCTTAGAAAAATTTCAACACTTAGAAATGCTAAATCCTTCCTTAGAGAAATTTAGCATCTACAAACTTAGTTGTTTTTATTTTGTTAAGTGTTGTCCTTAGAAATAAATTGCATTGCATACATAGCATATTGTATTGTATAGTTATTATTTTTCTCTAAGTTAGGATTATTTGAGCATAGTGTTTTGGTAAAGTGCTACAATATAAAGACTAGAAGGACAACAAAGACTTAGAAGAAAACAGAATCTGGAAGCAGCTCCAAGAAGTAGAAGCACTTAGAAGAAAATCAAGAGGAACTGCAAGAAGACTATTCCCTTTTATTTCTCTAAGTCTTTCTCTATTTTCTCTTCTTCTCTCTTAGACCTCATGGTGGCTAAGTTATATCCAAGACCAGCCCTGGTGATATACAAATCATCAAGTCTGAACCATCAAGTCTACATGATTCAATGAAGACATCACCAAGGAGAAAGTTACAAGTCTGGAGATGAAGCCTGAGAGATCAACTATATTTTCTCTGTATATTTTTCTGCCTTCCTATTCTTCATCCACTTTGTACATAAACCAAGTCCTTAGTGATTTTGACCAAGTCCTTAGAGTGCTAATTGAAGATGAAGGAAACTACAAGGGAGTTGAAGAATTCAAGATCAAACATGATGAAGACTAGGAGCAGTCTTACAACTTAGTCAAGATTGACTTATAGCAATTAATTTTATGACCTTGGTCCTTAGTCATATTTGACTAACACACTTGCCTTGCATTCACTTAGAATAATTTCTTGGCATGGCATGCATCTCAAGTTCTTAGAAATATTTGCACATCATGCATAACATATTTTTGTATGGTTATTTTGTTTGTATGTTTATTTGTGTCTTGTTTGATGTGTTAGAAATTTCGGAGGGAAACGACAACTGTTGTAGCTGCTGTTGCTATTGTTCCTATTGCCAAGGCAAGTGGCACACCCTCATAAACTTCCTAAGTATTTTATATGCATTACTTAGTATGTTCATTATATGCATCTGTTGGATAGTATTGCTATGCTGAAACTACTATATCCCTTACACTAGTTGTGTCTAGAATCCTATGGGTAACTTGGTAGAAATATTGATGCTATGCAAAAGTTGTTTTGTGAAAAGTTAATTTCTACTAAGCTAAAGATACTTCTGGGTGGATGTGGCAAGAGGATGGAGGTTAGAGTTGAGTGGCTGCTTAGGCTCATTTAGGTGGGTACACCTGGCTAAGACCTGGGCTCATTTAGATGAGTGAACCTGAGTACGTGCACTTGAGGATGGCCACCCAGGAACAAAGGGACCAAAGTTTCTCCAAGTGAAGATGCTTCCAGTGCAACCACGTGGTATAATGGCTCTGCCTTGACTTTTCCCCAAAGGTCTCGTCTCAGGCTTCTCCTTTCCTTTTCACTACATGAGGGTCAAGGACAGAAGGGTTGTTTGAGTCTCGTGGCGAAAGTGCACAACCTCTGCAGAGTTAAAACTAAGTACTTAGCCGTGTCCTCGGTTACGGACAATTTTGAGCAGCTGATCAAGGATTCAACGGAGGCTCCCAACATTCAAATTTCTAAGTTAAAAGTTGATGGGTGAACAAGGGAAGATGAGATTATGGTTTTCATGCCATACTCGTCTTGATTTCAAGAAAAGTGTTTTCAAAAGAGTAGGAAAAATTGGCTTTATGCAAATTTGCCTTGAACTCCACCAGCCAGATATGCATATAGGCTTTAGAGTTATTCCATTAAGTGTCCACCATAGTGTCACTTGCCAGACTCCATTTTTAATGGAATCTGACCCACTCTGTTGCAAATCATTATTTGTTGCAGAAATATCTGACGAAGAGTAAGGAATACGTTTTGGGTTTCGAGTCTGCACCAACATGTTTTCGCCTTTGGCGTATCATGAAGTTGGAGGCTCATTGAAGATTTATTTCCGTTTCTTTATTGTTTTGAGCTAGCTTTAAGCTATGCAAAGATGTATCCAACTATTTATTTTTGTAAGTCTGGATCATCGATGTAATAAAATTGATACTTTGTTGTGATATTACATCGTAAACTGTGTGTGCAAACGAATCGATCCAGGGGTTTGCACTATACACAGGTACCTGCCATATTTTTAAGTGCAGGTACGTTTCAGATGGTATCAGAGCACTGTGTTGCCTGTAGGTTCGAAACCCCTAAGTCTGGATAGAAATAGGATTTGGCCATAGGATTGAAAATCTATTTTTATTCAGTTTGTTAAAACAAAACTTTAGTAATTTTCCTTCTTGTAACTATCTTATCTATTTGCTTTCTAAAAATACTATATCTTCTTTTTAGATGACCAACCTCTTTGAATCACTCAAGAAGGGACCAGTGATGACCATGACCCTACAATGTGAGACTGATTTTCCAAGAGCACTTAAGGATAGCATGAAGAGCTTGGGCTTTGAAGGAGAAGCAGTATACAAAGGATTTCCTTTCATGGGTGAAGGTCACGAGTACTGGTGGGTGCAACTCCATCTATACAAAAGCAAAGAAGATAACCACAAGACCAAAGACTACTGCATGTTCACCAACCCAATACTTTACACATCATTCTTTGACTCAGCAAGAAGTGCAGCATGCGAAGCCATCGAGAACCTTGGAAGAAGACTTCGATTTAGACTTCATAACACCCAAGAGTATCTTGATGAACTCAAGGAAATAGGAGAGGAACTTGATGCACTCAGGAAGGACATAGACTAGACCACCCATCTATAAGAGTAATGAGATCCTAATGATGTATTGACCTATCAAATTGTGGTATGGCAGTATCATCGTATGTGGTCTCCATAATATCGGTGTACTACGTTCGAAAACGATTAGTTAGGCTTTTCAAAAGCAAGTTTGGAATTTTAATGATTGTGGTTGATTGTGCTATTGCTTGTATGGGTAGGAATTTTTCCCCTAGTACCCTTCTATCTTTTACTCATCTATACTAAAACCCACATATGCCTCCCCGACGTGCTCCTGGGAACAACAACAACGACAACAACAATGATGCTATGCAGCAGTTGATGGCTGCCCAAGCCCAATTGATGATTATGATGGCTCAGTTCATTGCAGGGAGCCACAACAACAATAACAACAACAACAACAACAATCCTCCACCGCCACCACCTCCCCAAGTGGACAGGCTTACCAGGTTTCTGAGGCTTAGGCCAAACAAGTTCTCAACCTCAACTGAGCCAATGGTGGCTGATGATTGGTTGCGTTCTGTGCAAAAGGATCTGGTGACAACTGAATGTGATGATGCTGAGAAAGTCAGGTTCACCGCAAATCTTCTTGAAGGACCTGCTGCCCAATGGTGGGAAACCTATCAGATTACTCACCCATTGGACACCTTGACCTGGGAGGAATTCAAGGAAGGATTTCGTAATGCTCATGTCTCTACGGGGATTATGAATCTGAAACAGGAGGAGTTTCGCAATCTGCGTCAGGGCAACAGAAGTCGTAAGGAGTACATGGATGACTTTCATGCCTTGTCTCGGTATGCTCCTGAGGACATTGATACAGATGCAAAGAGGAAGGCAAAATTTCTCAAGGGACTATGTGATGAGCTGAAGATACCTCTGACTGTTGCTTACGCTCCAAACTATCAGATACTTCTTGATCAAGCAATCACCCTTGAAGATAGCATGAAGAAAGCTGAAAACAGGAAGAGAAAGATGAACAAGCACTCCTCTGAACCCTCATTCAAAAAGCATTTTGTTCATGATGGGAACCATGGTCACAAACTTGGAAACCACCATAGTGGAGGAAGCAACCATAAGCATCATGAACACAATGGTGGATTCAAGGGAAACGGACACGATGCTCCTAACCACAATCATCGTCCAAATGTGGAACCCAAGAAAAACCTCAATCATATCACATGTTATAACTGCAAGAAGCAAGGACACTACTCCACTTACTGCCCAGAAAAGAAAGGGGCCGAAGCCGCTGTCAAGCCAAATCCTTTTGATAAAGGATATGTGAACCACATCACCGTGGAAGAAGTGAACGGTACATTTTTAAATCAAGTTTTAATATTGAAGTTTCAGTACCAACAAAGATTTCTTTTAAGGGTGGTAGCCCACCCAGTTAAACCTGTCACAACCTTTTGCTAGCCTTCTCGAATCTCGAGGACGAGATTCCTTTTAAGGGTGGTAGTCTGTAACATACTAGGATTTAAAAAAATCAGAAAAATTTAAAACTTTTAAAAATTACTGTGTATGTTACTTTGGAAATAAAATTCAAGCATTGCATTCATGCACTGTCGCATTCATGCATCAACATCATTTCATCATGTTGATTAAATTAAATAAGAGTTTGAATTTTAATATTTATTTATATGTTTGTTTTGGAAATTATTCCATAAACATATTATTTGTACCTTTTATAATATTCCAATTTATAAATTTATGGTTGTGCAATAATACTACCAAAAAGTTCTAAATTAAACAAGCTTTCCAAAACATATTTTTATGACTTTTTCTGAAAAGATTTGGTTATGTTTAAAAATCATTTTTGATTCAAAAGTTTCAAAACAGAAAAATCGTTTAGTTAAAAAAATGAAACGAACCAACTGGGCCGAAGCCCATCTCTTTCTACCGCGCGCGCAGCGCAGAAGCCCAGCAGCAGCCCACTCCCTCTCCTCTCTCGCTGACGCCTGGGTCCCACTTGTCATCCCCGTCGTCGCGTCTTCAACCTCTCACATGAGATTTTCCCGGTGGAGATCGTTTCCGATACGCGCCGTGCACGCCACGGAATCCATCCTCCGCACCCCCTTATAAACCCCACCTCCCCTGTCCTCGCACCTAAAACCCTAGCTCAAATAGCCGCCGGGCTGCCCTATTTTTTAGCCACTATCGCCGCCATTGCCGCCGACTGCCGCTTCGATTCCGGTGAGGAAACTCAACGCCAAGCCCCCCCCCCCCCCCCCATATCTCTAGTTCTATCTATCGCGCCAATGCGCATCAGCCTGACTTGGCCGTATGTGTTTTCGCGCACCAGAACGCCTTCGCCGTCCTCGACCGAAGCACGTCGCCGCCAGCAGCAACTCCGACGAGGAACTGGAGAAGAACCGGAGCACGCCGCAGTCGCCAGGCTCGCCACCAAGTCCGCCGTGACCTCCTCTACGATCTGGTATGATTCGTCTGTCCCGGCTCGTCATTTATATGCGTAGAACACGGACGATCGTGCGCCACCGCCGCGGGCACGTCTCCGGCGAGGCTTTCCGGTGACCTAGCGCCGCTCGGATCTGGTCGATCCAATCTAGGCCGTTAGATCGTGATCCTACGGCTCTGTTTTAATCACTTATTCGAAACGGTTTCGTCCAATCAGAGGCAGCCACGCGGATGTACAGTCAGCTCCAGATCAGCGCCACGTCAGATTTGATTTTCTGCGATTTTCTTAAATAGATTAAAACTGGCAGTTTTGCAGAAAAGCCCTTGTACATTAAATCTATTATAACTTTTTATTGGTTTTGCCAAATTTAACAAACTTTATATTTTTGAAAAGCTCTCGACTTGTAGAATATTTTAGCACTGTTGGTTTTCTGTTTTGAGTTTGTTTAAATTATTCAAATTTCAAATTATGAGTTTAAGTAAATTTGACTTAGATTTAAATCTATAAGATCAAAAATTGTAAATAAAATTGTTTTGGAAACCTTATAATATGTGTTATATGAATACACTGTTAGAAAATATTTTTCAGTATTATTTGGACTATTTCAAAATCATAATGTTAAATTGAATAAAGTTTGAATAATTTTTACATAACTTTTGATAGAAATATTATTTTGAGTAAATCCAATTACTATAAATTTGAAACACTAAGTATTTGCAGTAGGATTTTTCTACTAATATTTGTGGAATAATTTTCTGTTTATTTTGTAAATAATATTGATTTAATACTTTTAAATGATATTTTAATTAATAAAAACTAATTAAAAATATATTAAAATTAACAGGCATATTTTGAACACTTTGGTCACAAAAAGTACTTAGAAATATTTTGCCTTCTTAAAACAAAGTAAATTTCTCTCTTAGAAAATATTTGATAAATATTCGAGAATACTTTGCTTAGAAAAATTTCAACACTTAGAAATGCTAAATCCTTCCTTAGAGAAATTTAGCATCTACAAACTTAGTTGTTTTTATTTTGTTAAGTGTTGTCCTTAGAAATAAATTGCATTGCATACATAGCATATTGTATTGTATAGTTATTATTTTTCTCTAAGTTAGGATTATTTGAGCATAGTGTTTTGGTAAAGTGCTACAATATATAGACTAGAAGGCCAACAAAGACTTAGAAGAAAACAGACTCTGGAAGCAGCTCCAAGAAGTAGAAGCACTTAGAAGAAAATCAAGAGGAACTGCAAGAAGACTATTCCCTTTTA
Source organism: Poa annua (assembly GCA_026929855.1). Taxonomy (NCBI): domain Eukaryota; kingdom Viridiplantae; phylum Streptophyta; class Magnoliopsida; order Poales; family Poaceae; genus Poa; species Poa annua. The sequence continues at coordinate 92,738,169 of CM049428.1, read as the reverse complement.
TTTCTCTAAGTCTTTCTCTCTTTTCTCTTCTTCTCTCTTAGACCTCGTGGTGGCTAAGTTATATCCAAGACCAGCCCTGGTGATATACAAATCATCAAGTCTGAACCATCAAGTCTACATGATTCAATGAAGACATCACCAAGGAGAAAGTTACAAGTCTGGAGATGAAGCCTGAGAGATCAACTATATTTTCTCTGTATATTTTTCTGCCTTCCTATTCTTCATCCACTTTGTACATAAACCAAGTCCTTAGTGATTTTGACCAAGTCCTTAGAGTGCTAATTGAAGATGAAGGAAACTACAAGGGAGTTGAAGAATTCAAGATCAAACATGATGAAGACTAGGAGTAGTCTTACAACTTAGTCAAGATTGACTTATAGCAATTAATTTTATGACCTTGGTCCTTAGTCATATTTGACTAACACACTTGCCTTGCATTCACTTAGAATAATTTCTTGGCATGGCATGCATCTCTAGTTCTTAGAAATATTTGCACATCATGCATAACATATTTTTGTATGGTTATTTTGTTTGTATGTTTATTTGTGTCTTGTTTGATGTGTTAGAAATTTCGGAGGGAAACGACAACTGTTGTAGCTGCTGTTGCTATTCTTCCTATTGCCAAGGCAAGTGGCACACCCTCATAAACTTCCTAAGTATTTTCTATGCATTACTTAGTATGTTTATTATATGCATGTGTTGGATAGTATTACTATGCTGAAACTACTATATCCCTTACACTAGTTGTGTCTAGAATCCTATGGGTAACTTGGTAGAAATATTGATGCTATGCAAAAGTTGTTTTGTGAAAAGTTAATTTCTACTAAGTTAAAGATACTTCTGGGTGGATGTGGCAAGAGGATGGAGGTTAGAGTTGAGTGGCTGCTTAGGCTCATTTAGGTGGGTGCACCTGGCTAAGACCCAGGCTCATTTAGATGAGTGAACCTGAGTACGTGCACTTGAGGATGGCCACCCAGGAACAAAGGGACCAAAGTTTCTCCAAGTGAAGATGCTTCCAGTGCAACCACGTGGTATAATGGCTCTGCCTTGACTTTTCCCCAAAGGTCTCGTCTCAGGCTTCTCCTTTCCTTTTCACTACATGAGGGTCAAGGACAGAAGGGTTGTTTGAGTCTCGTGGTGAAAGTGCACAACCTCTGCAGAGTTAAAACTAAGTACTTAGCCGTGTCCTCGATTACGGACAATTTTGAGCAGCTGATCAAGGATTCAACGGAGGCTCCCAACATTCAAATTTCTAAGTTAAAAGTTGATGGGTGAACAAGGGAAGATGAGATTATGGTTTTCATGCCATACTCGTCTTGATTTCAAGAAAAGTGTTTTCAAAAGAGTAGGAAAAATTGGCTTTATGCAAATTTGCCTTGAACTCCACCAGCCAAATATGCATATAGGCTTTAGAGTTATTCCATTAAGTGTCCACCATAGTGTCACTTGCCAGACTCCATTTTTAATGGAATCTGGCCCACTCTGTTGCAAATCATTATTTGTTGCAGAAATATCTGACGAAGAGTAAGGAATACGTTTTGCGTTTCGATTCTGCACCAACATGTTTTCGCCTGTGGCGTATCATGAAGTTGGAGGCTCATTGAAGATTTATTTCCGTTGCTTTATTGTTTTGCGCTAGCTTTAAGCTATGCAAAGATGTATCGAACTATTTATTTTTGTAAGTCTGGATCATCGATGTAATAAAATTGATACTTTGTTGTGATATTACATCGTAAACTGTGTGTGCAAACGAATCGATCCAGGGGTTTGCACTATACACAGGTACCTGCCATATTTTTTAGTGCAGGTACGTTTCATTTGGATAGAAATAGGATTTGACCATAGGATTGAAAATCTATTTTATTCACTTTTCTAAAAACAAAACTTTTCATTTTATCTTCCTCATACTCTCATCTACTATCAACCTTCTGAAAACATCTTATCTTTTTTTCTAGATGACCATGTTCTTGTAGTCTAAGTCTGATTCTACTGCTTCGTATAGAAAAGTTTCAATTCAACATGAAGTTCTACATGCATGGAAGACCACTGAAGAAACAGGGTTCGGCCAACACTTCTAATATATCCAAGAAAGTTGAACAATAACTTGAAGCACTCAAGAAAGGACCAATGATGACCATGACCTTGGAATGTGAGACAGAGTTTCCAAGAGCACTGAAGGATAGCATGAAGAGTTTAGGATTTGAAGGAGAAGTAGTATACAAAGGTTTTCCTTTCATGGATGAAGGTCAAGAGTATTGGTGGGTGCAAGTCCATCTATACATGAGAAAAGAAGCTGACCACAAGACTAAGGGTGACTGCATGTTCACCAACCCAATACTTCACACATCATTCTTTGATTCAGCAAGAAATGCAGCATGGAGAGCCATCGAGTACCTTGCAGAAAGATTTCGTTTTAGACTTCACAACACCCAGAAGTATCTTGAAGAACTCAAGGAAGTACAAGAGGAACTTGAGGCACTCAAGAAAAGGATAGATTAGACCACCTACCCATTAGAATAACGAGATCCGATAACGTATTGACCTATCAAATTGTGGTATGGCAGTATTGTCACTTTTGTACTTCCATGACGTGGTGTTTTTGGTTCGATAAACGATTAGTTCGATTTCTCAAAATAAGTTTGAAAACTTTCCACATATGTGTTTGCTTGTGTTTGAACCTTGTTGCTTGATGCTTGTTAGATGTTGTTTGTAATGATTTGTATTGATCTTCTAATATAAGTTAGAACATTTTGAGTATCAACAAAAAATTCTTTTAAGGGTGGTAGCCACCCAGATAATTCTAACCCAGCTGCCTTAAACCCAGAGATCCCAAACCATCTTTCTTTCGAGCCTCCCCAACCAGAAAATTCATCCCCTGCTAGTTTCCAGTTTCCATGCCAGAAATTTCATTTCTCAAAACATCTCGAGTTATCAGAATCATTTCAAGCATTTCCTTTCTTTCTAGCCTCTCCAAATCTCGGGGACGAGATTCCTTTTAAGGGTGGTAGTCTTTAACATCCCAACATTTTGGAATGTTCAAAAATCACTAAAATTTAAAACTTTTGTTTTGATTAAGATAAAACCTTTAAATGCATAAGAAAACCAACTAAGAAAGACTTCAAACTTATTGGAAAAGTTTAATATTTCAAATATCTCACTTTATCATTATTTTCCAAAGTAGTTTCCAGTTAAACCATTTATTATCCATTGTAATTATTAAAACCTCAATATCTAATTTGACAAATGTTTCACAAATCTTCAAACCATATTCATGAAATAAAAGGCTTCTTTATAAGTATTTGAATTCAACCACTTAGGAATAGCAATTCATAAAATTAAAATAATAATTACAAGTGTTATTTTAAACTATTGAAAACATTGTCTAATTGCCAAAAGATTATTATTCATTTACCTGAGTTCAAAACATAGTTTGGATATTACAAGTCTATAGATTATAACTTTGATAACTTCATATATTTAATGGAATATCCAAATAAATGTTTCATTAGATTAAATGATTTTCATTTATTTTCAAAGCATGAAATGATTAATATATTCTAAATAAGAAATGAATTAAAACTAAAATCTTTTCCAAAGTTGTTTCAATTGAATTATCTTAATATAAAATATAATAGTGCACAAATTATTTGGAATTAAAACGAATATATTATTTTCCCTTTTATTTTCATAGTTACTAAAGCCTAAAATGAATTTAGTATTTGGAAATGATTTTAAATTACTTAAATTCAAACATATTGGAATGTGGGTATTTTACAATTTGAATTTAGCCAAAAGAAAATTTAATTAAGATATAATATAAAATTTGACTTTAAGTGTCAAATTTGTATTTAATGAATATTTCAAAATAATATATTTTAAAAAGTTTTCAAAACATACCCACTAATGTTTTAAAGCAAAGATATGATTTTTAAAAAATTAAAGAAACTAATTTGAGGTTATTTGGTTTCATAATTTAAAAGTTATTTAAAAATCCAAAAAACAGAAAAGGAAAAGAACAAAAGAAAAAAAAGGGAGAGAAAGATCAACTGGGCCGAAGCCCATCAGCTCTTCCTCGCGCGCGCAGATTGCAGTGGCCCAGCAACAGCCCACTAGAGCCCGCACCTCCCTCTCCCACTTACCGATGGACCCCACGCCCAGGTCGTCTTCAACCTCGCCCCAAATCCCGCCCCCGAGTCAAGAAACGGCCGGCGTTACCTCTCTTAAATCCGGGCGATTAAGGCCATTAAGCATCCCCCTCTCCGGCCCTATTTGAAGACCACGCCCTCCTCCACCTTTTCCCTCTGTTTTCCCTCTCGATAGCGCCGCAAGGCTGCGAGAATAGCTCGCCGGAGTCCACCGTGTCTGCCGGCGCCATTCCTCCGATTCCGGTGAACAGAGACCACCTCGAGCCTCCTCTCCACTCCCCTCCTTCATATCTTTGACTGGTGCATCTTCCTCACCCATTTCCGACCTCCCTGCGCAGCTAAACGAGAAGGGGTGGGTCGAGCCGAAGCTCGTCGGCGCCCGAACTCCTCCAGCCAGTCGTCGCGGTCACTCCAGGGAGCGGAGCACGCCACCGACGCGTTCATCCTCCTTGCCTCGAAGCGCCGCGCCCGAAACCGCCCTCCGCGAGCTCGGGGAAGATCAGAAACGACCGGTGCGTCCAAAGCCGATGCCGGCGCCGCCACCGTCACCACCTCCGGCGAGATCCCGCCGCCCTGGTTTGGTCATCGATCCCCTGTCGTCCGATCCTCCATCCACGGTCTCGATTAAATCATTCAAATCGAAGGGGTATGGGCTGATCTGTGCCGTCACATCTAGATCCAACGATCTAGATCCAACCACTTATCCAGCTCAGCGCCACGTCAGCAGCCACGTCACTGCCCAGTCAGCGCTGACGTGTAAAATGATTTTTCTCGATTTAATTAAATGGCAATTTTGCAGAAAAGCCCCTGTCACTTAGAATTTTTATAACTTGTTACTCACACATCCAAATTTAAATATTTTTATATATTTGGAAAGCCCTTGACATGTAGAATATTTTTGATCTGCCAAAATTCAAATTTTATTTAGTTTCAAATATTCAAATTTCAAATGGTGAATTTGAGTATATTTGTAATAACTTAAATCTATAAATCAAAAAATTACAAATAAAATTGTTTAAGAGACTTTGGAATATTTGTAAAATGATGCCTCTGTTATAAAATATTTTTGAGTATTATTTTCATGATTTAATAGTTATATATTTAATTTGAATAGTTTGACTATTTTTAACATAACTATTAATAAAAACATTATTTTTGATTAAACCAAATTGCTATAAATTGAAGTAAATACCCTCTATCTATTTACATTATTTACAAAATTGTGTTATAAAAATATAATCACATAAAACCCTAAAGTTATATTTAACCCTTTTATTATATTTTGCAAAATTAGAAACTAATTAAATTGCAATTATAACTTTATGCATATCTTATAAATATCACAAAAATTTGTATTATGTTTCTTGTGATTTAAAAATTGCATTCCATGCATATCATATTTTATTTTGTAGTTATATTTCCCATAAGGAAAACTCCTCCCCATTTTCTCTAAGTTAGGATTATTTTCAAACTTAGTATTTGGTAAAAGTGCTATGCACTAAACACTTAGGATTTTCAACATGGAAGTAGAAGGCCAATCAAGGACTTAGCCAAAACAAGACTTCAGAAGTATCTTCAAGGAGAAGAAGCACTTAGAAGAAAATCAAGAAGAAGTTCATGAAGACAACCAACAATTTTTCTAAGTCTTGCTCCCTCTTTCTTTATTTTCTCCCATCCTATTTGAGACTTCATGAAGACTAAGTTAATCCCAAGACCAGCCTGATACAAGAACTCATCAAGTCTGAAGATTATTCCAGTCTACCAAGAATTCAATCAAGACATCACCAAGGAGAGTATTACAAGTGTGGAGATGAAGCCTGGAGGACAACTACATATTTCTTTCTATCTTTTTCCTCTTTCCTAATATTGTCTTTCACTTAATACTTAAAAAGATTTTCATGGCATGACATGCATCTCTAGTCCTTAGAAATAATTTGCATATAATACATAACATGTTTTCCTTAGAAGTTTTATGAAACTTATTTGTTCACTATGTATGTGCATGTATGTTTGATGATTGTTGTTTGTTGATTGTTGTATTGTTGTTTGCTTATATTGTTTAGATTGAACGGAGAGCAAACGTTCGTTGTTGAAAATAGTTTGTGAACAACGACAACATTCAAAGGCAAGTGGCACACCCCCATAAAAGAGCTATTATTTTTCTTTGCATGAGTAGATTATTTTTCTATAAGCATGTGTAGGATAGTGTTGCTATGCAAGCCATGTTTAGACCTCTTTATTCATGTGTCTAGGTTCCTATGAAAATACTTAGTAGAATTGTGATGCAATGCAAAACTATTTTTGATGAAATGTTAAATTTCTACTAAGTTATAATCAAACACCTGGGTGGAATTGGTTGATTGGCTGTATGAGTTGAGTGTTGTCCCCAGGGGATTTACCTGTGGGATATTCACTTGTGGATGGCCACCCAGGAACAAAGGGATCTGAAGAACTCCGAGTGTAGATTGCTTCTCGTGCAACCATTGCCAATATGGGATGTGGCTTGATCAACTAAGCTGTGTGGACTCGCCCCGGCCTGACAGGTGGAGGTAGTGGTTTGTAGGTGGAGCGCGCCAGGCCAGAGTGGGAGGGAAAATGCTTCTGAAAGATCTCGTCTCATTCTTCTCCTTTCCCTTATCACAAATGGTGTGTAAAGGATAGTTTGGTTTGAATGGGTACAATGGTGAACGTGCAAAACCTCTGCAGAGTGTAAAACTAAGCACTTAGCCGTGTCCGCGGTACGGACAATTTGAGCAGCTGATCACGGACGTCAACGGAGGATTCCACCATTCCATCACTTGCCAGACTCCATTTTTAATGGAATCTGACCCACGTTGCTGCAATATTTTTCTAATTGCAGATTGTTCAGATGACGAGTGAGGTTTCGTTTAAAGGTTTGGAGTCTACAACCAACATGTTTTCGCCTGTGGCAACATGAAGTTGTTGGAGACCCACTCCTATTGTATTTCCGCTGTGTACTATTTCAAAGCTAGCTTTATGCTATGCAACTTGTATCGAATATTTTGTAATTCTTGATCATCGAAGTAATAAAATTGATACTCTGTTGTGATATTACATCGTAAACTGTGTGTGCAAACGAATCGATCCAGGGATTTGCACTATACACAGGTATCTGCCTTATTTTAAGTGCAGGTACGCTACATTTAACCTGCTAAATATCCGCTCGTTCGGAGAGTATTCATGAATGTCTTTTGCATAAAGCCATCTTTATTTTCAAATCGAGGGAGGAGAGAATCTCGCATCAGTAGACTTTTTAAAAAAAGGGATAAGAGAGTGAAACACAAACCTCATCCACATCTTCAGTCTCCACCAGATCATCATGAGTTGTACCACCCACCAGAATCACCCCCTCGCTCAACCCGAGGAAGCAATCCTCCCTTAGTTGGTAAGTTTTATAATTAGATTCATGTTATCTATGATTATCAGACGTAAGGTACCAAGTCGTCCATAACCGTGGACACGGCTTTCCGAAAAGATTTACCCTGCAGGGGGTGTAACTACCCACACACGCCAACCAACCGATACGCCAGCTATTGGCACTCTTCCGGGGAGTGCCGGCAGGAGGGTTGGCCACGACCTTTCCCAAGCTTCGCCTATGTCCATGAGCCTCAGCAGTAGGTCAGACCGCCATCTCAGCGATCCCTAGTGCGGGTTGCCAGGGTCAAGATCAGAGCGTCACACTCTCCTGACCCAAGCCCTAATTTCCTCAACTCATTTTACCGCACACGCAAATGGAAAACTCGAACTAGTGGCTTCACGTAGTAGGCTAGACAAGTTGGGGTCGAGGGAGGTCCAAGTCCAGTGTGGATGCATGAGGTCTTGGTTCCGAAGACGAGAACTCAGTTCCTAGCTCGGCAAGAATGGAACAACCCACCACAATCCCTATGTGGCCTCCCATCCAAGCCTTTAGCATATTAAACACATCTCTCACCATTCCACGTCATCCTTCCCAGCTCCGATTCATCAACCGGATCGAACAGAGGGAAGATCTAAGCAGGGCTAAGCATAGCATACTCTCACGATGCAACACTTAACACACTCTAAACCTCCACTCAAAACAACATTTGAATCGCATGCATAATACCAGAAGCAAAGACTTTGAAATATTATATGTGCAGATAAGAGGTTATGCTTGCCTTGCTCTTCGATAGCAAGATATAATACTTTTGGAAATCTTCGTCTTCACTTCATCGAGATAAACAAAATAACTCTTCATAGATATCCTCTTGATTTGGCTATCGATGATCCCGCACTCGCCTTCGATGTTGTCGAAGTCCACTTCGGATTCGCATTCTACCGCGGAAAGCGAAACTCCGGAAAAGAAACGGAAAACAACATTCAACCATGGCATCGATGCAATGCGCACAATGTATGTCATGACGATTTAAAGGATTGAGTATAAACCCTATGCATGGAAGGACATTTAAAATGGAGTGCGAATGCCCGACAGGTGCCGTTCGACAAACTCCATAATTAAAAGAAATGGCAGAATTTGTTCTTCTATTATAAACATGGTTCAAAGTTGTTTAGATATGCATGATTTGGAGATAATTAAATAGATCTTATTTTTCTGCAAATTATGATATAAAAATCATATTTTTCTGAATTAAAATGAATTAGTAATGAATTTCCAAAGATCTAACAATTTTAATTCAATTTGAACCATTTTTTTATTCCATTTTAAACATTTATGAATTTAAATAGAAGTTGGACCCACATGTCATAAGTTTATTAATTTTATAAATCATTTTTAGAAATGATTAAACTTCTGACAAGAGGACCCACATGTTAGGGATTTAAATAAATAGAGAAATGATTTTAAATTTCAGAAAAGAAAAGGAAAAGGAGCTGATGACGTCAGATGGAGCAACGCTCTCAGCCGAGCACCGATCGCTCGATCCCGAAGGAATTGGAGCGGGTGCTCTACCGCAATCGGTAGAGGGCGACGAGGCGGACCAGAAAGTGGCGGCGCGGCCAGCAAATGGTCGCCGGAGCTGCTCCGGTGAGGTGCCCGCGCGGCGGCCGGAGATGGAGAACGGCGGCCCGAGCAACCCGAGGGAGAGGAAGAATAGGGAGAGGTCCACGAGAACCGCAAGCTCACCAGGAGCGCGACGGAGAGGTCGGGGAGGCGAGGGGAGGGGAGACCGGAGTCGCTCGGAATCGAGTTCGCCGGCGGCGGACCGAGGTTGAAGAAGATGGAAGAAATCCTCATGTTTCTCCAGAGCGTCTCGCCGGACCTCGGGGTGGCTGGAGTCGATGGAAATCATCGTAGGACCCGAGAGCTAGGGTTAGCGATTTGGGGAAGAAATGGAGGAGGAATGGTGGCTAGGGTTTCTTCGGGCGGCGGCGCGGGAATAAGTAGGAGGAGCGGCGTCGGCGGCGAGGATCTTGGCGCACGGAGCAGCGGCGGACAGCATCGGCCGCGACAGCACAGAGCTCGGGGTGACAAGGTTGAAGACGACGGCCATTTTCTGGAAAACCCCCTGAAGATTTTAATAATTGGTGGATTTCTTCACAAATAGGCCCCTGGTTTGGGTAATAAATCTTTTGAGGGCCTTTTTGAAAATATAAAATTTATACAAAAATACCAGGAGACTCAGAATTTCACAAGGAAGCCATTGGCAACTTTGGATTTTGAAATTCTTTTAACACATTTAAAATAACAAGTGGTTTAGGCCACTTAGGGTTTTCTCTTTTAATTTTTTAAACTCAAATTTTGTGCACATTTTAATTAGATGCAAATGATGCTCATGATGCACAGACAAACCCTAATTACCAATTAGCAAATTTGGGGACGTTACAGATCTATCCCCCTTACAAGAATCTCGTCCCCGAGATTCCTTGGGTAGGAAAAGAGATACAGAGAGGAGGGCTACGCCGATCTTGGATGATCTTATCGATCTCACGACGATCTACTTTCTCGAAGATGTTGCTCCTTGACTTTAGGGATGATTCCACACTTCACGTCTCATCGGACTGTTCTTCAGCTACTCTAAAGAGAAGAGGGGAATAACTCTGGGACGAGGATCTTCGTAAAGATCGAGTATCTCATGGTCAACTCAAGGAAGGAGTGCGCAAAACAACTCTTGAGCTAACAATCATCAAACATATTAAGGTAACAGATGGGAAGGAAGAAGTTTTCCAGTTGATAGATAACTGTTAAGCGAAACGATTAGATTATGAGCTTTGCACAAGGCTAAGATGGATAGATAGCGAGATATTGATACAACAGAAGGAATAACCCTTTTCAGATTTCAACCATTTGGCTTACAAGATGTTTGCCACATGATTAAAAGTCCAGGGCCCTAAGATGACTGACAAATTCACACAATGTGTGAGTTGGAAAGAATTTCAAGTACAAGCAAAAGGAAGGAAGAACTGATCAACAAAATGTTAAAGATCACCATGAAAAGAGAATTCTCATGATGGATATGTTATCAACGGATAAGAATAGTATCAGGAGGATCAACTGAGAGAAATTCATAATCTCCGAGACCATCGGAGGAGGGATCTTCTTCTTGATCTTCTAGATACCCATTTCAAGCTCATGGCAAGCCTTTAATAGGTGAGGAGGTAAACATTGGGCTTTGGAAAGATAAATACCATAAGGGGCAACTTTAGAACAAGCGGCACAACAATCCTCATGGGGAGTGGTTTTTCTTGAAGATTCCATGGAATTTCAACAATAGGCCTTCCGACTAATTGTGTCAACCACAACATCAATCTTGCCGGAGTTACAAGAAGACCTATGCCAAAATCCTTGAGGAACACCAACCATCGTTGCTGCTTGAGATTTAGCTCTGGCTAGTTGGAATGAAAGTTCAGACTAAGAACGTTTGAACAGAGAGGTGCAATGGTCATCGAGGAAAGGTTGCAGGATCTCAAGATGTGGACAACAATGTCAAGCTCGAAAAGATGAGCGAGATTGCAAAACCCATGTGTTAGCAATTTATCAGAAGACAACTGCACCCATATGGATAATATGCAACTACACATTTGAGTCCTTGTGGGGAAACAATAAAGAAGATAATGAAGTTCTTTGACTACTTCTCATTCTTGATCCAATCGGTTAGTGGCTTGGGTGCATAAATGACTTCTTCAGGGAATGAAGGTAAGAAACTATCATCCCATGAATAATCCACACATGCATGACCGTCTAGAGATGATTCCCGAGGAAACAAGGAAAGCTCTACTTGGATTCACGGCGACATCTTTCAGCAAATGCACGTGAATCAGAAAAGGTTACTTCCAACATCAAGAACACATACTTCGTGATGACACAAAGATGGTTCTCAAAAGTTTCCAACATTATTGCTAAATGGTCATAATGATCCTCTTCAGATATGGAGGCAATAAGAATGTTATCGATGGGCTCAACAACAAGCTTATTAAGATACTCCAATAAGATGGAATCAAATAATACATGAACAAGGCAGGTATATTGGTCAGACCAAGGACATGAAGATGTAAGCTGGCGGAACACCATGGGTAAAACATCATCAAAGATGGTCCTTGGGACTGAGTTTGATTTGACGATAGCCCAAATCAAATCAAAGATTGAGAAGATAGCATATCCATTAGGATATACCATTTTGCTTCCGCATGACAACACAGGTAGGAAGGAGTCTTGTTTATCAAAGCAAAACGATGTGGCCTTAAGAGCGTCGGTAAGACCTAACTCTTTGACCGAGTACGTGCACCAGAACAACGGACTTGGTAGCACAGTCAACTTCACTTAGCGATCGGTTAACCAATCACACAAGGAAGGAATCAAATGTCCTTATATGTCAAAGCAATGCAAATTGCTAAGAATATCTGATAGCCACATCAATACACACACCGTAGCATTCCCGAGCACGAGCAGCTAGGAGAAGAGCGTGAGTAGGGACGTGAAGAGCATCACTTCATCAATAAAGCCATGATACACCACACGACCTTTTGATATACAAGAGGGTGATACTTTGGGATGGATCAGATTAGAAGCAAACAAAACTTCTTAGTCTGTGGACTACAACACTTTGACCTGGTCCTAGAAATGGACGAGGTACGGGAGTTTGTTTCTCCCTGACATCCCGAAGTGGAATGTCACGACGGACCACAAGAGCAACATGCATTAGTACACCAATGCACATTTACACCTTGGATGCCAAGTGGCATACACGGGTCAGAACATGACGGAAGAAAATAAACTGGCTCAGGAAAACCCTGAGATGCAGATGCTCAAGTTAGCATACATATGATAACTTGTTCTGATAAGAAAGGTGTGGCAGAGTCACCAACTTAGATGTGAGACTCATAAAGAGCACTCTTGTCGGGATCCTTTTTGGTTCCATGACAGAACCTCTGCCAAAGCTAGTGGAAGGAGCAAACCTTGGATGTCGCGAGTCAATCACGACAAAACCACAAGCTAGAAGGCTAGCTAGAACTGACATTACTAGCCCTTCTGAGGTTACAAGCATTCCTCAGGGATCAACAAGAGGATCTTGGGTTAAAGGTCATCATCATGTACGGACAGAGTGAGCATCACAGGGGTAACAACCAACATGACTCAACACACCACCAACAACACAATCTGGGACCTTCGGTTCAAGTCCAGGATGAAAAACGAAAGAAGGAGTAACTACCATTCGAGTGTCACAAAGGCACAACAATGTAGTAAACACGAGATGGCTTCAGAGACCAACCACAGCTTCCGAAGTATCAAAAGAAGAGAAGGAGATCTTCAAGGTGGAATAAATCTGAAACATTGGAATAGAATGATGCAGAGACGACAAGGTTGAGAGATCAAGAGGAAAAGGAATCTCTCATTACGAATGAGGGGAAAACGGATCAAAGAACACACCAGGCTCCAGAAAACTTAACACTAGGTCAATTTGGCTGGGAAACGACCTGCACTTGGTGCACCTATATTTTGAATGACCAAGAGAAAGAGGGAGCAAAGCGTTTTACCCAAAACAAGGTAAGGTGACCCTGAATTAGAGCGATACGAGATAAGGAGTAAAAAGAAGCCTATTCAGATTTTTGGTAAATAGTTTTAGTTTTGAAATATTTTTCACAACCACTAGACTCAACATCGACCAGTAGAAAGGTTTCCCTACAGGCGGTCCTGCTCTGATACCAAAACCTGTAGCACCCCCAAGAGCCACGCTAGACAAATCCGAGACCTTAATCTGAGATAAGCCTAACATAGATCTCGGAAGCCAACAGTTGAAAATCGGTAACACAACAGAGACCCTACAACACAAGAAGCAAAAGATTAAGCTCTTAACAGAGCGAAGAAGCAAATATCACGAAAATATGGTCACTGACCTGTCAATCACCAATACAACGGAAGGCAAATCATGCTATTAGACATAGCAAAACTAGCAAAAGGCCTAAGAGGCCAAAGCATAACGGAGACATCCCAGTCCATAGATTCCAGGTTGCCGTCTGGGAACCCCAACCTACTCGTCGATGTCGATGTCCAGATAACACACCTGTCCAAATAATCGCGCAAGGCTGAGTACAGGAGGTACTCAACAAGACTTATTTAACCTGCTAAATATCTGCTCGTTCGGAGAGTATTCATGAATGTCTTTTGCATAAAGCCATCTTTATTTTCAAATCGAGGGAGGAGAGAATCTCGCATCAGTAGACTTTTTTTAAAAAGGGATAAGAGAGTGAAACACAAACCTCATCCACATCTTCAGTCTCCACCAGATCATCATGAGTTGTAGCACCCACCAGAATCACCCCCTCGCTCAACCCGAGGAAGCAATCCTCCCTTAGTTGGTAAGTTTTATAATTAGATTCATGTTATCTATGATCATCAGACGTAAGGTACCAAGTCGTCCATAACCGTGGACATGGCTTTCCGAAAAGATTTACCCTGCAGGGGGTGTAACTACCCACACACACCAACCAACCGATACGCCATCTATTGGCACTCTTCCGAGGAGTGCCGGGAGGAGGGTTGGCCACGACCTTTCCCAAGCTTCGCCTATGTCCATGAGCCACAGCGGTAGGTCAGACCGCCATCTCAGCGATCCCTAGTGCGGGTTGCCAGGGTCAAGATCAGAGCGTCACACTCTCCTGACCCAAGCCCTAATTTCCTCAACTCATTTTACCGCACACGCAAATGGAAAACTCGAACTCGAGCGTCACACTCTTTGCGGCTTCCCTGCACGAATGGATGGAGGAGGAGGCAGAGGGGATCATGGAGCTTCTCTAGAGCGTCTCGCTGGACCTTTGGGTGGCGGGAGTCGACGGAAATCATCGTCGGACCCGAGAGCTAGGGTTAGCGATTTGGGGAAGAAATGGAGGAGGAATGGTGGCTAGGGTTTCTTCGAGCGGCGGCGCGGGAATAAGTAGGAGGAGCGGCGTCGGCGGCGAGGATCTTGGTGCACGGAGCAGCGGCGGACGGCATCGGCCGCGACAGCGCAGAGCTCGGGGTGAGAAGGTTGAAGACGACGGCCATTTTCTGGAAAACCCCCTGAAGATTTTAATAATTGCTGGATTTCTTCACAGATAGGCCCTTGGTTTGGGTAATAAATCTTTTGAGGGCCTTTTTGAAAATATAAAATTTATACAAAAATACCAGGAGACTCAGAATTTCACAAGGAAGCCATTGGAAACTTTGGATTTTGAAAATTTTGAAATTCTTTTAACACATTTAAAATAACAAGTGGTTTAGACCACTTAGGGTTTTCTCTTTTAATTTTTTAAACTCAAATTTTGTGCACATTTTAATTAGATACAAATGATGCTCATGATGCACAGACAAACCCTAATTACCAATTAGCAAATTTGGGGACGTTACAACACCCCCTCCCCCGCTTTATAGAACAAGGCATATTAATTGGATTAATTCACGGACCGACCGAGTTGCTTCTCCGCCCGTTTTGCCCTCACTCTCCACCTAAGCTATACCGTCGGGCGTCGTTGCCCTGCGGGATTCCAGAAAAGTTCTACCCCTGCGATTTCAGCTGGCTCTGAATGACCGGGGGTTGTTGTAAAGATCCATATGTTTATGAGTGCTCGGAGGCGCCACATTTGAGGAGCCTGGGCGATGTCGTCTTGCCCACCCAGCAGCCCTGTCGCTGCCCTACCGCCGGCGCCTTGCCATCTTCCGCCCGACGCCCGTCGATGCAGGTCATCGCCGACACCCCGGCGTCATCGTCTACATTGTCGCGGCAAGCTCTCCGCTACCTCGAGGTCGGCTACGTACGACTTCATCGTACACGCTCGTGCGGGAGCGTAATCCCCGCTATCGGTCTACATGGAGGTAATGTAACCTGTTCCGCCATCGTTATCACATGTACTAGATAGATAGATCCTGGCTAGTTAGGGTTTAATACACTAGAAAATTATTGTTTTCTGCACCGGAACCCCTTCAGCAGTTGACATTGTTCAAGCATGCGAAGGCTGCCAATTCTACGCCAAGCAAATCCATCAGCCCGTGCTGGGACTTCAAACCATCCCGCTCTCCTGGTCGTTCACGGTCTGGGGGCTGGACATCTTGGGACCATTCCCAACAGCGCAAGGGGGCTACCGCTACCTCTTCGTGGCCATCGACAAGTTTACCAAGTGGCCCGAGGTCGAGGCGACACGCACAATTCCAGCAGGCGCGGCGGTAAAATTCATCAGATGCCTGGTCTGCCGCTTCGGAGTACCTAACCGCATAATCACCGATAACGGCTCGCAATTCACAAGCGGCATCTTCAGTGCTTACTGCGAGAAACTGGGCATCAAGCTCTGCTTTGCCTCCATGGCTCATCCGCAGAGCAATGGCCAAGCCGAGCGAGCAAACGCACAAGTCCTCAAGGGCTTAAAAACCAGGACCTTCAACATCCTCAAGGGCCACATCAAGGGCTGGATCGGCGAGCTCCCTTCGGTGCTCTGGTCCATCCGCACCACGCCGCCCAAGCCCACGGGGGAAACAACGTTTGCCCTCATCTATGGAGCCGAAGCAGTCCTCCCCACAGAAATCAAGCATGGATCCCCACGGGTCCTTGCCTTCAATGAGGACGAGCAAGAGGACCTCCACAACAATGACCTGCTGCTTCTCGAGGGACTACGCCACCGTGCCGCCCTCCGGGCGGCAAAGTACCAGCAGGACTTGCGGCGCTACCACAGCCGCCATGTGCGCCCACGCACCCTGGAGGCAGGCGATCTTGTCCTCAGGCGAATCCTCTCCAGGGAAGGCCTCCACAAGCTGTCACCGATGTGGGAAGGCCCCTACAGGGTCACCCACATCGCCGGGCCTGGCGCGGCTCGCCTCGAGACTCAAGACGGCATCCCCGTCAAAAACCCGTGGAACATCATGTACCTACGCAAGTTCTACACGTGATCATTGTCACGCCCGTGATCATCGTCACGTCAAGAAATCTGGCTGAAGAGGCAGCTTACGGCTCCACCTCCAAGCATTTTTTGTTTGTAGAGGAAAAGCTCACAACTTCACCTCCAAGCTCCAAAGACTTCTCTCGAGGGTCATCCCTCCGAGCTCTCCTTGTAACAAGCCACCGTAGGTCGTAGAGAGTGTCTGCCGCTAATGGGTGGTCCCCATGCCTCGACATGGATAATACATTAACTTGGCAACTCCAAGCATAATGAGACATTTCGTTCCTAAGTGAACTATGCGCTACAGCGACACTATGTAATATTTTGGTGGTGAGTTTTGTTCCCGCATTATTGTTTTTCAATGTGCGCTTATATCTTTCCCCATGTGCACCTCGCGAGAGGGGGCTGCGTACGGTGCCAGTGACTCAATTGACACACCAGCAGCACTGCAAAACCTAAGGACCCGAGCTCTAGCTAAAGGGAAAGCTCCCACAAACACACCATCTCTCCAAAGGACCTTGGTACTTACTCTCCTCGCGAGGAACGCCTGAGGAGACCTATAAGCGCGCATGAGTTCCCACTACCATGTACAAGCGTTTCGGTTTGCCTCTCTAACATCCACAGGGAACAATCGTCCCTTCAAGTCTGAGGAGGCAAAAGGCCAAAAACCTTGGAGCAAACCTCCTCGCCGGGCAAAAACCTCTACAGGGCAAAGAGCCTCGAGAAGCTAAGTCCCACACTCATGCCTCACGAGTTCTTTCCCCATCTCAAGCACGCGCTTGTCCCTCGAGCGATTCACTTTCCCTTACATTTCATGGACTACTCGTACGTCAAAGGGGGGCACTTGAGCATCGCGACTTAGGGCTCTTACGTCTCCAAGCCTTAAACTCCCCCCCGGCCTTGCTGAGTCATTGCTCTAGCATACCGCAGTGGCGGAGTCATAGCGCGAAGAGACAGGTCCTAACGACGCAGAGCAAGCATAGACATGAAAATAAGATAAAAGGGCCTCTCGAGGGGCACACGAGCTGAAATAAAATACTTAAATAGTATATTACATGCCAAGCTGCAAATTGTCTAAACAAAAGATCGTTTCAGATACAAGTGCTCAAGAGCGAGATAGATAGGGCTCAAGCGGAGTCCGCGCCATCGCTTTTCTCCTCCGCGACGTCCTCCTCAGCTCCGGCGGGGTCAGCTTCCTCACTGTCGTCTGCAGCACCCTCCACACGCTTGAACGGGCGCAAAAGGACTCAACCTGCTCGCGGAGGGAGTTGGAGACCCGCCACACCTCCTCGCCCTCGTGAGGCTCGGTCACCGTCGAGAGGTCAAACCCGGGCGTAAGGAGCTTGAGGTTGGTGAAGATGCGGTCGACAACCACCGCCAGGAGCTGGCGGCTCTCAGCCTCGATCACCTCGCAAAGCTCGACGGCAGGGCCCTCGAGAGCCGGGAAGAGCTGGTCGAAGTAGACCAGGTACATGGCATGTAGCGCCCCATCTTTTATTAAAGATGGAACACTTGTGTTAAGTGCTAGTCCCAGGATCACTGCCAGCACCACAATACAAAATATAAAGTATCATTGCATAAGTATCAAATTACTACAATGAGATCCAAAAATAGCTAAGTATAGCTTTATTACAAAGTGCATAGCCATGAAGGCTAGCAAAAATATTGAGAGTTCACAACAAAAGCAAATAGCAATGAGCCTCATCTTCAAGCATGGGCCAAAGGCAGACATGTTGGGTGTAGACTCGAGTCCAAACTTATTCTTCATCTGATGTACCTGCACATTTGAACATGCAGCCCCCGAAGGAGGTCAATACCACGAAGTATTGGCAAGTGACTATGGTGGATAATAAACGACAAGTCTAATTCTATATGCATATTTGGCTTGGTGGAGTTGTAGTCTATTTTACAAAAAGCAAGTTTTCTCCTATCTTTTGTAAAACACTTTTGTTTCTCAAAGACTTGGCACCAAGGGATGAAGCCCAAGTACACCAACAATTCTTTCCTTAGTCAAATTTTACTTCATGAAAACGGTGTTGAGATTCTTCCGTCCATTCCTTGTCCAGCTGCTCGAAGTAGTCCATCACCGGGGACACGGCTAAGTACTCAGATTGTCGACTCTACAGAGGTTGTGCACTATCACCTTTAGACTCAATTAACCCAGACATCCTACACACGCGGAGTGCATTAAGGAAAGGAGAGTATTGAGACAAGAACTTTCAGAAGAAGAATTCAACCATACTAGCAAGACCCGTTCCACCTACCAACTCTACATCTGTCGTTCAAGCTGACAGGTTGAACTCTCACAACTTAATTGTTCTAGACAGAGCCCATTGTCAAAAGGCTGCACGAGAAGCATCTAAACTTGGAGGGACTTAGTAATGTAGTGCCCTTGCTTAAGATAGCAATGGCACATATGAATAGTGCGGAAGACTTGGATCACATAAGTCTCGCAATTTCCAATAAGATGAAATATCACAGTACAATGTCAAATACTATTACAATACGAGACGAATGATCCAAAAACAAATAATCCTTACAATTTTGCATAGCTGAAACGCTAGCCGAATAAAGAGTTCACACATTATTTCAGAGTTCAAACACAAATCCAGGGATGACATGGAGATACATCATCTCCATGAAGCCACTGGCAGATCATGTTGGTTGTAGCTCGAAGACGACCCCCTTACTCCTCATTCGGACATTCTGCAAGTTTTAGTTGCAGCCCAGCTATAAAGGGTCAGCACAATTGAATTGTGGGTCAATACAACTTCGATGAGATAAGGAGAAATACTCGTAAGGTAAGGATAACTGGTGGTCTCTCTAATCAAAATTCGAAACCCCTTATGTAATTGCGGGTGTTCCCACACTTGCGCTTCTTGACACCCGTGGCTTCCTTGGGAGTGTCCTCATCGGGATAGGTTATCACTAGGGGCTCTGGGACGTCAGAGGGGTGGTTCTTCTTTGCCTGAAATTCCATTTGGCTTAGTTGTTCACACAAATGAGCACACTTCGCCTGCAATGCCAAAATGTGGGCATCCTTCTGCGCAATCCTATCGTCTTGCCGATCAATCTTGATTTCAAGCTCCTTGTTCTCCTTAGTTAGCAGCTGATTTTCTACACGAAGGATATCCTTCTCTTCCTCTAAGTTTTCTTTAACGTGACGGTGAACACGCCTTAAATCTGCCCTGTAGAAAATCTCTTGTCCCAGAAGTATATCCAAGTTATGGCAATGAGCTCCAAGGTCTCCATGATGCTTCTCATTCATACCCCTAAGTGAGAGTTGAACGGGTTGTCCAATGCTATCCCTCCTGGCAAAGTGACGAAAGACGGAGTTGGGCTTGATCTCCTCATAGAACTGCTCAATGATGCGGGACAAGGTCTCCAGCATCGCCATCTCCACTCCATTCTTCCAGTTGGGGTATCTAGATCGGAAACGGATCGACTGCGATCCAGGGGGATCAAGACGAGGGAGAACTTCTGCCTCGATCTTCCAGCGACCTTCAGGATAATCTTCGAACATAATTTCTTTGCCCCCGAAGACTGGCGGCATCAACCTCAAGGTTTTGGAAAAATTAAGGAGCTGGTCACTAAAGTAGTACTGGTCTCCTTTCTGCGGGGATATCTCTCGAGTGAAGTTCTTCATCTACAAAATTTTGAAGGGGTAAGAATTAATGAGATGAAACAAAAATTTAAGAAAGTGGAAGATAAGGAAAATATTATAAAAAAAGAAGTCTGGAAAAATTTATATTTCGAATTTTATTGATTTTAAAAATATTTACTTTAGGTTTTGTATCCAATCCTAGGAGTTTCGAGCCTACAGGCAACATTCGCGCTCTGATACCATCTGTAGTGCCCTTGCTTAAGATAGCAATGGCACATATGAATAGTGCGGAAGACTTGGATCACATAAGTCTCGCAATTTCCAATAAGATGAAATATCACAGTACAATGTCAAATACTATTACAATACGAGACGAATGATCCAAAAACAAATAATCCTTACAATTTTGCATAGCTGAAACGCTAGCCGAATAAATAGTTCACACATTATTTCAGAGTTCAAACACAAATCCAGGGATGACATGGAGCTACATCATCTCCATGAAGCCACTGGCAGATCATGTCGGTTGTAGCTCGAAGACGACCCCCTTACTCCTCATTCGGAAATTCTGCAAGTTTTAGTTGCAGCCCAGCTATAAAGGGTCAGCACAATTGAATTGTGGTGGCAAGTGACTTTAATTTGTCATATTCTACTAAGCTATATATCTATATGCTTATTTGGCTGGTGGAGCTCAAGGCTATTGCGCAAAGCAAGTTTTCTCCTACTTTTGGTAAACAGCTTTTTGAATCAATAACTTCTCTTTAAGAGACATCTCGGGACAAGTCCATGTCCCCTACCCATGTTCACCCATCAAAGTTTTATTAAGAAATTGGGATGAAGAGATTTTCAGAAGACAGCCTTGTGTAGTCACTCAAATTGTCCGATGCCGGGGACACGGCTAAGATCTTAGGTTTTAACTCTCGAGAGTGTGTGCACTTTCACCATTAGACTCAATCAACCCAAACTATCCTCTACACTCATTTAGTGAGAAGGAAAAGGAGAAGATCAAGACGAGACTTTTCAGAAGTTGCTTTCCCATGATCATACTAAGAGATTACCACCGTCCTATCAACTCTACCACCATCAATCTCTTGACCCAGGTCCACATCAACTTACTCCATCAAGACAGAGCCCATATTGACCAATGGTTGCACGATAAGCAACTAAACTCAGTGTAAACTTAAATATCATAGCCCTGGGTGGCCTACCACAAGTGAGCAACTCAGGTTAACACCGCATATCATGGCCCCAAGTAAGTGGAAACTATCTTGGGCGAAGACAACCATGAAACTTGGCCCTGAGAAGCCACTCATCTTGAAACCTCCTCGATCGACCCAATCCACCCAGGTGTTAAATTAATTTAGTGGAAATTTTAATTTACCACATCAACCATAAAACAATCATTTTTACAGCAGGTACTTCCACTAAATTATAATAGGGGTCTAACTGGAATTTCTAAGGGGTAACCTAACAGGTTTGCATAGCATACTACAAATCTCCCAGAAACCTATCATGCATACTACTTTTGCAAATACTGCTTAAAACACTAGGTATGCAATAGAATAAAATAGTAGGTGTTTTATGAAGTCACTTGCCTTGTCAGCTGGAGGGGCAGGCACAACAAGAAAAGCAATCACACGCAAGTCCTTCCTCTCCTTCACAATCTAGCACAAGCAATACATACAAATAAATATCCACACGATATCTCACAACACCAAACAAAAGATGTATGCATGCATGATATGCCATATGTAGAATTAGACACACTTATCAATAATTTATATCTTCTGTTATTAAATGCATGAGATGCAAATTCTAGGAATTTCTTATTTCACTTAACAATTGACTAATTGAAAACAATATAGCAAAACTTAGATTCTACAATTACAACTTTTATTGTTCTAAGAAAGTTTTCAAATAAGACACATATTAATATTCCTGGGCAGAGGTTAATAACCTAAACCTAAAACAATTGAGTTTATTTGTAAAACATTTTTATTATTTAAGTTATGGATTTAATAGCCGAATTACTCCTCGGATGATCTTGTGAATTATTATTTATCAAAAGCAAAAACAAATGATGTAGAAATTATCTACATTAGCAGGGCTATCCGTGGATATAAAATTTGTCAAATTTGAACTTATGAATCAAAAGTTATGAATTTTCTACGTTTTGCATGTTTTCTATTTTATTTATAATAATTTCTGTGAAAAAGAAAATAAAAGGGCTACGTGGCGTGATCCTCTTGGACGAAAACGGTTCGCACGGATCGCGGACGAGAGCCGTCTGATCTAACTAAAATCGGACGCGCGGAAACGGTTTGATCTAGATCCAACGGCTTAGGACGCCCGGCCGAACCGAGCGGCGCGCGGGACGCCGGAACGCTCGCCGGCGATGGCGCCCGCGGCGGCGGCGCGTCGGCTTCGATGTTCCCGGCGTTAAAACGAAGCTCCGGGAGGCGTGGTTCTTACCTAAATGAAGCGGAGGAGGAGACGAGGTCGATGGCGCGGCGGCGGCGGCGTCGGTATCCTTCTCCTTTCCTCGTCGGAGTCGTGGACGGCGGCGATGGCCTCGGGTCGAGGACGGGTTCGGCATTCGGCTGCGACAGAAAACACATGCGGGGGCTCAACGTATGCGCAAGAGGATGGGGACGCGAGGGGGGGGGACTCGGAGGCGCTCGAGGAGCTCGGTGCTCACCGGAAAGCTCGCGAAAAGCTCGGCGGATGCGGCGGCGGCGGCCCGATTTCGAGCAGCCCGGCGGCGAGGTGGTAGGGTTTGGGGGCGTTTGGAGGCGTCCTCGAGGAGAATATATAGGAGGGGCTAGGGGAGTTAATCGCGGCGAGAAACGGCCGAAAACGGCTCGGACGCGGACTCCTTCTCCTGCGCGATCTTCGGACACGGACGGTGGGGCCCACCTGTCAGCGAGAGAGAGGAGAGAGGCGCGCGCTGGAGCGGGCCGATGGGCTGCTAGCTCACGCGCGCGCGGCAGATAGCGTCTGGGCCGGCCCAGAAAACATATTCTTTTAAATAAATTAAAAAATGTTTTCAAAACTTATTTACTAAATGATTTTTAAACCTATTCAAAACATTTCAGAAAATTTCATAAAAATATATTTTGGAAAGGTTATTTAAATTAGCAATTTTTAATAATAAACTTACCCATTATATAATTTGGAAAAATTATATTTATTAAGTAAGTTTAAATAAACACTTAATGGGATTAAACATTATTTAAACTCATAATTGAAATTTTATTTAGTACTTATGTGATTAAATGTTAAGCCTATATGATGAATGATGTATGAATGCAAAGTTTTAATTTTTTGCAAAATTGGGATGTTACAAACCTAACCCCCTTAAGATGAATCTTGTCCTCGAGATTCGGTTTGGCCTGCAAAAAGATGTGGTGTTCTTCCCGAAGATCATCCTCCCGTTCCCAAGTTGCTTCTTCTTTGGTATGGTTGTTCCACTGGACCTTACAGAATTTGATAGTCTTGGTTCGTGTGACCCTTTCAGCCATCTCCAAGATTTTGATTGGCTTCTCTTCATACGTCAGGTCACTTTCCAACTGAACTTCTTCTAGTGGCATTGTATCCCGTAGCTGGGTTTCTGTCATCTCTGGGTGAAACTTCTTCAATTGGCTCACATGGAAGACATTGTGAACTGCTGACAGAACTTCCGGCAATTCTAGCTCATACGCCACTTCTCCCTTGCGGGAAAGAATCTTAAAGGGGCCGATGAATCGAGGTGCAAGTTTACCCTTGATCCCGAACCTCTTCACACCACGCATTGGTGACACTCTTAAATAAGCCCTGTCACCTATCTCATATGTGATTTCTCTCCTTTTTGAATCTGCATAGCTTTTCTGTCTGGACTGCGCGATCTTCAATCTGTCCTTGATTATTCGAACCTTCTCTTCAGCTTCCTGGATTATATCAGGTCCAAATAAACTTCGCTCTCCAACACCGCTCCAAAGTAGTGGTGTGGTGCATTTCCTACCATAAAGCGCCTCAAACGGTGACATCTCTATGCTCGCTTGGTAGCTGTTGTTATAGGAAAATTCCACGTACGGCAAATTATCATCCCAACTATACTTGTAGTCCAAGGCACATGCCCTCAGCATATCTTCTAGAATTTGGTTTACTCTTTCCGTCTGTCCATCCGTTTGGGGATGAAATGCTGTATTGAACTCTAATCTCGTACTCAACGATTCATGTAGTTGTTTCCAGAAATGCGAGGTAAACTGGGTACCTCTGTCAGACACAATCCTCTGGGGAATACCATGCAAACACACTATCCTACTCATGTAAATCTCTACCAACTTAGCACTTGAGTAGGTAGTCTTTACTGGCACAAAATGGGCCACCTTTGTCAATCGATCCACTATTACCCAAATCGAATCATATCCCGATCTGGTACGCGGTAACCCAGTAATCAAATCCATTCCTATCTGTTCCCATTTCCAATCCGGTATAGGTAAAGGTTGCAAAAATCCTGCTGGCTTCTGATGTTCCGCCTTTACTCGGCTACATACATCGCACTTAGCTATATAATCTGCGATGTCCCTCTTCAGGTTATTCCACCAAAATCTTTCCTTTACATCCATGTACATCTTGGTGTTTCTCGGGTGTATGGAATAAGGCGAGTTATGCGCTTCTTGCAGAATCAATTTTCTAAGATCATCATTTTGCGGCACACAGATGCGTTTCTCAAACCACAAGGTGCCTTGTTCATCTTCCCGAAAACCTTTGGCCTTTCCTTCGCTTAGGTTGACCTTGATTTCATCCATTACTTTGTCTCCCTTCTGAGCTTCCCGAATCTTATCCATCAACAAAGGTTGTACGTCCAGTGTTGCTAGGAATCCTTCGGGTGCTACCTCTAATCTGAGGTCCTTAAATGCCTTACTTAAATCCCCGGGCAATTCTCCCGCTGTCAGTCCATTCACATGGACCTTACGACTCAAAGCGTCTGCCACTACATTAGCTTTTCCTGGGTGGTATTGTAAACTCATATCATAGTCCTTAATAAGTTCCAGCCATCTTCTTTGCCTCATATTCAATTCCTTCTGGGTGAAAATATATTTCAGACTCTTATGATATGTGAATACCTCACAACGCTTTCCCAACAAGTATCGTCTCCACGTCTTTAGAGCATGCACTACCGATGCTAGCTCCAGATCGTGGATGGGATAGTTGACTTCATGTTTCTTAAGTTGTCTAGAAGCATAGGAGACCACTTTCCCTTCTTGCATCAGGACACTTCCCAGTCCATTATGCGAGGCATCACAATACACTTGAAATTCCTTTTCTTTATCTGGCAAACATAAAACAGGTGCTGACACCAGCCGTTTCTTTAGCTCTTGGAAACTTATTTCACATTCTTCAGTCCACTTAAATTTGACTTCCTTCTTCAGTAGTGAGGTCAGTGGTTTGGCAAGTTTGGAGAAGTTCTCAATAAACCTTCTATAATATCCTGCCAGTCCAAGGAAACTACGAATGTCTGCCACATTCTTGGGTACCTCCCACTTAGTTACTGCTGACACCTTTTCTGGGTCTACTGCTATTCCATTCTTTGATACAACGTGTCCTAGAAAACCCACTTCTTCTAGCCAGAATTCACACTTGCTGAATTTGGCATACAGTTTATGCTCTCTAAGTCTGTGTAATATCAGGTGTAAGTGTTCCTCATGTTCCTCTTGACTTTTGGAGTAAATCAGGATGTCATCAATGAACACCACAACAAACTTATGCAGAAAGTCCATAGACACTTTGTTCATCATGTTCATGAAGTATGTCGGTGCATTGGTTAAACCAAACGGCATTACGGTGTACTCATATAATCCATATCTGGTAGTGAAGGCAGTCTTTGGGATATCTAGTTCTCTTACTTTCATTTGAAAGTATCCTGATCGCAAATCGATCTTAGAGAATACCGAAGCACCCTCTAGCTGGTCGAAAAGCTCATTAATTTTTGGTAGCGGGTACTTGTTCTTGATTGTCACCTCGTTGATTGCTCGATAATCCGTGACTAGCCTTTGAGTACTATCCTTTTTCTCTACAAACATAATAGGTGCTCCCCAAGGTGATGAACTTGGGCGGATGAATCCTTTCTGCAGTTGCTCCTCTAACTGCTTCTTGAGTTCTTTCAATTCAGCTACGGCCATTGGATATGGTCTCTTAGCTATGGGTCCCGTTCCGGGAACCAAATCTATAAGAAATTCAACATCTCTATCGGGTGGCATTCCCGGTAGTTCTTCGGGGAATCATCAGGGTAATCTCTTACCACACGAACGTCTCCCAGGCTAACCCCCTTAAGAGAATTTAGCTTAACCTTCTTAAGTTCGCATTTGGATTTGTATCTAATCTTCTTATTCTCGGGAGTGGTGAGTGTAATGGATCTATTCGCACAATCCAATACTCCTTCAAACTTGGTCAACCAATCCATACCGAGTATAACATCCAGACCTTGGGTCTCTAATATTACCAGGTTTACCGGAAACGAGTGTTTACCAATTTCTAACCTCAAGTTTTGACAATCGGTTTGTGCTACCATTTCCCCCCCTGGGGAACTCACCCTAACCGGATTTAGCAGGCTTGTAGTAGACAGTTTGTGTTTATTAACAAATGAACTTGAGATGAATGAGTGAGATGCCCCCGTATCGAACAAGACTAATGCTGGGAAGGTATGTAGTAGGAACGTACCGATCACTGCATCTGGTTCATTCTGCACTTCTTCTACATCAAGATGATTCACTTGTGCCTTCTGGAACGGATTTGGCTTTGAAGCTTCCGGTGCCTTCTTCTTCTCTGGACAGTCTGTGGAGTAGTGTCCCTTATTCCCGCACTTGTAGCAAGTCACTTGACTAATATCCCGTTTCGGTTCATTGTTGTGGCGGTGTTGCTCTTTTCCACTGTTGTTCCCATTGAATGGGTGATTGTGTCCATTACCACCCTGCCCATTTCCTCTGTATCCAGAATTTCCTACTTTATGGATATGACCGTTATGGTTGTGGCCATTTCCACTCTTGTGACTGCTGTGGCTTCCGCTGTTTTCTGGGAAGAAAGGTTTCTTCTGCATCAGATTAGTGTTGTACTTATTGGCGCTGAACTTCCTTTTCCTATTCTCCTCCTTGATGTTGCTGTCCAGAGTAATGGCCTGATCAAGAAGATCCTGGTAATTGGGAGCATAAGCCACAGACAATGGTATTTTCAGCTCACCATTGAGTCCATTCAGAAACTTATACTTCCTCTTTGCATCGGTGTCTACATCCTCTGGGGCATAGCGTGAGAGGGAATTGAAGTCCTCCATGTACTCCCTCAGCGCATGATTCCCCTGTCTCAGGGTACGAAACTCATCCCTTTTCAGATTCATGATCCCAGTTGAGATGTGAGCATTACGGAAACCTTCTTTAAAGGCTTCCCAAGTAAGTCCTTCAAGTGGGTGAGTGATCTGATATGTTTCCCACCACTATGCCGCTGGCCCCTCCAGTAGATGAATAGTGAACCTTATTTTCTCAATTTCAGTACACTCGCAAGTAACTAGATCCTTGTTCACAGAGCGTAGCCAATCATCGGCTACGATAGGTTCTGTAGTTGTGGAGAATTTTTTGGGTCAGAGCCTCAAGAATCTAGCAAGGCGATCAATTTGGGGTGGGGGTGGTGGTGGCGGTTGTGGTGGATTGTTTTGGTTCGCCATGAACAGAGCCATCATGGTCATCAACTGTGTCTGAGCTGCCATCATTTGTTGCATCATTTCGTTGGCATTGTATGGTGTGAGCATAGGTAAGTAGAGATAGAAAGATACTACAGAGGAAAATCTACCCATGCACAACAACACACTACACAGAAACACATCAAACAGCAACCAATAGACACACCCGAAGTATTTTATAAATTCGATAATTTAGAGATTTGAATACCAAGCTAGGACATGGTTTTCAAGGTACTGCCTCACCACAAATTGGTGGGTCAATACAACTTCGATGAGATAAAGAGAAATACTCGTAAGGTAAGGATAACTGGTGGTCTCTCTAATCAAAATTTGAAACCCCTTATGTAATTGCGGGTGTTCCCACACTTGCGCTTCTTGACACCCGTGGCTTCCTTGGGAGTGTCCTCATCGGGATAGGTTATCACTAGGGGCTCTGGGACGTCAGAGGGGTGGTTCTTCTTTGCCTGAAGTTCCATTTGGCTTAGTTGTTCACACAAATGAGCACACTTCGCCTGCAATGCCAAAATGTGGGCATCCTTCTGCGCAATCCTATCGTCTTGCAGATCAATCTTGATTTCAAGCTCCTTGTTCTCCTTAGTTAGCAGCTGATTTTCTACACGAAGGATATCCTTCTCTTCCTCTAAGCTTTCTTTAACGTGATGGTGAACACGCCTTAAATCTGCCCTGTAGAAAATCTCTTGTCCCAGAAGTATATCCAAGTTATGGCAATGAGCTCCAAGGTCTCCATGATGCTTCTCATTCATACCCCTAAGTGAGAGTTGAACGGGTTGTCCAATGCTATCCCTCCTGGCAAAGTGACGAAAGACGGAGTTGGGCTTGATCTCCTCATAGAACTGCTCAATGATGCGGGACAAGGTCTCCAGCATCGCCATCTCCACTCCATTCTTCCAGTTGGGGTATCTAGATCGGAAACGGATCGACTGCGATCCAGGGGGATCAAGACGAGGGAGAACTTCTGCCTCGATCTTCCAGCGACCTTCAGGATAATCTTCGGACATAATTTCTTTGCCCCCGAAGACTGGCGGCATCAACCTCAAGGTTTTGGAAAAATTAAGGAGCTGGTCACTAAAGTAGTACTGGTCTCCTTTCTGCGGGGATATCTCTCGAGTGAAGTTCTTCATCTACAAAATTTTGAAGGGGTAAGAATTAATGAGATGAAACAAAAATTTAAGAAAGTGGAAGATAAGGAAAATATTATAAAAAAAGAAGTCTGGAAAAATTTATATTTCGAATTTTATTGATTTTAAAAATATTTACTTTAGGTTTTGTATCCAATCCTAGGGGTTTCGAGCCTACAGGTAACATTCGCGCTCTGATACCATCTGTAGTGCCCTTGCTTAAGATAGCAATGGCACATATGAATAGTGCGGAAGACTTGGATCACATAAGTCTCGCAATTTCCAATAAGATGAAATATCACAGTACAATGTCAAATACTATTACAATACGAGACGAATGATCCAAAAACAAATAATCCTTACAATTTTGCATAGCTGAAACGCTAGCCGAATAAATAGTTCACACATTATTTCAGAGTTCAAACACAAATCCAGGGATGACATGGAGCTACATCATCTCCATGAAGCCACTGGCAGATCATGTCGGTTGTAGCTCGAAGACGACCCCCTTACTCCTCATTCGGACATTCTGCAAGTTTTAGTTGCAGCCCAGCTATAAAGGGTCAGCACAATTGAATTGTGGTGGCAAGTGACTTTAATTTGTCATATTCTACTAAGCTATATATCTATGTGCTTATTTGGCTGGTGGAGCTCAAGGCTATTGCGCAAAGCAAGTTTTCTCCTACTTTTGGTAAACAGCTTTTTGAATCAATAACTTCTCTTTAAGAGACATCTCGGGACAAGTCCATGTCCCCTACCCATGTTCACCCATCAAAGTTTTATTAAGAAATTGGGATGAAGAGATTTTCAGAAGACAGCCTTGTGTAGTCACTCAAATTGTCCGATGTCGGGGACACGGCTAAGATCTTAGGTTTTAACTCTCGAGAGTGTGTGCACTTTCACCATTAGACTCAATCAACCCAAACTATCCTCTACACTCATTTAGTGAGAAGGAAAAGGAGAAGATCAAGACGAGACTTTTCAGAAGTTGCTTTCCCATGATCATACTAAGAGATTACCACCGTCCTATCAACTCTACCACCATCAATCTCTTGACCCAGGTCCACATCAACTTACTCCATCAAGACAGAGCCCATATTGACCAATGGTTGCACGATAAGCAACTAAACTCAGTGTAAACTTAAATATCATAGCCCTGGGTGGCCTACCACAAGTGAGCAACTCAGGTTAACACCGCATATCATGGCCCCAAGTAAGTGGAAACTATCTTGGGCGAAGACAACCATGAAACTTGGCCCTGAGAAGCCACTCAACTTGAAACCTCCTCGATCGACCCAATCCACCCAGGTGTTAAATTAATTTAGTGGAAATTTTCATTTATCACATCAACCATAAAACAATCATTTTTGCAGCAGGTACTTCCACTAAATTATAATAGGGGTCTAACTGGAATTTCTAAGGGGTAACCTAACAGGTTTGCATAGCATACTACAAATCTCCCAGAAACCTATCATGCAACTACTTTTGCAAATACTGCTTAAAACACTAGGTATGCAATAGAATAAAATAGTAGGCGTTTTATGAAGTCACTTGCCTTGGCAGCAGGAGGGGCAGGCACAACAAGAAAAGCAATCACACGCAAGTCCTTCCTCTCCTTCACAATCTAGCACAAGCAATACATACAAATAAATATTCACATGATATCTCACAACACCAAACAAAACATGTATGCATGCATGATATGCCATGTGTAGAATGAGACACACTTATCAATAATTTATTTCTTCTGTTATTAAATGCATGAGATGCAAATTCTAGGAATTTCTTATTTCACTTAACAATTGACTAATTGAAAACAATATAGCAAAACTTAGATTCCACAATTACAACTTTTATTGTTCTAAGAAAGTTTTCAAATAAGACACATATTAATATTCCTGGGCAGAGGTTAATAATCTAAACCTAAAACAATTGAGTTTATTTGTAAAACATTTTTATTATTTAAGTTATGGATTTAATAGCCGAATTACTCCTCGGATGATCTTGTGAATTATTATTTATCAAAAGCAAAAACAAATGATGTAGAAATTATCTACATTAGCAGGGCTATCCGTGGATATAAAATTTGTCAAATTTGAACTTATGAATCAAAAGTTATGAATTTTCTACGTTTTGCATGTTTTCTATTTTATTTATAATAATTTCTGTGAAAAAGAAAATAAAAGGGCTACGTGGCGTGATCCTCTTGGACGAAAACGGTTCGCACGGATCGCGGACGAGAGCCGTCTGATCTAACTAAAATCGGACGCGCGGAAACGGTTTGATCTAGATCCAACGGCTTAGGACGCCCGGCCGAACCGAGCGGCGCGCGGGTCGCTGGAACGCTCGCCGGCGATGGCGCCCGCGGCGGCGGCGCGTAGGCTTCGACGTTCCCGGCGTTAAAACGAAGCTCCGGGAGGCGCGGTTCTTACCAAAATGAAGCGGAGGAGGAGACGAGGTCGATGGCGCGGCGGCGGCGTCAGTATCCTTCTCCTTTCCTCGTCGGAGTCGTGGACGGCGGCGACGGCCTCGGGTCGAGGACGGGTTCGGCGTTCGGCTGCGACATAAAATACATGCGGGGGCTCAACGTATGCGCAAGAGGATGGGGAAGCGAGGGGGGACTCGGAGGCGCTCGAGGAGCTCGGTGCTCACCGAAAAGCTCGCGAAAAGCTCGGCGGATGCGGCGGCGGCGGCCCGATTTCGAGCAGCCCGGCGGCGAGGTGGTAGGGTTTGGGGGGAGATTTTTGGAGGCGGCCTCGAGGAGAATATATAGGATGGGCTAGGGGAGTTAATCGCGGCGAGAAATGGCCGAAAACGGCTCGGACGCGGACTCCTTCTCCGGCGCGATCTCTGGACGGAGGTTGTAGACGGCTGATAGGTGGTGCCCACCTGTCAGCGAGAGAGAGGAGAGAGGCGCGCGCTGGAACGGGCCGATGGGCTGCTAGCTCATGCGCGCGCGGCAGATAGCGTCTGGACCGGCCCGGAAAACATATTCTTTTAAATAAATTAAAAACTTTTTTCAAAACTGATTTACTAAATGATTTTTAAACCTATTCAAAACATTTCAGAAAAATTCATAAAAATATATTTTGGAAAGGGTATTTAAATTAGCAATTTTTAATAATAAACTTACCCATTATATAATTTGGAAAAATTATATTTATTAAGTAAGTTTAAATAAACACTTAATGGGATTAAACATTATTTAAACTCATAATTGAAATTTTATTTAGTACTTATGTGATTAAATGTTAAGCCTATATGATGAATGATGTATGAATGCAAAGTTTTAATTTTTTGCAAAATTGGGATGTTACAAGTAACCTCTTTGTTCCTGGGTGGCCGTCCACAAGTGCACTTTTGGGTGACAACCACCATGCTCATGGCCCTAAGTAGAATAGAAATTCATCATAGGCGACGACAACCACATATAGTCCCAAATAGCCACTCAACATAAACCATACCAACCAATCCACACAGGTGTGTTATTTAAGTTTAACACTTAGAAATATTTCCATTACATGGCATGTCAATAATTTTATAGCTTTGTTAAGCATCTAATAAACTTTTAATTGGCTGTAGGGTAATGGGTGGCTACACACTACTAGAAATTTTGCAAAGTATAAAACTAACTTAGCATAATAAAATAGTCCAAAATTCCTATCATGCATACTACTCAAAACATACTACTAATGCATATAGGAAAATATTGGGTTGTTTATGAATGTCACTTGGCTTGGTAATAGGAGGAGCAAGCGCAACAAGAATAACAATCACAAGCAAGTCCTTCCTCCTCTTCACAATCTAGCGCAAGCAATACATAAAATAAATACACACACATTACAACACTTAAAGAACCAAAACATAAACATGTATGCATGCATGATGTGCTATGAGTAAAGAAAGACACACTTATTAACATTTAATACTTTCTGTTATAAAATGCATGAAATACAATTTTTAGGAATTTCTTATTTTAATTATCAATTAAATATTGGAAAACAATATTGCAAAATAAAGTTCTACAACTACAAACTTTCATTCTTTTATGAAAAGTTTTCAAATAAACTCAAATTGAACTTTCTGGTCAGAGGACAATAATGCAAATCTAAAACAATTAAATTTATTAGAAAAGCATTTTTATTATTTAAGTTATGAATTTTAATAGCCGAAATACTATACTGATAATTACACGAATAAAAATTTATCAAAAGGAAAAAAACAAATGATGCAGAAATACACTACACAAGCAGGGCTATCCATGGATATAAAAATTATCAAATTTAGACTTATTGATCAAAAGATATGAATTTCCAAGTTTTACATATTTTCTATTTTTATTTACTAAATTCTGATGAAAATAGAAAAAGAGGGCTACGTGGCGATCTGTGATTCGCCCGTACCACTTCGCACGGATCGTGGATGTTAACCATCCGATCTAAATGAAAATGGACGCGCCAGATTGATTGGATCTAGATCCATTGGATCTAGATCCAACGGTCCAGGAACGGAGGCACAAAAATTGGCGGCGTGGTCGCCGGAAAAATTCCCGACCGCGGCGGAGCCATCGCCGGAATCACGTGCGCACGGCTTCTAGAGTCCTACGGGACGAACGGAGCTTACCGCGACGTAGAGGGCGTTGAGGCGCGGTCGGTGGCAAAGCGTTGGTCTTCGGAGCGTCGCCGTTCGTCGGGAGTTCCTCGCCGGAGTTGGAGTTTGCGGGCGACGGCGTCGGCCGTGGACGGAGACGGCGTTAGGCTGCGGTAAGAACCCAAATTCGACGTCACGAAGATGCGCACAGTTATAAGAAGAAGAAATAGAGAGGAAGGAGGGCTCGTAGAGCGCGGATGTCGCCGGAGTCGACATTTCTTACCGGCGGCAATGGCGGCGGCGGAACTCGGAACCCGAGCGGCCTGGAGGCGTATGAATTAGGGTTTAGGACGGGGGGAGTGGCGGCGGGGGTGGAGGTTTATATGGGGGTGACTAAGGAACCAATCCCGCGAAAAGTGGAGTCGATTTTGCTCCGGATCGGAGAGGATCCCGTGCGGAAATCGCGTCGGAGGTTGAAGATCCACCTGACACGTGGGTCCCACCTATCAGCGTGAGAGGAGAGGGGCACGACCTGCTGGGCTGGCTTGCTGGGCCGATGACAGCGCGTGCGCGGTAGATAGGGAACAGGCCGGCTCGTTTTTCTTCTTTTTCCTATTTTTCTTTTATCAAATTAATTTCTGTTTCCAAAACTGATTTCAAAAATGATTCAAAACATTTTAGAAAATTTCATAAAAATATATTTTGAAAAGATTATTGAATCTAGAACCTTTTTGTATCATACTTGCCTATCAGAAAAATCTATAAATAGAAATATTATAAGGAGTATAAACAAACAACTTTATGGAATTATAAATTTATTTAAATTTATAATTAAATTTTTATTTAGTACTCATGTGATTTAAATGTGATGCCTATATAATGAATGATGCATGAATGCAAAGAATCGAGGTGCTAACTTTCCTTTGATTCCAAACCTTTTCAGACCCCGAAGCGGTGACACTCTAAGATAGGTTCTATCACCCACCTCCTAGGTGATTTCTCTGCGCTTGGAATCTGCATAGCTTTTCTGGCATACCGGGCTATCTTCAATCTATCCTTGATCAGTCTGACCTTCTCTTCAGCATCCTGGATTATATCAGGTCCAAAGAAACTTCGTTCTCCTACACCACTCCACAACAATGGGGTAGTACATTTCTTTCCATATAAGGCTTCAAACGATGCCATCTCAATGTTGTCTTGGTAACTGTTATTGTAGGAGAACTCATCGTAAGGTAGATTGTCATCCCAGCTAGATCCATAATCGAGAGCACAAGCTATTAACATATCCTCTAAAATCTGATTTACTCTTTCAGTCTGACCATATGTTTGCGGGTGAAAAGCCGTACTGAATTCCAATCTGGTTCCCAGTGATTCATGCAATTGCTTCCAGAAATGAGATGTGAACTGGGTTCCTCTATCAGACACGATACTCTTAGGAACGCCATGAAGGCACACAATTCTCTTCATGTAAATATCAGCTAACTTTGCACTTGTATAAGTGGTCTTTACAGGTATAAAGTGAGCTATTTTTGTTAGACGGCAAACAATAACCCGAATAGAATCATAACCCGATTTTGTCCTTGGTAAACCGGTGATGAAATCTATTCCAATAGAATCCCACTTCCAGTCCAGCACTTTCAAGGGTTGTAGAAGTCCTGCTGGCTTCTGGTGTTCTGCTTTTACTCGACTACATACATCACACTTTGCGATATATTCTGCTATTTCTCTCTTCATATTGTTCCACCAAAATCTGTCCTTCACATCCATATACATCTTCGTATTTCCCGGATGAATGGAATAAGGTGTCTCATGGGCTTCTTGCAGAATTAATTTCCTAAGATCAGGGTCATTGGCCACACACACACGTTTTTCAAACCACATAATTCCCTACTCATCTTCATGGAATCCCTTAGCTTTTCCTGCTCTCATATTGACTTTGATTTCTTCTATTTCCTTGTCTCCTTTCTGAGCTTCGCGTATCTTTTCCATCAAAGTTGGTTGTACTACTAATGAGGCTACAAAATCTTCTGGTACTACTTCCAATCTGGGGTCCTTGAATGCCTTGCCTAAATCCTCGGGTATTTCTTCTGCCGTGAGGCCATTCACATATACCTTACGACTCAGGGCATCTGCGACTACATTAGCCTTTCCCGGATGGTATTGGAGACTTAGATCATAATCTTTTATAAGTTCCAACCATCTTCTCTGTCTCATGTTCAATTCCTTCTAAGTGAAAATATACTTCAAACTTTTATGGTCAGTGAATACTTCACATCTTTTTCCCATCAGATAGGGTATCCAAGTCTTCAGGGCATGTACTACTGAGGCTAACTCGAGATCATGAGAAGGATAATTTGCTTCATGTTTCTTGAGCTGTCTAGAGGCATAAGATGCCACTCTGCCTTCCTGCATCAATACACTTCCCCGGCCTTGGCGTGAAGCATCATTACACTTGGGATTCCTTTTCTAAATAAGGTAAACAAAGAACTGGGGCTGAAACTAGACGTTTCTTCAATTCCTGAAAATTGGCTTCATAGGCCTCTGTCCACTTAAACTTCTTCTCCTTCTTCAACAATTCCGTCAAAGCCTTGGCAATCTTGGAAAAGTTTTCTATGAATCTTTGGTAGTATCCTCCTAGAGCAAGAAAACTCTGTAATTCTCCCACATTCTTTGGCGGCTCCCAATTAGTTACGGCTGAAACTTTTTTAGGATCCACCGCTATACTCTCCTTGGATACCACATGGCCTAGAAATCCGACTTGTTCTAACCAAAACTCGCATTTGCTGTATTTGGCATACAACTTATGTTCACGTAGTCTCTGCAATACCAAACGCAAATGCTCTTCATGTTCTTTGTGGCTCTTGGAGTAAATTAAAATATCATCGATGAAAACTACCACAAACTTATCCAGAAAATCCATGAACACTTTATTCATCATATTCATGAAATAGGCTGGAGCATTGGTTAATCCAAAGGGCATTATTGTGTACTCATAAGAGCCATATCTCGTAACAAATGCAGTCTTGGGTATATCCATTTCTCTAACTTTCATTTGGAGGTACCCTGATCGAAGATCGACCTTTGAGAAAACACAAGCACCTTCCAGTTGATCAAATAGTTCATTAATCTTGGGTAATGGGTACTTGTTTTTGATAGTTTGCTCATTTATATCCATGTAGTCCGTGACTAGCCTCTGGGTTTGATCTTTCTTTTTAACAAATAAGACTGGTGCTCCCCATGGCAATGAACTTGGACGGATAAATCCTTTCTGAATGTGCTCTTCTAGTTGCTTCTTGAGCTCTTTCAGTTCATCGACGGCCATAGGATATGGTCTTTTAGCTGTTGGTCCAGTACCCGGTTTCAGTTCGATGAGGAACTCTACATCTCTATCGGGTGGCATTCCCGGTAGTTCTTCCGGAAAAACATCTGGGTATTACTTGACAATAAGCACATCACCAAGGCTAACCCCCTTAAGAGAATTTAGCCTAACTTTCTTAAGTTCAAAAGTTGATCTGAACTTAATCTTCCTTTTCTCTGGAGTGGTGAGGGTGATTGCTCTATTTGCACAGTCTATGATTCCTTCAAAACGAGTCATCCAATCCATTCCGATGATAACATCCAAGCCTTGGCTTTCTAGGATGACTAAGTCCGTTGGAAACATGTGCTTACCAATCTTTAATTCTAACTGTCTACACCCAGAATTTACTATCATCTCTCCTCCAAGTGAACTTACTCTAATAGGTTTTCCTAGGCTTTCCTCAGCTAGCCCATGTTTGTTTACAAAAGCTCTTGATATGAATGAATGTGATGCTCCAGTATCAAATAAGACTAATGCTGGAAAAGAATTGAGCAAGAACGTACCAATCACAGCATCAGGTTCATCATGTACTTCTTCCACATTGAGGTGGTTCACCTGTCCCTTCTGAAAAGGATTGGGCTTGGAATTCTCATCAGCCTTTCTCTCTGGGCAGTCATTTGCATAATGTCCCGTCTTCTTGCACTTGAAGCAAGTCACATCCGACAAGTCTTTATTCCCTTCATAGTTAGGACGGTGATGACCATTTCCATGATTATGGCCATGGTGATGGTTTCCCTTGAATCCTCCAATATTTCTTTTGTATCCTCCATTGTTTCCTTTGTATCCTCCATTATGGTTATGACCATGATGTTTTTGGCCACTCCCGTTATTGGAGTGATTCCATGGTTTATGCCCACTGCCTTCAAAGGTGTGTTGTCTCTTGTGTGTTCCCTTAGAATGAATCTTACTTGCACTGAACTTCCTCTTCCTGTTCTCTTCCTTTCTTATGTTGTTGTCCAAAGTGATTGCTTCATCCAACAGAGCTTAATAGTTAGGAGTATAGGCCACACACAAGGATATCTTCAGTTCTCCCTTAAGTCCATTGAGGAATTTTTACTTCCTCTTAGCATCAGTGCCAATG
Organism: Poa annua; assembly: GCA_026929855.1. Lineage (NCBI taxonomy): Eukaryota > Viridiplantae > Streptophyta > Magnoliopsida > Poales > Poaceae > Poa > Poa annua. Next base: position 92,700,202 of record CM049428.1, on the reverse strand, counting down.
TATTCGGGTGCATACTTTGATAGCATACAGAAGTCATCCATATACTCCTTCAGAGTTCTACCTCCCCGTCTCAAGCTGCGAAATTCTTCTTTCTTCAGATTCGTTATGCCAGAGGAAATGTGAGCATTGCAAAAACCCTCCTTGAAAGCATCCCAAGTCATGCCCTCTAGAGGATGCGTCACTTGGTAAGTCTCCCACCATAGTGCAGCGGGTCCTTCCAGCAGGTGTGAAGTGAATCTCACCTTCTCAGCCTCAGAACACTCACATGTCACTAAGTCATTGTTGACTGAGTGAAGCCAGTCATCGGCCACTATAGGTTCAGTAGCAGAGGAGAACTTATTAGGCCTAAGCCTTAGGAATCTAGCAAGTCTGTCCACGGGAGGTGGTGGTGGTGGAGGTGGCGGGTTGTTGTTGTTGTTGTTGTTGGTTGCAGCAATGAATTAAGTCATCATAGTCATCAGCTGAGCTTGGGCGGCCATCAGTTGCTGCATGGCATCATTGTTGTCGGGATCACGATGAGGAGGCATCTGTGGGGTTTTTCAGCATGGATGAGTAAAAGATAGATATACCTAAAAGAAGGAAAATCCTACCCATGCACAAAACAACCAAGTCAAGCAAACAACAAAAAATAAACAACTTAAAACTTTTCTTCCTTAGTTATTCGAAAAAGGCATTCTAGGTTGATTAAATAAAACGACAGAGTCTGCAAACCAAAACATTCTAACATTGGCATACCACAAGTTGGAGATCAATGTTTTAAAAACGACGAGCTAAACGAGGATAAAACATGGTGGTCCAACTTCTAAGTCTAAACTTCGTCCATGACGTCTCCTTCATCTTCTTCGACCTCCTCGATGGTGATGCCTTCCTTCATGAGGATCTCCTTGTAGTCGTTCACCTCCTTCTCTAAAGCTTCATTCTTCTCCTGTAGCATTGTCTTCTCACGGTGCAGAGTCTCGATCGCTTCCTTATCTAGAGCTTCAATCTTCTCTTGTAGCATTCTCTTCTCACGGCGTAGAGTCTCGATCAGATCTCGATCAGCTTCGAACTCGACGTCGTTGCTCAGAATTTCATCCTTCAAGTTTTTGATCTCCATGTTCTTGTCTCTAATTCTCTTCTCTTGATTTTGGAACTTCTTCTCTTGAGCTCGGAATTTCTCCTCTTGAGCGTTGGCCACCTCTTCTTGGGCGTCAATCTTCTTTTGAGTCTCCTTGACTTGGGCCATTATTTCATCATTCTTCAGCAGCTCATCGCGCCTATCCTCTTCTAGTTGCCAGAGGTGAATTTCTAAGTCTTGAAGATAAGGGTGCAAGGGATCTGGTTTGTTTTTTCCTTCCTCATTTACAAGGTAGGGAATCCCATCTTCATCATGTTGGCCTAGGATAGAAAAGTAATGGTCCTTTAACTCCTCCTAGAATTGCCCAGAAAGACGTCATGTTATGTAGCACCCCAACTTTTTATTAAAGTTGGAACACCTGTGTTATGTGCTAGTCCCTGGATCACTGCCAGCACCACAATACAAAATATAAAGTACCATTGCATAAGTATTAAAATTGCTACAACGAGATCCAAAAATAATACCCAAATATGGCTTTATTACAATTTGCATAGCCATGAAGGCTAGCTAAAGTTCAAAGTTCACAGCGAAAGCGAAATAACATTGAGCCTCATCTTCAAGCATGCGCCACAGGCAGTCATGTTGGGTGTAGACTCAAGCCAAAATCATTCAGCATCAGAATTACCTGCACATTGGAATATGCAGCCCCCGAAGGAGGTCAATACAATGATGTATTGGCAAGTGACTATGGTGGATATATACTGGCAAGTCTAACATCTATATGCATATTTGGCTTGGTGGGGTTGAAGGCTATTTGCAGAAAGCAAGTTTTCTCCTATCATTTTGTAAAACACTTTTATTTCTCGAAGACTTGGCACCGAGGGATAAAGCCCAAGTGCACCAACAATTCTTTCCTTAGTCAAATTTTACTTTATGAAAACAGTGTTGAGATTCTTCTGCCCATCCTTGTCCAGTTGCTCGAAGTAGTCCATTTCCGGGGACACGGCTGAGAACTCAGATTGTCGACTCTGCAGAGGTTGTGCACTTTCACCTTTAGACTCAATTTGTCCGAGAAATCCTATACACGCGGAGTGTATTATGGAAAGGAGAGAATTGAGACAAGAACTTTCAGAAGAAGAATGCAACCATACTAGCAAGACCCGTTCCACCTATCATCTCTACATCTGCTTGTCAAGCTGACAGGTTGCACTCCCACAACTTAATCATTCTAGACAGAGCCAATTGTCAAAAGGTTGCACGGGAAGCTTCTAAACTTGGAGGGACTTAGTAATATCTTCGTTCCTGGGTGGCCATCCACAAGTGTACTTCTGGGTAACAACCACCATACTCGTGGCCCTAAGTAGAATAGACATTCATCCTAGGCGATGACAACCACAAGCATAGTCCCAAAAGCCACTCAACATAAACCATAACAACCACTTCCACCCAGATGTATATTTTAGATTTTAACACTTAGAAACATTACCATAACATGGTAAACATTTTTATAGCATGGCTAATCAACTAATAAAATCTTTTCATGGCTGCTTAGGAAAAGGGTGGCTACACACTACTAGGATATTTGTAAAATACAAACTAACTTAACATTATAAAATAAATCAAAAAAATCCCTATCATGCACACTACTCAAAATATACTATTTATGCATATAGAAAATATGGGATATTGTATGAATGTCACTTGCCTTGGTAACAGGAGGAACAAGCACAGCAAGAATAACAATCACAAGCAATTCCTTCCTCTTCTTCACAATCTAGCACAAACAATGAATAAAATAAATACCAACACAATACCATCACAACACTAAACATAATCATGTATGCATGAATGATATGCTATCATAATAGGACACACTTATTAATAATTCTTATTTTCTGTCATTAATAAATGAAATATAATTTTTAGGTATTTCTTATTTTATTTATCAATTAAATAATTTTAAAATAATATAGTAAAACTTTGATTTCTATAATTACAACTTTTATTGTTTTTATGACATCTTCAATTTGGACATTTATTAATATTGCTGGACATAGGGAAATAATACAATCCTAAAACAATTACATTTATTTCTAAATCATTTTTATTATTTAAGTTATTATTTTAATGGCCGAAATACTCCTCTGATAATTATACAAATTATAATTTGTCAAAGGGAAAAACAAATGATGTAGAAATAAACTACATGAGCAGAGCTTTCCAATGACATAAAGTTTATCAATTTTGGACTTACAGATCAAAAGTTATGAATTTTGCAAGTTTTAATAGTTTTCTGTTTTAAATTTCTAAATTTTATTCGTAATAGAAAAAGAATCGGCCACGCGGCGCGATCTGATTCGCCCGTACCGGTTCGACGCGGATCGCGATCGAGAGCCGTTAGATCTAAATGAAATCGGACGCGCCAGATTAATCACAGAAGCGAAAAATAAAAAATAAAACATATCCGTTGGATCTAAATCCAACGGTCCAGGACGCGTTGACCTAACGCGGGCGGCGCGAGTCGCCAAAGACGCGCGGGGAGCGGCGGAGCCATGGCCGGCGTTTGCGCCCGAGGCGTTCTACGGTGCTAGGAGATAAACGGAGCTCACCAGGGGGTGCGTGGCGTCGAGATGGAGACGATGGCGAGGCGGCGATGAGCGGAGCGTCCTCGTTCCCTCAGGAGAGCTCGCCGGAGTTGTGCGTGGCGGCGGATCTCCTCGGTCGTGGACGAACTCGACAAAGCGCTGCACCAAAAGGCCCGTAACCGTGTCAAAAGGTGTCGCGTGAGTGCAAGGGTGCGAGCGGAAACTACGAGAGGGCTCGGCATTGCTTTAGCTCACCGGAAGTCGAAGTTTTTGCCGGCGGCCACCTCGGAACTCCGGAGACGAATGTGTGCGGCCTGGTGGCTCTCGGGTCGATTGGTTTGGGGCAAACGGAAGAGAACGGAGAGGGGTATTAGTAGGGGGAGGAGGCGAGGTAAGGGGAGTAGTAAATCGCTCGTAATCGTGCGAATCAATCCGCCGTTTCCTGTCGGGGTCAGGAGCGTGATTTGGGGACGAACGTTTCCGCGGGGGTGATGACAGGTGGGTCCCACCTGTCAGCGACTGCGAGCGAGAGCGCGGGCCGCTGGTAGGCTACGCGTGCGCGGCAGATAGCCAACGGGCCGGCCCGATTTCCTTTTCTTTTTCAAAGAATTATTTCCTGTTTTTAAACACTGATTTCAAATATGATTTTTAAACCTATTAAAAACATTTCAGTAAAATTCATAAAAATATGTTTTGGAAAGGTTATTAAAAATGGGACTTTTTGACATTATACTTACCCATAAATAAATTGATAATATTTTATTTATTTAAGGAGTTTTAAGTGAACACTTTATGGGATTATAGTTTATTCAAATTTATAATTTGAAGTTTTATTTAATAACTTTGGGATGTAGTTTTATGCCTAATGATGAATGATGCTTGAATGCAAAGTTTTAATTTTTTGCAAAATTTGGGATCTTACATGTTAGCTCTTGCGTGACGAGATTAAGTCCTTTCTCCAAGGAGTCACTAATCGAATTGTATTGGATGTCTTCGGTCTTGGGTTCAGTCTGACGCCCGAATTGCATGATGCAAACTCCCCATAAGCCATCCTTGTTGAAGTGCTTCAGCGGACTTGCCTTGATGATGGGTGTTGGAAGCTCCAGTAGTTCCACCAACTCCAAATGATATCTTCCAAAACGCATGTTCTTGAAGTCCTCCGCGGTTTGATACATGAAGAACGACATCCTTAAGTTATAAGAGTAAATAAAATAGAATACATAAGGTAAGAAGTACTAGTCCTTGTGTAAATAAGTACTTAGAGAAAATAAGGGTTCTATTCTACAAGGTGATCAACACTATTATCAACTCTTTGTAAATTGGATATTCACTATAGTGAGAGAGACAGACACCCGGCCAGCCACTTATAATTGTGGAACAGGTCTCATGTACGCGGACATGTAAGGTTAGTCTCTGGGACGCTTCATCTCACTATGTCGCTAGGATCCAACATACTTCAAAGATGGTAATATTATGATCAAAAGGGGCTTAGCCAAACCTAAGGGCTCGATCCTACAGGCAACACTTTGCTCTGATACCATTTTATAGCGCCCCATATTTTATTAAAGATGGAACACCTGTGTTAAGTGCTAGTCCCTGGATCACTGCCAGCACCACATTACAAAATATAAACTATCATTGCATAAGTATCAAATTACTACAATGAGATCCAAAAATAGCTAAGTACAGCTTTATTACAAAGTGCATAGCCATGAAGGCTAGCTAGAATATTCAGAGTTCACAACAAAAGCAAATAGCAATGAGCCTCTTCTTCAAGCATGAGCCATAGGCAGACATGTTGGGTGTAGACTCGAGTCTAAACTTATTCTTCATCAGATGTACCTGCACATTTGAATATGTAGCCCCCGAAGGAGGTCAATACCACGAAGTATTGGCAAGTGACTATGGTGGATAATAAACGACAAGCCTAATTCTATATGCATATTTGGCTTGGTGGAGTTGTAGGCTATTTTGCAAAAAGCAAGTTTTCTCCTATCTTTTGTAAAACACTTATGTTTCTCAAAGACTTGGCACCAAGGGATGAAGCCCAAGTGCACCAACAATTCTTTCCTTAGTCAAATTTTACTTCAGGAAAACGGTGTTGAGATTCTTCCGTCCATTCCTTGTCCAGCTGCACGAAGTAGTCCATCACCAGGGACACGGCTAAGTACTCAGATTGTCGACTCTGCAGAGGTTGTGCACTTTCACCTTTAGACTCAATTAACCCAGACATCCTATACACGTGGAGTGCATTAAGGAAAGGAGAGAATTGAGACAAGAACTTTCAGAAGAAGAATTCAACCATACTAGCAAGACCTATTCCACCTACCAACTCTACATCTGCTTGTCAAGCTGACAGGTTGAACTCTCACAACTTAATTGTTCTAGACAGAGCCCATTGTCAAAAGGCTACACGGGAAGCATCTAAACTTGGAGGGACTTAGTAATTTCTTTGTTCCTGGATGGCCGTCCACAAGTGCACTTTTGGGTGACAACCACCATGATCATGGCCCTAAGTAGAATAGAAAATCATCCTACGCGACGACAATCACAAGCATAGTCCCAAATAGCCACTGAACATAAACCATACCAACCAATCCACCCAGGTGTGTATTTTAAGTTTAACACTTAGAAATATTTCCATAACATGGCATGTCAATAATTTTATAGCTTTGCTAAGCATCTAATAAAACTTTTAATTGGCTGCAGGGTAAAGGGTGGTTACACACTAATAGGAATTTTGCAAAGTATAAAACTAACTTAGCATAATAAAATAGTCCAAAATTCCTATCATGCATACTACTCAAAATATGCTACTATTGCATATAGGAAAATATTGGGTAGTTTATGAATGTCACTTGCCTTGGTAACAGGAGGAGCAAGCTCAACAAGAATAACAATCACAACCAAGTCCTTCCTACAATTCACAATCTAGCACAAACAATACATTAAATAAATACACACACATTACAACACTTAAAGCACCAAAACATAAACATGTATGCATGCATGATGTGCTATGAGTAAAGCAAGACACGCTTATAAACATTTAATACTTTCTGTTATAAAATGCATGAAATGCAATTTTAGGAATTTCTTATTTTAATTATCAATTAAATATTGGAAAACAATATTGCAAAATAAAGTTCTACAACTACAAACTTTCATTCTTTTATGAAAAGTTTTCAAATAAACTCAAATTGAACTTTCTGGTCAGAGGACAATAATGCAAATCTAAAACAATTAAATTTATTAGAAAAGCATTTTTATTATTTAAGTTATGAATTTAAATAGCCGAAATACTATACTGATAATTACACGAATTAAAAGTTATCAAAAGGAAAAACAAATGATGCAGAAATAAACTACACGAGCAGGGCTATCCATGGATATAAAAATTATCAAATTTGGACTTATATATCAAAAGGTACGAATTTTCCAAATTTTACATATTTTCTATTTTTATTTACTAAATTCTGACGAAAATAGAAAAAACAGGGCTACGTGGCGATCTGTGATTCCCGTACCGCTTCGCACGGATCATGGACGTTAACCATCCGATCTAAATGAAAATGGACTCGCCAGATTGATTGGATCTAGATCCATTTTATCTATCCAATGATCCAGGAACGGAGGCACAAAAACTGGCGGCGCGGTCGCCGGAAATATTCCCGACCGTGGCGGAGCCATCGCCGGAATCGCCTGCGCACGGCTTCTAGAGTCCTACGGGACGAACAGAGCTTACCGCGACGTAGAGGGCGTTGAGGCGGGGTCGGTGGCGAAGTGTTGGTCTTCGGAGCGTCGTCGTTCGTCGGGAGTTCCTCGCCGGAGTTGGAGTTTGCGGGCGGCGGCGGCAATCGTGGACGGAGACGGCGTTCGGCTGCGGTAAGAACCCAAATTCGAAGTCACGAAGATGCGTACGGTTATAAGAAGAATAAATAGAGGGGAAGGAGGGCTCGTAGAGCACGGATGTCGCCGGAGTCGACATTTCTTACCGGCGGCAATGGCGGCGGCGGAACTCGGAACCCGAGCGGCCTGGAGGCATATGAATTAGAGTTTTGGGCGCAGGGAGTGGCAGCGGGGGTGGAGGTTTATATGTGGGGTGGCTAAGGAACCAATCTTGTGAAAAGTGGAGTCGATTTTGCTCCGGATCAGAGAGGATCACGTGCGGAAATCACGTCGGAGGTTGAAGATCCACCTGACAGGTGGGACCCACCTGTCAGCGTGAGAGGAGAGGGGCGCGACCTGCTGGGCTGGCTTGCTGGGCCGATGACGCGCGGTAGATAGGGAATGGGCTGGCTCGTTTTTCTTCTTTTTCCTATTTTTCTTTTATCAAATTAATTTATGTTTCCAAAACTGATTTCAAAAGTGATTCAAACAATTTCAGAAAAATTCATAAAAATATTTTTTGAAAAGCTTATTGAATCTAGAACCTTTTTGTATGATACTTGCCTATCAGAAAAATTGATAAATAGAAATATTATAAGGAGTATAAATAAACAACTTTATGGAATTATAAATTTATTTAAACTTATAATTAAATTTTTATTTAGTACTCATGTGATTTGAATGTGATGCATATATGATGAATGATGCATGAATGCAAAGTTTTAAATTTCTGAGAAATTTTGGGATGTTACATGGCAGCATCGCAACGGCCTCGAGCATCGGCATGAGGCGCCTCCGCGCCAAGCTGGACAGCGAGCTCATTGCCCTAGCCACCAGGGACAGGAACATGCGCTCCCGCTGCTTCATAAGCACCCGAGCCGCCTTCGCATTGTCGGCAGCCTCCATCGCCCGTTCAACCACTAGACCCACCTGCTCTTCCACGTCCTTGACAAGGGAGTTCAGGTCCAGGACGGCCCTCCGGCGAGTATCCTCCGCCTGGCGATGGGTCTCCTTGGCGCGCTGGAGGCGGACCCCCAGCTTGGTGTTGTCCTTCACAAGCTCCGCGATTCGCTTGGCATCGTCGGCGTGCTTGGCCTTGAAGTGATCCTCTTGTTTCTTGGCCTTGTCGCGGTACTCCTGGGCGATGGACTACATGAAGTCCTTCTCCCGCCCCGCGAGATCCTTCTCCGTCTGCTCCTTCTTCTCGGTAAACCGGGCCTTGAAGCGCTCCAGGGCTTGCTTCTGGGCGGCGACATCCTCGCTATGCTTCTGGAGCGCCTGGGCCAAGTTCCCCTCCCAAGAATCAAGCTCCTCACGCTTTGCCGCGAGCGCGTTCTCCGCCTGGAGCCGCTACTCGTCGCGCTGCAGCACCTCCTTCCGGATGACCAGGCTTTTGCGGTCCTCCTCCAGAGTTGCTTGCGCAGCCTGGTGAGCGGTGAGGAGCTGAGACTCAAGCTGGGCAAGCTCGCGGCGCTTCTGCGCCAGCGAGCCCTCCATGGCCTCGCACTCGGCCCTCGCCTCGGGCAGGAGATCCGTGGCCGCATTGCGCTCGTCCTGGAGGGGAGCAAGAAGCTCGTCTGCATCGCGGATGGCCCCTTCCCGGATCTCCTTGGCGAAGCGAACGACCTCCTCGTGCTTGGCCTGCAGCGCCGCGTCCTCTTGGCGTCTGGCCTCCACGGCGGCGTGGAAGGCACACACGCCTCCGCGAGCTCCCTGCGCTGCTGGGTGAGTTGGGCGTCCTCAAGGGCGAGGTGCACCTCCAAGTCCTCCAGCGACTCCCGCACGAGGCGAAAGGCGACCTCGCGGTGCCCTTTGCTCTAGTCCCATCCGCTAAGGACTAGGTCGCGGCAAGAAGAGGGCCCTGCTCCCGCGTCAAGCCTAGAGACGGGGCCTCAGGGCGTGCCTGGGGGCTTAGCAGTGTGTCGCCCTCTTTGGCGCCTAGGTCTGCCTCACCGCCCCCGCCCTCCTGGCGCACCATCTCCTGTTGTTCGTAGCCTATAGCGGGGCGCGGCGAAGACGAAGGAGGGGCTCCACCCTCAGACTCACCAGCGTCGGGCTGGCCCTGGACCGCCTCAGTCTCTGGGTGCGCAGGAGGAGTAGCCACGGGGGGCGGAGTAGACGCGTGGGGCAGAGTTGCTTCGCGAAGAGGAGTCGCCTCACGAGGGGGAGTTGCTTCGCGAGGAGGAGTCGCCTCACGAGGGGGAGTTGGCTCGCGCGGTGGCGTAATCGTGCGAGGCAGAGTTGGGGCGCGAGAAGGAGAAAGCCCTTGCTCCTCATGCCTCTTAGGCACCACCTGCTCGGGAGGTGGCGCAGTGGCCTCCGCCTGAGGCACTTCTTCAGGTGGGCATGTGGAGGCCGTCTCCACAGGCCTTGCGGCCTACTCAGCCACGGCCTCTTTCGTGGCTCTCTTCACATCTGCTGCCTTGCGAAGCTTGTGGCCCTTCGCGGGCACAAGGTCACTGGCAATCATCAGGGAAAGATCTTCAGGGATGGTTGAAGAGAGAAAGACCAAGAATCAAGCAACTAAAAGTTAAAAACGCTTAGCCAGACTGCTTGGCGCCGGTGTTGACCCACGCCAAGCCTGGCGAGCGCCAGGAGGGCTTGGCCTTGGTGCCAGACCCCTCCGGAGGCGCCTCGGCCTTTCTCTTGGAGGGGACGTCCGATGGCCTCGCGCTAGGCTTGTCAATGGCCGCCTTGGACCGGGGCTCTAGCTGCCCCGCCGCGGCCGCCTCGTCGTCGACGTCCTCCTCCTCCTCCTCCATGAGGCGCGAAGGCGCCACCACGAAGGCGTCATCATCACCTGACGAGATCTCGCAGACCTCGTCAGTAAAGGGCCCGGCCCTGCGGAGGGATTCGCCGCGGCCTCCTCCTCGCCTCGCCCAGCTCCCGAAGCGGAGGGCGACTCTGCGGCCTCCGCCTCCAGCACCGCCGGCACAGGCGTCTCCTTCTCGCCTGCCGGGGTGAACGCGTGAATCCCGTCTAGGATGGCTAGACGCTCGGTCATGTTGAGCTGGTGCAGGGGCCGTAGCGTGAGCGGGAGGTCCTCCACGGCTGGCACCACCGGGTTGATGAAGAACGCGAACATGACGCAGTCGACAGCCTCCTGGTCGTTGTCTTTACGGTGGAGCCGCATCGTGTCCTCAAGGCCAGAGTACATCCACATCGGCTTCTGTGAGAGTGGAGCGATGCGGCACGTCACGAAGTCCGCAACAATGATCTGCCCCGTGAGGCCCTCCTCTCGGAGATAGCTCATGCGGCCCGCCAAGATCGCATTGTCCGCGCCGCTGAAGGAGGCCTTGCCCCAATTCGAGTTCTTCACAGGCGGCGCGTCGGGGATGTCGAGGAAGGCGCAAGGCTTTTCTACACCGACGTAGAACCACCTCTTGCGGAAGTCATCCACCTTCTTCGTCACCGCCGGTCCTCGTTCCACGACATGGGGATGTAGACGCTCCCATGGCATCCACGATGAGGAAGGAGACACATCCAGAGCGCTCGTTGCCCGCCGTGCTCCAGAGCGCGTAGAAGCTCTTGAAGAGGGACACCGTGGGCTCCATGCCCAGGTATGCCTCGCACAGATAGGCAAATATGGAGAGGATGAGGGCGGAGTTCGAGTGGAGGTGAAGGAGTTGGATCTGGTAGAATGCCAGGACCGCCTACAGAAAACGGTGGCACCAGCCCTGTAGCGACGCAGTGCAGGTAGAGGGGGTAAACCCCTCGCGGGCGCTTCATGAGCTCCGCGCCCTGGAGCACGGTGGCGCCGTGCTCGTTGGTCTGCGCCGCCACCAAGAAGCATATCATGTCCAGCGCCACGTCCTGGGTTCGCGCCCCGAGCAGTGTCGGGCCGTACGCGGGCGCGGCAGGCGCCACCTGCGAAGATGACGCCATGGCTGCCTTGCCCTTGCCCTTGGCGGGACTCATCGCCGGAGGAAGTAGAGCGCGGGGGCGAGGAAAGCTTGAGGAAGAAGTAGGCGAGTGCGCCGTAGAGCGGAGGCGGAGAGCTCGAGACGAAGGAGGCTTGTGCGCAAAGAATGGGGAGCAGTAACGGCTCCCTGCCATGGCGCGCAGACTTTATGTCCTGTCCGGAGAAGTTACCGGGGTGTGGTGGGCCCCCCACGATGCACACCCCAGATCGTGCGCGGCCGTTGCTCAGCCGAGTGACGCGTGGCTCAGGCTAGCCGGACACTTTGGGCCCACGACGCTCTGGCTGCGTCCATGGTCTCAGCCGCGCCCATCGCGGGCCCCGGGGCTATTGTCGGCCCAGTGAGGACCAGGGTGTGCAGAGCCCACTCTCCACAGGCCTCGCACGTGACAGATTCAACGAAACGACTAAGGACCAAGCCACCGCTTGGAGAGACCCTCGAGAGGCAACTCCTCTTGAGGGCCTGAAGGGGAAGCGAGGGCCTGAAAAGGACCCCGCGCTCCAAGAGACTCCCCAAGGCTCTATTCGCCTGGAGATAAGTCAACAGGAACCTCTCCACAGGCCACCGCGGTCCTGCGGGGACACTTCGTGGCCAAGCAACCGATGTAGGGCGCACATGGCCTCTGTAGCAGCCGCAGAGTGACGCGAGTGTCACAGTTGCCATTCTGGTGATAAAGGAGTCAACAAAGCTACGCCACCCGTGTTAGGACAGCAAGGACTTTCCTCTTTAGTGATAAAGCGGTTAGACTGCGCAACACTCCAAGAAGATCGTAATCGTGGGCTCCGCCATGACCTCTGCAACGCCTGCGAGCCATTCTACGCCGTCTGCAGCTTGTCGGCCACCGCTGCTAACTTTAGCACGGATGTACCGTGTCCATGGACATTTCTTTGGTGGTGGACTCCCATCCTTCGCGCCACTGCCCTGTGGGAACCCATCCTCTGCGTACAACGTCAGGATGAGGCCCGAGGCGCCTATAAAAGGAGCAGGCGCACCACCATAGCAAGGAGATCGATCAATCGCATTCTAAACCCTTGGAACCCTAGCCAAGCGTGTAGGATAGCCAACTGCTCGAGGAGGAAGAAGACCATAGCTTCCCTCTTCAAGCAGCAAACTGCCTCAAAAGAGCCCTCGGCAAGCTCATTGTACTGTAGCCTCCGCAGTGCAATACAGACAAGCAGGAGTAGCGATGTTACCTCCTCCTGAGGGCCGTGAACCTGGGTACGGGCTGGTGTTTATCTCTGTCGTGGTGTCCCTCTCTGAGCTCGGTGAGCACCGTCGTCGAGCCTCTCGAGGGTTGTTTGACATCCGTGTTCAATCCCCCTTAGAACTACTCTTCAGGGTGTGGCTATCCCTGTAAAGTGGGAGCCACTCTTCAGGAGTTGGATCTGGTAGAATGCTAGAACCGCCTCCAGGAATGGAGAGAACAGCGGCACCAGCCCTGCGGCGACGCAGTGCAGGAAGAGGGGGTAAAACCCTCGCGGGCGCTTCCCAAGCTCCGCGCCCCAGAGCATGGTGGCGCCATGCTCGTTGGTCTGCGCCGCCACCAAGAAGCGGATCTTGTCCAGCGCCGCGTCCTGGGTTCGCGCCCCAATCAGCGCCGGGTCGTACGCGAGTGCGGCGGGCGCCGCCTGCGAAGATGATGCCATGGCTGCCTTGCCCTTGCTCTTGGCGGGACTCATCGCCGGAGGAAGTAGAGCGTGGCGGCGAGAAAGCTGGAGGAAGAAGGAGGCGAGTGCGACGGAGAGCGGAGGCGGAGAGCTCGAGACGAAGGAGTCGAGGGTCAAGCCGTCAACAGCTGCTCAGCAGCAACAAAAGTTAAATTCATGAAGAAAATCATATTGAGATTCGGGTATCCTCACAGTATCATCACAGACAATGGGACAAACTTTTCACTCGGAGAGATGCAGAAGTTCTGTGGAGACAACGGGATCCGGCTCGACCTGGCTTCAGTTTCACATCCCCAGTCAAACGGCCAAGTTGAAAGAACAAACCAGGAGCTGCTCAGAGGAGTAAAACCAAGACTCCGGGTTCCACTGATCAGGGCAGCTGGAGCCTGGGAAGAAGAACTGCCATCAGTTGTCTAGAGCATCAACACAACCCCAAATAGGTCCACAGACTTCACACCTTTCTTCATGGTTTACGGGGCAGAAGTCGTGTTACCCAGCGATATCCTTCAAGATTCTTCAAGAGTTGCAAACTATGTGGACACAGAAAATGAGCAAGCCCGGCTCACCTCAGTGGAGTTATCGGAGGAGGCAAGAGAACTAGCCCTGGCACGATCAGCTATATATCAGCAAGACCTCAGGCGATACCATAGTCGCCGGGTTAGATCAATGACTTTCCAGGAGGGAGACTTGGTCCTCAGACTGGCTCAGAATAGAGTCGGCTTTCATAAACTCACTCCTCCTTGGGAAGGACCTTTCGTGATAAGCAGAAACCTACACAATGGATCCTACTACTTGGTGGACCTCAGAGAAGAAACCGAGCTCACTGAACCCAACACAGATCACACAAGATACCCAATGACAAAAAATGACAGGCCTAGAATATAGCAGAGCTTAGGCCATACTACACATAGACATAGGGAGACCCGGATGAGACGGGTTCCACGCCTTTTTTGTATCTTTTAACTATGAAAGCAGCAGGTTTCAGACGCGCTCTTTTCCTTACCAGGGTACCTAAGGGTACTGGAAGGTTTTCAATGAGGCGGCTTGCTAGCTATGTACATATCTTGTGATAAATAAAGAGAACTTCTCTGAAGAAAAGAGTTTGTTGGTAGACACCCAGTTATCACACAATAAGGGGTCTTGGGGGCTTACAAACTACAAGTTAGAAGTTGAAAACTCAAGACTCGGCAGAGGGGCATATTCAGTTTCATGTTTTAAAAGGGGTCTTGGGGGCTTACTAACTGACGTGGGGCTACCTTTTGACTAGCCCACCGTAAGGCTACCTGGGCCGCGCCAAGCATGGAAAGGCCCACAGAAGGCCCACTCGGGGTACCACGTATCCTAGTCCAACTCGATTAGGTCTTGTAACCTGCCATATCTGTACCAACCGCCCGAGACCTGGCTACCTATAAAGCCAGGAGGGTGGCTCGTCCCCAAGGGAAGGAACCAACGAAGGGACACGCTCATAACCAACCAACGAAGAGACACGCTCATAACCACCACGACAAACCCTAGCGAGATCGCAATCTCGCCATTGTAATCGCTACTCGCATCAATAATCAGACAAGCAGGAGTAGGGTGTTATCCTCCGGGAGCCTGAACCTGGGTAAAACCTTGCTTGTCAGCCGTCGTGATCACCTTGCACTCATCTCTCTCCCCATCAATCAACCCGGGGTGCACAACCCTGGGACTTGTCGAGTTAACACCTCGTCAATTGGCGCCGTCTGTGGGAAGTCAAACAAGTGTTGGAATCATGGTCGCTCCGGCTCCATCCGCAATGAAGATCGGCGTCTGCGCCGCCAGGGAGTCGATCCGCTTCGGCTCCTTCGAGTACGTCCTCCACCCGCCGGCCCACCGCTCGGTGTACGCTGATCTGGACAAAGGTCTACGGCTACCGCGCCACGCGCGGCGACGTCACCCGAATCGGCAACCCTCGCACCATCGTCACCACCCTCAAAGATCACATCTGTCGCATCCGCGGAGGCCGCGCCCGCCGCTCCCGCGAAGATCGCATCCGCTGCACCCGCGGAGGCCGTGCCCGCCGAACCCGCGAAGATCGCATCTGCCGCACCCGCGGAGGCCACGCCCGCTGCACCCGCGAAGATGGCGTCTACATCGACTACATCGACAAGTTCGGCAACGGCCGCGCGGATCGGGTCTACTACACCAATCTCGATCGCACGGTCGGTCAAATCAAGATCTACCTCAACTACTTCCGCCGCGTCGACTACCTCTACGGCACCACTTCGCCGCGTCGACTCCGGTCCGCCGCGTCGACTGCCTCTGCGCCACAACTTCGCCGCGTCGACTGCCTCTACGGCACCACTCCGCTGCGTCGACTCCGGTCCGTCGCGTCGACTGCCTCTACGGCACCACTTCGCCGCGTCGACTCCGGTCCGCCGCGTCGGCTGCCTCTGCGCCACCACTTCGGTCCGCCGCTTTGACTGCCTCTGCGCCACCACTTCGCCGCGTCGACTGCCTCTACGGCACCACTCCGCTGCGTCGACTCCGGTCCGCCGCGTCGACTGCCTCTACGGCATCGCTCCGCTGCGTCGACTGCCTCTACGGCACCACTCCGCTGCGTCGACTCCGGTCCGCCGCGTCGACTGCCTCTACAGCACCGCTCCGCTGCGTCGACTCCGGTCCACCGCGTCGACTGCCTCTATGGCACCACTCCGCTGCGTCGACTCCGGTCCGCCGCGTCGACTGCCTCTACGGCACCGCTCCACTGCGTCGACTCCGGTCCGCCGCGTCGACTGCCTCTACGGCACCACTCCGCTGCGTCGACTCCGGTCCACCGCGTCGACTGCCTCTACGGCACCACTCCGCTGCGTCGACTCCGGTCCACCGCGTCGACTGCCTCTACCGCACCACTCCGCTGCGTCGACTCCGGTCCGCCGCGTCGACTGCCTCTACCGCACCACTCCGCTGCGTCGACTCCGGTCCGCCGCGTCGACTGCCTCTACGGCACCACTCCGCTGCGTCGACTCCGGTCCGCCGCGTCGACTGCCTTTACGGCACCACTCCGCTGCGTCGACTCCGGTCCGCCGCGTCGACTGCCTATACGGCACCACTCCGCTGCGTCGACTCCGGTCCGCCGCGTTGACTGCCTCTACGGCACCACTCCGCCGCGTCGACTCCGGTCCGCCGCGTCGACTGCCTCTACGGCACCACTCCGCCGCGTCGACTCCGGTCCGCCGCGTCGACTGCCTCTACGGCACCACTCCGCCGCGTCGACTCCGGTCCGCCGCGTCGACTGCCTCTACGGCACCACTCCGCTGCGTCGATTCCAGTCCGCCGCGTCGACTGCCTCTATGGCACCACTCCGATGCGTTGACTCGAGTCCGCCGCGCACAAACAAATTCGCCTCGGCCACACCTGATGCTCTCCCGGGTGTTGCGCCGCACAGGTCACAAACAAATTCGCCTTGGCCGCCACCTGAAGCACTCGGGGGCTGCGCCGCGCAGGTCTAAGTCAAACCTAGGCCGTCACCCAACGCACTCGGGGGTTGCGCCATACAGGTATAAACTCGGAAAATCCTTGGCCGCCACCCGAAGCACTCGGAGGCTGCGCCGCACAGGTCTAAGTCAAACCTAGGCCGTCACCCGACGCACTCGGGGGCTGCGCCATATAGGTATAACTCGAAAAAACCTTGGCCGCCACCCGAAGCACTCGGGGGCTGCGCCGCACAGGTCTAAGTCAAACCTCGGCCGTCACTCGAACACTCGGGGGCTGCGCCATACAGGTCCAACAAGAAAACCTAGGCCGCACTCGAACACTCGGGGGCTGCGCCATACAGGTCCAGCAATGCAGTAGGCCGCTTGGCTGAGCAAATACTCGATATGTTTGTCGAATCCACCAAGTAGGCCGTCGGGCTGAATGAGCACTCAAATAAAAAAGGACAGTGGTTCCATCTCAGAGATCTCTTTTCGACTGAGAAGTTTTTGAGATTAACCTCAATTACAAGCAATTCAGCTTAATCTCGGGGGCTACTCCCATCGGGAGCGCTGTTCGCGCTCCCAATAGACTCAGTCGAAGCATTAACGACTAAAGCATCCTCTGTAAGCCCTCAACGGCCGGAGTCAAATTTCCTTAACTATCGTTTTCAGGAACAAGATAGAGTGCCAATCTGAGAACCCAAAACGTCTATTCGGGTGACGAAGAAAGCCGAGTAAGCTCCCGCAGCCGAATCAGATCTACAAGTAAGCCAACAGGCCGAATAGAAGCAAGCTTCACATGAAGAACAGGAGAAAGTAATTCGACTGCAAAGGTTACTCCCAACGGGAGAGGCCTGTTCGACTGAGGAAATCAAGTTCAAGCTCAAGATCAAGCAATCCAATGGGGCGTCCAGGAGGAGGAAGTCCTTTGCCCGACGCTGCGCTTCGACCAAGCACTCGGGGGCTACTGACGTGGGGCTACCTTTCGACTAGCCCACCGTAAGGCTACCTGGGCCGCGCCAAGCATGGAAAGGCCCACAGAAGGCCCACTCGAGGTACCACGTATCCTAGTCCAACTCGATTAGGTCTTGTAACCTGCCATATCTGTACCAACCGCCCGAGACCTGGCTACCTATAAAGCCAGGAGGGTGGCTCGTCCCCAAGGGAAGGAACCAACGAAGGGACACGCTCATAACCAACCAACGAAGAGACACGCTCATAACCACCACGACAAACCCTAGCGAGATCGCAATCTCGCCATTGTAATCGCTACTCGCATCAATAATCAGACAAGCAGGAGTAGGGTGTTATCCTCCGGGAGCCTGAACCTGGGTAAAACCTTGCTTGTCAGCCGTCGTGATCACCTTGCACTCATCTCTCTCCCCATCAATCAACCC
The DNA here is from genome assembly GCA_026929855.1 of Poa annua. Lineage (NCBI taxonomy): Eukaryota > Viridiplantae > Streptophyta > Magnoliopsida > Poales > Poaceae > Poa > Poa annua. Next base: position 92,682,251 of record CM049428.1, on the reverse strand, counting down.
GGGGTGCACAACCCTGGGACTTGTCGAGTTAACACCTCGTCACTAACTAAATGTTAGAAGTTGAAAACTCAAGACTCGGCAGAGACGCCACCAAGTTCGTATTCTTATTTCGACATGGGTCTTGGGGGTTTACTAACTAAAAGTTAGAAGTTGAAAACTCAAGATTCGGCAAAGACGCCACCAAGTTCATATTCTTATTTCTTAAGGGGTCTTGGGGGCTCGCTAACTATCAGTTGCAAGTTGAAAACTGAAAGACCCGGCATAGACGCCACAATTTTTCTTGGTTATACTTGCCTGCTAGCTCGATGTTATTCTAACCCGGTACTGACGTCATCATGACCCGATGTTACAAACCCGGCTTTCAATCTGACTATGATGCCCATGTGGACTTAGAAGACCCTTATCGACCTAGAGTTTCTAGCACAAGATGTCACAAGAAAGCCGGTTATGCAGAAGCAAAGGCAAAAGGGTCATCAACACCAAATACAAACTTGCAAAATCCGGTCGAGGCCGGCTATCATTTTAAAACAAGATTGTCAGGTGCACGAAGGCGCATCAGAACATGTATAGCTTCATAAAGTTTAAGCTAACCTATTACGTGCCATACAGGCCAAAAGAATACGAGTTTCACAGACGAAGTACAAACCCAAACATTACAAGCCGGATTATACTGTCGGGCCAGTCTCAGTCCGAGCAGCTGGGGTCTCGGGGGCTAAGCCGGAGGAGCTAGAGGCGGCTGGCTTCTTCTTCAACTTCCTCTTCGCCAAGCCCTCAGCGTCTTCCCAAGAAATCTCAAAGACACTCGAAAAGGGGCCAGAAGGAACAGCCGGACGAGGAGGAGCCGGTACGTCGGGAGTCCCGGACGCAGGCGCCACCTCCGATTGAGTCGGAAGAGGAGCACGATAGCTCGGATCCAGCCCCGTAGACACCGGTTCCTTGGGAGTGAGTTTGGCTCCCTCAGCCATATAGCCCACCTTTAAGGTGCTCAAGCTGAGATTATTAGTCAGCACAGTCGCATGGTGCCGGGTCTTTACATCTATGGCCTTGATGTCCTCCTTGGTGAGAAGAGTCCCGTCACTCTTGCAGGGCCACCCCTTGCTGAGAAGCTCTGTGTCAACAGCCGGGTAATGCGCCTTGGTCAAAGCCAAGATGTGCATCGCAGTACGCCGAGCTGCAGACCTCCTCCAGTTATCAAGCCAAGCCGACAAGACATTCAGTTGTTGGAGGAATTTGGCCTGAGTCGTGGGCGGCTTCTCCCAGACGTGACAGGCCATAACCGCCTTGCCAGCTCCATAATACAGTTGTTGCACAAGGGTATAGACGGCCTTGAGCTTCCCCTCCGGCTCAAGCTTGCAGATAGGGTTCCAAGACCCTGAAAAAGAAAGACAAAAGTATAAGCCGGAAGAACAAGTTACGGCAAACAAGACAGTCAAAAACAAAGCCGGCTTACGGAAGAGCGAAGCGGTCATCTCGGAGAGAAACGTGACAAGCTTTGTATACTTGGCGTTGGAGGCACTGAGGTCCTCCTACAACTTGTCACGTTGCTCCGTCCAACTGGTCTCATGCTCCTCCATCTCTTGACGGAGGAGGGAGTTTTCTTCAGCAACTTCGCCGAGCTTCTTTTCAAGCTCGGCGATCTTGTTTTCAAGGCCAGCACGGTGGCCGGCTTCCGATTCCAACTCCCCCTTGACAACGTCAAGGGCATGGTCCTACTGGCGGGTCTGGTCCTGAAACAAGAAACACAAGTAAAGGATCAGGAAATGGCAAGAAAGAATAAGAAATCCCAAATTGCTATAAGTCCCAGGTCGCGCAGGCTAAGACCCGGCACTTGTGGGCTACTCAATTATGGGCTCAGAAAGTAAGTTCAACAAGAAGACCCGGAGTATTGGATAACCCGGCCCTTGTGGACTACTCAGTTGAAAGTAAAGGCAAGAAAGCAAATGAAGACCCGGAATACTGCAAGCAGTCATTCCGACTCTTGGGGACTACTCAACAAGAACTACATTTATCAAACAAGTCATACTGGAAGTCCCGAGTCATCGCAAGCTGACAACCCGGCACTTGGGGACTAGGAGAGATATATATGCATATCTCAAACTTTTCTTGGAGTTCATCCAAGACGATGTCCTCCGCCTGGCGCGCCTCCCCAACACGCCTATGAAGCTCCCCGAAGAGAGCTGTCAAGTCCAAGTCTTTATAGGACTGGAAGCCGGAGGCCTTGCCGGTTGAGGATTTTGAAGTGGTGGCACCCGACGCGGCGGTCTTGGCGATGCGGGAGTCGATGGGCTTGTCGCCCATTGCAGAGCCGGTGATCTCCACATCCAGTAAGTCGGATGTCCGGGGAGAGGCCGGGTGCGTCGCCGACTTAGCGGCCCCTCCTTCAGCGCGGAGGGGCGAGGTAACAACCGTCTCATCGACAGCTGGAGAAGATGCAGGCATAGCGCGAGCTCTACACAGTTGAAAGAGTTACAACAGAGATAAAGAGGTAACAAGAAAAGAGAGAGAAAGGAGACTTACCCCTTGTTGACAGCAAAGCCGCCAAAAAGATCATCGCTCGAATCTGAAGACACTGAGAGAGACCGAGACTTAGACCTCCGCTCAGTCCCGGCTAAAGGATAAAGAACTGCAGGGCGCTTCTGTGGAGCCTTAACCCGGCGAGGAGTCGGGTTGTGGGAAATACCTTCAAGGAGTGGCTCGTCAGAGTCGGAGGACCGAAGCCGGCACTTTTGGCGACGGGCTTCCTTTGCCTCTTGTCAAGCGCAAGACAAATTCAGAATACAAACTGGAGCATAGAACGAGAGCAAGACAAGTTAAGGCACAGTGAAATTATCTCGGCGGAGTATGAGCGGAGCCTCCTCTTGGCAGCCGGAGGAGCCGGGTCCGCAGACGGAATGATATATGTGCTTCATCAATAGGAGGAGACGGGCTTTCCCGAAGGTCGGCGTCCAGTAATTCAAGGAAGAGCCGGGTGATGGAATTCAACTCACCTTCCTCTCCTTCTTCTGCGCCGGCTTCGGAGCCGGCTTCCTCAACGTCATTACCCGACTCATCGGCAGAGTCGGGCGAGGAGAGTAAAGCCGTGGACCACCAAGTGTCGTCCGCCTGAGGAGTTCAAGGTTCTTAACTCGGATAAAGCTTCAAACATAAGGAAAAAGACAGAGGAAACAGAAAGTACCGGCTTCAGTGGGTTGGCGGCGAAAAAAGGAGGGAGGCCGGCGTTCGCCAAAGAATCCGGGGATTCATTGAAGATCCTCCGGAAGACCCGGACCTGCGCCTCCTCCGACTGCTGGCCCCTGCTGAAGTGTATCGGGTCATCCAGAAACCCGGAGTATTGGCACATAAGGCCCAGCCGGATGCCGAGTGGCATGATGCGCCACCCGACCCAGCAACGAACCAAGTCTGCGCCCGTCAACCCGTGGGAAAGAAGGGCGCAAACCCGGCCAACCAGTGGCTTAATGGCCTCCTGATCAGCGGGGGAGTCAAAGGAGTTCATGATGCCATTGAGGGTGAGCCTATCAGCTCGAAATCCGGGAAGGGCCGGCTCACCCTCGGGAGTGTGTGACTGTCAGTAGAACCACGTCTGCTGCAAGTCCTTTGGGTGTGAGTGAAGGACCACACCCGGAAAGACAAGGTTATGGCGGCGCTGGATGGTCACGCCGCCGCAGGAAACAAGGGGCCCTGCCGGGTATTCCCGTTGGGGGTTGCAGTAATAGAATTCGAGAAAGAGAGGGAGACTGGAAGCGATGCCAAGATGGGCCTCGCAGAGAACGATGAAATGAGTGATGTTTAGCACCGAGTTTGGTGCTATATCTTGTGGACGGATCTGGAAGTAATCAAGGATTTGGCGGAAGAAAAGAGAACCCGGGGGTTTAAAACCCCGGGGGATGTGATCGGCAAAAAGTACTACCTCGCCGGGTCCAGGCTGCGGCAGGGTCTCTTCTTCATCCGGGACCTGCCAGTGGACTTCCGACTGAGGAGCGAGCATGCCGAGTTTGGCCAGCCCTTGAAGCCGGCTTTCCCGGATGTTCGATTTACCCCAGTTACTTCCGGCTTTGCGCTTCAATTTTTCCGCGGCGACCGTGCCGGAAGACCGGCGCCGGGTGTGCCCTTCACCTTCTTAGGAGCGCACTGGGCGGCGGACTTAACAGGCATGATGGTTGGAAGCCGGAGATCTGCAACAGGAAATGACATGAATAAGAGATTATTTTGGATATACAAAATGGAAGAGAATAACAGAAAAAGGAAGATTAAGAGACAATGGAGAAGTTCATCTGCATGAACAGTCAAAACAGAAACATGGAACGGGAAGTAGTGAGAGCAAAAATATATCTAGAAGGGCTCGAAAAGTCAAAAGAAAAATAAAAGATATCAAGAACACGAGGAACGTGCAAGTTCATCCGAAAAGCTTGAAGAATGGAGAGATTAGAAATGCGGAACTCACCGAACAAAGAAGAACGAAGAGGATCGGGTCTGTGCGCGGGCACGGGATGCACAAGCAAGTTCCTCGCGTAGATCTCACCGGCGAGCAGCTCGAGGAGGATGAGCGCCGGGGAAGAGCTCGAGACGCGCGCGCAGGAACAGTGGGAGCGAAGGGCTCGAGGAAGGAGATGAAGGCGGGCGCTCGGGGGAGAGTGAGCTCACAACTCACCCCGGCCTCCCTATTTATAAGCTCCTAGGGTTTGACTGTCGTGGTGGTGTCACGGCAGATGCCATAGGATGGCTAATGTGTGGGGCCGATGGACGTTGGTGGATCCGGGGAGGGATAGCGAGCTGAATAGCTCACACGGGGAGGATCCCGGTGTAACCGAGATCTCCCAAGAACTAGAAACGAGAGCAGCACGATAGAGGGAAGATCTAATAAACAAAAACAAATGCACGAAGGCACTCAACACACAGACGATGTACCCAGGTTCAGGGCCCTCGTGAGGAGGTAACACCCCTACTCCTGCCTTTCCTCTCTATATAATGGTGGTACAAGGGTTACAACTTGCTCGTATATCTCTCCAAGTGAAGAACAAGAAGAACTAGATGAACTCAAGGTATGAGGAAGTAACTGTTCTAGGAGTAAATGCAACTATAGCTTTGGCTTCCAAGTTGGTCTCTCTCCCACAGTAGCAGTTATGGCGCCTTTTATAGAGTTCCGGCCAGGAGGGCCGGAAACCCTAATCCGGCTTGGCCCCACCGGACAGGCCTAACCGGCATGGCGTCACCGGCTAGTGCGACCTACTCTCCGCGCTATCCGGCGTAGCCCCTTCGTCATCATCCCGGCATGGACAGCAGGCGCCGTCCTGGAACATCATTGTCCCCCTGTCAGAGACAGGACATGTCTTTGCCCATCCCGGGTAGCCTTTTCCGGATTGCCGGGCTAGGCACGTCGTGTCTTGTCGTACCGTTGTCGTACCGCCTGACGTGCTCCCGTGTCAGGCGGGAGGTGACCATGCTTCCGTGTCAGGTGGGAGGTGACCATGCTTCTGTGTCAGGCGGAATGGTACTTTCCCCCGCAACAGACGGGAAAGCCTGCCATAGACCGTTGACGGCCTACCGGGATCCCTCGTGCCGATTATCTCCTTGCTTGCCCCCGTGAGCCTTTCCTGCACAAGACCCAGACCGAGATAGACGTTCCGGATAGTACTTACCCGGATTGCCTATCCGGCAAAACCGAATAGCCCTCCTTCCGGGAGCCTCCTCGGAGCCCAAGATCCGAGATCCTTTCTGGAGGCGTCCGAGTTCGTCCCTGGATGAGCATCTCTAGGCTTAGCCTCCCGAAGATGTCTTAGCCTACCAGCAAAGACATCTTCGAGAAGCTAGTTCTTAAAGGAACCATCCGCTGATGCTTTTGCTGCCATTGTGAAGGCTGGGGTGTCTATTTATAGCCGCTAGAGCTGACCCTTGCGCCTGCCAGCTGGCAGGCACATTGCACCCTACCAGCGCTCAAGGGTCAAGTTGCCCCTTCAGCACCCCAGGAGGTGTCCCTTGCTCTCACCAAAGGTCAAGTACTGTTGGCTTATTACTGAATTAACCCGGGTTCTGCCCCTACCCGGGGGGCAGCCCCCCGACACTAGTCCCCGAAGCTGGTGCTGCACAGCGACCTCGGATGATGTGCGGGATCAGCTTTAATAACAATTATCTTCTGAGAACACACGATACTATCCTTCGACTAGATGTCGAGATCGATTTTTCCCGAGATCCTCTTACCGAGGTTGTTTCATCCGGAAGACGATGCCAGTAACCGGATATTGCAGCCTCAGCGAATCTTGACCGTTGGCTCCTGCATTGAATTTTGAGATCGTGAGCTGGGTCCCACCCGACGTCCCATCTGACCAGAATTGCACTCAAGTGCTTCTGACCGAGCACACCGTCGCTCGGGTTCACGCGCCGGGAGCCGCAGCCGATCCGAAGCCCAACCGTTGGGGCCGTGTGGCCCTCAGTGTGGCCGGATCGGGCGCTCCGGCGAGCGCCACGTGCCGCGCTGCACAGAACGGATCCCACCCACGATCGGAGGGATCGTGGGCGGGAAAATTGGAAACCGCTCCGGAATCCCCCCATAAATAGGGGACCGGAACGGTCACCTCTTCTTCTTCCTCTCCTTCACTCCTCCGTCCCGTCGTCTCGAGCGCTCCGCCGCAGCTGTGCCCGTAGCCCGAACGCCACCGCTCTCACCGTTCGCCGGAGTCCGAACGCCGCCGTTCCTCTTGCGCGTCATCGACCTCCTCTTCTTCGGTGAGTTCCTCTTTCCGCCCCGATGATCTTCTTTACGGGAACGATGCTTTCCGCTCGGTCGTGCCCTAACACACGCGCGGTTGCGCCGCCGCCGGCAAGCACGACTCGAGCGGCGCGCACGGGGTGCGCGGCGGGGATGCACAGTTGCTGTAGGACTTATGCCTTTTGCCCGCATTTTGCATCGTTAGAGTTTATCCCGAGCCTATTTTCCTCCTTTTAGTTTTGATTTATTAGCACACGGTAGATCTTATTTGCCAGGAACTCGGTTGTGTTTAGGAGTTTGCGATCCGGCATCTTCACTCTCGGTAGACTAATTCCGACTAACCGCCGCTGCGCCTGCAGAGTAGCCCGGATACATCTGCGTACTTCTCCGGCATGGGTGAAGAAAGTATCCGGGGGTGCTGGGATGGATCCGAGACCAAATAATGGAACCTGGACTGGTTGTACCGGACTCACCGGATTCCGCCAGAAGTTGAGAGCCGTCTTCCGGAGGACGAGGTTCAGCCGGAACCCCAACCCGGGGAATACGTTGTATTCCTCACGCACTTTGAGCGCGGGTTTGGGCTTCCGGCTAGCCCCTTCTTTCGCGACTTCCTCGACACCTACAGCCTCCAACCCCATCATCTCCCAGCTAATGCCATTATGATGCTTTCGGTCTTCACCACCTACGCGGAAGCATATCTCGGCGTATGGCCATTCCTGGATCTTTGGGCCAGGTACTTCATCCTTCGTCGCCAAGTCATCCCCAATCCGGATCAGAAAGTAAAAGACTTGGTCGACTGCGGAGCGGCCACCATCATCCCCCGTGTTGACTCCGGATTCCCTATAGTCAAAGGACTAGAATCCTGCCGGAAGTGGCAGCGCAGCTTCTTCTACGTGAAGAACCGGGAGAGCTCGGGAGATACTCTGGGATCCTCGAATCCGGATTTCATAAACTCGCCGGAGTTCGCCATTGGTCCTCCCCGCAAGTTCAACCTCTGGAAACGGTTCCCCGACACCGAGGAGGTCAAGTGCATGCACGATGTCCTCGCGGTGCTAACCAACAAGATGACCGGCGACGATCTCTTGCGTTGTTTCATTATCCGCCGCGTCTGCCCTCTACAAACCCGAGTGCACAAGATGTGCCATATGGATGGGAGCTATGATCCCACCAGGACCAGTATTTTCCCTCTGGATCGTCCCGCGGTCGTCCGACGTGTTCGAGCTATTGCTCGGACGAAGATGTCGGATGAGTATGTTTGGGGTGTCATTGGGGGATCCCGGAAAAAACCATTGAAACAGGTGCTCATGTCTGTCTTTCGCACAATTGCATTCGCACCCGCGTTCTGCTGGAAACCGACATGGATATCATGTGGTGATTTGTTTGCGCAGTTATTCGAGCGGCAAGCCGAGGAGGACGCGATCCACGCCAACGGGAATTTCGTGCCGAACATCCCGGTGCCGGCTAAGATGCCGAGAAAGGATCCCGACGGCGAGGACCATCTCGCCATTCCTCTAGTCAAAGCTGCTGCCCCGGGTAACCCTTCCACCTCAGAGGCTATTTCAATTTCTACGGATGAAGAGGATGAAATTGACTGTCAAATTCTCGATGTGATTGACGCTCTCCCCCTCAATTGGGCTTCAGCAGTGGTTCCGAAACCTACAGCTGCGACCAAACGCGCTGAGAGCCGAAAGCGTGTGGCTTCCAACACCGACGCCGCCGATGACTCCAGCAATCCTCCCAAGAGGAGTAAGCCGAACAAACAAACGGCCGAGAAGCCTCGACGTCGGAGGAAGGGTCCTCCCACTGTGGATTCCGGGTACGTTTTCTTTACTTTGTGCTACCTGACCTTGTCTTCTCCATAAATTTTTACTGAGATATCTCATTCAGGGACGCACTCGACCTCCCGTCATCCTTTGTCTCCCCTCCTCCTGGATCTCGGACTCCCTGCCCTCTTCGGGCTGCCCCTTCTCCACCTCGCCCTTCTACTCGAAGAAGCGAGCCTGCTGCTTCCGGTGCCGCACCGGCTACTGTTGCGACTCCGGATACACGTCCGGTGGTCGACGAGACCCCAGTGCAGGCCCCGACTGCCTCGGAGGACATACTTCTCCCGGAGAGTCCGCGCAGGGTGCCCGGGCTTGAGGCAGAGATCCTGAGCCCTCCCCGGCAGCTCGTGCCAAGTGGTCCCTCCCGGCAAGCTGCGAACAAAGCCGCCTCGGAGAAACAGCCCGCAACTTCTTCCTGGCTAGCTGATCAACCTGCCGCGAAATCGCACACCAAGGTTGCCGGGCAGAAAACAACTTCTGCCAAACCTACTGCTGCTCCGACATCCTCGGCCCAAGACTTGGCCCTGCGCATGGGTAAGTTTTCACCGTTACCACCGCCTCCCGCCGAGATCCCTACTGCCGCCCTGCGGATGTTGCGAGCAACCGTAAGCTCCTTTGTGCCTTCAGGATCCCGGGACGTTGTTGCTACTCGCGCGCCCGGCGGCTCCGGAATACACGTTGTTGATGAATACAACCAGGCCTGGATCGCCGCTGACGCCTCCGAGACCGTGGGGGGCTTGCACGCTGTCGGCCCTGGCCGCAACGCGCAAGCTCTGCACGCTCTCCAGGTGGCCGCGCTGGATGTTACTCGGGTGACCGAGGTAAGTTTGTTCCCTTTCTTTCTCCAATAAATATTTGTTCCTTCCCCACTAGTCCCCGAGATTGGTGCTTAGTGGTCTAGATTCCACCGAATAGCAGATCACTAGGCTCCAATCTTAGAGAAAATTTCAGGACTCGGACACCGAGTCCCTTTAAAAGAAAGGTCCTCCCAATCGGGTAGCTTGTTTCAAAATTTGCTCCATCACCACTAGTCCCCGAGATTGGTGCTTAGTGCTCTAGATTCCACCGAATAGCAGATCACTAGGCTCCAATCTTAGAGAAAATTTCAGGACTCGGACACCGAGTCCCCGAGATCCTCCCAACCGGGTAGCTTGTTACTGACTTCGGAATCTTCCGAGTTCCTTATACTTTCTCCAAGATTTATTCATTCTTCTTTGTCTTGATTTCAGGAGTGCAGCAAGAAGTGCGGCAGCATCTTCAACCGGGTTCTTGCTGACCTCGGTCAGTCAAAGAAGTGCGAGGAGCGCCTCCGGGAGGAGCGAGATGCCGCGCGCAAGATCTCGGTGGATCAGAAGGCCGCGCTTGCTATTGCGCAGGCCGAGATCGCGGCTCAATGGCGAGCTTGAAAAGGCCGGAGCTGCTGCGACCGAGATGAAGACGCGCTTCGTGGAGGCGACGAAGAAACAAAAGGAGACCTTGGATCAGTCCGAGGAGCGCGCGCATCTTGCCGAGAACGGGCTGGCTCTTCTCCGGTCACGGTCCGATACTTGGCTCTCCGAGCTCACTGTACTGAACCGGGATCTTAACAGTAAGTGGACCGACATCCCCCTTCTCTCGTTGCTTTCTTTCTTTGTTGTTGCTTTTCTTATGACCTAGTCGCTTGACAGCTCTTCTTTATAAAGGGGAATTCGAGCACTCCCGCGAGGCTGCCGCCCTTGCTGTTGCTGCCGCCCGAGAGAAGCGTGCCGAGAAGGGCCCTGTCTCGGATGCCTGGGACATCGAGGACCACCTCACCGCCCTGAAGGCCCGGATAGTGCCTCTCCGGTCGATCCGGATGGAGCTGCTCAGCGCCGCGATCCATGTTCATGCCGCGCTGTGGCCGGGTGTCAGCGCGACGCTCTCGGTCGGCGAACTCGCGAGCGCACTCCGATGTGCCGGGAGGCGCGTCCATGCTTGGAAACGCTCCGGTGCGCGGGCTGGTGCCGATCAGGTCCTGACCCAAGTACTGAGTTGGTACAAAGGTCTCGACTTGGAGGTGATCCAGCGCCTGCGCACCATCTCGCCGTGGTGCAGCGATCCGGCTAAGGTCCAGCGGCGACAGGAAGTGGCGCACCGCATCGCCTCTTGGTCCAACATTCGCGCCTTCACCGCCAGCATCATTGCTTCCGATTCTGAATCCGACTACGAGGATGACGAAGACATCAGCGTGATCGGCGACGTGGATGGTGAGATCCCGGAGGAGGATGATGCTGCCTCCGGTGCTGCGACCGAGACCGTGGTTCCCCGGGATGCTACAACTTCTCCGACACCCGAGGCCTCCCAATCCGAGGTGCGCCCAGACGCCCCGAGTACTGCTGCCGGTTCTGAAGCCACTGCTGCTCCCGCATCTGCTCCCGAGACTGTTGCTCCTGCTGCTACCGTCGCCGAGAAGCCGGCTTCTCCTAGTACTTAGAAAAACTTAAGAGTAGATTTGTTAAATCCCGGGGATGCCGGGTGCAAGATGTAACATACACTATTTAATATTTACGCTCCGTACTGAGTTATCTATCCGAACAAGTTATGTCAATTTATTCTGTTACGATTCCCCGAGTTGCTTTTCATGTTTACCGTACTTAGGTAATTTCTGCTCTTGTCTACCATTTCGGCGTTCGACAGTCGAGTCACAAAACTCCATATACGGCATACATTACTTAAGACAATCCGAGTTCTGGCTAACCGAATTCCCGACATAAAAAATAACTGGGTTAACAAAAACAGGTATGCCGGATAAGTTGCTCCGAGTCCCCGAGACCATTTTCGTGTTCCCCACATTTGACTCTCTTTGCTCTTGACTACCATTTCGGCGTGCGTCAGTCGAGTCACAAGATGATTTCACATGACATACATTACTCTGACTTTGAGAATCGAATTCGGAACTTTCCCGGCATATAAACAATAAAAAATAGGTACTCGGCAGTCCCCGGGTTCCTTCCCGAGATGCCGGTATGAAATAACAAATACACTGAACAAAGTAAATGGGCATACAACAAGGCAGTCCCCGGGTTCCTCCGGGGTGCCTTACTTTCATTAATACATAAAGATTTAAGTACATCATACACTGAGCCCTTTATGAGTAAAAGGGTCGAAGCAGAGCTACATTCCATGGACGTTTGGTTTCCTCTCCGGATTTGTCCATTACACCTTTCCTGGCCTCCTGTGCATCTACAAGGTAATATGAATCATTGTGCAATGCCCTGCTTATCACAAAAGGTCCCTCCCATGGAGGTGACAACTTATGCATTCCGGTCGTGCGTTGGATGAGCCTCAGCACAAGATCTCCTTCTCGGAACACTCTCGGGTGCACCTTCCGGCTATGATATCGGCGGAGGTTTTGCTGGTAAATCGCAGACCGAGAAAGTGCCAATTCCCTTGCCTCCTCAAGTAAATCAACATCATTTTCCCGGGCCTCCCTTGCTTCGGTCTCAGTGAACATTGTCACTCTCGGTGAATCATATTGTATGTCGGTTGGGAGTACTGCCTCAGCACCGTATACCATAAAAAATGGCGTGTACCCGGTAGATCTATTCGGTGTAGTCCGGAGACCCCACAAAACCGCCGGTAACTCCTCTATCCAGCATCCCGGAGTTCTCAACAGTGGCTCGATCAGGCGAGCTTTGATGCCGGCTAAGACCAAGGCATTTGCTCTTTCGACTTGCCCGTTCGCTTCCGGGTGTGCAACTGATGCTACATCCAGCCGGATTCCCTTCTCAGCACAAAATCGAGCGAATTCCCCCACAGCAAAATTGGTGCCATTATCCGTGATAATGATGTGCGGGTATCCGTATCTCAAGATGATGTCTTTTAGGAATTGCACAGCGGTGTGTCCATCACACTTCCGGATTGGCTTGACCTCTATCCACTTGGTGAATTTATCCACCATGACCAGTATGTGCGTCATATTTCCTCTTGCCGGTTTGAACTGCCCGACCATATCCAAACACCATACTGCAAATGGCCAAGTGATAGGGATTGTCTTCAGTGCTGACGCCGGCATATGTATCCGGTGAGCGAACCTCTGGCATCCCCCACACTTCCGGACAATGTCGTATGCTTGCTATAACGCAGTGGGCCAGTAGAAACCCATGCCGGAACACTTTCGCCACCAGGGCCCGGGATGATGCATGATGTCCACACTCCCCCTGATGTATTTCCAGGAGCATCTCTTGTCCTTCTGCCGGTTCTACACACCTCTGGAGTACCTCAGTGACACTCCTTTTGTACAACTCTTGATTGATGACAGTATATGATTTTGATCTTCGCATTATCTGCCGGGCTTCCACTTCATTCTCCGGGAGGGCTCCTTCCAAGATGTAAGCCATAATGGGCTGTGCCCATTCCGGGACAGGTCGAACTGGGAACACGGGAGCGTCTATGTCCATTGGCTCTGCCGACATCACCTCCATCATCATCTTTCTCTGCCTCTCTGAGCACTGTGACGCAGTCCCCGGGTTCGATGTGATGCTCCCGACATCTATTTCCGTGGGTATGGCATCTGAACCAGGCTCCTTGGGGATGAAGATAGAATCCGACTCGGGTGAGGGTTGAATAGATGGCTTCCTCAAATGCTCCAGAGCTATCCCGGGTGGGATGGCATCCCGAGATGACCCTAGCTTGGACAAGACATCCGCTGCCTCGTTTTCTCCTCTGAGTATGTGCTTGAACTCGCATCCTTCGAAAAATCCGGATATTTTCTGCACATGAAATCTGTATAGGGCCATGTTTGCATCAAGCGCATCCCAATTCCCCGACACCTGCTGCACTACGAGATCGGAATCACCAAAACATTCTATCCGGCGGATGCCGATCTCCTCACGGTGGGCGCCAACTGTCGTGGTGGTGTCACGGTAGATGCCATAGGATGGCTAATGTGTGAGGCCGATGGACGTTGGTGGATCCGGGGAGGGATAGCGAGCTGAATAGCTCACACGGGGAGGATCCCGGTGTAACCGAGATCTCCCAAGAACTAGAAACGAGAGCAGCAGGATAGAGGGAAGATTTAATAAACAAAAACAAATGCACGAAGGCACTCAACACACAGACGATGTACCCAGGTTCAGGGCCCTCGTGAGGAGGTAACACCCCTACTCCTGCCTTTCCTCTCTATATAATGGTGGTACAAGGGTTACAACTTGCTCGTATATCTCTCCAAGTGAAGAACAAGAAGAACTAGATGAACTCAAGGTATGAGGAAGTAACTGTTCTAGGAGTAAATGCAACTATAGCTTGGGCTTCCAAGTTGGTCTCTCTCCCACAGTAGCAGTTATGGCGCCTTTTATAGAGTTCCGGCCAGGAGGGCCGGAAACCCTAATCCGGCTTGGCCCCACCGGACAGGCCTAACCGGCATGGCGTCACCGGCTAGTGCGACCTACTCTCCGCGCTATCTGGCGTAGCCCCTTCGTCATCATCCCGGCAAGGACAGCAGGCGCCGTCCTGGAACATCATTGTCCCCCTGTCAGAGACAGGACATGTCTTTGCCCATCCCGGGTAGCCTTTTCCGGATTGCCGGGCTAGGCACGTCGTGTCTTGTCGTACCGTTGTCGTACCGCCTGACGTGCTCCCGTGTCAGGCGGGAGGTGACCATGCTTCCATGTCAGGTGGGAGGTGACCATGCTTCCGTGTCAGGCGGAATGGTACTTTCCCCCGCAACAGACGGGAAAGCCTGCCATAGACCGTTGACGGCCTACCGGGATCCCTCGTGCCGATTATCTCCTTGCTTGCCCCCGTGAGCCTTTCCTGCACAAGACCCAGACCGAGATATGTCGTTGACCGAGAAGATTGACCGAAAGACAAGAGAAAGAATAAAGAAAGGAGAAAGCCGGCGAGTGTTGGCCGGGTTACGAGCAGTTGACCAAGTGTTAGGCCGGCTGAGCGAATAACCTGAGAGCCTGCTTGCTTAATAAGTTGTTTGTTGTTTTTCAGATAACCCGGACAAAAGGGCTGACGGCTTCCCCCAGAAATATGCTCCAAGGCGCAAGGGTGAAGCAAGTCCAGTCTGATGTCCAAGTAATCCTGGGGGCTAATGTTGGGGGGATCATAACCCGGTAGGCCCACCGACATAGAAGATAAGCCGGCCTGGCATGAGCCTGGGCCGGATCAAGCATAAAGACATGGGTCGGGTGATACGTAAGCCGGTGCGCAACGTGTGCCTTGGCCCGCAAGCAAGAAGGATCCAGGAGGCTGGAGACCAAGTACAAGACAGAGTCCTGCTAAGAAAAGAAGAGGCTTAGAGGACTTAGAGTAGATTTCGGGTATAATAGGAACCCGGACCCGGCCTTGTACCTCCAGCGAGACCAGCCGCCTATATAAGGGGGTCTCCTGGTTCCTAGAGAGAGGAGGTTCCAGGCACAAGTTCAATCGACACAGTCATAGGAGAGACACTTTGTAATCTCGAGACTCGGAAGCTAAGGCGCCGAGTCCCGAAACCCTAATCAATAAAGCCGAAGCAGGAAGTAGGTCTTTACCTCAAGACGAGGGGTCGAACCTGGGTAAACCCTTGTTTCCCCACGCCACGCTTGACAAGCTCCTGATGTCGGAAGCCGCCATGCCCCTCATCTCAAGCTACCTCCGGGTAACATCTGCTATGACAATCCCACGACAGTTTACATTTGGGATGTTACAACACTCCCCCCCACCCCTCAAAGGAATCACGCCCCAAGATTCTTCATGGAGCAACGAAGAGGTCAGCATACTCGGCACGGAGGTGGTCTTCACGTTCCCATGTAGCTTCCTTGTCAGAATGATGAGACCATTGGACCTTGTAGAACTTGACAGTGTTGTTACTGGTGCGACGTTCAGCTTCATCAAGAATGCGAATAGGTTGTTCCACATAAGAGAGATCTTCTCGGAGTTCAATCGATCCATGATCAACTGCACGCCCTGGATCTTGGAAGCACTTCTTGAGTCGTGACACGTGGAAGACATCGTGCACTTTGGAGAGGTTTGGTAGGGAAAAGCAAGGTCAGAAGAAGGTGGTAGAAAAGAAACCAACGTTGTCAAAACAAGGCGGCAGAAAGATAACTTTGTCAAGACAAGGCAACAGAAAGGAAGCCAATGTTGTCAAAACAAGCCGGCAAAAGAAGACAACTTTCCCCGATCAAGGCGGAAGGCAAAAGGGAGCTTCCTCCAATCAAGGTGGAAGGCAAAAGGCAACTTTCACCGATCAAGGCGGAAGACAAAAGGCAACTTTTCCCGATCAAGATGAAAGGCTAAAGAAGGCAACTTTCTCTTATCAAGGCGGAAGGAAATAGGCAACTTTCCCCGATCAAGGTGGAAGGCAAAAGTTAACTTTCCTTGATCAAGCGGGGGGCAGAAGACGACTTTCCTAAGGGCAACTTGCTCGTGTCCAGGCGGAAGGCTAAAGGTGGCAAAAAGAAGGCAACTTTGAGATCAGGCTGGAAAAAGGAGGCAACTTTCCAAAGAAGCCGGACAGGTCGAGTCCGGGTCTAGCACGAAGCCGATCAAGGATCCGCTAAGTTAGGATAGAATCTGACTTAAACCATGAATTGTAATTTGCGTAAGAGTCCTAAACTTGTACGGGAAGTCCAGCCGCCTCATATATATGTGAGAGGTGATGGCCTATTGAAATTAAGCAAACAATCGACAACCTATCAATACAGCCCTACTTTTGTCTCCTTCAACCCTTGTTCCTGCTTCCGTTGTTCGGCGATTTCGCGTAGATCTTGCCGGATATCGAAAACCGAGCTGAGAGCGTCCAAGTCCGGCTTAGCTCAGCCAATCGGTATCGTCTTTCCTCAGACGGGGCTTCCTGAGGGGCTGGGACGTCTGGTCTCAAAAGTGTCGGCTTACTGTCTTGCGTATCGCGCTGGAAGCCGGCCTCCCGCGGGGCGAGTTGCGGAGTATCTCCCCCGGCACCGCGGGTACACGAGGACGTGTTCGTGTGACGCGTTTCGAGCGCAACAATAACATAGCATGAAACATAAGAAATTATAGATACGTTGGAGACCTATCAATAACACAGGAAGACTAACCATTCTTGGCTTTGCAGGATGAGAAACAACATTAGAAGCATCATCACATAATATAATATACTCTTCTCCCACATTTTCATAAACAAGTTCTTTAACTATAGCTACAGAAGGTTCAACTTTAATTTGTTCATCAGGTTCCTTAGCTTTCTTATCACTTTTATTACCACACTAGCCATAATAAAATGTTCTTTCACTTTAATAGGAAAAGGAATTTTATCAATATAAGGCTCAAGAATGATATGATCAGCTAAAGGAGCAATAGATTTATCTTTATAAGGTTCATGCTATTTTTCATACCCCTTCTTGGGCAAACTGAAATAGACACCAAAGGATTTATAATAATTTGCAACAACTTGAGGGTCAAGACCATAAGCATTATTAATATTTCGAAATGCATCAGTATTCATGAAAGTTTTAATTCATTCAAAGTCATATTTTATTCCTGACTCCCTACATTTGTCGTTCTCCCATGCTTCAATATTTTTTCAATACGATCAGGAAGATCCCATTTAAACTCCTTCTTATTACGAGTGAATGATCCAGCACATGAAGTATCCAATAATGTTTTATCTAAAAAGGAGAGTCTTGCATAGAAGTTATCAACAAGAATATTACCAGGAAGCTCATGAATGGGGAATTTGAGCATTAATGCCTTCAATCTCCCCACGCTTGGGCAATACTTTCTCCATCATGAGGCCAGATATTATATATTGAATTCCAATCTTGGTGAATTTCACTTGGAGGAAAAAATTTAGAATAAAAGAGAGGTACAATTTCCCCCCATCTAAGTGAATCCTTGTTCTTCAACAGTTTATACCAATGCGCAGCTCCCAGCAAGTGATATGGAGAATAATTTCTTCCTGACTTTGTCCATCGTAATACTTGCACACTTGAACAACTCGCATAATTCATGTAAATACAACAAATGATCACCGGGATGGACAGTTCCATCCCCAACATAGCGGTTATTCATAACACGATCAATAATTTTCATAGGTATTTTAAATCACACAATATCATCAGGTGGCGCCTCATTTTCTACCTCAGTAGCGGTAGAAGACTTCCAAACAGGAAACCAACAATTCCTCTGTCCATTATTAAACAAATAAGGAGACAAAAATAAAAACATCACTTACAGTTAAAGTTTCCCTTACCAATTCCACTTACCAATAGCGCTTCACTCCCCGGCAAGGCGCCAGAAAATAGTCTTGATGACCCACAAGTATAGGGGGTATATCGCAGTATTTCGATAAATAAGAGTGTCGAACCCAACGAGGAGCAGAAGGTGTTGACAAGCGGTTTTAATGAGGATTTCACTGTAAATACTAGCAGACAAGTTTTCACTAGACTTTGATATAACAGATAAATAAAGTTCGAGTAAATAGAGTGCGGTAATTGCAGCGAGTGGCCCAATCCTTTTGACAGCAAAGCACAAACCCGTTTGTTTACTTATGATGACCAAACTTTCTTGAGGACACACGGGAATTATGTATAGTGCTTTCGCTCCTCTACCCAAGAAGGCGGATGTGGTCTCCGCCGACGGCTTCCGTCCTATATCCTTGCAGAACTGCATTATGAAGCTCGTCACGCGTATCCTTACGACCAGATTACAGGGCTTCATGGAGCGACTCGTGTCCCTTGAGCAGTCGGGGTCCACCAAGGGGCGCGTGCTCACTTACAACTTCTTGTACGCCATCGACCTCGTACAGAGTTGCCATGTGCGCAAGGTGCCCGCGGTGGTTCTGAAGTTGGACTTCAGGAAGGCGTTTGACTACGTCAACTGGATTGCGCTCGACAAGATCTTGGAAGCACGCGGGTTTGGCGCCACATTCCGTGGGTGGGTCACGGCCCTCCTGTCCACGGGGAAGACAGCGATCTTACTCAACGGGGTGTCGGGCCGCTGGATTGCATGCAAGAACGGGCTGCATCAGGGGGATCACTTGTCCCCATACTTGTACCTCATCTTCGTTGAGCTTCTCCGCGCGTGGCTTGCCGAGGACACTGGGGAGGACCGCCTCCGCCACCCCCTGGCGGACGACCTCCCTGTTCCCGTCATTCAGTACGCCGACGACACCCTGGTCATCCTCCCCGCCGACCCGTGTACCGCAATCTTGGACTCCTTCTCCCGCGCCACAGGACTACACATCAACTTCCATAAGAGTACTTTTGTGCCCGTCCGAGTGCCGCCTTCGGACGCCGCTGCTCTTGCCGAGTTTCTCGGGTGCCCCGTGTCTTCCTTTCCCCAGACCAACCTCGGCCTGCCTCTGTCGGATCAAAAGCTGCCGGCGTCGGCCTTGGACCTCCTTGCCACCAAGATCTCAGGAAGGATCCCTGGGTGGCGCACCTTGCTGGTCCCCATCGGGGGGCGCCTCATGCTCGCCACGGCCGTCCTCTCCGCCATACCGACCCTAGCCATGTCAGTGCTTCCCCTCTCCAAGGGGACCATCATCAAGATGGACAGACCGCGTACCGGGATGTTTTGGACAGCGACGGTTGCGTGTTCGGACGGAGACTCCAGGTAGCCTGGGATTTTGTTTGCATGTTGAAGTCGGAAGGGGGCCTTGGTGTGGTTGATCTTGGGCTCCAAAACACATGTTTGCTCCTAAAAAACCTCCATGGTCTCTTCTCCGGGTGAGACACGTCGTGGACGCGCTGGGTGCGTCGAAGCTATCTGCCACCGCACCCAAAGCCATCTACCCCGTCATGGCACCACTTTGAGTCCCTGATCCCCCTGTACCGCTCCATCACTCGGTTGGCGCCGGGGACGGCGCCTCTACCTCGTTGTTGCGAGACTCGTGGTCGTCGTGGGGGGCCTTCTCGGCCATGTTGCCCGCCGCCTTCTCCCACAGCCTGCTTCCTGACGTGACCCTCGCGGATGCCGCCTCAGGAGAGCGAGTTCATGTGCCCATGAAGGGGCAGCTGACCCCCTCAAGCCGCCGCGGAACTCGCCTTCCTCCAGTCGCAACTGTGCTCTATTCGGCTCTCATCCTCGCCTGATGCTCGTGTTGTCGCCTTCGGTGCCACGGACGGCTTCCGCATTGGAGATGTCTACCGTGCGTTGCGCTCGTCCGGCATGGTTGTTCCGCTCCAGGAGGTCAACTGGTCTAACTTGGATTCTCCGCCTGGGCAAGACGAGGATGCGGGACCGCTTGTTCCGCCATGGGTGCGTTCTCGCCCCACACTGCCCCTTCTGCCCAAGTCAAGTGGAGGACATGGATCACCTGTTCGTCTGCTGCCCCCGCTTGACCGGGCTTTGGGAGCGCGCCGCGCCTGGGCTGCCCATATTCCCCGCAGATGGCGTAGTGAGGCGAGTGCACGAGGTGGCCTCCCATCTCCCCCCGATGCACCCTCTCGCCCGGAACACTGTCCTGTTGGCGATCATGTGGTCGGTGTGGAAGTCGCGGAACAGCATGGTGTTTGACGCGGATAGGCTCTCTCTTGCTCGATGACGTGGGGCTATCTTTCGACTAGCCCACGATGAGGCTACCTGGGCCGCGCCAAGCACATGGAGGCCCACAGAAGGCCCACTAGGGGTATCATGTAACCTAGTCCAAGTCGGTTAGGTCTCATAACCTGCCATATCTGTAATCGCCATCGGCACCGACCACCCGAGACCTGGCTACCTATAAAGCCAGGAGGGTTGCTCGCCCTAGAGGATACGCCAACAGCCACCACCACAAACCCTAGCGAGATCGCAATCTCGCCGCCGTTGTAATCGCAACTCGCCATCAATAACAGACAAGCAGGAGTAGGGTGTTATCCTACGGGAGCCTGAACCTGGGTAAAACCTTGCTTGTCAGCCGTCGTGACCACCAACAATCTCATATCTCCCCTTCAATCAACCCAGGGTGCACAACCCAGGGATTTGTCGAGTTACACCCTCGTCACTCGAGTTCTTGGACTGGTCGTGGACCATCTGAGACTGTGGGTGGTTCGTTCCCCGCGTAGGGTAGACCTCGGCAACCTCCACGCCTAGTGTGACTACCTCGTTGGTTGACCACACGTAGTGCCCCTTGTGGCTTTCCTCTCTTTCTCCCTTAGTGTTTTCCTCTCGGGTGGTATGCCGCCTCATGTGCGCCACGCCTCCTGTTTTAGTTGTGCGGCGTTGCTGCCCCTTTGTGCATCCCCGTATTTAATGAAATCGTTCAGGTGGGATTTTCGCCCCCTGTTGCTTGCTTTCATTAAAAAAAATATGATTAATATTTAGTGTTTGGATAAGTGTCATGTGGGTGAACCTATGCTAATGCACCGCCCTTCCTAGGACTAATACATACTTATGATTATTCCCCTTGCAAGTATCCGCAAATATAAGAAAGTAATTAAGATAAATCTAACAATAGCCTTAAACTCTAAGATCCTGCTATCCCTCTTGCATCGGAATATCAACGGGGGTTTAGGTTTCTGTCACTCTGGCAACCCCACAATTAATAACCGAGTACACGATGCATTCTCCTAGGGCTATAAAGGTGAAGTGTCATGTAGTCGACGTTCACATGACACCATTAGAAGAATGGCACCACAACTTAAATATCAAAACATTAAATATTACTCAAAATAGTTCACTACAAACATCTAGACTTCTCCCATGCCCTAAAGAACTTAACAAACTACTCACAATACATCATATGGAACATGATCAGAGATGATATAATGATGGATAAGAATCTGAACATAAACCCTAATTCAACGGTTTCACTCAATAGCATCAATAACAAGAGTAATCAACACCGGGAGAGTTTCCCCTATCAAATACACAAGGTTTAGCCCTAGATGTTACAGCGGGAACGGAGTGGACCGATGGAGATGACGGCGTCGGCGATGGAGATGGTGGTGTTGGCGATGGTGATGGAGTGCAGCTCGATGACGGTGACGATGGCGACGAGGAGGAGGGAATTTCCCCGGCGGTAACGCAGCCTGTCGGAGAGCTTTTCTCTCTCTGTCTTCTCCGCCTCGTGGTGGCGGCGAAGAGGAATTCTGGACACCCTCCAGGTCCTAGGTTTTCGGGCGCTTCAAGTACGCGAAAGGGCACGGCCAGTGGTGGGCCAGGGTGGCCCCACCACTTGCTCGCGCGGCAGCAAGGGGTGTCGCGCCTAGGCATGGTGTGGGCCCCCTAGGCCCCACCTCAGGCTCCCCTTTTGGCCTCCTTCGTGATCTGGTGAGAAATTAATTCCCAGGTGTTTCGTTTGATCTTTTGAGCTTCGCAAATATTGTATCTCGTTGACACTTTTTCTAGCAGACTTCAGACTCTGGAGTTCCATCCTCCAATGATCATCAATCATGCAAAATAGATGAAATAACATAACTATCATCTCCAAATACGAAATATATCAATGAATAGCAGTAAATTATGATATAAATAGTGATGCAAAATGGACGTATCAGCAACGTCGGACTAAAAGGTCTCGTGGTTAATCAGACGCATCACCTCCATCCACTTTGCCCCAGCTTTCAGTGCTTCAACTTCATCTTTTGGCACGTAGAAACCCTTTATGATTTCTCCCTTCAGATCAACCTTGTCACCAGATCCTCCAGCGATGGTTCCGTTGCCGATGACTTGGCTCCACCACTAGCCTCTCCGTTCTCCGCACCTCCTTCAATATCCAATCCAATCTAACCTTAGCCACAAAAACGAGACCACCAAGGCCGGGAAGCCGAACCAGCCGGCCCCTTGATCAGCCCGAGTAGCTCGGATTGTAGGGAAGGGTTTGATCGGATCAGATCAGGGGAAACAAAGGCCCAGCCGCCGGTGATCGCCGATTGCCGGAGGAGGTAGAGGAAACCCTAATCGCGAGAGCGCGACTTCGGTTTTGTGGTATTGAAAAAATTGCTGCTCTGGACCTCTTGCGCGTTCAAGTGCAAACTATGATATGAGTACTAGGTGATTAGGCGCGGCGACACGCCGCACCCATGGACTCCAACAGTCGATAGACTGTACTTACATTGACAGTAAACATATATCCAGTGATGACATGTTACAACATAAGATAACATGTTTGTCACTCCTCTAATCTTGAGGTTTCAGTGGTTGTCGGTCATTATCTTCATCAGATATGGATGTCGGTCGGTGAATAAGCACTATGCCGTCACTGGAAGCAATAACAGGGAAGCGGTGACAAACATGCAGCAGGCGAATATACACCCCGCCATCACTAGCTTATTGGCACAATAAAAGGGAAGTACTGACGAATCAGACAACGGTTAAACGAACATATTAGACCAGCACCCTGTGAAGATCTTTAAATATTTTTGGCTGTTGTAAATGTTCCCACGTGTTTCTTAGTTTTCTTTAGCATGCCAGTTGCAAACACGATGAAATGCATTGAGAAAGACCAAATAGCCGCAGCAATTACACGCAACAGAACTCACCAAAACCAGGTGCTGAATATCCAAAAGAGAACAACACCTGATGCAAATAAAGGAAAGTCAGGGGCAAGCACAGAGGCACAGAGCAGGAACGGGCGGGCCTCGTGCGGTCAGCGCGAGAAGATGTGGAACAGGAAAGGTTGCGAGCCCATAACCGCGTACTAAGCAAAAGATCTGAAGCGCAGCTGCGGCGGCACGGCTGGCTCCATAGCTAAACAAACTGGAGTGCCAGGGCGAGAGATGAACTGGATTGGATTGTTGCCTTTTTAGATTGATCTACGTCATCAGTGGAGCACAAAAATTGAGGATAACATGGAGTGAGATATAGGAGGAAATATATTTGGCATCTTGCAGGAGAGTTCGCTCTTCTGTTGAGCTAGTGGTCAACTGAACCAAGCCATAAGGCATTACTACATCTAGCGGCTAAAGATAGCCAAGACCCAGATCCGATTGTTAATTAGTTGACACATATCGTAGCATAAATATGTGTCAACTTTTACAATGATCATATAATGACCTGTGATTTTGTGCATGATCTTTACTATAATATTGAACATGAAACATTTAAAGTACAATCATCTACCCATCGAACTGTTTTTTTTTTTTTTTGCGAGGTTGAATAATTTTTTTTGATAAAGGGCGCTTTATTACTTAACGAATTTAAGCGTTTACACACAGCCTCTGCATAACTAAGATGCACACAGCTGTTCCATAGTACACAATTAAAAGCTTAATAAAGGCATATTACATATCATATTTGAGCAAATGCAACTAGGCCTGAAAATGCGGTGGCTCAATCCGTAGATTATGCTGCCACCCATGATGGGAAAAAGTATCCTTCGCCGTGGACTCCAACCGTGCACAGACCTCCGTAAATAGGTCTCGGTGCTCCACTCACTGAAGAGACGACCATGAACGGAGTTTACCGGTACACCGGTAGATGACCTGCAATGGAGAAGACAATTTATCGTTAAACACTTTATCATTTCTACACAGCCATAGCGACCAAATAATGGCAAGCGCTCCCACCCTAATAAGCTTCCTAAACCTATTATCAATACCTTGTAACCAATTTCCAAAGATATTTGCCACACTGCGTGGGGGATAAAGGCTAGATGCTACTTGGATGATTGACCATATAGACCTTGCGAATCGACATTGAAAAAAGAGATGTTTTATTGTTTCATTCTGATGACAAAAAACACAACTCTTACTCCCCTGCCAATTCCGCTTAGCAAGATTATCTTTGGTTAGAATTACTCCACGACGAAGGTACCATCCAAACACCTTGGTTTTAAGTGGTATCTACATCTTCAAAAGCAACTTGCTATTATCAACCGGTATATGAGAATGGGATAAAGCATTATACATAAAATTTATCAAAAAACTACCATTCTTCTGTAGGTTCCATCGAAATTCGTCTGGCCCGGTTGAAAGTTGTACATTAGCCAACCTATGTAGAAGGTTTTGCCATGCAACCAACCGCTGGCCGATCAAATCTCTCCTGAACGTTACATCTGGAGGTGAGGTTGCCATTACTTTTTTAATGGTATCACTTTTGTAACGAACTATATTATATAATTCCGGATATTGTTCTCGGAGTGTGGTGGTTCCCAGCCACGCATCCTCCCAGAACCTTATCTGAGACCCATTTTTATCAAAAAATGTCCAAATCTGAAAAACTGTGATTTTGCAGCCATCAGACCAGCCCAAAAATGCGAATCACCATGTTTCCAAGAAACTAGTGACAACGGTTTGGAGCCAACATATTTCCGATTCAGGAGGGTTTGCCACTGTCCATTTCCGGTCAGCAATTTAAACAACCATTTACCTAGAAGAGTTGTATTCTTGACCTCAAGGTCGTGAATTCCCAACCCTCCTTGATCTTTAGGTGTACAAACCACACTCCATTTAACCAGTCGATATTTCTTCTTTTCGCTATCCCCTTGCCAAAAGAATCTAGAACGATAATAGTCTAGTTTTTGGAGGACACCTTTTGGCAGGAGGAAGAAAGATAACATATATAGTGCCATATTGGTGAGCACCGAATTTATGAGTATCAATCTTCCTCCTAGGGACAGCAATTTACCTTTCCAACTACTTAAGCGTTTTTGTAGTCTTTCTTCGACGCATTTCCATTCAGCAATAGTAAGCCTCCGATAATGAATCGGGATGCCTAAATATCGAATAGGAAATTGACCTTGCCCACAACCGAAGAGTTCGGCATATGTATCTGCCTCGTCTACAGCCTCGCCAAAACAGAACAACTCACTCTTATGGAAATTAATTTTCAGACCTGAAAGCTGCTCGAAAGTTGCTAAAATTAATTTCAGATTTCGAGCTTTTTCAATATCATGTTCCATAAAAAGAATTGTGTCATCGGTGTATTGAAGGATTGAGAGACCCCCATCAACCTGATGAGGAATCAACCCTTCAATCTGACCTTCCACTTTAGCGCGCCCAATCATAATAGCAAGCATATCCGCCACTATATTGAATAGCATAGGGGATAATGGATCGCCCTGTCTAAGACCTTTTTGAGTCTGGAAGTAACGTCCAATGTCATCATTAACTTTGATGGCCACGCTACCTCCAGTTACGAAATTCTGAATTAGAGCACGCCACTCATCAGAAAAACCTTTCATTCTGAGAGTTTGTTGGATGAATGACCACTTGACTTTATCATAAGCTTTTTCAAAATCTAATTTAATAATCACCGCACTAAGCTTCTTGGAATGTAACTCGTGAACCGTTTCGTGCAACACAGCTACCCCATCAAGGATATTACGTCCTTGCATGAAGGTTGTCTGAGAAGGTCGCACCACATGTTCAGCACCTGTATTCAAACGAATCGTGGCTACTTTTGTAAAAATCTTGAAACTAACATTCAAGAGGCATATAGGTCTAAATTATTGAATCCATTCTGCCTCATTCACCTTAGGTAACAAAATAATTTCGCCAAAATTCAACCGAAACAGCTCAAGTTGATCCTTATGGAGAGCGCTGAACATAACAAGAAGGTCATCCTTTATGGTGTCCCAGAATGTTTGATAAAACTCTGCTGGGAACCCATCCGGACCCGGAGCCTTGTTATGTTTCATAAGGAGAATAGCCTTTTTTACTTCCTCCTCAGAGTAGGGGGATGTAAGTAAGCTATTCTCCGCAGCGGAAACTTGGGGGATATCCTCTGATCTGGCCTCATCCATCTCGAAATTACCTTCTTCAGGTTCGCCGAACAGATTTTTATAGTAAGTAGTAATATAAGCCTTTAGCTGTTCATGGCCTTCAATTCTTCCATCCTCATGGACAAGAGAATGAATACGTTTCTTCCTATGTCTGCCATTAGCAACACTATGGAAGTATCTAGTATTCGAGTCTCCTTCAAGAAGAAATTGCGACTTGGACCGTTGATACCACTTGACCTCCTGCTCCCGTAGTAGGTCTGCTATTTGCGCATTAGATTGACTTTTCATTTCAATCTCATGTGTAGATAGCTGCCGCACTTCCGCGAGGGCCTCAAGCTCATCAATAATGGTTGACAGCCGTTTTTTTTCTTTCCTAAGAAACCCTGTAACATGACGTGCCCAACCAGAGAGATGTTTGCGTAATGCACGCATTTTATTATTCCATCTCTCAATTGGCGAACGCCCCGTTGCGGGTCTTGCCCATACCTTCTTAACCATATCATGGAAGCCTTCCCTATGTAACCAACCAAGTTCAAATTTGAATGGTTTTCTACGTATAGGAAGCGGCGTTCCCGTGTTCAGAAGTATAGGAGCATGATCAGATAGTCTCTCAATACGTTCTAGAGTGCGCACCATCACCATTGGGTACTTATTTTCCCAGTCGGTGCACATTAGTACGTGGTCCAGTTTTTTGTATGACGGTTCCGGGAGACTGTTAGCCCATATGTACTGTCTACCAACCATTGCAACCTCTCTAAGATCTAAGTTGTCGATGCCAGCATTAAATAAGAAAGGCCAATGACTATCAAAACGGCGTTTACTTTTCTCGTGTGCAAATCGTCGCAAATTAAAATCGCCCCCAATTAAAATAGGGTGTGGATTGTCCTTTGCGAGATTAACGAGCTCACGTAAAAAGTCAGCCTTTAAATCATCCTGAGCAGCTCCGTAAACAGCAACGAGACTCCATTGGAAATTATCAGTCTTGTTGCGGATGTGTAGTTTAATATGAAACTCACCAACCGAACTAGCTAAAACGTCCATGGTATCAACTCTTACACCGACAAGGATGCCACCCGAACAGCCTCGTGGCGGACGAGAAACCCACTCATAGTCCCCACCACCAGAAAGGCGATTGAGAAAACTTGGTGTGTAGTCTCGTTTACCCGTCTCCGATATAGCCACAAAATCTAAATTATGATCCCGACACCAATCAGCAATGTGAACATGTTTAGCCAAGTCACAAAGACCTCTGCTATTTAGAAAACTGCCATTCATCGGGAAACAATTTTAGCTTTTGAGACTTTAGGCCGCTTACTAGATCGCTTTTCAGCGGAAGTTTTGGATTTGCGACCCGATGCTTTTAGATCATATAATGAACTTAGCACAGTCTCATCCAAACCAACCTCTGACACGACCCCCACGAGACTCGAGAGAAGCTGACCATCCATTGTGGCATGCGCCTCCTCATCGTCCGGAAAGGGGTTGTCCGACACGGTGGAAACTTTAGAAATTACCGTTATCCGGTCATGAACACACTAGTCGAAACAGAAACAGCATTACTATTCTTCCCAAGAGAAATTCCTAAGCTACTCAAATTAGAAATAATGCGGGAATCAGAAAAACCCAAGAAAGACTTTGCGGTAGGTGAATTACCACTCTCATCAAAGTTCTGCCGAGCCTTGCGCCGCATCGCCTTATTCGTGACATCCTCGTCCGTTACCGAACCACCCCCCGAGTCCATTATGTGCCTCGCGCTCCTCCTCAAAAGTGTGGGTGGTGCGGGAGTCACCGGCGTCAGCTGCAGGGACGGCGTCGGAGGAGAGAGGTTAGCTGTGACCCTAACCGTAGCCCAGGAGGTGTCGTAGGTGGTGTAGAGACACTCTCCGAGGCCACAGTCCGGGGCAGCTCCGGCGTGGTCGACGGTCCAGGCGAGAGAGACAAGGACGCAGCAGCTGAGACAGGTGAAAGGTCGGGGCAGCCCTGCCCCAGCATCGACCCAACAGCCTCAGCCGCAGCGAGCAACGTAGAGTGGCTGACTGCACCATGCGCGCCGGTCACTGTGGCAGTATAAGGTGTACAAGCGCTAGTACATGCGCTAGAATGCCCAGCAAACTCCTGTTGAGACGTCGTAGCAGTCTGGGCCAAGCCAGCCACCAGCGGGCGTACGCTGGCTAACACCTGATCACTCGCACTAGTGCATGCATCACCAGCTAGCCCGTCCTTGTGATGAGCCAAGGCCATAGCACCGATCGGCCGTCCAGCACGTCCAGGAGAAGACACCCTGCTGCTGGAGATGCGACCTGCACCCGGCGTTGTCCTCTTGAGCATGTTCGGACGTCCACGTGAAGGCGACGCCGACCGAGTAGGGACGGCTGCATCGCGCTCGGCCGAATCACGAAGAACAGGAGCGATAAGAGCCGGCGACGCATGTTTGATCCTTTCCACTATAGCAGCAGCAGTGGGTGTGCGTGGGCATGGGTTGTACGGTGTAATAGCAACCGGCAGTCCATTTTGAAAAACCGGAGAAGCAACAACTGACTTGCCATGAGTTGCATTGTTAACCGTATGTGCAGAATCCACGTCCATATTAGTCGCCGAAGGGAGTGCACTAGTATTTGAGGACTCTGGTTTCTTGTCATTCCCGTCATAGCCAGAATCCCCGTCCGCATCCTCATCTTTCTGCTTCCAGAAGAACGGTTTGAAATTTGGATCAGGGACAAACTCCGCCGACTCACGACGGAAACGAAACTCATACCCATCCAAACGAACCATGACCACAGCTCTGACATACTGGCCCGAGGCATCAGAGTTGGCCTCGAAACCCTTAGTGTCAAGCATAGCCACCTGAATGCGAACAATGCCGCGATTCCGAAGCATGACCAGGTCAACATCCTGCGGTGCACCGATGAGAGAACTAATTGCCCAAAGTCCATGAAAATGACACTCTGCATGAGGCACTCCCTCCACCTGAACCCAGAAGGACTGCAAAACAACTATCGGCGGAATATCCTGGAACTTCCATAAAGTAATAGTGATATAGGCTGAGGACGAGAGAACACCCAACTGCATACCATCAATACGCTACAAATCATCAGAAGAGGGCACTGCAATAGTGAACGCGCTCTCACCATGTGGGATCGCCTCCCACTTCCACTGCGAGGGGCCTGGGCATACACGCGCCATCTGTGACCGAATCATCGTTGGACTCACCGAACCTCCAACAACTGTGACGAGAACAGTCGGTCCACCAGACGGAATCAGTTATGGCTTGAAGACATTATCTTGAAGATGTAAATTTAGAGTATCAATATTAGCATTGCCAGTAAAGAACGCCAAAGGCCTCGGCATCTTTAGAGTAGGAAACCTCAAGGTTGGATGAGCCCCGGTAGTGTTACAAACAAGGCAATAGTGAGCAACCGGGCACCCCTTAGACGAATGAGTATCTACAGCACACTTCCAACAGCGAGTTAGCTTCACAGGGGCTTCCACAACCGTCTCCGCAGCCTGCACGAGAGCCGCGGTAGGAGGCGCCGAACTCCCTGATGGAACGACAACCTGAGCCGGAGGCAAACCGGGCTGGTACAAAGGTTGAGTGAACCCCGGGGGAGCACCACAGAAGGTCAAGTTTCCGGGAGCCCCCAACTGAGCTGCAGGAACAGGCTTCTTCTTCTTCTTCTTCTTACGCTTTTGAGCTGCGGACGAAGGCGCCATACCCGGCCCGGTCTGTCTAGCCACGGTGTTCTGAACCATCTGCTGATTCGGAGCCACA
The DNA here is from genome assembly GCA_026929855.1 of Poa annua. NCBI lineage: Eukaryota > Viridiplantae > Streptophyta > Magnoliopsida > Poales > Poaceae > Poa > Poa annua. The sequence continues at coordinate 92,652,381 of CM049428.1, read as the reverse complement.
GTAGTTGTCTGGAAGCTAGAAATCGGTGGTTGAGCATAATACGGGCCTCCTTGGTAGTATTGGAAAGGCGGGTAGGCAGCCGGCGCGGGCGCCCTCTGTGCATACTGTCCGGGCTGATGGAAGACGCCGGCGCTAGGGACAGCGGACACAGGAGCATCCGGACCTCCATAACCCTGGAACGACATCTGGGACGCCGCTGTCTGCTGCTGGAAGCCGGCCGGCGGCCCACCTTGGAACACAGGCCGCTGCGGCGGCCTCGACATGAAGCATGGAGGCCGCGAAGCGACGACCGCCGCGAAGGAACGAGAAGCCACGCGAGGTTGAAGTATAGACGGTGGTGGAGAAGACCTTGCGCCGGAGCTTCGTCTCGGGAGCGTGCTCGGAACAGCAGGATGCAGTAACAGCGAGGAAACAGACGAAGCAAAGGGCGGCGCTGGAGGATCGTGGTGACGCCCTGACGACCAAGTAGACTTAGGGTTAGCCAGTCGGGCCCAGAACCCAGCCATCCCACGGCTGAGGGAGACCCCAAGCGAACGGCCGCGATCGCTTGCAATCGGCGATTCGGATCGCGCGATCAGCGCATCGTCCGTTACTGCCATCTTCTCCTTCGATTCCGGCGTGTACGTAGTCACCGCCGCCAGCTTCCCCGGATAGAGGAACTGCCCAAGAACCGGCAGAGGAGTAATCCGCCGCCGCGGGAGCGGTCCACGCCACGGCCCCATGCGCGGCGGCTTCGTCATCCGCCCCCCAGCGGCGAGCTGGGTTTCCTTGACAAGACCGTCGTGGTCCCGGCAGGGCTGGCAACCTCCGGCGTCGTCGTGTCCCCGGCAGAGCTGGCAACCTCCAGCGTCGACGAAACGATCGCGGCTACGATTCCGCTACGGCCCTTGGACTCCTGCACAACACTACCAGAAAAATCCATTAGCTTACCTGCGGCGGCGGTCTCCGGCGACGAGGACGAGCCTCGCTCCCAAAAACGTGAAGCAAGCGACGCGAATCCGATTTCAGACCAGAACGCTTGCACCAACTCCGCATCCGAGAGCTTTCCTTTCCTATCCGCGTTAGTCCATCCCACCTGCTCCGGATCAGTGAGTACATCCATGGCTGCTTCAAATGGCACCTCGGATTCGCATCCATCCGAGGTCCAGTCCTCCACCTCCACGGTTTCCTCCACTTCCGACAGACATTCAAAGCGAGATCCACCAGACTCGGCCGCCGGCGACAGCGCGCCTGGAGGCAAGGTCAAGCGGCGGCGCCGTAACGTGGACTCGGACATGGACGCCTTCATCAGCTCCACATCTGGTCGACGGTGGGTACGGCCCGAGGCCCGCGACGGCGCCGGAGTCGAAGGCGCGGTACCTCTCCTGCACCGGCAGGAACTCCCTCTTCTTCAAGAGCACCAGCAGATGCGCCCTCGTTGAATAATTGGTGGAGGCCAATAAGAGCCATTAATCTTGATTGATGTACTGCTTGTCATTTAAGTTTAGTCAAGAGGACTTCTGAAGCATGAGAAGTGTACCCATTACCTTGATCAACTACGATTTCCACAGATCATGTGTACCATCCTGTCACAAAAGTACATAGATATTCTGCAAACTGAATGATAGAATACATTTCCTGAGAAAAGGTTGATTACCAGCAAAAGTTTCAGTGATTCAGAAATTCAGAGTCCCGCATAGCTATTATCACCTAAAATCACATATGGGATAAAGTTATACCATGTGAAATTCCATGCTGCATTGCATAGGTTTGGCAATCAAAAGAATCGAACTTTGTGGCATCAGGAAGAGTATACACAGAGCAAGTAAACTACACCTACAGATGCTGAAGTAAGTACCCGTTGAGTACATCTTGACCAGTTACTAAGTATCCGTTAGGTGAACCAGCTAGGTGATGCAGAACAACCTAGCTGGTACACCTACAGATGCTGAACCAGCTAGGTGATGCAGAACAACCTAGCTGGTTCTCTTCTGCAGTCCGCTTCCTAAAACCGTATCTTATCCTGAAGAGGATTCATCAGGAGGACGAATAACTTGTCAGGGAAAGCGGGAGCGAGCGTGGAAGCTGGCAACCGGAGGCGGAGAAGGCGTTCCTGCTGAGTACCTCATACGGGTGGCGGTCGTTGAATTCCTGCATTTCTTAGACTAAAATCTGAGCGAGACGCAGGAGACGGGAAATTGTTCTTGCAGCGATGCAGACAACAACTTCCAAGAATCAATTACTGGGAATAGTATTACAGATAATAATCTACATAGGGTAAAGGGACAGCAGGAGATTCGAGTAGATCGGACCTTGACCAAGTGATAGGCGCCGACGCGGATGTCCATGGAGGGGCGAAAAGACGGGCCGGGTTGGCGGTGTAGATGGTGGCGTTGGCCAGTATCATGTTGGCGAAGCGGCCCCGCGGCGGCACCCTCGCGGTAGAGGCACGCAACAGCGCCCTCATGTGCGGGATCGATCGTGTGGCGGCGGTCGGTTCGTTTCGACCACGGCCTCCGTCGTGAGGAGGAGCTCGGAGGCGATGACATGGTGGCCGGCAGCGTCGCCACCGGCGATTCCGGCTGCCCCGGCACGCGTTCGCCGGCCAGGAGGTCAAGCAGAAGACGGCGTAGCTCCCCGTTTCCTTCGATTTGAGCGGGGAGGCGCGGTACGGCGGCGCGGCGGCGGCGACCTCGACCTCGGCGCCATACAGGAGAGAGAAAAGAGCTGGGGTGATTGTGCAGGATGGTTGTGTAGAAAAGTCCTTCATGTTAAGAGGATTTACGAATAGGTCCCTGTGCGCGTTAATTTCTAGACCGCGGGTCGTTAGCATGATATTTCAGTGTTTTTTTAGTAAAAATGACACGGCGACAGGTGAAACCGGGGACGACCAGATGGAGACCGGGTGACGTGGCGTCCTGTGATTGGTGGAGAGTGCCGTGCTACAGTAAGTCGAGTTTTAGGTCTCAGAAACTGTCATCTGAACCGTGGGTTGCTCAGATCAGACGGCGAGGTTCAAACGGTGACGTGGATGTCAGATTTGCATGTAAAAATGACCAACTTTATATATATAGTAGTATAGAATAGCAGGCTGTTTTCATTATTTGCTACGGACCGGCCTTGAGCCTAACAGTTCAGGCCAAAAGCCCAAAAACTCTCGAACATGCAAAGGCTGACCAACCTCATGGCGGGCATACCATCCTTAAGGCCGACTTTTGTCACATTCCACATGCGCTTAGCATAGACGCGTCAACAAGATTCCTTTATCGTGTCATGCAATCCCTCCTAATTAATCCACATACGGTTCATTCTTATCTGACTAATTTAATCAACACATCATCATCTACAAATTGCTCATCACGCGATATGGTGGAGGGAGGCCCACTGTGCGGTTTCGCTGTCCCGGAGCACTGTCTAGCCTAGCGCACATCACCATTGAGCTGGGTTGGAGTAGAGAAAGGTCGGCCTTCGCGAAAGGAAAAGCGGGAGCGACGCGCGCACTGTCGTTGCGACACGTGGCGCAAATTAAGCAAGCGGTCTCACGTATGTCCAGATTCAGATTTAAATCCAGATCTAGATCTAGATCTGGATCTATTATTAGAGTTATACAAAACACAAATTAAGATAGTGCAGCAACGCAGAACGGGATGTACAGCAACGCAGATCGGCTTGTACAGCAACGTAGACTGGGTTGTACAGCAACACATACCAGTTTGTACATACAGCAACCCCGATCGGGTTGTACAGCAACACAGACCGCGTTGTACAGCAACGGACACCGCGTTGTACAACGGACACCGGGTTATACAGCAACACAGACCGGTTTGTACAGCAACACAGATCGGGGTGTACAGCAATACAGACCGGGTTGTACGTAGAAATACATTCGGATTGTACAAACAACTACACGTAGCAAGTTGTACGTACAACTACAAAAATTCAGTTTGTACGTACGACTACACTTAGGGTGTACAAAACATACACAATCCAAAGTAAAAAAAAAGTTTGTCGAAACCTATCAATATGGGATCAAGTTTTGAAGATCTCGACGCGAGGAGTTCAAAAGTGAAAACGGTTCGTAAATTGGATAAACGATTCTTAAGATATTTCATTTTTAAAAAACGAATCTCAAAATAAATGCATATACAACCCTCTGCCCACCACCAGGAGCTGCCACTTGTCAATGCGTGGAGAAAAGGTGGGAGCAGAAACGAACGAAATTGCGACACTTGTCAGCACCGGAGCGCACGCGCGTGGACCTTTGCGAAGGGAACCCTTTTTCTAAGATTTCCCCATTGAGCTGTGCCATGATATAAATTATAAAGCATCTTTAGTCTTCCATTAGCGAGTTTGTGTTGTTATTTTTTGGATGATAAACGAGCTTTAGATGTGCACTAATCGACCTGCCTTTCATGTTGGGCGGCTTTGGTTTCATTCACAGTTAATGAGTTAAAACCTTGTTAATTTGCTAACTTTAGCAGTAGTACATGGGTGATGCCCCAAAAGGGTCATAACGAGTGGATCGCTGACGCAGTGAGTGCATTATTATGTTAGCTGTTGTGTAGACATTGTACTTGCGGAGACATTGTACTTGCGGTTTGCTGCGCATGTTCTATTAAAAAAACGAGATCCAAGGGCAGTTATATAAAAGAAAAGAAGCTACAAGCAGCGCCTGGATCAACATGTTCTATTAAGAAAAGTTAGCTTAGAAGCAATGTCTGGTGACATGCATGGAGTAAATGAGTGCAAGTGGAAGCACTCACAGATCTACATGAGACCAACCGGGTGCACAAGACACCAGGTAAAACGAAATTTCTTGATAAAATGGCAATTTTTCACCATATATGCACCCCTAAATGATGATTTTTCAGGCTTGGTGCACCGGTAGGCACCCTGGTGCTATATGCCGCAGCTCCGCCGCGGAGTGGAAGTGTGGGGTCAAGACATACAGTATTAATTTTGCATTTGGCGTTCAGACGATCTATATTTTCCTGGAGTTTGTCAGCTAATTTTGGTTTACTTCTTCAGAAGAACAAAAGCTATATATTCAAAGCATTTTGGTAGCGAGTAGTAGATCCGATAAGCGTAGTTAAGAGCATCATACGTAGTTTACGTACCACCTTATTAACACTCCATGTGCACGTCAAATTCAATAGGCACTACCTGTACCGGCCTCTGGCCTCATGGTGTTCAATAATTTGCCTCTTGTCGAAGAACCCGCTTGTTGTTGACAGGTGTCGTTTCTCCTGGTGACCGGATAGCTTGGGGCTGCGAGCAACCAAGAAATGTCCGCGTCAGTAAATAACCCATTTTGTGGTTGTAATTTCACGGTCTTTAAGATTGCTTCTTTTCTCAAAAAAGGGTTAACGGTTGAGCTAGTTACCGCTTCGTAGGAAGAGCTCTCGCGACAAGGCGACAGGGCGATCTAGGTCAATAGCCTCCTGCCGGCGACGCCGCCGGATCTGCCCGCCTCCGTGGCCTTCGAGCCATGGTCGCGCGGTGGATCTCGGACTCTGCTGGCGGGAGGGCTCCATTCTCACTGTTTTTTTTGTGTTTTGTTAGGTTTTGTGCCTTCCTTGAAGAGATCAAGCGGCGGCTGCTCTTTGAACATGGAATAAGATCCTCCCCACCCAGCCTCCGTTCCGGCGACGTCTCTAGCGTTGTTGGAGGGTGTGTGGAGGTTTGTCTCTGGTGGATCTCGTCAGATCTGGCCAGTATGTGTCTTCGGTGGATCCGGTTGGATCCGGTCTTCGTTCGTCTCTATTCATGTGTCAAAAAATTAGATGCTTCTGATTTATGCATCTCTTCATCGGCGGCGGTTGCTGTGCTGGTGCGCTGGTCCTATGGGACCGTAGCACGACGTCCTGACTGTCTTCTACAACAAGATTCACCCGGCTCTGATCATGGAGGGGTGATGGCAGCGGCGCGCCTTCGGCTCGCTCTAGTGTTTGTAGTCGTCGCTAGGTGGTCTTCGGATCTAGATATAATTTTTATTGCTTTTGATATTCTTTGTACAGCCTTGATTGTTGATTAATAGATTGGAAGTTTCTTCACACAAAAAAAGATTGCCTCTTTTCTCAAAGCTCAACAAGTTACCAAATTACCAGTAAGAAACTACTTGACCACCATAAGGTTGTTTTTTATGGGATCGCTGAATTGGTTCCCACTAAAGTTTTCCCCAAGTTGTTTCAGAGAGATTTGGTTCATTGATTATCTTAACGATCTTGAAGAATAAAGGTCTTGCCCAACGAGTGACGAAACTGGTTTGGATGGGGTCTCGCTTAGATGATGGGGTGATCAATAGATCTGGATAGAGTCTTCCTCACTCAGTAAAGATGAGTGCACGGGCTACGGTTTAACGCAGTGGATCAGCCCGACATGTCAAAGATCAACAAATTGGAGATATTGCTGAGTGGTTTTTTTTTATGAAAATGACTATGACATTAAAAGAAATACCGAACAATACAAAACATCTTAACAAAAACAAAAATTAGAACGAAATTCATGAGATGTCCTTCGTTTTCAACATCCAGACCGTGTCGACGACCCACAGCCGATGCCGCTTTTCCTAGAGCCAGCCTGGCGTTGTTGGATACGGACACAAAGTCACTAATGGGTCAAGAAGACCACATCCGTGCCGGAGTCGAGGAAGAAGGATGAACCGACATCCCCTATGCCTGGTACACTAGTTCACTTCAAAAGGTGCCGCCCCACCAAAACTTAAACCTAAAACCAGGAGAACTGAGCACTCCCGTCGACGGGGGCCGAGATCTACCCGCCTCCATGGCCCAGAGGGCATAGAAGCGAGGAAGATTGACAGCGACACCGACTGGAGGAGGGACCTGGTTGCCGCATGTGTGTTTCCTGGATGAAGGGGGTTCCTTCTTCATATTGATGAGTGGTTTAAGGCATTGTTTTGCTAAACTGACATACAAGAAGATTGTATCATGTGCTCGGATCTCATTTCCTCCGACACGAAAGTAGGACAGAATTTCCTTGGTCCTTAGTGATCCATGGTGTCTGAGGTGTGGTCGTGAGATGATATGGGAGTTTGTCCACGACGTGTGGTTCTAGCTTTGTGGCACCATGGAGGACAACCATCAGTGTCGGTACATCCCCTTCCACTTATTAAGGTTAGCTCCTCTCTTGACATACCTTCCCTCATAGGTTGTTGACGTGACCATGTGGTAGTGGTGGGTTTCGGATGAGCAACCTTTGAAAATTTAGTGTTCTATCTCCTCAATGGCTTGATGCTTGATGGGGGGAGGTGTGTGTTGTTGTGTTACGCTTCGGCATGTGTTGTTGTTCGATTGTTGCTAATTGTCAAACGGTTTTCAAATATCAGTCAAATTGAGTGTTTTCTGCTTTTTATATAAAAGAGAAAAATTCCAAGTTGGTATCAATCAAAAGTAGGGAATAGAAGTACACTACATATTGACCACGCATATGCAAGTGAAATTTGTTCGATTTCCTTGATTCATTAATCTTCTGTCAACTTTGTTTTTGTGTTCCGGTGCCCTTTGATCGCTCAAAAATACATGAAAAAAGAGGCAGCGAATTGTACACAAGGTCAATGAGATGAAATGAAATGCGAGAGAAGGCCTTTGGCATATATCCCTCATTCTGGTACGCGTGGCTAGCACACTGGTGGCGCGTAGCTCTCCTCGAGTATGGTCTCCAACGTCGGGCGTCGCCTGGACAAGCGACCGCAGCTTATCCTATGCTTGAGCTCCCCGATCTCCGCCGCCGCCGCGTCGTCGTCCACGGACATCTCATCCAACCTCGTCGGCGCCCTGACCTCCTCCGCCGCCACGACGACGACGATGGCGGCAACCTTGGCCGAAGCGGCGGGCCTCCGTGGCGCATGCGCGCGACGGGCCTCCCTGGTGAAGGCGGCGGCGAGGCGCGCGACGTCAGCGGGCGCGGCCTTGGAGCCGAGGCGCTTCATGGGGAGCGCGGCGTAGACGGCGCCGAGCTGGAGGTGGTCGTCGGCCGCGAGCGCCGCGATCCGGCGCCCCGCCTGCAGCGCGCGCGCGTCGGCGAGGAAGTGGCCTGGCGCGTCGAGCATGAGCTCGGCGGCCGTCGCGGGCGGGCGGACCAGCTTCACCGCGCCGTCCGGGAGCACGACCCTGGCGCCCCTTGCCGCCCCCGGGATCCTGGCGAGCGTACACGACGCGAAGTTCCCCATGCCGCAGGAAGAGAGACGAACGAGCTCGACGAGTGCGTGCTGCCGGCGGCTGAGAGAGAGAACTGCGAAGATGAAGAGTGGGAGGAATGAGAGCTGGTGTGGTGATGGCTCGGTGTGCGGGTGTGGTTGCGGGGTGGGATGGGTTGCGCGCGGTGAGATCCATATATAGGTGGGTGGAGGCTGCGGAGTAGTGGGGCGAGGTTGGAGGAAGGAAACGCGTCTGATGGTGACGACGGTGGCGTCGGATGCAGCTGGCCGAGCTGTGTGATCAGCGAGCTGAGCTGAGTGAGGAGTCCGAGTGGATTTGCGCGTGGGGCCGACCGACCACGGGGACGGGAGTTCGGGTTCGGTTGTTGGATTCGGAGGAGTGGAATTTTGGATCGACAGTGTGGGAAGCAATTCCGGTCCCGGCTTTTAGTTCAAAAGGCAAACCACGAGCACACTTGGATTATCAAGTTATCATTAACGACTTTCGGCTGAATTTTGGGAACACCGGCCTGAAGATTGCTAGCTGCCTGTCTACCGCCTTGTTATATGACAGCTGCCAAAGAAAATTCGAACACCCTTGTGGCTGATAAAGGCAAACACACCTCTTGCAAAACAAAAAAAAAAGAGACGCGAAACTTAAATAATATTCCTACTCAACTGAAACAACGAAGCAGTTCTCATCGCGTCGGATATGGTAGTGTACAGATATGCAAGCCAACAACCCGTGAAGATGTAGTGAATTCAAAAGGACTGTCTATTTAGCAGACGTCTGTTTTTTATTTGGGGCACAGACACATTTCACAGCCAATCAAGTGTCGTAACGACTTAATATCCCACAGATTCATCCGTGCGGGGGAGGACAGAAAATGAAATCAGTCCGTTCCGACCCATTAATGGTTAATGGATCGTATCCCAGCCCATCCCGACCCGTTAAATCTATTTAGCCACAAAGCGACCAGTATGTGGCCCTTTTTTTGTATCTCCTTTTTCATGAGCCTGATGTAACACGGCGTAGACACAGGTCAGGGGAAGGTAGGACACCTTCCTCAAGAAAAACGAAGGCAGATCACCATCGGCGACCACCATTGAACAAAAAACAGAAGCAAAAAGGGTAGAGAGGCGGACAAGAAACACAAACTCAACTGCAGAGGAATGATTTGACAGAGATAGAGAGAGCTGGAGATGGATGCTTATGATCATACACAAAGAGAGATCAGCCAGGAAATGTGCGTACCTGACACCAGATCACTCCATGCGCCATGAGGTAACCTTGATTCCCCTTGTCTGAATACTTGTTGTCCCATGAATCAGAAGTAGAAAATCTTCTTATTCCCATGGATAGTTTGTACATCTGCAACCACTGAATCAACTTCTGAAGCTATTTCTTGTTGAGTTAGCTAATCATGTCTGCCTGATGAGTCTGCTTGCCAGTGTAGAGCTAGATTTGCAGCATTTACATTTTGCCCAAGTTCTGAAGTTCTGAAGATGACATATCATAACCATTGTGTGACGACAAACTGAAAAAAGGCTAGCAATGTCTGACGAAACTGACGGAAATCAACACATGAAACTAAAGATAAATAATACATGAATTACTACATCGACAAACTGAAAAAATGCATAAAATCGAAAGCATGAGGATTTCATCAACAAGGGACAAAAGATATAAGAAATAATACATGAACTATTACATGAAAAAAGACTAGCACTGATGTCATGGATTACATTGCTAAAGCTAGCTAGAATCTCTGGTTGAAATAAATAAATGAATAGGTGATAGGGCGTTTCCAGGAATTAGACTAAGCTCAAATCATTTTGGGACAGCCTATCACTGAAAAAATATCCAGTGAAAATGGGTCTATTTCTTCTTGGGGTTTTTCCACCGGTAATCATCGAAACTCTTCCCATGTGTAAAACAGTAGTACAAAACACAGCCGTTGAAGACAACACTAGAAAAAAAAGCAGAGAGAGAGAGAGTACAGGGACAGAACCACCAGTCTGTACATCGACGATCACATCAACTTGCAAAGCACCAATCACTCAATCGCCATCAGCATACAAGAAAAACAGAGAATGGCTAAGTATATGAGACAAAGAGAAATAAGGGCGTGTCTAGAGCTCAGTCGACTTAGAACTCGTGAGTTCTTAGTCGGGTGACGTAAGCATGATGTACACATGAGTTTTGGCTAAAAAATGTTTAAATTCAAAAATTGTCTCGAAAAAATTCAGTTACAACCCACTTGCAACCGAAAATCCAGTTACAACCCACTTGTAACAAAAAAAAATCAGTTTCGACCAACTTGCAACTGGAAAAAATTCAATTGCAAACCACTTGTAACTGGAAAAAACGTGAAAAAGAAAAGAAAAAAAGAAAAACGCACGCATCTTAACACATGATCAAACGATGGTGGACGCGACTTAGAACTCGTGAGTTCTCAGTCGACTTAGAACTAGCAAAACCGGAGAAATAAATAACAGAGAAACTAAACTGGCCGTGTGTGAGAGAGAGACAAAATTGAATTAGAAATTGAGAGAGAGATAATAGACTGAGAAAAAAAGACTGAGCATACTGAATCACCAAAACAGATAAACATAACTGAGACACTAAAAAAATACTACTTAATCACTGAAAACAAGACATACATATACACTAAATCAAGACTGAATCACTGAGACAATTAAAAACTGAGCAATAAATCAAGACTGAGACAACGAATCACTGACTCAGATTAGAAAAAATGAGATAAAGACACTAAAAAACTGAGAGAGAGAGAGACTAGAGAGACTAAGAAAACTGAGAGAGAGAGAGCAGAATAAAGAGAGACCTCACATACAGAGAGAGCAAGATGAGAGAGAGACCTGACATACAGAGAGAGTAATATGAGAGAGAGACCTGACATACATAGAGACTAAGGATGAGAGAGAGCTTTGATGTTCACTCTAAATCCATCACAGGTACTATTTGAGAATCAGCGCCGCACTTAACTCAGCAACAGAAAACACAAAAACCAGTAGGAAGTAGGCATATCAACTCCTTGCTTAACTGGTCTTTGTGCCACACACACGAGCAAGCAGCTCCTCTCTAAATTTCTCTCAAGTCGATAACCTGAAACTGAAAAAAACACGGGAAGCAGCAGATCCAAACACCCTGCAACCATGGAGCATCGGAGACAAAAATCAATAATCAACAACGCAGGGTCACTCCCCCCGCCTTCACCTAGCGACTGAATCTATATACGACCACCGCTGCCGACACACTGTGGTCACGCATACGCAGCCATGGAGCATCAGTACCACCATGGAAAACGGACAAACTCCAAAATCGTGACGACCTCTCCGCCATAGCTTTCACCCTCTCCCTCCGCAAAACACTAGACACTGCAGAAAAAAGCATACAAAATCGCTCGCCATGCCCGCTCTATTACGAGGATGACCAGCCCAGGGTCTGCAGAAATCAGACACAAAATCACCAAATCAAATCAAAGCCTCGCGCTGAATCAAACGAAACCGACGCTGCGCCAAATGAAAAACACACGACGCGCACGGCGACTCCCTCTTCTCCCAACGCCAGCTGCTTCACTCCTCCCTTCCCGCCCAGCCGAGCGCGAGCTCAACTTGCCCCATTCTCCTCCGGTAAAACTCCCCCCGTCCCTCCCAGCTCGCAATCCCCTCGCCGGGACTGCTGACGCAACTCCTCTACCCCACCGTCGATACGACCAGCTCTCACATAGGTCAACAACGAGGGAGGGGAGCTACGCGAGTGATACCTGAGCCGCCGTTGTCTCCGCCTCCAACCGCCGCCCCCTCCTCTGATTTTCGCAATGGCAGGACAGATGCAGAGGAGCAGCTCCCCCTTTTCCACCGCCCCCTACCGCTACTCTGCCGAGAACGAATGTTCAGGAGGTGAAAATTCAAAAGAAAGAAAAAGAGAAACACCTCCCGGTGGAGATTAGCAACAGGCGTAACGGGCCGAAAACTACTAACGGGCTTCGCCCGGAGAAGCCCACAACCGTGCGAGTGCGACCACGTAGCCTAGAAACACACGAGAAAAAACTGACGCGTCAGCTCGGATCTTGACGCACAAACGAGCAGACCCAAAAACGCGCGTGAGCCAAAACAAAAACAGACAGCTGAGAATTAGCGAAAGCGATTCAAAATTAATAGTCAACATATTGCGACATGGCTTGCAACGTATTGATTGAACTTCATGTAGTACAGTTGACCTTTAATGCATCATTGAATTCCTCACTGATCCCTGTTGACCTAAGAAATATCCTAATACGCACTGGATTGAAAATTTGTATGTGTAGGATAATATGTAATTAATAAGTCATCTTTGTACCGGAGAGTACAAATAGTTAAAAAAAACTTACATTGCACAATATCGATGACTAATAATTATAGTCAAGTAGGGTTTACCTCGTCAAATATCACTTCAGTTTTTGGTCCCTCGTTTTGTTTCGGTAGGAATTGTGTCAAAACGATCATTACTCCATCCTTCCAACGAATAAGGCCTATAAGTTTAATCAAAATTTAAAATTTCTAAGTTTGATCAATGTTATAAATAAAAAATATGAAGATTTATGTTATAAATCAGTATCAATAGATTAAGCATTAAGTTTTTTTAATTGAATTCTGTATAATATATTGGTATTTTCCTTATATATTTCATAAAAATACTAAGTATTGACTTCTAACAAAATTTATACACCTTGCTCATTAGAGCAGATGTAGGAAGGTTTAAGTGAATAAATTAACGAAATAGGTCGTATCCTTTCTGTATTAATATAGCAACCACCTGATGCAACCAATAAAAGTCTTGAAACAGAACAAAGGCTAGGGCAACATCCAACACACACCCAAAGCAAAGAAAAAGGAGACATGGGAAAATTGACACCCTCTAAAAAAAGTACCACCATGCTCGATCCCAATACCGAAACGTCAAGTACAAAGAAGCCCTTTCAATAAGAAGACACAGTGCTACCCGGACGAGTATACTGGTACTAGGGTTTCCCCAACACACAGAGGAAAGCGTACGAAGGGTAGCCTCTACGTACTTGAGGAAGGAATGATGCCACCAGAGACATTACCGTGTCGGTGTCGGGCGAACCGACAAGCATTTAAGAGAATAAATGTCATTGACTTATTCTGGACTATTCTGGTTATCTATCGGTGCACAGCTACGTTACAGGCGTGGGCGACCTTGCAGCGTGTGGAGCACCGGGACTTATTTTCCGAGGTGGTGTTGAGACTGGAGGCTGCGGCCAGGGAGCTACTATCCCGGCATGGCTGGCAGCATAGGCTACGGATAGACCTATCAGTTTCCTAGGCGGATTTACAATTTCTCATTATGATATGTAATTCGCCTTTTAATTTTCGGTTCGGATTTGGTTTTTGGTGAACTGGTGGCTGTGTGCATCTTAGTTATGCAGAAGCCGGGTGTAATGCTTAAAACTCTTAAGTAATAAAATCCCTTTATCTAAAAAAAAATGTCATTGACAAGCTTACGCTTTGTCTTACTGGTAAGTCTTCGGACATTACACGTAATGGTATTTTTTGTGCCCAGATTCAGTTCGAATCTGGTTGGCGTGTCCGTCGGTGGTGGATCTGCCATGTTGGCTACAAGCTAGTCAATCACAATCCGGATGAGGGCTTTCATCCTACAAGACGTTGTTCAGATGTTTCACCTATAGTGCATAACGGCAGAACATGTTGAGAGTGGTGCTTCCTGATGGCCACGTACTGGCACCTCTGTCTCTGCCGACGAAGCAGCATGTTTTCTCTTCAGTGTTGTTAAGAAAGCCTCGGATTTTTTTCTTCTTCTGAAGATTTGTTTGAACGCCGAAAACCTCCGTACCTTTGTTTGTGTGTTACTAATGCATTCTGTTGCAAAATCTAACAAATCGCTCGTATGGCTTCTGGTGCCCAAAAAGTTTGTTGGAAGAATGGCTGGAAGAAGGCCAAGAGTAGCTTCTACGGACCGGCGGTCTGGTCAGGTGGTTAGCTTTGAGTAAGCTGTACGCGGCAGGCGAGTTCTTTGCTCTACTACTGCAAATGGGAAGGAACAAAATCTTCGACAGACACAGTCGCCAGTCGGTCGGTATGAAACCAGCTAGGAGTTCATGTTAACGGAGGAGCTTGACTCTGGAGGTGTGACCGCCTGACTCCTGCGCATCAAACATCACATGACCCCAAATCATGCAAGTAAGTAAGTTGCAGGGAAGAATTAGTGTCATGTCACGGACGAAGCTGCCAGGAACTGAGCTTTCAGAGGGCGGATCGCCTGGCTGCTGCAACTTGGAGAGGAGCTAGCGCATAACTCCGTGTCCGGGCACATGCATGCGTTGTGCGGCTGCGCGCACCACCGTGTGGACATCGATCAGGATCACGAGTGCCCTCGGCGTGGGTGAGAGAGCTGTTAATTTGTTATCCCGTCCTGGAGCTGAGTACGGACCACTGAGGCGTATCCGCGTTGCTCGCCTCTCTGGACTTGGTAGCTTCGTTTTCGTTGTACGGCCTACGTACTGACCGGTGCTCTTGCTGCGTCTTGAGTTGAGTTGGAGGGTCACTGTCAATTGGCATCGTGTAGCTATCGTACTGCGCAAGTGATCGTCGGTTGGTGGTCTACGCACTCGGAAGTGCTCCTGAGCCTGAGCTCGGCAGCTGCGGTCGCATCAAAACTGCTAGTGCTAGTAATTTGTGGCAATTAACTATGCCATCACCAGTTTCTGTGTAGCATGTTCTACTCAGGCATTCTTGTGGTGCAAAATCCGCTCTGTTCCATTCGGGCGGTCCAAGATCCATCAACACGACGGCGACATATCTTGTGCTCATGCTATGCACCAGGCCAAGACTTATCAACCCATATCCACAGCAATAAACTTCCAAGATCTCGATTCTGGGTATCGAAGGTTTGGACCACCCACTGCGACAAGGAATATAAATGTATAACGGTTAATCTTCGCAACAGTGCAGATCTTTAAATCATACAGACCCAAAGATGATTCAAGGCCGAGGAACCTGTACAGCTTAACAAGCTAACCTGACAGTACTGAACGGAAGATAGAGCCTAAATGCTTCCTTTGCTAAGTATGAAGAAACAATGAAATGTGGGGATGAATCAGAACAGCAGTACAGAACTGGGCGACTGTCGTCGACCAACATGCCTCAAAGGCCCAAGCACAGTGGAGAACTGCAGTCAACTTTCACCTACGTCTCAACACGAGATATCTCGACATGCCTCGACGCCTAAGCAATTGCTCTGGACAGATAGAAGGCTAAGCGCCGTTCTTCGAAGGAATACTCGATCTCCTCCTGCAGTGTTGGCTCTGGTTTCTCGTAAACAAGGGAAACAGGGGTAGCTGTAACCAGGTTACCCACAGCAGGCGTCATTGCCAGCTGCATTGGAGCCGCAACGGTCATTGGCGTCTTAGGATTCAGTGCTCCGAATGTCTTCGGCTTGGGGGTCCGGTTCTCGTCTTGTGTAACATTGGAGTCCGGTCGCGCAGGTGTCGACGGGACACTGTTAGCCGGCAAGATCTGAGCAAAAGGCTTACGAGGTGTCTCCGTTTCACGTAGAGTACTGGAATTGAAAGATAACTTCTTGATGGGAAGATCACCAATGTCTAAGCCTCTACTGCCTGAAATTGTTCACATGCATCAGACGTTTATAAAGAAGAAAACAGGAGATCTGCAGCAGCATATGAGACCTAACAGGGGCTTACCAGGGGACAAATGGCCAAAGTCTTCAGTTCTCTTGGCAGCACGAACATTCTTCGAATGCAATATGTCTGTTTTGGGTGCTTGCATCATGGCTCCACCTACCGACAACCTACGGTTTGCGCCACCCATCGAATGTCTAGGCGCCTTCTTTGTACTCTGAGGCTTGGATGGACTTGGTTTTGAACCGTAGAGAGCTTCCTGCTCAGCTTTCAGTTGATCCTGGAGCTTCTTCTGATCCTGCAGTTATGTACAGTTAAGGTATTTGAGCGATAGACTTAAATGCAAAACGGATGGTCAAAGAAAAATAGATAGTTATGCAATTGTGTAGTACCCTTTGTCGCTTCTTCTCATGTTCTTTCTCCTGGCGAACGATCATGTACTCATCAAGCATTGAGAGAAGGCGTACCTGCAAATGTTTCATGTCACAAACTCTAGCAAAGTAGCAAGGATAAAACAGGCACCATTTAGAAAGAAAGCAGAGAATAAATACACATACACCATCATATGTGAACTCTTTTCCTCTTTCATTCTCCCAAGCAATGATTTTCGTGGTCAAAACGTCTACCATTCCTGCCCAAGGTGAAGCATTGGTAAATCAGATCCAGTGATCACAGAAACATAAATAGTATATATCATCTGAATATAGTTGCCCAAGAAATTATAGAAGATATCATTCCATAACAGTACCTGGTATCTTGTTAACCAAAATGCGAGCTTTCTCAGCCCTCTTAAGGGTAAGATGTGCCCCTCTCCCAGCGTTGTAACGATTGTCATCCTAAACACCATGTAAAGGAAGACTGATTATCAAAACAACTAACATATGAAAGGGAAATTGTATCTAAAATTAACCAGCATTACTACTTTGTTGTAATCTTCAAGCCAGGCTTCCTCCTCACAAGCATTCAGATATCTTTCAACCTTCTCAAGAATGTCCTTTCGACTGAAAGCTTCATCTTTCACTGTTGCAATGTGAGCCTCAATTTGTTCCAGCACCAATGCAGGATCAATAGCTCCTGTAGAAGAAAAGGCAAAGGCAGATGAGCTTGTTTGACTGGTGGTTTGCAGGCCTGGAGCACATCTTACTAAACACAATATGTTAAGGAGGCAGATGTATTACCTGACTCAATAGCCTCAAGGTTAAATTCATCTGAGTATCCTTCCTCACCAACCAGATGTGCACGTCTTCGGTGCTCTTCCAATTCTGATTTCTTTTTCAAAACAAGATCCTTCATTTTGCTTCCTTTCAGTTGCTCAAGCCTTAAAACCTCAGCTTCCACCTACATTTATGAGTATGATTAACGAATGTTCCTAGCGTATAAAATGATAACAATAACAAAGGTAACATGAGAGCAATCTCTTCAGATATAGTGACTCACGTAGCTGAGGAAGTCAATCGACAGGGTGTTGGGTTCTGTTATTTCATGCTCCGAAGCAGCAATATTGCTTGTTACATTCTGGAACACCTGCTGTTCTTCAATTGGTGTATCCATAAGATTCCACAGTTCTAGCATTGTCGAGGCAAAGTCTTGAAGCTGCATGATTCATGCCACCCATGTTATGGATTGAATTAAAGGATGAAATGCATATTTCAAATCTCTAGAATGATGCAGAAAATGCTGACCTTTTGCATCCTCTGAATTTTTACTTCACGCAGTCTATTTACAGCCGCTGCTAGTCTGTCGATCGTAGTGTTGCTTAGGTTCTTTGACCCTTCAGCCTCATCCAGACTAGGGTGCACTTCATGTACTGTTTGCTTGAAATCTATGCCAAGGACTTCACATAAGGAATGCAATGTATTCAAATGTTCCATGACTTGCTTAACCCTATCAGTCTGCCAGAAACACAAAGACACAAGACATAATGAAATTTATTGAGCAAAAAGAGTAGTGCTATAGATGGTGTGATTATGATTGGTGAAGAACTAGATTAGCATGAATCATCAGGACCTTCTCTTTCTGGAGGGATTCTAGCTCCTTTGTTAACTCTTCAAACTTTCTTAACGACAGATCGGACTGATCCACAGGAGTTTTAAATGGCACAAAGTCTGTAGGCCTGATTTCAGATGAAATCTTCTTGATCTCCTCTAGGACATGAACAAACTTGTTCCATCGTTCAGCCTTTTTAGTCCGCATCTCCTCCAAGTACGGGATAATAGCATTCAGCTCCTCTCTTAAACCATGGAACTTCTGGTTTGACTGCAAAATTAACAGAATGAAAAGCACCAGTTAGAGCCGGAGAGTCAACCGAAAGTTTGAAGTCTCCTATACAGTAGATCACAAGTGCGTTGTGTGTACAATGAATTGAACAGTGATCACATATTTCCCTAGTAGTTTATACAACAGATTTGAAGTGCCTTGCATATGGAGTTTAATTTCAACAGTGAAGCCATTACACAAGGTCAGAAGCAGTAGTAGCGTAGTAACACGGGCCATAAAATAGTACTTACAAGTTACAATTGTATGGTAGTTGGCTCTACTAAAGTAAAGGAAAGAAATGAAGTTGTATTTACATATCTCCTGGTATACAGACACATAGTAAGAAGTACTGAAGCTGTGTGACTGTCACTTTTTTCCTCTATATCAGAATATCAGATCGAGCAATGTGCACGGTAGTTTTTTCATCTTAACTAACAGGGGACAAAACAAGTGCGTAGTAGTCTAATTTTTGCTAAATCTCTTCCCCCCATCAAAAACTAGTATTAAGCTTCTTTTTCTTTTGTGAGGAATGCTTAACAGTATTCGAGATGGACTCCACAGAACGAACCTGTCTGACATGAACCGGTGGCTCGCCTATGGCCGAGCAGATCCCCGCGAGCTCCGCCTCGGCTTCTGCGATGGACTGCCTCAGCTGTGCCCTGCAGCGGTTGGCGTGGTCGACCTTCCGCCTGTAGACTTGGAGGCATTCCTGCTCAAGCTCCATGAGCGTCTTGTCCCGCGCCGTGTCGGGCTCGCCGACCTCGTCCCAAATCACCTGAAACAAACCGGGAAGGAAACAACACCTCTTGAGTCCCTCGATCTCGAAGAAGCCGTGCGGTGTGGTGCGGTAAGCTGCAGGGGAAGAAGAAGCAGAAAAACGGCGGATGAGGAACGTACGTGGAGCTCGAGGAGAAGCGAGTCGCACGGGGGGAGCTGCTGGTCCTTGGCGACGCTACCCATCGCGAGGAGCGGCGGCAATCTGCAAGGGAGGTGGCGGCTCGAAGGTCAAATCACACGCCGCAGAGGAGGAGGGAAGGGAACCTAGGGTTTTCGTCTCACGGGGCAACCAGATCCGGTGCGACGAAACCGCGGATTCGGGGCTTACCTCTTGGCCGCTCGGGTGCGGGACGTCGCGGCGGGCGGTGGCCGGCGGTAGGGTCCGTCGTGGGGATGCGAGCGAGCAGGAGGAGGAGGAGGAGGGGAGTGGGGAGGGAGAGTGATTCGAAATGTTTTGAAATGGAGGAGGGGGAGAAACGGAAGGGAAGGAATCAAAGGAAGGAAGGGGACAGCCGCAGGCAGAGAGACGTTAGCCTAATCTATCCATCTTTATTCATTGCGCAGGCTCCGCTTCCGGCTCCGGCGCCTCCGTTTTGAATCCGACGATCTGGATCGGAACTTCATCCGCCCGTTGCGTTGGGGTACCTACCACCTTGCCAAGTCGGCCGCCGTTGAAAATGCTGACGGGTAGAGCCCACTCTTCGGCAGCCACCTGTAGGCCGATCGTGCTTGTTTGTGACAGCAGTTTGCGTTAGTGGCATGGGTTCACAAATGCTGTAGAAACCATAATCAGATTGCCCTGCACTAGACATCTCTCAACACAATTATGGCTCTTCAACATCTCTAGCATATACTCACTATGTTCCAAATTAGATGATTTTTATTTGTTAAAAAGAGCATCGCGACGTTTCACGCACCCACGTTCTCCCCCACACCACACCCTACCTTTCCTTCCTAGTTTCTTCTTCCCGTGCCCCGTCCTTCTCAGTCGGCCAAGGTGGAGACGATGTGGAGCCACGGCAGAAAAGACGGTTGTCGAGACTAGATCTTATCGGTCAAGGTGGGGGTGCTCGTCATCGACGAGATCCGGTTAGAGAGATAATCAAGATGACAACGGACCGGCTGAGGAGATTTGAGAAGGAGAGTGCGGCTAGGAGGGCCGAATAAGCGATGCCGGCGAGGTGTGCTATCTTCTACCTTCCAGACAATTTAACCATTTTGTGGTCGGAACCCCCTTCGCGTGCAATCAAAAACCACGTGAGTGTTCCCCCGCGTGTAAGGTAGCCTCACCCTAACAGAATAGGCATTGTTGGTGAGGCCCTCTTTGGTTCACATATTAAAACACAAGAATCCAAGATATTGTGCAGCGAATAAGGTTCACATAGCACATTGCCGTGAAACATAGGAAATTTTTTCAGCTAATTTTACATATTGCATGCAACGTTATCCATAGAAAAAAGTTATGGTTGCAATCCTAAAATTTAAACAAGCTAGGTAGCAATAAATCAGGTATAGAACCCTCCAAGATTTCATTCAAGGCCTAAACTTTTGGCAGTTAATGATAAATACGGAGTGTAAATAAGCTTGGAATAAAATTGAATACATAGCTAGATAGCAAGTTCATGATAAGAACTGTCTGGTAATATTTTTCTTTCTTGTTTTTGGCCAAAACAGTTTGGCAATATTTTATGTTGCAGGGTACGTTCAGAGCAGCATACCCTTTTATCACTTATACTGAGTGTTGCGTTTGTAAAATAAGCGTCTGCCCTACTTAAATCAAAATGACCTATAAGCCAACCCAGAGTATATTCTGTCATATATCTTTCTATTTTATGACACCAAGAGCAGTATGAGCCTCTTATGGTGTAGCTCTTCAACAAAAGAACATGTGATAAGCAGAGAGAAGGGATCCAGTATTAGACAAACATTTCAGTTTCTTTTTACCAAGAATTAACAAGTTGGCGGTCTGGCCGCTCATGGGTCACACAAAAAAAGAACTCAATTCTTCCTTGAAGGGCAGTAGGCCAAACAAATAGGTCAACTGCAAATCCTTATTCGGGAAAAGGTGGAGGGTAAAAACACATCCATCAGCAGGGCCGGCCTCCTGCCTGCAGTACATATCCTGGCTAACAGACAATTAAAGGCACAACAGGTGCACAAAAAAAAGTTAAACTGTGGGTTGCTTGTAAAGAGAAGTTTCTTATCAAGCCGCGTTCTCCTTGGCAATCTTCTCTCCCTTGGCAATGACCTCCTCTATTCCTCCAACCATGTAGAATGCCTGCTCAGAAAGGTCATCGTATTTCCCATCCAGCACACCCTGTGATATGTTGAGAAGATTCATATGATGGACTATTGGGTCAACAAAAGTAGTAGGAAATACACTGGCATATTGCAAGATGCAGAACCGAAAAAATGCAGCCCAGGAAGCAACAGAGAAACACGTATACTGCTTCAAACCAATGTATTTGATAATGCTACACTTCAACTAGTGTGGTAGTGCTAGGTACATGATCACATTGAACAGAATATTTGAAGATCACAGAAGGAGGTCCAAACAAGGACACAGAAAACATAGCATGTCTGAGGATCAATCAAAACAAATACGCACAGCTATTTCCGATGACACTAGCAGGCTAATTCAGCTATCTTAACCTACATCTAGTCAATGTACCAGACAGAAAGAAAACTAATGAACTGTATTCGTAGTTGCATTTTCAAAAACAGCAAAATCTGCGGACCCAACACTCTGCAGAAAACAATATTTCATGGCTAAAATTGCATATCATCTTCTACAGTAGTACAAGTTGACTATTATTCTGTTTTAAAGGCTTATGTATTTACAAGCATTTTCTGGTACAAGTTGACTATCATTCTGATTTAGAAGCAGTCTATGTTTGGGAAGAAATTATTGTCTTGTGGAAGGTATATTACATGAGACACAGTCCTTCTACCTGCTTCTAAATTAATTTGAGAGAGAGAGAGAGAGTCAAATTGGTTACCTGGAAACTTTGAACACCCTCCTTAAGCTCAACATACTTTCCAGGTGCACCTGTGAAAACTTCAGCGACGTGGAAAGGCTGGCTAAGGAACCGCTGAATTTTCCTAGCGCGGGCGACTGTTAACTTGTCATCCTCACTGAGCTCGTCCATTCCCAAAATGGCAATAATATCTTGAAGATTCTTGTAATTTTGAAGAACCTTCTGAACACCACGGGCAGTGTTGTAGTGATCCACACCAAGAACATGGGGAGACAACATTCTGGATGTGGAGTCCAAAGGATCGACAGCAGGATAAATACCGAGCTCAGATATCTTCCCATGCAGCACAAACCAAGTCAAATCCCTAAAAACCAAATTACAATCAATTCAAATTATAGCTAGATGTTGTGTGGGCATACCTGTCGTGAGAGCACAGTAGTAGCATCAAGATGGGCAAAAGTAGTAGCAGGGGCAGGATCTGTCAAGTCATCAGCAGGCACATAGATAGCTTGCACGGATGTAATAGAACCCTTTTTTGTGGTGGTAATCCGCTCCTGCAATCCTCCCAGATCAGTGGCAAGGGTTGGTTGGTATCCCACAGCAGATGGAATACGTCCAAGCAGAGCAGACACCTCTGAGTTTGCCTGAAATAGAATAACCAGACGACTGCTTTCTCAGGCACAATATTACACAATATCAAGATTTCCTGCTGATCAGAATACAGAAAGATGAGCTTATGGTTGACTATTGTCAATTGTGCTACCACTACCAAAGATATCACTGTTGGTAACTGCCAAACGTGAGATGGCACAAGGTTCTCAAGAGCTTACCTGAGTGAAACGGAAAATGTTATCAATGAAGAGAAGCACATCCTGTCCTTCGGCGTCACGGAAATGCTCAGCAACAGTCAAACCAGTCAGCCCAACACGAGCACGAGCACCGGGGGGCTCATTCATTTGCCCATAGACAAGAGCACACTTGCTCTCACTCTGCAGCAAAAACAACCATGTAAGGAAAATTGTCCCATCGATAAGAAATAATATTAGAAATGTGTATCATTTACCTGCTTGTCATCGAGCTTAATGACACCACTCTCAATCATTTCCCTATACAAGTCATTACCCTCACGAGTACGTTCTCCAACACCAGCAAAGACAGAGAAACCACCTAGAATAATGAAATGAAGCAAATAAGACAGATAAAGCACAGCAAACAGCTTAGCATAACCATAAAGCCATGTAACAAAGCTAACCATGGGCCTTGGCTACGTTGTTGATCAACTCCATAATGAGGACAGTTTTGCCCACCCCTGCACCACCGAAGAGACCAATTTTACCACCTCTTTGATAGGGTGCAAGTAGATCCACAACCTAGTGGGAGCAAAATACTTGTATTAGAATAAATATTGGAACAGATGGAAAGGTCTCTTGCAAAATTTGAAGACACCTAACTTGTAACTAATTAAAATTCTTTGAGTTTTAAGAAAAACACTTCAGAGGGGACACCTTAATTCCAGTAACAAGGATTTGTTGTTCAGTGGCTTGTTCAACAAAAGCAGGGGCTTCACGATGGATAGGTAGGTAATGGTTTGTCTCTGCGACAGAGAGGAGTAATGAGTAACTTAAATCCATAAACAGGTATTGATCTGAGTTTTTAGTAAGGCATGTGAATCTTCAAAGTAAGATGCATGTTAAGAAAACTTACTTATATCTCCCTTATGATCGATGGGTTCACCAATAACATTGATGATACGCCCAAGGGTCGCCCTACCAACAGGCACCTACAAAAATGCACATCACAAATACATCAATACAAGAAGAAAAATTATGCTCAAAGATACTGATACTCCTTTTACAATATAAGTAATTTAGGACATTGACATGGTCCCCATTGTAAGACTTGAAATATAAATTTTCAGGAGAAAAATGTTGCTCAAAACAAAAAGTAAAAAACAAGTATATTTTTATGAAAATATATTTCAATGTTCCATCAAGTTTACCAAGTAAAGATTGACAAGTCAATACACAGATCAGAACTAAATCTGTATGGTGTCAACTGTCAATCCATTCGCAAACTACAACCATGGATTTACCAAGTAATAAAGATTCACAAGTCAATACACAAATCACAACATGCAAACCAAATCCAACACCCACGGATTCGTCATTTCGTCATGTTAGAATTTGATCGAAATGAAACATCGAAAAAAAAATGATCGAGGTTGAGGAACAGGATTACAGGAGTGGGTGGCAGGCATTACAGTGATGGGAGAGCCCGTGTTGAGCACGCGCTGACCGCGGACGAGTCCTTCCGTGCCGTCCATAGCGATGGTGCGAACCACGTTCTCCCCGAGATGCTGCGCCACCTCGAGCACAAGCCGGATGCTGTTGTCGAGCACCTCCAGCGCCGTTAGGATCGGGGGTAGCCCCTCGTCGAACCGCACGTCCACAACGGCACCGATCACCTGGCACACCTGACCCACCGCGCCTGCGCCGGTGAAGTCATCTGTGATCTTGCTGCCCGTGTGGTTATCGGAGGTGGGGGGCGGCGTGACGGGAGCAGCTTGCGCCGCGGCGGAGGACGCGTAGGCGGCCGCACGGTTGAGCAGGAAGCCGGCGGGTGATGGGCGACGGAGCGGCGGCGCGCGGGGGCACGGTGAAGGGGAGGCGGCGCGGATGCGGGAGGCGGTGCGGATAACTGATGAGAGGGCCCGGCGAGTCGCCATGGCGGGCGGCGAGGATTTGGATCTAGGTTGTCGAAATGGATGGACCGCGGTGTGGGGAGTGGCGGCTCCGCACTACGGGAAAGGGTGGTAGGGGTTTGGGGATCGGGGAATAAGGAGACGAGAGGGAGAGGAGCAGGAGGGATTCGCGGGTAGACCCGGTCCTCTGTAGACCGAGATTAGTGGAGCGTGCTTTCATCCCACTTTTTCTCACTAGTAACAAAATACTTGCTCTGTATCAAAAGTAAGATGTTGTTATAGGAGCAGTTATTGTCACTATCGTAAAAATAAAATATATTTTAAAATCTATGTTATTAAAATACTTTAAACACTTCTAGAGAGTGGACAAATGTCTCCCGAGCTCCACGGAGGATGTTTTTTGAAAAAATCGGAAATGGCATTTCGAAGTTTCAAAAATTCAGGAAAATCCTACATGCAAAAAATAATGAAATATACTAGTGTGCAGAAAATAAATCTGAAATTCATATTTTAACCTCATCAAAAATGATAAATTGGTAAATCTGGGTGCTGTGATTGGTGAACAATAGGCACTTTGGAAGGTACAATGGGGTTGTTTGTACTGATTGCTTACAAGGGTCTTGAAAATGTTGTTAAAATTATCTTTCCTCAAGGTGAGCAACGTGAATGCTTTAGGTATATGTGGCATATTTTCAGAAATATTTTCATGGTAATGTGTTTGGCCGGCTATGGCCTGCTGCTACAACATATAGACAAGAAGAATATCAACATCACATCGCAAAGGTATCTGTTGCATCAGAGAAAATATCCTTACCTTAGGGACTACCATAGTCTGTTAGGGATGAGGTGCCTGCTCAACCCTGACATCAAGTATGACTAGATAAATAACAATCTTGTTGAGTGCTTCAACGCGTGGGTGCAAGACATTAAGGACTTGCCGATTGTTTGGCTTGCCGACAAGATTAGAGAGATGATTATGGAGCTATTTAGAAAGAGGAGAATGCTTGGAGAAAATTTGTAGAGATAATACTACCATTTGTCATACACCAATTAAATGCGAAGATTAGAGGACTAGGACATCTCAAGGCCAAAGCATCGGCTAATTGAAGTGGGAAGTGAGCAAATTTAACAAAGAGGATGAAAGGCATGTGGTCAAAACACTCACACATGAGGGTTGTGAGTGTACATGTCTACAATGGCAGCACACGGGCAAGCCTTGTGACCATGCACTAGCCTTCATAAATGTCTTGCAAGCTCGCAACTTTGTCAACATGGAGGATTATGTACATGACTACTACTCGGTTAGCAAATTCAGAGCACCGTATGAAGGTGTAATTGAGCCTCTTACCGACAAGAATCAAGGGCCACAAGTGGATACAGCATTTGTGTTGCGTGCACCACTTCCAAAAGGCAATAAAAAGGGGGCTGGAAGAACGAGGAAGCAGAGGATGAAGAGTTGTTGGGAAGGTGGATCAAGGAAGGTGTCCTTGAACAAATGAACAAATTGTGGGGAGTTAGGACATATAGAAGTTAGCTTTCCTACAAATGGAACAAAGAAAAGGTACAAAACCATAATTATTGT
Source organism: Poa annua (assembly GCA_026929855.1). Classification (NCBI taxonomy): domain Eukaryota; kingdom Viridiplantae; phylum Streptophyta; class Magnoliopsida; order Poales; family Poaceae; genus Poa; species Poa annua. The sequence continues at coordinate 92,626,271 of CM049428.1, read as the reverse complement.
TGTTTCTAGTTCTAATAGCATGTTGTTGTTTCTAGCTCTAATTCCATGATTTTTTTTTACATAAAATTGTTCTAATTGCTTCTTCTTGTAGGAACCATAAGGGTGAAAAGAATACGTCGCCATTGTTCGATGTTTAAGATAGCAATATAGTCCCATCTACACCAACCAAGAGCAAGAATGTTGTCTCAACTAGTAGTCATGGACCTGTTACAAGGAGCCAAGCTGCATCCCAAGCTGCTGCTACACCAACAAAGTCTCCATCAAAAGGAAAGAAGAAGATGACTCCAGAGGAGAAGAAATTAAGTGACTTGTGAACGTGTTTTGCTGCTGTCATGAACTACTTTATTTGCTGTGCATGAGAGACAGAAACTCACTTTCATTTGATGTGTATGTGAGGTGTTCGCTCACTTTTATTTTGTTGTCATGAACCACTTCGGAACCTTGTGGAATTGGTTGTTTGTGGTATCAGTTTGTGAACCTTGTTTAATTTGTTCTCTCTAATATCGGTTTGTGGAACTATACTATTGCTACAAATTGGAGAGTCTTTATCCTTGCGAAACCACATATTTACTGTCAGATTTGTGAATTTGTGTGAATGATCACATTACAGCGAAATTATAGTATTCTTTTGTTGAATCAAACACGTATTATAACTATTTATTTGGGCAGCATATTGAGGGGTACTTTGTCTATTCATGTGCCCATTGTCATTGATTCATTAACAATTCTGTTAAGCATTTCAAAGGGGGGCATCAGCTTGTCCAAATGAGGGAATGAGGGGTTAAGAGCATCTCTAGCAGACCCCCATCCGCAGAATAAATGTAATTATGTGATTCTAAACACAAAAACACGCAGATCAGACACTACATACAGCGTTGGGCTATATTTTTTTGGGACACCAAATTCGACCTCCCGATCTCCATATACGGAGGTTGGGAGGACTTTTGCAGGCCGACATCCATCCTGTACAAAGCGTTGACGCGAGAAACTTCCAGTAAACTTGCTGGAGTCTGGCCAAGTTCTGACGAAACTCGATGGTTGCCAGTTCATCGGAGTTGGACTGGATAAAGATGACTTTCAATTTTTTTGGAAGATGTCGTTTTTACTGTGATTTTGCGATATCTAGTCTGCGCGACCTATTTTTAGTCTGAAAGAACCGGATGGGTGGTGTGATTATGGGGTTTGCGGTTTGTGGGATCTTCTAGAGATGCTGAAAAGGGGAGAAAATGACAATAAACCACCACAATTAAACACGAGGGGACACGGAGCCACCACCTTTGGGCCTTTTGACACATAAATACCTCTATTGGGGCTACTTGTGACCCGGAGCACTGATCACCTCTTTTTAGTGTTTTGACAGCATTTCTGATAGGTGGGTCCGTTGTCAGTGTACACGTATACATGGGGGACCCTAAGTGGCAAAAAAGGAAAAAGAAAAGAAGAAAAGAGCAGGGAAGAGAAAGAGCACGGTATGGTCAACGCATTGCACGCAGGGGAGTCAGCGACGCCATCGCGTGCCGGCGGCCTGCTGCTCCACCACCGGCTCCATATCGTCAGTGAGGTGCAGCTCCCGGTGAAACACTGCCTGCTCGTGCTCCGCGACGTCCGCCGTGAGCTGCTCGCTCGCGTCATCTCCCACCCGCAGGTGAACGGATAGACGTCGCCTAGAGGGGGGGGTGAATAGGCGATTTAAAACTTTTTCCAAGGAGCCGGAATATCCGGTCCAAGAATGACCCGGAAATTCCGGTATGCTTGATAAAGGCGGAATAAAGTAGATGTTTACTTTAACAAGCATACGACATAGATATAAATGATAGGCTCACCAATGTGCACCAACAATTATGCTAAGCAATACAAGTAACAAGGTGATAGCAAGATAGATGACTTCAAGCACGAAGGCTATCACAAAGTAAAGTGCATAAGTAAAGAGCTCGGATATAGAAATAACCGAGGCACGCGGAGACGAGAATGTATTCCCGAGTTCCACCCAAAGGGTGTACGTCTCATTTGGAGAGGTGTGCGCAACCACAACAGGTTAGCCGCGACGCCACAAAGACTCACCTTCTTCTCCTGATGAACTCAACCACAAAAGGTTGCGAGTTCACCTTCCACTATTGATCTCCTTCGGGGCGGAGATCGAATCCCGTACAACACTCTTGAGTCACACACCCACAACTTAATTGGGGGCTCCCAAGTCTTGAGGCACACACCCACAACTTAATTGGGGCTCTCAAGATGACCACAATGAAGGGAATATGCCCTAGAGGCACTTAATAAACATAGTTTATTGGCAATATCCCAATCGTTGATTATATGTTTTATACCATGCTATAACTATATTAAGCGAAAACATTAATACAGGTGTGGTAGATAAACAACCGGGTCCCTAGTAGCCTCTACTAAGACTAGTTTCGTTGCACGATTGATGATCGAGGTTTTCCGATCATAGGGCATGGCGTCGGTCGGCAATGGAAGTCATATCGTTAGGTGTAACGATGTGATTGACATACCCAGTATTTATAGGACATAGTCATTACGCCTTAAGACCGTGAGACCAACTCTTATTGTTATCCCTAGAAGATACTTTGATCGCACCAAACGTCATATCTTATATAGTGTGACAATGATAGGTGATACTTTTGGGTATCGGAAGGGGGTAGTTGAGACGAGGAGTCAACAGCGGGGTTTGTCAGTCCGCATAGCCGGATAGATACTCTAGGTCCCACTCGGTGAGATTATGTCAAATGAGTTTGCAAACATGTGACTAGGTCACCAGCTGACATAATATCATAGACGAGTAAAAGATAGCGATGTCGGTAACGAGATCATGCTAGGTATGGAGATATCTGAGAATGATGCTCGGACACGCTAAGTATCGCCATGACAAAGGGTTTAAGACTAGACGTCCAGGTTTGATAGATGAAAGTCATTCGTTATATCACAGGGATTAATTCATGGGGTCCAGGCCTACGAGTTAGTCATTGATCATAGAGGAGTCTTGATCATACCTGTTATTATATCGAACCGCTAGGGTAACACACTTAAGGGGTTTCGACAAGACAACCGGAAAGGAAAGAGATCACCGGGAACGTCCCGGGAATGGTCCGATGGAGATCGGGCAGCGACGAAAGAGTTTTCGGAGCTAGAATAAATTTTATATTATGTTTGATATTAATTAGTGTAATTAATGTTTAAATATGATTTATATATTTATTTTCGAATTTATTTAGGTTGATTTCCCTAAATGGGCCTTCTGGTCGAAAGAAGGCCCATGGGGGGGAACCCCTCAAGGGATTTCGGTGGGGAGCCTTGGCCGGCCTAGTTGGGCCAAATGGGGCCCACCTAGGGCTGGCGCACCATGGTTGGCCGCACCAGGCAATGGGGGATAGTCCCACATTGCCTGGCTGGTAAGGTTGGCTCCCCCCCCCTCCCGGAGCCTATATAAGAAGGGGCACCCCTGGCCTTTTAATTCATCAATTAATTCCCTAATTCTCTCTCGATCTCGTGATTCCCTTTGTCAGAGTTGCGCCGAGTAGAGAAGGGGGATCTCTTCCACCATAGCCCGCTGCTGCGCTGCTGGTGTTCCGGTCCAAGGCTTCCGCTGCTCGTCCTGGACTGGAGCTTCCGAGGCCGTCGTCTCCACCGTATGTGTGTAACGCCCTGCGAGGTGCTGCGGTAGCGGTACTCGGAGGCCTACTTCCTCTACCCGACCTCGGGGTCATCTTCGTCGTCTTCGTCGCGCCGAGTTCTTCGTGACCTAGAGGGCGATTACGTCGTCTTCGTCGTCAACGCTTGTGCGCGAGCGTAATCCCCGCTATTCGGTCTACGAGGGTATGTATTCCGATCTCCGCCGTACTTCTATATCTGCATAGTGTAGATCTTGGCTAGTTTAAGGATATCGTTGCTAGGAGTTTTTTTGTTTTCTGCACATGATCCCCTTCAGTGGTATCAGAGTCAATCTATCGTAGATATAGTTGTACGCTGTTAGAACTCGTGTTCTGCACGGGGGCACCGTTCCTGTTATTTGCTACCCTCTAGCGTGCACTTGTGATTCCAGCGGCATCGAGTTGATGAAGCGGCCCGGACCAACTTTACGCGTACTCTTACGCGAGACTGGTTCCACTACTGACATACGGCTTGTACTGTATCTGTGGGACGCGGGTGCCTGTTTCTCTCTCTTTAGTTGGTCTTGCATTTTCAATGGAGGGCCCGAAAGGGATGCTTAAACATGCAATTATCGGATCGTTGTTGTGGTCATAAGGTTCGTAGGTATGAAGCGGTTCTTCTTACGACAGCACCAAGCCACGTAAAATATGTAAAAGATAAAGTAGAAGCGTCTAACTTTATTTTGCAGGGGCTATGTGATATGGTCAAGGTAGGTTATTAAATTGTTTATAAACAGCTGAAAGAACATTTCTTAATCCCTAGTGTTTTGTGTGTTAGTTAACAATACCAATGATATACTAATCCTATTGCTAAGTATTTCAGTTTGGGTGAAATTCATATCACAAATCTTAAAGCCAAATTGTAGAGAAAAAGAGTTTCTGGAATTCTTCAGGGACTCGGATATTCCGGTCCCCCCACCGGATATTCCGAGTCAGCCCCAGATTTTGGCTAAGTCAAGTTCAGAAGTGGCACTGACTTCAATCGGAAAATCAGCCCGGAAATTTCAAGGACCCGGATATTCCGGTTCACCAACCGGATATTCCGAAGCAACCTCAGGAAAATTGCCAAGTCAAGATTCAGAAGTGGCACTGACTTCAATCGGAAAATCAGCCCGGAGATTTCAAGGACTGGATATTCCGGTTCACCAACCGGATATTCCGGGTCAACCTCAGGAAAATTGGCTAAGTCAAGAATCAGAAGTGGCACTGACTCCAACCGGAAATTCAGCTCGGACATTTCAAGGACTCGGATATTCCGAGTCAACCGAAGAAAATCGACTAAGTCAAGTTCAGAATTGGTTCTGATCTCAACCGGAAATTCAGCCCGGATATTTTCAGAGGCCCGGATATTCCGGGGCACCGGAATTTCCGGTGCAACTTATACCGGAATTTCCGGGTGACCAAGACAGCCAACGGCCAGATTTTGAGGGGGAGTATAAATACCCCCTCACTCACTCAAGAACACTTTAGCACTCAGACTTTCTCTCTCCTACTATTCTTGAAAGCTCAATTCATCAAGATCTCCCAATCCCCCCACCCAAACTCATAGATCTTTGGAGGATTGGAGGAGAAGGCCCAGATATACATCGTCACCGAAGGGATCTTCATTTCTCCCCCATTCATTTGGGGATTTCGTGGCTAGGGTTTCCGGTGGGAAAACCTAGTTCACCATTGTTGTACTCTTGGTGTTACCTTGACCTCTTGTGGTCCTTGACCTGTTGTGGTCCTTCTTGGGAGCCCCCAATTCAGTTGTGGGTGTATGCCTCAAGCGTTTGTAAGGGATTCGATCTCCGCCCTAAAAGGGGATCAATAGTGGAAGGTGGACTCGAAACCTTTGTGGTTGAGTTCATTGGAGAAGAAGGTGAGCCTTTGTGGCGTTGCGGCTAACCTGTTGTGGTAGCGCACACCTCTCCAAACGAGACGTACACCCTTGGGTGGAACTCGGGAATAAATCTTCGTCTCCGCGTGCTTCACTTGGTTCCCCTTACCCTTTACTCCCTTACTTGCTTCTTGCTATTGCTTAGATTCTCATTTAGGTAAATTCACCGTAGTTGCATATCTATCTAGAGAATTTACCTTTGAGTTGAGCCTAAAATTAAAAAGACCTAAAATTTGTAATAGCACCTATTCACCCCCCCCCTCTAGGTGCCGGATTCCCGTTCAATTGGTATCAGAGCCTTGTTCACTTTTAAGGGCTTAACCGCCTAAGTGCAACGATGACGGAATCCGATGCCGAGAGGGCCGCCCGTGAAAAATTAGAGGCGGAGAAGGAGGCGTTAGCCAAAGGGGCAACCATGGCCGATCTTATTGATATGAGATCGTCCTTGGAGGCCCAACTCCTCAAGATGAATGAGATGCTCATGGCACTCTTGAAGTCTAAGGAGCCCGAGGCTACCTCTCCCTCTCCTCCTCCTAAGGAACACGCGGGGAACTCTAAGGAGTCATCTTCGGATGGGTCCAAAGATGTTACCTCAAGTGTTCCCGGGATGGCGGAAAAGGATGAACCACCTAGCTCCTCTAACACCCCCAAAGGAGAGGAATTTCATAATGTCAACCATAATTACTCTCCTAACCCTCCTATCCCTCACCCTCATGTAAAATTTAGAAGTGACCCTCCTAAGCTTAAATCTACTCATTTCTCACAATGGGTGTTTCTAATGAAGTCTCATCTATGTAGTGCCTCCATTGAGCTTTGGCGCATCACTGAGGAAGGATACAAGCCCCATGATCCAACCAACTTGACAAGAAGAGAAGTGGTTGATAGCCAACTCAACGCCACCGCTCTTCATCAACTCCAAATGGCCGTTGGAGAGAAGGACATGGCGCTCATTCAACAATTCTCCACCGCCAAGGAAGTTTGGAATGCTCTTTCCGACATCTTTGTTGGGAATGAGAGCATGAAGAAGAACCGGTATGATGCCTTATGCAATGAGGTGGAAGAGTTCTACAAGTTGGATGGAGAAAGCCACGAGGACATGTACCGGAGGTTGGTGTTGGTTGCCAACTCCTTCAAGAACCTCGGGGCGGAGGACATCAATGATGCTTGGATCAAGAGGAAGTATGTGACCGCTCTCATGCCCTTTGAGGACACGGATTTGAAGACACTCCAAGGGAGACATGACTTTGCAAAGATGACATCCAATGAAGTTATGCAAGAGATGACCGCATACAAGGTGGCCTCCAAGATTGCACAAGATGCAAGAGCTAGAGCCATAGGGATGCACAAGCATGCCTCAATTGCTTTGAAGGCCACCGTTGAAGAAGAGGATGAAGAGGAGTGTGATGATCAAGACGAGCTATCTAGTTAAGCTCTCTCAAGCACTCTCACTCAACACATGGGTCTTGCGACAAGAACCTTTTGGAAGAACCCCGGTAGGGCCAAAGCAAAGATTGACAAGAAGTTTCCCCCCAACGGAGGAAAGCCATTCAACAAAGTGAGACTTTGCTATAATTGCGATGACAAGAGCCACTTTGTTGCCGATTGCCCATGGGAGAGAAGAGAGGATCATGGTGGGAGGCTCGTGGCCAAGACGAAGGGCAAGGGGCCCATGCCCATGAAGAAGCCTTTCTTCAAGAAGAACCAAAAGATTGTCTTGGTGACTCAAGAGCAATATCCCACCGATGATGAAGATAGTGACAAGGAGGATACTCCAACGCAAGTGGCCGCACTAGCCATGTCTTCCACTACTCCATCACTCTTCTCCTCGCCAAACGAGAGCGTCATCGTCAAGAATGGAAGATGTCTTATGGCTAAGACATCCGAGGTACAACTATCCCCCAACTCCATATCACATGACATTGATGATGCTATGAGTCTAGAAGTCAAGGAAGAAATCATTGCTTTCGATAAATTCATGACTAACTTGCAAGGAGAAGGAAAGAAACACTTTGGCTCAATCATGAGTCGTATAGGTGAGCTTGAGGATGAGCTTGAACTAAAAGGTGAGATTGAGAGAGAGGATGCACATGCTAAGGTGTCTCTCCAATCCTCTCTCGAAGATGAACAAGAAGCTCATGCTCACCTCGAGGAGCAACTTGCTAAGATCACTAAGGATCGTGATCTCTACTTTGCTAAATGTAAAATTGTGCAAAAGGAAAAGTCCGAACTTGTGGTTGCTCATGCTAGACTTTGCGAAGACTTCGAGTCACTTGACAATGCTCACAAGGTGTTGACAAGTGATCACGAAAGTCTTCTCAAGTCTCGTGATCAACTCCAATCTCGGATATCTAATCTTGAGAAACCTAGCACCTCTACTCCTTTGAATGCTAATGCAAATGTTGTGAAGGGTATTGCTAGGGTTTTGTTTGTTCCTTCTATGGCAACCAAGCCCAAGACACCTCTTGATAAAGGTAAGGGGACACTCACTACTCCTCTTCATGAGCGAGTGCCCCACAAGGGTAAGGAAGGTCTAGGCTATGTTGCTAAGGAGAAGAAGGAGATCAAGAAGAAGACCAAGACCGCGCAAGCCAAGAAGGTTGAAATTGCGAGTGGAAATGCCACAAGGGGCACTCCCACTCGTAATGACTTTGCGGGCATATCTAACCCCAACTATGCTTTATATGTTGATTATTATGGGGATGTCTATGCTAGATACATTGGTCCCTTTGATGGATATATTGAATATGCTATTTGGGTTCCAAAGACCCTTGTTGCTAACCAAAAGGCACCCATTGCAAAATGGGTACCTAAATCCAAGAATTGATTGTGTGTAGGGCCTTGCTTCCGGAGGATCAAAATGGATAATTGATAGTGGGTGCACTAGTCATATGACCGGAAGCAAGGATATTGTAACGGAGTTGAAGCCTAATGATGATCAAATGACCGTTACATATGGTGATAATTCGAAGTCTAAGGTAATAGGGCTCGGCAAGGTGGTAGTGGCACTGGACATCACACTTGTGAATGTCTTTCTTGTCGAGTCCCTAGGTTTCAACTTGATCTCCGTCCATTCCTTAACTTGTTTGGGCTATACCGTTGTCTTTTAAAAGGAAATGGTCATTCTCTTGCGGAGCAAGTCTCTCAATGTGTCTTTCGTTGGGTACATTGAGAATGGGCTCTATGTGGTTGACTTCTCCGGAGTCACCACTTCCCATACAATGTGCCTATTCGCAAAGGCGGACTTGGGTTGGCTATGGCATCGCCGACTAGCCCATGTCAACATGAGGACTTTGCAAAGTCTCCAAAAGGGTGGCCATATCCTAGGACTAAAAGACCATGTTTCTTTCTCGAAGGATCGAATGTGCAGGGCGTGTGTTGAAGGAAAAATGCATGACATCTACCATCCAAGCAAGACCATCATTTCATCAAAGAGGGTTTTGGAGCTTCTCCATGTTGACCTCTTTGGTCCCATTCCGGAAGCTAGTCTTGGTGGCAAGAAATATTGTTTGGTGATTGTTGATGACTATTCAAGATACACATGGGTTTTCTTCTTCAAGACGAAGATGGAGACTCAACAAACTATCATCGACTTCTCCAATGAAGCTCAACGTCAACACAATGTCCCTATCTTGGTGATACGAAGTGACAATGGGTCCGAGTTCAAGAACTACACCTTAAACGAGTTCCTTAGTGAAGAAGGGATTCGTCATCAGTATTCCGCTGCTTATACTCCCCAACAAAATGGTGTAGCCGAAAGGAAGAACCGCACTCTCATTGAGATGGCAAGATCGATGATGGCCGAGTTCAAGTCCCCTCACAACTTTTGGGCCGAAGCCGTCAACACCGCTTGCCATTCATCCAACCGGCTCTTCTTTCGCAAAGGACTCATGAAGACACCTTATGAAGTGCTCACCGGGAACAAGCCCAATATCTCCTACTTCCGTGTATTTGGTTGTAAGTGCTTCTACCTCATCAAAGGTGTTCGTTTGGGCAAGTTTGATTCTAAGTCTCTTGAAGGTACATTTGTGGGCTACGGATCCGAATCCCACACTTATAGAGTCTATGATAAGGCCTCGCGCATAATCATAGAAACTTGTAGTGTGGTGTTCGAGGAGAATGACGGCTCCCTCGTGGAGCAAAGTGGTGTTTCCGGTGTAGGTAATGATGAACCTCAAGATGCTATCCGAAGAATGGGGTTGGGAGTCCACCGCCCCGTTGAACTCTATTATGAGGATGATCATCAAGGACCAAGTTCTTCACAAGTGGTGACCACCCCAACACAAGAAACACCCATCGACAACACCGCGCCCAATGCCCCTTTCCAAGAAGAACAACAAGATTCTACAGCTGCTCCTGGAATTTCCGAAGGACCGGAAAATCCGGGTCAAGATGGACTCGGAAATTCCGGTGGTCCGGAATTTCCGGTTCCTGAACCCGGAATATCCGGTCCTGCTGACATTCCCGGTGGCAGTTCGCAAGGCCAAGATCAACCCTCTCCCTCACCAATGAACACCACTCCAATGGTTGATCAAGGCTATCAATTCAGTCAAGGCGGAGACATGAATGATCAAGATGATCAAGCGATTCCTCCCACCACTCGGAGGGAAATCGAGATCCGCCGCTTGAATAGGGTTGGCACCTCACAAGAATTAAGAGCCCTATCTCTTGACAAGGTGCTTGGTGATGTGAGAAGCAAGGTCTCTACCCGAAGACAACTTGCAAGCTTTAGTGAACATCAAGCTCACATCTCCATGGTGGAACCCAAGAAGGTCTTTGAAGCTCTTGAAGATAAAGATTGGCTTGATGCCATGCATGAAGAGCTCAACAACTTCGAGCGCAACAAAGTGTGGAAGTTGGTGGAAAGACCCAAAGATTGCCGCAATGTTATCGGCACCAAGTGGATATTCAAGAACAAGCAAGATGAACATGGCATGGTGATAAGGAACAAGGCAAGATTGGTGGCTCAAGGTTACTCCCAAATTGAAGGCATTGACTTTGGAGAAACCTACGCGCCCGTGGCTCGACTTGAGTCAATCCGTATTCTTCTTGCCTATGCCTCTCACCATAACTTTAAGTTGCAACAAATGGATGTTAAATCCGCTTTTCTAAATGGTCCACTAAATGAACTTGTTTATGTTAAGCAACCACCAGGGTTCGAGGACCTCAAGTATCCGAACCATGTCTACAAGTTGGATAAGGCACTCTATGGCCTTAAACAAGCCCCACGAGCGTGGTACGAGCACCTTAGAGAACTACTTGTAGACCGTGGATTCCAAGTTGGGGAAATCGACCCCACACTTTTCACTAAGAAAGTTAATGGGGAGCTTTTCATTTGTCAATTATATGTGGATGACATTATATTTGGATCGACTAACAAAGCATTTAACGAAGAATTTTCTAAGCTTATGACTGACAGGTTTGAGATGTCTATGATGGGTGAGATGAAGTTCTTCCTCGGATTTGAGATCAAACAATTGAGGGAAGGAACGTTCATCAACCAAGCGAAGTACATTCAAGACATGCTCAAGAAGTACGAGTTGCTTGATCTCAAGGGTGCCTCTACTCCAATGCAAACCAAATGCCACCTTGAGCTCAATCCGAAGGGTAAGGATATGGATCAAAAGGTATATCGCTCCATGATTGGATCTCTCCTTTACCTTTGTGCATCTAGACCGGATATAGTGCTAGCCGTGGGAGTGTGTGCAAGATATCAAGCGGCTCCTAAAGAAAGCCACGATGTGGCGGTCAAGAGAATCTTTCGATATTTGGCTTATACCCCAACTTATGGATTGTGGTATCCCAAGGATGCAAATTTCTCATTATGTGGATTCACGGATTCCGATTGGGCGGGAGATCATGATGATAGGAAGTCCACCTCCGGTGCTTGTCAATTTATTGGGAGGTCCTTGGTGAGTTGGTCTTCTAAGAAGCAAAATTGCATATCTCTCTCCACCGCCGAAGCCGAATATGTTGCAGCCGCTAGTTGTTGCACTCAGTTGCTATGGATGAGGCAAACATTAAAGGAGTACGGTGTCAATTGTGACAAAGTGCCTCTTCTATGTGACAACGAAAGTGCCATCAAGATTGCCTACAACCCGGTGCCACATTCAAGAACCAAGCATATTGAGATCCGCCATCATTTCATAAGAGATCATGTGGCCCGTGGAGACATTGACTTATCTTATGTGGGCACAAGGGATCAATTGGCGGATATCTTCACGAAGCCCCTTGAGGAAGGAAGGTTTTGCTTTTTGAGGAATGAGCTTAATATCATTGATTCGAGGTCCTTGGCTTGATCGCTTGCACACTCACCTAGGGCGTAATTGCATGTTATCTAGTTTAGATGTAGGCATGGAAATAGGGGGAGTGCGGTCCTAATTCATTGGACCATCCCTCCCCCATTATGCCGATAGCAAGTGTTCTTTTATCTCTATATTCATTCTTGTGACTAATGAGTTAAAACGACGAGTATTGGTTATGTACCCAAGATACATCTTCGCGGTAACATGCCATACACTCCTACACGGTGGCCTCGGCCACCAACCTCTTCTCCTTCAAGAGTTGATGTTATTTGGAAATTTATGTTGCTATTTGCTCTCCTTTTCATGCATGCGGGAAACCTACTCAAATTGGCTCTTTTGATTCGATTTGGTTGTTGTGAGTTGAGTATGGTGTACCAATATCAGTTTGGAAATCTATCCCAAGCCTACTTTCCCCTGAAAACATTTCTCTCTATTGCACACAAGTCATCCATTTGAAAACTGGGGTTTTGGTTCAGCAGGTCGTAATATCCGGTTCATTTTGAACCGGAATATCCGGTGACTCGGAATATCCGGTCTGGCAGTTTGTCCAGAAATATAAGGGCAGGCTCGGGGTGAAGGGCTCATTAGTGCCTTTCTTCCACCCCCGACCTCCCTCTCCTCCACCCGCCGCCCCTGCTGTGCCCAACTCCCTCCGGAGCACTCCGTCCGCCGGGGAACCTCTTTCTCGGCCGGATCTGCTCCTCCTCCGCCCAAGGAACTCACTCCTCCAAGCAATGGCCTCAATGGATGAGGGTAACTTCACTTTTCTTCTTCCTCTTTAGGATCTTGATGTGGAGTTATTTGTTTCAATGTTGCTTGGTAGAGATTGTTCCTAGGTCTATTCCCTGCCTTCTACATACATTAGATTTGCATTACATTGGATCGATCTAGTTTTAGACCGAGTCAAATCTCAGATCTGTAGTTTCTGTCTGACTCGGAATATCCGGTCCATCGTGACTCGGAATTTCCGGTCCCCCGGAATTTCCGGTCATGAATGACCCGGATATTCCGAGCCAAACAGAGCAGTTTTAAGATTAACTCATGTTTAACTACATATGATCCATCGAATGCCTATCTAATGTGTGTATTACCTCCTGACTTGTGTGCACTTACCTTATGCTACCATCTTTGATCAAATTCACAGGTTCAGGTGGAAGTGAGTCCGTAGGGGGATCAAGGCATTCTGCTAGAGCACCTGTTTCCAAGCAAGCAGTCAACAAAGGAAAGTGCCTTGCACCTCCGAGAAAGAAGAAAGCTATGGCCAGCAAGCCCTCAGCTAAGAAGAGAAAGAGTAGCTCTAGTTCCGAGCGTCTGAACTATTCCAAGATGCATGCTGTTGACTACGCTCAGCTGAGGCAGGGGGACTGGTACCTCAGGGCAAGGGACACATCTCTTGATGATCGCAGTTTTTGGTGCCAAGAACAGGAGCATATACTTGTGGATCTATACCTCTCTCTGTCGAAGCCAATTCGACCCATGCACCCATTTGACTTTGCAACACTGCAGAAGAAGACTGCTTTTTCTGAGGCCATCCATATTGTGAAGACCATGGGGTTGGAGAGATTGGCACTCATCCGTTGTGCCTACAACGCGCAGCTCGTTATGCAGTTCTTCGCCACCCTAGTGATCAAGGGTGACTCGCAGAAGACAATGAAATGGATGACTGGGGAAGCTTACTGTGAGTCGAACTTCGAGGAGTTTGGCAAGGTGCTGGGCTACAGGTTTGATGGGGACAATCCCCAAGGCACTCGCATGCACCACCCCCACAAGCTCAACAAGAAGGAGACAGCTCATCTATATGGTGTGGGAGCCACCCCTGGATTCTCTCGGAACTTGCCGCCTTTGTATGATGTTCTTGTGCGCATCCTGCGTGAGAACATTGCACCGAGTGGTGGCAACAATGATAATGTGGTAACCCCTCTATGCAACCTGCTCCTTCACGCCAACCGCATTGTGGAGGACTCAGGCTCTGACACTGACTGGACAGTAGATGTGATGGACTACATCTACAATGAGATGTTTGAGGCTATGACCACCAAGGTCTCCATTCCATATGCTCCATACATCATGAAGCTTCTCCTGTTTAAGTTCCCCAACCTCAACGTCAGCAACAGAGATATGACGCCTCATGACTTCAAGAAGCTATATGAGAAGAAGACTGTGGTCAAGCCCCCTCCTAGGCCTTCGACTTCATCAGCTCCAGGTGGATCTTTCATGGGTGATGCTAGGAGGGCTGCTGCTACCTCTACTCATGTTCCCACCACTCATACACATGTCAAGAAGCTAAACTGGTTCCAGCGCAACATCCTCTGCATGAATGTGGACATCCGTAAGGAGCAATACAAGGCCTACAAGGATCGCCGTCAGCAGGATCACAAGCTTGACTTGATCCTTCACCATGCTTCTGGCTCCCCTGCTCCTGATGATCTGTCTGAGCCCCTGTCCTTTGCTCAGTGGAACGAGGGTTCCTTGGCTCCTTGGACCCTGATTGACCAGGACCTTGGTGGCAGCTCATACACCACAGGTTATGACTATGATGAGGAGGATGAGGATGAGGAGGCAGCTGATGATGATGATGAGGACGCTGATGCTGATGATGATGATGAGGAGTACACCTCGGACTGAAGACTTCCATGGGACGTAGCATCGCTCTTCTTCCTTTTTGGCGTTTCGATGCCAAAGGGGGAGAAGTTGCTCTACTAGGACTTTTTCGGGGATTTGCAAGGGTCGGGCACAAGCTTATGCGTTTACCATTCATTTGCGCTTGTGTCCATTTATCGTGTTTTTTTGTTACTTGTGAAACTCTCTTTTCTGTCATTTGTGTTAACTGTGTATTGAGACAATGGTTGATGATATCTCTATATTATGCTTGAGACTTGGAATTGATTGTGTTGGTATTCTCTTCATATTCTATATGCACAAGGTATGAAAATCTATCGAGTCTCAAGTGCTTCCATAATCTTTCATCTTGTCTCATTTCTCATTTGTGATATCTTGTGGTTATTGTTATAAAATTGCTCCTATCCTCTGTTATCTTGTGTTGCATACTTGCATATATTTAGGGGGAGCCATTTTCTGCCAAAAACATGATATTGCTGTTTGTTTCTTTGAAAATCTTGGTATTGTCATCTAACACCAAAAAGGGGGAGATTGAAAGAACATTTCTTAATCCCTAGTGTTTTGTGTGTTAGTTAACAATACCAATGATATACTAATCCTATTGCTAAGTATTTCAGTTTGGGTGAAATTCATATCACAAATCTTAAAGCCAAATTGTAGAGAAAAAGAGTTTCTGGAATTCTTCAGGGACTCGGATATTCCGGTCCCCCCACCGGATATTCCGAGTCAGCCCCAGATTTTGGCTAAGTCAAGTTCAGAAGTGGCACTGACTTCAATCGGAAAATCAGCCCGGAAATTTCAAGGACCCGGATATTCCGGTTCACCAACCGGATATTCCGGTTCATCCACCGGATATTCCGAAGCAACCTCAGGAAAATTGCTAAGTCAAGATTCAGAAGTGGCACTGACTTCAATCGGAAAATCAGCCCGGAGATTTCAAGGACCGGATATTCCGGTTCACCAACCGGATATTCCGGGTCAACCTCAGGAAATTGGCTAAGTCAAGAATCAGAAGTGGCACTGACTCCAACCGGAAATTCAGCTCGGACATTTCAAGGACTCGGATATTCCGAGTCAACCGAAGAAAATCGACTAAGTCAAGTTCAGAATTGGTTCTGATCTCAACCGGAAATTCAGCCCGGATATTTTCAGAGGCCCGGATACTCCGGGGCACCGGAATTTCCGGTGCAACTTATACCGGAATTTCCGGGTGACCAAGACAGCCAACGGCCAGATTTTGAGGGGGAGTATAAATACCCCCTCACTCACTCAAGAACACTTTAGCTCTCAGACTTTCTCTCTCCTACTATTCTTGAAAGCTCAATTCATCAAGATCTCCCAATCCCCCCACCCAAACTCATAGATCTTTGGAGGATTGGAGGAGAAGGCCCAGATCTACATCGTCACCGAAGGGATCTTCATTTCTCCCCCATTCATTTGGGGATTTCGTGGCTAGGGTTTCCGGTGGGAAAACCTAGTTCACCATTGTTGCACTCTTGGTGTTACCTTGACCTCTTGTGGTCCTTGACCTGTTGTGGTCCTTCTTGGGAGCCCCCAATTCAGTTGTGGGTGTGTGCCTCAAGCGTTTGTAAGGGATTCTATCTCCGCCCTAAAAGGGGATCAATAGTGGAAGGTGGACTCGAAACCTTTGTGGTTGAGTTCATTGGAGAAGAAGGTGAGCCTTTGTGGCGTTGCGGCTAACCTGTTGTGGTAGCGCACACCTCTCCAAACGAGACGTACACCCTTGGGTGGAACTCGGGAATAAATCTTCGTCTCCGCGTGCTTCACTTGGTTCCCCTTACCCTTTACTCCCTTACTTGCTTCTTGCTATTGCTTAGATTCTCATTTAGGTAAATTCACCGTAGTTGCATATCTATCTAGAGAATTTACCTTTGAGTTGAGCCTAAAATTAAAAAGACCTAAAATTTGTAATAGCACCTATTCACCCCCCCTCTAGGTGCCGGATTCCCGTTCAACAGCGGGCGCCAAGAAGACCATGGCGCAATGGACTATATCACATTGCATTACATTTGATGTTTTGTGTGCATCTTATATTGTGTGATTATATATATAGTATATATTAGTTGCACGGCGGTAGCTATATAAGATGATCCCTTCAAAATACCACTAGTGTTATCCCTCCAACGCGCACCACCAAGAAAGTTCTACGTTATGAGGCAGGCCGTGATGATCGGGTGTCAGACATCTCGTCGTTCGCATACAGTGGGTGTAAGCCATGTTGCACAAGCGTCAGCGTGGAGGTTATGGTGGCGAGCCTAGCATATGCAGATATGGCCTCGGAACAGGGAGACCGAAAGGTCGAGCACGAGTCACAAAATTGGTGTGGCGGACAATTGTCTACTCTTGAAGTTGTGACGCCGACTCTGATGATGAGGGGTGGTGAAATGGATGGGGGTCGTGTAATTGCTTAAACGACCAGGAGGGATGTTCGTTTGACTGGGAGTTCGGATAGTTATTTTCTAAAATACTAGAACTCAGAATATAATGAACATAGTCTGTTTTGCAAACCTTTGTAGAATTTAACCATTGTGATAGCATCTTTTTAAATTAGGCGCATTCCTGCGATTGAGAAACTTAAAATGTTGGGTCCAAACTTCATAGTTTTATGCTTTAGCTTGAGGATACTCCTTGTTTAAACCATTAGCTCTTTGGGTTACAATACCCGCTAGGAGATAAACCCGGAGATTCCGCTAACAAAAGATAATTTGGATTATCAGATTTTGTGCGGATGATATTATCATAGTCCAGTGCATGCTATGATCTCTGCCATAGAGAACCAACGGTGGGTACGAAAGTTTTTTAGATCGTGAACATATGATATGGTCGCTAAACTCGGGGTACCCCAAACGTTGGGTTGATGAAGTTTATCAGTACGTTGACGGATTGTCTACTCAACCAAGATGGAAGAGAATACACACATTGAGGGAGCACGTGGCGGTCATACTTAATGAACATTGTGACGCATCGCTCAGCTCAATCACTGGATGACAAACATCGTTGCCAAGTGCAAATCCTCTGTCATAGACTATGTCATGCAAGGGGAATCGTTCACCTTCATGGTTCTTGATTACGGTGGAAGTATCAAGAAAATGAAACAGATCGCCGGAAGTCATCAATGATGATGGTGTATATATGATATACATGTTATGAATGTTGTAGCTAAGCGAGTACTCGCAGTAGTGACTAAGTTTTGAACTAGTCATGTTTTGTGAAAACCAGGTTTACTGCTTGAGTAGCTTGAAAGGATGAGGCGACATTGCGTGTTGATAGTGGCAGTCAAGTTGTTGTGATGGCCATAGACACTCTCCCTCTAGATCTACCATTTGAATAAATTCTTTATGATCGCCTATTAGTACGATCGTTACAAGTGTGTCTCCTCTAGCGAGACACTTGTTCATACATGATAGTGACAAATTTGGTGTCTGATATTTATGAAGTAATGATCATATACCGATTTGAATTTAGATGGTACAAGCTCCCACATTCATAATATTAATGTCAAACGATACAAACTTAATAAAGACACCACATATGTGTGGCACTACCGTTTAGTCATGTCAATGTTATAGTCAATACATTAGCTCCATACCGGATGGATCTACAAGTCCTAAGATTTGATCTTTTGACACTTGCAAAATAACTGTGACACCTTTTTGTAAAGCGGGCATATAACTTATTGATAGTCATACATAGAGATGTATGTGGTTCAATGAAGTAATTGACGGGTAGCGGAGACCTTTATTTCGTGAACTTCACTGAACGTTTTGAGTATAGCTTGTTGAGAATCGTGCATATGGGTGTATGTGAATCAATGAAGTACTTTAACGTGTAGTGGAAGTCTTTATTTCATAGACTTCATGAATATTCCGAGTAGATATATGGATATCCACTCCGGGGAATGTTAGTCTGAAATTTTTATTCGATCAAACAAAGTTCAGAATGAAGTAGGAAATAAACTTAACAAGAAAATCAAATTCCCGCGATGTAGATCGAGGAAATGAAGATTTGAGTTATAATGTTGGCACATCATTAGGAGACTTGTGAGAAGAGTTCCACAAATTACGTCGCATGGAACACCATAGTGTCATGGTGTGTTAGGACGTCGTAATTGCACCCTATCGGATAGTGTGTGGTAAATAAATCACTTACCGAATTATTGTGATCATTAGAGTCATATGGTAGAAACGTAAATACTCACGTTAGCAAATAGGGAAACCATTTGAATCCATGGAGACAATACCATACGAGTGATGGCATGGCTTTTAGCCTGGATTGTCGTTTCAGCAATTTAGTGTTTCGATGTGATCAAACCTAAAATGGATTAATCTTTGTAGTATACCGTACCTAAAGAGTTAGTTGGGTACATGTCTCACGACATAGGCAAAACAGTTGCCGGGATATACCTTGCGAAAGAAATAGTTTCTTGTCCGAGGGTATAAGTGAGAAAGAAAGTAGAGTAAGACGAAGTTGGTGAACTTATTCTCCAGACATCAGAGTGGCGCAACCGAAAGTGTTTTCGGTGTCAGGCTCCACAACTTGAAAAAGCTGATGATTCAAGATCATGATGTTCTGAGCTCGTACTAAGAGCGTAGGCATACGAGGTTGTGTTCCACACTGTGTGTTACGACTATCTTGTTACGAAGGTCATATTAATGGAATATGATAGACCTACGAACTACGAAGAAGAGATGGTGGACCTAAGTCCGAGAAATGACTATATATGATCTGAAATAAAATCCATATATGATTACCAGGTAATGACTTGGTAGATCTTGATGGCATCTAGGATGTTAATAGTATATGGAATTTTATGAGAGAATAGACATTGAGAAGGATCGATTTGTCATGAAATAGTTCCGACAGATTCAAAAGTTGACCACGTGAGAGTTTGTCTCAAATGGTGAAGCCTAAATCTATTCTGGGTCGTTTAGCAATCACTATAATTTCGAATGAGAAATTGATAGATGGATCAGAAAACCATGTTTCTTAATAGTGTCATTAAGAAAGAGTTGGTGATCCTGAGGATGCTAAACATGTATGCAAACTTCAGTGGTCCATTCATTGGCTGAAGCAAGCATATCGGAGCTGGAATCTTCAGTTTGATAATGTAATCAAAGGATTTTGGAGTTGTCCAAAATAGTTGAAGAAACCTACATTTGCAAAGAAGTGAGTGGGAGCAAAGTAGCTTTCCTTGATCTTATATGCGGAAGGCATATTTGAATGGGAGCTAAGTAGCTTTTTCTTGATCTTATATGTGAAAGGCATATTTGAGTGGGAGGTAGGTGTCATTCGTGATTTTGTATGTAACGACATCTTGAATGACACAGATCCTCTAGTAGAGTGTAAAGGATTATTTAAGTGATTAAATTTTCTATGAAATGAAGTTAGGAGTATTAGGCATCCGATTTATAATTGTATAGATTGTAAGGGGCTTAATAACATTAAGTTGGAATATTTCCTTAGTCAAGATTCTGAAGTGTTTCAGAATAGGACAAGCAAAGAAAGAGGTTCTTGCTTGTATGACTAGATAAAATATTAAGTTTATCTTGGCATTTTCAGTAATAGCAAATGATGTTCGACATTATCTATGTATCAGACATAGATGCTATCAGACTGAAAGCTCGACTTAGTGTGACCCAAGTTCTTGGTTGAAGAACAGGTTCTGGAGTGATCCTTGTGTGGATCAATGAACAAACGTTAAGTTTATTCTTCAGTGTCTATGAGAACTGAAGATAGGTTTTCTAGTAAAGGGTAAGAGTGGAAAGACAACTTGCCGTAAAGCGGTTACGATGATGCAAGTTATGACACTGACCCATGCGACTAGAAATCTCATATAGGAGATGTCCTTTATTTTGAAAATAGACTTGGTTAGTTTGCAAAGTCGCATATGAATGCACTGTCGCATAATCTACATAGGTATAGAAATATATTGCGACTTCAGAAGTAGCAAGTGTGATTGGACTGAGCAGTTTTCCGAGCGTAGGTGGTCCCCTTAATAGATCTCTTAGACTTTTAAGGCGCATGCTACGCGAATGCTCGAGTCTCACTCCATCCACTGGGATATATTTCACCGTCATCGTACGATACGGGATGATGTCAAACTAGGTGACATAGAAGTGTTGCAAAGCACATATAGGTCTCAATGTGAGAAATCTATTGATTGTATTCCTCTTCCACGAGGCGAGCAGGCACCAAGATGCTATGGGTGTTGAGCTTTTACCTAGTTGTAAACTAGATTAAGTGTTACTCTAGTGCAAGTGGGAGACTGAAGGGAATATGCCCTAGAGGCTAGTTTATTGGCAATATCCCAATCGTTCATTATATGTTTTATACCATGCTATAACTGTATTAAGCGAAAACATTAATACATGTGTGGTAGATAAACAACCGGGTCCCTAGTAGCCTCTTCTAAGACTAGTTTCGTTGCGCGATTGATGGTCGAAGTTTTCCGATCATAGGGCATGGCGCCGGTCGGCAATGGAAGTCATATCGTTAGGTGTAACGATGTGATGGACATACCCAGTATAGGACATAGTCATTACGCCTTAAGACCGTGAGACCAACTCTTATTGTTATCCCTGGAAGATACTTTGATCGCACCAAACGTCATATCTTATATAGTGTGACAATGATAGGTGATACTTTTTGGTATCGGAAGGGGGTAGTTGAGACGAGGGGTCAATAGCGGGATTTGTCAGTCCGCATAGCCGGATAGATACTCTAGGGCCCACTCGATGAGATTATGTCAAATGAGTTTGCAAACATGTGACTAGGTCACCAGCTGACATAATATCATAGACGAGTAAAAGATAGCGATGTCGGTAACGAGATCATGCTAGGTATGGAGATATCTGAGAATGATGCTCGGACACGCTAAGTATCGCCATGACAAAGGGTTTAAGACTAGACGTCCAGGTTTGATAGATGAAAGTCATTCGTTATATCACAGGGATTAATTCATGGGGTCCAGGCCTACGAGTTAGTCATTGATCATAGAGGAGTCTTGATCATACATGTTATTATATCGAACCGCTAGGGTAACACACTTAAGGGGTTTCGACAAGACAACCAGAAAGGAAAGAGATCACCGGGAACGTCCCGGGAATGGTCCGATGGAGATCGGGCAGCGACGAAAGAGTTTTCGGAGCTATAATAAATTATATATATTATGTTTGATATTAATTAGTGTAATTAATGTTTAAATATGATTTTATATATTTATTTTCGAATTTATTTAGGCTGATTTCCCTAAATGGGCCTTTTGGTCGAAAGAAGGCCCATGGGGGGGGGGGAACCCCTCAAGGGAATTCGGTGGGTAGCCTTGGCCGGCCTAGGTGGGCCAAATGGGGCCCACCGAGGGCCGGCGCACCATGGCTGGCCGCACCAGGCAATGGGGGATAGTCCCACATTGCCTGGCTGGCAAGGTTGGCTCCCCCCCGGGAGCCTATATAAGAAGGGGCACCCCTGGCCTTTTAATTCACCAATTAATTCCCTAATTCTCTCTCGATCTCGTGATTCCATTTGTCGGAGTTGCGCCGAGTAGAGAAGGGGGGTCTCTTCCACCATAGCCCGCTGCCGCGCTGCTGGTGTTCCGGTCCAAGTCTTCCGCTGCTCGTCCTGGACTGGAGCTTTGGAGGCCGTCGTCTCCACCGTATGTGTGTAACACCCTGCGAGGTGCTGCGCTAGCGGTACTCGAAGGCCTACTTCCTCCACCCGACCTCGGGGTCATCTTCGTCGTCTTCGTCGCGCCGAGTTCTTCACGACCTAGAGGTCGGCTACGTCGTCTTCGTCATCAACGCTTGTGCGGGAGCGTAATCCCCGCTATTCGGTCTTCGAGGGTATGTATTCCGATCTCCGTCGTACTTCTATATCTGCATAGTGTAGATCTTGGCTAGTTTAAGGATATCGTTGCTAGGAAAAATTTGTTTTTTTCTGCACACGATCCCCTTCACACAAAAGGTCTTGGCCACAAAAGGTCTTGGCCACAAAAGGCCGGCCACAAAAGGCGTCTAGGGTCCAATGACCCAAGAGTAACAAGCTCACAAGTATCACCACCACGAATCCTCGTGGATGGCTCAAACCGATGCAAATGCAATGGCAAGAGCACACGAAGTGCTCAAGTCCTTCACTCTCAAATTCCAACACAACAACAAATGTTTATGGGGGGATAAGAGAGGAAGAACAAAGGAAACCACAAAGGAGTCAAATCCTTCACTCCCAAATCCCACCAAAAGCAACTAACGATTATGGGGGGAGAAGAGAGGAAGAACAAAGAAGAAGAACCACAAAGGAACTCCAAGATCTAGATCCACTAGATTCCCCTCACTTAGAGGAGAGACGGATTGGTAGAATTGTAGATCTAGATCTCCTCTCAACTTTCCCTAAAGAATATGCAAGATTCTATGGAGGGATTGAGAGGGGAGTGAGCTTTGCAAGGTCAACAATGGAGTAGGAGAGAGGGGAAAGTCGTGCTGCCTTAGATGAGCTGGGGAAGAAGAAGGGGAGGGGTATTTATACCCCTCCAGGAAATATAGCCATTGACTGTTTCGACACTCGTAAATTACGGTATAAGTGAGACTCGGAAATTCCGGTTACCTGGAAATTCCGAGTCGATGAAATTTCCGAGCAGAAATTCCGGCTGGAGTCAGAACCAAAACCAAACTTTTCCTTAGCCAATTTCGGTATATGGAAATTTCCGAGCACAATTTCCGGCTCGCGTCAGAACCCTTTTCCTCTTTTCCTTAGCCATTTTCTTGGATGAGCTGGGGAACCGTAAATTTCGGTAGGGCGGAATATCCGGCCCCAATAATCCGAATCAGCAAAATACCGAAATGAAAACTGATATAACTTTTGCAAATGAACTCCAAATGAGGTGAGACCAATTTTGTTGGAAAAATAGCGACGATGAGCACCCAACAAAAATAGAGTAAAATCGCCACACATGGCAAGGTATGGGACTTTACTCACAGTAGAACCGGCAATATTGAAAGGACATTTCTATGATCTATGTGTTTTATGTGTTCGTTAACAACATGTGGATCTATTAAGTTGGTGTTAAGTGATGCAGGATAATTCAGGAACATTTCAGATGCATCAGCACCATAAAGGAGAAAAAGTGGCAGCACTGAAAAGTGTGTTCAGCCCGTTGGTGGGGGGCGGAGTTTCCGGCCTCAGGGGCTGGAGTTTTCGCCCCTACTTGGACTTTCCGGTCCCTTAGGACCGGAATCTTTTCCAAAGCCTCTGTTGCCGAAGTAGTGCTCAGCCCCTGGTGGGGGGCGGAGTTTCCGGTCCTGAGGACTGGAGTTTCCGCCCCTTGCCAAAGTTTCCGGCCTCAGGCACCTCGAAGATGTTCAAACCAAGTTTGGAGAAACTGGTGCTCATCCCCTGGTGGGGGGCGGAGTTTCCGTTCCTGAGGACCGGAGTTTCCGCCCCTGGCCAAACTTTCCGGGCGCAGGGACCTCGAAGATATCCAAGCCCAGTTTGGAGAAGCTGGTGTTCAGCCCCTGGTGGGGCCCGGAGTTTCCGGTCTCCAGTGGCCGGAGTTTCCGCCCCTGGCCGGAGTTTCCGGCCACTAGGACCGGAGTTTCCGGCCTGATGAATGGCTGCAACGGCTACATCTTTGGAGGGGTATAAATACCCCTCCTCCTTCTTCCAGCTAGTTAGCTTGACCAAAAAAAAGAGGAACTCCATTGTTGCAAGCCAAGAATCACTAGATCTCCCAATCCCCCATCCAAACTCGTTGATCTTTGGAGGATTGAAGGAGAAGGCCCCGATCTACATCTTCACCAAGTCGTTCTTCATTTCCCCCCCCCCCCATTCACTTGAGGGAACACTTGCTAGGGTTTCCACTAGGAAAACCTTGCCCATTGTTGTACTTACCTTCTTGTCTTTGTGACAGATTGTAGCTGTTCGGGAGCCCCCAAGCTCTTTGTGGGTCGTGCCCCGAATCGTTGTTGTAAAGGCTCCGGATTCCGCCTCGAAGGATTCCGATAGTGGAAAGTGAACCCAGCCTTTGTGGTGCGGTTCACCGGAGATTTGGGTGAGTCCTTTGTAGCCGTTGAACCATTGTGTTGGTTCACACCTCTCCAACGAGACGTACTCCCATTTAAGGGAGGAACTCGGGAATACATCCTTGTCGACTCGTGGTTCCACTTCGGTTACTTCTATCCTTATTTATCGCCGTTATTATATCTTGCTTAGTTGCTAGCTTGTCATATAGGTAAATTCACCATAGTTGCATATCTAGAGAATTTACCTTTTTTGTGTCAAGCTTAATTTGAAAAAGAACTAAAATTTGAATTAGCACCTATTCACCCCCCCCCCCCTCTAGGTGTCATACCGATCATTTTAATTGGTATCAGAGCCTTGGCTCTCTTGTTGGGTTTAACCGCCTAAGAGAAGTATGACACAAAGTGCGGATGAGGCCACAAGGCTTGCCGAGGCTAATGAGTCCCTTAAAAAGGACCAAGCCACCGCGACATCCATGGCGGATATCAAAGCTTTGGAAATAACTTTGACATCTTCCATGGATGCTAGGTTTAACGAGTTTCGTGACTTGCTCAATAAACTCATTAACGACAAGCCCTCGGATATCATCCTGCTTGAAAAAGCTTCTAACTCCGATGAGCATGGTTCCAAGGAGAATAAAGAGCAAAAATAGAAGGAGGTGAAAGCCAATGATAAGCCTAAGTCATCTCCCAATTCACATGAGGAAAAGGAAGGGTATCATGCCGTTCGGGGATGGTACTCTCCCGATCCAATTATCACTACCCGCATAAACCCTTTAGGTCCCCCACCTAAGCTTAATGCATTAGCTTTTGCTAGTTGGCAACGCTCAATGAAATATCATGTCAACAGTGCCTCCATCGAGCTTTGGAGGATTATTGAAGAAGGATATATGGTGGAGGATCCAAGCAACATGACCAAGAGAGAGTTCGCCGAAAAGCAACTAAACGCTTCCGCTCTCCACATGATTGAACTCTCCTTGAGCGACAACGACAAGCATCATGTGAACGGGAATCCGGCACCTAGAGGGGGGGGGGGTGAATAGGTGCTATTACAAATTTTAGGTCTTTTCAAATTTAGGCTCAACACAAAGGTAAATTCTCTAGATATGCAACTACGGTGAATTTACCTAAATGAGAAACTAAGCAAAAATAAGATAAGCAAGTAAGGGAGCAAAGGTAAAAGGAACCAACTGAAGCACGCGGAGACGAAGATGTAATCCCGAGTTCCACCCAAGGGTGTACGTCTCGTTTGGAGAGGTGTGCGCTACCACAACAGGTTAGCCGCAATGCCACAAAGGCTCGCCTTCTTCTCCGATGAACTCAACCACAAAGGTTTCGAGTCCACCTTCCACTATTGATCCCCTTTTAGGGCGGAGATCGAATCCCTTACAAACGCTTGAGGCACACACCCACAACTGAATTGGGGGCTCCCAAGAAGACCACAAAAGGTCAAGGACCACAACAGGTCAAGGTAACACCAAGAGTACAACAATGGTGAACTAGGTTTTCCCACCGGAAACCCTAGCCACGAAATCCCCAAGTGAATGGGGGAGAAATGCAAATCCCTTCGGTGAGGATGTAGATCCGGGCCTTCTCCTCCAATCCTCCAAAGAGCAATGAATTTGGGTGGGGGGATTGGGAGATCTTGATGATTTGAGCTTTCAAGAA
The DNA here is from genome assembly GCA_026929855.1 of Poa annua. NCBI lineage: Eukaryota > Viridiplantae > Streptophyta > Magnoliopsida > Poales > Poaceae > Poa > Poa annua. Next base: position 92,600,110 of record CM049428.1, on the reverse strand, counting down.
TGGTAGGAGAGAGAAAATCTGAGAGCTATCTGTTCTTGAGTGAGTGAGGGGGTATTTATACTCCCCCTCAAAATCTGGCCGTTGGCTGTCTTGGGCACCCGGAAATTCCGGTATAAGTACCACCGGAAATTCCGGTCACCCGGAATATCCGGGCCTTTGAAAATATCCGAGCTGAATTTCCGGTTGAGATCAGAACCAATTCTGAACTTGACTTAGCCGATTTTCTGAGGTTGACTCGGAATATCCGAGTCCTTGAAATTTCCGAGCTGAATTTCCGATTGGAGTCAGTGCCACTTCTGAATCTTGACTTAGCCAATTTTCCTAGTGATGACTCGGAATATCCGGGTTGGGCAACCGGAATATCCGGGTCCTTGAAATTTCCGAGCTGATTTTCCGATTGGAGTCAGTACCACTTCTGAATCTTGACTTAGCCAATTTTCTTGAGGTTGACTCGGAATATCCGGGTTGGTGAACCGGAATATCCGAGTCCTTGAAATTTCCGAGCTGATTTTCCGATTGAAGTCAGTAGTACTTCTGAACTTGACTTAGCCAATTTTTCTGGGGATGACCCGGAATATCCGAGTTGGGGGACCGGAATATCCGGGTCTGGGAAGAATTCCAGAAACTCTTTTTCTCTACAATTTGGCTTTAGGATTTGTGATATGAGTTTCACCCAAACCGAAATACTTAGCAATAGGATTAGTATCATTGGTATTGTTAACTAACACACAAAACATTAGGGATTAAGAAATGTTCTTTCAATCTCCCCCTTTTTGGTGTTAGATGACAATACCAAGATTTGCATAGAAACAAACAGCAATATCATGTTTTTGGCAGAAAATGGCTCCCTCTAAATAAATGCAAGTATGCAACACAAAATAACAAAGGATAGGAGCAATTTTATAACAACAACCACAAGATATCACAAAGGAGAAACGAGACAAAATGTAAGATTATGGAAGCAATTGAGACTAGATAGATTTTCATACCCTGTGCATATAGAATATGAAGAGAATACCAACACAATCAATTCGAAGTCTCAAGCATAATATAATGATAGCATCAACCATTGTCTCAATACAAAGATATCACAAATGAAATAAAGAGAGTTTCACAATTAATTTAAAACACGATAAATGGACACAAGCGCAAATAAATGATAAACGCATAAGCTTGTGCCCGACCCTTGCAAATCCCCGAAGAAGTCCTAGTAGAGCAACTTCTCCCCCTTTGGCATCGAAACGCCAAAAAGGAAGAAGAGCGATGCTACGTCCCATGGAAGTCTTCAGTCCGAGGGGTCCTCCTCATCATCATCATCATCATCATCATCCTCATCATCATCATCGTCCTCATACTCCTCAGACGCTGCCTCCTCATCATCATCTTCCTCCTCCTCATCATAGTCATAGCCAGTGGTGTATGAGCTGCCCCCAAGGTCCTGGTCAATCAGTGTCCATGGAGCCAAGGAACCCTGGTTCCACTGAGCAAAGGTCGGGGGCTCAGACAGAGCAGCAGGAGCAGGAGAGCCAGAAGCATGGTGAAGGATCAAGTCTTGCTTGTATTCCAGCTGACGGCGATCCTTGTAGGCGTTGTATTGCTCTTTGCGGATGTCCACATTCATGCAAAGGATGTTGCGCTGGAACCAGTTCAGCTTCTTGACATGTGCATGAGTGGTAGGAACATGAGTAGAGGTAGCAGCAGCCCTCCTAGCATCACCCATGAAAGATCCACCTGCAGCTGATGTAGTAGAAGGCCTAGGAGGGGGCTTGACCACAGTCTTCTTCACATAGAGCTTCTTGAAGTCATGTGGCACCAAATCACTGCTGCTGACGTTGAGGTTAGGGAACTTAAACTGGAGGAGCTTCATTATGTACGGAGCATAAGGAATAGAGACCCTGGTGGTCATAGCTTCATACATCTCATTGTAGATGTAATCCATCACATCTACTCTCCAGTCAGTATCAGAACCCGAGTCCTCCACAATGCGGTTGGCGTGAAGGAGCAGGTTGCAGAGAGGGGTAACCAGGTGTCGTTGTTGCCACCACTCGGTGCAATGTTCTCACGCAGGATGCGCACAAGAACATCATACAAAGGGAGCAAGTCACGAGTGAATCCAGGGGTGGCTCCCACACCATATAAGTGAGTTGTCTCCTTCTTGTTGAGCTTGTACGTGGTGTGCATGCGAGTGCCTTGGGGATTGTCACCATCAAACCTGTAGCCCAGTACCTTGCCAAACTCCTCGAAGTTGGACTCACAGTATGATTCCCCAGTCATCCACTTCATGGTCTTCTTTGAGTCACCCTTGATCACTAGGGTGGCGAAGAACTGCATTACAAGCTGCGCGTTGTAGGCACAACAGATGAGCGCCAACCTCTCCAAACCCATGGTCTTGACAATGTGGATGGCCTCAGCAAATGCGGTTTTCTTCTGCAGGGATGCAAAGTCAAACGGGTGCATGGGTCGAATGGGCTTCGACAGTGAGAGATAGAGATCCACAAATATGTGCTCTTGTGCTTGGCACCAAAAACTGCGATCATCGAGAGAGGTGTCTCTTGCGCTGAGGTACCAGTCACCCTGCCTCAGCTGAGAGTAATCCACAGAATGCATCTTGGAATAGTTCGGACGTTGGGGACTAGGGGCATTCTTTCTCTTCTTGGATGAGGGCTTGCTGGCAACAGCTTTCTTCTTCCTCTGAGGTGCAAGGCCCTTTCCCTTGTTGACTGATTGCTTGGAGACAGGTGCTCTATCTGTGTGCCTTGATCCCCCTGCGGACGGACTTCCACCTGAACCTGTGAATTTGAGCATAGAGGGTAGCATAAGGTAAGTGCACACAAGTCAGGAGATAATACACACATTAGATAGGCATTTGATGGATCATATGTAGTTAAACATGAGTTAATCTTAAAACTGCAGTGTTTGGCTCGGAATATCCGGGTCAGACAAGACCGGAAATTCCGGGGGACCGGAAATTCCGAGTCAATCTGGACCGGATATTCCGAGTCAGACAGAAACTGCAGATCTGAGATTGACTCGGTCTAAAACTAGATCGATCCAACATAATGCAAACCTAATGTATGTAGATGGCAGGGAATAGTCCTAGGAACAGTCTCTACCAAGCAACATTGAAACAAATAACTCCACATCAAGATCCAAGTGCAAGCACATAAGGAAGAAGAAAAGTGAAGTTACCCTCATCCATTGAGGCCATTTCTTGGAGGAGTGAGTTCCCGGGGCGGAGGAGGAGCAGATCCGGCCGAGAAAGAGGTTCCCCGGCGGTCGGAGTGCTCCGGAGGGACTTGGGAACAGCAGGGGCGGCGGCTGGAGGAGAGGGAGGTCGGGGGTGGAAGAAGGGCACTAATGAGCCCTTCACCCCGAGCCTGCCCTTATATTTCTGGACAAACCGCCAGACCGGATATTCCGGGTGTGACTTACACCGGATATTCCGAGTCACCGGATATTCCGGTTCAAAATGAACCGTATATTCCGACATGCTGAACCAAAATCCCAGTTTTCAAAAGGATGACTTGTGTGCAATAGAGGGAAATGTTTTCAGGGGAAAGTAGGCTTGGGATAGAATTCCAAACTGATATTGGTACACCATACTCAACTCACAACAACCAAATCGAACCAAAAGAGCCAAGTTGAGTAGGTTTCCCACATGCATGAAAAGGAGGGCAAATAGCAACAAAAAGCTCCAAATAAAATCAACTCTTCAAGGAGAAGAGGTCGGTGGCCGAGGCCACCATGTAGGAGTGTATGGCATGTTACCGCGAAGATGTATCTTGGGTACATAACCAATACTCGTCGTTTTAGCTCATTAGTCACAAGAATGAATATAGAGATAAAAGAACACTTGCTATCGGCATAATGGGGGAGGGATGGTCCAATGAATTAGGACCGCACTCCCCCTATTTCCATGCCTACATCTAAACTAGATAACATGCAATTACGCCCTAGGTGAGTGTGCAAGCGATCAAGCCAAGGACCTCGAATCAATGATATTAAGCTCATTCCTCAAAAAGCAAAACCTTGCTTCCTCAAGGGGCTTCGTGAAGATATCCGCCAATTGATCCCTTGTGCCCACATATGATAAGTCAATGTCTCCACGGGCCACATGATCTCTTATGAAATGATGGCGAATCTCAATATGCTTGGTTCTTGAATGTTGCACCGGGTTGTAGGCAATCTTGATGGCACTTTCGTTGTCACATAAAAGAGGCACTTTGTCGCAATCGACTCCATACTCCTTTAAAGTTGCCTCATCCATAGCAACTGAGTGCAACAACTAGCGGCTGCAACATATTCGGCTTCGGCGGTGGAGAGAGGTATGCAATTTTGCTTCTTAGAAGACCAACTCACCAAGGACCTCCCAATAAATTGACAAGCACCGGAGGTTGACTTCCTATCATCATGATCTCCCGCCCAATCGGAATCCGTGAATCCACATAATGAGAAATTTGCATCCTTGGGATACCACAATCCATAAGTTGGGGTATAAGCCAAATATCGAAAGATTCTCTTGACCGCCACATCATGGCTTTCTTTAGGAGCCGCTTGATATCTTGCACACACTCCTACGGCTAGCACTATATCCGGTCTAGATGCATAAAGGTAGAGGAGAGATCCAATCATGGAGCGGTATACCTTTTGATCCACATCCTTACCCTTCGGGTTGAGCTCAAGGTGGCATTTGGTTTGCATTGGAGTAGAGGCACCCTTGAGATCAAGCAACTCGTACTTCTTGAGCATGTATTGAATGTACTTTGCTTGGTTGATGAACGTTCCTTCCCTCAATTGTTTGATCTCAAATCCGAGGAAGAACTTCATCTCGTCCATCATAGACATCTCAAACCTGTCAGTCATAAGCTTAGAGAATTCTTCGTTAAATGCTTTGTTAGTCGATCCAAATATAATGTCATCCACATATAATTGAAAAATGAAAAGCTCCCCATTAACTTTCTTAGTGAAAAGTGTGGGGTCGATTTCCCCAACTTGGAATCCACGGTCTACAAGTAGTTCTCTAAGGTGCTCGTACCACGCTCGTGGGGCTTGTTTAAGGCCATAGAGTGCCTTATCCAACTTGTAGACATGGTTCGGATACTTGAGGTCCTCGAACCCCGGTGGTTGCTTAACATAAACAAGTTCATTTAGTGGACCATTTAGAAAAGCGGATTTAACATCCATTTGTTGCAACTTAAAGTTATGGTGACAGGCATAGGCAAGAAGAATACGGATTGACTCAAGTCGAGCCACGGGCGCGTAGGTTTCTCCAAAGTCAATGCCTTCAATTTGAGAGTAACCTTGAGCCACCAATCTTGCCTTGTTCCTTATCACCATGCCATGTTCATCTTGCTTGTTCTTGAATATCCACTTGGTGCCGATAACATTGCGGCAATCTTTGGGTCTTTCCACCAACTTCCACACTTTGTTGCGCTCGAAGTTGTTGAGCTCTTCATGCATGGCATCAAGCCAATCTTTATCTTCAAGAGCTTCAAAGACCTTCTTGGGTTCCACCATGGAGATGTGAGCTTGATGTTCACTAAAGCTTGCGAGTTGTCTTCGAGTAGAGACCTTGCTTCTCACATCACCAAGCACCTTGTCAAGAGATAGAGCTCTTAATTCTTGTGAGGTGCCAACCCTATTCAAGCGGCAGATCTCGATTTCCCTCCGAGTGGTGGGAGGAATCGCTTGATCATCTTGATCATTCATGTCTCCGCCTTGACTGATTTGATGGCCTTGATCAACCATTGGAGTGGTGGCCATTGGTGAGGGAGAGGGTTGATCTTGGCCTTGCGAACTGCCACCGGGAATGTCAGCAGGACCGGATATTCCGGGTTCAGGGACCGGATATTCCGATCCACCGGAAATTCCGAGTCCATGTTGAACCGGATTTTCCGGTCCTCCGGAAATTCCAGGAGCAGCTGTAGAATCTTGTTCTTCTTCTTGGCAAGGGGCATTGGGCACGGTGTTGTCGATGGGTGTATCTTGTGTTGGGGTGGTCACCACTTGTGAAGAACTTGGTCCTTGTTGATCAACCTCATAATAGAGTTCAACGGGGCGGTGGACTCCCAACCCCATTCTTCGGATAGCATCTTGAGGTTCATCATCACCTACACCGGAAACACCACTTTGCTCCACGAGGGAGCCGTCATTCTCCTCGAATACCACACTACAAGTTTCTATGATTATGCGCGAGGCCTTATCATAGACTCTATAAGTGTGGGATTCGGATCCGTAGCCCACAAATGTCCCTTCAAGAGACTTAGAATCAAACTTGCCCAAACGAACACCTTTGATGAGATAAAAACACTTACAACCAAATACTCGGAAGTAGGAGATATTGGGCTTGTTCCCAGTAAGCACTTCATAAGGTGTCTTCATGAGTCCTTTGCGAAAGAAGAGCCGGTTGGATGAATGGCAAGCGGTGTTGACGGCTTCGGCCCAAAAGTTGTGAGGGGACTTGAACTCGGCCATCATCGACCTTGCCATCTCAATAAGTGTGCGGTTCTTCCTTTCGGCTACACCATTTTGTTGGGGAGTATAAGCAGCGGAATACTGATGACGAATCCCTTCTTCACTAAGGAACTCGTTTAAGGTGTAGTTCTTGAACTCGGACCCATTGTCACTTCATATCACCAACATAGGGACATTGTGTTGACGTTGAGCTTCATTGGAGAAGTCGATGATAGTTTGTTGAGTCTCCATCTTCGTCTTGAAGAAGAAAACCCATGTGTATCTTGAATAGTCATCAACAATCACCAAGCAATATTTCTTGCCACCAAGACTAGCTTCCAGAATGGGACCAAAGAAGTCAACATGGAGAAGCTCCAAAACCCTCCTTGACGAAATGATGGTCTTGCTTGGATGGTAGATGTCATGCATTTTTCCTTCAACACACGCCCTACACATTCGATCCTTCGAGAAAGAAACATGGTCTTTTAGTCCTAGGATATGGCCACCCTTGTGGAGACTTTGCAAAGTCCTCATGTTGACATGGGCTAGTTGGCGATGCCATAGCCAACCCAAGTCCGCCTTTGCGAATAGGCACATTGTATGGGAAGTGGTGACTCCGGAGAAGTCAACCACATAGAGCCCATTCTCAATGTACCCAACGAAAGACACATTGAGAGACTTGCTCCGCAAGAGAATGACCATTTCCTTTTCGAAGACAACGGTATAGCCCAAACAAGTTAAGGAATGGACGGAGATCAAGTTGAAACCTAGGGACTCGACAAGCAAGACATTCACAAGTGTGATGTCCGGTGCCACTACCACCTTGCCGAGCCCTATTACCTTAGACTTAGAATTATCACCATATGTAACGGTCATTTGATCATCATTGGGCTTCAACTCCGTTACAATATCCTTGCTTCCGGTCATATGACTAGTGCACCCACTATCAATTATCCATTTCGATCCTCCGGAAGCAAGGCCCTACACACAATCAATTCTTGGGTTTAGGTACCCATTTTGCAATGGGTGCCTTTTGGTTAGCAACAAGGGTCTTTGGTACCCAAATAACATATTCAATGTAACCATCAAAAGGACCAATGTATCTAGCATAGACATCCCCATAATAATCAACATATAAAGCATAGTTGGGGTTAGATATGCCCGCAAAGTCATTACGAGTGGGAGTGCCCCTTGTGGCATTTCCACTCGCAATGTCAACCTTCTTGGCTTGTGCGGGCTTGGTCTTCTTCTTGATCTCCTTCTTCTCCTTAGCAACATAGCCTAGACCTTCCTTACCCTTGTGGGGCACTCGCTCATGAAGAGGAGTAGTGAGTGTCCCCTTACCTTTATCAAGAGAGGTCTTGGGCTTGGTTGCCATAGAAGGAACAAACATAACCCTAGCAATACCCTTCACAACATTTGCATTAGCATTCAAAGGAGTAGAGGTGCTGGGTTTCTCAAGAGTAGATATCCGAGATTAGAGTTGATCACGAGACTTGAGAAGACGTTCGTGATCACTTGTCAACACCTTGTGAGCATTGTCAAGTGTCTCGAAGTCTTCGCAAAGTCTAGCATGAGCAACTACAAGCTCGGACTTTTCATTTTGCACAATTTTACATTTAGCAAAGTATAGATCACGATCCTTAGTGATCTTAGCAAGTTGCTCCTCGAGGAGAGCATGAGCTTCTTGTTCATCTTCGAGAGAGGATTGGAGAGACACCTTAGCGTGTGCATCCTCTCTCTCAATCTCACCTTTTAGTTCAAGCTCATCCTCAAGCTCACCTATACGACTCATGATTGAGCCAAAGTGTTTCTTTCCTTCTCCTTGCAAGTTAGTCATGAATTTATCAAAAGCAATGATTTCTTCCTTGACTTCTATGCTCATAGCATCATCAATGTCATGTGATATGGAGTTGGGGGATAATTGTACCTCGGGTGTCTTTGCCATAAGACATCTTGCATTCTTGACGATGGGGCTCTCGTTTGGTGAGGAGAAGAGTGATGGAGGTGTGGAGGACATGGCTAGTGCGGCCACTTGCGTTGGAGTATCCTCTTTGTCACTATCTTCATCATCGGTGGGATATTGCTCTTGAGTCACCAAGACAATCTTTTGGTTCTTCTTGAAGAAAGGCTTCTTCATGGGCATGGGCCCCTTGCCCTTCGTCTTGGCCACAAGCCTCCCACCATGATCCTCTCTTCTCTCCCATGGGCAATCGGCAAAAAAGTGGCCCTTGTCATCGCAGTTATAGCAAAGCCTCACTTTGTTGAATGGATTTCCTCCATTGGGGGGAAACTTCTTGTCAATCCTTGCTTTGGCCCTTCCGGGGTTCTTCCAAAAGGTTCTTGCCGCAAGACCCATGTGTTGAGTGAGAGTGCTTGAGAGAGCTTCACTAGATAGCTCGACTTGATCATCACACTCCTCTTCATCCTCTTCTTCAACGGTGGCCTTCAAAGCAATTGAGGCATGCTTGTGCATCCCTATGGCTCTAGCTCTTGCATCTTGTGCAATCTTGGAGGCCACCTTGTATGCGGTCATCTCTTGCATAACTTCATTGGATGTCATCTTTGCAAAGTCATGTCTCCCTTGGAGTGTCTTCAAATCCGTGTCCTCAAAGGGCATGAGAGCGGTCACAAACTTCCTCTTGATCCAAGCATCATTGATGTACTCCGCCCCGAGGTTCTTGAAGGAGTTGGCAACCAACACCAACCTCCGGTACATGTCCTCGTGGCTTTCTCCATCCAACTTGTAGAACCCTTCCACCTCATTGCATAAGACATCATACCGGTTCTTCTTCATGCTCTCATTCCCAACGAAGATGTCGGAAAGAGCATTCCAAACTTCCTTGGCGGTGGAGAATTGTTGAATGAGCGCCATGTCCTTCTCTCCAATGGCCATTTGGAGTTGATGAAGAGCGGTGGCGTTGAGTTGACTATCAACCACCTCTCTTCTTGTCAAGTTGGTTGGATCATGGGGCTTGTATCCTTCTTCAATGATGCGCCAAAGCTCAATGGAGGCACTACATAGATGAGACTTCATTAGAAATACCCATTGAGAGAAATGAGTAGGTTTAAGCTTAGGAGGATCACTTCTAAAGTTTACATGAGGGTGAGGGATAGGAGGGTTAGGAGAGTAATTATGGTTGACATTATGAAATTCCTCTACTTTGGGGGTTTTAGAGGAGCTAGGTGGTTCATCCTTTTCCGCCATCCCGGGAACACTTGAGGTAACATCTTTGGACCCATACGAAGATGACTCCTTAGAGTTCCCTGCATGTTCCTTAGGAGGAGGAGAGGGAGAAGTAGCCTCGGGCTCCTTAGACTTCAAGAGTGCCATGAGCATCTCATTCATCTTGAGGAGTTGGGCCTCCAAGGACGATCTCATATCAATAAGATCGGCCATGGTTGCCCCTTTGGCTAACGCCTCCTTCTCCGCCTCTAATTTTTCACGGGAGGCCCTCTCGGCATCGGATTCCGTCATCGTTGCACTTAGGCGGTTAAGCCCTTAAAAGTGAACAAGGCTCTGATACCAATTGAACGGGAATATCCGAGTTGGGGAACCGGAATATCCGGGTCTGGGAAGAATTCCAGAAACTCTTTTTCTCTACAATTTGGCTTTAGGATTTGTGATATGAGTTTCACCCAAACTGAAATACTTAGCAATATGATTAGTATCATTGGTATTGTTAACTAACACACAAAACATTAGGGATTAAGAAATGTTCTTTCATCATGTTCTACATGCCACCACCGCCAAAGAAGCTTGGGATTGTCTTGAGCGTGCTTTCCTTGGAAATGATAGCATGAAGAGAAATAGATATGAATGCTTGAGCAATGCTTCTGAAGGCTTCTACATGCTTGACAACGAGAACCATGAAGAGATGTATGGGAGACTCAAGACTCTTGCCAAAGCCTTTTATGATGTGGGAGCAACTTATGTTGATGATGCTTGGGTCAAGAGGAAGTACGTGAATTGTAGCGTACCTGCACTTTAAATAAGGCAGATACCTGTGTATAGTGCAAATCCCTGGATCGATTCATTTGCACACACAGTTTACGATGTAATATCACAACAAGGCATCAATATATTACATCGATGATCCAGAATTACAAAATATTTTATACAAGTTGCATAGCATAAAGCTAGCATTGACAAAGTACACAGCGGAAAATACAATAGCAGTGAGTCTCTATAACTTCCATGCTGCCACAGGCGAAAAACATGTTGGTTGCAGACTCGAAACCTTTAAACGAAACCTCACTCGTCATCTGATCAAATCTGCAATAAAAAAATATTGCAACAACGTGGGTCAGATTCCATTAAAAATGGAGTCTGGCAAGTGACACTATAGTGGACACTTATGGAATAACTCTAAACCTATATGAATATTTGGCTGGTGGAGCTCAAGGCTAATTTGCATAAAGCCAATTTTCCTATTCTTTTGAAAACACTTTTCTTGAAATCTCGACGAGTATGGCATGAAAACCATAAATCTCATCTTCCCTTGTTCACCCATCAAGTTTTATTCTGAAGTTGGAATGATGGAATCCTCCGTTGACGTCCTTGATCAGCTGCTCAAAATTGTCCGTAACCGGGGACACGGCTAAGCACTTAGTTTTACACTCTGCAGAGGTTGTGCACTTTCACCATTGTACCCATTCAACCCAAGGTATCCTTTACACACCATTTGTGATAAGGAAAGGAGAGAATGAGACGAGATCTTTCAGAAGCATTTTCCCTCCCCATACTGGCTTGACCCGTTCCACCTAACATCCCCCCTACATCTGCTTGTCAAGCCGGAGAGAGTCCACGCAACATAATTGATCAAGCCAGAGCCCATATGGCAATGGCTGCACTGGAAGCAATCGTCACTTGGAGTTCTTCAGATTCCTCTGTTCCTGGGTGGCCGTTCTCAAGTGTGCATTACCCTTTAGGAACCATAGAAATGGACCGAGTAGCCACTCAACATAAACCATCCGACCAATTACCACCCAGGTGTTTCATTCTTAACTTAGTAGAATTTAGATTTTCACAAAACAACATTTGCATAGCATCAATAATTCTACTAAGTATTGCATAGGTACCTAGACACAGGTATAAGGGATTCTACACAGGTTTAGCATAGCAACACATGCATTTAAAATACACTAAGTAATGCATATAAAAATAGGAAGTTTATGAGGTGTGCCACTTGCCTTTGAATGTTGTCGTTGTTCACAAACTCTTTTCAACAACGAACGTTTGCTCTCCGTTTAATCTAAGCAATATAAGCAAACAACAATACAACAATCAACAGCAAGCAAAACTCAAAATGCATACAAACACATACTAGATGAATAAATAAGTTTTATAAAACTTTCTAAGGAAAATATGTTTATGCATGATGTGCAACAATATTCCTAAGGCTAGAAATGCTTTTTCATGCCATGAAATTCTTTTAAGTTATTGTAAGGCAAATAGGTTGGTCCAAAAGGACTAAGGACTAAAGTCTTAAGTTGGATATACATACTTTGTTTTATATCTCCTTGAAACAAGCACTCTAATGGCTTAGCCATGATGTGCAAAATACTTAGAGAAAAATACTAAGTCATTTATTCAAGATGATCACAATTATTATCAACTCTTTGTAAGTTGGACATTCACTATAGTGAGAGAGACAGACACCCGGCCAGCCACTTAAATTGTGGAACAGGTCTCATGTACGTGGACATGTAAGGTTTGTTTCCAGGCCGCTTCATCCCACTATGCTGCTAGGATCCAACAACTTCAAGATGATATCATCATGATCAAAATTTGTTTAAGTCTAAAAGACAAGATTAGGAAAGAGGGAAAAGATAGAAAGAAAGATGTAGTTGTCCTCCAGGCTTCATCTCCAGACTTGTAATATTCTCCTTGATGATGTCTTGATTGATTTCTAGGTAGTCCTAATGAATCTCCAGACTTGATGATTCTTGTCTCCTCGAGGCTGGTCTTGGATTTACTTAGTCTTCATGAAGTCTCAGATGAGGAGAAAAGACAGAGAAAAAGACTTAGAGAATAAAAAGAGAGTTGGCCTTCTTGAACTTCTTCTCACTTTTCTTCTAAGTGCTTGACATCTTGGGGATGCTTCCAGAGTCTGTTTTCTTCTAAGTGTTTCCTCTCCTTGATGATACTTCTGAAGTCTTGATTTTGGCTAAGTCCTTCATTGGTCTTCCAGCTCCATCTTGAAAACTACTAAGTGTCTAGTGCATAGCACTTTTCACAAAATACTAAGTTAAAAAATACTCCTAACTTAGAGAAAACTATTGAAGAGGGGTTTTCCTTTGAGAATTATATCTACCACATAAAATATGCAATGAATGAAATGCAATTTTAAATCACAAGAAACATCAAAAATATCTTTTGTGATTTCTTTATAAATATGCATAAATTTTATAAATGTAATTTAATTTATTTCTAGTTTTGAAAAATATAATAAAAGGAATAATTATAAGATTAAAGTTTCTTATGATTAAACTTTCATAACAAAATTTTATAATTAGTGTTAATAGACAGAGAGCATTTAATTAAATCTATTGCAATTGGATTTAATCAAAAATAATGTTTCTATTAAAAGTTATTTCAAAATTAGTCAAACAATTCAATTTAAACACACAATCATGAAATCATTCAAACATTACTCAAAAATATTTTTATAGCAGTAGCATTAATTTACCTATATTCCAAAGTTTCTAAAACATATTTATTTGCAATTTTTGGATTTATAGATTTAAAGTTATTACAAATATACTCAAATTCACCATTTGAAATTTGAATATTTTATACTAAGTCAAATTTGAATTTTGTCTGATCCAAATTATTCTACACATCCAGAGCTTTCCAAATATATAAAAATTATTAAATTTGTAGTTATGGTTAAAAAGTTGTGATAGATCTAAGTGACAGGGGTGTTTCTGCAAAATTGCCAATTAAATTTAATTAAGGAAATTGTTTTTACACGTGGCAGCTGACTGGGCAGTGACGTGGCTGCCACGCGGCGCTGACTTGGATAAGTGGAGCGATCTGGATCGTCAGATCCAGATCCAACGGATCAAAACAGATACCGCTTCGGATTTAAACAGATCTAATCCTAGCCCTTGATCGCAGATCGGACGGTGCTGGGGGCGTGGACCTTACCGGGCGGCGCAACGGTCACCGGCGAAGAAGGAGACGGCGGCGCGGCTCGGGATCGGACGGCCTCGACGCTGGAGTTGCTCCCCGGACGAACGGCGGTGTCGACGACGTGCAGATCGTCGCGGCGATGCAGATGGTGGCGACGGCGTCTTCTCTCTCTTCCTGGCGCGACCGGCTGCGGCGGATGGAGTGCGGCGGCGCTCCGGTCGAGCACGGGGCGCTCGACCCTCTGCACAAAATAATCGAACTCGGGGCTGAGGAGGTGCGCACGACGATGGAGAAGCGAGGGGGAGAAACGAGAGGGCTTCGGAGGCTCGGGGCTCACCGGAAACAGCAGAGGACGGCGGCGGAGGAGGCGAACTCCGGCGAGCTCGTACGGCGGCCTGGCGGCGTCCTTGGGCTAGGGTTTTGGGGAAAAAGGCAGAGGGGATCGTGGGGTTTAAATAGGGCTGAGGAGAGAGCAATTCCCGCAAACAAACTCGCCGGATTTTGGAAAGGATCGGGAGAGTTTGTTTCGGCCGCGATTTCCTCTGGAGGTTGAAGATGGGCTGACGTCAGCAAGTTTTTCTTTTTCTGATTTTATTTCTTTTATTCATATCTTTTGATTTAAATGTCCAAATGATGTCAAATTAATTTCTAAAAATTTGTAAAAATAATATCTTGCTGTTAAACCAGTTGTGGGTATGTTTTGAATATTTTTGAAAATTAGTATTTTGAATTATTGCTTAATTACAAATTTGACACTTAAAGTCAAATTTGAATTTCTATCTCATTTAAATTTTCCTTTGGCTAAAATAATTTGTAAAATACTCACATTTCAATATGTTTGAATTTAAGTTATTTAAACTTGTTTTGCTGAAATCATTTATCTTGGCATATTATTAAAGAACAAAATATAAATAATGCTTTAGGAAAATGTGAAAGATAAGGTATTCATTTTTAATTGAAAATAATTTGTGCAACATTATATTTTATATTATGATAATTCATTTGAAAACTTCATAACAACTTTGGAAAGGATTTTTGTTTTGATTTTATTCTTATTTAAAATCCATTAATCATTTCGTGTTCTGAAAATAAATAGATGGAATTCATTTAATCCAATGAAATGTTTATTTGGCTAATTCATTAATTTAAATTCTATGAAGTTTTAAAGTTATACACTATAGGCTTATAATTTCCAAACTATATTTTGAACATAGTTAAAGGAATGAAAACCATTTAGTAGTTATATAACCTTTTGAATAATCTTGTAATTAAGTGGTTTAATCTAATACTTATAAAGAACTAATTTATTTAAAATAAAATGAATTGTAGTTTGTAAAATATTTATCAAATTGTATTTTAAGGTTTTTTTTTTTGGAATACAGTGAATAATAAAATGTTTAAACTGTGACATTTGAAATATTAAACTCTTTCAATAAGTTTGGAGTCTTTTATAGTTGGTTTCCTTATGCATTTAATATTTTATTTTAATAAAAAGAAAAGTTTTAAATTTTAGTGATTTTTGAACATTCCAAAATGTTGGGATGTTACATGAATGCTCTCTTGCCTTCGGAGCCAATGGAGTTGAAGTCTATTCAAGGAAGATACAACTATCATCAAATGTCTTCCCATGAAGTTATGCAAGAAGTCCAAGCCTCCAAGGTTGCCACCAAGAATGCCGAAGATAACCGTGCTAGGGCCATGGGAATGAGAGAAGGTCCTTCTCTTGCCTTGAAGGCCAAGGTGACTTGCATAGATGCCAATGATGAAGTTGAAGCTTGTCCTAGCAACATTGCTCCACATGATCTTGAGCAAGCCATCAATGGTCACATTGCACTTGCCACAAGAGTGTTTTGGAATGACCCGGCTAGTGCTAAAACTCGTGTTGATCGAGATAACAACTCAAGTGGCAAGAAAGAGCTTGCCTCAAGGACAAAGACGTGCTACAATTTTCATGACAAGAATCACTACATAAGAGAGTGTCCTTATGAGAACCGTGAGCAAAATGGTGGGAAGCTTGTCCCGATGGACCACTCAAAGTTGATTCAAAAGAAGTCCGCAAGACCAAAGAAGCCTTTCTTCAAGAAGGCACCAAGAATTGTGTTGGTGGCACAAGAAGAATATGCCACAAGTGACTCCGATGATGAAGACACACCTAATAAAGAGGTTGCCGCATTAGCTATTGTATCTACTCCACCATCATCACCGTCACTCTTTGAATCCCCCAATGACAATGTCTCCACCAACAACGCACGGTGCCTCATGGCTCATGTCACCGAGGTATCATCTCCCTCACCTAAGACTACTCATGATCAACCTAGTCTTGAGATTAAGAAAGAGCTAGTTTCTTTCGATACTTTGGTGGCTAACTTGCAAGGTGAAGCCAAAGAACACGTTGAGTCTCTCGTGAGACAACTATGTGCGGCAGAAGAACTTCTTCAAGAAAAGATTAAGATTGAGAGAGAGGATTCTCTCACCATTGCTTCCTTGAATGCTTCCATATTTTGTCTAAATGGCTCTCTTGATGAAGAAAGTGAATATAGAACCACAATAGAGGAAAGACTTGAGTCTCTTGATGCTAAAAATGATGAAATCATTAGTAAAATCATTAAGGATAGAGATCATGTTTTTGCCAAATATAAAGTGATTGTCGTGGTGGTGTCACGGCAGATGCCATAGGATGGCTAATTTGTGGGGCCGATGGACGTTGGTGGATCCGGGGAGGGATAGCGAGCTGAAGAGCTCACACGGGGAGGATCCCGGTAGAACCGAGATCTCCCAAGAACAAAGAACAAGATAAAAGTGCAAAGAGGAAGATCTAACAAATACAAACAAATGCACGAAGGCACACAGCACACACACGATATACCCAGGTTCAGGGCCCTCGTGAGGAGGTAACACCCCTACTCCTGCCTTTGCTCTCTATATATTGGTGGTACAAAGACTACAACTTGCTACAAGATCTGTCAAAGGATGAAGAACAAAGAACTAGATGAACTCAAGGTGAAGAGGAATAACTGCTCTAAGAGTAAATGTGACTATAGCTTTGGCTCTGAAGTTGGTCTCTCCCTCTCAGGAGCAGTTATGGCGCCTTTTATAGAGGTCCGGCCAGGAGGGCCGGAAACCCTAATTTGGCTTGGCCCCACCGGACAGGCCTAGCCGGGATGTCGTCACCGGCTAGTGCGACCTAGTCGCCGGACTATCCGGTATAGCCCCTTCGTCATCATCTCGTTAAGGACGGCAGGCGCCGTCCTACATCATCATTGTCCCCTTGTCAGAGACAAGACATGTCTTTGCCCATCCGGATAGCCTTTTCCGGATTGCCGGGCTAGGCCTGTCAGGTCTTGTCGTACCACGCTCGTACCGGCTGACGCGCTCCCGTGTCAGGCGGGAGGTGACCATGCTTCCGTGTCAGGCGGGAGGTGACCATGCTTCCGTGTCAGGCGGAATGGTACTTCCCCCCGCTATAAACGGGAAAGCCTGCTACGGACCGTTGACGGTCTACCGGAAGCCCTCACGCCGGCTACCTCCTCACTTGCCACTTAGTCTCTTCTGCATAAGATCAATACCGAGAGATACATTCCGGTTAGTACTTATCCGGAATACCTATCCGGTAAAGCCGAGTATATCTCCACCCGAGAGTCTCCCCGGAGTCCTAGATCCGGGATCCTTCCCGGAGACGTCCGAGTTCGTCTCAGGATGAGTATCTCTAGGCCTAGCCTCCCGAAGATGTCTTAGCCTATCGGTGAAGACATCTTCGAGAAGCTAGTTCTTAGAGGAACCACCCGCTCACGCTTGTGCTGCGATTGTGAGGGCCGGGGGCGTCTATTTATAGATGGGAGACCTGACCCTTGCGCCTGCCAGGAGGCACTTTGTCCTCTACCAGCGCTCAGGGGTCAATCTGCCCTTTCAGCACACCAGGGGGTGTCCCTTGCTGTCGCCAAAGGTCAAGTACTGTTGATATTTACTGGATTATACCGGGATCTGCCCCTACCCGGGGGGCAGCCCCTCGACACTAGTCCCCGAACCTGGTGCTGCACAGCGACCTCGGATGATGTGCGGGATCAGCTTTAAACAACAATTTTCCGAGAACAAATTACATCATCCTTTTGTTCCATGCCGAGGTCGATTTTTCCCGAGATCTTTTTACCGAGATCTTCCCACCAAGATTGCCTTAACCGGGAGGCGAAGCCTGCGACCGGGTAGTACCATCCCAGTGAATCTCGACCGTTGATCTCCCGATGAATTCGAGACACTGAACCAGGGCCCACCCAACGTCCCGTCGGCGCAGAGACGCACTCGAGTGCCTCTGCGCACGCACGGCGTCGCTTGGGTTCCCGCGCCGGGGAGCCGCACCCGATCCGGAATCCAACCGTTGGGGCCGTGTGGCCCTCGGTGTGGCCGGATCGGGCGCTCCGGATAGTGCCACGTGTCCTGCGGCACAAAACAGATCCCACCCACGATCGTGGAGATCGTGGGCGGGAAAATCGGAAACCGCTCCGGAACCCCCCCCCCCCATAAATAGGGGGCCGGAACGGTCTCCTTCACTTCTTCTTCTACGCTTTTCTTCTCCTTCACCGTCTCGAGCTCGTCGCCGCCGCTGCGCTCGTCGCCCGCACGACGTCTCGCTCGCCGTTCGCCGGAGCTCGCACCTCGCCGTCCCTCTCGCACGTCGCCGATCTCCTCCTTCACCGGTGAGTTATTCTTCTCCTCTTTGATGCCTTTCTCTGGTAGAGTAACCGCCCGACCCCGACCGTACCATAGCACGAGCACGGTTGCGCCGCCGCCGGTGAGCACACTCGAGCGGCGCGCGCGAGGCGCACGGCGATGAATCGCCGTGGCGCTAGAATGTACATCGGTCACCCGCATTTGTGCCTCGCTTGAGTCTAGCGCGAGCCTTTTTTCCTCCTTTTATCTTGAATAATCAGCACACGGTAGATCTTGTTTCCCACCAAGTCGGTAGTGTTTAGCAGTTTGTGCCCCGACATCCTCGTTTCCGATAGATTAACTCCGACTAACCGCCGCTGCGCCTGCAGAGTAGCTTCGAATACCCCTGCGTACTTCTCCGACATGGCCGAAGAACGTACTCGGGGATGCTGGGATGGGTCCGAGACCAAGCAGTCCGATCTGGACTGGTTGTATCGGACTCAGCGGATTCCTCCGGAAGTCGAGAGCCGTCTCCCGGGAGAGGAGATTGCACCGGAACCCCAACCGGGGAATACGTAGTATTCCTCGCGCACTTCGAGCGCGGGTTCGGGCTTCCGGCAAGCCCCTTCTTCCGCGACTTCCTCGACCTCTACGACCTTCAACCTCACCATCTTCCCGCCAATGCCATAATGATGCTCTCGGTCTTCACCACATATGCGGAGGCATATCTCGGCATCTGGCCCTTCTTGGATCTCTGGGCCAAGTACTTTATTCTCCGTCGCCAAGCCATCCCCAATCCGGATAAGAAGGTTAAAGACTTAGTGGATTGCGGAGCGGCCACCATCATCCCCCGCGCGGACTCCGGATTCCCCATAGTTAAGGGACTAGAGTCCTGCCGGAAGTGGCAGCGGAGTTTCTTCTATGTGAAGAACCGGGAGCCCTCGGGAGATGGTCCGGGATCCTCGAACCCGGACTTCATCAATCTGCCAGAGTTCATTATTGGTCCTCCGCGCGAGTTCGGTCTCTGGAAGAAGCTTCCCGACAACGACGAGATCAAATACATGCACGATGTTCTGCACGTGCTAACTCAGAAGATGACCGGGGATGATCTCTTGCGGTGCTTCATTGTTCGCCGGGTCTGCCCTCTTCAAACCCGAGTGCACAAGATGTGCCACATGTCCGGGAACTATGATCCCACTAGGACTAGTATCTTTGGGCTAAGCCATGCCGGGGTCGTCCGTCGCGTTCGAGCTATTGCCCGGACGGAGATGACGGAGGACTACATTTGGGGGGTCCTTGGGGGATGTCGGAGAAGACCATGCGACCAGGTGCTTATATCAGTCTTTCGTGCCTTCGCCTTCGTGCATGCGTTCACCTGGACACCGACACGGCCTAACTTGTTTGCGCAGTTGTTCGAGCGTCAACACGAAGAAGACGCCGTCCACGTCAACGGGAATTACACGCCGGACTTCCCGAAACCGGACGTGATGCCGAGAGAGGATCCCGACGGCGAGGACCACCTCGCCATCCCTTTCGTCAAGGCCCCGGGTAATCCTTCAACTCCAGAGGCAGTTTTCATTTCTTCGGATGATGAGGATGAGATTGACTGCGAGATTCTCGATGTTATTGATGCTCTCCCTTTGAATTGGGCCTCAGCTGTGGTTCCGAAACCGACAACCGGGACCAAACGTGCCGAGAGCCGGAAGCGCGCGGCTTCCGACACCGAGGGGGCCGATAATCCCGGCAACCCCCCCAAGAAGAGCAAACCGACTAAGCAGACAACCGAGAAGCCTGCTCGGCGTCGGCAAAGGGGTCCTCCCCTTGTGGATTCCGGATACGTCCTCCTTGCCTTATGCTATCTTACTTTGCTTTCTGCATAACTATTACTAAGACATTTCCTTTCAGGGATGCACTCGAGCTCCCGTCCCCTGCTGTTCCTCCTCCTCCCGGGACTCGGACTCCCAGCCCGGCTCGGGCCTCTCCTTCACCTCCTCGCCCTTCTACCCGAGGCAGTGAGCCTGCGGCTTCCGGTGCCGTACCGGCTACTGATGCGACCCCGGACGCGCATCCGGTGATCGAGGAGATCCCGGTGCAGGCCCCGACCACCTCGGGAGAAGTTTTTCTTCCGGAGAGTCCGCGCCGGGTTCCCGAGCTGGAGGCAGAGATCCTCAGCCCTCGCCGGGAACCTGCGGCAAGTGGCGCCTCTCGGCCAGCCGCGACCACGACCATCCCGGAGAAGCAGCGTACAGCCTCCTCCCGGCCAGCAGATCAAGTTCCCAAGTCTCGCGGCAAGACTGCTGGGCAGAAAACACCTTCTGCTCCGACCGCAGCTGCCCCGACATCCTCGGCCCGCGACTTGGTGCTGCGCCCGGGTACGTCTTCATCTTTACCACCGCCTCCCGCCGAGATCCCTACTGCTGCCTTGCGGATGTTGCGAGCAACCGTCAGTTCCTTTGTACCTTCAGGATCCCGGGATGTTGCCGCTACTCGCGCGCCCGGCGGCTCCGGCATACGGGTTGTTGACGAATACAACAATGCCTGGCTCGCCGCCGATGCCTCCGAGACCGCGGGAGATTTGCACGCTGCAGGCCCAAGCCGCAGCGCCCAAGCTCTGCATGCTCTCCAAGTGGCCGCACTGGATGTTACTCGGGTGACCGAGGTAAGCTTGCTCTCTTTCTTTTATCGAAAAATACTTGTTCCTTCCATCACCACTAGTCCCCGAGATTGGTGCTTAGTGCTCTAGATTCCACCGAATAGCAGATCACTAGGTTCCAATCTTAGAGAAAAAATCCAGGACTCGGACAGCGAGTCCCCGAGATCCTCCCAACCGGATAGGTTGCTTCAAAATTTGCTCCACCACTAGTCCCCGAGATTGGTGCTTAGTGCTCTAGATTCCACCGAATAGCAGATCACTAGGTTCCAATCTTAGAGAGAAAATCCAGGACTCGGACAGCGAGTCCCCGAGATCCTCCCAACCGGATTCCTTATATATTTTCCCGACTAATTTCTTCTTTGTCTTGATTTCAGGAGTGCAACCATAAACGCCGCGACATCTTCAACCGGGTTCTTGCTGACCTCGGGCAGTCCAAGAAATCCGAGGAGCGCCTCCGGGAGGAGCGAGACGCGGCGCGTAAGGTCTCGGTGGACCAGAAGACTGCTCTTGCCACCGCGCAATCCGAGATCGCGCGGCTGAACGACGAGCTCGGAAAGGTCCAGGCTGCTATGGGCGAGATGAAGACGCGCTTCATCGAAGCTACCAAAAAGCAGAAAGAGACCTTGGACCATTCCGAGGAGCGCGCGCACACTGCCGAGACTGAGCTTGCTCTTCTCCGTTCCCCGTATGATACTTGGCTCTCGGAGCTCACAGTATTAAACCGGGATCTGAACAGTAAGTGGACCGACATCCCTCTTGTCTTCTTTTTGCTTTCTTCCTTGCTGTTATTCTTATGACCTAGCCGTTTGACAGCTCTTCTTTTTTAAGGAGAGTTTGAGCACTCCCGGGAAGCTGCCGCCAAAGCTGTTGCCGCCTTCCGCGAAAAGCGCGCCGGGAAGGGTCCCATTTCGGATGCCTGGGATATCGAGGATCACCTCGTCGCCCTGAAGGCCCGGATAGTACCCCTCCGGTCTATCGGGACGGATCTGCTCAGCGCTGCGGTCCACGTCCACGGCGCGCTGTGGCCGAGTATCCGGGGGACATTCTCGATCCCCGAGCTTGCGAGCGCACTCCGGGGTGCCGGGAGACGCATCCACGCCTGGAAGCGTTCCGGTGCGCGGGCTGGCGCCGACCAGGTCTTGACCCAAGTACTCAGTTGGTACGAAGGTCTCGATCTGGGGGCGATCCTGCACCTGCGGACGGTTTCTCCGTGGGTTAGCGATCCGGCCAAGATCCAGCAGCGACAGGAGGTGGCGCACCGCATCGCTACATGGGCAACCATCCGCACCTTCACTCCAAGCGTTCTTCCTTCCGACTCGGAATCCGACTACGAGGACGACGAAGAAAGCGACGCGGAAGAGGAGGCTCCGGAAGGAGATGACGCTGCTTCCGGTGCCGCGCCCGAGAAGGTGGTTCCCCGGGATGCAGCGACTTCGCAAAGATCCGAGGTCCCCGAGTCCGAGGTGCTTCCCGAAGCCCCGAGCAGCGCTGCCGGAACCGAAGCTGAAGTCGCTCCCGCTGCTGCTGCTGCCACTGCTCCCGAGGCCGCTGCTCCCGAGGTCGCTGCTCCCGAGGTCTCTGTCGAGAAGCCGAGCTCCCCTATTTCTTAAAAAACTTAGTAGATTCGTTAAATCCCCGGGATGCCAGGTGGCATATGTAATATACAGTCATACTATTTTTGTTTCTCAGTGACATACTTACTCGAACAATTTATGCCAATGTATTCTGTTTTGAGTTCCCGACTTGCCTTTCATGTTTACCGTACTTAGGTAATTTCTGCTCTTGTCTACCATTTCGCCGTTCGACAGTCGAGTCACAAAACTCCACATACGGCATACATTACTCAGAACAATCCGAGTTCCCGCTAACCGAATTCCCGACATAAACAACAACAAAGTTAAATAAATAAAAAAACAAGTATGCCGGATAAGTTCCTGCTCCGAGTCCCCGAGACCGTTTTCGTGTTTCCCACCTTCCCTCTCTTTGCTCTTGACTACCATTTCGGCGTTCGTCAGTCGAGTCACAAGATAATTTCACATGACATACATTACTCTGTCTTTGAGAATCGAACACGGAACTTTCCCGGCATACAAAAGAAAAGTCGACAACAGTTATCCGGCAGTCCCCGGGTTCCTTCCCGAGATGCCGGTACAAAATAGTAAATGAATTCGACAAAAATAACAGGATAAGCTCATACCCAGGCAGTCCCCGGGTTCCTCCCGGGGTGCCTTACTTTCATTAATAATTGAAAATTGAGGTACAACATACACTGAACCTTTTACGTGTAAAAGGGGCGAAGTAGAGCTACATTCCATGGACGCTTGGTTTCCTCACCGGATTTGTCCATTACACCTTTCCTAGCTTCCTGTGCATCTACAAGGTAATAGGAATCATTGTGCAAT
Source organism: Poa annua (assembly GCA_026929855.1). Lineage (NCBI taxonomy): Eukaryota > Viridiplantae > Streptophyta > Magnoliopsida > Poales > Poaceae > Poa > Poa annua. Next base: position 92,576,820 of record CM049428.1, on the reverse strand, counting down.
GCCCTGCTTATCACAAAAGGTCCCTCCCATGGAGGTGACAGCTTATGCATTCCGGCCGTGCGTTGGATGAGCCTCAGCACCAGATCTCCCTCCCGGAACACCCTCGGGTGTACTTTCCGGCTATGATAGCGACGGAGGTTCTGTTGATAAATTGCCGACCGAGATAGTGCCAACTCTCTTGCCTCCTCGAGTAAATCTACATCATGTTCTCGGGCCTCTTTTGCCTCAGTCTCGGTGAACATTGTTACTCTCGGGGAGTCATACTGTCTGTCGGTTGGGAGTACTGCCTCAGCCCCGTATACCATGAAGAATGGGGTGTATCCGGTAGATCTATTCGGTGTGGTCCGGAGACCCCATAGTACCGCCGGTAATTCCTCTATCCAGCATCCCGGAGTTCTCAATAGTGGTTCGATCAAACGAGCTTTGATGCCGGCCAAGACCAAGGCATTTGCCCTTTCGACCTGCCCATTTGCTTCCGGGTGTGCGACTGATGCTACATCCAGCCGGATTCCCTTTTCAGCACAAAATCGAGCGAATTCCCCCACAACAAAGTTTGTTCCATTATCTGTGATAATGCTGTGTGGGTATCCGTATCTCAAGATGATGTCTTTCAGGAATTGCACAGCGGTGTGTCCATCGCACTTCCGGATTGGCTTGACCTCTATCCACTTTGTGAATTTGTCCACCATGACAAGTATGTGTGTCATATTGCCCCTTGCCGGTTTGAATTGCCCGACCATATCCAAACACCACACTGCGAATAGCCAAGTGATGGGGATTGTTTTCAGTGTTGACGTCGGCATGTGTATTCGGTGAGCAAATCTCTGACATCCCCCACACTTCCGGACAATATCTTCTGCTTGCTGCAATGCAGTGGGCCAGTAGAACCCATGCCGGAACACCTTTGCCACCAGGGCCCGGGATGATGCATGATGTCCGCACTCCCCTTGATGTATTTCCACCAGCATCTCTTGTCCTTCTGCCGGTTCCACACATCTCTGGAGTACCTCGGTGACGCTTCTCTTGTACAACTCTTGATTGATGACAGTGTATGCCTTTGATCTTCGCAATATTTGCCGGGCTTCCACTTCATTCTCCGGGAGAGTTCCTTCCAAGATGTACGCCATAATGGGTTGTGCCCATCCCGGGACAGGTCTAACCGGGAACATGGAAGTGTCTATGTCCATTGGTTCTGCCGACATCACCTCCATCATCATCTTTCTTTGCCTCTCCGAGCACTGGGACGCAGTCCCCGGGTTCGATGTTACGCTCCCTACATCTACTTCCATGGGTACGGCATCTGAACCAGGCTCCTTGGGGATGAAGATAGATTCTGACTCGGGTGATGGTTGAATAGATGGCTTCCTCAGATGCTCTAAGGCTATCCCGGGTGGGATGGCATCCCGAGATGACCCTAGCTTGGACAAGACATCCGCTGCTTCGTTTTCTCCTCTGGGCACATGTTTGAACTCGCACCCTTCAAAAAATCCGGAAATTTTCTGCACATGAAACCTGTACAAGGCCATGTTTGCATCAAGGGCATCCCAATTCCCCGACACCTGTTGTACTACGAGGTCCGAGTCACCAAAGCACTCTATCCGGCGGATGCCGATTTCCTTGGCGACGTTCAGTCCATGAACCAAGGCTTCATATTCTGCGACATTGTTGGATGCCCGAAAATGGATCTGCAGCACATACTTCAGTACATCTTGCTTTGGGGAAGTGAGGACCACTCCGGCACCCAATCCGATCTTAGCCTTTGAGCCATCGAAATGCATCCTCCAGAAATTGTAATCCGGTATCGGAGGTTCATACTGCATCTCGGCCCAGTCTACCAAAAAGTCCGGCAGCGCCTGCGACTTGATGGCATCTCGTCTCTCGTATGCCGGAGCGTACGGAGACAACTGGATGGCCCATTTGGCTACCCGGCCGCTGGCATCCTTGCAACCGATGATCTCGGCGAGAGGTGCTTCGCATACCACTGTGATCGGGTGTTCCTGAAAGTAGTGCTTGAGCTTGGTCACTGCCATGTACACCCCATATGCCATCTTCTGGTAGTGCGGGTAGTTCTGCTTGGATTCCGAGATCACCTCACTGAGGTAATACACCGGCCTCTGTATCAGCTTGCCCCCTTCTTCCCTTTCTACTACCATTGCCACACTGACTACCCGGTTGGTTGCAGCAATATACAGCAGCATAGGCTCCTTGGGTAACGGGGATGCCAACACAGGTGCTGTTGAGAGCATTCTCTTTAGATCATTGAACGCCGCATCAGCTTGCGGGGTCCAGACAAATGTCTTGCTCTTCTTCATCAGTTGATACAGAGGCAAGGCCTTCTACCCAAGTCGACTCACAAACCGACTTAGGGATGCCAGACACCCGGTAAACTTCTGCACATCTTTTAGACGCACGGGCAACTTCATGCTCTCAATAGCACGAATTTTACCCGGGTTGACCTCAATTCCCCGGCTGGAGATGAGGAAACCGAGTAACTTCCCTGCTGGCACACCAAAAGTGCACTTATCCGGGTTCAACCTCATCCGGAATCTTCTTAGGTTCTTAAATGTTTCCCTCAGATCATCTATTAATGAGGCTTTTTCTTTTGTTCTTATGACTATGTCATCGACATAGACCTCGGCATTTCGGCCTATCTGGTCATGCAAGCATTTCTGCATGCATCTCTGGTATGTAGCACCAGCATTTCTCAACCCGAAAGTCATAACACGATAGCAATAAGTCCCATAAGGGGTAATGAAAGCAGTTTTTAATTGATCATCCTGATTCAAAGGTATCTGGTGAAATCCAGAATAAGCATCTAGAAAAGTTAAAAGCTCACTCCCGGCAGTGGAGTCTATCACTTGATCTATCCGGGGCAGCGGAAAGGGATCTTTCGGGCATGCCTTGTTGAGGTTGGTGAAGTCGATGCACATGCGCCACACCTTAAGCAGGAGGGGATCATCTTTCTTCTTCTCCACCAGGACCGGATTCGAAATCCAATCCGGGTGCAGCACCTCCATGATGAATCCGGCGGCCAGCAGTATAGCCAGATGCTCCATGACAGCAGCTCTTCTCTCATCTGAGAGGCGCCTAGCTGGTTGCTTCACCGGCTTCGCATCCGGTCGAACAAACAGAGAGTGCTCAGCCAACTCCCTCGGGACGCCCTGCAGATCGTCACTCGACCACGCAAAGGCATCCCGATTCTCACGGAGGAAGTCGACGAGCTCGCCTTCCTATTTGCTGTCCAGGTTGCTGCCAATGATAACTTGGCGCTCCGGGTTGCTGGGGTCCACACACACCTTCTTGGTCTCCTTGGGGGGCTGAAATGATGCCCCCTGCTCCGGGTTCACCATCCCGGGCATCCCGAGTTGGGAGGTCTTGGCCATCGCCACCACCTGCTGGATCCTCTTCTTCTCTTCCGCGATCACCAGGGACTCAGCTAAGCACGATCCCGCCGAGGCACACTCCATGGAGCGCTTGTGGTCTCCCGAGATGGTGATCACACCGTTGGGTCCCGGCATCTTCATCTTGAGGTAGCCCACGTGAGTCGAGATCATGAACTTGGCGAGGGTTGGTCTGCCGATCAGGGCGTGATAGGGGCTCTCGAGGTCCACGACCTCGAACTCCAAGCTCTCGGTCCGGCAGTTCTCCCGAGTTCCGAATAGCACCTCCACCCAAATCTTTCCCATGGGCGAGCAAGAGACTCCGGGCACAATGCCGTGGAAGGTTGTCTCGGTGGGCAGCAGGGTGTTCATGGATACTCCCAGCTTCAGCATCGTGTCCTTGTACATGATGTTGATGGCACTGCCATTGTCGATCAGGACCCGGCTGAAGCGGACGTTGAGGTTGGGTCCGACAAAAGTTGGGTCCACCACCAAGGCATACGCTCCCGGCTTGGGCATAACCCGGGGGTGATCCTTCCGGCTCCAGGTGATCTCCATCTCGGACCAGTGCAAGAATTTGGGCACTGCCGGGATCACAGCATTCACCTCTAGGGCACGCTGCCGCACACTCTTTCGGTCAGTGGGCTCGGTCACGAAGACCACATAGCTCTGATGTGCTTCCCGGTAGTTGCTCTGCTGGTGTCCGGCTTGGTTGCCGTTGTCGTTCCGGGTATGCACCACATTCACTGGGCGAGGTGGGGGTCCTCTCGGAGGAGGGGGGAGTCGCACAGCGTTGGCCCCCGATGTCGGAGGAGGGGGTCTCGGGATGTTGGGCCGAGATGCCGGAGCATTCTGCCGAACAGACCCCGAGCTGCCCTCCTGCAACGTGCGCTGATACCAGCTGCACTGCCGAGTAGAATGGTTTGCGGGCTTGTTGGCCTCCAGAGTGTGGTAGCAGCATGGCTTGTTCAGCATTTCCTCATACGTCAGGGGCTTCTTCTGCTCCACCCAAGTCTTTTGCACCTCCTGACTTTGACCCCAAGCCGGGCCACTTGTCTTTTGACGCTGGCTGTTGCCGGCATCCTCTTGCTCCCGGGTTACTGCTGCGACATGCTGCGCGGCATGGTGGTACTCGGGCTGATTCCTCTTGTGGCCGAACTCCTGGCGATCATGGCTCCTGCTCGGTCCTGAACGCTGAGGTCCCGCATTCCTCCTGTTGGAGTCTCCGACATCCACCAGGAGTTGCATGGGATCTCCAAGCGTATAGGTATCGGCGATGCGCATGGTTTCTGCCAAGGTTGTTGGCATCTTTCTCTGCAATTTCTGCCACAGCATAGAGCCATGCCGGCATCCTTGCGCAAACCAGGAGATGGCCTGTGCTTCCACCACTCCTTCGCAAGAGTTGCGAATATTGCTCCACCGGGTAAGGTACTCCCGGTCAGTCTCATTGCTCCTTTGCCTACAAATGGCGAGCTGCTGAGGCCTGTTGGGCCTCTTGTACGTGCTGGTGAAGTTGCTGATGAACGCCTCTTCAAAGTCTAACCAGCAGTCTATACTGCCGGCTCTCAGATTGTTCAACCAGATCCGGGCTGGTCCTTCCAACATCTGCGGTACATAGCGTACCGCCCATCGTCTGTTTCCACCGGCTATGCTTACTGCAGTTACATAGTCGGTCAGCCAGTCCTCCGGCTTCTTGCTACCGTCATAGGTCTTGGCACCTCGGTTGAGCTGAAAGTTCCGAACAGGAGGTTCCCGCATGATCCGAGGTCCAAAGCAGGCAGGTCCCGGAGGTCCTTGCTCTTCCACTAACTCGGATTGGTGAATCCGGTCGAGCCGGAATCTGGCGTCTGCCGGGTTCAACTGCCTGGTTCCTATCCGAGATCCCAAAGGGTTCTCGTCTGGCTGATATCCGAGTTGCTGCAACCTCGAGTCGCCATCGTTGAGCCGGTCTTGCGCAGGGACCAGGGCCTGCTGGGGAACGGAGACGACCTCCCTCTGCGGGTTTCCCTGATCGTGAGGAGGATTCCGGGGCGGATTACCACAGCCAACCGGGTTATTGTTTCCTACACCTCGGTTACCATCCCCACGGGTACTTCCCGCCTGTCCCGAGTTACGCTGTCCGGCCTGCCCGGCTTGCTGGATACCGGCGAAGGCCGGATCATAGGTCTGTAGCTGCTTGTTCTTTCCGGAACCTCGACTCCGGCTCCGGCTCTTGCTCTTGCTCTTGCTTCTGCTCGGATGCGGGGAAGAGGCCTCCCCATCCGACCTTTGGCTGTCGGGTCTGGCCGAGTACACCTGGGATCCTGCCCCGGGGTTCTTCTTCTTGAAGGCCAGATTTTGACGATTGGCTTCAATCACCAACTCGTTTACCCTCTCCTGCTGCTTGCGCAGGGCTTCGCCGGATAGCCCCACCAACTCGGCCATGGCGGCTTCGGCGGCCCTAAGGGTTTTCGCCGGCGAGCTGTACACCGGCTTCCCCGCAGAAATCCGACTTCCTGTGTTACTGGTGGTGGCTCCACCAGCCAGCTCCTCATTCACTATTCTTCCTTTCTTGCGCAGATCTGCAATGCGCTTCTCCCGGGAGTCAATCTTAGGGAATCCGTGAGCGGCATTGTACTCCCGGAGGCTAGCGCTGAGCTCGCGGCGGATCTCGGCGATCTCCTGCGCCTCAGCGAGTAGCAACTTCCGCTGCTCCTCTAGCTCTGCCGAAGTAGACTGGGCATCTGCTCCGGTAGCTACCGGTACAGCCAACTTAGCCACGAGTCCCGAGAGGGGATCCGGACGGCGTCGCGGATGGGATGACTGCGGATCGCCATCTCGGGCCGCAGGCCTCTCCTGCGGGGGCTTGGCCAAACGGGGGTGGCCGTCAGTATCGCCGTCAGCATCTTGATACTCCTCCTCGGTTGCCCCGACCATCATCACTGCGACGGAACTCGGGGGGCGATCGGCACGCAGACCCCGAGCAGCGCAGAGCATGGGAGGGTCCTCAGCTTCCAGGACTACGTCCGGGTAGCTACATACAACCTCGGTGGCCACGTAGGTGGTGAAACCACCGAAATCGATGAGACACCCGTTCACCGGAAATGGTTTGTTCCGGAAGCATCCTGCATTGTCGCAGACGAAGTCCATCTCCCCTAGCCTTACGACTAGGCCAGAGAGAACCCGAACGTTGAAACGAACGGGGGAGCCCGTCCGGATGTGTACACCAGCCAACGCCTCTGTCTGCCCCACGGTGGGCGCCAACTGTCGTGGTGGTGTCACGGCAGATGCCATAGGATGGCTAATTTGTGGGGCCGATGGACGTTGGTGGATCCGGGGAGGGATAGCGAGCTGAAGAGCTCACACGGGGAGGATCCCGGTAGAACCGAGATCTCCCAAGAACAAAGAACAAGAACAAAGTGCAAAGAGGAAGATCTAACAAATATAAACAAATGCACGAAGGCACACAGCACACACACGATATACCCAGGTTCAGGGCCCTCGTGAGGAGGTAACACCCCTACTCCTGCCTTTGCTCTCTATATATTGGTGGTACAAAGACTACAACTTGTTACAAGATCTGTCAAAGGATGAAGAACAAAGAACTAGATGAACTCAAGGTGAAGAGGAATAACTGCTCTAAGAGTAAATGTGACTATAGCTTTGGCTCTGAAGTTGGTCTCTCCCTCTCAGGAGCAGTTATGGCGCCTTTTATAGAGGTCCGGCCAGGAGGGCCGGAAACCCTAATTTGGCTTGGCCCCACCGGACAGGCCTAGCCGGGATGTCGTCACCGGCTAGTGCGACCTAGTCGCCGGACTATCCGGTGTAGCCCCTTCGTCATCATCTCGTTAAGGACGGCAGGCGCCGTCCTACATCATCATTGTCCCCTTGTCAGAGACAAGACATGTCTTTTCCCATCCCGGATAGCCTTTTCCGGATTGCCGGGCTAGGCCTGTCAGGTCTTGTCGTACCACGCTCGTACCGGCTGACGCGCTCCCGTGTCAGGCGGGAGGTGACCATGCTTCCGTGTCAGGCGGGAGGTGACCATGCTTCCGTGTCAGGCGGAATGGTACTTCCCCCCGCTATAAACGGGAAAGCCTGCTACGGACCGTTGACGGTCTACCGGAAGCCCTCACGCCGGCTACCTCCTCACTTGCCACTTAGTCTCTTATGCATAAGATCAACACCGAGAGATACATTCCGGTTAGTACTTATCCGGAATACCTATCCGGTAAAGCCGAGTATATCTCCACCCGAGAGTCTCCCCGGAGTCCTAGATCCGGGATCCTTCCCGGAGACGTCCGAGTTCGTCTCAGGATGAGTATCTCTAGGCCTAGCCTCCCGAAGATGTCTTAGCCTATCGGCGAAGACATCTTCGAGAAGCTAGTTCTTAGAGGAACCACCCGCTCACGCTTGTGCTGCGATTGTGAGGGCCGGGGGCGTCTATTTATAGATGGGAGACCTGACCCTTGCGCCTGCCAGGAGGCACTTTGTCCTCTACCAGCGCTCAGGGGTCAATCTGCCCTTTCAGCACACCAGGGGGTGTCCCTTGCTGTCGCCAAAGGTCAAGTACTGTTGATATTTACTGGATTATACCGGGATCTGCCCCTACCCGGGGGGCAGCCCCCCGACAGTGATTAAAAAGGAGAAAGTTGAACTTGGAGTTGCGAATACTAGACTTCTTGAGGATATGGAGAAACTTGATAAAGCTCACAAGGTCTTGGAAACGACCCACTCCATCCTTGGTAAGTCACATGAGCAACTCCAAACTCAACTCTCTAAAACTTGCTCAACTAGCATAACCATTATTCCTAGTGTTCATGAAAATGTCACTGAAGAAAATGCTAGGTTGAAGGTGGATCATGCTAAGACCTCTATTCCCAAAGGTAAAGATAAGGGTTTTGCTTATTTGTTTGAGCTAAAACCACTCAAAGGGAAGGAAGGTCTTGGGTATGTGGCCGAGGCAAAGAAGAAGGTGAGCAACACCAAGGAGAACAAGACCAAGCCCGCACAAGCTAAGACTAACATTGCGAGTGGTAATGCCACTAGGGGCAAGGCCACTCGTAGTGACTTTGCGGGGCATAAAAATCCCAACTACATTCTTTATGTTAATTATTATGGTGATGTTTATGCAAAATATGTTGGTCCTTATGATGGTTACATTGATTATTCTATTTGGGTTCCTAAGACCCTTGTTGCTAACCAAAAGGGACCCATTGAGAAATGGGTACCTAAATGCAAGAAATGATTTCTTGTAGGACTATGCTTCTGGTGGATCTAAATGGGTGGTTGATAGTGGATGCACTAGTCATATGACCGGAAGCAAGGAGATCATGACGGAGTTAAGACCAAATATAAATCATTCAACCGTCTCTTATGGTGACAAGTCCAAAACCGAGGTAAAGAGTCTCGTCAAGGTGGTAGTTGCAAGGGATATCACCCTTGTAAATGTCATGCTTGTTGAGTCTCTAGGTTACAATCTTATGTCCGCTCGTGCTCTTAATAAGATGAACTTTGATGTCCAATTTACTCTTGATATGGTGGTACTCTTGAGGAGCAAGACTCTAAAGGTCATGTTCGTTGGGTATGTTGAAAATGAGTTGTTTGTGGTAGACTTTTCGGGGTCAACCAACACTCAAGAAATATGCTTATTCGAAAAGGCCGACGTGGGGTGGTTGTGGCATCGCAACTTGTCACATGTCAATATGAGAACTTTGCAAAGTCTCCACAAGGGTGGCCACATTCTTGTACTAAATGAGAATGTTTCTTTTTCTAGATATCGTCTTTGTAGGGCTTGTGTTGAAGGAAAAATGCATGATTCTCCCCATCCAAGAAAGACCATCATCTCATCATCAAGGGTATTGGAACTTATTCATGTTGATCTTTTTGGTGCCGTACCTCAACCAAGTCTTGGTGGGAAGAAATATTGTTTGGTGATTGTCGATGACTATTCAAGATTCACTTGGGTTTTCTTCTTCAAGACGAAGGATGAAACTCAACAAACCAGCATCGATTTCTCCAATGAAGTTAAACGTCAACACAATCTTCCCATATTGGCCATTAGAAGTGACAGTGGCTCCGAGTTCAAGAACTACACCCTAAATGAGTTTCTTAGCGACGAGGGAATTCGACATAAATATTCCGCCACATATACCCCTCAACAAAATGGTGTAGCTGAGAGGAAGAACCGAACTCTTATGGATATGGCTAGGTCCATGTTGGCGGAGTTTAAATCTCCACTCTTCTTGTGGGCCGAAGCTATCTCCACGGCGTGTCACTCCTCCAACCGGTTATTCTTTCGCAAAGGGAAGAAGGAAACTCCATATGAAATGCTTACCGGCAACAAGCCCAACATCTCCTACTATCGAGTCTTTGGTTGTAAGTGTTTCTACAAAATCAAAGGTGTACATCTTTCTAAGTTTGAAGTTAAAGCCTTAGAAGGTGTTCTTGTTGGGTATGGTGCGAACTCTCACACTTATAGAGTCTATGACAAATCCTTAGGGAGAGTTGTAGAATCTTGTAGTGTGAGGTTTGATGAGAATGACGGCTCCCAAGTGGCGCAATTTCATGTTTGTGATGTAGATAACGAGGAACCTCAAGATGAAATACAAAGAATGGGAGTTGGATTTCATCGCCCCATCGAGATTCATCATGAGCCTCCTCAAGGAAGTACAAGCTCCACTCAAGTGGAGATTCCATCATCACAAGTTGAAGTGGCACCCTCTATGGAAGCAAATGAGACACCTATCCAAGAACAAGAACAAGCTCCTCCTCAAGTTGACAAAGAGGCCTCACAAGATTCAAGCACTCCTATTGTCAACTCTAGTCAAGATCAAGAGCAAGAGCATCCATCTTCTCCCATTATTGAAAATGTGCAACAAGATGGCAATGCTGGTCAAGACGGGGACTCAAATGATCTAGGTGATCAAGCCGAAATCCCACGCAACAATGGGGATATTGAAACCCGTCGTCAAGCAAGAGTCAAGAGAAATTTGGAAATCAAGTGTCACAAGCTTGAAGCCATCATTGGTGATGTATCTCGCAAGGTCTCCACAAGAGGTCAATTGGCAAGCTTTAGTGAACATCAAGATATCTCTATGATTGAACCAAAGAAGTTGTTCGAATCTCTTGAATATCCTGATTGGTTGGAAGCCATGCATGAAGAACTCAACAACTTCAAGCGCAACAAAGTATGGAATCTAGTAGAGAAGCCAAAAGATTGCCGCAATGTTATTGGCACCAAGTGGATATTCAAGAACAAGCAAGATGAGCATGGAATGGTTGTAAGGATCAAGGCGAGATTGGTAGTTCAAAGGTACTCTCAAGTTGAAGGCATTGATTTTGGAGAGACCTATGCTCCCGTGGCTCGTCTTGAGTTCATCCGTATCCTACTTGCCTATGCATCACATCATAATTTTAAGTTGCAACAAATGGATGTGAAGAGTGCATTTCTTAATGGTCCTTTAAAGGAGTTGGTATATGTAAAGCAACCACCGGGATTTGAGGATCCACACTTTCCAAACCATGTCTACAAGCTTGATAAGGCCCTCTATGGTCTCAAACAAGCACCTTGTGCTTGGTATGTGTCGTGGTATCGGCATAATTGATAGGAGACGGGGGTCCTCTAGCCTACGTATGGATTGTGGGGAAGAAGGTTGGTGTCGTCGAGGACGGGATTGAACACGGCGAGTTTACCCAGCTTTAGATCCCGCAGCGGTGGCGAGATCCTACGTGCTGCTATAATTCACTATGAGGCAATAGCCGTGAACAGGTTACAATGGATGTGATCTCTATTGATTGTTTATCGAAGCGTCTGTCTGCATCTATGAGCTTGGTTGAGCTTGGCCCTAAAGGCCTCCCGGTGGCCGGCTTATATAGGCGGCCAGACCCCGGGTTACAAGGTAAGTACTTGGCCGGCAAGTAAACAGAGTCCTAGCTGTAGTCGGCTTTGGTTGCCGCCTTCCATCTTGGGCTTGGTGGCTTGATGGGCTTAAGTCTGCTGCCTTCCTTGGACCGTCCGCCTACTTCCTTGTACGTCAGCTATCTGGGCCGCCCGGTAGGCATCAGCCTTACCACCCTTGGTCCACCTTGACTAGCCGGATTGATCCATGTTAGAGATACCCCTAGTTGGTATATCCCCAACATTAGCCCCCAGAAAGGTTGAAGTTCTCCAGGCGTCGGCTTCTTCATCTTCTTGGTCTTCAGTCTTCAATGTTGGCGGTTGCAGGGCTTCAACCATTCTGAATATAGGGGGTCGTGTGCCGGCTTGATAGCCAGCGCGCGACCGCCTTTATCCTACATGGGAAAGACGGCTAGCTTAACTTGTCGGATGGCTTCTTGGAGAAGCCTTACCCTTACTGACAGGTCAAACTAATGTCTGATAGATGACGTCATTTGTTCCACGACAGTTAGAACTCAAATGTAACAAAATCATGCATTGTCGGCCATACCACGAAGGCGGCCTTTAGCCACGGAGGCAACCATGTCGCTGACGACAATGGCAGTTGTGCCATGAAGGCGGTTATGTCGTTGACGACAAGACAATCATGCCACGGAGGCGACTGTGCCGCAAACGATAAGTCGGTCCTACCATGGAGGTGACCGTGTCGCTGACGACAAGACGGTCATGCCACCAATGCGACCTTCTTGTTGACGGTAAGGTTGCATATCGTGCAGCCCCCAAGTATTGAACGAGGGCAAATATCGATGTCGAGCCCCCGAGTGTCTGAGTTTTTCTTGATCCGCCTATCTTCAGCCCCCAAGCGTTGACTCGATGTACTCGGAAGTTGTCTTGACGCTCGGAAGAACTTGTGGCGTTGTAAGTCGATGATTGCAGTCCCCGAGGCTCGTGTCGGCTTAACTAAAAGACGGCTTGAGACGATGAAAATGCTGCGGTCGCATCCCCCAGGTGTTAAGTATTCTGCATAGTAGACATAGCTGCATTAAAATGTACTTTTAATGAAAGCTGAATAATTTTAAGGCCTGAGCCGGTAGATTTTTACCAAACACTTATGAGTTGTAAATTTTACGTGGCCCGTCTTAATATTTATCTGGTTTATATGTTTAACTTTTCATATGTTAGCAGAACCGCAGCCAGAAACTTTAGCTGAGACAACCAGGTCTAGTACCAAATAGTTTAGAATCAGAGACAAATTAAAGCCGACATGTTGGTGCTAATGACATACTACTAGGTAATCCGCACATAAACAATCAGATAACGGTATTAGGCGGTGCAAACTGATTGCTTAATTTTGCCCGGAGGCGACAAGTATCTAAAAGTTTGAACCATGCAGCGCAGAGCAAATATCAGGTAACTTAGATACTAAGAGGGATATGATCAAATTAAAAGACAAAAGATGGCATGATCTCAGAGCATAATGAGCAAACCACAAACTTTTATTTCATGACCATACATATAATTAAATTAAGTGTATATAAACTTAGCTTACTTGACGTTGATGTCGAGGAGGCGGGCGTGGCGGAAGACGCCAGCCCCAGAATGTAGGCGGCAGCCCCCAGTCTGACAATATCAGCCCCCAAGATTCTGAAGATGATCCCAGCCAAGCGGCGAGTAGGCTGCAGCAGCAATTTGAAGGAGATATGCCCTAGAGGCAAATAAATAAGTAGTATTTATTGTGTTATCTCATGAGTTTATAATAGGTTTGTGTATTATGCTATAACTGTATTAATCGGAATTGTTAATACACGTGTGATACATAGACAACCAGGTCCCTGGCAAGCCTCTATATGAGCTAGTCCATTGGGCAACAGTTGATCGAGATTCCCGATCAAGGACAATGACGTCGGTTGACAATGGGGTCATCTTGTTAGTTGAATAAGGTGATGGACATACGCAAAGTATTGCAATAAGATCGTGTTACGATGTTTGTCATTTGCAATAGATAAGAGTATGATAGCTTATTCCTTAGACCGTGAGACCGTACTTATTGTTGCTTCGTAGGAGTGCTTTGAAAGCATCAAACGTTGTGTCTTATATAGCATGACAATAACGGTGTCCATCTTGGGTATTCCGAAAGAGCATCGAGACGTAAGGATCAAGAGCGGGATTTTTTCATTCTTGTAATGGAAAGATACTCTGGGCCCACTCGGTGATATTGCATCTATATAGCTGCGCAGCTTGTGACTAGGTCATGGAGATGGTAATATCACAGACGAGTTAATAACCTTCGTCGGTAACGAGATACAGCAAAGGCATCCGTGTGTCTACGATCATATCTCGGACAAGGTAGTATCGCAGAGACAAAGGGAATGAATATCATATTTATGGTTCAACGACGATATTCGTGGAATGCACAGGGGTCGTCATATATTTCCAGGTATCCCTGGCGATCATTGGTGAGCGGAGTGTCTCAACCATGTCCGGAGTATTCCCGAACCGTAGCGTAACAAACTTAAGGTCTTAGCGACGCTAGGAGATAGGTTCTGGAATTTTATAGGTTCTTGTTGGAGAGAGAGAAATGATCTGGAAAGAGTTCCGGTGGTCCGGAAGGAGTTCCGGGGAGGTATGGAATGGTTCCGGGATTGTCCGAAAGTTGTTCGGGTGGTTCCGAAATAGTTTCGGAGTCATGGGATATTGAATTATATATAAATATATTAATTATGAATTACTGGGATTTTTATATTAATTTAATATTAATTAAATAAAGGAAAAAAGGGGCTCCCACCTAAATGGGCCCTGAGAGGGCCCAAGAGGGGGAAACCGCACCCCACAAGGAAGGGGAAGGCTGGGCCTCCTAGTCCAACTCGGACTAGGAGTTGGAGGGCCCATGGGGGGTTCGGCCGAACCCCCCCCCCCCCCCTCTCCTCCTTTAGTCCCACATGGGGGAGCCAAGGGGGTTGGCACACCCCCTTCCCCCTTTATATAGCAAGGCATATTAATTGATTTAATTCATAGGAAAATCCAATTAATTCCCGATTTCTCTCTCGATCTCGTGGTTCCCAAGTCGGAGCCGCGCCGAGCTGAGGAAGGGGGTCTCTCTCCACCTAAGCCATACCGCAGAGCGCCGTTGCTCTGCGGGATTCCAGATAAGATCTACCCCTGCGATTTCAGCTGGATCTGAATGACCGGGGGTTGTCGCTAAGCTCCGTATGTTTGTGAGTGCTCGGAGGCTACTCTCTTGAGGAGCTTGGGCGACGTCGTCTCGCCCCCTGCAGCCGCCGCGCCTCCCCCCCCCCCTCTGCTGTCGGCGCACCAGCCCCGGTGCTGGCGCTCTGTCTTCTTCCGCCCGACGCCCGTCAACGCAGATCATCGTCGACACCCCGGCGTCATCGACTCCTACATCGCGGCAAGTTCTCCGCGACCTCGAGGTCGGCTACGTACGACTTCATCGTCAACGCTTGTGCGGGAGCGTAATCCCCGCTATCGGTCTACATGGAGGTAATGTAACCCGTTCTGCAACCGTTATCGCATGTACTAGATAGATAGATCCTGGCTAGTTAGGGTTTCGTTCGCTAGAAAATTATTGTTTTCTGCACCGTTACCCCTTCAGTGGTATCAGAGCCGATCTATGCGTAGTACTGCTGGTACGGTTAGAACTCATGTTGAATGAGGGCGTCTTTCTTATATTTGCTACCCTCTAGCGTGCACTTGCGATGCCTTCGGTATTGAGTTGATGAAGCGGCCCAGACCGACTTTACGCGTATGCTTACGCGAGACTGGTTCCACTACTGACATACGGCTTGCACCGTATCTGTGGCTGGCGGGTGTCTGTTTCTCTCTCTCTAGTCGGCAAAGCATTTTCAATGGAGGGCCCGAAAGGGATGCTTAAACATGCAATTATACGATCGACGTTGTGGTACAAAGTTCGTAGGTAGGGAAGCGATTCTCTTACGAATAAGCCTATTTGCCACGTAAAACTTGCAAAACTAAATAAAGCTAGAGGCGTCTAACTTTGTTTTGCAGAGGCGTTATTTCATGTGACATGGTTACGGTAAGTTATGATATTACTCGTACTGTCGAAGGCAATGGAGGGCTCTGTAGACTCGGAGCCATGCCGGGGCGCCGGGGGGCCAGGCACATGGCGCCATGAAGGTCCAGGTGCATCGACCATGTCACATCGCACTTCATTGCATCATTATTGTGTGCTGTTGTGTGTGCATCCTATTGATTGCTTATATGCAAGATATACAACGGTAGCATCATAAATAGGATGATCCCTAACAAAATACCAAAATTGTGTTCTCCCTCGTTGCGCACCACCAAGAAAGTTCTACGTTATGAGGCAGGCCGTGATGATCGGGTGTCACACATCTCGTCGTTCGCATACAGTGGGTGCAAGCCATGTTGCACGCGCAGGGTCTTCGAGTTTTGATTGGCGAGCCTAGCATACTCAGAGGTATGGCCTCGGAACACGGGAAGATCGAAAGATCGAGCACGAGTCATAGAGTTGTTATGATCGACATTTTATGTCCACCTTTGAAGGTGTGCTGCCGGCCGTGATGATCGGGGGTAGTATGGTGGATGAGGGTCGTGTCATCGCCATTATTATTTTAGGGATAATAATCTTGGTGAGGTGTGTTTTTTGATAATGAGATTATAGAACTAAAACTCACCTACATATTATAAACTTAACCTTACCCCTTTTTGCGATCACATCTGTAGACTACGCAACTATACTTCGGTTACTTCCTCAAGAGCCCGGATGCTACATTAGAAGCCGACGGGTCCAACTTCATCAGATGGTACAGGGGTTTTAGAAACATTCTCGAACACAACAACATTCTATATGTTCTCGATGAACCATTAGGAGGAGGACCAGGAGATTCTGCAAGCGAGGAGGAGGAAGATGATTTCCGTAGGCGTCGAGACATATTCATTGAAGTGGAGATCACCATGACCGTATGCCTGGCACCCGAGTTGAAAGAGATGTTTCGACGCAAGGAGCCAAGCGTCATGATGGATGCGATAAAGACGCACTTCGGGGATGAATTAAAGCGTGAGCAATTCAGGCAGCTTAGAATGTTCCAGACCGTTCACATGGAGGAGCATACCTGTCTGAAGACACATTTGAAGAGATTGTATGACATCTACTTCCAGCTGACGATGGTCTTCGATTACTGGATGGCAGATTCTTGCGCCATTCGGATTGTCCTGATATCTCTACCTCCTAGCTATGAGAAGCATGTGCGCAAGTACATTTTGAAAGCCGACGATATGAACTTCTACACGTTCGTACGTGAGTTCCAGTCTCTGAAGGTTGATTCCATCGAAGGAGAGATCTTCGATGCTACAGGTATATATTTGATATATGCAGAATTATGGATTCGCCCATGGTATATGATGAAATGTTTGATAATTGCTCTGTTTGTGAAACAGGTCCTGATTATCACATATATGCGACGCAGTTTGATGTGACCTGGCGCTGAAGCTGGTAGTCAAGGAGTTGATGGCCTTTTGGTGTTCACGTCCTCAAGATATCATAGTTATCATTAATAGTTTTTAATACGATCTTTTGTAATAGTGAGCGAGTGTGTGTGTCTTGATTGTTGCAAGACAAAGTTATTCATGTAATAAGACAAGATCAGTTGTTTTATGTTATGGAACAAGTCAGTTGTTTTATCTTATGAATAAAGTTTCCACATCTCAGTTACATTGATTGTATGATAAGTATTCATAATTGTAGATATGATAAAATAGCTTGTCCCATGAACAAAGGTTCTATTGCTAGAATAAACACCGTCGAGTTTAGTCATAAAAGCAATGAAAGAAGTAATGGATGTTTTTTGGTCCATTTAAGTATTTCGAGTGCTGAGTTGATTAAGCTTGAAATCAAGTATTGAAGTTGCAATACTGGCGGAAATTAATTGAGTGTCATTTTTAATGATTAATTAATGGTGTTTACTACTTGATCCGAATTCCTCCATGACTTTGGTAAATAGGAGTATTTGCCCGATAAATTGTGGAGTCTGAGATTAATTTGATAATAGATCAAATGGGGTTTTTCAGAAGAAAGATTAGTGAACATTGTATTCACAGAATTCGATCAGAGGACAGTATTTTTTGAATTATGTTTTCAACACAAGAGACTTGTGGAAATTTGCTTCACAGAATTATAATGTCATATATAGTGATATGTGGGGAATTATAATCATGCTCTATTTTAAATAAAGTGTGGCCTGTCAGAATCAGTCTTAGAATCTCCTAATACGTTCGAAACATTATAGTCGATGTCCACTTTAGAAAATAGATATTTTTCTCAACGAGAATTCGTAGGATCGACAGTAGTGTCGACATGTATATGATTATGCGATAATTCAGAATATACATGAGTGGTTCTTTGTAGATTGCTCGCATTAGATGAGAGTGTATTCCAAAACCAAATAGAAACAAAACTTAGTTTGTTGTCTATGTAATTCCGAGAAAAGATGGCTTTTCGAATTATGGTTTATGAACTGGAATTAGAAGTTTGGAATAAAGTGTCAGACTTATGTTGGAAGGTGTTCCAAAGAGTATATGTCTGCTAATGAGAATTTGGTGATTAAGAGTGAGGGAGACTAGAAAATTGTTTTCTGCTTGCAATCCTCTTCATAAAGATCATAATATTTTCATGAAAGAAACTTCTAAATAAAGTGCTGTTATATTTAATATTGCTGTCAGGTCACAGCACTGTATTAAGTATTTCAGATCTTGTTGACAGATCAAGGTGCACTTTGTAAATACAAAGAAAGTTGAGAAAATATCGGAATACGAACAAAGGTTTTTTGAGTCTGGAAATCCAAAGTTATATTTGAAAGGATTAAGAGAGTAATTGTTGCTGCAATTCTTATTAGAGGAATAAGATTGTTTAATCGTCATATAAAGTGTTATATGAAAATGTGACTATAAGAAAGACGCGGTAGCATGTCTTGTCAAGAAATGTGTCTTGGACAAGATCAAATTTGTTGACTACATTTATGTAGACATGCTTGAAGTCTGAGGGATTTGTATTAATGTAATACTGTAGTTTGTATTAAATTCAAATTGATAGCAGATCAATGATTTTGGTTTGACCAAAATGTCGATTTAAGTGGGAGTCATAGTTGGTTCACTCAGGTGAAATATGTGAAGAACATATTTTTGAGTGGGAGCTCAGGAACTCAAATATGTGGATGACACGTTTTTGAGTGGGAGCTCGTGTTATCAAATATGTGGAGACATAATTTGAGTGGGAGTCGAATTCATCTTGTGTGGTTAACACATTGTGAAATTGTACCAATAGAATAGGATGAAGTTGTGAAACTATTTTAAAGCTAGTGTCTATTTGGAAATAGAACCGGAATTTAAATAGTTAATCGAGTTGTTTTGGATTATATCTGAGGAGTCAGAATAGAATCAAAAGGATGGTCCTTTGGAATCCAATTGATCATTAAGAGTAATGATGCGTGAAAGTAATGGTTGTATGACATGTGGGTCTATTATGTAATATTAGACATCATACAGAAACCTTATTATCTGCTCGATGAAATATAACCGATGTTCTTGGAATAAAGAGCAGTTATGAAAGTAAATTTGGAATTTACTGGAAGTAGAAGTGCGTTAGTTAAGGGATTGACATTTGAATGTCAAGTTTTCTACATTGGTGTGAAAGTATGTAGATATCGCGAGTTTGTAATTGTTACAAGGGGCTCTGCATGGCTGAGTGTGTTTTTCAGGGCAGTTATCTGGTTAGTATAATCAGAGTAAGCGCTGGGAAGCAGAAGTCTCACTTAGTTACGGTATTTGCATATATGTTGTTAGACAACATGGTGATATCAAGCAAGTTGATGCCAGTGAATCGCAGAAGCATGTACAATCATGGATTGTGCAGTAACACTTTTCCACGAGCAAGTATTATCAAATGATTCTTATTTGATAAGGGATTCTGATAAAGTAAAATGCGGCTAGTTTATTTGTACTCTAGTGCAAGTGGGAGACTGAAGGAGATATGCCCTAGAGGCAAATAAATAAGTAGTATTTATTGTGTTATCTCATGAGTTTATAATAGGTTTGTGTATTATGCTATAACTGTATTAATCGGAATTGTTAATACACGTGTGATACATAGACAACCAGGTCCCTGGCAAGCCTCTATATGAGCTAGTCCATTGGGCAACAGTTGATCGAGATTCCCGATCAAGGACAATGACGTCGGTTGACAATGGGGTCATCTTGTTAGTTGAATAAGGTGATGGACATACGCAAAGTATTGCAATAAGATCGTGTTGCGATGTTTGTCATTTGCAATAGATAAGAGTATGATAGCTTATTCCTTAGACCGTGAGACCGTACTTATTGTTGCTTCGTAGGAGTGCTTTGAGAGCATCAAACGTTGTGTATTATATAGCATGACAATAACGGTGTCCATCTTGGGTATTCCGAAAGAGCATCGAGACGTAAGGATCAAGAGCGGGATTTGTTCATTCTTGTAATGGAAAGATACTCTGGGCCCACTCGGTGATATTGCATCTATATAGCTGCGCAGCTTGTGACTAGGTCATGGAGATGGTAATATCACAAACGAGTTAATAACCTTCGTCGGTAACGAGATACAGCAAAGGCATCCGTGTGTCTACGATCATATCTCGGACAAGGTAGTATCGCAGAGACAAAGGGAATGAATATCATATTTATGGTTCAACGACGATATTCGTGGAATGCACAGGGGTCGTCATATATTTCCAGGTATCCCTGACGATCATTGGTGAGCGGAGTGTCTCAACCATGTCTGGAGTATTCCCGAACCGTAGCGTAACAAACTTAAGGTCTTAGCGACGCTAGGAGATAGGTTCTGGAATTTTATAGGTTCTTGTTGGAGAGAGAGAAATGATCCGGAAAGAGTTCCGGTGGTCCGGAAGGAGTTCCGGGGAGGTATGGAATGGTTCCGGGAATGTCCGAAAGTTGTTCGGGTGGTTCCGAAATAGTTTCGGAGTCATGGGATATTGAATTATATATAAATATATTAATTATGAATTAATGGGATTTTTATATTAATTTAATATTAATTAAATAAAGGAAAAAAGGGGCTCCCACCTAAATGGGCCCTGAGAGGGCCCAAGAGGGGGAAACCGCACCCCACAAGGAAGGGGAAGGCTGGGCCTCCTAGTCCAACTCGGACTAGGAGTTGGAGGGCCCATGGGGGGTT
The DNA here is from genome assembly GCA_026929855.1 of Poa annua. Taxonomy (NCBI): domain Eukaryota; kingdom Viridiplantae; phylum Streptophyta; class Magnoliopsida; order Poales; family Poaceae; genus Poa; species Poa annua. The sequence goes on along the minus strand of CM049428.1, from coordinate 92,556,341 downwards.
CGGCCGAACCCCCCCTCCCCTCTCCTCCTTTAGTCCCACATGGGGGAGCCAAGGGGGTTGGCACACCCCCTTCCCCCTTTATATAACAAGGCATATTAATTGATTTAATTCATAGGAAAATCCAATTAATTCCCGATTTCTCTCTCGATCTCGTGGTTCCCAAGTCGGAGCCGCGCCGAGCTGAGGAAGGGGTTCTCTCTTCACCTAAGCCATACCGCAGAGCGCCGTTGCTCTGCGGGATTCCAGATAAGATCTACCCCTGCGATTTCAGCTGGATCTGAATGACCGGGGGTTGTCGCTAAGCTCCGTATGTTTGCGAGTGCTCGGAGGCTACTCTATTGAGGAGCTTGGGCGACGTCGTCTCGCCCCCTGCAGCCGCCGCGCCTCCCCCCCCCCTCTGCTGCCGGCGCACCAGCCCCGGTGCTGGCGCTCTGTCTTCTTCCGCCCGACGCCCGTCAACGCAGATCATCGTCGACACCCCGGCGTCATCGACTCCGACATCGCGGCAAGTTCTCCGCGACCTCGAGGTCGGCTACGTACGAATTCATCGTCAACGCTTGTGCGGGAGCGTAATCCCCGCTATCGGTCTACATGGAGGTAATGTAACCCGTTCCGCCACCGTTATCGCATGTACTAGATAGATAGATCCTGGCTAGTTAGGGTTTCGTTCGCTAGAAAATTATTGTTTTCTGCACCGTTACCCCTTCACAATTAAGCCGGATGGCGGCGATGGTATTGAATACGCTAGAAAGCTTCATGCCACGTTAGCCATTAATCTGGAACGCGACGATTAATGCACTGATAAGGCGTCTTGTTACGTTAGCAATTAAGCCTGAACGCGGAGGTTTTGTTGTTTTGTATCGATCGATGTCTCCCCCAAATTGATCAGATTTGGACGATCGGAAACAAACAATTCTGACGATTCGTCTAAACCGAACTGCAATGTTAGTGGCGTCCCGTCTAACAGTATAGATACGGTAAAATTAAAATAAGCACGTAAAAGAAGTTTCTACTCTCTGAGAGAGCAAATAGATCTCATAAAACGTGTTGAGTAAGCACCTTTTACGTTGCTAACACCATGCACTACCTACCAATAGCTAGCCTCACTATTTTTTCCATAATAGGGGACAGCATCACGTGGTAGCAGAGCTTGTTGACCCAAATTAATATTATGTACGTTGTGCATAATTGTAGTTGGATCGGAAAGCCCGGATTGGAATCAGCTTTCGTACCTGTGATCAGAACTAAACTTTCCATAGCAACTCGGCAGGTACGCGTGGCTCGCCATCCCATGCCTGTGCGTGATACGAAAGCCCTTACTGAACCGACCTAAATCGGTGCAAGACGCTGCTTACGGAAAGCCATCGGCCATGCTAGCCGGATTTGGTGTTCGTCGCTGCCTACAATCGATCTGCGGATAGAAAATTACGCGACATAGGCGTTGCGATCGTAGGCTGCCTCCGATGCGCCTTGACGCCTTCAGAGAACAAGTCGTCCAGTTACGATCTAGGCTTCCGGACAAGCGGATTAGCTGACTAGATCGATCTTGTAGACATCGAGCCGGCTTGCCGGGACAGAGTACACTGCCAGCAGAGTACACGGCCAGATGCTTTACGACGTTCGATCATGCCGGCCTGCCGGAACAGAGTACACGGCTAGATACGAATTAGTCACGGTAAATGAAGATGACGATCGGAATCGCCGGTTGCGGACAGCCAATATTGTTCCCGCCTGGAACATGACGCCAGGAACCTTATGCCCCACGGTGTGCGCCAACTGTCGTGGTATCGGCATAATTGATAGGAGACGGGGGTCCTCTAGCCTACGTATGGATTGTGGGGAAGAAGGTTGGTGTCGTCGAGGACGGGATTGAACACGGCGAGTTTACCCATCTTTAGATCCCGCAGCGGTGGCGAGATCCTACGTGCTAGTGCTTGCACTCAATTACTTTGGATGAGGCAAACTTTAAAGGAATACGGTGTCCTTTGTGACAAAGTGCCTATGTTGTGTGACAATGAAAGTGCTATCAACATTGGTCACAACCCGGTGGAGCACTCAAGAACGAAGCATATTGAGATTCGCTATCATTTTATTCGAGATCACATCAACCGGAGTGACATTGAGCTTGGTTATATTCCTACAAAGATTCAACTTGCCGATATGTTCACAAAGCCACTTGACGAAGCAAGGTTCATCTTTTTGAGGCATGAGCTAAATATCGTGGATTCTAGGAGCATTGGTTGACTACCTTGCATACACACCTCTATCTCAACTCTCTATTTGGTCTAGGTGTAGGCATGGACATAGGGGGAGTGCGGTCCTAATCTATTGGACTATTCCTCCCCCCATTATGCCAAGAGTAAGAATTGTTTTCGTCTCCTTTTGTTCATTATTATGAATTGTGAGCCTAAATGTTGAGTAATGGCAGTGAACCCAAGATATATCTTCGAGGTGTCACACCATATAAACTCATACATGGTGGCCTAGGCCACCAACACCTTCCTTGTGAAGATTTGATCCTCTTGTGGTGTTATTTTGATTTCTTTGTTTTATTTTCGCTCTTATGGAAAATGCACTCAAGCGTTGCTTCTTAATGTCGTTTTTGTTGTCTCTTACCAAACTTGAGTGTATGGTACCATCTCCAGTGACCTTTTTGTCTTATCCCAGGCCTATCTCATCTAAAAACCTGCTCCTCTTGCATTTGCATGTCCAAAACACTTAAATCTGGGATTTGGAATCGGTGGGGCCGGAAACTCCGGTCTTCCAGACCGGAGACTCCGGTCTGTCTGAAGTTTCCGCTCTTAGCACCGGAATTTCTGGCCTGGGCCGGAGACTCCGGTGTCTAAGGCCGGAAACTCCGGTCTGGGCAGTTCGCTGGGATCTACAAAGGGGATCGGGATGAGGAGTTGATCCACAACTCCCCACACACCCCCGACCCCCAAACCTCTCCCACTCGCCGCCGCCGCCTCGAAGGACCCCTCTAGCCGCTCCCCGCCACCGGAATCCGCCGTGCCACCGGCTCCTCCTCCGTACAAGTGCTGGGGATCCATCTGAAGGGGATCGTGTGCAGAAAACAAAAAAATTCCTAGCAACAATATCCTTAAACTAGCAAAGATCTACACTATGCAGATATAGTAGTACGGCGGAGATCAGAATACATACCCTCGTAGACCGAATAGCGGGGATTACGCTCCCGCACAAGTGTTGACGACGAAGACGACGTTGCCGACCTCTAGGTCGCGAAGAACTCGGCGCGACAAAGACGACGAAGATGACCCCGAGGTCGGGTGGAGGAAGTAGGCCTCCGAGTACCGCTAGCGCCGCACCTCGCAGGGCGTTACACACATACGGTGGAGACGACGGCCTCCGAAGCTCCAGTCTAGGACGAGCAGCGGAAGACTTGGACCGGAACACCAGCAGCGCAGCTGTGGGCTATGGTGGAAGAGATCCCCCTCCTCTACTCGGCGCGACTCCGACAAAGGGAATCACGAGATCAAGAGAGAATTGGGGAATTAATTGGTGAATTAAAAGGCCAGGGGTGCCCCTCTATATAAAGGCTCCCGGGGGGGAGCCAACTTGCCAGCCAGGCAATGTGGGACTATCCCCCATTGCCTGGTGCGGCTCCCTTGGTGCGTCGGCCACCTGGTGGGCCCCTTTTGGCCCACCTAGGCCGGCCACCTTGACCCCCACCGAATTCCCTTGAGGAATTTTCCCCTCTTGGGCCTTCTTTCGACCAGAAGGCCCATTTAGGGAAATCAGCCTAAATAAATTCGAAAAAAAAAATATAAAATCAGATTTGCACATTAATTACACTAATTAATATCATTCGTCGATGCCCGATCCCCATCAGACCATTCCCGTGACGTTCCCGGTGATCTCTTTCCTTTCCGGTTGTCTTGTCGAAACCCCTTAAGTGTGTTACCCTAGCGGTTCGATATAATAACAGGTACGATCAAGACTCCTCTATGATCAACGACTAACTCGTAGGCCTGGACCCCATGAATTAATCCCTGTGATATAACGAATGACTTTCATCTATCAAACCTGGACGTATAGTCTTAAACCCTTTGTCATGGCGATACTTAGCGTGTCCGAGCATCATTCTCAGATATCTCCATACCTAGCATGATCTCGTTACCGACATCGCTATCTTCTACTCGTCTATGATATTATGTCAGCTGGTGACCTAGTCACATGTTTGCAAACTCATTTGACACAATCTCACCGAGTGGGACCTAGAGTATCTATCCGGCTATGTGGACTGACAAATCCCGCTGTTGACCCCTCGTCTCAACTACCCCCTTCCGCTATCCAAAAGTATCACCTATCATTGTCACACTATATAAGATATGATGTTTGGTGCGATCAAAGTATCTTCCAGGGATAACAATAAGAGTTGATCTCACGGTTTTAAGGCGTAATGACTATGTCCTATAAATACTGGGTATGTCCATCACATCGTTACACCTAACGATATGATTTCCATTGCCGACCGGCTCCATGCCCTATGATCGGAAAACCTCGATCATCAATCGTGCAACGAAACTAGTCTTAGTAGAGGCTACTAGGGACCTGGTTGTTTATCTACCACACCTGTATTAATGTTTTCGCTTAATACAGTTATAGCATGGTATAAAACATATAATGAACAATTGGGATATTGCCAATAAACTATGTTTATTAAGTGCCTCTAGAGCATATTCCCTTCGGTCTCCCACTTGCACTAGAGTAACACTTAATCTAGTTTACAACTTGGTAAAAGCTCAACACCCATAGCATCTTGGTGCCTGCTTCGCCTCGTGGAAGACGAATACAGTCAATAGATCTCACACATTGAGACCTATATGTGATTTGCAACACTTCTATGTCACCTAGTTTGACATCATCCCGTATCTTACGATGACGGAGAAATATATCCCAGTGGATGGAGTGAGACTCAAACATTCGCGTAGCATGGGCCTTAAAAGTCAGAGATCTATTAAGGGGACCACCTACGCTCGGAAAACTGCTCAGTCCAATCAAACTTGCTACTTCTGAAGTCGCGATATATTTCTATACCTATGTAGATTGTGCGACAGTGCATTCAAATGCGGCTTCGCAAACTAACCATGTCTTTCTTCAAAATAAAGGACATCTCCTATATGAGATTTCTAGTCGTATGGGTCAGTGTCATAACTTGCATCATCGTAACCGCTTTACGGCAAGTTGTCTTTCCACTCTTACCCTTTACTAGAAAACATATCTTCAGTTCTCATAGACACTGAAGAATAAACTTAACGTTTGTTCATTGATCCACACAAGGATCACTCTAGAACCTGTTCTTCAACCAAGAACTCGGGTCACACCAAGTCGAGCTTTCAGTCTGATAGCATCTATGTCTGATACATAGATAATGTCGAACATCATTTGCTATTACTGAAAATGCCAAGATAAACTTAATATTTTACCTAGTCATACAAGCAAGAACCTCTTTCTTTGCTTGTCCTATTCTGAAACACTTCAGAATCTTGACTTAGGAAATATTCCGACTTAATTTTATTAAACCCCTTACGATCTATACAATTATAAATCGGATGCCTAATACTCCTAAGTTCATTTCATAGAAAATTTAATCACTTAAATAATCCTTTACACTCTACTAGAGGATCTGTGTCATTCAATATGTCGATGCATAAAAAATCACGAATGACACCTAGCTCCCACTCAAATATACCTTCCGCATATAAGATCAGGGAAAAGCTACTTAGCTCCCACTCAGTTCTTTGCAAATGTAGGTTTCTTCAACTATTTTGGACAACTCCAAAATCTTTTGATCACATTATCAAAGTGAAGATTCCAGCTCCGATATGCTTGCTTCAGCCCATGAATGGACCACTGAAGTTTGCATACATGTTTAGCATCCTCAGGATCACCAACTCTTTCTTAATGACACTATTAAGAAGCATGGTTTCCTTATCCATCTATCAACTTCTCATTCGAAATTATAGCGATTGCTAAACGACACAGAAAAGATTTAGGCTTCGCCACTTGAGACAAACTCTCATGTGGTCAACTTTTGAATCTGTCGGAACTATTTCACGACAAATCGATCCTTCTCAATGTCTATTCTCTCATAAAATTCCATATACTATTAACATCCTAGATGCCATCAAGATCTCCCAAGTCATTACCTGGTAATCGTATATGGATTTTATTTCGGATCATATATGACTCATAGCCATTTCTCGGACTTAGGTCCACCATCTCTTCTTCGTAGTTCGTAGGTCTATCATATTCCATTAATATGACCTTCATAACATGATTGTCGTAACACACAGTGTGGAACACAACCTCGTATGCCTACGCTCTTAGTATGAGCTCAGAACATCATGATCTTGAATCATCAGCTTTTTCAAGCTATGGAGCCTGACACCGAAAACACTTTCGGTTGCGCCACTCTGATGTCTGGAGAAGAAGTTCACCAACTTCGTCTTGCTCTACTTTCTTTCTCACTTATATCTTCGGACAAGAAACTATTTCTTTCGCAAGTTATATCCCGGCAACTGTTTTGCCTATGTCGTGAGACATGTACCCAACCAACTCTTTAGGTAGGGTATACTACAAAGATTAATCCATTTTAGGTTCGATCACATCGAAACACTAAATTGCTGAAACGACAATCCAGGCTAAAAGTCATGCCATCACTCGTATGGTATTGTCTCCATGGATTCAAATGGTTTCCCTATTTGCTAACGTGAGTGTTTACGTTTCTACCATATGACTCTAATGATCACAATAATTCGGTAAGAGATTTATTTACCACACAATATCCGATAGAGTGTAATTACGACGTCCTAACACACCATGACACTATGGTTTTCCATGCGACGTAATTTGTGGAACTCTTCTCACAAGTCTTCCAATGATGTGCCAACATTATAACTCAAATCTTTATTTCCTCGATCTGCATCGCGGGAATTTGATTTTCTTGTTAAGTTTATTTCCTACTTCATTCTGAACTTTGTTTGATCAAATCAAATTTCAGACTAACATTCCCCGGAGTGGATATCCATATATCTACTCGGAATATTCATGAAGTCTATGAAATAAAGACTTCCACTACATGCTAAAGTACTTCATTGATTCACATACACCCATATGCACGATTCTCAACAAGCTATACTCAAAACGTTCAGTGAAGTTCACGAAATAAAGGTCTCGACTACCCGTCAATTACTTCATTGAACCACATACATCTCTATGTATGACTATCAATAAGTTATATGCCCGCTTTCCGAAAACGGTGTCACAGTTATTTTGCAAGTGTGAAAAGATCAAATATTAGTACTTGTAGATCCATCCGGTATGGAGCTAATGCATTGACTATAACATTGACATGACTAAACGGCAGTGCCACACATATGTGGTGTCTTTATTAAGTTTGTATTCTTTGGCATTAATATTGTGAATGTGCGAGATTCTACCATCTAAATTCAAATCGGCATATGATCATTACTTCATAAATATAGGACACCAAATTTGTCACTATCATGTATGAACAAGTGTCTCGCTAGAGAAGACACACTTGTAACGATCATACTAACAGGCGATCATAAAGAATTTATTCAAATGGTAGATCTAGAGGGAGATCGTCTATGGCCATCACAACAACTTGACTGCCATTATCAACACGCAATGTCGCCTCATCCTTTCAAGCTACTCAAGCAGTAATCCTGGTTTTCACAAAACATGACTAGTTCAAAACTTAGTCACTACTGCGAGTACTTGCTTAGCTAAAACATTCATAACATGTATATCATATATACACCATCATCATTGATTACTTCCGGCGATCCGTTTCATTTTCTTGATACTTCCACCGTAATCAAGAACCATGAAGGTGAACGATTCCCCTTGCATGACATAGTCTATGCCAGAGGATTTGCACTTGGCAACGATGTCTGTCATCCAGTGATTGAGCTGAGCGAGGCGTCTCAGTGTTCATTAAGTATGAACATATGTCATTAAGTATGACCGCCACGTGCTCCCTCAATGTGTGTATTCTCTTCCATCTTGGTTGAGAAGACAATCAGTCAACGTACTGATAAACTTCATCAACCCAACGTTTGCGGTTCCCCAAGTTTAGCGACCATATCATATGTTTGCGATCTAAAAACTCGTACCCACCGTTGGTTCTCTATGGCAGAGATCATAGCATACACTGGACTATGATGATATCATCCGCTCAAAATCTCATAATCCAAATTATCTTTTGTCAGCGGAATCTCCAGGGTTATCTCCTAGCGGGTATTGTAACACAAAGAGCTAACGGTTTAAACAAGGAGTATCCTCAAGCTAAAGTATAAAACTATGAAGTTTGGACCCAACCTTTTAAGTTTCTCAATCGCAGGAATGCGCCTAATTTGAAAAGATGCCATCACAATGGTTAATATCTACAAAGGTTTGCAAAACAGACTCTGTTCATTATATTCTGAGTTCTAGTATTTTAGAAAATAACTATCTGAACTCCCACTCAAACAAACATCCCTCTTGGTCGTTTAAGCGATTACACGACCCCCATCCATTGCACCACCCCTCATCATCAGAGCCGGCGGTACAACTTCAAGAGTAGACAATTGTCCGTCACACCAATTTTGTGACTCGTGCTCGACCTTTCGGTCTCCCTGTTCCGAGGCCATATTTCTGTATATGCTAGGCTCGCCACCAAAAACCTCCACGCTGACGCTTGTGCAACATGGCTTACACCCATTGTATGTGAACGACGAGATGTCTGAAACCCGATAATCACGGTCTGCCTCATAACGTAGAACTTTCTTGGTGGTGCGCGTTGGAGGGAGAACACTAGTGGCATTTTGAAGGGATCATCTTATATAGCTACCGCTGTGTAACTAATATATACTATATATAGAATCACACAATATAAGATGCACACAAAATATTAAATGTAATGCAATGTGATATAGTCCATTGCGCCATGGTCTTCTTGGCGCCCGCAGTTTATAAACAATTTAATAAACCTACCTTGACCATATCACATAGCCCCTGCAAAATAAAGTTAGACGCTTCTATTTTATCTTTTGCATATTTTACGTGGCTTGGGGCTGTCGTAAATAGAACTGCTTCATACCTACGAACGTTATGACCACAACAACGATCCAATAATTGCATGTTTAAGCATCCCTTTTGGGCCCTCCATTGAAAATGCAAAGCCAACTAAAGAGAGAGAAACAGGCACCCGTCAGCCACAGATACGGTACATGTCGTATGTCAGTAGTGGAATCAGTCTCGCGTAAGCGTAAGCGTAAAGTCGGTCCGGGCCGCTTCATCAACTCGATGCCGCTGGAATTACAAGTGCACGCTAGATGGTAGCAAATAACAGGAACGGTGCCCCCGTGCAGAACACGTGTTCTAACAGCGTACAACTATATCTACGATAGATCGGCTCTGATACCACTGAAAGGGATCGTGTGCTGAAAACAATAATTTTCCTAGCAACGATATCCTTGAACTAGCCAAGATCTACACTATGTAGATATAGTAGTACGGCGGAGATCGGAATACATACCCTCGTAGATCGAATAGCAAGGATTACGCTCCCGCACAAGCGTTGACGACGAAGACGACGTAGCCGACCTCTAGGTCGCGAAGAACTCGGCGCGATGAAGACGACGAAGATGACCCCGAGGTCGGGTGGAGGAAGTAGGCCTCCGAGTACCGCTAGCGCAGAACCTCGCAGGGCGTTACACACATACGGTGGAGACGACGGCCTCTGAAGCTCCAGTCCAGGACGAGCAGCGGAAGACTTGGACCGGAACACCAGCAGCGCGGCTGCGGGCTATGGTGGAAGAGATCCCCCTCCTCTACTCAGCGTGACTCTGACAAAGGGAATCACGAGATCAAGAGAGAATTGGAGAATTAATTGGTGAATTAAAAGGCCAGGGGTGCCCCTCTATATAAAGGCTCTCGGGGGGGAGCCAACTTGCCAGCCAGGCAATGTGGGACTATCCCCCATTGCCTGGTGCGGCTCCCTTGGTGCGCCGGCCACCTGGTGGGCCCCTTTTGGCCCACCTAGGCTGGCCACCTTGACCCCCACCGAATTCCCTTGAGGAATTTTCCCCTCTTGGGCCTTCTTTCGACCAGAAGGCCCATTTAGGGAAATCAGCCTAAATAAATTCGAAAATAAATATATAAAATCATATTTGCACATTAATTACACTAATTAATATCATTCATCGTTGCCCGTTCCCCATCGGACCATTCCCGGGACGTTTCCGGTTATCTCTTTCCTTTCCGGTTGTCTTGTCGAAACCCCTTAAGTGTGTTACCCTAGCGGTTCGATATAATAACAAGTACGATCAAGACTCCTCTATGATCAACGACTAACTCGTAGGCCTGGACCCCATGAATTAATCCCTGTGATATAACGAATGACTTTCATCTATCAAACCTGGACGTCTAGTCTTAAACCCTTTGTCATGGCGATACTTAGCGTGTCCGAGCATCATTCTCAGATATCTCCATACCTAGCATGATCTCGTTACCGACATCGCTATCTTCTACTCGTCTATGATATTATGTCAGCTGGTGACCTAGTCACATGTTTGCAAACTCATTTGACACAATCTCACCGAGTGGGCCCTAGAGTATCTATCCGGCTATGCGGACTGACAAATCCCGCTGTTGACCCCTCGTCTCAACTACCCCCTTCCGATACCCAAAAGTATCACCTATCATTGTCACACTATATAAGATATGACGTTTGGTGCGATCAAAGTATCTTCCAGGGATAACAATAAGAGTTGATCTCACGGTTTTAAGGCGTAATGACTATGTCCTATAAATACTGGGTATGTCCATCACATCGTTACACCTAACGATATGATTTCCATTGCCGACCGGTGCCATGCCCTATGATCGGAAAACCTCGATCATCAATCGCGCAACGAAACTAGTCTTAGTAGAGGCTACTAGGGACCTGGTTGTTTATCTACCACACCTGTATTAATGTTTTCGCTTAATACAGTTATAGCATGGTATAAAACATATAATGAACAATTGGGATATTGCCAATAAACTATGTTTATTAAGTGCCTCTAGGGCATATTCCCTTCACCATCTCCCTCGCATTTGACCTTCACCATGTCGGGCAGAGGTTCTCTTCTCTCTATCTCTCTAGGTTTTCACTCTAGATCTTGTTTTGAGAGAAGTTTTGCTTGTGCTGCATGGTGTAGAACCCTAGTGTTGGCATTTTAATCTCTAGAAAATTAGCAGTGCTCAATTTTTCCTTAGATTTGAACTAGATTGCAGTTTTCTACCACAGGGTGGAAACTCCGGTCCTTCATACACCGGAATCTCTGGTGTAGGCCGGAATATCCGCCCCTGTGGCCGGAAACTCCGGTCTAGCTCATATCTGAGAGAAATTTTGACACCTTTAATTTTCTCCCTTTGGCTTTCTTGGACATGCAAACTTATCTCCATGCTATCCCTGTACTCTCTGTTTCACAGGTCAGAGGAAAAAGGTGGTCACCCGGAATCCGCTTCTTGCTTCAAGTAAAGAAAGAGCTCAAACACGGGACAAACTTATCTTTGATAGCAGCAGTGGCCGCATGAGACAGCAGAGCACTATCGATGAGGAGGCCACGAGACAAGCTGGACTTGGTGGTTTTGATAATGAAGAAGAGGCCGAGCAAGCTCATTTTGACTCGTTGACCACCGTTCTTGGCATGGGGAAGCTAGAGTTCCGTCGTATGAGGTCACAACAGTTCTATGACTTGCCTCCCAACACCACCAACCCCAATTTCCCAAGGAGGGAGCAGCAACTGATTATGCAGGAGATTTATGCGCGGATTGAGAAGCACACGGTATGTGAACAGAAGATTCTGGATCTTGAGGCATCGAACAAGAAAGAAAACTTTCAGGAGGCTGTTTGGATTGCTAGGAAGCTTGGTCTGGAGAAGCTCATGTCTTACACCCAGCAGGATTATAATATTCAGCTGGTGCAGCAGTTCTTTGCCACGGTGGTGTTTGACAATGATGATGATGTCACGATGACTTGGATGACTGGACCGCGCAAGTGCACCTCCAACTTTGTGGAGTTTGCGACAGCTTTGGGCTATGACTTCAAGGGGGCCACTACTCCGGTTGGGATGAGGGTGCATGTGGAAGGGACAACATACAAGTGCCGCTTGCGCCCTCTTTACTCCGTTGCTTCTTCAGCGGGCTCTAATCAAGACCTCCTTCCCACCTTCAACATCTTCCTCCGCATGGTTCGGCTCAACCTTGCTCCTCAAGCTGGGAATGTGGATGCTATTCGAGGGGGTCTTGTCAACCTACTCTACCATGCTTACAAGGTCCTTCAAGCCGGTCCGGAGTGCCGAGGCCAAGAAGTGGATGTGATGGATTTCATCAAGTGCGAGATGCATTGGGCCATTTTCGCGCACAAGAACCCACTCTATGCTCCATATGTGATGAAGCTTATTCTCTCCAAGGTGCCCACACTTGATCGCTCTAGTTTCACCAAGCATTCCAAGGGCACTCTTCATACTCTCTCCAAGCACACAAAGCAAGCGACTTCCTCTCGTGCACCTCCTCCCCAACCTAGTGACCAAGACGAAGCCCCTATACCTAAGAGGAGAAGCAAGAATGCCGATCCCCCCTCTCATCTTCAAGGGAAAGCCAAGGTAAATGCGGAGTTTAGCAAGCTCTCTTGGTGGAAGAGGAAACTGTTGTGCATGGATGTTGCTATTCACAATGAAAATCATGGGTCTTATGTGAGAGAGAAACATATTTTGAGCAACCAAAACTTGATGATCAAGGAGATGCGCAAAATGAACAATGGAAATGTCACTCCTCCCCCGGAAGAAGATGAAGCTGGCATTCCCATCATTTCCTCCTCCTCGTCTGACACGGTCCCTATTGACCAATGGAACCAAGATGTCTTTCCGTGGGCTGATTATGTGGATGTGACCTCCTTTCCTTCCTCGTATCACAACACCGGCAAGGCTCCCATGAACCTCTCCGATGAGGACTACGACAACGAATGGGATGACGACATGGATGAAGACACCGAGTGATCCTCATGGGCTCGTTAGTTATGCTCTTTTCCCTTTTTGGTGTCTCGGTGCCAAAAGGGGGAGAAGTAGTTCTATTAGGTTTTCCCCGGGATTTGCATGGGTTGGGACACAAGCATGTGCCTCTATCATTTTATTGCGCTTTGTGTCCTTGTTATGTTATTTGGTATTTGGATCTTTCGAACTTATTTGACTTCTCTGTGTCATGAACTATGTGTGTGTAAGACATTTGGATTTCTTATATTATGTGGTTGAGACTACTATTGTGCCTTGGTTATATGGGGTTAATATCTTCAGTTTTATGCACAAGGTATGGTTTATCTCCTAAAACTCAACCCATACTATACTATGTCTTATTTGTGAAATGTATTGCCTACTTATCATGCTTGCAAATTGTTGTTCGAACTTGCCTATATATGTGTGCACGTGCATTCCAAAGCAAATACTCTTGATGCACACATCTAGGGGGAGCTCTTTCAGCTATCATTACATGTTAGTGAAATTACTTTTATTGCAAATCCATGTGTTGTCATCTAACACCAAAAAGGGGGAGATTGAAAGGACATTTCTATGATCTCTGTGTTTTGTGTGTTAGTTAACAACATGTGGATCTATTAAGTTGGTGTTAAGTGATGCAGGATAATTTAGGAACATTTCATATGCATCAGCACCAAAAAGGAGAAAAAGAGGCAACACTGAAAAGTGTGTTCAGCCCCTGGTGGGGGGCGGAGTTTCCGGCCTCAGGGGCCGGAGTTTCCGCCCCTACTTGGACTTGGAGAAACTGGTGCTCAGCCGCTGGTGGGGGGCGGAGTTTCCGGTCCTGAGGACCGGAGTTTCCGCCCCTGGCCAAACTTTCCGGGCGCAGGGACCTCGAATATGTCCAAGCCCAGTTTGGAGAAGCTGGTGTTCAGCCCCTGGTGGGGCCCGGAGTTTCCGGTCTCCAGTGGCCGGAGTTTCCGCCCCTGGCCGGAGTTTCCGGCCACTAGGACCGGAGTTTCCGGCCTGATGAATGGCTGCAACGGCTACATCTTTGGAGGGGTATAAATACCCCTCCTCCTTCTTCCAGCTAGTTAGCTTGACCAAGAAAAAGAGGAACTCCATTGTTGCAAGCCAAGAATCACTAGATCTCCCAATCCCCCCATCCAAACTCATTGATCTTTGGAGGATTGAAGGAGAAGGCCCCGATCTACATCTTCACCAAGCCGTTCTTCATTTCCCCCTCATTCACTTGAGGGAACACTTGCTAGGGTTTCCACTAGGAAAACCTAGCCCATTGTTGTACTTACCTTCTTGTCTTTGTGACAGATTGTAGCTGTTCGGGAGCCCCCAAGCTCTTTGTGGGTCGTGCCCCGAATCGTTGTTGTAAAGGCTCCGGATTCCGCCTCGAAGGATTCCGATAGTGGAAAGTGAACCAAACCTTTGTGGTGCGGTTCACCGGAGATTTGGGTGAGGCCTTTGTGGCCGTTGAACCATTGTGTTGGTTCACACCTCTCCAACGAGACGTACTCCCATTTAAGGGAGGAACTCGGGAATACATCCTTGTCGTCTCGTGGTTTCACTTCGGTTACTTCTATCCTTATTTATCGCCGTTATTATATCTTGCTTAGTTGCTAGCTTGTCATATAGGTAAATTCACCATAGTTGCATATCTAGAGAATTTACCTTTTTTGTGTCAAGCTTAATTTGAAAAATAACTAAAATTTGAATTAGCACCTATTCACCCCCCTCTAGGTGTCATACCGATCCTTTCAAATATTTCCACCACCGAAAATGCAACAAGTTGTGCAAAGTAAAACCGATTTCGATGAACAAAAGCTTGACATGGAGATGAACCAAGCTCTAATTCCTCACCAACATAAAAGCCAAATAAGAACCAAGAAATATGATATGCCAAGTATGCAAAGGTTTGAGCTCTCCACAATGATGTGATCAAGTTACTAACTTGAGAGCCCCTCTTGATAGTACGCCTATCTATCCTATAGCACTATCATGATCATACCTTTGCCTTGAGCATTCCACTTGAGTTGGATGAAGACTATCTTGATCTCTTCAAGTGGTTCATATTTTCTTGATTGCGCGTCCAAGCACATGCTTGATGAAGACTTCTCCAAATACTCCCCCATGCTCACATGGGAGAGCCTCGCTTAGCTCCATCTTCATGTATCCATAGCAAGCTCCAAGCATAGGATCTCTTCAAGAAGCTTCTCTTGGTCTTGCACATCTCACCTTGATGACGATCACCACATGACGTCATCCTCCATGAGCTATATGAAATCTTCATTTGATGCAAGCCCATGGGAAGATATCTAACCTCATATAATGATACCACATACACATATATCATGGGTTAGTTCACAAAGCTATGCGGACAAGTGATTACCATCCCAAGAGATACATGATCGCTCTTGGTAGTTCTTGTAGCTTTGTGTGTTGATCAACATCTTGATCAACCTTGTATCTTCCAACATTTCTTTACTAATATAATGTCTTGTATCCTTCAAGACATACTTGCAATAAGCTTCACTCAACACATAAGCTTCAAGAGTCCAACACATGAACTCCACAATTCCATGAACAAGATCTATAAGGATATCTCAATGCAAACATTAGTCCATAGAGATTGTCATATAATTACCAAAACCACACATGAGGAAAAATGCTCTTTCAGCAGGCCTCCGTCATCCACCTACGACGTCCGCCGTCTACCTGCGCCGCCTCTGCCTCGTTGGCTGCGGCGCCACCAATGCCCACACGCCCGTGCTATAGTCGCAAGATCGCCACGCCATGGACTCCGGAGGTAGCTCGTCCCCGCCCCCCCCCCCCCCCCGTGGTCGGAGCTCGCCCACGGCGGCGCCCGTGCCAGCGCCACCTCCTGGCTCGAGGCCGGGGGCGAGCTGACGGCGGCAGTAGCCGCGACGTTAGCCAACAGGGCCGTGCGCGTGGACGCGTGCACTCGATTTTGAGCTAGCGCATTCTGCTTCCGCCCGTCCGCGGCTCACCATCCACATGTCGAGCACGGGCATGGCGCGGATGCGCCCGAGCTCTAGAGTTTCGGCACGCAAGCCATGTCGCCATTGCAGCGCCACGAGGCCGGCGTCGACGCCACGAAGAGCCACGACGGCACGGTCAACGCCTCAACCAGCGGGCGGGCGCGCGTTTACCACTTCTCCTCCGCGCCCACGGCGGAAGCGCAGCCGTCGTGCCCCGTCATCGTCTACTACCACGGCGGCGGCTTCACGTACTTCTTCGTTGCCACCATCTACCGCGAGGCTGGCGCCGTCGTCGTGTCCGTGAGCTCCGTGTCACGGCGGCTAGGGAGGGGCGGCCGGCCGTCGGTGCGCGCGGCGACATCACGGTCAGGGAGGGGCGGCCGGCTCATGCGAGCGTTGACAAGGCCTCTCCCCCTTGCCTTTTCTTTTCTTTTTACCACGTAGACCCGACAAGTGGGTCCTACCTGTCAGAAATCCTGTTAAAACGCTAACAACGTGTGATCAGTGCTCCGCGTCACAAGGTAGCCCTAATAAAGGTATTTATGTGTCAAAAAGCCCAAAGATGGTGCTCTGTGTCCCGTTCAATTGTGGTGGTTTCTCGTCATTTTCTCTAAAAAGGGAGCCAGGTGAGAGTCAATTGTAGAAAACCACTACAATTGTGCCTAGGGTTTCAAAAAACCACCATATTTTTTATTAAAAAACACACTCTTTTTTGTCTGACGGTCGCAAAAAACACTAATATGTCTGTCAGCCCGTTGTAATAAGAAATCTGACCGGTGGAAGACGTGGCACAATAATAAAAGGTCAAAGGACAATCACGGTGTAAAAATTTAAAATCCGGGTTATTTTGTAAAACTACAGTGGAGTCAATTGTGGGTCCACCCATGAAAAAAATCCCCACTGCATTAACAATCGCCGGTCAGATCATCTCTCGCCGGAGAGTTCGCCGTCACGCTGCACGACCCTCTCTCTGCCAGAGCTCGCCGCCGACGGGCAGCTGTGGTGACGCGAGCGCGTCGCGGCCAGGAGGACGGGCGGGTGCGGGCGGCTCGGCCGAGCTCGCCGCTGGAATTGCGCGCACGGGGAGACCGGGAGCGGCGCATGCGGGTCTGTGGTGGCGTGATGTCGCGCGAGCTCGCCGCCGGAAGCTGCGCCGCCACCGCTGGCAGGAGGTGAACTTGGGCGCGGAACCTCTCCGCGCCGACCTCCGCCCGGACCCTCGCCATCTCCTCCTCCACGACGCGCGCGAGCAGCTCCGGCGTGGCGCGCACCGCCACGCCCCCGACATCCAGCGACACGCCATGGCGCAGCCACTGCCAGTTCTGCACGCGGCTGATCTCAGCGGTGGCCGCGTCCTCCATGAGGTTGTAGAGCGGCACGGACCCGGAGCCGTCCAGCCACGCCGCCAGGTACTGCACGTCGACGCGGGTGTTGAGCCGCAACCCCTCCACCGTGCGTGCGCCGCGGGGAGGCTGGATCAGGTCCTCCGTGATCGTGGCCGGCGACGAACGAGGCGGCGCTGCAGCTGGTGCGCGGGTACAAGCTGAGGGATGTGCGCACGGGGCACGACGACACCTGGGCGGCGCACCCGGGGCTCATCCCGGCGATACAGGAGGTCTGGAGGTGCAGGGGGCTCGCCGGCTGCCTGTACGTCGGAGATAGGAGCAGAGAGCAGCGCGGCTTGTGGTGGCGCTCGATGTAGGAGCAGGTCGTGCAAAAAAATGAAGGGGATAAGGCGCGTCTGCACGTGTGCGTTGAGGAGGCCGGATCTCTATTGCGTTGAGGAAGGAAGTGCCACGCCCGAGCTTCCTCCGATAGGCGACTGGATGGATAGAGCAGTGATGGCTCTTGAAGCCATGGCTAGTGGAGAGGCTCAACTCCCCGCGCGAGGTCAAGTGCGCGCTGGTCGGACTGGGATGACACGATGAGGTGCGCGAGGTCCAGGTGGTCGTCGCTACGTGGCGGCGGTGAGGAGGCCGACTGAGGCGAGGAAGATGCGTGGATTATCCCGAGGAGATTGGGTCAATGTTGTGTAAAAATAAAAATAAAAATTGTGAAGAACCTTTTGACAAAAATAAACCTGCCATGTCGGCTGATAAAATGGATCCACCGGTCAAAAAGAGGCTTAACATGCGTAAAATAGATAATCAGTGTTTTTTTCTCACTGTTACGTAATATCGATGTTTTTTGATAAAAGCTAAAAACATGGTGATTTTTTGAAACACAAGTCACAATTATGGTGTGTTTTTGTAATTTTCTCGCCGAAGAGTATAGCTGGCCATCCGAGCCGTGCTTAATGGGCCGGTCCGAGGCACGAACATTTTGGCCCGGCACGAACACGGCCCGTCACGGCTGTTAACGTGCCGTGCCGCGTTACGGGCCCGTGCCAAGTTCGATCTGAGGCACACGGGCCGGGCCGGCACGGCACGATTAACATTTTTTATTTTTTTTAACTTTTTTATCTATTTATACATATATATTTATTTTTTATAGCTATTTATACATATTATTTATTTTTTATTGTTTATTTACCGTGCCTAACGGACCGTGTCGGGCCGTCGGGCCCAATTCGTGCCGGCCGTGCCGTGCCCGAGACTACGCGAAGGCACACGGCCTGGCCCGAGCACGGCCCCCGTTAACTTATCGGGCCTACCGTGCCGGACCGCTAGTCGCAGGCCTGCGACGCGTGCGGTGCCGGGCCGGCCCGTTGGCCAGGTATACCGAAGATGGCTGCAATGGCGCACGAACAGGGACTGATAATCAGTTCCCCCAGTGAAAAGGGGTAAATAATCAGCCGGCGGTGAAAGGAGGTCGAGACCTGCGGCGGGGCTAGGCTATCTTAGCGGTGAGCGCCACCATCGCACCATGCGCTTCCTCTCCTCCGCCGCCACGCTCGAACCCTAAACCCAAACCAATGGCGTCCCTGCTCTGCTCCCCCGCCTCCAAGTCGCTCTCGGTCACCACCTCCACGCTCTTCCTCTCATCGCTCGCGTCGCTCTCGCCCGCCCACACCCATCCCCTCGCCGCCGCCTCCTCCGCCACCCAGCCCGTCCCGTCCTCCGTACCTTCCACAGCCCTCATCCCCAACTCTCGCTTCCTCGTCGACGCCTTCCGCCACGCCGGGGACTTCTCCGTCGCCTACTTCCTCTCCCACTTCCACTCCGACCACTACGCCGGACTTGGCCCCTCCTGGCGCCGCGGTCTCGTCTTCTGCGCCGCGCCCACCGCGCGCCTGGTCGCCTCCGTGTTATCTGTGCCGCCGGAGCTAATCGTCTCCGTTGACATTGATGTCCGCCTCACCGTTGATGGATGGGGCGTCGTGGCCGTCGATGCCAACCACTGCCCTGGCGCCGTCCAGTTCCTCTTCACCTCCCCTGGACCAAGCGCCGAGAGGTATGTGCACACCGGCGACTTCCGATTTACGCACTCCATGAGAAGCAACCCTAATCTGCTGGAATTTGTCGGTGCCGACGCGTTATTTCTGGACACCACCTACTGCAACCCCAAATTCACATTTCCTTCCCAAGAGGAGTCGGTGGAATATGTTGTGAACACGATAAAGCAGGTGAAGGAGGAGGGTGTGGCAGCTGGAGAGCGCGTCTTGTGTTTGATCGCCACCTATGTTGTGGGCAAAGAGAGGATTCTGCTGGAGGTTGCACGGCGCTGTGGGTGCATGATCCATGTGGATGGTAGGAAGATGGAGATTCTGATGGCATTGGGGTTTGCTGGGGAGAAGGGAGTTTTTACTCAAGATGCTGCAGCAACAGATGTGCATGTCACCGGGTGGAATATTCTGGGTGAGACATGGCCCTTCTTTCGGCCCAATTTCGTGAAAATGAAGGAGATCATGTTGGAAAGAGGGTACACCAAGGCAGTTGGATTTGTGCCCACCGGATGGATGTATGAGACCAAGAAGGAAGGGTTTGCAGTCAGGCTCAAGGATTCACTCAAGATACATCTTGTACCTTACAGTGAGCACTCGAGCTATGATGAGCTGCGGGACTACGTCAAGTTCTTGCACCCAAAAAGGGTCATTCCCACTGTGGGAGTAGATGGTGGGAAGCTTGACGGCAAGGATGCAATATCTTTACAGAAACATTTTGCTGGATTGGTGGATGAGACAGCAAATAAACATGAGTTCCTGATGGCATTCCATCGGAGATCGACATTAGCTACTCTTAGCCACGAGGAGGCGTCGGCTAAATGCTCGAGAGAACAAGACAGTGAGGTCTTTCCTCCGTTACCAGAAAACACTTACGTTTCTGAACTACAAGGCAGTTCGAAGGTTAAGATTACAGAGGAAATGAAGAAAGAACTGTCAGATTGCCTACCCTCATGGGTCAGCCTGGAGCAGATCCTGGGTTTGTTGATGAGCTCAGGTGGTGATGTTGTTCAAGCAGCATCTGATTTCTTTGAGCGGGAAAGAGATTTCTTCGAAGAAACAAATGTTTCTAATAATGAAATGCCTAAGGCAGGGGAAATCCACACTTCTGATCTTGGATCTTCTGCTGATGCAAGTAGTCGTCAGGAAGTTCTTTCATTTCCACAGAAGCCCATGGAGCATTCTACCAAGCCGGTGAACTTGACTCCTGTGAAAATGAGCCCAAATCTTCCTAGGAAGGAAAGGAAGAGGGGTTCTAGCACTGTTAGCAAGTCAAAAAAGAAAGGAAAATCAACTGCCTCAACAGAATCTGGTGGAAGCAAGCAGTTCGCAATCACAAACTATTTTGGTAGAGCAACAACAGCTGCTTCTAAAAGTGAGACAGATGATAAAGTAACTGTAGATTTACATCAAAACAATGGGGACAATGACAGCCAATTAACTGATATTGTAAAATCACACGAGAAGGGTGTCAACCAGCTTCTTCAGATTGTAGGTGGCAACATGTCCAGAGAATCTGCAGTTTCCTTACTTGAGAAGACAAAAGGAGATATTAATGTAGCAGTTGACATGTTTTACAGTAATATCCCAAACAATGATGTACCTGACAACGAAATGATAGATAAACATTGTAACACAAACATTGTCCACAACTCTTCTCAGGCTACTCCAAAGATCCCAAATTTGTATGTTCAAACTTCTGTAGCACAACAGGATTCAGTCAATATATCATTGCCAGTTGAAAAGTACCTGCCCATTGAGCATGGTTAGCTACTAGCTGCCGAGAGTTTTTCTTACCTTGCTTGATAGTGAGTCATGCCATGTATGTCCTCTTCTGCAGCTTGCTGGACAGAAGGACAGCCTGCACCGTACTTGCATTTGGCTCGCACTTTTGATCGGGTTGAAAGAGAAAAAGGAAAGATCAAAACTACTGCCATGCTTTGCAACATGTTCAGAAGGTTTTCCAATTTGTAATTTTGTATCACTTTATTTATGGTTTTACCCACACTTGTTGCTGCTGTATAATACACTGAATATGTTCTCTGTTGGGGAATATTAATTCATATCTTACCTTTGAATGCAGTTTGCTTGCCTTATCACCTGATGATGTGCTGCCTGCTGTTTATCTATGTACTAACAAAATTTCTCCTGACCATGAAAATATGGTAAGTACAAAAATTACCGTATTTCACAGTTTCCTAGATTTACTGTTGTTCGCTTCTTTTAAAGATCTCGGTTGGAACACCGGAATTCTGTATGAACTCACAGGGTAAGGAATGTCCGCTTATCGGATTTGTAGTTTCCTGCAAAAATCCCGTGAGAATACCGTGTCCCACACCAGATAAAAAATTATACTTGACAAACTCGAAATGAATAATGATACATTGAATGCCAATCTTAAGTTTTGAAGTATTGATAAATCTTTCTCTTGTCGAACACTTTCTTTCGTATCCCACACTTACTATTTAGATAGCATCATCCTTGTTTAATATTTTCTTTTAGAATGCTTTCGTTATACCTTCTCATGGCATATCAATACAGTAACTCCATGTCTATTAATGAAGCCAGGAACTAAACATTGGCGGCAGCCTAGTTGTATCTGCTCTTGAGGAGTCATTAGGAACCAGCAGATCTAAAATACAGGAGATGTACAAAACTTATGGTGATCTTGGTAAGGCTAAAAGTTAAAAGTAGCATCATTATTGTTTCATATTTGTAGTTTGTAGGAAATAGCCTACTGCATCGTGTAATTTTTCATGGTTGTGTCTTTGTGTACAAATGCATTTGGCTGGCTCGTGAAAAGGTCCAACATCAGTGTGTAGCTTCACACGCTAGTTATTAATCCTTATTCTCTCTGTCTGGAAATATAATGTGCATTCTGTTTGGTCAAAACAAGGCTCTGACCAACAATTAATCTGTCAATGACTCAATGTCTAGTTTACTTGATACAAAATCACAAGAATAGTGCTTTTTAACATGAATCTACAGATTCTAATTTTATGGCATGTATATTCCGGACGAAGGGAGTAACTACGTTTATAATGGCAATTGATTGATATTAACTTCTATTTATTCACCATCGATATTACACCAGGTGGTCTATGTATAAAAGCTATCAAATATTCCAAACACATTTTTGTGTGGATTATAGTTTACATAGTATAACTAGTTGTTGTTCTGCAATTTGTAGGTGATGTTGCTCAAGAGTGCCGTCAAAATCAAACACTGCTTGCTCCTCCTCGTCCACTCTCGGTTAAGGATGTATATTCCACACTTCGAAAACTAAGGTATTACAAGATTTGTTTTTAGAATAAAGCTTGTTAATTCATCTTACCTGTTTAAATCTATTTCGTAATAATGTGTGTCCACTTTTTTGTACTGGATATTACATGCTACAACTTATTAATGACACTTGACAAATTTCCTGAATAATATTTTGGTAACACATACAATTCTTTCCTGTCTGACTGCCGACTTGGGTGCCACCTCATCATGCAGGTGCAAGTTGTAGTAATAGTGGATAAGGTAGGTCGAGTCGATATTCAAGTTGGTGACATGACTGTTGAGTCTCACTTGTTAAACTGTAGGCTTCCATGCAGAATCATTACTTTAGGCTTCTATGCAGTTTGTCACCTGCTCAACCAATGTTTATTAGCTTTCCAGTAACTATCATGAATCATGCCCCTACTCCCTAGTCACTGAGTGAATAGACCGTTGCACTACTGTAGAGTGGTTTAGATCTAGCTACTGTGGCGGGACTTGCAGCTATCCTAGCCATAATGGTATGGTTTTGCAAAGAAAAATATCATACAGTGGATCAAATATCGTTAGCTTGAGGTTTTTAAAAAGAACATGTCAAATTGGTAACGTTATTGGTCTTTAAGCCATATAGGTCTAGATTTTCGGACCACTAGGATGCTCATGCCTTTTAAGATTTTGTCTGTTGTTTGCTTCTTCAATATCGTGAATCGATGATACAGGGTAATATTGTCCACCTGCATCTCTAATAGAATTCTATGAATCTTTCGAAACGTCGCCCAATATATTAGTTACTCAACTTATGGTCCCACCTGAACTACTTTTAATCCGGACTATAACTTCTTCTGTATGCTTACTATCATGTCTGCTGTCTGTTTACAATACAGTTCTGATGGCTATACTATTAATGGTATTAATTATTATGATGACATGCATGTCATATAGCATCGGTGCCATCTTGTCAAAATTCCATAGATATTTAGTAACTTAGGAACTGATAACAGGTCACTGTGGATTGCATCATTCAGTTTTGGTTCCATATTTCTATTTTTCTTATGCTAGTAATAATCAAATCTTTAGATATCCGTTTTTATCTCATGCAATGGTCTCACTGTTTCTTTCCATGATAAATAGGTAATTTTAAAATTAATAATTGTCATTCTTCACATGATATCATTTATTGCTGCAGAGAATTCTATAAATGATAATGTATTTTATTTCATCAGTTTGTTATTTTTGTAGTGCAATATCCGGTGGTGGGAGTGCTGGAAGGAGAAAAAACCTTGTATTGCATCTTATTCGGTCTTGCAGAGAAATGGAAATGAAATTTATTGTTAGAACACTGGTGAGACATCCTTCCTTTCTGCTTGAAATATTTAAAATTTGTATTTGAGGCTGCATTGCACGAAGCCACTGCAGATTATACTTCTGTTCTGTGGTTTGGTATTTTGTGCTTATATGTATCTTCTAATTCATCATTCTCAGTTTGTTCAATCATGGCACACCAATAGACAACTTCCATCCATTTCCACACTTCTTAAATCCTAATATCCATTTCAATGCTAGCAAAAATTGTAGCTCAGTCTGATTATGCATTTTGTTGTTCTTACTATCTCTGTTCATGCTTACAAATCTTTGTGAACTAAATACGTAAATGGTCCTAACTTATAGTATGGCATTAACTAATGTTTGTTTGATTTTCCCTCTTTTTAGACCATCCCCCTTTTCATGTACATGGGTGTGTTTTACTAACAGGTCCGTAACTTGCGTATTGGCGCTATGATGAAGACAATTTTACCTGCTCTTGCTCATGCTGTTGTTCTCCATGGAAAATATGCAACAAAACATGTGGTATCCTTGGAGGGCGTAAAATCACATTTGCAGGTTTGTTTATCAAGTCATGCATGTTCTTTTGTTTTACAAATGATTTGTTTTGAGGGTTTGAGCACTGCTCATATGCCCCATAAGTTGGGCAACCGTTGCTTAAATTTAGAGCATCTCCACCGGGGGCCTCCAAACGACCCTCCAAAGGCCCGGACGCCAAACCCCCCCCCCCCCCCCCCCCCCCCCAAAGAGCTCTGCCTTGAGTCATTTCGTGTCTTGCACCCCCGAAAGGGCCTATAAACCGTGCAAAGGCGGTTAATGGCGAGTGCAGGAGGCCGTTTCGGCCGGCGTAATGTCGAGTCGACTCGTTCCGCAGGCGACGAAGGGACAGGACCACGTCGCATTTACGCCGGTGCTGCACATCGGCCAGTCTTTCTCGGCTTCCCAAGCGACGCCTACGCGGCGGAGACGTATCACGGCCATTAACTCCGACGCAACGCATGCTTACCCACCCGCCGCTTTCCCCCATCGCTTCTTGCCTCCATTTCCCACCCAGCGTTGGCCCTCGCCCGACCTGGCTATAAAAGGCAGCCCGCCGTCGACACAACACAGCACACCACCGCAACAAGGAGGAGTACGGCTAGGTCATGGGCGGCCTGCAGGCGACGAACAACGCTGTAGAGGCCACTATCATCCACGCATCTTCCGAGAGCGCCGAGTGGGATAAGCACTGCCGCTGCTTCATGGCCGCCGAGCGGGTTGTGTACGAGCAGCTCAACGCCTAGGCGACATCGCCCGAGCAGCAGCGGCTCATCGCTCAGGTGGAGGCGCGTCAGCATGTAGCCTCCCAGCTGATCGCGGAGCGTGCGTCCCACGAGGAGCTGAACGCGGCTAAAGCGGCGGCAGCAGAGCGGGATGCAATGCGTCGGGCGGCAAGCGCGTTATGGCAGGAGAGGCGTGTGCGCTCGCACTTAGCCTAGAGGGTGCACGACGACGAGGCTAGTCCTAGCACCGGCAGTTCAGATTAGAGTTTAGTTTATATATTTAGTTAATTTTTATTGTACCGCCGTTCTACTTTAAGTTTTAAGCAAATTTCCTTTTCGCCCACAAGGTGTTGACCAATTTCCGGCCATTTGTGGGGCGGGCCTTTGAGTGCGCCGCTGTGGGCACTTCTTAAATATTGACCGGACACCTATCCGGCACCCTCCAATTGGGCCTCAGTTGGGGGTGCCGGACACGAATTTGGAGCCCCCCCGGTCGAGATGCTCTTAGTATCTATTGGGCATACGCTTCTCTTTAGGCGTAAATGTGGGCACGATATTAGGCACACAACCATAGAACCATTACTCCAATATCATATTTTCCCATGAAGCTAACTTAACTTGGTTTAATAGCAATAGCTACACCGCTGAAGCATCTAACCATCTACTGTAATGCAAAGCACTTCTACATGAACATATTTCCCAGGTTTCCATAGGAACCTTGAACCTTCTGTCAATTCTAGGCATGTACTTGGACTCTTGGAGGGCACGTAAGTATGTGTAGGGGAGGCACGGGCGGAGCTGCTTGGCCAATCCCTGATGCACGGGCATCAGGGGCATGTACATTTTTTAGCCTAAGTTATCAGCTAAAATGCCTTTTTGCATCAGGTTAGCAAACAAAATGTGCATCAGCTGGTCCGGAGTGCATCGGGGCAACTGTTGCTCCAGCTCCGCCCCTGAAGGGAGGTGGTGGTAGCGGTGATGTGTGCGTTCATTTGTGTCTCATTCTCTTAATCACGAAAAAAATGCAATATCTACGTCAGCACATTTTAATTATCGGTCCCTCGATGAAGCAACAATTATACGAGATAAGTATGTTATGTCTCGTAAGTGGTAAAGAAAAACCGGACCATTTTGCTAAACACCTATGTAAGGTATCTTAAGGGAAAATTCAGTTATTGTCTTAGGCATGTACTTGGAGGGCACGTAAGTATGTGGGAGGTGGTGGTAGTGGTGATGTGTGCGTTCATTTGCGTCTCATTCTCTTAATCACGAAAAAAATATTGCAATGTCTGCATCAGCACATTTTAAGCATCGGTTCCTCGATGAAGCAACAATTCTACGAGATAAGTATGTTATGTCTCGTAAGTGGTAAAGAAAAAACCGGTCCATTTTGCTAAACACCTATGTAAGGTATCTTTAGGGAAAATTCAGTTATTGTCTTCAAAGTTCAAAGCTTGTTGGTCAAAGCCCATTAGATATGAAAAACACTCAGGCTTGATGTAGATTTCATATTAATTAGCACAAGGGCCATATATTCTTAGGCAGGGCCCTACTTGTCTCCAAAGCCACCTACAAGATCTCACTTTTATTCATTTTCTGCTCGAATCTGAATTTCTTACCACATAGAGTGAAAATTATTTCATGGCACCTCCAATCTCTTGTTGACTACAAATCTGCGGAAGTTTGTCCTTACTACAAATTGTTTTGGTGAAAATTGAGAGAACTTAATAGTAATAGCCGAGTCCAATACTTTATGTTTCTTGTTCTTTTGAGAATTTCTACATACCTCCAGAGAAAACATGGATACTCCACTTCACACAATTATCATATAATGATTTGATATTTTACTCATTTTTCTGAACCAAGAATGCTTTCTTCCTTCCTCTTTGAGCAGAGCCTTTCAACTGAAGTTACCGAGGCATACAATGTCATTCCTAATATGGTGAGTAATGATTAATGTACTTATTGAATTTGATATGTGTGTATGCTGCCCTAGCTGTTGGTTACGTTTTCATCAAATGTGCTGAATATCTAACGTAAATTGCTAGAAACTTATACACTTCGCAAATGAGCCCTTGTGAGTTTATCAAGAGAACACTTTTAACCTTCTTCTTAGTGCATTATTATTTTAGAATAATTGAAGTACATGTTGTAATGTTGAATTCCCTTCATTGTTCAATAAACTTCTTTAAATGGTAATTATGCGGTGTCTATAACTAACAGCATTGCCTTCTCACGAATGTCCATTAGCCAATTTATGTGCTTACAGAAAATGATGCAAGTGATGGCTACAAAACTTCAAAAGGCACTAGAAAGATTAAGATTTTGTAAAATTCTTTTGGTAAATAATGTTATATACACTCAACTCAATCAAACTAGAACATGACTATTTTTGCTTCAAGAGAGCTTTTGCTGACATTTTTCGGAAGGAACTTTCGCTGACCTTATCTGTCAGGATTTGCTTGTTCCCTCTCTTCTGCGAGAAGGCGGTACATTTGCAGCTTCGTCTCTAGAAATGATACCTGGCACACCTATACCACCTATGCTTGCAAGGTGTGTGGATGTTTGATGCTGTTTCCAATACAATTTTTTGTCTGACTTATTTTCTGTTGTATTGATGGTTTTCTTTTTCAGAATTACTAATGGGGTCACTCAAGCGCTGAAGTTGTTTCATGGTAGAGCTTTTACTTGTGAGTACAAGTGAGTTTGTTGCTCTCACATGCAAAAAAAAGAGTTTGTTGCTCTCTCGGACATTAATTCTTTTGAAACCTGGTAGTCGTTTTTGCTGTACTTTAATTTGTTTCCAAGTATAACACGTTATATCTAGCTGCACTGTGGGTTTAGGCTTGTTAACCGAACAACCAAATTACCAAGTACCACCATCTTCAAGCATAAGCACGTGTTTTGTTTTGACAGTTGGTGAGTTTGTATAGTTCGAGGATCGTTATCTGAAGAAAACAGAAATCTGGGCCTGCAATTGCAATTAGAAGTTACAAGGTTAACCACACAGTGAAGGTCCTAGTTACCCGTGACTGTTTTTCTAGTTAAAAAAAACTAGTTATCATAGCCCTCATACATGAGCTGCTTTTCTAGTTTCTAAAGAAAACTAGTTTATCATAAGCTCTTAGACATGGCATGAATAACTTATTTTTGAATAACTTCCCTTTACTTCCAGGTATGACGGTCAGCGCGCCCAGATTCACAGATTAGCTGATGGAACTGTGCAAATATTCTCAAGGCAAATGAAAGATTCGACTTCCCGGTTTCCTGATTTAGTGAACATGATCAAAGAGCTGTGCAGCTCTGAGGATGCCAACTTTATTCTGGATACTGAAGTAAGTTTGATTCACGAGGAAGAACTATCTATTTTATTATGTTTCAAATAGACCATTTCTTACTTTTTAATTGTTTTTGTTATACTTGTTCATTCAAATCAAGGTTGTGGGAGTAGATAGGAATAAAGGAAACAAGCTGATGTCATTCCAAGAACTGTCTTCAAGAGAAAGAGGGAGCAAGCACTCCTCCATTGCTATTCAAAACATAAAGGTGTTATGATTATTCTGCGAATGACTGAGTTTTTTAGATGACATTGAGTTTAATTACTGCTTTGGGCTCATCAGCATTTTGTTTTTGGAAGCACCTTTACTTGATTAATGCCTATACTGTCTAATTGTGTGAAGAGTTACTACGAAGAAAAATTTCGAATTAATTATTGTAATTCAGAAAATTAATAGAATGAGCCTCAGCTCCTAGTTGGCTCTCTCGGGTATTGTAGAGTGGTCATTTATCTAGGATGGGTTGTGACATTTTGTACATGGATGGCTGGGTGCTTAAGCTATGGTCAACAAATTCATATCATGTTAGAACATTTGCACCTGCAGAACAATCATGCAAAACTATTATCGAATGGTCCCTGCCTAGAAGCTGACAAAAGATTCAACTTAGTTTCTTATTAATGCAACTACAACCACTTGTCCATTTTGTACAACTCACATTTAGTATAACTTGGGGGACACGAAGTGCAAACTAGAAAACAAATGATAAACCAAAATCCATGTCTTCAGAGTGTCGTCATAGCATGAAGAGTCTTCAATAACCTATTGAGTCAAGCCACAGTCGATCGATGGAGACCGACACAGACCGAGAGACGGTCAGAAGAAGAGCATGTCACAAAAGATTATAGCACAAGAAGCCCAACGACATAAGAAGCCCAACGACAAAAGAATATGTGTAGATCAATGACAATGTGAACAGATGTCACATCAGAGAAAAAGACACACTGCATCAAGAGAAGATGGGTTGTCAAAAGATGACACATAAAGAAAATCAAGCATTGCGCATAAAATCATAGCCCAAGAAAACCGGCGGTGAAACAAGCATGGTGTCTAGAGAATGGGTGTAGATCCACAATGCAAAGACAGGCCACGGATATCCTAGAGAAGGATCAGGACCAGAAAAGAAAAGAAAGCCGACAGAAAAAGGTATAATGGACTCAGCATGACATGAGACACAAAAGAGCAAAGGTTTTGGTGGACGCAGCGGAAAATATAGAATAATGAAAGACACATGCAAGAGTTGGAACACGCATCGTCGAAATCACCGAAGAGTGAGAAGAGAGATGGTGCCCAAGGACAACGACATGACTTTTAGAGATAAAAAAATGCAAAACGGATATAATCCTAATGAAAATTGTTAGCAAGGAATCAATGGAACAGTGGGCACGTAGCATCAGACCACCACATGCACCAAGCAAGCAGCAAGAGCAGCAGCTAGGAGAGTGCTGGGGACGAACGGAGCGGATACATCGGAACAGGGAGACAGGAGACAGCAAGGGAGATGCATGGGCCGGACGAAGCACCGGTGGGCGGAGAGCAGGAGAGCAGCTGCGGCACCGCCGCACTAGTAAACGCAACGCATATGGGAAGCCAGGTGGTGGTGGCGGCGGCCGGGAACAAGATCAACTCAATCTGTACATGAAATCGGAGCAGAGAGAAATAGAGGATTGGGAGAATTGGACGAGTTGCACGTCCAGGAAAAAAACCTATACCTGGGAGAATTGGGCTCTGATACCATGTTATGAAATATGCAACTTGTCTTTATTCATAGCCCAACGGGCAAATATATAGTACACAACTACACATAACTTGGGGGACACGAAAGTAAATCTAGTCTAATACGGACTCCTAGACCAATACTAATACTCCTTAACATGTATTACCTTTTCTATATTATATTATATTATGTTCAGTTTTCTGCATGTCTGATACACCTTTTGAGCTCAACATTTAGTATCATGTGTTTTCAAGCAAAACATAGTCAGTAAGTCGCTGAAAGTATCTTTTTATGCTTTGAACAAATAATTGATTTTTGTACTTCCTGTGTTTGGATTCTTCTGCATACATAATTATTTAATAATCACAGCAAGCCTGTTCCATTTTTGTAAATCCACCTTATTACTTTTACTAGTAATCTCAAAGCTAATACTATCACAACCACTTTACAGGTTGACATCTGTGTGTTTGTTTTTGATATCATGTTCTCCAATGGACAGAGGTAATATTAGGGAGCACTTCAGCTGTTATAGAGTTCCAACTTTTTTGAAGGGAATATATTGTTCCTGTATTTGTGTGGATCCTTGGAAAGTCTTCTTTTGTGAAAAACATGTTTTGTCGATGGATCATCCCTATCCTGTAGCCAGGAAAAATTGTTATGATTGTTAGCAGTGTCCTATATATCCGTAGAGAGATCTATTGCTCATTCCTTTATTCAGATTTAGTTGTCTGTTTCGCACTTTGCTACTGTGGTCTAATGCTTTTCTTTTATCAGCGATGTAGTGATATGTTGAAAATCATAATTTCTTAGACAATACATGATTCGTAAAGCTTAATCAGTTTGCTCACCGGTTGATGTCACATGGGTTACCGAATGGAAGTGTTATACCTATGGTGTAACAGCTGTAGCTGTACACGACGTGGGAACAATGGAGAAGGCATAGAATGGGGATACATAATCAATATGGGAAGATGATGGGACAGACATCGGTAGGAGGCATGAATGAAATGAGCAAATTGAATTCCGTCCTCTTCTCTCTCGCTTGTATCTTCTCACTCTCTATTTCCTCCCCTTGCATCTTGCTGTTCTATATCCAGTCTCTCCAAGATTGATCTCACGCCCTGATCTATCCGCGGCCAATGATAGTTACATATGGTTTATTGTTGAGTAAATTGTAGCTTAGATTTGGATCACATATTCATACCACGTTTAAGAATAGCTTAAACTATCCTATTATACTAGTGTGTCACTTGTGGCTAGTCCAGGCGCCCATTTTTTTTTTTAGAGAAAACGCAAAAGCTTTGCGTTTTTTTCATTGAAAAGGTAGAGAGTTTGTTACATCCTCCAGGGAGGTTACATGCGTTCTAAAAAGAGATACAATCAGTGCACATCCCAGGTGGATGGCAGTACCACTCGGAGCCCTTTGGCGCCAGCTCTAGCCCACAGGGCTGCTTCATCTTTGATCTTCACCATGAGATCGGGAACGGAAGGCTGTGCTCCATTAAATACGCAGTCGTTCCGGTGTTTCCAGATCATCCAGGCGCCCAGCTTGAGTTGGCAGAGGAGGGAAGTGGCCTCCATAAGGCAGCTGAAAGGTCGGCCCGTGTGACTGAACCGGCTCATGTTTTCTTATATCTGGCCCGGTCCAATCCAATGGTCATAATATCTGTGGTTTGGTTTGTGGTGCAATTTGCAACAGTGGTAAAAAATATGTGCAAAGTGCAATTGGGTGGAGAAAAGCCAAGACACAACTAACTGACCCTTGATTGTTTTATGCACAATAGCAGGATTTTAACTGTATTTTTTCTGCAGGCTATTGGATCACCCACTTCGTCAAAGAAGAAAGTGTATGTTCCAGTATCATCTTGATTTTTTTTTATAAACAATAGAGCATATGTTGTTGAGTAATGCCTCGTCATGAAACTCTTCCTGCATTTTGCCTTGCAGACATCCATGACTTTTTCCAGGAGAAGCCAGGATACTTTGAGCTAGCTCAGCAGCTAATTGTGAGTTTCACCCTTCCATCTGATAGATGTATTAGGTTTTCAGGACTCGAGGGGCAAATAGTGCAAGGATTCAAGGACACACCCAAAGCCTGGACTAATAGAAAACACATCCAAAGTCTGAGTCTTTATAGAGTCGTCGCAGCATCAGATGTGAATAGGTTAATCTCATGATGGTTCTTGAAACCTAGGGTGATGAGCTGGATGACATGCACTTCCCGCCTGTCTTCTCAACTGTAGTAGTTCACCTATCACTCCAGAACTAACGACTATAGAAACAAACTGCCTGCTTTTCAGCTGATGGCAAAAAAATTGAAACTCTGATAGTTCATGCTACTCCTAGTTAATTTACTGTTACCACCATCACTGCCTTTCCTACACAAACTACGACACAAAGACACTGCATCTGTCAATTCTAATATTGTTCATATGTTATTTCATATGTTTCCTTCTTTTTACACTACTCGGAATGAACCACATCTTTGCATCCCGCAATGTAGTACTTCATCAACTTTGCTAGTGTGCTGCGCAATGGAGAACCTACCCCCTCGGTTCCACAATCTAAGATGTTTTAGGCATTTTCCACATTCACAGCTATACACATGTACCTAGACACGTTTTAGTGTATATGTCCACTCATTTTGATCTGAATCTAGACAATATGTGCAACACCTAAAACATCTTATATTGTGGAACGGAGGGAGTACAGGATAAGACTTGGCTGATCCTAGG
The DNA here is from genome assembly GCA_026929855.1 of Poa annua. NCBI lineage: Eukaryota > Viridiplantae > Streptophyta > Magnoliopsida > Poales > Poaceae > Poa > Poa annua. The sequence continues at coordinate 92,523,266 of CM049428.1, read as the reverse complement.
TGGTGGGGATTGCATATGGAATGATATAGTACACTGGTTGCTGATGGATGTTACATTTTCAGGTTGATGCTTCAACATAGCACGGCAATGGCCATAGCATAGCATACCAAAAGCAACATATTAGTACTGAATTTTTCAAATGTATGGGTTTTTCATTTTTGAAGGAAATATGAAAATTCAAGTCCATTAAATTTGAAGCCAGGTGGTGGAATTGTACATCAACTCCTCCACCAAAGTGAGCTAGGGTAACATAGGATTCTAACTCACTCTGGTTGAAATTGCAAGATCTTGAGTACACTTCGTAGTTCACGATCTTTCTTTCCGTGCTTGCTTGCTTAGAATATAGTCATGCATGCTTGTAACTGCAGATGAATCAATGTCTACTACGTAGGTTGAAGAAGGTGAGGCATCTATAGATCATTCTAGCACTTTACACAGAATGAGCAGCTTTTTTGAAAAAGCATGTCAGTCTTCTTGTGAGGGTATAATGTTGAAGACTCTAGATATTGATGCTGGATACTCTGCCTCCAAGCGCTGTGATTCGTGGTTAAAGGTGTGAACTGATGTTGTGTACTGAATAAGTATTTACCTTTAGTGTTTCATTTTATGTTTCTGAAACATCCTGCACCATATTTGCAGGTGAAGCGTGACTATGTGGAAAGTCTAGGTGATAGCCTCGACTTAGTTCCAATTGGCGCATGGTATGGAAATGGACGGAAGGCTGGATGGTAGGTCTCCTGTTTCCCTGTGCATGTTGTCGCCACTCTGCTGTAAAAAGAAGTGTGATTCAATTTGTTTTACAGGCACAGCCCTTTTCTGATGGCATGCTACAACCCTGAATCTGAAGAATTTCAAAGTGTCTGCCGTGTTATGTCTGGTTTCTCAGATGATTTCTATAAAGAGGTATCTTTGAAGTGTTATTTTCATTCCGTGTCACACTTGTCTCTAGTAGTCTTGCACCTTCAAGAACTATCATGTGCCAATAGTTATTTACACGCTTGAATGTGAATTTTGTTGCTTTGACAAACTGAAACCATACAAGATTGAAGTTGGCAAAAATACAATAGTGAAAATTTTATACACCAAAATGATTATGTAGGGATATGCAGGATGCTAGAGGCTGAATCTGATGATTCTCTGGAAATGCTGGTGAAGGGATAAATTTTATCGGTTTATTGTTTCAATTTTAACGTATATTGTATCCATAATCAGAATTCTTTGTATAGCTGTTATTAAACCTTCCATTTCTGCCTTGTGATGTTGGAAATTTATTCTATAGATGAAGGAATTTTATTCTGATGAAAGGATACTGCCGAAGAAACCTGTTTATTATAAAACAGACGAGCAGCCGGAGTTGTGGTTCAGTGCTGAACAAGTTTGGGAGATCCGAGGCGCAGGTAAATGTGAAACCCCTCTTATGCGCATCTTATGCCATATTGGGTTACCCTGACCTTGCAGAAGAGTATGGAGCTAACTGACGTAGGTTTTCCAAATTTTGTTTTTTTTCTTGGCAGACCTTACATTATCCCCTGTCCATCACGCGGCCATTGGTATTGTCCATCCATCCCGTGGGATCTCAGTGAGGATGCCGAGGTACATACGCTCTGTTCCAGATCGGAGCCCGGAAGATTGTAGCACGGCTACGGATGTTGCTTGCATGTTCAAAGCTCAGACCAGGAAGATGGAAGTCGGCGGCAGTGGCCTGGTTAAATGAAAGTCACTAGTCACGATCTCTATTCAGCTTTACCGTCCGTTTTGTTTTGTACGTTAGCAGAATAGCTTTGAAGTAGTAGTAGCAAACACTGTTGTTTTATCGCCTTTTGCATGTACCACCATGTAAATAGTAAACGGTGCTCTTGTAATACAGTTCCTTCTGTGTGATTCCGCTGTTCCAGCCGTCACCAAACTCAAAATGCAGAACAAATAGAACGATGATGAGAGGAATCGTACTTGGTACTTACCCTTAAATCCAGGAGGACATCGCTGTGCATGCTCCAGTCAATAATAGCTTTCCTGTTAAGTGTGTAGCAGCGATAGGCTAATGGACTAAAGGAGGAACTACATATTCTTTAATGACAAGAGCTGCCCAAGACAACGACCGATTTGGTTGCTTGCTTAGGACATGCGACTTGACAGGCTCTCGAAGCTAAGTCAACGTGCACAGGAAAAGGCCTATTATGAAGACAACCAAGGAAAGGCCTGTAATTATTGACAACAACAACAAAGCCATCAGCTTGTCCACAACTTATCGACCAGAAAATAATAATCCAAACGAAGGAAGACAGCGGGCTCTCTGTAGTCTCCATCTTTCAAAGCATTTGCCTACATAAAAGAAGCCGTCTTCTCGCTAGACTATTAGCTCGGATCAAATTCAACTCATGTGGCATGCTTAATTACTATACAGTAGCATAATCAAAGGTGCGTGAAAGCACCACCTTCTTAGACTTGCTGTGGTTATTAATACATACCTCTGATCCGGCGTTTAGACTGCGGATAATCATGTCATGACAAAAGGTACGATTGACTGACTTGGAATTGAGAATTAAAAAGCTGTCGAAAGTCGGCCGTTCTAAAAAAACAAAATGAGACGTACGGCGGCTGACAGAGTGAGATGACTGACCTACATACACAAGAATGCATCTAATAACAGCTAGCCATCCACACATCCATGATAGATGTCGAATTTTTTGTGTTGGGGTTTCGTTAAGGTTGTTAGAGCACTCATCCCCCCTACGGCAATTTACTCGCCGGCGAGATTAAGAAAAGCTCTACCCTTCCATCTCTTGGATAGATAGAGAGGGAGGGCAGAGGCTTTTGGTGTCCCGTTCAGTTAAGAATTGGGGCTTCACAATTACTAGCCAACATTTATCTCATGCCTTTCCTCGTTCATGGTTCGATATTCTGGTGTCCTAGGCGTAGAGGAACCACACCAATCCATCCCGAATTTGGTGGTTAAACTCTACTGCGGTGACGATACTGTAGGGGAGGTCCTGCGGCAAAATAGCTCGATGCCAGAATGATAAAAAGCTTAACACCTCTTATTTGACTTTTTCACTGTTTTGAAATACGAAAAAGATCCAAATATAAAATGCAAAGGTCGTCTTATTCAAAACCTCAATCATCACATCCCCTCTCTCCCACTTCACACCTTGGAACGCGCTGTTTTTATAGAGAGACGGGCGCTTTCCCATCTTCTTAACCCGAAATGAAGGGGTACCCCCGGGAAGAGATCCGGGGGGGTGGGTGGTTGGCTCCCAATCGACGCCCCAATACAAAATTAAAAAAACATTTTTATTCATAAAACACATTGTAGTACATATTTTTAATCGTACTCCTGCCTAGGCCGAGAGTACTCATCCGAGTAGTCGTCGAACTCGTCGCCATTGTCGTCATCGCTGGCGTCAGACACACCGCGCGACACGAAGTTCGACGATGGGGAGTGCCGGATGAGTGGGCGCGGCGGCGACAGGTGCCCGCTGGTGCTACAACCTTGGGCTGATTTTTTTTAAATAATATTTTTTTATTGGAAATTCGGGAAATATTGTGTAGAAATAGGAATTTTTAAAAATAATGCAGCCTCGGCCCAGAGGAGGCCGAATCGGCTGCGTCGGCCCACAGCAAGCCGAGCGGGTCTCGTCGGCCTAGAGCAGGCCGACCAGGGCGCAGAGAGGTCACGGGCCCGGCCGACTGCCTGATCGGCATCGAGTGGCTCGGATTCGGCCACGTCTCGGCCGAAGGGCTGGTCGGCCTCCTCTGGGCCGACTAGGAGGCTTGAAGACCCTGCGCGCCTTCCTCTTCCTCGCGCCGCCGGCTCTCTCCTCTCTCTCCTGTTCTTCCTTACCCGAAAAAAGAGCACCGTTTTCCCCGCGATTTGTTCCATCTAGCCACAAAAAATAAATTCTAGGGTGTTCCTAATGCTGCGGGGTGGCTCATCTACGATGGGGTAGGCTGTGGAGGCGATTTGGTGGCGTTTGGAGGTGCGGATTTGGAGGTGTTCGTGCTCGTGGTGGTGCTCTGTTGGTGCTCCGGTGGAGGCACGAGGTGCTGCGGTGGTGCGCTGCTCCGGCTGGTGCGGTTGTGCTGCTGTCACGATTCAAGGGTAAGACATTTTTCCTACATTAGGGTTCGGGTTTGTGTTATATGTACATTAGAATTTAGTTTATAGATAGGATGTAGTTAGTCCGGATGGATTTGTAGTTAGTATGGTAGTACCGGTAGTTGATAAATGCAGACTAGTGTGTAGTTACCGTCGCCATAGTTTCATGCATTAGGGTTAGCACAATTCGACTTTGACTTGGGGCCTACTATTTACCACAAGGTATGTCGATTCGTACTACTACATTCTCATGTATTCAAACTATTTACAAAATAACATGTTACATAAAATTTCTCGATTCTAGCACAATTCGACTTTGACTTGGGGCCTACTATCTCCGAGCATTACTCGGGTGCGTCGGGTTGGGCGAGTCAGCGGGACGTGTTTCCTGATGCGGATGCGGACACCCAGTGACTCAACATGTACAACAACACTCCTCCTCCACCCCCCACACAGGATACACAGCAAACAGATGACGGGTCTTTGCTTCCTCCACGAGTCACCCGCCCACCCCATCGGTTAGGATGGAGCACTCCTCAGCCACATCCGCCACGTCGTGGCAGAGGCGATGACTGAGACTCTACTTATGTATCAGAGACATATGTTCGCTATTTTCCATGTACCGTAAGACCTATCTATGAGACATATGTATGCTACTTTTATGTACGATCTATTTCTATCTATATGTTGTACTAGACATATTTCTACCTATTTACCATTATGTAGTATACATTATGTATCGTTATGTACTATACTTATTTCTACCTATGTAGCAATATTTGATATGTCCGTAACCGGTATATATTGGTACGTAAGATAAGATACAACAAATCTCGATTACATACCGATCACAACTCACAACAATAGGAAATCAAGGTACAACTACTAATTAATCGATACTCAAAGAAAGATACAACATAACTCAAATTAAGATTCTACCTATCTCCCATCAATGCAGTCTGCACCATCCGCAGATTTAGCACCCTTGCCCTTTGATGATGATTCAGGCTTCTTTCCCGCACCCTTGCTGGATGTTTCTGTCTTCTTGTCCTTGCCCTTACGCAGTGCTTCAACCCCCCTTTCCTTTGACGACGGCATGAAATCGTCGTCATCATCGCTGGAGTATACCCAGGGAAAGGAACGACCGTAACTCTCACGTATGTCTTGAGTTCGATGAATCGGCTCATTGGTAACATGCCTATCGAACTTATCTGCAAGCCTCAAGATTTCAGCACGGATTTGTTCTGTGGTCCTATATGGAAACCCATCTCGGCATAGCCTCGCCCCTAGCAAAGCGAGATGTCTCTCACTACCAATAATTTCTTCAAGTGGAACTTCCCTACCATCTACCTTCAAATAGGTGATAATCTTAGTTAGATGCTCGAATGCGGCTATATGAAAGCCGGACACACACTTCTCACAAGGTACAATACACACCATGCTAGCGCTCTTTGAGAGTACCCCGCTTAGCCTAGAGTGGTTTTTATAGGACAATTGAGGTGAAAACGGTCGCGGGAAATGGTGGCGGGAGGAACAGGCGGGAAACGGTGGCGGGAGAAACGGGCGGGAAACGGTGGCGGGAGAAATAGGCGGGAACTGTTGGCGGGAGAAACGGGCGGAAAACGGTGGCGGGAGAAAAAAGCGGGAACGACTGGCGGGAGAAACGCGCGCGAATCGGTGGCGGGAGAAATAGGCGGGAGACGGGAGAAATAGCCGGGAGAAGCGTGAGAAACGGTTGCATGCAGCCGTCGGCTTTCCCTGGGCCGACAGGGATACTCGGCCTGCTCTGAGCCGACCAGAGCCATGCAGGCCGTGGCAGGCGCCTGCACGCGTGTAGATGCGGCCGACGAGACCTGGTCGGCCTGCTCTGTGCCGACGAGACCCGCTCGGCCTGCTGTGGGCCGACGCAGGCTATTCGGCCTCCTCTGGGCCGAGGCTGCATTATTTTTAAAAATTCCTATTTATGCACAATATTTTCCGAATTTCCAATAAAAAAAGTATTATTAAAAAAAAATCAGCCAACCTTGGTCGGCGTCCCCATGGAGTGCGCGGTAGGCCGCCTCCTCCTTCTGCCACCACGACCTGGTCGTGGTGGCGTCCGCGGGAGGCAACATCCTTCCCTCGGGCGGACGCAGCCTTTCCAGGGACACGAGCAGGGCGGCGCGCTGGCCCGGAAAATCATCTGGGTCGCCGACAAGCTTGGCATGCTGCGTGACTGCGGCGTATTCCGGCGCCGCATGCCAACTCGACTGCGGCTGCATGGGCTGGAAAAGGTCATGTCGAGGAGGGGGTTGGGGGCGTCTACTGCCGCTGCCGCTGTGGCTGAGCGGGCTGAAAATGGAGGTAGCGCAAGCGGGGGCTGTTTCCCTCAGCGATGTGGTCCAGGACGCTCTGAAGTGTCCGACCACCCCACCATAGCCGACGACCAGGCTCGTTGCAGTTCACCGGAGGCGGGTCGTTCTCGTCGAAACTAGCGAGCTGGCTCCCGCCGGTTGATGAAGAAGGCATCCCAGGTCTCGTTGTTGTCGGGGTCCCAGGCGGCATTCACCCGTTGCGCCGGCGTGAGGTCTAGGTACTAGTGGTTGGTGATGGCCACCATGCGTGGCGTTCCCTGTGGAACGGGAGGGATAGGAACCCGCCGACGCTCAGCCTCCAGCCGACCGGGACACGGTAGGTCGGCGGGCAGGGGTAGCCGGAGACGGAGAGCATCTGCGCCGCGAGCAGGGGGAGTGTGGGGGTGTTGGAGGAAGCCATTGGAGTATGATTGAAGATCTGAGTGGAGTGTCAATGACGACCGCGCCTACATATAGGACAGGAGGCGGCGGGATAGCGCGGGAAGCGTCTGGAAAGCGCGGGAACACAGTGGCGGGAGATTTTCGCCGCCGCGTGTCTGTCGAAGGCATGCGGCGCCTGAGACTGCCAGAGCGGGCCCGCACCACAACACGCGTGCATCCGGAGCCCCCGTTAGTCTCCAATGGGTTCGGCCTGGGAGCGCCAGAGTTCTATTTGGGTCTGGTCGGCGTGATTAAGAAAATAAGGGCCGCGGCTGGACGCTTTTTTTTTACGCCGACGCCCCATAGGCCTATACATGGAACCATCTCCGGTGAGCCCATGGCATGGTCACATCTGCACGAGATAAACTGTTCAGCCACTGCTGCTTTAATCCCCGGCCGCCGGCGAGTTGACAGCCAGACGTACGTACGTGGACTCGGTCTCATCGTCCCGGCCAGCAGCACACTAGGGGATGTCGTGACCCGTCTCGTTTGGTTCAGTTGTTTTACAGGGGCCTTGCCGTGACAACCATGGCGCCTTTTCGCACTGAGAAAGCTAGTCGCCTCTCTTTCCATGGCATGGCATGCATGAGGAACGCATGCCACCGGCGAGGAGGTTTGAAGAGGGTACCGCAAAAGCGAGAGCACGATCGATCCTGTCTCTCGTGTGAAATGGTAGTCGGCAGTCGTAGATACGACGTACAAACAAAAGGGAGTCCGGGTATCTATGACCGCTAGCTATATGTACACTCGAGACGACGACCTCTCTCTCTCTGCATGCGCATTGGAGTGGTAGATCCTGGGAAACTTAAGTTTTGACCGTGATGAAAGCAGCTTTTGCTAGAATTTGCACATTACTCCATTATGACATGCCTTTGTCTGAATGAACGACGATGGCTTCAGGACCCGGGTGAAAAGCGGTCTAGGACAAGACGATCTGCCCAGTGTGAGGAATTTTGCTGTCAGCTCGATCGGCTGTCCCGAAATGAACCGTCCTTGTAAGCGCATGATATATATGTGGGGATCGATGCTGCCATGCTCGAGAAGTCGAGATGAACCACATGTGAAGTTCAGCTAGCAATTGACGATGTACGAGCAGAATCGTTGACCTTCCCCTTCAAGCCTAGCTATAGCTAACATCCATGTGTTAGGTCAGCTCGACGGTTAGCACATCACACAACAACGATATATATCTCCACATGCATATATATCTCCACATGCCAGTGCCAGAGAAACAAACAGGCGCTAGAGGCTAGAAAGTGTTTGCAGCACACATACACAACTGAAAATGGTTTTCTGAGCCCGCGCGCGCGTAGATAGCCAGGCCGGGTTTCGTATGTATTAGAGTCCACGCACATGATTTTGGCAAAGGAATAGGTGGATTCATGACCAAGTACACAAGGATCAGGTCCATATAGGACCTGATGCCGATGTTGTCGACCCTAGCTTGCTTGCTTGCACGGTAGCTTCTGCTTTTCCATCCATGATGAAGAGCCTTTCTCTTTCCCAGATGCCCCAAAGCAGCCTAGGAATATTCACCACCTGCTAGACGACAGGCGTAAGCGGCGCAAGCCAGGGGGGAGATGAAGATGATTTCTTGTTTAAAGGAGATCAAGGGTTGACACTCTTGAGAGAGACGCCGCAGCGGACGAGGGGGGACGGGGTCTCCTAATTAGTCAGGGTGTCGCAAACAAATTTGGTTAAGTTTCTCTCTGAAGTCAGAGCATAGTCCAAATCCAATCTCCGGGATCCATACCGTGTGAGTGTTCAGATACAAAAGGTCCTAGATTTCCTCCCATCTCAACAACCGGTCGGAGTAGGAAATTTTCAGTCGTCCTGCATGAATAATTGAATTCACTCATGCATCCGAATAACTAGTGCGCACTGTATTTACATTTTCTCTCAGCAAAACTCTTGGCATCTACAGGTATATATCCCGACAATCCGACATGTATGGCTTCATGCATATATAGGTTTCACATAGTGCACGTCCCTATCTGACAGCTTAGTAACACTCGGGGTGCGCTATATGTTGTTCGTGTTTCCTGGCTTTTAACCTTTTCAGGTTGGTAGGGAAAGAGATAGTGAAAATTACACCACACATGTGTGTTCTCGAGGCTGATCTTATACTAGGAGGTCTTTTACGGTACAATTTACTTGTCATATGCGTGAGCACTATTGAGTTAAATCCAACGTTGGACGTAGGGGTATTTTTTGGATAGGAAATCATGGAGATTTGATTTATTATTATTAGGTAAGTGCAGTCATGCCACATTCCCATCTGATATTTAATGGTACTTACCATGCATGTATAAGGCTCGATCATGCCCATAGTTCAAATTACTCTATTTAATGCTTTCATAAAATTAATATATTTGCCAAAAATTAGAAAAATAGTGTATCATGAAACTTACGAAAGTGCGTATTTATTTTCAGCATATCTCTCAAAAAATTCACCCGATAAAGATTTTCATGAATTGGTGTAAATAAGTATGAGAAACTCATGAATATGTCCAGTCGCAGATCAACTCTGACCAGCCCGACACAGATTATTTTAGCCATCTATTCTTTTTAAATTAGGTGTTTTTACCAGTTTTAATGTAATCCTAGATCCGCTGATGAATATGTAGACATGTAGGTGGTTAAATGGTTCGATCATCTCTGTTCGCTCTCTGCGCCCCCATATGACAACTTTTTTTTCTTCGAAAGATGAAATAACGATCGTTTTCCGTACAGTCGTGCCCTCAAAAGTTCAAAAAATCTAGACTGGACCGTTTTTCATCCAACGCTTCAAGGTCGAACCTTGCGCACTGAGAGGGGCACGCTTGAGCGGGAAAAATGCGCGAAACAGCGCGACAGGTTTGTCAGTGTGGCCGAGAAAACGCGCGTGAAACACCGACCGTCCCCCATTTCCTCGGCTCCCGCGCCAGTTAAAACGGTTGCGTCGCTGCCGCCAGGTCCAATCGGCTCCCCACGTGGTGTAGTAATGACCCCTGACCAATCACCGGGAGTAATGGCCCGCCATACTGGCGCAGTGAAACACTGCGCCGTACGCCTTGTCACGGAGAGGCACACCAAGCTCTCAGCATCTTTACTCTGCATCCCCCACTTTCACACCCGGATCTCGCCTAGCTCACAAGCCAAACGCTTCCCCTGGCGACGGGGCCGCCACGAATTGCTTTGGGCGATGCTTCCTGCGCCCAACATACTGTTTTTATTAGGCTAACTTTCCTATTTTTTAATGTTTTATGTAATCCCAAAAAATATACGAAATTCGCATACATAAATGAAATTCGGCTTAGTTTATCCAAATCTTTGCCGAGATTTAAATTTACTTAAATGCCACATTACCACGGACGGGCATGCATGGCAGATCCTCAAGAAACCGTCATGTGTAGCACCTGCTGCTTTGAATCGAAACTGATCTCGAAGTGGATGGGGCGTCCCATACCGCGTCGACCTCGGAACTTCAGTCACACAAGATGACGCCCCATATGGCCATCGACCGAAACATATAGAGGTGGATATCATCACCAAAATAAAGATTGAATCATTGCATCTTCCACCTTTTGTAGATTTTTTGAATTTGAAAATATCATTTTGGATTTATTTTTTCAAAATAAACAATTCCATGTATCTTGGGAGCCATTTTTTAACTCATCTTTTCTCTAACTTGCATTAAATATTGATACATGCATGTGCATTATTTGTTCCATGAACTAGTATAATAAGTAAAAGGAAGGTACGGAGGTTTCCTATATTAGATGGGTGCGTTTTTTTATATCTCGCATTTCCCTAATATGCTCGTTAGGTGAAAAAAATACTACTCATCTCTTCAGGTAGTATTGATCTTTTTCAACCATCCGATCTCATTAGCTGAATGGTCTATATTCGTTTGTCCCTACCGTAAAAAAAGCCTATACTAGTACCATATACAATTTCAGTACCAACCTTTTTATAATGGAATGATGTTTGATACGGCTCACAAAACACTCGGCAACTACGGCCGCTCGGCATATACACTGTAAGCTGAGCGTTTCCGCTCGGCATCTAAAAACGCTCAACATACACGGTCTATATGTGAGTGTAACGCTCGGCATATAGGCAGCGCTCGGCAAACATATGTCCACACAGACGGCATTTAGTTGGTACGTGCCATGTAAGCCGAGCGTACTTGAAATATGCTCAGCAACATATATATTTTTACTTATATTTCATTCTTTTTGAAAGTGTTATTAGGGTGCAGGTGGAGATGCTATAATAAGTTTAAAGAGTCATGAGGACAATTCGATAGTTGGGTGACCGAAACAAGGGCATCATGCAAGTTTTTTTTTTTGCGGGGAAGCACATTGTACAAGTTTTTTTTTGCGGGTATCATAAAAGTTGACTAACGGCTATGAATGAACATACAAATCAATGAACTGGAAAAATATGTTTTTTCACTACAAACTTGGTAAATTTCTTCACGGCTGCTGTGTTGACTATTGAGGTGTGCATGAACACTGAACAGAGGAGAATCCAAATGCCACAAGTTTCTCAGTGACTAGACTACTCATGCAAAGCAGCAGCCCCTAACTTTCTAGCGAACTGATGGGCGGTAAGTACAGTTTCGCCTGCTTTTCAAGTTCAAGGAAACAAGTTACTGTTCCACGCCTCATCGACCCAGACGGACGTGCTTGCCTCGACTGACAGTCGGCGCTTGTTTTGAGTTTTGACTCGCCATCGACTCTAGAAAAATTACAGTAACAAGTGATGTGATTAAATGTGGCTTGCCAAAACTGCTGACCGGAAACAAGCAAAAACATGCATGCGCCGGTAGTAGGTGGACACCAGAAAAATACATATCCAAAGTAAGGACACTGTGTAGGAGTTTGGTCAAATATTGGCTCCCGAACTTCACGTAGCCCGTTTTGAATTTATATATAAAACACTTTACAAGTTGGATTTTTTTCAGAAAATTACCATGACATAGGCAAGGATTATTTCACCAGTTTATAAAATTTTAATGCAGAAAAACGTACTCCCTCCGATCCATAAAAATGTCACCCATTTTATTCTAAGTTAATATAAACTTTGTATTAAATGAGTGACACTTTTTATGGATCAGATGTAGTATATCCAAGCCTCACCAAAGATGACAAATGTCCAGATCCAGAACGTGGATGAACACTACAACGTATTTCACACTTTAAATTCACAATCCAGTTGTGTGCATAGTTGACTTTATTTAGGGTTCTTTTCCAAGAACTTTTTCAAGCAATAAAATCGGGTTTTTAAAATAACATTCTCCCTCGAGCTCGGGTTCAATTAGGTATTTCAGATAACGCGCTTAATCTCATGTCAAAATACTCATTTTTTATCAAACCTCCTAGTCTCGTACGTAAGCTGACTTTCCTTAAACTTGCTAGATGTCACCCATTATCAAAATGCTATAGCCCAAACACGCTTAACTTCTTCCGAATTAGTTTCCAAATAAGAAGTTATACATTTTTGATAATATATTAGTATTCTATCAATCTCCCTCGGTTATAATGTTACACTTCTTATTCTTTGAATTCCATTTTTAGATAAAAAACAATGATTGTGTGATCATATAAAAATAAATTTTACTTTATTTTGTTTTTCCTTTTTCCATTTAATACGGATCTTTAAGTACGTAAATCGGAATTTAACAAATAAAATGTCTAAATGGATTAGAAAAATTAGAGAAATCCAAATATAATATCCATACTTTTGCATCACAATAACGAGTAACATCGATAGTTTTAGGAAATTCGACCCCTTTGATGAATAGCCATGTTGGACATTTTGACAATTTTCTTTAAAATCAAATAAAGTGAAAAAGCACTCAAAAGAAGATATCCCATGGATCCTTTTATGCGTACTAGTTGATATAAAAAAACGATAAACTTTATTTTGACAGTTTATCAAAACCTATCTTCATAAAAATGTTAAAATGGTAGTCAAAAAGGGTTAGATGCAAAAATATTTTGTTAAAGTTTGTCAAAAGGTTTAATTTTGTGGATTTTCATGTACTTAGTAGTAGATGTATATATCCCTCCGATCCACAAAGAATATCGTCAGTGGAGCATACGTAGCTGTTTTAGTATTAACACTTAATGTGGATTGGCTGGAGTATATTTTTTCTAGAGTATACGTACTACAGTAGGTCCAGGCCCATGTCTGTTCTTGTGACGTGGTGTGAGACGTGACATAGCCAAAAGAAAATAGCAATGATCCCATGCCGACGAGAGACTTGGACCGAGTGAAATGATGGTTGCAACGCAGGGATGGATGGATGGATGGATCATGGATGCAGTCATGGACGGACCGACCGACCGAGGACGCGTAGGTGCGTGCGTCACCAAGGACGACGGACCAAGCCAGAGACCGAGCCAGACCGAAGCTTCCCTTCAGTGCAATGTCAGCCGGTGATGCGATGCGACCAGTCCAGGAGGAGCAGAGCTAGACCCATCTGTCCATATCGAGCGCTCCGATGCGACGCACAAGCCAGAACGCAAATTTATAGAATTTGTACTAGTAGAGTAGTACGACACTGGACTAGGGTTTTATATGATGCGACCATGATTGGTGCCGTCACTAGCTTAGCTTAGGCAGGGGGCTGCATCTAGGGGCGTCGTATACCGTGAAAGTTCGGCCTCGCGACCCGGAACCGATATCAACGGCAGTCGGGCACGCACTCGACCAGCCAAGAGCATCTCCACCGGCGCTTCTAATAGTGTTAAGTATCTGATGAGCGCATTCCGGCAGCCCCATTTCACGTCGGGTCCATTTGAGGAAAGTGGGAGGCGGGGAGCGTCGGCACCCGTGGTAACCGATGCCTCGTCAGATATCGGAATGTGGGCTGCCCCGGCGTGTCATTGACACAAACACGCTCCTTCCGTTTATTTAGTTTATTTTGCACGGTATAATCGTTTTAATGACACAGTTGTTTCCCTAACGGGCATAGAACAATGTGACGCGTCGAGCCTTCAACGTGCTAATAGCGCAACACCAACCGACATCACGTCGAGTACTGATACGTGGGTCGGTCTGTCGTTCACTGACACATACGAGCCGGTTGAATTACTGTGGGACGACATGCGGGCGTACGAGGCAACCTTCCGGTTAGTGTGGTGACCCTAAGGCATGCAATTTACTCAAGGACGGAGTCATCGCCACCGTCGACGGCGCCTCCAACGAACCAACGACATCCACATTCCTCAGGCCGGAGCCGGATGGGCCGCTTGATTCAGGGTTTAGTTTAAAACTTTAAATTGTATTTACTTTCGTTTAACTTTGTTATAAATGTCTTTCAACCTTCAATGAAAAAAATGTCATTTTGTTTATATTCGAGTTTCCTTTTCTCTTTGGAAAAAATCCTATCGGGTCACCGCCTAACCGGTGGAGGACTTCCAATAGCACTTATCCATCACAATTACCGGACAGTTCATTGGGAGCGCAGGGTGGTTGGAAGTTTCTCCGAATCAGTCGTACGAACGCTTGTTTTGACATGGTCGATCAATTTTGTGTAAGCTGGTCATGGTCACTTTACTCTCGCGGCTGTGCATGCGCAAGTGTGTCAAGACTAATTAACACACATGCCTAACTAAACGTGACCAGGAGAACTTGCCTGTGGCAAGATGGTTAGGAGGATGGTTGTATCCCCAGCCCACCAGAGTTCAAACCCTAAGTTTGACGCTGGTGTTTCTCATTTAGCCGGAATATTCTTTCAGTGGGAGGCGGCGTTCCCGTCGACAGCGAGGTGTCTGTGGTGACTTCGTCAATCTCAAGACCCGCCGGCTCAGCCTCTCGGAGGTGCTCATAGGGGTAGGGTGTGCGTGCGTGCGTTCATAGGGGTGAGTGTGTGCGTGTGTATATGAGCGCTTGCGGTGTACTGTGTTTCTCAAAAAAAAAAACTAAACGTGACCACAAGCTAGTTAAAAAAATCTGGGTAACGCCTCCATGATCCATTGCCCATGTGAGGCCGACCGATGCATAAAATAAGCAGCTTGGTTTAGTCTAATGCGTCGTGTGATTGTTACAAGGAGAAGAGAATCTAACGAATCCTCATCCGGTTGCTTGCATCCATCCACACGCCTTGCTCCAGCCTGCAAATCTGCAATGCATCTTCTCTCCCCCTCCTGACCTCCGTGATCGGTTAACACAGCCGCGGGCGGCGAGTGACACTGCTGGCCATGCAAAGCTTATAGCATGATCTCGACCTGGTCCATGTCGCGCACACGCACACACGGTACCGGCCGGCCGGTCCCAGCTCCGTCGATCGCCGTCATCCGTCGTCACGCCATGAATTGCGCAGTATATCATGCGCTTCTCGTTGTTGCCTGACCAAGCAATAGCTAGCCGGCCCATATGATCGATCCATGAACTGACGAGTGACGATGGTGATGATGATTACATCATATTATATATGTGTGCATCATGAACCAACACGCTTACATGCATATCTAACTATCTTGAATGTGTGCTACAGTCTCGCAGGTTCTTCTATGTCTGATTGGCTACTTACACTAGAGGCGGACTTGTGCACATGAGCTACGACTTTAGCAAATCAATCTCGAAGGGGAGTTTGACATATCCAGGTCACATCGATCGCACTGACTCCAGATTCAATAGTAATTGGACTGCATGGTTGGTACTTGGTAGGCAGAAGCCAACACACAGTTTCTTGCAAATTGGCAATCCAAATCTAGGAGTATCACCTCATCTATGATAGACGACATACCAGTGCCAGTAACGGATAAGATAATGTACATGTAATAAATCGATCGATCGATCTCATGGACAGACAAAGAAAGAGGGACAAGATGGCAGGAACTACAGGAGAGATCGACTAGGCAGACATGAATCTTGCGAGCATCCGTACGTGGATGATGCATAGAACATTAGTCGTAGCAGCATAGTAATTTGCTTGGTAGCTCTCATGTCAGGCTGGGGCACAGACCAGCGCACGGCGGCGGCGGCTTGACGTCCGCGGCCGCCGCCCACATCTCCGCCTGCGCGTTGGGAAAGTAGCAGGCCGAGAGCTCCTGCAGGGTCGACGGCACTCTGTTGTCTTGCAGCAGCGACCCGAAGCCGCCGAAGAGGTCTCCGCTGGGGAATTCGCCGCCCCCGACGAGCTCTGGCAAGAACATGTCCTCGAAGGCCATGTTGATGGCCCAGCTGTTGGCGGCGGCTGGCGTCGGCACGGCCGAGAACTCGGCGAGCGGCGCCGCCGCCGTGGCGTTGTTAACGTTGTTGTAGTGCGCGAGCTGCGCCTGCGCCTTGTGGGACGGGGAGGAGTACATGGTTGCGGTGGCACCGAAGCTGCAGGCGTCGCCGCTCGCGGTGGTGACGGCCGAGGAGGCGGAAGCGGGAGACGGCTGCATGTACGACGGGCATTGTGTATGCGGAGCGGGAGGCGGCGTAGTGATCATGGCGCCGCGGGCGTGTCCCTGGCCGTGGTGTTGGTGGTGGTAGTGCTGCTGCTGCTGCTGCATGGCCATGGCCTTCTTCTTCAGCTTGGTGTTCCAGTAGTTCTTGACGTCGTTGTCCGTCCTGCCGGGCAGCTTGGACGCGATGATAGACCACCTGCTTCCGATAGAGTTGAAGAGGGAGCAGATGACGAGGTCCTCCTGCTCGGTGTAGCCGCCGTGCTTGATGCCCGGCCGCAGATAGTTGAGCCACCGCAGCCTGCAGCTCTTGCCGCACCGGTTGAGCCCTGCGCACGCACGCACGTCAGTGAATCAACTGACAGCAAAACATCAGTGAGCTCACTAGCTTCAAGCTAGGAACAAAGCTCACAGCTGGACGGTTTTCCCTAATTACAAATTTGCAAGGGCGATCGACGGCGCCATCGATTGCAAGCAAGGTCTCCTAGACGTACGTTACGTAGGTACGTACCTGCTTTCTGTGGGAGCGCAATCCAGTTCCCGACGGCGCCGCCGTGGCTCCGGACGTAGCCTCGCAGCAGCTCGTCCTCCTCCGGCGACCACGGCCCCCTCTTCACGCTCGCCTTGTCGCAGCACGGCGCACGCCCCATGTCTGCTGCTACTAGCTAGAACTAGAAGACGACCACCACTCCGCGCACCGGCCGGCAGGGCGGCAGTCAGGTCGATCTCCACCCAAAGTGATCTTCTTCCCAAACACAAGCAGCCCCTTGTTGCCTCGACTCGAACCTGGAGCAGGCTGCTGTGGTGTGGGTGTTGAGCGTTGCGGTGTTCCAAATCCAAGGCTAGGAAGGCTTGCGGTGGTGCAGGTTTTATACTGGCTGTTTGAGCAATCAGGGAAGATGGGTGGGCTCACGTACGTACCTACTGTACGTAGTACTCCGACCAGACACCGTCTCTGTCTCGTGTCGTCTCGACCGTCGACCGCAGTATTGTTCGGCTCCCTGTCCGTATTCCAGCGTGGCATCGTCCCAAAATAATTTGGATGGTGGCCCGCGTTACCTGGCTGCTGCTGTTGACTGCCAAGTTTCAGATGTGTTTTACTTGTGGGCATGGTGGTCATACTATAATTCCACTGCACTAGTCGATCACGCGTTTGTTTTTGCTTAAGATATATAGTAAGAGAAATTCATCTGGGAAGGTGCGGTGCAGTACGTTGTGCGTTTCGTGACAAATGTGTTCCAGACTTGGGGGGGATGTTTCTTTCAGCAATGGATCGTTGGAATCTGATTATGAGTACGGTAATTAAAGGCTGCTTTGATATTTTCTTGGTTGACGACGTCATGCTTTCGTTTCTGATTCTGTGATGCACTCAAAATCTTATGAAATGTCCCACTCCCACCCCTCTACGGACAGGGTCAAACTGACGCCGGGACTGAAACAGAAAGGGGCAAATGGACGATGGATCAGAGATTCAGAGGTCGGTCTTCAGATCAAACCGAAATCATTTTTCAGCTAAAAGAAGAAATTCCCTTCCCCTTCCGGGCACCGTCGGCTGCTGTCTGAAATAAGAATCCACTTCTCTTCTGATCGAGTGTGTCAGTTTCCACGACATTGACGAACGCGGTTCTTTTCGTAAAAAAAAACCCAATGTTTGTCAAACTCGTACGGTTGTAGAACCCATGCAGATAGAGATAAGCACAACTGCACAAGCACGGGAGTGCTACTAAATAATAAACAAAAAACATATGCATAGGGCATGGCCATACGCCCATACGAATAGTTTGATGACGCTTTCGGCCGGCCGGGAAAGGGCTCTGACGAGAGTTTCTAAACCCTGAAGCCGCAGCGGCAGCGGACGCAGGCGGTCAAGCGCTCTGACTCACGACTTTGGGCGCCACCGCCACCGGTACTGGAGCATCCGTCCGATCTGCGGTTACACCCAATGCAATCCCCCCTTTGACATACATCACCATCGAGCTCCATCATCCATCTCCATGGGTTCCACATTGACCCTGGCTGGCATCATTAACCGGGGAAGAAGAAGGGGACGGCAATCATGTGGTGATGCCCGCGAAAGGTTCAGGCTGCCGTATTAGTTTAAGGCAAGAATCTACTGTAATCTGTAACGAGAAAAACGGTGGTAAAGAAGGGAGATGCGGCTGTGTTTTTTGGTGCCCTGCGCTTCTAGTGGCTTTGACTATGCTCCGACAACTTTCAATCAAAGAGTCGAACTTCCAAGACCCTGCGAAATATAGGTTCAAAAAGGAAGTAGGAGTCGTAACAGATTCACATGTAATTTGTTGGAGTCGTCCCATGTCGTTTCTCTTACGAGAGTATATGTGATATAGTAGTATGAGTGTTTGAAAGTTCAGTTGGTCCACTGTACTTATGATCTTGTGCAATTGCACATTCGATTAAAGTTTATCTTGTGCATTGCATGTTATTAGAAACTTTGCTTCACTTTCAAATAGTTTTTTTTTAATGTGACCCATATGGACCGGGTTCCACTAGTGAAAACCAATGTCTAACGTCTCAAAGTAAAAGCATGAACAATGTTACTCCCTCCAATCATGATTTATAGTCGTCGGTACTATACAAATTTGTGCTGCCCTAGCGTTGTTGCCGCGACAAGCATTTCGGGCCGGAGGTACACTAGTGGAAATAAGACCTTTAGTCCCGGTTTCAAGAGGCCTTTAGTCCCGGTTTTACAACCGGGACTATCAAAGCGGGACTAAAGGTACCCAACCCTTTAGACTCGGTTGATTACGAATTTGGACTAAATGCCCTTCCACATGGCCACGTGTGCCCACGGGCACTCTTTAGTCCAGGTTGGTAATTTAGCATAAATTCATTTTTTTCAAAAATAATCAATTGTTGTAGAAAAAAATTCAGGTTTTGTTAGGTGTTTTTATTTGAATTTTTTAATAGTTTTTGAACTTCGAATCGTTCAATTATTTGACCAATTAATTTATATGTACCCCTATTCTCAAGTCAAAGTGCAAACCTATGGTCAAACTTCCCGCTCGGTCACCCATCCTCACACTACTCCACCACAAACACGCTAAACATTTAGATTCTATTCAAATTAGATACTAAAAGAGAACTGATAACTTATGATATAACTGTCTTATCAATTATATTAACCACTCGGTCATGATGATACACTTTTTCATTGCTTATATTATACAAATAAATAAAAATGATTATACAATAAAAATATTGAAAGAAATAATGATAAAAGAAAAGGTACTTTACTTTTGCCTTTTTATATAGTATGGAATATCTTTAAATCCTTAAATCGGATTCCAACAAATAGAATGTCTAAATTGATCAAAACAATTATAGGAATCCAAATATGACATCCAAATCATCTTTTGCATTACAGAAACATCGATAGCCATGGTGACTATTTTGATCTTTTTTACGAAAAAATGAAATAAAACGATAAACATCTCAAAAAAGGATATCGTTTGGAATGGGGTCCTTATATGTGTACTAGGTGCTATGAAAAATAATAAACTTAATTTTTGACCAAAAAATCCAAAACAATCTACACAAAAAGGTCTATCATCTATAAACAACTATAAGTTTCAAGCCAAATGATCAAGTTATGGTCATTTCCACGGCATAGTTTGTGATAAAGATCACATATTCCACAAATAGGTGAATCTTGGTATAGGAAACAAACATGTCAAAGGGATTCCTGAAATTATTTTCATAAATATCATTTTCCATTTTTTAAGTGCCAAAAATGACCTTTTGTGAACAAATTAAAAAAAATATGAAGAAAAATGGCACTCATTTAATTTTCATGGAAACTAATACACATATGATGGATAATCCCCCAGTATTAGGGTTTTTCTTGATTTCTACCTAATTTCGCCTAATTAAATGAGGTTATGAAGATTTTTTAGAGTAATTTAAATTTGAACTACAATCATTTGATAGTTTGGTATGAATATTTAATAAAAAACATTTTAACGTACACAACTATTGGTTATATCATAAAAACATTGAGAATGATACAAAATCTTACCTCTTTCGATGAATAGTCATCGCGACCGTTTTGATTGTTTTTTATGAAAAGATGGAATAAAGTGATAAACACCTCAGAAAAGGAAATCATTTGGCATGGGGTCCTTATATGTGTACTAGTTGCCATGAAAAATAATAAACTTGATTCTTGAAAAAAATTCCAAAAAAATCTTCATAAAAAGAACTATCATCTATAAACATCTATAAGTTTCAAGACCAATGATCAAGTTATGGTCATTTTCATGGTATAGTCTGTGAGAAAGATCTCATATTACACAAATAGGTGCATATTGGTATCATAAACAATCATGGCAAAGGGATTCTTCAAATTATTTTTATAAATATCATTTTCCATTTTTAAGTGTAATAATGACTTTTTTGTGAACAAAGTACAAAAAATATGATGCAAAATGGCAGCCATTTAATTTTCATGGAAACTAGATCACGTATGATGGATAATCCCCAAGAAATAGGTTTTTCCTTGATTTCTATCTAATTCGTCTAGTTAAATAAGTTTATGTCGATTTTTCGAAAGCAATTTAAATTTGAACTACAACTATTTGATAGTTTGGTCTGAATATTTTAAAAAAATCATTTTAAGATATACAACTATTGGTTATATCACATAAACATTGATAATTCTTAAGAATATTACCTATTTCGATGATAGTCATACGACTGTTTTGATCGTTTTTACGAAAAAATGGAATAAAGTGATAAACACCTCAATCAAAATATCCTTTGACATGAGTTCCTTATATGTGTACTAGTTGCTATAGAAATAGTAAACTTGAGTTCTGACAAAGTTTTCATAAAAAGATTCATTCTGGTTGACCCGCCGTGCAAGATTCGCATTATATCATTCCATCCAAGGCTAAATTTTTGTTACAATTAATAATAAAAAGGCTTAAAATGGTAAATTATCACATGTCATTTTATGTGACCTAATTGCGTAGATAGTTTTTCATATATTACACAATGTTTTCCGAACTCGTACGCAAAAGTTATAGCTTTTTAAGTTGAGATCACTTTTTTGCAAAAAAAATCAAAAATCAAAATTTAAGATTTAAGATTTTCCCTAATAGTATGGGATTTTTAAATTTGAAGTTTTTATCATTTTTAAATTTATTTTAGATGTTGTTTTTTTACGGTAAAAAAATAATTTGCCGTAAACCCTTTAGTCCAGGTTGGTGCCACGAATCGGGATTAAAGGGTCACACACTGGGTCCCGCCTCTACGGCTAGTGGTAGTACTACACAAGTCACAAAATGCTGGTCCCTTGTTGTCCTTAACCCTGGCACCCTCGGAAGGTTGCGGCTTCCAGTCTAATATCTCCCGTCTCCTCAAAGATTTGGAACGGGCATAATTTTAGTTGTTTTTGCATATTATCTCCTCTCTCGTATGCCATACAAAATGAACAAGGAGGAGCTAGGACTCCGGGTCTTGACCCTGCCCAATATTTGATATGAACACAAGGAAAAAGTTAATGAGGAGAGGGTCATGAAGGCCCCAATGTGTTTGATTACACGACAGATCAAATGAACGGAGGTTCTCTCTCCCGAGGTCTAGTGATCTCTTAAAGAAAATCATATTTACAAATTCTTTCAAATTTGATAAAAAAACACGCATGTTGCAATCCCAAAGGAGTGAAATCTCAATTTAATATATTTTATATTCATAGCCATATAAAAGTGACAAATGTTTGGATTTGAGTATACACACATTAAATCTCCAAAACATACAAGTTTTTATCATTATTGTGAAGCCTATATACAAGAATTTCGCATAGTAATTTTCATATTTAAGGCAGGGGCTTTCGTATACCTTCTATTACCTCTCCCTCAATTCGAGTTGTACCAACTTTTTACCAGCTGTTTTTCTTGATAAATAGGTAAAATGCCTTCAGGTGTATTTTCTTATAGAAAGGCTGAGTAAAAATATACTCCCTCTATCTTCTATATCTAAATAGCTAAGCCCCACTACATGATTTCTCTGCAATTCTATGAGGCCATGTCGCCCTAAAATATTTGACAATCACACTCATGACTCCACTTCTCCCATACATTAATCCCTCCGACTCTTCTTTCACGGTTCCAAGACAATGGTGCCTACAATATAAAATGGAAGAAGAAAACCAAGGGTTGTCAAGGCAATCTTTAGTGCCACACATAAATGCAAAAGAAAAGTAAGAGGTTCCTGAATGGCCATGTTTGCTTTTAAATACCAACTTACAACTCACAAGTCATACCCCCGCAGTCGCCAACAATCTTTTTTTCTACAGTTCTTGAATTTCACACTCCATATTAGATGTGCAATCACCATTCACCAACGATTGGATTTGTCATGGTGGTATCTTCTATATCTAAATAGCTAAGCCCCACTACATGATTTCTCTGCAATTCTATGAGGCCACGTCGCCCTCAAATATTTGACTAACCACACTCATGACTCCACTTCTCCCATACATTAATCCCTCTGACTCTTCTTCCACGGTGACGTGGGGCTACTATTCGACTATCGCACAGTGAGGATACTTGGGCCGCGCCAAGCTTATGAAGGCCCACAGAAGGCCTACTAGGGGTATCGGGTGACCTAGTCCTAGTCGGTTAGGTCGCATAACCTGCCATATCTGTAATTGCCATATGGCATCGTTCACCCGAGACCTGGCCTACCTATAAAGGCCAGGAGGGTTGCTCGTCTCAAGGACACGCTCATAGCCGCCACCACAAACCCTAGCGAGATCGCAATCTCGCCATTGTAATCGCTACTCGTCATCAATATCAGACAAGCAGGAAGTAGGGTGTTATCCTCCGGGAGACTGAACCTGGGTAAATCGCCCCGCTTGTCAGCCGTCGTGATCACCAACGCTTCTCTCTCCCCCTCAATCAACCCGGGGTGGACAACCCAGCGATTTGTCGAGTTACACCCTCGTCAATTGGCGCCGTCTGTGGGAAAGAACAAGCGTTGGAATCATGGTCGCACCGGCTCCATCCGCAAGGAAGATCGACGTCTGCACCACCCGGGAGCCCATCCGCTTTGGCTCCTTCGAGTACGCTTTCCACCCGCCGGCCCGCCGCTCGGTGTACGCCGATCTGTACGAAGGTATACACATCACCTTTGGCTCCATATACTGTTTCGTCGACAGTCGTGGAATATTCAGGTCCGCGGTGACCGCACCACGCACGGCGGTGACACCCACATCGGCCACCCCCGCGCCGTACCCGCCGTCGTCTATCGCGGGAGTCGCATCTGCTACAACTGCAAGGATCGCATCTACTTCGACTACATCGACTACTTCGACAGCGGCCATGCAGATCGAGTCTACTTCAACCACCTCGATCGCACGGGCGACAAAACCAAGATCTACCTCGACCACGACTGCATCGATCGCACCCGCACGTGTGACCAAGGACGCGCTGCCCGACAGCCACGTCACACGCATCTTCGTGGACCCATCAAGTCTACCCCAAGCCAATCGCACTCGCTCCGGCGACTGCGAAATCTCCTTCCACGACTCCTGCAAAGATCGCGAGAAGACGCAACAATGGCTGCGCCGCCCGCCACGTGGCAGAAATTTTTGATACAGAGCAAGATTCGGATGACGGAAGCAGTAGCGGCAGCGTAAACACCCCTACCAAGGTTTACCCCGCGCAAGTCTTCATGGCCGGTACAGCACCTCCAGAAGGCAACGACGAACCCGCATACCCAGTCGAAGCAAAACGCATCATCCGACGCTCCAAAGGTTTCACCGTCGTCAACGGGGAACTCTACAAGAGAAGCATCTCAGGAATTCTGCAAAGGTGTGTAGATCCAGCAGACGGCCAGGCCATCCTACTCGACATCCATGCGGGTATCTGCGGGCATTATGCAAGAAGTCGAGCCTTGGTGGCCAAAGCACTACGAGTCGGGTTCTACTGGTCAACAGCTATGCAAGACGCAGAAGACCTAGTAAAGAAATGCCCCGGGTGCCAGGAATTTGCAAACAAGCCACACGCACCGGCGTCGGCGCTCAAGACAATACCACTAGCCTGGCCCTTCGCCCAATGGGGGTTGGACATGGTAGGTCCGCTGAAGAAATCCTCGCCCGGAGGGCACACTCACATCTTGGTCGCAGTCGACAAGTTCACCAAGTGGATTGAGGCAGTGCCCATCACAAGTTCGACTGCATCGTCAGCGGTAAACTTCATCAGATCCATTATCTTCAGATTTAGGGTGCCAAACGGGATTATCACGGACAACGGCTCAAACTTCACAGCCGAAGAGTTCAAAGACTTCTGCTCAGATCAAGACATCAAACTCAACTATGCATCTGTCTCACACCCGCAGTCCAATGGGCAAGTCGAGAAAGCCAACGGCCTAGTCTGCAGCGGCTTCAAGAAACGCCTGCGAGTGCCACTTAGACGCACCGCAGGCGCGTGGGTCGAATGTAACGCCCCGTGATTTATCCCCTTTTTGTTTTGTGTTTGTGTGTTTTTTTTTGCATCGACATAGCATCGCAAAAATTTAATTGTTGCATTTAAATTTAATTTCCACCATTAAATTCAAATGCATTTCAAATTAATTAAAAATGTGTTATTTTCAAATCTTTTAAAAAATGTTAAGAACTAGTTTATTAAATTGTCTATTTGAAACTAAAAAATATTTTGTATAGTTTTCGTATGCAAATTCCTTTTCTATTTTGTTTTAAAAATATAAAACAGAAAAGTTTAAATGGGTGAGAAATAAAAGCCCAAAAGCCCATCTAACCCAAACCCTAGGATTTCCCCCTGGAAAATTCTTTCCCACCCCCTGACTTTTTGCAGCTACCCTCCTCCTTTTTCTGGATTTTGCGAATTAATCCTCCCACCTCTCTTTCTTTCTTTTTTCCCCTTCCTTTCTTTTCTTTTCTTTTCTTCCTTTTCTTTCTTCTTTTCTTTCCTTTCTTTTCTTTCCTTTTTCTCTCCTTCCTTTTCTTTTCCTTCTCTTTCCTCCCGCACGTCCCGCACGGGAGAAGCACAGCCGAACTGCTCGAGCTCCTCCCGAGCCCGTGCTCCCCATCCCTGCCGCCAGCCGCCGCCGGCCTCGCCCTGCGCCTCCCAGGCCACGGCCGCCTCGCCTCCACCCCACGCCCCCGCACGCCCGCCCGCCACCGCGCACGCCCCTCCTCCGGCCGCCGCGCCTCGCCGCCGCCGGCCGCGCCCCGAGCGCCTCCCGAGCTCCCGCGCACCTCCCCACGGCCGTCGCCGCGCCCGTGGTCCTCCCCGACCGCCTCCTCCGCCGCGCGCGTCTCCGCCTACCGCATGCACGAGCCGCCGCCGTCACCCCGCATCAGCCCTCGCCGCCGCCTCCTCTTCCCGGCCACGTGCACGCCGTCTCCGTCCGGTGGCGTCCCCGCATCCGGCGCTCGCTAGGTGTTCGGTGAAACGCCCGCAAGAACTTCGTCGCCACTTTTGTCCGAGTTGTCCACCCTTCGTGGTGTTGCTATGTGCGCGTGCTCCTTCCGGTGCCGCGTTGCCGCGACCGCCCGTGTCCGTGTTGCGGTGCCCGCCCGTGCGTTTCTCCTTCCGGTGTACATTTGTCGTGCTCCTCCGCGCCCGTCAACGAGGATGACCGAGTACGACTACTTCCCCGCCACTTCCACGACACCGACAAACGACGATGCCCCGGTTCCGCGACCACTACTTCCACGATGACGACTACTTCCTCTACGGACCGAAGACGTCGATTTCGAACCCTATCTCTCCCGATCCAACGTGCGAACCCCAAACCCTAACCCTATACCTATTTTATTAAATGTCATCTATCTTATGCATTTCGCATCATAACTACATGTGTTGCATCTCTTGGGTTTGCGGGTGCAGCAAATCACCTAAATAGTTCAATATGGAATGTGTGGGGTAATAAATATATAATGCCATATTCCATTTAATTTAATTAGATCACCCATGCCATGTGTTGCCATATTAACCAACATTTAATATTGCTGGTAAATAAATAACTTGCACCTTAATATTAATCGCCGGGAATGTTTTCCCGCTTAATTTGGATTAGTTGCTTTTGTATTGCATCTTGCCATGTCTTGCATCATTCTCCCATGATCATGCTGGATCTTTGCCGTAGTTATAAATTGCATCTTTTACGTTTTCCAGTGTTTGTTGGTTCTTCGCGGATACGACGTTGAGATGTGTGAGCAACGACAAGATCTGCTTCCATGCGGGATTCCAGGCAAGCAAAGTTTGCTTGTTTACCTATACATTGTCTTTCATTCCTGCCGTTGATCTCTGCTACCCTAGTTATCGATTCTTGAACTGCGATCCCATCACATGTTTATCCTGCAGCCCATACAGCTTTATCCCCACAACCTAATACCCGTTGCATGTTTATCTGTTAGCCTTGCGAGTCGTAGCGCATGCTTAGAGTTGTTTGTGCGGGTCGTCTGTTGGTCTTATGTTTCATCTGCTTAGTATGATAGATTATTCTACCTTAATAAAATGTTGTCTTATATTGGGGTATTATAACTAAAAGATAAGGCACCAGGCGGAAGGCCTTGCGAGGTGTTTTGTTCTGCTCAGTGTTGACCTAGGAACTGAGATTTTGTCCTCGGATCCAATTTTGAGCGCACTAACCACTTGTGGGAGGCCCTATGGAGCCCCCCTCGACTTTGAACGGATCTACAGCTTGTCCATGTGCCGCAAGTAGTTCGGGTTTTCCATTTGCTCATATGCATGTGCATGATGATGATGATGATGAGAGGGTATGTAATACGGGGGGTCATATAGGTGTGGTGCGCGTGAAGCGGACAGTTCCTACTGTGGTTTGAGCCGCATGGCGCGTGGACACAAACTAATGAGTCCGCAGTTGAGATTCGGCCGGACTCTTGACGCGGGTAACAACTCATATGGGTGGCACTTGGACTTGCTGTAGTGAAGGAATAAGTCGTGTTGAGAATCCCTGATGCTTGCTTGGGTTGATCATGCGAGTATGGGTACAGTAGTGCACCCCTGCAGGGTATAATCTTATCGATGAGCCGTGTCCACGGTTATGGACGACTTTGGTGATGATGCTGGCTAACAAGATCTAGACAACTTACACCTAATCAATGTTAATTAATTTGACTAGTAATATAGAATTACTTTCACGATAAATTATAACTAAAACGGTTCAACGTGTGAGTTTCCCGAATTGCTTCCTCATATTTGGTTCAGGGGGTTAATTCGAGAATGGGTTATGTTTGGTGTTAGTTGTAGATGTTTACCTTATGCGCTCTCTTATCCCTCTCTGATTAGACGGAAGTTGCAGCGTGTCTCTTTAGGTTGCTAGTGATGCTGCCGCTAAGTCCACCTCCCTTATATTTTGGGAGATGGTGTAGAAAGTAGGCAAGTTGGTTTTGCTTGCCAGGGAGTGCCCTGACCCTCTTTTGGGATGTGCTTTATGTGCAGGTAACAGGTTTGAAGTCAGACGACGTTAGCTTGGGAATCCCTCCGGCTTGGCTGGGTAGGGATATGGCGCCATTGCATATCTTCAGGACTCTTAGTCCAATTTGCATCTTATCCGTAGTCGGATACTATTCTGCTTCCGCTGTCATTTGTATCTTTGTATTGTATATTTGTATCTTGACTCGTTCGAGTAGTTGTTGTATATATATCTTCTGTTGTATTTGTGGATGTATCGGAACTGTTGTAATGTTATCACAATTCCACCCACATAATGTGCATGTTTCGGCGTGCACATTATGTCTGGTGGGCGACCTAAAATCGTTATTATGCGGATTTCGGCAAGAACACTTAAATCTACATAGTACCGATTTTAGGGCGTCACATCGAATAACTGCCATCAGTCCTCTGGAGCTTGCGAACCACGCCAAACAGACCCACTCAGTACACTCCATTCTTCATGGTGTACGGTGCAGAGGCGGTTCTCCCCCGTGACATCAAATTTGACGCGCCAAGAGTGGTCGCCTACGACGAGTCAGATGCAGAAGAAGCACTCGAAGACAGCATGGTCATCCTGGACGAAGCACGCGACATCTCGTTAGCACGGTCAGCCGTGTATCAGTAAGACCTGCGCAACTACCACAGAAGGAGGTTGCGACCAAGGGCATTCGTAGCAGGCGACCTGGTCCTCCGCCTCAAGCAGAAGAAGGTGCACAAGCTCGCCTCACCATGGGAGGGCCCGTATGTTGTGACAGAGGCAATCGGCAACGGAGCCTACCATCTAAAGGACTCGAAGACGGGAGCAGTCTGCAGCAACCTGTGGAACGTCGCGCAACTTCGCCGGTTCTACGCCTAGTCGACAAAATCATTGTACGAAGGAAAGCATGTCAACGCGGCAGGTTTCAGACGCACTCTTTCCCTTACCAGGGTACCTAAGGGGACTGGAAGGGTCTTAATGAGGCAGCCTGTTCGCAAGAATCAATAAAGAAGATTTACAGAAAAAGTTGTTCACCTTACCTTCTCAGTCAAGGCAATTAGTAACCTAGGCCGTCACTCGAATCACTCGGGGGCTGCGCCATACAGGTTGAAACAAAAATCCTAGGCCGTCACTCGAATAACTCGGGGGCTGCGCCATACAGGTTAAAAAATAAGCCTAGTCCGCCACTCGAATCACTCGGGGGCTGCGCCATGCAGGCCCTACTCGAAAAATCCTAGGCCGCCACCTGAACCACTCGGGGGCTGCGCCATACACGTCAAGTTCTAAAATCCTAGGCCGCCGCCCGACACACTCGGGGGCTGCGCTTCACATGTATCACTTGAAATCCTAGTACGCCACTCGAAACACTCGGGGGCTGCGCCATACAGGTCCACGACAAAGCCATGGACGCTACCCAAGGTGCTCGGGGGCTGCGCCGCACAGGTCCATGACTCGCGCTCAATGTACCCGAGCCACGTCGCACAAGACCTAGTACTAAGTCGCACTAAGTCCATTCGAAGGAGCACCACAGATAATCGCACAGTAAAGCAAACAGTTTTAACTTGCTTACATTGATGTTTACATTTGGCAAATTCGCCTCCTATGACTAATCCTGTACAACAGAACATTGTTGTCCCTATTCTGCAGGCTCATCCTTTGGCGCGTCGAGTGGCCCTACAAGGCGCTCACTCAGCTTTTGGACCTGTTCAACCATTTGGCGAGCAGCCGCCAAGGTGTCGGCGTAGTCATCGTCCCCGGGCAGGCCGCCCAGCACCCTCTCCAGAGGAAGGTTTGGCCGGTGCAGCCGGACGTACGCCAGCGCCACATTTGCCCCAGCGACGAGTTGCGCGTGGACTACCTCCTTCAACGCATCACCCTCGCGGAAGCTCTCCAGCAAGGCGGTCAGCCCATGCGGCTGCCCATTGTGTGGGAAGTACACACGGTGGATATGCCAGAGGGTCTTCCGGCAACCTTCAAGAAGAAAGGCAGCCCGCCAAGTTCGATCAAGCATGCGCGCGAGGATTTGCCCTCCCGACTTGTTCGACCAGAATTGTCGAGCCTCGATAGAATCGACAGTCGCCTCTCGGGTGACCCGCTCCTCAACCCGATCCTGCTCAGCCTGCCAATCTGGGTTCACATCTGCGCCCAGAAATTACAAGTTAGAACCAGCAAATCTCAAGGAGGAAGTCAAGCAACAAAAGGCTACCAACCTTGCAGCTGTCGACTGATTAGATCAATCTCGCCAAGCAAAAATTCCTCACGCTGGGAGAACCCCGCAGTGGGACGTGATTTGGAGCGCTCCAGCTCCAGCTCAGCAAGCTTCAGACTCGCTTCAAGGCTAACCACCTTATTCCTCATATAGGTGATCAACCGCTGGTCATTCGTGCTACGCTGAGGAACAGGTGCTGGTCGACGACGACGCCCAGCTGCAGTCGAGCGAGAACCTCTCTCGCCACTCGCGCCAACCGTCGGAGCAACGGAAGTGGACTCGTGCATGGCGGTCTGTCACGAATATACAGCGTCAATACAGAAATTATAACTTCTCAGCCAAAGCAAGTTGAAGGGAAGGAAATTATAATTCAGAATAAAAGAGGATCCAAGGCCAGAAGACCCGACAAAATAAAGGTCATTACAAGCTGCAGAATGAAGTACAGATTCTTGCGACTAAAAGGACCTACACTATAAAAGCTCCTAAACTACCGACTCCGACCGGGAGCGACTCTTCCGACAAGCCGCCTCAGTTGCCTTGGCAAGCGCCCTCTCGAAGGAGGCCACAAGCTTCACAGCCAGTTGTGCAGCCTGCGCCTTCACCCCGCTAAGGGACGCGGTCCGGCCATCGGACCTTCGCGGGAAGCCGCTGACAACCTTCTCGAAATCGCCAGCTACTTGATGGCCTAGCAGAAGCTGGAAGGTGAGCTCGGAGCCGCGTACCGTCTGTGCCCGAGTGAAGTCGGCGAGGGTAGTCGCTTCATCTTCAAACGGCGCCATGAGGGCATCGACGGCAGTCGGCGGCGGGTCGCTCGGAAAGATGCTCCGGTGCACAGTCGTGAGCGCTCCAGTCGACTTCTGCAGCGCCGACGACGACTTCTGCAGCGCGGCGGATGCATACGCGCAGACGCGGTCATGGAGGCCGACCGCGGTCGCCAAGTCGACATCGTCACTGGACGAGCCTTCCGGAGGGGCGCCACCACATCTCTCCGGGCAAAGGGTTAGCAGTCAACAAAAAGCAAGTCAAGCAAAGGCAAAGTAGGCGTCAAGCCGAAAACTCACCTCCAAGGGCACCGGCGAGTGAGAGCAGGTGGTCGACCTGAGTCTTCTCCTGGACGGCCCGCACACGCTCACGCTCCTGAGACTCGTGCAACGCCTTTTCAAGCTCCGCCTGAGCTCGAAGCTTCAGCTCTAACTCCGCAGCTCGCTTAGTAGCCTGGTCTAGAGAGGCACGCAGCTGGTCCCTCTCCTTCTCCAGGCGAACATAGGCAGCGGCTACCTCAAGTTGCTGGCGGTAGTACGGCTGCGAAAAAACAAGAAGTTATAAAGTTGCGGGCGACTATACTAGTCACCCACACCTTCAGGGGCTACTCCCATCGGGAGCGCTGTTCGCGCACCCGATGAAATTTCAGGACTACAATAACAAAGAAAAGGACTTACGTGGTCCAGAAGGTTGACATCCTCCGAAGTCGATGGGGGAGCACGACTCGGAGCCGCGAAGCCGCCAGTCGGCGCGCGCTCCTCGACCACCACCCGCGTCACCAACTCCGTCGAGGGAGCAGAAGTGTGCTCAACTTCGTGAGGGGGAGAGCGGACACCGCCAGAGCGGTTGCTGGAACAAAATCAATGAAAAAATACCCTCGAATCCAGAAACTCGAAAATGCAACTCGACGAAGAAGGAAGAAAAGGAACTCACCTGGTGGCCTCGTCGCCATCATAGCTCCCCAGGGAGACGGACGGCATCCGCGCAAACCCACGCGGAGGCTCAGAACTGACCGGAGGAGTAGCCAATGGTTCGTCCCAGTTGTCCTGGGATCGCTAACCCGAAGAGGACATGCCAGCCTCCTCCAAGTCAACATCGGCATCCTTCGCGGGTGACGAAGCAGTCGCATAGTCGCCACCACTTTGCCGCTTCTGCCTCTTCGTGCGGGTTCCTCCCCGTCATCGTCATCCTCCACCTCTTCGCTAGGAGAGATAGCGGACGGGATGTCTTCATCGTCATCCTCCTCCTCCACAAACTTCGACTCATTGTGAGGTCCGTTCTCAAGGAGAGGAGGAAGGCTGACAAGAAGAGAGCGACCCTGAAGCAAACAAAGCAGAGTCGAATCAAGAAAAAGAAGATCAAGAAAACCAGAAACGAAGAGAACAATGCAAAAACTCACCTCAGGAACAAGGTTCGCTCCTTCGTACGCAGCGACCGGACACTTGACGTTGCAGGGGTCCATTGTAACGCCCCGGGTTTTTTCCCAATTAGAAAAATTGTTTGTTTTCCTTTTTGCATCAACATGACATCATCATGCATCATTTTGTTTTGTCAATCTTAATTCAAATTGTTGCATTTAAAATTTCAACTCCATTTAAATTATTTCCCACAACTAATTTCAAATGCTTTTGAAATTAATTAAAATGTGTTTTTCAAACATTTTTGCAAATATTATAAAAACTAGTTAATTATATTGCTTATTTTAAACTAAAAATATTTTGTAAATCTTCTTTATTCAAATTCTTTTCTATTTTGTTTTAGAAATACAAAAACAGAAAAAGAACTAAAAGAGAAATAAAAATTCCAGAGAGAAAAACCTACCTGGGCCGTGCTCTCCCTCCTGGTCCATCTCCTCCCGTCCAAAAGCCCACCCCGACCCATTTTCTCCACTCCCCTGTCGTCTTCCTCCCCCGTACGGGAGGAGACCTTTACACCGAGGCAATGGAACCCACTGCCTCACATGCTCCCTCCTCCTCCCCTCCTTTTTAGCCGCAGCCCCTCCCCTCTGGAAACCCTAGCTTCGCTCTCCTCCCTCCTCAGCCGCCGCCGCCACTTCCCATCTTCTGCAACCTCACCTCTCTGTTCTTTACCCCAAAAGCCACCGAGAGCCACCGGAATTGCCTCGACGTGGCGCCGTGCCTACGGACCTCCCTCTGCCTCGTCATCACGCCACCCGCTGTGCCTCGACGTGCTTCGTCCTCGACGGCCGGGAGCAGGAAGCGACATCCACGCGCGCCACCGCAACGACCATGCCTCCCCCAACTCCGTCCGAGCACCGCCGCACCGTCTTCGGCACGGACCTCTCGCCCCCGACGTCTCCGAGCCTCCCCGCCTCGCCATCGACTTCCCCGAAGTGAGCCTTGTCTCCTTCCCCTCTTCCCCCCTCCTGTTTCGCCTCCGATTCGTCGCCAGCCGCCGGCGCCGGGGACGGCCGTGTCACGACCGTGGCGCCTCACGCACGCGCCGAGCACGGGCACGAGCACCCACGGCCTCCCGTTCGGTTCTGAGAACGGGAACGCGATCCCCACACGTCCCGCACCCGATGCACACTCGCACTCGTCCAGCTCCGGCCTGGAGTGATCTTCGCCGGCGTTGTCCGTCACCGTCGTGCTTTCTGTCTCTGGTGACATTCAGTTTCGTCAGAGAATCGTTACACTTAAATCATGTTAAAAAGCTGTGCTTGTTTTATGTATCACAAACACCGAACGGATCCTCTGGCTAGCGCAGCGCTCCCGGTAGTCGGCGCGTTGCGGGTTCGAACCCTCCTCCGGCGCGAGTTGCTTAAACGCGCCCTTTTTTCTTTGTCTCTCACTGACACGCGGGCCCCACGGGTCAGTGACCGCGGGAGCCCGCACCACACGCACCACACGCACCCGCGCCACCGTGGCGTTCGGACCCACTGGACAGCCTCACGGGCGATTTCTTCTCCGGTGAGAAAAGTCCAGAGGGACTGGACTTCTTACACCGAGCCCCCTGTTCTTTCTGTTTTGCAAGAGAACCCTAACAGAACATGTTTCATCACAGACAAGCCCCTGGCCTTTTGCAGAAACCCCCCTAACTTTAATATGTTAATAACTTTAATTCTGTAACTCCAAATTAAATAATCTTTATATGATTTTATATCAGAAAAATGCAATAAATATTAATATGCCATTTGTATGCCATTTTGCATCTTTTATTTTAATTTCTTAGTGTAATTTATTTGTTGCACCTATGTAATTAAATATGGAATGTGTTGGGCTTTACTTAATACTTGCCCTATTCTATTTAATTAATTACATCACCCATTGCATGTGTTGCCATGTTAACCAACATTTAATATTGCTGATAAATAAATAACTTGCACCTAAATATTAATTGTTGGGGTTGCTTTCCCGCTTAATTTGGATTACCTGCATTGTATTGCATCTTGCCATGCCATGCATCATTCTCGTATGATCATGCTGGATCTTTTGCCGTAGTTGTAAAATGCATCTTTTACGCTTTCCAGTGTTTGTTGCTTCTTCGCGGATACGAAGTTGAGATGTGTGAGCAACGACAAGATCTGCTTCCATGCGGGATTCCAGGCAAGCAAAGTTTGCTTGTTTACCTATACATTGTCTTTCATTCCTGCCGTTGATCTTTGCTACCCTAGTATTCGATTCTTTATCGCGATCCCATCACATGTTTATCCTGCAACCCATACAGCTTTATCCCCACATCCTAATACCCGTTGCATGTTTATCTGTTGGCCTTGCGAGTCGTAGCGCATGCTTAGAGTTGTTTGTGCGAGTCGTTTGTATGTCTTATTTATTTTCACCTGCTTAGCATGATAGGTTATTCTACCTTAATAAAATGTTGTCTTATGTTGGGGTATTATAATTAAAAGATAAGGCACCGGCGGAAGACCTTGCGAGGTGCTTTGTTCTGCTAAGTGTCGACCTAGGAACTCAGTTCTTGTCCTCGGATCCAATTTTGAGCGCACTAACCGCTTGTGGGAGGCCCTATGGAGCCCCCCGCGGCTTCGATCTAATCCGCTTCTTATCCAGGGCGCCGCAAGTAGTTCGGGCTTTCCATTTGATGCATGCATATGGTTACCTAACGATCTCATGATGATGGAGTAGTCGATTCTCATATAGGGTGGCACGTTCTTAGAGTGCTATGAAGGTCGTATCCCGCGGGCACTGGACCTGATTAGCCGTGCACACAATCATGCGGTTCCCTGGATGGGTTGTAGAGAAGAGATTTGCCGTGTTGAGATGCCCTAGCTTCTGGCTTTGCTTTTGGGGTTGATCGAACGAGTACGGGTCCAGTAGTGCACCCCTGCAGGGTATAATCTTATCGATGAGCCGTGTCCACGATTATGGACGACTTGGTGATGATGTTGGCTAACAAGATCATAGACAACTTACACCTAATCATTGTTAATCAACCTGACTAGTAATATAGAATTACTTTCACAATAACTGGTAACTAAAATTGTTCAATGTGTGAGTATTCCCGAATTGCTTCCTCATATTTGGTTGAGGGGGTTAATCCGAGAATGAGTTATGGTTGGTGTCAGTTGTAGATGGTTATCTTATGCGCTCTCTTATCCCTCTCTGATTAGACGGAAGTTGTAGCGTGTCTCTTTACGTTGCTAGTGCTGCTGCCGCTAAGTCCACCTCCCCTATATTTTGGGAGATGGTGTAGAAAGTAGGCAAGTCGGTTTTGCTTGCCAGGGAGTGCCCTGACCCTCTTTTGGGATGTGCTTTATGTGCAGTCAACAGGTTTGAAGTCTGACGACGTTAGCTTGGGAATCCCTCCGGCTTGGCTGGGCAGGGATATGGCGCCATTGCTTATCTTCAGGACTCTTAGTCCAATTTGTATCTTATCCGTAGTCGGATACTATTTTTTGCTTTCGCTGTCATTTGAATCTTTGTATTGTATCATTTGTATCTTGACTCGTTCGAGTCGTTGTTGTAATTATATCTTCTGTTGTATTTGTGGATGTATCGGAACTGTTGTAATGTTATCACAATTCCACCCACATAATGTGCATGTTTCGGCGTGCACATTATGTCTGGTGGGCGACCTAAAATCGTTATTATGCGGATTTCAGCGGGATCGCTTAAATCTACATAGTACCGATTTTCGGGCGTCACATCCACGGCTCGAAGGCTGGTGATGCCCCTCACCTTGGTCTCCACTTCTTCTTCGTCAAGCGGTTGGTCGCTGACACCCTCGACTGCCCACATCGGGTGGGGGTGAGCGCGTAGCGGCTGGACGCGCAGCCGGAAGAAGGTGGCCATCAAGAAGACGCCACCCGACTCGCGTCCCAGGATCCGGAGGAGGTTGCGTAGCAGGCTCAACAGAGGCTTCACGGACTCCTTCTCCTCCTCCGCGAGCGGGTGCGCTAAGGCACGAGTCTTCCGCAAACCGCGCTCAATGTCGAAGGGCGCCAGACCCTCCTGGTCGCACTGGAGGTAGAACCACCTCTTTTTCCACCCCTGGACGGAGTCCGACTTCTTCATCTGGAAGAACGCGGTGTCGCCGCGCACCTGGATGCCGAAACCGCCCACGGGGTATGTTAACCCGCTCTTCCCAACGTTCTTGCGAACAAGGAAGAGCGACTTCCATAGAGCCCAGTGGGGTGCGATCCCCAGGAAGCACTCGCAAAGCACGATGAAGCTCGCAATGCTTAAGACGCCATTGGGGGTCAGATCGTGGATCTGAACCCCATAGGCGTACAAAAGACCACGAACGAAATCGTGGAGAGGGAACCCGAAGCCCCGTGGAAGGAAATCCACGAAGCACACGCGTTCCCCCTTGCGAGGCGCGGGGTACACCTCCTTGCCAGGAGCACGTACCGTGGCCTCGTCAGTCGGGGGCAGGAGACCCTGCGCGTGCAGGACCTCGAAGTCCGTCTTCTTCACCGTGGACCTCTGCCAATCGCCGTCGGGTTTCTTCATCACCCCGGCTTCGGTGGCGGAGGCGCTAGCGGTGATCTTCGACTTGCCCATGGCGTCGAGGGATCGCAGAAGGTGGGAGGACAATTGGCACACAACTTGGATGGAGACAAGAATGGCAGAGAGCAAAGGAATGGAGGCGTGGACGATTGGAGAAGATGACGCCCTCGCGCTGCGGCGCAGTACTTATGCCTTGTAAAATTCATCTCAGCCGTCCGCAAAGGAACTGTTCCAAGCAGCTATATCCAGCCGTCCACGTGTCGTGCGGAGAGACTAACCGTCGCCGCCCACTCCGTCCACTACGCACGGGAATCAAGGCGTCATCATCGTGCCGCGAAATTTTCGCGCCTAGTTCGGAGAGACGTGACAACTGCTGACCACAATGAACACTGACAGTGGGCCCCGCTACGTCACGTCCCATCGGGCGCAGAGGCGTGCCACGAAGCGTCATCACTGACGTCAGCAAGACAATGGCTCTAGAGAAGAAGCGGAGCAGCACGACAACTTGAACACAAGATTCGAGTAGTAAGCTTTATAGCTGAAAACAAACAAGTAGGACAGGGTGCTGATCCGAGAACCCGAATCAATCATTCGGGTGGCAAAGAAAAGGAAGTAAGCTCACACAGCTGAACCAATCTACAAAGTAAGCCAACATACCGAATAAAAGCAAGTTTCGCACAAGGCCAAGACAAAGTAATTCGACTGCAGAGATTACTCCCATCGGGAGCGTCCTCTTCGACTGAAGAAAGCAAGTTCAGACTCAAGAACAGGAAATCTGGTGGCGCGCCCAGGAGAAAGGAGTCCTTTGCTCAACTCTACGATTCGACCAAGCACTCGGGGGCTACTGACGTGGGGCTACTCTTGGACTATCCCACGGTGAGGATACCTGGGCCGCGCCAAGCTTATGAAGGCCCACAGAAGGCCCACTAGGGGTATCGGGTGACCTAGTCCTAATCGGTTAGGTCGCATAACCTGCCATATCTGTAATTGCCATACGCCATCGTTCACCCGAGACCTGGCCTACCTATAAAGGCCAGGATGGTTGCTCGTCTCAAGGACACGCTCATAGCCGCCACCACAAACCCTAGCGAGATCGCAATCTCGCCATTATAATCGCTACTCGCCATCAATATCAGACAAGCAGGAAGTAGGGTGTTATCCTCCGGGAGCCTGAACCTAGGTAAATCGCCCCGCTTGTCAGCCGTCGTGATCACCAACGCTTCTCTCTCCCCCTCAATCAACCCGGGGTGGACAACCCAGAGATTTGTCGAGTTACACCCTCGTCACACGGTTCCAAGACAATGGTGCCTACAATATAAAATGGAAGAAGAAAACCAAGGGTTGTCAAGGCAATCTTTAGTGCCACACATAAATGCAAAAGAAAAATAAGAGGTTCCTGAAAGGCCATGTTTGCTTTTAAATACCAACTTACAACCGACAAGTCATATCCCCGCAGTCGCCAACAATCTTATTTTCTACAGTTCTTGAATTCCACACTCCATATTACATGTGCAATCACCATTCACCAACGATTGGATTTGTCATGGTGGTAAATAATTTGCCCAAGGTAAGACTTACTGGTGTTTCGTTGTTTTTTCCCTTTTGGCGTTCATCATTCCATCTAGCAAACACCTTATTCAAAGGAGAGCCGTGACAAGCAAATGTGATCCTGTCCCAGCAAGAAAAGGTCGATGTTGTAGCCTATGAACCTCCCTTGACTTCATGCCAAGCATCTACTTTCGTTTATTTTGGATTTAGCCGTATGAATCAAGGATTAACATTCCATAGATGCATATTGGATCAAAAATATTTAGAGTATAATTCTGATGTGAATTAGGGCTCAATTTCAAATTTATTGGTACGCTGATTATGGCATGTCAGCAATATGTGATCTATGTTGTTTTGATTTTACTCTCAAATTTATTTACTATTTGTGCAGGACCAGTATGAGTTGCAATTAACCTGTATTTTCCAATTCTGATCGCCGATATTTCTTTTTTGTACAACGTCTATATCAATTGCAAGAAAGGCTTATTGAAGGAGATCAGTTTTATGGTAGTGCTTTGTATCAGATTTGCA
Source organism: Poa annua (assembly GCA_026929855.1). NCBI lineage: Eukaryota > Viridiplantae > Streptophyta > Magnoliopsida > Poales > Poaceae > Poa > Poa annua. The sequence goes on along the minus strand of CM049428.1, from coordinate 92,484,606 downwards.
TGTCTCAAATCGTTGAATCTTCCTTTTTCATGTAGCTTCTTCCCAGCTCACTTGGGATGTCGTCTCAGAATCATAGAGCAGCAACCACGCAGCGGTTAAGCCACACTTAATTAAGTGTGCTTACAAATCGCTTAGGTCACAGAACCACGACCATAATATCAATGACTATTGTCATGAATTATACGGGTATGTTTGAGCCCTCAGGTCGATGACAAAAATGCTCACCGCTAAGCAAAAGAGTAGCTATACATGACATATTCTATATTTTCTTAGCTTCTCATAAAATTGATAATGAAATTGGTGTTGTGCATGTATTGGCAACCCAGGGCTAAAAGCATGCTTCCTGCAAATAAAATTTAAGTATTTTTCGATTTGTTTTCAACACCTAAAAACTCTATTATTTTCGGGCAATATTATTTTGTGTTTACTTAGACATAGCAGTGTGCATTCCTTTATCAATTCTACTGTTTTTTTCCACCTTTGTTGTAGCTTCTTATTCTATTTGGTTTGTGATGTTTTCAAATTAACTGTAATACTCAACAATCCCGCAACAACGCGTGGGTATCATCTAGTTTATAAAAAGATGTCTCAACTTTATCTACATTTAAAACAGAGGGATTATTATTTTAAATCTTATAGTTTGATTACCTCACCTTGTCATATTAGGCTAAGTGATGATGTATTTTATGGTTTATTTATTGTCATAGTGGGGCCCATGGCCTTCATACCCCGAGTGCCAAACTAATACGGGCCTAAATGATCAAATTTCCCCGCTCCTTTAGTCCTTCTCCCGGTAAGTCATGATAGGACTGGGCCCGGTCGCCCCGCTGTGTCATTGACCCGACCCAAATTTCGAGGCTGATGCTCAGGCCGGCGCTCCGTGTGATCCGACCCAGCTTTGACTTTGTCGCTCTTACCGGCCGGTCGCCCCATTGCCCTACTCGCCGCCGCGGCCACCTAATGCCCTAGACGTTGTCACCTCACGTTCTTGCCACCGACTCATGTTCATCTCCTTCCACGCCAGCCGTTCTAGAACCGGCCGAAGGCGGATGTGGGGCCCAGGTTACATGTGAAAGGGCATGTGCCCTCATGTATGGTTTTGGTAATTAATGACAATCCCTAAGGACTAATGTGTGTTTTGAGCATATTGCAAGTATGGCTTGAAGTTGTCAAGCCATCACCTATAAGAAGAAAGATGGTATCTTCCATGAGCTTGCAACAAGAAGATCAATTCATATAGCTCATGTAGGATGATGTCATGCCATGATCGTCATCAAGGTTGACTAGTGCAAGACCAAGGGAAGCTGTCAGAGACATGAAGACGAAGCTAAGCGAGACTCTCCCATGATGGAGTATGGGGGAGTATATGGAGGAGTCGACCAAAGGAAGCTGTCGGAGACATGAAGATGAAGCTAAGCGAGACTCTCCCATGTTGGAGTATGGGGGAGTATATGGAGGAGTCTTCATCAAGCATGTGCTAGCAAGCGCAATCAAGAAAGGTGGTCCACTTGAAGAGATCAAGATCGTCATCATCTAGCTCAAGTGGATTGCTCAAGGCAAAGGTATGATCTTGATAGGGCTATAGAATAGTTAGGCGTACTATCAAGAGGGGCTCTCGAGTGAGTAACTTGATCGCATCTTTGTGGAGAGCTCAAACCTTTGCATGCTTGGCATATCATCTTTCTTGGTTCTTATTTGGCTTTTCTCCTTGTTGGTTTTTGGTGCTTGTCGTGATCTTCATGACAAGACCAAGTTCTTCGAAAACGGTTTTTGTTTGGAAAACTCGTTGCGTTTTCGGTGTGGAAATATTACCGGTTCAACCTTGAGGAAAGTTCCACACCTTCACATGTGTGGGGACTGTGCTCTATTTATGGTTTGCAATATTTCCACACCTTCACATGCGTTTTTGTTGGGTACTCCTTGTCAGTGCCTTTCCAACGGAGTTGGTCTCAAATCTTTCGGAGTTTATTTGCAAAAGATCTCTCAGTTCTGGTGTTTCTGCAGTTTTTCAAAAGGGCGGAAATGTCCGGACCTTGCTCGGAGATTTCCGGCGCTCGGAAATTTCCGAGCCCCAGTCCGGAGATCTCCGAGCGACGGAAGATTTTTGCTAAGTCCAGAACTCAATTGCGTACTGACTCAGTTCAGTTTTCCATCGGATTTTCTACCGGAGATTTCCGGGGTCCGGAAATCTCCGGCCCTTGTTCGGATATTTCCGGTCACTAGTTGCAGTTTTTCGCCAAGTCTTATTTGCTTTCATCACTGATCTTTTCTCAGCTCGGGTCGGAATTCCTACCGGAGATTTCCGGGGTCCGGAAATCTCCGGACCTCAGTTCGGAAATTTCCGGACTGGAGATTCCCAACGGCTAGAAATCTGGGAGGGGCTATAAATACCCCTCCCCTTCTTCTTCCTTGAGCTGACGACTTTCCCCTCTCTCTCTTGCCATTGTTGACCTTGGGAAAGCTTGCCCCCTCTCAAATCCTCCCATGATTCTTGCATATCTTTGAGGGAAAAGAGAGAGGAGATCTAGATCTACAACTTATGCTATGCATCTTGCATCGGTTTGAGCCCTCCACGAGGATTCGTGGTGGTGAAATTCGTGAGCTTGTTACTCTTGGGTCTTGGACCCTAGACGCCTTAGTGGCCGCCTTTGTGGCATAGGACCTTTTGTGGTCAAGGCCTTTGTGGCTAGTTGGGACCTTTGTGGTCAAGACCTCTTGTGGTCATTTGGGAGCCCCCAATTCGGTTGTGGGTGTGTGCCCCAAGGTTGTTGTACGGGATTATTCTCCGCCCCAAAGGAGTTCATAGTGGAAGGTGGACTCGGACCTTTGTGGTCGAGTTCATCGGAGAAGAAGGTGAGGCCTTTGTGGCGTTGAGCAAACCTGTTGTGGTTGCTCACACCTCTCCAACGAGACGTACACCTTTTATGGTGGAACTCGGGAATACATCATCGTCTCCGCGTGCCTCGGTTATCCCTATACCCGAGCTCTTTACTTATGCACTCTACTTTGTGATAGCCATCGTGCTTGAAGTTCTTTACCTTGCTATCCCATTGTTGTTTGTGTTGCATAGCATAAGTTGTTGGTGCACATAGCGAACCTAGTATATTTAGGTTGTGTCATTGATAAGTTAAACACTAAGTTTTATTCCGCATTTATCAAGTCTAAATTGTAAAAAGTGTTCCTCGCCTATTCACCCCCCCTCTATGCGACGTCTTTCCTTTCAACATGGGGCATAGAAGAATTGCTAGCCCAGCCCAGGCTGCTCTCAGCCCAAGAAAAGACGGGACGATTGACGAACCCTACACGGGAGCTCCTACTTACCGCGTTAGGCGGAGAGAACCTCGCTCCATGTACCCACTACGCTAAATGGGCCCGACCCATTTCCGGTGCGGACTTGAAGCCTCATTGTTTTAGCGCGCGTTAGTTGGTTTCGTTCTATTGTTTCGGCCCATTAAACAGTTTCTCTGAAAATTGAACAATATTAAAATTTGATTTTTCTGAAAATTGAACAATTTTTGTTTTTGAACAAATTTTTGTTTGAACATTTTAAATTTCTGAAAGTTGAACATTTTTCAAAATATAAAAAAGACTTTAGTAAAATTTAAATGTTTTCAAAAAGTAATTGTTTTTAGTTTTGAACAAATTTATGTTTGAACATTTTTAATTTTTAATATTTTAAATATATCCAAAAACAGAGAAAATGAAAAATAAAAGAAACTAAAAATAATAAAAGAAACAACCAAAAAAGAAATTTGTTCAAAACTAAAATTTGAACATTTTTTATTTAAGAAAGTTGAACATTTTTTAAAATATAAAAACCATTACTAAAATTTAAAGTTATCAAAAAACTATTATTTAATTTTAGTAAATTTATATTTGAATATATTTAATTTTGAAAATTGTAAAAACATCCACAAAAAAAGAAATGAAAAAAGAAAAAAAAAGAAACTAAGAAGAAAACAAGAAACAGCCAAAAAAGAAAACGAAAAAGAAAAGAAAAAAACAAAAAGAAAACGATATCGACCTCTTAATGGGCCGGCCCGTTTGCGCGCGTGGGGTGCGCGGAGCGCTGCTCGCTCCGCGGTACGCGGCAACTAGGGTTTGGCACCCTGCACTCAGCTCGTTTACTTGCGTTCGTGTTTGTACGGGAACCACATCAGGTTAGCAGCCGCCCGCCGCCGCCCACTCGGCCGTTCGTCCGGCAACTGCTCTTCAAGGAGGGCCTTCGCCGCCCGCCCATCGAACTCCAGCCTCAGCCCGCCTCCCAGCGACCCCGCGTCGGCCGGTCAGCGCGACCCCGTCTTTGCCCTGAGGTAGAAATCATCCCTTTTGATGTTCTGCCCTCTCGCTCCCGAATCTCTATTTTCTCTTACATATATTCGTTTAGACTTCATCTACTCTGTTTATGTAGAATGCAGGAGTTCATTTAGTAAACTGTCGCTTCAATTTCAGTTTACAGGAAAATAAAATAAAAACAGTTTACAGGAAGATAAATGAACAAAAGAACATCTTTTTTTCGAGTACAAAGCACCGAATCAGAAGAGGACCCTTTAACTTGAGCAAGTGATGACCATTGAATATTGTGTCCCAATTTGTAGTAGTTATCTAACTCAGTTTACCTTTTGTTATGCCTTTAAGTTTAAACTGGGTTTTTTCTTGGAAAATATTTGGCCCTTAGTTTTTCGCCTGGGGCGTGAGCCATTCCTGGCTACGCCGGATTGCTGACTCACCCTCACCATCCCTGACGCCATCAAGCTCATTGATCGCCTCGAGGAGCCGACGGAGGAGCTAGCTCAAGCTGTACGCGCTCGCCAGCCTCAACACATTCGTTCACCTCTTCTACCGGAGATCTCTACCAGCATCCCACCATGTGAGTCCATCTCTGCTCCCCCTTCTCTCCTAGCCCCTCAATATTTGAGACGAAATCCGTCAGCTTTAGCTGGTGATTCGCGCGGTCTAATTAGGTAGGAAGGGCGAGAATACTGTCTTCTTGCAGCTTCCCTGTTCGCGCTTGGATATACTGTGAGGTTTCTAGGAGTTTAGTCCGAACATAGAAGGGCAAGAAATTGAAAGCTTTGGAATCAGTTTTAAGGTGTCTGAATACTGTGTGTGTGTCATATCAACTTTATTTTCTGCACATACTTGTTTAGGGCCATGCTCATGATCTGTTAACCTGGGGTTTAACGGGGATTGTAGTCGGAACATAGGAACGGTGAGAATTTAAAAGCTTTGGACTGCATTTTTCTTGATGCAAGCCATACATAATCTGGATATATAGTTTTGAGTTTAATCTGAATATTGCTGTATTAAAGCTCTTGACAATGCCATCAGTTCGTGCTACATGATGTGCTTCTGAATAGTGCAACCGTCCCTATTTAGCTGCGTGTATGAGTTTGGAAGTCTAATAATTTCGCCGGCCAAAACTAGACCGATGAATGGAAGATAAAAAAGTTACAACAGACTTGTCCTTTTGCAGCTCCTTTTGGTCCTGTACAATTAGTTCTTGTACAACCTGGTTTCTCTTTTGTTCATTCCTCATATCATCATTTTCTTGTTTTTGTGGCACTAGCTTGGATATGTAATAACTTCTATTACTACTTCAACATCTGTTGCTGGATGTAATTGTTTTCTGCATTCGGAAGCGTATTTCTCTCATGTAGTCATTTGTTTTATTGCTGCATATACAGAGAGGGTAACAACAGAACATAGTTTGTCCTTTGATCAATTACCTGCTTCTTTCTATGATGTATGTGTATGCCTTCCAGGAATCTTCATATCTTATGCACATGGTCGAGCATATGTCTGGGGAAAGCTATAGATATATGATTATTCAAAGATAATTGATGCATAAATGTATATATTATCTGCTTGATGCAACATGATCTGTCTATTCTTGCTAAGACTGCAATCATGCGTTGTTCTTTGTTATGCTTGGTAAGGTATAGGAGTGAGATTATAGGTACACTGATGCAATTGCCCAAAAAAGAAGTCCATAAGAGAACTAAAAAACTTCTGTTTATCTGACTTGTTCTCAAGTAATGCTGACACCATACTTTTATTGTGATTCAACATTTTATGAATAGATTTTTTGCATGCTTGCTGTCTTGGTTCGTCCCCCCCTTCATGTTTGCCACCTCCTCTGCCCTAGTGTGACTGCGCCACCTTAGTAGTGTATTTGGTGATAACTGGTGACTACAAAGATAAATATGAGATAAATAGGATTTGGGAGCTCCTGATCCTAACCTGATCGAATAGCATTTGCTGCGATGAGCTCATCTACTGTTATTCGTCTGAACCCTTTCTTGGACTGGAGTAATTTTAGATTCCCACTGCCCTCCTGAAGGCTCCTAATGACAGAAAATTTAAAAATGCTTACAGGACTGGATCTAAGAAGCAGGAGCTCAACTCTAAGAAAAAGCTCGAGAAGAAGCTCAGCTTCTACACAAGTAAGTGTAAATTTCCTGTTGAGGTTCATGAGGTATCCTGTGCTTTTGTTGTGATAATGTACTACATATTCTTGATTATGCATTGTTTTGTGTTGAACAATGCGGTTTGAAAGTACTCAAGGTTATAGTAAGTACTTGTAACCATATGACTTATGTGCTATTCCTAAATAGAATGCTCTCATCGATCATCGTTACAAAAATCATTTTTTATGGAAAACATTTATGAGTTCCTTTGTTAGCCAAATAAATTATACAATGGTATATGTTTGGTTGATTTCAAAAGGCTTACTGTGCTGACTCATGTGCGCATGATTAGGTTGTGTATCGATTTTTCTGTTCAGCAAATGGATCCAAATAAATATTATGCAATATTTTAAGCAATTACTAATTTACTTTACTTTTCTAGAAAAGAACCTAACCCTGATTTCTGAGCTATTGCTCATTTCCTAATGTGGGTAAGTTGCTTCTGCCTAGCGAAGCAAGGTGGCAATGATCCCAAACATGCAAAAGTTACTTAAATTTTCCTTAATATATGTGAATTGGTTTCATCCAGACAATACACAAGGATCCTCCATTTTTTTCATGTGCTTGTTATCATGAACTGTCAAAACCTGGTGTAAGGTGCAACAATATGTGGTTCTCCTGGCTTATAGTGCTACATCTAGACATACATGGTTCAAGCTGCAACTACTAATCTACTATAATAAATCTGGTCCAAAATGCAATTTACTCTTAGTATCTTACTATAATCTTTTCTTCTCTACATATTATTGTACTTATCTAGTATCTTCATTTTTTACTCCTGCACTTTAGGACCATCACCTTTCTGTCGAATAAAGTGTAAATGCGACAGCACTTAGTTAGAGTCTTAGAGATATTGTACTGGTTGGCGTTAAAAAAAGAGATATTGTACTACTACATGATATGTAGTATGCTTGATGTTTAATGTTATTGGATCTACTCCCTCCGTCCACAAATAAGTGTTTAGATACATCTTCTTTTTGACAAACTTGAGACACTTATTTGTTGACGGAGCGAGTATGTGTATTGCATTTTGCTTCCTCTACTTGGCCACCTTGAATGTATTTTGCTGAATAATATGGCTTGTTTGGTTTTCCTCAACTTATAGTGTAACTCATTGGACTCTTTGTTTGTCATTCCAGAAGTGAAAGATACGGTTATCTCCCTAAACGCTAAAAAGGCTATCACTAAGGTACTAAGGTGCTTCTAAGTTCAAAATCATTTCCTTTATTAGCATACCATTCCTTTTTTGCTTTGGCTCTTGCGTACATGCACAATGTACTGACCTTGATTATCCGTTTGGTAGTTTTTTTTAAACAAAACATACACATTATTGTGCTTCCTTTGTGGAACCATACCTACACTGGCTGGTTATTGGCTAACAGTGCCATTTAATATAATGTTGAATATGTTATGGTTGGCTGACATTGCTATGAGGTTATAGTGTCAATTTCTGTATTCCAAGGATTCTGATATATTCACAACGAATTCTCAGGTCAAGTGTGTGGGACTTATGTTGTGTTGGAGTTGAGAAAGAACTAAGGTTTCACCGTCAATACCAGTTAGATAGAACTAAAGATTGCCCCTTGAATACGGCGTTGGATCCTTCTAGATTGTGGGTTGAATCATGCAAGTATTGATTGAAATGAGGTGGAACAATGAATTGCAGATTTTGGTTTACCTTATTTGAATGATAATGATGAAGCAGTGTATTTGTTTGAAGGAACAGGGAAAAGGGCTTTAAATTGGCTAGTGAATAGCAGTATTTGACCATAACCAGTTGGACCTGAATATAGATGATTGTCCTGTGGTTCTTATTTGCAAAATTCTAGCTCCTATCTGAATTCTGGAAACTGATATATTACTTATGTTGATCCGTCAGCAGTATTTGACCATAGCCCGTTGGACCTAACATATATAGGTGATTGTTCTATGGTTCTTGCAAAATCCTAGCACTTATATCAAAACTGGAAACTGATAAATTACTTAAGTTGGTCGGTTATCAGTATGTTTCCAATCCTGGTAACTTCCTTGCACTTTTCAAACTAGGATTTCCTGTGTCTTTGACAAGGCCGTTATGGTCACAGCACAGCACCCATCTTCAATAAGGTTTGCTACCTAGGTAACAAGATTGAGTTCTGAAATGTTAAAATAATGATAAGGGAGTGCAGAGTGAGAAAATGTATCTCCTGGTATTTTTTGCTCCATCTTTTGTTATCAGAAGTATGCTGCCTTCACTTACCCAGTGCTTTTAACCAAAACAATGATTGGCATCCACGTCCAAGCAACATGTACAGTTTGTTAAAAAATATAACTGGGCCCACAGTCCGGCCTTTTATTCAAATGGCGAGTCCTCGGATCCCGTTGGGTGGGTTCACAACCGTGAGTGTACCCACAATTTCATACCATGAGGCTTCTAACACGTCCTCGTCAACATGCTAACACTGAGTCGTATTTTCCAGCCAGCGTGCGGTATGGCAAATTGTCAACGGAAAACTTTTGATATTGTGGTGTCATGCACATGTGGAATTTAATTAGGCTAGTTTTCTCCAGTTAAGCCACAGGACAATTCACATAGTCAGAGACTATGGTTCTTTAGCACAAGCCACTAATAGTTACACGGACCGTGTGCCAGCAAGATAATACAATCATGTGTAGTGGACAGTGGTCATGAAAAGGCAAGCCACGATATAAGCTAAAGACTTGGCGAAGCTAGTAGCCACACATTATACCAAGCTAGGCCATTTGCAGAACAAAACTAAGTTATCTACATGAATATAGCTTCTTTAGATACTCAACTGTAGCAAATTGAGTACTAATGCCTAGATGGATGGGAAATTCCTCCTTGGTTGGAAATATGTAGATCTTTTTACCACACTTTCAGCTGCTGATGTTTTGCTTCAAAAAAGATGTATAACTCATTACCATAAAAAAATTGTTTAAGTTTTCACTGCTAATTTGCCTCCAATATTTCACTATTTCACCATTTGTATATCTTTTGCGGCCGGTACCCTCGTGTCCTTAGGGTGTGTTTGGTAGGGTGTATCACCCCACCAAACTTCTCCCAAGTGAGACATGCTGACATGGGCTGGCTTGGGCTGAGATTTCCTTATCTGTTTGGTGGCCCGTATGGGTTGAGACAAGCTGAGGTAAGATGCTGTTTGGTAGGTTGTACATGCTGAGATTAGAGTCCAGGAAACAAAATTAAAAATAGGTCCAAAATATTACACAAAGGACCCTGGAAAAAGAGAAAAACAATCAGGTCCATCAGCCTAACGCCAGGTCAAATAAAGGAGAGCCGCTCTGGCGGCGGTGCTGGGCGGTCGTCTGTGCTGGCGCGCGGAGGAACTAGTCAACGGCGGCGCAAGGAGGCACTAGGCTGCGGCGGGAAAGAGCTCTGGGCGGCGGCGCAAAACAGCGACGACCAACAGGCGCGAAACACCTCCGTGGGCGGCTCGTGCTGGTGCCGGACGCAAGGCGGCGTCGCTGGGCGCCGGGGCGGAACGGTGCTGAACTTCGTGGTGGCCAGGGCAGCGCTGCACTCAGTCCTGGCGATGGGAGGAGGAAAGGGAAAGAAAGAGGAGAGGAAGGTGGGGGGAAATGTGGAGCGGTTTCATGAGACGGCATCTGGCGCGACGCTCGTGTGGGTCCCACACGTGGGAATTTTTCCGGATGAACTCGGCAGGGCTGGCCCAGGAGGCAAAACCGGGCTACCAAACAACCTAAAACTTGGTGGGGGAGATTTTCTGAGTCCAACCGGGCTACTAAATACTCCCTTAGTATTACGGATGTTTGATGCACCTTTGATGCATGTAGATAATTTCTGTTTGGCAATTTGTGTGCCTATCAAACAAATGTACTTGCAGGTGTTGAAGGGTGCCTTTTACTTTTCCATATTATCCTGACGCTACTTGTTGTTTACTTTGTATGTCTTGTTTTTGTTATTTTGAATGTACCTAATACAGAAGTTCACATGTAGTTCTCATCAAGTTTTGTGCCCTCAGTTTGTCACGCGTATGTATTTGTGGGTGTTAAAAAAACACTTGTAAAAAAACACTTGTTTTCTTGTCCAAAGCTGGACAAGAAAAATGTCTCTTTGATATGAAGCTGTTCTACTGGCAGTTTATCTTGTTTGTGTTGCTGCTGGCGGGCCCTATATGCTGCAGTTGATCCGATACAGAAGAAGTTAACATGCAGCTGTTATAGTCTATGGCTCATTTGAGTTCCTTGTCTGCAGAAAAAGAAACAAAGGAGTCGTCAGAAGAAACTGAAAACATATGATTTTTCAGAACTTTCTGAGTTCCTTCCTGAAACAGCTGGTTCACAGAAGCAGACAGAAGTAAAGCTCAACTGCAAATCAAAGCAGGCTTTAGTGTAATCCTCACTTGACATCTCCGTCCTCCAGTATCGTTCTTTGCTTTTCTCCATCTTTAGTTTCAGTACCTGTTTTGTTTTTCAGGCAACGGGAATCTGCTCAACTAAACTCTGTACTGAACAATCCTCAGTTCCAGCTAGACCCATTTGCGGCAATTCATCAGCATCTGGTATTAACTCAACCACCTTCATCCATCAAAGAAGACAACTCTGCAAATATCGGAAAGGAATCTAGGAAGGACAAGAAAAGGAAGAAGAAGAAAAAGAACAATGCTTTGTCAACCTCTGAGTCAATGGATATATGATACCTAAGGAATTGAATGCAGTTATTTTCTATCTTTTTCCAAAGGGTATCTTTGTCAACATGAGTCTGTTTTTGAACATTCAGTGTGAGCTTGAATTTCAAATGTTGGTATCAATGCGAGTTTTCTCTGACAGGATTTCCAGACTGCTATTTCTTGAGAAAAAAAAATCCAGATTGCTTGTAAAAGATCACTCTGAGAGTGAAGAGGTATCAGCGATGTCGATGTGGCTTCTCTTAGAACATCGGGGTTATTGGCAATTTGGAACATGGAGCAGTGTAGGAAACGCTGCAACTTTCTACCAAAGGGGCTGGACTTAGCCGCGCTTGTTTTTTCGTTTCTAAACGTGCCTCATCTCATTGATGAAGAAGGTTTTACAACAAATTATGGGAATAATCTATCTTTTACCACAATACAACTAAAATGTTTAGCGCTAGCGATCATTCAGTTGCGCGGGCCATCTTTATTTTGGCAATGATGACAACCGACATCATGAAAGTGCCGAAACACCCTATCATTTTTTTCGCGCCAAATTTCCCACCCCACCTACATAAAGGGAAGCCATGTACTTTTGTTATGGCCTTCCCGGAGAATGAGTTCATGCCACCGTTCCTTGTGGGGATGCTAGTCTAGTGGTTCGGTTCAATCTTTGATGCACCCTATCCAAAACTTAACCATTCCTTAACTGTGGGATGCTAGCCTAGTGGTTCAGTTCAATCCTCGATGCCCTATACAAAAATTGGTGGCATCCCATATTCGCATCACATATTTGCACTTGTAAAAGATGTGAGAAACAGTTTCATGTTCTCTTGCAAAGTTGACAACCATATATTGGCCAACCCGTGCTACTCAAACCTATCCGCTGTCTAAACTCGATTATGGATGACGAGCCAAGAAAATAAAAGCAGGTGTTGAGTTGTTCCATATACACAAATTCACCATTGTGGATGCTACGCCAAGAAATTGAATTTATAAGCCCATTTGGCGGAAACCGTGAGTTGCCAAGTTGTATCATCGGGGACTTGATGAATGAGGGCAACGTATGCAGCTCCAATCTTTTCTAACAAACGGTTTTGGGTATCATCCTCTTCAAGTCCTTTTTCCAAACCTTCTCCCTCGATGCACTCCTGTCTACCATGACTATTCACCATTATACTCTTCCAATTCTACTTGCAAGGCCCCCCTCCTACCCCGTCGGCACTCCTCCTCCACCAAGAAGAGGTTGTGGAGCACGCAATGCAAGACTCGTGAGAGCTCGAACCGGAACTTGAAAGGGAAGTTCTTTGCACCACAAAACATGATATGGTGATGAAAATGAGTCTAAAGTCATCATATGTAAATTCGATGGGTCCAGTGAATCAGAGTGGCGAGCTTGGTGCTCCATGAGGATATGTGTTGGGGATATATCAACTAGGAGTATCACCAACATGGATCAATCCGGCTAGTCCAGGGTGGCCCAAGGGTGGTAAGGCTGAAGCCTGCCGGACGGCCCAGATAACTGACGTACAAGGAAGTAGGCGGACGGTCCAAGGAAGGCGGAAGACTGAAGCCCATCAAGCCACCAAGCCCAAGACGGAAGGCGGCAACTAAGCCGGCTAGGTGTAGGACTCTGATTACTTGCCGGACAAGTACTTGCCTTGTACCCTGGGGTCTGGCCGCCTATATAAGCCGGCCACCAGGGAGCCTTTAGGGCACGCTTCAATAGGCATCATACACATTGTAACCTGTTCACGGCTATTGCCTCATAGTGAATTATAGCAGCACGTAGGATCTCGCCACCGCTGCGGGATCCGAAGCTGGGTAAACTCGCCGTGTTCAATCTCGTCCTCGACGACACCAACCTTCTTCCCCACAATCCATACGTAGGCTAGAGGACCCCCGTCTCCTATCAATTATGCCGATACCACGACAGTTGGCGCCCACCGTGGGGCATAAGGTTCCTGGCGTCACGTTCCAGGCGGGAACACTTGGCGGCGTGGGCAAGCAGATCGCCGTCGGTCGCGTCACAAGGTATGGCGGCCACAACTACGTCAACTCGGATGAGTCCTACCTCCCGGCGGACGACTACCTTATCGGATGCGCAATCGTACCGATCGGAGGGATCGACGTCTTCATCGGGTACACGCCAGAGGCGTACGGCCTACCGCGTTTCTACAACCGCACCCACCAACCCTTCAACCAAGCAGTCGACCGACAAGATGGATCTGAATCCGCCTTCTCCCAGGAGTCGGTCGAATCTGATTTCCACTTCGTCGGAGTTGTCAGACTGGGATCAGACTCCCAGACGGAAAACAACGATCCTGAGTCAATCCTCCCTGCTCTCCAGGAGGATGCGATGTCAGATGCCGGATCCAGATCTACCGTTCAAGTCAACGTAGACTCTGACTCTGATGATGATGCTAGTCTCTTCGGAGAGAAGATCAAAACCCGCTTTTCCAGTGGTAATCCGACTCCTTCAGAGGGCACAGTGGATAATGACATGCCTGACAAGCTGGCTATGATGGTTGTCGTCGGTCACGAGACAACCCCAGTTGCTTCGGAAACACAAAACAAGCCGGTGGAAGACGCCGGCGACACCACTGCCGGTCAACTCATTGAAAGTTCCGACAAGGTGCGCGCAAAGAAGAAAACTGGCCTCGAGAAAGGCGGAAGCAGCAAACCCACGGATTTGCTCTCCGTCATCAAAGAAGTAGACAAAATCATGAATACTCCGGTGAATAAAGACACCCCACTCGACGAAGTGGAAGAGCTTAGGATTAACATGCTCAAGCACTCTGACTTCCTGCGAAAAAGAGAGGAGCACGTTGAGAGCCTTGCAAAGAAGATCGAGAAAGAGCAGGAGAAGATGTTGGCCAAAACAAGCCGGCAACTCTTTGAGGAAAAAATGTCATCAAAAAACCGCCGTGGCAAGGAGCCGCCAACACGCGCAACGACAACGGCTCAAGATCTCGGGTTCGACTGGCGTACGACACCACATCGCGTGGACAGAAGGGGAGATGTTGTTTTCTGCACCCCCGTCCTCAACGCGGCTGCCGCGCTAGATACCCTGGACGACAAAACTTACACGGCGGAGGAAAAGCTGGTCAATGCAAGACACTTCGTAAGCAAGGCCCTAGAACAACAAGCTCACGCTGATTCCTACGGCCACATGGCGGATGCTCGCGGGGGAGACCTAGAGTCTAAGTCAGGAAAGTGCAAAGCTGCACCTGGCGACGACCCCGAAGGCCCGTCTGGCTCCAGTAGCCATGGCGACAAAAGGAAGGCAACGCCACCTCCAAAGAAGACGCCACCGCCAAAACCAAGGCGGGACGAGAATTCAAGGACAGGAAGCAGGGGAGACCTGCCACCTCCATCCCAGCCAAGACGCGACAATGGCGGTAGCCGGAACAATAGACTGCCGCCTAGGAAAGATGCCGGTAACGACCCTCCCAGGAGAGGTCGAAGCCGGTCTCCGCAGCGTAGCACCGGCAGCAAGAGGAAAGAGGAGGCAGAAGGGCCCAGGCGCAGCATAAGCCGGGCAGCGCAGGACGAGCCAGACGCAAACAGAGGCGCACGTCAGCTCGATCCAAAAGACGCACGACACCGCCTACAAGACATAGCAAGAGGAAAGGAGCCGCTATATTCTGGACAAAAGTGCTTCGGTGACGCAACCACAGAGAGCCGTTCCCTAAGGACATGACATCAGTGTCAAAAAACTGTTCTAGCTACAACGGCCTCGTTAAGCCGGATTCATGGCTATCCGACTATGCCATGGTCATAGAAATTGCCGGCGGGAGCAGCTATATTGCCGTCCGTTACCTACCTCTCATGTTGGAAGACACGGCAAGAGCTTGGATCGACAACCTTCCTGAAAAGTCTATCCATAGCTGGTATGACATGGAAAAGGTTTTCTCCCAGCACTTCCAAAGAACATACAAGCGTCCAAATACCTACACGGATTTGCAACGCTGTATCCAAAAGCCGGACGAAACCATGACAGACTTTGTCAGCCGTTGGATATCCGAAAAAGCCAACTGTCATGGCGTTTCGGACGCACAGGCTATCCACGCCTTCTACACGGGCCTGCAGAAGAAGTCCTTGCTCCGTCATCGGCTCGTCCGCGAGCAAATCACGGACCTTGGCGAGATGCTCAACCTAGCCGCCCAATACGCGGCGGCAGATGACGACGCCCGGGACGATGATCCAGACGTCAACATCATACCAAAGTGGAACAACAAGCGCAAGCAGGCGGCGGATGAAAAAGCCGGACCTTCCAACGAGGTAGCTGTCGCATTCCAAGGGAATGCCGGCAAAAAGAAGTGGAAGAATAAGAAAGATAGTCGCGACGCCGGCTCAGGGCCTAAGGCGGCGCGAATCACTTATGAGCAGGCAAAACTTTTGCCATGCCCCATCCACGCCTCACTTGGCAAGGTCAACCATATGCTTGGCGAGTGTCGTTTCATGGACGACTTCAAAAAGGACCCCACAGTCGGCTGGAAGTCAAAAAAGTCAAAGAAGAACGACAAGAAAGACAACAAGGAGGATGAGGATGACGACGACATGTCTGTCTCAAGCGAGGATGACGGGGCCGCCAAGAAAAAGAAACCATATCCGAAGGTCAAAGAATCTCTTGTATGCTTTGTCGGCACACCTTCGGCTAAGGCAGATAAGGCAGAAATGCGTGAACTCAACGCGACAATGCCGGACGTCCCTCAGTATTTGAACTGGTCGGAAGCAACGATCACTTGGGACCGGTCCGACCACCCTGATCACGTTCCTCACCCAGGCAAGTACGCCCTCGTCGTCGATCCCATTGTCGACAACTTCAGGCTCACAAAGGTACTCATGGATGGAGGCAGCAGCCTCAACATCCTGTACTACGACACATTAAGCCGCATGAACCTGACAGAGGATCAGTTGGACCACAACAACCTCACTTTTCACGGCAGAGTGCCCGGCAGGCAAGCAAAGTCAATGGGGAGCATTAGGCTGAAGGTAACTTTCGGACCAAAAGAGAACTACCGCTCAGAGTTCCTCCGGTTCGAAGTTGTCCGATTCAAAAGCGCCTATCATGCAATCTTCGGACGACCGGCTTTCGCCAAATTTATGGCAAGGCCGTGCTACATATACATCAAGCTTAAGATGCCGGGGGAAAACGGAACCATCACGATTTCCGGCAACTTCAAGAAAGCCAAGGAGTGTGAGCGTGACATGGCCGCCTTCGCAGAAGCCGTCATCCACAAGGAAGAACTCGCACTGCTTGGGGCGGATTCAGACAACTCCATGCCCAAGCCAAAGATTGATGTCAAGAAGACCTTCGAAGCTTCAGAAGACACCAAAAAGGCGTACCTCATCCCAGGCGACAAGTCTAAGCAAGTCGTCATCGGCTCCAACCTTGACAACAAATAGGAAGACGCGCTCGTCGAGTTCCTCCGTGAGAATCGTGACATCTTTGCATGGTCGCCTTCCGACATGCCTGGTGTACCGAGGGAACTTGCCGAGCACTCACTCAACGTCATAAAAGGATCCAAGCCGGTGAAGCAAGCAACAAGACGCTTTGGAGATGAGAGACGCAAGGCTATAGGAAAGGAGATAAATAGGCTGAAGGCCGCCAATTTCATAAAAAAAGTTGTGCACACCGATTGGGTGGCAAATCCTGTACTTGTTCCAAAGAAGAATAAAGAGCTGAGGATGTGTATTGACTATACCGGTGTTAACAAGTGCTGACCAAAGGATCCCTTTGCGCTGCCTAGAATTGACCAAGTCGTAGACTCCACAGCGGGCTCCGAGCTGCTTTGTTTTCTGGACGCCTACTCAGGATACCATCAAATCAAGATGAGAGAGTCGGATCAGCTGAAAACATCTTTCACCACTCCATACGGGACTTTCTGCTACATCACGATGCCTTTTGGCCTGAAGAATGCAGGGGCAACATACCAGCGCTGTATGCAGAATTGCCTGCACGAACAGATCGGCTGCAATGTTCACGTCTACGTAGACGACATCGCGGTGATGTAAAAAAAGAAGGCAGATCTCCAAGAGGACTTGGAAGAAACTTTTCAGAATCTCCGGAGATATCAGATGAAACTCAATCCCGCCAAGTGTGTTTTCGGCGTTCCAGCCGGCAAACTGCTCGGGTTTATCGTCTCAGAACGAGGGATCGAGGTTAATCCGGAGAAGATCAAGGCCATCCAAAACATATCAGGACCTACTTGTCTGAAGAACGTGCAACGTCTAGCCGGATCGGCAGCGGCCGTCAGTCGTTTCATAAGCCGCCTAGGGGAAAAAGCAATGCCTCTCTACCGTCTATTGAAGAAATCCGACAACTTTGAGTGGACATCAGAGGGAGACGCAGCCTTAAAACAACTTAAGGAGGCCCTCATATCCGCTCCGATATTGGCAGCACCTCGATCACAGGAACCAATGCTGCTATACATCGCGGCAACAGGAGCTGTTGTCAGCGTTGTCTTGGATGTGGAAAGAAAGGAGAACGAAGCCGCGACGTATGAGCAACGACCGGTCTACTTCATCAGTGAAGTATTCTCCGCCTCCAAGCAGAGGTATCCACATTACCAAAAGCTGGCTTATGGTTTATTCTTCGCCGCCAGAAAGCTTAGGCATTATTTCCAGGAGCACACAGTGACAGTAGTCAGCAAGGCACCGTTGGGAGACATAATCAACAATGCAGAGGCAACAGGTCGAGTCGCCAAATGGGGCATCAAACTTGCCGCCTTTGATATAGTCTATAAGCCACGGACCGCCATTAAGTCTCAAGCACTTGCAGATTTTGTCGCCGACTGGACAGAAGCCATGGAGGAAACGACACTCCCCGAATCAGAATATTGGGTCATGCACTTTGACGGATCAAAAATGCTCAAAGGCTGGGGGGCTGGAGTCGTTCTACGCACGCCTAAAGGTGACAAGCTTAGCTACGTGTTGCAAATCCACTTCACAGCAACCAACAACGTTGCCGAGTACGAAGCTTTGCTTCATGGGTTACACGTGGCAAACGACCTCGGCGTCAAAAGAATCCTCTGTTATGGCGACTCAGATTTGGTCGCGCAACAAGTAAGCGGAACATGGGATGCAAAAAGCGCAACAATGGCGGCATACAGAGCCAAAGTTGACGAATTCGCAAAAAACTTCGCGGGCTACGAAGTCCGGCATGTTCAAAGAGCTGAGAACGAGGCGGCAGACACACTTGCCAGACTAGGGTCAGAACGCAAAAAGGTACCAAAAGATATTTTCCTGGAACATTTGCACAAGCCATCCATTAAAGGCGCCGATTTGATGGATCCCGATGCAGAAGAACCGGTAGAAGCAGCAAGTCTCGCTGTCTACTCGATACAGCCGGATTGGACTGTCCCATATCGCGATTTTCTAATCGACAGAAAGTTGCCGGAGGACGATGAGGTGCTAAAAAGGCAGATCATAAGGCGAGCCAAGGCATTCACGATAATAAAGGGCGAGCTATATAAGCGAAGCACGTGCGACATCTATCAGCGGTGCATACAGCCAGAAGAAGGCCGGGAAATTCTGAAAGACATTCATATTGGCCCCTGCGGGCATCATGCTTCCGCCAGATCCATTGTATCCAAAGCTTTCCGCCAAGGTTTCTACTGTCTTACCGCCAAAGAAGACGCCGAGAACATCGTAAAAACATGCAAAGGCTGCCAGTTGTACGCTCGTCAACCTCACTTACTGGCACAAGAACTAAGGTCAATTCCAATCACCTGGCCGTTCGCGGTCTGGGGCTTAGACATGGTGGGTCCCTTCAAGAAGGCGCGTGGTGGGTATACCCACCTATTGGTCGGTGTCGACAAGTTCACCAAATGGGTCGAGGCTAAGCCGATCAGCAAACTTGACGCACGAAGAGCCACCAATTTCCTCTGGGGAATTATCTCTCGGTTTGGAGTTCCACACAACATTATCACTGATAATGGCAGCAACCTATCTCAAGGCGACATAGAAGAATACTGCAGTGATCTGGGTATCCGGCTTGATTTGGCATCCGTGTCACACCCTCAATCCAACGGACAAGTAGAGCGTACAAACGGCCTAGTCTTATCAGGACTTAAGCCTCGTCTCGAAGCTCCATTACACAGGGCAGCCGATGCTTGGGCAGATGAGTTACAGTCGGTACTATGGAGTTTGCGCACAACGCCAAACAGGTCTACCGGCTACACTCCTTTCTTCTTAGTATATGGCGCTGAGGCGGTGCTACCTACCGACATGAAATACGATTCCCCAAGAGTTCAAGCCTACATCGAGCAAGACGTAGAAGGTGCAAGACAGCATAGCCTAGACCTGCTAGACGAAGAAAGAGACGTCGCTCTACATCGCTCCGCCTTGTACCAGCAACAACTTCGCCGCTATCATAGCCGGAGAGTGCGGAAGAGAAGCTTCAGAACAGGTGACCTGGTTCTCCGCCTAATTCAAGACAAAAAAGGCTTGCACAAGTTATCCCCGCCATGGGAAGGACCGTTTATAGTCACAAAGGCGCTGCTCAATGGTTCCTACTACCTGGCCGACATCCGCGACGAAGAAGAAAAGAAGAGGCGCAAGAAGGCGGCAGGAAAAAGGGGAACCAAGCGCAAAAGAGGCATTGACGATCCGTTCGAACAAACAAGACGGCCCTGGAATATTGAGCAGCTACGTCCTTTCTACACTTAGCAATATATAATTGTAATAAGTTATATATGATTATGAAATAAAAGTCTATGGTTCCTCATCTGTGTTGAGAAGCATGCCATCTTTTGTCTTTTCTTGCAATCATATTTCCCCTATGTATCTAAGTTACCTATTTTTCTAGCTCCGTGCAAAGGTTCAAACTGGTAGATACTTGCAGCTTTCGAGCCAACCTAAAGCAAAAATAAACTTTTTGCGCCGCCTAATTCCTTTACCTCTGATTACTTATGTGTGGCTCACCTAGTAGTATGTCTTTGGCGCCAACATGTTGGCTTTGGTTTCTGATCCTAAACGCATGGTTTAGCCCTGGTTGTTTCAGCTAAAGTTACCGCCTGAGGTTCGTCAATATACAAAAAGTCAAACATATAAGTCAGGGAAAAATTAAGGCGGGCCATATAAATAAGGCAAAATAAAAACTTGTCAGCTAGTTCCTCACCTAGCAGAACAACAACAAAAGTATATACAAATATTACAGTTAAAGTTGCATTGTTTCAGGGGCTGGCAAATCATGTCAGAAGAAAGCAAGGAAACTATGGCTCGGGGGAGCGTCTACATCAGGCTTGGGGGCTGACAACTTCAGCCCTAGAACTGTCACTCCCCTCCGCCTCGGCCGTGCCGGCAGCTCCAGCTTCCCCTGCGGCAGGCACAGGATGGCGCCGGTAGAAGATTGAAGTATCCACCATGTCGGCAACACGCGTGGCGTAGCCGGCAACACTGTCCAAAACAGCGGCCGGCTCGACCTCGGTGCCGTCTTCATATGTAGACGGCATGCCTTCGGTGACGGCTTCTATCTCCGCCTCGGGGTAGTGCGCCATGAATAGTCCAAGCGCAGTCTTGGCACCACCCCGCGCCGCCGACTTCAGCGAGTTCTTGTGTAGCTTGGTAGCCTGCTCCAACATATTGGGCACGTCGCTGAATTCGGTCGGTTCCTGGCTGCCGGAGGAGATGAAGAACTTGGCGGCAAACCGCTTGGATGCCGCCAAAGTCTCAGTGATCAGCTCGCATAGACGCGCAAGGCGATCCAGGTGGGGGCTGACAACCTTGTCGTCGCCCAAACCGGCGGGAACTGTATCAAAAATGAAACCATCAGTTTGGCTCAGACTAAGCAAAATGGCAAAATCAAAATAAGGAGTGAGAAATTACCAAGGGCCGAGTTATGGAAAACGGACAACTCAATCATATGAGCCGCCAACGCGTCCTCAGCAGTTTGGGCGCGAGAAGTCTGCTTGGAGATTTCCTCGGCAACCGTCTTCTCCGCCTCCGCCAACTTCTTGCGCAGGCTTTCCAGCTCACCAGTGAGCTGGCTAGATTCCTGCGCAAATTTCAGCTGCTGGGCCTCCATCTCCTTCTGGTGATCCTCCTTCATCGCCAAATTGGCGGCTGCCAAATCGGAAGCTTCATTCATAAGAGCTTGCATGTCAGTGGACACCTTCAGTATATCCTGTGCGTGATCTAGCAGTTCTACAATATGGATTCACTAGCTAAAAGATTGGCGGCAGCAAAAGTTGGAAGATGGCGAAAAGACAGAAGGAATAATTATACCTTCATCTTTTTTGCGGGCCGCCTCCAGTTCGGCAATCCGCCGGTCCTTCGCCTCGCAATCCTTCTTCAGGTCGTGGCACCGTTGGTTTATCTCGACTCGGGAGGAGACAAGCTCAACGTTGGCGGACACGAGGCCCTGCAAGAAAAAGCAAAGGCATATACCATATCGTCAAAAAACCACTAAGCCGACAGTCAATGTACTCGACTTGCCATCTAAGTGCTCGGGGGGGGGGGGGGGGGGGGCGGGGGGGGGAGACTATGTATATGCCGCAAAGTGTAAACAACTTACATACATATCGCCCTCCAAGTCGGCAAATGCCTGGGAGGCGAAGTTGGCAAAGGCCAGTGTAGACTCCTTGGCCGCCTTAAAGGTGGACCAAGGGTCCCTGACTCGGCCGCCTCTCGCAGCCGGGGCTGCCCTCTGCGTCCCACAGGCAATCACCTCCAGCAGCTCCTCCTTGGCGTCCTGAGATTGGACGGCTTCATTGGCCGTAGCCTCAGCCGTGGGAAGGGGAGCACCGGCGGTGCGGCCCGCGGGAGAAGTCGCCGGCGCCGGACCGAAAGCCGGAGCCTGGGGCTGGCGGCGAGCATCGCTCATAAAGCCGTCGGCCTGGGGCTGGGGAGTTGGCGGCATGGTAGCAGGCGAGCTGCCTTGGGGCCGCTTTCCCTTGGAAAGGAGTCTGGTCGGCAACCTGGAAGTTGCCACCCGCTCCCTGTCAATAAAGCAAGCACAGTCAGATGAAAGCCGGCAATAGAGGAATTCGACAATCATATAAGGCGGAAATGAGTACCTTCGGGGGATGTTAATCCCCGCGTTCTCGTCGAGATCGACGAGCACCGGCATTGCAGCCGATGCGGTCCGTTTCTTCCTCTCGGCATTGACCGTAGAGGAAGCAGCGCCGGACGCCTTGCGCTTCTTGGTCTTCCCGGCTTCCGGCTCGTAGAAGTCGGGAGCCAGGTCATCCTCCCCCAGGGCAGAGAGCTGAGAAAAAGGGCAAGCGTTAAATAGGGCTCTAGTTAGCCGGCAAAAGCCGTCAAAAAAGGGCAACGAGCAAGACATCTTACCTCGAGGGGAGGATTGTCGTGGGTGTGCATGGGCACGCCTTCCGCCGCCTTCACCAGCCCCGCTTTGACAAGGCTCCGAAGTCGGAACGCCAGGTCGGCGACCGGTAACCCTTCTTCGCTTACGTGAAGAGAGGCTGTGGCAGTAGGCGAATACTGACACATTTTGTGCAGGCTGTACCGCATGGGCAGCATCTGCCGGCTAAGCCAGCAGATGACAGTGTTCACCCCATCTAGCAAGGGAGGGGACATCGTGCGGGTGAGGAACTCGATCCTCCTTTGAACAAGGCGGAGTTCCTCCGTCAGCTTGGGCACCGCCTCGTCCCAGCATGGCCTGGGCATAGGCGGCGTGTTGACAAAGTCCGGGACGCCAAATTGGCGCCCCGGCGCTGCCATTTCTTGGCAGTAGAAGAAGGTGGACGTCCAGCCCTTGACGGACTCGAGGTATGGTATCTTGGGATACCATTGGCGTCCTTGGCGGCAGTTGAAAGTAATACTGCCGCAGGTCGCCAGTCCGCCGTCCGGCACAGTCTGGCGCCGGCAACGAAAGCAGTATCTGAAGAAGTCTAAACTAGGCCTAATACCTAGATAGCCCTCGAACAGAGCGGTGAAGCCGGCTAAGACTAGAATGCTATTGGGCGCTATATTATGGGGCTGGAGCCCATAGTGATCTAAGACCTCGCTAAAGAAGGCGGAAGGTGGTAGCGCCATTCCCCTAACTAGGTGGGAGGTAAGGATTACCCGTTCCCCGGCTTTCGGAGCCGGGATGACGTCTCCTAAGGCGGATGTCCACTGGCAGTCCTCCCGAGTGGGGAGGTAGCCGACGGCCTCCAGGTCCTGGAGGTGATCTTCGTCGACTATGGAGGGGAGCCAGTAGCGCGACCCGAGGTCAGCCGCTTCCTCCTCCTCGTCGACGGGAGCGCCTCCCGCCGCCGTCGCCGCGACGGAAGATGAAGGAGCCGAGGAGACCGCCGCCGGCGCGCGTGCGGTTGGAGTCTGAGAAGCGACGGTGGCGACATTGCCCGTCGCCGCCGCCGCCGGGCGCGAGGTTGCGCCGCCCATCACTGCCGCGGGGATGGTTTCGGTCGCCGGAGCGCCGGAAGCCGCGTAAGGGATGTCTTGGCCGGTGGACATCGCCGTGCGCGAAGGTCGTCGGAGGAGAGTGCTCGCCGGAGTTCGCTCGGAGCAAGAAGCGGGGAAGTGGAAGAGAAGGAGGTCGAGGAGAGCAAAGGCAGGGGCGCAAAAATGAACCGTTCGGTTCCATATTTATAGGACCAGGCGTTGCTCCCTGTGCAAACGGCGTTTTTAGTCGGACACGTGTCCAGCATCCGCTGCGGCGCATGATCGCACGATCTCCACGCCTCCTCTTTTCCCGCGATTTGTGATCATGGCGAGATTCCCGCCTAGGCCGTTTTCAAACTGTCGTGAGCCGGCTAAAGTGGAATCCGTCAAGAAGAATGCTCGGTGAGATTGCGAAGTAGCCGTCTTTTCCCATGTTGGATAAAGGCGGCCGCGTGTCAATATCAAGACAAACATGCCTCGTTGGTTTTCAGAATGGTTCAAGTCCTGCAGCCGCCAACATTGGCAAATGAAGAATCAAGAAGAAGCCGGCGCCTGGAGAACTCCAACCTTTCCGGGGGCTAATGTTGGGGATATATAAACTAGGGGTATCACCAACATGGATCAATCCGGCTAGTCCAGGGTAGTCCAAGGGTGGTAAGGCTGAATCCTGCCGGGCGGCCCAGATAGCTGACGTACAAGGAAGTAAGCGGACGGTCCAAGGAAGGCGGAAGGCTGAAGCCTATCAAGCCACCAAGCCCAAGACGGAAGGCGGCAACTAAGCCGGCTAGGTCTAGGACTCTGATTACTTGCCGGACAAGTACTTGCCTTGTACCCTTGGGTCTGGCCGCCTATATAAGCCGGCCATCAGGGAGCCTGTAGGGCACGCTTCAATAGGCATCATACACATTGTAACCTGTTCACGACTATTGCCTCATAGTGAATTATAGCAGCACGTAGGATCTCGCCACCGCTGCGGGATCCGAACCTGGGTAAACTCGCCGTGTTCAATCCCGTCCTCGACGACACCAACCTTCTTCCCCACAATCCATACGTAGGCTAGAGGACCCCGTCTCCTATCAATTATGCCGATACCACGACAATATGGAGGGCTTTTCGATTTTGAATAAGTTGGCTTCATAAGTTGCATACACACATGCCATATTGGAATGGGCATTTTTTTCTACTGTTGCGCTATGCTACAAAGTTTGTGCTTCCGAGTCGATCCTAAATATTTTACCCAGGTGAGGACATGTACAATGCAAAGTGTTTAAGGAGACTTTACGAAAATAAACCCCTTTTAACCATTAGTGCTTATTTATACAAGATAATTCAGAAAATATCTGATTTATGTAAGCACATGTTAAGCATTACATGCCTCACAATGTTTCATGACAGATTAACCGGTGGAGCCTACAGATTTTGTCCCGTCACCGGCACGGATTTGGTCCAACATGCACAACAAATCTCACAGTAATATACCCCACACGGTACCATGTTTTTGTCAACCGTATGTGAACGAACGTCGCCATCAAAAAAAAAAACGACTCGGCGCGGCACCGTGCCGAAGCAGCGGTCCAGAGCAGAGCAGAGCGGAGAAGACACACACATTCCCCTGATCCCCTCCCCCACACAGCACAAGCACTCCGAGGCCTGAGCTCCCACTCGGAGAAAGATCGGCCGATCTCGAGCGATGGCGGAGGCGCCGCTCCTGCCGCAGCACAAGGATCAGGAGGCCGATGCTGCTGCCGGTGCCGGGGATATGATGGGGTACTGGAGGAGCGAGACCCGAAAGCTGACATACCTGGCGCTGCCGATGGTGGCGGTGAGCCTGTCGCAGTTCGCGGTGCAGGTCTCATCGAACATGATGGTCGGCCACCTCCCGGGCGTCCTCCCGCTCTCCTCCGCCGCCATCGCCACATCCCTCGCCACCGTCTCCGGCAACAGCCTCCTCGTCCGTACACCCACCGCTATTTTCCTTTTCTTTCGCATATAATCCCATTCTATTTATGTTCCTCATTCATTTCATTTCATTTTGTCCGGTAGTAAACAAAGTTCTTCGATTTGGCCACGGTCATACTCTGTTCTTGGGCTCTTTCTTGGCTCGGCGTGATTGTTTTCAGAAACAAAAAATAATTTCAATCTTGAAATATTACACAAGTAGAAAAAAAGTGTCTAGCTTACGAATTCTGTATTCGGTTGATTCAGTACTTTGTGGTAGTTGGCTTTAGTACTAGTATATTCTGCTAAGTTGGAATGTTGGAGCACTTGGTCGACCATGTGACTTCCTGTTTTTTCTAGTGGGAATTCTGTCTGAACTCAGTCCATGACTGAACTAGTGGGTGCCATCAGATTTCTGATTGGTGTAAAATAGTCATTGTCTTATGCCAACTAGCGTGACACCGCTGGTCCGAAAGGTATTCCGCAACCTTCATATATTACTACTACTTACAACTTAGTTTTCAGGAACCATTCAAAGTATTATTATTTTCTAGAACGGGTTTCACGAGCTACTTTTGTCAGGTTTGATTTCTTCCACCAGTACTTCAAAAAATATGTTTTCTTGATAGCAAGTTCATCGTACCTACCTTGAAAGGTCACTTTCGATCGTGTTATATGATATCACATGATTAGGTTTGATTTTTTGGCGAAATAGAAGTGACTCGGAATTTATTTACTCAGCCTATTTTTTTGAAAGATGAACAAACGGAGGGTGGCTTGACTTGGTAAATCATTTTTTAAAACCAGAATCAGTCATATTCTAAGGTAACACTGAAATGAAAACCGTAATTTTACTCATCGACGCGCTCTTGTGCTACCAAAATGTTTTCCAGTTGACCTGCTATTAGGCATTAGCTACCTTCAAGGGTCATTTTCCATTCTGTGATATGATATCACATAATAACAGGGGGTAAATCTTTTTTAGGCGAGTTATCAGTGTCTCGGAATTAATTTAGTCAGACAGTTTTTGAAAGATGAACTGATTGACATAGGCATCCCGTCATATGAGATTATTTTTTTGTGACAGTTATTATCTGTTAAATTGTGACTTGGTAAATCATTTTTTTTACCAGAACTGGTCATATCCTATGGTCAAACTGAAATGAAAACTGTAACTCATCTACGCTCTCTTGTGGAGTCATAATATTTTCCAATTGAACCTGCTATCAGGCATCAGCCACTGTTTACGCTCCCGCCAAAAAATTAAATAAAGTGTCTCAAGTCTAGATACATCTTCTTTTTGAGAGACTTGAGACACTTATTTGTGGACGGAGGGAGTACTAATGTTTACCCAGTACTGGATTACCATGGAGCACTGAATCAACTTTTGAAACAGATCGGCATGGCAAGTGCACTAGAGACTCTCTGCGGCCAAGCCTACGGTGCAAGGCAGTACCACACTCTCGGACTCCACACCTACAGAGCAATCGTCACCCTCCTGGTGGTGTGCATCCCTTTATCTCTACTATGGGTGTTCATGGGCAAAATCCTGGTCCTGATTGGTCAGGATCCCCTCATTGCACATGGAGCTGGGAGATACATCATCTGGCTGATCCCGGGACTGTTCGCGAATGCGCTGATCCAGCCGATCACCAAGTTCCTGCAGTCGCAGAGTCTGATTGTGCCGCTGCTCGTGACGTCAGTGGCGACACTCGCATTCCACGTCCCCTTGTGCTGGGTGATGGTATTCAGGACCGGGATGGGCTACACCGGCGCTGCTCTGGCGATCAGCGTGTCCTACTGGCTCAATGTGGCCATGCTCGTAGCATACATCGCGATGTCAAGCTCCTGCAAGGAGACGCGCACGCCGCCAACGATCAAGGCCTTCAGGGGAGTGGGTGTGTTCCTACGTCTAGCTCTGCCCTCTGCATTGATGATATGGTAATCGATCACCGGAACCTAACTGGTAACTGAATTAGCTCTGCATTTTAATTTTATGGTATCTTTCGCTAATCATGTCATGTGTACACTTGTTTTATTTCAGTCTTGAGTGGTGGTCATTTGAGCTCCTTATTCTCATGTCGGGGCTTCTACCCAACCCAGAGCTTCAGACCTCAGTTCTATCAATTTGGTAAGAAATGATCACTCTATTATGTGCATAAATATGCTAACCCAACAAAGTTGACCTTATGTTACATATCCTTTTCTACAGCCTCACGAGTATAACATTACTCTTCACTGTACCCTATGGGCTCGGAGCAGGTGGAAGGTATGAACCGTGGAGGATGCATTATTTCCCCGATTACAGTAATTTCTATGCGGTAATTGATTCTAAATTTGTGCTTTTTTATTCATGAGCAGCACGCGAGTAGCAAACGAATTGGGTGCTGGGAACCCTGAAGGAGCTCGATCGGCAGTTCGTGTCGTGATGTCAATCGCAGTGATGGAGGCAGTGATCGTCAGTGGAACTCTTCTGCTGTCACGGCGCCTCTTGGGCCGTGCTTACAGCAGCGAGGAGCAGGTCATATCTGCCGTTGCCGCGATGGTTCCGTTGGTCTGCATCACGGTGGTTACTGATGGTCTCCAAGGAGTTCTCTCAGGTGACCTGAGATCAAACTGTTCTCTATACTCAGTCCTGACATTTGCAAGGAAGTGTAACACTTATTTCCTCATCAGGTATCGCTCGAGGATGCGGATGGCAGCACGTGGGCGCATACATCAACCTCGGTTCGTTCTACTTGCTCGGAATCCCAATGGCGATGCTACTCGGTTTTGTGCTGAACATGGGAGCAAAAGGGCTCTGGATAGGCGTCGTCTGTGGGTCGGTCACGCAGACCATGCTTCTCTCGGCCGTCACGTTTTTCACAAACTGGCAAAAGATGGTCCGTTCTTCATCTCCAGCTGAACTTAGGACTCGTACGTGATTTGGAACAGTTGAAAATATCTCACGATTCATTGCGTCTGTGTGCAGGCTGACAAAGCTAGGGAGAGGTCCTTAAGCGAGAAAGCAATGGAGTCCGAGTCGAGATATCTACTGGAATAGTAGTTATGCAATTTTGCAAGGGATGCATCTCATCGCTGCCGGGACTCGAAAGTCATCATGTAGATTGTAGAGGAGGAGGAGGCCATGAACAACTAATTTGTTTCATCTTTACATCCAGGGAGTCTGCGACGGAATGGCCGTGATGAGATTCCCCCTGAATCCCGGGGTTCGCATTTAGTGTTTGCTCGACAGGGTCCATGCTGGACACCTTGATACTAGAGATTTGCATCTCCACGGCGTGTGTGCATCAGTTGGCTGTAACGTCTGGATGTGTACAATACAGGTTTCTTGTTGTTTCGAAATGAATCATCGTATGTCCTGTAGCCTAAAGGAAAGTTCCGTGCTATTTCTAAATGAACTAGAGTATATCATATCCTGTAGTCTAAAGGAAATGGCCCTTGCGTTTTCTTATCTATCAATGCATTGAAACGTAAGGCTTTTACGTTAAAGTTTTCATGAAAAAAAGCTATAGGAACTGCATCGAAACGCAAGGCTTTTGCGTTTTCGCTAAAAAATAAGATGTTGGTTACATGTTAATGGTACCAACGGACGGTGCCCCTTTTGATCTGAAAAAGGAATCGCTGCTATTTCTGAATAAGTCATCTCATATCAAGGTCATGACGACTTCAAACTTAGGCTCTAAAGGGAGATGATTGAAGACCTACATTTCGAGACGCTGCTGTCTGACTCTTCTTTGCAGGTGCTGGCAACTTTTCAAGCTCAGTGCCGAGACGAAGCCTCCGCCCGGCTGCCCAGGGGGTGTGGAGATCACGCCTTCAGTCGAGTAGGAAGCCTATGTCTAGTTCTTCTGTCGTGCCACGGAATAGGATTTCGCCCCGCTATATTAATATAACAACCAATCGATACAAGCATTAGACCACCGCCGGGGCAAACAACACAAAGCACGCCCAAAAGAAAGAAGAAAGAAAAAGAAGAGAAAGAACACCGACAATAGCGGTTTGACGAAAAACAGAGAGGACTCAGCAACAGCTGCGCCCTACGGAACAGCCCCACCACAAACCTAGCACTCCAAAGTGCCACGCGAACCAAGCAGCAGCTTCAGGAAGGTGAGCGACGATGACGACGCTGCTGCTCGAACGGACCTAAAGGACACGTCCTAGGGTTTCCCCTGATACGCCACGCGGGATGGGAAGGGGGTACAACCGACGCCCTTTCAGGTGTCTCCGCAACGGTGTCAAGAGTGACCGAGATTTCTCTCGACCCCCAAAGAACCAGACCCTCAGACACTTCGTCGTGCTCCGCCAAACTTGCCACCCACGAGCGCGCGCCACCACGGTCTTGCAATCATCACTATCGTTGCACCTTGCTCCAAGTGGCGAGGCCGGGAAGACAAAGGAGAAGGACCACCGACCGGGAACAACAGTACGGTAACACGCGGGAGGGAATGACCTCCACCACCAACGGCGGTAGCCGACCGGATGCAGCAGCAAGGACACACCAAGCCCGCCTGCCTGGCCGAGTCCAAAATGGACCCATAAAGTCCCCGCCGCCGCACTGCAGCAGGCATGCCACCATCCCTACCACCCCCGGCGCCAATCCCTTCTCTTCCGTCCCCCGGAGGTGCGGTCATGGCACCCAGCCACCAAGCGGCCGCTCCATCACCACCAGAAACACCCGGAGCAGCATAAGGAGTGCAAATACGACCAAACAAGACTACCAGAACATGGGCGGCAGGGGTGCGATAGCAGAGACGCAAGGTGCAGTACCATGAAGAGGCCTGCTGGCGGCCACCTGATCCAGGCCCACCTGGCCCGGATCAGGAACCCTAAACTGAGAGCAGGGGAGGACCACATCCGCCTTGCCGGAGGACCAAGCTCTGCTGGGAAGACCACGGCCGCCTGCCGCAGTACCATTCTCAACAGAGCCCACCAGACCCAGATCAGGCCCGGATGGGACCAGATCCGGGCCGAGCCGCTCCCAGCCGCCACCTTCGCTTCGTCTGTGCTGCACCGCGCCGCCGCCTCCTGCTGTCAGTCCGCCGCCGCGTCGACCTCGTCACGCTATCGTCGGACCACCGCCGCCCTGAGTACACCGCCGCCCGGAGGACCAGCGCCCCGACCCGCCTCCACGCCGTCGGGGAAAGGCAATCCGCCGCCGGCGCCAGCCAGGCAACGCCCGGCAGCCCTGCCCGGCGGCGGCAACGAGGGGGGGGGGGGGGAGGAGAGGGAGCTTTCGGGCCTGGTGGGAGGCGGCGCCCCCGTCGCCCTCGAGGGGGGGGGGGGGGGGGGGGGGAGGGACGAGAGCGTTTCGAATGAAAGAAGTTTTCTATGTGGCCGAAATTCTCTCACCCCTAGTTCTTCTGTCGTGGCGAAGGGCCGAGATTTTAGAAGGTTTAACCGGCTAAGTCTTACTATGGCTGGTCTTGTATCTTCTCTCTTATTTTTGGCCTAGGGCGTTCGATATTTTCTCATTCTAAATTAATGTAAAAGTATAGCTTTTACCTTTGTTTAAAATAAAACAAAAAAGCGACAAACTCAATAGAAGTAGTTGAAGCTACACATAGTGATTCAGGATCAAACCAACCGAAAAAACACTAAGGCCCCGATTGGTTCACCGTATATTAAGCGAATCTACGTCCTGCAGAAATTTCAGCGCGATGACAAAAAATTTTTACGGTCCGGTATTTTGGCCCGTCAATCCAAGCGGGGCCTAAATAATATTTGGAAAAAAATCACGCACCTGCTATTTTAGCAATTCCTTTTTGCGTTACAATTGCTGTGGTAGCTGGTGATTTACTAAAATAAATTTAATGTAACAGCTTGTTTTTGGGTCAACTTGTGCGGTACTATATTCTTTTTTTTTGAATTTTCTATATATATTAAACCAACAAAGAGGTGCACGATTACATCGTTTACAAAAACAATACTAAAAGAGACGAGTAATTTATGAGATGTTCAAGTATTTTTTTATGCATGACACAGTCATGCTTTTCTGAACGAAGTCGTAGAAAAAAAGTCGAGAACACTGCAATGATGATTCTCCCCTTCCAATTTTGAGCTGCGAAGGCTCTGTGCACGATACTCTACTTGTTGATTTCACGAAGTCGTCAAGTCACACAGTGCTATCTTTGTGTGGCTTCTTCTCACGGTCACGGTGTATGTGCAGATGCAGATGTATCCCCTTGGCAGTGTCGGCGGTGGTGTCGAGGAAGTAGAGCAGCGCGCACATGAGGACGCTGCAGGCGAGCATCGGGATGGGGCCGAAGGTCCACATGAAGAGCGCGAGCGAGACGTAGAAGGCGCGGAGGCCGAGCGACCAGGCGTGGCTGCCGCGGTTCACCGTGCGCGCCACGTACGCCCCGAACTCCTCCGTCGTCGCTCCTTCTTCGTCTCCGTCTCCGGCCGGCGGCGGCAGGCCCAGGAGGAAGCTGGCGTGCGCGTACAGCCGGATGGCCTGCACGTTGCAGACGAAGGCGAGCATGAAGCAGAGCGAGATGGCCAGGTACTTGACCGCGAACACCTGCGCCGTCTTGCTCCCGTACACCAGCAGCGGCGACGAAGACGACGAGGAGGAGGAGGAGGGCGATGACGCCGGGGAGCGGCCCGCCGTGGCACCGATGAAGACGCTGATGACGGAGACGAGCGTGATGGCCGTCGTGGCCAGCACCGTCGACGCCATGATGTTGTTCCGCAGCGTCTGCACCGCCAGCACCCCGTTCTTCTCCGTGTTCTGCTCCGCCGTCCCCGATCGATCGAATTACGTGTACTAGAAATTTATTAATTTGTTGAGAGCTAAGCTAATCAAGCAAGCAGAGATGCATGGACTAGGGGTACCGACGGCCATGATGACGGCGACCCAGCGCTTCCGGGCGAGGGCGTTGAGGCCGACGACGGTGCGGGTCGGGTGACGCAGGATGGCGTAGAGGAGCCACAGGTGGTAGCCGCCCACCACCGCCAGTCCCAGGGGCACCAGCACCACATCAAGATCCTCTTCCCGGACCATGGCTCGATTAATTCCCCTCTTCTGTTCACTGCTGGGCTGGGATCACAACCCACGATCTCTCTATCTCTTGCCTCTGAGATGGAATCAAAAGACTCTGTTTTTGGACTGGGTAGCAAGCAAACTGCCACGGGAAGCAACCTCACCAGGGGCAGCGATCCCGCGGCGCACGCATCCAGCCGATTGCTCGATGATTATGATGAGTACGGAGTAGTTTAGTTGCTCTTGACTTTGATCCTTGAACAGGTGCCAGTGCCGGATAGATCCACCACGCACATCTCCTGCTACCACAGTGCTGGTTCAACTTGAACTCCTCGTCAGCACGCACCAAGCAGTGGTGGTAACTTTGGAATAAATTCCACATTCAACGTTCACAGAGATTTTAGTATCCTATACTTCATGGGCAAGCATGCTGTAGCCTGTAGTTTCATGATCATGTGGTCGCAGAAATGGGTATAACATCACCCACAAGAATGGTGAATGAAACTAGGGCCACGCCATTTAGATTAATTTCTTTATTCAAAATCACTGTTTGATACAGTTAAAAAATATCGTGTTTCGGGTTAGCTAATCTTCGGGTTGACTTATCCGATGAAGATTATTGTTTGGTTAACGTTGGGACTTGGGAGATACATCCTTTCGAGTTAGTTAAACTGCTGAAAATCACTTTTTTGGTTACCGTTGGAAAATATCATCCTATTTCATTCGTTGGAAAGCCCTGACAAAAATTGCGCCACTACACGCTGTGATTTTGGGTTAACTCATATGTGAAAGATCGTCGTTTGAGTACCGTTCGACAATACTATGCTTCGAGTTAAATCATTTGTCAAAAGATCTCTAATTTCATAATGTCCTTCGAGTTAAACCATAAGTCGAATATGCCTACTTTGGGTACCATTAGAAAATCCATACTTTGGGTACCTTTAAAAAGTACCGCTAGTTTGGAAGACAAATAAGTCGAATATGCCTACTTTGGGTACCATTAGAAAATCCATACTTTGGGTACCTTCAAGACCGTTGCTTAGGTGGAAATAATGGGTGACTTCTTTTGAGTT
The DNA here is from genome assembly GCA_026929855.1 of Poa annua. NCBI lineage: Eukaryota > Viridiplantae > Streptophyta > Magnoliopsida > Poales > Poaceae > Poa > Poa annua. The sequence goes on along the minus strand of CM049428.1, from coordinate 92,451,134 downwards.
TATGCTTATGCATAAGCTTGCTTATAGATTTCGGTGGGCAGAAACTGCAGTGGGGAGAAACTACACAGGAGACTTCTTTTAGGCTTGTACTATTTGACTTGTTTGGTGGAATGAGTTATGAGATGTTGCCCCTAAATTTGATATGTTTACTAATTAACTGGTTATGCATCAACTATAAAATGAGTTAGAAATCAAAATAATATGAAAAGTCAATTGACATGAACTGATTATATACATCAACCTCGAGTTTATTGCAGCAAACTAAACAACTAGCATTCACTAATTTCCAAGCTAATTGCAACGAATACGTCCAGTTGCAGTTGCCAACAACCACTGCCATTCCACAGGAAAGAAATCAACCTTTGCTTGATTGATTGCTCTCGAACGGGAGTCTATCTAGCAATTTAGTTTGACATTTGCGTGTTACTGTTAGCTCCGAGGTAATACGGACGCAAATCAGTAGATCTCTCGCGCTGCCGTGTGGGTCGGCACTGCTGGTAGCGATGGCGTGCTGCTCCTCTAATCAATTTCCGGTCCATCTCTGATCTATTGCTCCTCGTCGTGCTCGCAGTACGCGCAGAACAGAGACACGGGTGGCGGCCGACGACCTGAAGCAGCTCCAGCGGCGCACGCCTCCACCGACGGACGCTGGAAGGCCGAAGGAGGAGCAGCGGACGGCTGCATCGCACGGAGGAGCAGCGGGGAAGTGGGCAGACGATTCGGATTCTGCAGCGCTGAGCCGAGATCTAATGGAGGCGGCGCTGGGAGAGCGGCGGCAGCGAAGATGGGGGAGCGGTAGCGGCGGCCGGTGTGGGGAGTGGCGGCCAGGTCGGGGATGGTATTTTTCTCTACTACTTATAAAAGAGCCAACTTTAGTTTCGCTACAGCCACCCAGACAAAGTGTACACAGATCAATCTGAACCATCAGATCCAGCCCACAAAAAGAGATCAGACGACACAGATTAGATCTAACCAAATCAACGCGCCAGATTGATCCTGTCGACCATCAAAGAAATTTCCTGCCAGGTTCTATGCCCCACGTCCGCGTACCCTCAGCGCAACGTCTCGATCCCCTCTCGCTCCGGTGCTCTGCGCTCCTCCATCCCTGCCGCCGCCACTCCCTGCCGGTGACCCAGCCGTCCACCCACCCACTGCCATCGACGCTCACCGGCGCCCCAGCACACCTGGCTCCCTCCGCTCCTCGGTTCCCCTCAAACCCTCTTCCCTTTAAGACCGAGCACTCCACGCCCTCCTCCCCTTCGCCAATGCCGACAAGAACGACGGTGCCGTGGGATCCGGCGCGTCCACCCACAAGAAGGCACCAGGAAGGTCATTAAGATACCTTACCATGCGTGCCCGCCTCAGATGCGCCGCCGTCCGCCATGACATCTCCCGCATCCGGCAATCGTCCGTGCCCAGCTCGACAACAGTGTCACACGTCCCGCCGCTGAGCAAAGCTGGATCCCTGCACACTCACGCCGTAAAAGTAAGGTTTGTTCTCAGATTTCTTTTCTTTGTTTCCATCCAGTTCTAAATCGAGCGGGATGCCCACGGCACGGACACCGTGAGCGGCCGGCCGGAGAACGGGCGGGCCTGCTGCAAGGCCAGTCTTCATGGCCTCAGCATTGACCTCTGCATATGAGCATCCATACACATCGATGAGTTGGTCTGTGGGATCTCCACACGTGCAGATGGATTGCGCCTTCTGCTGGTAGTTTCGGAATTATTAATTTTGTTTGTTCAGTTCCACAGACTCAAGATGTGGTATTGGAATTATTAATTTTGTTTGGTAATCGATACTCCTGATTGATTGATCATACAAATAAATTTGTTCATGTTCTACGGACGTCAAGAATCTGGTATTGGAATTGTTTCTTACAACTCAATTACCAAGTATTTGTTGAATCTTTTCTGGTCTATATACAATCAATTGATTTCTACAGATTTTTTCTGGTCTATATACAATCAATCTGCTGAATCTTTTGTGATCATGAATCTTATTACTAATTCTCTAATGTGATGGCTTAATCCCTGAGGCTCTTTATTGCCATAAAAAATGTGTGAACGAAATTCAGAGGGTAACGTGAGCACAAAGAATCCCCATATTTCTTAATAACTTAATGGTATGCTCCTACTTTCTGTACCCATAACATAACTGAATTAGTGTTCTAATTCAAAATGAGTCAGCATTTGTTTTTATGTTTTTTGTTGAGAAAACATAAAAAGCCTTTGCATTTCTTTTCATTGAAAAGCGCGCGAGAGAGTTTAGTACATCCGCCTCTTAAGAGGGAAGAACAGCAAAACAATTGGAGAGTTTAGTGCATTAGTCTCCTTAGTCTTTGCATTTATTTTGTTTTAAAGTTCTGACTTTCACTCGGATGATTTTGATATGAGATTGGTTGTGCACGTTAGATTTAAATTATTGCATGTGTTGTTCCTGCATTGGAGCATTGAGAGACAGTCATGTGTGTGTAATGTAGATTGTATGCATATGTATATATTTCATTCTCATATTATAGAATTATGTATTTTTTTACAAAGAATTAAAATTATTCCTTCAGGTTGATTGGTACTCTTTTTCTTATTTATGTACAATTTTAATACTATATTTTCCGAATCATGATGAGTCATAGGTCTTTTTGTGATAGTGAATACTATCATCAATATGATTGAGTAGAATCTATTTATATTAGCTGTATGCCAGACTACGAATATGAATACGATCATCAATATCTATTTATGCTTGTAACTACATGAATATATTACAGCCTGATTATTCTTTCTCCATTGTCTTGCAGCCTGATTATTCTTTGATGCTTCGCTATGATGCTTATGATGCTTCGCTAGAAGAGGGAGAGGACCGAGGTCCAAATGGAGCTTTACCAGTTCTGCCACCTCACCGACGAGAACATGGCCCTCAATGCCACTGAGATCCACCACCTCCGTGACCTAATTTTCCGCTGCTGCACGGTAGCTCGCAGGCGTCTCTACCATGCGTTGGAGCCTGGATGCCTACTGGTAATTGATGCAATAAAGATTGCTTGTGTGGGCATTATGAATGACCGGCTAATTATGCTTCTTCTGGGGATTGTTGCTTTAACTCTGGTTTTCTTTCATTCTTTACTTCATGACAATATTTTAATGAGGACCAAATGAATAATGTGATTGTTGTGAAATCCATGTACTGTCATTGTGATTATAAAAAAAACCTCAGTTTTGTGTTTACAGGTTTCAGCAAGAGGAATATTTTTACATTCACTCTGAATATGAAGCCTACACTCGACATGAATCTGTTTAACTCTTTGTTATTTCTTAGAATTTGTAGAATCTATTGGGTGCAAGGCAAGGTGATTGTTACTCAGATCTTTAGTATTGAATAGTCAAAATTATACAATTATGTATTCCTCTCTTTTCTAATGAAGCATTTGCTATGCTCTTTAATCAAACCTTGTACTTTTTTGAAGCATTTTGTTTCATGTTGCCTGTAGGAAGCCACATTGTTTCAGATAGGATGTTGAATGTTTTGTTGTACATTTTTTCTTCCGGCTATGGATTTTGGGTTGCTACTTTTCATTATATCTCCTGGTATTTTATTTCCTTTAGGCGAAGATTGATAGGATCAAAGCAAGGATGTGGATGTTGCAAGCCCTAGGCCCTTATTGTGAAAAGATCTATGTTTAGATATTGGTGCTTATAGTTCATGAAACCATTCAGATTGAGTTAAGAAGATTCTCAGCGAGGCGTCGACAATAGACTCATGACGGTGTGATGTAATGTCCATGAGCAGTTATATGCCCTTATATGTATAACAAGCAAATGTGAAAGTGTGAAACAAGATCAGGTACAAGCATATGTAATTTCCATTTTGTGGTATTTCTTGTTAATTTTACATCTCCAACACAAGCTATCCCCGCACCATAATTTCCATATACAAAAATAGTTGTTCTTTATTTACTGTATATTCCTATTTCCTAATGCTATAATTAGGGTGGAGTGATGGTTGTTTAGACATGGTGCTTTATTCATCATGGTGTTCGAGAGTGCATCCCAGCAACATTAATTCCAAAGAACAAAGACGAATATACAACAGCTTAGATCAATTTGATTTTGCACAACAAAAGAAGGCTACATATTTTTCGCCGGATTTTGATCTTCCATGTTTGTAGAGATACTGATTACTGAACATATGATTCCGAAAACAAGACTCTTTTTTATGCCTGAAGACAATAGGCTCTAACAAGTGAGAATTCTCTACATACTTATGTTGTCTATTTGTATGAATTATGTGTACAACATCAACCATGTCATGTGTGTGTTACTTCAATAAGAAACAAACATGAGCTTGTTGCCTTGATAGGGCAACGATTCCCTTCCCATGTTCAGAGGAGCGCATGAGATGTTCGACTACTTGGTGGAGTCACTCAAAGCACAGCTATCTGATGGATTGAAAGCTTGATTTTTGAAAGTAGGATGTAATTGAATGTTGTTTATAGATTTTTCTCTATGTAGAATCGTGTCTCAGTTTTAGTTTCTACTTTTTTTAGAATGTTTATTTTTGTTTTCTATGAGCATGGATTTGGATTCTCATTTTGTAGGATGTGTGTTGCAACATGGTTCGTATAGGAAATGATTTGGGGATTTTAAAGGATGCAATGTAAGTGATTATATGGTGTTCCTACATACTTGCAGGGTATGATCATGACATGTATGGCTTTGGACTCGTAATAACAAAAAAAACCACTAAGCTACAAATGAGATACAAATTTAAAGATCGTGCGTAGCACGTGCACGGCTACTAGTTTTGAGGAAACGCTTCGTTGGGGAGTAGCGGGCAGCCAGGATGGGGAGCGGTGGCAATTTGGTGTAAATTGCGTCAACGATATGTCTTTTTTGGCAATCTGGAGAAGCTCGGGAAACTGGTGTCGACCAGTTTCTCCCTACTGTACTAAATTTGGATTCTGGGGAGCTTCTCGGTGGGGGGAAGCTAGACACTTCTTTTAGGCTTATGCCATTTGGAACCCAGAAGCAGGGCTAGAAGCCCAAAAGAAATCAGCCAATGTCATTCAGGTAATTCATCTAGTGGAGATGAGTTATTATAGGTGCCAAGGCTCAAACTAATCGACTAGAAATTAAGGTGGAGTAAGACTGTTTGGGTAGCGGGACTGAAAATAATCGACTGAAAATTATGGTGGCGTAAATGGTGAAATCCTCATTGAATATAATGTGGAGAAATATGTTTAGGAAAATGTGGCGGCAAATAAATAAATAAAAGTAAAAAAATGTTGGAGTATACGTGATCTAACAACTATCGAAAGGATTGGGAAGCATGATCGTAAAATTACCGTCGAGTAGTTAAAAGGAGCGGATATTAAAAATAAAGAGGTAGATTAATTTTAAATGCTTAATTAAATTGCTGTAATTTTAACTATGCTAAAAAATGCACTTCTAACCGTGAAACTCACGTGCCCCACGCGCAACCGTCGCCTCCATGGTATTCAGCTTAGCGTATCTGGCCCCGACCATGGTATGTTGAGTTCAGCAAGACTTTACAGTCCACATGTAGGTCTGAGGTGAGAAATTTTTGTATTCAACCAAGATTAGGAGAGGAGAACACTTGATAAGGATCAGCAGTACCAATCGTCAGACATCACTGACCAATGTGCTTTCACCATGGTTGAATCATTGAACTGATCGTCTTTGTCGAGACGTGTAGCCTGGCCTGTTTAGCTGTAGTGGAACTCGTTGTTTTGGTGGTTTGATTCGTTATTTCCTGTTAGTCGTGGTAGTTTGAGACAGCGTGTCTGGTCCCTAGGGATGATTATGTGGCCAGTATCTGAACCGTGCCACTGATTGTGCTCAGTTCCTTTCGTAAAATTGATAACCCAATGATAGAACAAAATACACAAGGAGAAAAGAGTATTAGAGCGGAGATTGGCCGCCACACAACATACTTAATGATGAAACATCCAAACAAGAGCACCTCATGTTCTGGCATGCAGTCTATGAACACCTGAACAACAAATTTGCTTCGGTGAAACAAGCACAGCAGAAACATTGAACTGTACCACGACTTCAGCAAACACATGCGAACTTCTACATGTATCTTTCACGGTCAAGCAGCTTTTGCAGTACAGCCTGAGAAGCAAAAAAAAAGAGAGTAGAAACACCGTCATTCACTAATGTAACAACCCATTAATCACGTGGACACTGAGAAATAAACGGTAACAGTCAGAATGGAGAAATTATTGCGGTCCAATGACGTGGACAGTAACTTACAGGGCAGGTAGTGTTTAACTCGAGGGCTTGTGCGAGCTCGCGAGAAGATATCAGAAGTTTGACAGGACGATATTCAAGCGCCACATTTCTCCCTCTGGTGTCTGCAAAGGAAATCAACTCGCGATCCAAGAGATGTTCGAAAGCCTGCAGCAATAAAGCATGTGAAATTTTTGGACATTAAATACAGTACAGGTACCGATAATATTCTTGAGAATGTGCATACTTACCCTAAAGCAAACAGTGGTTGCATACTTATCAGATGTTTTGTAGGCATCCTGTATAGATCTGTATTCTGACAGACAACCAGTTCATCAACCGTCAGTTTTTTCTCTAGGGGGCTGATTATAAAGGGAGAAGAGCAAATTATACCTTTCATTATAGAGTTGAAGTTGTACGAATTTTGCTCCTTATCTTCTAGTCTAGTCATGCATACAAGTATGTACAGTTCCAAAATCGACAGATCTGTCATCAGAATGTAGAGGGATGGATGTGAATGTGATGCTATTGCACTATGGCGATGTAATATAATGAATACAAAGTGACAAAACTGAGAATGATCTCAAAGCAAGAGTATAACATGTTTGTTGATTTTTGTTTTGCTGGGTAGCAAGGGAAGCATGACGTCTTTGTTCATAGTTTTCTTAGCTTTGTAGCAGTTGGCTTCTCTTTGAAGCTAGCTTCTTTTGTGGTTTGTTTTGTTACCGGTTGTGTGTTCGAGAGAAAAATTGTGCTGTCTGAAATGATTCTAAGCAAAAAGCTGAATTTGGAGTTGTAGTTTTATAATGTTCATCTTTAGAACTAGTGCTAGTCTAAGTAGAGAGAGTTAGGGCCAAGTAAGAAAGTAGACCATGTAAACTGTCCATCTTGGGTTGCCTCTGCATGGAGGAAAGCGCATTCATGAAGCATTCTGTTGACAGAAGTCCAGATTCCATGTCCATGTATGACACCACTCTGAAACTGAACAATTTCGTTTCCACATTAGCTAACAACCAAAATCTTAAACTGTGAAGTGGAAAATGACCAAGGAAATTGTTGAAAGAACCTACAGAAATCTTAGGATGTTGCTGGTTGTTGCATCCGCATCCGTGAGAGAGTTGAGAATTCCTTTAAATTTCTTACTGCCGAAAATGGTCTACGGCATATAGGATAACAGAAGTTTAACACAATTTGTTGTGCCACAATGGAACAGCACAAATATGCCTTATGGCAACTTCTTTGAATAATACCATTACCCTATACAGTTTTGTTCAATCTGAGTAAAAATTCCAGTCCCCATCATGTGTTCTTTACTTCTTATAGCAAGGTCATATATCAATCATACACCTTGCTCTAAAAAAAGATTTTTTTATTTTCTAACATGATCATGTGCTGTTATTAGTTCATATTACCAAGATGAGAACATTGTTTAGAAAAAATAGTAAGGCTGCAATATAATTTAACAATGACCAATGGATCTTGCAAGCATATAAGGTGAATGGTTACATTGATGGAAAGGATACAGTAAGCCTTGAATTGTACTCCGTAGCATACTTTGTTGGTAAGCTTGCGTCTTTGTCTAGCATTAGGAGATGTTCCACTAACCTGTAGCACTTCAACTATTAAGAAGTTGTTTCAAGAAGAGAACTCGACGAACAATGCATCTTATCGCTGAAAGAAGATAAAAAGTGAGAAAGCACAAGACATACCTCTGTATATCATCCAACGAAGAGGGAACAAATAGAAGCTTCCTGTGAGAGAAGCGAGATCGAACTCTTTTTTCTAGCAGTTGATCCGCATCCTACAAAACAAAACACAATTACAACATATGCCTGTTTCAATAACTACTCTGACTCATTTTTTCTTCCAATATGTTGCTGATAAAATTGGAGGTTTCCTATGAAACTACAGATTTCCGAGTCAAGTTATGAGTGACTTCAATCATTCTTCAATATATCAAGCACGTCCTTATTTGCTGATAGAAAAATACGAGGCAGCTCAATCCAACTTCAGTGCTAGTGTAATATTGTCAAACTGCATGTAAAGTATGCTGCTGGAACAATGGCTGCTACACTATTGTATATTCATACAAAGTAAGAATTTGACAATAACTTTCTATCATTGTGTATTCATTCACAAACATAACAAGAACTTAACTCACAAAAATTACTTGAACAACTTGCTCGGTGGAAATGCAACAAAAGCATGATAAAGACTGGTCCATACCATCGGCAACTCATACCAATGACAACAGCTTGCGATGTAAGAGTCTGCATCACATCAAGTAAGCTGTAGAGTAACCGCTGCTTCCCCTGTAATAGGACATCATGAACATTAGCTATCCTCTCATGTAAAAATGCATGTAGCAGTACTAGAAAGCATGTTATGAATTTTGCTGCATACAGTTACAAAACTCAAGAGGAATGTTCGTGTCAAAAAGTTATTCAGCTGACATTCAATTAGCAGGGGTTAAGAACTAAATGTGGTATCAGAGCAGAAGGCACGTATTCTTTCAACCTGGGCAAAGAGGTCAAATTCTTCAAGGACAAAAATTATAGTCTTGTGAGCTAGTCCACAGTCCACACTCCCTACAGAAGAGAAAGATATAAGAGCACACATAAATTACACACAAACTGAAGGATCATCGCCTTATAATCAAAAGTGTTCATCATTTCAATGCACTACTGACCGTAATATGTCAATCATGAATTCAGTGTTGTCATCTGAAGAAGCCTAAATAAGAAGACTGTCAGTCTACCTTTAGTCCATATGGCAGAAGAAAAAAACGTTGACTAATGTTAAAAGTAGAAAAATAAGCACCATTTTGGAAAATGACAATTGATGCTCCAGACAAAGCTGCCTGGCAATTTCCTTAAAACCAAAAATAGAAATATTATCAGCAGGGGAGTAAATCAGTAATAATGTCAGCTGATAAAATTAGGAAGACTGTGAGCAAGAGCAGAAACGAGCTTTGCAATAGTCAGTGGAAGTGCTACCTTCGTAGCGCAGTTGTCATCACTATGTAACATCCCATTCAGCCTGATCTGGAAAAAAATGACATAATTATCCACCTCAGGCGCAAGTTTAATGCAACTAAACAAACTAGGACATTGCTGCCCTCTCAGAGAGTCTAGCTATCACTCTTGATAAAAGACTGGAAAACATATAAGTATATAACAGAAAAAATGAGCAGTGAGGGAACTCTGCATTTCTCTTTAAACTCTCGTCGAATCATTCCCTAAAGCTTCATAAGAGAAACTTCTCTTTATCAGGTTCTCTTCTGTGTGATGCAACTAAAGCAGGGAAGGAACCAAGGGGGGATGATCAGGGGCTAAGCTTGTAATTTTCCTTACAAATATTAGTGTTTTACCTATTTCTTTAGTGTATTTTAGCTACTCCCTCCGATCCATAAAAAGTGTCGCTCATCTAGTATAAAGTTTGTACTAGTTTAGTACAAAATGGGCGACACTTTTTATGGATCGGAGGTAGTAACTTAGACACCCTCATACAAATCACACACACTAATTGCCACCCTCGAGCTTAGTTTCTGGCTCCGTCCCTGAACTAAAGCACCGCCTCGACCAGGTTTCACGTAATGCTTGATCAGCTACATTTGTAGCAACACATTGGAGCCATACCACGGATATCGCATCAGGATGTTCCTTCTTCAGGTCCTCTAGAACCATGTCGAGCACCTGCAAAGAAATGAAACCTGAGTTCCCCAACTGATAAGAAACAAATTTAACACAGAAAAATTCAAAAGGTAGGGGAATCCCTGGCTTCTACATCTACATAATCGACACATATTGCCTATTGCGCTCATGCACATTTCATCAAACACGGCTGCTGCATTTCAGGAAGTCACAGAAGAGGAGAAGAGAAAGGGAAACCTCACCGCTCCTTTTCCACAGCCGCGGGGTCCAAGGAGGAGGACAGAGTTGTTGCATGCCTCGGAGACGGAGCTGGACACAAGGTACTTCAGCTTACTGTGACAAAACACCAAGAGCAGCAGTTACAGATGAGTTTCGATGCTATTTCCTGCGAGGCGTGGTGGAGTGGATCGATTCTGTTCACCTGTAGTTGTTGTCGGGCAAGGATCTAAGAGGAGAGTGGAAGAAAGCCGGGTCGCAGAGACGTCTGCGGAGCATGGCCTGTGCTTGATTCGCCATGGGCGCCACCACCGCCATGGGAGTTGGACTGTTGGAGGAGACTCGGAGGAATCGGACGGCCGAGCGCGCGCGGGAAAATGACTTGGAATAGAATCTAGGCAGAACAGCCAACCTGAACACCAAAACAGTGACATTGTCATATTCGGTTCACTTCAGAGATTTAGGCAAAACTTGAGAGAGGAATGCACTGGTGAAAAAAAAACTCAAATCAGTTGGGGAATTTAGGGTTAGTGGGATTCAGAGATGGTGCGGCAACTCCGTCAAAGGAGGTTTCAATGCACTGGTGGTCATTTTTCAAAGCAACATTTTGTTTACTTGCCTTTGCACTTAAACCGCAGAGATGAATGCAAGTATGAAAACCTTGCAAATATAGTAACCGGCATCAACCGGCCAAATTGGTATCTGATTATCATTATATCCATCGAGTATTAACACCCTCATATTTCATAAAAAACGTATCATATGTAAGCTATCAAGGGGTTGATGATCAGTTTGCACGACATGGGGCATATCATGTTGGGTCTTTGAAAGTATTCAACCGACAAATACAGCAGAAAAATTATATAAAAGATGTTACCAAATCAAAGATTGGGTTGATCGAAGCCTCCCATGACTACATTTTCAATAGCTAAACCTTTAAATGTTAAAACTAGTCTATCTAAGAGAAACAGAAGGTTTTCTTCCTGTAATGATGTCAACAGACGCAACTCCAGATGAGTTGGCAACATACAACTACTTCAACTGGCAAGAATCGCAGCGCTTGAAACAATACATAGCAACACTCGAGGAGCGAAGAAGGCAAACAAGCATATCAAGCGCACGTAGACGACAACTATCTATGAGTTCTACAGGTGCAACCGAGGCACGACGCAGATCCAGATTCGAAAGAATCACCGAACACGAAAGGGCAGATGTCACTCGAAACCTGGACAACTCGTTCCTAACCTTTGACTCTAACGGCATAATCCAACCCAAAACAGCAGAGGGAGCCCTCATATCCATAGGAGCATACCTTCAAGAAGGAAAACCACCTGCAGGTGACCCTGCTGAAGCGAGATACCTACAGCAAATGAAGGCCCTGGAAATCGCAGCAAAAGAACTGGTAGACGGAGGAAGGAGAGGACGTAGCAGAAGCCACTTGAGAGGACGTTACAGTCACAGTCCTCAGCGAAGCATCGGCAGAAAAAGCTCAAGCCGTCGCAGATCAAGAAGCCGCTAAAGGAGCAGGTCCAGGAGATCAGGCAGTCGCGAGTCACCCGACAATCGCAACGCAGGACCGTGCGGAGCACAATGCTTCACTCGGCGAATCCAAGAAACAAAGCTGCCAAAAAAGTTTGGTCTACCAACCATGCCGAAGTTCAACTCAAAACAAGAACACTCGGACTGGCTGGAAGATTACAAACTCGCGGTCATATGCCAGCGAGGAACAACAACGACGACATTGCAATATCTATAGCTGATGCTTGAAGGAACATCACGCGACTGACTCAAGTCCTTACCTGAAGGAGCCTATGATTCCTGGGAGCACTTCAAGAAAGACTTCATAAAATATTTCGACCCTCTCTGCGAAAGGTCAAAAACATTTGAGGAGCTAAGAGCATGCCGGCAAAAGACAGACGAGATGCCCAGGTCTTACATCAGAAGGTGGACCTCCATCAGAAATTATGTGGGCGCAATATCAGAAGATAGAGCAATGGACGCTTTCACAAATGGGGTCTACAGAAAGTATTTCAGGGAAGCACTCAGACGACAAAAGCCAAAAAACATGGCAGAACTCGTGAAGTTAGCAACTGAATGGGCGGACGGCGAAGACGCAGTTCAAAGCAAAACTCCGCACTCACCGCAACCGCAACGACATCATGATCGACAAGACAATCGCGACCACTGAGACAACTGAGATCGTCGAGATAGGGACGACAAACAAAGAAGGTGCGACTACGATCACGACAATAAAGACAAAGTCAAATTCGTAGCAGCTGGATTCTCGCAGGACGACCAGAATCAAGGTGATAGAAAGCAAGATGACCGGCGAAGTAGACGACAAGACGATCATCGAGACACACGAAGTGATAACTATAGACGAGATAGACCAGTCGACAGACGCGACAACCGAGGTCGAGACCAGCGCGGGAGCTATAGAAGACAAGACTGGCAGAAACGCTCAGAGTCAAGAGTCGAGAAATCATTTCAAGAAAAGATGGAGGGCGAGTGCAGACTCCATATGTTAAAAGACCCGGCGATTGGACGGTTAACATCGCATCACACAATGGGAAGCTGCCACGAAGTCGGGCAAATGGCAATGGATTACATAAATCGAATGAAGAGAGAACAACCACAAGCTACCCCAGTGGCATACATAGCACCTCCACAAACAGTCGCAATATTACCACCACCACCGTAACACGATGCGAATAACCAGATGGCAGGCGCATACATCACATACCGCACAGTATGGTCAAAAGGGAAGATGTACATGATCCAGAAGGGATGCACCTCCAACAGAAAACAAAAGCGCCACACGAGAAACGTCGATATGGCAGTATTAGCTCCACCCCCAATAATAGAATTTTTGCAAGGGTTAGACATAACAATCGCTTTTGATCAGGAGGATCACCCGCCATCCATCTATCGACCAGGACACGCCGCTCTAGTACTCGAAGGGCAAATTTGAGGATATACTATGAACAAAATATTCATGGATGGAGGCAGTGGCGTCAACATAATATTCACAGACACGCTCCGAAGAATGAATATTTCAGTCGAGAATCTCTCGCAATCTACAAACACCTACCACGGTATTGTACCAGGCAAAGCCGTGCGGCCAGAAGGGAAAATCCAACTTGACGTCACATTCGGGGATGCAACCCACTTCAGAAGCAAACTCATCGACTTCGACGTCGTCGACTGGAAATCACAATACCACGCCATATTGGGACGGCTGGCATTCGCAAGGTTCATGGCAGTACCGCACTATGCATACCTCAAGCTCAAAATGCCAGGTCCAAAAGGAGTCATTACAGTCAATGGAAACTTCTAGAGCTCAGACGACTGCGACAAAGACTTTTGCAGGATCTCGGAGGCATTCGGAACAGAGCAAACCTCAGACAAGGTGCGAGTCGAGAAGGAAGTGGCAACGGAGCCAGAGCGTAAGAGGCGGGCAACCATAATCGCAGCACATGAGGTAAACGCCATATGGACAGTCGAGCTTGCAGAAGAAGAAGACACAGACACCAAACCGTGGACAATGCACTTTGACGGTCAAAAAATAGCGGAGGTACAGGCGCAGGTATGATACTCGTAACACCCCACGAGGAACAAATAAGCTATGTACTGTAGATAGACTTCCCGTCTCCATCAAAAGCCGAAGTCGACTACGAAGGCCTATTCCAATGCATGCGACTGGCAAGATCATCAGGAGCACAACACGTAATCATTCGAGGGAGCTCGTGCATAATCACGCAAAACGCGGCAGGTGCAAGCAGGATGAACATGTACAAGCTGGCTAGATATCAGGATTAATTCGATATGTGGCAAAGAAGATTTCACAGTTGCGAGCTACATCATATAGCGCGAACGCGCAATAAACAAGCCAACAAGCTAGCAAACATCGGAGCAGCAAAGGCGCATGTAACGCCAGGTGTTTTCTTCAGGCACATAAACCATAGGTCAATCAGAAGGTGGCACCCACAGGCCACTCGAGCAATAAAAATCTTTAGACAAAAACCAGACCAAGAGGATCCTCCAAGCAAAGCAAATCAAGCCATGATTGATAAAGTGAGGTCAGGCACAAGCAGGCAGACAAACCCAAATCACATCACTACTATCTTCAGCCAAGGAGTGCCAAACTGTGTCATCGTAAGTGACAATGACAAAATGAAAGAGCATAAAATGCCAAACTGGTATGCACATCACACTACCGCATAAAGACGCATTTCACGGGGAGCCCCTGACATTTCGACTACAAGAGCCAAATAGGTCATACGAGAGAAAGTACCAGCCACAGATGCTACAGCACCAAGAGGAAGCATACAACTCGAAGAGTATGGCCAATTCGGGTCATCATCGTTTAGCAAAAACATCTAGTCGATGTAGCAAAAAGCTCATGTATCCAAAAGACCAGCAGGTTCCATACGCGCTGTTTTCCTTACCAGGGTACCTAAGGGGACTGGAAGGTTTTTAATGAGGCGGCTTGCTGGTCAACATTTATAAAGAAAAGAGATTATCCATACTTTCCCGCATAATTTATCGTCACAACGAAAAACAGCCACTCGATACACTCGGGGGCTGCACATATATCAAAAAGCAAAAAACAGTCACTCGATACGCTCGGGGGCTGCACATCAAAGGACAAAACACGCATAAGCAACTACTCGACACGCTCGGGGGCTGCGTATGTATCAAAGAACAAAATGCAAACAACTCAATGAACTTAAGAGCCACGCAAAAGAAAATACACGCTACACTCGGAGCCCACGCATCAAAAGGAGATTGCAAAGGAAGCACCTCAGAAACATGAGTAATGGACTTCTATCATAAGCAAGCGTACAAAAAAAAACCCACTCGTTGTACTCGGGGGCTCAGACCCTATATTTTACATCATATACAACACAAAAACTTATGAAAACAGAGGCTAAGCGTCTTCGTCCTTCAACGGTAAGTTGGAGTCGATTAGTTGCGTACACACCCGGCTTATCAACCTCTCAGCAGAAGCAAGAGTACGCTCCATATCTTCGCTCGACAGTCGAAGCTCCGTCCGAGATGAAGAAGAAGAGGAACGCCCGGAGTCTTGACTCTTCATATATGCGAACGCGGCATTAGCTCCAAGCACAACCCTACGGGTCACAGCCTCGCGAATGGGTTCATGAGCACAAAATAAGTCGATTAGAGCATGGATCCTTCGAGGTTGGGGACCCTCAGGGAACAGATAATGATTCGCCCGCATAAGTGCCGCCCGACAGCGCACCAGCAGAATGGCACCACGCCACACGCGGTACTTCAGGGTGGCAAGGATGTTAGCATGATATGAATCAAGTCAGAAGTGTTGCGGCCCGGTGACAGGCGTCCGAGTAGCATCTGCCAGACGTTCCGCCACACGAGCAGCTTCAGCTTGGGAATCATCTACAAAAACTGAAGACAGAGCAAAAGGACAAGACATTAGGCGCAAAATAGAAACGCAAGAAGCAAAGTCGACACACTAAATACCTTCAAGTTGCCTGTTCGAGTCCTCCATCTCATAAAGAACATACTTCTCTCTCTGGGTGGAAAGAGAAGGCCTCCCTCAAAGAATATCAATGTCAGATCGAGCTGATTTAAGCTCCTGCTCCAGTTGAACAACCTTCTTCTTGGCATACTCAAGAACTCGAGCATCATTCTTCAGCTGCGCAGTCGAGCGGAACTCTCCCTCCGCAGGAATATTCTTCTGAATGGTGGAGATGCCCGACTGAGACACAATCGCACAGTCTCAAACAAGATATAATTCAAAACAAAAGGACACACATAAACACACAACAAGGACCAAACAAGAGCTCTATTTCCCAAAAGATATCATAAGTTGCAAAATGTACATTGCATATTACAAAGCCAGACAGAGACTTCTAACAGAAGCTGCCTACGACTGGGCAGCAAACTCAGACCCGTCCTTACGGGCAGCGGCAACGACTGCAGAGCGACGATCCATAGTCGCAATACTGGCGTTCGCAAGGCTAGAGACGTGCGGCCCGTACTTCTTCAAACTCGATGGCTTACCGTCTGACCTTTTATGAAAGTCAGACAGGACATCCTCGTAGTCGGTAGCCACGCCCTGACTAAGAAGAAGCTTGAGGGTGGAGTCTGAACCGCGTACCATCAACTCCTGCGCATAAGACTTCAAAGTCTTCGAGTTGGGCCCCAGCTGCGCAGCAAACCCCGCGACAGTCGACGGGACCTCAGCCGAAGGCACACCTCCTTGAAAACAGCGCCAAGTGTCTGGACGGAGGTCTCCAGAGACTTCTTGGCATGCTGTATGGTCACCCCAACCTGACCAATGGCTTGGTCGAGTGACAAAGTGTCACTCGCTACACCACTAGAGCTGGAAGAGGGATCTGCAAAACAAAAAACGAGTCAAGGAGATAGCAAAGACCAACAACAAATCCTCACACAAAAAGAATGCCATCCTTACCCGCAAGAGAATGTGCAAAACCGAGCAGTCGCTTCGCCCGCTCCCCCTCAGAAGCACGAAGAGCATCAAGCTCTTCTTCGACAGTCGACTCCTGGGAGAGGGTTTTCTGTACATCAGCCAACCGAGACTCCAAAATTTCTTTCTCCCCTGAAACAAAAGGGAAAAACTCCGGTCACATGGAAGAATAAAGACAGCTGGCGCAAAGTAAAAATAAGGAATTACAGTTAAGCTGATCTAGCTGAGGGCGAAGAACGGCTCGCTCATCCTCCGAATGTGCAAAGTTCTCGCTGAAGGAAGCAAGGCCGCTTACGGCCGGCTATAAGCATAAGGCATACATCACACACACATGTCAAAAGAAAAGAACACCATACTGGCAGAAAGAAGAAATCTTACATGATTCAGCCAAGAAGGCATGGAAGAAGTTGAAGGCGCAACAGTCGAAGCAGCCACGAGGGCGCCGCTACTCCTGGCGCAGGAACGGAAGGTGGCGAAGGAGCGACTACCGCCTCCGCAGCAGGAGAGGAGGTGGCCGTCATGGTATGAGCAGCCAAAGGACTGGCGGCCCGATCATCGCCGGAGAATGAAAGACACAGAGGAAGGACATCCAGAGATTAAAACATAGCAAACAAATCAAATAACGTACACACACTCATGTGGCAAAGAAATTACCTTCGCTCATCTTCATCGAAAGTGAGGTCGAAGTCGAATCGGGGCCCGCCGAAGCTAGATTGGTAGGTGGAGGGTGGCGGCGAGCGCTGGGCCAAGGGTGGCACATCCCGCACAGGTGAAGAGGCACCAGAGTCCGCTGCCCCCTCACCTTCACCCGAGTGCGCCAGATGGGGGCGCTTGGCAGCGGGCACAATGGCCGCCTCAGCTTCAAGCTGCCCTACACCTTTTCCATCGACTTCAGATTTCTCCGAAGAAGAGGATTTGGCCTCAGGCAGGGAGTCTATCGACTTCTCTCACTCCTTCAGCACAACCGTCTCTTCGACATGCCCAGCTTCAGGAAGGGGAGGAAGTGAAGACTTCGTCGAATGCCCTACACGAGGCAAAGCAAAAGCAAGAGTAAAATGTGAAGACGATAACAAAATCCAGTTGACAACAAGGGTGTAAGTAAAGGCAAAGAACTTACTTGAGGAAGGGGATTCTCCAAACTGAAGGGAGTTGTGGCGAAAGCATAATCGATGGTGTCCTCAGCTTTATAGCTGGTCACCGACTTCACGAGTGCGTCGAGCTCATTCGCCGACAGCTTCACGGCACTGATCCTAGTGGCGTCACGTACCCCCTCATACGCCCACATCGGGTGCGCGCGCTGTTGGAGAGGACACACCCGACTCTCCAGGAAGGTGTAGATCAGCTGAACACCAGTAACACCGGTGCTCAGCAACCTATCGACCTTCTCCAGCAGCGGGGCAGCCTCACGCTCTTCGGCTGGAGTAAGGGTGTGCTCCCAGGCTTTCGTCTTTTCGGGAGCGCCTCCAGTTGAAAAGGCTGGCTTGACGTCCTGGTCCACGGGGACGTAGCACCACCTGGTCCTCCATCCCTGAGCGGAGTCGACTGCCTTCAAAGAGAAGTATTTGCAGCCGCTCTTGACCTGGAACCCCCCCCCCCCCAACTGGGTTCACCCGGAAGATGGACTTCCAAATTGGCCAGCTAGGAGATACCCCCAAGAAACATTCGCACATTACCATAAAACATGCAATGTGCAGAACACCATTGGGGACCAGATCATGGATCTGTATCTCGTAGGCAAAAAGAAGACCGCGCACAAAGTCGTGCAACGGAAAACCAAAACCCCGAGGGAGAAATTCGGCAAAGCACACCCGCTCACCGAGGAGTGGCGCGGGGGAGTTCTCTTTGCCCGGAGCGTGGACGGGGAGCTCCGTCGCAGGTGGCAGCAGCCCTTCGTTGCGAAGGAGTGTCAGCCTCTTCTCCGTCAAGATTGACGAAGTCCAACCACCAGACTCCTTCTTGAGCGCGGGGGAGATGGTGGTGGCACCCGCCTTCTTCTTTTTCTCGCCGGTGGCGGCAACAGCAACAGAGGATGCCGCACTCTTCTTAGGAGCCATCGTGAGTGGGGGGCGCGAAAAGAAGAGGAGATGGGACGACAACACAAGAGCAGAGCAACGACGGGCGCAAGGTAGAAGATGAAGCAGAAGGAAACGGGAAGCAAATGGCAAGGTAAAAGAAATCACAGCGGAGAAACCCGTACTTATGGTAAAAGCTAGAAGATCATCGCAGCCATCCAAATAAAATTACTACGACGCGCGGCAAAATCGGAGGACAATCGTCGCAGGCCACGCTGCCCGCTACACGCGCAAAACGAGGAGGTCGTCATCACGTCTGCGAAAATCTCACCACGTCAGGTCAAATCGGAACAGAACCGACGTACACACCGGTCAAAGAGAGGGACCCACTATGTCACGTCCCATGAGAGTGTCATTCGCACGCCAAGGATGTCATGCATGACATCATTCCAGACGAACAAACGCAAAAACTGTCATACCACGACTGACAAAAAGGAAAAGCTCCTTACATGTCGACAACAAAAATCGCAAAGTAAAGGTAAAGAACGTTCGAGTGTGAAACTCCCATCGAGAGAAGGCAAAAAGTATTTGACTGACGAAACACAAAAAATGAGAATATCCTCTACTGCAAGCAATAAATCACAATCTCGGTGGCTACTCCCATTGGGAGCACTGTCGTGCACCCGATAGAATAAAAATATATTCAAAGCATAAGAATTCCTGGGTGAAAATCAGTCGATAAGATACCTCAGATGCTGTATACGAAAAATACAAAGGTAAGACCCATCGGTCAGTCGAGTGGGCCAAGGATTATTCCAGCAGTGTTTTAATCCTAGACATTTCCGTATCAGCAGATACGATGAAAATCCCGGCGGACGCGCTGGGTAGCAAATTAAAACTGCAGAACAATATCAGCAAGTCCATCGACTGACCTGAGGTGAGTCTGTCCAGTATGTTCCAGGTTCGAGCCCAAGGAATCGAAGCCTGATTGAAGACTAGTAAGGTTTTGCCCAAGTGCAGTTAATTGGTTTGACTCATCGAATAATTCCATGCCTACTCAGTCGAAATCCTTTGTCATAATTCATAAGTCAGAAAGACAAAAAGTATCATATCAGAGGCATAAAACATGAGACATGCACTATGTAGTGAGTCCATGACTTATTCTCCGAATTAGTAAAGCACTCGGGGGCTAATGACAAGGTTATACCAATCGGGTACCCCTTCATGTGGGTACCTGGTGCACGTAATGACTAAATCCCAATTGTCAATAGGCTGAAGAAGCCCAACAAACAAAGCCCAAATCGAAGACTTCTACCATAGATAGTATAGTCGGTAGTACTTTCCATAAATGTAGTCCTAGTCAGTTACGACCCGAGACCTGTACCCCTATATAAAGGACATGAGTGAGACTGATCAAGGACACGCCCAACCAGAACCTTCAAACCCTAGCAAGATCGACATCTTGCTGGACCTCTGTACTTACCGCATATACACAATCAATAACAGACAATCAGGAGTAAGGGTTTTACCTTACTCGAGGGCCCCGAACCTAGGTAATTCCCGCTTGTCAGCCGACGAATCTACCAACAGTACGCGTTCTCTACCTCATAACTCTTACCGTAGGCCAGTAACCATGGGTATTGATGG
This sequence comes from Poa annua, assembly GCA_026929855.1. Taxonomy (NCBI): domain Eukaryota; kingdom Viridiplantae; phylum Streptophyta; class Magnoliopsida; order Poales; family Poaceae; genus Poa; species Poa annua. Next base: position 92,430,882 of record CM049428.1, on the reverse strand, counting down.
GGACATCCCTCGTCAGCGACGGCTCTGGAGCTTTTCGTGGAAAATTTCTCAGTTACTTAGGGTTTTTCCGTCGGGGGGATTAAATAGTCGAAAGGGCAACGTCGGTGGAGGGCCGTGGGCCCCCCACCACGTCGTGGCACGGCAGAAGGGGGAGCCGCGCCTCCACCAGGTGTGGGCGCCCTGTGGCCCGTCTTCGTTTGCTCTTCGGTCTTCTGGATCCTTCCGAGAAAATATGAGTTTTGGCTTTTGTTTCGGCCAATTCTGAGAATATTTCCTTAACAACCTTTATGAACCCAAAACAACAGAAAACATGGAACTGACACTGTGGCATCTTGTTAATAGTTTAGTCCCAGAAGGCTTGTAAACCCTAGCCCAGCTAGTAGGATAGCGATCGGCTTGAGGAGGAAGACGACTACTGCGTCCCTCCCCAAGCACGAACTGCCTCAAGAGAGCCCTCGGCAAGCTCAGTTATACTGTAACCTCTACAGTGCAATTCAGACAAGCAGGAGAAGCGGTGTTACCTCCTCCTGAGGGCCGTGAACCTGGGTACGGGTCGGTGTCTATTTCTGTCGTGGGTGTTCCTCTCCAGGCCCGGCGAGCACCGTCGTCGTGCCTCTCGAGGGTCGCTTGACCTCCGTGTTCGATCCCCCTTTCGAACTACTCTTCGGGGTGTGGCTACCCTTGCTCCGTGGGAGTCACTCTCCGACAGCTGTAGTAGGTAGGTATGGTGGCTGTTTTGAGGAAGATATTTGGCTTATGTGTAGGAGAACAAGATGAAGATCTCCCACAAGTTTGGATGTACCCGCGAAAAATGCACCAACTCTCAATGTGAGAAAGGGCAAAGCAAAGCACCGAAGAGGCTAGCAATATGGTGGTGGAAGTGCCATGAAAACCACAGTTTTAGAACTCACAAGTAAAAAGATTTCAAATAAAAATATGATCATGCAAGGCATAATGAAATTACTCATAGAGGGATCGTGGCGAATGACAAAGTCACCGTTGGCTTCCCCGACCGTAGCGCATAACATAAAGCCATTACAGTTGCCTTAGGCAAAAACAAGATGCCATTATGCAATCAACTGGAAATTTAAGTGTAGCACATTTTTCAAGTTTCTCTAGACCAACCATTTAATCATTCAATTTTACTAGACCATCATGTTTACCATTAAGCAAATTAATATCTCAAAACAACATAAATGATTCAAGTGACACAATTTAATGATCTAGAAGATTAATGTATCATTTAATTATACCATCTACCACATTTAGCATTTTTTGTTTTCAACCAAACACCAATCAACTTATTTAAAAGATAAACTCTCCAAGTAATTAAAAAATGATATATGAGAGTATAATATAACAAAGCTAACAACTCTAACAAGAGATGCATGAAAAACAAGAGCTAGAGAGCAAACGATAACAAAAGGCGAATACTCAACGAATATAAGTGAAGAATACGAGTATTCATATGAAAAAGCGGAGCGTGTCTCTCTCCCACACAAAAGAATGCTAGGATCTATTTTATTCAGAGAATGAAAAAAAACAAAAACAAACAGACGCTTCAAGATTAGCACATAAGATGTGACGGAATTAAAATATAGTTTCACTAGAAAGGACCTGATAGTTTGTCGATGAAGAAGGGGGTGCCTTGGGAATCCCCAAACTTTGACGCTTGAGTCTTATTGAATTATATTGGGGTGAACCACCAGGGCATCCCCAAGTTTTGGCTTTACTATCCTCTTGATCACATTATATCATCCTCTTCTCTTGATCCTTGAAAACTTCCTCCACACCAAACTTAGAGTAACTTCATTAGAGGGTTAGTGCATAAAAAATTATGATATTCTGTAAGAACACAATTGCTACCATTTCTACTGGACATTAGCTATAGCCTATGATACTTAAAAGGATAAAAAGATCCAATCAAAATAGCAAAAGAGACATTGCAAAAGAAAATGACATAATCTGTCAAAAACAGAACAGTCCGTAAAGACAAAACATTTCGAGGCACTTAACTTGGTCAGATCAGAAAACTCAAAACTAATGAAAGTTACGTATACATCTGAGGATTGTGCACAAAAAAGGGCAGATTTTTCTGACTTATAAGTTAATTGATATGAATTTAACGGTGGACAACAGAAATCTGTTTCAGCACCTGAATTTAATTTTAACATCAACTTTCGACTAGAGGATTAACTTGACACAACATTGCAATAAAAATAAGATACAAAGGAGTTTCTACAGAGGTAGGCATGCTCCTTTACACAAGCAAAACAAAATAAAATAACAGGAAATAAAAGTGGGTTGTCTCCCATAAACACTTTTGTTTAACGCCTTTGAGCTAGGCACAAAGTAAAACTCAAGGATTATCAAGAGATGAAGCATCAACACCATAATTTGAACGGACAATATAATGAAAAGGTAGCTTCATTCTTTTCCTAGGGAAGTGTTCCATTCCTTTCTTGAGTGGGAATTGGTACTTGATGGTACCTTCTTTCATATCAATAATTGCACTCACAGTTCTCAGAAAGGGTCTTCCCAACACAATTGAACAAGATGGATTGGATCCAATGTCCAACAAAATAAAATCAACGGGGACCAGGTTATTATTAACCATAATAGGAATATAATTGATCCTTCCCAAAGGTTTCTTCAAAGCATTATCAGCAAGAAAAACATCCAAATAACAATGTTCCAATGGTGGCAAGTCAAACATATCATAGAGCTTTTTAGGCATAACTAAAATACTTGCACCAAGGTCACACAAAGCATTGCAATCAAATTTATCTACTTTCATCTTAATGATGGACTCCCAACCATCTTCTAACTTCCTAGGGATAGAAGCTTCAAGTTTTAATTTATCTTCCCTATCTTTAATGAGAGCATTTGTAATATGAGTAGTAAAAGCCAAATTAAGAGAGCTAGCATTAGGACTTTGACGAGGTGTTAACTCGACAAGTCCCAGGGTTGTGCACCCCGGGTTGATTGATGGGAGAGAGATGAGTGCAGGTGGTCACGACGGCTGACAAGCAAGGATTTACCCAGGTTCAGGCTCCCGGAGGATAACCCCCTACTCCTGCTTGTCTGGTTATTGATGCGAGTAGCGATTACAATGGCGAGATTGCGATCTCGCTAGGGTTTGTGGTGGCGGCTATGAGCGTGTCCTTTGGGACGAGCAACCCTCCTGGCTTTATAGGCAGCCAGGTCTCGGGTGGTTGATGCCGATGGCAACTACAGATATGGCAGGTTATGCTTCCTAACCGACTTGGACTAGGTTACATGGTACCCCGCGTGGGCCTTCTGTGGGCTTCCACGTCCTTGGTGCGGCTGTAACATCCCAGAATATTAATATAAATTTTAATGCAAAAATGTGGGCCAACAAAAACTTTTCTTATAAAAATGTGAGTATGTTTAATTTTTGAGTGTTGCTTGTTACATTGTTGTAATATTGTTGAATTCAAGCTCTAATTGAAAAATTGAAAGAGAAGAAAACAAATAAGACAAATCCTAAAAACAAAACATCATGTGACACATGTCACATTGTTTTTCCAAATTAAAGAAGCATAATTTATTTTTACACCAAAACCAATGGAGAAATATTATAAACACTCCTAGTTAATTTTTACAAACTATTCCCTTCCAAAAATTCAGTTTCCAAACTTCAAATCCAAATTAGAAATTCATGGTTGAAATATTTCAAAATATTTCAAAGAAATTTGTAACACTTACCAATAATACAGAGAGCCTAGATCCTAAGTTTGGGCTCAAAAGAATAAAGAGAAATAGGAGAATTAAAATGGCAAAGTGTCACTGCTTTGGTTCAGGAAATTCACCAAGCACCCTGTGTTCATCCACCCTGTTCTTCCCAATCCGAGCAACTCGTGGATCAATCCGAGGAATGTGAGGTTTATTTGTCGATTAGAGGCCAGCCCTGCACTCCTCTCCTCTCTGCGACCTCACTGCACGCCGGGGGAGGAAAAATGGTGGCCGGAGTCGCCGTATGGACGCCGGCGACAGGCACGGCCGTGCGCACGTCGCTCTGTCGCGCCGGGCGTCCGAGGTGGCAACGCCGCGCTCTCCCGTGCCTGGCCCCCCCTTCTTTCCTCGCCTCTCTGCTCCCTCGCGCACCCGCAGCACACCCCGGCACCAGCCCGTGCACGCCGCGGCCGCGCCAGGACGTGCACGCCGTGCGCCGCCCGAGCACGCCCACGGCAGGGCCATGCGCCCGAGCGCGCCCGAGCGCGCCACGCCGCCCCGCCTTGCCCGCTCGGTCCCCTGGGAGCCCAGCAACCCAGCCGCGCCCCTCCACCGGCCTACGGCGGCCTAGCCCGGCCACGAGCGCCCCTGCACCGCGCCCACCGTGCGCCGCCCGGCCGCTATATAAACCGCCCCGTGCCCTGCCTTCCTCCACACCGCACCACCACCCCTTCCCCTCACTTCTTCTCCCTCTCGAGCACCGCCAGGAGGGCGGAGCAGCTGCCGCGAAGCTCCGGCCGCCCGTGGTCTCCTCGAGCCCGCCGTGCCCGAGGTAGACGACGACCGCGGCCAGGCCACGGCATCCCTCCCCTTCCCTTCTCTCTGGCCTCAGCTCTTCCCCTTGCACCCCGCACTCACATGCGCCCCTTTTCCCTCTGTCCCGTGCTCAGGTGCGCCGGCAATCGCTCGCCGGAGTTGCAGCGGAGCCGCGGGAAAAAGGAGGAGGACGCCGCCGTCGCTCGGGGCCTCGCCAGCACGCGCCACTCGCCCCAGAAGCTTCCCCACCTCGCCGCCGTTGTCCTGCACCATCGCCGCGTCCTCCCGAGCCCCCTGGTGAGCGCTCCGTCCTCCTCGCCGTCGCCGGAGCCGCGGCGCCGCCCGATTGTGGTCGTCGCCGACGCGCTCGATCTCAGCCGTTAGATCTAGATCGTGCGGTAACTTACCGGTTCGTTTTAATTAATAAAACCCTGACATGCGGGTCCCACACGTCAGGTTTAAATGAACAGCGCGCGCGCTCGTTCTGTCACTGACCAGTGGGTCCCCTCTGTCAGATTCTTCAACATTATCCGTTCTGGATTTAAAATTCGAATTTAAACTTTATTTAAAAACCAGTATTAAACCTAATTTTAGAAATTCCATAACTTTAGTTTTACAACTCCAAATTTAGCAAATCCAACTGTTCTGGAAAGCTTATGAAATTATCTATCCAACTAAACTAGTTTCACTCCATTTGGATATATAACAAAAATACCATATTCAAAATACAGTAGCATGTTTAAATTCTAAACTTGTTTGTGTCTGATACTCTGATAATCCAAATTAGTTGAAACTAATTTTATTAGATCACCCTTAACCATGGTTAGTCAATCCTAAAAGGATTTAATTTTTATATTAATATAATTTAAATAATAGCCAAAACCATATTAATTGGCTTCTGGATTCAAAACAATGTGTAGGGAGTTTTGTAACTCCAAATGACCCAAACCCAATTGTGTCATCTTCCACACATCATTAGCTTTCTGTAGAATTTTAGTTTGTATTTTTGTGACAAACAGAACTCAAACTATGCAATTAAACATGTGCAACAAGTTTCTGCCCTAATTAAAATACAATGGAATAATGTTTAATTCACTTAAATTGAAACCACATGATATTGTTTGGTGTGTGAAATGGTAAATTAGAACCTCTAAGAGTGTATTGCTATGATGATTGATTGAATAGGCTAGTGATTGTTTGTATTGGATTGCTTGTGTATTAGAAGAGAACGTTGTCGGATATATCGAGGAGGAAGGATTTGCAGAACCTGAAGACCAAGACCAAGATCACTTTGCCGAGCAAGGCAAGCTACTCTCTGAGCTTGCACCCAACTTATGCATCTAGATTTACAAATCATTTTAAGAGCAAAGGTTTACAAAAACCCTTTTTTTTAAAAAAAAAGTATATAGAGATTATTTTGCCATTATATGTAGAAGTATATATTAAAACTATAGGATGGAAAAACAATGTTGTTTATTCAAAACTCCTTTGAAAACTTGTGTGGTTATATATAGCACCAAGATGGTGTGTTGAGATAAGAAAATGGAGAAAGGTGGTTTTAGAAAAGCACATTGTGTCATAGTACTCAGTCAAGCAACCGATACTCTGTGCGACCACATTTACCCACATATGGGAAAGGGCTTAGTCAGATAGTTTGCTCTTATTAGTATGGGACACTGCATCAACAGAGATGACTCTGTTATGCATGAGGGAGTGGTTTGGTGACCTAACCCTGACCTGGGTCCTCGCTCAAAAATCTATGAATAGATAAGGAGGAGGATAGAAGGATGTCCGTATACACCGCCAGATAAAACCTATGAGTCCTCACACTTAGGGTTTCCGACGGGAAACTAGACTAGGTGTAGATGGAATGGTTCATAGGGGCAGGATCCTATACTAGCATGAGCAAAGGAAAGACTAGGGTCGGTGACTCAACTTCGCATACCAAGGGTATGGCGAAGCGTGGCTGACACGGTGAGTTATCGGATGAGTGTGGGAAAAGCGTGCTACCTCTGCAGAGGGTAATTAAACTATTCGAATAGCCGAGTCCTCGGATATGGACAGTTGAAGACCCTACTTAGACCAAGTGCAAGTTTTTGGAAAAGAGTTGAGTTTGAAAGGAAAAAGGAAATGGAGAATGTTCCACACACCTATACCAACGGATCGGTATGAGGAAGTTAGAAAGATATTACCATAATGGTTTATGGTTGGAAAAGGAGGAGTTTTGGAATAACATTAATAAAATTGAGATATCTAGTAGTCATAATTTCCTTATCTTCTTCAACAAAGATACAGAGGTGTTTTAAATAAATAAAAGTGAGAAACTAAAAATGGAACTAGAGCACTCATGTTGGAGTAGTTTGCGAGTACATTCAAATGTACTCATACTAGTTTGCTTCTGGCTATTGTCGTAGCCAGACATGGAGGAGTACTACACCCAGGAGGAGTATGGCGACATCTATGCGAACTAAGGATCTTCTCAAAGTCGACTGCCTGTCGGGTCTGCGTTAGTTGTTGGTGGCTACTACGTTTAATTTCCGCTGCTTATGTTGATTGTTTTGGTTTGGCCCTTGAAGGCACCGATGTAAGACTTGGTCTAGAGGACCATTTTATGTAAGACTTTAATTCGGTATTGTAATGGATGTAAACTTTGGTATTCAATTCGGATTATGTGCAACGACAGACTGATCACGGGATCGTTGTGTTAAGCATAATCGGGTATTTCGGACAGTTAGTCCGGGGTCCCCACAGAATTGGTATCAGAGCCATCTCGACTTTAGGAGCCTTAGATTAGCATGGTCGTTAGGTAGTGATTGCAAAAGTTGAGTTTCAAAGAAAAACAAAGTAAGAACTTAGTTTAAGAAAATGGCTTATCTCTTACCCTCTCATTTGTGCAAAATTCTCTTCTTACCAACTACTAAGTTTTCTCTCACACTTATAAAAACTTGCCACACCTCATTTTAATAAACTTAAAATTCTGCTCACATATTTTCCCTTCCCTTAAAAATTTGATATACTTGCCATCTCACTAACTTAAAATTTTGACTAAAAATTATAGATGGCGATCCATTTCACCGAGTTCGTTCAGCTGGAGAAGGACGGCAAGTTGATGTTCGAGAAGGATTTGTTCGAGTTGACCAAGCTGCTAGGTCGTCCCACTCCTGAGTTCAGGGGAGCCCAGGTGGACGCTCCCGGTAGCGGGAACCTGTCCTGGTTGATCGAGGGTTCTGTTCGCGGGAACATCAAGTCCCCCGGATCCAGGGCACTCTCTTTCACCCTCATGGACGTCCACTGGGACGATGGACTGTGTCGTTCCATGCAGCAGATGCTATCCCGGCTTTGTGAGGAGCACAAGGCGGAGCTGGTAAACTCTCGTTTCCAGTTCTATGGGAGGCGCACCATCGATGGACACCCAATTCGGTCCCCTCTGCACCCGACATTCGGAGAGTATATCCTGGACATGGAGATTATGCTCTTTCGCACCCAGGAGGATCTGAGGTGCGCTAGGCTTCGGTCTCACTTTGAGCGTCTCTCGCTCAAGGAGAGTCGCGAGAGCGAGGCACAGTTGAAGACTGAGAAGACCGCTCTTCTAAAGAAGAGAACCCAGATGAGGAAGACCATAGCGAAGCTCCGCAAGAAGGTTGCTGAGCAGGATGAGCTGATAGAGGATTTGGAGCTCCGTACTGACGAGATGGAGGAGGAGGGAGAGGATCTCCGCAAGGAGAACAACGCCTTCCTCAGTGACGATGATGACTTTCTGGAGGAGATGGACGATGATGATGAGGATGATGAGGAGGAGGATCCAGAGGAGCCACCCTACCAGTCCGATGCTGACATGGCAGAGCCTGAGGTTCCACCTCAGTAGGCTAGTTACTTGAGTTCTACCGCAGGATTAGGTCGACCCCCCCTATCGCTAGTAGAGTCAAGTTGTGGTTCTTTTGGAACTTGCTATATGTACATTAGTTAGGGAGAATGTTGTAAGCTAGGTTTAGATGAACTCTTGATGTAATGGTTGTGATATGAAAGTGTGTGCTAGTCTTGTTGACATGTGTTAAAAGTTTTTCTTATAGTCCTTAGTAAATCAACCTCTACATAAAAACCCATCTTTCCTTGGTCGGAACCCCTTCTGCTTGCCCTTATTCCCGGTGTACTTCAGGATGGTGGAAACTCGTCGCACCAACATGGATGGAGGAGCACCACCACCCCCACCGGACCCAACCACCGCCCAACTTCTGGCGCTCATCATGGAGGAACGTCAAGCTGCCCGGACTGAGCGTCAAGCTCATATTGCTGCCCTGCAGCAGATAGCTGCCGCTCACAACAACAACAACAACAACAACAACAACAACAACAACAACAACCACCACAACAATGGCAATGGCAATGGCAATGGTGAAGGAAATCAGCGGTCCACTTTGAGCAACTTCCAGAGGACCAACCCACCCACCTTTTCCAAGGGACTTCACCCACTTGAGGCCGATGACTGGCTTCGCACCATTAACAACAACCTGATAGTTGCAGCCGTGGGAGAACCTGAGAAAGTGCTGTATGCGACCCACTATCTGGCAGGACCAGCACGGTCTTGGTGGGAAGCTACCAAGGCTCTACAGCAAGCTGGTTATGCTATCAGCTGGGATGATTTCCAGGAGAAGTTCCGCAAGAAGCACATTCCCCGCGGACTCATTGAGCGGAAGAAGGATGAATTCCGCAGGTTGCGGCAGGGAAGTAAGGATGTGGTCGGATACCTCGATGAGTTCACTGACTTGTCTCGGTATGCTCCTGATGATGTCGACACCGAGGGAAGAAAGATGGAGCGTTTCATGAACGGACTTCATGATGAACTGCAATGCGCCTTGGTTATCCATGACTTTGCTGATTTGGAATCACTTGTGGACAAGGCCATACAGTTGGAGACCAAGCGCAAATCCATGTTTGAGGGTCGTAAGAGGAGGATGGTTGCCCAGGAAAGTTCGAGCAGTCAGAAACCTCGCACCCACCCACCAAACTCCAAGCCAGCATATAGACCACCACCAACTTCGCACCCCAGTTACCCTAAGCCCCCATACAACCCAAACAAGTTCAGCCGTCCCAATGACAACACCCGTCCCGGAGGGAACTCTAGCAACCCCAACATCAATGCCAATGTGGTCTGTTTCAATTGTGGCACCAAGGGTCACTACTCCAAGGCATGCCCCAATCCTAAGAAGAATGGTCCACGCCCCAATGCACCGGCGCCAAACAATGGCCACGGCCACAATGGAAATGGCAAGAACCCCGCACCTCGCGGAAATGTGGCTGTTGCCAAGGGACGCCTGCACCACATCAATGCTGAAGAGGCCATGGAGGCACCAGATGTTGTGATGGGTACGTTCCTTGTCAACTCAGTACCTGCAACTGTTCTGTTTGATTCTGGTGCTACTCATTCTTTTGTTACCCAAGAATTTGTTGCTAAGGGAGGTTTAGTCGGGAGCCTCTTACCCAGACCCATGGTCATCCAAATCCCAGAATCCACCATAGATACCAAGTCATTTTGCCCGGACGTTTCCCTTGAGATCAAAGGGGAAAAGTTCCTAGTCGACTTAATCATCCTAGGAACCCAAGGAATAGATGTCATACTGGGTATGAATTGGTTAGCCAAGTACCATGGTAGAATTGACTGTGCCAGAAGAGCTGTAGCCCTCACCACCGACAAAGGAGTAGAAGTGGAGTATGTGTCAGAAACCAGTCGACCCCAACCAGGATGCCATGAGAGCATAGCTCGACCAGCCCTAGATGAGATCCGTGTTGTTCACCTGTTCAAAGATGTCTTTCCTGAAGAATTGCCTGGTATGCCACCGGATCGGGATATTGAGTTCATCATTGAACTTATCCCCGGGACAGCCCCCATATCCCAAAGGCCTTATCGGATGAATCCAGAAGAACTGGTTGAGTTGAAGAAGCAGTTAGCAGATATGCTCAGCAAAGGGCTTATTCGCCCAAGTGCTTCACCCTGGGGATCACCCATTATCTTTGTGGATAAGAGAGATGGTACCACACGCCTGTGTGTGGATTATCGCAGGTTAAATGATGTGACCATCAAGAACAAGTACCCTCTCCCAAAGATCGAGGATCTGTTCGATCAAATGAACGGAGCCCGAGTCTTTTCCAAGATCGATCTTCGGTCAGGGTATCATCAGTTAAGAATCCGGGAGTCAGACATTCCCAAGACTGCCTTCACAACCCGTTACGGTTTATTTGAGTACACCGTAATGTCCTTTGGCCTGACCAATGCCCCAGCCTATTTTATGAATCTCATGAACAAGATCTTCATGGAGTATCTTGACAAGTTCGTTGTAGTTTTCCTTGATGACATCCTTATTTACTCCAAAACTGAAGAAGAGCATGCTGAACACCTGCGTCTAGTTTTAGCAACCCTCCGAGAGCATCAGTTGTATGCCAAGTTCAGCAAGTGTGAGTTCTGGCTCAGTGAGGTCTCATTTCTCGGACATGTTGTGTCTGCGGGAGGAATTTCTGTTGACCCGGAGAAGATCCAAGCCATTGTGGACTGGAAAGCCCCAACTAGTATGACTGAAATCCGAAGCTTTCTCGGACTAGCGGGGTACTACCGCAAGTTCGTTGAGGGATTCTCCAGTATAGCCAAACCCCTTACCCAACTGCTGAAAAAGGACAAGAAATTTGAATGGACTCAGAAATGTGAAGAGAGTTTCCAGGAATTAAAGAAGAGATTGACCTCAACCCCTGTCCTAATTATGCCAGACGTCACCAAGAGTTTCGACGTGTATTGCGATGCATCACGTCTAGGATTGGGATGTGTTCTGATGCAAGAAGGCAAGGTGGTGTCGTATCTGTCTCGGCAGTTGCGACCACATGAAGAGAACTACCCAACCCATGACCTGGAGTTAGCTGCTGTCGTTCTTGCTTTGAAGACGTGGCGCTCCTATCTGGCGGGACATCGCTGTGAGATTTATACGGATCATAAGAGCTTGAAGTATATCTTCACACAGAGGGAGTTAAATTTGCGACAGAGAAGGTGGATGGAATTAATCAAGGATTATGATATCGGCATCAATTATCACCCTGGAAAGGCTAATGTAGTTGCCGATGCCCTTAGTCGCAAACCCTGCACCCTGAATGCCATGATCCAAGCAGAGCAGCCAGCCCTGTTTAAGGAGTTCAGAGATTTTGGACTAGAGCTTGTTAGTCACGGTTATCTCGCCCATTTAGAGTTAGCTCCAACTCTGATAGATCAGATCAAGGAGGCCCAGAGAGGTCATGAGAGCATAGAAGGAATCAAGAAGAAGATTTCTCTCGGTAAAGCGCCTGGTTTTACCAAGGATGCAGAAGGAGTGTTGAGATTCAATGATCGTATCTGTGTCCCCAATACCTCAAAGCTCAAGGAGTTAATCCTAAAGGAAGCCCACGAGACCCCTTACTCAATCCACCCCGGCGGAACCAAGATGTACCAAGACCTTCGTGAAAGATTTTGGTGGCATGGAATGAAGCGAGAAATTGGTGCTTTCGTAGCCAAGTGTGATATTTGTCAGCGAGTCAAGGCTGAACATCAGCGACCCGCTGGATTGCTTCAACCCCTAAAGATTCCCGAGTGGAAGTGGGATGAGATTGGAATGGATTTCATCACCGGACTTCCAAGGTCCAACCGAGGCCATGACTCAATATGGGTCGTCGTTGACAGGCTGACCAAAGTGGCCCATTTTATTCCCGTCCACACCACCTACAGGGGAAATCAGTTAGCAGACCTGTATATTTCCAGAATAGTAAGCCTGCATGGTGTTCCTAAGAGGATTGTATCAGATAGAGGCACACAATTCACCTCAAGATTCTGGAAAGCCCTGCATGAAGCCCTCGGAACCAAGTTGGCATTTAGCACAGCTTATCACCCACAGACCGATGGCCAAACTGAACGAGTGAACCAGATATTAGAGGACATGCTTCGCGCATGTGTCCTAGCCTATGGATCCAAATGGGAAGATTGTCTTCCATTTGCAGAATTCTCCTACAACAACAGTTACCAGTCTAGTCTGCAAATGGCCCCTTTTGAAGCCCTTTACGGCAAGAAGTGTCGTACACCCCTGAATTGGTCCGACACCGGAGAAGGCAAACTGTTTGGACCAGATACCCTCCGTGAGGCTGAAGAGCAAGTACAGCTTATCCGTGAGCGACTCAAGACCGCCCAATCCCGTCAGAAGAGTTACGCTGATCCCAAGCGTCGTGATGTCACCTTCAATATCGGAGATTATGTCTATCTCCGAGTGACACCCCTTAAAGGAATGCAACGTTTCCATATCAAAGGAAAGTTAGCGCCAAGATATATTGGACCCTTCAAGATCCTTGCCCGTCGAGGAGAAGTGTCTTATCAACTGGAGTTGCCCAAAGAGTTAGAAGATTACCATGATGTTTTTCACATTTCCTTGCTCCGGAAGTGTCTTGAAGTTCCTGACCAGCCTGATGTTTTCAAAAACATCGATCACCAGTCCGTCGACCTGAATCAAGATCTGACTTATCGTGAGACACCCCTCAAGATTCTCGACGAAGATGTTCGTCTCACCCGCAGGCGAGCAATCAAGTTCTACAAAGTCCAGTGGACTAACCACTCTGAAGATGAAGCAACTTGGGAACGCGAAGACTATCTTAGAAGCGAGTTTCCCAACCTCTTTAGTACCCAGACCTAGCAAATCTCGGGACGAGATTTATTTTAAGGGGGGAAGTCTGTAACATCCCAGAATATTAATATAAATTTTAATGCAAAAATGTGGGCCAACAAAAACTTTTCTTATAAAAATGTGAGTATGTTTAATTTTTGAGTGTTGCTTGTTACATTGTTGTAATATTGTTGAATTCAAGCTCTAATTGAAAAATTGAAAGAGAAGAAAACAAATAAGACAAATCCTAAAAACAAAACATCATGTGACACATGTCACATTGTTTTTCCAAATTAAAGAAGCATAATTTATTTTTACACCAAAACCAATGGAGAAATATTATAAACACTCCTAGTTAATTTTTACAAACTATTCCCTTCCAAAAATTCAGTTTCCAAACTTCAAATCCAAATTAGAAATTCATGGTTGAAATATTTCAAAATATTTCAAAGAAATTTGTAACACTTACCAATAATACAGAGAGCCTAGATCCTAAGTTTGGGCTCAAAAGAATAAAGAGAAATAGGAGAATTAAAATGGCAAAGTGTCACTGCTTTGGTTCAGGAAATTCACCAAGCACCCTGTGTTCATCCACCCTGTTCTTCCCAATCCGAGCAACTCGTGGATCAATCCGAGGAATGTGAGGTTTATTTGTCGATTAGAGGCCAGCCCTGCACTCCTCTCCTCTCTGCGACCTCACTGCACGCCGGGGGAGGAAAAATGGTGGCCGGAGTCGCCGTATGGACGCCGGCGACAGGCACGGCCGTGCGCACGTCGCTCTGTCGCGCCGGGCGTCCGAGGTGGCAACGCCGCGCTCTCCCGTGCCTGGCCCCCCCTTCTTTCCTCGCCTCTCTGCTCCCTCGCGCACCCGCAGCACACCCCGGCACCAGCCCGTGCACGCCGCGGCCGCGCCAGGACGTGCACGCCGTGCGCCGCCCGAGCACGCCCACGGCAGGGCCATGCGCCCGAGCGCGCCCGAGCGCGCCACGCCGCCCCGCCTTGCCCGCTCGGTCCCCTGGGAGCCCAGCAACCCAGCCGCGCCCCTCCACCGGCCTACGGCGGCCTAGCCCGGCCACGAGCGCCCCTGCACCGCGCCCACCGTGCGCCGCCCGGCCGCTATATAAACCGCCCCGTGCCCTGCCTTCCTCCACACCGCACCACCACCCCTTCCCCTCACTTCTTCTCCCTCTCGAGCACCGCCAGGAGGGCGGAGCAGCTGCCGCGAAGCTCCGGCCGCCCGTGGTCTCCTCGAGCCCGCCGTGCCCGAGGTAGACGACGACCGCGGCCAGGCCACGGCATCCCTCCCCTTCCCTTCTCTCTGGCCTCAGCTCTTCCCCTTGCACCCCGCACTCACATGCGCCCCTTTTCCCTCTGTCCCGTGCTCAGGTGCGCCGGCAATCGCTCGCCGGAGTTGCAGCGGAGCCGCGGGAAAAAGGAGGAGGACGCCGCCGTCGCTCGGGGCCTCGCCAGCACGCGCCACTCGCCCCAGAAGCTTCCCCACCTCGCCGCCGTTGTCCTGCACCATCGCCGCGTCCTCCCGAGCCCCCTGGTGAGCGCTCCGTCCTCCTCGCCGTCGCCGGAGCCGCGGCGCCGCCCGATTGTGGTCGTCGCCGACGCGCTCGATCTCAGCCGTTAGATCTAGATCGTGCGGTAACTTACCGGTTCGTTTTAATTAATAAAACCCTGACATGCGGGTCCCACACGTCAGGTTTAAATGAACAGCGCGCGCGCTCGTTCTGTCACTGACCAGTGGGTCCCCTCTGTCAGATTCTTCAACATTATCCGTTCTGGATTTAAAATTCGAATTTAAACTTTATTTAAAAACCAGTATTAAACCTAATTTTAGAAATTCCATAACTTTAGTTTTACAACTCCAAATTTAGCAAATCCAACTGTTCTGGAAAGCTTATGAAATTATCTATCCAACTAAACTAGTTTCACTCCATTTGGATATATAACAAAAATACCATATTCAAAATACAGTAGCATGTTTAAATTCTAAACTTGTTTGTGTCTGATACTCTGATAATCCAAATTAGTTGAAACTAATTTTATTAGATCACCCTTAACCATGGTTAGTCAATCCTAAAAGGATTTAATTTTTAGATTAATATAATTTAAATAATAGCCAAAACCATATTAATTGGCTTCTGGATTCAAAACAATGTGTAGGGAGTTTTGTAACTCCAAATGACCCAAACCCAATTGTGTCATCTTCCACACATCATTAGCTTTCTGTAGAATTTTAGTTTGTATTTTTGTGACAAACAGAACTCAAACTATGCAATTAAACATGTGCAACAAGTTTCTGCCCTAATTAAAATACAATGGAATAATGTTTAATTCACTTAAATTGAAACCACATGATATTGTTTGGTGTGTGAAATGGTAAATTAGAACCTCTAAGAGTGTATTGCTATGATGATTGATTGAATAGGCTAGTGATTGTTTGTATTGGATTGCTTGTGTATTAGAAGAGAACGTTGTCGGATATATCGAGGAGGAAGGATTTGCAGAACCTGAAGACCAAGACCAAGATCACTTTGCCGAGCAAGGCAAGCTACTCTCTGAGCTTGCACCCAACTTATGCATCTAGATTTACAAATCATTTTAAGAGCAAAGGTTTACAAAAACCCTTTTTTTAAAAAAAAAAGTATATAGAGATTATTTTGCCATTATATGTAGAAGTATATATTAAAACTATAGGATGGAAAAACAATGTTGTTTATTCAAAACTCCTTTGAAAACTTGTGTGGTTATATATAGCACCAAGATGGTGTGTTGAGATAAGAAAATGGAGAAAGGTGGTTTTAGAAAAGCACATTGTGTCATAGTACTCAGTCAAGCAACCGATACTCTGTGCGACCACATTTACCCACATATGGGAAAGGGCTTAGTCAGATAGTTTGCTCTTATTAGTATGGGACACTGCATCAACAGAGATGACTCTGTTATGCATGAGGGAGTGGTTTGGTGACCTAACCCTGACCTGGGTCCTCGCTCAAAAATCTATGAATAGATAAGGAGGAGGATAGAAGGATGTCCGTATACACCGCCAGATAAAACCTATGAGTCCTCACACTTAGGGTTTCCGACGGGAAACTAGACTAGGTGTAGATGGAATGGTTCATAGGGGCAGGATCCTATACTAGCATGAGCAAAGGAAAGACTAGGGTCGGTGACTCAACTTCGCATACCAAGGGTATGGCGAAGCGTGGCTGACACGGTGAGTTATCGGATGAGTGTGGGAAAAGCGTGCTACCTCTGCAGAGGGTAATTAAACTATTCGAATAGCCGAGTCCTCGGATATGGACAGTTGAAGACCCTACTTAGACCAAGTGCAAGTTTTTGGAAAAGAGTTGAGTTTGAAAGGAAAAAGGAAATGGAGAATGTTCCACACACCTATACCAACGGATCGGTATGAGGAAGTTAGAAAGATATTACCATAATGGTTTATGGTTGGAAAAGGAGGAGTTTTGGAATAACATTAATAAAATTGAGATATCTAGTAGTCATAATTTCCTTATCTTCTTCAACAAAGATACAGAGGTGTTTTAAATAAATAAAAGTGAGAAACTAAAAATGGAACTAGAGCACTCATGTTGGAGTAGTTTGCGAGTACATTCAAATGTACTCATACTAGTTTGCTTCTGGCTATTGTCGTAGCCAGACATGGAGGAGTACTACACCCAGGAGGAGTATGGCGACATCTATGCGAACTAAGGATCTTCTCAAAGTCGACTGCCTGTCGGGTCTGCGTTAGTTGTTGGTGGCTACTACGTTTAATTTCCGCTGCTTATGTTGATTGTTTTGGTTTGGCCCTTGAAGGCACCGATGTAAGACTTGGTCTAGAGGACCATTTTATGTAAGACTTTAATTCGGTATTGTAATGGATGTAAACTTTGGTATTCAATTCGGATTATGTGCAACGACAGACTGATCACGGGATCGTTGTGTTAAGCATAATCGGGTATTTCGGACAGTTAGTCCGGGGTCCCCACAGCGGCCCAGGTAGCCTTATCGTGGGCTACCCGAAAGGCAGCCCCACGTCAGTAGCCCCCGAGTGCTTGGTCGAAGCGTAGAGTCGAGCAAAGGACTTCTTCCTCCTGGACGCGCTTGTGGATTGCTTGATCTTGAGCTTGAACTCGATTTCTTCAGTCGAACCGGCCGCTCCCGATGGGAGTAACCTTTGCAGTCGAATTACTTTCCCTTGGTCTCCTTGTGAAGCTCGCTTCTACTCGGCCTGTTGGCTTACTTGTGGATGGATTCGGCTGCTCGATCTTACTCGTTTTTTCTCTGCCACCCGAATGATTTCTTTGGGTTCTCGGATCACCAGTCGATCCTACTTTGTTGATTTCAGCTAAGAAGCCTACTACTCGAATCACTCTGTCGAGCTATTTCAGTTGTTTTTGGAGCTGTTGTCTTGATGACGTCATTGGTGACGATCCATTGCACGCCTCTGCGCCCGATGGGACGTGACGTGGCGGGCCCCGCTGTCAGAGCTGACCGCGGTCAGCAGTTGTCACGTCTCTGAACTGGGCGCGAAATTTGCGCGGCATGATGATGACGCCTCGGTTTTCGTGCGTAGTGGACGAAGTGGGCGGCGACGGTTGGTTTCTTCGTGCGACACGTGTACGGCCGGATGTATCTGCTCGGAGCCCTTGTTCTGTGGACGGTTGAGATGAAACTCTTTCGAGGCATAAGTACTGCGTTTTGATGCGAGGGCCTTCATCTTCTCCAATCGTTCTGGCCTCCTTTTCCTCTGCGCTCTACCATTTCCGCCGCCATCCCGAGCTCCGTGCTTTCTGTCCGTGCACCTTGCGCTGCCTCGCGGCGCCATGGGCAAGCCGAAGAGTGCCGCTTGCTCCTCCGCCGCCGCCGACGATGCCAGGCTGATGAAGAAGCCTGACGGCGACTGGCAGAGATCGTCGGTGAAGAAGGCGGAGGTCGAACTCCTCCGCGCTCAAGGCCTTCTTCCATCTGCTGAACAAGTCCAGGTACGCGCTCCTGGCAAAGAGGTTTTCCCCACACCCCGCGATGGGGAACGTGTTTGCTTCGTGGATTTCCTCCCGCGGGGCTTCGGGTTCCCCATGCACGATTTTGTGCGCGGTCTCTTGTATGCCTATGGGGTTCAGATCCACGATCTGACCCCCAATGGCGTCTTGAGCATCGCGGGCTTCATTGTGCTCTGCGAGTGCTTTCTGGGTGTCGCGCCCCACTGGGCACTATGGAAGTCGCTCTTCCTCGTTCGCAAGAACGTTGGAAGGAGCGGGTTGCCCTTCCCCGTGGGCGGCTTCGGAATCCAAGTGCACGGTGACACCGCGTACTTCCAGATGAAGGAGTCGGACTCTGCCAGGGGTGGCGCAAGAGATGGTTCTACGTCCAGTCAAACCAGGACGGCCTGGGTGCATTCGACAGCGGACGTGGGCTGCGGAAGACTGGCGCCTTGTCGCACCCGCTGACTGCTGTGGAGAAGGAGGCCGTGCGGCCCCTGCTGGGCCTGCTGCGCGATCTGACCAAGACCCTTGGGCGCGAGGCGGGTGGCGTCTTCCTGATGGCCACCTTCTTCCGTCTTCGGGTGCAGCCGCTCAGCGCTCGGCCTCACCCGATGTGGGCCGTCGAGGGCGTCAGCACCGAGCCGCTTGGCGATGAGGAGGTGGAAACCAAAGTAAGGTCCATCACCAACCTCCGAGTCGCGGACACGAGCGCTCGGCCTCACCCGATGTGGGCCGTCGAGGGCGTCAGCACCGAGCCGCTTGGCGATGAGGAGGTGGAAACCAAAGTAAGGTCCATCACCAACCTCCGAGTCGCGGACACGTGCAACGTCAAGTGTCTGGTTGCTGCTTACGGGGCATCGAACCCCGTTCCTGAGGTGAGTCTTGGCTTGTTTTCCTTTTGTCTTGACTCGACTTGCGTCTACTTTCTTCTTGATTCGACTTGTGTCTACTTGCTTCAGGGTCGGTCTTTGCTGATCAGCCTTCCTCCTCTTCCCGAGAATGGACCCGACGACGAGTCGAAGTTTGTCGAGGTGGAGGACGACGACGAAGAGATTCCTTCCACACATTCTCCCCACGAAGAGGTGGAGGATGAAGATGAAGAGGAGGAACCCGTACGGAAGAAGCGGAAGCTCCCGAGCCGTGGTGACTCTGCTATTGCGTCGTCACCTGCTAAGGATGCCGACGTTACTCTGGAGGAGGCCGTCGCGACGTCGTCGGGTGCGCGGTCCTCGGGTGGCTGGAATGAGCCCTTGAATGTTCCTCCAGTCAG
This sequence comes from Poa annua, assembly GCA_026929855.1. Lineage (NCBI taxonomy): Eukaryota > Viridiplantae > Streptophyta > Magnoliopsida > Poales > Poaceae > Poa > Poa annua. The sequence goes on along the minus strand of CM049428.1, from coordinate 92,411,443 downwards.
CTCTGCGGCTCCTCGTTCGTTTGCGCGGATGGCGTCGCCCTCCCTTGGGAGTTACGATGATTTTGAAACCACCAGGTGAGCTTCTTGATGATTTGTTATTCTCCGAGTTGTGTTTTGTAACTGCAACCTTTGAGCTGACCAGTGTGCTCGTCTTCGCTGCAGCCATCGTTCTAGCGATGTTAGCTCCCCCCTTTGGGACGTGGAGCATACATCCGCTCCCTCGACTGAACTGGGGACTCAGGCGGTGGTGGAGGAGGTGCGCGCACAGCCTGCTGGCATTGCGTCGCCTAGTCGCGCTCCTCCTTCGGCTTCAGAGGACCCTGATCTCCTGGACCACGTAAGCCCTTTACGCTTGTACTTGTACTCTTGAGTTTTCATCGGGTGCGCGATCAGCGCTCCCGATGGGAGTAGCCCCCGAAGGTGTGGGTGACTAGTATAGTCGCCTGCAACTTTATTAACATCTTGCTTTTGTTTCAGCCGTACTACCGTCAGCAGCTTGACGCAGCCGCGGCCTATGTTCGTCTGGAGAAGGAGAGGGACCAGCTGCGTGCTTCTCTGGACCAGGCTACTGGGCGGGTTGCTGAGCTTGAGAAGGCCCTGCATGAGTCTCGAGAGTGGGAGCTGGCGCGGGTCGCCCAGGAGAAGACTCTAGTCGGTCGTCTCCTCTCACTCGCCGGTGTTCTTGGGGGTAAGTTTCGGCTTAATGCCTACTGTGTCTTGATCTTTTTCTTTGTCTGACCTTGAATCCTTTGCGCAGAGATTTGCGGTGGAGCTCCTCCAGAAGACGCGTCGAGTGACGCGGTTGATTTGGCGACTGCTGTCGGCTTCCTCGACCGGGTCTGCGCCTATGCATCCGACGCGCTGAAGAAGTCCAGAGCCGCGTTGAAGAAATCGACTGGAGCCCTTACTGTGGTGCACCGGAGTATCTTCCCGAGCGACCAGCCGGCGGCAGCCATGGACGCCCTTGCTGCGCCGTTTGAGGACGCGACCACCATCGCCGACTTCACGCGGTTGCAGATGGTACGCGGCTCCGAGCTCACCTTCCAGCTCCTCTTAGGGCATCAGCTTCCGGGTGACTTTGAGAAGGTCGTCAGCGGCTTTCCTCGAAGACCCGATGGCCGAATCGCGTCGCTGGGTGGTGTGAAGGAGCGTGCTACACAGTTGGCTGTGTAGCTTGTGGCACTCTTCGAGAGGGCCCTTGCTAAGGCCACTGAGGCGGCTGCCACTCGGAAGAGTCGCTCCCGGTCGCAGTCTGCAGCCTTAGAGTAGACGTAGCTTAGGAATTCGGCAGTCGCCGTGGTCTGTACTTTTAAACTTCTGGCCCTGTAATGAATATTGTCCTGCCAGGTCTTTTGGCCTTCAACAGTGCTTTTGCTAGAACTGAATTTCTTTCTGCCGAGTTTAACTTTGCTTCATAGTCGTATGATTGTATTGACTCTGCGTATTCGTGGCAGACTGTCGTGCGCGGTGGTGCTTCTTCTTCTCCTGCGACTGAGCCGAGTGGCGAGGCTTCTTCTTCGGGTGCTCGCCGTCGTCGGGCGGCGCCGGCTCCTCCACGTAGTACAAATGATCAACGGATAATCACGTACCTGAAGAACAAGGTGGTTGAGCTTGAGGCGACCCTGAAGAATACTGAGTTGCTGCTGCACCGCTCCAGGTCGCATCCTACTGCAGAGTTCTCACGACGTGAGGATTTTTTGCTTGGGGAGATCGATCTGATCAGTCGACAGCTGCAAGGTTGGTATCCTTTTGGCGGCTGCTTTCTTTGCTGAAGCTTTCTTGTTCTGACTTGCAGTTTACGCGTGCAGATGTGAACCCGGATTGGGAGGCTGAGCGGGCTCGCGTTGAAGAGCGAGTTGCCCGAGAGGCGTCCGGCGACTCCTATGAAGCTCGGCAGTTCTGGGTGAACAAGTCGAGAGGGCGCGCCCTTGACACTATGCTTGATCGTACGTGGCGTGCTGCTTTTCTTCTGGAGAATTGCCGGAAGACACTCTGGCACATCAATCGTGTGTACTTCCCGCAAAACGCGCAGCCGAACGGGTTGTCCGCCTTGCTGGAGAGGTTTCGCGATGGTGAAGGTCTGAAGGAGGTCGTCCACGCCCAACTTGTGGCGGGGGCGAATGCGGCGTTGGCGTACGTTCGGATGCATCGGCCGCATCTCTCGCTCGATAAGGTGCTTGATGGCCTGCCTGGTGATGACGACTTCGACGAGACCTTGGCGGCTGCGCGCCAAATTATTAGGCAGGTTAAGGACCTAAGTGAGCGCCTTGTAGGTCCACTTGATGCGCCGAAGGCCGAGCCTGCAGTTTAAAGTAGCTGTCGTCTGCTGTACAGGGTTAGCTATAGAGGGAAAATGTGCCTGTGCAAGTCGCAATGTACTAGATTAAAAATACTTGCGAGTAATGAGAATTGATCTGCTTGCTTGGAAGTGTAAATGCCTGTTTTGATTTTCGACCTGTTTGGCGCAGTCGCCTAGTATGTTAGGCAACGGCCTAGGTTTTTCCAAGTGTGACCTGTATGTCGCAGTCTCTGACTTTAACAGGTGGCGACTTAGGATTTTTGCAACTTGACATGTGTGGCGCAGCCCCCGAGTTGTTCGAGTGGCGGCCTAGGATTTTTGCTAAGGCCTGTATGGCGTAGCCCCCGAGTAGGTCGAATGGCAGCGTAGGATTACAAGTGTTACCTGTTTGGCGCAGCCCCCGAGTATGTCGGGTGGCGACCTAGGATTTTGAACTTGACCTGTACAGCGCAACCCCCGAGTGAGTTCGAGTGGCGGCTGAGGATTTTCTGAGAAGGCCTGTATGGCGTAGCCCCCGAGTAGGTCGAGTGGTAGCCTAGGATTACAAGTGTTACCTGTTTGGCGCAGCCCCCGAGTATGTCGAGTGGCGACCTAGGATTTTGAACTTGACCTGTATGGCGCAGCCCCCGAGTGGGTCGGGTGGCGGCCTAGGATTTTTTGATTTATGCTTGTATGGCGCAGCCCCCGAGTAGTTCGGGTAGCGACCTAAGATTTTCTTTCAACCTGTGTGGCGCAGCACCCGAGTGGTTCGAGTGGCGGCCTAGGATTTTAGCTTCCTCTGTGTGAAAGGTAAAGGAGACATATTTTCTTCAAATTACTTTATTGATTCTTGCGAACAGGCCGCCTCATTAAAACCCTTCCAGTCCCCTTAGGTACCCTGGTAAGGGAAAGAGTGCGTCTGAAACCTGCCGTGCTGATTTTTCTTGTACAATGATTGGGTTGAACTAGGCGTAGAACCGGCGGAGTTGTGCCACGTTCCACGGGTTGCTGCAGTCTGCTCCCGTCTTCGAGTCTTTCAGGCGGTAAGCTCCGTTGCCGATTGCTTCTGTCACGGTGTACGGGCCCTCCCATGGGGAAGCGAGCTTGTGCACCTTCTTCTGCTTGAGTCGAAGAACCAAGTCGCCTGCAACGAACGCTCTTGGTCGCAGCCTCCGAGTGTGATAGTTGCGCAGGTCTTGTTGATACACGGCTGATCGTGCCAGGGCGATGTCGCGTGCTTCATCCAGGGTATCCATGCTGTCTTCGAGTGCCTCCTCTGCATCCGACTCATCGTAGGCGACTACTCTCGGTGCGTCGAATTTGATGTTGCAGGGGAGAACCGCTTCTGCACCATACACCATAAAGAATGGAGTGTATTGGGTGGATCTGTTTGGCGTTGTTCGTAGACTCCAAAGGACCGACGGTAGTTCTTCAACCCATGCGCCCGCTGCGCGTTTTAGTGGCACGCGCAGTCGCTTCTTGATGCCGTTGCAGACGAGGCCATTGGCTTTCTCCACTTGCCCATTGGATTGTGGATGCGAGACGGACGCATAGCTGAGCTTGATCCCCTGCTCTGAGCAGAAGTCCTTGAATTCTTCGGCTGTGAAGTTCGAGCCGTTGTCGGTGATGATCCCATTCGGTACTCCAAATCTGAAGATGATTGACCTGATGAAGTTGACTGCTGTGGATGCAGTCGAACTTGTGATGGGCACGGCTTCGATCCACTTTGTGAACTTATCGACTGCAACCAGGAGGTGACTGTGACCTCCGGGTGAGGATTTCTTCAGCGGGCCCACCATGTCCAGACCCCATTGGGCGAAGGGCCAGGCTAATGGTATTGTCTTAAGTTCTGATGCTGGCGCGTGTGGCTTGTTGGCAAACTCCTGGCACCCTGTGCATTTCCTTACTAGCTCCTCGGCGTCCTGCATGGCTGTCAGCCAGTAGAACCCGGCTCGTAGTGCTTTGGCCACCAATGCTCGACTGCTGGCGTGATGCCCGCAGATACCCGCGTGGATGTCGAGTAAGATGGCTTGGCCGTCGACTGGATCTACACACCTTTGCAGGATTCCTGAGATGCTTCTTTTGTAGAGTTCTCCGTTGATGACGGTGAAACATTTGGAGCGCCTGATGACGCGCTTTGCTTCGACTGGGTCAGCTGGCAGCTTCTGATGCAGTATGTACACCAGGTATGGTCCTGTCCACATAGCTTCGACTAGCATGACCTCCATGGGGACCTTGTCTTGGCTTGGCGGGTCAGCATCGCCTTTTGTTGTTGTAGTGCTTGCTGTGTTCTGAGTCTTGATGGATCTCTGTGTGATGCGCTCGAGGAAGACGCCGGGTGGGACTGGCACCCTGTCTAAGCCCATGTTAGCGAGGACGTCGGCTTCCTCGTTGCTTTCACGGCCGATGTGCCGCAACTCGCAGCCGTCGAAGTTGCCTTCCAACTGATTGTAGAGGTCTCTGTAGGCGATCATGTTGTCGGCGATGGCGTCGCAGGACTTCATGGTTTGCTGTACCACCAGGTAGGAGTCGCCGTATATCATGACGTGCGTGGCGCTGCAGTTCTTGGCCATCCGCATGCCGTGGATCAGGGCCTCGTACTCGGCTTCGTTGTTGGACGGTGTCGAAAAGTCCATCTTCAGGACGTACTTGAGCTTGTCGCCTTTGGGGGAGATGAGCACAACTCCTGCCCCGGCTGACATGAATTTCTTGGAGCCATCAAAATACATTGTCCATGCGTTGGACAAGTCGGGGACATTTGGTAGTTGGGCTTCTATCCACTCGGTGGTGAATTCTGGGAGGACTTGGGCCTTGATGGACTTCGGGTGAGCATACTTCAGCCCCCATGGTCCTAGCTCGACAACCCACATGGCGACTCGTCCTGTCGCGCGTTGGTTTGTCAGAATGTCTGCTAGTCCAGAGGAGCTTACCACCGTGATCGGAGAAGTAGTGGACGACCTTCTTGGAGGTCATGAAGACTCCATATGCCAGCTTCTGGTAATGCGGGTAGTTCTGCTTGGACAGGGTGAGGACTTCGCTGAGGTAGTAGACAGGCCTCTGCACCGGGTGATTGTGCCCTTCTTATTCCCGGTCGACTACGAGTACCGTGCTCACCACCCTGTTTGTTGCTGAGACGTATAAGTATAGCGGCTCGTTTTCCAGTGGTGCCACGAGGACTGGAAAGGTTGTCAGGGTTTTCTTGAGATGGTCGAATGCGTCCTGCGCCTCCTGTGTCCACTCGAACTTGTCCGTCTACTTCATCAGTTGGTAGAAAGGTAAGGCTTTCTCTCCCAACTTACTAATGAACCGGCTGAGAGCCGCGACTCGGCCGGCTAATCGCTGCACCTCGCGGAGTTTTGTTTGTGCTGGCATTGTAAGAATGTTCTGCACCTTCTCGGGGTTCGCTTCGATTCCTCTTGCAGATACGAGGTATCCTAGTAGCTCTCCGGCTGGCACGCCGAACACGCACTTCTCTGGGTTGAGCTTGATCTGGTATACATCGAGTGCGGCGAAGACCTTGCAGAGGTCGTCGACTAGGGTATCCTCCTTTCGGGTCGTGACAACGATGTCATCGACGTAGACTTGGACGATCTGCCCGATTAGCCCCTTGAGGCACGCTTGCATTGTCCGCTGGTACGTGGCACCTGCGTTTTTTAACCCGAACGACATCGTCTGGTAGCAAAAGACGCCGTCGGGTGTGATGAAGGCCGTTTTCTCTTCGTCCTCGACTTTCAGCCTGATCTGCTGGTAACCTGAGTAGGCATCCAGGAAGGACAGGCGCTCGCAACCTGCTGTCGAGTCGATGATTTGGTCTATCCACGGGAGCGGGAAGTGATCCTTGGGGCAGCACTTGTTGATTGCGGTGAAGTCAACGCACATGCGTAGTTTCTTCGTCTTCTTTTTCTCCACTAGGACCGGGTTGGCGACCCAGTCCGAGTCCTTGATCTCTCGGATGAACTTGGCGTGCAGTAGTCTGTCGACTTCCATGGTGATCGTGTCTCGCTTGGGTCCTGAGAAGCGTCGCATGGATTGTTTGACTGGTCTTGCGGCCTAGTAGAATTTCAGAGAGTGCTCGGCGAGTTCCCTGGGTATCCCTGGCATGTCAGAAGGTTGCCATGCAAAGATCTTCCAGTTCTCACGTAGGAACTCGACGAGCGCGCTTTCCTATGCGGGGGTCAGACTTGACGAGACCTTGACCGTCTTTCTGCTGTCAGTCGGATGGACTTGGTGGGTGACGGTGTCGTCGTTCGTGTTGAATGCTGCGTCCTTAGCTGGCTTCTTGCGAGATGGGAAGACGGTCTTGTCGTTGTCGGCTGATATGGCCTTGAAATGCTCTTCGACTCCGAAGAACTCAGAAATCTTGGCGAACTCGCGGTTGCAGCTGTTGGAGAGCCCGAAGTCGCCGCGTACGGTGATTACTCCTTTCGGCCCGGGCAGCTTTATCATCAGGTAGGCGTAGTGGGGTACTGCCATGAACCTGGCAAAGGTTGGGCGCCCGAGGATGGCGTGGTATTGTGACTTCCAGTCGACGACCTCAAAGTCTATCGACTCCTTCCTGAAGTGCTCGGGTGTACCGAGGATGACGTCTAGTGTGATTGTTCCCATGGGCGTGATTGCTTGCCCTGGTACTATGCCGTGGAAGGTGGTTTCCGATTCCGGCAATTTCTCTGTCGACCTGTTCATTCTTCTCAGGGTGTCGGCGAATATGATGTTGATGCCGCTGCCTCCGTCCAGGAACACCTTCTTCAAGCTGTAGTCGCCGATCAAGGCCTCAATCACGAGTGCGGCGTGCCCGGGTCGGGTTACCTCGGATGGGTGATCTGCCCTGGAAAATGTGATGGGTGTCTCAGACCCGCGCAGGTAGTCTGGTACCGCGCGCGGGCTGTTGATGGCCTGAAGTACTTGGCGGGTGATGAGCTTTTGGCGCCTGTTTGACGGGGGTCCCTTCTGGATCATGTTCAGCTGTCCCCGTGCGGGTGGGTACGTGTCGGTTGCTGCCGACTGACCTTGTTGCTGTTGCTGCGGCTGGGGGAATGCTCCTGCCGCCTACACCTGGTTGTTGTTTGCGGGTGCTGCCTGGATGGCTAGCTGCGGGGCCGCCTGTATTGCTTGTACTGGAGCGATGATTTGCTGCATGGCTTGGTATATCTTTCTTGCTTTGCGACAATCCTTCAGCAGGTGGCTGGAACCCCATTTGCCTGTCTCCGGGTTGCGGAACGAGTGATGCTTACAGGGTTGCATCAGCTCCTCTGCTGGGGTCAGTGGGCGCTTCCACTCGCGCATCTGGCTTCCATCATTGTGGCCGATGCTGCTGCTGCCACGGTTATACCGACTCGAGTTAGACTGTCGACCTTGGTCGTACTGTCGACTGTTGTCGCGTTTTTCCTCACGGGGGGTTTCATAGCCCGCCGCTACTAGCTCGATTGAATCGTGGGTGTAACGTGGCTTCTTCTTTTGGCTTGCCTCACGACAGTTGCTTGTTTCGACCTCTTTCTTGGTGGAAGTTTCGCGGACATAGTCCTCTCCTTCGGCCCATTGGTTGGCTGTCTTCATGAGCTCTATTGTGGCCTTTGGCTGGAGCCTACCGAATTCTTCGCGGAGGTCGCGGCGAGCGACGCCGTGCATGAAGGCGTCCATCACCCGATCTTCTGAGACGGGTTCCATGGTGTTGCGGAGTAGTGTCCATCGCTGGATGTAGGAGCGGAGCGACTCATCCTTTCCTTGCTTGCAGGCCTGCAACTCGATGTAGGTCGTTGGCCTTGCGAATGTTCCAGAGAAACTCTTGATGAAATTATCCTGGAATTCTTCCCATGTTCGGAAAGAGTCTTTGGGTTGGCTTGTGAGCCACCCGCGTGCCGAGTCCGTCAGCATAAGTTGGATGTACTGCATTGCCGTAGTCGACGTCCCGCCCTGGCAGGTGCACGCGATGAGGTAGTCCTCGAGCCACAGTTTTGGATCTTGCTTCCCGTCATACTTTGGTGTGCCTGCTGTCAACTTGAACCCCTTAGGCATGCGGGTGTCGCGGATGTTGAAGCTGAAGCATGCCGTGCCGCACGGCTCGAAGTCGCGGTCAGCATGGTCATCCGTGTTTGCCGCACCAGCCGAGCGCTCCTTGCGGTTGCGATCCACCGTCTTCTGCGTGAGGACGTCGCGAAGGTCCTTGACTGGGTGTCGCTGTGCCGCTGGGATGCCCGAGGTTGTTGGTTCGTGCGCCCGGTTGCTTGGCCCCTTGGCCGCCAGCGCTTCTTCGATTGCCCTTATGGAGGCAATTTGCTGCTTGTGGAGAAGGGAGCGCGCGTCCCCCTCTGGTGGCTGCGTGAGCCGGAGGTACGTCTCGACTTAGATCAGGGCGGCGTTCGCCGTCTTTGGGACGGGTATCCCGTTCTCATCTTCGGTGACGAAGGACGAGTCGAGGTTGCGGGTGAGCCTGGTTCGATCGGCTTCTGCCATGAGGGGAACGCGGGCTCTGTTTCGCCGTGCTCCTTGGTTAACCTCCGTAGAGGATGTGAAGGAGAGGGCGGCTCGCCTGGCACTCGATGCGTCTGCGTCCCTTTTGCGCCTGAGCAGGTCGGCTTTTTTGGCGCGGATTCGTTCGCCTTCCTTGCGTAGCAAGTACTGGACCGCCAGGTGGTCGCCTCGAGGTGCGTTAGGTGGGGGGAACGTGCCCTCGTCCACATGCTTCATGGCTTGGATCGCCATGTCCCGCGTGATGACAAGTTTAGTCTGGTCCGGCATGTCCACCTCTAGCGGATATGCGGGTTCTTCGTCGTCGCCATGCGGTGCTGTGCCGGCCATGAAGACTTTCTTGGGGTAGACTTGAGTCGGAGAGTTGGTGCTGCCGCTGCTGCTTCTGTCGCCCGCGTCTTGCTCGGGTCGAAAATTGCTGCAACGTGGCGCGCGGCGTAGTCGCTGTCGCGTCTTCTCGCGATCGTCCCTGTGTTCACGTTCGCCGGGGCGAGTGCGATTGGCTTGGGGTAGACTTGGGATTTCCACGAAGATGAGGGCGCGCGCGACGTGGCTGTCGGGCGCGAGCTCCTGTTTGCCCGTGCGGGCGCGACAGTCGAGGTAGATCTTGGGGTAGTGGACCTGATCCGCGCGGCCGTTGCCGAAATCGTCGATGTAGTCGATGTAGATGCAATCTTCGCGGGTGCAGCGGGCGCGGCCTCCGCGGGTGCGGTAGATGCGATCTTCGCGGGTTCGGCGGGCGTGGCCTCCGCGGGTGCGACAGACGTGATCTTCACGGGTTCGGCGGGCGCGGGGGTTGCCGATTCGGGTGACGCCGCCGCGCGTAGCGCGGTAGTCGTAGACCTGAGTATACCACGACTATCGATGCAGCAGTATATGGAGCCGAAGGTGATGTGTATACCTTTGTCCAGATCGGCGTACACCAAGCGGTGCGCCGGTGGGTGGAGGATGTACTCGAAGGAGCCGAAGCGGATCGACTCCCTGGCGGCGGATACGCCGATCTTCATTGCGGATGGAGCCGGAGCGACCATGATCCTAGCACTTGTTTGACGTTCCCACAGACGGCGCCAATTGACGAGGTGTTAACTCGACAAGTCCCAGGGTTGTGCACCCCGGGTTGATTGATGGGGAGAGAGATGAGTGCAGGTGGTCACGACGGCTGACAAGCAAGGATTTACCCAGGTTCAGGCTCCCGGAGGATAACACCCTACTCCTGCTTGTCTGGTTATTGATGCGAGTAGCGATTACAATGGCGAGATTGCGATCTCGCTAGGGTTTGTGGTGGCGGCTATGAGCGTGTCCTTTGGGACGAGCAACCCTCCTGGCTTTATAGGCAGCCAGGTCTCGGGTGGTTGATGCCGATGGCAACTACAGATATGGCAGGTTATGCTTCCTAACCGACTTGGACTAGGTTACATGGTACCCCGCGTGGGCCTTCTGTGGGCTTCCACGTCCTTGGCGCGGCCCAGGTAGCCTTATCGTGGGCCACCCGAAAGGCAGCCCCACGTCAGACTTGTGGCTAATTTTTGTAAGAACTTATTAACTTCAGAGATATTACAATTATCAAAATCAAAATTATTATCATCAAAGCAAACATAACCACATTCTCTCACGTTCTTAAAAATTTCAGCACTTTTATCAACACTAGTTTCAGCAGTTTTAGGCAATTTTAAATTTTTGGGTGAAGTAGAGGAGACATTTCCAACACCAACTATGTTACCATGGATAGTAGGAGGCTTTCTAACATGTGAAACACCATTATTTTCAGAGGTAGTAATAGTAAAAACTTTAACGATATTAACCTCTTTCTCTAATTCTCTCTCTCTTTCCCATCTAGCATGTAACTGAGCCATCAATCAAACATTTTCATCAATTTGAACTTGGATGGCATTAATTTTAGCAAAGGGATTATTCTCTTTAGTTTCAGTAGGCATAACTTTAGATTATAAAAGATCAACATAAAGGACAAGATTATCAACTTTAGATGCAAGAATATCGATTTTCCCAAACTTTTTCTCAACAGTTTTATTAAACAAAGTTTGTGTAGTGATCAAATCTTTTAGCATGGTTTCAAGTTCAGAGGTGATAGTCCTATTATTGTTGTAAGAATTACCATAAGAGTTACTATACGAGTTGCCATTATTAGGAGGATAGGGCTTATAGTTGTTATTACCATAGTTGTTCCTATAGGCATTGTTGTTAAAATTGTTGCTTTTAATAAATTTTACATCAACATGCTCTTCTTGTGCAACTAAAAAAGCTAAACGAACATTATTGGGATCAATATGGGATTTACCACTAGCAAGCATAGACATAATAATATCAATCTTTTCACTCAAAGAGGAGGTTTTTTCAACAGAATTTACCTTCTTACCTTGAGGTTTCCTCTCCGTATGCCATTCAGAATAATTCACCATCATATCATCCAATAGTTTTGTTGCAGCCCCCAAAGTGATGGACATAAAGGTACCTCCCGCAGCTGAATCCAATAAGTTTCTTGAAGAAAAATTCAGTCCTGTATAAAAGGTTTGGATGATCATCCAAGCAGTCAGTCCATGGGTTGGGCAATAATTTATCATAGATTTCACTCTTTCCCAAGCTAGAGCAACATGTTCATTATCAAGTTGTTTAAAATCATGATGCTACTTCTTAGAGAAATAATCTTAGCAGGAGGATAGTATTTTCCTATAAAAACATATTTGCATTTAATCCATGAATCAATACTATTCCTAGGAAGTGAAAACAACCATTCTTTAGCTCTTCCTATCAAAGAGAAAGGAAATAATTTCAGTTTTATAATATCACCATCTATATATTTATATTTTTACATTTCACATAATTGAATAAAATTATTTAGATGGGCAGAAACATCATCAGAACTAACACCAGAGAATTGCTCTCTCATAACAAGATTCAATAAAGCAGGTTTAATTTCAAAGAACTCAGGTTTAGATGCAGGTGGAGCAATAGGTGTGCATATAAAATCATTATTGTTGGTACTTGTAAAGTCCCACAACTTAGTATATTTAGTGGAACTCATTTTAGCAATTTAAAATAACAAACCGAAATAAAAAAATTCAGGAAAAATAATAACCAAACCGAAATAAACAAAGCAACAAAACTGAAAATAAAATAGCAAAACCGAAATAAGAAAAGTAATGCAAGAAACTAATTTTTTTGTATTTTTGATATCAAGCAAACAAGACAGTAATAAAAATAAACTAAGCAAGACAATAACAAAAAAAAAGGATTGGAAGTGCAAAAACTCCCCTCGTGAAGGACACTCAAATCCCCGGCAACGGCGCCATAAATTCTTGATGGTTGCTAAGCGTGTGGTTGGTGAATCCCCAAGAGGAGGGTGTGAAGTAGCAGAGCAGCAAGATTTCCCACAGTTATGAAATCAAGGTTATCGAACCAGAGGAGACGAACGTTCCCCTCGAGGTGTCACCTGCGCTAGAAATTATTTGTGTGGCGTCGGAGACGTGGAATCTGCACACAACACAATCAAACTATTTTGCCCCAACTCAACGGTGAGAGTGTCAATCCCACCGGCTTGCTGTTACAAAAGATTAAACGTATGTGTGGAAGAAAGATGTTTGTTTGCAGAAAGTAACATGTTTGCAATTGTGTTTTTAGCAGATTAATGAGAAAGGTCGGGGTCCACACTTCACTAGTGGTGTCTCTCCATAAATAATAACATTCATCCATGCGTGGTAAACAAATTACAGCTAGATAATTGACAGAACAATGATAAGCAACCCAATGCATGTACTAATGATATGGTGTGTGAGATTCATTCGGGCATTACAACAATATACATATACCGTTCCAACCGCATCTATAACTAATAATCCACCTTCCGGTTAGCGTCCGCACCCCTTTCAGTATTAACTTGCATGCAACAGATTATCACCTCAATCACTGTGTGTAAAGTAAGTAAGTAACAACATCCTTAGATAAAGTACTACTGTTTTATCCCTAGTAGCAACAACACATCTACAACCTTAGAGCTTTCTGTCACTGCCCCAGATTAAATAGAGACATGAATCTACTATCGAGTATAAATACCCACTCTTGGAGTTACAAGCATTTACTTGGCCAGATCTTACACAAGTAATGGAGAGCATGCAAGATCATTAAATAGCACAGACATGATATATTATAAAACAATAACTTTAGTACTCAATATTCATCGGATCACAGCAAACACAACATGGAGAATTACATAAAGATTATCTTGATCATGATAGGCAGCTCACAAGATCTAAACATGATAGAACAAGAGGAGAAGACAACCATCTAGCTACTGCTATGAACCCGTAGTCCAAGGTAGACTACTCACGCATCAGTCCTGAGGCGGTCATGGCGACGTAGAGGCCTCCGGTGACGATTCCCCCTCCCGACAGGGTGCCGGGGAGCAGTTGTGATCTCTCCCGTAGTGGTGATGGGTACGGCGGCGGCTCGGGACCTATGGAAGAAAAAATGATTAACCGTGATATGTTTTTAGGTCAAGTGGGTATTTATGGGCGAAAGAACAAGATTGGTGGGCGTCCGAGGGCGCCACACCCCCTCCCGACGCGACTCCTGATGTGGCCGCGCCACCAGGCGATGTGGGCCCCTCGGGGCCCGTCTTCGTCTCGTCTTCGGTTCTTCGCGATGCAAATATTCTAAAAATAATTCCTGGTTGACTCGTTTCCAATTGGAGCTTTTCTGAAACCAAAAACAATAGAAAACAGGGAACTGTCACTGTGGCATCTTGTTAATAGGTTAGTCTCAGAAAAAACATAAAACTATATAAAATGCATATAAAACATGCAACAACATGATATAACATAAAATAGAACAGAAAAATTATGACGTTGGAGACATATCAACGGAGCCGAGCCGTAGATGGCAACATATGACGGCGTGCACGTGTGTGGCTTCTTGCTTCAATGCAATTGGTGTTATACATGACACAGCTATAATCTTAAAGAAAGAAAGTTTTACGTAGCAGAAGCTATCTTGTATTTAGCCTGTTCACCAAAAAAAGCCATCCAAACACCTTGTGTTTCCTTTGGCAGCACGATTTCCACAACCATTGAAATGCAGAATGAGGGGCAGGGCCCTCATTTAGACAGTCATATGCTTTCTTAGCGATAAATTTGGTATCCCAGGCATAGGTCCAAGCATCATGCGTGTCCTGAGAATGGTGAAGCTCTACCAGCTGTACAAAGTCATGAAATTCCTCAAAAGCCTCTGTTGACGGTGGCAGGTGAAACATATCTAGCATTGAAACCGATTGCATAGCATGCCTAACTGAGATATGTTGGTTGATGGCGATTGAGTGCCCAATGATGGACTTGTTAATTACTCCGTAGTCCGTACTACATATTGATCGTCGTTAGCTGACGGCCATCTGTTTAGCATTTCAATTTCGATGTGGTCTGCCGCCTCGCCGGCCGGCCGGCCGGCCGTACCGTCGAGTCTAGCCATCTTCCGTACGTGGCCTTGCTCTTCCTCCTCGCTCTACACTTTTTTTTCGAAACAGGGGCCATTGGGCTGCAAAACGTTTTTGGACACTCCTCGTTGTCCTAAAGCGGGCATCATTCTGATCGACCTGCCCGACGGTCTATTGTCCCTGCGGCCTCGTACACTAGCCTGTGTAGGACGTCGCTCGTCTTCCTGAAAAGCAACTCCCCGGCGCGCCCGCGCGAGAGAGAGAGAATCTGGCCGTCTTGCCGCTAGCTGCTCAAGCTGCCCCTGCGGCCGCGCGCTGGTGGCCGGCAGGCCGGCCGGAGACTCTTCCTTCTGTTCCCGTGGCACATCGCTCCGTCTATTCTTTACCATGCTCGTGACTCGATGGTGGGTGTTGTGAGACGCATCATCCGCATCCATATCTCTCCACAGTATACGCATGTGCTGCGTTGCGTTGCGGTTGCGTCGCGTATTGAAAGAGGGATCCTAGGATATCCCATCTACTGTTTCGAATTCAAACCAATCGGAAATCGGGGCTCTAGTCCCGGTTCCAGAGTGGTTGTAGTCCTGGTGTAGCAACCGGGACTACCAAGGCGGGACTAGAGCCTCCTCCCCTTTGGTCTCGGCTCACCACAAGCCTGGACCGGAGCCCCCAATGAGAGCTCCGTACGTGGACACGGTAGGGCGTGCGGGGGCGAACCCTTTAGTACCGGTTCGTGATACGAACCGGGACTAGCGTTTTGCTTTTTTTTCCACCAAATTTTAGGGTTTTGTTTTCTTTTCATTTCCGGGTTCTGGGTACGGGTTTCGGATGCGTGATGGTAGGGGGTTTTGGATGGTTCCGGGTAGGGGTTTATGTACCACGTCGATGCGTGATGGTGGCGGTTTCGGATGGTACCACGTCGATGCGTCAGGGTAGGGGTTTCGGATGCTACGGCTTCGATGCGCGAAAAACACGTATAAATTATTATACGAAGCTATATGAAGTTAAATCATGCATATATACAATTACATGAAAATCATGTGTTGATAACACATACACAATTAAGTACGCGTGGTAAATGAATATCACGATTTCCCGGTTACATATACTTAGAAGTACATTGTTACATGGAGATCACTATTACATGTGCGCACCAGTGGTTAAATAGTGGTACTCTCCGGTGTCCGGTATGACATGGGCGAGGTAAAATCCCGGCAACTCCTCTGCAATTGCTCTGAAGCAGGTCTTTATTGATAACTCGTTGCGTTTTCTTGCCAACTGTAAAATAATGATATCACAATGAATACATGAGATATGAAATGAATAAAACTCATCACGATTGATGGTATAAAAATAATGTTGAGACTAGAGCTTTACGTACTTCAATAATTTTTTTGCTCTTCAAACTCTCGTTGACCACAGTGTGCATGTACTCACAAACATAGAATTCACATAGATCAGTCCCTATTGGCTATTTAATTCAAGTCTATAGAAGAAAAGAATTTAATCAAATAATAATAAAGTATGATAATGGTGCATGGGACTAGTTATAGAACTACTTACTTGGTTAGTACACCATAGCAACTTCTGTGGCCATCCACTGTTCGGATGTTCCGCAAGGAACATTTTCCAAATGCTGCATGACAAGAAAATGAATGAATGAGTTATAAATTCTTTGATATTAGGAAATGAACGAAAGAGGAGATAAGAAAAGAAAGTACCTTATCACCAAATCAAAACATGTCTTGTATT
Organism: Poa annua; assembly: GCA_026929855.1. Lineage (NCBI taxonomy): Eukaryota > Viridiplantae > Streptophyta > Magnoliopsida > Poales > Poaceae > Poa > Poa annua. The sequence continues at coordinate 92,395,508 of CM049428.1, read as the reverse complement.
GTTTAGAGCATCTTCTTAACGAGTTAAGGATAACAATTTGTCCTTTCCGCAAGTCAATAACGATAAGAATGTAGTGGTAGCTCACACATTTATAAATAGTCATGCATAACTCATCAATTATCGGGTGAGAAAGATAGAACGTGTAATAAGCAGTAACACTCACTTGAAGTTGTAAGGCCATAATATATATTTTTTATAAGCTTGTCGCCTGAAAAACATTCGCAAATTCCCCGGTGTATCCGTGTTAAGTTTTGGATCAATTATGTTATCTTCATGATTATAAAGGGGTCAATGAACCCAATTTTGTTGATTTTCTGCTTCTTGCATTCGAGCATCTTCATTCTACATAATAAAGCCCACAAAATATTATAGAGAGGATTATCACAGCAATGAACGAGTAGAGCTAATTAAAGACTTAAATTACAGGAATAGATCACTTACAGACAATAGGAACTGATGATAGCTTTGTCGAGGGCCCGGATATTGTAGAACTGAAACATTTCGGCGAACTAAATGATAATAGAGTATTCTTGGAAATAATGCTCTTTCTTAACTCCCAACATGAGAGCGTCTTTCTTCTCCTCCTTTACGGCCTTCTTGTACCAGGCTTGAAGTTGAGGCATTCTTGTGGGTAAGTCGTCGTCAACAAAATTCTCCCCGTGAACATAAGTACGAACAACATCCACGAAGGGATATCATCTCCCGAATATACCATCTCCCGCACATTGATGTTTTTGAGAATTCTTACATCAAGCACCTTGAGCGGGGGGGGGGGGGGGGGGGGGGGGGGGACTGTGCGTCTTGTTCTCCGAGTTGGGCAACTTGTTTCCCTTTTTCGCTCGATCCTCCATCTCTTGGGCATATGACTTATCAATCGAGCGAACATAGTCTGTTCGTGGCGAGGGTGGGGGGTTGTATAGGGCATCGATGCAACGGTCAATTTTCTCTTGAGGAATTCCGACAGTAAATTTTGGAGGAGGCAATTGTTTCGCTAACGCTTTCTGTTTCACGCCAGCAAGCCATGCATCCGTATGTTCTTTGCAGGCGATATCGTTTTCCTCGACGGTTCTCTCCCAAGGTAACTTTGGAGTAGGCGGCGGTGTTTTCTGCTTTCTAGGTTTCTTCCTAACAGGAGAACCGGACTGGCGCCTACTCGAGAGCGACTTAACATTCTTGGGGGCTGGCACAGACTGAGATGGCCTCGCGCTGGGGACCCTCTCGGGGGGCGGTGGGCTTTGATGATGAGCTGGAGATGGACTCGGGCTGGGGTCCCTATCTGGGAGGTGTGGGCTTTGCTGATGAGGTGGAGATGGACTCGGTCTTTGGTCCCTCTCGAGGAGGAGTGGACTTTGCTGATGAGGTGGACTCCTAGAACGAGGAGTCGGTGGCCTTGGCAGGGGTTCTGGAAGGACGATGTATTTCTTGGGCCACAGGGCGAAGACATGCTTGACGTCTGCTAATGTCTTCTCCTCGTCACCTCCAGAAAACTCAAGTTCCAAGGTTTCAAATCCCGCCATAATTTTGTCCACCCCGACACGAGCATAGCCATCTGGAATTTCACCACAATGATTTATTTAGAAATATCTTATATAAAGATAAATACCTTTTCTCTAGGTTGAATTACTAAAGCAAGGCCCACCGCCACCTTCAAAGTTATGTTTCTCATTGCTATATGTAGCTCACAAACTGTAGTTTCTGTGATGTCATCCACTTGGTAGGGACCATCAACTTGACGCGTGGAACCAACGCTGCTTCTACGCTGAGATGGGGCGGCATCGGCTTCAGGATCTAATTGTACCCGCTCCCGAGGTTCCGTTCTTTGCTCCTTCAATGCTTTCAGTTCCTCCAGTGTCTCCTTCAGGCCACGGTCCAATTCTGATATCCTGTCAGCCTCCTTCTTCTTACCTCTGCTACGGCTTGTATAATTGTGAACAGAATCCGGCCACCCAGTCTTAAACGTAGTACCGCCAGGATAGCCTCGAGCTCGTCCAACATGTTCAGGATTCCCCAGGGCCCGTGTCAGCTCGTCATCCTCTCTATCGGGTTTGAACACACCATCGTGAACATCGCGACATCTTCAAGCTTCTTTTTGACTATGTCAACGAGATCCTTCCATTTTCCTTTTCCAATAATATCTCCGGTAACTGGGTCCAACCCTGCCCCATGCGCGAACAACCAGAATTCGACCTCTCGAGCCAGTCAAGTGTCTTTGGACGGACACCCGATCGAAGCAGTTTTTCTTCATAGGCTAACCACTTAGGAATGGCGCTCTTGTAGCCACCTGTCCCCAATTTATGGTGGTGTATCTTCCGCCCAGCATTCAACTTATTTATTGAAGATCGGGCCACCGCCATAGGTGATTCCCTATACGCCTTAAACGCCGCACATTCAGATTCTAACTTCTTCCTGTCAGACCCTGAATTCAAGCTACACAAACGAAACATATCGGTTGGGCCACACAACCAAGAACATACTGGGGTTACCAATCCCAGGAAACAAGCAGGCCAGACTCGGAATGGATCGTCGGCCGACAGCTCTTGGCGACCCCAACGTCACATACGTTTCCAGATTGTGCACGCAAGAACCCAAAAAGTCTTCCAACTCGTATACTTCAAACATACACACATGGTATACGAGTCGGGTTTTTAACAAGTTGAAACCACAGAATAAACCTAAGACACAAAGAAAGGAAATAATATCCAAAAGCTCTCACTGAGCAAAATATAGCGAAAGGCAGCAATCAGAGGACACATGTCCCAACATTACATCATGCAGCGGAAACAAACCGGTCTGAGTACAGACAAGAAGCAAAGGGCTCAAAGCCGAAATGGAAAAGAAGGCCCATACACGCGGTCCACCAGGAAGAAGCCCAGGGGAACTCTTAACTACTCGTCGTAGATCTCGTCGTCGAACTCCACGTAGTATCCACCAACCTGGTCGTGCGAAGAATCCTCAACTGCAAAAAAACCACAGCCCGCGAACGGGTCAATACACCGAAGCGTATCGAACAAGCTTAAGCTAACATGTTACAAAACTGTAAGATTCCCAAAGTATGGGGTAGGTGTACTTAGCGGCAGCAGCACTAGCAACCTAGAGAGACGCGCTAAAACTTCCGTCTAATTAGAGAGAGATAAGAGAGCGTTGAAGTAGCCATCTACAACTAACACCAGACATAACCCATTCTCGAATTAACCCCCTCAACCAAGTATGAGGAAGCAATCTGGAAAAAATCACACGTTAACAATTTTATTTACCATTTAGGGTGTAAGTAATTCTATATTACTAGTCAAATTAATTAACAATGATTAGGTGTAAGTTGTCTAGATCTTGTTAGCCAGTATCATCACCAAGTCGTCCATACCCGTGGACACGACTCATCGATAAGATTATACCCTACATGGGTGCACTACTGGACCCATACTCGCATGATCAACCCAGTCAAAAACATTAGGGCCTCTCAACCCAACTCTTTTCCTTCACCGCAACAAGTCCAGGAGCCACGGGAGCTATGCTGGTCCCGGCCAAAAGGGTGCGGACTCCCGCAGGACACACGCCTCCGCACCAACAGGCCGCGCCCTATATGCATGTAACAAGGCACACCGCCAAAAGTAAAATACTACACTAGTATCGATGCATATGAGACAAATGGAAAAACCGAACTAGGTGCAGCTCCCGGACAAGTCGAAGTTCCAGTCAAAGTCGAGGGGGGCTCCATTGGGACACCCACAAGTGGTTAGTGCGCTCAAAATTGGATCCGAGGACAAAATCTCAGTTCCTAGGTCGACACTGAGCAGAACAAAGCACCTCGCAAGGCTTTCCGCCTGGTGCCTTATCTTTTAATTATAATACCCCAAATAAGACATCAGTTTATTAAAATAGAATAATCTATCATACTAAGCATATGAGATAAAGGCAAAGGAACGACTCGCTCAACCAATTCTAAGCATGCACTACGACTCGCAAAGGCCAACAGATAAACATGCAAGGGGTTATGGGTTGTGGGGATATAGCTGTATAGGCTGCAGGATAAACATGTGATGGGATCGCAGTTCAAGAATCGATAACTAGGATAGCATAGATCAAAAGGCAAGAATGAAAACCAAACAATCGTGTAACCGGTTAGCAGAAGCTTGCCTGGCAGCTCGTGGCCTGGCACAAAAGCTGGAACCTCAGTATCGTAGGTACTCGCGGCAGACACGTCGTCGTCTACCCAAAGAAAGCCAAACACAGACAATAGGAAGCAATAATCAATACCGAGAAATGCACAAACAAATGATGGAGCATTATGGCATGAGATGATTAGGTCATATTTAAAGCGGGGATGAAATCCCGGCAAAAGATTAGGTTGTAAGTTATTTGTGTAGCCAACAAATTAAATGTTGCTTAACATTTATAGCAGGTATGGTGATCTAATTAATTTAAATGGAAAAATACATTAGTTAATTATTTGCCCAACTCATTACATATTTAGTAATTAATTGCAACTTATTTATCTACAACTCAAATTAAATGTTTATTAGCATGATAAGACATGGTGTAAAAGATATGAGCATATTAAATGGAATTAGGGCATTATATATTTATTACCCCACATGTTCCATATTTAATTAATTAATTACATTTGTTAAATTAAACTAAGCATTTAAATAAATGATGCAAACTGACATAAGAATGTTATAATAATGTTCATTGCATTTTTCTGATATAAAAACATATAAAGTTTATTTTATTTAGAGTTATAGATTTAAAGTTATTGCATTTTGAAGTCTAGGGGGTTTCTGGAAAAGTGCAGGGACCTGTCTGTGATGGAAACAATGTTTCTGGGGACTTGGGCGCGAAACTCAAAGAGCAGGGGGCTCGGGGTAAGATTTCCTGGCGCCCAGGTCTTTTTATCACCGAGACGAAACGAGCCCGAGAGGCTGCCCAGCGGGACCCAGCGCCACGTGGGTGCAGACTGGGTGCGGGTAGGGTTTGCTGACGCCCACAGTCACTGACTGGTGGGGACGCGTTGTCAGCGAACAAAAGAAAAGGTTGGCGTTTTTATGCTACCGCCGGGGTTCAAACTCGGAGCGCGGGTGATGTCGTGGTATCGGCATAATTGATAGGAGGGGGTCCTCTAGCCTACGTATGGATTGTGGGGAAGAAGGTTGGTGTCGTCGAGGACGGGATTGGACACGGCGAGTTTACCCAGCTTCAGATCCCGCAGCGGTGGCGAGATCCTACGTGCTGCTATAATTCACTATGAGGCAATAGCCATGAACAGGTTACAATGTGTATGATGCGTATTGAAGCGTTCCCTAAAGGCTTCCTGGTGGCCGGCTTATATAGGCGGCCAGACCCCAGGATACAAGGCAAGTACTTGTCCGGCAAGTAATCAGAGTCCTAGACCTAGCCGGCTTAGTTGCCGCATTCCGTCTTGGGCTTGGTGGCTTGATGGGCTTCGGCCTTACGCCTTCTTGGACCGTCCGCCTACTTCCTTGTATGTCAGCTATCTGGGCCGCCCGGCAGGCTTCAGCCTTACCACCCTTGGGCCACCCTGGACTAGCCGGATTGAACAATGTTGGAGACACCCCTAGTTGATATATCCCCAACATTAGCCCCCAGAAAGGTTGAAGTTCTCCAGGCGCCGGCTTCTTCTTGATACTTCATCTGCCAATGTTGGCGGCTGCACGACTTGAACCATTCTAAAAATCAAAAAAGGGGGCAAGTGTGTCTTGAAGTTGGCACACGGCCGCCTTTATCCAACATGGGAAAAGACGGCTAACCGATAGTTTCGCCTGGAATATTTGTTGACGGATATCGCTAGGCGGCTCACGACAGTTTGAAACTGGCCTAAGCTAAAATCTTGCCATGATCACAAAATCGCGGGAAAAGGGGAGGCGTGGAGATCGTGCGATCATGCGCTGCAGTGGATGCTGGACACGTGTCCGACTAACAATGCCGTTGCACAGGAAGCTACGCCCGGCTCTATAAATAGGGAGCCGAGCGGTCCATTTCAGCACCCCAGCTCTTGCACTCCTCGACCCTTTGCTCTCCCGCACCTTTCTCCGAGCGAACTCCGGCGAGCGTCCTCCTCCGGTGACCTCCGCTCACGGCGATGTCCACCGGTCACAACATTCCCTCCGCGGCGTCCGGCGGTCCTACATCCGACACCTCGTCCGCGGCGGCGATGGGCGGCGTGGCGTCGCGTCCTGCGACGGTGGCGACGGGCAATGTCGCCGCCGTCGCTTCTCACATTCCCGCCGCGCGCACGCCGACGGCGGTCTCTTCGGCTCCTCCACCCTTAGGCACGGCGATGGCGGCGAGAGGCACTCCGGCCGACGAGGAAGAGGAAGCGGCAGACCTCGGGTCACGCTACTGACTTCACTCCATCATCGACGAGGCGACCCTCCAAGACTTGGAGGCCGTTGGCTACCTCCCAACTCGGGAGGATTGCCAGTGGAGACCCGGCTTGGGAGACGTCATCCCGGCTCCGAAAGCCGGGGAACGGGTAATCCTCACCTCCCACCTAGTTAGGGGAATGGCGCTTCCGCCTTCCGCTTTCTTTAGCGAGGTGGTAGATCATTATGGTCTCCAGCCCCACAATATAGCGCCCAATAGCATTCTAGTCTTGTAGCGTACCTGCACTTTAAATAAGGCAGATACCTGTGTATAGTGCAAATCCCTGGATCGATTCATTTGCACACACAGTTTACGATGTAATATCACAACAAAGCGTCAATTTTATTACATCGATGATCCAGAATTACAAAATATTCGATACAAGTTGCATAGCATAAAGCTAGCATTGAAAAAGTACACAGCGGAAATACAATAGCAGTGAGTCTCTATCACTTTCATGCTGCCACAGGCGAACACATGGGTGTTGTAGACTCGAAACCTATAAACGAAACCTCACTCGTCATCTGAACAATCTGCAATAAGAAAAATATTGCAACAACGTGGGTCAGATTCCATTAAAAATGGAGTCTGGCAAGTGACACTATGGTGGACACTCAATGGGAATAACTCTAAAATATGTATGCATATTTGGCTGGTGGAGTTCAAGGCTATCTTGCATAAAGCCAATTTTATCCTATCACTTCATAAAACTGCTTTGAACATCATAAGTGGTAACACTGGCAAGTTTCAGTGAACCCAAAAGATATCTCGTCCTTAGGTGCACCCTCAGGTGAAAACCCCCACATTCAATGGTCCTAAGTGTAGTAGAAACTATCTTAGGTGAAAACCCCCATAAACATGGTCCTGAGTAGTCCACTGTTGTTTATCAAAACTTTATTAAGAAATTAGAATGTTGGGATTCCTCCATGTTCCTTGATCAGCTGTAGTCTTTACTTGAAATACTTCTCCTTGAGTTCTTCACGATCTTCTCCATTTATTCCTCACATCCCTTTGTTCCTGGGTGGCCTTCCACAAGTGTGCTCTCAGGTGAAAACCCCCACGTTCACGATCTTAAGTATAGTAGAAACTATCTTAGGTGAAAACCCTCATGGACATGGTCCTGAGTAGCCACTCAACATAAACCAAACAACCAATCCACCCAGATGATTCATTAACTTAGTGATGTGCACTCCCAGGTGAAAACCCCCACATACTATGATCCTAAGTATAGTAAAGACTATCTCAGGCGAAAACCCTCATAGACATGGTCCTAAGTAGCCACTTAAGATTTTGTACAACCTTTCTTCAATTGCATAGCATCAAAATTCTACTAAATCATTTCATAGGTACCTAGACACAATGGAATAGGGAGTTCTAAAGTCTTGCATAGCAAATCTACTAAGTCCTACACATGCATAGGAAAATAACTAAATCATGCATATAAAATACTTAGGAATTTTATGGGGGTGTGCCACTTGCCTTGGCAACAAGAAGAATAGTAACAACAACTGCAACTGTTATCGTTTCCCTCCGAGATTTCTAACACATCAAACAAAAACACACATAAACATACTAACAAGTAACAATACAAAAATATGTTATGCATGATGTGCAAAATACTTAGAGAAAACACTAAGTCTATTCTTCAAGGTGATCGACAATTATCAACAACTCTTTGTAAATTGGATATTCACTATAGTGAGAGAGACAGACACCCGGCCAGCCACTTAAGTTTGTGGAGCAGGTCTCATGTACGTGGACATGTAAGGTTAGTTTCCAGACCGCTTCATCTCACTATGCCGCTAGGATCCAACAAACTTCAAGATGGCAATAACATGATCAAAAATTGTTTTAAGTCAAGATTAGGAAAGATAGAAGAAAATGATGTAGGTTATCTTCCAGGCTTCATCTTCAGACTTGTAGTATTCTCCTTAGTGATATCTTGATCACCATGTCTTAGAGAGAAGAAAGAAAAAGAGAAAGAAAGACTTAGAGAATAGAGGGGGTTGGTCTTCTTGGACTTCTTCTTGATTTTTCTTCTACGTGTTTCTACTTCTTGGAGATTCTTCTGGAGTCTTGTTTTGGCTAAGTCCTTCATTGGTCTTCTAGCTCCATGTTGAAAATCCTGAGTGTCTAAGTGCATAGCACTTAACCAAAAATGCTAAGTTGAAAATATTCCTAATTTAGAGAAAATAATGGAGGAGTTTTTCCTATGAGAAGAATAACCATATAATAAAATATGTTATGCATGCAATGCTCTTTTTAATCATAATAAACATCATACAAAATTTGTGATATTTATAAAGTATGCATTAGGCTATAAATGTAATTTAATTATTTCCTAATTTTGGAAAATATAATAAAAGGAATTAGATGTAAGATCAAAGTTTTATGTGATTAAACTTTTATAAATAAAATTTCATAAATGGGGTTAATGGACAGAGGCATTTAATTAAAATTTATAGCAATTGCATTTAATCAAATTTAATGTTTCTATTAATAGTTATGTCTAAAATAGTCAAACTATTCAAATTAAAACATACAACTATTAAATCATGAAAATAATATTCAACAACATTTTATAGCAGAGGCATCATATTACAAATATTCCAAAGTTTATAAAACAATTTTATTTGCAATTTTTGGATTTATAGATTTAAAGTTATGACAAAAATACTCAAATGCACCATTTGAAATTTGAATATTCTAAACTAAGTCAAATTTGAATTTTGGAAGTTCTAAAATATTCCACATGTCAAGGGATTTCCAAAAATATAAAAATTATCTAATTTGGATAAGTGGTTAAAAAGTTATGAAGGTTTGAATATACAGGGGCTTTTCTGCAAAAGTGCCAATTAAATTTTAATTAAGAAAATAGCGGAATTTCTCTGCACACGTGGATCCGATGTGGCGCTGACTGGGCAGTGACGTGGCCGCTGACTGGGCGCTGACGTGGATAAGTGATTTGATCTAAACCGCACGATCTAGATCTAACGGTTGAAAAAGGAAAATAACTCTTTGTTGTAAACTAATCGTGGCCGTGGAATCAAGATCGAACGGCTCACCGTGCGTTGACCACCGGGTGGTGGCGCGATTTTGCCGGAGACGAGGCCGACGGCGGCGCTGCGCTCGGCGAGGACTAGGTCGACGTTGCGGTGCTCCCCCGGACGCGCGGATGACGCCCTCGGGTGCGGCTCGTCGCGAGGAAGACGATGGAGGCGACGACGTTGTCTCGGGAGCCCCGGAGGTGGCGTGGAGGTGCGGGCGGGGTGGTTTTGGTGCCGGCGAGTCTCGGTTGTCCGTGCCCCGCACGATTGGTAGCAGAGGAGACACGGGAAAGGCGTCCGCGGGTGCGCACGAGCGAGGGGAGGAGAGTGGAGGGGGTCTCAGGGGTGGGGGCTTGCTTTCTCGCCGGAGTTCGAAGGAAAAAGGCCAGCGGCTCAATGAAGTCCGGCGAGCAAATTGGAGAGCCTCGGGGCACGAATGAAGGGGGAGAAGAGGGGAAAGTGAGCCGGGCTCGTTTTTTCTTTATAGAATCAAACATATGAAGAAACCGTGGTCTTAATCGCGCGCAATCAAGGGATTAAAATCAGCCGTTTTCGGCTTGGTCGTGGGCGTGGTTCCCGGCCGGAGCTCGAAGATGGTGACGTCACGCTGACGTCATCATTTTTCTTTTTCTTTTCTGATTTTTCTTTTAATTCATATATTTTGATTTAATTATCCAAATGATGTCAAATTAATTTCTAAAAATTTGTTAAAACAAAATCTTTGTGTTAAACCAGTTGTGGGCATGTTTTGAACAATTTTCAAAATTAATAATTTTGAAATATTGATTAAATACAAATTTGATACTTAATATCAATTTTGAAAATATAACGTAATTAAATTTTCTTTTGGTTAAGATAAAATTTGTAAAATACCCATAGACAAATATGTTTGAATTTAGATTATTAACTTATTTTGCTGAAAACATTCACCTATATTTTGGCATAAAAGTAGAATAATAGAATATAAATATTTTTAGAGTAATATGAAATAAAATGGATTTTTAATTTAAACTTTTTGTGATTTAATCAGATGATGAATGATGAGATGCATGTATGCATGAAGGCAATGCTTAAAATTTTCTTTTCAAAGGAAAATACATAAATGTTTTCAAAAGTTTTAAATTTTAGTGATTTTTAAACATTTCAAAATATAGGGATGTTACAAGTCTTAGCCGGCTTCACAGCTCTGTTCGAGGGCTACCTAGGTATTAGGCCTAGTTTAGACTTCTTCAGATACTGTTTTCGTTGCCGGCATCAGACCGTGCCAGACGGCGGGCTGGCAACCTGCGGCAGTGTCACTTTTAACTGCTGCTAGGGCCGCCAATGGTATCCTAAGATACCATACCTTGAATCCGTCAAGGGCTGGACCTCCACATTCTTCTACTGCCAAGATATGGCAGCTCCGGGCCGTCAATTTGGCGTTCCGGAATTTGTCAACGCGCCGCCTATGCCCAGGCCATGCTGGGACGAGGCGGTGCCCAAGTTGATGGAGGAACTCCGCCTTTTCCAAAGGCGGATTGAATTCCTCACCCGGACGATGGCTCCCCCCTGCTGGACGGGGTGGACACCGTCATCTGCTGGCTCGGCCGGCAGATTCTCCCCCTGCGGTACAGCCCGCATAAAATGTGTCAGTATTCGCCTACTGCCACGGCCTCTCTCCGCGTAAGCGAAGAGAGGTTGCCGGTTGCCGACCTGGCGTTCCGGCTCCGCAGCCTCGTCAAGGCGGGGCTGGTGAAGGCGGTGGAGGGCGTGCCCATGCACACCCACGACAACCCTCCCATCGAGGTAGACATCTTGCTTCTTGCCCCTTTTTGACAGCTTCGCCGGCTAACTTGAGTTCCATTAATACTTGTCTTCTTTCTTAGATCTCCGACTTGGGGGAGGATGACCTGGCTCCCCACTTCTACGAGTCGGAAGCCGGGAAGACCAAGAAGCGCAAGGCATCCGACGCCGCTTCCTCTACGGCGATCGCCGAGAGGAAGAAACGGATCGCAACGGCTACCGAGCCGGCTCTCGTCAAACTTGACGAGAACGCGGGGATTAACATCCCCCGAAGGTACTCACTTCTGCTTTTAATAGTCGACGAGCTTCTTTAATACTGGCACCCAACTGACTGTGCTTGCTGTTTATTGACAGGGAAAGGGTCGCAACTTCCCGGTTGCCGACCAGGCTCCTTTCCAAGGGTAAGCGGCCTCAAGGCAGCTCGCCTGCTACCATGCCGCCAACTCCCCAGCCCCGGGCCGGCAGCTTTATGGGCAATGCTCGTCGCCAGCCCCCGACTCCGGCTTCTGGCGCGCCGCCAAGGACCTCCTCCGCTGACCGCGCACCCAAGACTCCCCTTCTTTTGGCTGAGGCTACAACCGATGAAGCCTTCCAATCGCGTGCCGCCAAGGAGGAGTTGCTGGAGGTGGCTGCCGGCGGGTCCCAGAGGGCAGCCCCGACTGCAGGAGGCGGCAAAGTTAGGGACCCTTGGTCCACCTTTAAGGAGGCCAAGGAGTCAGCCTTGACTTTTGCCAACTTCACCTCCCAGGCCTTCGCCGTCTTGGAGGGCGACATGTCTGTAAGTTTTTATAACTCTGGCATATACATAGTCTTTCCCCCGAGCACTTAGATGGCAGGTCCAAAAAATTTGGCTGCCGGCTTAATGGTTATTCGACAATATGTTTTATGCCTTTGCTTTTACCTGCAGGGCCTCTTGTCCGCCAACGTTGAGCTTGTCTCCTCCCGATTCGAGATAAACCGGCGGTGCCGCGACCTGAAGAAGGATTGCAAGGCCAAGGACCTGCGAATTGCCGAGTTGGAGGCGGCCCGCAAAAAAGATGAAGGTAGAGTTGATCTTTTTTGCTTTCAGCCATCTTTCCAACTTATGTTGCCGTCAATCATTTTAGTTAGCGAATCCATATTTGTAGAACTGCTAGACCACGCCCAGGATATACTGAAGGCGTCAACTGATATGCAAGCTCTTATGAATGAAGCTTCCGATTTGGCGGCCGCCAACTTGGCGATGAAGGAGGATCACCAGAAGGAGATGGAGGCCCAGCAGCAGAAATTTGCGCAGGAATCTAGCCAGCTTACTGGCGAGCTGGAAAGCCTGCGCAAGAAGTTGGCGGAGGCGGAGAAGACGGCTGCCGAGGAAATCTCCAAGCAGACTTCTCACGCCCAAACTGCTGAGGACACGTTGGCGGCTCATATGATTGAGCTGTCCGCTTTCCATAACTCGGCCCTTGGTAATTTCTCACTCCTTATTTGATTTTGCCACTTTGCTTAGCCTGAGCCAAACTGATGGTTTCATTTTTGATACAGTTCCCGCCGGTTTAGGCGACGACAAGGTTGTCGGCCCCCGCCTGGATCGCCTTGCGCGTCTAGGCGAGCTGATCACCGAGACTTTGGCAGCGTCCAAGCGGTTTGCCGCCAAGTTCTTCATCTCCTCCGGCAGCCAGGAACCGACCGAATTCAGCGACGTGCCCAACATGTTGGAGCAGGCTACCAAGCTACACAAGAGCTCGCTGAAGTCGGCGGCGCGGGGTGGTGTTAAGACTGCGCTTGGACTATTCATGGCGCACTACCCCGAGGCGGAGATAGAAGCCGTCACCGAAGGCATGCCGTCTACATATGAAGACGGCAGCGAGGTCGAGCCGGCCGCTGTTCTGGACAGCGTTGCCGGCTACGCCACGCGTGTTGCCGACATGGTGGATACTTCGATCTTCTACCGGCGTCATCCTGTGCCTGCCGCAGGGGAAGCTGGAGCTGCCGGCGGAGGGGAGTGACAGTTCTGGGGCTGAAGTTCTCAGCCCCCAAGCCTGATGTAGACGCCCCCCCCCCCCCCCCCCCCCCCCGAGCCGTAGTTTCCTTGCTTCCTTCTGACTTGATTTGCCAGCCCCTGAAACAATGCAACTTTAACTTGTAATATTTGTATATACTTTTGTTGTTGCTCTGCTAGGCGGGAAACTAGCTGACAAGTTTTATTTTGTCTTATTTATATGGCCCGCCTTAATTTTACCCTGACTTATATGTTTAACTTTTTGTATGTTGACGAACCTCAGCCGGTAACTTTAGCTGAAACAACCAGGGCTAAGCCATGCGTTTAGGATCAGAAACCAAAGCCAACATGTTGGTGTCAAAGACATACTACTAGGCGAACCACACATAAGTAATCAGAGGTAAAGGAATTAGGCGACGCAAAAAGTTTATTTTTGCTTTAGGTTGGCTCGAAAGCTGCAAGTATCTACCAGTTTGAACCTTTGCACGGAGCTAGAAAAATAGGTAACTTAGATACATAGGGGTAATATGATTGCAAGAAAAGACAAAAGATGGCATGCTTCTCAACACAGATGAGGAACCATAGACTTTTATTTCATGATCATATATAACTTATTACAATTATAAATTGCTAAGTGTAGAAAGGACGTAGCTGCTCAATATTCCAAGGCCGTCTTGTTTGTTCGAACGGATCCTCAATGCCTCTTTTGCGCTTGGTTCCCCTTTTTCCTGCCGCCTTCTTGCGCGGATGTCGGCCAGGTAGTAGGAACCATTGAGCAGCGCCTTTGTGACTATAAACGGTCCTTCCCATGGCGGGGATAACTTGTGCAAGCCTTTTCTGTCTTGAATTAGGCGGAGAACCAGGTCACCTGTTCTGAAGCTTCGCTTCCGCACTCTCCGGCTATGATAGCGGCGAAGTTGTTGCTGGTACAAGGCGGAGCGATGCAGAGCGATCTCTCTTTCTTCGTCTAGCAGGTCTAGGCTATCCTGTCTTGCACCTTCTACGTCTTTCTCGATGTAGGCTTGAACCCTTGGGGAATCGTATTTCATGTCGGTAGGTAGCACCGCCTCGGTGCCATATACTAAGAAGAAAGGAGTGTAGCCGGTAGACCTGTTTGGTGTTGTGCGCAAACTCCATAGTACCGACTGTAACTCATCTGCCCAAGCGCCGGCTGCCCTGTGTAATGGAGCTTCGAGACGAGGCTTAAGTCCTGACAAGACTAGGCCGTTTGTACGCTCTACTTGTCCATTGGATTGAGTGTGTGACACGGATGCCAAATCAAGCCGGATACCCAGATCACTGCAGTATTCTTCTATGTCGCCTTGAGATAGGTTGCTGCCATTATCAGTGATAATGTTGTGTGGAACTCCAAAACGAGAGACAATTCCCCAGAGGAAATTGGTGGCTGTTCGTGCGTCAAGTTTGCTGATCGGCTTAGCCGCGACCCATTTGGTGAACTTGTCGACAGCGACCAATAGGTGGGTATACACACCACTCGCCTTCTTGAAGGGACCCACCATGTCTAAGCCCCAGACCGCGAACGGCCAGGTGATTGGAATTGTCCTGAGTTCTTGTGCCGGTAAGTGAGGTTGACGAGCGTACAACTGGCAGCCTTTGCATGTTTTTACGATGTTCTCGGCGTCTTGTTTGGCGGTAAGCCAGTAGAAACCTTGGCGGAAAGCTTTGGACACGATGGACCTGGCGGAAGCGTGATGCCCGCAGGTGCCAATATGTATGTATTCCAGAATTTCCTGGCCTTCTTCTGGCTGTATGCACCGCTGATAGATGCCGCACGTGCTTCGCTTATATTGCTCGCCTTTTATTATCGTGAATGCCTTGGCTCGCCTTATGATCTGCCTTTTTAGCACCTCATCGTCCTCCGACAACTTGCTATCGATTAGAAAATCGAGATATGGGACAGTCCAATCCGGCTGTATCGAGTAGACAGCGAGACTTGCCCCTTCTACCGGTTCTTCTGCATCGGGGTCCATCAAATCGGCGCCTTTAATGGATGGCTTGTGCAAATGTTCCAAGAAAATATCTTTTGGTACCTTTTTGCGTTCTGACCCTAGTCTGGCAAGTGTGTCTGCCGCCTCGTTCTCACCTCTTGGGACATGCCGGACTTCGTAGCCCGCGAAGTTTTTTGCGAATTCGTCAACTTTGGCTCTGTATGCCGCCATTGTTGCGCTTTTCGCATCCCATGTTCCGCTTACTTGTTGCGCGACCAAATCTGAGTCGCCATAACAGAGAATTCTTTTGACGCCGAGGTCGTTTGCCACGTGTAACCCATGAAGCAAAGCTTCGTACTCGGCAACGTTGTTTGTTGCTGTAAAGTGAATTTGCAACACGTAGCTAAGCTTGTCACCTTTAGGCGTGCGTAGAACGACTCCAGCCCCCGAGCCTTTGAGCATCTTTGATCCTTCAAAGTGCACGACCCAATATTCTGACTCGGGGAGTGTTGTTTCCTCCATGGCTTCTGTCCAATCGGCGACAAAATCTGCAAGCGCTTGAGACTTAATGGCGGTCCGTTGTTTATAGACTATATCAAAGGCAGCAAGCTCGATGCCCCATTTGGCAACTCGACCTGTTGCCTCTGCATTGTTGATTATGTCTCCCAACAGTGCCTTGCTGACTACTGTCACTGTGTGCTCCTGGAAATAATGCCTAAGCTTTCTGGCGGCGAAGAATACACCATAAGCCAGCTTTTGGTAATGCGGATACCTCTGCTTGGAGGCGGAGAATACTTCACTGATGAAGTAGACCGGTCGTTGCTCATACGTCGCGGCTTCGTTCTCCTTTCTTTCCACAGCCAAGACAACGCTGACAACAACTCCTGTTGCCGCGATGTACAGCAGCATCGGTTCCTGTGATCGAGGGGCTGCCAATATCGGAGCGGATATGAGGGCCTCCTTAAGTTGTTGTAAGGCGGCGTCTGCCTCTGCTGTCCACTCAAAGTTGTCGGATTTCTTCAATAGTCGGTAGAGAGGCATTGCCTTTTCCCCTAGGCGGCTTATGAAACAACTGACGGCCGCTGCCGATCCGGCTAGTCGTTGCACGTCCTTCAGACAAGTAGGTCTGGATATGTTTTGGATGGCCTTGATCTTCTCCGGATTAACCTCGATCCCTCGTTCTGAGACGATAAACCCGAGCAGTTTGCCGGCTGGAACGCCGAAAACACACTTGGCGGGATTGAGTTTCATCTGGTACCTCCGGAGATTCTGAAAAGTTTCTTCCAAATCCTCTAGGAGATCTGCCTTCTTTTTTGACATCACCGCGATGTCGTCTACGTAGACGTGAACATTGCGGCCGATCTGTTCGTGCAGGCAATTCTGCATACATCGCTGGTATGTTGCCCCTGCATTCTTCAGGCCAAAAGGCATCGTGATGTAGCAGAAAGTCCCGTATGGAGTGGTGAAAGATGTTTTCAGCTGATCCGACTCTCTCATCTTGATTTGATGGTATCCTGAGTAGGCGTCCAAAAAACAAAGGAGCTCGGAGCAAGCTGTGGAGTCTACGACTTGGTCAATTCTAGGCAGCGCAAAGGGATCCTTTCGGCAGCACTTGTTAACACCGGTATAGTCAATACACATCCTCAGCTCTTTATTCTTCTTTGGGACAAGTACAGGATTTGCCACCCAGTCGGTGTGCACAACTTCTTTTATGAAATTGGCGGCCTTCAGCCTATTTATCTCCTTTCCTATAGCCTTGCGTCTCTCATCTCCAAAGCGTCTTGTTGCTTGCTTCACCGGCTTAGATCCTTTTATGACGTTGAGTGAGTGCTCGGCAAGTTCACTCGGTACACCAGGCATGTCGGATGGCGACCATGCAAAGATGTCACGATTCTCACGGAGGAACTCGACGAGCGCGCCTTCCTATTTGCTGTCAAGGTTGGAGCCGATGACAACTTGCTTAGACTTGTCACCTGGGATGAGGTCCGCCTTTTTGGTGTCTTCTGAAGCTTCAAAGGTCTTCTTGACATCAATCTTTGGCTTGGGCATGGATTTGCCTGAATCCGCCCCAAGTAGTGCGAGTTTTTCCTTGTGGATGACGACTTCTGCGAAGGCGGCCATGCCACGCTCACACTCCTTGGCTTTCTTGAAGTTGCCGGAAACGTGATGGTTCCGTTTCCCCCCGGCATTTTAAGCTTGCTGTATATGTACCACGGCCTTGCCATAAATTTGGCGAAAGCCGGTCGTCCGAAGATTGCATGATATGCGCTTTTGAAGGGGACAACTTCGAACCGGAGGAACTCTGGGCGGTAGTTCTCTTTTGGTACGAAAGTTACCTTCAGCCTAATGCTCCCCATTGACTTTGCTTGCCTGCCGGGCACTATGCCGTGAAAAGTGAGGTTGTTGTGGTCCAGCTGATCCTCTGACAGGTTCATGCGGCTTAGTGTGTCGTAGTACAAGATGTTGAGGCTGCTGCCGCCATCCATGAGTACCTTTGTGAGTCTGAAGTTGTCGACAATGGGATCGACGACAAGGGCGTACTTGCCTGGGTGAGGAACGTGATCAGGGTGGTCGGTTCGGTCCCAAGTGATCGTTGCCTCCGACCAGTTCAAATACTGAGGGACGTCCGGCATTGTTGCGTTGAGTTCGCGCATTTCCGCCTTATCCGCCTTAGCTGAAGGCGTGCCGACAAAGCACACAAGAGATTCTTTGACCTTCGGATACGGCTTCTTTTTCTTGGCGGCTGCGTCATCTTCGCTTGAGATAGACATGTCGTCGTCATCCTCATCCTCCTTGCTGTCTTTCTTGTCGTTCTTCTTTGACTTCTTTGACTTCCAGCCGACTGTGGGGTCCTTTTTGAAGTCGTCCATGAAACGACACTCGCCAAGGATATGGTTGACCTTGCCAAGTGAGGCGTGGATAGGGCATGGCAAAAGTTTTTCCTTCTCATAAGTGATTCGCGCCGCCTTAGGCCCTGAGCCGGCGTCGCGATTATCTTTCTTATTCTTCCACTTCTTTTTGTCGGCATTCCCTTGGAATGCAACAGCTACCTCGTTGGAGGGTCCGGCTTTGTCATCCGCCGCCTGCTTGCGCTTGTTGTTCCGTTTTGGCATGATGTTGACGTCTGGATCATCGTCCCGGGCGTCGTCATCCGCCGCCGCATATTGGGCGGCTAGGTTGAGCATCTCGCCAAGGTCTGTGATTTGCTCGCGGACGAGCCGATGACGGAGCAAGGACTTCTTCTGCAGGCCCGTGTAGAAGGCATGGATAGCCAGTGCGTCCGAAACACCATGACAGTTGGCTTTTTCGGATATCCAACGGCTGACAAAGTCTGTCATGGTTTCGTCCGGCTTTTGGATACAGCGTTGCAAATCCGTGTAGGTATTTGGACGCTTGTATGTTCCTTGGAAGTGCTGGGAGAAAACCTTTTCCATGTCGTACCAGCTATGGATAGACTTTTCAGGAAGGTTGTCGATCCAAGCCCTTGCCGTGCCTTCCAACATGAGAGTTAGGTAACGGATGGCAATATAGCTGCTCCCGCCGGCAATTTCTATGGCCATGGCATAGTCGGCTAGCCATGAATCCGGCTTAACGAGGCCGTTGTACCTAGAACAATTTTTTGACACTGATGTCATGTCCTTAGGGAACGGCTCTCTTCGGATGGCGTCACCGAAGCACTTTGGTCCAGAATATAGCGGCTCCTTTCCTCTTGCTATGTCTTGTAGGCGGTGTCGTGCGTCTTTTGGATCGAGCTGCCGTGCGCCTCTGTTTGCGTCTGGCTCGTCCTGTGCTGCCCGACTTATGCTTCGCCTGGGCCCTTCTGCCGCCTCTTTCCTCTTGCTGCCGGTGCTACGCTACGGAGACAGACTTTGACCTCTCCTGGGAGGGTCGTTACCGGCATATTTCCTAGAAGGCAGTCTATTGCCCCGGCTACCGCCATTGTCGCGTCTTGGCTGGGCTGGAGGTGGCAGGTCTCCTCTGCTTCCTGTCCTTGAATTCTCGTCCCGCCTTGGTTTTAGCG
This sequence comes from Poa annua, assembly GCA_026929855.1. NCBI lineage: Eukaryota > Viridiplantae > Streptophyta > Magnoliopsida > Poales > Poaceae > Poa > Poa annua. The sequence continues at coordinate 92,376,350 of CM049428.1, read as the reverse complement.
GTGGCGTCTTCTTTGGAGGTGGCGTTGCCTTCCTTTTGTCGCCATGGCTACTGGAGCCGGACGGGCCTTCGGGGTCGTCGCCAGGTGCAGTTTTGCACTTTCCTGACTTAGACTCTAGGTCTCCTCCGCGAGCATCCGCCATGTGGCCGTAGGAATCAGCGCGAGCTTGTTGTTCTAGGGCCTTGCTCACGAAGTGTCTTGCATTGGCCAGCTTTTCCTCCGCCGTGTAAGTTTTGTCGTCCAGGGTATCTAGCGCGGCAGCCGCGTTGAGGACGGGGGTGCAGAAGACAACATCTCCCCTTCTGTCCACACGCTGTGGTGCCGTACGCCAGTCGAGCCCGAGATTTTGAGCCGCTGTCGTTGCGCGTGTTGGCGGCTCCTTGTCACGGCGGTTTTTTGATGACCTTTTTTCCTCAAAGAGTTGCCGGCTTGTTTTGGCCGACATCTTCTCATGTTCTTTCTCGATCTTCTTCGCAAGGCTCTCAACGTGCTCCTCTCTTTTTCGCAGGAAGTCAGAGTGCTTGAGCATGTTAATTCTAAGCTCTCCCACTTCGTCGAGTGGGGTGTCTTTATTCACCGGAGTATTCATGATCTCGTCTACTTCTTTGATGACGGAGAGCAAATCCGTGGGTTTGCTGCTGCCGCCTTTCTCGAGGCCAGTTTTCTTCTTTGCGCGCACCTTGTCGGAACTTTAAATGAGTTGACCGGCAGTGGTGTCGCCGGCATCTTCCACCGGCTTGTTTTGCGTTTCCGAAGCAACTGGAGTTGTCTCGTGACCAACGACCACCATCATAGCCAGCTTGTCAGGCATGTCAGTATCCGATGTGCCCTCTGAAGGAGCCAGATTACCACTGGAAAGGCGGGTTTTGATCTTCTCTTCGAAGAGACTAGCATCATCATCAGAGTCAGAGTCTACGTTGACTTGAACGGTAGATTTGGATCCGGCATCTGACATCGCATGCTCCTGGAGAGCAGGGAGGATTGACTCAGGATCGTTGTTTTCCGGCTGGGAGTCTGATCTCAGTCCGACAACCCCGACAAAGTCGAAATAAGATTCGGCCGACTCCTGGGAGATGGCGGATTCAGATCCATCTTGTCGGTCGACTGCTTGGTCGAAGGGTTGGTGGGTGGGGTTGTAATAACGCGATAGGCCGTACGCCTCTGGCGTATACCCGATGAAGACGTCGATCCCTCCGATCGGTATGATTGCACATCCGATAAGGTAGTCGTCCGCCGGGAGCCAGGACTCATTCGAGTTGACGTAGCTGTGGCCGCCATACCTTGTGACGCGACCGACGGCGATCTGCTTGCCCACGCCGCCAAGTGTTCCCGCCTGGAACGTGTCGCCAGGAACCTTATGCCCCACGGTGGGCGCCAACTGTCGTGGTATCGGCATAATTGATAGGGGACGGGGGTCCTCTAGCCTACGTATGGATTGTGGGGAAGAAGGTTGGTGTCGTCGAGGACGGGATTGGACACGGCGAGTTTACCCAGCTTCAGATCCCGCAGCGGTGGCGAGATCCTACGTGCTGCTATAATTCACTATGAGGCAATAGCCGTGAACAGGTTACAATGTGTATGATGCGTATTGAAGCGTGCCCTAAAGGCTTCCTAGTGGCCGGCTTATATAGGCGGCGAGACCCCATGATACAAGGCAAGTTCTTATCCGGCAAGTAATCAGAGTCCTAGACCTAGCCGGCTTAGTTGCCGCCTTCCGTCTTGGGCTTGGTGGCTTGATGGGCTTCGGCCTTACGCCTTCTTGGATCGTACGCCTACTTCCTTGTACGTCAGCTATCTGGGCCGCCCGGCAGGCTTCAGCCTTACCACCCTTGGGCCACCCTGGACTAGCCGGATTGATCAATGTTGGAGACACCCCTAGTTGATATATCCCCAACAGGTGAGCAGGGATCGGTGGTGTTAACCACTTGGGCTTGATGCGTGTTGTTGTTGTGTACTGCGTCGGCCCGAATTTTTAACTGAACCGCGCAAGCAGAAGTCTGACGAAACTGAACCCAAACGACTGACGAAACCGACGGACGGTGAGAAGCGGCGGGAGATCGGGCGCCGGCGACCTTTTCTTGGGCGGCGCTGACCGAGCGAGTGCGTGTGGGGTGCGGGGAGCCACGGGTGCTTGCGTGTGCCTGCTCGGTGACGAAGAGGAGAACGGGCGGAGGGTGCCCGTGTTTGTGCGCGTGCAGGGGTGCCGCGTCCGTGGCGGTGCGCACTCCGGCGCCGGCGGGAAACGGCGAACGGAGCGGGAAAAAGGAGGGGATGGCGACGAAGAAGAAGAAGAGGCTCACCTCGGGGCACCCGATGGAGAAGCGACGTGGCTCGGGGGCGAGGGAGGAGAGAGGACGATGCCGGGGAGGTCCCGGCCGCACGGCGGCCGGCGTCGGGGACGAAGTGGTGGAGGCGGACTCGTCCGTGGCTCCCGGGCCCGTCCGTGTCGGCGAGGAGGAAGAGGAGGTGGCGACACATCAGCTGGCGTGAGGATGGAGTCGGGGGCGCGCGGCATCAGCTCGGTGGCGAGCTCGTCCGTGGCTCCCGGGCATGGCGACGGCGATGCGTGGAGGAGAGGAAGCACCTGGCGGCGGGGAGGGATGGAGTAGGGGAGTTAGGGTTTGGCGGCGTGCTGTGGATAAGGAGTGGGAGAGGGCAGTGGGGGAGCACGAAGGGGGCAGCAGGGCAGAGAGCAGCGCCATGCTCGTGCGCTGTAAAGGTGCTCGACCCGCTGTCCGTACGAAGAAGGAGATGGGGAGCGGGCCGGCCCAGGAGGGGATTCGGGCAGGGAGCCCATCTCCCCAGTTTTTTTTGTTTTACTTTTCTTTAGGGTTTTTCTTTTATTTCTTTCCTGGTTTTTGTATTTTACAATAAAATAGAAGTAGAGAAGAGATAAAACTTTTATACAATTTTATTAGTTTCAAAAATAGCCATAGTAATTACAACTTCAATTGAATTTACTTGAGAAGCATTTGAATTTAAAAATAAATAAGAATTTAAATTTGAAAAATGAATTTGAAGCAACATAATTAATTAAATGCAACCACAAATGGAATGATGACATGAAGCTCCATTATAACGCACACAAATTTGGAAAGTTACAAACGGGCTGTTACAACACTCCCCCTCAAAGGAATCACGCCCCGAGATTCTTCATGGAGCAACAAAGAGGTCGGGATACTCGGCCCGGAGGTGGTCTTCACGTTCCCATGTAGCTTCCTTGTCGGAATGATGAGACAATTGAACCTTGTAGAACTTGACAGTGTTGTTACGGGTGCGACGTTCAGCTTCGTCAAGAATGCAAATTGGTTGTTCCACATAAGAGAGATCTTCTCGAAGTTCAATTGATCCATGATCAACTGCACGTCCTGGATCTTGGAAGCACTTCTTGAGTTGTGACACGTGGAAGACATCGTGCACTTTGGAGGAAGTTCCAGATGGTAAGCCAATTCACCACGCCTTGAAAGAACGTTGAAAGGGCCAACATAACGCGGAGCGAGCTTGCCTTTGATGCCAAAGCGTTGCGTGCCTCTCAGAGGAGTGACACGAAGGTAAGCTTGATCACCAGGTGCATAGACCATGTCCCTGTGCTTGCTATCATAATAGCTTTTCTGCCGAGACTGGGCAATCTTCAGATTGTCACGAATGATGCGAACCTTTTCTTCAGCCTCCTGGATAATATCCGGGCCAAAGAATTGACGTTCACCAGCTTGAGACCAATTCAGAGGAGTTCTGCATTTGCGGCCATAGAGAGCTTCAAAGGGAGCCATGCCTAGACTTGCTTGGAAGCTGTTGTTGTAGGAAAACTCAGCATACGGAAGGCAATCCTCCCATTTCATGCCAAAGGAGATAACACAAGCTCTGAGCATATCCTCTAGAATTTGGTTCACTCTTTCAACCTGTCCACTTGTCTGCGGATGGTAAGCTGTGCTGAACAGAAGTTTGGTACCCAAGGCTTTCTGAAAGCTATCCCAAAATCGAGAAGTGAAGATACTTCCACGATCTGAGCTTATTACCAAAGGAACACCATGTAAAGGAACCAGTCTTGTCATATAGAGTTCTGCCAACTGACTAGCTGATATTGTCTCTTTGACTGGGAAGAAGTGAGCCACTTTGGAGAGACGATCAATGACACCAAAGATTGCATCGTTGCCTTTCTTGGACTTTGGAAATCCAGTAACGAAGTCCATCTCGATCTTGTCCCATTTCCACTCAGGAATTTGCAGTGGTTGAAGAAGTCCAGGTGGTCTCTGATGAACTGCCTTGACACAACAACAAACATCACAATGAGACACATAGCAAGCAATTTCACGCTTCATCCTGGTCCACCAATAGATTGACTTGAGATCCTTGTACATCTTTGTGCTGTCAGGGTGGATAGAAAGCGGAGTATCATGAGCCTCCTTGAGAATGAGCTCTCTTAAGCTGTCAAGCTTGGGCACTACAATGCGTTCTTCAAACAGCAAGGTACCCTTTTCATCGAGAGAGAAACTCTTGTACTTATCCTTGCCGATGTTTGCTTTGATATTCCTGACACCAGAATCACGCAACTGTGCGGCACGGATCTTATCCTCAAGTGTAGGAGTGGCAATCAAACTTGCGCGATAACCAGAAGGAACCACTTGAAGATTGAGCTTCTTGAATTCTTCGTGAAGAGGAGGTTGGATGTCCTCAACCATGAGGTTGTTGCAATAGGACTTGCGACTGAGAGCATCAGCCATTTCATTAGCTTTGCCTGGAGTGTAAGAGATGGTAAGATCATAATCTGAGAGCTTCTCAAGCCACCTTGTTTGCCTGAGGTTCAAGTCTGGTTGAGTGAAGAGATATTTGAGACTCTTGTGATCAGTGAAGATCTCACAGCTGTGCCCCAACAAATAAGGTCTCCAAGCCTTTAGGGCATACATGATTGCTGCAAGTTCAAGATCATGTGTAGGATAGTTGAGCTCATGAGGCTGCAACTGACGAGATGCATAAGCCACAACTTTGCGTTCTTGCATGAGGACTGCGCCTAGTCCTTGAAGAGATGCATCGCAGAAGATTTGGAAAGGTTTGGAAGTGTATGGGCCAACTAGAACAGGAGTACAAGTGAGTTTAGCTTTCAAGAGATTGAAACTCTCATCACACTTTGGAGTCCAAAGAAACTTTCTATCCTTCCTTATAAGATCGGTGAGAGGCTTAGCGATTTTGGAGAAGTTCTCAACAAATCGACGGCAATAGCTAGCCATGCCAAGGAAACTCCTAACTTGTTTCACCGATGTAGGAGGCAACCATTAAACAATGGCCTTTAGTTTTTCTGGATCAACAGAAATTCCTTCAGAAGAGATGACATGACCAAGGTAGGATACTTTAGGAAGCCAGAATTCACACTTGGAAAACTTGGAGTAGAGACGGTGTTCTCGGAGTTTCAACAAGATAAGGCGTAGATGTTCTCCGTGTTCTTCCTCGGTTTTGGAAAAGATAAGAATGTCATCGAGATAGACTACCACGAACTTATCGAGGTATTCCATGAAAACAAAATTCATGAGACGTGAGAAAGTCGTCGGAGCATTTGTGAGACCGAAAGACATGACCGTGTATTCATAGAGACCATAACGAGTGGTGAAAGCTGTCTTTGGAATGTCTTCTTTGCGGATCTTGATCTGGTGATAACCTGACCTCAAGTCCAACTTGGAGAAAACCTTAGCACCAGCCAGTTGATCAAACATGTCATTGATGCGAGGAAGGGGATACTTGTTCTTGATGGTTTTCTTGTTCAGAGGACGGTAGTCAACAACCAGTCGCTCAGTCGTGTCCCTCTTTTTGACAAACAGAGTAGGACAACCCCAAGGAGAAGTACTAGGTTGAATATGACCTTGTAGTGTACCTGCACCTAAAATATGGCAGATACCTGTGTATAGTGCAAATCCCTAAATCGATTCGTTTGCACACACAATTACGATGTAATATCACAACAAAGTATCAATTTATTACAACGCTGATCCAGACTTAGAAAATATTCATTACAAATTTGCATAGCATAAAGCTAGCAGTGAACAGAGTAAACAACGGAAAATTATTCTTCATGGAGTCCCCAATCATCATCATGTGCCATAGGCGAGCATGTTGGTTGAAGACTCGAAAACCCTTAGTAAAAACTTTCACTCATCATCAGGACAGTCTGCAATAAGATATATATTGCAACAACGTGGGTCAGAACCATTAAAATGGAACTGGCAAGTGACACTATGGTGGACACTTAGAGGAATAACTCTATGACCTATATGCTTATTTGGCTGGTGGAGCTCAAGGCTAATTTGCAGAAAGCAAGTTTTTCCCTAACTTTTTGGAAACACTTTTCTTCTATTCGAGACATCCGTGGCATGAAATCCACTGTATCATTCTACCCTTGTTCACCCATCAAGTTTTTAATTTATAAGTTGGAATGGTGGAATCCTCCGTTAACATCCTCGTTCAGCTTCTCAATTGTCCGTTTCCGAGGACACGGCTAAGTACTTAGATTTTAACTCTGCAGAGGTTGTGCACGTTCACCATTGTACCCATTCCACCCAATTTACCCTTTACACACCATCTGTGATAAGGAAAGGAGAAGAATGAGACGAGATCTTTCAGAAACATTTTCCCTCCCACTCTGGCCTAACGCGCTCCACCTACAAATCCTCTACCACCACCTGTCAGGCCGGGAAGAGTCCACGCAACTTAGTTGATCAAGCCAGAGCCCATATTGGCAATGGCTGCACGAGAAGCAATCTTCACTTGGAGTTCTTCAGATTCCTTTGCTCCTGGGTGGCCTACCACAAGTGAATATTCCACAGGTAAATCCCCTGGGAACAACACTCAACTCATACAGCCAATCAACCAATTTCCACCCAGGTGTTTGGTTAAAACTTAGTAGACTTTATCTTTTTCATTAAAATAGTTTTTGCATAGCATCACTATTCTACTAAGTAATTTCTTAGGAACCTAGACACAAGAATAAAGAGGTCTATCATGGCTTGCATAGCAATGCTATCCTACACATGCTTATAGAAAATACTCTACTCATGCATAGAAAAATAATGGGACTTTTATGGGGGTGTGCCACTTGCCTTGGCAACCGGGAGTGTATCAGTTACAGTTGCAAAGATTCTCGTTTCCCTCGAAATAGTCTAACAAAGAAATAAAGAGCCACACATAAACACACAAGCAAAGGTTAGTACAAAGAAAAATATATGCTATGCATGAGATGAGATGCAACAATTTATTTCCAACGTCTAGAAACTAATAAAAGTATCCCTTTGGATTTTCATGATATATGCACGAATAAATTTTTGATTTGTTTCTATTATTTAATCATGAATAAAGGGGTAATGACAAGGAATTTAGTTCACTTAAATAAAATTTCAAAATCAAATTTTGTAAAAATGACATTTGGGCAGAGGGCATCTAAACAAGGTGTTAGCAATTTGATTTACTCAAAAATAAATTTTCTAACTAAAGTTATGTCAAAAACACTTAAACTACTCTCAAAAATATTTGAAAATTTTGTCTGTGTCAAAACAGAAAACTAATTAAGCCAAAGTGTTCTACTGGTTCCAAGGATTTCAAATATATAAAAATATTTAAATTTGGTTAAACAGATAAAAAGTAATGATGAAAACAATGTGCAGGGGGTTTTCTGCAAAACTGCCAAATTAAATGATTTAATCAAAATTCAGAAAATAAAATCTGACGTGGCGCTGACGTGGCGCTAATGCGGCGCTGACGCGGCGTACCGGTTCAGAGTTTTAAGTGATCTAATCCTAGCCGTACACGGGAGATCTAACGATCTAGATCAAAACGACCAGAAGCGAGCGGCGCGGCCGGCCGGAACCCTAGCCCGAGGCGTGCCCACGGCGGTGCCATGGCCGGAGTTGCTTGCTTCGCACGCCCTACTGCCTACGAGGACGAACGAGTCATACCCGTGCGTGGAGGAGGTCGAGGCGGGGACGATGGCGAGGTGGTCGACGATGGAGTGCTCTGTCGCGCCGGAATTTGCTCGTCGGAGTCGTGATCGGCGGCGGTCCTCTTCGGGCGTGGATGGAGACGATGTTTTGCTGCCCGAGAAGATGCAAAAGCTTGTCAAAACGATGCGCGAGGTCAAGATAGACCAGAAGGAAGTGGAGAGAGGGCTTGAGAGGGACGCGGCTCACCGGAGTTCGTCGAACTTGCCGTCGGTAACGGCGGGGCTCGGGGGGTGCTCGTGGGCGGCCTGGTGGCTCTCAGGAGGTGGTGCTTGGGGCAAAAGAGAGAGGGGATCGAGGGGATCTTATAGCAAGAATCGGCGAGTTAAATGAGTGAGTAAATCGCCGGGAATCAATCGAATTGATTCGGCCGTTTCTTGGCTAGGTCGTGGGCGGGATTAGGGGAAGACGAGGTCGCCGGGACGGGGATGACAGGTGGGCTCCACCTGCCAGAGAGAGAGCGCGCGCGCGGGGGGGGGGGGGACGGGCTGCTGGCGGGCTGGATGGCGTCGCGCGCGCGGTAGATAGCTAGTGGGCTTCGACCCACTGGCTGGCCCGACTCTATTTTTCCTTTTTGAAAATTCTTTTCTGTTTTTAAATCTTTTGAGTATAAAACAAATTCAAAACTATATTAAAACTTCTCAGAAAAATTCATAAAAATATAATTTGAAAAGCTTATGAAAAATAGATCCTTTTGACATTATTTTTGTCTAAAATAAAAATAGAATAAAAGGAAAATTATAATAAATTCAAAATAACAATTTTAAGGACATAAAGTCAATTAAAATATATTTAAATAATTAAATTCAAATTCTATGTGATTCATATGACAAGTTTAATGATGATGATGCATGGATGCAAAAGTTTTAAATTTTTCTGAAAATTGGGATGTTACAAACCTAACCCCCTTAAGATGAATCTCGCCCTCGAGATTCGGATTGGCTAGCAAATAGGTGAGGGTGGTCTTCTTTAAGGTCATCTTCTCTTTCCCAAGTTGCTTCCTCTTCTGAATGGTGATTCCACTGTACTTTACATAATTTGATGGTCTTGGTTCGGGTGACACGTTCTGCTGTCTCCAAAATCTTTATTGGTTTTTCTTCATAAGTGAGATCACTTTCTAGTTGTACTTCCTCTAGTGGCACCGTATCTCTTAGCAGTGTTTCCGCCATTTCTGGGTGACATTTCTTCAGCTGGCTGACATGAAACACACTGTGAACCGCGGAAAGTGGTTCCGGAAGTTCCAATTCATAGGCGACCTCTCCTTTGCGGGATAATACCTTGAAGGGTCCAATAAATCTAGGTGCCAATTTTCCTTTGATTCCAAATCTTTTAACTCCCCGCATAGGTGAAACTCGGAGATAGACTCGATCACCCACTTCATACGTGACTTCTCTCCTTTTGGAGTCCGCATAACTTTTCTGTCTGGATTGTGCTATCTTTAAACGGTCCTTAATCAACCTGACTTTTTCCTCAGCCTCCTTGATTATGCCTGGTCCGAACAAATTACGTTCTCCTACGCCACTCCACAGTAGTGGGGTAGTGCACTTTCTTCCATACAGGGCTTCAAATGGCGACATCTCTATGCTCGCTTGATAGCTGTTGTTGTAAGAGAACTCGGCATATGGAAGATTATCATCCCAGCTTGACTTATAATCTAGAGCGCATGCTCTCAGCATATCTTCTAGGATCTGATTTACTCTTTCTGTCTGTCCATCCGTCTGCGGATGAAACACTGTACTGAACTCTAATCTAGTTCCCAGAGACTCATGTAATTGATTCCAGAAATGGGAAGTAAACTGAGTACCCCTATCCGACACAATTTTCTTGGGAACACCATGTAGACACACAATACTCTTCATGTAGATGTCAGCTAGTTTGGCACTAGTGTATGTAGTCTTTACGGGTATAAAGTGAGATACTTTCGTCAGCCGATCGACTATAACCCATATAGAATCAAACCCTGATTTAGTCCTGGGCAGACCCGTGATGAAATCCATACCAATCTGTTCCCATTTCCAATCTGGTACTGGTAACGGTTGTAGCAACCCTGCTGGTTTTTGGTGGTCTGCCTTCACACGACTGCAGACGTCACACTTTGCAATGTATTCAGCAATATCACGCTTCAAGTTGATCCACCAATACCTCTCCTTTACATCCATATACATCTTGTTGTTACCCGGATGTATGGAATAAGGTGAGTCATGAGCTTCTTGAAGTATTAACTTCCTGAGGTCGGCATTGTCAGGAACACAAATGCGTTCTTTATACCACACGGTTCCTTCTTCATCTTATCTAAAATCTCTGGCCTTACCTTCGCTTAGGTTCTTCTTGATTTCTTTTACTGCTTTATCCTCTAACTGAGCTGTCTTGATTTTGTTAAATAGAAGAGGTTGAACTTCTAAGGATGCTATGAATCCTTCAGGTACCACCTCTAATCGAAGGTCCTTAAATCCTTTACAAAGATCTTCCGGCAATTCTCCTGCCGTGAGTCCGTTTACATAAGTCTTACGGCTCAAGGCATCAGCCACTACGTTGGCTTTCCCTGGGTGGTACTGTAGACTTAAATCATAGTCTTTGATCAATTCTAACCATCTCCTTTGTCGCATGTTTAATTCCTTCCGAGTAAAGAAATACTTGAGGCTTTTATGATCCGTAAAAACTTCACATCTCTTTCCCCAAAAATATGGCCTCCATATCTTTAGCGCATGCACCACAGAAGCTAACTCTAAATCATGAGTGGGGTAGTTTACTTCATGATTTTTGAGTTGTCTTGAGGCGTAAGACACTACTTTGCCTTCTTGCATCAATACGCTTCCTAGGCCGCGATATGAAGCGTCGCAATAAACCTGGAAGTCTTTCTCTAGATCTGGTAAGCATAATACTGGTGCCGACACCAATCGCTTCTTTAATTCCTGAAAACTGATCTCACAAGCTTCCGTCCACTCAAATTTCTTTCCCTTCTTCAGTAGTTCAGTCAAGGCCTTGGCAATCTTGGAGAAGTTTTCAATGAATCTCCGGTAGTACCCTGCCAGTCCTAGAAAACTGCGGATTTCTTCCACATTTTTGGGCGATTCCCAATTTGTCACAGCAGCAACTTCTTCAGGGTCCACTGCTATCCCATCTTTAGACACCAGGTGTCCTAGAAATCCTACTTGTTTTAACCAAAATTCACACTTGTTGAACTTAGCATATAATTTATTCTCTCGGAGCCTTTGCAACACCAGATGTAAATGTTCTTCGTGTTCTTTGTGACTTTTGGAGTAGACTAAGATGTCATCGATGAAGACAACAACAAACTTGTCCAGAAAATCCATAAACACCTTATTTATCATATTCATGAAATAGGCTGGAGCATTGGTTAACCCAAAAGGCATTACCGTGTACTCATACGAACCATATCTTGTAATGAAAGCAGTCTTGGGTATATCTATCTCTCTGACTTTCATCTGAAAGTACCCTGATCTGAGATCGATCTTGGAGAAGACGACATCCCCTTCTAGTTGATCGAACAGTTCATTGATTTTGGGTAGCGGATACTTGTTCTTGATTGTATGCTCATTTATGTCACGGTAATCGGTGACTAATCTCTGAGTACTATCCTTCTTCTTGACAAAAAGAATCGGGGCTCCCCAGGGTGATGAACTTGGACGGATAAAGCCTTCCTGCATAAATTCTTCTAGTTGTTTCTTGAGTTCTTTCAGTTCATCAGTTGCCATTGGGTAGGGCCTTTTAGCAATTGGTCCTGTTCCCGGTTTTAGTTCTATGAGGAACTCTACATCTCTATCGGGTGGCATTCCTGGTAGTTCTTCCGGAAACACATCAGGGTATTCCTTAACTATAAGGACCTCACCGAGACTAACCCCCTTAAGAGAATTAAGCCTAACCTTCTTTAGTTCAAACTTTGATCTAAAGTTGATCTTCGAGCCTTCTGGAGTAGTGAGAGTGATGGTTCTATTTGCGCACTCTATGATTCCTGCATAGCGGGACATCCAATCCATCCCTATGATAACATCCAGGCCTTGTGTTTCCAGGATGATCAAGTCCGTAGGAAACTGATGCTTTCCAATCTTCAGACTCAACTGTCTACAGCCAGAGGTTACTAGAATCTCTCCGCCCGGAGAGCTTACTCTAATGAGGCTTCCTATATTTTCCACTACTAACCCATGTTTGTTTACAAAAGCTCTTGAAATGAAAGAATGTGATGCTCCAGTATCAAATAAAACTAATGCTGGGCATGAATTGAGCAAGAACGTACCAATGACAGCATCAGGTTCATCGTACACTTCTTCCACATTGATGTGGTTCACCTGTCCTTTCTGGAAGGGATTGGGCTTGGCAGCTTCTGCGGCCTTCTTTTCGGGGCAGTCAGTGGCGTAGTGACCCTTGTTATTGCACTTGAAGCATAGGACTTGGCTGATATCTTTCTTATATTCGGGGTTTGGGCGATGTTGTCCATTATTGTGGCCAGCATTTCCATTTCCCTTGTGATTCCCATTGTTTCCCTTGAAACCACCACTATGGTTGTGACCATGATGTTTGTGGTTGCTTCCTCCACTAGGATAGTGACCAGGTTTATGACTCTGGTTTGCATCTTGAGGGAAAGGTCTCTTGAAAGAAGTCTCAGAATGGTGTTTGTGAACATTCAACTTTCTCTTCCTATTTTCAGCCTTCTTGATGTTATCCTCCAGTATGATAGCCTGATCTAGGAGAGTATGATAATTTGGGGCATATGCCACTGTCAAAGGGATCTTCAGCTCGTCACTCAGTCCATTTAGGAATTTTGCCTTCCTCTTTGCCTCGGTGTTAATGTCTTCAGAGGCATAACGAGAAAGGGCATGGAAATCAGCCATGTACTCCTTAAGGCTCCTGTTTCCTTGTCTCAGGTTTCTGAATTCTTCTGCTTCAAGTTCATAATGCCCGAGGAGATATGAGCATTACAAAAACCTTCCTTGAAATTTTCCCAAGTCATGGTTTCTAGTGGGTGGGTGATTTGATAAGTTTCCCACCACTGGATTGCTGGTCCTTCCAACAGATGAGTGGTGAACCTCACCTTCTCAGCGTCTGTACATTCACAAGTCACTAGATCCCTGTCCACTGAACGCAGCCAGTCATCTGCCACAATTGGTTCAGTTGCAGTGGAGAACTTGTTCGGTCGGAGCCTCAGAAATCTGGTAAGTCTATCCACATGGGGGGGTGGTGGCGGAGGCGGGTTGTGGTTGTTGTTATTGTTGTTGGTTGCCGCAATGAACTGGGTCATCATAGTCATTAGCTGAGCTTGAGCGACCATCAACTGTTGTATAGCATCATTGTTGTTGTGGTCGTTGTTGTTGTTGTTGTTGTTGTTGTTGTTGTTGTTGTTGTTGTTGTTGTTGTTGTTGTTGTTGTTGTTGTTGTTGTTGTTGTTGTTGTTGTTGTTGTTGTTGTTGTTGTTGTTGTTGTTGTTGTTGTTGTTGTTGTTGTTGTTGTTGTTGTTGTTGTTGTTGTTGTTGTTGTTGTTGTTGTTGTTGTTGTTGTTGTTGTTGTTGTTGTTGTTGTTGTTGTTGTTGTTGTTGTTGTTATCGGGCGTACGACGGGGAGGCATCTGTGATTTGTATAGATGAGTTTTTAGACGGAAAGGTCTAAAGAGAAAGATTACCCCAACAAACAAACAACCTATAAGAACAAACAAACATCACACAACTCAAAACTCTGGATTAAACAGACATGAGAGTTTTGGAAAATAAAACGCGAGGTTCCGTGGAATACAATGGAAGGTACTGCCTTATCACAAGTTGATAGGTCAATACAAGACTAAGCTAACGATGAGGTGTAAATAAATGGTAGTCTCGCTAACGAATTAGACCATGTCATCTTCTTCTTCTTCTTCAATTTCCTGAATCTCGATTCCTTCATTGTCGAGTACTTCCCTTAATTCCTTCACTTCTTTCTCGAGGGCAGAGTTCTCCTCTTGCAACTCCCTTTTCTCGGTACGAAGACGCTTGATCAAGTCACTATCAGCTTCGAACTCGACTTCATTGCTCTCGAGTTCTGCCTTCTGTTCTCTCATAGTCTTGTTTTTCTCTTGAACCCTTTTCTCCTGTCTCTTGTATTTCTCCTCTTGTGCAGCAAACTTTTCTTCTTGGGCCTTAGTCACTTCCTCTTGAGCTTTCATCTTTTCCTCGTTCTCCTTGAGTAAGGCACACAACTCATCGTTCTTCAGGAGTTCAGTGCGTCTATCCTCATAAAGTTCTGTGATGAGGACCTCCAACTCCTGGAAATACAGACTAAGGGGCTTTGCTTTGCCTCTATCTCCAACATCAAAGAGGTATGGTTCTCCCTCCTCGTTTCTCCTTCCAAAGAAAATGGAGTAGTGGCCCCTCAACTCTGTGCTATAGCGTCCGCAGAGACGTCCAATCAGGTCCTGCATGACGAGATTGAGTCCTTTTTCTTTGGAGTCACTAACCATTTTGATTTCCAACGGGGGCTCTTCTCCACGTCCTGGCTGAGTTGCTTTTATCCCCCAACAGCCCTCCTTGTTAAACTTCTTCAGGATGAAGCCCTTAACTTGAGGTAGCGGTATACCTATCTTCTCGCCGATGTCGAGAAGGTAGCAGACAAAACGGGTGTCCTCGAAGTCTTCCGCAGTGGTGAAGTGGAAGCTCGTCATCCTTTAGGAAGAAAGAAAGAATTTAAAACAAGAAATGTATAAGGTAAGGAGGTACTAGTCATATGTGTATTATTAAATTAGAGTCAAAACTAAGTCAAATCTCAATGTGATCAACAAATATAAACAACTCTTTGTAAATTGGATATTCACTATAGTGAGAGAGACAGACACCCGGCCATCCACTTAATTGTGGAACAGGTCTCATGTACGCGGACATGTAAGGTTTGTTTCCAGGCCGCTTCGTCTCACTATGCCGCTAGGATCCAAAATACTTAAGTAGTTAATACTATGATCAAAAGGTTTTTCCAATCCTAAGGGCTCGAACCTACAGGCAACACAGTGCTCTGATACCATCTGTAGTATACCTGCACCTAAAATATGGCAGATACCTGTGTATAGTGCAAATCCCTGGATCCATTCGTTTGCACACACAGTTACGATGTAATATCACAACAACGTATCAATTTATTACAACGCTGATCCAGACTTAGAAAGTATTCATTACAAATTTGCATAGCATAAAGCTAGCAGTGAACAGAGTAAACAGCGGAAAATTATTCTTATGGAGTCCCCAATCATCATCATGTGCCACAGGCGAGCATGTTGGTTGAAGACTCGAAAACCCTTAGTAAAAACTTTCACTCATCATCAGGACAGTCTGCAATAAGATATATATTGCAACAACGTGGGTCAGAACCATTAAAATGGAACTGGCAAGTGACACTATGGTGGACACTTAGAGGAATAACTCTATGACCTATATGCTTATTTGGCTGGTGGAGCTCAAGGCTATTTTGCAGAAAGCAAGTTTTTCCCTAACTTTTTGAAAACACTTTTCTTCTATTCGAGACATCCGTGGCATGAAATCCACTGTCTCATTCTACCCTTGTTCACCCATCAAGTTTTTAATTTATAAGTTGGAATGGTGGAATCCTCCGTTGACATCCTCGTTCAGCTGCTCAATTGTCCGTTTCCGAGGACACGGCTAAGTACTTAGATTTTAACTCTGTAGAGGTTGTGCACGTTCACCATTGTACCCATTCCACCCAATTTACCCTTTACACACCATCTGTGATAAGGGAAGGAGAAGAATGAGACGAGATCTTTCAGAAACATTTTCCCTCCCACTCTGGCCTGACGCGCTCCACCTACAAATCCTCTACCACCACCTGTCAGGCCGGGAAGAGTCCACGCAGCTTAGTTGATCAAGCCAGAGCCCATATTGGCAATGGCTGCACGAGAAGCAATCTTCACTTGGAGTTCTTCAGATTCTTTTGCTCTTGGGTGGCCTTCCACGAGTGAATATTCCACAGGTAAATCCCCTGGGAACAACACTCAACTCGTACAGCCAAGCAACCAATTTCCACCCAGGTGTTTGGTTAAAACTTAGTAGACTTTATCTTTTTCATCAAAATAATTTTTGCATAGCATTACTATTCTACTAAGTAATTTCATAGGAACCTAGACACAGGAATAAAGAGGTCTATCATGGCTTGCATAGCAATGCTATCCTACACATGCTTATAGAAAATACTCTACTCATGCATAGAAAAATAATGGGACTTTTATGGGGGTGTGCCACTTGCCTTGGCAACCGGGAGTGCAGCAGTTACAGTTGCAAAGATTCTCGTTTCCCTCCGAAAGTCTAACAAAGAAATAAAGAGCCACACATAAACACACAAGCAAAGGTTCATACAAAGAAAAATATATGCTATGCATGAGATGAGATGCAACAATTTATTTCCAACGTCTAGAAACTAATAAAAGTATCCCTTTGGATTTTCATGATATATGCACGAATAAATTTTTGATTTGTTTCTATTATTTAATCATGAATAAAGGGGTAATGACAAGGACTTTAGTTCACTTAAATAAAATTTCAAAATCAAATTTTGTAAAAATGACATTTGCGCAGAGGGCATCTAAACAAGTTGTTAGCAATTTGATTTACTCAAAAATAATTTTTCTAACTAAAGTTATGTCAAAAACACTTAAACTACTCTAAAAAATATTTGAAATTTTTGTATGTGTCAAAACAGAAAACTAATGAAGCCAAAGTGTTCTACTGGTTCTAAGGATTTCAAATATATAAAAGTATTTAAATTTGGTTAAACAGATAAAAAGTAATGATGAAAACAGTGTGCAGGGGGTTTTCTGCAAAACTGCCAAATTAAATGATTTAATTAAAATTCAGAAAATAAAATCTGACGTGGCGCTGACGCGGCGTACCGGTTCGGAGTTTTAAGTGATCTAATCCTAGCCATACACGGGAGATCTAACGGTCTAGATCAAAACGACCAGAAGCGAGCGGCGCGGTCGGCCGGAACCCTAGCCCGAGGCGTGCCCGCGGCGGTGCCATCGCCGGAGTTGCTCGCTTCGCACGCCCTACTGCCTACGAGGACGAACGAGTCATACCCGTGCGTGGAGGAGGTCGAGGCGGGGACGATGGCGAGGTGGTCGACGATGGAGTGCTCTGTCGCGCCGGAATTTGCTCGTCGGAGTCGTGCTCGGCGGCGGTCCTCTTCGGGCGTGGATGGAGACGATGTTCTGCTGCCCGAGAAGACGCAAAAACTTGTCAAAACGATGCGCAAGGTCAAAATAGACCAGAAGGAAGTGGAGAGAGGGCTTCAGAGGGACGCGGCTCACCAGAGTTCGTCGAACTTGCCGTCGGTAACGGCGGGGCTCGGGGGGGTGCTCGTGGGCGGCCTGGTGGCTCTCGGGAGGTGGTGCTTGGGGCAAAAGAGAGAGGGGATCTTATAGCAAGAATCGGCGAGTTAAATGAGTGAGTAAATCGCCGGGAATCAATCAAATTGATTCGGCCGTTTCTCGGCTAGGTCGTGGGCGGGATTTGGGGAAGACGAGGTCGCCGGGACGGGGATGACAGGTGGGGTCCACCTGCCAGAGAGAGAGTGCGCGCGCGCGCGGGCGGGGACGGGCTGCTGGCGGGCTGGATTGCGTCGCGCGCGCGGTAGATAGCTAGTGGGCTTCGGCCCACTGGCTGGCCCGACTCTATTTTTCCTTTTTGAAAATTCTTTTCTGTTTTTAAATCTTTTGAGTATAAAACAAATTCAAAACTATATTAAAACTTCTCAGAAAAATTCATAAAAATATAATTTGAAAAGCTTATGAAAAATAGACCCTTTTGACATTATTTTTGTCTAAAATAAAAATAGAATAAAAGGAACATTATTATAAATTCAAAATAACAATTTTAAGGAAATAAGTCAATTAAAATATATTTAAATAATTAAATTCAAATTCTATGTGATACATATGACAAGTTTAATGATGATGATGCATGGATGCAAAAGTTTTAAATTTTTCTGAAAATTGGGATGTTAAAGACCTTTACTTTCCAACTCCTCTAGCTGTCTCTTAAGTTCAGCCAGTTCTTTGGGACCCATCTTGTAAGGACGTTTGGAGATAGGAGCAGTGTCTGGTTCTAGTTCAATAACGAACTCCACGGCTCTGTCAGGCGGCATGCCTGGCAATTCTTCAGGAAAGACGTCATGAAAGTCTCAGACCACCGGTATATCTTCCATAGCAGGTAGAGGATGAGCATTGAGCGCATAAAGCTGAACAGATGGAGTTTTTGAATAGAAGTAGACTATCTGGCCAGAAGAATGGGTAAGCTTAACAGATTTAGCAGTACAATCAATGACCGCTTTATTTGCCACAAGCCAATCCATCCCTAGGATGACATCAATGTCCGAAGAACGAAGAGCAATAAGAGACGCTTGGAATGGAAGATTTCCGATTAAGATCTCGTTGTTCAGGATAACTTCCTTTGTAAGCCATTTGGATCCTGGTTGCTGCACTAAGACAGGCTGTCCATCTTTTCGAAAGGAACACCATTGCTGGAAGCAAAACTTTGCGAGATGAAAGAATGGGACGCACCAGAATCAAACAACACTTTAGCGAGGATAGAGTTCACGAAAGATTTCCAAGAACCACATCAGTAGCTTCCTCTGCTTCTTTTGCTGTAACATGATTCACCCTTGCGCGTCTACTAACAGACCTTTTGTCGATGTTGGGGGCCTGAGGAGTAACAACAAACTCTTAGGGCGACAAGGTGGTGGAGGAAGTTGGTTTTGCGGACACTTGTAAGAGAAGTGGCCCGGCTCACCGCACTTGAAGCAGGTGACCGAAGAGTTTGGAACCAAAGGCGTTGTCTGCTTGACGAAACTCCTTGTAGCTGAAGCTGGGTTGGTTAGACCGGAAGAAAACCTCAGAGAGATTGGACTGTGGATGAGTTGAGTTTGAGCTGCATAGGGTATCCAAACCCTACGTTTCTGCGGAGGTGTAGAATCTGATGGAGAAGAAGTTGTTTCAAGAGAGTGTTTACGAGATTCTTCGAACTTCTCACGTCCAAATTACTCTCGGAGAGCTATGTTGACGAGGTCTTCAAAGGTATCGCACTTGATAAGAGTGAGTGCGTACTTAAGATCTAGGTTTAGACCTCTGCGGAATTTGGCTTGCTTTTTGGCATCAGTTGATACCTCATCTTGAGCATAGCGGGCCAAACGATTGAACTCAGCTTGATAGTCCAGCACTGACATCCTTTCCTGAGAAAACTCATAGAATTCTTCCCGCTTTCTTTCCATGACCCCATCTGGAATATGGTGGCATTTGAAAGCCTCTTTGAACTCATCCCAAGTAGTCACAACACCTGGTGCTCGTAACTCTAGGAAGTTCTCCCACCAAGACATGGATTCACCACGGAGCAGGTAGGTGACATAAGGAACACGGTCCTCATCGGACACATGAGAAAAAGCCAGAGCATTGTTCATCTCACGCAGCCAGTCATCAGCGTCGAGTGGCTCAGAGGGAACATCAAACGTGCCGGGACTGAGCTGGAGAAAATGCACGATAGACACACAGTTCTTGCTCTGGTTCTGATTTTGCTGAATTTGACTCAAAACTTGCGTCATATGAGACAAAACTTGCCCCATTTGTGAAGGCATTGGAGTATCTTCTTCGCCACTCTCCATCCTGAGGAGGATACAACGTTAACACCATAATCGGATAAAAAAAATCCAACATAAGTGCTAAAATGAAAACTTCAGATTGCTTAGAAAAAACAACAAGGAACGAGACATGGCCATCCATCACGGTACGCCACTTTGTTCACTTCCAGAAAGGTTTAAAGAGAGGTAAGAACGAAGACTAGCACTAGAACTAGGAAACACCAATTGAGCTTGACGTAACTTAACCAAAAGAGGAGACAAACTGATTGATTCAAGAATGAAACTGAACGTAGCCGAAGAAACTGAAACTGCTGAAACGAAGAGCACCACCTTGAAGACACCTGCAACTATGGTACTACGGATAAACCAGAACACGTGATGTCCTAATTTTAAAATTTAGGTGAGAAGGGAAAATATCGTAACACTTCCTTACCAGAATAACCGGGAGGGCGGGTGGGGAAAGAAGTAAAAGAACAGAATTCCTACTCTCACGTTTAAGAATTTCCTGATAACTACAAAATATTTTCTAGACTCAAACAACGACCAGTAGAAGGGAACCTGAGGGCGTTTAAGCTCTGATACCAACTGTCGGACCCTGAATTCAAGCTTCACAAACGAAACGTATCGGTTGGGCCACACAACCAAGAACATACTGGGGTCACCTATCCCAGGAAACAAGCAGGACAGGCTCGGAATGGATCATCGGCCGACAGCTCTTGGCGACCCCAACGTCACATACGTTTCGAGATTGTGAACGCAAGAACCCAAAAAGTCTTCCAACTCGTATACTTCAAACATACACACATGGTATACGAGTCGGATTTTTAACAAGTTGAAACCACAGAATAAACCTAAGACACGAAGAAAGGAAATAATATCCAAAAGCTCTCACTGAGCAAAATATAGCGAAAGGCACCAATCAGAGGACACATGTCCCAACATTACATCTGTAGCGCCCCATCTTTTATATAAAGATGGAACACCTGTGTTATGTGCTAGTCCCTGGATCACTGCAAGCACCACAGTACAAGATAAATAGTATCATTGCATAAGTATCATATTACTACAACGAGATCCAAAAATAGCTAAGTATAGCTTTATTACAAAGTGCATAGCCATGAAGACTAGCTAGAATATTCAGAGTTCACAACAAAAGCAATAGCAAATGAGCCTCTTCTTCAAGCATGCGCCACAGGCAGATATGTTGGGTGTAGACTCGAGTCCAACTTATTCCTCATCTGAATTACCTGCACATTTGAATATGCAGCCCCCGAAGGAGGTCAATACAATGAAGTATTGGCAAGTGACTATGGTGGATCCGCAAGTCTAATTCTATATGCATATTTGGCTTGGTTGAGTTGTAGGCTATTTTGCAGAAAGCAAGTTTTCTCCTATCTTTTGTAAACACTTTTTGTTTCTCAAAGACTTGGCACCAAGGGATGAAGCCCAAGTGCACCAACGATTCTTTCCTTAGTCAAATTTTACTTTATGAAAACAGTGTTGAGATTCTTCCGCCCATCCTTGTCCAGCTGCTCGAAGTAGTCCATTTCCGGGGACACGGCTAAGTACTCAGATTGTCGACTCTGCAGAGGTTCTGCACTTTCACCTTTAGACTCAATTAACCCAAACATCCTATACACGCGGAGTTTATTAAGGAAAGGAGAGAATTGAGACAAGAACTTTCAGAAGAAGAATGCAATCATACTAGCAAGACCTGTTCCACCTACCAACTCTACATCTTCTTGTCAAGCTGACAGGTTGCACCCTCACAACTTAGTTATTCTAGACAGAGCCCATTGTCAAAAGGTTGCACGGGAAGCTTCTAAACTTGGAGGGACTTGGTAATCTCTTCGTTCCTGGGTGGCCGTCCACAAGTGCACTTCTGGGTAACAACCACCATGCTCATGGCCCTAAGTAGAATAGACATTCATCCTAGGCAACGACAACCACAAGCATAGCCCCAAAAGTCACTCAACATAAACCATAACAACCAATTCCACCCAGATGTGTATTTTAAATTTGAAACAATTAGAAATATCTCCATAACAAGGTAAACATTTTAATAGCATTGCTAAGCAACTAATAAAACTTTTCATGGCTGCTTAGGAGAAAGGGTGGCTACAGACTACTAGGATATTTGTAAAATACAAACTAACTTAGCATTATAAAATAAATCAAAAATCCCTATCATGCACACTATTCAAAATATACTACATATGCATATAGAAAATATTGGGTAGAATATGAATGTCACTTGCCTTGGTAACAGGAAGAGCAAGCACAACAAGAATAACAATCACAAGCAAAACCTTCCACTTCTTCACAATCTAGCACAAACCATACATAAAATAAATAACCACACAATATCATCACAACCCAAACATAAATATTTATGCATGAATGATATGCAATGATCATTTGACACTTATTAAAAAAAATTATCCTCTGTTATTAAATTAATGAATTATAATTTCTAGGTATTTCTTATTTTAATTTATCTATTAAATAATTGAAAAACATAGAGCACAAATTTGAATTCTACATTTACAAAGTTTATTGTTTTATGTAATTCTTCAAATAATACCCGAGGTAATATTTCTGGACAGAGGGCAATAATACAACACTATAACAATTAAATTAATTAGAAAAGCATTTTTATTATTTAAGTTATAGATTTAATAGCCGAAATACCCCTCGGATAATCACACAAATTATAATTTATCAAAAGGAAAAACAAATGATTTAGAAATAATCTACACTAGCAGGGCTATCCGTAGATATAAAGTTTATCAAATTTGGACTTACAGATCAAAAGTTATTAATTTATTAAGTTTTGCACAATTTTCTGTTTTATAAATAAAATTTCCTGCGAAAAAGAATAAAGGGGGCTACATGGCGAGCGCTGATTGGCTCGTACCGGTTCGACGCGGAACGGCAGCGCGAGCCGTCCGATCTAACTAACTGTGGACGCTACAGATCGCACCGATCTAGATCCGTTGGATCTAGATCCAACGCTCCACACGAATCGGGCCAAAAACAGGCGGCGCGACCGCCGGAGTTCATCCGAGCGGGGCGGTGCCATCGCCGGAGTTGATCCTACCGTTAAACGAAACAAGATCGGAGGGGGGTTTTCTCACCACTCGATGTGGGACGACGTGGCGATCTCTACGGCGCGGCAGGCGCTGTCGAGGTGGTCCGCTCCTCCCTCTGCTTGCTCGTCGGAAAAGAACGGTGGACGGCGGCGTCGGGTCGTGGACGAATACGTTGCTCTGGTGCACAAAACGAGACAAGGGCAAGCCCGATAGGTGCGCACGAGAATAGGGAGTCGCAGAGGGGGTTTTGGGGGGGTGCTCGGGGCGCCGTACTCACCGGAACAAGACGATTCGCGGCGGCGGCAATGGCGGAGATCGGAGCTCGAGTTTACGCGATTACGGCGAGTAGTGGTTAGGGTTTTTCTGGGGAAAACGGAGGCGTTGGTGCGGAGTATATATACGGCAATCCCAGGGAACCAATCGCGAGAAAAACGCGAAGAATTGATCGAGTTCGGATTGGACTCCGCCGGGAAAATTGCGACCAGAGGTTGAAGGATCGGACGGGTTGTCCCCACCCGTCAGCGAGAAGGAGCTGGGGATGGGCTACGCGGGCTGTTGCTGGGCCACTTCCTCGCGCGCGCGGGGTAGATAGCGGGGTCTGGCCCGTTTTTCCTTTTCTATTTCCTTTATTCGATTTAAAATGTGTTTTCACAATTAATTCTCAAATGATTTTTAACTCAGTCAAAACATTTTAGAAAAATTCATAAAAATAGGTTTTGGAGAGATTATTAAATTTAGAACTTTTTAATATCATTCTTGCCCATTAAATAAATTGGGAAAAATATAATTATTTAAGGAGTTTAAATAAACACTTTATGGGATTATAACTTATTTAAACTCTTAATGAATTTTTATTTTGTACTCATGTAATATAATGTTATGCCTAAATGATGACTGATGCATGGATGCAAGGTTTTAAATTTTTGCAAATTTTGGGATGTTACAGACTAACCCCCTTAAGAGGAAGCTCGCCCTCGAGCTTCGGAAAGGTCAGCAAATAGGTGTGGATGGTCTTCTCGGAGGTCATCCTCTCGTTCCCAGGTGGCTTCTTCCTCGGTGTGATGATTCCACTAGACTTTGCAAAACTTGATGGTTTTGGTGCGGGTGACTCTTTCTGTTGTCTGTAATATCTTGATGGGCTTCTCTTCGTAGGTCAGGTCACTTTCCAATTGTACTTCCTCGAGAGGTACATTATCCTTTAAAGGAACCCCCATTATCTCGGGATGACATTTCTTCAACTGACAGACATGTAACACATTATGAACAGCAGACAGAACTTCGGGCAGTTCTAACTCATATGCCACTTCACCTTTGCGAGAAAGAATTTTGAATGGTCCAATGAATCTAGGTGCTAACTTCCCTTTGATTCCAAACCTTTTCACACCGCAAAGTGGTGACACTCTCAAATAGGTTCTATCACCCACCTCGTAGGTGACTTCTCTACGCTTGGAATCTGCATAGCTTTTCTGGCGTGACTGTGCTATTTTCAATCTATCCTTAATCAGCCTGACTTTCTCTTCAGCATCCTGTATTATATCAGGTCCAAAGAAGCTCTGTTCTCCTACACCACTCCACAACAGTGGGGTTGTGCATTACTTTCCATATAAAGCTTCAAACGGTGCCATCTCAATGCTGTCTTGGTAACTGTTATTGTAGGACAACTCAGCGTAGGGTAGGTTATCATCCCAACTAGCTCCATAATCGAGCGCACAAGCTCTTAACATATCCTCTAAAATCTGATTCACTCTTTCAGTCTGACCATCTGTTTGCGGGTGGAAAGCCGTACTGAATTCCAATCTGGTTCCCAAAGATTCGTGCAACTGCTTCCAGAAATGAGAAGTAAACTGGGTCCCTCTATCAGACACGATACTCTTAGGAACACCATGAAGGCACACAATCCTCTTCATGTAAATATCTGCTAACTTTGCACTTGTATAAGTGGTCTTCACGGGTATGAAGTGAGCTATTTTGGTTAGACGACAAACAATAACCCAAATGGAATCATAACCCGATCTGGTCCTTGGTAACCAGGTGATGAAATCCATCCCAATAGAATCCCACTTCCAATCCGGTACTTTTAAAGGTTGTAAGAGTCCTGCTGGTTTCTGATGTTCTGCCTTTACTCGACTACATACATCGCACTTAGCGATGTATTCTGCTATTTCTCTTTTCAGATTGTTCCACCAAAATCTCTCCTTCACATCCATATACATCTTGGTATTTCCCGGATGAATGGAATAAAGTGTCTCATGAGCTTCTTGCAGAATTAACTTCCTAATATCAGGATCATTGGCCACACATACACGTTTTTCAAACCACAAAATCCCTTGCTCATCCTCATGGAATCCTTTAGCTTTTCCTGCTCTTAGATTGACTCTGATTTCTTCTATTTCCTTGTCTCCTTTCTGAGCTTCACGTATCTTGTCCATCAAAGTAGGTTGTACTGCTAATGAGGTTACAAATCCTTCAGGTACTACTTCCAATCTGAGGTCCTTGAATGCCTTGCATAAATCCTCGGGTATTTCTCCTGCTGTAAGGCCATTCACATACACTTTATGACTCAGAGCATCTACTACTACATTAGCTTTTCCCGGATGGTATTGGAGACTTAGATCATAATCTTTAATAAGTTCCAACCATCTTCTTTGTCTCATGTTCAATTCCTTCTGTGTAAAAATGTACTTCAAACTTTTGTGATCCGTGAATACCACACATCTTTTTCCCATCAGGTAGGGTCTCCAAGTTTTCAGGGCATGCACTACTGATGCTAACTCGAGATCATGAGTTGGATAATTTGCTTCATGTTTCTTGAGCTGTCTAGAGGCATAAGATGCCACTCTGCCTTCCTGCATCAACACACTTCACAAGCCTTGGCGTGATGCATCACAGTACACTTGGAATTCCTTCTCCAAATCAGGTAAGCATAGAACTGGGGCTGAAACTAGACATTTCTTCAACTCCTGAAAACTGGCTTCGCATGCCTCAGTCCACTCAAATTTATTCTCCTTCTTTAATAATTTCGTCAAAGCCTTGGCGATCTTGGAGAAGTTTTCAATGAATTATCGGTAGTATCCTGCTAGACCCAGAAAACTTCCTAATTCTCCAACATTCTTCGGCGGCCCCCAATTCGTTACAGCTGAAACTTTTTCAGGATCCACCGCTATACCTTCCTTGGACACCACATGGCCTAGAAATCCGACTTGTCCTAACCAAAACTCACACTTGCTATAGTTGGCATACAACTTATGTTCACGTAGTCTCTGCAATACTAGACGCAAGTGCTCTTCATGTTCTTTGTGACTCTTGGAGTAGATTAGAATATCATCTATGAACACTACCACAAACTTATCCAGAAAATCCATGAACACTTTATTCATCATATTCATGAAATAGGCTGGAGCATTGGTTAATCCAAAAGGCATCACGGTGTACTCGTATGAGCCATATCTCGTAACAAATGCAGTCTTGGGTATATCCATTTCTCTGACTTTCATTTGGAGGTACCCCGATCGAAGATCGATCTTTGAGAAAACACAAGCACCTTCCAGTTGGTCAAATAGTTCGTTTATCTTGGGTAAAGGGTACTTGTTTTTGATAGTTTGCTCATTTATCTCTCTATAATCCGTGACTAGCCTCTGTGTTTGATCCTTCTTTCTAACAAATAAGACTGGTGCTCCCCATGGCGATGAAGTTGGATGAATAAATCCTTTCTGGATGTGTTCCTCCAGTTGCTTCTTGAGCTCTTTCAGTTCATCGACGACCATAGGATAAGGTCTTTTAGCTATTGGTCCTGTTCCCGGTTTCAGTTCGATGAGAAACTCTACATCTCTATCGGGTGGCATTCCCGGTAGTTCTTCCGGGAAAACATCTGGGTATTCTTTGACAATAAGCACATCACCAAGGCTAACCTCCTTAAGAGAATTTAGCCTAACCTTCTTAAGTTCGAAAGTTGATCTGAACTTAATCTTCCTTTTCTCTGGGGTGGTGAGGGTGATTGCTCTATTCGCACAGTCTATGATTCCTTCAAAACGAGTCATCCAATCCATTCCGATGATAACATCCAAACCCTGGGTTTCTAGGATGACTAAATCTGTTGGGAAGGTGTGCTTACCAATCTTCAAGTTTAACTGCCTACACCCAGAATTTACTATCATCTGCCCTCCAGGTGAACTTACCCTAATAGGTTTTCCTAGACTTTCCTTAGCTAATCCATGTTTGGTTACAAAAGCTCTTGATATGAATGAATGTGATGCTCCAGTATCAAATAAAACTAATGCTGGAAAGGAATTGAGCAAGAACGTACCAATCACAGCATCATGTTCATCATGAACTTCTTTCACATTGATGTGGTTCACTTGTCCCTTCTGGAAAGGATTGGGCTTGGAATTTTCATCAGCCTTCTTCTCTTGGCATTCAGTTGCATAATGTCCTGTCTTCTTGCACTTAAAGCAAGTCACATTAGAAAAGTCTTTCTTCCCTTCATAGTTAGGACGGTGATTACCATTCCCATGATTATGGCCATGGTGATGGTTTCCCCTGGATCCACCATTATTTCCGTTGTATCCTCCATTACTTCCTTTGTATCCTCCATTGCTTCCTTTGTATCCTCCATTGTGGTTATGACCATGATGTTTTTGGCCACTACCATTGTTGGAGTGATTCCAGGATTTATGGCTACTGACTTCAGAGGTGTGTTGTTTCTTGTATGTCCCTTCAGAATGAACCTTACTTGCACTGAACTTCCTCTTCCTATTCTCTTCCTTTCTTATGTTGTTGTCCAGAGTGATAGCTTGATCCAGCAGAGCTTGATAGTTTGGAGCATATGCCACAGACAAGGGTATCTTCAGTTCTCCCCTAAGTCCATTGAGGAACTTTTCCTTCCTCTTTGCATCAGTATCAATGTCCTCTGGTGCATACCTTGATAGCATACAGAAGTCATAAATATACTCCTTCAGAGTTCTACCTCCCTGCCTCAAGCTGCGAAATTCCTCCTTCTTCAGGTTCATTATGCCAGAGGAAATGTGAGAATTGCGGAAACCTTCCCTGAACGCATCCCAAGTCATGCCATCCAGAGGATGAGTCACTTGATAAGTCTCCATACATAATGCAGCAGGTCCTTCCAATAGGTGTGCAGTGAACCTTACTTTCTCTGCCTCAGAACACTCACACGTTACTAAGTCCTTGTTGACCGAACGAAGCCAATCATCCGCTACTATTGGTTCGGTAGCAGAGGAAAACTTATTAGGCCTAAGCCTTAGGAATCTTGCAAGTCTGTCCACTGGAGGTGGTGGTGGTGGAGGTGGCGGGTTGTTGTTGTTGTGATTGTTGTTATTGTTGGTTGCTGCAATGAATTGAGTCATCATAGCCATCAACTGAGCTTGAGCGGTCATCAGTTGTTGCATGGCATCATTGTTGTCGGTATCACGACGAGGAGGCATCTGTAGGGTTTTCAGCATAGATGAGTGAAAGATAGAACTAAGAGAAGAAAAATCCTACCCATGCACAAAGCAACCAAGTCAAATAATCCACACTCACTAGACAAAAAAAAATCTTACTTAGCAATTCGAAACAGGTATTCTAAGTTGATTAAATAAAATGACAGAGTCTGCAAACCAAACATTCTAACATTGTCACACCACAAGTTGGAGATCAATGTTTTTAAAAACGACAAACTAAACGAGGAAGAACATGGTGGTCCAACTACTAAGCCTAAACTTCGTCCGTGACGTCTCCTTCATCTTCTTCGACCTCCTCGATGGTGATGCCTTCCTTCATAAGGATCTCCTTGTAGTCGTTCACCTCCTTCTCCAAGGCCTCGTTCTTCTCCTGTAACATTGTCGTCTCACGGTGCAAGTCTCGATCGCTTTCTTCTCCAGGACTTCAATCTTCTCTTGTAGCATTCTCTTCTCACGGCGTAGAGTCTCGATCAGCTTCGAACTCGACGTCGTTGCTCAGAATTTCATCCTTCAAGGTCTTGATCTCCTTGTTCTTGTCTCTAATTCTCTTTTCTTGATTTTGGAACTTCTTCTCTTCAGCTCGGAATTTTTCTTCTTGAGCGTTGGCCACCTCTTCTTGGGCTTCAATCTTCTTTTGAGTCTCCTTGACTTGGGCCATTATTTCATCATTCTTCAGCAGCTCGTTGCGCCTATCCTCTTCTAGTTGCCAGAGGTCAAGTTCTAAGTCTTGGAGATAAGGGTACAAAGGTTTTGGTTTGTTTTTGTCTTCCTCGTTAACAAGGTAGGGTATCCCATATTCGTCACGTTGGCCAAGGTTGGAAAAGTAGTGGTCTTTTCACTCCTCCTGGAATTGACAACAAAGACGTCATATTAGCTCCTGCGTGACGAGATTCAGACCTTTCTCCAAGGAGTCACTAATCGACTTGTACTGGATGTCTTCGGTCTTGGGTTCAGTCTGGCGCCCTTGTTGGTAAAGAAGAACTCCCCATAAGTCTTCTTTGTTGAAGTGCTTCAGCTGGCTTGCCTTGATGATGGGTGTTAGAAGCGCCAACAGTTCTACCAACTCCAGCAGATATCTTCCAAAGCGCATGTCCTTGAAGTCCTCCGCGGTTTGATATCTGAAGAACGACATCTTTAAGTTATAAGAGTAGAATTTGTTAAAACATGATACATAAGGTAAGAAATACTAGTCGTGGTGTACTTAAGTACTTAGAGAAAATAAGGGTTCTTTTCTAAAGTGTGATCAACACTATTATCAAATCTTTGTAAGTCGGATATTCACTATAGTGAGAGAGACAGACACCCGGCCAGCTACTTATAATTGTGGAACAGGTCTCATGTACGCGGACATGTAAGGTTAGTTCCGGGTCGCTTCATCCCACTATGCCGCTAGGATCCAACATACTTCAAAGATGGTAATATTATGATCAAAAAGAGGCTTAGCCAATCCTAAGGGCTCGTACCTACAGGCAATACTTTGCTCTGATACCATTTTGTAGCGCCGCATCTTTTATATAAAGATGGAACACCTGTGTTATGTGCTAGTCCCTGGATCACTGCCAGCACCACAGTACAAAATATATAGTATCATTGCATAAGTATCATATTACTACAACGAGATCCAAAAATAGCTAAGTATAGCTTTATTACAAAGTGCATAGCCATGAAGACTAGCTAGAATATTCAGAGTTCACAACAAAAGCAATAGCAAATGAGCCTCTTCTTCAAGCATGCGCCACAGACAGACATGTTGGGTGTAGTCTCGAGTCCAAATTATTCCTCATCTGAATTACCTACACATTTGAATATGCAACCCCCAAATGAGGTCAATACAATGAAGTATTGGCAAGTGACTATGGTGGATAATTTACGGCAAGTCTAATTCTATATGCATATTTGGCTTGGTGGAGTTGTAGGCTATTTTACAGAAAGCAAGTTTTCTCCTATCTTTTGTAAACACTTTTTGTTTCTCAAAGACTTGGCACCAAGGGATGAAGCCCAAGTGCACCAACAATTCTTTCCTTACTCAAATTTTACTTTATGAAAACTGTGTTGAGATTCTTCCGCCCATCCTTGTCCAGCTGCTCGAAGTAGTCCATTTCCGGGGACACGGCTAAGTACTCAGATTGTCGACTCTACACAGGTTGTGCACTTTCACCTTTAGACTCAATTAACCCAAACATCCTATACACGCGGAGTGTATTAAGGAAAGGAGAGAATTGAGACAAGAACTTTCAGAAGAAGAATGCAACCATACTAGCAAGACCCGTTCCACCTACCAACTCTACATCTGCTTGTCAAGCTGACAGGTTGCACCCTCACAACTTAGTTATTCTAGACAGAGCCCATTGTCAAAAGGTTGCACGGGAAGCTTCTAAACTTGGAGGGACATGGTAATCTCTTCGTTCCTGGGTGGCCGTCCACAAGTGCACTTCTGGGTAACAACCACCATGCTCATGGCCCTAAGTAGAATAGACATTCATTCTAGGCAACGACCACCACAAGCATAGCCCCAAAAGTCACTCAACATAAACCATAACAACCAATTCCACCCAGATGTGTATTTTAAATTTGAAACACTTAGAAATATCTCCATAACAAGGTAAACATTTTAATAGCATAGCTAAGCAACTAATAAAACTTTTCATGGCTGCTTAGGAGAAAGGGTGGCTACACACTACTAGGATATTTGTAAAATACAAACTAACTTAGCATTATAAAATAAATCAAAAATCCCTATCATGCACACTACCCAAAATATACTACATATGCATATAGAAAATATTGGGTAGAATATGAATGTCACTTGCCTTGGTAACAGGAGGAGCAAGCACAACAAGAATAACAATCACAAGCAAGAACTTCCTCTTCTTCACAATCTAGCACAAACCATACATAAAATAAATAACCACACAATATCATCACAACACCAAACATAAATATGTATGCATGAATGATATGCAATGATCATTTGACACTTATTAATAATTTTTATCCTCTGTTATTAAATGAATGAATTATAATTTCTAGGTATTTCTTATTTAATTTATCAATTAAATAATTGAAAAACATATAGCACAAATTTGAATTCTACATTTACAAAGTTTATTGTTTTATGTAATTCTTCAAATAAAACCCGAGTTAATATTTCTGGACAGAGGGCAATAATACAACACTATAACAATTAAATTTATTAGAAAAGCAATTTTATTACTTAAGTTATAGATTTAATAGCCAAAATACTCCTCGGATAATCACACAAATTATAATTTATCAAAAGGAAAAACAAATGATGTAGAAATAATCTACACTAGCAGGGCTATCCGTAGATATAAAGTTTATCAAATTTGGACTTACAGATCAAAAGTTATGAATCTATACTTCTTATAAACCAAAACCCCACTAACTTAAAATAAATGATTCTATCTCAACATGCAAGCCGTCCACATCACTTCTTCTTTTAGCCAACCAATTATCCACATCATCTCACAAAAAATAATTACTTATTGTCCATCTCTATATGGAAGTATCCACATCATTTTTTCTTTAGCCATTAAATTAGCCACATCATCTTTTTATTTTGTGGTTCAATGATAAGACCACACAATTCCTCAATGTAATTACTAAATTAAATCACGCGTTATTCATGCATGCATATTTCTATAGTTTGCTTCAGAGTTTATGCGTTTATTTTGTTCTTAGAGATACCCGCTGCAACGCGCGGGGTATCCATCTAGTTTACTAAGTTTTGCACAATTTTTTGTTTTATTAATAAAATTACCTGCAAAGAAGAATAAAGGGGGCTACGTGGCGAGCGCTGATTGGCTCGTACCGGTTCGACGCGGATTGGCAGCGCGAGCCATCCGATCTAACTAACTGTGGACGCTCCAGATCGGACCGATCTAGATCCGTTGGATCTAGATCCAACGCTCCACACGAATCGGGCCAAAAACAGGCGGCGCGACCGCCGGAGTTCATCCGAGCGCGGCGGTGCCATCGCCGGAGTTGATCCTACAGTTAAACGAAACAAGATCGGAGGGGGGTTTGCTCACCACTCGATGCGGGATGACGTGGCAATCTCTATGGCGCGGCAGGGGCTGTCGAGGTGGTCCGCTCCTCCCTCTGCTTGCTCGTCGGAGAAGAACGGCGGACGGCGGCGTCGGGTCGTGGACGAATACGTTGCTCTGGTGCACAAGACGAGACAAAGGCAAGCCCGTTAGGTGCGCACCAGAATAGGGAGTCGCATAGGGGGTTTTGGGGGGTGCTCGGGGCGTCGTACTCACCGGAACGAGACGATTCGCGGCGGCGGCAATGGCGGAGATCGGAGCTCGAGTGTACGCGATTACGGCGAGGAGTGGTTAGGGTTTTTCTGGGGAAAACAGAGGCGTTGGTGCGGAGTATATATACGGCAATCCCAGGGAACCAATTGCGAGAAAAACACGAAGAATTGATCGAGTTCGGATCGGACTCCGCCGGGAAAATTGCAACCAGAGGTTGAAGGATCTGACGGGTTGTCCCCAGCCGTCAGCGAGAAGGAGCAGGGGATGGGCTACGTGGGCTGTTGCTGGGCCTCTTCCTCGTGCGCGCGCGGTAGATAGCGGGGTCCGGCCCATTTTTCCTTTTCTATTTCCTTTATTCGATTTAAAATATGTTTTCACAATTAATTCTCAAATGATTTTTAACTCAGTCAAAACATTTTAGAAAAAATCATAAAAATAGGTTTTGGAGAGATTATTAAATTTAGAACTTTTTAATATCATTCTTGCCCATTAAATAAATTGGGAAAAATATAATTATTTAAGGAGTTTAAATAAACACTTTATGGGATTATAACTTATTTAAACTCTTAATTGAATTTTTATTTTGTACTCATGTAATATAATGTTATTTCTAAATGATGAATGATGAATGATGCATGGATGCAAGGTTTTAAATTTTTGCAAATTTTGGGATGTTACAACATCATGCAGCGGAAACAAACCGGTCTGAGTACAAACAAGAAGCAAAGGGCTCAAAGCCAAAACGGAAAAGAAGGCCCATACACGCGGTCCACCAGGAAGAAGCCCAGGGGAACTCTAACTAATCGTCGTAGATCTCGTCATCGAACTCCACGTACTATCCACCAACCTGGTCGTGCGAAGAATCCTCAACTGCAGAAAAACCACAGCCCGCGAACGGGTCAATACACCGAAGCGTATCGAACAAGCTTAAGCTAACAGGTTACAAAACTGTAAGATTCCCAGAGTATGGGGTAGGTGTACTTAGCGGCAGCAGCACTAGCAACCTAGAGAGACGCGCTAAAACTTCCGTCTAATTAGAGAGAGATAAGAGAGCGTTCAAGTAGCCATCTACAACTAACACCAGACATAACCCATTCTCGAATTAACCCCCTAAACCAAGTATGAGGAAGCAATCCGGGAAAACTCACGTTAACAATTATATTTACCATTTAGGGTGTAAGTAATTCTATATTACTAGTCAAATTAATTAACAATGATTAGGTGTAAGTTGTCTAGATCTTGTTAGCCAGCATCATCACCAAGTCGTCCATAACCGTGGACACGGCTCATCGATAAGATTATACCCTGCAGGGGTGCACTACTGGACCCATACTCGCATGATCAACCCAGTCAAAAACATTAGGGCCTCTCAACCCAACTCTTTTCCTTCACCGCAACAAGTCCAGGAGCCACGGGAGCTATGCTGGTCCCGGCCAAAAGGGTGCGGACTCCCGCAGGACACACCCCTCCGCACCAACTGGCCGCGCCCTATATGCATGTAACAAGGCACACCGCCAAAAGTAAAATACTACAATAGTATCGATGCATATAAGACAAATGGAAAACCCGAACTAGGTGCATCTCCCGGACAAGTCGAAGTTCCAGTCAAAGTCGAGGGGGGCTCCATTGGGCCACCCACAAGTGGTTAGTGCGCTCAAAATTGGATCCGAGGACAAAATCTCAGTTCCTAGGTCGACACTGAGCAGAACAAAGCACCTCGCAAGTCCTTCCGCCTGGTGCCTTATCTATTAATTATAATAGCCCAAATAAGACAACAGTTTATTAAAATAGAATAATCTATCATACTAAGCATATGAGATAAAGGCAAAGGAACGACTCGCTCAACCAATTCTAAGCATGCACTACGACTCGCAAAGGCCAACAGATAAACATGCAAGGGGTTATGGGTTGTGGGGATATAGCTGTATAGGCTGCAGGATAAACATGTGATGGGATCGCATGTCAAGAATAAATAACTAGGATAGCATAGATCAAAAGGCAAGAATGAAAACCAAACAATCGTGTAACCGGTTAGCAGAAGCTTGCCTGGCAGCTCGTGGCCTGGCACAAAAGCTGGAACCTCAGTATCGTAGGTACTCGCGGCAGACACGTCGTCGTATACCCGAAGAAGCCAAACACAGACAATAGGAAGCAATAATCAATACCGAGAAATGCGCAAACAAATGATGGAGCATTATGGTATGAGATGATTAGGTCATATTTAAAGCGCGGATGAAATCCCGACAAAAGATTAGGTTGTAAGTTATTTGTGTAGCCAACAAATTAAATGTTGCTTAACATTTATAGCAGGTATGGTGATCTAATTAATTTAAATGGAAAAATTACATTAGTTAATTATTTGGCCAACTCATTACATATTTAGTAATTAATTGCAACTTATTTATCTACAACTCAAATTAAATGTTTATTAGCATGATAAGACATGGTGTAAAAGATATGAGCATATTAAATGGAATTAGGGCATTAGATATTTATTACCCCACACGTTCCATAATTAATTAATTAATTACATTTGTTAAATTAAACTAAGCATTTAAATAAATGATGCAAACTGAAATAAGAATGTTATAATAATGTTCATTGCATTTTTCTGATATAAAAACATATAAAGTTTACTTTATTTAGAGTTATAGATTTAAAGTTATTGCATTTTGAAGTCTAGGGGGTTTCTGGAAAAGTGCAGGGACCTGTCTCTGATGGAAACAATGTTTCTGGGGACTTGGGCACGAAACTCAGAGAGCAGGGGGCTCGGGGTAAGATTTCCTGGCGCCCAGACTTTTTCTCACCGAGACGAAACGAGTCCGAGAGGCTGCCCAGCGGGACCCAGCCCCACGTGGATGCTGACTGGGTGCGTGTAGGGTTTGCTGACGCCCACAGTCACTGACTGGTGGGGACGCGTTGTCAGCGAACAAAAGAAAAGGTTGGCGTTTTTATGCTACCGCCGGTGTTCGAACTCGGAGCGTGGGTGAGCAGGGATCGGTGGTGTTAATCACTTGGGCTTGATGCGTGTTGTTGCTGTGAACTGCGTCGGCCTGAATTTTTAACTGAACCGCGCAAGCAAAAGTCTGACGAAACTGAACCCAAACGACTGACGAAACTGACGGACGGTGAGCAGCGGCGCGAGATCGGGTGCCGGCGACCTTTTCTTGGGCGGCGCTGACCGAGCGAGTGCGTGTGGGGTGCGGGGAGCCACGGGTGCTTG
This sequence comes from Poa annua, assembly GCA_026929855.1. Lineage (NCBI taxonomy): Eukaryota > Viridiplantae > Streptophyta > Magnoliopsida > Poales > Poaceae > Poa > Poa annua. The sequence goes on along the minus strand of CM049428.1, from coordinate 92,340,707 downwards.
CGTGTGCCTGCTCGGTGACGAAGAGGAGAACGGGCGGAGGGTGCCCGTGTTTGTGCACGCGCAGGGCTGCCGCGTCCGTGGCGGTGCGCACTCCGGCGCCGGCGGGAAACGGCGAACGGAGCGGGAAAAAGGAGGGGAAGGCGACGAAGAAGAAGAGGCTCACCTCGGGGCACCCGATGGCGAGGCGACGCGGCTCGGGGGCGACGGAGGAGAGAGGACGATGCCGAGGAGGTCGCGGCCGCGCGGCGGCCGGCGTCGGGGACAAAGATGTGGAGGCGGGCTCGTCCGAGGCTCCCGGGCCCGTCCGCGTCGGCGAGGAGGAAGAGGAGGTGGCGACACATCAGCTGGCGCGAGGATGGAGTCGGGGGCGCACGGCATCAGCCCGGTGGCGAGCTCGTCCGTGGCTCCCGGGCATGGCGACGGCGATGTGTGGAGGAGAGGAAGCACGTGACGGCAGGGAGGGATGGAGTAGGGGAGTTAGGGTTTGGCGGCGTGCTGTGGATAAGAAGGAGTGGGAGAGGGCAGTGGGGGAGCACGGTGGGGGCAGCAGGGCAGAGAGCAGCGCCATGCTCGTGCGCTGTAAAGGTGCTCGACCCGCTGTCCGTACGAAGAAGGAGATGGGGAGCGGGCCGGCCCAGGAGGGGATTCGGGCAGGGAGCCCATCTCCCCTGTTTTTTTATTTGTTTTACTTTTCTTTAGGGTTTTTCTTTTATTTCTTTCCTGGTTTTTGTATTTTACAATAAAATAGAAGTAGACAAGAGATAAAACTTTTAGACAATTTTATTAGTTTCAAAAATAGCCATAGTAGTTACAACTTCAATTGAATTTACTTGAGAAGCATTTGAATTTTAAAAAAATAAGAATTTAAATTTGAAAAATGAATTTGAAGCAACATAATTAATGAAATGCAACCACAAATGGAATGATGACATGAAGCTCCATTATAATGCACACAAATTTTGAAAGTTACAAACGGGCTGTTACACTTCCCTTGTGCTCCACTGAAATCTGGCTCTCCTTTTGTTTCTTCATATTGACTCTATAAATTTTTCTTCCAGTTCCGTAATTGTTCCGCCATCTTAATAAGAGTCCCCTTCTTGAGGTTGTCCTTCTTGACTTTAGAGAGATCTGGCGGGAGGGTGAAATGTGACAAGAGCGTGTTATAGACCAAATCCTTAAGAACTTGGTGGACATAACATGGGTCCTCCACACCTGCGGCCGCCGGCTTATTCCATTCGCGTATGCTGATTGGGATCATGTCCCTAACAATAACTCCAGCTTGACTTATAAATTTTTTCCGGTTCTGTTTTGGTTCGAGCGGTTCGCCGGAATCAGAAATTTCCTCAATCGGTAACTTTTGATCCTCGCTCGTCATTCGTTTTTCTTGCCTCGAGGAGCACATGGTGGCTATTTTTTGGCAGATTTTCTCGATCCGGATGGCTAAAAGAAAAATTAGTCGTTAATAAATGCAACATAAATCAATTAATGCATTTAGTTAACAACAACATATCGCCATATTATAAACCCATATACACCTCTCCGCCGGAGCTTGTTATCACCACATCTTGTGACTCCATTCCATCACCATAGTCGTTCAAAAATTGTTCGAAATCATAATCATTTTCATCTCCTCCAGCTTGGGCATCGTTAAAAATTAGTTGTTCCATTTGGTCTTCCATCTCCTCGTCTCGTTCAAATGGTACTTCTTCTATCTGCTCGTCTTGCAAGTGCTCCATAGCTCAAATGTACCTGCAATCAATAAAATTAGCAATCAAGTTTACATTACAACAATCAATAAACTCCATAGCTCAAATGTACATAAGATAATTAAGCTTAATCTATAAAATTACAACAATCTATTCAAACAAAATCAGTGCACAAATCAGTGTATGAAAGCTGACATATAATTCAATGAATCTTGAACAAGTGCACAAATGCACATCCAATAAATGCCTCAGCCTTTGCATCATTGGCTAGGCCAAGAAATCAAGTAAATAATATGTTCTTATCAATTAAATAGCCAAACATGTCCAAGGATACATTGCTAACTTAAGAATTTGGAACACATAAGAATAAGAATTTGGAACACATAAGAATAGCCAAATCTGTACATGTAAAAACTTAGAACTCATTGCAGTTCTTTAATGGAACACATAAGATGGTAGAGGAGGGATCCTAATTCTAGCAAGCTAGATAATATTCAGAAGCTAGATAATATTCATCCCAAGCAAAAACATTATTGGATAGCATGGCAGCAATCAATTCTTCATCGGGTTGATTCATATATCACAACATTTCTCTTGATGGCTGCTGCGTACTCATTTTTTCATGTCCTGATATGGAGTGAAATAATTTTATGTGTCAAATACTCCCACATGCTATTTTTTCTGTCCTGATATGGAGGTAAACAACACCATCATTTGTAAATAACTAACAAAAAGTAAAACAAGTACTATCTTGATTTACCTAAAAGGGAAATAAAACCCGAATGCATGCATGGCTGAAGTGTAGTAGTGAAGCATTCTAGTTCACACATGTGATGCAAAAATTCGAATGGCGCAACTACCAAAACTTTCATGAACTTCACTTAACCATCAATCATGTGCGCAAAATTATCATGGGCATCGTTTCTTCAATATTGTTACTTCATTCAGCTTGCATTATTGATAAGAGACATAAATAGCTTTTCACCGGTGACAGCAAGAGCTTAAAATGGAAGAACATGTGACAATAAAGACTTCATAATAGCACTGTAACAAATGACAGGTTCTAGGGTAATAGAAAATATCAGCTTAGTACTTCAAGTCCTGGGAAACTGATGGTTTCATCATTTTTATGCAAGCGAGAAATTGTAGAGAACTTAATTTTCCTTTTCAACCTACTGCCTTCTAGTAAAAACCAAAATTTATCAGGGAAAACTAAAGAGCAACCCGAGTCAAATTGATCATATTCTCTATTCTGCTGCTAATATGATGACCCCAATTAGCAAATAGAAATTTGGTGATAAGTAGTACGAAAAAAGTTTCTGATATAAACAGCTAGGAGCAAATGATGAGTTCCATATCACTACACATAAAAATAGCTCAAGGAATTTATTACATGATCATAAACAATGCTGAAAACTGGCATATCAGTACAGATTTATATTGCTACACGGTATTTTCTTACTGGAATATTATGCCCAATGTACCACTCGTAACCCTGTTTCTGGATATATCAAAATTGTGTATTGTGTAGCACCTTTTGCAGCATTTTAGTAGCACCATCACTGTTTGAGACACCATGTCAATCATAGGAGCAGGGCACGAAATTAACAATTATTCTTGATTTAAGTTCTCTTCTCCTGATTTGTAGAACTGGGCACAAAATTTACAATGATCTGGCGAGTGGGGAAGTAGGACACAGAGGGGAGATCACACCTTGTAGGAGCCTCGATGGCGGAGTGCGGCGGAGCGGCGTGGCGGCGGGGAGCAGCGCAGCGGCGGACGGAGCAGTGCGGAGGCGGGACAGCAACGGCCGGAGGAGCATGCGCGTGGAGCAGCAACCTAGCTAGGGTTTCTGCGGGGAGCACGGCGGAGCGGCAGACTGCGGCGGTAGGGAGGAGCGCAGCGAACGGAGCAGCGCGGCGGCGGGGCAGCGACGACCGGAGCAGGGATTCGCCGGATGAGTGCGTGCGTGGATTTGGGATTTGGGGGAGGACTTGTGCTTTTTTCTGCCGCGACCTGCCTAAACGCCGCGAAACAGGCCTTTAGTCGCGGTTCGTGTTAGGAACCGGGACTAAAGGGTCTTTAGTCACGGTTCAAGCCACCAACCGCGACTAAACGTCTGTCTGGGCCGCGAAAAACTGCGTGTGAAGCCCAACCCACCTTTAGTCTCGGTTGGTTTTACCAACCGAGACAAATACCATTTACTGGTTTCTGTTTCTTTTTCTTTTTACTGGTTTTTTTTGTTTCCTTTTTTATACTTTGGTTTACTAACTTTTTGATTGTTTCTAGTTTATATTTCTATTTTGTTTTATATTCTTTGATTTAAAGATGCAAAGGGATTCTTTAAATTATTTTCATAAGTACCAGGTTTTTTGTGATGGAAGTGTCGGGTTATGACTCCCAAGAATCGGGGGTAGTCACTTCCTGAAGTGTAGTTCGTGAAGGGGATTGAATGCGGAGGTCTAGACCCTCGAGTGGCTCCGCAACGTTGCTCGCCGGACCCGAAGAAAACACGCACACGACAGAGGAAGACACCGTCCCTTACCCAGGTTCACGACCCTGGTGAGGAGGTAAGACCGCTACTCCTGCTTGTCTGTATTAGATGATGGAGGTTACAATACAATGGAGCTTGCCGGAGGCCCCCTTGAGGCATTTCTTGCCTGGGGAGGGAAGCGATCGTCTTCTTCCTCCTCCAGTCAGAGGCTATCCTACCAAGTGTGGCTAGGGTTTACAAGCGTTGTAGTGCGCAAAGAGTCGACCCGTGCTACGATGGATGTCTTATCCCTTTTATAGGCGCCTCTGGCGCTTTCCTTTGGCTTGGCCTTCAAGGTGGCTCCAACATGGCAGAGACAGGGTGGAGCAGGAGTCCACCGCCGTCCGTTCGTCCATGGACACGGTCCATTGTTGATAAAGGAGGGCGTGGTGGCCGACAGGCGGCCGACCGAGCTGTACTGCCCGCAGAGAGGGCAGTCTCTGAGGTGGAGCCCACGATGATGTTCTCTGTTGGAGGGTTGCGTCGTCCACCTGCTTTATCGTCAGAGTAGAAATTCCTGCAGCTGCGCAGCAGGCGGAGCCGCTTTATTGACCCCTTTATCACCAAAACGGCAATAGGGGTGCTTGCGTCACCACGTGGGCGTGGCAGAGGCCATGTGCGTCTTGCCGTACTTCCTTGGCCGCAACGTTTCCCTTAAGGCGCGGGGAGGCCTGATGGTAGATTCCTGTGGGACTGCCTCGAGGTGAGCTGGCGCCTCGAGAGGGTCCCCTGAGGCGAGGGATCCCTTGAGGCCTTCATTTCCTCTTCATGCCCTCGAGGGGAATTGCCTCTCGAGGGTCCGCCAGGCGGTGATGCCTGGTCCTTAGTCGTTTTGTCTGACTGGCCAGCGTGCGAGGCCTGGGGGGAATGGGCTCTCCATACCCCGGTTCCCACTGGGCCGACAGTAGCCCCCGGGCCCATGATGGGCACGACTGAGCCCATGGGCTCAGGCGAAGCATCATGGGCCCTTAGTGCCCAGCCGGCCCGAGCCACGCGGCACTTGGACGAATAACGGTCTCGCACGATCTGGGGCGAGAGTCGTGGGGGGTCCCACCACGTCCCGGTAACTGCTCCTCGAGGTGACATAAAGCCCGAGCGAGGCAGCAGGGAGCCGTTACCATTTCCAAATATTCTCGCAGGAATTTCCGCTCTACAGAGCTCTCCGCCTCCGCTCTCCCCTGCGAATCTCCATTCTCCAACTCCTCCAATCTTCCGCTTCCGCAACAATGAGCCCTCTCAAGAGCAAGGGAAAGGCCGCCGTGGGGTCTTCCTCCCAGGCAGAGGCCCTTGAGACCGTTGTGGGCGCGGCGCTGCTGGGCGTGCGCGTCAACGAGAAGGCGCTCGCCAAGGTCCGGTACCTGGTGGCGGACCGGACGAACGAGCACGGCGCCACTGCCCTGAAGCCCGCGGCGCACGGGAAGCACCCGCGCGGGTTCTTCCCGGTCTTCCAGCATTGCCTTGCTGCAGGACTGGTGCCTCCCTTCTCGCCGTTCCTGGAGGCGGTGCTGGCGTTCTACCAGGTGCAGCTGCTGCACCTGCACCCCAACTCCGTCCTCATCCTCGCCGTCTTCGCCTACCTCTGCGAGGCGTACCTGGGCCTGGAGCCCACGGTGGGGCTGTTCCGGTGCTTCTACACGCTCCGGAGCACGGCGAAGAACGAGCGCTCTGGGTGCGTCCCGTTTCGCATCGTCGACGGCATGGGGAGCATCTACATCCCCATGTCTTGGAGCAAGGGCAAGGCCATCAGTTCGGTAACGAAGAAGGTAGACGACTTCCGCCAGAAGTGGTTTTTTGTTGGGGTGGAGCGTCCCTGCGCCTTCCTCGAGGTCCCCGATGAGCCCCCGGTGAAGAACTCCCACTGGGGCAAGGCCACCTTCGACGGCGTCAGGAACGTGAGCTTGATGGGGCGCCTGAGCTTCCTCCACGAGGAGGGCCTCACGGGGCAGATGATCGTCGCGGACTTCGTGACGCGCCGCATTGCGCCCCTCCAGGCACATTCGGTCCCCATGTGGATGTACTCGGGGCCGAAGGACAAGATGCGGCTTCACGTCGAGGACAACGACAAGGACGCCGTCGACGACGTTCTCTCTGCGCTCTTCGTCAATCCATCGGTTCTTCCCGTGGATGAGCTCCCCGCGGCGCTCCGGCCCCTTCACCAATACAATCTGACGGAGCGCATGGACCTCCTGGAGGGGATGCCTCAGTTCACTCCGACAGGCCAGGCGGACCTCGAGGCGCCGATGCCGGTCGCGCGGGGAGCGGAGGGGGCCGATTCCCTCTCGGCTTCAGGAGCTGGCCTAGGTGAGGAGGAGTTCGCGGCTGGGGAGGTCTCCTCTTTGAGGGCTGGGCCATTTACTGACGAAATTTGCGATATCTCGTTAGGTGATGAAGACGCCTTCGTGGTGGCCTCATCCACGGAGGCCTCTCCGGGGAGGCGCGGGCCTCGCACCAAAGCCGCCGTGGACCCCTCGGGGGCGAGGCCGTCTGACGTCCCCTCCAAGAGGAAAGCGGAGGCGCCACCTGCGAGGCCTGCTTCCAAGCCCTTCCCCTCATGGCGCTCGCCAGGCCTCGCGTGGGTCGACGCTGGCGCCCCCCTTTCAGGGTTAGTGCTCATAATCTTGGATCATTCGTCTTTTAGCTTTCTCTTTCGCTTTACTTTTTCCTGAAGTCTTTTCTTGGTCCCTTGACAGTGACCTTGTACCCGCGAAGCGTCGCCGGCTTCGCAAGGCATCTGAGGTGAAGAGCGCAACGACAGGGGCCGCGGCTGACGAGGCCGCGAGGCCTGCGGAGGCGGCCTCCACGAGCCCCCTTGAGGGGGCGCCTCAAACGGAGGCGGCTGTGCCCCAGGCGGGGGCAGCAGGGCCTCAGGTGGAGGAGGGTGTGGCATGCCCAGAGGCACCTGCACCGCCCCCCGAGCCTTGGGTGGTGGAAGGCTCGGAGGAGACAACTTCCGCGCCGCCTCGCGCTCCTACTCCTCCTCGCGCGGCTACGCATCCGCGCGAGGCCACTCCACCGCGCGAACCAACGCCGCCGCGCGCGTTGATGCCTCCGCGCGTGCCTACCCCGCCACCTGCGGCCACTGCTCCCGTGCAGCCTGCAACAGAAGCACGCGAGGAGGCAGCAGGCACAGCCGGGCCTGCTGGGGGAGATGCTCCCTCGCCCCCTCGTCAAGTTGTGACCGAGGAACGCCCCGCAGCTACAGGGCCGGAAGAGGATGTCGGCGCGGGCGCAAGCGAAGCTAAGGCTAGCCCCCAAGCTTTCCCCGAGGCCGAGCCCGCGAGACCCGTCGCTGGGGCCGGGCCCTCCACGAGCTAGGAGCTGGTCCTCCGCGGCTGGGACTGGAGCGTGGGGCGCCGTGAGGTCGCCTTCAGCCTTGTAAGGGAATCTTTGGAGGGCTTGGAGGCGCACCTCGCCCTCGGGGACATATGGCTCGCTCAGCAGCAGGAGGAGCTGGCGAAGTCGTGGACATCCTTCCACGCGGCGGTCGAGGCGCGCCGTCTGGAGGATGTGGCGCTGCAAGCCGCGCGTGAGGAGGCCAAGGAGGTCCGCGAGGGGGCCGTCCGTAACGCCGCAGAGCTCCTCGAGCCCCTCCAAGCGGAACGTGACGCCGTGGAGGAGCTCCTGCGCCAGGTCAAGGCGGAGCGCGAGACGATGGAGGGCTCGCTGGCGCAGAAACGCCGCGAGTTGGGCCAGCTGGAGACCCAGCTGCTCTCCGCCCATCAGGCCGCGCAGGTCGCTCTGGAGGAAGATCGCAAGGGTTTTGCCAAGCGTGAGCGGCAGCTGGCCCTCAAGGAGAAGGAGCTGCAACAGCGCGAGGAGCAGCGCCTCCAGGCGGAGAAGGACCTGGTCGCCCAACGCGAGGCCCTTGAGGAGCGTGATGGAGACCTGGCCAAGGCGACCTTGAAGTACGACGAAAACGTCACTGCCCAGAAGCTAGCTTACGAGCGCTTTGATCAGCGTTTCGCGGAGAAGAAGAAGGAGGCTGAGGATACCCTCGTGGAGCGCGAGAAGCAATTCCGCAAGTCCACTTCTCAGAAGTACCGCGACCTGGCCCAGACGCAGGATGACCGCTTCAAGGTCAAGCACGCCGCGGATGCTCGGCGGATCGCCGAGCTCGAGAAGGCCAACTCCAAGCTGGAGGCTCGCCTCAAGTGCGCCAAGGATGGTCGTCGCCGAGCGGAGGAGGCTCGCACCGAGGCAGTCCACAACCTCAACTCCTTGGCCAAGGACGTGGAGGAGCAAGTGGCCCCGGCGATGCAGCGGGCGGCGGAGGCCTCAGACTCTGCCACTGCGGCTCGCGCGCTCTCGAAGCAGCGCGAGCGCATGTTTGAGGCGTTGGTCGCTCGTGGCAACGAGCTCGCCGCGCAGCTCGGCACAGACGCGCCGCACACCGACGTTCGAGGCCGCGGCGATGCCGCCATGTACCTGGTCTACTTCGACCAGCTCTTCGAGGCGCTCGAGGGTCCCGTTGCCGAGCTTCACGAGATGATCGAAGACGAGAGCCGGCAGCTCCTGGGGGTGGTTGTTGACCGCATCTTCAACAACCTCAGGCTCCTCACGCCAGGCTTCGACCTCTCCTCCGTGACAGAGGCTGCTCAAGACGAGGATGCGCAGCGGGTCTCTGGTTCCCTCCGCGAGCAAGTTGACGCCTTCTTCAACCGCTTCAGGCGAGCGGAGGCTGCGGCTGAAGACAAGCGAGGAGGAGGCCTGCTCTGTCGAGGCTGAAGAGGGCGCCGCGGAGGAGGTTCAAGGCGGTGCTGCTTCCCCCTGAGCCTTTCCTTATTGCGCCTGCGAGCGCTTGTTTCTGAAACAGTTGTGTGTTTAGATTTCTTAAGATCTTTGGCCTGTAATATACTCTTTAATGCTGTTTAATTTGAGCTTGTCTGCCCCCCGTGAGGTCTCTTTGGACTCATCTTCATGTCTATTTGTTCTCTGCGTCGGCAGGTCCCATCTCTTCGTGCCATGACTCCACCACTTCGGTACGCAGGAGCAATGACTCCGCAAGGCCGGGGGGAGTTGAGGCCTAGGAGAGGTAAGAGCCCTGAGTCGCGATGCTCAAGTGCCCCCCTTAGACGTGCGAGTAGTCCATGAAGCGTAAGGGAAAGCGAAGTCGCTCGAGGGGCAAACGTGCGCTAGGGGGAGAGAACGCTCTTCAGGCGTGGGTGCGAGACTTAGCTTCTCGAGGTTTTTGCCCTGCAGAGGCTTTTCGCTTGGCGAGGTTGCCCACTTGAGGGGTCGCTCCTGGATGCCTCTTCAGGCTTGCGGGGGGATTTTTCCCTGCAGATGTTAGAGGGGTGAACCTAAATGCTGGAACACGGTTCAAGGGACTCGTGCGCGCTGATAGGTCCCCTCAGGCGTTCCTTGCGAGGAGAGTAAGTACCAAGGTCCTCTATAGAGATGGCGTGTTTGTGGGATCTTGCCCTCCAGCCAGAGCTCGTACTCTTGAATTTTGCAGTGCTACTGGTGTGTCATTTGAGGCACTGGCACCATACTCAGCCCCCGCTCGCGAGGTACGCATGTGGAGAGATGTAAGCGCACACTTCAAGAGAGTAATGCGAAAATAAAACTCACCAAATACATTTTAAAGCGGCGCCGAAGCGCTAAGTTCACTTGGGAACGAAATTGAGTCATTATGCTTGGGGTTGCCAAGTTAATGTTTTGACCATGTCGAGGCATGGGACCACCCATTAGTGGCAGAGACTCTCAACGGCCTGAGGTGGCTCGTTAAATGGAGAGCTCGGAGGGTTTGCCCTCGAGAGAAGCCTTTGGAGCTTGGAGGTTTAAGCCGTGAGCTTTTAACCTCTAGAGACAAAGATGCTTGGAGGTTGAGTCGTAGGCTGCCTCTTCCACTAGGAGTCTCGACGTGACAATGATCACGGGCGTGGCAATGACCACGGTTGCATTTGTTCCCTTAGGAGACAAAGCATGTTTTGGAGGTTTAAGCCATGAGCATTTTAACCTCTAGAGACAAAAATGCTTGGAGGTTGAGCCGTAGGCTTCCTCTTCCGCTTGAAGTTTCGACGTGACAATGATCACGGGCGTGACAATGATCACGTTTTGTTCCCTTAGGAGACAAAAAATGTTTTGGAGGTTTAAGTCGTGAGCATTTTAACCTCTAGAGACAAAAATGCTTGGAGGTTGAGCCGTAGGCTTCCTCTTCCGCTTGAAGTCTCGACATGACAATGATCACGGGCGTGACAATGATCACGTTTTGCGTTTGTTCCCTTAGGAGACAAAAAATGTTTTGGAGGTTTAAGCCGTGAGCATTTTAACCTCTAGAGACAAAAATGCTTGGAGGTTGAGCCGTAGGCTGCCTCTTCCGCTAGAAGTCTCGACGTGACAATGATCACGGGCGTGACTATGATCACGTTTTTAATTTGTTCCTTGTGGATACAAAGATTTGTGAGGTTTAAGCCTTGAGCTTTTAACCTTGAGGAACAAAAAGTGCTTGGAGGTTGAGCCGTGGGCTGCCTCTTTCGCTAAATGCATTGACGTGACAATGATCACGGGTAGAACTTGCGTAGGTGCATGATGTTCCATGGATTCTTGACGGGGACGCCGTCTTGCGTCTCGAGGCGAGGCGCGCCAGGCCTGGCGATGTGGGTGACCCTGTAGGGACCTTCCCACATCGGGGACAACTTGTGGAGGCCTTCCCTGGAGAGGATTCGCCTGAGGATGAGATCACCTGCCTCCAGGGTGCGCGAGCGCACGTTGCGGCTGTGGTAGCGTCTCAAGTCCTGCTGGTATTTGGCTGCCCGGAGGGCGGCGCGGTGTCGTAGCCCTTCAAGGAGCAGCAGGTCATCGTTGTGGAGGTCCTCTTGCTGGTCCTCATTAAAGGCAAGGACCCGTGGGGATCCATGCTTTATCTCTGTGGGGAGGACTGCTTCGGCTCCATAGACAAGTGCGAACGGTGTTTCCCCGGTGGGCTTGGGTGGCGTGGTACGGATGGACCAGAGCACCGAGGGGAGCTCGTTGATCCAGCCCTTGCCGTGGCCCTTGAGGATATCAAAGGTCCTGGTCTTTAGGCCTTTGAGGACCTCTGCGTTTGCGCGCTCAGACTGTCTGTTGCTTTGCGGATGGGCGACTGAGGCGAATCAGAGCTTGATGCCCATTCTTTCACAGTAGGCTCTGAAGATGCCACTAGTGAATTGGGAGCCATTGTCAGTGATGATGCGGTTAGGCACTCCAAAGCGGCAGACCAGGCCTCTGATGAATTTCACCGCCGAGCCTGCTGTGATTGTGCGCGTCGCCTCCACTTCAGGCCATTTTGTGAACTTGTCAATGGCCACGAAGAGGTAGCGATATCCACCTTGCGCCGTTGGGAAATGTCCCAGGATGTCCAGCCCCTAGACCGCAAACGGCCACGAGAGCCTAATGGTCTGTAGTCCCAACGCTAGTTGGTGGATTTGCTTGGCGTGGAATTGGCAGGCTTCACATTTTTGAATGATGTCCATTGCATCTTGAAGCGCTTGAGGCCAGTAGAAGCCGCTCCTGAAGACTTTTCCTGCGAGGGTGCAGGCGCACGAATGGTGGCCGCATTCCCCGCTGTGGATGTCCTTGATCAGCAGTTTGCCTTCTTCAGGAGGGACGCATTTGAGCGCGATGTCGTTTGGGCGCTTGCGATAGAGAATTCCTTCGAGGATTTGGTACGATTTTGCTTGGCGGGCAATTCTCTTCGCTTCAACATCTTCCTCGGGAAAGACCCCTTTGCGGAGGTAATCTTTGATCTCGTCAATCCATTCTGTTTCTTGGTGCACCGCTGTGAGCAACAGACGCTCCCCTGTAGGGGGCCCGCAGCCTGCAGCCCCGCTTGCAGGTGGTGGCGGGAGCGCTTCGTCTGTGCTTGCGGGCAGGGCCTCTTGGGGCTGCTTTATGGATTCCTTGACGAGCCTTTCTTCAAAGACACCTGGCGGCTGAGCTTGCCTCTTTGATGCGCGCTTGGCGATGTCATCAGCCTCTTGGTTTTCCTTTCTTGGGATGTGCATGAGATCCATTCCCCTGAAGTTCTTCTCAAGCCTACGGACCTCTTCAAGGTATGCGGCCATGTGGTCGTCCTTACGCTTGTAGCTTTTGTTTGAGAAGTTGACGAGCAACTGGGAGTCGCCCTTGATGAGTAGATGTTTGACGCCTAGGGCGATTGCGGCGCGTAGGCCTGCAAGCAAGCCTTCATACTCGGCGATATTGTTGGATATCTTGTCGATTCCGAAGCACAGCTGGACTGCGTAATACAACTTGTCGCCTTTGGGGGAGATCAGGACTACACCTGCCCCGCCGCGGCGACAAGCGAAAGCTCCGTCGAACTTCATGGTCCAGAGGCTGGGCATTGCGGCTCCAGAGGGCCCTTGCTCTTCTCCCCAAGGCTCTTCAGGTGTTGGGTCGGTCCATTCGGCGACGAAGTCAGCCAGCGCTCTTCCTTTGATTACCCTTGTGGTATCGAAGCGCAAATTGAATGGTTGTAGCTCAATGTTCCACCCTGCGACATGATCTGTTGCGTTTGGGTTGCGCAGTATTTTCTCCAGGGGAAAAGAGGTGACCACTGTGATGGGGTGCCCCTGGAAGTAGTGTCGCAGCTTTCTTGAGGCGATGAGGAGTGCGAGGAGAAGCTTTTGCTGCATTGTATACCGCTCGCGAGCATCACGCAGTACTGTGCTGACGAAGTAGACTGGATGCTCTAAGATGGTAGTTCCTATAGCCTCGGCGTCTTTTGCCTGAGGTGGCTCAGCTTGGCCCTCGAGAGGGTTTGCCTAAGGGGGCTTGCCCTGGGCCTCGAGGGGGTTGGCCTCAAGGGGCTTGCCCTGTGCCTCGAGGGGGTTGGCCTCATGAGGCTCCTCAGGCTCCTCTGCATGAATTCCTTGGAGCGGTGGACTTGGGGCGGGCCTCTCTTGGGGTTTTGGGCCTGGCGGCGGGTTTGTGAGGGCTGCCCTTTTGCCGAGCTCCTTATCAGGAGGCTTTTTGTTTGGAGTGGCTGCACTCTTCTTGTGGAGTATTGGCTCTTCTCTTTCCACCACAAGGACAGCACTGGCTGTTTGCGGAGTAGCTGATAAGTACAGCTTCAGGTGCTCACCATGCCTTGGGGCGACCATTGCTGGTGGGCTGGCCAGATACTTCTTCAAGTCCTCAAATGCTTTTTCTGAAGGGGATCGTGTGCACAAAACAAAAAAAATCCTAGCAACGATATCCTTAAACTAGCCAAGATCTATTCTATGCAGATATAGTAGTATGAACGGAGATCGGAATACGTACCCTTGTAGACCGAAAGCGGGGATTACGTTCCCGCACAAACGTTGTCGATGCAGACCGACGAAGCCGACCTCAAGGTCGTGTAGAGGAAGCAGACCTCTGAGTACCGCTAGCGCAGCACCTCGCAGGGAGTCGCACACGTACGGTGGAGACGACGCCTCCGAAGCTCCAGTCTAGGACGAGCAGCGGAAGACTTGGACCGGAACACCAGCAGCGCGGCAGCGGGCTATGGTGGAGGAGATCCCCGGATCCTCTTGCTCGCCGCGGCTCCGACTTGGGAACCACGAGATCGAGAGATAAATCGGGAATTAATTGGTGAATTAAAAGGCTGGGGGTGCCCCTTCTTATATAGGCTCCCAAGGGGAGCCAACCTTGCCAGCCAGGCAATGTGGGACTATCCCCACATAGCCTGGTTCGGCCAAGGGGGTGCGCCGGCCCCCTGGTGGGCCCCTTGTGGCCCACCTAGGCCAGCCACCAAGCCCCCACCGAATTCCCAAGGGGGTTCCCCCCCCCCCCCCTCTTGGGCCTTCTTTCGTCCGGAAGGCCCATTTAGGGAAATCTGCCTTAATAAATTCGAAAATAAATATATAAAATCATATTTGCATATTAATAACACAAATTAATATCAAACATAATATATATAATATTTCCTAGCTCCGAAAACTCTTTCGGCGCTGCCCGGTCTCCATCGGACCTCTCCCGGGACGCTCCCGGTGATCTCCTTCCTTTCCGGTTGTCTTGTCGAAACCCCTTAAGTGTGTTACCCTAGCGGTTCGATATAATATCAGGTATGATCAAGACTCCTCAATGATCAACGACTAACCCGTAGGCCTGGACCCCATGAATTAATCCCTGAGATATAACGAATGACTTTCATCTATCAAACCTGAACGTGAAGTCTTAGACCTTTTGCCATAGCGATACTTAGCACGTCCGAGTGTCGTTCCATAGATATCTCTATACCTAATTCCGACCTCGTTACCGACGACGCTATCTTCTACTCGTTCATGATCTCATGTCTCCGTGACCTAGTCACATGCTTGCAAGCTCATTAAACAAGATCTCACCGAGTGGGCCCGAGAGTATCTATCCTACTACGCGGACTGGCAAATCCCGCTCTTGATCCCTCGTCTCAATACTCCTTTCCAATACCCAAAAGTATCACCGTTATTGTCATACTAAATAAGATACGACGTTTGGTGCAATCAAAGTATCTTCCGGGAATATCAATAAGAGTTGATCTCACGGTCAAAGGCGTAACGACTACGTTCTCCAAATCTGGGTATGTCCATCACATCACTCTCCAGCGATATGACTCTCATTGCCGACCGGCACCATGCCCCATGACCGGGAAAGCTCGATCATCAATCGCGCAACGAAACTAGTCTTAGTAGAGGCTACTAGGGACCTGGTTGTTTACGTATCACACCCGCATTAATGTTTCCGCTTAATACGGTTCTAGCATGACACAAAAACCTATTATGAACAAACGAGATATGATAAAGAATACACTTTATTAATTGCCTCTAGGGCATATCTCCTTCAGTCTCCCACTTGCACTAGAGTACAACTTAATCTAGATTACAACTTGGTAAAAGCCTAACACCCATAGCTAATTGGTGTTGTTCATGCTTATCAAGCGGGAGAGGCTTCGTCAGCGGATCTGCCACATTCAGATCCGTATGCACTTTGCAAATCTTCACATCGCCTCCTTGTACGTACTGACGTATCACGTGGAAGCGTCGGAGAATGTGTTTGGCGGTGGAGTGAGACCTTGGCTCCTTGGCATTCGCAATGGCACCCGTATTGTCGCAGAAGAGGACCACGGGGTCTTGCACGCTCGGGAACACTCCAAGTTCGATGACGAACTTCCTCAGCCATACAGCTTCATTCGCGGCCTCGCAGGCAGCAATGTACTCCGACTCCATAGTAGATTGTGCGACTATGGGTTGCTTCCCACTTCTCCAGCACACGGCGCCTCCATTCACCTTGAACACGTAACCTGTCTATGACTTACAGTCATCGGGGTCCGAGCAGAAACTTGCATCTACGTAACCTGTTACGCCAAGTTCCTCATCCCAGCCACCATACACAAGGAACATTTCCTTTGTCTTATTGAGATACTTAAGAATGCTCTTAACAGCTACCCAATGCGGCATTCCAGGATTACTCTGGAACCGGCTGGTCAAACTTAGAGCTAATGCCACATCTGGTCTAGTACTCAACATTGCATACATGATCGATCCTATGGCTGAAGCATAAGGATGTTTCGTCATTTCGGCCTTACCCAGTTCCGTCACCGGACACTGCGCCTTACGCAATATCTTATTCTTGATAACCGGCAGAGAACCCTTCTTTGCCTTCTCCATATGAAAAAGCTTCAATATTTTATCAAGATAAGTACTCTGACTTAGTGCTAATAGGCGCCTTGATCTATCACGATAGATTTTTATGCCTAAAACATACGCAGCTTCTCCTAAGTCCTTCATGGAAAACTTACTGTTTAAATATTCCTTCACGCTATTCAGAAGTTCCACATCATTCCCTATTAGCAATATGTCGTCAACATACAGTGCTAAGAACACAACCGAGCTCCCACTCATTTTCTTGTAAATACAGGTCTCTTCCACATTCTGGATAAATCCAAAACCTTTGATTACCTCATCAAAGCGAAGATTCCAGCTCCGAGATGCCTGCTTCAATCCATAGATGGATCGCTGAAGCTTGCACACCTTGTTAGCACTTCCTGGATCGACAAAACCTTCCAGCTGCACCATGTACAACTCTTCCTCAATGTTTCCATTCAGGAAGGCCGTTTTGACGTCCATCTGCCAGATTTCATAATCATAGTAGGCAGCTACCGCTAACAAAATCCGAATAGACTTAAGCATCGCTACCGGTGAAAAAGTTTCATCGTAGTCAATTCCATGAACTTGTCGGAAACCCTTTGCGACAAGCCGAGCTTTATAGACGGTCACATTACCATCAGCATCAGTCTTCTTCTTAAAAATCCACTTATTCTCGACGGCCTTGCGCCCTTCGGGAATATCCACCAAAGTCCACACTTTGTTATCATACATGGATCCTATTTCGGATTTCATGGCTTCAAGCTATTTCTCGGACTCTAGACTCTCCATCGCCTCCTTGTAGTTCGTAGGTTCGTCTTGCTCGACTAGCATGACGGTGCAAACCATGTTGCCATACCATTCTGGTGGGATCCGAGATCTACCAGACCTACGAGGTAGAACATCTTCCTCGACAGTTTCTCCCACTCCTTCCACGGAGGACGTTTCCGGAATTGCTTCCGTTGCGCCACTCGGAATCTCGAGTTCAGGATCAACGATTTCATCGAGGTCTACCTTCCTCCCACTTACTCCTTTTGCGAGAAACTCCTTCTCTAAAAAGGCACCGGTCTTCGCGACAAAAGTTTTGCCCTCAGCTTGGTTGTAGAAGGTGTACCCAACGGTTTCCCGCGGATATCCTACAAAGACGACTTTCTCCGACTTCGGTTCGAGTTTGTCGGGCTGTAGTTTCTTAACGTACGCCTCACAACCCCAAACCTTCAGAAACGATAACTTAGGCTTTTGGCCATACCATAGTTCATACGGCGTCGTTTCAACGGACTTGGACGGAGCCCTATTTAAAATGAATGCGGCTGTTTCTAATGCATAACCCCAGAAGGACACTGGCAGATCGGTAAGAGACATCATAGATCGGACACTATCCAGTAGAGTACGATTACGTCGCTCGGACACACCGTTACGCTGCGGCGTTCCGGCGGGCGTAAGTTGGGGCACTATGCCACAACTCTTCAGATGTGTGCCAAACTCAAAACTCAAGTACTCTCCACCGCGATCGGACCGGAGATGCTTGATTTTCCTATTAAGCTGATTCTCAACTTCACTCTGGAATTCTTTGAACTTTTCAAACGTTTCAGACTTGTGTTTCATCAAATAGATATAACCGTATCTACTCAAGTCATCAGTGAAGGTAAAGAAGTAACGATAACCATTGCGTGTCGAAACGCTCATCGGTCCACACACATCTGTATGTATGATCCCCAACAAATCCGACGCCCGTTCAACGAAACCTTTGAACGGTGTCCTGGTCATTTTGCCCATGAGGCATGGTTCACATGTATCGACGGATCCGAAATCCAACGAGTCCAAGAGTCCATCGGAGTGGAGTCGCTTCATGCGCTTTATACCAATATGACCAAGACGGCAATGCCACAAAAACATGGCGGTATCGTCACTACACTTAATTCGTTTGGCTTCTATATTATGGATGTGAGTACTACGATCGAGATTCAACAAGAATAAACCGTTATTCTCGGGAGCATCAACATAAAAGATATCATTCATATAAATAGCACAATTGCTTGACACTGATTTAAATGAATAACCGTCTTGTAACAGGCAAGACCCACTTATAATGTTTACACTCAAGGATGGCACAAAATAACATTTATTTAAAACCAAAACTAATCCCGATGGTAGATGCAGAGGGAGCGTGCCGACAGCCACCACGTCGACTCGCTATCCGTTGCCGACGCGCATCGTCACCTCATCCTTCGCCAGCCGCCTTCTATTCCGTAACTCCTCCTGAGAGTTACATATATGAGCAACAGAACCAGTATCAAATACCCACGTATTGCTCCGGGCGGATGTAAGGTACACATCTATAACATGTATATCAAATATACCTTTCTCTTTGTCGACCGTCTTGCCAGACTTCCTATCCTCCAGATACTTGGGGCAGTTGCGCTTCCAGTGACCCTTCCCCTTGCAGTAGAAACACTCCACGCTAGCTCTAGGACCAGACCTGTTAGTCCTGGGCTTGGCAGCCAACTTTGCCTCCCTCCGGGACTTCCAGCTCTGCTTTCCCTTGCCACCGGACTTCTTGAAATCAACGGTCTTGTTGACCATCAACAGCGTGTGCTCCTTCTTAATCTCTACCTCAGCAGTCTTGAGCATCACGAACACTTCACCCAGGGACTTAGCCATGCCCTGCATGTTGTAGTTCATGACGAAGCCTTTGTAGCTTGGCGGCAACGATTGCAACACCCTGTCAATCGCCAGCTCATCGGGAATCTTGCATTCCAGAGCATTCAGGCGTTGAACGTAGCCAGACATCTTGACTACATGCTCGCTCACACTGCTATGCTCTTCCATCTTGGCTGAGAAGAAAAGCTCAGAAGCCTCATATCTCTCAGCCTTAGCCTGCGGCGCGAAGACAGCCTTAAGATCCGAAATGATCTCAAAGGCGCTCATATTCTCAAAGCGCTTCTGCAGGTCGGCTTCCATGGCGTAGAGCATGCCACTCTGGACAAAGGCAGAATCCTCCGATCGGGTCTGGAAGACCTTCTTCTCATCCTCAGAGGCATCATCTGCAGGAGGGTCACCTATGGCGGCCTCAATGACGTAGGCCACCCTATGGGGAGTGAGGAGGATCCTCAGGTTGCGGAACCAGGCCATGAAGTTTGACCCATTGGTCTTAAGCTTTTCTTTCTCAAGGAACAGACCTAGGTTAAACGATGGGCGAGACATCTACAATGGAATTTGCAACAACATAAGACTTTGTTCATAATAATTTTGAGTTATAGTTTTTTTAGAAAATAACTAACATAACTCCCACTCAAACGAACATCCCTCCTGGTCGTTTAAGCGATTACACGACCCCCATCCATTGCACCACCCCTCATCATCAAAGCCGGCGGCACAACTTCAAGAGTAGACAAAATCGTCCGTCACACCAATTTTGTGACTCGTGCTCGACCTTTCGGTCTTCCTGTTCCGAGGCCATACCTCTGAGTATGCTAGGCTCGCCACCAAAGACCTCCACGTTGACGCTTGTGCAACATGGCTTACACCCACCGTATGCGAACGAAGATATGTCTGACACCCGATCATCACGGCCTGCCTCATAACGTAGAACTTTATTGGTGGTGCACGTTGGAGGGAGAACACTAGTGGTATTTTGAAGGGATCATCTTATTCAGCTACCGCCGTGTAACACACAATCACACAAAAATAAGATGCACACAAAACATCAAATGTAATGCAATGTGATATAGTCCATCGCGCCATTGTCTTCTTGGCGCCCGCAGTTTATAAACAATTTAATAAACCTACCTTGACCATATCACATAGCCCCTGCAAAATAAAGTTAGACGCTTCTACTTTATCTTTTGCATATTTTACGTGGCTTGGGGCTTTCGTAAATAGAACCGCTTCATACCTACGAATCTTATGACCACAACAACGATCCAATAATTGCATGTTTAAGCATCCCTTTCGGGCCCTCCATTGAAATGCGAAGACCAACAAAAGAGAGAGAAACTGTCACCCGCCAGCCACAGATACGGTACAAGCCGTATGTCAGTAGTGGAACCAGTCTCGCGTAAGCGTACGCGTAAAGTCGGTCCGGGCCGCTTCATCAACTCAATGCCACTGGAATACACAAGTGCACGCTAGAGGGTAGCAAATAACAGGAACGGTGCCCCCGTGCAGAGCACGGGTTCTAACAGCGTACAGCTATATCTTACGATAGATCGGCTCTGATACCACTGAAGGGGATCGTGTGCAGAAAACAAAAAATTTCCTAGCAACGATATCCTTAAACTAGCCAAGATCTATTCTATGCAGATATAGTAGTACGAACGGAGATCGGAATACGTACCCTTGTAGACCGAAAGCGGGGATTACGTTCCGGCACAAACGTTGTCGATGCAGACCGACGAAGCCAACATCAAGGTCGTGTAGAGGAAGCAGACCTCTGAGTACCGCTAGCGCAGCACCTCGCAGGGAGTCGCACACGTACGGTGGAGACGACGCCTCCGAAGCTCCAGTCCAGGACGAGCAGCGGAAGACTTGGACCGGAACACCAGCAGTGCGGCAGCGGGCTATGGTGGAGGAGATCCCCGGATCCTCTTGCTCGGCGCGGCTCCGACTTGGGAACCACGAGATCGAGAGAGAAATCGGGAATTAATTGGTGAATTAAAAGGCTGGGGGTGCCCCTTCTTATATAGGCTCCCAAGGGGAGCCAACCTTGCCAGCCAGGCAATGTGGGACTATCCCCACATAGCCTGGTTCGGCCAAGGGGGTGCGTCGGCCCCCTGGTGGGCCCCTTGTGGCCCACCTAGGCCGGCCACCAAGCCCCCACCGAATTCCCAAGGGGGTTCCCCCCCCCCCCTCTTGGGCCTTCTTTCGTCCGGAAGGCCCATTTAGGGAAATCTGCCTTAATAAATTCGAAAATAAATATATAAAATCATATTTGCATATTAATAACACAAATTAATATCAAACATAATATATATAATATTTCCTAGCTCCGAAAACTCTTTCGGCGCTGCCCGATCTCCATCGGACCTCTCCCGGGACGCTCCCGGTGATCTCCTTCCTTTCCGGTTGTCTTGTCGAAACCCCTTAAGTGTGATACCCTAGCGGTTCGATATAATATCAGGTATGATCAAGACTCCTCAATGATCAACGACTAACCCGTAGGCCTGGACCCCATGAATTAATCCCTGAGATATAACGAATGACTTTCATCTATCAAACCTGAACGTGAAGTCTTAGACCTTTTGCCATAGCGATACTTAGCACGTCCGAGTGTCGTTCCATAGATATCTCTATACCTAATCCCGACCTTGTTACCGACGACGCTATCTTCTACTCGTTCATGATCTCATGTCTCCGTGACCTAGTCACATGCTTGCAAGCTCATTAGACAAGATCTCACCGAGTGGGCCCGAGAGTATCTATCCTGCTACGCGGACTGGCAAATCTCGCTCTTGATCCCTCGTCTCAATACTCCTTTCCAATACCCAAAAGTATCACCGTTATTGTCATACTAATTAAGATACGACGTTTGGTGCAATCAAAGTATCTTCCGGGAATATCAATAAGAGTTGATCTCACGGTCAAAGGCGTAACGACTAAGTTCTCCAAATCTGGGTATGTCCATCACATCACTCTCCAGCGATATGACTCTCATTGCCGACCGGCACCATGCCCCATGACCGGGAAACCTCGATCATCAATCGCGCAACGAAACTAGTCTTAGTAGAGTCTACTAGGGACCTGGTTGTTTACGTATCACACCCGCATTAATGTTTCCGCTTAATACGGTTCTAGCATGACACAAAAACCTATTATGAACAAACGAGATATGATAAAGAATACACTTTATTAATTGCCTCTAGGGCATATCTCCTTCATTTTCAGCTTCAGGGGTCCACTTGAAAGTGCTCGTTCTTTTCATGATCTTGAAGAACGGCAGGGCTCTTTTGCTGAACTTGGAGATGAATCGACCCAAGCTGGCCATGCAGCCTTCCAGGCGTTGCATGTCCCTGAGCCTTCGTGGAGGTTGTATGTCCTCTATGGCCTTGATTTTGTCTAGGTTTGCCTCTATGCCTCGATGAGACACGAGGAACCCAAGCAATTTGCCTGAAGGTACTCCAAAGACGCACTTGGTGGGGTTGAGCTTGATGTACACCTTGTACAGGCTGGCGAAAATTTCTTCAAGGTCTCCGAGGAGGGTATTTCCTTCTCGTGATTTCACGACGATGTCATCGACATATGCTTCGGCGTTCCGCCCCATTTGCCCGCCAAGGACTATCCTCATCAACCTCTGGAAAGTGGCTCCGGAATTTTTGAGGCCGAAAGGCTTGCAGACGTAGCAATACACACCGCACGGGGTGCGGAAAGCCGTCTTCTCCTCGTCCTCCTTAGCCATCTTTATCTGGTGATAACCAGAGAAGGCATCAAGGAAACAGAGGAGGTCGCAGCCTGCCGTGGAGTCCACAATCTGGTCAATTCTGGGCATGGGATAAGGGTCTTTGGGGCAGGCCTTGTTTACATCAGTGTAGTCGATACAGAGGCGCTCCTCCGGCGGGCTTTGGGACTACCACGCCGTTGGAGAGCCAAGTGGGGTGCGTGACTTCGCGGACGACTTTTTCCGCTTTTAGCTTCTCGACCTCCTTGACGATGAATGCTTGCTTCTCGGGGGCTTGCTTTCTTGCTTTTTGCTTGACGGGGCGCGCGTTTGGGCACAGGGCCAAGTGGTGCTCGATCACCTCCCTCGGTACACCAGACATATCAGACGGTGTCCACGTGAACATGTCAGAGTTTGCCTGGAGGAAGGCAACGAGCGCGCTTTCCTATTTGGGACGCAGCGCGGCGCCAATGGTGACGCTAGCCCCCGAGCCTTCAGCCCCCGAGCTACTGGAGCTGAGAGAGATCTTCTTGGTAGTAGCTGCCTCCTGGGAGAACAACTGCTTCTTCTTCTTGGGTCTCTCGAGAGTCTCTAGGTCCTCTTCTGCGGGGAATGCCATGCGGCGGTCTTGTACGCCGTCTCAACGGCGCGCGTAGCGTCCAGGACATGCCCACGGATGGTGATCGTGCCAGCGCTGCCGGGGATCTTGACCATGTTGTAGGCATGGTGCGTGACGGTCATGAACTTCGCGAGCGCGGGGTAGCCGAGGATAGCATTGTACGGCAGACCGATGTGTGCGACATCGAAATCGATGTGCTCGGTGCGGTAATTTTCCTTGCTCCCGAAGGTGATGGCAAGCCTGACCTGGCCGAGAGGCTCGATCGAGCCGCTGGTGACCCCCGTGAAGGGCCTCGAGGGCATGAGCCGCTCGTAGGGCACTTGAAGCGCTTCGAATGTATCTATGGAGATAACGTTCAGGCCTGCTCCGCCATTGATGAGAGTCTTGGAGACAGCCACGTTGTCGATGGTGGGGGTGCAGACTAGCGGGAGGGTTCCAACAGTCTTGTGGACTTGGGGTGGTCCTGAGCGTCGAAGGCGATGGTGTATTGCGACCACTTGAGGGGCCTGGAGGTTTCCGTGCTTGGGAGAGCGGCGTTGAGCTTGCGGGCGAACTGCTTGAACTGGTTGTTCGACTTCGGCGCATGTGCTCGCCCAAGGATGCAGGAAATGGCGGCTCTCGGGGCTTGGTAGCCGCCATCTTCCTCGCCGGGGAGGTTGCCGTTCTTTTCTGTGGCGTTGGCCTGATTTCTAGACGGTTTCTGGTAGCCGCCCTTGCGTCCGCTCCCGTGGTAGCCACGGCCTCGGCAACGGCTAACGCTGCCCTCTGCTTGCTCGCGCTCCTTGCTCAACCTTTTGAGGTCGAAGCAGGACTCCGTAGAGTGGTCGCGCCTGTTGTGGTAGATGTAGAAAGGGCGGTGGTCCTCTCTTCTCTCTCCAGGCTCGGGGGAGTCCCTACGGGTGCCCTTCACGTCAGGCTCTGCCGCGAGAACCGCGGTGGCCTTGCGCTTGGGCTCCTCCTTCTTCTTCAGGCTCTTGGACCCCTCAGCGTGATCGTCCCCTCTTGAGGACATCTTGACGAAGAGGAGTCCATCTTCAGCCTTGGCGCACTTGTCCGCCAGGTCGAAAAGCTTGACCACATAGGTGAGCTTGTCGTGGATGCCCAGCTTCTCGAGCATCCTGCTGTTAGTGACGCCCTCGCGGAACGCGGCGATGACTTGGGTGTCAGGGATGTTCGGGATCTTGTTGCGCACTTGGCTAAAGCGCTGGATGTACTTGCGGAGCGTCTCATCCTTTTTCTGCACTACGGCACGCAGATCGTTGTGGGGTGAGGGCGCACTCGTATGTCCCCTTGAAGTTGGAGACGAACTGCT
Organism: Poa annua; assembly: GCA_026929855.1. NCBI lineage: Eukaryota > Viridiplantae > Streptophyta > Magnoliopsida > Poales > Poaceae > Poa > Poa annua. The sequence goes on along the minus strand of CM049428.1, from coordinate 92,316,579 downwards.
TGCAGAGCTCCTTCCAGGAGTTCACGGAGTCCTCAGGGAGGTTCAGGAGCCACGACAGCGCAGAATCGCGAAGCGCGTGGGAGAACCAATTGGCCATGACCTTGTCATCTCCACCCGCAGCTTGGATGGAGGTGGTGTTGAGCTGGAGGAACTCGATTGGGTTGTTGGAGCCATCGTAGCCCTTGGGGAGAGCAGGCCTGAACTTCGGGAGCCAGACCATGCGATGCAGAGAATGGGTGAACGCCATGCAGCCTGAGGCGTACGTAGCGACCCCGTGCTGCAGCGCGCCGCGGTTCTGCTGACCCGCCTAGCCAATCTCCTCCACGAGCCTGTTCTGGCGGTCTCGCTGGAGCTCCATCCCCACGCGAGCGTCGGGCGCGGTGCGCTGCACGATCAAGCAATCGTGCGGCGAGGACGCGTGTGAAGCAGCCCTCTACGCCGCAGCTGATGCAGGCCCCGGAGGTGGCGGAGGCGCGTTTGTCGCGACCGTGCCCGCGAGAGAGGGCGCAAGTTGGACTGCGATGGAGCGGGGCGTGTCGTAGCGATGCCGATGAGGTGATTGAGGCGTTGGAGCCACTGCTCGTGGGCCTCAGCGGTGGGCTGGTAGCGGAGAAGCTCCTGCGCCATGAGCAGTGCGGTGTGAGGCGCAGGGTCTATCTTCCCCGGGCCCGAGCCGCTCGGGCGCTGCGTCGGGTGCGACGACTGCGCGTCCTCCTGGTGGTCGGAGTTGTGCTCCGGCGCCTCTACGTGTGGGCCAGAAGGTACATGCTCTTCATGGCGGGGTCGGCCCCGCCGCGCGTGGGTGGTCGCGGTGCCTGGCGGCGCGCGTGCTCCCCCAGGTGCACATCGGTTGACGCGGGCGACGCGGGTGGCGCGGGTTTTCACCAAGGCGCGGAGACGAACTCGAAGGTTGTTGACGCGCCTCAATCCCCTACCTGGCGCGCCAAATGTCGAGTTATGACTCCCAAGAATCGGGGGGTAGTCACTTCCTGAAGTGTAGTTCGTGAAGGGGATTGAACGCGGAGGTCTTGACCCTCGAGTGGCTCTGCAACGTTGCTCACCGGACCCGAAGAAGACACGCACACGACAGATGAAGACACCGGCCCTTACCCAGGTTCACGGCCCTTGTGAGGAGGTAAGACCGCTACTCCTGCTTGTCTGTATTAGATGATGGAGGTTACAGTACAACGGAGCTTGCCGGAGGCCCCTTTGAGGCAGTTCTTGCCTAGGGAGGGAAGCGATCGTCTTCTTCCTCCTCCTGTCAGAGGCTATCCTACCAAGTGTGGCTAGGGTTTACAAGGGTTGTAGTGCGCAAAGAGTCGACCCATGCTACGATGGATGTCTTCTCCCTTTTATAGGCGCCTCTGGCGCTTTCCTTCGGCTTGGCCTTCAAGGTGGCTCGCACATGGCAGAGGCAGGGTGGAGCAGGAGTCCACCGTCGTCCGTTCGTCCATGGACATGGTCCATTGTTGATAAAGGAGGGCGCGGTGGCCGACAGGCGGCCGACCGCGCTGTACTGCCCGCAGAGAGGGCAGTCTCTGAGGTGGAGCCCAAGATGACGTTATCCGTTGGAGGGTTGCGCCGTCCACCTGCTTTATCGTCAGAGTAGAAGGTCCTGGCAGCTACGCAGCAGGCGGAGCCGCTTTATTGACCCCTTTATCACCAAAACGGCAACGGGGGGTGCTTGCGTCACCACGTGGGCGTGGCAGAGGCCATGTGCGTCTTGCCGTACTTCCTTAGCCGCAACGTTTCCCTTCAGGCGTGGGGATGCCTGAGGGGAGATTCCTGCGGGACTGCCTCGAGGCGAGCTGGCGCCTCAGGAGGGTCCCCTGAGGCGAGGGATCCCTTGAGGCCTTCGTTTCCTCTTCAGGCCCTCGAGGGGAATTGCCTCTCGAGGGTCCCGCCAGGCGATGATGTCTGGTCCTTAGTCGTTTCGTCTGACTGGCCAGCGTGCGAGGCCTGGGGGGGATGGGCTCTCCATACCCCGGCTCCCACTGGGCCGACAGGAAGTACAAAAAAAATTATTCCAAATGGCACCCAACTAATTTTCACTGAGAGTGGTGCACATATGATGGATGGTCCCCAAGTATGAGTTTTTTAAAAAAATTCTAACTAATTTCCCCTAGTTAATTGAGTTTATGTTGATTTTTTGAAAGTAATTCAAATTTGAACTACAATTGTTTGATAGTTTGGTCTGAAATTTTAAGAAAAATCATTTTAAGGTACACAACTAGTGGTTATATCACTGCAACATTGATAGTGCTAGAAAATATCAGATCTTCCGATGAATAGTCATAGCGACTGTTTTGATCGTTTTTACAAAAAAATGTAATAAAGTGATAAACATCTCAAAAAATCAAATCCTTTGGCATGGGCTCCTTATATGTGTACTTGTTGCTATGAAAAATGATAAACTTGATTTTTGACAACATTTGCAAAAAAAGTCTTCACAAAAAGGTTTATCATGTGTGAACATCTGGAAGTTTCAAGCCAAATGACCAAGTTATGGTCATTTCGACGACATAGTTTCTGATAAAAATCTCATACTACACACATAGATGCATCTTGGTATATTAAACAATCTTGCCAAAGGGATTCTTCAAATATTTTCATAAATATAATTTTCCATTTTATAAGTGGAAAAAATGAGGTTTTTTGTGAAGGAAGTACAAAAAATATGATTCCAAATTGCACCCAACTAATTTTCACTAAGAGTGGAGCACATATGATAGATGATCCTCAAGTATGAGTTTTTTTGAATTCTAACTAATTTCCCCTATTTAATTAAGTTTATGTTGATTTTTTCGAAATTAATTCAAATTTGAACTACAACTGTTTGATAGTTTGGTCTGAATTTTTTAGAAAACACATTTTAAGGTACACAACTAATGGTTATATCACAGAAACATTGATAGTTCTAGAAAATATCAGCTCTTCCGATGAATTGTCGAAGCGACTGTTTTGATCGTTTTTACGAAAAAATGTAGTAAAGTGATAAACACCTAAAAAAATCAAATACTTTGGCATGGGCTCCTTATATGTGTACTAGTTGATATGAAAAATGATGAACTTGAGTTTAACAACATTTGCAAAAAAAGTCTTCACAAAAAGGTTTATCATGTATGAACATCTAAAAGTTTCAAGCCAAATGACCAAGTTATGGTCATTTCGACGACATAGTTTGTGATAAAAATCTCATACTCCACACATAGGTGCATCTTGGTATATTAAAAAATCTTGCCAATAGGATTCTTCAAATTATTTTCATAAATATTATTTTCCATTTTTTAAGTGGAAAAATGAGGTTTTTTGTGAAGTACAGAAAATATGACTCGAAATGGCACCCAACTAATTTTCACTAAGATTGGTGCACATATGATGGATGATCCTCAAGTATGAGTTTTTTCTTGGAATTCTCACTAATTTCCCCTAGTTAATTGAGTTTATGTTGATTTTTTGAATGTAATTCAAATTTGAACTACAACTGTTTGATAGTTTGGTCTGAAATTTTTGGAAAAATCATTTTAAGGTACACAACTAGTGGTTGTATCACAGAAACATTGATAGTTCTCGAAAATATCAGCTCTTCCGATGAATAGTCGTAGCGACTGTTTTGATAGTTTTTACGAAAAAATGTAATAAAGATATAAACACCTCAAAATATCAAATCCTTTGGCATGGGATCCTTATATATGTACTTGTTGCTATGAAAAATGATAAACTTGATTTTTGACAACATTTGCAAAAAAAAGTCTTCACAAAAGTTCTATCATGTATGAACATCTAGAAGTTTTAAGCCAAATGACCAAGTTATGGTCATTTCGACGACATAGTTTGTGATAAAGATCTCATACTCCACACATAGGTGCACCTTGGTATATTAAACAATCTTGCCAAAGGGATTCTTCAAACTATTTTCATAAATATCATTTTCCTTTTTTTAAGTGGAAAAATGAGGTTTTTTGTGAAGGAGGTACAGAAAATATGATTCCAAATGGCACCCAACTAATTATCACTAAGAGTGGTGCACATATAATGGATGATCCCCAAGTAGAATTTTTTTCTTAAAATTCTAACTGATTTCACCTAGTTAATTGAGTTTATGTTGATTTTTCGAATGTAATTCAAATTTTAACTACAACTGTTTGATAGTTTGGTCTGAAATTTTTAGAAATATCATTTTAAGGTACACAACTAGTGGTTATATCAAAGAAACATTGATAGTTATAAAAAATATCAGCTCTTCCGATGAATAGTCGTAGCGATCGTTTTGATCGTTTTTACGAAAAAATGTAATAAAGTGATAAACACCACAAAAAATCAAATACTTTGGCATGGGATCCTTATATGTATACTAGTTGCTATAAAAAATGATAAACTTGATTTTTTACAACATTTGCAAAAAAAATCTTCACAAAAAGGTCTATCATGTATGAAGATATAGAAGTTTCAAGCCAAATGACCAAGTTATGGTCATTTCGACGACATAATTTGTGATAAAGATCTCATACTCCACACATAGGTGCATCTTGGTATATTAAACAATCTTGCCAAATGGATTATTCAAATTATTTTCATAAATATCATTTTCCATTTTTTAAGTGGAAAAAATGAGGTTTTTGTGAAGGAAGTACAAAAAATATGATTCCAAATGGCACCCAACTAATTTTCACTAAGAGTGGTGCACATATTATGGATGATCCCCAGTATGAGTTTTTTTTGAATTCTATCTAATTTCTCCTATTTAATTGAGTTTATGTTGATTTTTCAAAATTAATTCAAATTTGAAATAAAACTGTTTGATAGTTTGGTCTGAATATTTTTGAAAAATCATTTTAAGGTACACAACTAGTGGTTATATCACAGAAATATTGATAGTTATAGAAAATATCAGCTCTTCCGATGAATAGTCAAAGCGACCGTTTTGATCGTTTTTACGAAAAAATGTAATAAAGTGATAAACACCTCAGAAAATCAAATCCTTTGGCATGGGCTCCTTATATGTGTACTAGTTGCTATGAAAAATGATAAACTTGATTTTTTACAACATATGCAAAAAAAGTCATCACAAAAAGGTCTATCATGTGTCAACATCTAGAAGTTTCAAGTGAGATGACCAAGTTATGGTCATTTCGACGACATAGTTTGTGATAAAGATCTCATACTACGCACATAGGTGCATCTTTGTATATTAAACAATCTTGCCAAAGGGATTCTTCAAATTATTTTCATAAATATCATTTTCCATTTTTTAAGTGGAAAAAATGAGGTTTTTTGTGAAGGAAGTACAAAAAACATGATTCCAAATGGCAGCCAACTAATTTTCACTGAGAGTGGTGCACATATGATGGATGATCCCCAGGTATGCGTTTTTTTTTATTCTATCTGATTTCCCCTAGTTAATTGAGTTTATGTTGATTTTTCGAAATTAATTCAAATTTGAACTACAACTGTTGGATAGTTTGGTCTGAAATTTTTGAAAAAATCATTTTAAGGTACACAACTAGTGGTTATATCACAGAAACATTGATAGTTCTAGAAAATATCAGCTCTTCCGATGAATAGTCAAAGCGACCGTTTTGATCGTTTTTACGATTTTTTTTAATAAAGTGATAAACACCTCAAAAAATCAAATCCTTTGGCATGTGCTCCTTATATGTGTACTAGTTGCTACGAAAAATGATAAACTTGATTTTTGACAATATTTGCAAAAAAAGTCTTCACAAAAAGGTCTATCATGTATGAACATCTAGAAGTTTCAAGCTAAATGACCAAGTTATGGTCATTTCGACGATATTGTTTGTGATCAAGATCTCATATTTGTAGTATCGGTTGGTAACACCAACCGGGACTAAAGAAGCACATGGATCGTGTGTTTCTTTAAAGCACTTTTGAGCCGTTGGATCAAGATGTGTTTCTTTTGAGGGCTTCTGAGCTGTTGGATCGGCACTATCATGACCACTTTGTGAGTCACATGACCCTATATATAGCTCCTTATATTTGTAGTCTCGGTTGGTAACACCAACCGGGACTAAAGAAGCACATGCATCGTGTGTTTCTTTAAAACACTTGTGAGCCGTTGGATCAAGATGTGTTTCTTTAGAGGGATTCTGAGCTGTCGGATGGGCACTATCATGACCACTTCGTGAGTCACATGACCCTATATATAGCGCCCTCTCAAACATGTTCGGCAGTCATTGTCTACTCATTCTACTTCATCGACATAATACAAAGCATTCAGATTCCCTCATACATTTGATATGCGGGGCACTCAAGAGCCACGGTCGGGCTGTATGCAGGGGAAACCGTGTGTTTTGTTCTATCAAAAGAATAGTTCAGTTCATCGATATAATACAAAACATTCGGATTCCCTGCATACGGCCAACGGTGCATTTGATATCCAGGCACTCACGAGTCACCGTTGGGCTCTATGTAGGGGAAACCGTGTGTTTTGTTTCATGCATCTACAAAATACTTCATTTCATCGATAGAATACAAAGCATTTGGATTCCCTGCATACGGCCAATGGTGCATTTGATATGCAGGCACTCATGAGCCACCGTTGGGCTGTATGCAGGTGAAACCGTGTGTTTTGTTCCATGCATCTACAAAATACTTCAGTTCATCAACATAATACAAAGCATTCAGATATTACACATCAACAATAATATCCCTATCTAGAGTTTACTTGTTCTTCTGATTGCACTGTAACCACGGACAATCTTCTTCATTTAACTTGATACTTGGATCTGTGTTCACTTTGAAGGGTGGAATGTCATGAAACTTATCGTAATCTTATGACATTTCTGTCTTGTCCTCCACTCCCACAATGACTCTTTTCCCTGAAAGAACTATGTGGCACTTTGGCCCATCGTGTGATGTACTCGCTTGCTTATCTTTTCTTTTTTTTGGTAGGGTAGACATGTCCTTCACATAGAAAACCTAAGCCACTTCACTGGCTAGGGCGAATGGTTCGTTCTCGTACGAAAGATTCTTGAGATCCAATTCCGTATCATGGGTCTACCTCTACCCCGCCTCGTAGGTTGAACCATTTGCACTTGAACTAAGGGACCTTAAAAGTAGGTACATAGTCAAGTTCCCATATCTCCTCTGTGTAACCATAATATGTGTCTTTTGTCCCGTTGCAGTTTGTTGCATCAAAGCAGACACCACTGTTTTTGTTGGTGCTCTTTTTATCTTGGTTGGCTGTGTAAAATATATTTCAAAAGTCAATATAGTTGAAGCTGGTGATGTGGCCAACAAGTATAGTTGTTCTTCAACATTAGTGTCATTAATGAGACGTATTTTTAACCGACTACTGAAAGTCTTCATGTGTTCTCCATCAATACAATCTTCAGATTTCTCCGGGTATTTGGAGCATAAAACATTCTTGTGTTCCTCGACATACGGACCCACCAAACTGAAATTATGTAGAACGGTGTCGTGTGCTTGAGTGAAAGAATCCCCGGACACATTGTTGCTTTATTTCCTAGGGTGCCTTTTCCATGCAGTCTCCCCTCATGACGCGATTCAGGAACACCGATCGACTTCAGATTAGGAATAAAATCTACACAAAACTCAATGACCTCCTCTGTTCCATAACCCTTGACGATGCTTCCTTCTGGCCTAGCCCGGTTATGAACATATTTTTTTAAGACTCCCATGAATCTCTCAAAGGGGAACATGTTGTGTAGAAATACATGACTGAGAAAGGAAATCTCTTCGACTAGGTGGACTACGAGGTGCGTCATAATATTGAAGAAGGTTGGTGGGAAAACCAACACGAAGTTGACAAGACATTGGACCACATCCTTCTCTAATTTTTTTAGAGTTAGTGGATTGATGACCTTCTGAGAAATTGCATTGAGAAATGCACATAGCATCACAATGGGTTATCAAACATTTTCCGGTAGAAGCCCTCGCAATGCAACCGGAAGTAATTGTGTCATAATCACGTGACAGTCATGAGACTTTAGGTTCTGAAATTTTTGCTCTGCCATGTTTATTATTCCCTTTATATTTGATGAGAAGCCAGATGAAACCTTCATACTGTGAAGGCACTCAAAAAATATTTTCTTCTCTTCTTTCGTAAGAGCGTAGCTTGCAGGACCTGGCTGATTCTCTGAATGAGTATCGTCTCGATGCATCTCTTCGCTCATACGTTGATGGGCCTGCCTTCCTTTCGGTGTACCTTTTTTGACTTCCCTTTTTTTGACTTCCCATCTTTTGACTTCCCATACACGCCCAAGAAGTTTAGCTGGTTGCAGCAAATGTTCTTTGTCACGTGCATCATGTCGATTGCAGAGTGAATCTCTAGCATTATCCAATAGGGCAGCTCCCAAAATATAGATTTCTTCTTCCACATGGGTACGTGGTTGTTTGCGTCATTCGGAACAGTGAGTCTGCCAGGACCCTTTCCAAAGATTACATTTAAATCCTTGACCATATCATGTATAACAGAACTAGAAGGGCGGGTAGGACTCGGACGATGATCTGCCTCACATTTGTAATGTTTGCCTTTCTTCCTTAACGGATGATTGGGTACAAGAAACCGACGATGACCCAGGTACACATTCTTGTTACATAAATTTATACTATCAGTCTCACCTAAACACTGCATGCATGCATGGTATCCCTTATTTGACTGTCATGAAATGTTGCCAAGAGCATGCCAATCATTGATGGTTACAAAAAGCAAAGCTCGTAGATCAAATTACTCCAGTTTGTGTTCAACCCACACACATACACCTTCTTCACGCCACAACTGCAAAAGTTTTTCAACTAATGGACTGAGGTACACATATGTCGTTGCAAGGTTGCTTCGGGCCTTGAATGAGCACAGACATCATAATGTACTTCCACTTCATGCACAATCAAGCAGGAAGGTTATAGATACATAGAGTCACGGGCCAAGTGCTGTGACTGGAGCTCTGCTCTCCTAAAAGATTAAAGCCATCTGTAGTTAGACGAAATCTTAAGTTCCTTACGTCATCTGAAAATGTCGGGAACTCTCTGTCAATTTTTCTCCACTGAGACTCATCCGCAGGGTGTCTCAACATCAAGTCTTTTTTACGATCTTCTTTGTGCCATCGCAACAACTTGGCATGCTCTCTGTTGCTGAACAGACGTTTCAGCCGTGGTATTATAGCACCATACCACATCACCTTTGCAGGAATCCTCTTCCTAGGGCGCGGCTCTCCCTCAACATCACCAGGGTCATCTCGCCCAATCTTATACCGCAAAGCACCGCATACAGGACATGCATTCAATTTTCCGTGCTCACCGCGGTAGAGGATGCAGTCGTTAATGCATGCAGGTATCTTATGCACCTCTAATCTTAGAAGGCATACCACCTTCTTTGCTTCGTACGTACTATAGGGCAATTCGTTATCCTTTGGAAACATCGTCTTCACTATTTTCAACAAATTTTCAAATCCCTTGTCAGAAGTACCATTCTATCCCTTCCATTGCAGCAATTCAAGTGTGGTACCCAGCTTTTTTTTGGTCATTTTGCCAAGTTGGGTACAACGATTTGGCGTGGTCAGCTAACATACGCTCCAACTTCAACCTTTCATTTTCACTTCCACAGTCCATTTGTGCATCACGAATGGCCCGACGAAGATCATCGTCGGGCTCATCAATAATGGGATCTTCTTCAGCTTCATCTTCTCCCATTGTAATATCACTGAACCAAGGGTAGTTGTCATTATCCTCCTCTTCTTCATTTTCTTCCATCATAATCCCTGTTTCTCCGTGCTTGGTCCAACAATAATAACCAGGCATAAAACCATTATGCAAGAGGTGGGAGTGAATGACTTTTGAGTTAGAGTGATCACTCATATTCTTGCAGGCAGTACATGGATAACGAATAAACCTTTCTTCGGCTTGTTTGCCTCAGCCACATGGAGAAAATTATGCATGTCATCAATGAACTCAGAACAGTATCGGTCACCGTACATCCATTGTCGGTTCATCTGTATTATATCGAACCCCATTATTACACTACTGTCATGAATAAAATGTAAGAGCAAATTAATTAATACAAGGTCATCCATTAAAATAAGAGTAGAGTAGTGACAACTCGTAATACATAGTTCTCATAAAACATACATTAACTGAAACAAATATAAAAATTATCTAAAGAATTTAAATCCAACAACAAATGCGATCAAAATCGCAACTAAGCTAAATACTGAACCCACAACATAATGATACCAAGCCTCCCGATTAATGGAATATTTTCTAATCTTGTTTATCTTCAAGCGCATTGCATTCATCTTGATCTCGTTACCGTCGATCACGTCGGCAAGTTTGAGATCTAATTTCATCTTATCTTCTAATCATTGAAGATAAAGATATTCACTTCTTTTCAATTTTGCTTTCAAATCATTGTTTTCTTTATCCAAAAACTCGACAATAGGGTCAGGTTCAATTTACGGTTCAACTACCTCCTAGATAAAAATAAATCTATGTCAAGTTGGTCGCCATCATTGCAAGAAACAAAAAAATGAAATAGTTTTGAAAAAATACCACATCTGAATCATAGACCGGACGAGGACCGACAGGGACGGATATCAAAACCATGACACTATACATATAATACAAGTTAGAAAATTATACAAGTAATAATGCATCTAAACCATAAAGCTAAGTTTTTAAAAATCAATTAAAATAAAAGCAAGAGTCTCACCGAGGTGGTGCCGGTGACGGGACGACGCGGGCGATCGATGTCAATAAGGCTCCTCACGACACTACAACACATAAATCATTATTTAGTTTGAACACAAATTGCACATATGAAATAAATAAAATTCTAAATTAGGCATTTCATCAAACACCTAGTTTGCACTAAAAAATTGAAATGACCTAAATAAGCAATGCCGGAAAGAGGATGAAGCGGCTAACCGTGTGGTCTCTTCAATCTTGCCAAATGATGTAAACTATTGTGGATTAATTAGGCTTGGGGAAAGGAAATGAGAGGAGAAATGGAGAGGGAAAATGTTAAGCTCGAGCTCGGGCTGAAAAATGGAGGAGTCGGGGGTGGAAGAAGCTGATAAAGTGAGGATTTTTAGTCCCGATTTGTGTTAGTTATCGGTCCCATGTCTGCGGTCGCATGCCAGAACCTTTTAGTCTCAGTTCCTAACACGAACCGTAACTAAAAGTCCCTCGCAAAATCGTCCCGCGGGGTTGCACCCCGTTAGTCCCGGTTCATTTCTAAATCCGGTCTAAAGGGATGAACTAAAGGATCGTTTTCCACTAGTGACGCATATCTTGCATGCACGGGCACTGGTACAGTGGGACGATAGCACAGTGCAACCTATCTAATCTAGGAGCTCACTGCTCTAGCTGCATCCATGACGAACAATAAGGATCCTACTTGACGAAGGCCACCGGCATGGAGCATGGATAGGCGTTGCTGGTGGGGATCGATCGCGCGTAGCACGTTCCACTTTGGCTTCCGTTCGGCTACGTTCTGTTTAGCTCCTGCGAATGGGTTCATGTCATAGGCCATGCATGGTTTTCGAGACGCTGGCACACAATGGAAGGAATCCCCGCATGCTCTCCGCTCCGGCTGTATGCATGCAGCAGGGCGATCGATCGGTCGGCATGCATGCACAACATCATGCCTCGGTGTCCGTGTGTACGCATGCATGCATTGTCTATGCATCGTTCTCTTTCTCTGATTTGCTAGCTGCGAAGTGATGTGACATTGCTGAATCTCCACTAGATCCTGCTTCCGCTTTTCCTCTCTGCATCTAACGATTGTCTCATCATATTCTCGTGGGCATCGACTCCTGCCTGACGACCATCGGATCGTGGGGTCCGACTTGCATGCCAACAAAATTATTCTCGTTTATTCTGCTCAGTACCCTATTACAATTTCGAACAATGGCAACGGGCTTGCAAATGCATTGTTCGCTGCGTGCTATCTTTTCTATTCCCGTGCACCGTGTGTGTGTGTGTTTATTGAGTCTGGAACCATGTATGGAAATTAGTAAAGTACTAGGTAACTTAGCGCGGCCGCGCCCGTGTGGTTGTTAACGTGAAAATAATTAGTGGACTAAAGAAGAAGTTTGACCGTGTGATGTATGACCGAAAATGTATTATTTTTCAGGTATCACTACACCACAAACATGTATTTTTAAGACAATGACTTGAACGATTTAAAAATTCATGGTGGCTACATTTAGAAACAAAACAAACACCTCAAGCATCCATGTCATCTCTAATTAAAAACCACTCCTTCTAATTTGTTGTTACATGTACGGACTGGTAGTATCTAGCACCATGGAAAAGTTTATGATGGGAGTGTTTGTACTAAAAGCTTGTATATACAGAGCAAACAAAGCAAAAGAAGCGGAAATGGCCAACAGTAGTATTTCTTTTCAAACAAAAGCATTCACATACCTTCCGACTTTTCACCAGCTTATTCTCAGCCTCTAGTTTTGCATCGAGTTGTCTCCTTCGAAGAATAGCATGGTATTGCTTTGCATTTACATGAATGGGCGACAACCATGAGTTAAAACACAGAGAGGAAGAATCAAATTTAACAGAAAAATAAAACCAATCAGCGGCAGGGATGGTGATGGGATCGCCCCCACAAACCCTCACAGGTATGCTGCTAAGCACTGGAATTTTGAATTTAGGTAAAATATGGTGTAAGTAAACCTAATCATATCTAGTTCTGACTGAACAATTGTTACGTAAATAGCTAGAATTTTTTTCGTAGTCAAGCAGCATAGTCCCACCGATTTCATTAACAAAATCAAAAACTATATCATGCACTAGCCCATATTTTACAGGTTTCTGGATAAAAAACTCTTATTACAAACACTACAGACCCAACCACAACAGATGCTTACATAATAATCCAAAGAGTTGCAAACGGTAAATGAGCAGCATCACGAAGCACAAAAAATTAAGGCTAGGAGGGATATAAACAAATTTAGTGAATGAACCGGGCTGGACAGCCTATATATCACTTAGAACAGCATGTGAGCCATAAGCCACCATTGCACCACCATAGAACGAATCGTTATTACACGGGTATGGCAAAGAATCCTACAAATATAAACTCGATGAGGACTTGCGGCGACCAATAATGGAAAGGTTTGTAGGCAGTATTATTTCAGATGAATCAGATGGAACTGCAACTATTCAGTAATATCATTTTAATCATGCTTTCAATATATGTGGGTCGTATTATTTATTTATTCAAATGAATTACTTCATGTAGCGACTGGAATTCCACGAAAATATACCTCATGTAGCAAAACTGGACTTCCACCAAAATATACAAAACCCTTATACTCAGCTATTAACTTCTATCAACCAATTCCTCATTGCGAGAGAAAATCAGTAATTAATAAACCCTTGGACCAAAACCAGATGCATCAACCTAATTATGTTTATTCAATATTCTCATGAAGTTTTGTTTAATTACTTGTGGTACATGTTGCGAAGCTCATACATCATCATTGGGGTCAGAGTGCTTTATCGACATAAACTGAATCAAAGTAGTTTCAAATTCAGCTTAGTCTTCAAACAACAATACAATAAAGCTCTCATGCAATTTATATTTCTTACCTCGACTTGGCTCTACATTGATTGAACATAGTTGTTGACCTTATCCAGCTGAGATTTTCCTGTAAGCTATACATACATGTATGCATGCACAATTTAATCATTACCTGGTTAGGTACATGAACAACTCGAGATGCAACAAACAACATAATATCCAGGTTTAAGTTTGAACATATGAGTTTAGACATAAAAAATAATAAAGTAAAAAGTCATAGTCATAAGCACCAAATGTGAAATAAGCTTCACAATGGGTCAATACTCACTATATTTTCTAACAGAATAGACATTGCATAGAAACATTAATTCTTACGCCAATAGTGGCAAAATGATGAGAAAGTAAGTGCTGCCACATGCCTAATGGGAAGAGGGGATATTATTTAGCGATGAGTTAGAAACAACCATACATGCTAATTTGTAGTGTAAAAATCTGATAATCCAACCATAACCTATACTCTTAATGTTGAATATAATTTAATATAGAAAAATTAAATTCAGTCCAGAAGGATAAATAGCACAAACATTCTAAACTGAGAAAACTAAAGTTTTAGATAATGCCTGGACCTATCATACATAATTGTTAAGTTCAAATATACATAAATGGTTTACATCACATGCATATCGATGAAACACTGGTACATGTGAACACATTATTCCTATCAAATTGTCCGCGCAAGAGAGCTCTGGAAAAATAAATTAACTCACAATCACTATATATCTCTGTACCAGGAGCAGATGCACCAAGTTGTTGCTCTGGACCACCTGCTCCCTGTGAAAGCAATAGCATCCGTGTCAGTACCGTTTAGATTAGCAGCAGAATCGTTGCAGTATGTTAATTGAACATCCGTACATGTAGGTTTGACAATATTAGGATCTTTCTCATAAATATATTATTATTGTAAATGTATATATCTTACAATTTATTAGGAGCTCAGATATGAAGTGAAACTAATCTATACATCTTGCAATTTATTAGCAGATTTTATCGTCCATATATCTGGGTAGTGGTTAAGTTCTTCAGACAAAAAGGCAAAAAACAATTGGTTTAGAAATTAGAAGGCATGGCAGGTTCCACCTTCAATCAGGTCATGCAAAAGCAATCAGCAACACTAACTATCATGCAGAGAATGTAAGTATTATTGGCCGTTCAATTACAATGACTATGGTCCAGTTTGTTCACTGTAAGAAGTTTGTGTCCAAACACTTTCAGAAATTAATTCCTTCATCAACAAAGTGAGAGGAAATATTCAGAAAAATATTGACTCTAATACTCCAAGAACTGAACTAAACCTGGAGTAAAGTCGCAATTACTAAATACTTCATAGATTTACTGAACACTTTCATTGAAAGCTAATCAAACATTAGAGATAAGGCGGTGAGATAATTCATGGCCAATTTGTGTTGACCTGGGCTGGAAACGTGCAATTCCAGGAACAAATAAGGCGTGTGATTTTTAGCATTATAGCGGATAAATATTGTTCAGGAACCATGAAGTTCTATACGGGCTACCTGAATTTGTAGCATACACCACAGATGAGAAAAATTAGATGCCAGATTAGATTAATAAGAGGAAGGATAAGGGCAGGATAACTCACGAAATCACGACCTGGAGCAAGGATCGGAAGCTCACCTCATCCATGGAGCAGACGTACTGCTGGACCCAGGCCCCGAGCAGCAGGTCCAACTCCACGAGCTCCGCTGGTGCATGGGCTGCTGAGCACAAGGGCGCCGCTTGGGAGGGGCGCCGCAGAAGTCGCTCCGTCCGGCAGCGGCCTGAGAGGAAGCCGGTCAGGCGCACGGTGAGGATCAGGAAGCGTGGTGTGGTTGCGACCTTGCTGGGACCCACTGCTCTCCCGTTGAAAATGCTCGCCCTTAGACGACGACCTCCGTCAACGCCGCCGGAGGAGCGTCTCGGCCGAGTGCATTTGGTCGGGCCCTAACGGCTGGGTCTCGTCCCGCGAGCTAGAGGAGAGATGGAGGAAGACGGAGACGGCGGCCATGCCCGCGTCTGGCTCCTGCTGCTAGAGGGGCGGTGGAGGAGGCCGACGTCGGCGGTGAACGCGGAACACCGCGGCGACAACTCCGGCGCGGATGCTTTGTGCCGGCACACGATCTTCTGCGAGGACGCCGAGGGCGCGACAGCGAAGGTCCTCGCGGTCGTCGATTTGAGGGAGGAAGTTCGTAGCGGCGGCGCGGCGGCGGCAGCGGCGACCTCGGACGCACACGGGAGAGAGAAAGGATATGGAGTGATTGTGCGTGGTGGTTTTGCAAAGAAGTCCGTAGGTGTTTGCAAAATTACAGATGGGTCCGTCTACGTGTTAAGTTCTGGACTGCGGGTCACGGGATATTTTTTTCATATGCTTTTCTGTAAAATAGCTGCGGTGACCGGCGGGACGGGCTGCGACCGGGCGGGCGACCGGGCGACGTGGCTCACGTTGATTGGAGGAAACCACCGAGCTACAGTAACTGTTGGGTTTGTCTTCAGAAACTTGCAATTCGTGCCGTTGGACGGATAGATCGGACGGTCGAGATAAAAAAAGGCGACATAGATGCTGGATTGAGTGGTGAATTGGACGTCTTTTTAGATATAGGGTAATACTCCAAGATGCAGATCATGCTATTGTTACATCGCATGTTGTGTATATTCTCTCTATTCCAAATGATAGCATCATGATTTGAAACCGCCGTCAATAAACAAATGCTCTTCGCCTCGTGTAACATGCATGGCGTGAATCATATTCTTCACGCACCAAACTGTGAAAGCAAGTAGGCAAGGTCGTACCAGTACTAGAGATACCGCTCTCTCAACCCTTGAGCATAGTATATTACTATATGTTACCCGTACTCTGCCGTGTGCAGATAGAAAGTATAGAGCGGAGAGCAAATGGGAGATATCGGGCTAGTGAAGGTGAAGCTTCCGTCCATATTACCCAAGTGAGTCTTGTTTACTGATAGACAGGGGCGGAGCTGGAGCTGAGGTGACCCTGATGCACCACTTTACTAAGGCGATATTTTTAAAGAAATAATCTACTATATAAACATGTATGGTTTAAAATTGCTAGCATATATGGCAATGACATAATAAAGAGAACACATGAATTTATAAGAACTAGTAGTAAAAATAAAAAACTTACTATATAGATGAAATAAAGGACAAATTTACTTGTTAAAGATGTGTAAAAGTCCAATATACATCATCAAACTCCTAGATTCAATAACCTGCAAGATCAAAGGTAGACTCAGTTTCCAAGCGGAACATAGTAGAATGACAAAAAAAAAATACAATTCATGTAGTTAAAGTTTTCACATTACTTTTTATTTTCTAGTAGAGACGGTTCTTCAAACTCATGAAATACTCAATCACTTGATCATTGGTGACTTTCTTCATTTCTTCTTTCTCCACGTAACAAATAACATCATCACTCAAGCTATCGTCATTTAGGCGATTGCGTAAAAATGTTTTCACTAGTTTCATGGCTGAAAAGCACCTCTCAACTGTAGCTGTGGCAACAGGCAACACAATTACTAGTTTCAGCAACCGATAAAACAAAGGATACATAATATGCCTCCTTGTCTCCACCATTTTTTTAGAAAGATCAATGATTGTTGCTAAGTTGGAAAAGCTATCATCTGTGCGTACATCAACAATATATAGGCGCAGATCCTTATCAAGATCCCTTAGTTCCCCACAATCAAAATCTTCAGGATATAGCTTAGCCAAATTTACCAAACTCTCCAAATTAAAATCACTGAATGAATCCCTTGGACTCAAAGCCGCTGACCAAACAAGCAAATTGGAGGATGTCTCATTGAACCTGCCGTCAAGCTCTTGAACTAGCCAATCAAAAACATCATTGAAGCAATCAATTTGGTAGTGATGTTTGTTGGTAATTCCAGTAGGTTGTCTTCTCTTTTTTGGATTGATATAGGCATTGTCCATGATCAGTTCTTCAATTTCATGTTTCTCACAAAAACCATGAACCTCAACTAGTAGAGAGTCCCATCCATCTTCTCGAAGTTCACACAAAACAGTTCTGGTTGACTTCACACATTTCATTGCATTTACTATATCTTGATCCTTCCGCTGCAATGCTAATGACAATGTGTTGGTAGTTGTAAGAGTTGTCAACATGAGATGCAAATAAAAGACGAAATCAAAAGACTGAAAGTACACTAGAAGACCATTTGCTTGATCTCTATTTGTTCTGTCAGTGTCTTCCTCTCCCACAAATTCTAGAACTTTAATAACTGATTTGAACAAGTCAACCAAACTTTTAAGTGTTTTAGCATGAGAACCCCAACGAGTGTCTCCTGGTCTTTGAAGACATTGCTCTTGATTTAGACCTGTACCTGTTGTAAGCTGCCCACACCCTAAATCTTTGCTCATTTCTTCAAGATTGATATCTCTAATCATGTCCCTTCTCTTGGCAGATCCACCCACCACATTTAACAAGACAGCAATCATACTAAAGAAATTACTTACTTCCTTATGTTTTCTTACCACAGCCACAACAACCAACTGAAGCTGGTGGGCAAAGCAATGGACATAATAAGCTGTATTATTTTCTCTCATTATCAGTGATTTGAGACCATTGAATTGACCTGACATATTGCTAGCACCATCATATCCTTATCCTCTAACTTGATTGTAACTCAGGTTATATTTTGAAAATAGAGAATCAATTGCAGTCTTGAGGTATGAAGAAGTTGTTTCTTTTACATGAACAAGACCAATACGACTTTCTTTACAACCTCCAGAACTATCAACATACCTCAACGCCACTGCCATTTGTTCTTTGCAAGAGACATCCCTAGATTCATCAACAAGTAAACAAAACGGATTATTGACAATTTCTTTGAGAATAGATTGCACTATCACATGTGCAAAACCTTCACCAATATCTTTCTGTACCTCCGGACACCCCATCATAGCATTCTTTGCAGCATCTTTTCCCATAGCCTTGCCTAGAACTGGATCATGCTCAGCTAAGCAATCACGAACTTCCAAGAAATTACCTCTATTGAAGGAGTTCTTTGATTCATCATGGCCTCGGAAAGGTAATCCTTGCTTGAGCAACAATCTAGCAGTGTCAATTGATCCATTCAATCGAATAAAATAGGCTTTCATGGCTGCGTCACTTTGAAGGTTCAGAGCAACATCAATGTGCTGATCTCTCTTTAGCAAATCAATACATTTTTTCATTGCATGATTATGGACACTATCCACATCACCAACATGATCTTTCAGCCTTGCCTTCGTGTTCCAGCTATCAAAACCATTCAGAACAATTGCCTCATAACCAGCTTCTTTCTTGCTGCCACGGTCCCTAAACAAGAAACAACAAAAACAATATGCTTTGTCCTTTGATTCACTGTATTCAAGCCAGCTTCCAAATTCATCAAACCAACCAGGAAGGAACCTTCTTCTTTTTTGACCAAAATTTGAATATGGAAAAGCAAACTCTCTTGGCTGACAAGGTCCATTAACCAAATATTTTCTTCTTACCAATTCTTTCAAATTAGGATGATAATTCTCTATCAGTTTTCTCTTGCCTGGATCATATTGAATCTCCTCTTTCCAGTTCATATCTTCCGGGACATCTTGGGATGGAGCTTTTCTTTTGAGAACATATTTGTCCATTATGTATCTGCATTATGTAAATAGGTAACCAAATATTTCAATTTGATTTGAATAAACTAGCCACGGTTATTGCAAACGATTAATAAGTACAGCAAAATTCAGTTTACCAGGCCACAATAATTATTATAACTGAACCAGTCCCTGGACTGAAGTACTGAACGAGACCTCCTGCTTGCAAACCTGAAGAACAGAAAGGTAATCGGAAAGAGACTTCAACGAAAATTCCGACTGAATCACTGAACAAGACTGAGACAAACTTGAGACAGAGACAAACTGAAGAACGGCGATTACAATTTCCAAATACCTTGATTTGACGGAGGAATCACCTTGATTCAGTTGTGCGCTAGCAAGCGCTGCACGACAGCTTCAGATTGCTGTGGCCGGACCGCCGGATCAGCCGATTGCAACTTTGCAAGATGATTGTGCATCGGCGCTGCGTCGTCTCGTCGGGCGAGAGATTACCGCGCGCGTGGGCGGCGCCTGCTCGGTTCGCGTGAGGCGTGCTGACGCTTCGTGCGTGGTGCAGTGCGGTGTTATTGCTGATCGATCAATGGATCGATCTAATCGAGAGACGAGAGGCCAGTCTCCACGTGAGCGTGCGGCCGGAGAGTCCTGAAGAATCTGCTTCTTACCTTCTTGGGCTGCATGATGCACTAACTTGGGCCTAACCTGATGCACGGGCCAAAACTAGATGATAAGTGTTAAACAAAAAAAAAATCGAACCGCATTCCTGTGTAGCAGGGTTGGCCCATTGGGCTCCGCCCCTGCTGATAGACCTTGTTTAGTTCTAGTCTATCTATCTATGAATTATATACTAAAAGCAATACAATATAAGGTTATTTTTCGAAGCAACACGTTAATCTACATCATCAAAATTATTTTAACCATTAGATCTGTAATATATGAAAATTCATTATATACTAAAAGCAATACAAGGTTGTTTTTCGAAGCACCACGTTAATCCATATCATCAAAATTATTTTAGCCATTAGATCTGTAATACATGGTAACGATGTAATTAGAGATTTACAAATAAATAGTGTTACGTAAAATAAACATGTACAAAAACAGTCATATGTCACGTCACGATTAGAAGTTACGTACATAGTCCATCTCAAATGGTTAGAAAAAAAAGGTCTGTCTCATAAAACCACATGTCAAGTATCTTTGTGTCGTGTTAACTATATCCAGGGCCGGTCCTAGGGGGTCGAGAGGGGCGGCCGCCCAGGGTACAGGAATTTTTAGTGCCCTCCAGATGTACATACATGTATAATAGGCGTAGCACGTATACATCACATGTAAAAAAATTACAAACAGCTTCGTGGTGCAGGCGTTTAACGATTGGTGAATTGGGACCTTTTACTTCGGAGACACGGGTCCGGGGAGAATGTAATTGAGTCGATCATTAGCCAAAAAAAAACTTGCCATACATCGCCCGATCAGTTTGTTCCATAAATAATAAATTTAATTGTTCACTGGTTTAATTAAAACCTCACTCTAATCTCATCTCTCGCCCGCCACAGCACAGCTCCGCCTCAGTAGCTTACCGTACATCTCAGGGCTTGTTGCGTCCAATCACCCAAGGCGTCATGCCAGTGATATTTTCCTACATACCCAGTGCCCTATTTATATCTGATTCCAAAAGGCGTGCGCAGTCGGACGGCCAACTGGGCGTCCTAGGTATATTCATTAATTACTTTTTATCTTCTCTAATTTATGGTTTAGCCGTATAGAATGTTTAGCACATAATTTCAATCACTAATTTCAGTTTATTTCTAATGTTGTTATATGTCCGATGTTGAAAAAAGAGAAGTAAAAAAGGTGAACCAAAACTTATAGAATCACATAGAGCACCTCTTTACGGATCATTGAATAATAAGATTAGCACTTAGAAAAATCTAAATGAGTTGACGTTAAAGTTTATATCGCGCTTCTCTTGTTTGATCTATATTTTATATATCTATTTTTAAATTATTTATAGTAAAGGGCACTAAATACTAGTTTCGTCCTGGTCCCTTAAAATGTCAGGACCGGCCCTGACTATATCATGTGGGTCCAAAAAAAAGCCACATGGCTGAGCTAGCTGCCGATTGATCAGCCCTATACAGTCCGTACAAGCTACTTCATAGCAAATCTACAACTTAAATTTTGCTGCAAAGTTCATACGTCACAATATCAAACATGCAAAACTAAAATCGCCTAGCAAGCCAATACTAATATATTTATTTAAAAATATGTATGTCACACCTATAGAACATTTTTCTAGGATATATTGACACAATTATTTATCCTGCATTTCGAACCTAGAAATATACCACATATAAATTTATGATTTGTTCTCTTTGTTATTAAAAAATTCCGGTACAATATTACATTGTGCACACATTTAGGTTCATGAATTATTTTTTCTCATCCAAAAAATATCTCCTAGAAAATCGTAGCACATGTGTGAATATATACCGGGCGAGTCTTATCCACTTCTAATATTTAAATATATACTAAAAACTTGTAACTGGCAAGAAAATCCATGTACAGTAATTATTTGTGTTGTGTGCAGAATTGGATTCATGAAACTTTTTTCATGCAAAAAAATAGTATGTATCAATCCATGTAACATAATTATTTGTGTTGTGTTAAATTCTGTGTGGCACAATATTTATGTGGTTATGTAGAATTGTATTATTTCTGGTCGCATATAGACCATTGACATAAATCTATATTTAGTTTACAACCACTTTCAACACATTAAAATGTTGTTACCCTCGCATTTCCAAAAGGATATATATGGGTAATTAAAATAGTGTTTTCAAATTGTGTACTAATTATTTTTCCTAGAAAAAAACTTATTAAGATGTTTGTATAATGGCTATATTTTATTTAGCATAATATTTACATGGTTGTATGGATTTGTGTTATATAAACTGCATAATAGAAGCAATTATGAAATAATATAGGTGTATTTCTTAATTACTCTCAACGTACATTTAGGCGTTGCCTGGGCCATCATGCTAGTCTATTATATACTAAAAGCAATATAAGACATTTTTAGAAGACCACGTTAATTCACATCATTAGAATTATTTAGACAGTTAGATATACAATTAGTGGCTGAGATTTAAAGATGAAAAGTTACGTACAACTTTAGTTATGTACTAATAAGACCAGAGCTGACACGGATAAAACAACCAACACCACAATTTTCCAAATTTCCTATGTTCTGTAACCTCAGGTACGATCTCAAAAAGTACTCACGTATGATCTCAAAAAAAAAACTTACGTACTTAACTCCCACAAGTTCCAACACGTTCCATCCCTTAAAAGGAAAAATATCCCCAACACGTTCCACGCGAAGGCAACAGCAATTTTTTTTTGCCGTGGAAGGCATAAGCTCCATGTCCCCGGATCTGCGATCAGAAAATAGGAAAAAAAATCATCTACAGCTGTTACTATTTTGAATGATTTTTCTTTTGAGGTATAAGGTGGTCGTATCCATCGTCCGAATAGATAGAAAGAGTTGACACAGTTTATAACAAAAACCGGGTCCAAAAACCATACAATCTATACAAAAGAATGACACAAACGAAGCGACTCGCCGTCCACACGACCCAAGTTGATAAACGCCACAACACACACCTCCTGCTCCGGAGCTGCCGCCCCGACATAACAAATAGATCGACCTTCGCATTACCCGAAAGTGATCCAGTCATGGTCGACGAACCCTCTGCCCATGCAGTCTTAATCCAGGTGGCCAAAACCACCTGTTCCGAGACCGCCGCCCCGGTGTAGCAACCAGATCGACCCTTGCATTGCCCGAAGACGATCCAGCCGGGTCGACGAACGCTCTGCCCACACAGTCTTCATCCAGATCGCCACCCAATCCCACACTAAACAACGGCTCCACCTCATAGACCGTCGTAGCGTGGGATATCGAGGCCGCCGCCTCGACGCACCACCACCTTCCGGAGCCGCTGCTCCGACATCCACCACCCACGACCACACGCAATTCTGCACATCCGTCACGAAACCGTTGCACCGCGTCGGCCAAGGGCTCCAAAGCGGCGCCTCCAACAAGGTAGTGACGAGACCATCACTGCCGCCCGCTCACGAAGGAGCAAAGGTTTTCACCCGGATAACTTGGAACCAGCACGCGTTAGACGAGGTTTAAAAGCTCCACGACAACGCAATCAAGAACGGGAACGACGCCCGAGGGCGTCGATGTCGTCGGCACCGACCAAAGTCAATGCGAGCTTTCGCCCGGAGTTCAACCCGACCGCAAAGCTTCGGCAGCGGCAGGATGGCATCCTGGCCATGTCGTCAACCACCCTCCTTGTCGCCCACCAGCACCTCCACGTCCGCCGCAGCACGCCGGAGCCCCACCGTGGCACCCCCTGCCTCGACGGCGTACGTGGCCGCCCACATCGCTGCAGCAGCAGCCTTCAGTCCGGGGCCGCCGCCCTGGCTTCCTGGCACCCGGGCGTCGGAGTAACACCTGACCAAAACCGGCAAACCGCAGCAGCCACCACACGCATGGGAGGCTCCGCAGTCTCCTCTCCCGCGCCTAGAGAAGCCAGCTCCTTGCCTGGAGGCTCCTCCACCGCGCCCAGACTCCATCGCGAATCGCGACCAAAGCCGGCCCACAGGGCCCAGATCCGGCCTGACCTGCCGTGCCGCGGGCGCGTGCCGCCAGCATCCCTCCTAGCTGCAACCCAGCAGCCACCTCGCCGCCCCTCCGCGCCCGGCCACGCCGCACCGCTGCGCCCGGCTGCGTCCCCGACGCCATCTGCAGTAGCCGCTGCGAACGCCCCGCCCCACCGCGAAATCAGGAGGACGCCCCGCCGCCGCCTTTCTCGGACACGCACAGCTTTGCCGGCGCCTTCCTCCGGCGGCGGCCAGGCAGGGGAGCGGTGGAGGGAGATCTGGCGGCGGCGATTTTTGGATCCCCCGAACCGCCAGGGAGGGCGACGCGAGGGACGTGTTTTCCCGGTTTACCAACTCTCCTATTTTGAATGATACAATTTTGATTTTCGTGATGTTTTTCGTTGAGCTCCCATTCATTGTCTCCATGTGTGTACAAGCGTGTATATATCTTTGAAATAACACAAATTATTTTTTGAGAAAATAACACAGCTATTTCTCTTCTCCATATGTTTGCACATGCATACATAGCCTATATGTGAACGTGAGATGTAGATTAGGAAATTAACAGTTTGTATGATGTTTAGTCATTTATTGTCACTTAATTAGCCATGTCTTTACTAAAATACAGCACAGAAACTTGAATTTTCATCAAAGTAAGAATGTTTTCCTCGGGACATATTTTTCTGCTGTATGTTTTCTCTAATTTAAATGATGTATCAATATGATTCCAAGATAATCTGAACAATAATTAACCATAACCCTTGAGTGAATTCTGTAGAATATTTTACCAATTAGAAGCAACAATTCATGTTAGATACATAATTATTCATTTTAATTCTTTCTGAATTCAATGTAAAAGAGCGACATTAAGAAAAACCAAGATACGTAGAAGAGCGAGACCTACATAATATTTTTGAGAATTTCACAAATCACCTTATATGGATGTATGAAAATATTGTACTGAAAAACATAGCCCGATATGTTTGAGGAAGGTGATAAATCAAACATCTAAGAATTATTCTAAATATGGTGCAAAGGAAAGTTAATGAGCAGTGAGAAGAAGCGGAATATGAAAAGCTAGATACCACATCCAGCTAATGGTGCAAAGGAAAAATAAATCATAATAGAAGGAGCAGAATAGACAAAACTAGATACTGCGTTCAGATCTTTACGAATGAGGAATCAACTCAATATAAATAATGATGTATTTAATAAATTGATGCTGGTGCCCTGAAGGCCCTTATTTGACTATAATATTTGTATATATCCATGCAAAAACATTTGTATATATCTACTCATGTAGGGTGTGTGAATGAACAAAGAAGGCCTTTTTAGAAATATAAATATATAGTAGGTCTAGACGTGGAAATGCACAGCTCAAGAGAAAACAAAACATCTAATACATCATTCTAATGGAGCTGAATTTAATTCTTAGAAGATCACAAAAATAATGCTTCGTAAATGCACCAAGAGAGAACCGATCTATGCATTTTCATAGTTGTCACAAACGAGATGAAATAGGGAAAAAAGGAGTGATGTGACTAGAATTCTCACATTAGAATTCTCACAGTTAAAATACGAGGTGAACTCTTCATTCGTTATTAACCATAACCAATATATCTTCAAAACCAATGGACAAAATATCCATACAAAAATAATGGACAATTTGCATGTCATTCTATGACCATGTCTAACACCTACATGATGTTTCAGGTTGTTCCACGTTCATCAAGATATAAGTTTGACCACCTATGATGTGACGTTTCAGTTTGTTCCACATACAAAAGCTGATCATACTCAGCTTCCTTTAGGCAACGTATGTAACTCTCTTCCCTTTCTACATTTATTTTTGCAATACACTTACCTAGAATCGTGGTGTATAGTCATTTGTGTGATTGAGAATAAAAAGTTAACCACGAGATATCTAAATTTTAGAAACATTGAGTTTAATGTGATTATGCTTATGGAAATATTAGCACGCGGCACCACCATATATACACACATACTCACACCACAATATATGAACGAAATTAGTCGAGGATCATCCAACATAACAAATTATTATTGTTGACACGCTCTCGAAACTCCTAATTAAAAGTTCAATCATATTTAATTATACGCATAAGGCGCAAAGCATGAATTTTGATTAGAAAAAGACAAGCCACAAAAAGCATCGATTTCATGATTTCATGATCCACTGAGTGATAAACATTAATTCTTAAAGAAACACAAAAGAATTAGGCGAATTCAACAGAATTTTATACCGTATTGCACCATATTATTGAAGTTATCATATGAAACAATAACGTAACATACCTTAAATACAAGATATGATCCATAGAAAAAATAAATAATTAGGCTGAACCATTATATTTTAGTTTCTTATGGCACAATATACATAGGCCCCACCTAGAACAGACATAGGAGATTGATTAGTCTCTCACCTCCCAGAGCCTTTATCATCTAATGTTTATGGTGAACGAAGCTTGGACGAGTTGAAAACATTCTTTTTAATGAAAAGGAAAACTGAGAGGTTAGGTTCGACACAATGGGGATTCTAAAAGTTGAAGAGGTTACTACTTTATATTACATAATCATAATTCAACTATTATTTCACACAAATAAAGTATACTTTTAAATCAAACTACGATAGCTGAGAGCAATATGGTAGAGAACGATAGAAAAACTCTTCTCATTAATCTAGCATACCCTGCTTTTGTTAGTACTCTCTTCGTTTCACAATATAAAATATTGTAAGTGTTGTGCATTTTGTTTAGGTTCATACTAAAATAAGTGTGCGCACACACTAAAATGTGTCTATATGTGGAAAAAGGCAACAACAGATTATATTATGGCACGGAGGGAGTATATCAGAAAAAACAGATGATCATAACTATTTATAAACACGATCAAAACCAACATATGATGACAATTAGGTTTGAAGAAATGACAAGTCAACATAATCTAATGATTACAGATATTCCTAAAGTGTATAAAGTTTAATAATATAACTTAAAATCCTCGTGAAACATTTCAAGAGTATACTTCCATGTGACATACAACATAATCTAATGATTACATAGTTTGAACGATTAAGCTAAGCTATAAATACTAACGAAATAGGTTGTTCATGTCACCAATAATATTTTCTTTTCTACAATATTCGTTAAAATAATTTCAATGTCATTATAAACTATTTCTTCTAAAATATCTAAAGATCCAGATTTTTAAAGTTTGGAACTATAGATCTAAGAAAGTTTTTCTATCAATCAAACTCAACTGGATTTTTTTTGTATACCCTTTAAAAATCACCCTACCGAATTCCTGTGGTTTTTCTAAATAAACATACCAGAACAATGTGAATGCATGACATGATACATACACACTTAATCGGTATAATTTTTTGTTGAAGAGTGAATTTTGTAAGGAGATAATGTAACCATGAAAATAAAATAATCGACCTAAATTATCTGATAGTATGAGGAACTGCAAGGAGCAGTATTATCCTATGCGGTCAAAGTGTACACGATTGTCATTTTTACTAAATAAAATTTGGCAGTGAGAGAGTAAAATGAAGGATAAGGGACGCCAAGAAGAGAGCGAGAGATATTCTTAATGTTGTAAAATATGTGACTATATCACATGGTGGTTAAGAATATCTCCTCTCCCATAAATTCAAAAATAACACGCTGGTGATATTTTTTATGTCATACTAATATTTACAAGAGTTATATAATGCTATGATTTATATTTCACGCTTCATGTGTCTATAAAACCAAAACTAAAGTTCTTGAACATATTCAATACACATAAGCTGATGTCGATGTCCTCCGATACGTCTCCAACGTATTCATAATTTCTTATGTTTCATGCTATATTATATCATGTTATTACATGTTTCATATGCATTTTATATAGTTTTATGCATTTTATGTGACTAACCTATTAACAAGATGCCACAGTGCCAGTTCACTGTTTTATGCTGTTTTTGGTTTCAGAAAAGCTCTTAAGTAAATATCCGCCAAATTGGAAACGAGCCAACCATGATTTATTTTTGAAATATTTGCGTCCAAGAAAACCGAAGACGAGACGTAGAGGAGCCGCGACGCGGCGTCATCACCGGGTGGCGCGACCCCTATGCCAGCCGCGCCAGGAGGTGAGGAGAGCCCCTCGGGTGCCCACCGACCTAGGTCTTTCGCCCATATAAACCCCCCTGACCTAAAAACAGAGCACAGTTGAATATTTTTCCTCCACGGGTCCCGAGCCGCTGCCGTCGTCACCACCACTTCGGGAGAGATCAGTTCTGCTCCCCGGCACCCTGCCGGGAGGGGGAATCATCCCCGGAGGCCTCTACGTCGCCATGACCGCCTCCAGACTGATGCGTGAGTAGTCTACCTTGGACTACGGGTCCATAGCAGTAGCTTGATGATTGTCTTCTCCTCTATTGCTATCATGTTTAGATCTTGTGAGCTACCTATCATGATCAAGATCATCTTTATGTAATTCTCCATGTTGTGTTTGCTGGGATCTGATGAATATTGAGTACTAAAGTTATTATTTCATAATATATCATGTGTGTGCTATTTAATGATCTTGCATGCTCCCCGTTACTTGTGTATGCTCTGGCCAAGTAGATGCTCGTAACTCCAAGAGGGGGTATTTATGCTCGTTAGTAGGTTCATGTCGCTATTTAATCTGGGGCAGTGACAGAAAGCTCTAAGGTTGTAGATGTACTGTTGCTACTAGGGATAAAACAGTAGTATTTTGTCTAAGGATGATGTTACTTACTTACTTTAGTCACAGTGCTTAAGGCAATAATTTGTTGCATGCAATTTAATACTGAAAGGGGCGCAGACGCTAACCGGAAGGTGGATTATTAGTCATAGATGCGGTTAGAACGGTCTATGTATATTGTTGTAATGCCCGAATGAATCTCACACTAGACACTGTATCATTAGTATATGCATTGGGCTGCTCATCATTATTCTGTCAATTGCCTAGCTGTAATTTGTTTACCACGCATGGGTAAATGTTATTATTATTTATGGAGAGACACCACGTCAAGCTCTTTTCTTGCGCCGTTGACACCTCGAGGGAATTCTTCCTTTCCTACTGGTTTGATAACCTTTATTTCATAACTGAGGGAAATTTGCTGCTGCACTACTTCACACCTTCCTCTTGGGGTCTCCCAACAACATACCCACCGTGTGCATCAAGCTCTTTTCTGACGCCGTTGC
Source organism: Poa annua (assembly GCA_026929855.1). Lineage (NCBI taxonomy): Eukaryota > Viridiplantae > Streptophyta > Magnoliopsida > Poales > Poaceae > Poa > Poa annua. Next base: position 92,287,482 of record CM049428.1, on the reverse strand, counting down.
CGGTGAGTCAAGCATTCCTTCACGAGGGGAGTTTTCGCACTTCCAATATTTTTATTTTGTTATTGTCTTGCTTAGTTTATTTTAATTACTGTCTTGTTTGTTTAATATTAAAAATTCAAAAAAATAAATTACATGCATTACTTTTGTTATTTCGGTTTGCACTTTTATTTTCAGTTTTGTTACTTTTCTTATTTCGGTTTAGTATTTTATTTTCAGTTTAGTTGTTTTGTTTATTTCGGTTTTGTTAATCATTTCTCTATTATTGTTATTTCAGCTTGTTAAGTAATTTGCTAAAATGAGTTCCGCTGCAAACACTAAGTTGTGTGACTTCACAAGCACCAACAATAATGATTTTATATGTGAAGGAGATATGCCCTAGAGGCAATTAATAAAGTGTATTTCTTTATCATATCTCGTTTGTTCATAATACGTTTTTGTGTCATGCTATAACCGTATTAAGCGGAAACATTAATATGGGTGTGATGCGTAAACATCCAAGTCCCTAGTAGACTGTACTAAGACTAGTTTTGTTGCACGATTGATGATCGAGGTTTTCCGATCATAGGGCATGGCGCCGGTCGGCAATGAAAGTCATATCGTTGGTTGAATGATGTGATGGACATACCCATATTTGTAAGACGTAGTCATTACGCCTTCGACCGTGAGATCAACTCTAATTGTTATTCCTGAAAGATACTTTGATTGCACCAAACGTCGTATCTTATATAGTATGACATTAACGGTGATACTTTTGGGTATCGGAAGGGGGTAGTTGAGACGAGGGGTCAAGAGCGGGATTTGCCAATCCGCATAGCAGGATAGATACTCTAGGGCCCACTCAGTGAGATTATGTCTAATGAGCTTGCAAGCATGTGACTAGGTCACAGAGACATGAAATCATAGACGAGTAGAAGATAGCGTTGTCGGTAACGAGGTCAGCTAGGTATGGAGATATCTATGAACGATACTCGGACACGCTAAGTATCGCCATGGCAAAAGGTTTAAGACTTTACGTTCAGGTTTGATAGATGAGAGTCATTCGTTATATCACAGAGATCAATTCATGGGGTTCATGCCTACGAGTTAGTCGTTGATCAGAGAGGAGTCTCGATCATACCTGTTATTATATCGAACCGCTAGGGTAACACACTTAAGGGGTTTCGACAAGACAACCGGAAAGGAAAGAGATCACCGGGAACGTCCCGGGAGAGCTCCGATGGAGATCGGGCAGCGACGAAATAGTTTTCGGAGCTAGAATAAATTATATATAATATGTTTGATATTAATTTGTGTAATTAATGTCTAAATATGATGTTATATATTTATTTTCGAATTTATTTAGGCTGATTTCTCTAAATGGGCCTTCTGGTCAAAAGAAGGCCCAAGAGGGAAAATTCCCTAGGGGAATTCGGTGGGGGCATGGAGGCTGGCCTAGGTGGGACAAATGGGGCCCACTAGGGCCGAAGCACCAGCCAATGCCGCACCGGGCATGTGGGGGTTAGTCCCACATTGCCTGGCTGGCAAGTTGGCTCCCCCCTAGGAGCCTATATAAGAAGGGGCACCACTGGCCTTTTAATTCAACCAATTAATTCCCCAATTCTCTCTCGATTTCGTGATTCCCTTTGTCGGAGTTGCATTGACGTGGGGCTACTCTTCGACTACCCCATGATGAGGCTAGCTGGGTCACGCCAAGCCTGCGAAGGCCCAATAGGGATAGCGTGTGGCCTAATTCTAGTCGGTTAGGTCATACGATTCTTACCATATCTGTAATCGCCATCGACACCGTTCACCCGGGACCTAGCCTGTCATATAAAGGCTAGGAGGGTTGCTCGTCCAAGGGGACAGAGATACGCATGCCCATAACCGCCACCACAAACCCTAGCGAGATCGCCATCTCGCCATTGTAACCACAACTCGCCATCAATACCAGACAAGAAGGAAGTAGGGTGTTATCCTCCTGGAGCCTGAACCTGGGTAAAACGCCTTGCTTGTCAGCCGTCGTGATCACCAACGTTCATTTATCTTCCCCTCAATCAACCCGGGGTGGACAAGCCTGGGATTTGCCGAGTCCTACCCTCGTCAATTGGCGCCGTCTGTGGGAAGAACGAGCGTTGGAATCATGATTGCACCGGCTCCATGGACTCACCAAGTCTTCCCTGAGCCAATCGCACTCGCGCCGACGACTACGAAGTCGCCCTTCATGTCCGCGACAAAGATTGCAGAGTTCCAGGAAAGGAGACGTAGCGACGACTGCGCTACCTATCACGTTGCAGCGATCTTTGATCCCGAGCAAGGCTCGGATGATGGAAGCACCAGCGGCTGCATCCACACCCCTACCCAAGTCTGCCCCGCGCAAGTCTTCATGGCTGGCACGGTGCGGCAAGAGAACAACGACAAACCCGTGTATCCGCTAGAGGTGGTCATGCCCGATCAGATGACGCGACTCACCATCACGCGCGACATAGCAATGAGAGCTATAAGGCACGTTGACGACGGCACGTTCCCCCCACCGGACGCGCCTCAAGAGGATCAGCTAGTAGTCCAGTACTTGCTACACAAGGAAGGCGAACGACTTCGCGCAGAAAAAGCCGAGCTCCTTCGGCGCAAGAGGGAGGCTGACGCGTCAAGCGCCAGGAGGGCCGCTTACTCATTTACCTCCTCCACGGAAGTCAACCAAGGAGCGCGGCGCCACAGAGCTCGCGTGCCCCTCATGACAAAAGCCGATCGAGCTAGGATCACCCGCAACCTCGACTCGTCCTTCGTAACTGAGGATGAAAACGGGATACCCGTCCCCAAAACGGCCAACGCCGCTCTCATGGCAGTAGAGACGTGCATGCGGCTCATGCAGCCACCGGAGGGTGACGCGCGCGCCTTTCTCCACAAATCATGTCCATGAGGGCAATTGAGGACGCGTTGGCAAACAAAGCGCCAAACGACCGGGCACGAGAGGAACGAGAACACCACGCCCGCGAGCCTGCAACACTCGATGGCCTAGCAGCCAGACCACTACGACAGCCACAACCAGGCGAAGACCTCCGCAACGTCATCGTACTAAGGACGGTCGACCGCAACCGCACCCAGCGTATGACCAGCACGACGAACCTGGACGATCGAGCCGACCGCGACTTCGAGCCGTGTGGCGCCGCGTGCTTCAGCTTCAACATCCGCGACACTCGCATGCCCAAAGGCTTCAAGCTCGCGGCAGGAACACCCAAGTACGACGGGAAAGAAGACCCACACCTTTGGCTCGAAGACTACCTCATCGCCTGCACCTGTCAAGTCAGAACTTCGACCACGGCGATGTAGTACATCCAGCTCATGCTCACGGATTCAGCACGCGGGTGGCTTACTAGCCAGCCTAAAGACTCCTTCAGAACCTGGGAGGAATTCCAGGATACTTTCATCAAAAGTTTCTTGGGGAGTACGCGAGGCCAGCAACCTACATCGAGTTGCAAGCCTGCAAGCAAGGGCGAGACGAGTCGCTCCGATCATACATCCAACGGTGGACACTCCTCCGCAACACTATGTAAGTAGTCTCAGAAGATCGGGTGATGGATGCCTTCATGCACGGCGTCTCCCGCTGCGACCTCCGTGAGGAGTTCGGTAGGCTCCAGCCAAAAACCATGATCGAGCTCATGAAGATAGCCAACCAGTGGGCGGAAGGAGAGGACTACGTCCGCGACAACTCCCCGAAAAACGAAGCCGGAACAAGTAACTGGCGAGAAGGACACCACAAGAAGAAGCCACGTTTCACCAACCTCGACTCGATCGAGCTAGTAGCGGCGGGATATCAAAACCCCCGTGATGAAGCACGCGACATCAATCGCCAGTACGATCAAGGTCGCCAATACAGCCGCATCGGTGAGCAAGGTCACTAGTCCGACCAAGGACAGTACAACCGAAGCGGCAACAGCATCAACCGCAACAACGGAGGCCAAAAACGCGAGTGGAGACGCGCATTGACCCCAGCCGAGGATTTGGCGCAACCTTGCAAACACCACATGTTCCAGAACCCGGAAACGGGTAAATGGGGCGCCAATCACTTGTTGAAGGATTGCCGTAAAGCACGCAAGATCTATGAGGCCATGCAGCATATCATCAATCCTACACCGGCGATGTAGCCAGCCACGCAGCTCGCCATCCAGGCAGCACCCGCGAACAACACCCTAGCACATGCGGCGGGAGCCTTTCCCCAACAGCAGCAGCAGCCGCAGCACGAAGCCCAGCCGGCGGTGCACGACGCGTACCTAGCCGCGCATGGACAACTCAACATGATACAAAAGGGGCGCCCTTCATACAGGGTCCAAAAGCTCATCACCCGCCAAGTTCTCCAAGCCACCACCTGCCCACGCGCAGTACCAAACTACCTGAGAGGGTCAGAGACACCGATCACGTTCTCAAGGGCAGACCACCCGTCGGACGTACCTCGACCCGGGCACGCTGCCCTAGTAGTAGAAGCTCTAATCGGAGATTACAACCTGAAGAAGGTGTTCATGGATGGAGGCAGCGGCATTAACATCATATTCGCTGACACTCTCAGAAGGATGAATAAGTCGACAGAGAAGTTGCCAGAGTCTGAGACCACCTTCCACGGCATAGTACCAGGGCAAGCAATCACGCCCATGGGAACGATCACCCTCGACGTTATCCTCGGCACACCCGAGCACTTCAGAAGAGAGTCGATCGAGTTCGAGGTCGTCGACTGGAAGTCGCAATACCATGCGATACTTGGGCGCTCAACCTTCGCCAGGTTCATGGCAGTACCTCACTACGCCTACCTGATGGTCAAGCTGCCTGGACCCAAAGGCATAATTACGGTGCAGGGCGACTTCGACCGCTCCAACAGCTGCGACCGCGAGTTCAGCAGGATCTCTGAGTTCTTCGCGGTAGAAGAGCACTTCGAGGCAATGGCAGCCGACAACGACAAGACTATCTTCCCACTCCGCAAGAAGCCAGCCAAGGACGTCGCCTTCAACACAAATGATGACACATCAACCATCAAGTCCATCCGACTGACGACAGCAAGACGGTCAAAGTATCGTCAAGTCTGACCCCCGCATAGGAAAGCGCGCTCATCGAGTTTCTACGTGAGAACTGGAAAATCTTTGCATGGCAACCCTCTGACATGCCAGGAATACCCAAGAATCTCACCGAGCACTCCTTAAAAGTTCACAAGGACGCCAGACCCGTCAAACAAGCCATGCGACGCATTTACGGACCCAAACGGGATGTGATCACTAAGGAAATCGACCGACTGCTGCATGCCAAGTTCATCCGAGAGATCAAGGACTCGGACTGGGTCGCCAACCCTGTCCTGGTAGAGAAGAAGAAGACAAAGAAACTACGCATGTGCGTCGACTTCACCGCCATCAACAAATGCTGCCCCAAAGACCACTTCCCGCTCCCGCGGATAGACCAGATCATCGACTCAACAGTAGGCTGTGAGCGCTTGTCTTTCCTGGACGCCTACTCAGGTTACCAGCAAATCCGACTGAACGTCGACGACGAAGAAAAAACAACATTCATCACACCCGACGACGTCTTCTGCTACCAGACAATGCCCTTCGGGTTGAAGAACGATGGTGCCACGTACCAGCGTACAATGCAAGCATGCCTCAAAGGGCTCATCGGACAGATTGTCCAGGTCTACGTCGATGACATCGTCGGCACCACCCGCAAGGAAGACACCCTCGTCGCCGACCTCCGCAAGGTCTTCGCCGCGCTCGACAACTACCAGATCAAGCTGAACCTAGATAAGTGCGTTTTCGGCGTACCAGCCGGAGAACTGCTAGGGTACCTCGTCTCCGCAAGAGGAATCAAAGCGAACCCCGAGAAGGTGCAAAACATACTCACAATGCCAGCACTGACCAAACACCGCGAGGTGCAACGCTTAGCCGGCCGAGTTGCAGCTCTCAGCCGGTTCATTAGTAAGTTGGGTGAGAAGGCTCTGCCCTTCTACCAACTGATGAAGAAGACGGATAAGTTCGAGTGGACGGAGGAAGCGCAGGACGCATTCGACCAACTCAAAAAGACATTGACGACTTCCCCAGTTTTGGTGGCACCACTAGAGAACGAGCCGCTCAACCTCTACGTCTCAGCCACCAACAGGGTGGTGAGCACGGTACTCGTAGTAGAACGAGAAGAAGAAGGGCACAGCCATCCTGCCCAAAGACCAGTCTACTACCTCAGCGAGGTTGTAACTCTGTCCAAGCAAAACTACCCGCACTACCAGAAGCTGGCCTACGGGGTCTTCATGACTTCGAGAAAGGTCGTCCACTACTTCTCCGAGCACCCGTTAACGGTGGTAAGCTCCTCCGGGCTCTCATACATCCTCACAAACCAAGGAGGGACAGGGCGAGTCGCCAAGTGGGTTGTCGAACTAGGAACCTAGGGGCTGAAATACGCTCACCCGAAGTTAATCAAAGCCCAAGTCTTGCCAGAGTTCACCACCGAGTGGATAGAAGCTCAGCTCCCTGACATTCCCGACTTGTCCAACGCATGGACAATGTACTTCGACGGCTCCAAGAAGTTCAGAGCAGCCGGGGCAGGAGTCGTCCTCATCTCCCCCAAAGGCGACAAGCTAAAGTACATTTTGCAGATGGACTTCCAACACCCTCAAACAACGAAGCAGAGTACGAGGCCCTAATCCACGGCATGCGGATGGCCAAAAACTTCGGCACCACTCACCTCATGATTTACGGCGACTCCTACCTCGTCGTACAGCAAACCATGAAGGCTTGTGACGCCATCGCTGACAACATGATCGCCTATAGAGACCTGTACAACCAGCTGGAGGGCACCTTCGACGGCTGCGAGTTGCGGCACATCGGCCGCGAAAGCAACGAGGAAGTCGACGTCCTCGCCAACATGGGATCAGACAAGGTGCCAGTACCACCCGGCAATTTCCTCGAGCTTATTACGCAGCGATCCATTAAGCTTCGACCCGCACCAGTTTCCTCTGCACCTTCAACGAGCACCGCCAACCCGCCAAGCAAAGAGAAGGAGCCCATGGAGGTCATACTGGTCGAAGCCACATGGACATGCCCATATCTAGCTTACATGCTGCACCAAAGGCTGCCAGTCGATCCAGTTGAAGCCAAGCGCATCATTCGGCGCTTTGAAAGTTTCACCATCATCAACGGTGAGCTCTACACGAGAAGCATCTCAGGAATTCTACAAAGGTGCGTAGATCCAGTCGACGGTCAAGCCATCTTACTCGATGTTCATGCTGGCATCTGCGGGCATAACGCGAGCAGTCGTGCCTTGGTGGTCAAAGCACTACGAGCCGGATTTTACTGGCCAACAACTATGGACGACGCCAAAGACCTAGTAAGGAAGTGCCCTGGCTGCCAGGAGTTCGCCAACAAGCCACACGCGCCGGCATCCGCGCTGAAGACAATACCACTAGCCTGGCCCTTCGCTCAATGGGGACTGGACATGGTAGGCCCGCTCAAGAAATCATCACCCGGAGGACACACACATCTCCTGGTAGCAGTTGACAAATTCACCAAGTAGATCAAAGTCGTGCCTATCACAAGCTCGACTGCATCATCAGCAGTTAACTTCATCAGGTCCATCATCTTCAGATTCGGGGTACCAAACGGCATCATCACCGACAACGACTTGAACTTTACAGCCAAAGAATTCAAGGATTTATGCTACGATCAGAGCATCAAGCTCAACTATGCATCTGTCTCGCACCCACAGTCCAACGGGCAAGTCGAAAAAGCCAACGGCCTAGTCTGCAACGGCATCAAGAAGCGCCTGCGAGTGCCGCTAAGACGCGCCGCGGGCGCCTGGGTCGAAGAACTGCCATCAGTACTTTGGAGCCTGTGAATCACGCCAAACAGATCCACCCAATACACACCGTTCTTCATGGTGTATGGCGCAGAGGCGGTCCTGCCCTGCGACATCAAGTTTGACGCACCACGGGTGGTGGCCTACGATGAGTCTGACGTAGAAGAAGCACTCGAAGACGACATGGACGTCCTGGACGAAGCCTGTGAGATCCTGGCTCAGATGTGAGATCCTGGCTCAGGGATTAATAGGATTGATAGAATACTCATATCAACAAGTTGCAACTTCTTTTCCGGAAGCTCATCTGGAAAGAACTCCGAGGTTAAGCGTGCTTGGCCTGGACTACTCCAAGGATGGGTGACCGACCGGGAAGTCCTTCCCGGGTGCGCACGAGTGAGGACAAAGTGTGCAGAAAAGACTAGTGTTGATCTACGGGGCCAGTCTAGAGATCCTAGAGAGCTGACATGCGTGATAGGCTCGGTCCAGGGGTGGGCCGGGGTGTTACAAAGCCCGTGACATCGCCCTCGCACGATCAGCCGTGTACCAGCAAGACCTACGCAACTACCATGGACGGAGGCTGCGGCCAAGGGCATTTGTCGCAGGCGACCTAGTCCTCCGCCTCAAGCAGAAGAAGGTGCACAAGCTCGCCTCCCCATGTGAGGGCCCGTACATTGTGACAGAAGCAATCGGCGGTGGAGCTTACCGCCTGAAGGACCTGAAGCCAGGAGCAGTCTGCAGCAACCCATGGAACGTCGCACAGCTTTGTCGTTTCTACGCCTAGCCGACTCCATCGTTGTACCAAAACCAGCATGTCAAGGCGGCAGGTTTCAGACGCACTCTTTCCCTTACCAGGGTACCCAAGGGGACTGGAAGGGTTTTAACGAGGTGGCCTGCTCGCAAAAATCAATATAGTGATTTGTGGAACAAGCTCTCCCCTTTTACTTTTTCAGTCAAAAAGCAACTTCAAACCTAGGCCGCCACTCGAACTACTCGGGAGCTGCGCCATACAGGTCAAATCAAAAGCCTAGGCCGCCACTCGAACCACTCGGGGGCTGCGCCATACATGCCCGATTCGCAAAATCCTAGGCCGCCACTCGAACCACTTGGGGGCTGCGCCATACAGGTCAAGTCCAAAATCCTAGGCCACCGCCCGACACACTCGGGGCCCGCGCCTTACAGGTATCACTTGAAAACCTAGATCACCACTCGAAGCACTCGGGGGCTGCGCCATATAGGTCCGTGACAAAACCTTAGGCCATCACCCGATCCACTCGGGGGCTGCGCCACACAGGTGTAAGTTAATCCTAGGCCGCCACCCAATGCACTCGGGGGCTGCGCCATACAGGTCAAGACAAAAACACGAACTGCCACTCGAGACACTTGGGGGCTGCGTCGCACAAGTCAATTATATCTCAGCCGCACTCAATCGGGATCGCGGCTGTGCCACATAGATTCACACAGCAATGCAAACAATCTCAATTTTCTTACTCGGGGGCTCCCCCCACCTCAGCTTACATACATTGATATCTACACTTGAAAAATTTGCCTTTTAGAACTAATACTATACTACAACAGCCTACTACTCCTACTCTGCACGCTCATCCTTCGGCGCATCGAGTGGCCCCACAAGACGCTCACTCAGCCTCTGGACCTGCTGAATCATCTGACGCGCAGCCGACAAGGTCTCGGCGTAGTCGTCTTCTTCAGGCAAGACGCCTACCAAACTTGCCAGAGGAAGGTTCGACCGATGCAGTCGGACATATGCCAACGCCACGTTCGCCCCGGAAACGAGTTGGGCGTCGACAACCTCCTTCAGCGCGCCACCTTCGCGGAACCTCTCCAGCAATGTGGCCAGCTCGTGGGGCTGCCCATTGTGCGGAAAGTACATGCGGTGGATGTGCCTGAGAGTCTTCCTGCACCCTTCCAGGAGAAAAACAGCTCGCCAGGTGCGGTCCAGCATACACACGAGGATCCGCCCTCTCGATCTATTCGACCAAAAATGGCGCGCCCCGTGTGAGTCACCAGCTGCTTCTCGGGCGACCCGCTCATCAATTTGAGTTTGCTCAGTTTGCCAGTTAGGGTTCACGTCTGCATCAGGACATTGCAATTAGCACATCGCAAGGAAGAGGAAGTCAAAAACACAATGCTACAAAAGACCAACCTTGCAGTTGTTGACTGATCAGATCAATCTCGCCAAGCAGGAACTCCTCACGTTGAGAGAACTCTGCAACAGGACGCGACCTGGACCGCTCCATCTCCAGCTCAGCATGTTTCAGCTTCGCCTCGAGTTCGACCACCTTGTTCCTTATATAAGTGATCAACCGTTGGTCGTTCGCACTTCGCGCAGGAGCCGAAGTCGTTAGACGACGGCGGAGAGCAGGCTCAGGCAAAGGAGGACCCTCTTCATCACCCGCGCCAGTCGTTGCAGCAACCGGAGTGGCCTCGCCCGTATCAGGCTGCCAAGAATCGACAGTGTCAAAGCAGAAAAATAAAGGCGATTTCTCATTCAAGCCAGACTTGAAGGGAAAAATTCAACTTCAGCACCAACATGATTCAAGGCCAGAAGACCCGCAAAATATAGTTCATTACAGACTACAGACTATCAAATCCTCACTACAAGACTTCTACGCTACAGACTCCGACTGGGAGCGACTCCTCCTAGCAGCAGCCGCTTCGGTCACCTTGGCAACCCCCCTCTCGAAGGTGGCGACAAGCTTCGCGGCCAGCTGACTCGCCTGCGCCTTCACCCCGCTAAGGGATGCGGTCTTGCCCCTCAGGCCTTCGAGGGAAGCCGCTGACAACTTTCTCAAAGTCGCCCGCAACTTCATGGCCAAGGAGAAGCTGGAAAGTAAGCTCGGAGCCGTGTACCGTCTGCGTCCGGGTGAAGTCTGCGATGGTGGTCGCATCGCCTTCAAAAGGCACCGCCAGTGCGTCCACGACAGAAGGTGGCGGCCTGCTGGGGAAGATGCTCCAGTGCACAGTCCCCAGTGCCCCGGTCGACTTCTGCATTGCCGTCGTCGACTGCTGCAGCGTTGCGGAGGCATACACGCAGACGCAGTCGAGGAACCCGACAGCATTCGCCAGGTCGACGTCGTCGCTAGACGAGCCTTCCGGGGGAGCGCCTCCGCATTTCTCTGAACAAGGGTCAGAAGTCAATTCAAGGCAAATTCAGCAGATAGACAAGTAGGCGTCAAGCCAAAAAACTTACGTCCGAGGACACCGACAAGTGCGAGTAGGCGGTCGACTTGGGTCTTCTCCTGGTCGGCCCGAGCACGCTCGCGCTCCCGCTACTCGCGCAACGACTTCTCCAGCTCCGCCTGAGCCTGAAGTTTCTGCTCCAGCTCCGCAGCTCGCCTCGTGGCCTGGTCGAGGGAGGTGCGCAACTGATCCCTCTCCTTCTCACGGCGAATGAAGGCGGCGGCTCCCTCAAGCTGCTGGCGATAGTATGGCTGCAGACAAACAAGCATATATAAAGTTGTGCCCGACTATCCTAGTAACCCACACCTTCTTGGGCTACTCCCACCAGGAGCGCTGTTCGCGCACCCGATGCAGCTACGAAAGAACAAGTCGAAGAATACTTACATGGTCTACCAGATCAGCATCCGACGAAGTCGCCGCGGCAGCACCATGTGGCGCCAGAGAGACACCACCCTGCGCATGCTCCCCGACCACCTACAAAGTCCGCTCAACCGGAGGAGTGGACGCGTGCTCCACTTCGGGTGGAGGGGAACTGGTGCCACCAGAATGGTAGCTGGCACAAGATGCAAAAAAGTTCAACCCAAAGCCTGCAAGTCAAAAACATAACTCGACACAACAAAGAACAAGCATGACTAACCTGGTGACCTCGACACCATCGTCGCTTCCCAAGGAAACGGAGGGAATCCTGGCGAACTCGGGCGGCGGCGCAGAGCTGACAGGAGGCGCAGCCAAGGGCTCATCCCAGTCGCCCCGATACTTTGCACCCGAAGATGACAAGCCACCCTCCTCCAAGTCTGCATCCGCATCCTTCACAGGGGACGAAGCAATAGCAGAGTCGCCACTTCGCCGCCTCTGCTTCTTCCGCACCGGCTCCTCGTCATCCTCATCATCCTCCACCTCTTCACTCAGGGAAATGGCGGAAGGAATGTCCTCGTCATCATCCTCCTCTTCCAGGAACGTTGCCTCGTCGTAAGGTCCGTTCTCCAGGAGCGGAGGAAGGCTGACAAGGAAAGAACGACTCTGCAAACAAAATGACAAGAAGAATCAAGAAACAAAGAGTCGAGAAAACAAACAAAGGAGAACAAAAACCAAGATAGAAGCTTACCTCAGGAACAGGGTTCGTCGCTCCATAAGCTGCGACTGGACACTTGACGTTGCAGGGGTCTGCGGCTCGGAGGCTTGTGATGCTCCTCACCTTCAACTCCACCTCCTCGTCGTCAAGTGGCGGGTCGCCAGCGCCCTCGCGCGCCCACATCAGGTGGGGCGAGCACGGAGCGGCTGGAATCGGAGCCTGAAGAAGGTGGCGATGAGGTCGATGCCGCCCGACTCGCGCCCCAAGGTCTTTAGCAGATTGCGGAGAAGGCTCAGCAGCGGCTTAACAGCCTCCTTCTCCTCCTCCGCGAGCAGGTGCGCCAACGCGCGCGTCATCCGCAACTCGCGCTCGCCGTTGAAGTCAGGCAACCCCTCTTGGTCGCACCTGACGTAGAACCACCGCTTCCGCCAGCCTTGGACGGAGTCCGACTTCTTCATCTGGAAGTACGAGGTGTCACCCCGCATTTGGATGTCGAAGCCGCCCACCGGGTACGTCAACCCTCTCTTCCCAACGTTCTTCCTGACGAGGAACAATAACTTCCACAAGGCCCAGTGGGGGCCAATCCCCATGAAGCACTCGCAGAGCACGATAAAGCTCGCGATGCTCAAGACGCCATTGGGGGTCAGGTCGTGGATCTGAACCCCATAGGCATATAGGAGACCACCAACAAAATCGTGGAGAGGGAACCGGAAGCCCCGTGGAAGGAAGTCCACGAAGAAAACGCGCTCCCCCTCACGAGGGGCAGGGTAAACCTCCTTACCAGGCGCGCGCACCTTCGCCTGGACCGCCGGCGGCAGTAAGCCCTGCGCGCGCAAGACCTCGAAATTGGTCTTCTTCATCGATGATTTCTGCCAGTCGCCGTCGGGCTTCTTCATCACACCTGCTATGGTGGCGGCGGCGGCGCTGGTTGCAACCTTTGTCTTCCCCATCGCCTTTGACGCCCACGGTAGGTGGAAAGGGGAAAAAGCATGAGCTCAGAAAGAGGCAAGAATGGCGCAGGAAAGAAGGTAATGGCAAATGGAGAAGATGACCTGTTTTCCCATCGCTGTACAATACTAATACCGTGCGGGCGGTCCATCTCAGCCGTTCCCGAAGAAACTGCTCTCCACAGCTCCATCTAGCCGTCCACGTGTCGCACGGAGAGACTAACCATCGCCGCCCACTCCGTCCACTATGCACGAGGATCAAGGCACTATCATCACGCCGTGAACTTTTCGCGCCCAAGACAGAAATAAGCGGGCAACTGCTATCTGTAGTAAGAACTGACAGTGGGGCCACTTCCGTCACGTCCCATCGGACGCAGACGCGTGCTATGAAGCGTCAGCGGTGACGTCAGCAACACAGATGCTCGAGGTAAGCCACAGAGCTGAGGAAGAACTCGAACACATAATTCGAATGATAGGTACATATAGTAAGCTTCACAGCTGAAATCGCCTCAGTAAGCTACAGTGCTGATCCAATAACTCGAACCATGCAACCGGGTGACAATAAGACCAAGTAATCCTCACAAGCTGAACCAACTGACAGTAAGCCAGCAGGCTGAACAGAAGCAAGTTCCACAAAAGGCACGACTTCACTAAGTCGACTGCAAATCTTACTCCCATCGGGAGCGGGTTCTTCGACTGAAGAAAACGAGTTCAATCTCAATTAAAAACAACCAGGCGGCGTGCCCAGGAGGAAGGAGTCCTCTGCCCGACTCTACGATTCGACCAAGCACTCGGGGGCTACTCTTCGACTACCCAACGATGAGGCTACCTGGGTCACGCCAAGCCTGCGAAGGCCCAATAGGGATAGTGTGTGGCCTAACTCCAGTTGGTTAGGTCATACGTCTCTTACCATATCTGTAATCGCCATCGGCACCGTTCACCCAGGACCTAGCCTGTCATATAAAGGCTAGGAGGGTTGCTCGTCCAAGGGGATAGAGATACGCACGCTCATAACCGCCACCACAAACCCTAGCGAGATCGCCATCTCGCCATTGTAACCACAACTCGCCATCAATACCAGACAAGCAGGAAGTAGGGTGTTATCCTCAGGGAATCTGAACCTGGGTAAACGCCTTACTTGTTAGCCGTCATGATCACAGACGTTCATCTATCTTCCCCTCAATCAACCCGGGGTGGACAACCCTGGGAATTGACGAGTCCTACCCTCGTCATGCGCCGAGTTGAGAGGGGGATCTCTCCACCATAGCCCGCTGCCGCGCTGCTGGTGTTCCGGTCCAAGTCTTCCGCTGCTCATCCTGGACTGGAGCTTTGGAGGCCGTCGTCTCCACCGTACATGTGTAACACCCTGCGAGGTGCTGCGCTAGCGGTACTGGGAGGTCTACTTCCTCTTCACGACCTTGAGGTCGGCTTCGTCGGTCTTACTCGTCAACGTTCGCGCGGGAACGTAATCTCCCTTTCGGTCTACAAGGATATTTATTCCGATCTCCGTTCGTACTACTATATCTGCATAGAATAGATCTTGGCATGTTTTAAGGATATCGTTGCTAGGAATTTTTTTATTTTCTGCCTACGATCTCCTTCACTGGTATCAAAGCCGATCTATTATAGATATATATGTACCCTGTTAGAACCCGTGTTCTGTACGGGGGCACCGTTCCTGTTATTTGCTACCCTCTAGCGTGCACTTGTAATTCCAGCGGCATCGAGTTGATGAAGCGGCCTGGACCGACTTTACGCGTACGCTTACGCAAGACTGGTTCCACTACTGACATACGACTTGTACCGTATCTGTGGCTGGCGGGTGTCAGTTTCTCTCTCTTTAGTTAGTCTTGCATTTTCAATGGAGCGCCCGAAAGGGATGCTTAAATATGCAATTGTTGGATCGTTGCTGTGGTCATAAGTTCATAGGTAAGAAGCGTTTCTTTTTACGAAAGCCCCAGCCACGTAAAAATATGCAAAAGATAAAGTAGAAGCGTCTAACTTTATTTTGCAGGGGAAATGTGATATGGTCAAGGTAGGTTTATTAAATTGTTTATGAACTGCGGGCGCCAAGAAGACCATGGCGCAATGGGCTATATCACATCGCATTACATTTGATGTTATTGTGTGCATCTTATATTGTGTGATTATATATATTAGTATATATTAGTTACGTGGCGGTAATTATATATAAGATGATCCCTTCAAAATACCACTAGTGTTCTTCCATCAACGAGCCCCACCAAGAAAGTTCTATGTTATGAGGCAGGCCGTGACGATCGGGTGTCAGACATATCGTCGTTCGCATACAGTGGGTGTAAGCCATGTTGCACACGCGTTACGTGGAGGTTATTGTGGCGAGCCTAGCATATGCAGATATGGCCTCGGAACACGGAGGCCGAAAGGTCGAGCATGAGTCACAAAGTCAGATAGTCTTATGTTGTTGCAAATTCCATTGTAGATGTCTCGCCCCCCGTTTAACCTAAGTCTGTTCCTTGAGAAAGAAAAGCTTAATACCATTGGGTCAAACTTCATGGCCTGGTTCCGCAACCTGAGGATCCTCCTTACTCCCCATAGGGTGGCTTACGTCATTGAAGCTGCCATAGGAGACCCTCCCACAGATGACGCCTATGATGATGAGAAGAAGGTCTTCCAGACCAAATCGGAGGATTCCTCCTTTGTGCAGAGTGGCATGCTCTACGCCATGAAAGCCGACCTGTAGAAGCGCTTTGAGAAGATGAGCGCTTTTGAGAGAATTTATGATCTCAAGGCTGTCTTTGCGCCGCAGGCTAAGGCTGAGAGATATGAAGCTTCTGAGCTTTTCTTCTCAGCCAAGATGGAGGGGCATAGCAGTGTGAGCGAGCACGTGGTCAAGATGTCTGGCTACGTTCAACGCCTGAATGCTCTGGAATGCAAGATTCCCGACGAGCTGGCGATTGATAGGGTGTTGTAATCGTTGCCCCTAGCTATAAAGGCTTCGTCATGAACTACAACATGCAGGGCATGGCTAAGTCCCTGGGTGAAGTGTTCATGATGCTCAAGACTGCTGAGGTGGAGATCAAGAAGGAGCACACACTGCTGATGGTCAACAAGACCGTTGATTTCAAGAAATCCGGTGGCAAGGGAAAGAAGAGCTGGAAGTCCAGGAGGGAAGGAAAATTGGTCCCAAAGCTGGCGTGGAGTGCTTCTACTGCAAGGGGAAATGTCACTGGAAGCGCAACTGCTCCAAGTACCTGGAGGACAAGAAAACTGGCAAGATAGTCGACAAAGAGCAAGGTATATTTGATATACATGTTATAGATGTGTACCTTACATCCGCCTGTAGCAACACTTGGGTATTTGATACTGGTTCTGTTGCTCATATATGTAACTCTCAGGAGGAGTTGCGGAATAAGAGGCACCTGGCTAAGGATGAGGTGACGATGCGCGTCGGCAACGGATCGAGAGTCGACGTGGTGGCTGTCGGCACGCTCCCTCTACATCTATCATCGTGATTAGTTTTGGTTTTAAATAAGTGTTATTTTGTACCATCCTTGAGTGTAAACATTATCAGTGGGTCTTGCTTGTTACAAGACGGTTATTCATTTAAATCAGTATCAAGCAGTTGTGCTATTTCTATGAATGAAATCTTTTATGTTGATGCTCCCGAGAGTAATGGTTTATTCTTGTTGAATCTCGATCGTAGTACTCACATCCATAACATAGATGCCAAAAGGATTAAATGTAGTGATGATACCGCCATGTACATTTGGCATTGCCGTCTCGATCATATTGGTGTAAAGCGCATGAAGAAACTCCATGCAGATGGACTTTTGGACTCGTTGGATTTTAGATCCCTCGATACATGCGAACCATGCCTTATGCGTAAAATGACCAAGACACCGTTCAAAGGTTTCGTTGAACGGGCGTCGGACTTGTTGGGAGTCATACATACAAATGTGTGTGGACCAATGAGCGTGTCGACACACAATGGTTATCGTTACTTCGTCACCTTCACCGATGACTTGAATAGATACAGTTATATCTATTTGATGAAACACAAGTCTGAAACTTTTGAAAAGTTCAAAGAATTTCAAAGTGAAGTTGAAAATCAGCTTAACAAGAAAATCAAGCACCTCCGATCCGATCATGGTGGCGAGTATTTGAGTTTTGAGTTTGGCACACATCTGAAGGCCTGTGGCATAGTGCCACAACTTACGCCTGCCGGAACACCGCAACGTAACGACGTGCCCGAGTGACGTAATCGTACTCTATTGGATAGTGTCCGGTCTATGATGTCTCTTACCGATTTGCCCGTATCCTTCTGGGGTTATGCGTTAGAAACAACCACATTCATTTTAAATAGGGCTCCGTTCAAATCCGTAGAAACGACACCGTATGAGTTATGGTATGACAAGAAGCCTAAGTTATCGTTTCTGAAGGTTTGGGGTTGTGAGGCGTATGTTAAGAAACTACAACCCGACAAACTCGAACCGAAGTCGGAGAAAGTCGTCTTTGTGGGTTATTCGCAGGAAACCGTAGGATACACCTTCTACAACCAAGCTAAGGGCAAAGCGTTTGTCGCGAAGACCGGTACCTTTCTAGAGATGGAGTTTCTCGCGAAAGGAGTGAGTGGGAGGAAGGTAGACCTCGATGAGATTGTTGATCTTGAATTCGAAATTCCGAGTGACGCAATGGAAGCTGTTCCGGAAACGTCCTCCACAGATGGAGTGGGAGAAACTATCGAGAAAAGTATTCTACCACGTAGGTGTGGTAGATCTCGTATCGCACTAGAATGGAATGGCAACATGGTTTGCACCGTCATGTTAATTGAACAAGATGAAACTATGAACTACAAGGAGGCAATGGCGAGTCTAGTGTAGCACCCCAATTAGAACCACGCTAGACAAAGCCGAGACCTTAATCTAAGATAAGCCTAACATAGATCTCTAATGCCAACAGTTGAAAACCGGTAACACAACAGAGACCCTACAACACAAGAAGCAATAAGTTAATCTCTTAACAGAGCGGAGAAGCAAATATCACGAAAATCAGGTCACTGACCTGTCAATCAACAATACAACGGACGGCAAATTATGCTATTAGACATAGCAAAACTAGCAAAAGGCCTAAGAGGCCAGAGCATAACGGCGACGTCCCAGTCCATAGATTCCAGCCTGCCATCTGGGAACACCAACCTACTCGTCGATGTCCAGAAAACACACATGTCCAAATAATTGCGCAAGGGCTGAGTACAGGAGGTAATCAACAAGACTTATCTAACCTGTTATATATATGCTCGTTCAGAGTGTATTCATGAATGTCT
This sequence comes from Poa annua, assembly GCA_026929855.1. NCBI lineage: Eukaryota > Viridiplantae > Streptophyta > Magnoliopsida > Poales > Poaceae > Poa > Poa annua. Next base: position 92,269,163 of record CM049428.1, on the reverse strand, counting down.
TTTGCATAATGCCAACTTTATTTTAAATCGAGGGAGGAGAGAATCTCGCATCAGTAGACTTTTAAAATGGGGTAAGGGGTAACACCTTCGACTTCATTGTCCATCTTCTTGTAGCCACCAGAATGTCATTGCTTGCACCACCCACAAGGATCACCCCCTCGCTCAACCCGAGGAAGCAATCCTGACCACCCATTAGTTGTACACCGAAATAAGGTCCAAGTCGTACATAACCGTCGACACGGCTTTCCGAAAAGATTTACCCTGCATGGGGTGTAACTGTCCACACACGCCAACCAATCCTTGCGCCAGAACTTTTAGCACTCTTCCGGGGAATGCCGGCAGAAGGGTTGGCCACGACCTTTCCCAAGGTTTGCATATGTCCATGAGCCACAGCAGTAGATCTGACCACGCGCAGCGGTCTCTAGTGCGGGTTGCCAGGGTCAACATCTGGACCGCAGTCTATTGCCCGAGCCCTAATCATCTTCCATCCTTCTTTTCTTTTACCTCACACGCAAATGGAAAACTCTAACTAGTGGCTTCACGTAGTAGGCTAGACAAGTTGGGGTCGAGGGCTCCCATTATTCCAGTGTGGATGTACGAGTAGTCTTGGTTCCGAACCCAGGAACTCGGTTCCTAGTATCGACAAGAACGAGACAACCCACCACAATCCCTTTGTGGCCTCTCATCCAAGTCTTTAACAATAAATAAATCATGTATACTCATTCCATCTCAATCCTCTCGACTGGATGGAAAAGGAATAGCTAAGCATGTCTAAGCGGCGATGCACCACAAATAACACTCTACACCACGACCAAAAACATCTTTGAACCGTATGCATAACACAAGAATCAAATACTTTGAAATCTTATATGTGCAGATAAGAGGTTATGCTTGCCTTGCTCTTCGATAACAAGACATATAGCAATTGGAAATCTTCGGCTTCACTTGATGGAGATAACCAAAATAACTCTTCATAGATATCCTCCTTATTTGAGCATCGATGATCCGACACTCGCCTTCGGTGTTGTCGAACTCCACTTCGTTTTCGCATTCTACCGCGATAAACGAAACACCGGAAAAGAAACGGAAACAACATTCAACCATGGCATCGATGCAATGCGCAAAATGTATGCATGACAAGTTAAGGGATTGAAATGTAACTCCTACACATGGAAGGACATTTTAAATGGAGTGCGAATGCCCGAGAGGTGCCATTCGACAAATTCCATATTTAAAAGAAAAGGTGTAATTTGTTATTCTATTATAGACATGGTTCAAAGTTGTTTAAATATGTATGATTTGTACATAAATAGATAGATCTTATTTTTCTGCCAATTTTGATATATTAATCATATTTTTCTGATTTAAAATGAATTACTTATGAATTTCCAAAGATTAAACAAATTTAACTCAATATAAAATATTTATGAAATTAAATAAATAATTTGGACCGACATGTCAGATATTTAATAATTACAGAAAACATTATTGAAAAATATTAAAAATCTGACAAGCTGGTCCCACTTGTCATAATTAATTTGATTTACAAAAAATGAATTAAATAATTCAGTAAAAGGAAAAGAAAATGCTGCGCTGATGTCAGCTGACGTCAGCAATGGAGGAATCCTCCATGTCGATCACCAATCCTTCGACTGCGGCCGAGAGGAAGCAAGCTAGTGGGCGCGTTGGAAGCGGCAGAGCACGGACGACCAAAATGTGGCGGCGTGGCAAGCAAATGGTCACCGGAGCTACGCACATAACGTGGCGGAGCAGTGGCCGGAGATGCGCACGTCGGCCGGTCGAGCGAGCGCGAGAGGGAGCGAATGGCGGGCATGGGAAGGACCAGAGGCTCACCAGAAGAGCGGTGGAGGTGTCGGAGCCGCAAGGGGAGGCTCAGGACGGCCGAAATCATCTGCAACGCACGACGGCCGGACTTGGGGAAGACGGGGAGGGAACGGCAAAATTCGTCGCGACCCGTGCTTCCCAGCACGCGCAGATCACAGAGGAGGGAAAGAGGAATGCGGCGGAGCTTCGGGGAGTTTCTCCAGAGCTTGGGGTGGACAGAATCGGCGGCAATCGCCGGCGATTCGAGAGCTCTCCGAGGCTAGGGTTTCCGCCGAAAGAGGAGAAACCAAGAGAAGGAGAAGAGAACTGGTGCTTATCCCCGGCGGCAGAGGAGGCTTTATAGACGTCGGTGGCGGGCATCTTGGCGCACGGGAGGGCGGCGGACGGCGGAGGAGACGCCAGCGTGGGCTTCGGCCGGAAGGAGGAAGACGACTTGACCAGTTTTGCAGAAAACCCCCTGGCGGTTTGCGAAACTTCAAAACCTTTGAAACCAGACCCCTGCTTTGGAAAATAAAGAGTTTGAGGGCCTTTTTGCAAATAGAAAATTTATACAAAAATACCAAGAGACTCAGAATTTCACAAGGATGCCATTGGCAACTTTGGATTTTGAAAATTTTAAAATTCTTTTAACACATTTAAAATAACAAGTGGTTTAGCCATTATTTTTAAAACTCAAATTTTGTGCAACTTTTAATTAGATGCAAATGATGCTCATGATGCACAAACAAATCTTAATTATCGATTAGCAAATTTGGGGACGTTACAGATCTATCCCCCTTACAAGAATCTCGTCCCCGAGATTACTTGGGTACGAAAAGAGATAGAGAGAGGAGGGCTACACCAGTCTTGGATGATCTTGTCGATCCCGCGACGATCATCTTTCTCGAAGATGTTGATCTTTTACTTCAGGGATGATTCCACACTTCATGTCTCGTCGGACGGTTCTTCAACTACTCCAAAGGGAAGAAGGAAGTAACTCTAGAACGATGATCTTCAAAAAGATCGAGAATCTCATGGTCAACGCAAGGGAGGAGTCTGCAAAACAACTCTTGAGCTAACGAGCATGAACCACATCAAGGTAACAGATGGAAAGGAAGAAGTGTTCAAGTTGATGGACAACTATTCTGCGAAATGATTAGAACATGAGCTTTGCACAAGGCTAAGATAGATAGATAATGAGATCTTGATACAACAAGAAGGAAGAACCCTTTTCAGATTTCAACCACTTGGCTTGCAAGATGTTTGCCAAATGATTAAAAGTACAGGGCCCTAAGATGACTGAAAAATTCACACAATGTGTGAGTTGAAAAGGATTTCAAGTACAAGCAAAAGGAAGGAAGAACTGATCAACAAAATGTTGATGATCACCATGAAAAGAGAATTCTCATGATGGATATGTTATCAAAGGATAAGAAAAGGATCAGTAGGATCAACTGAGAGAAATTCAGAATCTCCGAGACCATCGGAGGAGGGATCTTCTTCTTGATCTTCTAGATACCCATTTCAAGCTCATGACAAGCCTTGAATAGGTGAGGAGGTGAACATCGGGCTTTGGAAAGAGGAATACCATAAGGGACAACTTTTAGAATAAGCCGCACAACAATCCTCATGGGGAGTGGTTGTTTTTGAAGATTCTAGGGAATTTTGGCAATAGGCCTTCCGACTAATTGTGTCAACCACAACATCAATCTTGCCGGTGTTACAAAAAGACCTATGTCAAAATCCTTGAGGAACACCAACCATCGTTGCTGCTTGAGATTCATCTCTGGTTAGTTGTGACGATAATTCTGCCTCGAAATGTTCGAAAGGAAAGTTTGCAAGGAATACCACAGAGGCAAGGTGGATTGATTCTCAAGATATGGACAGCAATGTCAAGCTCGAAAAGAGTAGCGAGGTTGCAGAACCCAGGTATTAGTAATTTGTCGGAGGACAACTGCACCTACATGAATTATATGCAACAAACCCAATTGAGTCCTTGTTGGGGAACAAGAAAGAAGAGAATGAAGTTTTCCGACTTCTTCTCATTCTTGATCCAATCAGTCAGTGGCTTGGGGTGCATAACTGACTTCTTCAAGGAATGGGGATAAGAACCTTTCATCCCATGAATAGTCCGCACATGCATGACCGACTAGAGATGATTCCCGAGGAAACAAGGAAAGCTCTACTTGGATTCACGGCGACATCTTTCAGCAAATGCACGTGGACCAGAAGAGGTTACTTCCAACATCCAGAACACACACTTTGTGATAACACAAAGATGATTCTCAAAAGTTTCCAACATTATTGCCAAATGTTCATAATGTTCTTCTTCAGACATGGAGGCAATAAGAATGTTATCGATGGGCTCAATAACAAGCTTATTAAGATACTCCATCAATATGGAATCAAATAATACATGAACAAGGCAAATATATTGGTCAGACCAAGGACATGAAGATGTAAACTGGCGAAACTCCATAGGTAAAACATCATCAAGATGGTCCTTGGGACTGAGTTTGATTTGACGATAGCCCAAATCAAAGATTTGGAAGATAGCAGATCCGTAGGATATACCATCTTGCTTCAACACGAAAACACAGGTAGACAGGAGTCCTGCTTTTCAAGGCAAGACGATGTGGCCTTAAGAGCGTTGGTAAAACCTAACTCTTTGACAAGGTATGTGCATCAGAACAAACGGACTTGGCAGCACAGTCAACTTCACTTATTGACCGGATAACCAATCACACAAGGAAGGAATCAAATGTCCTTATATGTCAAAGCAATGAAAATTGCTAAGAATATTTGATAATCACATCAATACACTCGCCATAGCATTCCGAGCACGAGCAGCTAGGAGAAAAGCGTGAGTAAGGACGTGAAAAGCATCACTACATCAATAAAGTCATGAAACACATCACGACCTTTTGATATACAAGATGGTGATACCTTGAGATGGAACAGATTAGAAGCAAACAAAGCATCTTAATCTGCGGACTACAACACTTTGACCTGGTCCTGGAAATGGACGAGGTACGGGAGTTTGTTTCTCCCTGACATCCCGAAGTGGAATGTCACGACGGACTACAAGAGCAACATGCATTAGTACACCAATGCACATTTACAACTTGGATGACAAGTGGCATACACGGGTCAGAACATGACAGAAGGACAGAAACATACTCAGGAAAAATCATGGGATGCAGATGATCAAGTTAGCATACATATGATAACTTGTTCTGATAAGAAAGGTGTGGCAGAGTCACCAACTTAGATGTGAGACTCATAAAGGGCACTCTTGTCGTGATCCTTTTGGTTCCATGACAGAACCTCTGCCAAAGCTAGTGAAAGGAGCAAACCTTGGATGTCGCGAGTCAATCACGACAAAACCACGAGCTGGAAGGCTAGCTAGAACTAAGATTACAAGCCCATTTTAGGTAGCAAGCATTCCTCAGGGATCACCGGAATGGATCTTGGGTTAAAGGTCAGCATCATGTACTGATAGAGTGAGCATCAATTGGGTACCAACCAACATGACTCAACACACCACCAACAACACAATCTGGGACCTTCGGTTCAAGTCCAGGATGAAAAACGAAAGAAGGAGTAACTACCATTCGAGTGTCACAAAGGCACAACGATGTAGTAATCACGAGATAGCTTCAGAGACCAACCACAGCTTCCGAAGTATCAAATGAAGAAAAGGAGATCTTCAAAGTGAAAGGAATCTGAAACATTGGAATAGAATGATGCAGAAACGACAAGGTTGAGAGATCAAGAGGGAAAGGAATCTCTCATGTCAAACAAGAGAAAGACGAATCAAGGAACACACAAGACTCTAGAAAACTTAACACTATGTCAACTTGGCTGAGAAACGACCTGCACTTGATGCACCTATATTTTGAATGACCAGAGGACAAGAGAGCAAATATTTTCAACCCAAACAAGGTAAGATGACCCCGAATTAGAGCGATACCAGATAAGGAGTAAAAAGAAGCCTACCCAGATTTTTGCAAATAGTTTTTGCTTTCAAACAGTTTTCACAACCACTAGACTCAACATAGACCAATAAAAAGGTTTTCCTACAGGCAGTCCTGCTCTGATACCAAAACCTGTAGCACCCCCAAGAACCACGCTAGACAAATCCGAGACCTTAATCTGAGATAAGCCTAACATAGATCTCGGAAGCCAACAGTTGAAAACCGGTAACACAACAGAGACCCTACAACACAAGAAGCAATATGTTAAGCTCTTAACAGAGCGGAGAAGCAAATATCACGAAAATAAGGTCACTGACCTGTCAATCAACAATACAACGGAAGACAAATTATGCTATTAGACATAGTAAAACTAGCAAAAGGCCTAAGAGGCCAGAGCATAACTGCGACGTCCCAGTCCATAGATTCCAGGCTGCCGTCTGGGAACCCCAACCTACTCGTCGATGTCCAGAAAACACACCTGTCCAAATAATTGTGCAAGGCTGAGTACAAGAGGTACTCAACAAGACTTATCTAACCTGTTATATATCTGCTCGTTCAGAGATTATTCATGAATTTATTTTGCATAATGCCAACTTTATTTTCAAATCGAGGGAGGAGAGAATCTCGCATCAGTAGACTTTTAAAATGGGGTAAGGGGTAATACCTTCGACTTCATTGTCCATCTTCTTGTAGCCACCAGAATGTCATTGCTTGCACCACCCACAAGGATCACCCCTCGCTCAACCTAAGGAAGCAATCCTGACCACCCATTAGTTGTCAAGTGTTAGTATCATATTAATGTTGTCTATGATCACCGAAATAAGGTCCAAGTCGTCCATAACCGTGGACACGGCTTTCCGAAAAGATTTACCCTGCAGGGGGTGTAACTGTCCACACACGCCAACCAATCCTTGCGCCAGAACTTTTAACACTCTTCCGGGGAATGCCGACAGAAGGGTTGGCCACGACCTTTCCCAAGGTTCGCCTATGTCCATGACCCACAGCAGTAGATCTGACCACGCGCAGCGGTCTCTAGTGCGGGTTGCCAGGATCAACATCTGGACCGCATCCCTGTTGCCCGAGCCCTAATCATATTCCATCCTTCTTTTCTTTTACCTCACACGCAAATGGAAAACTCGAACTAGTGGCTTCACGTAGTAGGCTAGACAAGTTGGGGTCGAGGGCTCCCATTATTCTAGTGTGGATGTACGAGTAGTCTTGGTTCCGAACCCAGGAACTCGGTTCCTAGTATCGACAAGAAAGATACAACCCACCACAATCCCTTTGTGGCCTCTCATCCAAGTCTTTAACAATAAATAAATCATGTATACTCATTCCATCTCAATCCTCTCGACTGGATGGAAAAGGAATAGCTAAGCATGTCTAAGCGGCGATGCACCACAAGTAACACTCTACACCACGACCAAAAACATCTTTGAACCGTATGCATAACACAAGAATCAAATACTTTGAAATCGTATATGTGCAGATAAGAGGTTATGCTTGCCTTGCTCTTCGATAACAAGATATATAGCAATTGGAAATCTTCGGCTTCACTTGATGAAGATAACCAAAATAACTCTTCATAGATATCCTCCTGATTTGAGCATCGATGATCTGGCACTCGCCTTCGGTGTTGTCGAACTCCACTTCGGATTCGCATTCTACCACGATAAACGAAACACCGGAAAAGAAACGGAAACAACATTCAACCATGGCATCGATGCAATGCGCAAAATGTATGCATGACAAGTTAAGGGATTGAAATGTAACTCCTACACATGGAAGGACATTTTAAATGGAGTGCGAATGCCCGAGAGGTGCCATTCGACAAATTCTATATTTAAAAGAAAAAGTGTAATTTGTTATTCTATTATAGACATGGTTCAAAGTTGTTTAAATATGCATGATTTGTACATAAATAGATAGATCTTATTTTTCTGCCAATTTTGATATATTAATCATATTTTTCTGATTTAAAATGAATTACTTATGAATTTCCAAAGATTAAACAAAATTAACTCAATATAAAATATTTATGAAATTAAATAAATAATTTGGACCCACATGTCTGATATTTAATAATTACAGAAAACATTATTAAAAAATATTAAAAATCTGACAAGCTGGTCCCACCTGTCATAATTAATTTGATTTACAGAAAATGAATTAAATAATTCAGTAAAAGGAAAAGAAAATGCTGCGCTGATGTCAGCTGACGTCAGGAATGGAGGAATCCTCCCTGTCGATCACCAATCCTTCGACTGCGGCCGAGAGGAAGCAAGCTAGTGGGCGCGCTGGAAGCGGCAGAGCGCGGGCGACCAAAAGGTGGCGGCGCGGCAAGCAAATGGTCATCGGAGCTACGCCCATAACGCGGCGGAGCGGTGGCCGGAGATGCGCACGTCGGCCGGTCGAGCGAGCGCGAGAGGGAGCGAACGGCGGGCATGGGAAGGACCAGAGGCTCACCAGAAGAGCGCGTGAGGTGTTAGAGCCACAAGGGGAGGCTCAGGACGGCCGAAATCATCTGCAGCGCACGGCGGCCGGACTTGGGGAAGACAGGGAGGGAACGGCAAAATTCGTCGCGACCCGTGCTTCCCAGCACGCGCAGATCACGGAGGAGGGAAAGAGGAATGCGGCAGAGCTTCGGGGAGTTTCTCTGGAGCTTGGGGTGGACGGAATCAGCGGCAATCACCGGTGATTCGAGAGCTCTCCGCGGCTAGGGTTTCCGCTGAAAGAGGAGAAACCAGGAGAAGGAGAAGAGAACTGGTGCTTATCCATGGCGGCAGAGGAGGCTTTATTGACAGCGCTCGTCGGTGGCGGGTATCTTGGCGCACGGGAGGGCGGCGGACAGCGGAGGAGACGACAGCGTGGGCTTCGGTCGAAAGGAGGAAGACGACTCGACCAGTTTTGCAGAAAACCCCCTGGCGGTTTGCGAAACTTCAAAACCTTTGAAACCAGACCCCTGCTTTGGAAAATAAAGAGTTTGAGGGCCTTTTTGCAAATAGAAAATTTATACAAAAATACCAGGAGACTCAGAATTTCACAAGGATGCCATTGGCAACTTTGGATTTTGAAAATTTTGAAATTCTTTTAACACATTTAAAATAACAAGTGGTTTAGCCACTTAAGTGTTTTCTCTTTTATTTTTAAAATTCAAATTTGTGCAACTTTTAATTGGATGCAAATGATGCTCATGATGCACAAACACATCTTAATTATCGATTAGAAAATTTGGGTACGTTACATCTAGAGTCCGAGAAATGGCTAGAAGCCATGAATCCGAAATAGAATCCATGTTTGATAACAAAGTGTGGACTTTGATGGAAATTCCCGAAGGGCGCAAGGCCGTCGAGAATAAATGGATCTTTAAGAAGAAGACTGATGCTGATGGTAATGTGACCGTCTATAAAGCTCGGCTTGTCGCAAAAGTTTTCCGACAAGTTCATGGGATTGACTACGATGAAACATTTTCACCGCCAGCGATGCTAAAGTCTATTCGGATTTTGTTAGCAGTTGCTGCATATTACGATTATGAAATATGGCAGATGGATGTCAAAACAACCTTTGCAAATGGAAACATTGAGGAAGAGTTGTACATGGTACAACCGGAAGGTTTTGTTGATCCAGAAAATGCTGGCAAGGTATGCAAGCTTCAGCGTTCCATCTATGGATTGAAGCAAGCAACTCGGAGCTGGAATCTTCGCTTTGATGAGGTGATCAAATGTTTTAGATTTGTCCAAAATTTGGAAGAGACCTGCATTTACAAGAAAATGAGTGGGATCTCGGTTCTGTTCTTAGCACTATATGTAGATGACGTATTGCTGATTGGGAATGATGTGGAACTTCTGAATAGCGTGAAGAATTATTTAAACAGTAAATTTTCCATGAAGGACTTAGGAGAAGCTGCATACGTCTTAGGCATTAAAATCTATTGTGATAGATCAAGACGTCTATTAGCGTTGAGTCAGAGTACTTATCTTGATAAAATACTAAAGCGTTTCGGTATGGAGATGGCAAAGAAGGGTTCTCTGCCTGTTATCAAGAAAAAAACATTGCAAAAGGCATATTGTCCGGTAACAGAACATGGTAAGGCCGAAATGACTAAACATCCTTATGCTTCAGACATATGATCGATTATGTATGCAATGTTAAGTACTAGACCTAATGTGGCATTGGCTCTAAGTTTGACAAGCTGTTTCCAGCGTAATCCAGGAATGGCGCATTGGATTGCTGTTAAGAGCATTCTTAAGTATCTCAAGAAGACAAAGGAAACGTTCCTTGTCTATGGTGGCTCTGATGAAGAACTTGGCGTAACAAGTTACGTTAATGCAATTTCTGCTCAGACCCGGATGACTCTAAGTCACAGACAGGTTATGTGTTCAAGGTGAATGGAGGCGACGTGTGCTGGAGAAGTGGGAAGCAACCCATCATCGCACAGTCTACAATGGAGTCGGAGTACATTGCTGCTTGTGAAGCCGCGAATGAAGCTGTGTGGCTGAGGAAGTTCATCATTGAACTTGTTGTGTTCCCGAGCGCGCAAGACCCCGTGATCCTCTTCTGCGACAATACGGGTGCCATTGCTAACGCCAAGGAGCCAAGGTCTCACTCCACCGCCAAACACATTCTCCGACGCTTCCATGTGATATGATAGTACGTACAAGGAGGCGATGTGAAGATTTGTAAAGTGCATGCGGATCTGAATGTGGCAGATCCCCTAACGAAGCCTCTTCCGCTTGACAAGCATGAAACACACCAAGTTGTTATGGGTGTTAAGCTTTTACCAAGTTGTAATCTAGATTAATTCGTACTTTAGTGCAAGTGTGAGACTGAAGGAGATATGCCCTAGAGGCAATTAATAAAATGTATTTCTTTATCATATCTCCTTTGTTCATAGTACGTTTTTGTGTCATGTTGTAACCGTATTAAGCGGAAACATTAATACAGGTGTGATGCGTAAACAACCAGGTCCCTAGTAGCCTCTACTAAGACTAGTTTCGTTGCGCGATCGATGATCGAGGTTTCCCGATCGTAGGGCATGGCGCCGGTCGGCAATGAAAGTCATATCGTTGGTGTAATGATGTGATGGACATACCCATATTTGTAGGACGTAGTCTTTACGCCTTTGACCGTGAGACCAACTCTTATTGTTATTCCTGGAAGATACTTTGATTGCACCAGACATCGTATCTACAAATTTAGTATGACAATAACGGTGATACTTTTGCGTATCGGAAGGGAGTAGTTGAGACGAGGGGTCAAGAGCGGGATTTGCCAGTCCGCATAGCAGGATAGATACTCTAGGGCCCACTCGGTGAGATCATGTCTAATGAGCTTGTAAGCATGTGAATAGGTTTGATAGACGAGTAGAACATAGCGTTGTCGACTTTACGTTCAGGTTTGATAGATGAAAGTCATTCGTTATATCGCAGGGATTAATTCATGGGGTCTAGGCCTACAAGTTAGTCGTTGATCAGAGAGGAGTCTCGATCATACATGTTATTATATCGAACCGCTAGGGTAACACACTTAAGGGGTTTCGACAAGACAACCGGAAAGGAAAGAGATCACCGGGAGCGTCCCGGGAGAGGTCCGATGGAGATCGGGCAGCGACGAAATAGTTTTCGGAGCTAGAATAAATTATATATAATATATATTAATTAGTGTAATTAATGTCTAAATATGATTTTATATATTTATTTTTGAATTTATTAAGCCTGATTTTCCTAAATGGGCCTTCTGGTGGAAAGAAGGCCCATGGGGGCGGGGGGGGGGGGGGGGGGGGGGGAATCCCCAAGGGAATTTGGTGGGGGGGAGCATGGCCGGCCTAGGTGGGCCAAAAGGGGCCCACCAGGGCCTGCACACCTGCTCATGCCGCACTAGGCATGTGGGGGTTAGTCCCACATTGCCTGGTTAGCAAGTTGGCTCCCTCCGGGAGCCTATATAAGAAGGGACACCCCTGGCCTTTTAATTCAACCAATTAATTCCCCAATTCTCTCTCAATTTCATGATTCCCTTTGTCGGAATTGCGCCGAGTTGAGAGGGTGATCTCTCCACCATAGCCCGCTGCCGCGCTGCTGGTGTTCCGGTCCAAGTCTTCCGCTACTCGTCCTGGACTGGAGCTTCAGAGGCCGTCGTCTCCACCGTACGTGTGTAACGCCCTGCGAGGTGCTGCGCTTGCGGTACTGGGAGGTCTACTTCCTCTTCACGACCTTGAGGTCGGCTTCGTCGGTCTTCATCGTCAACGTTCGTGCGGAATGTAATCCCGCTTTCGGTCTACAAGGGTGTGTATTCCGATCTCCGTTCATACTAACATATCTGCATAGAATAGATCTTGGCATGTTTTAAGGATATCGTTGCTAGGAAATTCTTTGTTTTCTGCCTACGATCCTCTTCAATATGCACACTTATTGCTCAACCTGCATCTAAACCTGAGTTCTTTGAAATTAAACCTGCTTTATTGAATCTTGTTATGAGAAAGCAATTCTCTGGTGTTAGTTCTGATGAGGCTGCTGCCCATATTAATAACTTGGTTGAATTATGTGAAATGCAAAACTATAAAGATATAGATGGTAATATTATAAAACTAAAATTATTTCCTTTCTCTTTGAGAGTAAGAGCTAAAGAACGGTTGCTTTCATTGCCTAGGAATAGTATTGATTCACGGATTAAATGAAAATATGCTTTCATTGGAAAATACTATCCTCCTGCTAAAATTATTTCTCTAAGAAGTAGCATCATGATTTTAAAGAACTTGATAATGAACATGTTGCTCAAGCTTGGGAAATAATGAAATCTATGATAAAGAATTGCCCAACCCATGGACTGACTGCTTGGATGATCATCCAAACCTTTTATACAGGAATGAATTTTTCTTCAAGAAACTTATTGGATTCAGCTGCGGAAGGTACCTTTATGTCCATCACTATGGGGGCTGCAACAAAACTATTGGATGATATGATGGTGAATTATTCTGAATGGCATACGGAGAGGAATCCTCAAGGTAAGAAGGTAAATTCTGTTGAAGAAACCTCCTCTTTGAGTGAAAAGATTGATATTATTATGTCTATGCTTGCTAGTGGTAAATCCCATATTGATCCCAATAATGCTCCTTTAACTTCTTTAGTTGCTATAATTTTATTGATGTAAACTTTATTAAAAGCAACAATTTTAACAACAATGCCTATAGGAACAACTATGGTAACAACAACTATAAAGCCCTATCCTCCTAATAATGGCAACTCTTATGGTAATTCTTATGTTAAAATGCCTAGTGAGGAAAGGATTCTTGAAATTGAGAAAGCTACTAAAGTTTTTATGCAAAACTAATATGAGAAAAATAAAGTATTCACTAAAACCATGGAAGAACAATCTAATATGCTAAGAAACATTAGTCATCAAATGGAAAATTTAAATAGGGAGATTTCGCGTCTCCAAGGAAAAATGACTAGTGTTGAAACTTGTATTTCCTCTATGTCTACAACACAATCTTCTTTAATTAATAAAATGGCTGCTAAACCTGAAAATATAGATGATAATCCTTTTGCTACTGCTAATGCCATCCAAGCTCAACTTGATGAAAATGTTAGATAAATGGCTCAATTACGTGCTAGGTGGGAAAGAGAGAGAGAACTATAGAAATAGGCTAATATTGTTAGAGTTTTTACTATTACTACCTCTGAAAATTATGGTGTTTCACATGTTAGTAAGCCTCCTACTATCCATGGTTACATAGTTGGTGTTGGAAATGTCTCCTCTACTTCACCCAAAAAATTGAAATTGTCCAAAACTGCTGAAACTAGTGTTGATAAAAGTCCTCAAATTTTTAAGAACATGAGAGAAAGTGGTTCGGTTTGCGTTGATGATAATAATTTTGATTTTGATAATTATAATATCTCTGAAATTATTAAGTTCTTGCAAAAATCTGCCATAAGTCCTAATGCTAGATCACTAAATTTGGCTTTTACTGCTCATATTACAAATGTTCTCATAAAATTTAGGAAAGATAAATTAAAACTTGAATCTTCTATCCCTAGGAAGTTAGAAGATGGTTGCGAGCCCATCATTAAAATGAAAGTAGATAAATTTGATTGCAATGCTTTGTGTGACCTTGGTGTAAGTATTTCTGTTATGCCTAAAAAGCTCTATGATATGTTTGACTTGCCACCATTGGAACATTGTTATTTGGATGTTTTTCTTGCAGATAATGTTTTGAGGAAACCTTTGGGGAGGATCAGTGATATCCTTATTATGGTTAATAATAAGCTGGTCCCCGTTGATTTATTGTCTTGGACATTGAATGCAATCCACCTTGTCCAATTGTGTTGGGAAGACCCTTTCTGAGAACAGTGGGTGTAATTATTGATATGAAAGAAGGTACCATCAAGTACTAATTCCCACTCAAGAAAGGGATGGAACACTTCCATAGGAAAATAATTAAGCTACCTTTTGATTCTATTATTCGTTCAAATTATGGTGTTGATGCTTCATCTCTAGATAATACATGAGTTTCACTTTGTGCCTAGCTAAAAGGCGTTAAACAAAATCGCTTATGGGAGACAACCCACTTTTATTTCCTACTATTTTAATTTGTTTTGCTTGTAACAAGTACTTTTCCTACCTCTTTAGAGATTCCTATGCATCTTATTTTCATTGTGATGTTGTGTCAAGTTAAGCGTCTAGTCGAAAGTTGATGTTAAAATTCAATTATTGTGATGAAACAGATTTCTGCTGTCCACCGTAAAAATTATATCAATTTACTGGAATGTCAAAAAAATCTTCCATTTTTTGTGCATAATCGTCAGATGTATACGCAACTTTTATTAGTTTTGAGTTTTCTGATCTGAGCAAGTTAAGTGCCTCGAAAAATTTTTGTCTTTAAGGACTGTTCTGTTTTTGACAGATTCTACCATTTTTTTTTGCAATGCCTCTTTTGCTATTTTTGATTGGATATTTTTATCCTTTTAAGTATCAGTGGCTGTAGCTAATGTCCAGTAGCAATGGTAGCAATTGTGTTTCTACATAATATCATAATGTTTTGTGCACTAACCCCCTAACAAAGTTACTCTAAGTTTTGTGTGGAGGAAGTTTTCGAGGATCAAGAGAACATAATGATATAATGTGATCAAGAGAATAGTAAAGACAAAGCTTGGGGATGCCCCGGTGGTTCACCCCAAAATAATTCAAGAATACTCAAGCGTCAAAACTTGGGGATGCCCAAGGCACCCCCTTCTTCATCGACAAACTATCAGGTCCTTTCTAGTGAAACTATATTTTAATTCTGTCACATCTTATGTGCTTATCTTGAAGCGTCTGTTTGTTTTTTGTTTTTGTTATTTTCATTATATGAATAAATATGGATCATAGCATTATTTTTTGTGGGAGAGAGACACGCTACGCTTTTTCATATGAATACTCGTATTCTTCACTCATATTCGTTGAGTATTCGTCTTTTGTTATCGTTTGCTCTCTAACTCTTGTTTTTCATGCCTTTCTAGTAGAGTTTTTAGCTTTGTTATATCATACGCTCATATCTCATTGTTTAATTATTTGGAGAGTTTATCTTTTAAATAAGTTTATTGGTATTTGGTTGAGAACAGAAAATGCTAAATGTGGTAGATGGTATAATTAAAATGATACCTGATGCACACGGTGGGTGTGTTGGTTGGAGAACCCCAAGAGGAAGGTGTGAAGTAGTGCATCAGCAAGTTTCCCTCAGTATGAAACCAAGGTTATCGAACCAGTAGGAGATGAAGGATTCCCTTGAGGTGTCAAGGCGCCAGAAAAATGCTGGTGCTAAGTTGACCTGGAGCCTGTACACAAACAATCAAGATACTTTGCCCCAACTTAACAGTGAGGTTGTCAATCTCACCGGCTTGTTGTAACAAAGGATTAAACGTATGTGTGGAAAAAAGAGTGATGGTTGCAGAAAGTAACAGGTTTGAAGTTGTCAGTAGTAGGAATATGCTATAGCCACCAAGATAGCACTGGCGAACAAAAAAAAAGTGCGCCAACAATTATAGCGCTGGCGAACACATAGCCGCCACAGCCAGCGGTAAAACTGTGACCGCTGGCGGACAGAATAAATTGTTCGCCAGCGGTAGCTCTGGGCTGGGTGGGGATATGACCGAAGCATACCGATGACGAACATAATACGTGTTCGCCAGCGGTAGAGTCCTTAGCGCTGGCGAACGAATAAAAATGTGACCAGGGGTGATTAGGCGGCTATACATTTCGAAATTTGTTCGCCAACGGTCTATTATTTCACCTACCACGCGCGCACACACCGCCACGCTAGTTCTCCCTTCATCTCCTCCACCCACACACCGCGCCCCTCTCTCTCTATGCTTATCGTCAACACACACCCACCACCGAGCCCCTCTTTGCTCTTCTCCTCCCACCGCCGCCACCGTGCCCCGGCCGTTCCCCGGCAGCCTGCGCCCTCAACGGCACCCCCCGCCCCCACCACCAACGGCACCCCCACCGCCGGCCCCGTCCAGGAACAGCCCAAGCCGTCCTCGCCGCCGCTCCTGCTCAGGGTGAAGATGCTCTCCCCCAACGTCGTCCTCCCGTCTCACGCCTCCACGTATGTCGCGGGCTACAACCTCTCCAGCACCGTCTCGGCCGTCGTGCCGGCCCACGTATACCCTCTCAATTCTCCTTCTCTCTCCCGCACGTACGCCGCCGCCTCCCACACGTCTCCCCCCCCGCACGTCGCCGCCTCCTCCACCGCCGCCTGCACGCATCCCTGCCTCCTTCGACGTGGCGCCTCTCCTACGCGCAACCCCAGCCCTTGGAGATCGCCGACGCGGCTCCTCCGCACCGTCCTCCCCAGACCACGACCAAGGTGAGCCTCCCCTTCCTCTTCTCTCCTCTCGTGTAGGAAGGCTCCCTGCTCCCTTCGAGCTTGCCCTGCCACTCCGGCATGATCTGTTTCTCCATCTGTAGGACGCGGCGATGGGGCTGGTGATGAGCGCGGCGACGGGGAGCGGCTGGACGATGGGGTCCGGGATGGCGGCCCCTCCAATGGTCGGCGCCCCGGAGGTGCCGGCGGCGTCGTCTTCACCGGCCGCTTCCCCGAGCTATCTTCGGCGTCCACCAGTCAAAGGATCTGCGCGTGAGAGGATGTGAGTACTGCCTCCCGATTTGTCACCATGTCTCTTCTTGTGCTAGTACATCGAAACTTGCTATTGCCGTAGATGAGTGCATCTATAAATCAAAGGATGCTTGTGACCGTCGATGGGTGCATCTACACATCTTCATGTTTTGGATCTACAATTTGCATGTATTTCTAATGTGAGTGTTGTGATTTGCATATATTTGTGTCATCTATACATGGAAGGATGCATGCTTTGGGTATTTATTTATCAAGAAAATGCTCTCTCTTGCCGATGATTAAAATGTTCTTCATTTCTAGAATGCCGATGATTGAAATGTTGTCGCACACTATGTGATACAGTGGTGACGTCAGTGAAACTTGTGATGCGCACAAATATATTCATATTTTCTGCATCCCACTGGATTTCACTGACGCCATCCCTGAATTTGTGTGTCCAGTCTATGTATGAGGCATTGTAACTTATGTTGTTGTTATGTTATGTGCACTTTTAATTGCTAACTCTGTTTTGTGAATGCTCGATTCAAGTTATTTCTAGAATGCTGATGATTAAAATGTTCGCACACTATGTGATACAGGGATGGCATTAGTGAAACTTGTGATGTGCACGAATATATTCACATTTTCTGCATCCCATTGGATTTCACTTACGCCGTCCCTGAATTTGTGTATCCAGTCTAGGTATGAGGCATTATTTTCCATGTTATTGCATTAAATTAAATCTGTTAGAGCTTACTGTTTCACTATCCGGCCGATGATTAGAACAGATGATTTACACGTTGCATCTTCAGGGAGGAGTGAGTGAACCATGTGGTCTGAACGCAGATGCGGTTTTCATTCCACGTTGTTCGCTCACTCCATCTCTGAAGAAATTCCATATGAGCCCTTCTTTATTGTTTTTCTTGAGTGCCTTCTTTTGATATGACAATGATTAAACCGTTGTGACATCGTGTGATTCAGAGGTGGCGTCTCTGAAACCTGTGATGTGCACAATACACATTTTCTGCATCTCACTGAATTTCAGAAACGCCATCTCTAAATTTATGTCCAATATAGGAGGCATGCGCTTGTGTTGATAGTATTTTGTATTCTAGAGAATGCCGATGATTAAAATGATGTCGCACACTATATAATATCCTGATAGTTTGTTGAACCTTGTATGATACACACATATAAGTTATGTGCCTCCGACTTGGTTCTACAAGGTTATCAGGATTCAGTGTGTTTCTAGTAATTGATTAAGTATGAGGCATTCTTTTCCATGTTATTGCATTAAATTCTGTTAGAGTTGCACTATTCTTTTCCACTGGATTTTACTGTTTCACTATTGGGCCGATGATTAAAACAGATGATTTGCACGTTGCATCTTCAGGGAGGAGTGAGCGAACCATGTGGTCTGAACGCATATACAGTGTTCATTCCATGTTGTTCGCTTACTCCGTCCATGAAGCAATTCCATATGAGGCCTTGTTTATTGTTTTTCTTCAGTGCCTTCCTTTAATATTCCAATGATTAAACCATTGTGACACTGTGTGATTCAGAGGTGGCGTCTCTGAAACCTGTGATGTGCACAATACACATTTTCTGCATCTCATTTAATTTCGGATACACCATCTCTAAATTTGTGTCCAATATATGAGGCATGCGCTTGTGTTGATAGTATTTTGTATTCTATAGAATGCCGATGATTAAAATGATGTCGCACACTATATGATATCCTGGTAGTTTTTTAACCTTGTATGATGCACACATATAAGTTGTGTGCCTCCGACTTGGTTCAACGAGGTTATCAGGATCCATTGTGTGTTTTAATAATTGATTAAGTATGAGGCATTTCTTTTAAATCTTGTGTGTTTCAATATATGATGCATGTTTTACCTTGATATGCTATTTACCATCTTTTGATATGCCGATGATTAAAATGTTGTGACACAGGTTTTAGGGGTGGGGCTAGTGAGCCTTGTGATATGTATGAGTGTATAGATCTCGTGCATCCTACCTGGCTCGCTGGCTCCATCCCTGAAGCAAGTCCATATGAGGCATTTTACTTATTTTCTAAAGTTCTCGTGTGTGTTCAATTTCAGTGCTTTTGAACTTGCATTTTACCATCTTTTTGCCATCTTTTTTATATGCCGATGATTAAAATGATGATGTCACACACTATATGATATTCTGATAGTTTGTTGAACCTTGTAATATGCACACATATAAGTTGTGTGTCGTCCTACTTGGTTCAATTAAACTATCAGGATTGCTTGTGTGTTCCACTATATGAGGCATGTTTTATCTTGACAACACCAATTTTGTTTATTTTTCACTTTGAAAGTGATATGGATGAAGGAGTAGAGAAACCGAAGGAGGAGCCGGAAGCTAGAAGCTTGCATGGAGGAGCCGGAAGCTAGAAGCTTGGGCATTGTCAAATTGTGCATATCTGTGAACCTTGTATTAGGGCATTGTCAAATTTCCTCGTGAAAATGTTTGTAATGCATATGTGTGAAACTTGTAATGCCATGAACGTGTTTGTAATGCATATGTGTGGATCTATATTTGGGCATTGTGAAATTGTTTGTAATACATATCTGGAATTCTGGGTAACTGAATGCAATTCTGTTATATATATAATCCTATAATGCAATATTTTAAAATAAAAAAAATTATTCGAAAATTGCACCGCTGGCGAACAGAAATGGTAGCGCTGGCGAACAGACCCCTACCCCGCGGGGACTAGCGTGCGCGAGCGGATGTGCAACCGCTGGCGAACAAGGCTAGTTCGCCAGTGTTGTGGCATACTGCCGCCGGCGAACATAGCCGCCCTTCGTCAGCGGTGGCCGCCTGTACCGCTGGCGAGCAGCTGTTCACCAGCGGTAAAGGTTACCACTGGCGTAGCTCTGCTGGCGGACAGCTGTTCGCCAGCGCTAGGCAAAAACAGCTCGCCAACAGTAGTCTTTTTCCTACTAGTGTGTGCTTTTATCAGATTAATGAGAAAAACCGGGGTCCACAGTTCACTAGTGGTGTCTCTCCATAAATAATAATAACATTCATCCATGCGTGCTAAACAAATTACAACTAGGCAATTGAGAGAATAATGATGAGCAACCCAATGCATATACTAATGATATGGTGTCTAGTGTGAGATTCATTCGGGCATTACAACAATATACATAGACCGTTCCAACCGTATCTATGACTAATAATCCACCTTCTGGTTAGCGTCCGCACCCATTTCAGTATTAAGTTGCATGCAACAGATTATCGCCTTAAGCACTGTGTGTAAAGTAAGTAAGTAACATCATCCTTAGATAAAGTATTATTGTTTTATCACTAGGAGCAACATTACATCTACAACCTTAGAGCTTTTTGTCACTGCCCCAGATTAAATTGAGACATGAACCTACGATCGAGCATAAATACCCCCTCTTGGAGTTACAAGCATCTACTTGGCCAGGCACACAAAAGTAACGGAGGGCATGCAAGATCATTAAATAGCATACACATGATATATTATGAAGCAATAACTTTAGTACTCAATATTCATGTGATCCCAGCAAACACAACATGGAGAATTACATAAAGATGATCTTGATCATGATAGGCAACTCACAAGATCTAAACATAATAGGACAAGAGGAGAAGACAACCATCTAGCTACTGCTATGGACCCGTAGTCCAAGGTAGACTACTCACGCATCAGTCCGGAGACGGTCATGGCGATGTAGACGCCTCCGAGGACGATTCCCCCTCACGGCAGGGTGCCGGCGAGCAGTTCTGATCTCTTCCGAAGTGATGGTGGCGACGGCGGCGGCTCGGGACTCGTGGAGGAAAAAGTGATTGACCGTCTAGAGTTTTTAGGTCACGGGGGCTTATATGGGCGAAATACCTAGGTCGGTGGGCGCCCGAAGGCGCCACACCACCTCCTGGCGCGACCAACATTGGGCCCCACCACGAGGCGGTGTGGGCCCTCGGGGTCCGTCTTTGTCTCGTCTTCGGTTCCTCTAGTCGCAAATATTCCAAAAATAAATTCTGGTTGACTCGTTTCCAATTTGGCGGATATTTCCTTAAGAGCTTTTCTGAAACAATAAACAGCAGAAAACAGGGAACTGGCACTGTGGCATCTTGTTAATAGGTTAGTCCCATAAAATGCATAAAATTATATAAAATGCATATAAAACATGTAATAACATGATATACCATAACATGGAACACAAAAAATTATGGATACGTTGGAGACGTATCAATACATTAATCTTGTAGATCATTAAATTGTGTCACTTGAATCCTTGATGTTTTTTTGAGATATTAATTTGCTTAATGGTAAACATGATGGTCTAGTAAAGTGGAATGTTAAATGGTTGGTCTAGAGAAACTTGAAAACTGTGACACACTTAAATTTCTAATTGATTGCATAATGGTATATGACTTCTTTTTGCCTAAGGCAACCGTAATGGCTTTATGTTATGCTCTACGGTCGGGTCCCCAACAGTGACTTGTTCATTTGCCACAGCACCCCTAGGAGTAATTTTCATTATGCCTTGCATGATCATATTTTCATTTGGAATCTTTTTACTTGTGAGTTCTAAAACTGCGGTTTTCATGGCACTTCCACCACAATATTGCTAGCCTCTTCGGTACTTTGATTTGCCCTTTCTCATATTGAGAGTCGGTGAATTTTTCCCCGGTACATCCAAACTCGTGGGAGATATTCATCTTGTTCTCCTACACATAAGCCAAATATCTTCCTCAAAACATCCACCATACCTACCTACTACAACATTTCCATAGTTGTTCCAAAATATATTGCCATGTGATACGTCCAAAACGTATCTAATTTCCCGAACACTTTTGCTATTGTTTTACCTCTAATTTGTGTGTTTTGGATGCAACTAACACGGACTAACGCAGTTTTCAGCAGAATTACCCTGATGTCTTGTTTTTTGTGCAGAAATATCAACTTCGGAGAAAAACCCCAAAATCAAAATAGAAGTTATTTTTCATCCGAGGGGAACTCAGAACCACGAAGACCAAACGGAGAAGAGGCCTGAGGGGCCCATCTGGCCGCGTCAGGAGGTGGTGCGGCCACCTCGGCCACCTCCTTGCGACCCCCTCGCGGCTACAAGACCCCTCTGACCTAAAAATGCTGGGGAGATGGACACTTTTCCAGGGAACACACCCGTGCGCCGCCGCATCGCGAACCCTAGTTCGGGGACCAGAAGTCTCTGTTCCGGCACCCTGCCGGGACGGGGAATCGAAGGGGATCATCGCCATCGTCATCTCCACCGCCTCTCCATCAACCATCCATGTTTCCCCCATCCATGAGTGAGTAATTCACCGTTGTAGGCTTGAGGGGATGGTAGGGATTGGATGAGATCACTCATGTAATAGCTGTAAGATTGTTAGGGCATAGTGCCTAGTATCCGTTATAGGTGTTTTACGTCATTGTTGCAACTTGTTATGTTTAATGCTTGACACTAGGGCCCGAGTGCCATGATTTCAGATCTGAACATGTTATTAAATTATGATGATAATTATTATTTTGGATCATATCTATGAGTTATATATACACGTTATTGTCCAAAACCGATGGCCCCTAAGTGACATCAATTGGGATAACCGGAGGGAATGGCTATGATGTGAGGATCACATGTATTCACGGAGTGTTAATACTTTGATCAGGTACTTTATTAAAAGGAGTACCTTAATTGTCAGTAGTTTCCCTTGAGGCCCCGCTGCAAACGGGCTGGCAGGACAAAAGATGATGTGCATGTTTCTCATTGCCAGCACGCACAACTAAATTGCAATACATGCTTATGATTAGTTAATACTTGGATGGTTTATATTATTTATCTGCAAATGCCTATGCTATGCTAGTACATGAATTATCTCGTCCATGCAACGCCCGTACATCCGTCCCTGTGCCTACAATATTTTAATCCCGCTGTCTACTTCAATCACAATCGCGGTCTTAACTCTCCAGCTACTGTTATTTCACTACTGTCTCTGCTATAAAACTATTGCTACTGATAATCTTGCTCGAGCAAGTCTATTCACAGGTGCATCTGATCTGACAAATCATCTGTTAAAGCTTACAAATATTCTTTGCCTCCCATTGTGTCGAATCAGTAAATTTTGGTTTTACTTCACTCGAAGACTGTTGCGATCCCCTATACTTGTGGGTCATCAAGACTATTTTCTGGCGCCGTTGCTGGAGTGCATAGCTTTATTTGCAAACCCACCTGAGTGTGATATTGTTCGCTAGAATTTATTCATCATGGGAAGAAATGCTGATAAGAAGTTTCCCATTGTGCCTTCCACTACAAGGAAAGGTACCGCTCTGAACTCTGCTGCTGCGCTTGATTCTCCATCTGTGTTGAGTAAACTTGTTACACCACCACAACCTGCACGTTCTATTACTATTGCTGAATCTGAAGTTACTTATGATGATGCTTCTACTGTTCTTGATGAAACTGGTTCATTATGTCCTTTTTAAATGCTACTATTGCTAAATCTAAACAAATTGAAAATGCTGAAATTCCTGATGAAAATGCTGTAACACCTGTTAATTCACCTGAATTTACTTGTGATACTGATGATGAGTGTGATGATATGTTTGTGAATCTTGATGATGCTCTTGTTCAAGAAATTAATTCTATGAAAGATGCTAGTGCCTGTGAAAAACTTGTTGAAAAACGTGCTATTAAATATAGATTATCTTCTAATGCTAAATTTGCTACATCTCATGTAAACATAAAAGATAAATATTATGATTTCTCTATTGATTTGGCTCATATAGCTATAGTTGAAAGAGAACCTTTCTGGGAAACTGAAAATGAAAGTGTTGTAGAACACATGAGTGTATTGTCTGATTTGAGTGGAATATTTGCTGAAGACATTAAAATGCGCACTTACTTTGTTGCTAAAATATTTCCTTTCTCATTAAAAGGAGAAGCTAAAGCTTGGTATAATAATTTATCTCCTGGTTCCATCACTAGTCCTAAGGGTTTGCTTGATGCTTTCTTTAGAAAATATTTTCCTGCTAGTGCTCAACATGATGCTTTGTTAAAAAACTATAATTTTAATCAAGAAGAGGGTGAGAAATTGCCCAAAGATTGGGCACACTTTTGTTGCATCTTGAGGGGGCAGCCGAACCATGATTCGGAGAAAAATGATCTACTTGATATATTTTATAGTGGACTAACTGCTGAATCTCAGACATACCTGGATAGTTTTGCTAGTTGTGTTTTCCGGAAAAGAACTCCCGAGCACACTTAAGAATTATTGGCTACTATATGCAAGAATAATGATGATTGGGATATTCCTGGACCTACTCCAATACCTCCACCAATGCCGAAGAAGAGAGGTATGATTGAATTAAATGAAGAAACAATGAGGGAAGCTAAAAGATCTCTTCAAGAAAGTGCTATTAAATCTGAAGATGTGAAGTATTTACCTCCTATTGAAGAATTATGTAAGCCTATTCCTCCTCCAACCGTTATTGAGGTACACTCTCTCCAAAGGTTTGATGATAGAGATATTCCTTACTCTAAACCTCCTGCTCAATGCTTTGATGAATTTAATGATTTTATTGTTAAGCAATGAAATTTAATACGAGAATAGAGAATCATTTAATGAAAATTCTCATGCTATTAGTGATTTACATGATATTGTTGATAGAACTGCTAATGATGTTAAAGTACTAATTAAACACTTTCATATGATTCAAACTCAAATAGATCAACTCACTAAAGTGCAAAAAGAATTGCTAGTAAACAACTCTATTGCTAAAGAAAAACTTGTTTGTGAAGTAACAACTAGAGGCGGTAAATCAACTCAGGATCTTTTGTATCCTGAAGGACATAATAAAAGAATTGAACAAGATTCTCAACGAGTGAATGAACCTAGTATTCCTTCTAGGAAAAAGAAAAAGAAACATAAAACTGTTGTAGAATCCTCTGAACCTGTTAATGATCCTAATAGTATATTTGTTTCTGATGCTGAAACAGAAAGTGGTAATGAAAACAACAATGATAATGCTAATAACAATGATAAGGATAAAAAAGTTAATTCGGATCAAGAAGAAATAGAGGAAGAACCTGAAAAACATGCTAAAAATAAAAAGTACACTAAAGAAGATTTTATTGCTAAGAAACATGGTAATGAAAGAGAACCTTGGGTCCAAAAACCAATGCCTTTTCCTGCTAAGAAACTTAAATCTAAAGAGGAAGATCATTATAATAATTTTTTTAATTGGATGAAACCATTCTTCTTGCAAATTCCTTTCACTGATGCTATTAAGTTGCCTCCTTATTCTAAATTTATGAAAGATATTGTGACTAACAAAAGAAAAATTCCTAATGAGGAAATATCTACTATGCTTGCTAATTACTCTTTTAATAGTAAGGTTCCAAAGAAGCTTGGTGATCCAGGTATACCGACTATTCCTTGCTCTATCAAAAATAATTATGTTAAAACTGCTCTATGTGATTTGGGAGCTGGAGTTAGTGTTATGCCTTTCTCTCTTTACAAGAGACTTCACCTTGATAAATTGATATCTACTGATATGTCTTTGCAAATGGCTGACAAATCTACTGTTGTTCCTGTTGGAATTTGTGAGGATGTTCCTGTCCAAATAACTACCAATTGTTTAATTATGGCTGACTTTGTTGTTCTTGAAATGCCTGAAGATGATAATATGTCTATTATTCTTGGAAGACCTTTTCTAGACACTGCAGGGGGTGTTATTGATTGCAATAAAGGAAAAGTTACTTTTAATTTTCATGACAAGGAGCATACTGTTTATTTTCCAAAGAAAGTTGATAGAATGCCTGGAGTTATTACAATTACCACATTGAGGTCTATTAGAGTGGGAAGTATTTATTGCCCATATAAAGAAGAATTCAAAACTCTCATGATTGGATCCATACCAATTCATTATAAGGCAACATGAGTGTCTCATATGGTTTAAAATCTTTCATGTTATATAAAATTCATTTGGTGGCAAGACTTGATCAACCTTGTTAACAAGTGCATTTTAAATGCATAAAGAGGCTAAACAATTTTATTTTTCTCCTTCTTGTTATTCCTACTGTAATATTACTTAGTTTGCAAGGTTTAGTTGAATTTGTTATTAGAAAATAAATTTTCAGTATTGAATTTAAGACTGCAAAATACCAGAAAATGAAAAAAATAAAGCTTCTCAGAAAATTTAAAATTTTATATGAAAAATCCTATTTTTCGAGGAGGGTCCTGGAAGTGCCAGAGAGCCTGGTGCACCACACCACCTGGTGGCGCGGCAGCCATGTGGCCGGGCCAGCACATGGTGTGGGACCCACAGGCCCCCCACATGCTCTCTCTCCTTCCCCTGCCTTCCTCTTCCCCACTCAAACTCGTGTTCTTGCTGCTCATCTCCTGGGATTTCGATCTCCACATTCAGCCAATTTCTGGTGCTGAAATTTAGTGCATCTCCTCTCCGTTATGTGACTCCTCCGAATATCCAAGTGGAATTTTGTTTAATGGTGTATATATGAAGTATTTTGCTGTTGTAGATATCTTGTTTAGTGAGTTTGAATGCTTGTTCTAAGTTGATGAAACTAGTTTTGATGCATGCTTAAGGCTCTAGCAAGTCACTATAGTGGTTTCCCTTCATTTAGTTGGCCAAAAATCGATTTTTATGATGATTGTTGAAAATTTCCGAAAAGGAAGATGAACAACCGTGACTTTGATGAGGTGTTTGAGGGAGATTTTCAGAGAAGGACAAGGCGTCCAAGGGTTGCCACTCGCGTTAGGCAGTCCTACAACGAGGATATCCTCGCACCGATGATGGGAGATGATAGGGGTGCGGGAGAACCTCACGCCGCATCTTATCCTTGTTATGCTTTCCTTCGTGCTGCAGGTTTACTTGAGGACTTCCAAACTCTCGTTGAGAGAGTTGGCTTGACCACCTACATGAGGGATGAGAGGCCACAATACTATTGGCTCACCAAGACTTTCTCGGAATCCTTCACCTTCAACACCCAGTCTTATGCAAAGGCCATTTCTTTCAAGTTATATGATATGCCTTGCAGCCTAACCTTGGAGGAGTTTTGTGGGATTGTTGGTACAGCGGACAGGGGGACAACGGTGAG
The DNA here is from genome assembly GCA_026929855.1 of Poa annua. NCBI lineage: Eukaryota > Viridiplantae > Streptophyta > Magnoliopsida > Poales > Poaceae > Poa > Poa annua. The sequence goes on along the minus strand of CM049428.1, from coordinate 92,242,131 downwards.
GATTGTCGCGAATCCACCGGAGTTGGCCCAAACCTACGCAGAGGTGACCGACAATGACACCCGCTCCGCCCATCGCGGCAAGATAAGGAATAGTCAATTCCCTGCCATCAAGTACTTTGTTTACTATCTTACTACTAGTGTGCTTGGTAGGGAAAACACTAGCAATGTTTCTAACTTGCAACTTGCATTTCTTACGGGCGCCCTTAAGGGTGAATTCCCGTATAACCTTGGCTCTTTGATAGCTCGCCGTTTAGCTGCTAGAGGCCCCATTTTTGGAGGCGTTATTGCTCTTAGTATTGCTGATTTTTTTAGGTTGCCTATTAGTCCTAATGATGTACCACTTGAACCATGCTATCTTGGCCTTGCTGCAATGAAAGGCCACAAATTTTACTAACAACTCCACTTTGGAGAACATCATGTTTAGGGTTGTTTGTGCTGACGATTGTGCAAATGAAGTCTCCTTGGCACAACCTCCTTTATTTAGTCTTGACAGGAGACCGTGGTCGTACTCCCTGGTAGAGCTAGACTAGCAGCTGAGCGTGCTTGGTTTTCACCAGACGAATCGCAGGCAGGAGCCACCGCTGGAGGATTACAGTGGATACCACGCCGGCGCATCTTCGAGCTCATATTACGGGGAAAGCTCTTCGACATACCCCCCCCCCCCCCCCCCCCCCCCCGCGACTTTGACGGATGGGCACGTTGGCCTTGAGCTCCACTTGGGCTAAAAGCCTATGATTGGGGGGAGGTATACCGAAACGCACGCTCATCTATATATCATATCATTCGGTACTTTGTATATCCATGTTTCGCTTTAATTTTCTTTCTTTCGTTCATTTGTTTATGCTTTGTTTGCTTGCCGTAAACCCAAAAATACCAAAAAGATTTTTGCTATTTCTCTTGCTGGTTTGTTTTAGTATCTACTATTAGTATGCTTAGTATTTATTTCAGTTCAATATGCAAAAACACAAAAATATTTTTCTTTGTTGCGTGTTGATTCGCGCAGGGACAGATTTCTGCTGGAATGTCGGAATGTCCTGAAGTTTGGTGTGCATATTCCTTGGATCTGTACGCAACTTTCATTAGTTTTGAGTGTTCTGATCTGGGTATGTTAAGGTCCTCGAAAAAATTCATCTTTGCTGGTTGTTCTGTTTTTCCTTTCTAAATCCGAAAACCCAAAAATATTTGTTGTTTCTGTTTGTTTTTGTATAGTTTGTTTCAGAGGTCATTATATTCAATTACTCCATGGAGCTTGGTCATTATCTCATATCTTTCAAGCACACAAGTGATAAGGCAATTATGATGATCTATGAAAATTTCGAGTTGGGTAAGAGGCTGGTAATGAACTCTATTTGTTTCTCATTTTTGTACATATACTCATTCATGTGAGCATGCTTAGATATTTCGCATAAGGTATATGTCGATTGGTGGATGCTTAGTAGTTAGTGTTCTCTTATGATCGTTTTCAATTTATTTATGATGGATGTCATGTCTCTTTTGATATTCGCTTGCATTGCTTTGCTCATAATAGAATATGACACTGTGGTATCCTCCTCTGAATAATTCATTTGAATCGACTTGGCACATGCTTATACATGTTATGACTGAAAAATAAAAGTCAATTAAGCCTTGATGACATATTTTGACTCAGATTTCTTGTATCTTTATTATGCCTCCGTTAATTCTATTTCGTCGCAAGCATGATTATGACAGTTATTGCTCTCTTGAATTGTCGCTTCCCATCTTTTGCTAGCCTCCACTCGTACTAAGCTGAGAAAATACTTGTGCTTCCAAATCCCTGAAAACCAAGTGATTCCAAAGAGTCCACCATAAACACCTATACATGGCAATTTCAAACCATTCGAGTAAATTCGCATGTGCTACCTTTAAAACTTTCAAACACTTCTCATTTTGTGCCACTGTTTTGAGCTCATGAGGAAGTATGTGGGGTTACGGATATCAACCTTGTTGTTTGCCTTTGGACAGACTTTCGCCAACCACACTAGTGGCATATACATCCGCTTAACTATTAATTTGCAAAAAGAGCTGGCAAATGGGGTGCCCAGCCCCAAATTAATTACAACTTTAATTGTTGTATTCTCTTCACATTTTTTCCCTGATCCAATCAGTCGAGCAATGACAATAGTTTTTTACTACATGTGTAAACAAAATAGAAATGTGGGGTGATCTGCCCTTGGGTAGAAATAACGTCCTTCATGGGAGCCGTTCTTAAGAAAGTCTGGTTGACAAGGGGGGTAGAGTACCCATTACCATTCGGTGACCTAACAGCCACCGCTCAAAAACAATTTTACCTCTGTTTTCAAAATGATAAGAAGCTCTAGCACATGTTGAATCCCTACTTCCCTCAATGAAGGGCATATTTACTTTACTGTTGAGTCTCCATCCTTCTTTGAGCACTTTCAAGAGAGCATAATTCTGATTCTTAGTGTAATGTGCTTGTCCCTTACTTTGTTAACCGCGGTGTAATCTAGATGCTTTTATCTTTGATATCTTTATTTCTAGTCTTCCTTTGAAACTCAGAGGTGCCTGGGCATTTATGTTTTGCTGTTACATTCGGGCTAGCGAGATACCACTTTATCATACTTTCTTATGATCTTTGCAATCCTGTGAATTGATATGTTTCATGTTATTTATCATCGATATAATTGGCATCTTTTCATGGTTTACATAACTATTGGGTGACACCGTTTATATATGCCTTATTATGAATAATCTAAGCATTTGTATCCATAATGAGAATATTTACATCACATGAGCAAATGAGTTCGCGAAAGTTCTTTTATCGCACTCAGTTGTTAACTGAATTGCTTGAGGACAAGCAATAAGCTAAGCTTAGGGGGTGTTGATACGTCCAAAACGTATCTATTTTCCCGAACACTTTTGCTATTGTTTTACCTCTAGTTTGTTTGTTTTGGATGCAACTAACACGGACAAACGCTGTTTTCAGCAGAATTACCCTGGTGTCTTGTTTTTGCGCAGAAATATCAACTTCGGAGAAAAACCCCAAAATCCAAACATAACTTATTTTTCATCTGAGGGGAACTCAGAACCACGAAGACCAAACGGAGAAGAGGCCTGAGGGGCCCACACCACCCCGTGGCACGGGGCCCATCTGGCTGCGCCAGGAGGTGGTGCGGCCACATCGGCCACCTCCTCGCGACCCCCTCGCGGCTACAAGACCCCCTTTGACCTAAAAACGCTGGGGAGATAGACACTTTTCCAGGGAACACACCCGTGCGCCGCCGCCATTGTGAACCCTAGTTTGACGACCAGAAGTCTCTGTTCCGGCACCCTGCCGGGACAGGGAATCGAAAGGGATCATCGTCATCGTCATCTCCACCGCCTCTCCATCAACCATCCATGTTTCCCCCATCCATGAGTGAGTAATTCACTGTTGTAGACTTGAGAGGATGTTAGGGATTGGATGAGATCACTCATGTAATAGCTGTAAGATTGTTAGGGCATAGTGCCTAGTATCCGTTATCGGTGTTTTACGTCATTGTTGCAACTTGTTATGCTTAATGCTTGACACTAGGGCCCGAGTGCCATGATTTCAGATCTGAACATGTTATTGAATTATGATGATAATTATTGTTTTGGATCATATCTATGAGTTGTATACAGACGTTATTGTCCGGAACCGATGGCCCCAAAGTGACAACAATTGGGATAACCAGAGGGAATGGCTATGATGTGAGGATCTCATGTATTCACGGAGTGGTAATGCTTTGCTCTGGTACTTTATTAAAAGGAATACCTTAATTGCCAGTAGTTTCCCTTGAGCCCCCGTTGCAAACGGGCTAGCAGGACAAAAGATGATGTGCAAATTTCTCATTGCGAGCACGCACAACTAAATTGGAATACATGCTTATGATTAGTTAATACTTGGATGTTTTATATTATTTATCTGCAAATGTCTCTGCTATGTTATTACATGAATTATCTCGTCCATGCAACGCACGTACATCCGTCCCTGTGATTTTAATCCTGCTGTCTACTTCAATCACAATCGCTGTCTTAATTCTCCTGCTACTGTTATTTCACTACTGTCTCTGCTATAAAACTGTTGCTACTGATAATCTTCCTCGAGAAAGTCGATTCACAGGTGCAGCTGATCTGATAAATCATATGTTAAAGCTTACAAATATTGTTTGGCTCCCCTTGTGTCGAATTAATAAATTTGGGTTTTACTTCCCTCGAAGACTGTTGTGATCCCCTATACTTGTGGGTCATAACCATGCAACATCCATCTTACATTACATGACTTGTTGTCATTCATTACTTGTTTATTGCTTTGCGTGTTTCTATAAAGCTGATGTGTGGTTTTACCCATGTTACGCTAGAGTACTGCATAACCTGCTACACTGGCAGAGGCACCGTTGTCATATGTATTCTTATGGCACATTCATATTAGTTACTTGTATCATCATTATGTTGTTTTATCATCATTCGTGTGTTGTCATATATCATTTATCATATTAGGATGCTTGCCCCTAAAAGTGAAAAGAGCCATGGAGGCCATCGAAAGGAGAAACATAAAAAGAAAAAAAGAAAAAAAGAGAAAAAGAAAAGAAAAAAGAAAGAAAGAAAGACAAGAAATAAAAAAGGGTGCAACATTACTATTCTTTATCACACACTTGTGCTTATGCTACAACACCATATCATTTATAGTCATCACATGTTCTCATGTTATAGCACCATATCATTTGTGATAATTATTTGTGCTCATGTTTAGCACCTTTACTCCATATGAGAGAGTTTTCACGTGTTAGTTGCATAACTACGTGGGGAACTTTACACTATAGAACTTGGCTTGTATATTCCAATGATGAGCCTCCTCAAAAGTGCTCTAGGTCTTCGTGAGCAAGCAAGTTGGATACACCCCCACTAGTTCCATTGGAGAGCTTTCATATACTTATAGCTCATTGTGCATCCGTTGTATGGCAATCACCACTCCTTGCAGAGCTTCGATTGTACGACTTTCTCTTGTCTAATGATCATCTATAGCTTTGTGAGCCTTTCTTCTGTTGGCCTTCCAAACATCCGTTAATATTCTCTTAGCCATAACATCCTGGCGTCAGGAACCAACGTTGAACGCTTGCTTGTTTCTTTTGAACAAATAATATATTGATTTTCTACGTGCATATTGCTATTACTTGACTTGTTTGTTCTCTTAGCCATATCATAAAGTTGTCATGTTTGTTGGAAGCATTAGATGATTATATTGTTGTGCTTGAAGTTTAAATCATCTATAATATCTACAATGCACAGTTGATTGCTATCTAGTACTATATCATTGAAAGCTTTCCTTGCTTCACCTACTTATTTGTTCATTACTCATTTGATATCAATATAAACTACAACCCTTATTCATTTGATCTCAGTTTAGATGCCTTACAATGAATTACATGATCAAGATTGTGTTTAAGCATGTCACTTCAGAAATTATTCTTCTTTTTATCGTTCTAGCCTACTCAGAACGAGTAGAACTAACCTTGGGGATGTTGATACGTTTCCAACGTATTTATAATTTCTTGTGTTTCATGTTATGTTATATCATGTTATTACAAGTTTTATATGCATTTTATATAGTTTTATGCATTTTCTGGGACTAACCTATTAACAAGATGCCACAGTGCCAGTTCCCTATTTTCTGATGTTTTTTGTTTCAGAAAAGCTCTTAAGGAAATATCCGCCAAATTGGAAACGAGCCAACCAGTATTTATTTTTGGAATATTTGCGACCAGAAGAACCGAAGACGAGACGAAGACGGGCCCCGAGGGGCGCAGATCGCCTGGTCGCGCAGCTCAGAAGCGTGCCGCGCCGGGAGGTGGTGTGGCGTCCTCGGGTTCCCACCGACCTAGGTCTCTCGGCCATAAATATGTTCCTGACCTAAAAACTCCGAACGGTTAATCACTTTTTTCTCCACGGGTCCCGGGCCGCCGCAGTTGTCAACACCAATTCGGGGAGATAAGAACTACTCCCCGGCACCCTGCCGGGATGGGGAATCGTCCCCGGAGGCCTCTAGGTCGCCATGACCGCCTCCAGACTGATGCGTGAGTAGTCTACCTTGGACTACGGGTCCATAGCAGTAGCTAGATGGTTGTCTTCTCGTCTTGTGCTATCATGTTTAGATCTTGTGAGCTGCCTATCATGATCAAGATCATCTTTATGTAATTCTCCATGTTGTGTTTGCTGGGATCCGATGAATATTGAGTACTAAAATTATTGCTTCATAATATATCATGTGTGTGCTATTTAATGAGCTTGCATGCTCTCCGGTTCTTGTGTATGCTCTGGCCAAGTAGATGCTCGTAACTCCAAGAGGGGGTATTTATGCTCGATAGTAGGTTCATGTCGCTATTTAATCTGGGGCAGTGACAGAAAGCTCTAAGGTTGTAGATGTACTGTTGCTACTAGGGATAAAACAGTAGTATTTTGTCTAAGGATGATGTTACTTACTTACTTTACACACAGTGCTTAAGGCGATAATTTTTTGCATGCAACTTAATACTGCAAGGGGTGCGGACGCTAACCGGAAGGTGGATTATTAGTCATAGATGCGGTTGGAACGGTCTATGTATATTGTTGTGATGCCCGAATGAATCTCACACTAGACACCATATCATTAGTATATGCATTGGGTTGCTTATCATTATTCTGTCAATTGCCTAACTGTAATTTGTTTACCACGCATGGATGAATGTTATTATTATTTATGGAGAGACACCACTAGTGAACTGTGGACCCCGGTCCTTCTCATTAAACTGATAAAACACAAAATGCAAACATGTTACTTTCTGCAAACATCACTCTTTCTTCCACACATACGTTTAATCCTTTTGTTACAGCAAGCCGGTGGGATTGACACCCTCACCGTTGAGTTGGGGCAAAATACTTTGATTGTGTTGTGTGCAGATTCCACGTCAACTACGTCAAGCTCTTTTCAAGCGTCGTTGACACCTCGAGTGAATTCTTCATCTCCTACTGTTTCGATAACCTTGGTTTTATAACTGAGGGAAATTTGCTGCTACACTACTTCACACCTTTCTCTTGGGGTCTCCCAACAACACATCCACCGTGTGCATCACCGCCACAGTGCCAGTTCCCTGTTTTCTGTTGTTTTTGGTTTCAGAAAAGCTCTTAAGGAAATATCCGCCAAATTGGAAACGAACCATTCAGGATTTATTTTTGGAATATTTGCGTCCAGGAAAACAGAAGACGAGAGGAAGAGGGGCTGCGAGGCGGCCTCATCACCTGGTCGCGCGACCCCTATGCCAGCCGCGCCAGGAGGTGAGGAGAGCCCATCGGGCGCCCACCGACCTAGGTCTTTCGCCCATATAAACCCCCCTAACCTAAAAACAGAGCACGGTTGAATATTGTTTTCTCCACGAGTCTCGAACCGCCGCCTTTGTCACCACCACTTCGGGAGAGATTAGAACTGTTCCCCGGCACCCGTCCGGGAGGGAGAATCGTCCCCGGAAGCCTCTACGTCGCCATGACCGCCTCCGTATTGATGCGTGAGTAGTCTACCTTGGACTACGGATCCATAGTAGCTAGATGGTTGTCTTCTCCTCTTGTGCTATCATGTTTAGATCTTGTGAGCTGCCTATCATGATCAAGATCATCTTTTATGTAATTCTCCATGTTATGTTTGCTGGGATCCGATGAATATTGAGTACTAAAGTTATTGCTTCATAATATATCATGCGTGTGCTATTTAATGATCTTTAATGCTCTCCATTACTTGTGTATTCTCTGGCCAAGTAGATGCTCGTAACTCCAAGAGGGGATATTTATGCTCGATAGTACGTTCATGTCTCTATTTAATCAGGGGCAGTGACAGAAAGCTCTAAGGTTGTAGATGTACTGTTGCTACTAGGGATAAAAAAGTAGTAGTTTGTCTAAGGATAATGTTACTTACTTACTTTACACACAGTGCTTAAGGCGATAATCTGTTGCATGCAACTTAATACTGAAAGGGGTGCGGTTGCTAACCGGAAGGTGGATTATTGATCATACATGCGGTTGGAACGGTCTATGTATGTTGTTGTAATGTCCGAATGAATCTCACACTAGACACCATATCATTAGTATATGCATTGGGTTGCTCATCATTATTCTGTCAATTGCCTAGCTGTATTTATTTACCACACATGGATGCATGTTATTATTATTTATGCAGAGACACCACTAGTGAACTGTGGACCCCGGTCCTTCTCATTAATCTGATAAAACCACAACTGCAAACCTGTTACTTTCTGCAAACAAACATCTTTCTTCCACACATACATTTAATCTTTTGTTACAGCAAGCCGATGGAATTGACACCCTCACCGTTGAGTTGGGGCAAAAAAATTGATTGTGTTGTGTGCAGATTACGCCACATCAAGAGTTTCTGGCGCCGTTGACACCTCGAGGGGAACGTTCATCTCCAACTGGTTCGATAACCTTGGTTTCATAACTGAGGGAAAACTTGTTACTCTGCTACTTTACGCCCTCCTCTTGGGGTTCACCAACCACACGCTTAGCACCATTATCCTCACATTTGCGGGGGCCACCTTGTCGTGGTATCGGCATAATTGATAGGAGACGGGGGTCCTCTAGCCTACGTATGGATTGTGGGGAAGAAGGTTGGTGTCGTCGAGGACGGGATTGAACACGGCGAGTTTACCCAGCTTCGGATCCCACAGCGGTGGTGAGATCCTACGTGCTGCTATAATTCACTATGAGGCAATAGCCGTGAACAGGTTACAATGGGTATGATGTCTATTGAAGTTGTCTCTGCCCTAAAGGCTCCCTGGTGGCCGGCTTATATAGGCGGCCAGACCCCAGGGTAAAGGTAAGTACTTGTCCGGCAAGTAAACAGAGTCCTAGACCTAGCCGGCTTGGTTGCCGCCTTCCGTCTTGGGCTCGGTGGCTTGCATGGGCTTCGGCCTTCCGCCTTCCTTGGACCGTCCGCCTACTTCCTTGTACGTCAGCTATCTGGGCCGCCCGGCAGGCCTCGGCCTTACCACCCTTGGGCCACCCTGGACTAGCCGGATTGATCCATGTTGGTTATACCCCTAGTTGATATATCCCCAACATTAGCCCCCAGAAAGGTTGAAGTTCTCCAGGCGCCGGCTTCTTCTTGATTCTTCATCTGCCAAAGTTTGGCGGTTGCAGGACTTGAACCATTCTGAAAATCAACGAGGCATGCGTGTCTTGAAGTTGACATGCGGCCGCCTTTATCCATCATGGGAAAAGACGGCTGCTCGGCAATCTTGTCGAGCATCCTTCCTGGCGGTCTCCACCTAGCCAGCTCACGACAGTTTGAAAACTGTCTAGGCGGGAATCTCGCCTTGATCACAAATTGCGGGAAAAGAGGAGGCGTGGAGACCGTGCAATCGTGTGCTGCAACGGATGCTGGACACGTGTCCGACTAAAAACGCCGTTGCACAGGGAGCAACGCCTGGCCCTATAAATAGGTAGCCAAACGGTCCATTTTCATTACCCAACCTTTGCTCTCCGTACGCCCTTGCCTCTTCCGCTTCCTTGCTCCTTGTCTCCGAGCTAGCTCCGGCGAACTCCTTTTCTCCGACGACCTCTCCTCGCGGCGATGTCCACCGGTCAGACCCTCTCCACGGCGTCGAGCGGTCCGGCGACCGAGGTTGCGCCCGCGACGGGGATGGGCGGCGTGATAACCCGTCCCGCGGCGGCGGCGACGGGCAATGTCGCCACCGTCGCCCCTCGGACTTCCACCGCACGCGCGCCAGCGGCGGGTTCTTCGGCTCCTCCACCAACCACCGCGGCGATGACGACGGCGGGCGCCCCCGCCGACGAGGAAGAGGAAGCAGCGGACCTCGGGTCCCGCTACTGGCTACCTTCCATCGTCGACGAAGATGCCCTCCAAGATTTGGAGGCTGTCGGCTACCTCCCCACTCGGGAAGATTGCCGGTGGAGGGCCGCCTTCGGAGACGTCATCCCGGCCCCAAGAGCCGGGGAGCGGGTAATCCTCACCTCCCATCTAGTTAGGGGAATGGCGCTTCCGCCTTCCGCCTTTTTAGCGAGGTTTTGGATCACTATGGGCTCCAGCCCCACAATATTGCACCCAACAGTATATTAGTCCTAGCCGGCTTCACCGCTCTGTTCGAAGGCTACCTAGGTATTAGGCCTAGTTTAGACTTCTTCAGATACTGCTTTCGTTGCCGGCGACAGACGGTGCCGGACGGAGGGCTGGCAACCTGCGGCAGCGTCACCTTCAACTGCCGCCAGGGCCGCCAGTGGTATCCTAAGATACCATACCTTGAGTCCGTCAAGGGCTGGACCTCCACGTTCTTCTACTGCCAAGATATGGCAGCGCCGGGCCGCCAAGTTGGCATCCCGGCATTCGTCAACGCGCCACCCATGCCTCGGCCATGCTGGGACGAGGCGGTGCCCAAGTTGACGGAGGAACTCCGCCTTATTCAAAGGCGGATTGAGTTCCTCACGAGGACGATGGCTCCCCCTCTGCTGGATGGGGTCGACACCGTCATCTGCTGGCTCGGCCGGCAGATCCTCCCCCTGCGGTACAGCCCGCACAAGATGTGTCAGTATTCGCCTACTGACACGGCCTCTCTTCGCGTGAGCGAAGAGATATTGCCGGTTGCCGACCTGGCATTCCGGCTCCGCAGCCTCGTCAAGGGGGGGCTGGTGAAGGCGGCGGAGGGCGTGCCCATGCACACCCACGACAACCCTCCCCTCGAGGTAAATATTTTCTTCCTTGCCCCTTGTTTGATAGTTTTGCCGGCTAGAATTGAGTTCCATTACACTTGTCTTCTTTTTCAGCTCTCCGAGTTGGGGGAGGACGACCTGGCTCCCGACTTCTACGAGTCGGAAGCCGGGAAGACGAAGAAGCGCAAGGCGTCCGGCGCTGCTTCCTCTACGGCGAATGCCGAGAGGAAGAAACGGATCGCGTCGGCTACCGAGCCGGCTCTCGCCAACATTGGCGAGAACGCGGGGATTAACATCCCCCGAAGGTACTCAATTTTGCCTTTTATAGACGACAAACCTCTTCAATACAGGCCAATTGACTGTGCTTGCTTTTTGTTGACAGGGAAAGGGTCGCAACTTCCCGGTTGACGACCAGACTTCTTGGCAAGGGTAAGCGGCCACAAGGCAGCTCGCCGGCTACCGTGCCGCCAACTCCTCAGCTCCAAGCCGGCAGCTTTATGGGCGACGCCCGTCGGCAGCCCCCGGCTCCGGCTTCTGGCGCTCCGCCAAGGGTCTCCTCCACCGACCGCGCGCCCAAGACTCCCCTACTGTTGGCTGAGGCTACGACCGATGAAGCCGCTCAATCGTGCGCCGCCAATGAAGGGTTGCTGGAGTCGACCGTCGGCGGGTCTCGGAGGGCAGCCCCGACTGCGGGAGGCGGCAAGGTCAGGGACCCTTGGTCCACTTTTAAGGAGGCCAAGGAGTCAACTTTGGCTTTCGCCACCTTCGCCTCACAGGCCTTCGCCGACTTGGAGGGCGACCTATCCGTAAGTTTTTACCACTCCGGCATATACATAGCCTTTCCCCCGAGCACTTATATGGCAAGTCAAAAAGAAATTTTGACTGCCGGCTTATATGCCTTTGTTTTGTCTTGCAGGGCCTTGTCTCCGCCAACGTCGATCTTGTCTCCTCCCGAGTCGAGATAAACCGGCGTTGCCGCGACCTGAAGAAGGAGTGTGAGGCCAAGGACCTGCGGATTTCCGAGTTGGAGGCGGCCCGCAAAAAAGATGAAGGTAGGGTTGATCCTTTTCGCCTTCAACTATGCTTTTGACTTATGTTGCCGTCAATCATTTAGCTAGCGAATCCATATTTGTAGAACTGCTAGACCACGCCCAGGATATCCTGAAGGCGTCCACTGATATGCAAGCTCTTATGAATGAAGCTTCAGACTTGGCGGCCGCCAACTTGGAGTTGAAGGAGGCTCATCAAAAGGAGATGGAGGCCCAGCAACTCAAGTTTGTGCAGGAATCTAGCCAGCTCACTGGTGAGCTAGAAAGCCTGCGCAACAAGTTGGCGGAGGCGGAGAAGACGGCTGCGGAGGAAATCTCTAAGCAGACTTCTCGCGCCCAAACTGCGGAGGACGCGCTGGCAACTCATATGATTGAGTTGTCTGCTTTCCATAACTCGGTCCTTGGTAATTTCTTATTCCTTTTTTATGCTGCCATGTTGCTTTAGCCTGAGCTAAACTAATGGCTTTATTTTTTGATGCAGTTCCCGCCGGTTTAGGCGATGACAAGGTTGTCAGCCCCCGCCTAGATCGCCTTGCACGTCTAGGCGAACTGATCGCCGAGACTTTGGCGGCGTCCAAGCGGTTTGCCGCCAAGTTCTTCACCTCGTCCGGCAGCCAGGAACCGACCGAGTTCAGCGACGTGCCCGCCATCTTGGAGCAGGCGACCAAACTGCACAAAAGCTCGCTGAAGTCGGCGGCACGGGGTGGAGCCAAGACCGCCCTTGGGTTGTTCATGGCGCACTACCCCGAGGCGGAGATAGAAGCCGTCACTGAAGGTATGCCGTCAACATATGAAGACGGCAACGAGGTTGAGCCGGCCGCTGTTCTGGACAGCGTTGCTGGCTACGCCACGCGTGTTGCCGACATGGTCGACACTTCAATCTTCTACCGGCGCCATCCTGTGCCTGGCGGAGAGGGAGCTGAATCTGCCGGCGCGGCCGAGGCGGAGGGGAGTGATAGTTCCGGGGCTGAAGTTGTCAGCCCCCAAGCCTGATGTAGACGCTCCCCCGAGCCATATCTTTTCTGTCCTTGCCTCCTATCAGCCTTACTTGTCGCCTCCTGAAACAATGCAACATTGACTTGTAATATTTGTATATACTTTTGCTGCTGCTTTGTTAAGCGGTAACTTGCTGACAAGTTTTATTTTGTCTTTATTTATATGGCCCGCCTTAATTTTACCCTGACTTATATGCTTGACTTTTTGTATGTTGACGAAACCTCAGCCGGTAACTTTAGCTGAAACAACCAGGGCTAAACCATACGTTTAGAATCAGAGACCAAAGCCAACATGTTGGTGTCAAAGACATACTACTAGGCGAACCACATATAAGTAATCAGAGGTAAAGGAATTAGGCGGCGCAAAAAGGTTTATTTTTTGCTTTGGGTTGGATCGAAAGCTGCAAGTATCTACCAGTTTGAACCTTTGCACGGAGCTAGAAAATAGGTAACTTAGATACATAGGGGAAATATGATTGCAAGAAAAGATAAAAGATGGCATGCTTCTCAACACAGATGAGGAACCATAGACTTTTATTTCATAATCATATTTAACTTATTACAATTATAAATTGCTAAGTGTAGAAAGGACGTAGATGCTCAATATTCCAAGGACGTCTTGTTTGCTCGAACGGATCGTCAATGCCTTTCTTGCGCTTGGTTCCCCTTTTTCCTGCCGCCTTCTTGCGCATCTTCTTTTCGTCTTCGTCGCGGATGTCGGCTAGGTAGTAGGAACCATTGAGCAGCGCCTTTGTGACTATAAACGGTCCTTCCCATGGCAGGGATAACTTGTGCAAGCCTTTTTTGTCTTGAATTAGGCGGAGAACCAGGTCACCTGTTCTGAAGCTTCGCTTCCGCACCCTCCGGCTATGATAGCGGCGAAGTTGTTGCTGGTACAAGGCGGAGCGATGGAGAGCGACGTCTCTTTCTTCGTCTAGCAGGTCTAGGCTATCCTGTCTTGCACATTCTACATCTTGCTCGATGTAGGCTTGAACTCTTGGGGAATCGTACTTCATGTCGGTAGGTAGCACTGCCTCAGCGCCATATACTAAGAAGAAAGGAGTGTAGCCGGTAGACCTGTTTGGCGTTGTGCGCAAACTCCACAGTACCGACTGTAACTCATCTGCCCAAGCGCCGGCTGCCCTGTGTAATGGAGCTTCGAGACGAGGCTTAAGTCCTGATAAGACTAGGCCGTTTGTACGCTCTACTTGTCCATTGGATTGAGGGTGTGACACGGATGCCAAATCAAGCCGGATGCCCAGATCGCTGCAGTATTCTTCTATGTCGCCTTGAGACAGATTGCTGCCATTATCGGTGATAATGTTGTGTGGAACTCCAAACCGAGAGATAATCCCCCAGAGAAAATTGGTGGCTGTTCGTGCGTCAAGTTTGCTGATCGGTTTAGCTTCGACCCATTTGGTGAACTTGTCGACAGCAACCAATAGGTGAGTGTACCCACCGCGCGCTTTTTTGAAGGGACCCACCATGTCTAAGCCCCAGACCGCGAACGGCCAGGTGATTGGGATCGTCCTTAGCTCCTGTGCCGGCAAATGAGGTTGACGAGCGTACAACTGGCAACCTTTGCATGTCTTTACGATGTTCTCGGCGTCTTCTTTGGCGGTGAGCCAGTAGAAATCTTGGCGGAAAGCTTTGGATACAATGGACCTAGCGGAAGCATGATGCCCGCAGGTGCCAATATGTATGTCCTTCAGAATTTCCCGGCCTTCTTCCGGCTGTATGCACCGCTGATAGATGCCGCAAGTGCTTCGCTTGTATAGCTCGCCTTTTATTGTAACATCCCAATATTTTGGAATGTTCAAAAATCACTAAAATTTAAAACTTTTGTTTTGATTAAAATAAAATATTAAACTGCATAAGAAAACTAACTATAAAAGACTTCAACCAATTTTGAAAAAGTCTATTATTTCAAAATTCCCAATGTGTCATTATTTTCAAAAGTTATTTCCAATTAAACATTACATTATCCATTGTATTTCAAAAACCTTCATATGTAATTTGACAAATGTTTTATAAAGTACAAACCATTTTATTTTAAGTAAATAGTTTACATATAAATAATTGATTTCAACCACTTAGCCTTAGCTATAAATAAATTAAAATAATAATTACAAGTGTTATTTTAAACTATTGAAAACATTGTCTATTTGCCAAAAGATTATTATTCATTTACCTGAGTTCAAAACATAGTTTTTTATATTTCTAGTCTATAGTGTATAACTTTAAAACTTCATAGATTTTATAACTAATGATGTATTCAAATAAGCATTTCACTAACTTAAATTATTCTTACCGATTTTCAATACATAAAATGATTTCATGAATATATTCAAAATAAGCAATGAAATTAATTGTAGGAAATCCTTCAAAGATAAGTTATGAAGTTTTCAAAATAATTGTTCATAATATAAAAACTTGTGGTGTACAAAGTATTTTGAATTAAAAATGATTTCATTGCATTTTCTCTTTTCATTCCAATAGTTGTAATATGTTATGTAAATAACCTATTAAAGCTAAAATTGATTTAATATTGGAATATGAGTTTAAATAACTTAAATTCAAACATATTTTGAATATGGGTATCTTACAAATTTTATTCATCCAAAAGAAAATTTAATTAAATATATTTTCAAATTTGACTTTAAGTGTCAAATTTGTATTTAATGAATACTTCAAAATGTTATTTTTCAAACTTATTCAAAACATGCCCACTAATGTTTTAAAACATAGATATTAATTTTACAAATTCTTAGAAATTTATTTGACTTCATTTGGAGTTATAAATCAAAAGTTATAAAGAAATAAATAAAACAGAAAAGAAAAGGAGAAAAACCTGACAGTGGGACCCACCTGTCAGGGGAAGAGGTTGTCTTCAACCTCCCGCACGGGAATCACGCCGAGATCGCCGGAGCTCCCAATCCACGCCGTGATGGTCGCGTGGTGTTCCCTCGGTCTCCATATAAAGCCCCCGACACCCCGCATCGTTTTCCCCCTCTCCCCGTTCCAATCCGTGCCTCCAGGCCGGAGAATTTTGCCGCCGGAGTTGCGCAAGCCGCCGCCGTGTTTCCTGCTTTTTGCCGGCGAAGTGAGCCTCCCCCTAGCCCGAGGACCCTCCCTCTACCTCCACTATCATTTGCGCACCCCTCAATCCCTTCCTCGTTTCTTCCCTGCAGCAAAATCGACGAGTCCGTGCGGAACCCGAAGATTCCCGCGCCGCCGCGACTACGGCCGCGCCTCCACGCCGTTTCGAGAGGTCTTGCTCGACGCCATGACCAACCTTGTCTTCGCCGCATCGTGCAGAACGTCGTCGTCTTCCCATGCCCGGAGGACCACCGGATCGCCGTCCTCGTCATCTCCCGAGGTGCAGCGCCGTCGTCCCCCTCGTCTCCGGCCACCAGCGCCACCCTCTCCAGGTCAACGCCTCCAGGGCCGTCGGATGCAGATCTAAGGCCCATATCAGATTGGCCCGAAGAGGTATCTCCGGATCTGGTCCGTCCAACCCTCATAAGATCGTACGGTCCCTGTTAACCCTAGATCTGAGCCAATCAGAGCCTGCCACGTCACCCAGCCTTTTCTGATTTTATTTCCGAATAGAATTAAATTGGCTGTTTTGTAGAAAAGCCCATGACACTTAGATCTATCATAACTTTTTACTCCCATATCCAAATTCAAATATTTTTATATATTTGGAAAGCCCTTGACATGAAGAATATTTTAGATCTGCCCAAATTCAAATTTGACTTAGTTTAAAGTTTTCAAATTTTCAAATGGTGAAATTGAATAATTTTATCATAACTTTAAATCTATAAATCCAAAAATTGCAAATAAAATTGTTTTAGAAAAATTATTAAATGTGTGGTGTGATGCCTCTGTTATAAAATAATTTTTGAGAATTATTTTGATGATTTAAATAGTTGCATGTTTATTTTGAATAGTTTGACTCTTTTTGACATAACTTTTAATACAAACACTTATTTTGATTTAATCCAATTGCTATACATTTAATTAAAATCCCTCTATCTATTAACCCCATTTATAAAATTTTGTTATAAATAATGCTTGAATAATTTAAAATTAATTTAAAGATCCTGAGACTTGTTTTGATTTATTCTAGCACATTATAAAGTTATTAATTTAAAAATCTATTACTTGCACCAAAGACATAAATAATTGTCCTAGTCTAGAGAAAGCTCAAATTCCTGTTTATTAATATAATTCATAACTTTAATAAGTAAGTTTTATTTAAAACCTTTTAAAACCTTTTAATTCTTTTACCAGTGTATATAAATGATATTGGTTAATTAGGTGTTACTAAAATGTGAATTAAAACATTATGCCATTTCAAATAACTAGGTTGTATTCATAATACTATGAACTTTTCAGTTGGGATTTAAAAATGTTAGATATGATAAATTAAGAAATTCTTGAATATGAATTTGCTTAAATTTAAAATTCTGAAAACATAACCTTTTTTTTTGAGGCGCAAAACAGTAGGGAAAAATCCCTACTGTTTAATTTTCTATTTTCTCATTGACAGCTGTACAAATTACATGGAAAAGTTCATAAAGTATCCAACCACTGGGTCATCCCTTCCTTTAAGGAAGGTTTAGCTCTATGCAGAATCAAACTAAAAGAACAGATAAAGTCCTGGAAACAAGCCTCAAGACAAATGGGCTGAGAATCAAAAATACATCTGTTTCTATGGGTCCAAATACTCCAGCAACCAATAATAAGGATTTCCTTATAGCATATTAGGTTATAAGTTTTCTTGGCTTGAATCAACATTGAGAAGAGGTCCAGATCCGTATCCCATTCAAGATAAAGTTTCCACCAAAAATTCCTGCTGAAATCACATTCAAAAAATAAATGGATAAACTCTTCAGACATTCCCTGTGAGCATAGAACACAGTTATAGTCCTCAATCTGAAACTGCTTTCTGGCTAGGAGGTCTCTTGTGTTCAATCTATCTTGCAAAAGCAACCAAAAAAATATCTTATGTTTTGGTCGAACTCTGGATTTCCAGATCCACTGGAAGGGGGATGGTGCAGGAGTATTTGCCATTAAGGTATCATAAACCCTCTTACTCGAGTAACTTTTATTGCTGGATGACATAATCCACCTATCAGCAGTAGAGATATCCATGTGTACTGTCAGCAAATTGTTGAACTGGGCAAATTGATGAACAGCAGGTACTGACAGTGGGGTATGAAACAATTCCAGTGACTCCTCATCAGATAATACAGCAAGTGCCGTTTTAATGGAAAATGGATTGTGACTTCGCAAAGGAGCAAAGGTGAGGTAGTTTGTGCCTAAGAAGCTCATCAGACCACTTATCCATCCAAAGTCTTACAGTTCCACCATCACCTGGGACACATGCTGCCAAATCCAGGAAGCTATCAAATAACTTTAGACAATCCTTCCACCAAAAAGAACCTACAGGTCCAGTGTTTTGTGGTAATCTATCATTCTCATAATGTGCTTTCCATATAAGCTTAACCCATGGCAAATCGTCCTTATTCATGAACTTAAAGATGTACTTCATGAGTAGGGCAATATTTTGAGTTCTGAGGTTTAGGATGCCAAATCCACCCAATCTCTTTGGCTTGCATACATTTTCCCATTTGACCAAGCATTTACCTTTTTTATGAATTTCTTTGCCCCTCTAGAAGAAACCCCTGGTAGATCCCTCAATATAGTCCAGAAAACCCAAAGGCAGTTTCAATGTGCACATAGCAAAATTGGGAATAGCAGAAATGATGGATTTAATCACCACCAGTCGACCATCATAGGATAGTGTATCAGCAATGCCAACCAGCCTTCTATCAATCCTATGAATAATACCAATGAGGTCTTCCATCTTTGATCTAGTAGTCCCCAGAGGTAAACCAAGGTAAGTAAAAGGTAAGGCTTTAATTTTACACCCCAGGACCATAGCCAGCTCAATACTTTTATCATGGTCAACATTGATGGGTACCATAGAGGATTTATTGAAATTGATCTTTAATCCGGTAGATAATGAAAATTTATCCAGGATCACTTTCAACCTTCTCAGTTGTTCAACACATGCTGGCATAATAAGCAGAGTATCATCTGCATATTGAATTATGGGATAATCTAACCCAAAGGAACAAGACAGGGGCAAATCAATCTCTCCTGATTGCCAAGCAGCGTTAATGACAAATTGAAGAAGCTCAGCAGCAGTCACAAACAGCAAGGGTGACAAAGGATCACCTTGTCTAACTCCTCTTTTACACCAAATTTTTTTCCCAGGTATACCATTTAAGAGTACTGAGGTGGAAGCAGAATGCAGGATTTTAGATATCCATCTCATCCAAAGGTCTCCAAAACCTAAATGTTTAAGCATGAGCAGAATAGCCAAAGGTCTCAACCTTGTCAAAAGCTTTTTCAAAATCCAACTTCAAGATAATGATCTCTCTCTTAGACTTGTGACAGAGGTGAATGTATTCAAATGCCCAAGCAAGACAGTCCTGAATGGTTCTATTCTTGATGAATCCATATTGATTCTTGTGCAAAGCTTGGATAATAACCCTCTGCATCCTATTGGCAAGCAGCTTGGTCAATAACTTCAAAGTGATACTGACCAGGGAGATAGGTCTATAATCATTTACATATTCTGGGTCAGTTTTCTTAGGAATGAGGGTTATGAAGGCTGAATTGATACTGGAGATATCCAAATCACCCGCAAAGAAACTAAAACACAGCTGATAAAATTGTTCCTTAACTTGATCCCAACAGTTTTTTAGGAAAGCTCCATTAAACCCATCAGGCCCTGGTGATTTATCTGTTGGCATACACTTTACAATGTCATCAATTTCTTCCTTTGTGAATGGTACTTCAAGGCTAGCAAAGTCAATATTATAGTTGGGAACAACAAGGTTATCAAGATCAAAAAGCATAATTGGGTTATCAGTACAACCAATCCTCTGTTTGAAAGACTGCCAAATAATTGCTACTTTATCTTCATGATCACAAACCAAACGACCATCCTCTGTGCTCAAAATAGCAATATAATTACATCTGAAGCTTTTGGTAGCATAGGTATGGAAAAACCTAGTATTTTCACCTCCCAACTTAGCCCATCTAATTTTTTCCCTACTGCGCCAATAAATCCTCTTGGCTTCCAGAAGATTGGCCAAATGAGATTTAAGTACTCTTCTAAAACTGGATTCAATAATAGAGAGTAATCTTTGGTCCTCAAGGCCATCCAATAAAGCTAGCACAAAGTTGCATGACTGAATAGTCTTACATAACTGAGACAAATTTTTACTCCATCGCTTCAATCCATATCTCAAAGATTTCAGTCTCGCAGTAATATCCTGAGCAATATTTTTAAAAGACCCCCAATGCTGCCAATTGTGAGATATAACCTGTGCAAAACCCTTCATCCCCAACCAGAACTCCTCAAACCGAAAAATCTGTGCTTTTGGAACATGTATACCAACCTGCACCTTTATAGGGACATGATCTAATGATAATTTGGCTAGTGGGGTAGCAAGGGAGTTAGGGAATAAAGCAGTCCAGCTGGCAGAGGTAAAGACCCAATCTAACTTTTCAAGTAGAGGATCAGCTTGCATATTACTCCAGGTAAAAGATCTACCCTTTAGAGGAATATCAATAAGATCATGATGGCTAATAAATCTGTTAAAAGCAAGCATATTATTGGTGTCTCCTCCAGGTCGGTTCCTGTTATCTGGGCCCCTGATCAGATTAAAGTCACCAAGTATCATCCACAAATGCATTGGATGTGTGTCAATATTCATGAGCCAATTAAGAAATAGGGATCTCTCAGCAGGAAGGGTCGGTCCATAGACATTTGTAAGGTACCAAACATGGCCAGTTATCTTACAGATCAGTTGAACAGTCACATGGAATTTAGAGAAGGAAATCTCAGTGCCATCAAAAAGGTTCCCATTTCATATGGTTATTAAGCCCCCAGAGCTTCCCACAGAAGGGGAGAACACAAATTTATTGAAACGTCTTGGGCAAAAGTTCCTGACATATTGAAGATCAAAGTGATCTTTTTTGGTTTCCTGGAAACAGATGATATTACAGTTTGACTCATTAATGTTCTGCCTAATGTCCTCCCATCTGGTTTGTGAGTTATCCCTCTCAGATTCCAATCCAAAATATTCCATTGTCTACTCATTGGAAACCAAAAAAGGGTTGTTTAACGCTGAGCAATATTAAAAAGCCCAGGGACAAGCAGAAAAAGTTGGTAGAAACCATCCTCCAAGGACCTAAAGTGAGCCAGCAGATAATTTCCAGATACAACCCAAATTGGATAAATAAAACCTCCCGAAGGATAACAGACTCTAAATAAAACTCAGAGCAAGCAAACACAGACTTCTGAGAGTAGTTATCAGCACCAGTTATCACACAAAAGGCACTTTGACCGCAAAAGTGCATACAGCCAAGTTCACAAGTGGCCAAAAGACCAAACTGACAGGATAGAAGTTTAAGATGATAGAATATCATATTACAAGCCAAAATACAATAAAAGAAGCCCAGGTGAATGAAGTACAAGATCCAGCTGCCCCCCTCTTCACATAATTTATTCATAACTGTCATTGGTACTGTCATAGTTCAAGCTATCCTCTGATACATCCTCAGGGTGCATCTGACAAGGTCCAGTAGCCAAAGCCTGGATAGTCTCAAGTGGCAGAAAAGGAGGTGCAGGCGCATTGGCATCCCTTACAACAACAGATAGAGCACCCTTGTCCTGGTCTTCATCATCATCCTCCTGGCCCTCAATGCCAGAATCCGTAGGTATATCCTTGTAGCCCTCCTTGAGCTTAGCAATTCTGTTGCTTCTCCTGACTTGTTCAACAGACATAATGGATTTTCCTTTTCTCTTCCTTGAGGTAGCAAGAGAAACAGATGTAGCAGCAGAGGTACCAAGTTGTTGGTCAGCCTCTGGAATGGTACTAACTGCAGCAAAAAGATCAGTAGGGTGTTGAGCTCCAACATTCTCAACCAGCAGAAGTCTCAGATGAAATGTTGCTCATGTTGCCTAAGGAGTGTGCAGGTAGGTTGCGTTCTGGTGGGAACACCTCCACAAAAATAGGCTGCACAGGAAGAGGTGCATCTTGGACAACTGGATGAACAACAGGCTCAATAACTGGGGCTATCACATCATCTATCACAGGAGCATGAATGGGAACAGGTACCACTGGTGCTGGTAAAACAATGTGAACATCAGGTACAGGACTCTGAGGTGGGGTGACTAAAACAGGCTCTTCGTTAACTGGAGGGGCCGGTGGCACAACCTGAACTTCTTCTTCATTATGCCACATAGCAAATCCATCAATCACAATAGGAACTGGGTGAGGGTTTTCACCCTCAGGTGGGAGAGGATCTTCATCCCCAGCCCCTGCTCCCAGCATACGTCTATTCAGAATGATGCAAGGACAGGACCAAGATCCACCATTGCCTTCCTCACTGAAATTCTGCACCACAACAATACTGCCAGGAATCCTATCAATGTCAAAAGTCCTTATCTTCACAAGAATCCGAGCCTTGTTGGTATCATCTCTATTCCAAATCAAGAAACGACCATAAGGAGCAAAGGTGGAAATAATGGTGTTAAGAGACCAGCACTCTGGAGGAAAATTTAGGAGCATAAGCCAGACATCATGGGTAAAAGTAGCAGCTCTGAAGTTCCTTCCTTTATCATGTTCGATGACACGCATCACAGAGTCACCAATGAAATAAGGGCTGTTTCTAATAGCACTGTCACGGTCAATAACCCCATCAAATCTAACCATCGCGGCACCCATCGCACAACGACTAACTTGTCTAACCTCATAACCTCTCTGCACCATCTGAGCAGTGATCAGGGCAGAAGTACCTTCAAATTGCTCCCAGGTCGGCTCTGGTTCGAGGAGGATGAAAACATAACCTTAGGTAAAAGAAATTAAATATGATGGTTTTTGTAAAATTTTGAACCTTGCTTTTAAATTATGATTAAACCATCTTAGGATCTCTTCGTTTAAAGACCATTTCATTTGGATCCTGTGATCTTTCATTCTTTTCAAATTGAAAATGTCCAATTTGACTTTTGACTATACCCTAAACGCAACCACATTAATTATTTTTGTATATTGAATTATGTGACACCCTTGACCAAATCCACTTCTAAGCCTTATTACGCTTGTATGTTTCAATTTGTTTTGTGTTTGTTGAATTGATTGTTTATTGTATGCCCTTTTACTATATACTTTTGAAACGGGGAGCAACTTTGACTTGGACAAGAGTGAGTGAGAAACGACAACTTTCTTCAGGCAAGTGACTTCATAAAACACCTACTATTTTATTCTATTGCATATCTAGTGTTTTCAAACAGTATTTTGCAAAAGTAGTATGCATGATAGGTTTTTGGGAGATTGTAGTATGCTATGCAAACCTTTTAGGTTTCCCCTTAGAAATTCCAGATTAGACCCCTATTATAATTTAGTGGAAGCAACTGCTGCAAAAATGATTGTTTTATGGTTGATGTGATAAATGAAAATTTCCACTAAATTAATTTAACGCCTGGGTGGATTGGGTCGATCGAGGAGGTTTCAAGTTGAGTGGCTTCTCAGGGCCATGTGTCATGGTTGTCTTCGCCCAGGGTAGTTTCTACTTACCTGGGACCATGATATGCGGTGTTAACCTGAGTTGCTCACTTGTGGTAGGCCACCCAGGGCTATGAGATTTAAGTTTACACTGAGTCTAGTTGCTTATCGTGCAACCATTGGTCAATATGGGCTCTGTCTTGATGGAGTAAGTTGATGTGGACCTGGGTCAAGAGATTGATGGTGGTAGAGTTGATAGGATGGTGGTAATCTCTTAGTATGATCATGGGAAAGCAACTTCTGAAAAGTCTCGTCTTGATCTTCTCCTTTTCCTTCTCACTAAAGGAGTGTAGAGGATAGTTTGGGTTGATTGAGTCTAATGGTGAAAGTGCACACCCTCTCGAGAGTTAAAACCTAAGATCTTAGCCGTGTCTCCGGCATCGGACAATTTGAGTAACTACACAAGGCTGTGTTTTGAAAATCTCCTCATCTCTAATTTCTTAATAAAACTTTGTTGGATGAACATGGGAAGGAGACATGGACTTGTCTCGAGATTTGTCTCTGAAGGAGAAGATATTGATTTAAGAAAATTGTTTATCAAAAGTAGGAGAAAATTTGCTTTGCGCAATAGCCTTGAGCTCCACCAGCCAAATAAGCATATAGATATAGCTTAGTAGAATATTAGAAATTAAAGTCACTTGCCACCACAATTCAATTGTGCTGACCCTTTATAGCTGGGCTGCAACTAAACCTTGCAGATTCGACAGACGACGAGTGAGTATTCGATAGGATTTCGAGTCTACAACCAACATGCTTTGCCTGTGGCACATGAAGATGATGAGGCTCTTTGTATCTACTATTTTCCGCTGCTACTCTTGGAAATTTTGCTAGCCTTTTCAGGTTATGCAAGTTGTAAGAGATATTTGTAACACTGGATCATGCGATTTAATAAAGTATTTGACACTTTTGCATGATATACATCTTAAACTGTGGTGCTAGCATATGATCCAGGGACTAGCACATTAACACAGGGACTTCCACCTTATAATAAAAGGTGAGGTCTCTACAGATGGTATCAGAGCACTGTGTTGCCTGTAGGTTCGAAACCCTAGGTTTGGATAGAAATAGGATTTGACCATAGGATTGAAAATCTATTTATTCACTTTTCTAAAAACAAAACTTTTCATTTTATCTTCTTCACACTCTCATCTACTATCAACGTTCTGAAAATACCTTATCTTATTCTAGATGACCATGTTCTTATAGTCTAAGTCTGATTCTGCTGCTTCATATGGAAAAGCTACGATGCAACATAAAGTTCTACATGCATGAAAGACTACGGAAGAACCAGGATACGACCAACACCTCGAAGATATTTAAGAAAGTTGAACAAGAACTTGAAGCACCCACGAAGGAGGTAGATTTGACCACCACTTAAATAGAACGACGATATCGTGTTAGTGTATTGATCATATCAAC
This sequence comes from Poa annua, assembly GCA_026929855.1. Lineage (NCBI taxonomy): Eukaryota > Viridiplantae > Streptophyta > Magnoliopsida > Poales > Poaceae > Poa > Poa annua. The sequence continues at coordinate 92,217,306 of CM049428.1, read as the reverse complement.
TTAGCTATATGACAATACTAGATTGATTGTTTGTTGTGAACCTTGTTGCTTGATGTTTGTTAGATGTTGATTGATTATGTTATAGATTGGTTGCCTTGTTTGTTTTATTGAACTAGGATTCCTCCATAGTAAAAATAATTCAACTCATTGCTTTCTAAACCAAACAGATGTCTCACCCAAATACCAACACCAATGTTTTACATACAACTATGCAACTACTATTCGAGAACCAGAGTCAGCTGTGGAATTTGATCAATGATCAACTGCCAAAGATTGATCAAAACCATAGTGTTTTTGAAGAGGACCTTATGACCAAACCAAAGGTATGCAAAACTTGTGGAGAGATAGCACATACGTCCAAAGAATGTTCTGATGAGTGGCCCCATGGTCATACCAGACATCTAGTTAAAGGATGCCCACATGTCAGGTTACTTGCTTCCTGTTTGAAGGAACAAATCATGTCCCAATACAGTGTCAACTTTATCCCTTGGTGCAACAAGTTATCCAGCAAACCAAGCAAGGAATGCAACAGTCTCTCATGAAGACCCTGGAGGAACAAGGACAAAAGCTTAAATCCAAGAAAGTTCTTAGCCACATAAGTTGCTACAAGTGCAAAGATAAGGGACATTACGCTGATAAGTGCCCTGAGTGGAAGAAGGATAAATCTCTCCAAGGACCGAGTGGAAAACGTAAAGTACTATAACTTGCCGTATCACCACATACCATTACATTTTAAATGCTAGTACACTCTACATCAGAAAAATAAACAAGATTAAACAAAGTTCCTAGACTGGCCATAAAAATTTCTTTTAAGGGTGGTAGCCACCCAGATAATTCTAACCCAGCTGCCTGAAACCCAGAGATCCCAAACCATCTTTCTTTCGAGCCTCCCCAATCAGAAAATTCATCCCCTGCTAGTTTCCAGTTTCCATGTCAGAAATTTCATTTCTCAAAACATCCCGAGTTATCAGAATCATTCAAGCATTTGCTTTGTCTTTCTAGCCTCTCCGAATCTCGGGGACGAGATTCCTTTTAAGGGTGGTAGTCTGTAACATCCCAATATTATGGAATGTTCAAAAATCACTAAAATTTAAAACTTTTGTTTTGATTAAAATAAAATATTAAAATGCATAAGAAAACTAACTATAAAAGACTTCAACCAATTTTGAAAAAGTCTATTATTTCAAAATTCCCAATGTGTCATTATTTTCAAAAGTTATTTCCAATTAAACATTACATTATCAATTGTATTTCAAAAACCTTCATATGTAATTTGACAAATGTTTTATAAAGTACAAACCATTTTATTTTAAGTAAATAGTTTACTTATAAATAATTGATTTCAACCACTTAGCCTTAGCTATAAATAAATTAAAATAATAATTACAAGTGTTATTTTAAACTATTGAAAACATTGTCTATTTGCCAAAAGATTATGATTCATTTACCTGAGTTCAAAACATAGTTTTGTATATTTCTAGTCTATAGTGTCTAACTTTAAAACTTCATAGATTTTATAACTAATGATGTATTCAAATAAGCATTTCACTAACTTAAATTATTCTTACCAATTTTCAATACATAAAATGATTTCATGAATATATTCAAAATAAGCAATCAAATTAATTGTAGGAAATCCTTCAAAGATAAGTTATGAAGTTTTCAAAATAATTGTTCATAATATAAAAACTTGTGGTGTACAAAGTATTTTGAATTAAAAATGATTTCATTGCATTTTCTCTTTTCATTCCAATAGTTGTAATATGTTATGTAAATAACCTATTAAAGCTAAAATTGATTTAATATTGGAATATGAGTTTAAATAACTTAAATTCAAACATATTTTGAATATGGGTATCTTACAAATTTTATTCATCCAAAAGAAAATTTAATTAAATATATTTTCAAATTTGACTTTAAGTGTCAAATTTGTATTTAATGAATACTTCAAAATATTATTTTTCAAACTTATTCAAAACATGCCCACTAATGTTTTAAAACATAGATATTAATTTTACAAATTTTTAGAAATTTATTTGACTTCATTTGGAGTTATAAATCAAAAGTTATAAAGAAATAAATAAAACAGAAAAGAAAAGGAGAAAAACCTGACAGTGGGACCCACCTGTCAGGGGAAGAGGTTGTCTTCAACCTCCCGCACGGGAATCACGCCGAGATCGTCGGAGCTCCCAATCCACGCCGTGATGGTCGCGTGGTGTTCCCTCGGTCTCCATATAAAGCCCCCGACACCCCGCATCGTTTTCCCCCTCTCCCCGTTCCAATCCGTGCCTCCAGGCCGGAGAATTTTGCCGCCGGAGTTGCGCAAGCCGCCGCCGTGTTTCCTACTTTTTGCCGGCGAAGTGAGCCTCCCCCTAGCCCGAGGACCCTCCCTCTACCTCCACTATCATTTGCGCACCCCTCAATCCCTTCCTCGTTTCTTCCCTGCAGAAAAATCGACGAGTCCGTGCGGAACCCGAAGATTCCCGCGCCGCCGCGACTACGGCCGCGCCTCCACGCCGTTTCGAGAGGTCTTGCTCGACGCCATGACCAACCTCGTCTTCGCCGCATCGTGCAGAACGTCGTCGTCGTCTTCCCAGGCCCGGAGGACCACCGGATCGTCGTCCTCGTCATCTCCCGAGGTGCAGCGCCGTCGTCCCCCTCGTCTCCGGCCACCAGCGCCACCCTCTCCAGGTCAACGCCTCCAGGGCCGTCGGATGCAGATCTAAGGCCCAGATCAGATTGGCCCGAAGAGGTATCTCCGGATCTGGTCCGTCCAACCCTCATAAGATCGTACGGTCCCTGTTAACCCTAGATCTGAGCCAATCAGAGCCTGCCACATCACCCAGCCTTTTCTGATTTTATTTCCGAATAGAATTAAATTGGCTGTTTTGCAGAAAAGCCCCTGACACTTAGATCTATCATAACTTTTTACTCACATATCCAAATTCAAATATTTTTATATATTTGGAAAGCCCTTGACATGAAATATATTTTAGATCTTCCCAAATTCAAATTTGACTTAGTTTAAAATTTTCAAATTTTCAAATGATGAAATTGAATAATTTTATCATAACTTTAAATCTATAAATCCAAAAATTGCAAATAAAATTGTTTTAGAAACATTATTAAATGTGTGGTGTGATGCCTCTGTTATAAAATAATTTTTGAGAATTATTTTGATGATTTAAATAGTTGCATGTTTATTTTGAATAGTTTGTCTATTTTTGACATAACTTTTAATACAAACACTTATTTTGATTTAATCCAATTGCTATACATTTAATTAAAATCCCTCTCTCTATTAACCCCATTTATAAATTTTGTTATAAATAATGCTTGAATAATTTAAAATTAATTTAAAGATCCTGAGACTTGTTTTGATTTATTCTAGCACATTATAAAGTTATTAATTTAAAAATCTATTACTTGCACCAAAGACATAAATAATTGTCCTAGTCTAGAGAAAGCTCAAATTCATGTTTATTAATATAATACATAACTTTAATAAGTAAGTTTTATTTAAAACCTTTTAAAACCTTTTAATTCTTTTACGAGTGTATATAAATGATATTGGTTAATTAGGTGTTACTAAAATGTGAATTAAAACATTATGCCATTTCAAATAACTAGGTTGTATTCATAATACTATGAACTTTTCAGTTGGGATTTAAAAATGTTAGATATGATAAATTAAGAAATTCTTGAATATGAATTTGCTTAAATTTAAAATTCTGAAAACATAACCTTAGGTAAAAGAAATTAAATATGATGGTTGTTGTAAAATTTTGAACCTTGCTTTTAAATTATGATTAAACCATCTTAGGATCTCTTCGTTTAAAGACCATTTCATTTGGATCCTGTGATCTTTCATTCTTTTCAAATTGAAAATGTCCAATTTGACTTTTGACTATACCCTAAACGCAACCACATTAATTATTTTTGTATATTGAATTATGTGACACCCTTGACCAAATCCACTTCTAAGCCTTATTACGCTTGTATGTTTAAATTTGTTTTGTGTTTGTTGAATTGCTTGTTTATTGTATGCCCTTTTACTATATAGTTTGAAACGGGGAGCAACTTTGACTTGGACAAGAGTGAGTGAGAAATGACAACTTTCTTCAGGCAAGTGACTTCATAAAACACCTACTATTTTATTCTATTGCATATCTAGTGTTTTCAAACAGTATTTTGCAAAAGTAGTATGCATGATAGGTTTTTGGGAGATTGTAGTATGCTATGCAAACCTTTTAGGTTTCCCCTTAGAAATTCCAGATTAGACCCCTATTATAATTTAGTGGAAGCAACTGCTGCAAAAATGATTGTTTTATGGTTGATGTGATAAATGAAAATTTCCACTAAATTAATTTAACGCCTGGGTGGATTGGGTCGATCGAGGAGGTTTCAAGTTGAGTGGCTTCTCAGGGCCATGTGTCATGGTTGTCTTCGCCCAGGGTAGTTTCTACTTACCTGGGGCCATGATATGCGGTGTTAACCTGAGTTGCTCACTTGTGGTAGGCCACCCAGGGCTATGAGATTTAAGTTTACACTGAGTCTAGTTGCTTATCGTGCAACCATTGATCAATATGGGCTTTGTCTTGATGGAGTAAGTTGATGTGGACCTGGGTCAAGAGATTGATGGTGGTAGAGTTGATAGGATGGTGGTAATCTCTTAGTATGATCATGGGAAAGCAACTTCTGAAAAGTCTCGTCTTGATCTTCTCCTTTTCCTTCTCACTAAAGGAGTGTAGAGGATAGTTTGGGTTGATTGAGTCTAATGGTGAAAGTGCACACCCTCTCGAGAGTTAAAACCTAAGATCTTAGCCGTGTCCCCGGCATCGGACAATTTGAGTAACTACACAAGGTTGTGTTCTGAAAATCTCCTCATCTCTAATTTCTTAATAAAACTTTGTTGGATGAACATGGGAAGGAGACATGGACTTGTCTCGAGATTTGTCTCTGAAGGAGAAGATATTGATTTAAGAAAATTGTTTATCAAAAGTAGGAGAAAATTTGCTTTGCGCAATAGCCTTGAGCTCCACCAGCCAAATAAGCATATAGATATAGCTTAGTAGAATATTAGAAATTAAAGTCACTTGCCACCACAATTCAATTGTGCTGACCCTTTATAGCTGGGCTGCAACTAAACCTTGCAGATTCGATAGACGACGAGTGAGTATTCGATAGGATTTCGAGTCTACAACCAACATGCTTTGCCTGTGGCACATGAAGATGATGAGGCTCTTTGTATCTACTATTTTCCGCTGCTACTCTTGGAAATTTTGCTAGCCTTTTCAGGTTATGCAAGTTGTAAGAGATATTTGTAACACTGGATCATGCGATTTAATAAAGTATTTGACACTTTTGCATGATATACATCTTAAACTGTGGTGCTAGCATTTGATCCAGGGACTAGCACATTAACACAGGGACTTCCACCTTATAATAAAAGGTGAGGTCTCTACATTTATTATCGCGAATGCCTTGGCTCGCCTTATGATCTGCCTCTTTAGCACCTCATCGTCCTCCGGCAACTTTTGGTCGATTAGAAAATCGAGATATGGGACTGTCCAATCCGGCTGTGTTAAGTAGACAGCGAGACTTGCCGCTTCTACCGGTTCTTCTGCGTCGGGGTCCATCAAATCGGCGCCTTTAATGGATGGCTTGTGCAGTTGCTCCAGGAAGATATCTTTTGGTACCTTTCTGCGTTCCGATCCTAGTCTTGCAATTGTGTCCGCCGCCTCATTCTCGGCTCTTGGAACATGCCAGACTTCGTAGCCTACGAAGTTTTTTGGGAATTCGTCAACTTTGGCTCTGTAAGCCGCCATTGTTGCGCTTTTCGCATACCATGTTCCGCTTACTTGCTGCCCGACCAAATCTGAGTCGCCATAACAGAGGATTCTTTTGACGCCTAGGTCGTTTGCCAGGTGTAACCCGTGAAGCAAGGCTTCGTACTTGTCGTGGTGGTGTCACGGCAGATGCCATAGGATGGCTAATATGTGGGGCCGATGGATGTTGGTGGATCCGGGGAGGGATAGCGAGCTGAATAGCCCACGCGAGGAGGATCCCAGTGTAACCGAGATCTCCCAAGAACGAGAAACAAAATCAAAGTACGAGGAGGAAGATCTAACAAACAAGAACAAATGCACGAAGGCACACAACACACACACGATATACCCAGGTTCAGGGCCCTCGTGAGGAGGTAACACCCCTACTCCTGCCTTTCCTCTATATAAACGTGGTACAAGGGCTACAACTTGCTATTAGATCTCTCAAAGGGAAGAACACAAAGAAGTAGATCAACTCAAGGTGTGAAGAAGTAAATGCTTTAGGAGTGAATGCAACTATAGCTTTGGCTCCCAGGTTGGTCCTCCTGCCACAGAAGCACTTATGGCGCCTTTTATAGAGTTCCGGCCAGGAGGGCCGGAAACCCTAAATGGCTTGGCCCCACCGGACAGGCCTAACCGGCATGTCATCACCGGCTAGTATTACCTAGTCGCCGCGCTATCCGGCATAGCCCCTTCGTCATCATCTCGATAAGGACAGCAGGCGCCGTCCTGAACCATCATTGTCCCCTTGTGAGAGACAGGACATGTCTTGGCCCATCCCGGATTGCCTTTTCCGGATTGCCGGGCTAGGCATGTCGTGTCTTGTCGTACCGTTGTCGTACCGTCAGGCGGGAGGTGACCATGCTTCCGTGTCAGGCGGGAGGTGACCATGCTTCCGTGTCAGGCGGAATGGTACTTCTCCCCGCAATAGACGGGAAAGCCTGCTATAGACCGTTGACGGCCTACCGGGGTCCCTCGTGCCGGCTACCTCCTCGCTTGCCACTGTGAGCCTCTCCTACATAAGATCAAGACCGAGACATACACTCCGGTTAGCACTTACCCGGACCATCTATCCGGTAAAACCGAGTACACCTCCTTCCGGGAGTCTCCTCGGAGTCCGAGATCCGAGATCCTTTCCGGAGGCGCCCGAGCTCGTCTCAGGATGAGTATCTCTAGGCCTAGCCTCCCGAAGATGTCTTAGCCTATCAGCAAAGACATCTTCGAGAAGCTAGTTCTTAGAGGAACTACCCGCTGATGCTTGTGCTGCCATTGTGAAGGCCGGGGGTGTCTATTTATAGTTGCTAGAGCTGACCCTTGCGCCTGCCAGGAGGCACTTTGCACTCTACCAGCGCTCAAGGGTCAAGTTGCCCTCTCAGCACACCAGGAGGTGTCCCTTGCTCTCGCCAAAGGTCAAGTACTGTTGGCACCTTACTGAATTATTCCGGGATCTGCCCCTACCCGGGGGGCAGCCCCCCGACACTAGTCCCCGAAGCTGGTGCTGCACAGCGACCTCAGATGATGTGCGGGATCAGCTTTAATAACAACTATTTTCCGATAGCACATGACATCATCCTTCGTTTACTTGCCGAGATCGATTCTTGCCTAGATCTTCTTACCGAGACAGTTTTAACCGGGAGACGAAGCCTGCAACCGGATAGTGCAGTCTCAGTGAATCTTGACCGTTGGCTCCGTATTGAACTCGAGATCTCGAGCTGGGTCCCATCCGACGTCCCGTCCGACCAGAAATGCACTCGAGTGCCTCTGTCCGAGTACGCCGTCGCTTGGGTTCGCGCGCCGGGAGCCGCATCCGATCCGAAGTCCAACCGTTGGGGCCGTGTGGCCCTCGGTGTGGCCGGTTTGGGCGCTCCGGCTAGCGCCACGTGCCGCGCTGCACAAACTACATCCCACCCACGATCGTGGAGATCGTGGGCGGGAAAATTGGAAACCGCTCCGGAATCCCCCCATAAATAGGGGACCGGAACGGTCTCCTCTTCTTCTTCGTCTTCTTCTCTTCTCCGCCACCGTCGTCTCGAGCACACCGCCGCAACCGTGTCCGTCGCCCGAACTTCGCCGCCCTCGCTGCTCGCCGGAGCCGGAGCCCGAACGCCGCTGTTCCTCTTGCGCGTCCTCGACCTCCTCTTCTCCGGTGAGTTGCTCTCTCCGCCCCGATGATCTTCTTTAGTAGGATGATACCTCGCCTTCGGCCGTGCCCTAACACACGCGCGGTTGCGCCGCCGCCGGCGAGCACAACTCGAGCGGCGCGCACGGGGTGCGCGGCGGAGATGCACCGTTGCGATAGGGCTTAGATCTTTCGCTCGCATTGCGTACTGTTCGAGTTTAGCCCGAGATTATTTTCCTCACTTTAGTTTCGATTTATCAGCACACGGTAGATCTTACTCGTGCTGAACTCGGTTGTGTTTAGGAGTTTGCGATCCGACATCTTAGCTCCCAATAGGCTAACCCCGACTAACTGCTACTGCGCCTGCAGAGTAGCCCGGATACCTCTGCGGACTCCTCCGGCATGGGTGAAGAAAGTATCCGGGGGTGCTGGGATGGATCCGAGACCAAACAGTCGGACCTGGACTGGCTGTATCGGACTCACCGGATACCGCCAGAAGTAGAGAGCCGTCTTCCGGAGGACGAGGTTCAACCGGAACCCCAACCCGGGGAATACGTAGTATTCCTTACGCACTTCGAGCGCGGGTTTGGGCTTCCGGCTAGCCCCTTCTTCCGCGACTTCCTCGACACCTACAGCCTCCAACCCCATCATCTCCCAGCCAACGCCATCATGATGCTTTCGGTCTTCACCACCTATTCGGAAGCATACCTCGGTGTATGGCCATTCCTGGACCTCTGGCGAGGTACTTCATCCTTCGTCGCCAAGTCATCCCCAATCCGGACCAGAAAATAAAAGATTTGGTCGACTGTGGAGCTGCCACCGTCATCCCCCGTGCTGACCCCGGATTCCCAATAGTCAAGGGACTAGAGTCCTGCCGGAAGTGGCAGCGCAGATTCTTCTATGTGAAAAACCGGGCGAGCTCGGGCGATGCTCCGGGATCCTCGAATCCGGACTTCATCAACCTGCCGGAGTTTTTTATCGGTCCTCCTCGCAAATTCAACCTCTGGAAACGATTCCCCGACACCGAAGAGGTCAAGTGCATGCACGACGTCCTGAACGTGCTGACCGACACGATGATCGGCGATGATCTCCTGCGTTGCTTCATCATTCGCCGCGTCTGCCCCCTCCAAACCCGAGTACACAAGATGTGCCACATGGCCGGTAACCTAGACCCTACCCGGACCAGTGTTTTTGGGTTAGACCATGCTGCGGTCGTCCGACGCGTTCGAGCCATTGCTCGGACGAAGATGACGGATGACTATTCCTGGGGTGCCATCGGGGGATCCCGGAAAAAACCCCTGAAACATATGCTTCTGTCTGCCTTTCGTAAACTTGCATTCGCACCTGGGTTCTGCTGGAAATCGATATGGGTATCATGCGGTGATTTATCTGCGCAGTTATTCGAGCGGCAAATCGAGGAAGACGCTATCCACGCCAACGGGAATTTCGCGCCGAACTTCCCAGCACCGAAAGAGATGCCGAGGGAAGATCCCGATGGTGAGGAGCACCTTGCCGTTCCTCTGGTGAAAGCTACCGCACCGGGTAACCCTTCAATCTCAGAGGCAGTTTCCATTTCTTCGGATGATGAGGATGAGATTGACTGCCAAATTCTTGATGTGATTGACACTCTCCCTCTCAACCGGGCCTCAACAGTGGTTCCGAAGCCGACGGCCGTGACCAAACGCGCCGAGAGCCGGAAGCGTGCGGCTTCCGACACCGACGCTGCCGATAACTCCAGCAACCCCCCCAAGAGGAGCAAGCCGAACAAACAAACGTCCGAGAAGCCTCCTCGACGCCGGCAGAAGGGTCCTCCCACTGTGGATTCCGGGTACATTTTCTTTGCCTTATGCTAAATGACTTTGCCATCTCCATAAACTGTTACTGAGATATTTTCTTTCAGGGACGCACTCGACCTCCCGCTACCCGTTGTTCCTCCTCCTCCCGGAACTCGGACTCCCAGCCCGGCTCGGGCCCCCTTCTCTCCACCTCGCCCTTCTACTCGAGGAAGCAAGCCTGCAGCTTCCGGTATCGCATCGGCTACCGTTGCGAATCCGGATGCATGCCCGGTGATCGATGAGACCCCGGTGCAGGCCACGACCACCTCGGGAGACATTCTTCTTCCGGAGAGCCCGCGCCGGGTGCCCGGGCTTGAGGCAGAGATCCTGAGCCCTCCCCGGCAGCTCGTGCCCAGCGGTCCCTCCCGGCAAGCCGCGAACAAGACTGCGCCGAAGAACCGGCCCGCAGCCTCCTCCCGGCCAGCCGATCAACTTGCTGCGAAGTCGCGCGGCAAGGTTGCCGGGCAGAAAAAAACCTCTGCCAAACCTACTGCTGCTCCGCCATCCTCGGCCCAAGACTTGGCGCTGCGCACGGGTAAGTTTTCACCGTTACCACCGCCTCCTGCCGAGATCCCTACTGCCGCCCTGCGGATGTTGCGAGCAACCGTAAAATCCTTTGTGCCTCCAGGATCTCGGGACGTTGCTGCTATTCGCGCGCCCGGCGGCTCCGGCATACGCGTTGTTGATGAATACAACCAGGCCTGGCTTGCCGCCGACGCCTCCGAGACCGTGGGAGACTTGCACGCTGCAGGCCCAAGCCGCAACGCTCAAGCCTTGCACGCTCTCCAGGTGGCCGCGCTGGATGTTACTCGGGTGACTGAGGTAAGCTTGTTTCCTTTCTTTTTCCGATAAACATATGTTCCTTCCCCACTAGTCCCCGAGATTGGTGCTTAGCGCTCTAGATTCCACCGAATAGCAGATCACTAGGCTCCAATCTTAGAGAAAACCTTCAGGACTCGGACACCGAGTCCCCGAGATCCTCCCAACCGGCTAGATTGTTTCAAAATTTGCTCCATCACCACTAGTCCCTGAGATTGGTGCTTAGTGCTCTAGATTCCACCGAATAGCAGACCACTAGGCTCCAATCTTAGAGAAAATTTCAGGACTCAGGCACCGAGTCCCCGAGATCCTCCCAACCGGTTAGCCATTACTTGCTACTGATCTCGGAATCTCCCGATTTCCTTACATCTTCTCCCGGATTGATCTCATCCTTTTTTGTTTTGATTTCAGGAGTGCAGCAAGAAACGCTGCAGCATCTTCAACCGAGTTCTTGCTGACCTCGGTCAGTCCAAGAAGTGCGAGGGGCGCCTCCGGGAGGAGCAGGATGCTGCGCGCAAGATCTCGACAGATCAAAAGGCCGCACTCGCTACTGCGCAAGCCGAGATCGCGCGACTCAACGGCGAGCTTGACAAGGCCAAGGCTGCTGCGACCGAGATGAAGACGCGCTTCGTTGAGGCGACGAAGAAGCAAAGGGAAACCTTGGATCAGTCCGAGGAGCGCGCACATCTCGCGGAGACCGGGTTGGCTCTTCTCCGGTCACGGTCCGATAGTTGGCTCTCCGAGCTAACTGTACTGAACCGGGACCTTAACAGTAAGTGGACCGACCTCCCCCATGCTTTCCTTGCTCTCTTTTCTTTTGTTGTAGTTCTTCTTATGCTCTAGTCGCTTGACAGCTCTTCTTTTTAAAGGGGAATTCGAGCACTCCCGGGAAGCTGCTGTCCTTGCCGTTGCTGCTGCTCGGGAGAAGCGTGCCGGGAAGGGTGCTGTCTCGGATGCCTGGGATATTGAGGACCACCTCACCGCCCTGAAGGCCCGGATAGTGCCTCTCCGGTCGATCGGGGCAGAGCTGCTCAGTGCTGCGATCCACGTCCACGGCGCGCTGTGGCCGAGTATCCGCGCGACGCTCTCGGTCTCCGAACTCGCGAGCGCACTCCGGTGTGCCGGGAGGCGCATCCACGCTTGGGAGCGCTCCGGTGCGTGAGCTGGTGCCGATCAGGTCTTGACCCAAGTACTTAGCTGGTACGAAGGTCTCGACCTGGACGCGATCCAGCGCCTGCGGACGATCTCGCCGTGGTTGAGCGATCCGGCTAAGGTCCAGCGGAGACAAGAGGTGGCGCACCGCATCGCCTCGTGGTCCAGCATCCGCGCCTTCACCGCCAGCGTCATTCCTTCTGACTCCGAATCCGACTATGAGGACGATGAAGAAACCGGCGCGACCGGCGATGCGGATGACGAGATCCCGGAAGAAGATGACGCTGCCTCCGGTGCTGTCACCGAGACCGTGGCTCCCCAGGATGTTGCTACTTCTCCAACACCCGAGGCCTCTCAGGCCGAGGTGTGCCCCGACGCCCCGAGTACCGGCGCTGAAACTGAAGCCACTCCTGCTCCTGCTGCTGCTCCCGCTGCTGCTCCCGAGGTTGCTGCTTCTGCCGACGTCTCCGCCGAGAAGCCGGCTTCTCCTATCACTTAGAAAGACTTTAAGAGTAGATTCGTTAAATCCCCGGTATGCCGGGTGCAAGATGTAACATACACTATTTAATATTTTCTTTTCGTACCGAATTATCTATTCGAACAAGTTATGCCAATTTATTCCGTTACTAGCTCCCGAGTTGTTTTTCATGTTTACCGTACTTAGGTAATTTCTGCTCTTGTCTACCATTTCGGCGTTCGACAGTCGAGTCACAAAACTCCACATACGGCATACATTACTTAAGACAATCCGAGTTCTGGCTAACCGAATTCCCGACATAAAAAATAACTGGGTTAGCAAAAAACAGGTACGCCGGATAAGTTCCTTCTCCGAGTCCCCGAGGCCATTTTCGTGTTCCCCACATTTTACTCTCTTTGCTCTTGACTACCATTTCGGCGTGCGTCAGTCGAGTCACAAGATGATTTCACATGACATACATTACTCTAACTTTGAGAATCGAACTTGGAACTTTCCCGGCATACAAAATAATACAGAAGACAGCTACCCGGCAGTCCCCGGGTTCCTTCCCGAGATGCCGGTAAAAATAACAAATGAACTTGACAAAATAAAAACAAAATAGGCACATAACCAGGCAGTCCCCAGGTTCCTCCCGGGGTGCCTTACTTTCATTAATACTGAAAACTGAGATATATCATACACTGAGCCCTTTACGTGTAGAAGGGTCGAAGTAGTGCTACATTCCATGGACGCTTGGTTTCCTCACCGGATTTGTCCATTACACCTTTCCTAGCCTCCTGTGCATCTACAAGGTAATAAGAGTCATTGTGCAATGCCCTGCTTATCACAAAAGGTCCCTCCCATGGAGGTGACAATTTATGCATTCCGGCCGTGCGTTGGATGAGCCTCAGCACAAGATCCCCTTCTCGGAACACCCTCGGGTGCACTTTCCGGCTATGATAGCGACGGAGATTTTGTTGATAAATTGCAGACCGAGACAGTGCCAATTCTCTTGCCTCTTCGAGTAAATCAACATCATCTTCTCGGGCTTCCTTTGCCTCGGTCTCGGTGAACATTGTCACTCTCGGGGAATCATATTCTATGTCAGTCGGGAGTACTGCCTCGGCACCGTATACCATGAATAATGGCGTGTACCCGGTAGATCTATTTGGTGTAGTCCGAAGACCCCATAAAACCGCCGGAAAACTCCTCTATCCAGCATCCCGGAGTTCTCATCAGTGGTTCGATCAAACGAGCTTTGATGCCGGCTAAGACTAAGGCATTTGCTCTTTCGACTTGCCCATTTGCTTCCGGGTGTGCAACTGATGCTACATCCAGCCGGATTCCCTTCTCAGCACAAAATCGAGCGAATTCCCCCACAGCAAAGTTGGTGCCATTATCTGTGATAATGCTGTGCGGGTACCCGTATCTCAAGATGATGTCTTTCAGGAATTGCACAGCGGTGTGTCCATCACACTTCCGGATTGGCTTGACCTCTATCCACTTGGTGAATTTGTCCACCATAACTAGTATATGTGTCATATTGCCTCTTGCCGGCTTGAACTGCCCGACCATATCCAAACACCATACTGCAAATGGCCAAGTGATAGGGATTGTCTTCAGCGCTGACGCCGTCATATGTATCCGGTGAGCAAACCTCTGGCATCCTCCACACTTCCGGACAATATCTTCTGCTTGCTGTAATGCAGTGGGCCAGTAGAACCCATGCCGGAACACTTTCGCCACCAGGGCCCGGGATGATGCATGATGCCCGCACTCCCCCTGATGTATTTCCAGGAGCATCTCTTGTCCTTCTTCCGGTTCTACACACCTCTGGAGTACCTCAGTGACACTCCTCTTGTACAACTCTTGATTGATAACGGTGTATGCTTTTGACCTTCGCATTATCTGCCGGGCTTCCACTTCATTCTCCGGGAGGGTTCCTTCCAAGATATAAGCCATAATGGGCTGTGCCCATCACGGAACAGGTCGAACCGGGAACACGGGAGCGTCTATGTCCATTAGCTCTGCCGACATCACCTCCATCATCATCTTTCTTTGCCTCTCTGAGCACTCTGATGGAGTCCCCGGGTTCGATGTGATGCTCCCGACATCTACTTCCATGGGTACGGCATCTGCCCCATGTTCCTTGGGGATGAAGATAGAATCCGACTCGGGTGAGGGTTGAATAGATGGCTTTCTCAAATGCTCCAGAGCAATCCCGGGTGGGATGGCATCCCGAGATGACCCTAGCTTGGACAAGATGTCCGCTGCCTCGTTTTCTCCTCTGGGTATGTGCTTGAACTCGCATCCTTCGAAAAAACCGGATACTTTCTGCACATGAAACCTGTATAAGGCCATGTTTGCATCAAGGGCATCCCAATTCCCCGACACCTGCTGTACTACGAGGTCGGAGTCACCGAAACACTCTATCCGGCGGATGCCGATCTCCTTGGCGACGTTCAGTCCATGAACCAAGGCCTCATATTCCGCGACATTGTTAGATGCCCGGAAATGAATTTGCAGAACATACTTCAGTACATCCTGTTTCGGGGAAGTGAGGACCACTCCGGCACCCCATCCGATCTTAGCATTTGAGCCATCAAAATGCATCCTCCAGAAATTGTAATCCGGCATCGGAGGTTCGTACTGCATCTCGGCCCAGTCTACCAAAAAGTCCGGCAGCGCCTGCGACTTGATGGCATCCCGTCTCTCATACGCCGGAGCATATGGAGACAACTGGATGGCCCATTTGGCTACCCGGCCGCTAGCGTCCTTGCAACCGATGATCTCGGCCAGAGGAGCTTCGCATACCACTGTGATCGGGTGTTCCTGGAAGTAGTGCTTGAGTTTGGTTACTGCCATGTACACCCCATACGCCATCTTCTGGTAGTGTGGGTAGTTCTGTTTGGATTCCGAGATCACCTCACTGAGGTAATACACCGGCCTTTGTATCAGCTTGCCCCCTTCCTCCCTTTCTACCACCATCGCCACACTGACTACTCGGTTGGTTGCAGCAATATATAGCAGCATAGGTTCCTTGGGTAATGGGGATGCCAACACGGGTGCTGTTGAGAGCATCCTCTTCAAATCGTTGACCGCCGCGTCGGCCTGCGGGGTCCAAACAAATGTCTTGCTTTTCTTCATCAACTGGTACAAGGGCAGGGCCTTCTCCCCAAGTCGACTGACGAACCGACTTAGGGATGCAAGACAACCAGTGAACTTCTGCACATCTTTGAGACGTAAGGGCAATTTCATGCTCTCGATGGCACGAATTTTACCCGGGTTGACCTCGATTCCCTGGCTTGAGATGAGGAAACCGAGTAATTTCCCCGCCGGAACACCAAATGTGCATTTATCCGGGTTCAATTTCATCCGGAATCTTCTTAAGTTCTTGAATATTTCCCTCAGATCATCTATTAGTGAGGCTTTTTCTTTTGTTTTTATGACTATGTCATCGACATAGACCTCGGCATTCCGGCCTATTTGGTCATGCAAACATTTCTGCATGCACCTCTGGTATGTAGCACCAGCATTCCTCAAACCGAAAGTCATGACACGATAGCAATAAGCCCCATAAGGGGTAATAAAAGCAGTTTTCAATTGATCATCCGGATTCAAAGGTATCTGGTGAAAACCAGAATATGCATCTAAAAATGTCAAAAGCTCACTCCCGGCAGTGGAATCTATCACTTGATCTATCCGGGGCAGTGGAAAGGGGTCCTTCGGGCATGCCTTATTGAGGTTGGTGAAGTCGATGCACATGCGCCACACCTTAAGCAGGAGGGGATCATCCTTCTTCTTCTCTACCAAGACCGGATTCGATATCCAATCCGGGTGCAGCACCTCCATTATGAATCCCGCAGCCAGCAGTATAGCCAGATGCTCCATGACGGCGGCTCTTCTTTCATCCGAGAGGCGCCTAGTTGGTTGCTTCACCGGCTTCGCATCCGGTCGAACAAACAAAGAGTGCTCAGCCAACTCCCTCGGGACACCTTGCAGATCGTCACTCGACCACGCAAAAGCATCCTGATTCTCACGGAGGAAGTTGACGAGCTCGCCTTCCTATTTGCTGTCCAGGTTGCTGCCAATGATAACTTGGCGCTCCGGGTTGCTGGGGTCCACACCCACCTTCTTGGTCTCTTTGGGGGGCTGAAATGATGCACCCTGCTCCGGGTTCACCATCCCGGGCATTCCGAGTTGAGAGGTCTTGGCCATTGCCACCACCTGCTGGATCCTCTTCTTCTCTTCTGCGATCACCAGGGATTCAGCTAAGCACGACCCCGCCGAGGCACACTCCATGGAGCGCTTGTGGTCTCCCGAGATGGTGATCACGCCGTTAGGTCCCGGCATCTTCATCTTCAAGTAGCCCATGTGAGTTGAGATCATGAACTTGGCCAGGGCCGGCCTGCCGATCAGCGCGTGATACGGGCTCTCGAGGTCCACGACTTCGAACTCCAAGCTCTCGGTTCGGCAGTTCTCCCGAGTTCCGAATAGCACTTCAACCCAGATTTTTCCCATGGGTGAGCAAGAGACTCCGGGCACAATGCCGTGGAAGGTCGTCTCGGTAGGCAGCAAGGTGTTCATGGACACCCCCAGCTTCAGCATCGTGTCCTTGTACATGATGTTAATGGCACTGCCATTGTCGATCAGAACTCGGCTGAAGCGGACATTGAGGCTGGGTCCGACAAAGTTTGGGTCTACCACCAAGGCATACGCTCCCGGCTTGGGCATAACCCTGGGGTGATCCTTCCGGTTCCATGTGATCTCCATCTCGGACCAGTGCAAGAACTTGGGCATTGCTGGGATCACGACATTCACCTCCAGGGCACGTTGCCGCACACTTCTCCGGTCAGTGGGTTCGGTCACGAAGACCACATAGCTTTGATGTGCCTCCCGGTAGTTGCCCTGCTGCTGTCCGGCTTGGTTGCTGGGGCCTGCACCGTTGTCGTTCCGGGTGTGCACCATATTCACTGGCCGAGGTGGGGGTCCTCGCGGAGGCGGGTTGACTCGGATAGCGTTGGCTCCCGACATCGGAGGAGGGGGTCTCGGAATGTTGGGCCGAGATGCCGGAGCACTCGGCCGAACAGCTCCCGAGCTGCCTTCCTGTAATGTGCGCTGGTACCAACTGCATTGCCGAGTAGAGTGGTTTGCTGGCTTGTTGGCCTCCAGAGTATGGTAGCAGCATGGCTTGTTCAGCATCTCCTCATATGTCAGGGGCTTCTTTTGTTCCACCCAGGTCTTTTGCACCTCCTAACTCTGACCCCAAGTCGGGCCACTTGTCTTTTGACGCTGGCTGTTGCCGACATCTTCTTGCTCCCGGGTCACCGCTGCGATGTGCTGTGCGGCATGGTGGTATTCGGGGTGATTCCTTTTCTGGCCAAAATCCTGGCGATCATGGCTCCTGCTTGGTCCCGAACGCTGAGGTCCCGCATTCCTCCTGTTGGAGTCACCGACATCCACTAGGGGTTGCATGGGATCTCCAAGCGTGTAGGTATCGGCGATGCGCATGGTTTCTGCCAATGTCGTTGGCATCTTTCTCTGCAACTTCTGCCACAGCATTGAGTCGTGCCGGCATCCTTGTGCAAACCAGGAGATGGCCTGCGCCTCTACCACTCCTTCGCAAGAATTGCGAATATTGCTCCACCGGGTAAGATATTCCCGGTCAGTCTCCTTACTCCTTTGCCTACAGATGGCGAGCTGCTGAGGCCTGTTTGGCCTTTTGTACGTGCTGGTGAAGTTACTGATGAATGCCTCCTCAAAGTCTAACCAGCAGTCTATGCTGCCAGTTCTCAAGTTGTTCAACCAGATCCGGGCTAGTCCTTCCAACATCTGCGGTACGTATCGTACCGCCCATCGTCTGTTTCCACCGGCTATGCTTACTGCAGTTACATAGTCGGTTAGCCAGTCCTCCGGCTTTTTGCTGCCGTCATAGGTCTTGGCACCCCTGTTGAGCTGAAAATTCCGAACTGGTGGCTCTCGCATGATCCGGGGTCCAAAGCAGGCAGGTCCCGGAGGCCCTTGCTCTTCCACTAGCTCGGATTGGTGAATCCGGTCGAGCCGGAATCTGGCATCTGCCGGATTCAGCTGTCTGGTCCCTATCCGAGATCCCAAAGGGTTCTCGTCTGGCTGATATCCGAGCTGCTGCAGTCTCGAGTTGCCATCGTTTAGCCTGTTCTGTGCCGGGATCACAGCCTGCTGTGGAACAGAGGCGACCTCCCTTTGGGGGTTTCCCTGAACATGAGGAGGGTTCTGGGGTGGATTACCACGGCCGACCGGGTTATTGTTTCCTACCCCCCGGTTACCGTCCTCACGGGTACTTCCCACCTTCCCCGAGTTACGTTGCCCAGCTTGCTGGATACCGGCGAAGGCCGGATCATAGGTCTGTAGCTGCTTGTTCTTCCCGGAACCTCGACTCCGGCTCCGGCTCTTGCTTTTGCTCTTGCCTTTGCTCGGATGCGGGGAAGAGGCCTCCCCGTCCGATTTTTGGCTATTGGGTCTTGCTGAGTGCACTTGGGATCCTGCCCCGGGGTTCTTCTTCTTGAATGCCTGATTTTGACGGTTGGCCTCGATTACCAACTCGTTTACTCGATCCTGCTGCTTGCGTAGGGCCTCACCGGATAACCCTACCAACTCTGCCATGGCGGCCTCGGCAGCCCTGAGAGTTTTCGCCGGTGAGCTGTACACCGGCTTCCCCGCTGAGATCCGGCTTCCCGTCTGACTGGTGGTGGCTCCACCTGCCAGCTCGTCATTCACCATTCTTCCTTTCTTGCGCAGCTCCGCGATGCGCTTGTCCCGGGAGTCTATCTTAAGGAATCCGTGAGCTACATTGTACTCCCGGAGACTGGCATTGAGTTCGCGCCGGATCTCGGGATCTCCTGTGCTTCAGCGAGTAGCAACCTCCGCTGCTCCTCCAACTCAGCCGAAGTGGCCTGAGAATCCACTTCAGCGGCTACAGGTACAGTCAGCTTTGCCACCAGACCCGAGAGGGGATCCGGGCGACGTCGCGGCTGGGACGGTTGTGGATCGCCATCCCGGGCCGCACCTCTTTCCTGAGGAGGTTTGGCCAAACGGATGTGGCCGCTTCCGGTATTGCCGTCAGCGTCCTGGTACTCCTCCTCGGTTGCCCCGACCATCATCACCGCGACGGAACTCGGGGGGCGACCGGCACGCAGACCCCGAGCTGCGCAGAGCATGGGAGGGTCCTCAGCTTCCAGGACCACGTCCGGGTAGCTACAGGTAACCTCGGTGGCGACGTAGGTGGTGAAACCACCAAAGCCAATGAGACATCCGTTCACCGGAAAAGGTCTGTTCCGGAAGCATCCCGCGTTGTCGCTGACGAAGTCCATCTCCCCTAGCCTTACGACCAGGCCAGAGAGAACCCGAACGTCGAAGTGAACGGGGGAGCCCGTCCGGATGTGTACACCAGCCAACGCCTCTGTCTGCCCCACGGTGGGCGCCAACTGTCGTGGTGGTGTCATGGCAGATGCCATAGGATGGCTAATATGTGGGGCCGATGGACGTTGGTGGATCCGGGGAGGGATAGCGAGCTGAATAGCCCACGCGAGGAGGATCCCAGTGTAACCGAGATCTCCCAAGAACGAGAAACAAAATCAAAGTACGAGGGGGAAGATCTAACAAACAAGAACAAATGCACGAAGGCACACAACACACACACGATATACCCAGGTTCAGGGCCCTCGTGAGGAGGTAACACCCCTACTCCTGCCTTTCCTCTCTATATAAACGTGGTACAAGGGCTACAACTTGCTATTAGATCTCTCAAAGGGAAGAACACAAAGAAGTAGATCAACTCAAGGTGTGAAGAAGTAAATGTTTTAGGAGTGAATGCAACTATAGCTTTGGCTCCCAGGTTGGTCCTCCTGCCACAGAAGCCGTTATGGCGCCTTTTATAGAGTTCCGGCCAGGAGGGCCGGAAACCCTAAACCGGCTTGGCCCCACCGGACAGGCCTAACCGGCATGTCGTCACCGGCTAGTGCGACCTAGTCGCCGCGCTATCCGGCATAGCCCCTTCGTCATCATCTCGATAAGGACAACAGGCGCCGTCCTGAACCATCATTGTCCCCCTGTCATAGACAGGACATGTCTTGGCCCATCCCGGATAGCCTTTTCCGGATTGCCAGGCTAGGCATATCGTGTCTTGTCGTACCGTTGTCGTACCGGCTGACGCGCTTCCGTGTCAGGCGGGAGGTGACCATGCTTCCGTGTCAGGCGGGAGGTGACCATGCTTCCGTGTCAGGCGGAATGGTACTTCTCCCCGCAATAGACGGGAAAGCCTGCTATAGACCATTGACGGCCTACCGGGGTCCCTCGTGCCGGCTACCTCCTCGCTTGCCACTGTGAGCCTCTCCTACATAAGATCAAGACCGAGACATACACTCCGGTTAGCACTTACCCGGACCATCTATCCGGTAAAACCGAGTACACCTCCTTCCGGGAATCTCCTCGGAGTCCGAGATCCGAGATCCTTTCCGGAGGCGCCCGAGCTCGTCTCAGGATGAGTATCTCTAGGCCTAGCCTCCCGAAGATGTCTTAGCCTATCAGCAAAGACATCTTCGAGAAGCTAGTTCTTAGAGGAACTACCCGCTGATGCTTGTGCTGCCATTGTGAAGGCCGGGGGTGTCTATTTATAGTTGCTAGAGCTGACCCTTGCGCCTGCCAGGAGGCACTTTGCACTCTACCAGCGCTCAAGGGTCAAGTTGCCCTCTCAGCACACCAGGAGGTGTCCCTTGCTCTCGCCAAAGGTCAAGTACTGTTGGCACCTTACTGAATTATTCCGGAATCTGCCACTACCCGGGGGGCAGCCCCCCGACAGTACTCGGCAACATTGTTGGTTGCTGTGAAGTGGATTTGTAACACGTAGCTAAGCTTGTCACCTTTAGGCGTGCGTAGAACGACTCCAGCCCCCGAGTCTTTGAGCATCTTTGATCCGTCAAAGTGCATGACCCAATATTCTGATTCGGGGAGTGTAGTTTCCTCCATGGCCTCCGTCCAGTCGGCGACAAAGTCTGCAAGTGCTTGAGACTTAATGGCGGTCCGTGGTTTATAGACTATATCAAAGGCGGCGAGTTCGATGCCCCATTTGGCAACTCGACCTGTTGCCTCTGCATTGTTGATTATGTCTCCCAACGGTGCCTTGCTGACTACTGTCACTGTGTGTTCCTGGAAGTAATGCCTAAGCTTTCTGGCGGCGAAGAATACACCATAAGCCAGCTTTTGGTAATGCGGATACCTCTGCTTGGAGGCGGAGAACACTTCACTGATGAAGTAGACCGGTCGCTGCTCACACGCCGCGGCTTCGTTCTCCTTTCTTTCCACAGCCAAGACAACGCTGACAACAGCTCCTGTTGCCGCGATGTACAACAGCATTGGTTCCTGTGATCGAGGTGCTGCCAACATTGGAGCGGATGTGAGGGCCTCCTTAAGTTGCTGCAAGGCGGCATCTGCCTCTGCTGTCCACTCAAAGTTGTCGGATTTCTTCAATAGCCGGTAGAGAGGCATTGCCTTTTCCCCTAGGCGGCTTATGAAACGACTGACGGCTGCTGCCGATCCGGCTAGGCGTTGCACTTCCTTCAGACAAGTAGGTCTGGATATGTTTTGGATGGCCTTGATCTTCTCCGGGTTAACCTCGATCCCTCGTTCTGAGACGATAAACCCGAGCAATTTGCCGGCTGGGACGCCGAAAACGCACTTGGCGGGATTGAGTTTCATCTGATACCTCCGGAGATTCTGGAAAGTTTCTTCCAAGTCCTCTAGGAGATCTGCCTTCTTTTTGGACATTACTGCGATGTCGTCTACATAGACGTGAACATTGCGGCCGATCTGTTCGTGCAGGCAATTTTGCATACATCGCTGGTATGTTGCCCCTGCATTCTTCAGGCCGAAAGGCATTGTAATGTAGCAGAAAGTCCCATATAGAGTTGTGAAAGATGTTTTCAGCTGATCTGACTCTCTCATCTTGATTTGGTGGTATCCTGAGTAGGCGTCCAGAAAACAAAGCAGCTCGGAGCCTGCTGTGGAGTCTACGACTTGGTCAATTCTGGGCAGCGCAAAGGGATCCTTTGGGCAGCACTTGTTAACACCGGTATAGTCAATACACATCCTCAGCTCTTTATTCTTCTTTGGGACAAGTACAGGATTTGCCACCCAATCGGTGTGTACAACT
Organism: Poa annua; assembly: GCA_026929855.1. Lineage (NCBI taxonomy): Eukaryota > Viridiplantae > Streptophyta > Magnoliopsida > Poales > Poaceae > Poa > Poa annua. Next base: position 92,194,910 of record CM049428.1, on the reverse strand, counting down.
TCTTTTATGAAATTGGCGGCCTTCAGCCTATTTATCTCCTTTCCTATAGCCTTGCGTCTCTCATCTCCAAAGCGTCTTGTTGCTTGCTTCATCGGCTTGGATCCTTTTATGACGTTGAGCGAGTGCTCGGCAAGTTCCCTCGGTACACCAGGCATGTCGGAAGGCGACCATGCAAAGATGTCACGATTCTCACGGAGGAACTCGACGAGCGCGCCTTCCTATTTGCTGTCAAGGTTGGAGCCGATGACAACTTGCTTAGACTTGTCACCTGGGATGAGGTCTGCCTTTTTGGTGTCCTCTGAAGCTTCGAAAGTCTTCTTGACATCCATCTTTGGCTTTGGCATGGAGTTGTCTGAATCCGCCCCGAGCAGCGCGAGTTCTTCCTTGTGGATGACGGCTTCTGCGAAGGCGGCCATGCCACGCTCGTACTCCTTGGCTTTCTTGAAGTTGCCGGAAATCGTGATGGTTCCGTTTTCCCCCGGCATTTTAAGCTTGCTGTATATGTAGCACGGCCTTGCCATGAACTTGGCGAAAGCCGGTCGTCCGAAGATTGCATGATAGGAGCTTTTGAAGGGGACAACTTCGAACCGAAGGAACTCTGAGCGGTAGTTCTCTTTTGGTCCGAAAGTTACCTTCAGCCTGATGCTCCCCATTGACTTTGCTTGCCTGCCGGGCACTATGCCATGAAAGGTGAGGGTGTTGTGGTCCAGCTGGTCCTCTGATAGGTTCATGCGGCTTAGCGTGTCATAGTACAGGATGTTGAGGCTGCTGCCGCTATCCATGAGTACTTTTGTAAGTCTCAAGTTGTCGACAATGGGATCGACGACAAGGGCGTACTTTCCTGGGTGAGGAACGTGATCGGGGTGGTCGGACCGGTCCCAAGTGATCGTTGCCTCAGACCAGTTCAAGTATTGAGGGACGTTCGGCATTGTCGCGTTGAGTTCGCGCATTTCCGCCTTATCCGCCTTAGCTGAAGGCGTGCCGACAAAGCACACAAGAGATTCTTTGACCTTCGGATACGGCTTCTTTTTCTTGGCGGCTGCGTCATCTTCGCTTGAGATAGACATGTCGTCGTCATCCTCATCCTCCTTGCTGTCTTTCTTGTCGTTCTTCTTTGACTTCTTTGACTTCCAGCCGACTGTGGGATCCTTTTTGAAGTCATCCATGAAGCGGCACTCTCCAAGCATATGGTTGACCTTGCCCAATGAGGCGTGGATGGGACATGGCAAAAGCTTTGCCTGTTCATAAGTGATTCGCGTCGCCTTAGGCCCTGAGCCGGCTTCGCGACTATCTTTCTTATTTTTCCACTTCTTTTTGCCGGCGTTTCCTTGGAACGCTGCGGCTACCTCATTGGAAGGCCCGGCTTTGTCATCCGCCGCCTGCTTGCGCTTGTTGTTCCGCTTTGGTATGATGTTGACGTCTGGGTCATCGTCCCGGGCGTCGTCATCCGCCGCCGCGTATTGGGCGGCCAGGTTGAGCATCTCACCAAGGTCCGTGATTTGCTCGCGGACGAGCCTATGACGGAGCAAGGACTTCTTCTGTAGGCCCGTGTAGAAGGCGTGGATAGCCTGTGCGTCCGAAACACCATGACAGTTGGCTTTTTCGGATATCCAACGGCTGACAAAATCTGTCATGGTTTCGTCCGGCTTTTGGATACAGCGCTGCAAATCCGTGTAGGTATTTGGACGCTTGTATGTTCCCTGGAAGTGCTGGGAGAAAACCTTTTCCATGTCGTACCAGCTATGGATGGACTTTTCAGGAAGGTTGTCGATCCAAGCTCTTGCCGTGCCTTCCAACATGAGAGGTAGGTAGCGGACGGCAATATGGCTGCTTCCGCCGGCAATCTCTATGGCCATGGCATAATCGGATAGCCATGAGTCCGGCTTAACGAGGCCGTTGTACCTAGAACAGTTTTTTGACACTGATGTCATGTCCTTAGGGAACGACTCTCTGCGGATGGCATCACCGAAGCACTTTGGTCCAGAGTATAGCGGCTCCTTTCCTCTTGCTATGTCTTGTAGGCGGTGTCGTGCGTCTTTTGGATCGAGCTGCCGTGCGCCTCTGTTTGCGTCCGGCTCGTCCTGCGCTGCCCGGCTTATGCTGCGCCTGGGCCCTTCTACCTCCTCTCTCTTCTTGCTGCCAGTGCTACGCTGCGGAGATCGGCTTCGACCTCTCCTGGGAGGGTCGTTGCCGGCATCTTTTCTAGGCGGTGGCCCGTTGTTCCGGCTACCGCCATTGTCACGTCTTGGCTGAGATGGAGGTGGTAGGTCTCCTCTGCTTCCCGTCCTTGAATTCTAGTCCCGCCTTGGCTTTGGCGGCGGCGCCTTCTTTGGAGGTGGCGTTGCCTTCCTTTTGTCGCCATGGCTACTGGAGCCAGACGGGCCTTCGTGGTCGGCACCGGGTGCAGCTTTGCACTTGCCCGACTTAGACTCTAGGTCTCCCCCGCGAGCATCCGCCATGTGGCCGTAGGAATCAGCGCGAGCTTGTTGTTCTAGGGCCTTGCTCACGAAGTGTCTTGCGTTGGCCAGCTTTTCTTCCGCCGTGTAAGTGTTGTCATCCAGGGTATCTAACGCGGCAGCCGCGTTGAGGACAGGGGTGCAGAAGACAACATCCCCCCTTCTGTCCACTCGCTGTGGTGCCGTACGCCAATCGAACCCTAGGTCTTGAGCCGCTGTCGTTGCTTGCGCCGGCGGCTCTTTTCCACGGCGGTTTTTTGATGACCTTTTCTCCTCGAAGAGTTGCCGGCTTGTTTTGGCTGACATCTTCTCCTGCTCTTTCTCGATCTTCTTCGCAAGGCTCTCAACGTGCTCCTCTCTTTTTCGCAGGAAGTCAGAGTGCTTAAGCATGTTAAGCCTAAGCTCTTCCACTTCGTCGAGTGGGGTGTTTTTGTTTACCGGAGTATTCATGATCTCGTCTACTTCTTTGATGACGGAGAGCAAATCCGTGGGTTTGCTGCTGCCGCCTTTCTCGAGGCCAGTTTTCTTCTTCGCGCGCACCTTGTCGGAACTTTCAATGAGTTGGCCGGCAGTGGTGTCGCCGGCATCTTCCGCCGGCTTGTTTTGCGCCTCCGAAGTAACTGGGGTTGTCTCGTGACCGACAACAACCATCATAGCCAGCTTGTCAGGCATGTCTGTATCCGCTGTACCCTCTGAGGGAGCCGGATTACCATTGGAAAAGTGGGTTTTGTTCTTCTCTTCGAAGAGACTAGCATCATCATCGGAATCAGAGTCTATGTTGACTTGAACGGTAGATCTGGATCCGGCATCTGATATCGCATCTTCCTGTAGAGCAGGGAGGATTGACTCAGGATCGTTGTTTTCCGGCTGGGAGTCTGATCCCAGTCCGACAACTCCGACGAAGTGGAAATCAGATTCGGCCGACTCCTGGGAGAAGGCGGACTCAAATCCATCTTGCCGGTCGACCACTTGGTCGAAGGGTTGGTGGGTGGGGTTGTAGAAACGCGGTAGGCCGTACGCCTCTGGCGTGTACCCGATGAAGACGTCGATCCCTCCGATCGGCACGATTGCGCATCCGATAAGGTAGTCGTCCGCCGGGAGCCAGGACTCATCCGAGTTGACGTAGCTATGGCCGCCATACCTTGTGACGCGACCGACGGCGATCTGCTTGCCCACGCCGCCAAGTGTTCCCGCCTGGAACGTGACGCCAGGAACCTCATGCCCTACGGTGGGCGCCAACTGTCGTGGTATCGGCATAATTGATAGGAGACGGGGGTCCTCTAGCCTACGTATGGATTGTGGGGAAGAAGGTTGGTGTCGTCGAGGACGGGATTGAACACGGCGAGTTTACCCAGCTTCGGATCCCACAGCGGTGGTGAGATCCTACGTGCTGCTATAATTCACTATGAGGCAATAGCCGTGAACAGGTTACAATGGGTATGATGTCTATTGAAGTTGTCTCTGCCCTAAAGGCTCCCTGGTGGCCGGCTTATATAGGCGGCTAGACCCCAGGGTACAAGGTAAGTACTTGTCCGGCAAGTAAACACAGTCCTAGACCTAGCCGGCTTGGTTGCCGCCTTCCGTCTTGGGCTCGGTGGCTTGCATGGGATTCGGCCTTCCGCCTTCCTTGGACCGTCCGCCTACTTCCTAGTACGTCAGCTATCTGGGCCGCCCGGCAGGCCTCGGCCTTACCACCCTTGGGCCACCCTGGACTAGCCGGATTGATCCATGTTGGTTATACCCCTAGTTGATATATCCCCAACACACCTTGCTAGTGTATTTAAAACTGAAGGGGGTCATTTTGGATTGATATGTTTATTTCTAGTATATTTGATAAAATGAGATGGGATAATCTCTAAATATCCCCCACCAATCACCTTATTTTTGCCCCAAATAAAAACTCTTATCTATGCAACTGTATTGTACGGGGAAGAGTATTTCTAGGATTTGTGAGAATTGAGTGTGTTCACCAATTCCCCTCGCATTCTCACTCTTCCACCCCCTAGAAAATCTTAAGGTAAACAAGGTCTAAGGGTCTAAAGGTTTTCTAAGTGATGGAGGAAGGGTCTAAGGGTTTTCTAAGTGATGGGAGGAATAGGGATATGAGAGAATTTTGTGAACACTCAATTCTCATAAATCTTTATAAATATTTCTCCCCTACAATACACTACAATACACTAGCATAAACAAAAGTTTTGAGCAAGTGGTAGCTGGTAAGAGCATCTCCAGTAGATCCTCTTAACAGACATCCAAACACATATCGAGGAAGGAGAGGCAAAAACAAGGCTCCCAGCAGATCGTTTACATGGTCATCCACATATTTCTGTCCTCATAATCATCCACATATGGGGGATGGAGCCGGATCCTCCACAGCAACCGCTCGCGAGCTAGCTTGTCTCCCGCGCGCACTTGGACATTTAAGGAGATGTGGAGGACGTCGGCGCTACTTTCCCGACTCGTCAGCCCGACGTACTGCTTGCCTTTTTTCGATTTAGATAGAGGAATTGGAAGAGTGCACCGACGGATTCTATCCAGGCAGCTTGGGCCGCGTTGATTCCGGCCGCCCCCGCCCTTTTTTTTTGGATTTGAGCTTGATGAGGGCGTCCTATATATGGAAGGGGAGGGGCAAAGGAGAGTACGGGACGTGGGGTGACCTGCGATGGAGCTCGAGGTGGGCCTGGGGAAGGGGAGGGGCAGACGAGAGGGCAGCGTCCCGCAAGGGAGCTCGAGGTGGCGCTGAGGAAGGGGCGGGGCGGAGGAGAGGCAGGCGCGTGGTCGCCGGTGAGATAAATCAGTCGGCATGGAGAGAAAGCTGCATGTGTGCGTGATATAGTGATATTTGCTGAAAACCTGCGGATGCTTCTTGTGTTGTACTGATTATATTGTACTGAATACCTGTTGTTGCTCATTGTTTTTTACCGAATTGCTAGGCCGTGGTTCTGTTAATAACTGAAGAATTTTGGTATTAATTATTGTACCGAATAGCTGCTGCTGCTGCTTGTTATGTTTAGTGAATAGTTGAATGTTCATATTTCCTACTGATTTTAGGTGAATATTTGCCCCAAAATTGCTGCAGATTTCATTCAAAAATTCCCTGAGAAAAATGAAGCCATTGGAAAAAATACTCTTGAGTGGTAGTTATAACATGTTATTAAAATATAGAAGAGAGGATACATATGTGCTGGTTGTTTCACTGAAAAACTAGAAACATCTAAAAGGAAATAATCTTCTATATGTAGATATAGATGAACAAATTTGGATGATCCACTAAAGATGCTCTAACAAGACATGTAGAGAGAATATTAGTATATATTACTATATAGTATTACCTCTACTCTGCAGTGTGCAAGCAGAAAGTACAAAGCAGAGGGGGGGGGGGGGGGGGGGGATATCGGGCTACTGGAGGCGAAGCTTTCGTCCATATTCATTTTCCATCCCAACCATATATATAAACCGTAAACAAGCTCGAATCACAATTCATCCACTCTAGTACTAGCCAAGTGACCTAAGCTTACTTCTCACTACTAGCATAGTTCTCCAATGTTACAATATTCTTCTTGATCAGCATTATTGGGAGATCTCCTCCGAAAACATTTAGGCCACGATTGGTACGCAGTTTAGGTTCCCCTCCGTAATATACGACATATAACTTCCTAAATTTACGGACAATCTACGGCCATTTCCAGTTTGAATACTCGGAACCCAAGCAGGCCCTTGGTGTGTCATGTAAATACAGAGTATGTTACCGCGTGATATGATAATAAAATCTCGGGCCACTTAAAAAATGGGTATGTTTGATTAAAAGGATTGCATATGAATTTGGAGGATAAACATACATTGAGGCCTCGTTGGTAGCATGATTTTTAAAAAGATCCGATGCAGTATTTCAAACATTTATTTATTAACTCAAAACTCCTGAAAATCATCATTACTTTTTTCTGTGTTGATATCAATAAACTTGTTACAAATTTAACCTTGTAGTTTTAAGAGCATATGTCAATGTCAACAAGTGTTCGGTCATGTGTTTTTCTGTTCCTATGTATTTGGGTCTTCAGAATCAAAGGGACCCTACGAGTAAGGGACAACCTTTTTGATTAATTCAAATGTAAGGCAAAGAGCTTTCTTAAAGAAGCATCGTTTTCATACAACAATGTATTTTCTCACGTAAGTGCATCTCTAGTAGTGACCGAAAAACGTGGAACCGAAAATGCGTTTTCCAGTTACCCCTTTGCACGATTTAGCGTCTTTTCGGTTGCTATTCTGGCACAACCGTTTTCAGCCCCTAAATCAAAAATCACAAACATTATAATCTGCCGTGCATATTGTCGGCCCAGTGGAGACTGGGGTATGAAGAGCCCACTCTCCCCAGTCCTCACACGCGGGCTGATCAGACGAAACGACTAAGTACCAAGTCACCGCTTGGAGAGACTCTCGAGAGGCAAATCCTCTTGAGGGCCTGAAGAGGAAGCGAAGGACTGAAAAGGACCTGCGCTTCAAGAAAATCTCCCGAGGCGCCGTGCCCTTGGAGAGAAGTCACTAGAAATCCCTTCACAGGTCGCCCCGGGCCTGTGAGGAAGTTTCGTGGCCAAGGAAGTACTGCAGGGCGCACATGGCCTCTGCAGCAAACGCAGAGTGACGCGGGCACTCACTTTGCCGTTTTGGTGATAAAGGAGTCAATAAAGTTGTGCCGCCTGCGTCAGCATATCTGGGACTTTCCTCTCTGATGATAAAGCGGCTGGACGGCGCAACACTCCAACAAGATCGTCATCGTGGGCTCCACCCTGATCTCTGCGACCCCTGCGAGCCGGTCTGCGCGGTGTGCAACCTGTCGGCCACCGCGCCCAACTTTATCGCCAATGGACCGGGTCCATGGAGGATTCAGCCGCGGTGGACTCCAACGCCTCCGCGCCACTGTCGTGCGGGAACCCACCTTGGACGCTCTGCGCAAGGAAGACGTTCGTGGTGCCTATAAAAGGAGCAGGAGCTCCACCGTAGGAGGGGGTCGGCCAATTGCTTGCTAAACACTTGTAAACCCTAGCCCAGCTAGTAGAATAGTCTTTGGCTGCAGGAGGAAGACGACCACTGCTTCCCTCTCAAAGCACGAACTTTCTCAAGAGAGCTCTCGACAAGCTCAGTTGTACTGTAACCTCTGCAGTGTAAGCTCTGGAGTAGCGGTGTTACCTCCTCCTGAGGGCCGTAAACCTGGGTACGGGCTAGTGTCCATCTCTGTCGTGGGTGTTCCTCTCCAGGCCCGGCGAGCACCGTCGTCGTGCCTCTCGAGGGTCGCTTGACCTCCGTGTTCAATCCCCTTCTCGAACTACTCTTCAAGGCGTGACAATCCCTGTTCCATGGGAGTCACACTCCGACATTTGGCGCGCCAGGTAGGGGATTGAGGCGCGTCAACGACTTTCGAGCCGCGTCCGCGCCATGGCGAACACCCCCGCTAATCGCGCCGCCCGCGCCAACAGACGCGCGCCTGAAGGAGCTCGCGCCACGCCCAGCGCCACGGCCACGCGCGGACGACGGGGACGATTCCGCTGTGAACAGCGTGCCAAATCAGGCCCTCATGTGGAGGAGCCCGAGCACAACGCCGAACACGAGGAGGACGCGCAGTCGTCTCACCCAACGCAGCGCCCGAGCGTCTCCGGCCCAGGGAAGATGGACCCCGCGCCGCACACCGCCCTGCTCATGGCGCAAGAACTTCTCCGCTATCAGCCTACCGCTGAGGCCCACGAGCAGTGGCTGGAACGCCTCAATCACCTCGTCGGCATCGCTACGACTCGCCCCGGTCCGTCGCAGTCCGTCGTGCACCTCTCCCTCGCGGGCATGGCTGCGCTTGACGCGCCTCCGCCTCCACCATGGTCTGCACCGACTGCGACACAGAGGGTCGCCCCGCACGCGTCCTCGCCTCACGACTGCCTGATCGTGCAGCGCACCGCACCAGACGCGCGCGTGGGGATGGAGCTCCAGCACAACCGCCAGAACCACCTCGTGGAAGAAATCGGCCAGGCGGGCTAGCAGAACCGCAGCGCGCTGCAGCACGGGGTCACCACCTACGCCACGGGCTGCATGGCGTTCACCCGCTCCCTGCGCCGCGTGGTATGGCCCCCTAAGTTCAGGCCGGCTCTCCCTAAGGGCTACGACGGCTCCAGCAACACCATCGAGTTCCTGCAGCTCTACACAACCTCCATCCAGGCGGTAGGTGGAGACGACATGGTCATGGCCAACTGGTTGTCCCACGCGCTTCGCGACTCTACGCTGTCGTGGCTCCTGAACCTCCCTGAGGACTCTGTGAACTCTTGGGAGGAGCTCTGCAAGCAGTTCGTCTCCAACTTCAAGGGGACATACGAACGCGCGCTCACCCACAACGACTTGTGCGATGTGGTGCAGAAGAATTATGAAACCCTCCGCAAGTATATCCAGCGCTTCAGCCAAGTGCGCAACAAGATCCCGAACATCCCTGACACCCAAGTCATCGCCGCCTTCCGCGAGGGCGTCACGAACAGCAGGATGCTCGAAAAGCTGGGTATCCACGACAAGCTCACCTATGTGGTGAAGCTGTTTGACCTGGCGGACAAGTGTGGCAAGGCTGAAGAGGGACTCCTCTTCGTCAAGATGTCCTCGAGAGGGGACAAGCATGCTGAGGGGTCCAGGAGCCAAAAGAAGAAGGAGGAGCCCAAGTGCAAGGCCACCACGGTCCTCGCTGCAGAGCCTGACGCTAAGGGCACCCGCAGGGACTCTCCCGAGCCTGGGGAGAGAAATGACGACCATCGCCCCTTCTGCATCTACGACAACAGGCATGGTCACTCTACGAAGACTTGCTTCGACCTCAAGAGGCTGGGCAAGGAGCGCGAACAAGCAGAGGGCAGCGGCAGCCGCGGTCGAGGCCGTGGCTACCGCGGAAGCGGGCGCAAGGGCGGTTACCAGAAGCCATCTGACAATCAGGCCAACACTGCGGAGAGGAAGGGCTACCTCCCTGACGAGGAAGATGGATGCTATCAAGCTCCAAGAGGCGCCATTGCCTGCATCCTCGGTGGGGCACATGTGCCCAAATCGAACAATCAGCTTAAGCAGTTCGCTCGCGAGCTCAACGTCGCCCTCCCCAGTCTCGAGGCCTCCAGGCCCCTCAAATGGTCGTAGTACACCATCGCCTTCGACGCTCAGGACCACCCCAAGTCCACCAAGACTGTTGGAACCCTCCCGCTGGTCTGCAGCCCCACCATCGACAACATCGCTGTCTCCAAGACACTCATTGATGGTGGAGCAGGCCTGAATGTCGTCTCCATCAAGACGTTCAAAGCGCTTCAAGTGGTCTACGAGCGGCTCATGCCCTCTAGTCCCTTCACGGGAGTCACCAGCGGCTCGATCGAGCCTCTAGGGCAGGTCAGGCTTGCCGTCACCTTCGGCAGCGAGGAAAACTACCGCAGCGAGCACATCGACTTCGATGTTGCGCACATCAGCTTGCCATACAACGCCATCCTCGGCTACCCCGCCCTCGCAAAATTCATGGCCATCACGCATCATGCCTACAACATGGTCAAGATTCCTGGCAGCGCTGGCACAATCACCATCCGTGGACATGTCCCGGATGCTACGCGCGCTGAGACAACCTACAAGGCAGCCGCCATGGAATTCCCTGCTGACGAGGACATGGAGCCTCTCGAGAGACCCAAGAAGAAGAAGCAGTTGTTCTCCCATGAGCCAACCGCTACAAAGAAAGTCTCTCTAAGCTCCAGCAGCTCGGGGGTTGAAGGCTCGGGGGCTAACGTCACCATTGGCGCTGCTCTGCCTCCCAAATAGGAAAGCGTGCTCGTTGCCTTCCTCCGAGCAAACTCTGACATGTTCGCATGGACTCCGTCAGATATGTCCGGTGTACCGAGGGAGGTGATCGAGCACCACTTAGTCGTGTGTCCAAACGCACGCCCCATCAAACAAAAAGCAAGAAAACAAGCCCCCGAGAAGAAAGCATTCATCGTCAAAGAGGTCGAGAAGTTAAAAGCGGCAAATGTCGTCCGTGAAGTCGCGCACCCCACTTGGCTCTCCAACGACGTGGTCGTCACAAAACCAGCCGGAGGAGGCCGCCTCTGCATCGACTACACTGATGTGAACAAGGCTTGCCCCAAAGACCCTTATCCCAAGCCACGAATTGACCAGATCGTGGACTCCACGGCAGGCTGTGACCTCCTCTGTTTTCTCGATGCCTTCTCTGGTTATCACCAGATCAAAATGGCTAAGGAAGACGAGGAGAAGACGGCATTCCTCACCCCTTGTGGTGTGTATTGCTATGTCTGCATGCCCTTCGGCCTGAAAAACACCGGTGCCACCTTCCGAAGGCTTATGAGGATAGCACTTGGCGAGCAAATGGGCATAAATGCCTAGGCTTACGTCTATGACATCGTTGTCAAGTCTCGAGAGGGAGATACGCTCCTAAGGGACCTTGAAGAGACCTTCGCCAGCTTGCGCAAGGTGAACATCAAGCTCAACCCCGCCAAGTGCGTCTTCGGAGTGCCTTCAGGCAAGTTGCTTGGTTTCCTTGTGTCCCATCGGGGCATAGAGGCAAACCCTGATAAAATCAAGGCCATAGAGGAAATGCAACCTCCACGCCGGCTCAAAGATATGCAACGTCTAGCAGGCTGCATGGCCAGCTTGGGTAGATTCATCTCCAAGTTTGGCGAGAGAGCTCTGCCATTCTTCAAGATCATGAAGAGAACCCGCACCTTCAAGTGGACGCCTGAAGCGGAAAAAGCCTTTGAGGACTTAAAGAGGTACCTGGCCAGCCCACCAGTCATGGTCGCCCCAAGGACAGGCGAGCACTTGAAGCTGTACCTATCAGCAACTCCACAAACCACCAGTGCCGTCCTGGTGGTAGAAAGGGAAGAGCCAGTCCTCCACAAGAAAAGTGCAACCACTCCAAAGCCAAAACCCCCTAACAAAGAGCTCGACAAAGGAACATGCCCCACAAACCCACCGCCAGGCCCAAAGCCACAAGCAGAGCCTACCCCGAGTCAACCGCTACAGGATCATCTCGCCAGAGAGCCTGAAGAGCCTCCACAGGCCAACCCACTCGAGGGCCCTAAAGAGTCTCCACAGGCCAGCCCCCTTGAGGGGCCTGCAGAGCCTCCTCAGGCAAAGTGCGCCAAGACTAAACTGACAACCCTTGTCGAGCATCGAGTCTACTTCGTCAGTACAGTACTGCGCGATGCTCGCGAGCGGTACACAATGCAGTAGAAGCTCCTCATCGCGCTCCTCGTCGCCTCAAGAAAGCTGCTACACTACTTCCAGAGGCACCCATCACGGTGGTCACCTCTTTCCCCCAGGAGCAGATCCTACGCAACCCTAACGCCACAGATCGTGTCACGGGATGGAACATAGAGATACAACCATTCAATTTGTGCTTCGATACCACAAGGTTAATCAAAGGAAGGGCGATGGCAGACTTCGTCGCCGAATGGACTGACCCAACCCCTGAAGAGCCTCTAGGAGAAGAACAAGAGCCATTTGGAGACAAAATGCCCAGCCACTGGGCCATGAAGTTCGACGGAGCTTTCGCTTGTCGTCACGGCGGGGCTGGCGTGGTCTTGACCTCACCCAAGGGCGACAAGCTCTATTACGCGGTCCAGTTGTGCTTCGGAATCGACAAGATCTCCAACAATATTGCTGAGTACGAAGGCTTGCTCGCCGGCCTACGTGCCGCAATCGCTTTGGGCATCAAGCATCTACTCATCAAGGGCGACTCCCAGCTGCTAGTAAACTTCTCCAACAAGAGCTACAAGCCTAAGGATGACCACATGGCCGCATACCTTGAAGAGGTCCGCAGGCTTGAGAAGCACTTCAGGGGAATGGAGCTCATGCACATCCCAAAGAAGGAAAATCAAGAGGCCGATGACATAGCCAAACGCGCGTCAAAGAGGCAAGCTCAGCTGCCAGGTGTCTTTGAAGAAAGACTTGTCAAGGCATCCATAAAACAGCCTCAAGAGGCCATGCTCGCAAGCATAGACGAAGCGCTCCCGCCACCACCTACAGTTGGGGCTCCTGATTGCGGGCCCCCTACAGGGGAATGTCTGTTGCTCACAGCGGCGCATCAAGAAACAGGATGGATTGACGAAATCAAAAACTACCTCGCCAAAGGGATCCTTCCCGAGGAAGATGTTGAAGCGGAGCGAATCGTCCGCCAGGCAAAATCCTACCACATCCTCGAAGGAAATCCCTACCGCAAGCGCCCAAACGGCATTGCGCTCAAATGCGTTCCTCCTGAAGAAGGCAAAATGCTGATCAAGGATATCCACAGCGGGGAGTGCGGCCACCATTCGTGCGCCCGCACCCTCGCAGGCAAAGTCTTCAGGAGCGGCTTCTACTGGCCTCATGCGCTTCAGGATGCATTCGACATCGTTCAAGCATGTGAAGCTTGCCAATTCCACGCCAAGCAAATCCACCAACCGACGCTGGGACTACAGACCATTCCGCTCTCCTGGCCATTCGCGGTCTGGGGGCTGGACATCCTGGGACCATTCCCAACAGCGCAAGGGGGATATCGCTACCTCTTTGTGGCCATTGTCAAGTTCACCAAGTGGCCCAAAGTGGAGGCGACGCGCACAATTCCAGAAGCGCGGTGGTGAAATACATGAGAGGCCTGGTCTGCCGCTTCGGAGTGCCTAACCGCATCATCACCAACAATGGCTCGCAATTCACCAGTGGCATCTTTAGGGATTACTGCGAAAAGATGGGCATCAAGCTCTGCTTCGCCTCGGTAGCTCATCCACAGAGCAATGGACAAGTCGAGCGAGCAAACGTAGAAGTCCTGAAGGGCCTGAAGACCAGGACCTTCGACATCCTCAAAGGCCACGGCAAGGGTTGGATCAGCGAGCTCCCCTCGGTGCTCTGGTGCATCCGCACAACGCCACCAAAGCCTACAGGGGAAACACCGTTCGCCCTCGTCTATGGAGCCGAAGCAGTCCACCCCACAGAGATAAAGCATGGATCCCCACGGGTCCTCGCCTTTAACGAGGACCAGCAAGAGGACCTCCACAACGACGACCTGCTGCTTCTCGAGGGACTACGCCTCCGGGCGGCAAAATACCAGCAGGACCTGCGACGCTACCACAGCCGCAAAGTGCGCTCGCGCACACTGGAGACAGGTGATCTCGTCCTCAGGTGAATCCTCTCCAGGGAAGGCCTCCACAAGCTGTCTCCGATGTGGGAAGGCCCCAACAGGGTCACCCACATCGCCAGGCCTGGCGCGGCTCGCCTCGAAACTCAAGACGGCATCCCCGTCAAGAATCCATGGAACATCATGCACTTACGCAAGTTCTACCCGTGATCATTGTCACGCCCGTGATCATTGTCACGTCAAGGCATCTGGCGGAAGAGGCAGCTTACGGCTCAACCTCCAAGCATTTTTTGTCTCCAGAAGGATAAAAAGCAAACGTGATCATTGTCACGCCTGTGATCATTGTCACGTCAAGAGATCTGGCGGAAGAGGCAGCTTACGGCTCAACCTCCAAGCATTTTTTGTCTCCAGAAGGATAAAAAGCAAACGTGATCATTGTCACGCCCGTGATCATTGTCACGTCAAGGCATCTGGCGAAAGAGGCAGCTTACGTCTCAACCTCCAAGCATTTCTTTGTCTCTAGAGGTTAAAAGCTCACGGCTTAAACCTCCAAGCTCCAAAGGCTTCTCTCGAGGGTCAATCCTCCGAGCTCTCCATGAAACGAGCCACCAAAGGTCGTAGAGAGTCTCGGCCACTGATGGGTGGTCCCCATGCCTCGACATGGTCAAAACATTAACTTGGCAACTCCAAGCATAATGAGACAATTTCATTCCTAAGTGAACTTAGCGCTACGGCGCCGCTATGTAATATTTGGTGGTGAGTTTTATTTAAGCATTACTTCATTGAAATGTGTGATTATATCTCTCCACATGCGCACCTCACGAGCGGGGGCTAAGTATGGTGCCAGTGCCTCAAATGACACACCAGCAACACTACAAAACCCAAGGATCCGAGCTCTGGCTGGAGGGCAAGCTCCCACAAACACGCCATCTCTACAAAGGACCTTGGTACTTACTCTCCTCGCGAGGAACGCCCGAGGGGACCTATAAGCGTGCACGAGTCCTCAGTACCGTGCACAAGCGTTTGGGTTCGCCCCTCTAACATTTACAGGGAAGAAATGTCCCCACAAGCCTGAGGAGGCATCCGGGAAAAACCCCTAGAGAGGACATCCTCGCTAGGCAAAAAAGCCTCTACAGGGCAAAAGCCTCAAGAAGCTAAGTCTCGCACCCATGCCTCGAGAGCCTTTTTCCTCCGCAAGCGCACGTTTGCCCCTCAAGCGACTTCGCTTTCCCTTATACTTCATGGACTACTCGTACGTCTAAGGGGGGCACTTGAGCATTGCGACACAGGGCTCTTACCTCTCCTAGGCTTAAACTCCCCCCGGCCTTGCTGGTCATTGCTCTAGCATACCGAAGTGGCGGAGTCATGGCACGAAGAGACGGGTCCTATCGACGCAGAGAACCCATAGACATGAAGATAAGTCCAAAGGGATCTCTTGAGGGGCAAGCAAGCTAGAAGCAAATTGCAAACGAGAATATATTACATGCCCGAAAGTCGCATAATGTCTAAATAGAAGATTGTTACAGATACAAGCGCACACAGGCGCAATGACGGAGTCAACACCGTCCTGCACATCCTCCACTGCGCCCTCCTCGGTCTCGGCAGAGGCGACCCCCTCCTCGCTATCCTCCGCGGCAACCTATGCATGCTTGAAGCGGTTGCAGAAGGCATCGACTTGCTCGCGGAGGGAGTTGGAGACCCGCCGCACGCCCTCGCCTTGACGAGCCTCCGTCACGGTGGAGAGTGTCGTGGTGGTGTCACGGCAGATGCCATAGGATGGCTAACGTGTGGGGCCGATGGACGCTGGTGGATCCGGGGAGGGCTAGCGAGCTAGAGAGCTCACACGATAGGAGATGCCGGAATGCTCAAGATCACCAAAGAACACACTCAAAGATCTAACAAATCCAAACAAATGCACGAAGGCAAAGTCACACACACGATGTACCCAGGTTCGGGGCCCTCGCGAGGAGGTAACACCCCTACTCCTGCCTATCCTCTCAATATAAGTATGTCACAAGATCTACAACATGCTCCTTGAGCTCTTAGGGTGATCAACTAGATGAACTAGAAGAACTAGAAAGGAGGAGGGAATAACTGCTCTAGGAGTAAATGAGACTATAGTTTTGGCCCTCAAGTTGGTCATGTCTTCACCGAAGCAGTTATGGCGCCTTTTATAGAGTTCCGGCTAGGAGGGCCGGAAACCCTAATCCGGCACAGTCCCACCAGACAGGGCTAACGGTTATGTCGACACCGGCTAGTGCGACCTTGCCGCCGTGCTATCCGGTATAGCCATGTCGTCATCATTCCGGCAAGGACTGCAGGCGCCGTCCTGGATCATCATTGTCCCCTTGTCAGAGACAAGACATGTCTTCGCCCATGCCTATTAGCCTTTTCTGGATTGCCGGGCTAGGCATGTCCGATCTTGTCGTAGCGTCATCGTACCGGCTGACACGCTCTCGTGTCAGACGGGAGGTGACCATGCTTCCGTGACAGGAGGAATGGGACTTCCCCCCGTGTCAGGCGGAAAAGCCTGCACCAGATCTCTGACTTCCAACCGACATGCCCCCATGTCGGTCTCCTTCTTGCTCAGTTCGGTATGTCCTTCCTGCAGACCAAAGATAGCTTGCCAGGACCGAGATAAGTGAGTCGGTTAGAATTTACCCGGGGAGCCTATCCGGTTTATTCGGGTTCTCCTCTACCCGGGATCTTACCGGGGGACTCCGACATATCACGAAGCCCGAGATCCTTCCCGGCTGCGTCCGAGTTCCACCCCTGCTCCGGAGTACAGCTTAAGATGAGTACTTCTAGGCCTAGCCTCCCGAAGATGTCTTAAGTTGTTACCAAAGACATCTTCGAGAAGCTAGTTCTTAGAGGAACCATCCGCTGGTGCTTATGCTGCCCTGAAGGCCTCGGGGGCTATTTATAGTTTCCAGGGATGACCCTTGCGCCCCCCAAGAGATACCTTGGGCCCAACCACCTTTGAAAGGTCAAGTTGACCCTTCGGTGCATCATAGGATGACCCTTGCTCTGTCCAAAGGTCAATCACTGTTACCATACCGTTGATCTGTACCGGGATCTGCCCTTCCCGGGGGGGCAGCCCCCCGACACTAGTCCCCGAAGCTGGTGTTGTACAACGACTTAAGTTGATGTGTGGGATCAGCTTTAAAAAGAAAATCAACCAAGAAGTCAAAAACAACTTTCGCCCTTGGGAACAGGATGACTTTTACCGACATCCTTTCTCCCCCGAATCCGTTCGCCCGGGAAGGTCTATCCGGGGAAGGAGACTAACCCGACTCCTAGCCGGATCTGGGCATAACAACCCGCACCTCGCTTCTTGTTCTTGACAAAAGTTCCTCTGCCAGGGGGTCCCACCCGGGGTCTTGTCATAACAGAAAGACACTCGAGTGCTTCTTGACTAAATGCAACGCTGCTCGGGTTCGCGAGCCGGCATCCGTACTCGATCCGAAGCCCAACCGTTGGGTTTGTGTGGCCTGCGGTGTGGCCGTGAGAATTGCTCCGCGTGCAGCCACGTGTCGGATTCGGCACAGCCCGATCCCACCCACGATTTGAGAGATCGTGGGCGGGAAAGTCGGGGAACCGTTCCGGAGCTCCCCATAAATAGGGGATCGGAACGGTCCCTTCGTCTTCTTCTTCAATCTCCCTCTTTCCTCGCGAATGCCCCGAGCGCTCCGCCGCCGCCGCGCCCGAAGCCCGAGCACCGCTGCCGCCGCCCGCCGCCGGAGCTCTCCGCCTCCACCATCGGTCCGCGACAGTCTCGCGCCTCGGTGCCCTCTTCTCCTCCGGTGAGTGCCCCCATTCCCTTCGGTGAACCTCTTTCATTCTGGCGACGCTTCGTGTTTTGTTCATGAGTTCTTCCGAACCCCCACGAACTACCAACTGATTTGGCTCGGTAGACCTTGATCTTAACGCACTGAGTGGGATTTGTCCATGCTGTGCATCGCAGATGGTGATGTTGGCTCTGCTCTCGCCTTCATCCCCACTGCCCAAACTTTGCACGTTGAACTAGTATTTTTGCCTCGATTAAATCCCATTTTTTCAACTGCGGTAGATTCGTTTGCTAGGAACCCGGTTGGTGGTAGCAGTTTCTAACCCGGGGTCTTCCGTTACCGACATACTAACCCGGCTAATTGGTACTTCGCCTGCAGAGCGGCTCTGATATGTCTTCCGGGCCCTCCGAGATGGGTGATGAGAGTATCAGAGGATGCTGGGACGGTTCCGAGACCCATCAGGGGGATCTCAATTGGCTATATCATACACACCGAATCCCGCCGCAGGTCGAGAGCCGACTTCCGAGGGGTGAGGTTGAGCTGGAACCCCAACCCGGGGAGCGCGTAGTGTTCCTCGTGGAATCGGGCTCCCGGCTAGCCCCTTCTTCTTCGACTTCCTTGACACCTACGACCTTCAACCGCACCATCTCCCAGCCAATGCCATTATGATGCTTTCCTACTTCGCTACGTACGCGGAAGGGTATCTCGGCGTCTGGCCGTTCGTGGAACTTTGGGCAAAATACTTCCTTCTCCGCCGGCAAGTCATCCCCAACCTGGACAAGAAGGTCAAGGATCTCGTCGACTGCGGGTCGGCGACCATCATTCCCCGGAGCGAGTCCGGATTCCCCAAGGTTCAGGGACTGGAATCTTGCCGGAAGTGGCAACGGAGTTTCTTCTATGTGAAGAACCGAGAGGCCTCGGGAGACTCTCTGAGTTCCTCCGCTCCGGATTTCATTAATCTACCCGAGTTCGTCATGGGTCCCCCCCCCCGCGAGTTCGAGCTCTGGAACAAGCTCCCGGACTCCGAGGAGGTTGAAAGCATGAACGACGTCTTAGGTGTCCTCGTGACCGACTTGAGGTCCGATGAACTCCTGCGCTGCTTCATCAACCGCCGAGTTTGCCCTCTCCAATCCCGAGCACACAAGATATGCCACATGAGTTGGCTATATGATCCCACCCGGATCAGTATCTTTCCACTGGACAAGGCCGCGGTTTGGCGCCGTGTTCGAGCTATCGCTCGAACAAAGATGCCAGAGGATTGGAAGTGGGGACTATGCGCCGGTACCCGCAAGAAACCACTGGAGGAGGTGTTTGTGCTTGCTTTTCGCCGAGTTTCGTATTTACCCGAGTTCCGCAGGAAACCGACATGCCCATAATGTATTGACTTCCTCTTCTTGCTGCAGTTGTTCGAGCGACAGATGGAAGAAGACGCGATGCATGCCGAGGGCAAGTTCGCGGATGACTTCCCGGTGTCGAGGGTGATGCCAGACGAGGATCCCGACGGCGAGGATCACCTCTCGATTCCTCTAGCCCGTGCTGCCGCTCCGGGTAAGCCTTCAGCTCAAGAGGCTATCCAAGTTGATACTGACGAAGATGATGACGATGAATGACAAATTATTGATATAATTGATGTCCGTCCTCTCCGATACGCCATGCCAGTGGTTCCGGGGCATGTAGCCGCGACGAAGCGCGTCGAGACCCGCAAACGTGCGGGATCCGAGACCGCCCATGCCGGTGGGTCGGGTGCCGCCGTCAAGAAGAGCAAGATCACCAAGCAGCCGGGCGACAAGCCTCCCCGGCGTAGGAGAGGTCCTCCCACCGTGTCCTCCGGGTACGACCTTCTCGCCTCAAGTTATTCTATTTTGGTTTCTTCCGAGGTCCTTTCTGACATGTCTATTACAGAGCGGCTCTCGACGTTCCGCCGTCCGCGTGTTCCCGTCCTCCGGGGTCCCGATCTCCTAGCCCA
Source organism: Poa annua (assembly GCA_026929855.1). Classification (NCBI taxonomy): domain Eukaryota; kingdom Viridiplantae; phylum Streptophyta; class Magnoliopsida; order Poales; family Poaceae; genus Poa; species Poa annua. The sequence goes on along the minus strand of CM049428.1, from coordinate 92,175,593 downwards.
TCCCGGGCTGCCCCTTCTCCACCTCAGCGTCAAGCGCAGGACGCCAATCATCCTGAATCCGGTCCTGTGCTGACCGAAGTCGCGACTCCTCGTGCCTCTACCGGTGCTGGGACTCCGGGTGTCCATCCCGCGGCGACCGAGGTCCCGACACAGTCCACTGTGGCGACCGAGGACGTCGTCCTTCCGGATACCCCGCGCCGAGTGTCTCCTCAACTCGATGCAGACATGCCGAGTACTCTGCGGCAGGTTGTACCGCGTGCCTCTACCCGGCTAGCTCCACGCAAAACCCCACCGCCAAAGCAGCCCACACCTCTTTCACGACAACCTGATCTTCCTGCCGAGAAATTGCGCAGCCAGGCCTCCGGGCAGAAGATTGCCCCTGCTAAGCCCAGCGCTCCTCCGAAGTCCTCAACCCAGGACTTGGCCCTAAGCAAGGGTTCTTCTGCTTCGGGTAAGTTTTCCGGGTTGCCGCCACCTCCTGCCGAGATCCCCACTGCTGCCTTCCAGGCCCTATCAGCATCCATAAGCTCCTTTGTGTCCCCAGGATCCCGGGAGGTCGTTACAGCGAGCGCGTCCGCCGCGACCGGCTTGCGTGTTGTTTAAGAGTACAACCAGGCCTGGATTGCTGCCGATGCCTCTGAGGTCGCGGGGGATTGGCACGCTGCCGGCTCGAGCCGCAGCGCTCAAGCTCTGCACGCTCTTCAGGTGGCTGTGCTGGATGTTACCCGGGTTGTTGATGTAAGTTTCCTTCTTTTACCCTTACTAAGCTTTATTCTTCTATCCCCACTAGTCCCCGAGATTAGTGCTTAGTGCTCTAGACTCCACCGAGTAGCAGATCACTAGGCTCTAATCTGAAAAAGAAAAGTCACTTCTCAGTGCCCGAGATCCTTTCCACCGAATTGGTCCATAACCGTGGATCTCAAATAAGTGCTTTGTTATCTTTCCCGCTGAAGTCCCCGAGACTGATATCGGACATACATTGCTTACATGACTGCAGCAAAAACGCAGCAGCGTCTTCCACCGGCTTCTCGCTGATTTCGGTCAGTCCAAGAGGTCAGAGGGGCGACTTCGGGAGGAGCGGGACACCGCACGAAGGATCTCGGTGGATCAAAAATCTGCCTTATCGGATCCTCAATCCGAGATAGCGCGGCTAAGCGCCGAGCTGGAGAAGGCCAAGTCCACTGCTGTAGACTTGAAGACGCGCTTTGTGGATGCTACCAAGAAGCAGAAGGAAACGTTAGACCAAGCCGAGGCGCGCGCCCACCTGGCCGAGACCGAGTTAGCCCTTCTCCGGTCGAAGCAAGATGCTTGGCTGACCAAGCTCACCGGACTAAACCGGGATATGAACGGTAAGTTCACCGAGTTCTCTTTTTTCGTCCTCCTCTTTTTGCCGATATCGCCTCATGGCTTGTCCATGTGACAGTTCTCATTTCTAAAGGACACTTCGAGCACTCCCGAGAAGCTGCCAACCTTGTGATTGATGCCGCGCAGGAGAAGCGCGCCGGAAAGGGTCCTGTCTCAGACTCATGGGACATCGATGACCATCTCATCGCCCTGAAGGCCCGGATGGTACCTCTCCGGTCGATCGGCACCGAGCTCCTCAACGCGGCCGTCCACGCGCATGGCCCCTTGTGGCCTGGCGTTTACGGCTCTCTCTCGGTCGCCGAACTGGCCACCGCGCTCCAGGATGCCGGTAACCGGCTTCACGCCTGGAAACGGTCCGGTGCTCGCGCCGGTGCCGACCAAGCATTGAAGCATGTGCTGAGCTGGTACGAGGGGCTCGATCTCAAAGTGATCAAGAGCCTGCGCGTCGTCTCGGAGTGGTACACGGACCCGGCCAAGATTCAGCTACGCCAAGAGACTGCTCATCATCTCGCCGGCTGGGCGAATCCCGACGCCTTCATCACGAGCCTCATTGCTTCTGACTTCGAGTCAGATATGAAGATGACGGCGAGACAGGGGACACCATTGATGCGGACGCCGAGATCCCGGAGGCTGATGATGCTGAGACAAGCGCAGCTACCGAGACCGTGGCTTCCCGGGATGCGGCTACTCCCCGCCACCCGAGATCCCTCAGGCCGAGGTGAACGTGGACGCTCCGGACATCACCGCCAGTGCAGAGGAGGCTGTCATCGTTCCCCCTGCTGCTGATTAGTCCGAGAAGCCGGCCTCTCCTACTGCTTCTTAACTCTGCTGCCAAATGATGATCTCTGATCTGAAAAACACTTAGCTGTAAAAACATTAAATCCCCGGGATGCCGGGTTCAGTTGTAATATATACTTTTAATTCGTACTCTATTCCTCTCTACGCAAGACAAGCTATGCCGGTTTATTTTGCTACGAGTCCCCGAGTTCATTTTCATGTATGCCGTACTTAGGCAATTTCTGCTCTTGTCTACCATTTCGGTATTCGACAGTCGAGTCACGAAATTCCGTTTACGGTATACATTACTTATGAATATCCGAGTTTCAGTTGTTAAATTCCCGACATAATAGAATACACAACCGGATAAGTAAGACGCATATGCCGGAAAAGTTCCTATTCCGAGTCCCCGAGTTTGTTTTCGTGTTTCCCACATTTGATGCTCTTTGCTCTTGACTACCATTTCGGCGTTCGTCAGTCGAGTCAGAAGATTATTTCACATGACATACATTACTTCGACTTAGAAACCGAGTTCAGAACTTGTCCGGCATCTATTAAACAAAAAATAAGTACAAGGCAGTCCCCGGGTTCCTCCCTGGGTTGCCGACACGCACAGAATAAATGAACAGGAAAATTAAAGGGCACAAAAGTGGGCAGTCCCCGGGTTCCTCCCGAGGGTACCGACATGCAAGTCAGGATAAATAACACATTTTGGCCAGGCAGTCCCCGAGTAACACCTCGCGGTGCCGAAATTTCATTGATAAAAAACCGAGATACATACATTGCACCCTTTATGTGTAAAAGGGACGAAGCAAGGCTACATTCCATGGCCGCTTGGTCTCCTCACCAGCTTTGTCCATTACACCTTTCCTAGCTTCTTGTGCAATTACAAGGTAATAAGAATCATTGTGCAATGCCTTGCTTACAACAAAAGGCCCCTCCCCCGGAGGTGAGAGTTTATGCATCCCAGCTGTGCGTTGGATGAGCCTTAGCACGAGATGCCCTTCTTGGAATACTCTGGGATGCACCTTCCGGCTACGATAGCGACGGAGATTCTGCTGATAAATTGCAGACCGAGATAATGCCAATTCCCTTGCTTCCTCGAGCAAGTCAACATCGTCCTCCCGGGCTTCCTTTGCCTCGGTCTCGGTTAACATTGTAACCCTTGGTGCATCATACTGTATGTCGGTTGGAAGCACGGCTTCGGCACCATACACCATGAAGAATGGCGTATACCCGGTAGATCTATTCGGTGTGGTCCGGAGACCCCACAACACTGCCGGTATCTCCTCTATCCAACATCCCGGAGTTCTTAACAGTGGCTCGATCAGGTGGGCTTTGATGCCGGCCAGGAACAAGGCATTTGCTCTCTCGACTTGCCCGTTTGCTTCCGGGTGTGCTACTGAAGCCACATCCAACCGGATTCTTTTCTCCGCACAAAACCGAGCAAATTCCCCCACAGCAAAGTTGGTACCATTATCTGTGATGATGCTGTGCGGGTACCCGTATCTCAAGATGATGTCCTTCAAGAATTGGACCGAGGTGTGTCCGTCACATTTCCGGATTGCTTTGACCTCTATCCATTTGGTAAACTTGTCCACCATGACCAGCATGTGTGTCATATTACCCCTTGACGGCTTGAACTGCCCGACCATGTCCAAGCACCATAGTGCAAATGGCCAAGTGATAGAGATTGTTTTCAGTGCCGATGCCGGCATATGTATTCTGTGGGCAAACATCTGGCACCCTCCACATTTTCGGACAATGTCCTCTGCTTGCTGCAAGGCAGTGAGCCAATAGAACCCATGCCGGAATACTTTCGCCACGAGCGCCCGAGATGATGCATGATGTCCACATTCTCCCTGGTGTATTTCCAACAGCATCTCTTGGCCCTCCTCAGGTTCCACACATCTCTGGAGCACCTCGGTGGAACTTCTCTTGTACAGCTCTTGATTGATGATGGTGTATGCCTTGGATCTCCGCAGTATCTGTCGGGCTTCCACCTCGTTCTCCGGTAGGGTTCCATCCGATATGTATGCCATGATGGGTTGTGCCCATCCCGGGACAGGTCGGACCGGGAACACGGGAGCATCTATGTCCATTGGCTCTGCTGATATCACCTCCATAGACATGCCGTTTGCCATCTCCGAGCTCTGTGGTGCAGTCCCCGGGTTCAATGCAGTGCTCCCGACTTCCACCTCCATAGGTACAGCTTCTGAACCAGGTTCCTTGGGGATGAATATAGAATCTAACTCCGGTGAGGGCTGGATAGACGGCTTCCTCAGATGCTCAAGAGTGATGCCGGGTGGGATGGCATCCCGGGATGACCCTAGCTTGGACAACACATCTGCTGCTTCGTTTTCCCCTCTAGGTATGTGCTTGAATTCGCAGCCTTCAAAAAATCCGGATATTTTCTGCACATGGAACCGATATAAGGCCATGTTGGCGTCAATCGCATCCCAGTTCCCTGATACCTGCTGCACTACGAGGTTGGAATCACCGAAACACTTTATTCGGCGGATACCGATTTCCTTGGCGACATTCAGTCCATGGACCAAAGCCTCGTACTGGGCAATATTGTTAGATGCCCGGAAATGAATTTCTAGTACATACTTCAGCACATCTTGTTTCGGTGAGGTGAGGACTACTCCGGCACCCAATCCGATCTTGGCCTTGGAACCATCGAAATGCATTCTCCAGAAGTTGTAGTCGGGAATTGGAGGTTCATACTGCATCTCGGCCCAGTCCACCAAGAAGTCCGGCAGCGCCTGCGACTTAATAGCGTCGCGTCTCTCGTATGCCGGAGCGTACGGAGACAACTGGATGGCCCATTTGGCAACTCGGCCGCTAGCATCCTTACAGCCGATGATCTCGGCGAGGGGAGCTTTGCATACCACCGTGATCGGGTGTTCTTGGAAATAGTGCTTGAGCTTGGTGACTGCTAGTGCGGGTAGTTCTGTTTGGATGTCGAGATCACCTCGCTCAGATAGTACACCGGTCTTTGTATCATCTTATCCCCTTCTTCTCTTTCCACTACGATGGCTACACTCACTACCCGGTTAGTGGCGGCTATGTACAGCAGCATAGGCTCCTTGGGCAATGGGGATGCCAACACTGGTGATGTTGAGAGCATCTTTTTCAAATCATTGAACGCTGCATCAGCCTGCAGGGTCCATACAAATGTTTTACTCTTCTTCATCAATGGATACAAGGGCAAGGCCTTCTCACCTAGTCGGCTCACAAACCGACTTAGGGATGCCAGATAGACTATAAATTTCTGCACATCTTTGAGACGTACCGGTAACTTCATGCTTTCAATTGCCCGTATTTTACCCGGGTTTACCTCAATCCCCCGGCTTGATATGAGGAAACCGAGTAGCTTGCCTGCCGGAACACCGAATATACATTTGTCCAGATTCAACTTCATCCGGAATCTCCTTAAATTTGTAAATGTCTCCCTCAGATCATCGATGAGAGAGGATTTTTCTTTTGTTATGACTATGTCATCGACATACACTTCGGCATTCCGGCCTATTTGGTCATGTAAACATTTTTTGCATGCACCTCTGGTATGTAGCACCAGCATTTCTCGAACCAAAAGTCATGACACGATAGCAATAAGCCCCATACGGGGTAATAAAGGAAGTTTTCAATTGATCGTCTGGATTCAAAGGTATCTGGTGGAAACCAGAATAGGCATCTAGGAAAGTCAAAAGCTCACTCCCGACAGTGGAATCGATCACTTGATCTATCCGGGGAAGTGGAAACGGATCTTTCAGGCATGCCTTGTTGAGGTTGGTGAAGTTGATGCACATGCGCCACACCTTCAGCAGGAGGGGATCATCTTTCTTCTTCTCTACCAGGACCGGATTCGATATCCCATCCGGATGCAGCACTTCCATCACGAATCCGGCAGCCAGAAGTACCGCGAGATGTTGCATGATAGCAGCTCTTCTCTCATCCGAGAGGCGCCTCGTCGGTTGCTTCACCGGTTTCGCGCCAGGCCTGACGAATAGTGAGTGCTCAGCCAACTCACTCGGAACGCCTTGCAGATCGTCATTCGACCACGCAAAAACATCCCGATTCTCACGGAGGAAGTCGACGAGCTCGCCTTCCTATTTGCTGTCCAAGTTGCTGCCAATGATGACCTGGCGCTCCGGGTTGCTGGGGTCAACTCCCACCTTCTTGGTCTCCTTTGGTTCCTGGAATGAGGCGTTCTGCTCCGGGTTCACCATCCCGAGGATGCCGAGTTGCGAGGTCTTGGCCAGTGCAACCACTTGTTGAATTCTCTTCTTCTCCTCAGCAATGACCAGGGACTCAGCTAAGTTTGAGCCGGCCGATGCACAGTCCATGGAGCGCTTGTGGTCTCCTGCTATGGTGATCACCCCATTTGGACCCGGCATCTTCATCTTCAGGTATCCCATGTGAGTGGAGATCATGAATTTGGCCAGTGCCGGCCTACCAATAAGTGCATGATATGGACTTTCGAGATCCACGACCTCAAACTCCAAGCTCTCAGTCCGGCAGTTCTCCCGGGTTCCAAATAATACCTCAACCCAAATTTTGCCCATAGGGGAGTAGGAGACTCCAGGCAGAATGCCGTGAAGGTGGTCTCGGTTGGGAGCAGCGTGTTCATGGACACCCCCAGCTTCAGCATGGTGTCCTTGTACATAATGTTAATCACTAGAGCAAAACAAGCCACTGGTCCCGGGCCGGCAGGGCTTTTTGTCCCGGTCACGCGCCCGGGACAGCGTGTTCGGGACAAATAGCCTCCCCTATTTGTCCCGGGCACGCCACGGCCCGGGACCAATAGGGGGGCCACGTGGCCAAACAAGCCAGCCTCTGGCTGCCACTCATTTGTCCCGGTTCGTAATACGAACCGGGACAGTATATATGATTTCTTTTTTTGTTTCTTTTATTTTGTTTCCTGTTTTCTATTTGTGTTTCTGTTTTTGATATTTATGTAACATATTCTTTTGTGTTTCTGTTTTTTCATTTATGTTTCATTTCAAACAAGATCGAGTTGCATATTATACGTTACTATATAATATATATCATGAATACACGTTTTTTTACTCAGGATATAGTCATGAATACTACTAGTACACGAGTTCTCCCAAACAAATATTTACAACAAATATTTACAACCGGAAGATCATGTCTAAATATTTACAAACATAGATCATTACATGACAGAGAGGCATTAGACCCTATTTTTTCCTCGGGATGGTCTTTTTCCGCGGCTGGATTATACTGCATTCTGCGCCTGGCTTTATGACATAGTCAAGCAGAAAGCCCGCAATTTCCTCCGCAATAGGTAGTAGGCGGTCTTTTGCATCAAGCCTGTTCCGGATCGTCTCAAACTAAAAAGGAGAGATCAACACCAATATATCAACCATTATGAAAATAATTCAATTTAAAAAGTGAACAAGTTTGAATAAATTGTTAACGTACCCTATTCCAGTCTGCACCCTCATTGAAGTGAATTCGGATGAACTCGCAGACATAGAATCCACACAAATTGGTGCCTTGTTACTGCTTCGCGCACTTTATGATAGAATAAGATAAGAAACCAATAAAAAATAATCAAAAATATTGAAAAAATGGTATTGTGAGACTGAAATTAAGAATATGCATACGTGGAACCTAGCTAGTACGGCTTACCTCTCGCCATTTAAAAGTGAGGTTTCCGGCTATACCGACGTCCTTGTGGAAAGAGGTGAACTTGTCCCAAACCCTGAAGTTTACGGTATGGAAAATTAGTTAAGAAGTTTACTAATTACTATATATTATTAGAAAAGACGAGGTCGATTGTGATAATGAATGAAATTACCTCTGGAGCATCTGTTTCGTGTCGTCGAACTTTTCTTCAGGTTTCGATAATGGGTCGAAGAAATCAACGATTTCCTTTTCAACATCAATCTCAAATAATACCCAGTGAAATCTGCCATATGTTTATATTTGTTAATAACTAAATCATCAATTACATATACTTAACATCGAGTATGTATAAGAAAGTAAACAACTCACTCGAAGTTGAACGGGAAAAGTATGGTGTTTTTGTAATGTTGCGCCATCAAATAAGTAAGCAAAAGCTTCTCCGTACTCTCTGGGTAATGTAACAAAACATGATGATGAACTCAATTAGGGTCAATGAATCCAATCTTGTGATTGAGTCCCAGCTTTCGAGATTGTATAATTTTCAGCCTGCATAATAGAGTACAAAAGTAATATAGTGATAACTATAATTACAAGCAATGAAAAATAAGTTGAGCTAGAGAATTACTGACATATATACATAATTTAATTACTTACATGCAAAAGGCACTGATGATAGATTTGTCGAGCGCGTCAAAATTGAATAACTGCCATAATTCGCAATACTCAATTTGAATCTCATCATCACCTGGGCCATAAAAATCCGTTGGAATTTTCCCATAGAGTCAGTCTCCTTCTTGACTTTTCGTAGTATGCATGTACCATGCATTTAGTTGGTGCAACCTAACTGGTAGAGTGCGCACCATAGCAGGGTCGACAAGATCTTCTCCTCTCACATATTTCCGCACCACCTCATGTATGGTGACACTCTTGCCAGATTGTAATGCCTTAAGCTCTGCCAGAGTTATACCCATATCTCTAGCTTGCTGCGAAAGTACATCATCGACCGGGTTCCGGTTGTAAGGCGCCAATATGAGTGGAGGGGCCAATTGTCCCGCCTGCATTCCGAGCCGTGGAACATCTCTCTTCTGGGTGGCAGCAGATTTTTGTTCTTCCCGCACTCTCCTAGATGTACGCACCAGAACGAGTGTGTAGTCATCGTCCATATTTAGTTCATATTGCGACGGATGCGTAAGAAATTCTATGGCCCACCGTATCGCATCCGAAGAATATACCGGAATAGGCAAAGGCATCTTTTTTGCCTTCTTTCTCTGGGAAGCCTGGATCTCGTTGACCCATATATCGACATCTTCGCGAGAGTTCACAAAGCGAGACTTCCCCGTTTCGCTTTTCTGAGTACTAGTCGACGCAGCGGTGCACTTCCGCTTCTTTTGCGGAGGCGGCGGAGTACGCTCACGCGACGACGGAGATGGACTAGCGCCTTGGTTGTCGTTGTGGGGGGTGTCTGGACTAGTGCATTGGTTGTCGTTGTTTTAGTTATGTGGGCTGGCATGTGGACTGGAAGGGCGATTTTTCTGCATGTGTGGGAACACGATGTATTCTTTTTTCCATAAGCAGGTACTCTTGAGGGCAAATCTCAACTCAACCTCGTCTTCACCCGTAGGGAAGTCCAGCTTAATTCCCTCATATGTCTTGATAACCTCATCAACCCCGACAACAACATAGCCATCTGGAATAGGGCGACAATGGTAAGTTCCATTTGGTCTAGGCGGTAGGGCAAAGCGGTGCGCCACCTTCACGGTTATATTCAAGCATGGCACATGTAGGTCACAAAGTTCCCGCTGCACGATATTATCCACGGGGTGACGAGGACCCGACATATGATTGTGGCGATCGAGCTCCGTCGAAGTCACGCTGCTTCTCCGCATTGATTTTGGATCAGGAGAAGGATCTTCGGGCGTCTCAGATTCGCAGGGCATCCGTCGAGTCTGCGCTGCCTTCAGCTTTGCTATCTCCTTCTCATGCTATAGTAATTTATTTTCCATCCACTGGGCCCGGTCGGCATGCTCTTTCTTCTTTCTCGATCGGCTTCTGTAAGTGCCAACATCTTTGGGAAACCCAATTATCCACGGTACGGAGCCAATGGTTCCTCGTGTTCGTCCACTGTGTTCAGGATTCCCAAGGGCTCGCGATAGCTCGTCCTTCTCTCTGTTAGGGTGGAACCTGCCTTCTGTGACCTCCTTCCATACCTCTCTGAGAGCTTTAATAGGGTCAGCTCCGTGCTCCGTGTTAAAAAGACAGTCACCTATTTCAGGGTCTAACTTTCCACCATGCCCATAGAACCAAGCCTTAAGCCGGTCTGGCCAGCCAAATGTCTCGATCTCTATACCTTTAGCCAAAAACTCATCCTCCATTTTCGTCCACTTAGGCATGGCCGTCAGGTAGCCACCTGACCCCATGTTATGGTGATATATCTTTTTCTCTGCATTTTTCTTATTTCTCGCTTAGATTTTCTTAGCGGCTTCCGATTGCTTGTACGCCTTAAATTTGGGCCACTCATCTTTTATCTTTTCATAGACTCCGACAAATTCTGGAGTCTTACCTTCAGTTATGAACCTGTTTAGCCTTTTCTTCCAGCTGCGGATCAATTCACCCATCTCAATATAAGTCCAGGCCTTGCATCTATTCTCTATAACCGGCTTCTCTACATCCTCCTCTTCCGGTAAAGTGAAATTCTACATGAGCTCGTCCCAAAGGAGTTGTTTGTCTTCATCCCTTACATAAATAAACCCCTCTTTTGGCACCTTTGGCTTATACCATTCTTGAGCCCCGATGGAGAGTAGTCTGTCCCGAACGATGACTCCGCACTGAGCTACAAATTTCCTTGTGTGGTTAGCGGGAGCAATCGGTTTGCCTTTTTCATTGATCTCCTCGATGTGGTACTTCTGTTTCCCTTGGAGCTTTTTGGTCCCGGTTCGTGGCCCGCCTCGTTTCACGGATGCTTTTTTGCTTGGTCCCGGTTCATGGCCCGCCGACGGCTAAACACAAGAAAAAGTGATAGTTAATATATGTATACACACAAATCTATTCAAAGGAGACAAAAACCTGAGGGCATATATCTACCTCGGCGGCCGACTTTCCAACAGTAGAGTCGGTGAACTGTCGGTGAGCTGAACTATCGGTGACGTCTATTCCGTTTGAATGCCCCTCCAGTCCATCACCGGACTCGTTCAGAAATTGCCCGGTGAAATCGTCTAAGTGTTCCTCTTCTAATTGGTCCAATCCATCACTTTCGCGGATGATGCCGAACATGTCCTCTTCTTGTTCAAGGTTTCTACCGGTGTCCATAGTTTCTGCAAGGGATTTCAATCCATTTACATTTGCAATAGTAATGTGTTAATAATGTAGTCGAAAAATATATAATATGTTAATTTATATTTCAATCATCCATTTATATATCACTAGTCCATTTACATTTGCAATAATAATGTAGTCGAAGAATATATAATATGTCACTCCGAACAATTGCAATACTATTTCATCCCATTGCAATAAAATCACATTTGCAATAACATATTTCAATCGTATCGAGTATCTCAATTTCTATTTACATTTCTCTTTTGAAGTCTCTCGAACTTTACTAGGGCTCCGAGAGGGCGGCGGCGGGTCTGAGTATCTGCATTGCAACATGTAAAAACTTTAACAAACACAAATTAAATACACAAGCTTAACATTAATGACACAACAACATTTATTTTCTTTTTTTGAACGTTTTCATGTAAAGTTTGTATCAATTACACAAATTAAGAAACATGTATTTTCTTTTTTTGAACATGACACAACAACATGTATTTTATTTTTAAAATAGAGAAATTAAATACACAAACTTAACATCAATCACAGAACATGTATTTTCTTTTTTTGAATTGAACATGATCTCGGCGGAGCTCCGGGATCTTTTTTTGCATACTAATTTGCATGCTACTCATACTAAGTCATTTATTTGCATACACAAGTTTTCGCATACACATGCTACAAATACTAAGTCATACTAAGTCATTTATTTGCATACACATGCTACAAATACTAATTTGGCATACACAGGAATCTCGGGGATGAGATTCTTGTAAGAGGGATAGATCTGTAACGTCCCCAAATTTTCTATTTGTTAATCAAGATTTGTTTGTGCATCATGAGGATCATTTGCATCTAACTAAAATTTGCACAAAAAAATTGGAGTTCTAAAATAAAGAGAAAAATCTCTAAGTGGCCTAAACTATTTGCTATTTTGAAGGTGTTAAAAATATTTCAAAAAATTCAAAATCCAATGTTGCCAATGGCTTCCTTGTGAAATTCTGAATCTCCTGGTATTTTTGTATAAATTTTGTGTTCACAAAAAGGCCCTCAAAAGATTTATCTTCCAAAGTAGGGGCCTATTTTAAATGGTTTTGTGGTTTCCGAAAAACGCCAGGGGGTTTTCAGTCAAACGCCGAGTCGTCTTCCTCCTTCTGACTTCGACCGCGCGCTGTCGCTCGCGAGGCCGCCCCTCGCCGTGGATGCTCTGCGATTCGCGCCACCGACGATGATTCGGGTATAAGAAGCCCTCCGCCTCCGCGGGAGGAACCTTAGCCCACTCCCTTTTCTCCTCTTCTTCCCATCTCCCGGCCAAACCCTAGCCTCGGTCCGGCGGCGGTGGCAGGTGGAAGACCTAGATAGCTAGGGTTTTCGGTGGCGGTCGGAAGCCTAGGAGACACGCGCGGTGGCGGCGGAGTGCGGCAGGGGGAGAAAGAGAGAGAGAGAGAGATGTCAGCGGGGCTCACCGTGCGTGTGGGGCTCGGCAATGGCTCGGCGGAGCTCCGGGATCTGGCGAGGAAGAAGACGCGCGCGGAGAGGAGGAGCACGCGGCGTCGGGGACGGAGACGAGGAAGGACGGAGGTGAATCGGAGACGGCAGCGGCGAGCTCCGGCGACGAAAAATTTCGACAGCCTGACGGCGCTAGGTCTGATTTGCTCCGGTTTGAGCCACCACCCGTGGCTAAGTGTTGCTTATATAGCAACAGTCTATCTGTCTCGGGTGGTGACTCAGCCCGGGACAAATAGGGGTCATCTGTCCCGGGCCGTGGCTGCACCCGGGACAGATAGCACCCCATCTGTCCCGGGCTGAGCCACCACCCGGGATAGATGGGGTTTTTTTTCTTTTTCTTTTCTTTTTCTGTTTTCTGTTTTAAATAACTTTGGAATTTGAAAAAACTTTCAGTATGAGCACTTGAGAGCTGTTGGATCAACACTATCAGTACCACTGGTTGAGCCCGTGACCCTATATATAGCCCCCTCTCGGACGAGGCGAGCACTCAGTGTTTCCTCCTTCTAGTGCCTAGCCGGGTGGTGTGTGGTATACAAATCACTCGGATTCCCTGCATACGCCCCACGGTGCATTTGATATGCAGGCACTCAGGAGCCACCGTGGGGCTGTATGCAGGTGAAATCGTGTGTTTTGTTCTATCAAAAGAATAGTTCAATTCATCTACTGAGGAATATATACAAATTACTCGGATTCCCTGCATACGCCCCACGGTGCATTTGATATGCAGGCACTCAGGAGCCACCGTGGGGCTGTATGCAGGTGAAATCGTGTGTTTTGTTCTATCAAAAGAATAGTTCAATTCATCTACTGAGGAATATATACACATTACTCGGATTCCCTGCATACGCCCCACGGTGCATTTGATATGCAGGCGCTCATCAAGAGCCACCGTGGGGCTGTATGCAGGTGAAATCGTGTGTTTTGTTCTATCAACGCCGACGGATCCATTTGATATGCAGGTAAAAATGGAGCATCTTCTTCATATAAAAAGTTTAATATATTAATTATTACATATCGCACCAACATCTCCATCACACAACACCGCCAGTTCTTCCGTGTTGGAACCATGGAGCATCTTCTCCAATCAACTTGATGATTGGGTCAATGTTCACTACGAAAGGCGGAATTTCATCAAAATTATTATAATCATCTGACATGTCTGTCTTTTCCTCCACTCCCACGATGTTTCTTTTTCCTGAAAGAACTATGTAACGCCTCGGCTCCTCCACTCCCAGGATGTTTCTTTTTTTGGGTCTACTAGACATGTCTTTCACATAGAAAACCTGAGCCACATCATTGGCTAGCACGAATGGTTCGTCTCTGTACGCAAGATTGTTTAGATCCACTGTTGTCATTCTGTACATCTTGTCTACCTCAACCCCGCCTTTCAGATTGACCCATTTGCACCGAAACAAAGGGATCTTAAATAAAGGTCCATAGTCAAGTTCCCATATCTCCTCTATGCAACCATAATATGTGTTCTTCTGCCCATTGTTGTTTGTTGCATCAATGCGAACACCACTGTTTTGTTTCGTGCTCTTTTTATCTTGGACACTCGTGTAAAATGTATTCCCATTTATCTCGTACCCTTGGAAAGTACATATAGTTGTAGATGGTGCCCTGGCCAACAAGTGTAACTGTTCATCAACCTTGTCTTTATTTTCAAGATGTGCTCGCAACCAACCGCCGAACGTCGCCATGTGTGTACGTACAATCCAGTTGTCAGACTTTCCCGCGTGTAGAGAGCGTACAAGATTCTTGTGTTCATCGATATACGGGGCCACCAAGGTAGCACTTTGTAGAACTGTATAGTGTGCTTCAGTGAAAGAATGTCCATCCATACAAATTTTTGTTTTCTTTCCTAGTGTGCCTTTTCCACTAAGTCTACCCTCATGTCGTGATTGTGGAACACCTATCGGCTTAAGGTCATGAATAAAGTCAACACAGAACTCAATGACCTCCTCGTTACCGTAGCCGTTGGAGATGCTTCCTTCTGGCCTAGCACGGTTATGCACATATTTCTTTAAGACTGCCATGAACCTCTCAAATGGGAACATATTGTGCAGAAATATAGGACCGAGAACTTGAATCTCTTCGACTAGGTGAACCAGGAGATGCGTCATAACATCGAAGAAGGATGGAGGGAACACCAACTCAAAACTGACAAGACACTGGACCACATCATTTTGCAACCCTGGTAGAATCACCGGATCGATTACCTTTTGAGATATTGCATTGAGGAATGCACAAAGCTTCACAATGGGTACTCGAACATTTTCCGGTAGTAGCCCCCTCAGTGCAATCGGAAGCAATTGCGTCATAATCACGTGGCAATCATGAGACTTTAGGTTCTGAAATTTTTGGAGTCTCACATTTACTATCCTCTTTATATTCGACGAGAACCCAGCCGTGACCTTGATACTGCTCAGGCATTCAAACAATATTACTTTCTCTTGTTTGCTAAGAGCGTAGCTGGCAGGACCTTCGTAGTGTTCGGGACTTAGGCCGTCTCGTTCTTTCACACGTTTCTGGTCCTCCCATGCTTCCTATGTATCTTTTTTCTTCCCGTACACGCCCAAGTAGCCTAGCAGGTTCACGCAAACATTCTTCGTCACGTGCATCACGTCGATAGCAGATCTAACCTCTAGGACCTTCCAATATGGTAGCTCCCAAAATATAGATTTTTTCTTCCACATGGGTGCGTGCCCGTTAGCGTCTTTCGGAACCTGTTGTCCTCCAGGACCCTTTCCAAAGATTACTTTTAGATCCTTGACCATATCAAATATTTCTTCACCAGTACGGTTGACAGGCCTCCTACTGTGATCAACCTCACCTTTAAAATGCTTGCCTTTCTTCCTTGCGGTATGCCTGATCGGAAGAAATCGACGATGCCCCAGATACACACACTTCTTACATTTATCAAATATAAACATTCAGTCTCACCCAAACAGTGTGTGCATGCATTGTAACCCTTGGTCGACTGCCCTGAGAGGTTAGCAAGAGCAGGCCAATCGTTAATTGTTACAAAAAGCAAAGCTCGTAGGTCAAATTCCTCATGTTTGTGCTCATCCCACACCCGTACACCTTCTTCCCGCCACAACTGTAAAAGTTCTTCAAATAATGGACTGAGGTACACATCAAGGTCGTCGCCGGGTTGCTTCGGGCCTTGGATGAGCAATGGCATCATAATGAACTTTCGCTTCATGCACAACCAAGGAGGAAGGTTATAAATACATAGAGTCACAGGCCATGTGCTATGACTGCTGCTCTGCTCCCCAAACGGATTGAAGTCGTCTGTACTTAGACCAAACCTTAAGTTCCTTGCGTCATCTTCAAATTCCGGGAACTCTCTCTCAATTTTTCTCCACTGCGACCCATCAACGGGGTGTCTACACATCGCGTCTTTCTTACGGTCCTCTTTGTGCCATCGCAACAACTTGGCATGCTCTTTATTCGCGAACAGGCGTTTCAACCGTGGTATTATAGGAGCATACCACATCACCTTGGCAGGAACCCTCTTCCGGGGACGCTCACCCTCAACTTCACCAGGGTCATCTCGTCGTATCTTATACCGCAATGCAGTGCATACTGGACATGGATCCAAATTCTCATACTCACCGCGGTAGAGGATGCAGTCATTAGGGCAGGCATGCATCTTATGCACGTCTAATCCTAGAGGGCACACAACCTTCTTTGCTTCGTACGTGCTGTCGGGCAACTCGTTGACCTTTGGAAGCATCTTCCTAATTATCTGCAGCAACTTTCCAAATCCCTTGTCAGTCACACCACACTCTGCCTTCCACTGCAGTAATTCCAGTGTGGTACCCAGCTTTTTCTGACCATCTTCGCAACTTGGATACAACAATTTCTTGTGATCCTCCAACATCTGGTCGAACTTCAACCTCTCCTTTTCAGTTCCGCACTCTCTCTTTGCATCAGCAATGGCCCTACCAAGATCGTCAGTGGGCTCATCTGGTGCCTCTTCAGCTTCAGCTTCCCCCGTTGCAGAATCTCCGTACTCCGGGAACATAGGATAGTTGTCATCATCTTCCTCTTCTTCATTGTCTTCCATCATAACACCTTTTTCTCCGTGCTTCGTCCAACAATTATAGCTGGGCATGAAACCATGCCGAATAAGATGACTTTGAAGGGTTCTCACGTTTGGGTGATCTGTCTTATTCTGACAGTTGACACATGGATAACACATGAAACCATTGGTACTGTGGGCCTGGGCTTTCTCTAGAAATTTCCTCAAACCTGTCATGTACTCGGCAGTGCGTCGGTCACCATACATCCATTGTCGGTCCATCTGCATTATATAATGAACTACATCAATAACCATTACAGAACATCGACAAATAAACACTGAACATGCACGGTATCAATTAATTACAAATGAAATGAGAGAAAAATTAACCTTGATCGAAAAGAAGAATAAACTTCTTTAAGTGTACATCAAATCATTTCGTGAACTCTCTCGGGCATTTCATCAAACACCTTGCATGCATACAAAAAAAACAGACTAGCACACACCCCCTCCTTCCATTTCAAAAAAAAAAATGCCTCCAATGGTTTTGGGAGGGGGCTGCTGATCAGTATATATAGGCACCCCCCCATTTGTCCCGGTTTCAGTCACAAACCGGGACAACAAGGAGGCCCATTTGTCCCGGTTTGTGACTGAAACCGGGACAGATGGAGGTTTTTTCATTTTTTTATTTTTTTATTTTCTGTTTTCTGTTTTAAATAACTTTTGCAAACTTTGGATTTTGGAAAAACTATGAATATGAAAAGTGTTTGAATTTGACTAACTAATACAAAACCATTTTCTGTTTTCTGTTTTAAATAACTTTTGCAAACTTTGGAATTTGAAAACACTTTTGCAAACTTTAGATATATTTCGGTCAATACAAGAGAACACGCGCACACAGAATTTTGGCGTAACGGAATACATAGATAGTCTACTCATCAACCACATTAAGATGATCATACTCTGTATTATAGCCGCGTAGACTATCCCACTTCCGTGCAATCTCGAAGCCAAGGCGAGCGTCTAAAGCAGCATATATGACTTGATCGTAGCTCAATGGAACGTTGCCCCATCCGAAAATTAGGTCTTCTTCTAACATGTCTTCCTTGTCGTCGTCCGTGTTCTTCTTCTTCTTGTATTTCTTCTTCTTCTCAAGATTTGTCCCAATGACCGTATTAGAGAGAGCATATAGACTAGGAGTAAAATTGCCGGTAGGGTTTCGGCGATCCCTCTGCAGGTCGACCGCGGACCGAATAATAATTCTGTAGTAGGCTAGCATCTTCATGTCCTTATGGATTGCCACGCCGTAGAATTTGATTGTCTCATTACCTAAGAAATCCACGAGGACCTGTGGCACCCGATCAGCTTTGCAAATTTGGAAGACAAGAGTCTCGGTCGCCACCGAGAGTTGAAGGACGGCGGCGCACTACGGAGTATCCTTCCGTCGAGGGTCGGTGAACTCGCAATCGAGTCCAACGGCTTTGATCGGAGCGGCGTCGAGGAAGTAGTTCTTCACGTCGCGGATCCACTTCTCCACGCGCCATGCACGAAGGGTGACCCACACCTTGAACCGCATGCCTTCCTTCTTGTAGTCGTAAAACTCATCGGACCGAGGCACGAGTGGCTCCATAGGGACGGAGATAAGAGAGGAGAGATGGCCGGAGAGATGGTGTGTGTGGAGGAGTCTTACTATGCAGTGCATTTTATAGCGCCGGAGAGGAAGATGAATCGCCGGCCGGAGAGCAGAGGAATTAATCGCCGGAGGGCAGAGGAATCGTCGGCGGCGCCGTATTTCCGCTCGTCTTCCGCGCACGTCGAAAAAACGCAGCGATGGCTCGGCTTCCGCGCGCGCGTAACTGAAACCATGACATTTGTCCCGGTTCATGACTAGAACCGGGACAAAAAGGGGTACGCTGGAGCGCTCGGCGGGTGCTACCTCATTTGTCCCGGTTCGTGGCTGGAACCGGGACAAATGGGTGTCGCCTGGAGCGCTCGGCGGGTTTTATGCCCCATCTGTCCCGGTTTGCAGTACGACTGGGACAAATGGGGTTTTGGAGTTTCGTCCTTTAGCCTGTTTTCTACTAGTTAATGGCACTGCCATTGTCAATTAGAACCCGGCTGAAGCGGACGTTGAGGCTTGGTCCGACAAAGGTCGGGTCCACCACCAAAGCATAGACACCGGGCTTGGGCATAACCCGGGGATGACCCCTCCGACTCCAGGTGATCTCCATCTTGGAACAGTGCAGGAACTTGGGCACCACCGGGATCACATCATTTACCTCTAGAGCACGTTGTCGCACACTCTTCCGGTCAGTAGGCTCGGTCACAAAGACCACACAACTCTGATGTGCCTCCCGGTAGTTGCCCTGCTGGTGTTCGGATTGGTCACTCGGACCAGCACCATTGTCATTCCTCGTGTGCACCATTTTCACTGGTCTGGGAGGGGGTCCCTGGGTGGGTTGGCTAATCCGGACTGCATTGGCACCGGATAGTGGTGGAGGGGGACTCGGGATATTGGGCCGTGACGCAGGAGCGTTCGGCCGAGCAGCCCCCGCGCTGCCCTCCTGCAACGTGCGCTGATACCAGCTGCATTGCCGGGTAGAGTGGTTTACAGGCTTGTTGGATTCCAACGTATGATAGCAGCATGGCTTGTTCAGCATCTCTTCATACGTCAGGGGCTTCTTTTGGTCCACCCAAGTTTTATGTACTTCTTTGCTCTAACCCCAAGCCGGGCCAGTCACTTTCTGCCGCTGATTGCTTCCGACATCCCCCTGATCTCGGCCAACCGCTGCAACGTGCTGCGAGGCATAGTGGAACTCGGGCTGGTTCCTCTTCTGTCCGAAATCGTGGCGATCATGGCTTCTGCTCGACCCCGTGCGCTGATTTCCCGCATTCCTCATGTTGTAGTCTCCGACGTCCACCAGGGGTTGCATGAGATCTCCAAGCGTGTAGGTGTTGGCGATGCGCATGGTTTCTGCCAAGGTTGTCGGCATCTTCCTTTGCAGCTTTTGCCAAAGCATAGAGCCATGCCGGCATCCTTGGGAAAACCACGATATGGCATGTGCCTCGACAACCCCTTCGCAAGAATTGCGGATGTTGCTCCACCGAGTAAGGTACTCTCGGTCAGTTTCATTGCTCCTCTGCCTGCAGATGGCAAGCTGCTGAGGTTGGTTGGGCCTCTTGTATGTGCTGGTGAAGTTGCTAATGAAGGCCTCCTCGAAATCCAACCAACAGTCAATGCTGCCAGTCATCAAGTTATTTAGCCAAATCCTGGCAGGTCCTTCCAACATCTGCGGCACATATCGTATCGCCCAGCGTCTGTTTCCACCGGCTATGCTTACTGCAGTTACATAGTCGGTTAACCAATCCTCCGGCTTTGAGCTGCCGTCATAGGTCTTGGCACCCCGGTTGAGCTGAAAATTTCGCACGGCCGGCTCCCGCATGATCCGAGGTCCGAAGCAAGAAGGTCCCGGAGGGCCTTGCTCTTTAACCAACTCGGATTGGTGAATCCTGCCGAGCCTGATCCGGGCATCAGCTGGATCTAGTTGTCGAGTTCCTATTCGAGATCCCAAGGGATTCTCGTTAGGCTGGTATCCGAGTTGCTACAACCTCGAGTTGCCATCGTCATGTCTATTAACCATAGGAACTATGGCTTGTTGTGGGACAGAGGCGGCATCTCTCTGCCGGCTTCCCTGACTTTGTGGTGGATTCCGAGGTGGATTGCCACGGCTAGCCGGGACATTGTTTCCTACACCCCGGTTACCACCACCATGGCTACCCTGAGCCTGACCGGGATTGTTTTGTCCGGCTTGCTGAACTCCGGCAAAGGCTGGGTTGTATGTCTGCAATTGCTTGTTTCTCCCGGAACCTCGGCTTCGGCTCCGGCTTTTGCTCTTGCTCCGACTCGGATGCGGAGACGAAGCCTCTCCGCCCGATTTGTTGCTCTCGGCCCTAGCCGAGTACACCTGGGACCTTGCACCCGGGTTCTTCTTCTTGAAAGCTTTGTTCTGCCGGTTAGCCTCTACAACTAACTCGTTGACCCGCTCTTGTTGCTTGCACAGAACTTCCCCGGATAGCTGTGACGCCCGAAAATCGGTACTATGTAGATTTAAGCGATCCCGCCGAAATCCACATAATAACGATTTTTGGTCGCCCACCAGACATAATGTGCACGCCGAAACATGCGCATTATGTGGGTGGAATTGTGATAACATTACAACAGTTACGATACATCCACAAATACAACAGAAGATATAATACAACAACGACTCGAACGAGTCAAGATACAAATATTATAATACAAAGATACAAATAAAAGTGGAGCAAAAATAGTATCCGACTACGGATAAGATGCAAATTGGACTAAGAGTCCTGAAGATAAGCAATGGCGCCATATCCCTGCCCAGCCAAGCCGGAGGGATTCCCAAGCTAACGTCGTCAGAGTTCAAACCTGTTGACTGCACATAAAGCACAACCCAAAAGAGGGTCAGGGCACTCCCTGGCAAGCAAAACCGACTTGCCTACTTTCTACACCATCTCCCAAAATATAGGGGAGGTGGACTTAGCGGCAGAAGCACTAGCAACCTAGAGAGACACGCTATAACTTCCGTCTAATCAGAGAGGGATAAGAGAGCGCATAAGATAACCAACTACTACTAACACCAAACATAACCCATTCTCGAATTAAGACCCTCAACCAAGTATGAGGAAGCAATTCGGGAAACTCACATGTTGAACAGTTTTAATTACCATTTATTGTGTGAGTAATTCTATATTACTAGTCAGGTTAATTAACAATGATTAGGGGTAAGTTGTCTAGATCTTGTTAGCCAGCATCATCACCAAATCGTCCATAACCGTGGACACGGCTCATCGATAAGATTATACCCTGCAGGGGTGCACTACTGGACCCATACTCGCATGATCAACCCAGTCAAAAACATTAGGGCCTCTCAACCCAACTTGTAACATCCCAATTTTGCTAAAATTTAAAACTTTGCATTCATACATCATTCATCATATAGGATTAACTTTTAATCACACAAATACTAAATAAAAATTCAATTATGAGTTTAAATAATGTTTAATCCCATTAAGTGTTTATTTAAACTTACTTAATAAATATAATTTTTCCAAATTATATAATGGGTAAGTTTATCATTAAAAATTGCTATTTTAAATAACCTTTCCAAAATATATTTATATGATTTTTTCTGAAATGTTTTGAATAGGTTTAAAAATCATTTAGTAAATCAGATTTGAAAAACAGTTTTTATTTAATTAAAAAAAAACAAATTGTTTCCGGGCCGGCCCAGACGCTATCCACCGCGCGCGTGATCGATAACGGCCCATCGAACCGCTCCAGCGCGCGCGCCGCTCCCCTCTCGCTGACAGGTGGGCCCTACCTGTCAGCCGTCTTCCACCTCCGTCCGGAGATCGCGCCGGAGACGACGACCACGACCGAGCCTTTTCCGGGCCGATTTCCGCCGTGATGATCTCCCGCGCCCCCTCCTATTTATACCCCTCGAGGCCGCCTCCGAACCCCCCCCCCCCCAAAACCCTACCTCTCCGCCGTCGGGCTGCTCGGAATCGAGCTCGCCGTCGCCGCCATTGCCGCCGGGCTTTTTCGCGAGTGCGGTAAGTTCCGAGCTCCTCGAGCGCCACCGAGCCTCCCACTCGCTTCCCCATCCTTTTGCGCATCCGTTGAGCCCCCTCGCTCGTTCTATTACGCAGCCGAACGCCGAAAACGACCTCGCCCGAAGTGCTCCGCCGCCGGCCACCATCTCCGACGAGGAAAGGAGAGGAGTCTCGACGCCGCCGCCGCGCCATCGACCTCGCCTCCTCCTCCGCGTCATTTTGGTAAGAACCGTTCGTCCTGGGGATGCGTTTTCATGCGGGAAACGTCGAGTATGACGCGCCGCCGCCGCGGGCGCCACCGCCGGCGAGCCTTCCGGCGACCCGCGCGCAGCTCGGTTCGGCCGGGCGTCCCACGCCGTTGGATCTAGATCCAACGGATCTAGATCAAAATGATCCCGTGCGTCCGATCTCATTTAAATCGGACGGCTCTCGTCCACGATCCGCACGAACCGTTTTCGTCCAATAGGATCGCGCCACGTAGCCCCCCTTATTTTCTTTTTCGCAGGAATTTTATAAATAAAACAGAAAATATGCAAAACTTAGAAAATTCATAACTTATGTTCTGTAAGTCCAAATTCAATGAACTTTATATCCACGGATAGCCCTGCTAGAGTAGTTTAATTCTACATCATTTGTTTTTGATTTTGATAAATAATAATTCACAAGATCATCCGAAGAGTAATTCGGCTATTAAATCCATAACTTAAATAATAAAAATGTTTTACAAATAAACTCAATTGTTTTAGGTTTAGGTTAACAACCTCTGCCCAGGAATATTAATATATGTCTTATTTGAAAACTTTCTTAGAACAATAAAAGTTGTAATGTTATAATCTAAGTTTTGGTTATATTGTTTTCAATTATTAAATTGTTAAGTGAATTGAGAAATTCCTAGAAACTGCATCTCATGCATTTAATACCAGAGAATATATATCATGGATAAGTGTGTCTAATTCTACACATGGCATATCATGCATGCATACATCTTTTATTTGGTGTGTGAGATTTTGTGTGGATATTTATTTGTATGTATTGCTTGTGCTAGATTGTGAAGGAGAGGAAGGACCTGCTTGTGATTGCTATTCTTGTTGTGCCTGCCCCTCCTGCTGCCAAGGCAAGTGACTTCATAAAACACCTACTATTTTATTCTATTGCATATCTAGTGTTTTTCAAACAGTATTTGCAAAAGTAGTATGCATGATAGGTTTTGGGAGATTGTAGTATGCTATGCAAACCTTTTAGGTTTCCCCTTAGAAATTCCAGATTAGACCCCTATTATAATTTAGTGGAAGCACCTACTGCAAAAATGATTGTTTTATGGTTGATGTGATAAATGAAAATTTCCACTAAATTAATTTAACGCCTGGGTGGATTGGGTCGATCGAGGAGGTTTCAAGTTGAGTGGCTTCTCAGGGCCAAGTTTCATGGTTGTCTTCGCCCAGGATAGTTTCTACTTACCTGGTGCCAGGATATGCGGTGTTAACCTGAGTTGCTCACTTGTGGTAGGCCACCCAGGGCTATGAGATTTAAGTTTACACTGAGCCTAGTTGCTTATCGTGCAACCATTGGTCAATATGGGCTCTGTCTTGATGGAGTAAGTTGTTGTGGACCTGGGTCAAGAGATTGATGGTGGTAGAGTTGATATGATGGTGGTAATCTCTTAGTATGATCATGGGAAAGCAACTTCTGAAAAGTCTCGTCTTGATCTTCTCCTTTTCCTTCTCACTAAAGGAGTGTAGAGGATAGTTTGGGTTGATTGAGTCTAATGGTGAAAGTGCACACCCTCTCGAGAGTTAAAACCTAAGATCTTAGCCGTGTCCCCGGCATCGGACAATTTGAGTAACTACACAAGGTTGTGTTCTGAAAATCTCCTCATCTCAAATTTCTTAATAAAACTTTGTTGGGTGAACATGGGTAGGAGACATGGACTTGTCTCGAGAATTGTCTGTGAAGGAGAAGATATTGATTTAAGAAAAGTGTTTATCAAAAGTAGGAGAAAATTTGCTTTGCGCAATAGCCTTGAGCTCCACCAGCCAAAATAAGCATATAGTTATAGCTTAATAGAACATTAGGAATTAAAGTCACTTGCCACCACAATTCAATTGTGCTGACCCTTTATAGCTGGGCTGCAACTAAACCTTGCAGAATGTCCGAATGAGGAGTAAGGGGGTCGTCTTCGAGCTACAACCAACATGATTTGCCAGTGGCTTCATGGAGAAGATGTAGCTCCATGCTACCTTTAGTATTGTGTTGAACTCTGAAATAAAGTGTGAACTGTTTATTCAGCTAGCATTTCCGCTATGCTAAGTTGTAAGGATATTTGTTTTTGGATCATTCGTCTCGTTCTGTAATAAATTATGACATTGTACTTAGATATTACATCTTATTGGAGAATGCGAGACTTATGTGATCCAAGTCTTTGCATTATTCATATGTGCCATTGCTTTCGTAAGCATGGGCACTACAGATGGTATCAGAGCACGAATGTTGCCTGTAGGCTCGAAACCCCTAGGATTGGATACAAACCCTAAAATAATTATTTTAAATAAATAAAATTCGAAATACCAGACTTCTTTTCTTATAATATGTTCCTTACCTTCTAATTTTTTTTTGTTTCATCTCCTTAATTCTTATCCCTTCAAAATTCTTGTAGATGAAGAACTTCACTCGAGAGTTATCCCCGCAGAAAGGAGACAAGTACTACTTCAGTGACCAGCTCCTCAGTATTTCCAAAACCCTGAGGTTGACGCCGCCAGTCTTCAGGGGCAAAGAAATTATGTCAGAAGATTACCCTGAAGGACGCTGGAAGATCGAGGCAGAAGTTCTCTCTCGTCTTGATCCTCCTAGATCGCAGCTGATCCGTTTCCGATCTAGATACCCCAACTGGAAGAATGGAGTAGAGATGGCGATGTTGGAGACCTTGTCTCGCATCATTGAGCAGTACTATGACGAGATCAAGCCCAACTCCGTCTTTCGACACGTTGCCAGGAGGGATAGCATTGGACAACCCGTCCAACCCTCACTTAGGGGTATGAACGAGAAGCATCATGGAGACCTTGGAGCTCATTGCCATAACTTGAATATACTTCTGGGACAAGAGATCTTCTACATGGCAGATTTAAGGCACGTCCACCGTCACGTTAAGGAAAGCTTAGAAGAAGAGAAGGATATTCTTCGTGTAGAAGTTCAGGTGCTAACAAAGGAGAACAAGGAGCTGGAAAACAAGATTTACCTGCAAGATGATAGGATTGCGCAGAAAGATGCCCACATTTTGGCATTGCAGGCTCAGTGTGCTCATTTGTGTGAACAACTAAGCCAAATGGAACTTCAAGCAGAGAAGAATCACCCCCTGACGCCCCAGAGCCCCTAGTGATAACCTATCCCGATGAGGACACTCCCAAGGAAGCCACATGTGTCAAGACGCGCAAGTGTGTGAACACCCGCAAATACATAAGGAGTTTCAAAATTTGATTAGAAAGACCACCAGTTATCCTTACCTTACGAGTATTTCTCCTTATCTCATCGAAGTTGTATTGACCCACCAATTTGTGGTGAGGCAGTACCTTGAAAACCATGTCCTATGCTTGGTTTGCAAGTCTCTAAAAGATCGAATTTATAAAATACTTCGGGTGTGTCAGTTTGTTTGTTGTTTGTTATGTTTCTGTGAAGTGTGTTGATGTGCATGGGTAGATTTTTTCCTTTGTAGTCTCTTTTCTATTTCTACTTACCTATGCTCACACCATACAGATGCCTCCACGTCGTGATCCTGACAACAACAATGCCAACAAAATGATGCAACAAATGATGGCAGCCCAGACACAGTTGATGATCATGATGGCTCAGTTCATGGCAAACCAAAACAATCCACCACCCCCTCCACCGCCGCCGCCACCACCCCCACCCAAGTTGACCGCCTTGCTAGGTTCTTAAGGCTCAGACCCAACAAATTCTCCACAGCTACTGAACCAATCGTAGCCGATGATTGGCTACGCTCTGTGAACAAGGATCTAGTTACGTGCGAGTGTACGGAATTGGAGAAAATAAGGTTCACTTCTCATCTACTGGAGGGGCCAGCAGCACAGTGGTGGGAAACATATCAGATCACTCACCCACTTGAAGGACTTACCTGGGAAATCTTTAAAGAAGGTTTCCATAATGCTCACATCTCAACTGGGATCATGAATCTGAAAAGGGGTGAGTTCCGTACCCTGAGACAAGGAAATCGTGCTCTGAGGGAGTACATGGAGGACTTCAATTCCCTCTCACGCTATGCCCCAGAGGATGTAGACACCGATGCAAAGAGGAAGTATAAGTTTCTGAATGGACTCAATGGTGAGCTGAAAATACCATTGTCTGTGGCCTATGCTCCCAATTATCAGGATCTTCTTGATCAGGCCATTACCCTGGACAGCAACATGAAGAAGGAGGAGAATAGGAAAAGGAAGTTCAGCGCCAATAAGTACAACACTAATCTGATGCAGAAGAAACCATACGTTCCAGAGAACAGTGGGAGTCACCACAGTCACAAGAGTGGAAGTGGCCACAATCATAATGGTCATATCCATAAAGTAGGAAATTCCGGATACAGAGGAAATGGACAGGGTGGTAGTGGACACAACCACCCGTTCAATGGGAACAATAGTGGAAAGGAGCAACACCGCCACAACAATGAACCTAAACGAGATATTAGTCAAGTAACTTGCTACAAGTGTGGGAACAAGGGACATTACTCAACAGACTGTCCAGAGAAGAAGAAGGCGTCGGAAGCATCAAAGCCTAATCCTTTCCAGAAGGCACAGGTGAATCATCTTGATGTGGAAGAAGTGCAGAATGAACCAGATGCAGTGATTGGTACGTTCCTACTACATACCTTTCCAGCATTAGTCTTGTTCGATATTGGAGCATCCCACTCATTCATCTCAAGAGCATTTGTTAATAAAAACAAACTGACTACTACAAGCCTGCTAAATCCGGTTAGAGTGAGTTCCCCAGGGGGGAAATGCTTGCACAAACCGATTGTCAAAACTTGAGTTTAGAAATTGGTAAACACTCCTTTCCGGTAAACCTGATAATATTAGAGACCCAGGGTCTGGATGTTATACTCGGTATGGATTGGTTGGCCAAGTTTGAAGGAGTATTGGAATGTGCGAATAGATCCATTACACTCACCACTCCCGAGAAGAAGAAGATCAGATACAAATCCAAATTTGAATTTAAGAAAGTTAAGCTAAATTCTCTTAAGGGGGTTAGCTTGGGAGACGTTCGTGTGGTAAGTGATTGCCCTGACGTTTTTCCCCGAAGAACTACCGGGAATGCCACCTGATAGGGATGTTGAATTTCTTATAGATTTGGTTCCCGGAACGGGACCCATAGCCAAGAGACCATATCCAATGGCCGTAGCTGAGTTGAAAGAACTCAAGAAGCAGTTAGAGGAGCAACTACAGAAAGGATTCATCCGCCCAAGTTCATCACCTTGGGGAGCACCCATTCTGTTTGTAGAGAAAAAGGATAGTACTCAAAGGCTAGTCACGGATTATCGAGCAATCAACGAGGTGACGATCAAGAACAAGTACCCGCTACCAAAAATTAATGAACTTTTCGACCAGCTAGAGGGTGCTTCGGTATTCTCTAAGATCGATTTGCGATCAGGATACTTTCAAATGAAAGTAATAGAACTAGATATACCAAAAACTGCCTTCACTACCCGATATGGATTATATGAGTACACCGTAATGCCGTTTGGTTTAACCAATGCACCGGCATACTTCATGAACATGATGAACAAGGTGTTTATGGACTTTCTGGATAAGTTTGTTGTGGTGTTCATTGATGACATCCTGATTTACTCCAAAAGTCAGGAGGAACATGAAGAACACTTACACATGATACTACAGAGACTTAGAGAACATAAGCTGTATGCCAAATTTAGCAAGTGTGAATTCTGGCTAGAAGAAGTTGGTTTTCTAGGACACGTTGTGTCGAAAAATGGAATAGCAGTAGACCCAGAAAAGGTGTCAGCTGTGACAAAATGGGAAGTACCCAAGAATGTGGAGGACATCCGTAGTTTCCTTGGACTGGCAGGTTATTATAGAAGATTTATTGAGAACTTCTCCAAACTTGCCAAACCATTGACTTCACTACTGAAGAAGGAAGTCAAATTCAAGTGGACTGAAGAATGTGAAATAAGTTTCCAGAAACTAAAGAAACGGCTGGTGTCAGCACCTGTTTTATGTTTGCCAGATATAGAGAAGGAATTCCAAGTATATTGTGATGCCTCGCACCATGGACTAGGAAGTGTCCTAATGCAAGAAGGGAAAGTGGTTTCATATGCTTCTAGACAGCTTAAGAAACATGAGGTCAACTATCCCACCCACGATCTGGAGTTAGCATCAGTAGTGCATGCTCTAAAGACGTGGAGACCCTATCTTTTGGGAAAGCGTTGTGAAGTATTCACAGATCACAAGAGCCTGAAATATGTTTTCACCCAGAAGGAATTGAATATGAGGAAAAGAAGATGGCTGGAACTTATTAAGGACTATGATATGAGTTTGCAATATCAC
The DNA here is from genome assembly GCA_026929855.1 of Poa annua. Lineage (NCBI taxonomy): Eukaryota > Viridiplantae > Streptophyta > Magnoliopsida > Poales > Poaceae > Poa > Poa annua. Next base: position 92,146,745 of record CM049428.1, on the reverse strand, counting down.
CCAGGAAAAGCTAATGTGGTGGCAGACGCTTTGAGCCGTAAGGTCCATGTAAATGGACTGACAGCGGGAGAATTGCCCGAGCATTTAAGTAGAGCATTTAAGGACCTCAGATTAGAGGTAGTACCCGAAGGATTCCTCGCAACACTGGACGTACAACCTTTGTTGATGGATAAGATTCGGGAAGGCCAGAAGGGAGACAAAGTAATGGATGAAATCAAGGTCAACCTGAGCGAAGGGAAGGCCAAGGGTTTTCGGAAGGATGAACAAGGCACCTTGTGGTTTGAGAAACGCATTTGCGTGCCGCAAGATGAGGATCTTAGAAAATTGATTCTGCAAGAAGCACATAACTCGCCGTATTCCATACACCCGGGAAACACCAAGATGTACATGGATGTAAAGGAAAGATTTTGGTGGAATAACTTGAAGAGAGACATCGCGGAATATATAGCTAAGTGCGATGTATGTAGTCGAGTAAAGGCAGAACATCAGAAGCCAGCAGGATTGTTGCAACCCTTACCTATACCGGATTGGAAATGGGAACAGATAGGTATGGATTTCATTACTGGGTTACCGCGTACTAGATCGGGATATGATTCGATCTGGGTAATAGTAGATCGTTTGACAAAGGTGGCCCATTTTGTGCCAGTAAAGACTACCTACTCAAGTGCTAAGTTGGCTGAGATTTACATGAGGAGAATAGTATGCTTGCATGGTATTCCCCAGAGGATTGTGTGTGACAGAGGTACCCAGTTTACCTCGCATTTCTGGAAACAACTACATGAATCATTGGGTACGAGATTAGAGTTCAGTATAGCATTTCATCCCCAAACGGATGGACAGACGGAAAGAGTAAACCAAATTCTAGAAGATATGCTGAGGGCATGTGCCTTGGACTACAAGTCTAGTTGGGATGATTATTTGCCGTACGCAGAATTTTCCTATAACAACAGCTACCAAGCAAGCATAGAGATGTCGCCGTTTGAGGCACTTTATGGTAGGAAATGCACCACACCACTACTCTGGAGCGGTGTGGGAGAGCGAAGTTTATTTGGACCTGATATAATCCAGGAAGCTGAAGAGAAGGTTCGAATAATCAAAGACAGATTGAAGATCGCGCAGTCCAGACAGAAAAGCTATGCAGATTCCAAAAGGAGAGAAATCACATATGAGATAGGTGACAGGGCTCATTTAAGAGTGTCACCAATGCGTGGTGTGAAGAGGTTCGGGATCAAGGGTAAACTTGCACCTCGATTCATCGGCCCCTTTAAGATTCTTTCCCGCAAGGGAGAAGTAGCATATGAGTTAGAATTGCCGGAAGTTCTGTCAGCAGTTCACAATGTCTTCCACGTGAGCCAATTGAAGAAGTGTCACCCAGAGATGACAGAAACCCCACTAAGGGATACAGTGCCATTAGAAGAAGTTCAGTTGGAAAGTGACCTAACGTATGAAGAGAAGCCAATCAAAATCTTGGAGATGGCAGAAAGGATCACACGAACCAAGACTATCAAATTTTTTAAGGTCCAGTGGAACCACCATACCGAAGAAGAAGCAACTTGGGAACGGGTGGATGATCTTCGGGAAGAACACCCACATCTTTTTGCAGGCCAAACCGAATCTCGAGGACGAGATTCATCTTAAGGGGGTTAGGTTTGTAACATCCCAATTTTGCTAAAATTTAAACTTTGCATTCATACATCATTCATCATATAGGATTAACTTTTAATCACATAAATACTAAATAAAAATTCAATTATGAGTTTAAATAATGTTTAATCCCATTAAGTGTTTATTTAAACTTACTTAATAAATATAATTTTTCCAAATTATATAATGGGTAAGTTTATTATTAAAAATTGCTATTTTAAATAACCTTTCCAAAATATATTTTTATGAATTTTTCTGAAATGTTTTGAATAGGTTTAAAAATCATTTAGTAAATCAGATTTGAAAAACAGTTTTTATTTAATTTAAAAAAAAACAAATTGTTTCCGGGCCGGCCCAGATGCTATCCACCGCGCGCGCGATCGATAACGGCCCATCGGCCCGCTCCAGCGCGCGCGCGCCGCTCCACTCTCGCTGACAGGTGGGCCCCACCTGTCAGCCGTCTTCCACCTCCATCCGGAGATCGCGCCGGTGACGACGACCACGACCGAGCCGTTTCCGGGCCGATTTCCGCCGAGATTAGCTCCCGCGCCCCCTCCTATTTATACCCCTCGAGGCCGCCTCCGAAACCCCCCCCCCAAACCCTACCTCTCCGTCGTCGGGCTGCTCGGAATCGAGCTCGCCGTCGCCGCCATTGCCGCCGGGCTTTTTCGCGAGTGCGGTAAGTTCCGAGCTCCTCGAGCGCCACCGAGCCTCCCACTCGCTTCCCCATCCTTTTGCGCATCCGTTGAGCCCCCTCACTCGTTCTATTGCGCAGCCGAACGCCGAAAACAACCTCGCCCGAAGTGCTCCGCCGCCGGCCACCATCTCCGACGAGGAAAGGAGAGGAGTCTCGACGCCGCCGCCGCGCCATCGACCTCGCCTCCTCCTCCGCGTCATTTTGGTAAGAACCGTTCGTCCTGGGGATGCGTTTTCATGCGGGAAACGTCGAGTCCGACGCGCCGCCGCCGCGGGCGCCACCGCCGGCGAGCCTTCCGGCGACCCGCGCGCCGCTCGGTTCGGCCGGGCGTCCCACGCCGTTGGATCTAGATCCAACGGATCTAGATCAAAACGATCCCGTGCGTCCGATCTCATTTAAATCGGACGGCTCTCGTCCACGATCCGCGCGAACCGTTTTCGTCCAATAGGATCGCGCCACGTAGCCCCCCTTATTTTCTTTTTCGCAGGAATTTTATAAATAAAACAGAAAATATGCAAAACTTAGAAAATTCATAACTTATGTTCTGTAAGTCCAAATTCAATTAACTTTATATCCACGGATAGCCCTGCTAGAGTAGTTTAATTCTACATCATTTGTTTTTGCTTTTGATAAATAATAATTCATAAGATCATCCGAGGAGTAATTCGGCTATTAAATCCATAACTTAAATAATAAAAATGTTTTACAAATAAACTCAATTGTTTTAGGTTTAGGTTAAAAACCTCTGCCCAGGAATATTAATATATGTCTTATTTGAAAACTTTCTTAGAACAATAAAAGTTGTAATGTTATAATCTAAATTTTGGTTATATTGTTTTCAATTATTAAATTGTTAAGTGAATTGAGAAATTCCTAGAAATTGCATCTCATGCATTTAATACCAGAGAATATAAATCATGGATAAGTATGTCTAATTCTACACAGGGCATATCATGCATGCATACATCTTTTATTTGGTGTGTGAGATTTTGTGTGGATATTTATTTGTATGTATTGCTTGTGCTAGATTGTGAAGGAGAGGAAGGACATGCTTGTGATTGCTATTCTTGTTGTGCCTGCCCCTCCTGCTGCCAAGGCAAGTGACTTCATAAAACACATACTATTTTATTCTATTGCATATCTAGTGTTTTTCAAACAGTATTTGCAAAAGTAGTATGCATGATAGGTTTTGGGAGATTGTAGTATGCTATGCAAACCTTTTAGGTTTCCCCTTAGAAATTCCAGATTAGACCCCTATTATAATTTAGTGGAAGCACCTACTGCAAAAATGATTGTTTTATGGTTGATGTGATAAATGAAAATTTCCACTAAATTAATTTAACGCCTGGGTGGATTGGGTCGACCGAGGAGGTTTCAAGTTGAGTGGCTTCTCAGGGCCAAGTTTCATGGTTGTCTTCGCCCAGGATAGTTTCTACTTACCTGGGGCCATGATATGCGGTGTTAACCTGAGTTGCTCATTTGTGGTAGGCCACCCAGGGCTATGAGATTTAAGTTTACACTGAGCCTAGTTGCTTATCGTGCAACCATTGGTCAATATGGGCTCTGTCTTGATGGAGTAAGTTGTTGTGGACCTGGGTCAAGAGATTGATGGTGGTAGAGTTGATAGGATGGTGGTAATCTCTTAGTATGATCATGGGAAAGCAACTTCTGAAAAGTCTCGTCTTGATCTTCTCCTTTTCCTTCTCACTAAAGGAGTGTAGAGGATAGTTTGGGTTGATTGAATCTAATGGTGAAAGTGCACACCCTCTCGAGAGTTAAAACCTAAGATCTTAGCCGTGTCCCCGGCATCGGACAATTTGAGTAACTACACAAGGTTGTGTTCTGAAAATCTCCTCATCTCAATTTCTTAATAAAACTTTGTTGGGTGAACATGGGTAGGAGACATGGACTTGTCTCGAGAATTGTCTCTGAAGGAGAAGATATTGATTTAAGAAAAGTGTTTATCAAAAGTAGGAGAAAATTTGCTTTGCGCAATAGCCTTGAGCTCCACCAGCCAAAATAAGCATATAGCTATAGCTTAATAGAACATTAGGAATTAAAGTCACTTGCCACCACAATTCAATTGTGCTGACCCTTTATAGCTGGGCTGCAACTAAACCTTGCAGAATGTCCGAATGAGGAGTAAGGGGGTCGTCTTCGAGCTACAACCAATATGATTTGCCAGTGGCTTCATGGAGAAGATGTAGCTCCATGCTACCTTTAGTATTGCGTTGAACTCTGAAATAAAGTGTGAACTATTTATTCAGCTAGCATTTCTGCTATGCTAAGTTGTAAGGATATTTGTTTTTGGATCATTCGTCTCGTTCTGTAATAAATTATGACATTGTACTGTGATATTACATCTTATTGGAGAATGCGAGACTTATGTGATCCAAGTCTTTGCATTATTCATATGTGCCATTGCTTTCGTAAGCATGGGCACTACACAACTCTTTTCCTTCACCGCAACAAGTCCAGGAGCTACGGGAGCTATGCTGGTCCCGGCCAAAAGGGTGCGGACTCCCGCAGGACACACCCCTCCGCACCAACAGGCCGCGCCCTATATGCATGTAACAAGGCACACCGCCAAAGTAAAATACTACACTAGTATTGATGCATATGAGACAAATGGAAAACCCGAACTAGGTGCAGCTCCCGGACAAGTCAAAGTTCCAGTCAAAGTCGAGGGGGGCTCCATAGGGCCTCCCACAAGTGGTTAGTGCGCTCAAAATTGGATCCGAGGACAAAATCTCAGTTCCTAGGTCGACACTGAGCAGAACAAAGCACCTCGCAAGGCCTTCCGCCTGGTGCCTTATCTTTCAAATATAATACCCCAATATAATACAACATTTTATTAAGGTAGAATAATCTATCAAGCTAAGCATATGAAATAAAAGACCAACTGACGACTCGCACAACCAACTCTAAGCATGCACTACCACTCGCAAGGCTAACAGATAAACATACAACAGGTGATGGGATGTGGGGATAAATCTGTATAGGCTGCAGGATAAACATGTGATGGGATCGCAATAAAGAATCGTAAACTAGGGTAGCAGAGATCAACGGCAGGAATGAAAGACAATGTATAGGTAAACAAGCAAACTTTGCTTGCCTGGAATCCCGCATGGAAGCAGATCTTGTCGTTGCTCACACATATCAACGTCGTATCCGCGAAGAAGCAATAAACACTGGAAAGCGTAAAAGATGCATCTTATAAGTACGGCAAAAGATTCAGCATGATCATATGAGAATGATGCATGGCATGGCAAGATGTAATGCGAGACGCACTTAATCCAAATTAAGCGGAACCGGGATTCCGACAATTACTATTTATATTCAAGTTATTTATCTACACATCAAATTAAATGTTGATTAACATCTCAAGACATGGCATGGGTGATCTAGTCAATTTAAATGGAATTGGGCAATGCATATATATTGATTTGCCCCCACACATTCCATATTTATTATTTAGGTGATTTGCTACACCCCCAAACCCAAGAGATGCAACACATGCAAGTATGATGCGATATGCACAAGATATATGACATTTAATAAAATAGGTATAGGGTTAGGGTTTGGGTCCGTACGTCGGATCGGGTGAACTAGGGTTCAAAACCGACGTCTTCGGTCCGTAGAGAAAGTAGTTGTCGTCGGGGAAGTAGTCGTCGCGGAATCGGGCCATCGTCGTTTGTCGGTGTCGTGGAAATGGTCGGGGTAGTTGTACGCGGTCATCATCGTTGACGGTCATGGCACGTAGGAGTACGGCAAACATACACCGGAAGGAAAAGCGCACGGGCGGGCACCGCGACACAGACAAGGGCGGTCACGGAAACGGGGCACCAGAAGAGGACGTGCACGCACACGTAGCAACACCACGAAGGGTGGACAACTCGGACACAAAAATGACGACGGGGTCTTGCGGGCATTTCGTCGAACACCTTGCGGGCGGCGGATGCGGGGACGCCACCGGACGGAGAAACCGGCGGAGCGGAGCGGAGGCGCGGAGCAGATGCGCACGACGGTGGCGACCGGCGAGGGTGGAGGCATTGTGTGGGCGGCGCCGGCGGCGCGGACGCGCGTGGCGGAAGTGGAGGGCGGCGCGCGCGGGCGACGGTGGCGCGCTGCGGGAGGCGGCGGCACAGCAAGAGGACGCGACGGCGGCTGGCAGCGGCGGCACTGCGTGCGGGGCGGCCGGAGAGAGGCGGCGCGGCGCGGGGTCGCGGCGTCCATCTGTGGCAGCGTGGTTCGGACAGGAGGCGCGCGTGGTCGGGGCCGGAGGCGAGCGGCCGGGGGCGGTGCGCTGCAGCGGCAGCACGGCCGGCGGCGGGCGGCGCGGCGACGCACAGGAGGAGACGGCCGGCGGCGGGGAGGAGACTGCCGGTGGCGGGGAGGAGGGGGCGTGGCGACTGGGAGGCGGAGGCGATGCAGTGGAGGGCGGCGGCGCATAGGCGGCGGCGGCCGGCGCGGCGGCGGAGGAGGCCGGGGAGGAGCAGGAGGCGACGGCGGCCGGCACGGGGCGGAGGCGCGCGGAGCGCAGGGCGGAGCAGGGAGGAGAGGGGACGGCGGCCGGCGTCGGGGAGCAGGGCGGCGGCAGGGATGGGGAGGCAGCGGGGCGCACGGGGGCGTCGGGTGCGGGAGAAGAAGGTGCGGCTCGGGCTGGAGATGGTGCGGTGCGGGAGGAGGAAGGAGAAGGAAAAAAGGAAAAGAAGAGAAAAGGAAGAAAGAAAAAGGAAAAAAAAGAAAAGAAAAAAAAGGAAGGGGAAAAAAGGAAGAAAAGAGAGGTGTGAGGACCTTTTGCAAATACCAGAAAAGAGAGGAGGGTGGCTGCAAAATTTCCAGGGGTGGGAAATAATTTTCCAGGGGAAACCCTAGGGTTTGCTTAGGTGGGCTTTGGGATTTTATTTCTCTCCCTTTTATTATTTCTGATTTGAATTTGAATACAAAAACTATACAAAATATTTTTAGTTTTAAATAGACAATTAAATAAACTAATTTTTAACATTTTTAAAAGATTTGAAAATAACATATTTTTAATTAATTTGAAATGCATTTGAATTTAATTGTGGGAAATTAAAATTAAATGCAATAAATTAAATTAATGCGATGCAATGCGATGACATGTTGATGCAAAAAGAAAACTCACAAACAAAAGGGGATAAATCCCGGGGCGTTACAATAGCCCGGCCAATTCAGCCATAGCTGCCTCGGCAGCCCTAAAAGTTTTGGCAGGTGAGTTATACACGGGTTTCTCTGCCGAGATCATACTACCCGACCTGCTATGGCTAGGCGCTGCGCCACCCGCCAACTCATCATTCACCATCCTGCCCTTCTTGCGCAGATCAGCAATGCGCTTGTCCCGGGAGTCTATCTTAGGGAACCCGTGAGCTGCATTGTACTCACGGAGACTAGCACTAAGTTCACGCCGAATCTCGGCAATCTCTTGGGCCTCCGCGAGCAGTAACCTGCGCTGCTCGTCCAAATCAGCCGATGTGACTTGGGTATCAACGTCCACTGTCAAAGGGACAACCAACTTGGCGACCAGACCCGAGAGGGGATCCGGGCGGCGACGAGGGTGGGACGACTGGGGGTCGCCATCTCGGGCAGCACCCCTCTCATGCGGAGGTTTTGCCAACCGACCTCGATTCTACCGACATCGCCGTCGGGAGTGTCCTGGAACACCTCCTCGGTTACCCGACCATCATGACCGCGACGCAGCCCACGGGGCGATCTATACGCTGATCCCGGGCGGCGCGGAGCATGGGGGGATCCTCAGCCTCTAGGACAATGTCTGGATAGCTGCAGATGACCTCAGTGGCGACGTAGGTGGTGAAGCCTCCGAAGTCGATGAGGCATCCGTTCGCCGGAAAGGGCTTATTCCGGAAGCAACCGGCATTGTCGCTGACGAAATCCATCTCGCCCAGCCTGACAACCAGGCCGGAGAGAACTCGGATGCCGGAGCGAACGGTGGAACCCGTCCGGATGTGTACACCAGCCAGCGCCTCTACCTGCCCCACGGTGGGCGCAAACTGTCGTGGTGGTGTCACGACAGATGCCATAGGATGGCTAATTTGTTGGGCCTATGGACGCTGGTGGATCCGGGGAGGGCTAGCGAGCTAGAGAGCTCACACGATAGGAGATGTCGGAATGCTCAAGATCACCAAATAACACACTGAAAGATCTAACAAATCCAAACAAATGCACGAAGGCAAAGTCACACACATGATGTACCCAGGTTCGGGGCCCTCGTGAGGAGGTAACACCCCTACTCCTGCCTATCCTCTCAATATAAGTATGGCACAAGATCTACAACATGCTCCTTGAGCTCTTCGGGTGATGAACTAGATGAACTAGAAGAACTAGAAAGGAGGAGGGAATAGCTGCTCTAGGAGTAAATGAGACTATAGTTTTGGCCCTCAAGTTGGTCATGTCTTCACCAAAGCAGGTATGGCGCCTTTTATACAGTTCCGGCCAGCAGGGCCGGAAACCCTAATCCGGCACGGTCCCACCAGGCAGGGCTAACGGTTATGTCGACACCGGCTAGTGCGACCTAGCCGCCGTGCTATCCGGTATAGCCCTGCCGTCATCATTTCGGCAAGGATTACAGGCGCCGTCCTGGATCATCATTGTCCCCTTGTCAGAGACAAGACATGTCTTCGCCCATGCCTAGTAGCCTTTTCCGGATTGCCGGCTAGGCATGTCCGATCTTGTCGTAGCGTCATCGTACCGGCTGACACGCTCCCGTGTCAGACGGGAGGTGACCATGCTTCCGTGACAGGAGGAATGGGACTCCCCCCCCCCCCCCCCGTGTAAGGCGGAAAAGCCTGCACCAGATCTCTGACTTCCAACCGACATGCCCCCATGTCGGTCTCCTTCTTGCTCAGTTCGGTATGTCCTTCCTGCAGACCAAAGTTAGCTTGCCAGGACCGAGATAAGTGAGTCGGTTAGTATTTACCCGGGGAGCCTACCCGGTTTATCCGGTTTCTCCTCTAACCGGGATCTTACCGGGGGACTCCGACATATCGCGAAGCCCGAGATCCTTCTCGGCTGCGTCCGAGTTCCACCCCTGCTCCGGAGTACAGCTTAAGATGAGAACTTCTAGGCCTAGCCTCCCGAAGATGTCTTAGGCTGTTACCAAAGACATCTTCGAGAAGCTAGTTCTTAGAGGAACCATCCGCTGGTGCTTATGCTGCCCTGGAGGCCTGGGGGGCTATTTATAGTTTCCAGGGATGACCCTTGCGCCCTCCAAGAGACACCTTGGGCCCAACCACCTTCGAAAGGTCAAGTTTCCCCTTCAGTGCATCATAGGACGGCCCTTGCTCTGTCCAAAGGTCAATCACTGTTACCATACCGCTGATCAGTACCGGGATCTGCCTTACCCGTAGGGCAGCCCCCCGACAGAGAGGTCGAAGCCCGGCGTGAGGATCCTGAGGTTGGTGATGATGCGGTCAACGACCACCCCCCAGGAGCTGCCGGCTCTCGTCCTCGATCATCTCGCGGAGGTCAGCGACAGGGACCTCGAGCGCCGTGAAGAGCTGGTCGAAGTAGACCAGGTACATGGCAGCATCGCCACGGCCTCGGACCTCGGCGTGTGGCGTATCCGCGCCAAGCTGGGCGGCGAGCTCATTGCCCCGAGTGACCAGCGCCTCGAACATCCGCTCCCGCTGCCTCGTGAGCGCACGGGCCGCCTTGGCGGTATTTGCAGCCTCCGTCGCCTGCTCCATCGTGGGAGCCACCTGCTCCTCCACGTCCTTGGCGAGGGCGTTGAGGTCTTGGATAGCCGCGCCGCGGCCCTCCTCCGCCAGGCGTCAACCCTCCTTGGCGTGTTGGAGACGGGCCTCGAGCTTGGAGTTGGCCTTCTCGAGCTCCGTGATCCGCTGGGCATCGGCGGTGCGTTTGGCCTTGAAGCGGTCTGCCTGCTTCTTGGCCATGTCGCGGTACTCCTGGGCTTTCGTCAGCCTGTACGCCGAGAAGAAGAAAGAGGCGGATGATGCGCCAGCGAGCCCTCCATGGCTTCGCGCTCGGCCGTCGCCGCGTCCAGGAGTTCGGCAGCGGCTTCCCGCTCCTCCTGGAGGGGCGCGAGAAGTTCGGAGGCATCGCGGATGCCCCCCTTGCGGATCTCCTTGGCGAAGCGGGTGGCCTCCTCGCGTGCGGCCTGCAGCGCCAAGTCCTCTTGGCGGCGGGCCTCGACGGCCATGTTGAAGGACGCCCACGCCCTTGCAAGCTCCTCGCGCTGCTGGGCTAGCTGTATATCCTCGAGGGTGAGGTGCACCTCCAAGTCCTCCAGGGACTCCCTCACGAGGCGAAAAGCAACCTCGCAGTGCCCAGCGCTCCAGTCCCAGCCACGGAGGACCAGGTCTTGGCTTGTCGAGGGCCCAGCCCCGGTGTCGAGGCCCGAGAGCCTTGCCCCGGAACGCGCTCGGGGGCTAGGCTGCACTCCGTCCCCGGCCGTGCCAGAAGCCTCCTCGGTGCCCACACCAGCCTGGGTCACATCCCCTGCAGCGGGACTGAGCGGAGAAGAAGGAGCTCCTCCTGCGGACTCGCCGCGCCATGTGGCGCCTGGCCCGCCTCGGCCTCTGGCTGCGGCGGAGTTGGCTCGCGCGGTGGCGTGATCGCGTGAGGTGGAGTAGGGGCGCGAGGAGGAGTGGAAATCCTCTCCTCCGGAGCCTCCACCACCATTGGCTCGGGAGGCGGCGCGGAGGCCTCTGGGCGAGGCGCGGCAGCCTCCGCTTGAGACGCAGTCGCCTCCCCTTCGGGCACCTCCTCAGTAGGGCCTGTGGAGGCCGTCTCCACAGGCCTCGTGGCCTCTTCAGCCACGGCTCTAGCCATGGCTCTCTTCACATGTGCTGCCTTGCGAATCTTACGGCGCTTCGGAGCCACAAGATCACTGAAAAAAACCAAGGAAGCATCTTCAAGAGAGGATAAAGAGAAAAAAGAGCAAGAGTTGAACATTTACCCGGACAGTTGAGCGTCGGTGTCAACCCACGCCAGGCCTGGCGAGCGCCAGGAGGGCGTGGTCCTGGCGCCAGACCCCTCCGGACGCGCCATGGCTTTTTCTTGGAGGGACGTCGGACGGCCTCGCCCCAGACCGGCCCACGGCCGCCTTGGTGCGTGGCTCGCATCGCCCCGGAGTGGCCTCCACGTCGAAGGCCTCCCTCTCCTCATCTTCCTCCTCCACGAGGCGCGAGGGCGCCACCACAAAGGCGTCATCATCACCTGACGAGATGTCGCAAATCTCGTCAGTCAATGGCCCTGCTCTCAAAGAGGACACCTCCCCTGTCACGGCCTCCTCCTCACCTCTCCCAGCTCCTGAGGCTGAGGGAGAGTCTGCTTCCTCCGTTCCCTGCACCACCGGCACAGGCACCTCCTTCCCTGCCTGGCCTGCCGGGGTAAACAGAGGCATCCCCTCCAAGATGGCCATGCGCTCGGTCATGTTGTATTGGTGGAGAGGCTGGAGCGTGACGGGGAGCTGGTCCGCAGCAGGCACCACCGGGTTGATGAAGAGCGCAGACAGGACGTTGTTGACGGCGTCCTTGTCGTTGTACTCGCGGTGGAGCCTCATCTTGTCATGAGGCCCGGAGTACATCCACATGGGCACCGAGTGTGCCTGGAGGGGGGCCATGCGGCACGTCAGGAAGTCCGCCACGATGATTTGCCCCGTGAGGCCCTCCTCGCGAAGATAGCTCAGGCGGCCCATCAAGCTCACGTTCCGCGCGCCGTCAAAGGCGGCCTTGCCCCAGTGGGAATTCTTCACGGGCGGCGCGTCGGGGACCTCGACGAAGGCGCAGGGCTGCTCCACCCCGACGAAGAACCACCTCTGGCGGAAGTCGTCCACCTTCTTCGTCACCGAAGTAACGGCCTTGCCGTCGTTCCACGACATGGGGATGTACACGCTCCCCATGTCGTCCACGATACGGAACGAGACGCACCCTGAGCGCTCGTTCTTCGCCGTGTTCCGGAGCACGTAGAAGCACCAAAAGAGCCCCACCGTGGGCTCCAGACCCAAGTACGCCTCGTAGAGGTAGGCGAACACGGCGAGGATGAGGACGGAGTTGGGGTGGAGATGCAGCAGCTGGATCTGGTAGAATGCCAGCACCGCCTCCAGGAACGGAGAGAACGACGGCACCAGCCCGGCGGAAACGCAGTGCTGGAAGACCGGGAAAAACCCTCGTGGGCGTTTCCCGTGCGGCGCAGGCTTGAGCACGGTGTTGCCGTGCTCATTGGTTTGGTCCGTCACCAAAAAGCGGACCTTGGCGAGCGCCTTGTCGTTGACGCGCACGCCGAGCAGTGTCGCGCCATGCGCGACCTCGGCGGCCTCCGCCTAGGAAGAGGACCCCGCGTCAGCCTTGCCTTTGTTCTTGGCGGGACTCATCGCCGGAGTTCGGTGTGTCGTTGGAGGCGAGAGGAGCAGAGAGCGCTAGAGAGCGGAGGCGGAGAGCTCGAGAATGGCGGAGGCTTCTGCGAGAAGGAATGGAAATAGTAACGGCTCCCTGCTCCGGCGCTCAGGCTTTATTTCTCTTCAAGGAGAAGTTACCGGGGCATGGTGGGACCCCCACGATGCACGCCCCAGATCGTGCGCGACTGTTACTCGTCTGAGTGACGCGTGGCTCGGGCCGGCCGGGCACTTTGGGCCCACGACGCTCTGCCTGTGCCCATGGGCTCAATTGCGCCAATTGCGGGCCCGGGGGCTACTGTCGGCCCAGTGGAGACTGGGGTATGAAGAGCCCACTCTCCCCAGGCCTCGCACGCGGGCTGATCAGACGAAACGACTAAGGACCAAGCCACCGCTTGGAGAGTCCCTCGAGACGCAAATCCTCTTGAGCGCCTGAAGAGGAAGCGAAGGCCTGAAAAGGACCTGCGCTTCAAGAGATTCTCCCGAGGCGTCGTGCGCTTGGAGAGAAGTCAATAGAAATCCCTCCACTGGTCGCCTCGGGCCTGTGAGGAAGCTTCGCGGCCAAGGAAGTACTACAGGCCGCACATGGCCTCTGCCGCAACCGCAGAGTGACGCGGGCACTACCTTTGCCGTTTTGGTGATAAAGGATTCATAAAGTTGTGCCGCCTGCGCCAGGACAGCTGGGACTTTCCTCTCTGATGATAAAGCGGTTGGACGGCGCAAGACTTAAAGAAGATCGTCATCGTAGGCTCCACCCTGATCTCTGCGACCCCTGCGAGCCGGTCTGCGCGGTCTGCAACCTGTCGGCCACCGCACCCAACTTTATCGCCAATGGACCGCGTCCATGCAGGATTCATCAGCGGTGGACTCCAACGCCTCCACGCCACTACCGTGCGGGAACCCACCTTGGACACCCTGCGCAAGGAAGACGTCCGTGGCGCCTATAAAAGGAGCAGGAGCTCCACCGTAGGAGGGGGTCGCCCAATTGCTTGCTAAACACTTGTAAACCCTAGCCCAGCTAGTAGAATAGTCTTCGGCTGCAGGAGGAAGACGACCATTGCTTCCCTCTCAAAGCACGAACATTCTCAAGAGAGCCCTCGGCAAGCTCAGTTGTACTGTAACCTCTGTAGTGCAATACAGACAAGCAGGAGTAGTGGTGTTACCTCCTCCTTAGGGCCGTGAACCTGGGTATGGGCTGGTGTCCATCTCTGTCGCGGGTGTTCCTCTCCAGGCCCAGCGAGCACCGTCGTCGTGCCTCTCGAGGGTCGCTTGACCTCCGTGTTCAATCCCCTTCTCGAACTACTCTCCAGGGCGTGACTATCCATTTTCCGTGGGAGTCACACTCCGACACATATCTTCAAATTCATCACAATTTGGACATAAATATACGAATTAACTACCAAAGAGGACAATTAATATAGTTTTTAACCTCATACCCAAAAGATCTTAGCTACATGCCCACAAATTGATACGTCACCAACGTATTTATAATTTCTTATGTTCCATGATATGTTATATCATGTTATTACATGTTTTATTTGCATTTTCTGAGACTAACATATTAACAAGATGCCAAAGTGCCAGTTCCCTTTTTTCTGTTGTTTTTGGTTTCAGAAAAGTACTTAAGGAAATATTCTCGGAATTCGAAAAGAAACATCCTGGAATTATTATTTTTAAATGAAGGTTCCAGAAGACCGAAGACGTGACGAACAGGGGCACCGAGGCGCCCTCAACATGTGTTGGCGCGGCTCCCTTCTGAGCCGCGCGAGCACGTGGTGACGTGGCCTCGGGCCTCCACCGACCTCGCCCTTTCGCGTTTAAGTACCCTCCAAAAACCTAAAAATCGCCCGGCGTTCAATATTTCCTCCACAGGTCCCGAGCCGCCGCCGTCGCCAACACCAATTCGGGAGAGATCAGAACTGCTCCCCGGCACCCTGCCGGGAGGGGGAATCGTCCTCGGAGGCCTCTACGTCGCCATGACCGCCTCCGGACTGATGCGTGAGTAGTCTACACTTGGACTACGGGTCCATAACAATAGCTAGAGGGTTGTCTTCTCCTCTTGTGCTATCATGTTTAGATCTTGTCGGAGAGTGACTCCCACGGAACAGGGATAGTCACACCCTGAAGAGTAGTTTGAAGGGGGATTGAAAACGGAGGTCAAACAACCCTCGAGAGGCACGACGACGGTGCTTGTCGGGCTTGGAGAGGGACAACACGACAGAGATGAACACCAGCCCGTACCCAGGTTCACGGCCCTCGAGAGGAGGTAACACTTCTACTCCTGCTTGTCTGTATTGCACTGCGGAGATCACAGTACAATGAGCTTGCCGAGGCGGGCCACGCCTTCCGTGTAGCCAGAGGCCGAGATGGGCAGGGCCCGCCAGCCGCTAGCGAGTCTGCAGTGGGAGCCCCTTTGTCTCCGCCGCGCCCCGCTGCAGGGGGCGAGCCACAGGAGATGACGCGCCAGGATGGCGAGGGCGGCGAGGCCAGCTTGGGCGCCGCGGGGGACGGAGCGCGACCTAGCCACCAGGCATGCCCTGAGGCCCAGTTCTCCAGGCTCGACGCTGGGGTAGGGCCCTCCTCTTGTCGCGACCTGGTCCTTAGCGGTTGGGACTGGAGCACGGAGCACCGCGAGGTCGCCTTCCGCCTCGTGAGGGAGTCTCTGGAGGGCCTGGAGGCCCATCTCGCCCTTGAGGACGTGCAGCTCGCCCAGCAGCGCGACGAGCTCGCGGGGGTGTGGGCGTCCTTCTACGCCACGGTTGAGGCCCGCCGCCAGGAGGATCTGGCACTTCAGGCCGTGCGCTTCGCCAAGGAGATCCGCGAGGGGGCCATCCGCAACGCAGACGAGCTCGTTGCTCCCCTCCAGGACGAGCGCAACGCCGCCGCTGAACTCCTCGCTGAGGTGAAGGCCAAGCGCGAAGCCATGGAGGCTCGCTGGCGCAGAAGCGCCACAACCTGGCCCAGCTGGAGTCCCAGCTCCTCTCCGCACACTAGACCGCGCAGGAAACTCTGGAGGAGGACCGCAAGAGCCTAGCAGATCGCGAGCGGCAGATGGCCTCCAAGGAGAAGGGCGTGCTGCCGCGCGACGAGCAGCGGCTCCAGACGGAGAATGAGCTCGCCACCAAGCGCGAAGAGCTCGAAGCGCGCGAGGGGAACCTGGCCCAGGCGCTCCAGAAGCACAACGAGAACGTCGCCACCCAGAAGCAAGCCCTAGAGCGCTTCCAGCTGCGGTTTGCCGAGAAGAGACGGACCTCGCAGAGCGCGAGAAGGAGTTCAGGCAGGCCACTGCCCAGGCGTACCGCGACAAGGCCAAGAAGCAGGAGGACCGCTTCAAGGCCAAGCATGCTGCCGACGCCAAGCGGATTGTGGAGCTTGAGAAGGCCAACTCCAAGCTCGGGGTCCGCCTCCAGCGCGCCAAGGAGGCCTATCGCCAGGCGGAGGAGCCTCGTAGGACAACCGTCCTGGACTTGAACACCCTCGTCAGGGACGTGGTGGAGCAGGTGGGCCCCGTGGTTGAGCAGGTGGCGGAGGCTGCGGACACCGCGCAGGCGGCTCGTGTTCTCACGAAGCAGCGGAAGCGTATGTTCCAGCCGTTGGTAGCCAGGGGAAACGAGCTCGCTGCCCAGCTTGGCGCGGAGGCGCCACACGCCGAGGCCCGAGGCCGTGGCGACGTTGCCATATACCTGGTCTACTTCGACCATCTCTTCACGGCGCTCGAGAGCACCGTCGCTTACCTCCGCGAGGTGATCGAGGTCGAGAGCCGCCAGCTCCTGGGGGTGGTCGTTGACCGTATATTCACCAACCTCCGGCTCCTCACGCCTGGCTTTGACCTCTCCACGGTGACCGAGGCTCACGAGGGCGACGAGGTGTAACGGGTCTCCAACTCCCTCTGCGAGCAGGTCGAGGCCTTCTGCAACCGCTTCAAGCGCGCGGAGGTTGCTGCGGACGAGAGCGAGGAGGCCGCCCCTGCCGAGACGGAGGAGGACGCTGCAGAGGAGGAGCACGGCGGCGCGGACTCCGCCTGAGCCTTGCTTATTGCGCCCTTGAGCGCTTGTATTTGAAACAGTTTTATGTTTAGACACTGTGCATTTTGGGCATGTAATATACTCTTTGAGCAATTTATGTCAGCCCTTGTGCCCCTCGAGAGGCCCCTTTAGTCTTATTTTCATGTCTTTGCTTTCTCTGCGTCGTTAGGACCCGTCTCTTCGCGCTATGACTCCGCCACTGCGGTATGCAAGAGAAATGACTCAGCAAGGCCGGGGGGAGTTTAAGGCTTGGAGAGGTAAGACCCTGAGTCGCGATGCTCAAGTGCCCCCCTTTGACGTGCGAGTAGTCCATGAAACACAAGGGAAAATGAAATCGCTCGAGGGACAGACGTATGCTTGTGGTGGGAAAAGGCTCGCACGAGTGCGGGACTTAGCTTCTCGAGGCTTTTGCCCTGTAGAGGTTTTTTGCCTGGCGAGGAGGTCCTCTCCAAGGGTTTTTGCCATGTTGCCTCCTCAGACTTGCAGGGACGCTTGTTCCCTGTAGATGTTAGAGAGGCGAACCCAAACGCTTGTACATGGTAGTGGGAACTCATGCGCGCTTATAGGTCTCCTCAGGCGTTCCTCGCCAGGAGAGTAAGTACCAAGGTCCTTAGTAGAGATGGCGTGTTTGTGTGAGCTTGCCCTCCAACCAGAGCTCGGATCCTTGGGTTTTGCAGTGCTGATGGTGTGTCATTTGAGCCACTGGCACCGTACTCAGCCCCCGCTCACGAGGTGCGCATGGGGAAAGATATAAGCACACACTGAAAAAAAATAATGCGGGAATAAATTCACCACCAAAATATTACATAGCGGCGCCGTAGCGCATAGTTCACTTAGGAACGAAATTGTCTTATTATGCTTGGAGTTGTCAAGTTAATGTATTTATCCATGTCGAGGCATGGGGACCAACCATTACTGGCAGAGACTCTCTACGGCATGAGGTGGCTCGTTACATGGAGAGCTCGGAGAGTTGACCCTCGAGAGAAGCCTTTGCGGCTTGGAGTTTTAAGCCGTGAGCTTTTAACCTCTAGAGACAAAAAAAATGCTTGGAGGTGGAGCTGTAAGCTGCCTCTTCAGCTAGATGTCTTGACGTGACAATGATCACGGGTAGAACTTGCGTAAGTGCATGATGTTCCACGGATTTTTCACTGGGATGCCGTCTTGAGTCTCGAGGCGAGCCGCCCCAGGCCTGGCAATGTGGGTGACCCTATAGGGGCCTTCCCACATGGGTGACATCTTGTGGAGGCCTTCCCTGGAGAGGATTCGCCTGAGGACGAGATTGCATGTCTCCAGGGTGCGTGAGCGCACGTTGCGGCTGTGGTAGCGTCGCCGGTCCTGCTGGTATTTTGCCGCCCGGAGGGCGGCACGGCGGCGTAGTCCCTCGAGAAGCAGCAGGTCGTCCTTGTGGAGGTCCTCTTGCTCGTCCTCATTAAAGGCAAGGACCCGTGGGGATCCATGCTTGATCTCTATAGGGAGGACTGATTCGGCTCCGTAGACGAGGGCAAACGGTGTTTCCCCCGTAGGCTTGGGCGGCGTGGTGCGGATGGACCAGAGCACCGAAGGGAGATTGCTGATCCAGCCCTTGTCATGGCCCTTGAGGATGTTGAAGGTCCTGGTCTTTAAGCCCTTGAGGACTTCTGCGTTTGCGCGCTCGGCTTGGCCATTGCTCTGTGGGTGAGTACCGAGGCAAAGCAGAGCTTGATGCCCAGTTTCTCGCAGTAAGACCTGAAGATGCCGCTTGTGAATTGAGAGCCGTTGTCGGTGATTATGCGATTAGGCACTCCGAAGCAGCAGACCAGGCCTCTGATGAACTTCACTGTTGCGCCAGCTTGAATTGTCTGCGTCACCTCAACCTCGGGCCACTTGGTGAACTTGTCGATGGCCACGAAGAGGTAGTGATAGCCCCCTTGCGCTGTTGGGAATGGTCCCAACATGTCCAGCCCCCAGACCGCGAACGGCCAGGAGAGCGGGATGGTTTGAAGTCCCAGCGCGGGCTGGTGGATTTTCTAGGCGTGGAACTGGCAGGCTTCGCAAGCTTGAACGATGTCAACTGCATCCTAAAGTGATTGTGGCCAGTAGAAGCCACTCCTGAAGACCTTGCCTGCGAGGGTGCGGGCGTACGAATGGTGGCCGCATTCCTCGCTGTGGATGTCCTTGATTAAGCTCTTTCCTTCTTCAGGAGGGACACATTTGAGCGTGATGCCATTTGGGCGCTTGCGGTAGAGATCTTCCTCGAGGATGTGGTAGGATTTTGCCTGGCGAGCGATTCGCTCTGCTTCAACATCTTCCTCGGGGAGGATCCCCTTGGCGAGGTAGTCCTTGAGCTCGTCGATCCAGCATGTTTCTTTATGCACCGCTGTGAGCAACAGACGCTCCCTTTTCTGGGGTCCGCAGTCGGGAGCCCCAGTTGTAGGTGGTGGGAGCGCTTCATCTGTGCTTGCGGGAATGACCTCTTGAGGCTGCTTTATGGATGCCTTTACGAGTCTTTCTTCAAATACGCCTGGCAGATGGGCTTGCCTCCTTGATGCGCGCTTGGCGATGTCATCAGCCTCTTGATTTTCCTTTCTCGGGATGTGCATGAGCTCCATGCCCCTGAAGTGCTTCTCAAGCCTGTGGACCTCTTCAAGGTATGCGGCCATGTGGTCGTCCTTAGGCTTGTAGATCTTGTTGGAGAAGTTGACGAGCAGCTTGGAGTCGCCCTTGATGAGCGGGTGCTGGACGCCTAGAGCGATGGCGGCCCGTAGACCAGCGAGCAAGCCCTCGTACTCAGCAATGTTGTTGGAGATCTTGTCGATCACGAAGCACAGCTGGACCACATAATAGAGTTTGTCCCCCTTGGGCGAGATCAGGACGACGCCAGCCCCACCATTGGTCAGGCGAAGGCTCTGTGTCGTGGTGGTGTCACGGCAGATGCCATAGGATGGCTAATTTGTGGGGCCGATGGACGTTGGTGGATCCGGGGAGGGATAGCGAGCTGAAGGGCTCACACGGGGGAGGATCCCGGTTAGACCGAGATCTCCGAGGAACACCAAACAAGCTCAAAGTGCAAGGGGAAAGATCTAGCAAACACGAACAAATGCACGAAGGCAAAGAACACACACACGATGTACCCAGGTTCAGGGCCCTCGTGGGGAGGTAACACCCCTACTCCTGCCTTTCCTCTCAATATAAGTGTGGAATAAGATCTGCAACCCGCTCTTGAAGCTCTTGCGGTGATGAACACGAAGAACAAGATGAACTAGAGAAAGGGAAGAGTAAATGCTCTAGGAGTAAATGAGACTAAGGTCTTGGCTCCCAAGTTGGTCTCTCTCCCGCAGGAGCAGTTATGGCGTCTTTTATAGAGTTCCGGCCAGGAGGGCCGGAAACCCTAATCCGGCTTGGCCCCACCGGACAGGCCTAACGGTTATGTCGACACCGGCTAGTGCGACCTAGCCGCCGTGCTATCCGGCGTAGCCCCTTCGTCATCATTCCGGTAAGGACGGCAGGCGCCGTCCTGGATCATCACTGTCCCCCTGTCAGAGACAAGACATGCCTTCTCCCATGCCGAGTAGCCTTTTCCGGATTGCCAGCCTAGGCATGTCCGGTCTTGTCGTACCGCCACCGTACCGGCTGACGCGCTCCCGTGTCAGGCGGGAGGTGACCATGCTACCGTGTCAGGCGGGAGGTGACCATGCTTCCGTGCCAGGGGGGGTGGTACTTCCCCCCGCGTCAGGCGGGAGAGCCTGCTCCGGACCGTTGACGATCTACCGGCATCTCCCATGCCGGCTACCTCTTTGCTTCATCCTGTAAGTCTTTCCTGCACACACCAGACAACTTGCTAGGGCCGAGATAAACACTCCGGTTATCCCGTACCCGGTTTGCCTATCCGGTACCTCCGGGTACTTCTCTTACCGGAGGTCTACTCGGAGCCACGAGGTCCGAGGTCTCTCCCGGATGCACCCGAGTTCCTCTTAGGATGCGTATCTCTAGGCCTAGCCTCCCGAAGATGTCTTAGCCTGCCAGCAAAGACAACTTCGAGAAGCTAGTTCTTAGAGGAACCACCCGCTGATGCTTGTGCTGTTCTGAGGGCTCGGGGTGGCTATTTATAGCTCACAAGGCTGACCCCTGCAAGCCCCCAACATGCACCTGGTGTCTTATTCTCGCCCGAAAGGTCAAGTTGTCCCTGCGGCGCACCAAAATCCGAGCCTTGCACTCTTCAAAGGTCAAACACTGTTGTGGTACTGCAGGATTGTGCCGGGATCTGCCCTACCCGGGGGGCAGCCCCCCGACACTAGTCCCCGAAGCTGATGCTGTGCAGCGACCCCGGATGATGTGCGGGATCAGCTTTAATAACAACAATCACCCAAGGAAACATGGGACGATCCTTCGATTTGATGCCGAGACTATCTTTACCGAGATCCCCACACCGAGATCCTTCCGACCGGAAGGCCATGCACCTAACCGGATAGTGCCCCGCCAGTGCATATTACCGTTCGCGCCGGATTGAATTCCAACTCAGGGGCTGGGTCCCACCCGGGGTCTTGTCGAGTCAGAAACGCACTCGAGTATTTTTGACTTCTCGCCTCCTTGCTCGGCTTCGCGCGCCGGGGTGCGCAGCTGATCCGAAGTGGAGCCGTTGGGGAGCGTGTGGCCCATGGTGCGGCCGGATCGCGCGCACCGGAGGGTGCCACGTGCCGCGTGGCGCAAACTGATCCCACCCACGATCGGAGAGATCGTGGGCGGGAAACTTGGAAACTGCCCCGAATCCCCCCCATAAATAGGGAACCGGCACGTTCTTTTCTTCTTCTTCCCCAAACTCCTCATCTTTCCCGCAACCGTCTCGAGCACTTCGCCGTCGTCGCGCTCGGAGCCCAAGCATCGCCGCTGCCATCCGCCGCTGGAGCCTTTCGCCTCCGCCATCAGGCCACGCTACTCTCGCTCGTCAACGTCCTCTTTTCCTCCGGTGAGTTTCCCACCCGCTCCGGCGAACTTCACCACGATGAGGATGCTCCGTTCTTGGTCGTGCAACCACACATCCACGGGTTGTGCCGCCGCCGGCGAGCAGCGCGGCGCTGACGGTGGCACCCTCCATACTTTAGGTTTCACTCGCACTATCCCATCTTCGTATCTCGCCCAAGTGTGTTTGTGTCGATTAAGTTTCACTTTATTCGAGCACGGTAGATCTTACTTGCTAGGAACCCGGTCGCTTTTAGGAGTTTGTGATCCGGAGTCTTAGCTCCCGGTAGACTAACTCGACTAACCGCCGTTCCGCCTGCAGAATAGCCCGGATACATCCTCAGGTCACTCCGACATGGGTGATGAGAGTGTCCGGGGGTGCTGGGATGGGTCCGAGACCACCCAGGAGGATCTTGACTGTCTGTACCGGACGCACCGGATTCCGCCAGAAGTTGAGAGTCGACTCCCGGAGGACGAGGTCCAACCGGAACCCGAACCCCTTCTTCCACGACTTCCGGCTAGCCCCTTCTTCCACGACTTCCTCGACACCTACAGCCTCCAACCTCATCATCTCCCAGCCAACGCTATCATGATGCTCTCGGTCTTCACCACCTACGCGGAAGCGTATCTCGGCGTGTGGCCTTTCTTGGACCTCTGGGCCAAGTACTTCATCCTCCACCGCCAAGTCATCCCCAACCCGGACAAGAAGGTCAAAGACCTAGTCGATTGCGGGGCGGCCACTATAAATCCTCGCGCCGACTCCGGCTTCCCCAAAGTCCAGGGACTAGAATCCTGCCGGAAGTGGCAGCAGAGCTTCTTCTACGTGAAGAACCGGGAGGTCTCGGGAGATGGTCCAGGATCCTCGAGCCCGGACTTCATCAATCTACCCGAGTTCGTCATGGGTCCTCCCCGCGAATTCGACCTCTGGAACCGGCTCCCGGATACCGAGGAGGTCAGATGCATGCATGACGTCCTCAACGTGTTGACGGAGAAAATGACGTCTGATGACCTCCTGTGCTGCTTTATCATCCGCCGCGTCTGCCCCCTACAGACCCGAGTGCACAAGATGTGCCATATGGACGGGCTGTTAGATCCCACAAGGACCAGCATTTTTGGGCTGGACCATGCTGCAGTCGCCCGGCGTGTTCGATCTATTGCTCGAACGAAGATGCCGGATGACTATGAGTGGGGTCTTGTCGGGGGTTCCCGGAAAAAACCACTGTGGTGGGTGCTTGTGTCTGTCTTTCGCCAACTTACATTTGCACCCAGATTCTATTGGAAACCGACATGGTTGTCATGCAATGACTTGTTCCTGCAGTTATTCGAGCGGCAGACCGAGGAGGACGCGATGCATGCCGGTGGCAAGTACATGGAGAACATCCCGGCACCGGATAAGATGCCGAGAGAGGATCCCGACGGCGAGGACCACCTTGCCATTCCTCTAGCTCGTGTTGCTGCTCCGGATAATTCTTCAACCCCAGAGGCTATTTCCATTTCATCAGATGATGAGGATGAGATTGATTGTCAAATACTTGACGCGATTGATGCTCTTCCTCTCAACTGCGCTCCGCTAGTGTCTCCGAGACCCACGGCCGTGATGAAGCGCGCCGAGACCCGCAAGCGTGCGGCCTCCGACACTACCCCTGCCGGTGCATCCGGCACCACCACCAAGAAGAGCAAGCAAACGACCGAGAGGCCTCCACGCCGAAGGAGAAGTCCTCCCACTGTCGATTCCGGGTAAGACCTTTTTGCTTTGAGTTACATGGTTTTGGCTTCTCCCGATGTCTTTTCTGATACACTTTTTCAGAGCGGCACTTGACGCCCCGGCTTCCGCGGGTTCCCAACCTCCGGGATCCCGCACTCCTAGCCCGCCTCGGGCTGCTCCTTCTCCAGCTCACACTTCCGTACAAGACAGAGAGCACCCTGCCTCTGGTGCCGCGCAAACTGCCGCCGCGACTCCGGAGGCTCGTCCCGTGGTGGACGAGATTCCGGCCCAGGCTACCGCCGCATCCGAAGACATCTTCCTCCCGGACAGCCCGCGCAGGGTGTCCCAACTTGAAATGGACACCGCAAGTCCTCCTCAGCAGGTCGTGCCGGGAGACTCCTCCCGGCAGGCCCCGGGCAAGACTCCTACGCCGAAACAGCCCACGGCCCCTTCCCGGCAATCTGACCTTCCTCTCGGGAAATCGCGCAGCAAGGCCGCCGGGTAGAAAATAGCTTCCGCCAAACCTACTGCCCCTCCGACATCTTCGGCCAAATACTTAGCCCTAAGCACGGGTAAGTCTTCGCGATTACCGCCACCTCCTGCCGAGATCCCCACTGCCGCCCTGCAGACGCTGCGAGCAACCGTAAGCTCCTTTGTGTCTTCAGGATCCCGGGAGGTCGTTGCTGCGAGCGCGCCTAGCGCTTCCGGCGTGCGAGTTGTCGAAGATTACAACAAAGCCTGGATCGCCGCCGATGCCTTCGAGATCGTGGAGGACTTGCACGCTGCCGGCCCTAGCCGCAGCGCCCAAGCTCTACACGCTCTCCAGGTGGCCGCGCTGGATGTCACTCGGGTGGTTGATGTAAGTTTGTTCCCTTTATCTTTTCCAAAATTTAACTGCTCCATCCCCACTAGTCCCCGAGATTGGTGCTTAGTGCTCTAGATTCCACCGAATAGCAGACCACTAGGCTCCAATCTTTAGAAAAAATAACAATACTTTGAACACGAGTCCCCGAGATCCTCCCTACCGAGTAGTTTAATTGACATGGATCCCGGAACACCCTGAGTCCCCGGGATCCTTCCCGAGATTGACATCGCATTCCGTGTTTGGATCCAGGACTGCGGCAAGAAACGCGGCAGCGTCTTCCACCGGCTTCTTACTGACTTTGGTCAGTCCAAGAAGTGTGAGGGGCGCCTCCAGGAGGAGCGGGATGCCGCGCGGAAAGTCTTGGTGGAGCAAAAGTCTGCGCTTGCTGCGGCTCAATCCGAGATCTCGCGGCTAAGTGCCGAGCTCGAGAAAGCCAAATCTGCCGCGACTGACAAGAAGGCGCGCTTCATGGAGGCGTCTATTAAGCAGAAGGAGACCTTGGATCAATCTGAGGCTCGCGCCCATGTTGCCGAGACCGAGCTGGCGCTTCTCCGGTCAAAGGAAGATACCTGGCTCTCCGAGCTGACCGGGTTGAACCGAGATATGGACCGTAAGTATACTGTGTTCTTTTTTTTCCGGTTTCCTTTATGACATCCCCTCCTGGCCTGCCCAAATGACACTTCTCCTTTCTATAGGGCACTTTCAGCACTCCCGGGACGCAGCCAATCTTGCGATCATAGCCGCCCGGGAGAAGCGCGCCAGAAAGAGTCCGGTCTCGGACGCGTGGGACATTGAAGATCACCTGACTGTGCTAAAGGCCCGGATGGTGCCTCTCCGGTCGATCGGGACCGAGCTCCTCAGTGCGGCTGTCCATGCCCACAGTGTGCTGTGGCCCGGTGTCACCGAGACCCTCTCGGTTGGTGATCTAGCCGCCGCGCTCCAGGATGCTGGCAAGCGACTTCACGCATGGAAGCGCTCTGGTGCCCGGGCTGGTGCCGACCAAGCACTAACACATGTGCTCAACTGGTACGAGGGGCTCGACCTCCAGTCGATCCTGCGCCTGCGCACGATCTCGCCGTGGTACATCGACCTGGCCAAGATTCGGGAACGCCAGGAGGTTGCCCATCGCCTTGCCTTCTGGGCCGATGTCGGCGTCTTCACCCCGAGCCTCATCGCTTCTGACTCCGAGTCAGATTACGAAGACGATGGTGAGACTGGTGCAACCGGTGATGTGGACGCCGAGATCCCGGAGGAAGATGATGCTGCTTCCGGTGCCGCCACCGAGATCGTGGTCTCCCGGGACGCTGCTGCTCCATCGCCACCTGAGGCCTCTCAGGCCGAGGCGCATCCGGAGGCCCCGAGTACTGCTGCTGGTGCGGAGGAGATCGTCACTGCTGTTCCTTCTGCTGCTGCATCCGAGAAGCCGGCCTCCCGTACTTCCTAAAAACACTTAAGTGTGGAACCGTTAAATCCCCGGGATGCCGGGTGCAACTTGTAATATATACTTTTTAAATTCGTACTCTGCACTATGTTATGTAAAAACAAGCTATGTTGGTTTACTCTGCAACGAGTCCCGGAGTTCATTTCCATGTTTACCGTACTTAGGCAATTTCTGCTCTTGTCTACCATTTCGGCGTTCGACAGTCGAGTCACAAAATTTCATGCACGACATACATTACTTATGAATATCCGAGTTCTAGTTAGCCGAATTCCCGACATAAAAACAACCGGGTTAGTAAAACAGATATGCCGGAGAAGTTCCTGCTCCGAGTCCCCGAGACCGTTTTCGTGTTCCCCACATTTGATGCTCTTTGCTCTTGACTACCATTTCGGCGTTCGTCAGTCGAGTCACAAGATTATTTCACATGACATACATTACTTTGACTTGAGAATCGATCTCGGAACTTTCCCGGCATATAGAGAACATAAAAAACAGGTACCAGGCAGTCCCCGGGTTCCTTCCCGGGTTGCCGACATGGAACAATAAATAAATGGAACAAAGTAAAGGGGCACACAATGAGGCAGTCCCCGGGTTCCTCCCGGGGTGCCGAACTTTCATTGACAGATTAAAATCAAAATACATACACTGCGCCCTTTACGTGTAAAAGAGTCGAAGCAGGGCTACATTCCATGGCCGCTTGGTTTCCTCACCGGATTTGTCCATTACACCTTTCCTAGCCTCCTGTGCATCTACAAGGTAATAAGAATCATTGTGCAATGCCCTGCTTATCACAAAAGGTCCCTGCCATGGAGGTGACAGCTTATGCATTCCGGCCGTGCGTTGGATGAGCCTCAGCACAAGATCTCCTTCTCGGAATACTCTCGGGTGCACTTTCCGGCTATGATAGCGACGGAGATTTTGCTGATAAATTGCAGACCGAGACAATGCCAATTCTCTTGCCTCTTCAAGTAAGTCAACATCATCTTCCCGGGCCTCTTTTGCCTCGGTCTCGGTGAACATTGTCACTCTCGGGGAATCATACTGTATGTCGGTCGGGAGTACTGCCTCGGCACCATATACCATGAAGAATGGAGTATACCCGGTAGATCTATTCGGTGTGGTCCGGAACCCCATAACACTGTCGGTATCTCCTCTATCCAGCATCCCGGAGTTCTCAACAGTGGTTCGATCAAGCGGGCTTTGATGCCGGCCAAGACCAATGCATTTGCTCTCTCAACTTGCCCGTTTGCTTCCGGGTGTGCCACTGATGCCACATCCAACCGGATTCCCTTCTCAGCACAAAATCGAGCGAATTCCCCCACGGCAAAATTGGTGCCATTATCCG
Source organism: Poa annua (assembly GCA_026929855.1). Lineage (NCBI taxonomy): Eukaryota > Viridiplantae > Streptophyta > Magnoliopsida > Poales > Poaceae > Poa > Poa annua. Next base: position 92,119,692 of record CM049428.1, on the reverse strand, counting down.
TGATGATGTTGTGTGGGTATCCGTACCTCAAGATGATGTCTTTCAAGAATTGCACGGCGGTGTGTCTGTCACACTTTCGGATTGGTTTGACCTCTATCCACTTGGTGAACTTGTCCACCATGACCAGTATGTGTGTCATATTGCCCCTTGCCGGCTTGAATTGTCCGACCATGTCCAAGCACCATACTGCGAACGGCCAAGTGATAGGGATTGTCTTCAGTGCCGATGCCGGCATATGTATTCGGTGAGCAAACCTCTGGCATACTCCACACTTACGGACAATGTCTTCTGCCTGCTGTAATGCAGTAGGCCAGTAGAACCCATGCCGGAACACTTTCGCCACCAGGGCCCGGGATGATGCATGATGTCCACATTCCCCCTGGTGTATTTCCAGCAGCATCTGTTGGCCTTCTTCCGGTTCCACACACCTCTGGAGTACCTCGGTGACACTCCTCTTGTATAGCTCTTGATTGATGACGGTGTATGCTTTGGATCTCCTCAATATTTGCCGGGCTTCTACCTCGTTCTCCGGAAGGGTTCCATCCAATATGTATGCCATGAAAGGTTGTGCCCATCCCGGGACAGGTCGAACCGGTAACACGGGGGCATCTATGTCCATTGGCTCGGCCGACATTACTTCCATCATCATGCTATTTAGTCTCTGCGAGTTCTGTGATGCAGTCCCCGGGTTCAATACAATGCTCCCGACTTCCACCTCCATAGGTACAGCTTCCGAACCAGGCTCCTTAGGGATGAAGATAGAATCCGACTCGGGTGAGGGCTGAATAGATGGCTTCCTCAAGTGTACTCGGGTACAGTTTAAATGTATCCCTCAGGTCATCGACCAGAGAGGATCTTTCTTTTGTTTTTTATGACTATATCATCGACATAGACTTCGGCATTCCAGCCTATTTGGCCGTGTAGACATTTTTGCATGCACCTCTGGTATGTAGCACCAGCATTTCTCAGACCAAAAGTCATGACACGATAGCAATAAGCCCCATACGGGGTAATAAAAGTGGTTTTCAATTGATCATCCGGATTCAAGGGTAACTGGTGGAAACCCGAATAGGCATCTACAAAAGACAAAAGCTCACTCCCGGCCGTGGAATCGATCACTTGATCTATCCAAGGAAGTGGAAACGGGTCCTTTGGACATGCCTTGTTGAGGTTGGTGAAGTCGATGCACATGCGCCACACCTTAAGCAGGAGGGGATCATCTTTCTTCTTCTCTACCAGGACCGGATTCGATATCCAATCCGGGTGCAGCACTTCCATCACGAATCCGGCAGCCAGCAGTATGGCGAGATGCTCCATGATGGCAGCTCTTCCCTCATCCGAGAGGCGCCTAGTCGGTTGCTTCACCGGCTTCGCATCCGGTCTAACAAACAGAGAGTGCTCAGCCAACTCCCTCGGAACGCCTTGCAGATCGTCATTCGACCACGCAAAAGCATCCCGATTCTCACAGAGGAAGTCGACGAGCTCGCCTTCCTATTTGCTGTCCAGGTTGCTGCCAATGATGACCTGGCGCTCCGGGTTGCTGGGGTCAACCCCCACCTTCTTCGTCTCCTTTGGTGGCTGGAATGACGGGCTCTGCTCCGGGTTCACCATCCCCGGCATCCCGAGTTGGGAGGTCTTGGCCAGCGCCACCACTTGCTGGATCCTCTTCTTTTCCTCAGCTATCACAAGGGACTCGGCTAAGCACGAGCCGGCCGAAGCACACTCCATGGAGCGCTTGTGATCCCCCGAGTGGTGATTATGCCGTTAGGATCCGGCATCTTCATCTTCAAGTATCCCATGTGAGTTGAGATCATGAACTTGGCCTGGGCTGGCCTGCCGATCAGCGCGTGGTACGGACTTTCGAGGTCCACGACCTCGAATTCCAAGCTCTCGGTTCGGCAGTTTTCCCGGGTTCCGAATAACACCTCAACCCAGATTTTTTCCATGGGTGAGCAAGAGACTCCGGGCACAATGACATGAAAGGTCGTCTCGGTGGGTAGCAAGGTGTTCATGGGCACCCCCAGCTTCAGCATCGTATCCTTGTACATGATGTTAATGGCGCTGCCATTGTCAATCAGAATCTGACTGAAGCGGACGTTGAGGCTTGGTCCGACAAACGTTGGGTCTACCACTAAGGCATAGGCACCCGGCTTAGGCATAACCTGGGGATGATCCTTCCGGCTCCACGTGATCTCCATCTCGGACCAGTGCAAGAACTTGGGCACCGCCGGAATCACAGCGTTCACTTCCAGGGCGCGCTGTCGCACACTCTTCCGGTCAGTGGGCTCGGTCACGAAGACCACATAGCTCTGATGTGCCTCCCGGTAGCTGCCTTGCTGATGTCTGGGTTGATTACTTGGGCCTGTGCCATTGTCGTTCCGGGTGTGCACCACATTTACCGGCCGGGGCGGGGGTCCTCGGTGTGGTTGATTAATACGGATCGCGCTGGCTCCGGATGCCGGAGTGGGAGGTCTCGGAATGTTGGGTCGAGATGCCGGAGCACTCGGCCGAGTAGCCCCCGTGCTGCCCATACCATCTGCACTGCCGAGTGGAGTGGTTTGCTAGCTTGATGGCCTCCAGGGTATGGTAACAGCATGGCTTGTTCAACATCTCTTCATACGTCAGGGGCTTCTTCTGGTCCACCCAAGTTTTCTGTACTTCCTGGCTCTGACCCTTAGCCGGGCCACTTGTTTTATGACGCTGATTATTGCCGGCATCTCCTTGATCTCGGGTCACAGCTGCGACATGCTGTGCGGCATGGTGGTACTCGGGCTGATTCCTTTTCTGGACAAAATCTTGGCGATCATGGCTTCTGCTCGATCCCGAACGCTGAGGTCCCGCATTTCTCCTGTTGGAGTCACCGACATCCACCAGGGGTTGCATGGGATCTCCAAGCGTGTATGTATCGGCGATGCGCATGGTCTCTGCCAAGGTCGTCGGCATCTTCCTCTGCAATTTCTGCCAAAGCATTGAGCCATGCCGACATCCTTGCGCAAACAAGGAGATGGCATGTGCCTCTACCACTCCTTTGCAAGAATTGCGAATGTTGCTCCACCGGGTAAGGTACTCCCGGTCGGTTTCGTTGCTCCTTTGCCTACAGATGGCGAGCTGTTGAGGTCTGTTGGGCAAGGATTATTGTTTCCCGGCTATGCTTACTGCAGTTACATAGTCGGTCAACCAGTCCTCCGGCTTCTTGCTGCCGTCATAGGTCTTAGCACCCCGGTTGAGCTGGAAGTTCCGGACAGGCGGCTCCCGCATGATCCGGGGTCCAAAGCAGGCAGGTCCCGGAGGTCCTTGCTCTTCCACTAGCTCGGATTGGTGAATCCGGTCGAGCCGGATTCTGGCATCAGCCGGATCCAGTTGTCTGGTTCCTATCCGAGATCCCAAAGGATTCTCATTGGGTTGGTACCCAAGCTGCTGCAACCTTGAGTTGCCATCGTTGTGCCTGTCGAGTACCGGGATCACAGCTTGCTGCGGCACAGAGGCGGCCTCCCTACGTAGGTTTCCCTGAACCTGTGGCGGATTCCGGGGTGGATTACCACGGCTAGCCGGGTTATTGTTTCCTACACCCCGGTTGCCACCACCAGGATTACTCTGTGCCTACCCGGAATTATGCTGCCCGGCTTGCTGGATACCGGCGAAGGCCGGGTCGTACGTCTGCAACTGCTTGTTTTCCCGGAGCCCCGACTTCGGCACCGGCTCTTGCTCTTGCTCCTGCTCGGATGCGGAGAGGAGGCCTCTCCGCCCGATATGTGGCTGTCAGCCCTAGCTGAATGCACTTGGGATCCTGCCCCTGGGTTCTTTTTCTTGAAGGCCTGATTCTGCTGGTTGGCCTCGATGACCAACTCGTTCACCCGCCCCTGCTGCTTGCGCAGAGCCTCACCGGATAGCCCAGCCAGCTCCGCCATGGCGGCTTCGGCAGCCCTAAGAGTTTTTGCCGGCGAGCTGTATACCGGTTTCCCAGCCGAACTTGGAGAAGAAGGGTAGGGCTCTCTCGCCGAACTTGGAGATGAAGCGGCCTAAGCTGGCCATGCAGCCTGCCAGGCGTTGCATGTCCTTGAGCCGGCGAGGAGGATGCATTTACTCTATGGCCTTGATCTTGTCAGGATTTGGCTCTATGCCACGGTGGGACACGAGCAAACCAAGCAATTTTCCTGAGGGCACTCCGAGGACGCACTTGGCAGGGTTGACCTTGATGTTCACCTTGCGCAGGCTAGCGAAGGTCTCTTCAAGGTCCCTGGGGAGAGTATCTCCCTCTCGAGACTTGACGATGATGTCATCGACGTAAGCCTCTACATTTCTGCCCATTTGCTCGCGAAGGGCAATCCTCATGAGCCTCTGGAAGGTGGCGCCAGCGTTTTTTAGGCCGAAAGGCATGCAGACATAGCAATACACACCACAAGGGGTCAGGAATGCAGTCTTCTCCTCATCCTACTTAGCCATTTTTATTTGCTGATAACCAGAGAAGGCATCGAGGAAGCAGAGGAGGTTCCAGCCTACCGTGGAGTCCACGATATGGTCAATCCTTGGCATGGGGTATGGGTCCTTGGGGCAGGCCTTGTTGACATCAGTGTAGTCGATGTAGAGGCGGCCTCCTCCGGCGGGCTTTGGGAAAATCACGTCGTTGGAGAGCCAAGTGGGGTGCGCGACTTCGCGGACAACATTTGCTGATTTGAGCTTCTCGACCTCTTTTATGATGCATGCTTGCTTCTCGGGGGCTTGCTTTCTTGCCTTTTGCTTGATGGGGCATGCGTTTGGACACACGGCTAAGTGGTGCTCGATCACCTCCATCGGTACATCGGACATATCTGACAGAGTCCATGCGAACATGTCAGAGTTTGCCCGGAGGAAGGCGACGAGCATGCCTTCCTATTGAGAGGTAGAGCGGGACCAATGGTGACGCTAGCCCCCGAGCCCTCAGCCCCCGAGCTGCCGGCGCTCAGGGAGACCTTCTTCGTGAAAGCTGGCTCCTGAGAGAACAGCTGCTTCTTTTTCTTGGGCCTCTCGAGAGGCTCCATGGTCTCGACAGTGCACGTGGAGTCCAGGACGTGGCCGTGAATGGAGATGGTGCCAGCGTTGCAGGGGATCTTGACCATGTTGTAGGCATGGTGCGTGATGGCCATGAACTTCGCGAGGGCGGGGTAGCCGAGGATGGTGTTGTATGGCAAGCCGATGTGTGCGATGTCAAAGTCGATGAGCTCGGTGCGGTACTTCTTCTGTGTGCCAAAGTTGACATCGAGGCGGACCTGCCCCAGGGGCTCGATGGAGCCGCTGGTGACTCCCGTTAAGGGCCTAGAGCGCATAAGCCACTCGTAGGGCACTTGAAGCGTCTCGATGGAGATGACGTTCAAGCCTGCACCTCCATCGATGAGCGTCTTGGATACGGTGATGATGTTGATGGTGGGGGAGCAGACTAGCGCGAGGGTTCCAACAGTCTTGGTAGATCTGGGGTGGTCTTGCGTGTCGAAAGCGATGGTGTACTACGACCACTTGAGGGGTCAGGAGGTCTCGACGCTGGGGAGCCCGGCATTGAGCTCGCGAGCGAACTGCTTGAACTGGCTGTTCGACTTGGGCGCCTGAGCCCCGCCGAGGATGCAGGCCATAGCCCCTCTCGGGGCCTGGTAGCCTCCATCTTCCTCGTCAGGAAGGTTGCCGTTTTTCTCGGCGGCGTTGGCCTTAGTGCCAGGCGACTTCTGGTAGCCACCCTTGCGTCCTCTTCCGCGCTAGCCGCGGCCTCGACCGCGGCCGCCGCTGCCCTCTGCCTGTTCGCGCTCCTTACTTAGCCTCTTGAGGTCGAAGCAGGTCTTAGAAGAGTGGACGCGCCTGTTGTGGTAGACGCAGAATGGACGGTCGTCCTCCTTCTTCTCGCCAGGCTCGGGGGAGCCCTTTCTGCAGGCTCCACCGAGAGGACTGTGGTGGCCTTGCGCTTGGGCTCCTCCTTCTTCTTGTGGCTCTTGGACCCCTCGCCAGGGTCGTCTCCCCGCGAGCTCATCTTGACGAAGAGGAGTCCCTCTTCAGCCTTGGCGCACTTGTCCGCCATATCGAACAACTTCACTACAGAGTGAGCTTGTCGTGGATGCCGAGCTTCTCGAGCATCCTGCGATTCGTGACGCCCTCACGGAAGGCAGCGATGACCTAGCTATCAGGGATGTTTGGAATCTTGTTCTGCACCTGGCTGAAGCGCTGGATGTACTTGCGGAGGGTCTCATCCTTCTTCTGCACCACAGTGTGCAGGTCATTGTGGGTGAGCGTGCGCTCGTACGTGCCCTTCGAGTTGGCGACGAACTGCTTTCAGAGCTCTTCCCACGTGTCCATAGAGTCCTCAGGGAGATTCAGGGGCCACGACAGCGCAGAGTCGCGAAGCGTGTGGGAGAACCAGTTGGCCATGACCTTGTCGTCTCCCCCTGTAGCTTGGATGGAGGTGGTGTAGAGCTGCAGGAACTCAACGGGGTTGTTGGAGACGTCGTAGCCATTGGGGAGGGCTGGCCTGAACTTCTGGGGCCAGACCACGCGGCGAAGGGAGCGGGTGAACGCCATGTAGCCCGAGGCGTATGTGGAGACCCTGTTTTGTAGAGTCGCGCGATTCTGCTGGCCCGCCTGGCCAATCTCCTCCACGAGGCGGTTCTGGCAGTCCCGTTGGCGCTCCATCCCCACGCGCGCGTCTGGCGCAGTACGCTGCAAGATTTGGCAGTCGCGCGGCGAGGATGTGTGCGAGGCAGCTCTCTGTGTCGCGGCCGAAGCAGGTCCTGGAGGTGGCGAAGCGCGTCAGGCGCAGCCGTGCCCGTGAGGGAGTGGTGCACAATCGACCGCGACGGAGCGGGGCGAGTGGTGGCGATGCCGACGAGGTGGTTGAGGCGTTCCAGCCACTGCTCGTGAGCCTCTGCAGTAGGCCGGTAGCGGAGGAGTTCTTGCTCCATGAGCAGGGCAGTGTGCGGGGCTGGCTCTGCGCGTCATTGAGGAGGCGCTCTGGTGCTGCGTCCTGCGCGAGGACTCTGCGTCGGCCTGGTGCTCGGGGTGCTCCTCCCCGTTGTGCTCGGGCTCGCTCTCGGGGTGCTCCACGTGCGGCTTGGTGTTGGCGCGCTCCTCACGACGGGGACGACCCCGCCGTCCACGAGTGGCGGTGACGCCAGGCGCGGCGTTGGTTCCTTTGGGTGCGCACCTGCTGGCGCGGGCGGCGCGAGTGTACGTCATGGCGCGGCGGCGGCTCAAAGTTTGTTGACGCGCCTCAATCCCCTACCTGGCGCGCCAAATGTCGGAGAGTGACTCCCACGGAACAGGGATAGTCACACCCTGAAGAGTAGTTCGAGGGGGATTGAACACGGAGTTCAAACAACCCTCGAGAGGCACGACGACGGTGCTCGCCGGGCCTGGAGAGGGACAACACGACAGCGATGAACACCAGCCCGTACCCAAGTTCACGGCCCTCAGGAGGAGGTAACACCGCTACTCCTGCTTGTTTGTATTGCACTACGGAGATTACAGTACAATGAGCTTGTCGAGGGCTTTCTTGAGGCAGTTTGGTGCTTGGAGAGGGAAGCTATGGTCTTCTTCCTCCTCGAGCAGTTGGCTATCCTACGCGCTTGGCTAGGGTTCCAAGGGTTCAGAATGTGATTAGCCGATCCTTTGCTACGGTGGAGCTCCTTCTCCTTTTATAGGCGCCTCGGTCCTCTTCCTTGCGCTGTACGTAGAGGGTGGGTTCCCACAGGGCAGTGGCACAAAGGAGAGGGAGTCCACCGTCGCCGAAATGTCCATGGACATGGTCCATCCGTGCTAAAGTTGGGAGTGGTGGCCGACAAGCTGCAGAATGCGTATAACGGCTCGCAGGCGTTGCAGGAGTCATGGCGGAGCCCACGGTGACGATCTTCTTTGAGCGTTCGCCGTCCAGCCTCTTTATCACAAAAGAGGAAAGTCCTGGCTGTCCTGGCGCGGGCGGCGCAGCTTCCTTGACTCCTTTATCACCAGAATGGCAAATGTGACGCTTGCGTCATTTTGCGGCTGCTGCAGAAGCCATGTGCGCCCTGCAGCGCTTGCTTACCCACGAAGTGTCTCCGCGGGGCCACGGAGGCCTGTGGAGGGGTTTCTGTTGACTTCTCTCCAGGCGTGCTGAGCCTTGGGGAGTCTCTTGAAGCGCGGGGTCCTCTTCAGGCCTTGGCTTCCTCTTCAGGCCCTCAAGAGGAGTTGCCTCTCGAGGGTCTCTCCAAGCGGAGTCTTGGTCCTCAGTAGTTTTATCGAATCTGTCGCGTGCGAGGCCTGTGGAGAGTGGGCTCTACACACCCTGGTTCTCACTGGGCCGATAGATCTTGTGAGTTGTCTATCATGATCAAGATCATCTTTACGTAATTCGGCATGTTGTGTTTGCTGGGATCCGATGAATATTGAGTACTAAAGTTATTGCTTCATAATATATCATCTGTGTGCTTTCCAATGATCTTGCATGCTCTCCGTTACTTGTGTGTGCTTTGGCCAAGTTGATGCTTGTAACTCCAAGAGGGGCTATTTATGCTCAATAATAGGTTCATGTCTTTGTTTAATCTGAGCAGTGACAGAAAGCTCTAAGGTTGTAAATGTACTGCTGCTACTAGGGATGAAATAGTAGTACTTTGTCTAAGGATGATGTTACTTACTTACTTACTTTACACACAGTGCTTAAGGCGATAATCTGTTGCATGCAACTTAATACTGAAAGGGGTGCAAACGCTAACCGAAAGGTGGATTATTAGTCATATATGCGGTTGGAACGGTCTATGTATATTATTGTAATGCCCGAATGAATCTGACACTAGGCATCATAACGGTAGTATATGCATTGGTTTGCTCATCATTATTCTATCAATTGCCCAGCTGTAATTTGTTTACCACGCATGAATGAATGTTATTATTATCTATGGAGAGACACCACTAGTGAACTGTGGACCCCGTTCCTTCTCTTTAATATGATAAAACCACAACTGCAAACCTGTTACTTTCTTCAAACAAACAACTTTCGTCCACACATACGTTTAATCCTTTGTTACAGCAAGCCGGTGAGATTGACAACCTCACTGTTAAGTTGGGGCAAAGTTTCTTGATTGTTTGTGTGCAGGCTCCACATTGGTAATCACAAACGGCGCCGCCAACAACCTTGGGGGAACGCTCATCTCCTACTGGATTGATAACCTTGGTTTCATACTGAGGGAAATTGTTGCTGCACTACTTCACACCTTCCTCTTGGGGTCTCTCAACAACACACCCACCGTGTGCATCAAGCAATTTTCGGGCGCCGTTGCCGGGGATTTGAGTGTTCTTCTACGAGGGAAGTTTTCGCACTTCCAATATTTCTATTTTGTTATTTTCTTGCTTAGTTTATTTTTATTACTGTCTTGTTTTCTTAATATAAAAAATACTAAAAATTTAGTTACGTGCATTACTTTTGTTATTTCGATTTAGTCATTTATTTTCAGTTTTGTTGCTTTTGTTTATTTCGGTTTGGTATTATTTTCTTTAATATTTTTATTTCGGTTTGTCACTTAATTTGCTAAAATGAGTTCTGCTGAAAATACTAAGTTGTGTGACTTTACTAGCACCAACAATAATAATTTTATATGCACACCTATTGCTCCACCAGCATCTAAAGCTGAGTTCTTTGAAATTAAACATGCTTTATTGAAGAGCAATTCTCTGGTGTTAGTTTTGATGATATTGCTGCTCATATAAATAACGGTGTTGAATTATGTGAAATGCAAAAATATAAAGATATAGATGGTGATATCATAAAACTGAAATTATTTCCTTTCTCCTTGAGAGGAAGAGCTAAGGAATGGTTGCTTTCATTGCCTAGGAATACTACTGATTCTTGGATAAAATGCAAAGATGCTTTTATAGGAAAATACTATCCTCCTGCTCAAATTATTTCTCAAAGAAGTAGTATCATGAATTTTAAACAACTAGATAACGAGCATGTTGCTCAACCTTGGGAAAGAATGAAATCTTTGATAAAGAAGTGCCCAACCCATGGACTGACTGCTTGGATGATCATCCAAACCTTTTATGCAGGACTGAATTTTTTCTTCAAGAAACTTATTGGATTCAGCTGCCGGAGGTACCTTTATGTCCATCACCTTGGGGGCTGCAACAAAACTCTTGGATGATATGATGGTGAATTATTCTGAATGGCATACGGAGAGTACACCTCAAGGTAAGAAGGTAAATTTTGTTGAAGAAACCTCCTCCTTGAGTGAAAAGATTGATATTATTATGTCTATGCTTGCTAGTGGTAAATCCCATATTGATCCCAATAATGTTCCTTTAGCTTCTTTAGTTGCACAAGAAGAGCATGTTGATATAAACTTTATTAAAAGCAACAATTTCAACAACAATGCCTATAGGAGCAACTATGGTAATAACAACTATAAGCCCTATCCTCCATTATTCCTCCTAATAATGGTAACTCATATGGTAATTCTTATAACAATAATAGGACTACCACCTCTGAACTTGAAACCATGTTAAAAGATTTTATCACTACACAAACTCTGTTTAATAAAACTATTGAGGAAAAGTTTGGGAAAATTGATATACTTGCATCTAAAGTTGATAGTCTTGTCCTTGATGTTGATCTTTTGAAGTCTAATATCATGCCTACTGAAACTAAAGAGAGTAATCCCTTTGCTAAAATTAATGCCATCCAAGTTCAAATTGATAAAAATATTAGGATGATGGCCCAATTACGTGCTAGATGGGAAAGAGAGAGAGAACTAGAGAAAGAAGCTAATATTGTTAAAGTTTTTAATATTACTATCTCTGAAAATAATGGTGTTTCACATGTTAGTAATCCTCCTATTATCGATGGTAACATAGTTGATGTTGGAAATGTCTCCTCTACTTCATCCAAAAATTTAAAATTGCCTAAAACTGTTGAAACTAGTGTTGACAAAAGTGCTGAAATGTTTAAGCACATGAGAGAAAGTGGTTCGGTTTGCTTTGATGATAATAATTTTGATTTTGATAATTGTAATATCTCTGAAGTTATTAAGTTCTTGCAAAAGTTGTGCACAAGTACTAATGCTAGCTCTCTTACTTTGGCTTTTAATACTCATATTACAAATGCTCTCATTAAAGTTAGGGAAGATAAATTGAGACTTGAAGCTTCTATCCCTAAGAAGTTAGAATATGGTTGGGAGCCCATCATTAAAATTATAATAGATAAATTTGATTGCAATGCTTTGTGTGACCTTGGTGCAAGTATTTCTGTTATGCCTAAAAAGCTCTATGATATGTTTGATTTGCACCATTGGAACATTGCTATTTGGATGTTTTTCTTGCTAATAATGCTTTGAAGAAACCTTTGGGGAGGATCAATGATATTCCTATTATGGTTAATAATAACCTGGTCCCCGTTGATTTTATTGTCTTGGGTATTGAATGCAATCCATCTTATCCAATTGTGTTGGGAAGACCCTTTCTTAGAACTGTGGGTGTTATTATTGATAAGAAAGAAGGTACCATCAAGTACCAATTCCTACTCAAGAAAGGTATGGAACACTTACCTAGGAAAAGAATGAAGCTACATTTTGATTATATTGTTCGTTCAAATTATGGTGTTGACACTAGTGGAAAAAAGGCTATATGTGGCGCACCTTTTGGCCTTTCTGTGGTGCACCCAGGAAAATGGGGTGTGCGCCACAGTTATCTCGCCACTAAAATATATTTATGTGGCGCACCCGCCTGATGCGCAACAAAAATATTTCTGTGGCGCACCCCACCACCATGCGCCACAGAAACATTTATGTGGCGCACCTAAGTTGGGGTGCGCCACTAAATTTTTTTGAATTTCAAGAAATAGGGCGGCCAGATCTAAATCTGGATTCTGGCCAGATCTAGATTGGGCCGCCCAAATTTCAAAATATTTTCGTTTCGTCGGAGGCCGCACCGTGCTTGGCCGTAGGTGGGTGGGTGGAAGATGGGGGTCGCCAGAGATGGGTGGAGGAGGAGGAGGAGGTGCTTGTCGCCGGAGGAGGTCACCGGAGGAGGAAGTGGTGGTGGTCGCCGGAGAAGGTTGCCGGAGGAGGAGGTGGTGGTGGTGGTCGCCGGAGGAGGTCACCATAGGAGGTGGTGGTCGTCGGAGGAGGTCACCGAAGGAGGAGAAGGAGGTGGTGGTCACTGGAGATGGTGGTGGAGGAGGAGGTCGCCGGAGGTGGTGGTGGTGGAGGAGATGGAGCTCGCCGGAGTTGAGAAGTAAGAGGGAGGACAAGTAGAGGAGAGGAGTTGGAGGAAATGAGAGGAGAGGAGGAGGAGGAAATGAGAGAAGAGGAGGAGGAGGAGGAAATGGGAGAAGTGGGGGAGAATGGGCGGGAGGAGGAGAGGAAAAGGGGGCAGGCGCAGTTCAAATTTTTTCCAACTCGCCGGAGTTGAGAAGTAAGAGGGAGGAGAAGTAGAGGAGAGGAGAAGGAGGAAATGAGAGAAGAGAAGGAGGAAATGAGAGAAGAGGAGGAGGAGGAAATGGGAGAAGTGGGGGAGAATGGGTGGGAGGAGGAGGGGAAAAGGGGGCAGGCGCAGTTCGAATTTCCCCTCCCGGTGCGCCACCGAATTTTTTTTTTTTTTTTTTTGCTGAGAAAAACAATCATTTTGAAATAACTTTTTTCCATTTGGAATTTGAGGAATCTGAAAAGGGCTAACCGGGCAAGCCCCGGTGTGGGAAATTTTCAATTTTTCTCTATTTTTTTTAAGATATTAAACGCATTTTTTTGAAGTCATATGCAAAATTTATGGCCGTTTGGACTTTCTTTACAGTGATTTTGCATAAAAGGTCAAAACTCATATTTAAAATATGCTACACGAAGTATACACTAATACCTAACCATATTTGAAAGGATAGAATTTTTTGAACATTTTTTCATTTTCATCTTTTTGCCGCAAGATTGAAAAGGCGATCCACGAGGGGGGATCTGTGTGCGTACTTTCTGATGTGACATTCCCCCATGCGCCACAAAAATTGCATACATTTTGTGGCGCACCCAACCTGATGCGCCACAGAATGTCCAATTTCTGTGGCGCACCCAGCTGATGCGCCACAAAATGTCGACTTTCTATGGCGCACCCAGCTGATGCGCCACAGAATGTCAACTTTCTGTGGCGCACCCGAGCCCATGCGCCACAAAAAGTCATATTTTTGTGGCGCACCCGAAACCATGCGCCACAGAAATATGACTTTCCGTTGCGCATGCAAAAGGATGCGCCACAAAAAGGCTTTTCTGTGGCGCATGCAATTTGGTGCGCCACAAAAAGGCCTCCACCTATAAGCCTTTTTCTACTAGTGTGATGCTTCATCTCTTGATTATACTTCAGATTTGCTCTTTGTGCCTAGCTCAAAGGCGTTAAACAAAAGCGCTTATGGGAGACAATCCACTTTTATTTCCTGTTATTTTATTTTTCTTGTGTCAAGTACTTTTCCTACCTCTGTAGCAACTCCTTTGTATCTTTATTTTATCGCAATGTTGTGTCAAGTTAAGCCTCTAGTTGAAAGTTGATGCTAAATTTCAATTCCTGCGCATAAACAGATTTTTGTTGTTCACCGTTAAATTCATAACTTTTCACTGGAACGTCAGACAAATCTGCCCATTTTTGTACATAATCTTCAGATGTATATGCAACTTTCATTAGTTTTGAGTTTTCTTATATGAGCAAGTTAAGTGCCTCAAAAAAATTGTCTTTATGGACTGTTCTGTTTTTTGACAGATTCTGCCATTTATTTTGCAATGCCTCTTGTGCTATTTGGATTGGATATTTTTATCCTATGAAGTATTAGTGGCTGTAGCTAATGTCCAGAAGCATTGGTAGAAATTGTGTTCCTACAGAATATCATAATTTTTCGTGCACTAACCGTCTAATGAAGTTTACTCTAAGTTTGATGTGGAGAAGTTTCAAAAAAGTTTGGTGTGGAGGAAGTTTTCAAGGATCAAGAGAGAAGGATGATATAATGTGATCAAGAGGATAGTAACGACAAAGCTTGGGGATGCCCCGGTGGTTCACCCCAATATATCTCAAGAAGACTCACGCGTCAAAGCTTGGGGATGCCCAAGGCATCCCCTTCTTCATCGACAAACTATCAAGTCCTTTCTAGTGAAACTGTATTTTAATTCTGTCACATCTTATGTGCTTTTCTTGAAGCGTCTGTTTTTTGCTTCTTTTTTTTTGTTATTTTCATTCTCTGAATAAATATGGATCCTAGCATTCTTTTGTGTGGGAGAGAGACATGCTCCGCTTTTTCATATGAATACTCGTATTCTTCACTTATATTCGTTGAGTATTCTTTTCATGTTATTGTTTGCTCTCTAACTCTTGTTTTTCATGCATCTCTTGTAAGAGCTGTTAGCTTTGTTATATTATGCTCTCATATCTCATTGTTTAATTACTTGAAGAGTTTATCTTTTAAATAAGTTGATTGGTGTTTGGTTGAGAACAGAAAATGCTAAATGTGGTAGATGGTATAATTAAATGATACATAATCTTGTCGATCATTAAATTGTGTCACTTGAATCATTGATGTTGTTTTGAGATATTAATTTTCTTAATGGTAAACAAGATGGTCTAGTAAAGTGGAATGATTAATGGTTGGTCTAGAAAAAAACTTGAAGTTGTGCCACAGTTAAATTTCCAGTTGATTGCATAATGGTATATGACTTATATTTTCCTAAAGCAACCGTAATGACTTTATGTTTTGCGCTACGGTCGGGGAATCCAACGGGGACTTTGTCATTCGTCGCGATCCCTCTAGGAGTAATTTTCATTATGCCTTGTATGATCATATTTTTATTTGGAATCTTTTTACTTGTGAGTTATAAAACTGCGGTTTTCATGGCACTTCCACCACCATATTGCTAGCCTCCTCGGTACTTTGCATTGCCCTTTATCACAATGAGAGTTGTGCATTTTTCACGGGTACATTGTAACAGCCCCAGGTTTAAAACCTGAAAACCTCTGTAATTTTTCCACTTTTGTGTAATTGCATCATGGCATCCATATCATGTTGCTACTAGTATGTTCATTTCAACCAAAACACTTTGAATATGGCATATTTGTCAAGGAAGTTCCAAGGGTTCCAAATATTATATTTGCATTGACTCCAATTTATTAAAGTGGCAACATATGGAAAATCTCAGCAAAATGCCAAATAACACCTCTGAACAAAAATGCATCAAAACATTTTATTTTGGGATGCCAATTTTTTTGGTGCCTCTACATGGTATGGGGAAGCTACCATATTTTTCTCAAATTTTTCTAAAATGTCTAACTGCCTCAATAAAATCAAAACAGTGCACTGGATTTTAAAGGAGTTGGAAAAGGACCTCTCTGAAAAGGGGGAAGGACCTGTTTGTGAGGAACAAGAATTCGGGCAGGGGGGTTTCTGCAAAATCATCTTCGCCTTCCTCTGTAGCGACCGAGAGCTTCGTCCCCGCCGCGCCCCGTCTCCATGCCCTGCACCGCGCCCAGGCCCCCCCCCCCCCCCCTCCTCCTCTGCTGCCCTGGGAGAGGATAAGAACGCCACGACGCCGCTCTGCTCTCTCTCCCCCCAGATATTTTTCCCCTGCTTCTCCCCAAACCCTAGCTCCATGGCCGAGCTCCGCCGCAGCATCGCCGCCGGTTGAGCGCGCCCCGAGACCATCCAGCACCACCACGAGCACCGCCGCCTCGCCTTCTCCCTCTCCGCTGTAGGAATAGTACCGAGGAGCTCGGGATCGACCGCCGTCCTCGTCTTCTTCCGCTCCGGCCGCCGGACTCCGAGCACGCTCGCCACCGCCACAGTTCTCCTCCGGCCGCTCCGAGCACACGCACGCATCGAGGGTGAGCTTGCGGTCCTCATGGACCTTCCCGCTCGTCCCCTCTCCCCCTAGAACGATTAGAACGCCGTAGCTCACCGCCGGCCGCCGCTCGCCGTCGCTGCTCACCGCGCTCCGGCGACCTATAGGTAGCGGCGCCGCCCACGTTTTGCTCCCCGTACACGTGCGTGTCGTTTGCGACCATCCGCGCGATCCCTGGCGCAGTAGAGACGCGGCTTCGTGCGCCTCGCCGCCGGTGACCACCGCAGTCGTGCGCTCCGGCCGCGCTGACCGCCGGGTCCCACGCGTCAGTGACCAGATCCCGCCCCCGCGCTTGCGTGGCTGCCAGCGTGGCGCTGGCCCACCCGTCAGTGGCTCTGGCTAGATGCGCCTCGGTGAAAAACGTCCGGGCTAATTTCCTGCGATTTAATAAAAAGACAGAAAATGGTTAAAACTTCAAAAATTCATAACTTTCAAAATACTTATCCAAATTTAGCAAATAATATACCAAAATGCTCAGAAAAATAAATGCTATCTAATAGAATGGTTTGCATTTCCATTACTGATACTGTATTTTTCTGTTTTGCTAAAATGAAGAAAGGGGTAGAAATAAAAAGGTGTAGTTTAAATTCATAATAAATTCCTCAAATTGCTAGAATTGTACCCTCTAAGTAAAAATGCTAATAAGCACTGGTTCTACACATTCAAAATCATTTCAAGCATGTTACCTAAATTAAAAGGGTAAGGGGGCATAAAAACAGATAGGAAAATCTCGTTGAATAATTATTCCTAGCATTCCATCTAAATGTCATATAATTATTATAGTAATTCATTGCATTAAAATGTCATGCCATCATGTGTTTGCGCATTGCACATGAATTCCCTGTATTGATTGTGTTCTTTCCGGTGTTTTATACATCGATAGATCAAGAAACCGGGGTCTCGCCACATTACCCCGACGATCAGTATTACCCGCCTGCTGAGCAAGGCAAGCGTGATCCCCACCCTCTGAGCATATCTCATCCTACTTTATGCAAATTATTTTCTCCACTATACTAATGCATGCGGTTCCAAATGTCAATTTGATTGGATTAGAGTATCCTATAGTTGCATTCAGTTACCGAAGCCATTACCTGTTTCCCCTCCTATTATCCATAGGATTGTGTTGATGGCCTGAATTAATTACTTTGCTAGGTTGTTGCTTAGCCATGCTTAGTTAACTGCTTAGTGGTCCGATGGATATTCATGTTGGGATCAGATGTGGAAATTCCGCAGATGATGGTGGAGAAATGGTGGTAACAAATAATAAAATGCTAAAAGGTGGGGATGAGAGGCCACATGAGTTGTGGTGGGTTGTCTCGTTCTCGCCGCCTAAGTGCGAGTTCTCCCCTTCGAGCCAAGTTGAGCGTGCTACCATTGGTGGGCATATGGAACCTCGTCGACCGACTAACTTGTGTCGGACTAGCCGAGGGTCCTCTAGTTTGGCTTTCCATTTGCGCGTGTGTTGAGATGGTGGCCAAGACTGAGATGAGGATTATGGTGGTAGGAAAATGAGTGGCCGCGGGGCAGGGTGTTGGAGGCACTGAACTTGTCCTACGGTCACTGATGATCCTAGGTTAGTCCAAAGCGAGGTAAAGGTCGTAGCCGCTCCCACCCAGCCGGCTTTCCCCGGAAGAGAGCTAGTTGTACAGGCAATGGGCCGGACGGTACGCATGGATAAGGAGCTGGGAGGTCCCTCGGGAACCTGGCGCCTTTCACATTGTACACCCCCTGCAGGGATAAATCTTTTCGAAAAGCCGTGTCCACGGTTAAGGACGACTTGGTGACGAATTCAGGGATCATAGAATAACTTTAACGGAATGATTAAAAACTGGGTACTAAAGGTACCACTCACGATTGTAAGGTTGACTTCCTCGAGGGTGAGTCGGGGAGGTGCCTTGGTGGAACAGGTACAGTGGTGGATGATGAGAAAGTGAATCAAAAGAGAAAGAGTTACTTCTTACCCCTCTTCGAAAATATTCTGATAGTCGATGCCTTGGAGTCATGTTTTATGAACAAAATCAGCTTTACGCAAAACAGCCATAGAACCTTGAAAGCCAATCATGGAGCAGTAATAGCTCAAAATCTTGTTGAGTTCGTCGAACTCACCCTTGTTTATTTTTGTTTCAGAGGAGGACTTTACCTACCCCGAAGGTGGGTTCTATATTGACATCGACGAGTAGTCTGGGGTTCCCGGGTGGCAGCCTGGGGCAACTAGGAACCAGCTGGCACGGAACTGTTTATCTGTAGGCCTCTTAGGCCATATTTGGATCTTGTTGTTTAGAACAACTTAATTTGCTTCCGCTTGATGTACTGATGGGTCTGTGACCTCGGATTGTAATATTTGCTATCTTTCTCTACTAAGAGTTGGACTATGTTATCTTGAGTCGTATGGTCTGTCATGTGCCAGGTGTTCCGGTGTCTTAGTCTCTTTATTATACTTTGAGGGCTATGCTTTGGATATGGCATGATCGAAGGGTTGTGTTGCCGATGATCCATGCCGAGCACGCCTGCCGATGTTTACTCGGCCTGGGAGTGGTAACCCCAGTAACCTTCGATTATGTAGCATGACCACCGACACATAGCATCACTGTATAATTTATGGATTGGGGCTTTACAACTTGGTATCAGAGCAGTACCGCCTGTAGGAAACCCTTCTACTGGTCGACGTTGAGTCTAGTGTTGGTAAAAAAAAATATTTTTAACCTAAAAATGAGTTGTGAAAACCATCTTAGGATTCTTTTTACTCCTTATCTGGTTACCCTCTACTCTCGGAGCAATCTTACCTCTATTTGTTTTGAGCCTTATCACGTGTCGCTTCCGCCGCGCATGACGTGTCATACACTTACTCACTTTGGGTTTCAGGGCGTGGGGCGACCAGCTTTTGGGGCTCCCGTCCCTATGTTTGCTTTCAGGATCTTTCTCCTTGCTGTGCCTAGTCTCTACCCGAGTTCTACTTTCATTCCTGACTCTAGAGTCTCCGTACCTGACATTTGAATTATTCTTGCTACAGTACTGTTTGATTCTGGAGCATCACATTCATTCATTTCGGTAGCATTTGCACAACAAAACAATATACCGTTTGAAGAGTTGGAAACACCGTTATATGTCACCAGCCCTGGTACTCGTTGGCAAACCAAAAGGGTGACCCCCGAAGTTTCAATTAATATAGGCTCATTCCCCTTCCCGTTTCCGCTGATAGCCTTCAATTCAACCGGCTTTGATGCCATACTGGGCATGAACTGGCTAGGGAAATACAAGGCTAACCTCAACTGTGCTGCCAGAACCATCACCGTGACCACATCTTCTGGCGACATTGTGGAGTATTGGTCTGCACAGTCCAGACCTCCATCTCCATCCATGCCCAACTCACCAGAGCTCCTCCTTTGCTTCATGGAAGGCTTATCCCCTCCTGAAATCCAAGACATCCACGTTGTGTGTGACTTCCCGGATGTGTTCCCGGAGGAATTGCCTGGCATGCCACCTGATCGAAGTGTGGAGTTTGTCATAGAGTTGCTTCCCGGTACCGCGCCGGTTGCCAAGAAGCCCTACCGTATGCCGGTGGAGGAGCTGGCGCTGTTAAAGGAGCAAATTGATGAACTGTTAGCGAAAGAGTTCATTCGGCCTAGCAGTTCACCTTGGGGTTGTCCCGTACGCTTCGTCAAGAAGAGGGATTCTACCGTGCCTCGTCTAGTCTCTGACTACAGACCTTTAAATGCGGTGACAATCAAAAACAAGTACCCTATTCCTCGCATCAATGATCTATTGGATCAACTAGCTGGTGCAACGGTATTTTCCAAGATGGACCTGAGGTCAGGGTACCATCAGATCAAGATCCGAAAGCAGGATATTCCAAAGACGACATTTGTTACTCGCTATGGCTCATATGAGTATACCGTTATGTCCTTTGGTCTCACCAATGCTCCGGCGACGTTCATGAGGCTCATGAACTCCGTCTTCATGGATTATCTCGACAAGTTCGTTGTCATTTACATCGATGACATTCTCGTCTACTCCAAAACCGATGAAGAGCATGTCGAACATCTTCGTTTGATCCTGACACGCCTTCGAGAACACCGCCTCTATGCCAAGTTCTCCAAGTGTGAGTTTTGGTTGGACAATCTCGTCTTCCTCGGCCATGTGATTTCCGCAAGTGGAGTGGCTGTCGTTCCCGACAAGGTTCAAACTATTATGGATTGGGTAACTCCCATGTCTGTCAAGGACATCCGAAGCTTTCTGGGATTGGCAGGTTACTACCGCCGATTCATCGAAGGGTTCTCCAAAATAGCCAAGCCTCTGACCAACCTTCTCAAGAAGGATACAAGGTTCGTATGGACGAACCAAGCTGAAGAGAGCTTCAAAACCCTGAAGGCCAAACTCACTTCTGCTCCTGTGCTTGCCCTGCCATACGCAAGCAAGGATTTCGTGGTCTTCTGTGACGCCTCTCTACAAGGCTTGGGCTGTGTGTTAATGCAAGATGGCCATGCAGTGGCATATGCCTCTCGCCAATTGAAGCCTCATGAGCAAAACTACCCAACTCATGATTTGGAGCTTGCCGCAGTGGTTTATGCTCTGAAGCAATGGAGACCATACCTGTTTGGTAACCGTTGCGAGATTTACTCGGATCACAAGAGTTTGAAATACCTTTTCACTCAGCCGGATTTAAATCTCAGGCAAAGACGTTGGTTGGAGTTAATCAAAGACTATGATGTGAGTCTGAACTACCAACCCGGCAAGGCGAACGTCGTGGCTGACGCGCTAAGTCGAAAAGCTTATAGCAACAACCTGATGATTGAAAAGGCTCAACCTGCTCTCCATGAAGAGTTCGCCCGTTTAAACCTAGAAATTATCCCTTCTGGCTACCTCGCAAATCTGGAAATCAAATCTACTCTGGTAGACCAGATAAAGGAGGCGCAGAGACTGGATAATGGCATTCTTAATATCAAAAAGAACATTACTAGTGGAAAGGCCAAATGCTTCTCTGAGAATGAAGCGGGAATCGTGTACTTTGGTGACCGTCTGGTGGTGCCAAAGGATCAGAATCTGAAGGAGTTGATCCTCAAAGAAGCGCATGATTCCCCTCTCTCTATTCATCCCGGTAGTACCAAAATGTACCAAGACCTCCGACCACTATTCTGGTGGACTCGGATGAAAAGAGAAATCGCCAAGTATGTTGCTGAATGCGACACCTGTCGACGTGTAAAGGCTGAACATCAAAGGCCTGCTGGCACTCTTCGCCCTATTGCGATTCCAGAATGGAAATGGGACGAGATTGGTATGGACTTTATTACGGGTCTGCCGAAGTCTCCCAAGGGCAACGATGCTATCTGGGTAATCATCGATCGACTATCCAAAGTGGCTCACTTCCTCCCAGTGCGAGTCGACCTCACAGCTGCAAAGCTGGCTGACCTTTATGCTTCCCGGATCGTCGTACTTCACGGTGTTCCTAAGAAGATAATTTCTGATCGTGGCAGCTTGTTCACCTCCAGATTCTGGACGAGTTTCCAACAAGCCATGGGAACCCGCCTCAACTTCAGCACAGCTTTCCATCCCCAAACTGATGGTCAGACCGAAAGGGTGAACCAAGTTCTAGAGGACATGCTTCGAGCCTGTGTAATCTCTTTTGGCACGGGTTGGGAGAAATACCTTCCCTTCGCTGAATTCTCCTACAACATTAGCTATCAAGCGAGTCTGGGTATGGCCCCCTTCGAGGTTCTGTATGGAAGAAAATGCCGAACTCCGCTAAATTGGTCCGAGACCGGAGAGAGGCAACTCTTAGGTCCGGATGTGATCAATGAAGCTGAGCAGACGGTGAAAATCATACGAGAGAATCTGAAGATTGCCCAATCTAGGCAG
This sequence comes from Poa annua, assembly GCA_026929855.1. Taxonomy (NCBI): domain Eukaryota; kingdom Viridiplantae; phylum Streptophyta; class Magnoliopsida; order Poales; family Poaceae; genus Poa; species Poa annua. The sequence goes on along the minus strand of CM049428.1, from coordinate 92,098,003 downwards.
AAGAGCTACTATGACAAGCACCATCAGGAGGTCCATTATGAAATTGGTGACAAGGCCTATCTCCGCGTCTCTCCACTTCGTGGTATCCGTCGCTTCGGGATCAAGGGAAAATTGGACCCTCGTTATGTTGGCCCTTTCACTATTCTGGCCAAACGAGGAGATCTATCCTACCAACTCGAACTCCCAACCAACTTCCCGGATGTACATGATGTGTTCCATGTATCCCAACTCCGCCGTTGTTTCAAGGATCCTATCCGTGGAGTCAATCATGAGGAGCTGGATATCCAGGCGGATCTCACCTATCGCGAGCATCCCATACGTATCCTAGATGAAGCAGAAAGGAAGACTCGGAATAAGACTACCAAGTTCTTCAAAGTTCAGTGGTCTCACCATTCCGAAGAAGAAGCTACCTGGGAAAGAGAGTCTAGTCTTCGTGAGGAGTATCCCGACTTTCTTCCGCAACTTTAGAATCTCGGGACGAGATTCCTGTAAGGGGGTAGATTTGTAACAGCCCCAGGTTTAAAACCTGAAAACCTCTGTAATTTTTCCACTTTTGTGTAATTGCATCATGGCATCCATATCATGTTGCTACTAGTATGTTCATTTCAACCAAAACACTTTGAATATGGCATATTTGTCAAGGAAGTTCCAAGGGTTCCAAATATTATATTTGCATTGACTCCAATTTATTAAAGTGGCAACATATGGAAAATCTCAGCAAAATGCCTAAATAACACCTCTGAACAAAAATGCATCAAAACATTTTATTTTGGGATGCCAATTTTTGTGGTGCCTCTACATGGTATGGGGAAGCTACCATATTTTTCTCAAATTTTTCTAAAATGTCTAACTGCCTCAATAAAATCAAAACAGTGCACTGGATTTTAAAGGAGTTGGAAAAGGACCTCTCTGAAAAGGGGGAAGGACCTGTTTGTGAGGAACAAGAATTCAGGCAGGGGGGTTTCTGCAAAATCATCTTCGCCTTCCCCTGTAGCGACCGAGAGCTTCGTCCCCGCCGCGCCCCGTCGCCGTGTCGCCATGCCCTGCGTCGCGCCCAGCCCCCCCCCCCCCCCCCCCCTCCTCCTCTGCTGCCCTGGGAGAGGATAAGAACGCCAGGACGCCGCTCTGCTCTCTCTCCCCCCAGATATTTTCCCCCTGCTTCTCCCCAAACCCTAGCTCCATGGCCGAGCTCCGCCGCAGCATCGCCGCCGGTTGAGCGCGCCCCGAGACCATCCAGCACCACCACGAGCACCGCCGCCTCGCCTTCTCCCTCTCCGCTGTAGGAATCGTACCGAGGAACTCGGGATCGACCGCCGTCCTCGTCTTCTTCCGCTCCGGCCGCCGGACTCCGAGCACGCTCGCCACCGCCACAGTTCTCCTCCGGCCGCTCCGAGCACACGCACGCATCGAGGGTGAGCTTGCGGTCCTCATGGACCTTCCCGCTCGTCCCCTCTCCCCCTAGAACGATTAGAACGCCGTAGCTCACCGCCGGCCGCCGCTCGCCGTCGCTGCTCACCGCGCTCCGGCGACCTATAGGTAGCGGCGCCGCCCGCGTTTTTCTCCCCGTACACGTGCGCGTCGTTTGCGACCATCCGCGCGATCCCTGGCGCAGTAGAGACGCGGCTCCGTGCGCCTCGCCGCCGGTGACCACCGCAGTCGTGCGCTCCGGCCGCGCTGACCGCCGGGTCCCACGCGCCAGTGACCAGATCCCACCCCCGCGGTTGCGTGGCTGCCAGCGTGGCGCTGGCCCACCCGTCAGTGGCTCTGGCTAGATGCGCCTCGGTGAAAAACGTCCGGGCTAATTTCCTGCGATTTAATAAAAAGACAGAAAATGGTTAAAACTTCAAAAATTCATAACTTTCAAAATACTTATCCAAATTTAGCAAATAATATACCAAAATGCTCAGAAAAATAAATGCTATCTAATAGAATGGTTTGCATTTCCATTACTGATACTGTATTTTTCTGTTTTGCTAAAATGAAGAAAGGGGTAGAAATAAAAAGGTGTAGTTTAAATTCATAATAAATTCCTCAAATTGCTAGAATTGTACCCTCTAAGTAAAAATGCTAATAAGCACTGGTTCTACACATTCAAAATCATTTCAAGCATGTTACCTAAATTAAAAGGGTAAGGGGGCATAAAAACAAATAGGAAAATATATTTCCTATCTCGTTGAATAATTATTCCTAGCATTCCATCTAAATGTCATATAATTATTATAGTAATTCATTGTATTAAAATGTCATGCCATCATGTGTTTGCGCATTGCACATGAATTGCCTGTATTGATTGTGTTCTTTCCGGTGTTTTATACATCGATAGATCAAGAAACCGGGGTCTCGCCACATTACCCCGACGATCAGTATTACCCGCCTGCTGAGCAAGGCAAGCGTGATCCCCACCCTCTGAGCATATCCCATCCTACTTTATGCAAATTATTTTCTCCACTATACTAATGCATGCGGTTCCAAATGTCAATTTGATTGGATTAGAGTATCCTATAGTTGCATTCAGTTACCAAAGCCATCACCTGTTTCCCCTCCTATTATCCATAGGATTGTGTTGATGGCCTGAATTAATTACTTTGCTAGGTTGTTGCTTAGCCATGCTTAGTTAACTGCTTAGTGGTCCGATGGATATTCATGTTGGGATCAGATGTGGAAATTCCGCAGATGATGGTGGAGAAATGGTGGTAACAAATAATAAAATGCTAAAAGGTGGGGATGAGAGGCCACATGAGTTGTGGTGGGTTGTCTCGTTCTCCCCGCCTAAGTGCGAGTTCTCCCCTTCGAGCCAAGTTGAGCGTGCTACCATGCGTGGGCATATGGAACCTCGTCGACCGACTAACTTGTGTCGGACTAGCCGAGGGTCCTCTAGTTTGGCTTTCCATTTGCGCGTGTGTTGAGATGGTGGCCAAGACTGAGATGAGGATTATGGTGGTAGGAAAATGAGTGGCCGCAGGGCAGGGTGTTGGAGGCACTGAACTTGTCCTACGGTCACTAATGATCCTAGGTTAGTCCAAAGCGAGGTAAAGGTCGTAGCCGCTCCCACCCAGACGGCTTTCCCCGGAAGAGAGCTAGTTGTACAGGCAATGGGCCGGACGGTACGCATGGATAAGGAGCTGGGAGGTCCCTCGGGAACCTGGCGCCTTTCACATTGTACACCCCCTGCAGGGATAAATCTTTTCGAAAAGCCGTGTCCACGGTTAAGGACGACTTGGTGACGAATTCAGGGATCATAGAATAACTTTAACGGAATGATTAAAAACTGGGTACTAAAGGTACCACTCACGATTGTAAGGTTGACTTCCTCGAGGGTGAGTCGGGGAGGTGCCTTGGTGGAACAGGTACAGTGGTGGATGATGAGAAAGTGAATCAAAAGAGAAAGAGTTACTTCTTACCCCTCTTCGAAAATATTCTGATAGTCGATGCCTTGGAGTCATGTTTTATGAACAAAATCAGCTTTACGCAAAACAGCCATAAAACCTTGAAAGCCAATCATGGAGCAGTAATAGCTCAAAATCTTGTTGAGTTCGTCGAACTCACCCTTGTTTATTTTTGTTTCAGAGGAGGACTTTACCTACCCCGAAGGTGGGTTCTATATTGACATCGACGAGTAGTCTGGGGTTCCCGGGTGGCAGCCTGGGGCAACTAGGAACCAGCTGGCACGGAACTGTTTATCTGTAGGCCTCTTAGGCCATATTTGGATCTTGTTGTTTAGAACAACTTAATTTGCTTCCGCTTGATGTACTGATGGGTCTGTGACCTCGGATTGTAATATTTGCTATCTTTCTCTACTAAGAGTTGGACTATGTTATCTTGAGTCGTAGGGTCTGTCATGTGCCAGGTGTTCCGGTGTCTTAGTCTCTTTATTATACTTTGAGGGCTATGCTTTGGATATGGCATGATCGAAGGGTTGTGTTGCCGATGATCCATGCCGAGCACGCCTGCCGATGTTTACTCGGCCTGGGAGTGGTAACCCCAGTAACCTTCGATTATGTAGCATGACCACCGACACATAGCATCACTGTATAATTTATGGATTGGGGCATTACATACATCCAAACTCGTGGGAGATCTTCATCTTGTTCTCCTACACTTAAGCCAAATATCTTCCTTAAAACATCCATCATTCCTACCTACTACAGCATTTCCATAGCTGTTCCAAGATATATTGTCATGCAACATCCATCTTACATTACATGACTTGTTGTCATTCATTACTTATATATTTCTTTGCGTGATTCTATAAAGTTGATGTGTGGTTTTACGCATGTTACGTTAGATCATTGCATAACCTGCTACACTGGCAGAGGCACCGTGTTATATGCATATTATGTCACATTCATATTAGATACTTGTATCATCAGTATGTTGTCATATCATTTTAGTGTGTTGTCATATATCATATTAGGATGCTTGCCCCAAAAAGTAAAAATAGCCATGGAGGCCATCGAAAAGAGAAACAGAAAAAGAAAAAATATAAAAAAGAGCAAAAAAAAAAGGGGCAGCATTACTATTCTTTATCACACACATGTGTTCATGTTATAGCACCATATCATTTATAGTCATCACTTGTGCTCATGTTATAGCACCATATCATTTATGATCATCATTTGTGCTTATGTTTAGCACTTATACTCCATATGAGAGAGTTTTCATGTCTTAGTTGCATAACTATGTGGGGAACTTTACACTATAGAACTTGGCTTGTATATTTGAATGATGAGCCTCCTCAAAAGTGCTCTAGGTTTTCGTGAGCAAGAAAGTTGGATGCACCCCCACTAGCTCCATTGGAGAGATTTCATATACTTATAGCTCTATGTGCATCCGTTGTGTGGCTATCACTACTCCTTGCATAGCTTCGATTATAAGACTTTCTCTTGTCTAATGATCACTGCAGCTTTGTGAACCTTTCTTCCGTTGGCCTTCCAAACCTCCGTTAACATTCTCTTACCATAACATCCTGGGGCCAGGAACCAATGTTGAACGCTTGCTTGTTTCTTTTGAACAAATAAAGTATTGATCTCTACGTGCATATTGATATTGCTTGACTTGATCCTTTTATTAAGTTGTCATGTTTGTTGGAAGCATTAGATGATTATATTGGTGTGCTTGAAGCTTAAATCATCTTTAATATCTACTTTGCACAATTGATTGCTATCTAGTACTATGTCATTGAAAGCTTTGCTTGCTTCACATACTTGTTTATTTATTACTCATTTGATATCAATATAAACTACAGCCCTTATTCATTTTATCTCAGTTTACATGCCTTACATTATTACGTGATCAAGATTGTGTTCAAGCATGTCACTTCAGAAATTATTCTTCTTTTATCGTTCTTGCCTACTTGGGACGAGTGGAACTAAGCTTGGGGATGTTGATATGTCTCCAACGTATCTATAATTTCTTATGTTCCATGCTATATTATATCATGTTATTACATGTTTTATATGCATTTTATGTAGTTTTATGCATTTTATGGGACTAACCTATTAACAAGATGCCAAAGTGCCAGTTCCTAGTTTTCTGCTGTTTTTGGTTTCAGAAAAGTACTAAAGGAATTTTCGGAATTCGAAAAGAAACATCCTGGAATTATTTTTGGAAAATGAAGGTTCCAGAAGACCGAAGACATGACGAAGAGGGGCACCGAGGCGCCCTCACAAGTTGCTGGCGCGGCTCCCTTCTGATCCGTGCGAGCATGTGGTGACGTGGCCTCGGGCTTCCTCCGACCTCGCCCTTTCACCTATAAGTACCCCCCCCCCCCCAACCTAAAACCTGCACGGTGTTCATTATTTCCTCCACGGGTCCTGAGCCGCCGCCGTCGTCAACACAAGTTCGGGAGAGATCAGAACTGCTCCTCGGCACCCTGTCGGGACGAGAATCGTCCCCGGAGGCCTCTATGTTGTCATGACCGCCTCCAGACTGATGTGTGAGTAGTCTACCCTTGGACTATGGGTCCATAACAGTAGCTAGATGGTTGTATTCTCCTCTTGTGCTATCATGTTTAGATCTTGTGAGCCGCCTATCGTAATCAAGATCATCTTTATGTAATTCTCCATGTTGTGTTTGCTGGGATCCGATGAATATTGAGTACTACAGTTATTGCTTCATAATATATCATGTGTGTGCTATTTAATGATCTTGCATGCTCTCTGTTACTTATGTGTGCTTTGTCCAAGTAGATGCTTGTAACTCCAAGAGGAGGTATTTATGCTTGATGGTAGGTTCATGTCTCTATTTAATCAGTGGCAGTGACAGAAAGCTCTAAGGTTATAGATGTATTGTTGCTAATAGGGATAAAACAATAGTACTTTGTCTAAGGATGATGTTACTTACTTACTTTACATACAGTGCTTAAGGCGATAATCTGTTGTATGCAACTTAATACTGAAAGGGGTGCGGACGCTAACCGGAAGGTGGATTATTAGTCATAGATGCGGTTGGAACGGTCTATGTATATTGTTGTAATGTTCGAATGAATCTCACACTAGATATCATAACGTTAGTATATGCATTGGTTTGCTCATCAATATTCTATCAATTGCTCAGCTGTAATTTGTTTACTACGCATGAATGAATGTTATTATTATTTATGGAGACACCACTAGTGAACTGTGGACCCCGGTCCTTCTCTTTAATCTGATAAAACCACAACTACAAACCTGTTACTTTCTACAAACAAACACCTTTATTCCATACATACGTCTAATCCTTTGTTACAGCAAGCCGGTGAGATTGACAACCTCACTGTTAAGTTGGGGCAAAGTTTCTTGATTGTTTGTGTGCAGGCTCCACGTTTGTAATCGTAAACGGCGCCGCCAACAACCTCGGTGGAATGCTCATCTCCTACTGGATTGATAACATTAGTTTCATACTAAGGAAAACTTGATGCTGCACTACTTCACACCTTCCTCTTGGGGTCTCCCAACAACACGCCCACCGTGTGCATCACTAATCACCACCAAATCAAACACCACCATCTGTACGGAAGGGGATCGTAAAACATATAATAAACAATTGGGATATGCCTAATATACTATCTTTATTAAGTGCCTCGAGGGCACAATCCCTTCAGGCACAGCCACCACCACTTTCCATCCCTCGCTTCTACCGCCATCGTCTCATTGGATTTCACCATGTGATCGATCTTCTCTCTCAAACCGGCGGCCTCGGCTTGGTTCTCTATCTTCTCCTTGGTCTTCTTGTTGTTGTCGGGATTGTTCTTGTTTCTTTCTCCTTGCTCGCCATCGCCTTCTTCTTCTTTTTCTTCATCATCATCTATTTCTTGGCCACCCCTTTTTTGGTTCTTGGTCTCTCAACTTCCACTTCTCGCTATTCTTGAGCAATTTTCAACAATGATCGAGCAAGAATAGCTTGTTCTTGGAAGCGGGCATGTCGACGAACCTCTCTTTTGCAATTCGGTCCTACAAAAAAGAAACCAAGTGTGTAACCAATGTCGTATAATGCAAAAAAACAATGCAAGATCATCTCACCCAATCGGCCGCATTGGTCCGCTTGGAGGTGCATTACGCACTTACTCCAAACATCCACTCTAACGCCTACAAGCCAATATGATCGCATCCCAATGATCTTGGAGTGCGTAGGATGGTGGTTCCATGGGGAGGCGAAAATTAGAAGAACTTATCTTCAACCCTTTACCAAATAATAACCTTCACCAAATAATATGAGTACAATAATGAGAGATGTAAGTAATAATACAACAAAGTTTAAAGTGACAACACAGTTCAAATGAAAGCAAGACATGATAAATCTAGTTGTCTCCTAAAATGATTGCTGCAAATGCCCACTGATGTTCGATCAAAGCGTGATAAAGTGACAATTGCTCGATGACGGTCTTATAGAACATTTGGATTGGCTTGCTCAGTCTCATCTAGAAAAAATATTCATATATGGTAGCATTTGTGCCTCTATCATACATACGATGGCTCAGGTGGCTGGGATCTCACCTGAAAAAACAAATGACCGAACACCTCGTGAGCGTGGAAGCATGTCGCCAGAACGAGGCTTACGGTGATCAGATGCGGTAGCATAGCTATCGGGAAGTGCGAGAACAGGCCGCCGACCGGGGGTGGCGGCGGTGGCGAGTTGGGGCCGCAGACGGGTGGCGGAAGCAGCGACGGCCGGATGGTGGCGACAAGGATGCGGTCGAGGGGGAAGTGATTTGATGGCGTTTGCCGTAGGGTGCCACTAGCGAGCATGCCCCGAGTGCAAAAGGAGGAGGAGGCAGCGTCTTGCAGCGGCAACGCAAACCATGCTCAAATTTGGGGCGCGCTTACGTCGCTACGGACAGCGTGGCGAAAATGCATCGAGCTCTCAGGCTGGGTTTTTTCCTACCTCGGTCTACCGAATCGGACACCGCGTGTCCCTTTACGTCGGGTTATTCTTATGTTCTATTATGTCCCTTGATTATCACGACCGAACGTGGAAATGTAGTTTATTTTTTAGTTCTCCCAAACTATGTATAGTGCTGACCCTACAAATACGTTACTCGTATCAGTATGCTCATGTGCTAAAAAGAATATGTCCCTGTGACATGCTGACATGTGACACTACGCATGGACATGGTATGACCATGTAGGCGTGCACTGTGCCATGGTACTACGTACTGTGTCCAGTGGTACAATACTACAATGAATTCGCAATTGCTCGTAAAGTCTCTGTCTCACACACAGTATATATAAACACCACTACCCTTATATCTATTGCCTTCTTCTCACTCCTCACCCTAAACCTGCCATCTCTTGAGGAAATGCCCAATCTTCTTGTTCCTCTTCCTACCCCAACAATGGAGGTCCTTGGTGCTTCTTCTACCGGGCCAGCAATTGGAGACCCAAGAGCGGAGGAGTCCAATGGAGAGATGCCTGGTAGGTAGGAGAAAGCCGGCGAGCTAGCGGCTCGCATTGGGCTCTCACTACGTGCTCCTCTGCTCTATACGAGCACGCATGAGGCGTATGTGGCGAGAGCGTGCAGTGGGGAATTGAGGCGTCATGGTCCGAGATATATATCTCTCTCTCTAGGTATCTTAATTAGTTATTTGTTCCTCCTAGAAATATTTATCTTCTTGTTTTCCCCTTTCTCTTTCCTCCTCTTTTTGGTCTGTATCGAGAGGCTGTAAGTGACGCATTCTTGGCGTGGAGCTTGTTGAGATGTTGGTTAGGAACCTTAAAGGTGTTCTTGAGTAACATAGTATCAGGAGTGCTGGGAGAAAGCATTGAGCCTGGAATGCATCGGTTACACTTTGTAATGCATGTAATCTGTCTGTTTTCGTTCATATATTTCAGTCCTCCATGGTTCGATTCAGGGTATCCTACTGCTATCCCTCTACTCGCTGGGAACATGAAAGTTTTCCTGCATACGTAGATGTGTTCCCTCTTTTCATCCGTTGCGCCATTGTGTGCACGGTGCACCGCAACCAGTGTGCTTGTGAGATGTGACTCCGAGAAATGCAGTAGCCACAGTTTTGCAATGCATATCGTGCAGCAGGTACCTGAACTTTGTTCATGTTTCATCATCTTCGAACACCAGGACAAATATCTTTCAAATTACTCCAAGCTACTAACGTACACATTGAAACAAAATAAGCTTCCTCGATCTGTACTATCTGCCAAATCCTCCATCCCCACAAGCCACAAGCTCGCCCAATATACACATCCCAAATCGCAGGCGCCGCTCAGGTGTGCGCGCCGCACAGATGTGTTTAATGCTTCTGTTTGCATATCAATCAATTAGCATTAGAGACATTCTCCGTGTAAGCCAGCAGATGCTGCAGGAAGAAGATAGAGAGGAGGATGTGGTGGTAGTGGTACCACTACCACCAGGACCGAGGGCCAAACAAACAAGATGCATGAGATGAGGGGATTGCATCTATGACACCCCTGCAAGCTGCTCCAAGTGGATGGACGAGACGAGAAAACCCTCTCTGCTCAAAAGGGGCCTTGAATGCATTTCTTACAAATTTACATGTGCTCTGCTTCCCTCTCTTGATATGAAGTAGCCGGCCGGCCGGGCCTGGCCTGATTTGTCACTACACTTAGTGCTGCAGTGGTAGCTAGGGCCTTGTGCTGCGCTGTGCGGTGTCCTGTGTGGTCTTCGTTGCCGCGGCAACAACAGAATAGGGGTGGCCGCACAGCACAGTGCTACTAAGACGCTTGTCCTCCACCACCATTCAAACTCTGGCCGGCTGTTAATGCTTGGGGGTCGGCTCAGGGGAATATTCAGCGGCTGTGCAGGGGTCTAATGCATGCAACCACTGTGCTCCCTTTATACCTTTGCTTTGAATTGGCGTGGCAGCGCTTACTGTGCTACTACTGGCCCTTGCTGCTCGATCAGCCATCCTCACTTGGGCCATTGAAACAAGCTAGCCAGCAGCTGTAGAGAGGTACTACAGCAGGATTGAGCATAGGCATGGCATAGCAATATACTGTCACTACTGCCATGCATGTCCCTGTGGCTGTGATCCTCCCAACGGCGTAGCCAGGAATGGCTCACGCCCCGGGTCAAAAATTAAGGGACAAAATCATTCGAAAAATTGTCCCATTTCTAATGCAAACTAAGTTGGATAGCTAATACAATTGAATCATGATATGTAATTGGACAAAGGAAGATAATGTACAGCAAAAAATATATACAAAAGATGGAACCAAATCAAGGATTTGGGATTTGTTTGATACGAGCACCCATTACAACATCTTCTTTTACTCATCTTTTCTTCCTAATTCCTATACTGCAAAAACGGAGCAAAGATTTACTAAATCGCCTCCTACATGCTCCATAAACAGAAAAAATCAATTCTAAACTAATCTATGAGAAATAAATGATTCGGAAGGGTGGGGCAAAACAACAAATTGAGGATTTTTACCTAGGGTAAGAACGACCGAGCGGCGAGTGGTCGTCGGTCGGCGGCGACCAGTGTGACTAGTGGGCAGCGGAGACCGGTGCGGCGGGTGGGGGGCGCCGCGGCAGAGGGCCAGGGGCGCTGGTTCAGGGGGGAGGAACGCCGGGCAGGCGGCAGCGGGCGACGACCTGATTCCTCCCGTTTGTAGCGCTTTGCTTGGTATGTCTGGTCTCGCGTGTGTGCGTGAGAGCTAATGAGGAAAATCCTACATGCAGTATATGGGCTGCCTACCTTCGTGGCTACGCCCCAGGCAGCGTATCAATTTTGGGCTTTGTGTCTTTCTCACGTCCCGGGCCATGGCCCGTGTTGCCCGGGGCCTGGCTACGCCTTTGGATCCTCCCTTTCCTCGTCTTTGTAAGCATACTTTGCCTAGCTCGTTTGAACGACCCAGCACCCCCCGTGTCGCCCCAGCTGCGGCACCGGGGGCGACCCGTCCTTCGCCGCCGTCCCCCACCCCCCTCCGTCCCTCCTCGCCGCGGCGGTGGCGGCCTCCCCGCTGCCAAACAACTGGCGGCGGGGGTGTCTTCTTCAGCGCTTCGTCGAGCCCCCGACCTGGCTGGGCGGGAAGGCGGCGCCGGCGAGCTCGCAGGCCGGAGCGGCGGCTCTGGGCCCGTAGGGCGTACGGGGGTGGCGGATCCGGGGCCCTCACGCCCGGATCTGGAGGGGGCGGCCTGGCCCGGCCGTGGGGACGGTGGGTTGAGGTCGCCGGCGTCGTGGCGGCGCTGGCTCCGGTGCTCGGCCGGCCACGACGGGGTTCCTGCGTGCGGCGGTGGCGCGGGGTGTGCTGGCCGTCGTTGGGCACGGCTACAGCGTCCAGAAGGTGGTGTGGGTTGCAGCGGCGCTGCGCCCCGGGCTGCAGCAAGGTCTGGAAGGAGGAAGCCGGGGCGGCGGCCCCGGAGATGCGGCTACGGCTGGGCCGTTGTCGGCATGCAGCCTGCTGAGGCTGAGGTGCTGCGGCGGTTGCGGCATGCGGATATGGTGGTCTGGACGGTCCCTCTTCGGGCGGTGGCGGGTCTGCAGTACATCACCGGGCGAAAGCCTGCCCTGGCTGTTGGTCGGGCCGACGACGCCCTTGGCCGCCCCATCCTTCTTGAAGACATCGTCGAGGTGGTGCTCTCGCTTCCTCACACCGGGTTCTCCAGGGGAAACCCTAGATCCCTCATGGGATCGGGCGAGGGCGGTGTTTCGGTGTTGCTTGCCTCTTGGGGCCTTGCTTTGGATGTTCCACCTGCC